>HG995420.1:5000-4805000 GCA_905333125.1 Pheosia tremula
CTTCCTTCCTTCCTTCCTTCCTTCCCTTCCTTCCTTCCTTCCTTCCTTCCTTCCTTCCTTCCTTCCTTCCTTCCTTCCTTCCTTCCTTCCTTCCTTCCTTCCTTCCTTCCTTCCTTCCTTCCTTCCTTCCTTCCTTCCTTCCTTCCTTCCTTCCTTCCTTCCTTCCTTCCTTCCTTCCTTCCTTCCTTCCTTCCTAGCTTCCTTCCTTCCTTCCTTCCTTCCTTCCTTCCTTCCTTCCTTCCTTCCTTCCTAGCTTCCTTCCTTCCTTCCTTCCTTCCTTCCTTCCTTCCTTCCTTCCTAGCTTCCTTCCTAGCTTCCTTCCTTCCTTATACATTATACGAGCCTCGACACACATTGGCTACGACTGGAGTTCCAGCTGGAGCTCGAGTGGTCCTAGTTAGGTGCAAATTTTCTACAGAAAAAAATATATAAAATAAAAATAAAATACATGAACTAATAATTATGCTTACGACAGCGCCATCTATATGGCCAACGGCACATTATGGCGACTCTAGCCGTCGTATTTAGATGCTACGTTGCTTACCAAAAATAGATAGCAGTACGGGGTGTTTTCGGCAGATGGTGCTACGTATCACGTAAACTAATAATGATGCTTAAAACAGCGCCATCTATATGGAATACGTTGAGTTATTGAGACTCCTGCTGTCGCACGCTGGTGGCACATTTCTATCAATAAATAGCGGCACCAGGTGATACCAGACGTAGTCACCAGATTGAAACTACATATTTTCGTAAATACCAAAGAGTAACATAATATACTTACAAAAGAGAAGCAAGATAGGGAGTTTGTTGTCACCTTCACTCATGTAAATGAACTGGCGCCGTCTAGCATTCTCTTCGGTACTAAACTCTAGGTGCATAGCTACGTATAGGTAGGTATATATCTATAGGTTTTCTTTTGGAATAGGGGATTCGTACTGTGGTGCTTTGTATATACACGATAATACAAAATTGACGTTTTTCTGTTAGATATAACACAAATACACCAATTTTGGAGAATCAGGTACAAACAAACACCACAGTAGGTATTCAGTTTTTGGTAACTGCATTTTCGTTCATTGTGAGATTCCATATATTATATAATCGCTCATAAATTTTTAATTTTTTTTTTTTTTTCGTATACGTAAATTTATTTACCAAGTACACATAAAAAATAATATAAACGAAGATCATGTTTTTAAAATTAACTCATTTATTTACCTCTTTTACAGTGTTTATTATAATATTTATGAGCAATAATTTTCATTTTATCATCACAGTCTAGGCTTCTTGATGAGTAATTACAACTTATCACCAAAAAAAGCGTCAATATCGCACAAACACAACACAACACAAAATTAACGTCCTTTCGCAACAAAAACAAATCGTGTGAGTACAGTTAAAGATATCACTAAAATAGGAATTCAAAACTCGACTCGACGCACAAATTGAGAAATATTTACCAGCAAAACACACGAAAAACAGAACAAAACTGTAAAATTGCGTCCGCGCAAAAGCATTTGCAAAATCATTTGAATTTTTATTTTGATTTGAATTCGACTCATAGACTATACATATGATTCAACTGTTAACTTAAAATGTTGCCAATTAAAAATGACACGTGCATACAAATTTAAATTAATAATTTCAATGTATTAAATATAATTTGATTGTAATATCTATGTATAAATTATATTACTATGTTTATTATTCCGCTCAAAACAATTTTATGACGTTTTAAAGTTTAGTTTCGTAATAATCTGCCTAACGCCATCTAATGTGCCAATTGACAATCATTTCTATGCCATTTATCTACGGCAGAAAACGATAGATGGCCGCAAATATCCGAAAAATTACCAATGTTCTTGGCTGTACGCCCCCTGGTAAATACCATGACGACGATCATTATCATCATTTGAAACAATAACAATCAGTTGCAACAGTTGCAATTTTATAGCGGGCATGGTATCGCGCTATGCCTACCCGACTCGTGCTGGTAGAGGCGCATGCCTACTAGGTAGGTTTACAGAACAAAGAGCTCATGAGGTTTTTTTTTTAAGTTTTAATTTCGGTTGGAATTGATTTGTTATCTAAGTACGTAGGCATCTTATGTATCAAATAATTTACTGACCTTAATCAGTGCCTACCACCGAGCTGCTCGCAGATGCTGCGCAACGGAGTTTCACAGAGTGCAGGCGGGGTATGAGTGTAATGTCTCGAGCACAATTTGCAGGCAATGGCGCAATCAAAAAAAAAAAAAAAATCTAATGATGCAGTCACTAATTTCGTCTCAAAGTCGTAAGCCTCGTTGGGCATTTCCACGGACGGGCTTCATCGAAACAGATCACCATTTGCCCATACTCGCGAGCACTTAAACCTGGAGGATCCGTCGCCGGCCTGCGAGGCATTTTTGCTTTTGTTTAAACACACACACACACAAAACAATAAAAACACAAAATTAATTTTAAAACGTACGTAAGTTGCGAACTAGTCAAATATTTGTGCCCGAGACGTTCGCATAGTGCACAAGACAGACACCGACTAATAATAATCAAAGGAATACACACCCACCACCAAAAACAAAATCGGTGTCTTTCAAATACATGGATCATAAAAAGATCGATAAAATGTAGATGCGACAACAGTATTAATACTTATCTACAGTACCTATTAATTTCAAATCTTTAATTTATTTAATTAAATGTATGTAAAGCACTCAAAATAGAGGTTTATCTGTACATATCTCACTAGTGCGATACAGTTTAAATTTAATATAAAGATTCTTAATGTTGTTTTTAAATATTTCAAATAACGGTAATGTAGGTTGCTAAAATTAGAAAAATAAAAATCTTCACTAATGAAAGTCATACATTCAATACGAATATATAATTGAATACCTAATGTCGCGTCTGGCACGTGTCGCCTCAACGCCGCGCATGTGTTTTTACCTAGTACCTACATCCCCTTTCAGCGCGTGCGGCGCGCGGCGGCGCGTAGTCAAACGATGCCGACAAAAGGCGGGTTTCTTTGAGACATTTTTGCCAACGCCGAAAGGCCGCGCGGCCATCGGCTCGCGCTAGTAATATCTATTATGTTTATTCGAGAAAGTGAGATAGCAATCGAAGTACTCATGCGGACGGGGCGGGGGTGCGCTGACCTTTCCTGTGCACTCTCACAACAACAGCTGATGTACGAGCGCGCTCGCGTGGCTTGGATTATTTACATAGCACTTTTAGGTTAAAATTAGTATATTTTTTAACTGCTTCAAAAAGGAGAAGCTTATAAATTCGGTTGTATTTTTTTTGTTACCTCAGAATTCTGGCATTTATGAATCTATTTTGGGTCGTGGGATGAGGCGATTCGGAAGGCAGCGGTCCGGACCGCCCTGGTGCCATCCAGCAGCTGAGTCTCATCGTCGCCTTAGAGATGACGGGGGCTCTTCTCTACACGGTCCTCGGAGGGGGTGCGCAAATTGTGATACACGGGGGGGGGTGTCAAGTGAGAGGCCCAGTCACCGGGTGAAGTAACTGGGCCTCTCACTTGACGGCCGCTGGGGCTTATTTTGCCTAACTTGCCCCTACATTGGTTTCCGCCGCGGCCGCTCTCGAGATATAGTTGCCGAACGTTAGGGGGCCCATGCTACGTGCAGGAGTAGTGGAGGCATAGTCTATGGCGCGGACCGGTAATACTCGACTCAATTGTTTGCTTGGCACCAACTGCACATTCGTTACATACACGTATCGTACTTGATTTAATTAGGTAGATTTCAAGATTACATAATTTTTTGCTCTTTGCTTTTTTAAAGACGGTTTTTGGTTTAAAAGTTTTTTTTTTATCGACGGTAAAGAGAAGAGGACGCTAAACTTGGGAAATACCATTTTTCTATTGTTTCAACGCTTACAATAGAGATTCTTCGCCTTCGTTCGCGTTTCAATTCCTAACTTTCTATTTAAATGTAAATGTCGAGTTCATGAAACCGTCATCAGTGTGTTCGCAGTCAGTATCCGCTATCAAGCAGCGCGGGTGGAGGGAAGGGGCAGGGTGCTCTCTTAGCGCCAAGTCTAGCGAAGCGACAAATAAAACAATTTGTTTGGCGCACAAAAGAGCTCGGCGTGGACAAGTGTTCACCATCAACTACAATTTACATAATAACACCGGCAGGCGGCACCGGGGGAGTCAGTGAGTCCGTGTATTTGTCTACCACGCTGGCTGAGCGGTTTAGTGAACTTCATACAACTTTCGACCGACGTGCAGGTTTTCCTCACGATGTTTACTTTCACCGCGTAGCAAGTGATAATCATGATTGAAAATGGTATGCGCCACAGATATATGAGAGGTATGCGCACATGAAAACCAAGAATGTTCTGTACTAGATCAAAGCTATCAGACCGCGGCTGTAGAGATGAAGGAAGAGTCGATTTCGGAATAATACAATAAACGTAGTAATTGTACTGTGTAATAGTTCGACTGATTCTAAACCGTGAGAACAGGTGCGTGAGGGGTACGTTTGCGAGCTGCAGCGAAGAGGGGGGGGGGGGGGAGGGCGCAATTAGCGGCGATGAGATGAAGCGTGTAGTCAATGACTCAAGTTTTATATTTAAAAGTTGTGATCGTCACGCCGCGCCGCCGCCGCCCGCGCCCTGCCGCCTGCGCGCACGGACCAGCTACACTCACTCACACACGCTGCCGCAGGTCAACAGATATATATGTTTCTAATCTTATAACTATAGTGTAATGAGTAGGCGGCTTCATACCGTATCTTACTTTGTGAGTTATGATATTCTTGTTCTTCAGTTCCGAGTCTGCGCTAGGGTCAGCCTCCAGTCCAGCGTTGGCTATCGACGTCCACGCCATAGAATCATTTATTTATTCTATGCATGTAGAATTTGAACAGATGGTGTTGGGTTCTGCCGCTCCACAAGCCAAACAGCAGTCTTAGATGTGAATTCTATGTATTCAGAATCCTAATTTAATTAACTAGGTATTTACCACCTTTATAATAAAGCTAGCTAGGCTAGTCGCAGGTACTTCAAAAAAAAAGAAAACAAATATAGCCCACAGATTATACTTCCTATATTATAACCAACTTCTACACACAATTTCCTTCGAATTCGTCCAGCAGTTTTCCATGGTCCTCTCTCAAACCGTGACAAATAATCTCATTATATGCAGTAAGAACACGGATTACGTGAAACGTCAATAGGTAATTTGACTGCCTCACAGAGCTATTCATGAATCAAACAAATGCTCTTTATATTATATATGTTTTCGGGCAGGTGAGGGTGGCATAATTAAAAAACTTCATCAACCCATCCCTTTTTAGCTCCGCGGCTAACCGCGCGCCACCCGACCCCGCGAAGGCTCCGTCTAAGACGACTTCCAACAAACTTTGCCAATAAAAAGTTCCGCACAGTTAAGCTGCTAAACCGTTTTTTAGATAAATAATCTAAGCGCCAAATATTATTTTTTGATAGTTTATTTAGTCAGCGGTGATAGCTAAATTGGTAGAAAGGTTGATGGTGGAAGCAAGGTGGTGCAGGTTCAAACCCCGGCTCGCACGCACCTCCTCTCTCTCAGTTCACTTCACCTCTTCACCGCTTCAGCGCTATTTACAGGTTAATGAATTTTGAGTTAGTCGAACCAGACGCCCATCCGAGCCGGCTAGATCCAGCGTGACAGCAAAATTATTACGGTACGAGTAGGTCCATCACACAACTTTAGTGAAGTATTGCGAAATCGATTCTTCCTTCATCTATAGATCAACGGTCTTATAGAGCTTTGACCTAGTACAGAACACAATATACATATTTAAAATGCGCTGCTTAAATTTAAAAGGAGCGCTGTGGCTGTACGGGTTAGGTATGTGTAACATATTGTGTGTGATACTCACGAGCACGGTGTCTATTGGCGTTAGCCACTCACTTTGCCACATGAGTATGCAACGGCAGCGATCCGAGATGGCCCCATCATTAGTGCGGGCAGACTCGGGTCGCGGCAAACTTTCCACCAAATCCAACAGATACTAATAAGAGTGTGTTGTACGAGAGATGCGGGCGCTGCGCACAGCCTCAGACGAGACCGGGGGGGGATACATACGATGTTCGTATTTGAGCTCAATCAAGTCCCCGCTCCCCGCCCCTATTTGCATATCTTTTGTCACATCGGTCCGCTGACGCCGCTCTCCGCTTAGACGCAGCTACTGATAAAATACTGTCTTATTTTTTGTTGGGAGCCGCTCTCCACCGGCGCTCGCACTGATTGAAGACTGTTATATCGGACCTCACTGGTGAAGTTTATCTGGATGCGAAGCGTCCTGACAAACAGATGATCGCATCGATCTATGCTATTAGTCTATACGAAGTTTACTCCGAAATTTATCTCGATAACGCGTACGGGTTAATAGAAGTATAAGATCAAAGTGTTTATTTAAACATTAATAATAATCAGTCTCTGTCTGCAACATATGTTCCATTTTTAACCGATTTTCGTTATTTTTATAAATGCTTGTCCATTATTGTTGATGATTGACGTGTTGGATATAATATTGATATTTATTTGTAGGTAAAAGCTGGAGACGCTATGCGTTACGGCATCTGCATGAAACCCGCAAGTCACGCTGCAAATGAAGCGAAAGCGCACCGCAGCGCGCCGCCCCCGCCCCCCGCCGCCCGCGCCGCCCGCACCGCACCCGCCGCCCGCGCCGCACCCGCCGCCCGCGCCGCTCCGTGCGTACCTCGCCGAGCGATAATGTATTGTTGCTGTATCGATATTATGAATTTATTATATCGCGAATAATGGCCACGGTGACGAGACACAAGTTGATCGCTATACTACCCTCGCTGTATTCACATCAACGTCAATGTCTAATAAATTTTGGTTATACCTATGCAGTTCGAGTGATACAACTATTTCAACGCTAATGCTTTTACAAATCACTGTCTTTGTATTAATTACAATTAACTATGTTTTTAAGAATAAATTTAATGTATTTGACATTTTTGAGCAAAGTGCCTATAAAATATTTCGAAACGATTAACTATTGTGTTTTGCATGCAGGCAGTTCACAGGTTCGCAAGTCGTACCTTAGCACGAGAAGCCACGAGATCGGTTTGTTTTCAATAGCAGCCCCACACAATTTGAAGCCGAATCTCATTAGCATAGAGCTCAGTTAAGTTCATGGAATAAGTTCATTTATTCATCAAATATACCGCGAAGTAAATATTTAGTCGAAAAGTTTTATTATTAAAATCCACGGAGAGCTAAACAAGATGCTATTTACCGAGTTACTCGCCAAAACGGACTACCTAACGAAGCCGGACGCCGACAAATTAAATACGCAAACTGAAAAATCACTGCGACTCCAAGCCGCGTCGCGTCGCACCGCGCCGCGTCGACGTGCGAGCACACGCCGCCGGCCGCGCCGCGCCGCGCCGCGCCGGGATGCAGAACAACGTTACGCCTTTATCCAGTTAGCTTGACATCGCACACCGCTCCGACCGCTGATGTCTTAATGCGATAACATTTTCACACGAAGCGGACTGGTAGAGTTCATATTACAGTGTGCACGTGGGCACAGTCGATACTGAATTACTCTCAAAATAATTCTGTACTCTCGTTTCGTGCTCTAGTAAAACGTATTGCATTGCAAATTGCAGCACACACTTGAAAACCGTAGAATCACATATATTTGCACTGTAGATAGTGTACCTATACAGTCTCTATCCTGTGGCTGAGACAGTCCTGACCTGTATTTTAATATTCAACAATGAGCTCCCGGCGGAGTTGGTTCTCTAACAATTACGGGTAATGACGTGTGTATCGCTGAAATAATGATGTATTGCGCCGCCCGCCTACCGCAAGCCGCCCGCCCGCCCAGCACTACAGCAGCGGTCCGTTACTAATTCAAGGCCCTCGCTACGAGTGATAATGTCGATTCAATAGCCGTTTTTTGTACTGCGCACAATGAAGCCGCAGACAATGCGGCCCCGTGCAGCGCGGCGGCGCGGCGGCGAGGCGCGGCGCGGCAGACTCGCGGGATTATCGCACGCGCCTGGGCTCTCACGGGATGTAATTATCGGGCTCCACGACTTCTTTTTAAAGACAGTTTTTTTGTGGCAATCTTCTTGGAGGAGATAAGGTGACGACGCGCCCATTGTCTGTGGTAATGAACGTCGCGCACCGCGGCGCGCTGCACTGGCTAGAATGGGCTGTTTTTATTTAATTATTCCAGCACCACTGTTGATACACTCCTTATCTACTTATTACAAAATAATTTAAAACTAAATGAACTTAGGTACAGGTAATACGGGAACTGATTATGCTAGCACGACAGTGGTAAGACGGTTATTGCTTCCGGTGCCCGCTCCGCTCCAGCATCTTGGCTCGATCGAGGCATCGCCCGCTCTACATTCAAATGAGGAGAGTTCATATCACGCATTTGCATTTGTCGCCTTTTTTCATGTCGTTAATCCGTCATTTGTATGCGTTGGCACGCGGCTGCGGCCAGCGCGGGGTGGGGGGCAGGGGAGACGTGGCAGCCACACACCGGGGCTATCGCACGCCGAGGGGGGTGATTGGGACCATGCAAATTACAGCTCATTCTGTGTAATTAAAACTGTCACCGTATTGTTAAAACTGCATCATAAAATAATAGCTGCACTGACCCACAAGCCCGGTAGCCGGGATCTCCCAGCGCGTAAATAAATACCTAGGTACTGCAGTTACCATATTCTCAGTGTAAGTAAAGGTAACACCAATAAGTGGTACGCCACTAAATTAAATCCGATATTATTAATTGTTTGCGCGTGAGTGCGACGCGCGGTGGGCTGTGTGCGTGCCGCGTGCCGCGTGCCGCGTGCCGCGTGCCTCGCAATATTCCAAGCGGCGGAGTTACGATATTCAGAAAATCGGGTAAACACTGAAGCCATGTTATTAACACGCACCTCTGTTTACGCGAAATGTTGAAAAATCGTTGATGTGAAAGTATGAAGCAGTAACGATCTCTCCTGCTCGTAGGGACCTACGGAACAGCAAGTCGCTCTTTACGTGCTTCAAACAACCATGTTTTGACAATGTACTGGACGAAAGGTCGAACTTATTCTATATTGCTATTGATGCATGCACATGTAATATTTTTTAGCATTACCTACTTAATTCTGTTCATATTATTATAATAGTGTTTCTACACGGACAATAATCCCAATAATTTTAGTATCATTATCAGCCTGTAATTTGACGTAGACATGTATATCTAGAGATTTAATATCCTGTATGTACGCACCAGTACGCACCTTCATATACCTCTTACCGCGAGATATTTTTAAGCGCAGTCGTGCGACGTAGAATTCTCACCTAAATTGAATTTCAATATTGATTCTATATCGGTGCCGGAGGAAGATCCACTTAGTGATAAAGTCGTTCAGCAACTGTGCGCTTGCCGCCACTACGCGCAGTGCCGCGCCTCCCCCCCCCCCCCCCCCGCGCTGGTGCACGCCACACGCTAAGCTACGCGGCGCAACGCCTATTGTGTAATTGAAAATGACTTGATGGTTGATATAAAAAAATAATTCCGAAGCACTCGGACGCACCGACCAATGACGAAATAATGGCCCTCATCAAAATAGAAGATTGTGACCCTCGTGAAAGTGCAACCTATTCAGTGGCACGGTGCTGCGTGGCGCGGGCGCGGCGCAGCGGACCGAGCTATCGCTCTCCCGGGATGAAATTTAATCTCCGATCTCGTCCGCACTTAAACACGAAAACTTTTTTAACTGGCTTCGCGTGTAATGAATAAGTGCGGAACTTGGAGCGGGCTGATAATAAACCGGCGGCAACTTTTAATTGTGAAACTGAATCTCCGCTCGGCCGCGCATCGCCGCGCCGCCGCGCCGCGTCGACTCGCTAATTGTGAACACTTACTGAGCTTATCACACGATAACCTCTCACCCATGCTTGCGCACTCACTTAAAAGTTGCCGGAGATACTGTCGTTATTGTTGGGGGAGGATAGGGGCCGGTAGACTGAGAGTTTTAGTATTTCGAAGCACCTGGAAATTTTATTAAACGTGTACCGCATCAGTTAGCAGAAGATCTTTGCTCAGGTTATAGAGGGTAGCAAAAAATTAGTACCACCAACCTTTGTGCTACCACACGAAGTTCCTGGCGAGGAGCACGGCTGTTTTAGTCTAAAGGATGGCAACTTGGTAGGTGCTTCAAGCCACAATTGAAAATGGCACAGTTCACTGCGAGATTCTATCACGATATTGCACTTACACTGCAGTATCAAATAGTTTGGAGTTGTATCTCGTCTATATACACGGAATATCCCTCAGACTGAAGGAGGGACACGACACTATTCGTCGAATACCACAAGCCAACTAATCTGCGGTGGCAGGCGTGCGTACAACTCGAAGCTCTCCAATCCATCGTTTAAAACGACGGTAGTCGCAGAAATCTACCCTATACACTGACGTCCATGATACAAGTACGCTAGACTAATGATACCCTTTAAAATGACAGCTATCTATTGTGCCTATTTGAAGCGCCCCCATCGTGGGGGAAAGGAACTAAATCTGACGTAAATTGCAAATGGCCGTTGTTTTGTTTACATTGTCTCCGTGTTTATAAAGTGATTTTGAAGGTTTAACGCGATTAAACTTGTTTGTTGTGTCGTATTAATATAGTTAATACATAAATAAGTGGTGTTAGTTAATAGGTAAACCATGAAAGAGTGCGTGTTATGCAAAACTCTTTACCAGAAGGGAAGTGGGGTTACATTCCACAAGTAAGTGAATTTACGGCTAATATTCAAGAAATTAAAACTTCTATTGATATTATAGGCACTTAAAAATATGTTACTAATCTTATTTATACGTGATTACAACGCATTTGTCTTTGTATTATCGGTTTTTTATAAACAATAAAATTCTATAGTGCTGTTAAAGTTCCTTGTCGATAAAATTTATCGATATTTTTTCTATCAATATCTTAAATAGATAGAACGTTCAAGAACGTAAAAATCGCGATGTATACCATAGAGGGCAGTGACCCTATACCATAAAAAAAACTTTTTAACAAAAAAACAGTCTTCAAAATACTAAATAGTAGGGATGCGCGGATTATTCGGTAATTATTCGGTATGCCGAATATTCGGCATATTTTTCTATGTTCGGTATTCGGCCGAATATTCTGTTAAATTACCGAATATTGAACTTTGATCCTTATAGGACGTAAAAACTTGTTTAAAATAAAAAAAATGTGTAATCATATAATCAACATTTATTAAAGTTCCAAATACTTAACATTCAACTTAAAAGTAAGACCCAAAATTAATGGTCTTAAGTTAAACGGTTTTTCGGTAACGATTTTTCGGTTTCATTATCTTCAAAATAAGTCCAAATGCGTGATCTTTTACGTGAACTCATATTAACTTTCAAATACTTATTAATATCTAAAGAATTTTTACCTTATTTTAAACAAAAATATTTTCGTAACACTAATAAAACCCGCTGCGCGCGAGATTGACAAACAACTAAGGAATAAAGAGTGCTGCGGGGGGAAGCGGACGGGCGAACGTGGCTAGGCATCCCAGCGCGCTACGGACAAGTAGAAACCTGTTTAGCGCGGTTAAAGCGCGCGTAAATTGAACCGAATAATTCGGCCGAATATTCGGTTCGGTAAGCGCTGAACTGAAGAATGTTCGGTATTCGGTTCGGTTTAAAAATCCATGTTCGGCGCATCACTACTAAAAAGCAATAATAATCCAATCTTGAAATCTGATTTGTCTAATTAAATCAAACATTTAACGAATGTGAAGTCGGTCTATCTATAGGTATGCCTATAAAATATGAGGAGTCCTCTCAATTCCTGATAGATCTCATCATCAGAACTATTTTTTGAAAAAAAATGGGACCATCCTGTAAGCATATCCCTTCATATAAAAAAAATATTTTCCAAATCGGTTCATAAATGACGGAGATCTGAGGTAACAAGCATAAAAAAAACAATACAGCCGAATTGAGAACATCCTTTTTGAAGTCCGTTAAAATGAGCAAAGATATATACTATTTTAGACGTCATCGTTCATTTCATATTGATACAAAACCAAATGATATTAATCGTAACGTGACTTGTAAATACAAGTAATGCGCACACGACATGGAGCTCATCGGTTTGTTCCATTCGCAGTCGGCGGCACAAGTTGAGGGAACAAAACATACATTCCCAGTTCTGTCGCGCCGCTTCGCAGTGTGTCGCACGATCTCGCACATCGCCGGAAACATTATGGTGAGGCGTTAATAATTCCTCCATATAGTATATAACCTATGGCCAATAATTTACTGACGAAATCCTGTCTATGTCGCATGCATCCAATGCCCACGTATCTATAAGTTGACCTAGTTCACTCAAAGCTTCATAGATGGCGTTAGCATGCACGATTTTAAATTGAAGAAATCGAACGTGATTGGCTGTGGCCATGTGACGCTTTTTTCAACACTAGTACCGAGTACGCATCATGACGGCGCTCCATCGCCATACATTTTTTCACTCGCTATTATTTTTCCGTTTTTTGTGACGCTTACTGAAGCCTCATGTTATATACTTAGTTCGCGACGTGCATAATATTTATCGGATTGGTGAATTGTGTTTATTAGTGGACTGAGCTGCAGTTTTGGTATTATCGACGATCCACGCCGGCCGGCAGAAAACACGAAGATGGCAAGTTACACGCCTCTCGACGGGTATTAGGTGTTCCCGGCTGACGGAAAGGTACGTGGGTACATTTTCAATACGCATGCTGTTGATACTCGGCTGGAGAGGATTTCGTCATTAGGTATTGGATTAAACCACGCTTGGTCAGCCATAATTTTTAGGCTCCATCCGAGTTAAAATAGTACACCCGTGGGGAGCTATTTCCACGCTTCACCACTTTTATTAATTGTGTGTGCCTGCAACGCCGGCTTCACCAACCACTAGCTCTTGACTAAAGTATTTCTTTTGATTTAAACGCGATGCTAACTTTAGCATCACAGGGTGTTGAAGTTACAGCAGCTGAGTTTTTATTTGAATTTTATAATATAAACCATGAACGTAATACGTGCAAAACTATCCAAAATTGGGTAGGACTACCCTTATGGGTGACGAGGCTTAGTGGCACAGCCCAGGGACGCGACGCGGAGCGGTGCCGTGTGAGGGGTCACCGCAAACAATAACGTTCGATTTATTAATTTTTAACTCCCCTCTTCGATTTGCATGGCATTGTGTTCACACAAGATTTATGGTAGGGATGTCTACTGCCTGCTATATGCGATACGAGCATAACTTTTTATTTTCCCTGGAAAATCTTTTTTTTGTATCCCAGTATGATAGTTCTACGTTTGTACCTTTTATTAGAACTTATACAAAAAAATACACTCATTGACTACTTGTGATGGATGTTATAACCGGACTGGGCTCGGCACCGGAACTATCGCTTATTCCGTGCAGGGACGGCGCGAACGTATTGTAGTGTCGATGTGGACCTTTTCCCGGCTCGCTCAGTAGAGGAAGCCTCCCCGCCCCGCGAGCGACAGGTCGAATAGCCGAAAAGTCTTTTGATTCTTAAACCCTGTATAAATGTACCATTGTGTTCCCACCACGGTGTCACGCTATCCGAGCCGCGCAGTGTGTAGCCCCTCCCCCCCGCCCGTTGATCTCCCCCTCGCTCCCAGGCCGGCGCGGCCGCGGCGAGGCGCTCACAAAGCCATCTTATGCCCCTTTTATTATATTTGCCATCCATCTTTTTAACAGTGACGTCACATTAAAGCCTAAATAAAATGTGTCACTGCTAAATAATGTTCCAAATCCTCACGACACGCGGGGCTGCGGAGGGAGAAGGAATCTTCATATAAGCACCACCAAGTTTGGAACTTATTATTATTATATATATATAATATATATATATTATATAGAGATTATAATCGTTGGGGTGCTGATAATATTTCAATTATTACTAAACTGTCAGTTCCTAACAGTTGTTATAATTCCTTACATTCAAACGAATAATTCTTCTTATCTTAGGCAGTAACGAGTTAGAATGCATACACGTAGCTTTTTTGCAGCACACCTCGCTAGCGCTACGGGGAATGTTAGCACGGTAAGAAGCAGATTTTCGGTGCCTATCAATGATAATTTTCTCTGCACACATTGCTCTTTGTAACGTTATAGACACATGGTTTAGATTACCATCGCCATCTATACTAATCTTCTAAATAGGTCAAGTTTGTGAGTTTGTATGTTTAGATATAGGGGGTTACTTCCTAGTTCGAATTCGAAAATTCTATCACTTGTATACCTGAGTGCTACAGGCTATGTTTCATCAAGGTATGGCGTGCGGAGCCGCGGGATACTGTATTGAAGCAAACACCGATGATCACCATGAAATCTTTCCAGCATTTAAATGTATGTTGCTTTTGTAGAATTACACGTTACATATTAAGTTTCAAAAATGTTTGCTATTCAGTGGTGCCTACTGATGATTACTTCGCCAATAAAGAAAGGAAAGTTCATCCATAGTTAAGTTTGTGTTGATAACAAGATCGCCTCGCGGCGCGCGCCCTCTGCCGCTTCCAAAATTATCGTATTCTGGACAAATTCCGTAACAAATGCGAGGCCAATGTTCCCGGGACGTTGACAAATATGACACGTTCCCCTCATTTCTCCACATATACGCTGGAGAAAAGGCGCTTCTTTAAACCGAACTACTATCGTGTTGACTGTTGATTGATGAGCACAAATCGACGTTGCGAGTACCGGTATCGAAAAAAAAAAGTTCTCTAGTGACACAGTGTGCGCTATGCAGCACTGCCCTTATTGGTCTACTGTTGATTTGCGTGCCGAAGTGCTTGGTATTCTTTTGCTCTGTGGCTGGAATGTATCATTAATAGTCCTAAAACCAGTGTGCATTGGTAAATAAAAGTCGCAAATGGTGTGTATCGTTTGTCGGGCGGCTCGTGGAGCGGCGCTAGCGCGCATACATGTGTCGCCAAATATTTATGAAGCACTCAGCCGGGATCGGTTTCTAAGCCACGAGTAGTGCGGGAGCTGGCCGCGGAACTTATACCACACGTAACATTATAGTTATTAGCGTAATCATTTCTGTTTTTTTTTTCTGTTTTGTCAAGCAGTGTCCTTCACTTCTGTAGTCCACCAGATTTTTTGGCTTCATAGTAATAATTTTGTTCATTCTAATTTGTTATTTTATATATATTTCCAGCATCGAAATCGACACATTTCGCATTGTTTTACATTATTGCAGAGATGTGAATGTGAGCCCAGCTCCCGGCCACGGTGGGATCGCGGCGCTGCAAGTGTATCGGCAAACATCACGATGCATTTTTAAACCCATGCCCAAGTGTTTGCTGTATTATCTGCTAACACCAAACCAAAATTGTCCATCTATATCCAGCTTTACTCATTTTAAGTATTGATGAAGTAGTCATTAAGATGTACGTTAAGTGCAGTTCATTAAGCTAGCCAAGTGTCTTATTGAAAGCGTGTTGGTCTCATCAATGAACCCTGTAACGTAGCACCTCAAAAGTCGCAATTTTATTAATAATATTACTAAGGAAAAGTAATTTAGGCTACAATAAATATGAGTATGTTCCTGTTAGTTATTGGTTTTTTACCCGACTGTCCCAGAGGTAGAATGACGTTTTTTTTTACAAACAATTCATTTCTCTGAATTAAATCCTTATGGATACTTTCATCAAATTAAAACACTTTTGTTCGGATCTGTAGAATTTAAAAATCGTCGCTAACGTAGATAATAAAAGATAAAGTACTCAACGGATTTTAAGCCTGCACTTCTAAGTCTATCATGATGATCGCAAGAGGGCTTCTAAGGCGCTCACGGGCCCTTCACGAAAGACCAGAGGATCGGAGTGGAGGGGGGGGGGGATTATTCGCGAGCCCGTTTTAATTTGATGGGCCGCGGCGCCAAATCTGCACGTAGGGGCCCTTTCTTTCTTTCGAATGAACCCATAGCTGCCTGTTACGTCAGTCAGCTCACTAAGTTCAGCTGTGTGTGTTAGGTGTGGCAATAAATTTATGTGAGGAGTAGTCCTCACATATTTATTGCCACACCTAAAAAAAAGTATGTCCACAATATTGTCATTGTGTTCATGATTAGTTAATACAAATTATAAACTTTTTTCTATAGTTACAATTAGTAAGTACCTATTTTAAATCAATGCCTTGGTTTTTATCGCCAACTATTAATAAGTAGATAGGTACTTAAATTAGTATTAAAACTATCGTCAACAATATGAGTACCGAAGGTAAAAAAAATATAGAAGCACCTGCGTATTTAATCCTTAACGTTATTTCCCTGACCTAAGACAGAATTCCTGAACTGGCCAACCTTGTACAAGCGGGAGTACAACTCCTATATTCTCGTGTGTTTAGGTTCCGATAAAAACATCCCTCGTTCAAACAGCGGCCAGTGGGCGGTAGGCGGTGGGCGCTATTTGCATTTGTTATTTTAATTAAAATGTATTGGTAGGTGGTGCAGCAATGGATCGCGTCCACACCACCGCACACGTTTAATGGAGTTTACATTTGAACGTTGTTCGCCGCGCTGACGCCTCAATCTAGCAACGCCACAATGGTTGAAGAATAATAAATTCATCATTTTCACATCACATTGAGTCATAAAAATATGAAACTTACAGAATCTAAAGACTTGATCGGCATGCCAGAAGCAGGATAGTAATTTCTTCGATTATTGGCTCACAATGATGTCGTGCGTGTATCTCGACAATGCCTACCCCAGTTTTGTGTTATCTGAAGAGCAATGCGACTCTTTGCCGTCACAATGAGGTGTGAAATTATATTATTGTAGTTGCGCACTGAACTGATAACTGAATGTATCTAGATTCTGGGAAAGGACTGCACTAACCATTGCTAGCTACATGTAGAACATTTTCACCGCTTCCTTCAGTGTCTATCACTGCACTTCCAATATATTCCTGCTCAAAGCTTATGATCTCTATTGTTGTTACCCAACGTCCAATATCCAATCTCGTTGATTGAAATAATTTAAAATTCCAAGTAGACATTACGGAACCACCCGATCGCAATATCGGTCAATACACGAATTTTAAAGAGCATGTTGGTTGTAGGGGGTTTAGGAGAGAGGCGTGACGGGGTGAATTAGGTCTTATCTCTGATTTTTAATTAGGAATGAGAAAAATGGTGTCCTTAGTGTGTTAAATCGCTTGCATTCGTTTTTGACTATACTCCTAGATATATGACATTGGTTACACTAGATGTGATTCTAAGGCCTCAGCCTCGAATTTAGCGGGCAGCGGGGCGGCGGCGGCGCGGGAGCGGGGCTCGTTGGCCGCCCCGCGCCGCTGCCACACCGCTGTTTTTGAGAACCGGTCCATTTGATTTTACGCATAAGATCCTGCCGCTACCGCGCCGCCGCCGCGCCGCCGCCCCGCTGCCCGCTAAAGGGTCTCAGCACACATATGGGATCGGAAAGGGATCGTCACCGTATCGCCTCGAGCCGTTCAGAATGGTTTGTATTAAACTCCCTACTGCAACGCACACTAATCGGAATAATAACGTAATCGCCTCGCCTCGGAACAGGCTCCGAACTTGAATTCCCGCGCTTACGGCTCATCGTCCCCGCGCTTACGTTTCTCCGTCCCCGCGCTTACGTCTCTCCGTACCCGAGCTCACATCTCTTCGTCAGGCAACCAGCCACCAACCAACCAACCAGGCAGTCAACCAGGTCAGCCAGGGGGCGGCGAGGCGTAAGCGCGGTGTCGCCTAGCCGTAGCCGAGTTGACGTACAGGCGCTGCTGATACGCTTTCGTTACGTGCATACGGTAGGTTGACGCCTGGTTGACAGCGAGGCGAAAGGCGTTACGGTTACGATCCCTTTCCGATCCCATATGTGTGCTGAGACCTAAATTCGAGGCTGAGGCCTAAATGCCGCGCGGCGGTGCAGCACCGCGGCGCCGCCCGACGTAATAAATCCCGAAGTTTGCTGCGGTTTCCGTATTTTTCCGGCTGCGTGCGCCGGTCACTAAGTTATTGCACTGTTTTGGTAATAACGGGAATGCTTCGTGTCTCGAGAAACTATTGCAGGACATTAGCGCACTGAGCGAAATAAATAACTGAATTTATTACTATCCCAACACTACCGGAATATTGCTCAGACACACTACGAAAATTCGAAGGTTCACATTCGCTAAATAATAATAAATAATATCGCTCGACAACGCAATAGCTGTATGGTTCCAAATTAATTAAATTTTGTGTTACATGTACATGTAACACAATACTATACTAATATATGTACTCGGGCCGATCCCACTAACACCCAGACCAAGGAAAATAACCAAGAGACCATTTTCGAAGTATTCCCATGCCCCGGCAGGAATCAAACTGTTATATTTCTTATCAACTGATTGAGATTTATTTCTATAATTTAATAAGGAAGAAGGTACTATAATTTACCATGAAAGAATAATAGTGTACCTAATATTCTTTTGTGTTCCATTCCTATTTGTTCCTTCGATGTATGTACTACATTTACTTCTCGTTTTATCGACGTTTTGGTGTAACCTTTTAGATTCAAATTACTAACACTGGGGCCATTATATGAAAATACATTTAAATGGTCTCCCATTAATGTGAAAAGCTTTCAGTTGGAAGTGGTCAGGTAGAGCCGTGGCCGCACGAGTGGCCGCGGCGCACAGCCGGGCGGGACGAGTGGCCGCGCTCGGGGCGGCCGCGCGGCCAGGACCCGCTGCTCAGCCGCACACCGAATTAAGTGGAGAGGGTTCCGGAAGTATTTAGAATATGAAATAATAATTTAGCAATTGGAACTGGTCCCGATAACGCCTATAGTAAAAAAAAACTCTCATTCATCTGAAAGCTCATATTTTAATTACAAATTAAGGATTGGAAGCGTGTCCTGCCTTGTCTGGATCTCCAGAACAAGATACACTATCACGACTGTATTTCCCGAAAGAGTAGGCAGAGGTGCACAGCAGTGCAACTAACATTTCGCTACTAGATTTGATCGCTTCAGAATAAGGGGCTATCTATGGCTTTTAAACATCACCAGAATTTTTAATTAATGTTGGTACGTCATTTAAGAACGAAGATCTTATTTCAAACATAAACAGTTACACACTAAAAAAATACGATTTTACATCGCTCTGTAGAGCGTATGATAATCTCCTTAACAAAAGACGCTGCAGGGCTTATGGGGGCCAAGAAAAGGCTTATGTCACAAATTTTGTCGCGCGCATTCGCTCTCTTTCATAATTCATTGGAGCGACTGGGATCAAACTGATATATCACACATTTTTGAGCGAGCCGTGCTGGATGTGCAGTCGGAGCTAGTGGTAGATATGATACGAGAGGCACCCGCGCTCCGCCCCCGCCCCGCCCCACCAGCCCCGCGCCCGCACCCAGCCAAACGCGCCGTGAAATGAGTACACGTGATAGTCGCAAGATATTGCCGTCATTTATTTCTAACCCGTGCTTTGGAGTCGTTATTGCCGCTAATACTTGCCTCCTCAAGGATGCTCGGTCACGGTCGGAGTTAACCGAACTACTTAACATCGTGTTTGCATCATAATTTAGAATAGTTTGAAACAGAATCCCATAGAGTCGATTGACTAGTGGCAGGTTTTCTTTGAATCGTATCTTAGATACACACGAAGATTTTTATTTCCATATAAATTGCATACTATTGGTCCAGTGAAGCCGCTAAGTTAACATCTTTTGAAAGACAAAAGATGTTAAGTGGTTCCAATTATTATATAAAAAGAACAAGCCAACAGGACTAGAAACTATATGTCGTTTATCAAAATCTAAAGCACGTATCAGTCGCGGCGCGCCCGTGCGCCCGTTGTGTCTTGCATAATTGACCGACGGCAAGCTGCTGGGCAACTGCTGCGCTGAATATTACGGCTGTTGCTATATATTTGTCAGCTTGGCGACTCCGCACACACTTCCCGGCGTCTTCCTGCTGGGAATACTTATGCGGTGTTGCCAACATTTTGTAAAATAGAAGACAATGTTCTTTTGTTTCGTCTTAA
The DNA here is from genome assembly GCA_905333125.1 of Pheosia tremula. Taxonomy (NCBI): domain Eukaryota; kingdom Metazoa; phylum Arthropoda; class Insecta; order Lepidoptera; family Notodontidae; genus Pheosia; species Pheosia tremula. The sequence continues at coordinate 25,102 of HG995420.1, forward strand.
AATTTGCAACGCTTTGCAGTTAGCGTCAGTAGACCCAAGAACCCAAGCCTTTTTCTCGAAAAAACGGATATAAACATTATAATCTGGGTGCTACTGGCGTTAAGACTGCGACGGATATAAGGGAGAGTACAGCTGCTTACTATACTTAAGTATCAATGTTGTTATTATATGTCACTGTACACCCCTAGGGACACTTTTTGACAATTAGCTGTAGTTAAGATTCTGTTCAAGGTTATTTTCGTATTATGGTTGGTGGTTATTCCCGACCCTAAAAACTTGGGAGAGGCTCTCCTCTCTCTTAGAGACAGGGATTATAGTTCATAAAATAAAAAAAACATTGTCCACTTTTATAACTCTTGGAGGGCGGAAAATACTAGCCAAATATATGTTGTGTGTATGTGCTAGTCGGTATGCCGCTTTATTACTAATGCATTTTCTAATACTGTTTTGAGTACCAAAAAAGTAGGGTATTATTCAATAAAATTTGTTTTATAGTTCGTTAAATTTGTTGTATAGTTAGTATAGTAGTTTACGACATTGTACCAAGGATTTATATATTTACTTTGAGTTGTTTTCTGATTTCATGTAGATTGCGTGCTAAAAGTGCGCCACAATTATGTAACTACGGCGCGAACAGCAATGAAGACGCAGTTTTCAGGAAGGCTCGTATAATTCGCTGCCCAGGGGCGTAGGGCTCCAGGCGAGCGAAGGCAGCTCGCAATAATATATTTTTTCGTGTCGGTCATCTGTCCGACTCACGTGGGTTTTTGCAATCATTAAGTGCTTTAAAAGGGCATTTACCTTCTAGCCGTGCGTAAAGCAAGAAAAAACTGATTGTTTTGTCTAGTCAAAGAAATTTTGGAGAAAAACATACGATGTTATTAATGGAGTCCACCCCGCGGCTGGACGTTGGACTTACTGCGAGTACAAGTAGTCCGCTCATGTGAAGATAATTGCTTAAATGTTATCCATGTCAGCCAACGAACTCAAAATATTTGTATTTGCCAGCCACTCTTTGTTAAGATCACCAATATATCTAGATTTCGCAGTTCTCAACGAAATCCTTCGAATCCATTGCGCGTGGTGGTATAAACGCAGGTTCCTCGGCGTGGACAGATTTTATCGCCGTCGCTGGTTCCAACTCATTTTCTGCATCGAACATCGCCAGCAATTCGTCGTGTACCGACGACACGAGCGGGACAAATGTACTTCTCGATAACACGACACGTTCTGATTGGATGTACAGCATGCATCTGGAAACCGAAGAAATAGTTTAAGGCTAATAGGAGTTCCAGTAATTCATCTCTTACCGGCGTTTAAATCTTGCAGTTAGTTTAAACTCGTGTGGCAGTAGCATAGAGACCAAAATATTTTTTTATTTGGGGTAGTCAGAGGGATGGTGGAGACATTCTAACTACTTCCTTTAGTAGCCCTTTACGATGTCTAAGAATAGACTGGGAGTATTGTTACGCCAACCTAGCGATATGCTATATAGGTCTACTTAGTACAAAGCAAAAACATCCATTACGACAAGACCTTACTCCTACATCTAACTTAGAACCTCCGACGCTCGGTGAAGGCAATTAATGTATCATTAATGGGGAAAAACAGGTATTTGCCACAGATAGTACAGGCTACAGGTAAAAAATTAACTGTGTAACATAATATGTGGCACGGCCCGCCCGCTGCGCCTACCCCTGGAAGCAACAATCATTAGTGCTCGCACAAGGATACTTATTACAGTGTAACACACACATAAATAAGCAAGAAAGATATGCCGTCTCTCGCCTCTTAAATTTTTAAGTAAAAACGCCAGTTCGCGAGACTCGACCTTGTAAGGATATTTTTCATCGCAATGATTAATGACCCGAACTATTGTGGAGTTATAATTAAAGTCTGTTTTATCCGACAGCGGGCCGGTGAAGTGGACGGAATGAAATGAAAGATTTTCATTATAGATAAAACTATTTCAATAAACGGACGTCCAAGTGTGGCTCGTAAGAATAGGGCCGAGAGTGCGCGAGAGGAAAAAATGCTGTTCCATTTTTTACTGATGGTTTACTCCCATTTTATTAAAATAATATCACTATGGGAAATCGTAGTAATTGTAATTGTATTGAAGGATTAGTACGCTGCTGGCCGATACCAACGTACTATACAACACAAGAGTATATTAACCATCCAGTGAAAGAGTACTTACCTACATTATGAGAGGACATATCAACCCACAGCACTGCACTCTCTAAGCACTATTTCATTCATGTAAGAAGTAAGTAACTGAGCTGCTACCAGTTACGAAATTAACTAAAGTGTTAATATTAAAAAAAACACTTTCAATATACTTGTTGTTCCGAAATGAAATCTATATTTTACGTCATAAGAAATAATTCACTTATATATCCTCATGTTTTTTGTTATTCAGCAACAGTGATGTGCTTAAAAACAAAAAAAATGATGTACGAGGAATGGAAAACGTTAACAAGATAAAAACCTGAACGCCGGAGGAAAAAATAAAAATATCACAATGACTCGGTGTATCTATAAAAATATAGATGTATAGACTGTAAATTGGTGCTGTCTGTTTATTGAACATATTTTGGAAAAATACTTATGTAGGGAACATCTTCGATGTAAAGGCAGAATTCACCACTTTAGAATTTTTGTTCGTCTGTTTGCGCGTCAGGCGAAATATACGGGTCTCAGTCTGAATAAACTTGCCACGGTAATAGCTAATCAACAAGGTCAGTGTATACAATGCTTAACATCTCAGGAAATGGAAGGGTTTCTTCGAGATAATCAAAATACTAAAATCTACACCTGCAAAGTGGTACCTACATCTAGTAAATAATAATTTTTTTATAGGATTTTATTATTGAGGTACTAGATGATCACGGTCCAGAAGGTTCGGGGGGGGGGGGGGAGGGAGTTGCAGCCGCATAGAATCACAGAATTAACCTCTTAATTATTGTTTTATCTCTCAATTTAAATTTTAGTATTTGCACGGCGTTCTGCACAAACAATGAAATTCAATTAAAAGATGGCGGAGAGTGCAGTTCGGCTCGAGCTGGCTCTCCTGCGAAAAAGACAAAACAAAATTGTTCCGCCTCGACCGTGGATAACGAAGCGACCCTTACTCTTTACCATCACATAGGTCATTCAATTTTTTTAGTAAATTTATAGAACGATCATTAATACTACCTAATGTTGCAAACAACTTAATAACGTTTTCTTTTGTTAAAATATTCGGGAAATATTAAAACCGTGATAAAAAAATTCTTGCCTTGACCGCTTACTTTCACTTTAACTGTTTTAGACCGAAATCAAAACTCAGTACCTAAATGTTGGCCACACCTTCCGATGCCACGCACGCCGCGATTGTTCGGTGCATCCGCACTAAATATAAAGTTAACCGCTGTATTCCTTGGTTTGAGAGCTAATTACAGAATTACACGTTGTTAGCTTAATAAAATGATTATGGAATTACAGACTGTAGTGATGTATCGGCTAATTGCCGTTGTGTGCCGGTGTCGTTTTGCCTGAAATATTTTATATACTTATTCGTTATGTCCGCAAAATTCGTATTTACTCACAATACCTAGGTATCTAATCTATCTAATTCGTTTCGTTATGTTCAATAGCAATTAAGATTTAGTAAATTCCACTATGTTAACCACTTAATTTGGCATACTTAACAATTATTACGTATTTTTTTAACTGGCACGAAAGTATATAAGATACAGTATAATCCGAGCTCAAGAATAAAACCACTTCGTATAGACGTTACGTTTTGTGAACAGGTAAGTGAATGTTTATTCGACTTGTAAGCCTTTGTGTAACAAGTAAGCTCTCGCCGCCATCTCGGTCGGCCAACATTATGTTTCGATAAAAAGATAATCCCGGCGGACCCAAAGCCAGCCTCGCGATACATCTGCTACTTTACGAATCTATTCGCACGAAGACAAGCTAGACTAGACAAGTCCAAGGAGCGGTGCGTAAAACCAAACCGTATTGAGTTCCGCCTGAATCTGCCTTAACAGTCGCTTCAACAAAATAGTTATACTACACTCACTGAAACTCATCCGAGGGAATAATGCCCGGATTTGTGATCACGAGTCGCGTGCGATGCGAAATCAACTTTGCTCCATTGTGACTGCGATTCAAATTCAGTTATTGCGACAACAAAACGGACTTCACGTGTGATATGATATTATGTTACACCGTATGAAGTCGTATAGTGGTACCAATAGAAGCGGTATTGGCGTGTAGGGAGCGAGTAAGATGTGAGTCGCCGTTTAATCTGGATCCGTTATTTTTCCGGTAATACATCAAAGTGGTGACTCTGCGGCAAATTGTAGGATCACACTCGCTGATGCGTGCGTACCAAGTGTGTACTCGTAGGGCGGAATCGGTTCGTGTGTAAGCATGGGACACTCAGATCTAAAAGCCAAACCATCCTCTGTACCGCTCTGCACGTTTGGAGACCTTTTCTGGATCTGTTAATTGTTGTCAGTTGATCGTATCGAAAGCAACGGACAATGATTGGCAACGTTAGTGGAAAAATCGTCAAACTGATAGCGTTATCTCGTTAACTTCCAACCATTCGAACCCATCAAGCGTTATTACGTGATTGAGTGTCGAACGTTCGGATTTACGTAAAATTATGAATTATATAAAATAAATATAGTAACTATACAAATACTTATGCATACAAAACCTTAAAAGTAGTTAAGTAGTTAATATATTCTGAACTGAGTTTTTATCCTTTTTATTTATTCAGGACACAAACCATTTATTTTGGCATAATATTTTTTTGTATGATCTGATTTACTATCAGAATCTAAATTGTTTTCAAAGCATGTGCCTAATCTCATTGCGAAGTGGTAACAAAATATTAATTCTATGTTCTCTGTGGGTATTATTTAATATTTTGCAATAATTTTACGTGTCATTGTCATGCCAGCTAGTCGCAGCTAAAGTGACTATCAGCCGTGATTACATCACGCATGCGATGCGATCCGCTGCAGCGGAATACACACGCTCTTAGCCCAGCATAGCGTGAGGGAGATGGTGTTAAATTCAATTAATATCAACATTGTAATCTAAAATTACTTCGTGTGAGAAACTAAAATAAAAGAGTAAAAAGGCTTTGGCAAAACCTACAGTTATTTTAAAAGAACTTTACTTTTACAAAATACCTTATACCAACTTATATAAATGTTGTAGCTATCTTTAGTAACATACCTAATAGAGTATAGACTAGGATATAGATGTACTGCCACCCATTTCTTTAGCAAAGTCAAATCCCTGTGACTCGGAGATGTCAGTGACGTCATTACCATAGGAAATTTTATTTTTACAATTTAAATTTCAATGGTTCGTGGCGAGCTGCGGCGGAGTCGTTGTCGCGCGACGCTTGGCGCCCGCGCCGCGCCGTCGCGCCGCCCGTGGAGCTCCGGTTGTTATGCACCACTTGTGGCAGAATACACCGTTTTAAGAGAACATGTATCAGATATCTACATACGTTGCTCTAATGTTGAGCTTTAAATTTAAACCGACCACGTAATTAGAGCAAATCCAAAAAAAAAACTTTTGTTTGTATTGGAAGTTTTCCCGAAGAATAATTATTAAAATTCATCTAAAGCTTTAGGGAATTATTTTGAGCTCCACTCAGGAAGTAATTGTAGAGCGTCTGATCATAATTAACTGTTTATTTCTATTTCCCTCGCCGCTCTCGTTTCCAATTTTCTCATTAAGTATATTTATAATGAATGCCACTTCACATTAATTGTGGATGATAATTCGAGAAGAGGCGATGGGTAGGTAGTATAAGATCTATTAATGAGAATTTTCACGGCAGTGATTTAAAGCCAGACTTAATCTGTTCCAACGTTATTGACATTCTCAATGTTTCACTTTGTAAAGGCTAAAACAAAAAAAGTCTTCAATTAAAGGGCGCTGATCAAAGAAAGTAAAGCCCTGCGTTATTACCGGTAACGAATCTGAAGCGGGCGCCACAGGGCGCGCTCGCCGCGCCGCCCGCCCTAGCGCCGCCAACTGCCGCACAAAGAAAAATGCAAATGAGCCGCTTTGATTGTTAACTTGTAATGCGACGCAACGGGAGCGACGGCGAGTGGATCAACATTATAGTGGATAGTGACCAGAATAAACTGATTAACAGTTTTAGTAAGAATATTGTAAATATTATCTCTTTCTATTGTTCACAACACGTTCGAAAGCTTAAGCATATGTCTGTTAAGTATCTTCTTAGTACAGGTCTTTACAGTATACCTAGACTAAAATAATTTTAATTATATTTTGCCGTCACCCCTATTCAGGATATTTTGGCTCGCTAAAGTCAGAATGACATAAAAACCTCCTGCCCCTAGTTGAGCAACTCATGAATGTAAGCAGTTGATTGGGGATTATTTTAGGCAAATATATTGGCTTGAGTCCAGGCAAACAAAAGACTTCCTATGTGACAACCATCCTATGTGTTCCCGCCCGCGCTCCATCATAGTGTGTCCCCATCTTTATGAAGGTTTCAGGGCGCGCCTATATAAGCTTAATCACATCATTAGCCGTCGCGGGTCCCGAGACAAAGCCGATGTCTGTCGCGGCGAACCGGCGCAACCATTATGAATAATGTAGCACTAAGGTATTGGCTGCTCACATACTCTGCATATTGATATGCGTAGGTACCGGCCGTAAACGAGCTACGTACCATACGTTATAGTCACAACATAAATTAAATTCGGGAATAAATTAAGTTTCGTTTCAAATAGTGAGCCTTGCCACCAATTTAAAGAGTAATTTATAGTTAATTTGTTTACGATTATTTATTTCATACATTTTAAGTACAAAATCACCTAATAGACCTCCTACATCGTATTTAATTTAATAAGAATAAAATCGCTAGACGAACACATCAACTATACAGTCCCACACTAAGCAACGCTTGTATTATGGGTACCGTACAATGGACTGAGGGCGAACTCAGTATATAATACTTATATAGACACTAAACATCCATGACTCGGGTACAAAGATTCGTGGTCCTCACAGAAAGTTTGTCCTTTTCGAACACGGAACTTTCAATGCAGAAGGCAGGGTCACTACCAACTGCGCTAATCAGGTCGTCGCTATTTATTTACGTTATTTTAAACAACACAATATGTTCGCCAAGCGTCTGGCCCCAAGTAAGACATTTATTCATAAACTTAGCACTAAACCGCGTACTAATCGATAGTGCCTATTTTGAGTTAAGTTTACGATGTCGTTAAAACAATAACTTGTTTAATATACGCGTTACGTGCGCGCTCTGTAGCGTTGTGAGCGATCTCTAACGCTGACTACATTGGTGCGCGAGTTTTGTCGTGCAGAGGCGCGGTGTTTACATCTATAAGCGCTAGATAGTGAGCGTCCGGCTGCGGTTATATCACAGCGTAGTCGATAGCGGCACGTTTAAATAGCTACGTGTACTTGAAACACCTACAAATATTGACTATTTACATTTGTTAAGAGAACAATAAGTACTCTTGTTTTAAATTGCAATAGTAGTACCAACCTGCTAATTAAAAGACACAAGAATGAAATTAAAAAAGAACCTTACACAAAAATAAATGATATACTTACGTAAAAGACATATATAATTTTTTACTTTTAAACGTTCGTTATTGGGTCGAGACTGGGGGGTTTTTGTAATGGGACGTCTAAGCAAAGAAGTAAATTAAGTTTATCATTTGATTGGTAAAAATGAAATATTGGGCCTTTGTAGATGTTATTTTATTTCTTTCTCACTTATTAGTTACGACTCTTTGTTTTTACCGCGGTGTTATCGGTCAAGTCGGTTCATATTATTCTCTGAATTTCTCTTGGGTAGCTCATAAACATGTGGTAATATCATACACTGCAGGGACCTAATAAAATGTTCAATTAAGCAGAGTGGACACGATGGTACCATGAATGCGGTAAGTTATGAAGTAGGTATTTGGCTCCAAAAGTGAATAAATCAGCTTCTATATAATGCAGTAAATACTTATAACTAACTAGATTGCGAGTGCTGGTCATGATTATTCTATTATGTTTGGACTTGATGCGTGCTTCAAATTAAGTGCAGTGGCAGAGGGTACGATAGGCTGGCGATTCCCGTTGTCAATCATCGCATCTTAATCGCTTCCTCCCTACTAAGCAATACCAACCCTATTCCTACCAATTTACGACTCTACACTTCACCCATGAATAAAGTTTACTAGTTGTTTTAACTCAATTTGAATTGAACTAACACTGATGCAAGTTTTGATTCTGATCGCACACGTCTCATGATCGACGTGTCGTCCGGCCGATATTGTATAATTTTTTTGATTGGCAAGTAGTTTGAATAATTACAAGTCACAGCAATACAAGCTATATTTTGTGGGGACACGATATTTTAAACTAGTTGTATAAAACAATGTGAAAAGACTTACAAGTGGGTGGTAATATTTTATTCAGCAGTCCGCAGCTTACAAAGTTTCGTGAGTTTGTATTCGTAACAGAGCTGTTGTAGTAGTCTGTAGTTCTGTAGTAGTCGTATAGTCGGTTGTTAATTGCCGGCTCCGGACATCGGTTAGAGGCAGCGGCTCAATGGACAAGCTGCGTTTTTACATTCAACCATACGGGCGGCTTCTTTATGCGATTTGAAGTTTGTGACGTAACTGGCTCAAAAAGTCGTTAGGTTAATTCGACCCAGATAATAGTAAAAACTGAAACCTAAGGAGCTTGCCTAACTGGATTAAAATCACAGAGATAGGATTATATCTCAGATAAATATCTCCCTACATTTGCTTTTTACCTAGCTTATCTGATAAGTCAAATTTATGTTAGTCGGTAGGTATAGTGTTAGCCTCGTAATCAGTGTCTCCAACTCTCTTTGTCAAAATTACGGTGTTGACTGGTCTCAAAATACGGTAGATGGTGGAAAATTACGGCAGATCAGTGTTTGCAGCTAAAATACCCATGCAGTGGGGATGTGTAACGTAAAAAAAAAAAAAAAAAAGGTCATTCCTCCAAACAGAAGTAGAACAATGACCTTTTTTTTTTTTTTTTTACGTTGCGCATCCCTGCTCTTCCAAACTGAAGCAACAGAATGACCTTTTTTTACGTTGCGCATTCCAAACAGAAGCCGCAGAATGACCTTTTTTTTTTTTTTTTTTACGTTACGCATATCCCAATGCAATGTTGCAGTAATATTTTGCTAAATCAAGTGTTCATTATAGAAATATGGACGCGACGAAATTACGGTAGAATGTGTCACCGTAATAACATGTCTACGGTAGGTGGTAGATCTAGAAAAATTACGGTAGATCTACCGTAATTACGGCATGGTTGGAGACACTGCTCGTAATAAAGATATGGTAAATGTTTCTCCAACCAAAAATGCTTGAGTGTAAAGTCTATTTTACATTTGCTCCCAGCTGTTGTATTTCAGGTGCTTTCTAGTTTTATGCCAGCTCTGTGTATAGGCAGTCGAGTTGTTCAGAATATTTTACAATACGGGAACTGTTCTCAAATCGTCTACGGGCAGACTTTTATGTCTTTTTTATTGTTTATTTTTGTCAACCATTACTTACCTTACATATAAGACAATAGTTCGATATTCTTATATTATATTATAAAAAGGTCTATAAAAGTTAGTATAAAGAAAAAAAATATCAACACACATTTTATTTGTCACGTTGCTGAGCAACACATCGGTAGTTACGGTTTTAGTGTTGTTATGTACGCTGTAGTGTGACGTAGTTAAAAGGTATACAACGCTCAGAATGGTGTGCCACTGGTTCAGAGATGGCTGTACTTTCAACGTAACGATTTCGTCCATCATACGTTGACAAAACAAGGGTGATAGAAGAGTGTGAAGGCGGCGATGTTTTATTGTTCCTGTTCGTCCAGGGTCCAGTCCCCGCCCCCCTGCACCCCCCGCCCTGCCCTCTCATCTCTCACCTCCCCGGCCCGCCGGTCGCCTGTCCGCCCGAGATTGCAACGTTACAACTCAATTGATTTTAAAAATCCCATCTGCCTCGCCATGGCTTCCACCTCACGCGGGCAACGGGTTGCTTCTGAAAATAAAACATTCATGTTTTAAGTGGTTTGGTTGTCGGCTCGGTAAAAACATGGATGAAGTTAATAATTAAAGCAAGTTCATAAATATGCATAGCAATCGTAATCGGATGAACATATTTCAATCCACCCAAACATTTATATTCTATTGAATGGTCCCGAGAAACCCTGTCAAGTAAAACGGTTTATATTAAAATAGCATCACTGCATAATAATGAATCGTGTATGAAAAAGTGAACTAGCTCGGCTTGCCGGCACCGACCGCCGCGCCCGCGCCGCGCCGCCGAGGACGAGTTTGCAGACCGCGAGTAATATCGCTGACAACTTGCTTTGTAACAGAAATATCCATGTTACAGTTGTGATATTTTTACAACTTTAGGTTGAATTATTTGTGCAACTGTAAATGTTAATGTCAATGTTAAGTAGGGACCGGAACCCAGTTGGTGGATAAAGAACTTAAAATGTTTACTATAAAAGAATTATGATTCTGGCATGACCACATGATGAAAATGCGTTTCTAATTTAATTCAATAATGAGCTCCCGAGATTAGATGCGTCCATATTATGCGGCGGGGGAAATGTGCCGGGCTGAGTCGTGTCTACATTTAAAATAAATAAGATGTGGTTGAGATGCGTCCGTCCCGTGTGCTTTTTTAACACCTGATGGACTGTTTGATAATTAAATCGGTTGGTTAATTAAATCGGTAAAGCGTCATATAAATACAGATATTTAATATTTCATTTGTTGTTAGATGAAAAGAGAATTGAGATACGCTTCAACTGGATCAAAACAGGTAACAAAATGCGGCTCAACTTATATTGGACATGTTGATATATTGAAAGGACCATTTTAACTTGATCTCTGGAACAAAACAACACACGCCTCCGCACCACGATGTACAGAGATGATAAAAACAAAAAAAAATTGGGCCCCGGGACCGGCCCCTTACATGTTTACCACTTAGCGTGCGGCGGATAAATGCTCGCGGATAAAAAATATTCGATATCCGCGGCTGCGGGTTCAAATCTCGCCGCCGAGTGTACCGTTAACTTTACACCGTCATTAATAATAAAGTGATTCCGTCGAAGAAAGCTGCTCTAATGGCGCGCGAACGCCGACTCCGGCGAATAAATTCGGATAAATATTCGAGAGCCCGGCCCCGGCGTGTGCTCGGCACTCGCACGGCTCGTAATCTCACCAACGGTTAATATACAATAACACGTTATCTCAATGTGCTAAATCATTTAGGTTTTGCAATCTTTAAATTTAGAAAAATTATATGATTTATGAGCAGGAAGACATTAACGAAGAGATGAATAGACCGGACCATTCATCACTTCCTTAGGGGTACGTAAGAAATGTATTTAATTAGGTAATTCAGCAGCTTTATGAACGCAGAGAGACGCGTAAAATGGGTGCCAGAAATGTTCCCATACGCAGATCACATTTGATTCAAAGATAAAAATAAAATTCTTTAGCAAAATATAATGTATTCCCATTAATCCTTAAATTAAAAGCATCAACATTATTCCATGTAATAAGTCAGGCAAATGGCGCTTTTCATCATGTTTCCAAAATAATTTCTGTTAAAAAAGATAAATCCGCTCATCCGGGTGCCCATAAATAATACATCCGTCGACAGATCTTGGGATCTGTGCTGATGGTCCTATGAATAAATTAACGAGAGGGACTAGCATCCCTCGAGATGAGGAGATAGACCAGATGTGGCCAGAGATTTCATCGTTACGTTTTACATTTTGTCTAATGAGTAGGGTCATAGGAATGGTAATTGGCATACCTATCATTAGCATGGTCCTGTAGCTAGTCAAGGGTACGTCAGGATAATTTGGTGCACAACGATACGCCTTATCGTTTTTTTATTTATGTTTTGATTCCACATAAATGAAATTAACAAAATACTCGCACAACAAGTACTCTGCACAATTGTACAACTTGACAAGCAATACCATTAAAATACGATGTAATTTATTCATAAAAGATATGTAAACGAGAATCTTAAAGTAAAAATGAAACTAAAGCAATATTATATTTATATAGTTTTATGTTAAGTGAAAACGTTACCCTAAAGACCTACAAATCACTTATAAAATAAAAAAAAATCCAATAAAAGTTGACATTCCATTACCCTCTATTCAACCTTTGCAATGTATAATATAATATAGTGTACTTACTATTTGTACCGAGGACGAACAAGTTGATTTAAAAAACTCCCACAATTTGCTTTGTTTCTTTGCTAAGAAAAACGATCTAGACATGAGAAGACTGTATAAGACTTTATTGAATACGAGTATAAAAAGGTTCTTAATAACATAATTTATAAATATTAACCAGACGATTCTTGTATGGTTTCTTGTTCATGTAAAATCTAAAATATTTTGTAAGCGACAGACATGGCACGGACTGGCTCAATGACCTTGCATTATGTTTGCTTTGTTCCCGGGACTGACGAAGAAATTTTTTACTAATATTTATGCAACTATTTCCTCTTAGGATTTTTTTTTCGTATTTTGTGATCATCACGTAAATGATTTTCAGCACGCTTGAATCCAAATTAATTATTTGACTGTTCTACACACATACTAACATTGTTAACACACTGAAAGTAAGCACCAACGTAATAATATTATATGAATATCATGGAAGCTCAGTTTTTCTTTTAAAGTATTCCATCGGCGGAGGCCAAAGTTGCGCAGAAGCGAGTTGGAGGGTTGTTAATAAAGCAAAGTTCGCAAACTCGAGATATTTGTTGAATGTTTTAAGCACGTGTAACTCGCTATCACTAACTCGAGTATGAACAAGATTCGCTGTTGCTACCGAATATACAACATCACGCCTGTTTTCCCCGAAGGGGCCTCCTATTATCCATTTATCTGATAAAATAGTAATGTTTAAAAGTTGCTGGATCTTAACCCTCCATTCATCATCCCGTTTCCTTTAATAAAAATACAAAAGTTGCCATCGCCATAACTCTGATTGCAGTGCAATACATCAGCTGGCCGGCTGGCCCCGGCGCCGGCGTCGCGGGTCTTCAGCTACAGACCGACTGCTGCGGTCCCTGGCGATTACTTTGTAAAATTATTTGTTGGAGCCGTGTCCTTGGGCGGAAAATATTGTCACGCGGCTGTGTAATAATACTGAAAGGTTGCCACACATAACCACCTTTAGCGGCGTTGAATTACAGGTTTAATTCTAAATAACCTGTAATTCAACGCAGTGTACCTGTAATTTTTTGTCTATATAAATGTTACCCAAAGGATAAAAAGAACAATACCTATACATTCAAAATGACGCAATAGTAGAGAAAACAATGGAATAATGACCATATGAAATAAGATTGTGGCAAGAATGCTGGTTATGTTACATTTACAACGAAATATTTCACCTTAACATAAATGTGAAGGCAAATAAAAGTTTTTGAGTATGTCCTATCGATCAGCCTGGTCCACTTGTCTGGGATTATCGCCAGAAAGATTTCAGTTGTAGATGCGAGACGCGGCGAGGCGCGGTGATCGATCACTTCGTCCGTGATACGCGCTAATTGTGACACTTTCACTGGCGATGGGGGAGGGGGGGGGAAGGGTAGTTAGGGAGTGACGTAGAGCTCTAGTAATTGGGGGCTAATGATTAGGTAATTTTTCTGGTACGTTATACCTCATACTATGAAGTAAAAAGTAAGAGTAAGTACCTTATTTACTATAGATTTTAGGCTAGCATTAAAAATATGATCTTCGAATTTGCTATACTCGCTTTGCTGCCCACCGACGCGTACGTATACCAAAGCAATTGAAAGCAAACCCCGTCGCAAGCCGTGCGTGCGTGCCGACAGGCATAAGTACTATAATAATATCGAAATAATACAACTACACACCCACAAACGGTCCCTAACTAGGCAACGTATGTATTGTAGGTATTGTACAGGAGGCGATCCTAGTAGTAATAATATATATTAAACATCCAAGGAAGATGATCTCGAATACTAACAATAAATTCAGTATCGCCAATTAAAGCCTCCACATACATACCTCGAAAATATATGAACCTATTTTCATAAAACATGGCATGAAACTCATACCTCTTCTGAGGTGGCTAAAATCTGATACATAAAACATGCTTCTAGTCTATTTAAATGTGAAAGAGTTCGGTTGAATATCCACTTGGGCGCAAGTTGATTACACCCACCCGTGCCGTGAGTGACAGCTATCCTCTGAATGAGACCGGCTAAAGCCATGTTCCCACCGCCGACATGCACATCACCTGACACCCGAGTTGCAATAGGCGTGCGACCTGAGGGAGTCAGGTTCCGTAGTTCTATTTTGAAATGTCTAGGTTGGCCAAGCACCCGTCATTCGATGACTGCTTTTATACGAGGCTCGAAGTTGTTGCGTTGGGGTTAACTCAATGGAAAAATATCAGTCTAGACTAACATGGGGTGCCCCACGCTTAGCAACTGTAAATCTCTTCACACTTTAATCAAGATCTCTTGAACATTTTTATTTGATACAGTACGGTACGCTAAATAAAAAAAGGCTGTTCACAAAACTGGCCTTTATTCATAATGTGTTCTCTATTTCCGTTGATATTCGCCGGCGGCCATCAATATTGCGATCCGGGGATTTCACAAATCCGCGCCATTGAAAACAGACCCTCTTACGAGATCTGTCCCTCCCCCTGCTTCCCCCCACTGGTACCCTGAGGAGGATATTCAATAACGGATCCGGAGTGACTGTTGCCAATTGAGGGAAATTTCCTTTAGATCGGGGAGTTATGTAGCTCGATTTTTTTTGTTAAAGAACATTATGCTGTATCTTTTTTCTCCTAACATTACCCTGATAACATGTTAATGGTGTGGTAATAAAATGTCCAAAACGTCGCGTCATCGTTCCCTGCGTCTGCCACGACTTCCGCGGCCATCATTGCTGGGTGTCTATTTTTACCGGTATTTTGGCAAATTTGCTAGGAAAGTAACAGAAAATTAACCAGTCGTCATAACCGTGCGTTCCCCACCTTTACGATCCCTAAAAGTATAAAGAATCCTATAAATAAGGGAAATTCTGGTTCAAAATAATAATAGTTGTCGCAAAAAGGTAATTAATTCGAGTTGGGAACCCAGTCCGCGCACCAAAGTCAAATCATTTATTTCGTATAGGCCTACGGGGGCACTTACAAATTGTCATTACATTTTTTCCTTAACTCTACAACCGGATCGGAACGCGACCTCAACTGAGAAGATCCACCAGCGCACTATATTACCGAGGCGACTCGCGAGGCCGCCGGGACGTGCTTTTTTCGTCAGAAATCCATTTATGGCATGCCGCCCTCTCCACACTGTTATGTGTGTATGTTATACAGAAATGTACTGCTATGCTAATATACTTGATCATATAAACACCTTGAGGCCTATGAACGCCAAATGAGTAAGCAGAGGTGCCTGCAGTGCACTCATAGTTTTAAAATTAGATTCCTTGAGATATTCGACTTCATCTGCGGCCAGTGGTTTTGGCTAAAGCCAAGCAATCAGGTTCAGCTGTGTTCAAAAATAGACCTTCGGTGGAAGATTGCCGTCAACTTCAGATCCCAGTTAATGTTGCATAGCTGTGTTTTTCTGGAACACGCTTGTAAAAATAATCCAAAATGTGATTTTTTTTTTTACAAAAAATTCAAATTTGTTATTTTTCACGATGACATTGTAACAAAAACATTAAAGCATAAATTGAAATAAAACTATTTTTTAAGGATTTTATCGCGTTTATTTTCCGTTTTTACGTTCGTTATTTCAATGTGTAGTATTCGCGTAAATATAAGAAATCAATATTAAAGCATAAAATCAAAGTGGGCGCGATGTCACAATCCGCTGCGGGAATCGGTCGCTGGTCGGAGCGATATCGCTGCGGGATGTTTTCGTGTCTTGTACTCGGGCCACAATTTTCGAGAGCGGAATCCGGCTTTAAAATAACTGATAAATATTGTATTAACATATTAGTGTTTTATTTTATTATTGTTATTGTTTATTTTTCTCCTTGTTTAAGGGGTAACTGACATAACAGGCCTTGGTTAATTGTGTCAGCTTTTAGATGATAAAATCTACGATGATGAGGACGAATCCCAATGAAACTTGCGTGTGAGACGACATATGTTAAGGATATTTTCACTGTTTGTATAGTGAGAAGGTAATGGGTGGTGAATTCCGCTATGTCTATAATAAATGCTGTTTTCTTGGTTTTATTTAATATGGTCATGCCCAGTTTAATTATTATTATACACATGTCAACGCGCATAACGGGAAAACATTTATTTAAATCAAAACAAATCTCATGGGTCTCGTTCTACATCAAGTACTTTTTCATCCGCTCTTTTCGAAGCCTCTCGTTATCGCATTGGCAATATCGCGCGGCAGGCCAGGGGATTATCGTACGTATTCAAAATACATATGTTAATCCCCTGGCCGGCGCGGGGTGGGCAGCGATACAGCACAAACAGGGGACACGCAACCCAATCCCATACACAAACAGAAACGGAGATTTTAATTTAATGTTTTGTTCTTTCATTTGTCAATATATAGGAATGTTTTCAATACTGATAGAATTTATTTATGACACAAGTTATTTTGAATGTTAGTATTTGTATAGAAATTAAACATTCTGACTCTGATAATAACCTCTCGTGACCTATAGTGCTGGAAAGAACTATACAAGTCAATGCATTGTACCTTTAACAATTAGAAATTAGCTCAATAACTGAGGTGCATGACAAAATCAGCTACATTTTATTACAATACTCACTGCTATTCAAAAATATCATAAAATTATAGAAAGTTAAGTTAAGAAATGGAATAATTCTCAGCTGTCATAACTGTCATCATTCCTTGCCAAGAGTGTATTGAGCTTTAACCTCCGGTAAGAGAAGGAGCTACAAGAGAACGACAAGAAGAAGATTTTCATTCTTAGGTATTTACCTTCAAAAGTTGCGCTTAGTAACAAGAAAACCCCTTGCATTCACGAATAGTAAATAACACTGCAGAAATATCCGAGTTTAATAATTTCCCATTATTATTTTGCTATGAAATGCACACAGAAATGAATCGTCGATATTAATGGAGTCTAAATCCCTCCAATTTAAACATTTATCCGTTTTTAATTGGAATGAACAATAATCTGTGTGTAAATGCACTCTCTCGTGTATGCGTCGCTAGATCGGTTCTTGCTGCAAAAATACACCGTCCACTCCTATTGATTGAAGCGTGTGTGTGTGGGCTGTATGAAATAAATGAAACCCCTTGGTGATTATGAAATAATGTAATAACATCATATCAGGGAAAATCTAAAACTTACCTCTAAAACAATCTGTCAAAATACAATTTTAAACAGACTTTTAAAAATATAAAAAGTTTATATAAAATTCTAGAGCTAGTTTTTATTTTTTCATTGAAGAGATTTTGCAGTCGAGTTTTTAATTATCTTCCCCAACTCGCTATCCAATGTGAACTTTGGTAATATTGTTTACAAATTCTATTTCATGTTGGATGAACGGAAATACCAAATGCTATAATCTGTTGGAACATGACTGGAAACTATCCGTCATTGTAAAGCCTTTAACTTTTCATACGGTCCAGGCTATGCTCCCCTCGGCTTATCTCGGCTTTGTTCGGCTCATAGGTATAATTGCCCCACTCGTTGATCACCGCTGATAGCCGATGCCGATTGCCGACGGCCGCACAACACGACATGGCGAGGATTAAGCCGTTCTTTTTAATTACGTCCACTCAACGAAAATATTCATTTTAATACGCAGGTTACAGCCTGTGTACCGATATCTAGGTACTGTGAGCCAAACTGTTGTACAGGTTCTCTATAAAGCATGCCAGATTACACTTTGATCATTCGTTTCGGGGCCGATGAATATTAAAACCTTTTTGACTCTTATATTCGCTGAATTAAAAATATTTATGTCAAACATGTGATAGAAATCATCTAGTTATATAACTCTTTGACCTAACAAGGTAGCGCGCATAGCTAATATAAAATATTGATATTATTAAAAATAAATCAATAGAATTAACTGTTTATGCAGCATACCGAAAAACTTCTCAACTATAAACCACATATTCGGGCAAAACATATTTAAATCATAATACATACCAAGTTTCTTCTTAAAAAAATAATAAATTCGCATTATAGAGTTAGTTTAAATTGTTGAAAACATTTTACGGCGCTCTCCGGCTGCCATAAATCAAGGGAGACTGCCACAGTGCAATGTGCAATCGTAGACAGTAGTAAGATTAGATTGTACTTGTAAAATTTATCTATATTTTTATAGAGCTCATTTAGAGCCTGATACCGCATAGGTAAATTAAGCTTGCATCGAGCACCAGGATCAACTTGAAAAGATATACGAGAATATTCTTTAATTGTTTTTTTATATTAAAAATTAACTGTATATATTCTCTAATGAATATAAATCTTTAAACATGAGCTATTGAATGCAAGTTTAAATGGCTTCCATCATTTAAAATACTGTTCACGTCACGTCACGGATCGTCACGTCACGTCACGGATGGGTGTGCCGTCGCGTCGCGTCGCGATGCGTTGTGTGAGCCAGCGACGCTCGTCTTCGCTGCGGGATATTTTTATAGAGCAATGCAGGGACTAAAGGAGCTTGCATAATACACTTATGAAAACAAACAGATTTTAGAGAATATGGTAGGTTCACAGATGTACGGCGGCAATCAGTCATCGTAATACACGATAAATGTATTGCTTTTTGTCTCCTAAAAAAGGTGATTCGAAAATTTGCTATGGCCAGTGTAAACGCAGTGCGGCCGCAGTGACCTTCGACTGAAATCGACAGAGAAATCTGTCGATTTATCACTTGTCATTATCATGTGCGCGAGCGTCCGCTCGAAACAAGGTTAAGGTTTGTAGTCAATGAATAGAAATAAAGAACTAGTAAAATGTAGCAACTCCTATCACCGCGTGTATAAAGCGCTCAGTGGAAAATACTTGGAAGGATACTAGTAAAAATAATATTACCTACAACACAAACCGTAAAATCGCACCCGATTGAACAAGGTCCAGTACTACGAAATCATTGTTCGACAACGCTCCGACATCCAGCTGGCATGTTCCAATTGTTATCCGCTCTGAATGCTAGCTACGAGTACCGACGCTCCAGCCTCCCGATGGTAATCAAACTTTAGTTCACACCTGTTGCGATGTTGGTTGTTAGAATCTACAAATAGGTTTATGTAGTAATCTCGGAATAAGATTATATTATATTTTGACTGCCCTTTTTATCAGT
Organism: Pheosia tremula; assembly: GCA_905333125.1. NCBI lineage: Eukaryota > Metazoa > Arthropoda > Insecta > Lepidoptera > Notodontidae > Pheosia > Pheosia tremula. Next base: position 44,513 of record HG995420.1, read on the forward strand.
TGAATAGACTTCTGAGGAGTATGAGGTTACTCATAGAATTGTCTACAAAGCCACGACACGTTCTTTCATCCGCAATCAGAGTGTGCGGGATTGAACCCACGACAGCTCGCCCGCACAATCGCGAGTAATTATTTACCTATCCGGCTATTTACCACTTAGAAAGATCGTCTATGGAAAGGCAAATCCCGCGCGAATATGCGGGAGACTTGCGTCCGGTGGCACGGCCGCCGCAAATTTGCAAACTTTTTGTCACTGAGAATGTGTTATGTTAATAGAAACTATACGTTTATCCACAGCCAAGTGAGCATGCTCCTTGGCATTGCAGTGGAGCCCCTGCTGGTTGCCAGTATAGTCGCACTGGCAACACGGCGCTGGCAATTGCTCGTGTCCTTACTGTGTGTTCTAATTATATTAGCTACTCTGTGCAGTGTTTTATGCACCACTGAATAAATAAGTAACAGTATGGCAACAGAAGATAAGATTAATTTATCAAATCGTTGTCAATAAAAGTTCACTGCGAAGTATCTCTACGCGCACCATTCTAAATAAGTTAACGAGAGAATACTAGATTAAACTACTATTTATACAATAATTATGATCTTTATTTTAAAACATTTCATTAGAGGGAATTTCTATCTGATGACTCTATATAAACTCTATATTTAAATTCGAGTTTATTTATGAATAAAAACTAGCTTATACTTTACAATCACGATAAAAAAATATATATTACCCAGAAATGAACACTTGATATGTTGTATTACTGCGACTCATATCAACTGTAATTTTCGTTTGTTATGACAGAGTTTCACGAGTGCGGTGTGAGGCACGCGTGTTATGACGTCACGCGGCGCAATGGGGCGGGCGGACTAATTGCCGCCTGGTAATGTGCCGCCTAATACTACAGAACATAGTTAATGCAAAAGCTGAAAAAATGAGGTTATAATTTTTTCAGTTTATATTACAGCATGATACTCTAAGGTATGGTTTTAATTGCTTAATACTCCTGACTTTATAATCATACTATGATAGTTTAGGTTCAGTTTAAGCAAAGTTAATTCCCTTTTGAAGGACTTTTAAAGGATGCGTAATCCATTTTGATACTCGTCTATCAACACCACATAAAATAATGTGTGATATATCTTTTATATTAAATTGTTAACTTACACACACCCACCGCCCCCGCAAGCACAACACAAATGAGCATAATTACCTAACAAATAGAGAGAAAGTGCAATTTAGTAAATAATATCAAAGTGAAGAATGGTCAATTCACTCCTATAGTGATATACTTAGTTAATCTATTCACATTCTATAACAGTCAAGCCAGTGAAGATTTAAGCAGGTATTTACAGGTAGATAAATGGTAGTATGTTCGACATGACGGAGGCACTCGGAGAGCCCATAGCTCAAGTGTGGGACACAGTTGGGATAGGAATAAATTAAATTGTACCTTCATAATCATTACTTTTGTAAACAATTCAAATAATTGTTTTATTATCTCGTCACAAACAAGTACCTCCGCCGAGCAACATACCAATTGTATTGTAATATTTTGGATTCCCTACAATGTTACAACAAATTGTATTTATCCCGCAAACATGTCGCATAATCGAGAAAAATTGACTTAGCACTGATTGTCTCCTATGTGACTCGATAAACCTAATCAGCTAACGAGCACAACTTGCCGGGCGGGGTGTACTCGGATCCGAACAAATTTACGCGTAGCCGCGAACAGACGCCCGCGCATACGTGTTTACCCGTTTGATTGCCCTACGTCGGGCGCGTATCGTAATGAGCTGTTTATATGGACACACCATACACGCATACTAAACACACTACAACAGCGATAGCTTCGCTATCGATTCTGAGTTTGGTATACAGTTCGGAAATACCGTTGTATAGGAAAGTGGTAATGGATGGGTTACAATTTGTAACGGTTGCAGTAAAAAGGTAAGCGATAGTGTTTTGTGTTAGAAGTCTCACAATGAGTCCCAGTTATGTGAGGTCACGCGTAAGGTATAAAAAATCCGGCCGCTGTTTGTTCGGCGCGCGGCGGATGCGATCTACGAGTAATGTATTATAAACAAATAAAACACCGTGTTTTTCTGTTTATCCAAAATTTTACGATCGCTACATAATGTTGGGTGAAATTATTGCCAGCTCATTCTGCTCGGAATTATTTTTAGGCAAGTAACATTTTCATGTTGACAGATTTTTTAAAATCCCCGGTTATAGTTAAATTTTATGAAATTTTGTGAAATTTAGGAAAGCGATTGTGTTTAACATAATTTTTTTCTAAGAAAAAGTATTCAGCATTCATGTGGGTTTGGTGTCATATAATCTGGCTCAACGAGATTCACCTACATATAGTTTTCAGGATATTTTAAATTATAGGATTAGTAATATTGTCGAAAGAACCAAAAACCGATCGCTAATATTTTAATTTTCCCCGCGGCATCTAAAACATTTTATCACTTGATCAGTATTACGATTAAATAAATACCCTAGTGTTCATAGACGGCCTACGTCAGACAAACGATGACTCCACTTAGCCCCAAGTGCGTTTATGACAGACAACATTTCAAAACTCACTTGTACTCAATATACTCTAAACAAACGTAGTTGTGTCACCCAGCCGCCTCGGTCGCGTCGAGTCCCGCGGCGCGTGTCCGACACGGAGTCGACGGAGGGCGCTCGACGCCCCCGCGCCCCCGCACCCCGGCCGCGCGCCCGCCCCGTCACGTGACAAAACCGCACCGCGGTTTACTACGAACATATTTACGTTAAAACTATGGATAATTTTAGCAAAGCCTGATGGATTTTACTATGCGCATTTTTTCCGGACCAGGGTAACTCTTCGCGACGGAAGAAATAATTATTATCGTGACGTTAGAAGACACTATAGTGACCTCTTCAACCTTGCTTAAGGCTAACAATTACACATTCATGTAATTTTAATAGATTCCAGATGAAGATGTCCTAAAGCCCCAAACTGTGGTAGAACCAATGAAATTTGAAAATATTCCACGGGACCAGCAGAAACCTAAGTTAAAAACAATTTCATAAACACTTAAAATTATTAAACTCTAGCTACTATTTCCGAAAATGGTCGCACCTTTAAATCAAATCTACTACGCCGGAGACTGTCCAGTGTTGCTGAGTTATTGCTGAGCGTGACGTCACGATAATCTGTCTTCTAACGACTGAAGCCAGGCGCGACAGCCAGGAGCAACTGACGGCGTCGCTTAAGAGGAAACGCGAATGCATCCCACTCACTCTAACGCAATTGTCCATGCATGTGTCCGTTTACGCTGTCATCATTATATGTTAAATATAGCAATTAATTTCATAAAGCTACATTTTACCAGCCGCCTGTCTATATTCAAACTTTATTGTTGGCACAATTCTTGTCTTAGGAGATTGAAGTAGATAAAGCTTTAAAAAGTAAACTTAAAAAACATAAAATTGATAAGTTATTATTCAAATCAAGTCACTGCGTTGGAGTTTTCAGATTGGTTGCTGCTTAATGATAATAATCGGTAATTCCGCAGCTCATTAGTCGCTTTGCGGAGAAGTCTTGTTTGGGTGATATGAAGAAAGCTGCATCTCGTTGAATGGTACCATCTTTGTTATGCAATCGTTACTCCTCTTGTGGTAGTTAGATCTTTCTGACAACACCGCACCGGCCAGTCAATTGCCCGCGACCCACTCGACGCACTGCGCGGCAAGTGGCCTCCGCTAACGACCGTTTTTGCCCTCCCCGCGCCCTCATATCCCACCGCTGGGTTTTTACACACATCTCAAAGGTCAGCCTGTATCTTCAGGAACGTGAGTCATCTTTCTTCTTATCAGATAATTGTACGTCTAGCCTAACACTAACCCGATGCGTGGAACCGATTATGGCCGCCGAAATATCCTTTAGAATGCCACTATACATTATTACCACAGACTAAAAAATAAGGCTCGATATTAGAAAAGAAATGTTCATTTCTATTTTTCTATTGTAATCCATCTTGGTTCTTATTTTTTTATTTTGTTTATGATCATGGTAATTGAAATATAGAAAATTGTTTTCAACATTGATTGAGATTGCACATTTGGAAATGATAGGTTTCATTTGATTGCTATTTGTTCTGATGTCAGTCAATCAAACAATCGATTTTGGTCATCGAAATAATACAAACCCACACGTGTACCGGTACTATTTCAGAGTCATTTATTATAACACAATGTCACTTAAACTCCAATCACTCGGCGCTCAGTTAGATTTATCTAACGCGCGCGCCATCGGGATTCAATACTTTTGGACTTCTCACATTCTACATAAATGTTACTACGCTTTTCCTGTTTAAATGCGCGTCGCCGTGTCGTCCGCGGCTCGTTCGGCGGCGGCTGTTTAACTTTGCATACGTGCCGCTGCGGACCTTCTAAAATTCCATAACATTATGTAAACGCATCTGCATATACGAGCCTGGAACTTTATTAAACGAAATAATGTAGTGAATACACTGGCTGACTCACTTTGGCATAATGAGCAATCTCGTGCGGCGTAGCGCTACGCCGGCGGTGCTCAGTAGCCGTGTAGAGCGCGCGCCGAACGGTCGCTACGCGTTACATACTACGCCTCGGCTACGATGTCTGTCGCATAGCCCGCGCGTATTTACACTTATATTCAAGTGTTGATTTTCAGTATCACACTAAAATTTTACGGTAGCATAAGTTTGTGTGATTAAGATTAGTGCGATCTTAGTATATCCATTTGCGAATATTCGTGTAGTCAATGTTTGTTTGTATTTAAAATAGATATTTAAGTGTTTTGTAAATCAAATGATCAAGATGAAAAGGATTTGTCACCTCATCTTCCGGCTCCTGTTTTTGCTTGACGGTGAGTTGTTGTTTTCATTTCTATCTAAAGGTTTTAAGTGAATGTTTGGTCGTGTGGTTGAATGCTATCATTATCACTTTAAATAAATTGTAGCGTGAAAATTTCGACAAAAGATTAATTATTGTAAGCCGTCATTAATGAGCGGCGAATGTAATTGAGTTTCTAATTAAATACGTAGTTATTTAAGCTACAACCAACATATTCCATCAGTTTAATGTTGATTTTTGCGCCGACTACATTATGTAGAACTAGCAATGCCCGCGACTTCGTACGCGTGAACTGTATATTATTAATACCCCGGAAAAATCTTAGATATTCTGGGATAATATTTATAAAAGTACTGATCTTATTATAAGTTTAGTATCAAGTTTTAAATCTGCTGTGAATTGACTATATAGATACAGTTCATTGCTTACCACTTGGAAATACATGCATTCCGCAGGATAAACAAACTATACCCATGTTGACTCGAGATATAAGCAATTACCATGTTTTAATACTTGTTTGGTAGAATTTGTATGCCCTCATTTCGTATAAATGACATATTAATGAACACGATAATATTTTCATGCTGTGTACGTTTTTTTCCATTGGTTATGAAGCCAGTTTAAATATAGAATGCTCAAGGACATTTGAACAAGCGAGAAGGCAGCTGATATACATTATAATAAACTCTCGATTACAAACTAGAATGTTTGTTAAAAAAAAACAATGCGAGGAATGCTGGAAATAATAGGAATTCCGCGCAGCAATTTTCTCCCAACAGAAAACCGAGGTGTACCGGCGGCAACAAAAATGCACAGATACACTTTTTACTGTTTTTTAATCATATTTTCATAACCTCACTAAACTAATGCGCTGACACTAAAAAAATAATTAATGTTATGCCACTTATGTTCAGTTGCGGTCTTTTATTTGTGAGCCATTTAAGGTTGAATATCGTACAGCAAACTCTTATCTCTTACATCTTAGCAGCTACTATTTTAGAATGTATATTAGTAATGTTGGTATTGACGCGTTGTACACTGACATGAATGGAGGTAATTCTCTAAGTAAGTATTAGACAGTAAGATACAAAATAAAAATACGATTCAAAATCACGAATCGGGGGAGCACCGTGAACTCTTAGTTCTAGCCAATTTACTTCCCGACCTAAAACTTGTAATTTGACATAATTTCCCGCTAGTACTTTTGTCTCAGTCTGTAATTGCAGTTTGGACCGACAACGTTTGGAAACAAGGTAGAATTTTAATAGGATAAGTAAGTATATCTTATTGAGTTAAAATATATATTTCCAGGCAGTTCAGTGTACTGCCTGGGAATGACAGTACGTAATATGCCCCTTGTTATTGTCTTCTGGATCGTTGTGTCTAGTGATCCACTGAGAGCACAAATCTGTGCAGATAAACTCGTTTATATGACTTTTCTAAATTCACTTTCACTCAGCAACTTTATTTCCTGTCCGTAGTATATCAATAACTCCGGCTTATGGCCGGTTCGCAAAAAAATATTACTTTAACAAATTGACGAGTTGCCCTCCGACGCCAGATGACCGGCGCACGGCCCGGACCTCATCCCGGCCCTCGTTCCGGTTATTATTCCTCGCAGATGGAGCGATGACGACTTCGCACAGCTTTTATAAATTAACTTTACAGTTTATTAAAGTCTCCAGTTGGATGTAATTTCCCCCTTCGTTTTTGTCACTAATTATTTTGCACGTCTTGTTACAATTACGTTGAATGTCAAGAATGTGGCTACTTTTTTCTTATTGATATATGGCAACTCCGAGCTTTTAGTTTAATAAGAATGGATACAGAATGTCATCTATTATGGAACGGTACGAACTGATATTGATACATAATATATTTTGATAATATCAGGCGATGATTCCCCAAGTTGAATTATTTTTCTATTTATAATATAATATGAATGATTTCATGATCAACTCATATGAGTAGTTACAGTAGTAGACACATCATTTTGTATCTTTATAATAACTATTTTGGTTTAAAGATTAAAAACTTCTAATAACTAGGTACCTACTATCTTTAGGATATTACACACTATCACGTCTGTAATCTTGAAGGGGTAGGCAGTGATATATTGTAGTGCTTCGATATGTATGTAACCCCATTGTAGAAGGGGGCGAGCCTATTGCCTTTATACTGAGCACACTTATTGCGAGAGGTTTTAAGTTACAGTCAAATACGCTTGAGTGTGTTCACCCTACAGCATTCACGAATGAAATAAGAAAAATAATCTTAACTATAACCGTTTTTTCAGCCACTTTATTTGTTATAAATTAAATTAGTCACAAAGGAAGCGTCTCACACACAACTATTAACATTGATAGCTGTTAATTAAAGCTAGGCGGCTGCCCGGAGCCCCACTCGGAAAGTGGCCCTGTGCCCCGGGCGGCACGGACTGCTCCCGCCGAGATACTCGCACAGGAAATAATGTGTTATTGTGACTAGGCGAGTGTTATTGCGACTTTAACTTCTATTACAGGTATACATAATAGACAAATTAGTTTGTTAATTAATACCACTTTGGCTAGATAAAACATGAGCAGTTTTTATAGCTCATGAAATGACTCAATGTTGAACAATGTTCTACTTTATCATCCTAGAGTAATAGAAAATAACCACGTAACATGAATTAAAAAAAATGCAATTCAACAAACGACTTGCGGTTCTCATCAAATACGATATTGAATATCACTTGTATACAAGAATAACAATCCGCTTATTATTACTAAACCAAGCTGTACGCTGTGGCGTATGTTTGACATCAACTCTATATTCTTCATCAAATGAAATATTCATAAAACTGCGAGCCCAGCTCTGTGTGTTTTGTTAGCGAGTAATGAATTTTGTGCAATAAAGACCAAGCGAATGCGCTGGCAACATCGAGGGTATTGAAAACAAATATCTTTTACTTTCTACTTCGCTGGTATCATTTAGTAGGATTGAGAAAAACACGTGTAAGCTCCGTGTAGTAAGATGATTACTGGCCATTTCTTGTAGTTCATGTTATACCATCGTGTCCTGCGAACGTAAAACCGTGGACTCCTTGCAAGCAGACTTCCGCTATTTTATGCCAGTATCTCATTTCTACTCGTACGGATAATTGCTTCTTCATATTACAAGGCTCTTCAAAAAAATATCCTAAATAGCGTATTATCTATAATAAATAACACGTCAATGTGTCGCCGCGAGGCACAAGGCAGAGGCGCGAGCCACGAGGCGTGAGTAATGCGAGTGGACTGGTGTCCTCGCTACCCTCGCAAGCCCGCGGACATATCCCGCGAATGTGCGGGCCGATGTGACAACTTCCTTATTGCGATGTGTGTTTGGAAGGCATTCCGATCTTTTACGATATAATGGAGAAATATCGGAAATCAAAATGGTGGTCAGATCAAGACACATACTCAATTTTAAGGCAACAAGTCAGTGCTTCGAGTTCTTACATGGGCTGACGAAAACGTTACAATTCTAAAAGACCTTTTGTAAGGGCGTTATGATAGAGCCTTTACTTATGCAAATTATTTAAAACATACGTTAAGTCAGACAAATTCTTTCTTGTAGGTTTCTGTGGGCTTTTTATTGTACTATGAATTATCCTTCACTATATAATCGGTTAGGATCGGGAGGAGGGAGAGAGGGGAGAGGGAGGCTAATAAGATGATTCGATAATTTGAGTACATACGTCTGGATTTGCTCTCTGTCCTCGTTGTTAAGTGTTTCAAAATATCCATCAATGCCCCCTTAATATCTAGAATTGGCAAAACTTGTGAAAAATAATACGGAGATAATTTGCAACTATCTATAGCAGTGTTGCCAGATTGGGTATTTTTTTCGCAATTCTGGGTAAAAATTGGCTCTGGAGAAATTTTGGAGAAATGAAATTCTTGGAGAAAAATTTGGAGAAAAAAAAAATACCATGGAGAATTTTGGGTACTTTTTAGTTTTCATTCTTTTCACTCTGCTTTTTCTCTCTATGCTATGTCATACCCGTCATACCCATGCAGTGAGGATACGTACCGTAAAAAAAAAAAAAAAGGTCATTCTGCTGTTTCAGTTTGGAAATTAGAACAGTATTTCAAGGAAAAAATAAGAAAAATTTACCGATATTATCAACTTTTTGCCTTTGGGTAAAACTCAAGCAAATTGTATCATTTTGGAGAAAAATTATTTCAAATTTGGGTAGAAATAGAAAATCACATCTGACAACACTGATCTATAGTTTTACGATCGGCGCGTAAGCACTTCTGGGCATAATCGAGTTTCGCACGCGGTGCCGAGAGCGCCATAAAATTTCATATTTTGGCACCCGCCGTGTGGAGCGAGCTGAAATACTCATCTCCTGTTTGGAGACTCTGATCTCCCGTTGTGGTCAACGACTGCAATGACGAGCATGTTAATACTACTTGTAATAATAATTAATGTTAATATTCCAGCAGTTACAAAACCCGGTGCGTGTATCACATTTTCGTACTGTACAACAATCAAACAAATTCGGAAAATTATTTTTGAGGGCACTTAGAAAAAGTCGCACCGCATCCTAGAATTTATAGAATTTCGTTTAAATTAATTTATCACGGCGTATCAAAAAAATAAACAACTAGAAAAGGTGTTATGTTATGACATTGTAAATGGAATTAATGCTTTCTACTTATTTGTTCATAACATTATTTGCTCTGCACAACACAGCAGTGGAGATAACTCCAATGATAACATTAGATAAATCAATAGCAGGTTTTATAGATGCTATTAATCTCAATGCTTCCGTGCTCCGCGCGGCTCGGCAGTTGTTTTATTGCGCCACTAATTTAAGGGCAATTGTAAGTATAGGGTCGACTGCTAAAGTCGAGATACAATTAGGGATAGCACTTGTTAAAAAAAAACGGTTCACAGGCTGATGTTTATGTAGTGAGTTACATTTAAATTACCTATATTATTATTTCTCGTTCACTCAATTCTCATGAACTTTGATAATAGATATGCGTGGGCCAAAAAAATAACGATCTAGTTTCAGATGAAGAAAAATAGATTTAACTTTATTTAACACAAACGCATTATATTCTTAGAAAGAAGGTGAGTCAAACCTATCCTTGTCTAGCCTCATGTAGCTTCCCAGCGACAGACTGGATTGTTAACCGCAGTCGGAGTAAGGGCTCCAAGTCCCTACCTATATGGACACACGACTAATAGGTCTCGATGTATGGTCTACATTATGTTACCAGAACGTCACATTAACTTTAAATTTGGCAGTATTTGCTATTTAAGCAGTTAGGACTGTTAGTTGAATATCAGATTTGTTTTTTATTGTATTTTGGGTTTCCCTTATAAAACACAAGTAGGTATTAGACAAAAAATCGAATCTAAGGAAGTATTATTCTTTTTAGACAAATTCCAGAAAAAAAGTTTTATTGAACTAGATGTTACAGGATCATTCCAAAACACAAAACTCTATTTATTCAAACAGTTTGTCGTCATTTGCTTTGGCCGAGCCTGACAACACGGTGTCAAGAGGCTCCTCGTCGCCCCCGCACCGAGCCTGGCACCGGCTCCAACCACTCCAGACACTCCAGCCCCTTCAACTTATTTATTTTCCTGTTATACTTTGATTGTGGCACTTGAATTACGCTCCTCTCTAACGTTATTAAAAAATATATATAATATTTTGTTTGTTTGCCTACCTTTCGTTCTTCTACAGCAATATTTGTTCAAATTTAATAATTAAAATGAAACCTAAATAAAAGTCTATTCAAATATCATTAGCTGAAATAAATTTAAATCTCGCAAACTTATAAGATACCCTAATTAGCATTCACCAACAATGTAAACTACTCAGTGGTAAACTGCAATCTCTTGTTAAAAGAAGAGGGCCATTAAAAACCCTGAGCACGTGATATTCACACAAAAATCTCACAATTGCCATATTTATAATGATTGATGAGCTTCCCAAACAACATCAATTCGCATCTGAACGGCGCCGCACTCGACGTTTTTATTTTAAAATTAGTCACTGTCGGCAGCGAGTCATTGTTACATCGTATTGAACAAAGTTGACCTCTGAAAAGGCATATTGTTAATCACTTACCTACAATGTCATTGTCATGTGTCTCATTAGCTATGTGCCTCACTGCAACCTTTGTTATTTCTCGATTAATTCAGAGACTCATTTGTATGAGGATTGCATCATTTCTGTGATGCAGGCAAACTGAAGTTCTTAGTACATATTAACGGTAAGTACTTCAAAAGACAAAAAAAATCCAAACTCTTCACAAAATACTATCACAGTTCACTCATCCACACGAATCAATAAACGATCCTGGTTTTTACGACATCAAATAAAATTTAATACAGATCTGTGAGGGTGGAGTGGAGAGGGCTGGTGCCTCGTCTTATCGGCTCGCAAAGCCGGGTGATACATAAAAAGGTCCACTGCACCCAACACTTTAAAGGTATCCGTATATAATCCTAGATGAGAGAGTCCCAAGACTTTATAACTTGGATTCTCTGGTTACCTCTCGAAAGGTTGGGAACACTATAACTTAAGGTTTTCATAGACATTCTAATCACGAAAAAAACAAAGTAAAATCAACCTGTTTATCGAAAAATACTGCATACGCGAGTTCTCGGAATAGAAGGCTTACCGAGCATTCACGGATACAGTTATATGGTTAATATGGACTGGTCTGGACCAGAAAATTAGCAGAGGGTTATCCAACAGCTATTGGGCAGTTGAATTGTATTCTCAGAAGATAAATAATATCACCACAATCACATTTACGGGGTACCTTCATTTTACTGATGGAATTTGGTCGCAATGCAGGCAAGCTTATTGCCACCGTACCGGGCACACTCAATGATAATGGGAAGTTAGGCGATTGCCCAGCACGCTGGCCCAGTGCGGGTTGGCGAACCTTATGCGGCTTTTGAACGACGTGCAGGTTTCTTCACGCTGTTTGCCTTCTCTGTACAGCAAGTGCTAATCATGATTGAAAATGATATTCCAGATGTAAACATGTTTCTAAAGGGATCGTTAAGCCAACTTCGCAATCTGCACTATATCGGTTTTATTTGACGATGATTGGTTTTTATGACGGTCAAGTCGCCAGTGTCTATTCTGTACTTACCTTATTTTTTTTTCCAAATGGCTACCTTCTCAAATAACTGTAGTTTACAGTAATACCATTTGATGTAAGTACATTAGCCGCAAAGTCCCACTGAGGGGACGGTCGGAGGCAGTAAAAGGGTACAATCGTAAAACTCGACTAAGGGATATCTGTGTGTGAGCTTGTTCACAATTTGTGACTGCAGAGAGATGATGATGAGGCCTGACCAAGTCTCAAGCCAAAACTTGCTTTCGGAAAATGAGCTGTATAAACACATGTGACTTTGTCGAATGAAGCATGCATCATAGCATAACATATGGATCAAGATATAGAAATAAAATTATTCTTCTTGTTTTATTATGAGTGCTAGGTATACCAATCATATATTTTCCTAGACAGGTTATAAAAATTTCGTTATTTTTATAGCTTTCAGACTTCGTAAAGATACACAAAATATAATAAAGTTCATACGAGTAGTATAACATTTTATATTGTCTTCGAATAGTAACATTCATTATATTAACATATAAATTTAAAGTTTTAACTAGTTACCGAATGTATATATGTACGCTCCTACCTAAACTATACAACCAGCATCAGTATACATTATATTTATGATTACAATGGCGCCAAAGAAGTTTTGTTTTTTTTTTTTTTTTTTTTATTGCAGTATAGGCAAGTATTTGATTTCGATCTCACCTGATGTTAAGTGACGATGAGATCTACGATGTAGCATACTTGCCTAGAAGGTACCTGTTTACTCTCGACTTGAAAACACCCAGATTGTAGTCAACGGGGAACAAAGACGCCGGTAGCGTGTTCCATTCCTTGGCAGTACGCACGATGAAAGTAGAAGCAAAACGCTTAGTGCGTACCGCAGGAATGTCCACAGTGTTTGTGCCCAGCAGTGCGATTTAGCTGATGTCTGAATAATATTAATATGGTTGTAGTTTTACTATACGGCAATAAACAGATAGCATAATCCCATAGTAATGAATCCTTCAACTTTCCCTACCTCATTAAAGGCAATAGCTAAGCAATTGAACGTAAAGTGATACATTAGTCCCGGCGCCGTCCCAGGAACACTTCATTTGTGATTCTGCCCTCCGGCCCTTCGCAGACCCGCCCTTTATACTTCCTCTATGCCAATCGGACCCCTTGCAAACTTTTCTATAGGCAAACGAAGACGTCTGTGATTTTCTATTTATAAAAATATCTCTAAAGCAGTATCCCGTTACATACTTATTAGGTAATGCCTAATAAGTATGTAACGGGATACTGCTACTCATTTTTAAATCTAATTCAACAAAGGAATGTCAATGGCCAATCTACAAACATTTATTTGCTTTTTAATATACAGATAGGTTTTTATAATGTATATAGGTTCCTTTTATAGTTATATTTACACATGCACGTATACGTTCATTCTAGCGCTAAAAATATTCTCAATCAGATAATACGAGTAGCTACCTAATAACTAATTTTATTAATCTTTTTAGCCATGTCTCCTGAGAACCCTCTACGTACCTCAAAAGGTAGAAAGAGCAAATCTCCAGCTCTAATATTCATGCAAGGATCAGACTCAAATATCGTGGAGATTATTAATGAATTCCTTGAAATGGTTCCCAGCATCCCCCTCGTATCCTTCGGTGATCTTTTATGTGTGTTTATTGGGTAGATGGGCCGATAACACTGTGGCTTCAGCTGGAACGAGGGCTGGTATTACTACTATGGGCTAATACGATACTTATGCGTTACTTGATTCTGTATCTTGTATCTTTTGCAGTGCTTGACGGCAGAAAATATATTTTCTTAACGAACTCATAACAATGCTTGACCTATTTTTTGAGGCCTATTAAGTGTCTCACTGCTGGGCAAAAGCTTCCTTTCTTGTGAGTCAGCTGTAGCCTTGTTTTACCAGCTAAGATATCCAAATACCTTTACCTCCCCAACATCATTTACCTCTGTCTGCAAACAAGTAAAATTTTTATATGTTACCTAAATTCTGGATGTCTGTTGTCGGGTATAGAACCTGCGTCTCCTCATTTACAAATCATTTAACCGACTTGTTGGAACATCGACGCACAAATTCGAAATGAATTTTGTTAAAATTTGACAACCGCGAGCGGGTGTAGGTGCCAGGGGTGTTGGGGACGCCATTAATATCACATTAGCTGAAGTTTGAGTCCCGAATCGGATCCTCAATGTGCCGTGCACCGGAACTGGGGCCTCCGCGGCGTGACGCGAAACTAATGAATGAAGGACAGTATTGAGAGTTATTATGATTGGATGTTGAAGTTTCTCATCTATAATATGGTCTTAGTCTAGTACCACCTAACCATCTTCCCTATGGATATTAGGATGTTTTTTAAATTTCAATAGCGTTATAAATTTCAATATTCTTTTGCGAGGATCTGTGGTTGATCAAATCTGATATAACGATAAAAATCGTGTTATTTTAATGTGTAGTATTTGTATAAACCTAAATATAAGCGACAAAGATAGCTAAAAAATAATACAGAAATGAACTCACTTTAGTAAATAATATCTAGTTTGAGATTTTTAGTCACCATAATCTACGCAAATGAAGACTACAGAAAAAAAAGAAAACAGTGTTCCAACAGAATAGAGATTAATCAAACATAAATAAATAATCCCAAAAGATTTTCCTTTCGCTTTAAATCTCAATTCACTTCAATTGATCTGAATAAAAAAAAACGTTCAAATAACAGCAATTGCCGGCAACTGGCCACCCAATCGTTTAGCGTGTAGCGTCGGTGCTGTACGTGTAAATGAACAGTAAATCGCGGAGCTCGGCGTGAGCGCCATAAAAAAGGGTCGCAACACAAACATCGCTCGAGATCTGCTCGCCCAAATGAATTCCTGGGCGCGCCATTAGAGAGGGTTTCGGTAATAGAGCGGAGCGAGCAGCGTTATTGAATCATCTATTGGACACGGCGGTCATTCACTTGCTTGTAACGTTGGTTACTAAAATCGTAGTGCTGAATTCAAAAAATGTCTACTTTAATAAGAAAATCAATTTACTTTTTTTTCCGAAGATGACTGAAGCACGTAGAATTATTTTTATTTAAAAGATTATTATGAGGACCTTTAACAACAGTCATTCATCGTAAAACATTTACAGGTAAAATATAATAAAAATAAACTACGTAACAAAAGAGCGGTGTAAACAATCCAAACAGTCCGGGTGCTCACATTGAGGAGCCCTTGACAAGACTTACTTGGACCCTTTGACGAGGCATCGGCAAACAAGTTGCCTGCAAAACAATTGCCTTTTCCCGTTTTATGGATAAAATATTGTAGTATATAACTAGAGAATAGTATTTTTATTTCATGTAGAGTTAATACTCTGAAAGAGGACGAAATCAAAGTTACTTTTCGATCGGCACGATACGCAAGGTTGTGTTAAATTTACAGTTGGTATGTATATGACGCTGACTATAATCATACTTATAAAATACATACTGAATTATGCCCCGCAACTCCAAAGCATACCCTATAGGACACAGACAGTTGGAGCTGTGAAGGGCCGTTGGCGTGAGATCGGGACGGCCTCATCGCCTCGTGCCGAGCTCGTGTCGGAGACCTGGTAAACAAACAGCGACAACTCAATGTTATTCTCAAATGGTTTTAGTAAAATTATTGTTCTTTGCTGAACAACTTCTAAACAATCTTAATTGTGTGGAACGAGATAGAATAAACTGTTTTTGCTCTTGCGCATAGTAGGTTAATGGCGATTTGGGACGAGACTGCTGTCACGTTTACTTACCTGGTAGATAAAGTCCAGTCCCAAGTTTTTTAATACAATAAAGGGCCCCAAATCTAGAAGGGGATTTTTTTTCTTGGGTTTACGTGAGTAGATGAACTTTTAATTAAGAGCAACATTGTTATTTATATAACAAGCCCCTCATTGGCCGATATTATTTCAATAACTTTACCTATTAAAACTGTTCCCTTGTTTAGGTTTTTCGCACTTTCTCGCGAACCTTATATTGATTGGTTACACTTCATTAGAGTTATATAAAAATTCCTGTGATGGTAATTGGGTCAAACAACGATAGGGAATTCAAGTATGTAGCTACTTTTGGTACCCTATAATGCATCAAGTCTTTCGAATGATAAAAAAAAATCAAATTGTTTCATTTATTAGTAATTACTTACCCAATGGATGATGGGTAGATCGATTTCTCATCCTGATGCATGGTTCAATCCTTTTTCATAAAAATAATAATTTCGTCTTTAATCCTAGAAAGAGTAAGCAGAGGCAGATTGTCGGCGATACATCTATTACATTAAATCCCAATGTACTGTTCAGGCATAATCAAATTTTAACGAGTGCCGGCTAAACTATAAGAATGTTACCGAGGCTATTAAGAATTTTGTCTTTAACAAAGGTGGACTCCACTGTAGAGCGTTCTGTAAACATTAAGGGAAGCCCACTCCTCGAACCGAGCCGTAAGCCAACACCCACTAATATTCACGACGAGCTCTACAATAGCAAAACAATTAATTTCTTAATGGAAACAAATGAACAATGTCTCGTCAAGACGGCGCGAATGCCGAAGCCATAGAGACGAAAATCAAAGAATAATTTTATAAAACGTTTTAGTTTGAAGACACAGTATTGTAGGTAAGTATTTATAAACTTTGGTTACTTTCCATGATAAGCATTATATTTTTTATAAAGGCTATGGTTACCTATTACCTTTTACTTTATTCCTTCGCCTCCATTGTTTTTTTTATTTTTAAATAGCACGCTATGATTATTGTTTGGAATAGTGGTCACAGAATGAGTATAGTGCATGAAAATACTTTAAACAAATACACACATGTCATATTACAACGGTATCAGTGTAGTTAGTCTGTCGTCCCACTGACGCCGATGCTAGCGCGTTAATTATGAAACTGCGAACAAAAATGTTTTACTGTATATTTAAAAAGCGTTACATTCGAATTTAGTGTTGTATTTAATTTAGACGTGCTATATGTGTGTGTAATGTGTACCTACACCTTAGTACGCATGTGTCTAGTACAACCCCAAGAATAACTAGCTATTATGTAATATGTCTTATCGCACTCTGTATGTGATCGAGTATTGCTCGGCTCGTTTAGTAACTAAAATAACTTTGGAACTGTCGTTACTTCTGATGAATTATCTTGTTGTCGAACAATCTTTCTTTTGCCTTCTTATAATAGATGTTTCGTCTTAAATGAATCCTTGCTCTCGCCTCCATGATTACAACAGTGTGTGAGAATCGACCGTTGCATTCATACTGGCCTTAACACGGAAAACTTCTTAATTGGCCCTAAAAGAAAATGAGAAGAATTCATAGAACATTAAAAATAATCGAAATCGACATAATAATGTAATTTTCATCTAAAATAATAAAAATATATTTTGATATGCGGATTGTAAATGGATGTTACTGCTATGAATTTAGCAGACATCACAATTGATCAGCCATACTGTAGACACACTATGACAAGCTAGACGTTCTCAAATTTCTCATGTCCCTTGCGCCAGAGTCGTTGCTAGAGCGCTAGAGGTCAAGTTATCCTGACGTTAATGAAGACCGGATTATTTACAGCATCTTTAAGCTAGCACTTAGTTTTAGTAATAATATTCCTCCATATAAAATTATGTTTGACTCTCAAAAATAATAACATTCACCACTAAGCGCATGTTTTTCCATATTTTTTTATTATGGAAGAAAATCTAATAAGATGATAACACCGTATTCCGTATACAAAAAAGAGACCAGTTATTTTTTATTCCATTTATGATAAATTGGATAGAATAGTTGAGTCGTTCGGCGGCTCGCGAGCCTGCTTTATTTCATAGAAGCATTGTTATTGTAATACCTTACATGTGTAGGGAAATATTGGATTTATTACTTTTGTTACGAGCAGGAAAGTTATTTTTGTGAGGGCCATAAGGAACTTGTATTCACTGTGTTATGGTTCGAGGCCGATGTTATAATTTGTATTGTTGATAGCAGTATATGTTTCGGTTTTCAGAAAATTCGTCAAAGATTTCGATTATTATCGGTTTTACAAACCGTACTGTGGTCAAATAAGTGAAAAATGTTTACCGAAACATTTGGTCTATAAAAGAGAATCCAGTTTTTTATTTTAATATTTAGTACCTTAGGCAGAATCCTTTTTCCTACCGTTTTGGTAACGTTACGATTTCCATCCCTCTCACACTACAAATTACATAAATAAGTACGACAGTGATAGCCTGCATTCTCGATGACGTTACGATTATATTGCAAGTTCCTGTTAACCCTACAGCTGTCCATTCACTCCCACCACTCACTCTGTATACGAGTAGAGTCATCAAGTGTTAACACAAGCACGAGAGGTGTGCAATAGCTGTCAACGTAGCGGGCGGCTGCGGTAATGACGCAAGCCACCGCCTTAGGCCACTCGTCGAGCCACTGTTGGCAACAGGGTTGCCACATTGAGCCTTAAGTATCTGTGAAAATATTTTTTAATGTAAATATTGTTACGTACATAAGTCGTCGCGCTTTCAGAAGAGAGTAATCTGGCGTATTAATAAAACGACGTTATAAAATTCGTTGAAACTGAAGTATGTTACTATTTCTGTTTACTGGACAAACTTCATATTATTTGTATGTACTTCTCTGGCCGGTTGCCATAGGAACCACAACAGCTGGCATATTTTACCATTGACCGTATGCCAGTATCCATTTACGTCGTAAACTGACCAATTTTTGATGTAACTATATTAATTTTTAACTCAGGTAATTGGATCATACCGAAGTTAAATTAAAAGGCTTTGTTAAATGCGAATATAGCTATAAGATTTCATTATCTGCTATAGCTAAGTAATAATGCTGGGCTTTTTGGCGGGAACTGTAACCGTGAAGTTATCAATTATGTTTTATTATATGGATATTGTGTTTCTTTGATATATATTGTGTAATATAAGCGGGATATTAACCATTGTGTGTTCATAAGTGTGAACGAGTTAAGGAAATGAAAATATAAAAGTGTAGCTTGATTTTTCGAGTTCTCCCAAGATGTTTAATAAATTTTCAGTAAAGTATACACAGCTTTACTGATAGGTGTAGGGTATTCATTTTATCATCATTATCGTCATTAACATCATAATTTTCATCAGGGGTAGTAATATTTAAAATAACGACGAAACATATTACCTACTGGACACTGGCAAAAATAGCACTATGTTGAAGCCCATTGCGAAAATTAAAAAAAGAAGTAATAAAGCTAATTTGATGAACTAAATGTGGTACCAGCCCTATTCACTTGCCACTATTGCCACTATTAGGCAGGCTTTGATTGACAGCGCTCGTCTGTCGAGGCCG
The DNA here is from genome assembly GCA_905333125.1 of Pheosia tremula. Lineage (NCBI taxonomy): Eukaryota > Metazoa > Arthropoda > Insecta > Lepidoptera > Notodontidae > Pheosia > Pheosia tremula. The sequence continues at coordinate 63,897 of HG995420.1, forward strand.
TTAATCGGCGATCTCACCCCGAGAGCGCACCTCTTCACTATATCCTCTATTGCTGCACTACAAAGTGTTCCGCCTCAATTCAAGTCGAAGTGAACAATCAAATAACTGATTCGTAGTATCCCATTTAAGATAAGATGCCTTTCTTACTTCATCTCTTCGTTACGGTCCTCTGCTGCCTGCCCACCACGCAAGCTCATTCCAACGACTTCTGTCTAGTTCGACAGACGTAGTATTTATCACATGAAACGACATAAACACATTTATTGTTTTAGGATTGCCTACAGGGTTAACGATGTTACATGAATCGATTTTTATCAGGAATTAATTTCTTTGAAAATTTTCTACAAAATTCACATGCTAAGTAACCAACATACGGTTTCCTCTGCGATAGTAAGTTTGAAGATAGCCGAGCAATAAACGCGATGTTAATGAGATGACCCAGTGGCGGGCGGCGGCTTGTGAATTTCAGCTGATGTCTATTCGATTCTCGACGTTGTACAGTTTTGTTGTTCTGAATACACCACCACCATATTTCTTGCCGCGATCAAACGAAAATGTCTCAGAAGCAATGATTCGACAGATTTTGGTTCTGTATAATGAAAGACGATATTGAATAATAATTCAAGCGAACAGCACGTCAAGCACCTTCCATCTTCCATCCCTCTCACACCACTCATTTTCTAAATTAGTGTGACAGTGACAGAATATCTTCTCGGTGACGTTACGATTAAATTAGAAGTTCCTTTGCTTACCCATTGGATTGGATCATCGTTTTTCTAATAGTAATGTTAGTGTTTATGATACTTACGTTGTGATTTCTATGGTTAACAACCCATATAAAATCAAATATATATTTCAAACATTTTTTCTCTAAACACAAAAAAATTGTAAAATATTTCCCATTTTTATTGAGATAAAAAATTAACCTTAATGTCAGAGCGAACACTCTCTCGTTTTTTAAATTCATCTACAGATCTCTAAAAGCCCCGAATTTTTACCGTCTTTATTCATAAAATATGAAAGTCTTTTCTCCCCGCAATATTGTGCCTAGACTTTGCGCAAAAAATACCTTATTTCTCAGCTAGGATTAAACCAATATGCAGTGAAAGCCATCCCGTCGACCTGGTGTCTGGGGTTCACGGGATTTACGTATTTTTTCCGATACATTGCACGGCACGTGTGAGCGCTCCCGCAGCCCCGGTGTCTGGCGCGCGGTGGATGAAGATATTGTATTTACGCGAGTTTACTGCGCTCGGTTTGATTAAATGCTTTCATTTTAGATAGATACGCATTATTTTTGTACATAATTTTGTGGTTCTTGGCAAAACGAGTTGCAAAAACAGTTTGTAAGTATAACATTGGTCCATACTTCGGACATCTTTATGCGGTGATTCAGCTCATAGTCCACCACGCTGACTCAGTGCAGTTTAGCGTACTTTATTATATTTTGAGTCCTAGTTAAGTGCTTTTAGACGTGCAGGTTTCTTGTCAATGTTGGCCTTCATCGCTTGGCAAGCTTTGATCATTGTTTGACTAGGTTATGCGAAGTCATTGCGGAATCTGAAGGAAGTTTCAATGTCGCGGTGTAAGTACAAGCAGTATGGATCCTCGTGGTTACACCCTTCAATGTTGCTTAAGTTAAGTAATACACCGGATTAACTTTGCCAAGTTAATTATAGTTTGCAACTTAACACTTGCTTGCAAAACTTACTTATTCCTGACGGGATAAGCTTCGCTCTGTGTTCACTAATAAATCCTGCGTGTAAACATTTTACTACATGTTCTATAACGAAGTTAAATAGACACAACTAGTGTGATTCGCTGGCTGCATCATAAGTATCTAGCTATCATTATCCTGTACATGAAAAAATAAAGTAGTTTTTTTTTTATTTTTAAAATCCACATACGTTAATTCTAACAATACAAGATGATTAAAAATTCGCAAATTATGCGCAGATTCAAAGGATAGTACACCCTTTCGGAATCATATTGGATATAAAACCCCTTTTTGTGTTTAACTGCTCCCCAGATGGGAAAATTAACACTATATTTTTCCTTGTACCTGAGTAAACAATGTTTAGCACAAACTTTGCTCATTACATAACCAAGCAATAATTTGCAGAAAATCACGGCCCGCGCCTTTGTAAAAAAACACTTAGATAATGCGAAAAGAAAGCTTTTACGGATTATGTTGTTTAGCGGCTCAGGGAGGAGCACCCTCTCTGAGTAGGTAAATCAGGTCGTGGTGGGGCGCCACTGCTAGCGAGAACTGATAAAAAGGTTTTATAACAAGTCCCCTTTGCCTTCATGAACATACAAACCTTCATGTCAGGTCTGTAAACATAGGCGGACTAAATTCAGTGCCAATAGACAATCCTTGTTCGTTGCGCTAACACAAATATTCTAGAGCATCTCTATTAGCGTATAATTTTGAGACGCGCAAATTTCATAGAGCCCTTAAATACAATGTTAGTGTGATTATATAGTATTTTTTGTTATAAAATCACACTAACAGTATTACGGGTACCGTTCAATGGACTAGGGCATTCCTGGGGACTGAATCCGAAACAGGCAAATGAATACTAGATCATTTTTAAAATTTCAGCAGGTAGGATTTAAACTCGCAACCAAACGGTGCAGTGAGCCAGTCTATTATTCCTGCTAAGTCTGATATTAACAGTTCAAATACGTATCTTTCGTTGTAATTAATGTTAGATTTATCAATATGGTGGTCTTACCACTTCAAGTAATCGGCGGTTTGGCGCCAACATCCCAATCAAAGTACTGCGAATTTCTATTTTTGTTGCCAACTTCATCAATATTCCTCGTAATTCCGATCGCTAATTTCCACAAACCACATCTGCCCGCTGGGATCCAGCCCTCTGCTGCTAATTGGGATCGAACGTCCGAAACTAACGGACAAACAAACCACAAAATCTCCTAAATCGTATATTGATCAGTGTTCCTACATCCTGCGGTTTATGTCTGTGTGAGAGACTTTTGAGCCTCGATTTGGAGGCAGCATTTTTTAGCATTAAATTATTTTTAAACTTCTTCTTTCAGTATTTTTGAAATAAGTGTGAACCGCACGCATAGAATATCATAGGCATACCTAGGTACATTATGACTTTACAAGTATATAATATCCAGTTCACGAAATTAATAAAACGTTTAATTGTAGAATAGCTAAGTATGTGCCAACATCTTTTAGCTAGAGTGGCACTCAAACCTTTATTTATTATATGCCTTCGTTCACGTAGCAATTATTTAATAAATTCTTCTAGTTTCAGCCTATAATCTTTAATTGTTGTAGCAAAATTACTCAAATTTCCAAGAATGACCTATGAAGTTGGCATTATCGAGAAGCTACTTACATCAACCGCAGCTCTTAACCGCCAACAGTCCCACTTCCACTCGGTCCTCGCCTTACAAATCGTTCGAATTAAATTAATTACCCAAGCAAAGCGTCGCCTAACTCCTGTTTAGGAGCTCTTAAAACTAATCTCGGGATTTGTTCGGCGAATAATTCCAGTTTCGAAGGTAATTGCTTCCAACCGTATCGAGCCGGATCGATTAAACTTGGATTACTGTGATACAATTACAATCATTTTAACTATTCCAACCATATTACAGTAGTAGGTACCATACGATCAAACAATTGTAAGGTAAAAACCGCGATATCCTATCTCCAGTTTATTTTTATGTATGAATCAAACGTGAACGTTTGAAAGATTAGGAATTATTTTGCCTCATTCTACGAAAGGAAAATGTCTCATAGCCAACGAAAATGGTATTTGGATCTTGTAACATACGAATACGGTAACGTCCAAATCCATTCAAGCCATTTCATATCTTTGAGTTAAATTTTGTACTGAATAAATCGTGAAGGGTTGAAAATTAAACTATTATGCTTGCACACGTCATTCACTATTTGCTTTGATTGAATCGCCCAAGCGATCGCAACGATCACGAAGCTGGCTTCATTTAATTAGTACTTTCAATAATTATTTAAATAACCACATTCCCTGAACTGCTTGCTCTAGTTCGCAATACTGGGAACACCAATCAGTGGGTATAATTTACTCTCCAAGAAACCCGTTCTTCTATAATTGGTTGATATTGTCCCTACGGCGTGTGTGTAGGTTAATTAATGTTGCTTCATAAAAAAAAAACTGAAGAATTCTAAGGACAGCTATTTTTAGAAAGGGTGAACATCCTACAACCTGAAATCTTATCTTGAAAAAAAAAAAAAAATTGAATCGAGTAAGTATCCAAATATCACAAACTTAAGACGAATAAAAGTTAAAGCAATTCAAAGAAACTTAAAGACAGTTTACTTTGCGCGAAAAGCTTCAAACTATTTACCCACTCTGGATTCGTGGAGCCCCTCTGTAGCGACATGACAGCCAAACAAAGGCTTAAGTCTTCAGAGACCTAAGTGTTCTACAAACACGCTGTACCTCCGGGGGCCGTGGGGTCCGCAAACTTTCATCGGGCCCTTTGCGGGCTCCTGAAATTCGGACAATTTGTCTCCGTCAGAATTAAGCGCGGGTGTGGACCTAGGACATATTTCATAACGGCAGTGTGGTGCGCCATTGTTTTGTTATTTAAAGTATTCGAGACAATAGCATTTTAGGTTTACGGCTTTGCTTATTAATTTATTGTTTAAATTCTACGTTACTAAATAATTACCCGTGGTAAAATATTATAAGGTAATCCAAAAAAATAGAATTTGTTACCAATCCACACACTTATTAGATCTACATCTTTACGATTGGAGTACACGAGTGCAAAATATTAAAAGTACTTTTTGCAGAGCACCGGCTCGTAATAACTCAAACATTCAATAAAACTAAAAATAAATTATATAAAGCGGCTCCTCCAACCAAACACAATAATTAATACACCGTAGATAAGCAAAGATCGTCTCTAAAAGTATAGCAGTCGCTCGACCAATTTCAGGCGTGATAAACGTAATTACGATGTAAAACATCACTTTAAAATTTGTAGAAGCGAAATTGAAAATAATGCTGAAGCGCCGCCAAGCGGCGGGCGGGGGAATTAATAAATTAACTTGTCCCCAAAGATCTGAGTCATTTTACCCAAGATAATAATGTCCGCCATAATAGGGAGCTATTACCATAATAATACGCAGTTATAACCCATTATGAGCGGGCCACTAAACTAGCGGTGCATTTATCTTCATTGCCACTGATTTTCCCCCCTACCAAGTCCATAATGAGATATCAGTTCCTCATAATATTGATATGATATTTGGCCTCGAACGTACTTATAAAGGCGTTGCGTTTTACTGTGGTTCAGTTTTTTATTTATATTAGCTATTTTTCAAGTTTTAGTTTATATATGATTAAAAAAAAAACTCGCTGGCTTGCTACTACGCACCTCGTGGCCTACGAACTACGGCGTAACCGCTACGCTACGGTGCTATACAACTACGCCGTAGACTTTGAAAATTTCCCAATTAGTTACAAAATGATAAATTTGTACCCAAGTAAATATTAGTGGGTATTATAAAGACTATGAAAGTGCCTTATACAATTTGAATTGCTTATTGTAAGATAAATTAAAAGTTATAATTTAAAGTAAATAACGTGGAGCGCTTGTTTTTTTTTTAATTTATTTTATTTTATTTCTTTGTTCACCAACCCAAACAAGATGTTAAAAAAGGAGTGATAGCCAAGCTAGTAGAATACTCACCTTGAAAAAGGATCGCAGATTCAGACCGCGGCTCGCACCTCTGGGATTCCTAGATTTCATACACAAGTCTCATGTGCAACCATAATTATGACGCTAGATGGTAATGGAAAACATCGTAAGGGAACCTGCATTGTCTCCACCAAAACTAATTGTCGAAAAATGTGCGAAGTCCGCTAACCATCACTGGGCCAACTAGCGAAATGGACTTTGGCCTGAATGCCCCGCATTGAGGGATGACCCGTGCCCAGCAGTGAGTAATTAAATGGGACTTATTTCTATTATTACTATGCAAATTCATAATGAAAATGTAATTTATTCTTAAATGAACTCTTATTAAAAACCCAGTATCCAGCGTCACGAAATTTTCAAATCTCATAAAATATTATTATTACTCTTATCGTTGGTGTGATGTGCGCACTCGTTAACCGGCGCAGTGAACACCGTGCGGGCTGCGCGCTGCAGGTAAAACTGTGTTCTGTCGATTTCGCGCGGTTATGACGTCATCACGCTACCCATAGCGAGGCTTAGGCCACACTATAAACCAGCAGCGTATGTGTTTACCGGATGGAAAAGATAACTTATTTCTATCCCTTTTATGCATATATTTAGTTAAATTTAAAAATACAGATTTATACATAGCTATAATGTCTATTTGTATTCAAAACTCATGTCACTATTATAATTATGGTTGTCTTTTTGACCATATGTGTTTTCACAGAGTTGGGGCTCTATCGGCCGCTGTCAGACCGCCGTCACAGCGCTCATTATCATCCCCAACTTGCGAGTACCGCGTTCCACTTTACAATAAACATACTTCCTTGTATCACAGTGTACAGAGAGGTCCTCGTACTTATACTTATCTATATCGAACAAATGTAAGAGGCTGTGAGCCCATCGCCGCAACATATATTTAATCCTTTAAGATGGTTCATGGGTTTACTTTATTTTGAAGCATTATTAATATCCACTGGAAGACTGGGTACGATGTTATTGTAGCTCGGTACCGGTGATTCAAAGAAAAAGTTATCTGCATGGAAGTAAATATACGACTTGGATCGCGGATAAGAGTGAACGTCCCTGCAAGCAATTGCCCATTTAATATCTTGACATATTTTGTCCACTTGAGAACTTTATAGCCACTACTGTATATGCAGTACGCGTAGGAATATTCCGAGCGAGTCAGACCGTATCGTGTACAAACACAAAATAAACGCGGATGTCCCAACTCATTCGTCGACTGTCAACCCTGCCGCGGCGCGAGTACACGACCGGCCCCACCGCCACGGACTCGACAACATGACGGTGGTACCAACGCTTTTATCCCGCCATTGTTGTCAAAATAACCTTTCCGGTCCCAAACTGATTGAAAGTTTTCATGGTGAATTGTTTGAGTAATATCAATGGTGTTTGATGAAATTGTTTTCAGTGATGTTTTTTTGGTCACACAATTATGTTTTTTGTACTTATCGATAGGTTAGTGCGGTTTTAACGATAGCAATAAAATTCCATTAAATTTCAAGTAACTGATACTATATTGTTTCATTACTTATTACATAACATAATTTTATTTCATAAATCCATCTCCTATTGTTCCACTGTCTGTTAATAATGTTAACAATACTTCATCTGCATAAAGTATAAGTAATAATTATAATTGCGGTCTGAACCAGAAAAACAGAATAGATGATGACTTCTAAAATTAAATACTATTGAGCTTTATTATAATTAGTTTTTTTTTTATATTTAACGAAGAATTTTTACACATATTCCTTGGATTACAAACTTTTTACTATGCGCAGTAAAATATACGGGACATATTATACAGAAATAAACTTGTTGGCTCTCAATTGGTACCAAGTCATCGGGGCCATTGGGCTAGCGCGAGCGGGTTGACGCGGGTTGACAAACGCCGCGGACAGGGTGCCCTGCATGCAACAAACTACTTTGTTTATACACACAATATGGTGTGTTTTGATGTGGGCAAAGTGGTACTTTTGTTGTATTGTTCAGGAAGTGACAGATTTTTTCAAATAGTGATAAGAGTCATATTTTTTCGTAATATGAAGATTTAAGTTATAAGAACTGCATATGCGATCGTAAATGTAGTCCTCATTCGATGATCAATAGTGTTAATGCCTTTATTCTTCGTTTACAACATTTACAGAAGCGTTGGGAGTATCGTCGTCAGAAATTGATAAACTAGTAGGAATCCTATCCGCTTCGATTAGATTACCAACTAAATGCTCACTCACAACTATAGGCTATACTAGAGTTTACTAAGTTGATTAAAGTAGTCTTTTACACAGTAAAATAATTCATACTTATTCATAATGAATCGGGTCGAGTGAACTTCTTCAAATCGTAGGCTTCGTGAACCCTCATATAAACATAATGCCGCTTCAAATACTGTCCACCTAATACGCGGTACATCTCTACGCGAAAAGGCTTTAACATGCTGAATTCTAAACCGATTCAAATGGACCCTGCCACAATAATCACAATAGCGCCGTGCGGGGCCGGACGCAAGCCAGACGCGGGCCGGGCGCCACCGATGCAAGCGATGGATGTATGTGAAGGTATTATTATTATTTAAAAGCGTGAATACATTTCTCTAAATTTAGCCTTCACTAGGCTGTAAAACGGGTGATTATCCATTTTCATTTACTCCTCTGAACATGCACTACCTATAGGATAACATACAGTCTGTATGTGGCTTTGTAACGAAAATTGATAACATAGATTCATTATTCCCCCCCACCACTCCTCAGTTGAAATTTTCCGTCGATGTTTTCATCAATTATAGGCAGTATTTTTTCAGTATTTTTAGTTCATAGATAGATAAGTCAGAGCCATGAAATTTTATATACTTAAATGATTTCTTTAATTTTATTATAGTCATTAAGTGCAACCTTTACCCTAAGCTTTCGTTATTGCGCTGTATAATTTTAAAATATTAGGTCACTATGGATATAGATATATTCTACCCTATAATCTTATTTGTTTTTATTTAAACTGAAACCTTCGGAGTTTATGAAACGTCTCAAATTTCCCCAAATAAATTCGAATTTAACTGTAGGTACTGTCCGTTTGTAACCGCTCAGATACTGCTCTAACCGACACTAGACATTATTTATCGGTGTCGGACACCGCGCCGCCAGCGGTTTCCGCACCAGAGTCCGATACGCCGAGTTTATTTTGGTGAACTACTTTTAATGTATCTAGTTGGGAATTGGATAAGCTTTGGTCATCGCGTTGAAAATACGCTCGGCTGGTAATGTGTTTAAGGTATGACTTATTTGCGAGTCTTTATTATATGTTTGTAGGTCTTTAGATAGCAGACTAATAGAATATTAAGAAGTGAATAGTTGTGCATTGGAGGGACTATGCTAGTATATTCATTCTTCAACCATAAAATATATTTTGTCCGTCTAGAACTTTGCTTACGGGTCAATTTATTAATTTTGTGATATAATTTAGGTCACAAAAACACATTTCACATTGTAGAATATTAAACATGATATTTGAAGGCGTTTCAAAAGAAAATTCGGAGCGATATCGGAGAGCAATCAATCATTACGGATTATCGCACTCCAAGAGAGAGGCTGTGAGCCGAAACACTACAGTAATAATGCTTACAGATTACATAAGACCTGTGAAATATTATCCCGGCACGGGGGCTCATACATCATTGGCGCGCGAAGGATTCTCTATAAGAATTAAGATCTGAATATTGGTCGATAAACTATTTAACTCATTTTAATTGGTATATTATATATACCAATCTATGTGTATAAAACGAAGTCGTGTTAGTTACACAATTTATAACTCAATAACGGGTGGGCCGGTTTTTATGACCTTTTTGAATTTCTTCTGCCTCGAATAGCAGAATAACTATTAAAACATGGGAAAAATGCGCGGTGTTACCCGCCTTGAAAAAGTATGTCCTTGTTATTCCTTGTAAATTGTTATCGGGATAAAAAGTAGCCTATCTGCTATTCTAGCCTATAATCTATCTCTGTGCCAAATTTCATCCAGATACGTTCAGCCGTTCTGGCGTGATCGAGTAACAAACATTCATCCATCCAAACTTTCACATTTATAATATTAGTGTGATATAATATCATAATATTATCCTCGACGGGTTCAACAGTTTAAACTAATTAATGAATATCGTCACACGAATACAGAGACTGCATGGTTCTAGACTATGTGAACAACTCCTGTGAGCGGAGCGGCTCGTCGTGGGGCGGTGACCACACTACACGGTGTACACGACATTAACCCAGTTCACCCTGAATTGGTGTCCGGGCGCCGCGAGTTGTACACCACTGTGCGGCATGCTCGCTGCGGTCACTTGTCCGGCGATATATCAGAGGTGTCCGACACCGCGACACTTATTGTGACAGCACTAGCGTTTGACGTCACACGTGATGTCACATTAAAATTGGGAGGTGTTTTCCAGCTTATAAATACAGGTTATAGTTGCAGTGCCTTTGAAGAGATCATATTTATTTTTATCGCAAGTTACATGTAGTATAACTTACTGCATAGTAAATAAGGATTATTATTCCGCTAGTATTTTCTAATTTAAGTTTATTACCTCAAAAAGGAAGTTCATTAGAAATTCGCGAGCCAGTGTCGAGCCTCCTCAGAATACCAAAGCTAAACTTACAAGTATTTACAATAATTTATCATTTTAATGAGCACTTTGTAGTTTATTTAATATAATGTTGCCGTTTTAAGTGCTTAATTTAAAATTAGCTCTCGTTTGGCCTAGAAGAAATTATAGATTACTCGACATAGTTAGTTCTTATTTTACTTTCTATACCTCTGCCACGAGCAGATGTATGAAATTGTATTTAAGTACGGTAGAGATTGGTTAGTAATTAAAATATGAGTGCCTATTAAAAAAAATATAAACAAGCAGATCCCTATTTACACTTAATAAAAAACAAAATGTCCGTTATTTAGAAGTAAAAGGTCACATTTCAGCGAAATTGTTCGGCCACTTGCCAACTGATAACGACGTGAAGCCTTTTATCTTGACCGCGGGACGAGTAACTTCATCCATAAATCGCTCGCTCACATTTAATTTGAGGCCGGCGAGTATCGTATCACCGAATGTTTGGCCGGCCGGGATCCAACCCGAATCGTTTTTATCAAAAATCCAATTTTCTATCTCCGCATCGAGAGGAATCCGCGAACCCTTTGCGGCTATTAAAAAAGGCAATATATTATGTTTTTATCTGAGCGTTGTCATCGCGCGGCCGATTCGACCCTCGTCGCGTTTCACGGTTAAATCGTTTCATTGTTGTGCTACTGTTAATTGCCTTTATATTGATGTTAACTCGTGCTATAGGCGTCCATCAATGCGCTTACACTGACAACGAGTGACCAGCTCATGTTTTAGTATTTTGGTTTTATTTAGATTTTTGTGAAATGGAGTGTTTATTGTGTGCTTTTGTATTATTTATTACAAAAAATCTCGTTGTTGGTTTCGTCACTGATTTTAAGAGAAAATATATTACCTATATTCATGGTAACTAATGATACTATAAAAGATATTGTTTATGAACATCAGCAAAAGGGGTTTAATAATTTGGGCCAACTCAATTTGTGGCTTGATTACGTGAAATTGAATTCATGAGAAAATATAAATAATGTAAGCATCAGCCTTCAAATCAAGGAAAATAACAAAACGGTTTCGTGTCACTGGCGACACAAAAAACGAAATGCGGAGGAAAAGAAATAAAACAAATGAAGCAACTGTGACGTTAATAACCAAATCATATTTTGTTCGTCACTCCGATCCTCCCCTCCTCCCCTCCTCGCCCCGCCGTCGCCCCTCTCGCCTCCTCCATTAGCGTTCATGTTAAACATTTAATTTTTATACAAATTGCTCGCAAATTAAAATGGCGCGCGTGTTCGGGAGCGCGGTAAAATTACGCTGAAACAATTTCACGGTGAAGCGTAAGAACTTTTTCCAATCATTACCAATCGCGGGCGATCCCAATTAATATGCTTAAATGATTCGCTTAATTATTTCGCCGATAATTATCGATGTGACCACGTTATCAGTTTTTGTTGTTCGTTAGAATTATAATTAAATCAATATGGCGGCTTTGTTGTTTTAATTTCGATTGGTGTTTTTGAGTGGTGGTATTCAAATTGGTTTGATTAAATTATCCTTGGTATTGGATAAAGGCTTAACTATTGTAAAGGTAGATCGATGGGTGTCATTCGAAAACATCAAAAAAATATTTACTCTTTGTTGCAATTAGGTATGAGGACCAAGTTTTGATTTTCCATATCAAGTCTCACTCTTTTCCTCCTGCTTTATCCATTAGAGCGAGAACAACATATAATTTAAATTAAAACTGTTCTATACTGTTGAGTCTCAGGTCCAAATTTAGTTTGACATGATAGATGCTAGTGAAGACCACATTACATTATGCATTGCACACATCAGGAGAATAGAGCACGCTATTTTAGCTTGACCCACGGTCATTAAACGTTACAAGTAAAACCTAGTTCAAATACGGTACGGTTTACTCATGATATGTTGTATCACGAGTAAACCGTTCCCCTGAAACTCTTGCAATTACTATTAGCCTTAGATACATCCGTTTATTGGGCGTAACATATGAAAGTTAAACTTGAAGTTCGGAATCGAATCTCCTAAATTTTAACAGTTATCAGTTATTGGTAACGGTTGAGCGTTATCGTTAAGGCGTTACCTGTGTTACATTTAGTATTAGTAAGCTGAAGTCAATATTTTAATCTAATGTGAGAATCTAGATCCTTTCAATTACGAAGGCGTCCAGTCTTACCACTGCGCTATTGATCTTTATTGTGTTTTTTCTAAATTATTTTATATTGTTTCAGGTATGATTGCATCTTGTTAACTGCTGCTAATGGTGCTACAGGTAGTCTTCATAACATTTTGAGACCGGACTGAACTTCCGAATCAACAACGAAGCACAAAATTGTTACTCGTAGCTCCATACAATTGTAATTAACCAGAAATACTCTCACAATATTCATGATAACTGATTTAAATAAATGATTGAATAAACGCATAAATTATTATCCAAAACAAAATGGCAAACCTGACTATATTTATATTAATAGTCATCAATATCAGTACCTATTCGTATTGTGTGTCGGTCCGTGCACGCGGTGGAGCGCCCCGGACATAACAGCCCTGCATGCATCACATTTATCAACTTTACCCACATTGCATTTTAGCTGCGTGGTACTCCGCTTGTGGGCCGCGTCGTGACTATGCCATTATTAATCAATTGTGTACGCAAACTTGGGGCCCAAATTGTGTTGTTACCGAGGTAGAATTAATTCAAATTAACATTTAGTATGTACTCATAAGGAACCAGGCATTTCTATTAATGGGTTTCTTTATAGGGGCCTTTTTAGGTATAGACTAGTATAGTTCTCAAGGGAACTACAAAGTATGGTCTCTACTAAAAGATGGAGTTGATATATCTAACCAAGAAACCACCAGTTATTCTGTAATTCAATACACACTATTTACTCGGCAAGCAAAGCAAACATATATCAGAGAATACAGTACCAAGTGATTGTAAATATTGCTAAAAGGTTTTTGTCTTAAACATCGAAAAATATAGCGATAACTTCATATCAAATGTCTGCAGGTCAGCCAAATGACCAAAGACCACTTGAGTTGACCAAATGGAATATAAAAATGTATTATGGAAAGGACATCCGTTGAAATCTGGTACATATTTAACCATCTACAAGTAAACCCTTGAGCGAAAACAGCCTAAACCACAACCTTAGGCATTCGGATAAACTACCAAGTCATGCAAATATTTATTCGCCCCTACATTCCTTAAGGAATAAATAACTAATATTTATTTTCCCCAAACATCTCGACCTTGTTCATTCTACATATTTGTCTGAAAAACCTCAAGATACGAATATTTTATTATTTCCGAACCAATTCACCGACGATATATTCATATTAGAGCGATCCTATCGAACACAGAGTGGGGTATAACCATACATCAACGTTGTCCTGCTGGTATTTTCACTGTCAATTTGTTCGGTGTCTACGCAGAATGAGGAGTCTTTGTGTATCAGTTAGGAGCAATGCCAGCGATATTAGAGCACGCGTAAATAAAGGGAAAGGAAGAGAAGTGATACGAACACTTAATAATGAATTCCCAAATAGAAATGTGGCCTCAGATATAGGAGAAAGGCGATCAAACCCTATTGAAGTGGCAATTTTTCTTAAGCTACTAGGGGGGTTCCTAGTAGCTTAAGAAAATGTAATTTTAAACCAAGCTCCAAGACGTAAGTTGATATATTTTAAAGGGAACAATTGTTCGGCAGTATTTTAACAAAGCAATCCAATTAGTTGTATAGTATATTTAAAGGCACAGAAAATAAATTCTATAAACAGACGGAAAATTGCAATTTAATATAAATTTAATAATGTTATCTAAGAAAAAAAGCCTGCCCAATATTTGAGGTGAATCGGATCGCTATAGTCAACTTATTGATTCTTTGAAAATGTAGATAAATCTCAATATAGCATATTTATTTTTGTTTTCGTTGCATTCAATCGCTATGCAAAAATATGAAACGAAAAGTCGATAAAATCTATTTAACTTTTCAAAAGTACAAGCAAACAAACTGGGACATACAGGTCCTTTTCTATTGCTGGAAGAAGGCCTTCCCCAAAGACTCCAATATGTAGTACTTACATACATTGGCTTCTAGTACAGATATAGGCCAGTTTATGGATCCTATGGAGAAAGAAATCGAAAATACTAAAATCGCTCGCCGCTCATAACTTATCCCGCCCCCCATGCTTCGGTTTTGGTTCCGTGCCAACTGTCTCGCGTGAAGCGACTTTGTCTGGAGAAAAACTCGATTTGCGTCCTGTATAATGACCGAAACGAATTGTTATAGTTTTTTGGTGTCCTCCTTTTCCTGGAACATTCGACTTATGTGGCGAGTGGTGGGCTGTGCAGGAGTCCAGCTTCTTTATATCTGTCTGTATAAAAAAAAATACTATATAAGTACGAGTATTTGAAGATAGCACCAAGTGAATACTTATTCGAATGTTTTTTTTTCCGGGATTTAAAATATCCAAGCCTAACTGTTTCATAGTAACGAAATATAACTTTGGTTTGTCACAACCGATTTAAATATCACTTTCGAAATTTATTCGTTAATAATTTACTATCAAACAAAACACCTTCAAAGTATTCAGTAACAAACCGCAAATCCAAAACTAATTAAAGATTTAATATTAAATTCGAATACAAATAACAGTACTTTGGTCCGTGGCGTACCACGCTTAACTTGGAACAATATAACAATCGTCCAACGTCCGGAGTCCGGCGTCTGACGTCCGGAACTCCGTCCGGATTGTAACTCGTTAACTCATCTTAATTTGACTATGAATTCCTGTGTAACATTGTTTTGTGGATTCCTCTCTTAATTAAATTCAATCCGTTTACGGGCTATTGATTCCTGTTGAAGAGTTTTATTGATATAAACTGGGAGCCATTTCTTAGAGACATTTTTAAACATTGTTAAAGGTGATGCTTTTTATCATTAACCTTTTTTTAGCAACAGTTTGCCAGGGATTCCGATGTAATCGCACAAAACCGAACCCTGGTAATGCCTTAAATCGGATGCACCAGAAATTTAAGGGTCTGAGTGGAGGCGTGCAATTATAAGAAAACATGTCAGTAGCAACACTAATTATTGCCTGTAGAGATATAAGACTATAACTTATTTGGGTGCCATCTGAATAAGTCCTGTAACATTGTTTAGCCAGCCAAGTCATGCTGCTACAAAAACTCCCAAATAACAATTATAACTATTTCTGCGACAATGAACAGCGCCTACGACTTATTAAGCCACGTCGTTTACACGCCGCCGAGGTTTGCCTAGTTCCGCTGATGTAATTGAGCCATTATCTGGCAAACCATTAAATCTGATGGCACTCAGACATACCGAGCCTGAGCACTTGAGCGCAGACACTCTAAAAACTGGAACGCTCGAATGTTCTCTTGTGAGACGAGATACAGGCTAAAATACTGCAAACATAGATTACCTAAAAGTTCAGACTCCTGACAGAGTAAAAGGCAAACGTTGTTTAAGAAAGAGTCAGAAAGCACTACCTACAATTGGATATACTATTATTGAATTAAGTATTCATAATTTTGTCACGACATACTGTAAAATATCTCTGCTATATGTTACAATACATAACTTCAAAGATATTTGCTGCTTAAGTTCGATAAAGCTAGTTAGTAGAGGGGAGAAAGCGGGGCTATGATTTCTTAGTCGCACATGCGCTCAGATATGGTAATGACGACACGCTATATAGCTTTTTTCTTAAATATTACACTATTTTTTTATCAATTATATCTAGTACTATGCAATTTAAATGGGCGAAAACCTTTAAATTTAGGGGTAAATTGTCTGTATTTTTAACCGACTTCAAAAAGGAGGAGGTTTTCAATTCGGTTGTATTTTTTTTAATAGATATGTACTTGAAGTAGTACTATGTACGAAAAATAGGCGCACACTATTTAAGCATTGTATAGATTTAAATGTAATTGGGCAGCGTCCATTTTTACGTAATGCTCATAGGACAGGCATGTCTTCGTAATTTAAAAGTTCATTATGCCATCCAAACCACAGGCCAGTGCAGAAAGTTCGTTCCGACCTTCAGCCTGCACTGTGATTAATATACCTATTACTTGGATTTATCCGATACAATTTATAACTAGGTTCAAGGAATTTCGATCTAAGTAGTACCTATGTCCTAGTTGGCAAGCTTATGTCGAAGTCTGTATAGTTGCAAATTCTCTTAGGGGATTCTACTGGCTTCAAGTAACTGGGCTAGTTAGAACTATTAAAGTCCAGTTCTAGTGCACACGAGTTTAGTTAAGTTATTTTATAAGTGTTGAATAATTTAGTTTTTAACTATCATGTTGAAGATTAAACTCAGATGATTATATTTTTATCTGTAGTTTGGTGCACCGCAGTTTCTTGTCTTAATATGTGGAGTGAGTTATAGAGGGAGTAAAAACTGATCTCTTTGTATATGTGGACTGCCTATAAGGTCTTGGGTTTGATTCCCGGGGCGTGCAGTGTCATTAAGATTCTATTTGATTAATGGCAGTCAGCAAGCGTGCTTGGTAAGAGGTTCGTTCTCGTCGTTTTCTGGCGACATAATGTGAGTAATGCATTACAATGTAGTTTTGTCTAGTGTCTTGTTTCTACCTATTTAGGCCTAAGGCGTAATGGATGGATATTAAAAATGTCACCCGTTCCCAAAAACAATGCCAACCATACGCTATCCCAAAACATATAATCCAATTTATGCATAGATTGGAAAACAAAGCAAACATTCCCTTAACCCCCATCGCCGCCGCGGGGTCGAAGCGGCCCCGCGGGTCGAATACTTGTTTAATACAGTCCCCTCGCCCCGGGCCGCGTAATTCGCAGAACTATGCCAATTTTGACCGTTGTCTGTAATTGAATTAAAGGTGGGCTGTTCACTGCGGTATGATTCGTCGAAGTTGTGCTATTTGTATAATAGCCAGCACTTCCTAGAAAAATATTGTTAATTCGTGCCAGCGAAGGGATTTATGGAAAGGGTTCGGTTCGAAATGATAAGGTTTTCTTTGGAAAATAGATTTTTTATCCTATTATTTTATTAAAAGTGTAACAACAGCACAGTTGTTGTGCAAAAACAGTGTTTTATTAATAACGAATTCTTTGTAGGTGACTTTAATATTAAGAGTTTTTGGTGTGTCCAAAATGAGGTGTCTGTTTATAACAGGGTGCTCTGAAACACTTTTCAGCCTTTTTCTCATGCCCAAAACCTAGATCAATTCTCTGGTATCCTGCCAACTCAGCTTTTTGTTTCACCCGATCCATCGCGCACTTGATAGCTGGGTTAAGTTGTCATTATCGAGCGACCAGTCGCCCTGGCTCTACGTGACCGCACTACGGAGGCTCTATTCGAATGCAGTCAGCGTTCGAGGGTTAGCGGCTAACTGTTGCTTGCTAAACAGGTGTTATGATAATGGTTAGTAATTAGGTCAATTGAGACATGTTTTGGTCACTAGCTTTAAATTATAACGAGATAACGTAAGCCATAGAAATCCAAGCTTGTCCTCACCATTAGGTTAACAATGGATGTCCGCCAAGTATAGCCTAGTTCTATCAATTTAATCAGGGACCTTCTTACTAAAGAATATTATTATTGAACTAGCTTTTTCCCGCGGTTCTACCTACGCAACCACCGATTTTGCTCTGCAGGTTGCCCCAATGGTTATAGCATTTATATAATTATGTCTTAGTATTTTCAGCCCTCTATACACCCACGCATCCTCCAAATATCAAGTCTCTATGTCTAGCGGTCTGGGCTGTGCGTTGTCTGTCAGTCAATAATTCAAGATAACGCTTATTTTAAGTAGATTTACTTTTGTATAGTTAATGGAAACTAGGACGAATATGCGTCACTTTCAGATTATAATTTAAAGCAACATTTTATTGAAGAAGAAATCCGCGTATGATACGGTATCCAAGTGGCAGTATGCAATGACGTTAGTTGCACTACAGCAGCTTTTTTTTTTTTATTACGATTGGATCTCGGATGCGCGATGATGCTGATGATAGGGCTGTCTGTATATATTTACGCTGTTGTACCTCAATTAATACCATATTCTACTCAGTGAGAAACTTAAGAAATACCCGAATATTACATGAAATCTCCATAATTACAAGGTTTGCCATTTGGGTCCGTTACTTAACTGTTAGATGTCTTCAAAAAAAGCTCATATAGAGATATACATATAGGAGAGCTTCGCATTAGCATCTGATTGTTTTACTATAAAGGAAAACTTGGTCTTATCTTGATTTGCATACAAAAAACCTCCTTCAATTTAAGACCCATAATATTTTGTTCGATTTTCACAGATTGTTATTTTCGCCAACCCTGGTGAGGCGGGCGTAATCCTGATAAGCGTAAAATATGTGAGGCTTTAGTGTAAACTAATCTGCCAGCGCCCCCCATCGGGGCGGGCATGCAGCGCCTCAATATACCTTCCGCTATGTCTCTACACTATTACCATTTTAAAAGTACTGCGCCCGTCTCAATAATGTGTTGACTTCCTTGCGGTGTGAGATAATAACAATACTCCCGTCCAGTCTCTTTGTAAATGTCGGTCCTCAGATGATAGGAGAGCAAACAGATGGGAGTATTGGAATCCATTGCGTAGTAGGTGCTGTTCTTTCATTTTGCAAAGCTTTTTGGACAAGATTCGTATGCAAAACAGGAGTCAATAAGTAATGTAAGTCTATGCTTCGTGCAGAGGATGAAATGAGTTTTAGTAATGGGTTTATCAATTACCAGCTATGTATAATGGAAGTTGAATTTCGGTGATACTCCAATATCTAATGCAAAGGAAAAGTAAGGTGTGAATTCTTGATCACACAATCTTCTAATAGACACCGACATCTATTTAATCTCAATGTTCGCTATTGCGTATACATACAGCTCCCCTTCCCAAACCACTCTACGTATTACAAATTGAAAATAAAAGGCACATTCCCAAACATAGGGACCGCAATAATCTGCGAACGCTCCACTATCGGCGGATTTCATTTAAAAATAAAGCACTTTCGATTGGGACCCTTTCGAGACACTCTCGGAGATCGCACCTGCAAACGATAAACCACTTTGAATATTTAATCTTAGAGTTGAATTTGGAATGTCTCTGGGTGGGGGTTATCGAGAGCTGAACGGTTGAATTTGGTCCAATGAATATATACGAAATCTTTAGATAAGCGGGGCCGGGCTGGCGGCGATATCGTAAGGCGATTGGCACACGATAACGCGACTGCGAGCGACCTGCGACTGCGACAAATCGGGGGAGATTTACATACGGTGAGGTAAGCAGGAACTCCTAATGCAATCGTAACATCATCGAAAAAGCATGCTGTCCTTGTCGTTCTTATTTATGCTACCTATAGTGTGAGAGGAATGGGAGGCTCCTAGAACGAGCTCTACCTAAAAAGCTACCAAAGTAGGTAGCTTTGGTAGCTTTTAAAAGCTAAAAGATTATACTTGAGCTACAGTTCCTTACAAGCTTTATCAAAGTGTATACCATCGGTGATTAATAAATGTCATGGACAAAAAATCGCTCGAATAACATTTTATTTATTGAAGACTAGCCATTCATTAGTTATATCCTTGTTCAAGCAGATCAGATAAGTAGTTTTAATCGTATTGGTTTGACTAATAATATAAAGCGTCATATATAGACAGGCGTGTCGCTGCGACAAACGACGTCTCATGTCGTTTAAGGGTTGGTGCTAAAGGTGAATTTGTAACCACGTATCGGCGTGTCGGAGCGGTAAATAGCTATTCCATTTACTATCTTAAGTTAAGATATACCACGTCTTTGCGTGGTTGGAAAAGCAATATTTTTTTTTACTTAACAATTTACAAAGGTAAAGTCTGTTAACAAGATTAGACCGAACATGCAGAATTACAGGAAAAAGTTCAGCAAATAGGTCTGTCCCACCAAATACAGTCATCACTGCTACAAATATAAGCCAGAACCTACATTGGTCTCTAATGTAGACAACTAATTGTGATCCTTAGAGCCCACAACTAAACCCAGAACTGTACAATAGTGGAACAAATATATAAAAACTACATTTTAAATTCCTCGGATTCCCGTACCATGTGCCTGATATCACAGGTAGAGCGACGCAAAAATACTTTATACGATCCATTGCGCGCCGCACTCGAGCGACGCTGACGGCATCTCTATTTTCCGCATACATACACCCGGTATTAACTTTAAAGCGATATTTCCAAACTTTGGGTTACTGTTTTGGTGAACTTGGTAAGGGTTTCTTCTGAAGGTTCTAGAGAGTTGGTGCATCCTTAACTCTTTTTTCATTTCAATTCAGGTTTTGTTAAGAAAAAAAAAGGATTCTAACAGATTAGGTATAGCGTAATTGAAATATGTTTAAATAGTTCTCAGTAATACAAAAGAAGCTATGCCGCACGAGAATTAAGTAACTCAATATAAAACTGCAAGGTTTTACATTTTTAACATAACATGCTAGATATTCTTGGCTGCCGTTGTCAGCTGCAGCATCTCTGCCAAGTCCCTAGCGACATCGAGACGAACTCAAACCGAATCATTTGAGACTTGAGATCGTGGTTATTGAATATTGCAGTACAACCTACCCCAAGTCACGTAACGAAATATTGCTTTCTTTTATTATTCCAGCCCTTTTTTATGTCCCACTGCTGGGCACGGGCTTCCCCTCAATGTGAGGGGGGATTAGGCCATAGTCCACCACGCTGGCCCAGTGCGGGTTGGCAGACTTCACACATCTTTCGAGGGGTTCTCTCAGACATGCAGGTTTCCTCACGATTTTTTCCTTCGCCGTTTAGCAAGTGATAATCTTGGTTGAAAATGAGATTCACACGTGAAAAATCCCAGAGGTGCGAGCCGGGGTTTGAACCTGCAATCCTCGTTACCGAGGCAAGCGTTCTACCAACTTGGCTATCACTGCTTATTGCTTTCTTTCTTTGCTTTCTTAAGAATAGTGAATCGCGAAACTGTTACTCCAGATATTTTTACAACGGCCCCGAGCTCCTACTCCATTAACTTTAAAGATAGTCTTAAGCAAGATACGACAACACAAGTATAAAAGCTGGACCCACTAAAACAGTATAAATCGCGTTTGGCTGGTTTATTGCGCGTGTTTGCTGATAAAAATTTAATTTACGCTGCCACAGCCATGAACACTGGCACGCCTGACATGAACCTCTGAGGGAGGGGGATTGTGTGCTAAATGTGGACTCCGTTCAGGAGATAGAAATAATTACGGGCGTAAAGTGAAATTATTGACAAAGTCAGCAATTCTAATACGTAAGTAATCATATAAATATTCTAATATTTGGGTTAAAAATTAAATTTGGATTTGGGTCTAATATTAGTTTGATTTTTGCCAACGGTAAGTGACCTAAACTAGAATTGATATCTTAAATGAGCCCTACATTTAAAGAAAGTTTTGGTCCATTTACAATGCCATTACAAGACACTTATTTTCAGAAAATGTTACTTTTGTGAATTTATTGTAAATTGATATAACTTCTAGATATTAATTTGCGTTATTAAAATAACAGAAGCGGCGGCTGTTACGTTTGATGAAAAAGAAAAACAATTAATTGGAGCAACAACCATCTGATAGGCTGCTCTAAAATGAGCAACTACCTAATAAGACATAATTCGTCCAGTGAATAAGTGATTAAGGATCAGAATGACAAGTTTTGGAGCATTTACGATGCTTAAGTTATCCCCGCGGACTATTTGCAACTCATTTTAATATTTTAAAGGGAAGAACGTCCGCGGAATCGTCGTCACAGGGTGCGAACTTGGGACTGGAAGTTGGAAAGTTTTTATCCGGCAAAGTTTGGGATGCATGGGTAATTTAGTGGTTAAAACGTGTAGAACTTATAGGGGTTGGATATTTGAATAAAATATTATTGCATAAAGTATAAACTTTCTTTGAAGATGAGGCAATTTGGATCGTATTGAGTAATGCCCACACGCTTAACACACAGATATATTAACATATTTATATGAATATTCAAACATGGTATTCGTACACTATACATAAGTATACTGTTAGTGAGCAAAAAAACGTAACTATGCAACGAACATTATAATAGCTAGACAGATCCCAACACAACTCATGACATAAAACAAAAATAATTCAAAAAATATTAAAAAGAGAGAACCTAAAAGTAGGTCCAATTACCTACATATACCGCCGCGAAGCCGTTTATAATCATGAAAATAATAATTGTGTAAAGAAAGAGCTCCACAAACTGATCCAAATATATTATAATCTTGCGCGTAATATATTTTGGGAACACGTGAAGCATTGGACTGTAAGTACAAGACAGCCCTTATAATAATTGACGATTTATTTAGAAATATCAGTTACATATTTTTTACTTCTGGTAATAAATAGCTTTCGCAAATAATCTTCAAACCCTAACAAAGCTCTATCGCTAGCACAATTTATTCAGCTTACTTTTACAGCACCACAATAAAAGCGATAGCTCGGATAGCTCGTGCTCGTAAACTGTACACAAGAGCTCGCGGCAGCTGTATGCAAGCTGTAAAGTGCACACTGACCGCTCGTACAATATGTACCAGCTGGGGTACTAGCACACTGAGGCGAAACACAACACATTAAAGTAGAGCAGCCGTTTTGTTTATTGTATGCTTTAGAGGGTAATTGGTTTGGAACGTGTAACTTTGTGGTTCTTTTGTAACCTATAGATATAGAATTAATGATGATGGTTGTTTGACTATCTCCTTGGTCATCCTCATATCACATATCATCAGAACCACATATTGCTACGTCTAAACGTATTATTACATAGTATCCACGGTAAGTCAAATGAGTTGATAGTAAGTGTAGCCCCGACTGAGGTCGAAGTGGCAATATGAAATCTACTCGTAGATTTATGTGTCTTCGATTAGAATTTATTTTTTAATGTTAAGTTATATTACACCATAGAAAAGGGCAACCCTTCGCCCGCAACGTGCAAGCACTCGCGGCTGATGCAAGTTTGATCAGCGCTACGTGCGATACAAGGAGATCAATTTGTTTTGCGCAACCTTAGTTGCACCGGCATACGTATCGAGTGACGTCATTCTATATTATTTAACAAAGTGCCCAACGCCTTGTCTGACACCTATCAATCAGTTGAAATACGTCTACTGATGGACGTATGCTTCGTCCAAGAATTTACATACATCGTGGCCCTCCGACTGATAGGCAGTATTATTAAAAGAGAGAGTCAGTTCACATTGTGGAGGATGCTTCGATCCTAGCCACCATCCACTGTTTGATTTAAGGGCTAATGTTGGAAACTGATAAAACGATGTTAAGTTTTGCGACCCATCTAAAATTTATCCTCGTGCCTTCGTCGTCTTTATTTGGACAGGAACACGAATAAACTTGCAACACTTTGTGTCACGAGCGTAATGTCGAAAGCATACTCGTTCCCCAGTTTGTAGACAAAAGGGGAATAAATCCGAGCGAGTACAATAACTTGTTGGAGCTGCGGCCATTTTTAGAGGCCAGTTGAGTATTAAAGTTGCAAGACCTATTGGTGTATAGAGGACATTTCCGGAGTTCACTACCTACACATACCAAATTTTGGAAACAAAAGGTGGTTATGGAATAGTTTTTTTATAGTTCATTAATTTATCTCTACTCGTTATGTAGACGCAACGTCGAAAATACTGGCTGTTTATATATGATATCGAATTTTAATTTTATACCGCTCTGTTTTTCATTTTACTACTTAAAGCAGTGATAAAGACAGGCTTGTATGCTTTCCTTACATAACGTATTGCCAAAATGTACAAAAAATCAGTATATCATGCTTATACGTACCAAATTTTAAGTTTCAATACTCATTAATTTTACCATCAGTAGTGTAAATGCCTCTACATTACATCACAGAACCCTTACCAGCAATTTTTCTTCCTTAATTACCGCTCTGGCTCTGATTTGCGTGCTATGTCCTACTAAAAGTTTGACACGAGGCAATTTGGCAATAAGCTGTACATGTAATTGCAATCAGGCTATATCGCATTTTAAATTAGTGTCATATCCCGGCTTATATACATAGAATCTGACATAAGCTACACGTTTTAAAATATAATGGCTTCCATCGCGATTTTTTGTGATAAATTCATCGACTACAATTAGAGGCTTGGGTTCATTTTTGTCTTTAATTGGCCTGACCCACCCAACCGTTAACATTTTGACAATATTCCAATTCTATCGTTATTGACGTAACTTTCATTATCAAAATCAGACATTTATCTTAATTATGATTGGATGGCGCAGCAAAGAAAGTGATAGCAGGCAATAAGATTTGTAACAACAATACATCAATGTTATCAGCAAACACTATCGTTGATAGCGTACTATCAATTTCATCTAAAACCACAATGCGAGACAAACAAACAAATAAACCGCAGTATCTCGACTCAGTACAACTTTTAACTGTCTCTACCTACTCTATGATAAGCAAGTTGGCTCTATTTCGGAGACTCTACGAATAGTTTTTGTTTTGTCACACAAGTATGTGTCGACCCACTTCGGGGAAGTTTCGGGATTATGATAAGTTCGTGGTTAGCCCCTCCCAACTGGTGGAGGGGTGAATGTTAGTTCTTTATGTCCGTCTTTGTTGTTACGCTTAATTGTTTTGGTTAAGCTTTGCGGGTTGAGTTAGTTTGAGGATTTAATTAATTTGGACATACATTATTTGCATTTTGTCCTACAGTGACCGCAGTTCGTGTATGGTCGCTTCACAGCAAGATAATTATTTAATACTTTACTATACTTTTGCGAATTAGAGATTTCAGATTCGTTTGAAAAGTTCTTGAGACCTTCTATCATCTGAGTGTAACCTCAACTACTTAAGAGTTTTAGCTTAGCAAGTAGACGCTATATGCAGCTGATAAGAACTCGCAGCTTGGCGAGGTTACTCAGTTATCCAGTACAGGGCTAATGGTATACTGAGTAACTACTAGAGAATTATTAATAGATGCCACATGCGTCTTATAAATATGTTAGTTAATCTATCTGACCTCTGATAACTAGAATAAGAATAGATTATTGGGACAAATATGAGACACCAGCTTAATATACTCTGTGCCTAGTTTATACCACATTGCAATTGTAGGTTTTATGTGTCTCACGATTGCACCTATAGATGTCCATTTCAACATGTGCCAGGCAGGTAATGTCTGGCGCTGGTTTTGGACTAGAACCTTTTTTTTTTGTTTCCGCTGGGAAATGCATTTACGCATACCGCCCAAGCCCGGGGGAGCAAGGACGGTTATGTGGG
Organism: Pheosia tremula; assembly: GCA_905333125.1. Lineage (NCBI taxonomy): Eukaryota > Metazoa > Arthropoda > Insecta > Lepidoptera > Notodontidae > Pheosia > Pheosia tremula. The sequence goes on from HG995420.1 coordinate 89,596, forward strand.
GCTCCTGGAAGAAGTCCAGACTACCCACTAAAACCCAGCGACGCCCTCTGTGCCTTTTGTGGGGCGCCACGGGATCGCTCTACGAGCACACTACCGTGACGCACCTGGACTGTGACACACGGACGCCACACAGTAGGTACTATATTAAATGAAGCAAGTAATAATATAAATATAATCGTAGCGACCTTTTCGACCGCGTCACAAGCTACACAGATGGCGCTGCAGACGCATTCAGAACAATTGTCAATTCTCAATACAATCCCGAAACGCGCTATGAGAGTTTTCGGAGCACGTAAGATATAAAATATAAAAAAAACCGTTGGGGCATAGCGGCCTTGCCAGGCATACCACCCGCCTGGCTATAAGATCTTCCCTATTCTGTTAAATAATAAGTCATAAATTAGCATTATAAATTAGTAGGTAGGTACTTGTATACAACAAACTATTATCCTCTATGTATAATCCATTTGTATTGTAATTCCGGCAAGCAACCCCTCGGGGCCGATGCTACGCTGGCTGTGAGGTGGCTCGCATGCGAGGTTGTGTCAGCACGTGACCGGAATACTTGGCAGCCAGATCGCAACTGAAGAACTGTCAAGAAAAAGGTATCTAGATGTAAAAAATATACAAGGGTCTCAATGATATACAGCATATACTTTTCTTTCCGACGTTTTTGTGAAATTGTGCAAACAACTTGAGCTATATTATAACAACATAAATCCTCAATATATTTACTTTTAATCAATATTCTTGTTAGTAATTCTATACAATAGTCAACCATATTCATTAATTTATTCATAAATTTACTAAAGCAAGTTTACTCGTCTTTAAAAAAGTGACGAGGGTCAGTAGAGCTTTGAAACTTTATACATAGAGGTAATTAATTTAGGAAAAATATGGCAAAAAACGACTTAAAACTTTTTTTATTCATTTTATTTGGAAACCCAAAAGCTACAGTGTAATAAAATAAAAAAAAGCCAATTATAGGTGTATAATTTTGTGTGTGTTGATTGTAAGTTGTAATTAAAACATCTGACTCCTTATTTTGTAGCGTATTCTAAATTTATTGCTTATAAGATTAAACATGGTTTAAATAAAAAGGTAGAAAAATGGCGAACGAAAAAATATAATAAAAAAAGTGATGTTACATGTGTGCCATAGACACGCACGCAAAACAGATCGGCTGCCACGCGTCATAGACAATGGCGCTAGTGGCGTTGCGCCGGAACATCCTCGGGGGCCTTGGAATCATCAGGTTCCAAAGATGAGTCTTCAGTGGGCTCCAGCAAAGGACAGAGGTGCCTTACGGCACGCCGATAAGAGCCCGCCAGGGTCTTGACCTCCGCGACACGAGCTATGCCATCCTTCCCTGGGAACAGACAAGTTATTCTTCCAGTCTTCCACATCATGGGCGGAGCGTTGTCCTCTTTGAGCAGGACTAGATCTCCAATCTCTAAGGGTCTGCTGTGGATGCGCCACTTCTGTTTCTGTTGAAGCTCCGCTACATACTCCGACCTCCACCGATCCCAGAAATGTTGTCGCAGTAATTCCAGTCGCTGGAAGCGATTGAGACGATTAGCATTCTTAGTCAATAAATCAGGTATTGGCGGCAGTGACGTCATTGATCTTCCAATAAGGAAGTGCCCGGGTGTTAGGGTTGTGAAGTCATCAGGTGAGGATGATAGAGGATAGAGGGGTCTACTGTTAAGGATGGCCTCGATTTGACTAAACAGAGTTGCCAACTCTTCGTACGTCAAGTGTGCGGTACCTAGAACTCTTTTTAAATGGAATTTTGCTGACTTCACAGCGGACTCCCACAATCCACCAAAGTGGGGAGCATAGGCTGGTTGAAATATGAATTTAATACCTTCCCCTGAGGCGAAGCTCTCGATATCATTAGAGTGAACGTTCAAGAATTCTGACAACTCTCTAGACGTAGCAACAAAATTGCGGCCGTTGTCGCAGAATATTTCAATAGGTTTGCCCCTGCGTGAGATAAAACGACGCAAAGACAATATGAAGGCGTCCTTGGAAAGTTCGCTTACAGCCTCTAAGTGAACACATTTGTATCTGAAGCAAACAAAAACACACAAATAACACTTGCTGATTTTGCAACCTCTACCCTTCCTATCAGTTATTAGAAAGGGTCCAGCGAAGTCGACACCAGCAGTAATAAATGGGAAGCCCGGATTGACACGTTGTGCCGGTAACATGCCCATGATCGGCGAAGTACCCTTGCCGCTGGCTCTCCTACAAACAACGCAGTGCCTTGCAGTGGTGCGAGCTAGATCTCTGCCGGCTAATGGCCAAACGAATTCTCTGACTGACGATAATAATAGCTGCGGACCAGCATGAAGGAGACGCATATGCTCCTTTTGGAATACCAATTTAGTGAGTTTATGCTTTGAATGTAGAAGCATAGGATGACGCTTTTCATAAGAATAACAAGAATTGTTTAAACGTCCTCCAACCCTTATTATGCCCTGGTCTAAAAACGGACTTAAAGAAATAATATTACTTTTAAAATGAAGCGGTTTGTTCGAACGAAGAGTTTCTAATTCTCTTGGGAAAGATTCCTGTTGCGATAACTTCACTAAACAATTGAACGAATTTTTAAGTTCGTCAGGCTGCAATATACCAACGTGCTTGCTAGATGTATGTTTACAATTGTTTATGAAGCGAAGTACATAAGCAAATGTGCGTTGTAAATGACTTAATTTTGAAAATCTATCAAAGTCTATCAGCGTTTGTTTGTTGTTGTCATGACACGTCATGACATTTATTTTTACGTCAGGTAAGTCTTTCATTGATGTAGCATGATCATTAGGTTTAGCATGTGGCCATGAAGTCTCAGGGTTAAGTAAAAATGAGGGACCGTTCCACCATAATTTATAATTTTCAATTTTATTTGCACTGACACCGCGTGAAGCTAGGTCAGCTGGATTCAAATTGGTAGGAACGTGACGCCATTCAGAACGGTCAGTTAATTCTAATATAGCACCTACTCTGTTAGCCACAAAAGTTTTTAATTTGTCATACCTAATTCCTAGCCAGGATAAAGCGATGGATGAGTCTGTCCAAAATACCTTCCGTGCCATAACACATCGCAGTGCGCGACACACGGCGGCCGCGAGTTGTGCCCCTAGCAGACATGCACACAGCTCGAGACGAGGAATGGTGACAGGCTTGACGGAGGCAACCCTCGCTTTGGCGCACAAGAGGCGTACCGTGACTTCACCCTGGTCGTTTAAAGATTTTAAATAAATACATGTTGCATAAGCATTTTTAGATGCATCACAAAAACAATGCAGTTCTGTAAGAGAAGACGACTCGCACATGACATGCCTAGGTATGTGCATGGTATGTAAATGTTTCATATCATTTATAAATGAATTCCATTGATGCAGTACTTCATCTGGCACCGGTGTATCCCAGTCAATTTTATCGAGCCATAATCGTTGTATTAAAATTTTAGGTATGATAGTAATTAAACTCAATAGGCCTAGTGGGTCAAATACCTTACATGAGTCTGATAATATTGACCGTTTAGTGGGCGGGCTAACTTTATTATTATAATCGCTTGGAAAGTGAATATAGTCCTCATTGGGATTCCACCCTACACCTAATGTATGAGATGATGAACTAATAGTTAAATTGCGTTGAATATTTTGCGGTTCGACTAATAGTATTGGTAAATTCGAGCGATATTTACGTAAATTAAAACAACCAGTTGCTAAGCTACTTTCAACTGATTCCTTTATGTACATTAAATCTTTGCTGTCATCGCTTCCTGTCAAGAGGTCATCGACCAGAAAGTCATTCTGAATTATTCTCTTAATCTTAGGGTCGGTACACACCTCCCCTAGTTGCCACAAACAACGTGTACTTAAAAAACTTGAGCTAGAATAACCGTAGGTAACAGTATTTAACCTTAGTAACTTTAAGGGTTCAGTGACACTGTCACGCCATAAAATGATTTGTAAGTCACGATGACAGTCTTGTATGTGTACCTGCCTATACATTTTCTCTATATCGCCTGACAGGACGTATGTATATTGCCGAAATCTAAGAAGAATATTAAATAGACTATCTTGTATGTGGGGCCCTACCATCTGTATATCATTAATAGAATAACCTGAAGTTGTCTTGGCACTGCCATTGAAAACAACCCTTAACTTTGTAGATTCACTGGTGGGCTTCCACACAGCATGATGTGGAATAAAGTATGATTGGTCCGAAACTGAGCTAGCTTCTGATAGATGCCCTAGGTCGGAATATTCTTGTATAAAGCTAGAATAAAGCTTCTTAAGTTCTGGATCCTTTAATAAACGTTTTTCCAAAGCTATAAATTGAATTTTAGCTAGTCTCATTGAGTCTCCTAGACAATCTGGCTCTGTATGAAGGGGTAATTTAACGCAAAACCTGCCTTCTTCATTTCTGTATGTATTGTCCATAAAATGGGGTTCACACTGAGTCTCTTCATTGGTATGATTCATGGTAGACTGTGGAATTTGTTCAATTTCCCAGAATTTTTTGAGACTTTCATTTAAACTTTCATTTGAAATATAATCATTATTGGATTGTATGACTATGTGATTACAAGATGCAATAGTTGTATTTATAGTTGTATTTTTTGTAAACAAAGGGCCTGCCAATATCCAACCCAGCTTTGACTTACGCATAATTGGTTGGTAGGGGCTTAGATGAATTTGTTCGGATTCAATTAACCACCAGAACATGTCTGCACCTATTAAGATGTCCACAGGTGCAGGTACATTGAAAGAGGGATCTGCTAGTTGTATATTCGCAGGTAATCTAATCTCAGAGATGTCTACTAATTTATTAGGCAATTTACCTGTTATTTGTGGTAGTACAAGACATGATAATTTAGTTTCAAAGTTACTAGTCTTTGATTTAATATTAACAATGCAGCGGTGTATTAAATTTGATGAATGAACATTGCCTACACCTACAATGCCAACCTGTGCTGACTGGGTGTTCAGTTGTAACTTGTTTTTCAAATTTTCAGTTATTAGAGAGGTTTGACTACCGCTGTCTAACAGAGCTCGAATAGTTATATGTTTGTTTGTATATGGATCGAATATATCAACTAACGCAGTCGAAAGCAATACACAATTACTAGCTGAGACGGACATACTGATAACACTATCATCAGATGCCTGCTTGCTGTCAGTATCTGTTACATTAGTTGTATGCACATTTGATATATTTGCAGCCTGAGAGAAATCCCTATGCAACAAAGTATTATGCTTGTTTCTACATTTAGAACAGGGACCTAACCTGCATCGATGCGAAGAATGTCCTTTACGTAAACAATTAAGACACAACCGAAGCCGTGCTACCTCGGAGATCTTGTCCTCCACCGGCTTGGCCAAGAATGATGCACAATCGTACAGGCGATGATTGCCCTCACACAGGGCACACGCAGGAACAGAAGAGCCATCAGCAGCTGTAATAGCAAGTGACTTTACATAAGTCTTCTCAGGTCTGTGAGTAGAAGATAACTGAACTTGAGATTTAGGACAAGGTTGTCGGTCTGTTTTATTACTACGAACAGATTCTAGAATGTCTGCTCGAGACCGAAGAAAATTAAAAAAATCTTTTAGAGAAGGGCTCTTAGGGAAAGTATTTTTATGTTCTTCCCACTTAAAACTAGTACTGCCATCGAGCTTCGCTGATACCATATGGACAATCAAACTATCCCAGTGCTTGGTTGGTTCACCGAGAGTGTCCAAGGCACGCAGGTTTTTAGAGACATGATCAATCAAGAACCTGATATCTTTAGCAGAGTCTCGTGATATATGTTGCAAATTAAGAAGTGAATTCAAATGATTGTTAATCAATTGCTTTTCGTTGTTGTATCTCTCACAGAGGAGACGCCATGCTTCCTCATAATTGAGGGCACTGACCTCTAAATTACTAATGACTCGAGAAGCCTCCCCCTCAAGGTAGGAGTTGAGATATTGAAACTTATGTATGGAATCAATTTTGTTATTACTGTGAATAAGTGAAGTAAATGTGTCTCTGAATTCAAGCCACTTGAAGTAAGTTCCATCAAAGTTAGAAATCTTAATTATGGGCAATTTAAACCCCATTGTATTTTGATTACATGTGTAAGTACATTCAGCAGATTTTAGTGAAGGGACTAATGCCTTTTGAGGCTGAATGTTCTCTAAAAATACTTGACTTTGAGCAATAAGTGATGCAAATTCTAATTCAATTTCTTCACGGATTTCAAGTTCACCGTCTAAGTTGTAAGAATTTAATACTTCAATTTGGGATTGCAAATCATCAAAGTTAAAAGATAAATTTCTAAATTTATCATAACGCTGAGTCAATGTGGTCAAATCAACTGCTGTTGGTGACTTAGTTTTAGTAAACTCAAGAAAATAATTTTTGTATTTGGTTATCTGACCTTTGATGGAACTTCGCTTGGTGTTAAGATCCTTTAATTTACTTAAATCAGCACCTTCTAATTGTACTTTAGATGTAGGATCTTTTGTTTGAGACATTATGAGAAGATAAAAAAGTAAAAACAAATAGGTACTTGCAAAATAATAAAAAAATAGTTAAAATGTAGTAAAATCCAGACGAGTCTATGCTCCACACATCTGAAGGACAGCGGGCGATGAGCTGATTCCGTCGAGCGAATATCAACAGCCTGCGCTGGGCGTGCGGAGGATGCACACCGACAGTGGGACACAGTCACTGAAAGTATTAATAATTTTAGTTGTTTGTAGGGTTAAATAGAAAGAAGTTTGTTGCTTTAAACATATGCCTGGCACAAATATTGGCATGACATAGGCGAAGACGCAGGATGCTTGCAGAAAACACCAATATGCAGGCTTATTTATAAATATTGTAGCAATAATTAGTTGCACATTGCACGCTTATGTTGTTAAGTTAGTAAAATATGTGGTTGCGATGCGTGGCGTATAAATTGCGTGGCTTAGCGTAGCACGTGCATTGTATAGTGAAAAAACTTGAAAGATGCGATTAAAATCGGAGATTACGCACACATGAGCATTCGACAGATGTAACAATATCTGTTTAGACAAACGAGGTGGGATAATATGCAAGGATGTGAAATAAATGAAAGGATGGGCACTTCTCTTGTTAATCCGTGGCTGCGGCGCCGCACGAAGATGGCTGACCGGCGGGGTTGAAACAAGGAATTTCCGATTTTTCTGGCAAATGCTTCGTAGAAAATCTGCGGCGTGGCTGGGACGAGCTGAATATTCCGAGATCCGACGATATAGCACGACGTTACGCGTTGATAATCAATTATTTGTCGTCGCTCGGCATCAGAAGGTTGCGTGTTCAAATCACGTCGGGGTCACCATGTATAATTTTGTGTGTGTTGATTGTAAGTTGTAATTAAAACATCTGACTCCTTATTTTGTAGCGTATTCTAAATTTATTGCTTATAAGATTAAACATGGTTTAAATAAAAAGGTAGAAAAATGGCGAACGAAAAAATATAATAAAAAAAGTGATGTTACATGTGTGCCATAGACACGCACGCAAAACAGATCGGCTGCCACGCGTCATAGACAATGGCGCTAGTGGCGTTGCGCCGGAACAATAGGTTACGTAATTATTAGATACAGAATTAGTTCAAGGGCGTCAGGTTTCACTCAAAGATATTTATAATTAGAGTAATCCCGGCACAAGACGCAACACTATTCCTTGAAATGACTAGATTGCGAAATTAGCGACATTCGTTTAACTCGCAGGAATTGAATTGTCCGCATTTGATCTCGACAACTTGCCGGCAGATATCATTCAAGTCTTTTATCGTCGGATAATCACTATAAAGTTTTTAAATACCATTACTCGTACAAATAGTAAACGTTCATGACGAGTGTGGTCATTGATGAATATATCAAGAATGATTTACTAGATAGATGACTTGGTAGTTGCTAAGGAGAATACGGGTGTGAGATTGGTTATTTCAGATATAGAACGAGAAAAAGTAGTCCTGCATTATAAATTTCTCCATAATTATGTAATTATTTTGACACGCGAAGCACGATAAAGCAAGAATGTTAATAGGCCTAACACTCCAAAATATATCCATTTTTAAAATTCATTCCGCAATCCCTGAAAACGAGGTCCCGGGCTTAAAGCTAGCAACCCAGTCCCGGGCGCACTTTTACAACACTAATTACATTGTTTACCAAACAAAGGCCAACCGTTCCCTTTGTCCTACCCTCAACTTTTTAGAGATAGTTTAGAGATCTTAGTAAAGATTTTATCTGGGATAACTCTTCGACGATAAAAAAAAAACTCGGCTTATTAGAAGTTTTGGGGATGTTGACCCGAAGTTAGTCTGGCGAGGGAGAGGTAATAAAATAAAGGCTGGGCGTTCGATTTGATTAGTGGATATATTGTTAGCGATCACTAATTGGATTGGTGATTGATATACTTAGCTAGAATGTGAGTTGAATTTGGAGGGTTTCAGGGGTTTGGTGGACGCGTCGTCACTACGCGAGTCTATTGTTGCAAACGTGCAGCTTATTATTGATTTATGATTAGATGGGAAAATATGTTGACTCCACTTATACGAGTAATGTACACTTTTGTGATAGCAATTGTCAATTTATTGTTGACCAGATCTTCTACTGATATTCAACAGACAAAAGTAAGTCATGTGCTCGGTTGAGTAAAACATAGTGTGGATTGACCTTCAAATTAATGTTACCAAAGTTTAAAGGAAAATTTGCTGTAGAATTTGCAAATATATTCAATAGACGGTAACGAGTAGATAGATATAACTGCTCTACCGTACCCTGAGGCTTCCATAAACATTATTCTCATCACAGCAATGATATTATTATCAACATCAGCCCCCGCTTCCATAATGATGACAGCATCCTGATTAATGACCTCCCCGTCAATTGTTCTCGCAGAATGTTTGCCCTTCATTATTTAGTGTTTTGAGACGTGATTACTTGTTTGTATTTCATTCCGTGTATGCATGTGTCGGGTGTTAATATCTCAAGATGAGCAGAAAGCAAGTTTGTATTGTTGATTGCAATAATATTATGACTTCAATTAGGGTCTGGAAAAGTTCAACTTGTATCGTATTGCGGAACAGCAGATGAAGGCTGAAGTGTTATTATGTGAGGTAATATATATTCGGCAAATGGATCTTGAGATACGATTGTAGCTTGAACAATCAAGTTAGTCTTATTATGTATAAATAGATTAAACATCACTAGCAGATAGGTAGGCGGGCTGATCACCGTATTCGCTATAAATTTAAGGTAATTAAAGTTAGTCTTCGTATCGCTCTAGTATAATTTGCTACGTATCGCTGTAGTTTTAATGAACAATGCTCGGTTAAGGGTTTCCATTTCATCGAATAGTTTGTGAGATATTATTGGACTGTAGATAATATTACTGCTGTATATCTTTATAAGTTGAATTAATTAATAAAATTGTTGTAGTGAAAATATTAACAATTATTGCGATGTTATGAATTCACGAGATTTGAAGTGAAATACGAATGATGATGACTTGCTGAACGGTGATGGTAAACATTGTGAAGAATCATGAGGAAAGTGTCCGGTATTCATTGAAATAGGTGCAACTTCTACCAAATTTGGACCAAAAACCATCAGGCAACGATGCAATCTGTGTGCCGCTGCAGATAATATAGCCGTGATGGTGTATTTGAATAATTAGCAGGTAAAATGGTAGTTAAGTACTTTCCTTTTATTCCAGGACTCTCACTGCATTATTCCTGCTCCATGGCCACTGTACTCCGAGTTTCACGGCTCCTGAAGTTTCATAGCGCGCCCGAACTTGCATTGTTTGTTCTTAATTATTCCGAGTTTATGTTAATTAGTGAAGTTGCCTGGCTTTTTCGCGAAATACCAGCTCAATGTACTTGGATTATTGCACGAGTAGCTTACAAATGGTGTCTGAATATGTGTTTAAACGTGAGGAACGAATGAGGTGATCTCTTCTTGACTACTGTAGCTTTCTGATGCTTTACAGCTATAGAAGTTTCAATTCGTTAGTTAACTTTCATTTACGCTAACGCTATACTGTATACTCTACAGTCATACCGCCCGAGAAATCAATCCATCATGGTTAGATGGAGAGAGAGTAACAATTTAACATTTTCAAAAACTAGGAAGGTTTTATAGAATAACTTAGATTTATAAAACCGTTTGCTAAAAGAAATATAAGTTGATTTTTCATATTTACGCGAATACTACACATTGAAATAAAACTAATTTTACAGATTTAATCGCGTTTATATTATGTTTTTTACGTTACCGAAGTTTCAGCTGCTTTACAGCAACCATAGTCACGGGAGCACTGAGGTGGTTGACGTCCTAGTGATATATTTTGAACCGGGGTGCCCTCATATTTAGTTGTTGCTTGCGGTCCGTCTGAGCACTGACCCCAAGCAACAACTAAATATGAGGGCACCCCGGTTCAAACTACGGGAGTACCTCTACTCCTAGGCTTGTAGGTAAGGTAAATAAGTGACTTGGATCAGTAAGTATTTAACTCTGTTATCCATCCACGTGTCAACGCTATCTAGCATCGCTTGCCAATGAATTTAATTAATGACTTACAGAACAGAACTGTTTACGTCTATTCCAATACTTTTCTAATTAGGAATGCTCCGCGGCAAGCGGTCGCGATAATGATCGGCGAATCAATCAAAGTTAAGCCTTCGAGTCGCAATTTAATTCTGTATTACTTTGGAACCGAGTTGTAATTAAATGTTTCAAGTTGTTTGGGGCAATTAAACAAGTTCTGTGAGGACGAACCACTTCAAATGACAACCACTAATAATACCGCGAAGTCTACAGGTCTTAGGTTTTAAACTAATCCTGACTTTATTTTGGGAACTCCCTTACTAGAATCTGGTACACCACTCTATGTCAAACTTTCACGTGCAAACCCAGAATATTTAACTTTATGGCGTCAATTTGAACCTAAACGTACATAATCAGCAATGTAAACTACCCGAAATCCTACATGTGAAGTTACTAATCGATATCTATCACATAAATCCACCGAAAGACGATTAAGGAACGCAAACAAGGCGTGATCAGTCCGCCGGTGATTAGTGTAACAGGTTTAAACTGTTTGTTTGCAGCGCGTCATCATTGGTACGGGAATTATCTCAGCAGTTTCAAATTAACCGGCTTTCGTTACTCAATCTTAATTAACAGTAATTGGATTGGATATCCACTCGTTTTCTTTTCTAGACAGAGTTATTTCAGTTGGATGGGTACCATGTTGATTGGTCCTATTTTTTAGTTTTAGTTTTAGATATAACGCAATGATTACATAGTCAATCTAGTAAATGGTAAATGGGGGTTCTGGTTTTGCTGGAGAAGATCTTGTGTTTGTTGCTTTAGCATAGAGCAGGTTGAAAACATTTTCGCACAATTTTGTTCGACTATGCTACCGTTATGGAATTGGATTGGATGTGGATTTGCCCTGGTTTGGTATCACTTTCAACTGTAAATTAAAAAAACACCAGCGGCTAATTCCTAATTTGAACACTGACAGAATTTTATAATATATATAAAACTAGTCTTTTTAAAAACACTTTTGCTTAATCCTTTACTATCCACGACACAAAATTAGCTTAACAATTTTGCGTGACCTCAAATATTAAAACCTTAAAAGGGTGCCAAGTTGATAATGAAATAATTGCGTTGGAATAACAACGGCTTACTCTTTAGTTTTTATTTAAATACTCAAGGGGTAAATAAATAGCTAAATAATTCGGAGCTAAACTATTTTAGTTGGTCTCGGTGGGAATATAGCTGTGGACAACATTTTTAAAATAAAAGTTAGATCGGCTCAGAACTACTTCATGCGAAATGGGTGGAGAGACAGAATGTGGCATTAATAAAATTCTATTCCACATAAAGACAGGACAGTTGAAATGTATGCGAAAGTTTATTTAGACTGCAACTTAGATAATTTAGTTAAAACATAGGATGTTGAAATTATATTAACCATATGCAGAATGCCTCACTTTATAAATAAACTTCTTTGCCGTGGGATTAATAACCTAATAAAGAGACCAAGCTATAAGAAAAAAAGAGAATTGCCGTGCATACATTTTTATCTCGTTGGTCTGTTGATCCGACCGGCGTGGCTTTGTATTGTAATTGTAATTCTGATATTGACTCTGCCTGATATAAAATGATTAGAGAAAGTATTACATAAAGAACTAAATACTTTAATTCCAAAGACTGGGACACCCCACAAAAAATGTGACAGAATTTAAAATAATTATTCAAAATCCGTCTTTTCTAAGAAATTAGACTCAGTTACCTTCATCAGCTACTTTATATCAGGCTTAGTTGTCAGAATAACAAGCATTCACTAAAACCATTATCAGAAGGTCAGAGAGTCCTTCCAGGTGAATCCTAAAATACGCTCCAGAAACGAAGTAAACATCACTATCCCCCATAAATCCCTCGGCGAAGGTATTAAATTTGTTTTTTTCATTAACGACCCCCAACATTTCATTACCGGGATCTCGGACGCATCCCTAATTTATGGACGGCAGCCCGTTGCCGTAGCTTTGTGAAAAAAATCTAATTTACATATTGTTAAGTAAGTAATGAAATGGTTCACTGACTATTAAATGATTTTCAGCCTATTTGTATAGGTCAAACTCATTACATTAGCGCTCTCATACTATGAGTATTACTATAAAAGTAACTTCCATAATCTTGTTTTAAATATTTTGTGGGCTATGCTACTTGTCCACAACTCCGAAAACTCTACCGTTTTCACTTGAAATACTTGTACCTACAATACCTATCCGATCGTAGTTACTTATTACAACTTGGGCTACCTATAATATAATATAACCATCGTTAAGAAATGGAAAAGTGTGTGGTGTGTTTGTGTAGCAATAATTATTTTTGATAATACATTATTATTTTATTGATCTTTAACAACAAAAAAATGTATTACCCAACAGCGCTGGAATCTTGAAAGAATCCCAATTTAAAACTCCAAAGAGCGAATGAACCGCGAATATCAGGCATAATTGTTGCACGGGGAAGATCCCGTTAACGAGCACCCGGGGAAATAGAGCCCGGTGCGGCCACGGCGGCGGCGACAAATAAAACGATTGCCGGTGGGGCCCCCAAGCGCGCAAGATGGATGCCAGTGAAGTGACGGCCATTATGATATTAAAATCTTGGTTTTAAAGTAATTGTTTTGTAGGTGCATTAATTTCAAGGAGATGGTAGATTTTATTTACATTGTTCGAGATACTTATAGAGTAGTTGGGAAACAAAAAAGACTAAGCATAATTTATGCTGTGTCTATGATGATGGATGGTATTATAATAGTGGTCTCTATGCTCAAGGTATTTTTAAGATCAATCATATGATAAGATAGAGTGACGGCAGCACTACTATATTATTTTCCGATTAAACTCCACTACTTGGTATCACCACATAGAGTGGTAAGAGCCACAGCGAATAATAAATAAAAGATATAAAATCTGATAAGAAGAAAAGTATATCTCACAGAATACTGACAGTTTCACGGGCATCGTCAAGAGCACAGACTTTTTACCATAAAAACTGCACCATTTTTCATGATCATTAACCAGTTTCACGAAATTACACAAGCGTTACTTACGTCGTGGTCAATTGGCTTCGAGCTTCATTTACCCGCTAATTTAATAGCTTCAACATAAAAAGTGAAATGGCAGGAATAAAAAAGAAATCTTGGCTCCTTTGATAGAAATAAAACGCGCCATTCATTATCGGTTGGACTTGCATAGCTGATTTATTAAGTTTCCGACTGGCAGTGACGTCACCACCTGGGGAGCAGGGATGGGAAAATATTATTGTAGCGCGAGACTGAATCATTCCAAATTATTTCCTGGTTAAACAAAAATAACCCTAAGATATTTTATTTAAACAAGTTAAATTTCCATAATTATATTAATGTGATTTACGACAATTACAACAAATTTACATGTCATGAATTATGCAAACTGCCTTTTTGAATTAATCCATCATCATGACAATTTAAATATTTCCTTTTGCATTTTCTACGTTAATTAGGTAAATATCTCCTTTTGTTATTTATCATTACTTAACCAGCATCGCTTATAAATATAATACCTGTCAAAAAAGTTATCTGCATTTATATCAAATTCTCATCTATGGCTACTGTTAATAGAAATCGATAAAACACAAAGTCCGGTGCTCACTAGTATATCCCGTGTGTCCCGGCACTATTGCACTCCTCTAGCGTCCCTCCTAGCGTCCCTCCGCAGCAAGCGTAGATGAATTCAATTTGCGCCGCACACTTCATTTTACCTGCGGATCTTGAATTGCAACAGACTGCCCGTGATTTCTTTGAGGATAATAGGACTCGTTTTCTGCTAATTCAAATAAATGATTTTTTTTTTAGTTAGACAAGGTTTTCAGCTCTTTTTGTTAGTATAGTTTGTATATTACCTTTTTTTGTATTGCTTAAGTACGCTATTCCTGAGAAGATTCTCAGGTGCCAAAGTTCACTCCTCTGTGTACATTCTCGTCATCGGTATTTCTGGCTTGCTGTTTTATTGGTTTCTCTTGTATGTTTTCAACAAGAGTCTAGTGCGAACAAAGAAAAAACGGAGCGCACTTCTCTAGCTTTTAAAATGTATAAATTATCTCTCAAACTATTTATTACACATTGACAGGATATTCGGAGGTACAGCCTGTATAAATAAATAAAAACATAATAGGTTTTTAAAGTACTCAAGAAAGAGTAGTCAGTAAATTGTGGCATATTTATAAATAGTTCAAAAAACCTCATTTCTATAAATGTCGTTTCACTTCTCATGAGGAGACCGATTTTTTTGCTCCTCATTTAAAAAGAAAACAAGGTACAACCACCAATTAGCAGAGCTTCCTTGCCTTTTGACTCTTTCATAGCTTTTCACACTTTATAATTAAGTCTCAACCAGACCCGCTGACCTAGTTACCGTTTTTTATTATAGGCAAGTGACAGCATCTAAATCTGCATCTGCAGCGAGGTTAGTTGTGAATATTTATGAGCCAGCTGTCGGGCCAATTAAGAGTCGGTAATTACTGGGTCGGGAAATGACACGACGGCCTTTGGTGTCATGCAGAAGCAGTCTTGCGACTAGCGAGGAAGTAAAAACAACAATTGCAATGGAATCACAATTGTTGAATTTAGAGAGGAATATACAAACATTCATGATATGTGAGACTTACAATGCAACGTAGAGTAGGGCATCGTGCGTGCAGATAGAATTACCTTCTTTGGGAAGCTGCTAGCAAAAATGGCAGCGAGCTCCATTAAGCTTGATACAACGCTTTTGAACATCTGACAATCCTGGCCATTGATGGTCCTAGGAGCATTTTAGTTCACAGACGGTTTAAGTGGCAGGTTATATTAGTAAATGCCAGTAAGCAAATCGTGCACTGTAGAAGCCACGCTGTTAACATACTTCAAGAAAATTTGTGAGGAGAGTCTAAAAGAATTGGTGCAGCCTTTCTAACTTACGTTTATGATCACAAAAAAGATCATGCTCTAATTGCAATACTGTACTTACAAATTGAACAAGAAACCGGTCTACTATGTCGCTGAGATTGCATTCCTTCCAATTGGCTCGCTACCAGCTTATACATATTCAACGGAATATCCATTCGTTCTTTGTAGTTATCTAGGAGGAGAACGTTAACTTGTAGCGATGTCGCTACCGACGCTAGTTGCTGGAGAGTATAAATTGCAGGATATTGTCAATTCAAATTGCAATTGTCTGTTGCACAAAGAGTTGGAACACTATTTGAGTGGCACAAAAAACAATTGAATGAACACAACTGTTACTATTGGCTAGATGTACATTTGGGGCGGGTCTATTTTCGTTTATCAGATACCCTTCTAGACAGGCTTTGATAAAATTTACAAGAACCGATCCCAGGTTTTTCTAATAGTCGGAGATGGGGAGATGGTGCTTGCATCCACTGGACCAACGAAGCAGTCTGCTAAATAAAATGTAAATGTACCATTATTTCTCCTGAAAATTGTTGAGCAATAATTTAATTAAATATTTCCAACTAAAGTCCCGTTACTAGAGTGATGAGTAGAGCAGTTAGTGTCGCGATGAATATGTATGAGCATCGCGACAGCTGCGACAGTTGTGTCGAGTTGCGGGTGTCACGCACGCCATTTGCAAGTGTCTGAGGCATATATACTCGTGGGGGAATTTGCAAATTAAGTAGATATTAGAACATATGAATATAATTTAAGAAAACACAGGGCTCTAGAGTAAGAAGATATGAACCCACCATTCATATTAAAGAAAAGAAAAAAAAGGTTATTGGTAAATCAGCTACGCAGGCAGCACACTTAAAAATATACATTGAGTACTTAATGTAAATATTAAAGTAGAATTTATTAATAAAATGTTAGTTTCCTGCCATACGTAGCTGCAACCAACAAGGTCTGCTCTCAGCACTAAGTTGGAGCATCCGAGGACTTTAATTAGTTAAAAGGTTCAGCTAAAAGCTGAAAGCTACTTATCAAACAAAGGTGACAGATG
This sequence comes from Pheosia tremula, assembly GCA_905333125.1. Lineage (NCBI taxonomy): Eukaryota > Metazoa > Arthropoda > Insecta > Lepidoptera > Notodontidae > Pheosia > Pheosia tremula. The sequence continues at coordinate 106,193 of HG995420.1, forward strand.
ACAGCGCTCACTCGAGGCATACGCACGCGCAACTTCACCTGTGAATATGGCCCCGTCAGCCTCGCAAGGCAGTGTGGCCTTTATAGACACCGCTATATAGGCTAGTTTAATAAAACGAAGCACACTTAATCAACTTAACTACTGCATTACAGTTACACCTAACCTAGTAAATACCCTTCCACATCTCCGAGACGGATAAAAACCAATTATAATCTATTCATTTGCCCATAAACGGATACAAGAACCAAATTACAGATTCAGCCTCGGTTCATCCTTTGAGCTAAGTTGTTTTAACTGGCTACTGAGATTGGTTATCAATCGATGTACGGGCCATTGAATTAATCGGATTTCCTTAAATGATTTATATTGTTATTTATAGTATTTGTGTATTGTCGGTGTTATTATTCAAATTATTCTAGACCTCGATTCAATCTATGTTATGTTCGAATGATGTATAGGAAATCAGCGTTATCTTCTGATCATTAAATCCTAAAACACCGGCTAATGGCATAACATAATCCATTACAATGGTTTCGCTAATTAATAAAATATTTTTATTGCTACTTATCGTAAATGGAATGAGTAACTTATTTGCATTTGAGCCGCAACCTCGTCAGTAAAGTACTGAAAATATACACAAATAATTCACAATAATCGGGATCACAACTCAAGGTCTCCTTCCCTCCCTTCCCATTATCTAGAAGGTACACATATTGCACGAGAGTTCCGAGAACCCACTGGCCGCGTGGTAATTTCAATTTAACTCATGTGGATGCCTTAAAAGCTTCCCAAATTGTTTGAGACGCCAGCGCGAGGGGGGGGGAGGGATGTTTGGAGCTAAACGCAATTAAATTTGTGGCGCCACCTACCGACAAATTAATTTTGTTGACATATTGCGACTGTGTTTATTAATTTGAGTAATAGATGGCACTGGGGAGATTATTAAGAAAATGAAAGATGAGGGGGGTATTCGTTCATGAAGCAGTCTTGGAGGAAAGGGGGAGTAGGTTATAAAAATCCATGTCGTGCCAGCAAATATTTGAATGTATTTATTCATTTCAATAAATAAAGGAAATACCTCACTAAATAAGCATTATGTATGTCCTCTTCTCTATATCGAGAAATGTATTTCAAGAGGCATCCTACACACAGGTCATGGCCAGCATTGCTATCACCCTGCAATTACGGATCCTTGTAATTGGACCTTCGAGCTCTGGGTACAAATTAATCCCTTTGAATCACGTCTCACCTGGGATCTCGTGATTCCTGTCATAAGCTTACGTTAAAAATGAGTAGCGATGGAATCTATCGTAGAGTCGTAGTGAAAATATATCTGCAACAGTTGAGTACATTGCGTTCGTGTAGCTAACGATGGAAATATAGTAGAGTATGTGTATGAGTGCTTTTAGACCTCTCATTCTCCCAAAAATTTAACTTCGCATCTACTTAGGTATATAATACTCGCTGACAAATGAAAGTATCAACAGAAAGGTTTTCCCCCAAGCGTTAGGCTGGCTTTTTGAATTAAACAGTTGTAGTTGGAATGTACAGTAGTGGCTGAAGTGCTATTATGGGAGCGGTTAGGGCCTGAGCAGAATTGTTAATGTGGCTCGCGGTTCTTTGTCAGTAATTGGACTGACTAGAAATTAATCCCTTTGTGGGTGATGCGATTAAAATACTAATTGATTGGATACATTTGTCAGACCTTGAGCTGTTTGTCAAGATGGTGAATGAATAACGTGTGGGCACTAGAGACCAATGGGTTTTATTACATAATTTATGTTATACATTTAGTATCAGTAAATTAGAATCTAAAATGACAGAGATAGATCTCTACCTCAAACTCCACCGTATGATTTTACCAAACTTTATAGCAAATATCTTTAGAGTTATGTTATGTTATGTTATGTTATAAAAAACACAGATTTATTATATAACAAATATAAAATTGTCTGTCGATTGAGTTGATTAATAAATTATACCTCTAAACATACTGCGTAGTGGAGTACAATGGTACTATGCGAGCCTTTACATCTCAAACTAAAACAAAACAGATTTCTCAAAATACTCTTAAAGATTTTGCCGCAAATAAGAATACGATGCAATAAATTCCAACATACAATGCGTACCTATAAATTAACAAACGTAGCATGAAGGTACTGCCTCCCAAAGCAAATCTAATGAACAGAAAGTAACTGGCAACAGGAAAAGAATGAAGGACCCGGGGACTGAGCAAACACCCTCCCTTGCTCAGGCCAATAAATAGAACGGTTTTATTGATGCAGAAAAAGGCCTTTTTCCTATATAGTACATTACTTTTGATAAAAATAGCATTGGTACGAGATTATGTTAGAATTTTTCCCCCTTTATGTTTGCTTATGGACCGTGGGCCAGTATTTGTGAAGCTGTTCGCCCAGGATTGTTACGAGCCGGCAGTTGGCTATGTCTTGATTCTTTATGTCAAGTGTTTGTTAGGCAAGTCAAATAAATAAAGGCAAACAGACATGCCACGTTTACACGATTTTGCTGTACGAGCTTATGTCAGTGACGTTAGTATTTTCCTCGCGAATTCGGAAACTCAATCGTGCAAAATTAAATCATGTCTATCTATAAACATCTATACAAAAAAACTTTCAAATATCATAAGTTTAATCATAACGTTTATTGTTAATGCTTTGTCAGGCTATGGTAGAGACACTCTTTGGACCGTCAAGTCTAGGCTAATTTATCTTAGGTTATTTATTTATCTCGTTGAGCGCGTCTATATCAACTTCACGTAAATTGATTGTTCGGATCAAGACCGAGGCTGCCGCGCATGCCTCTGACTGAACCATTAACGGAAAAACGCTTAGTTGTAATTGCAACTAGCGGTCACTCACTGACGTGTTCACTCCCACGAGAGCTTCTGTGTTGGGCACCTGGTATGCGTTCTTCATTATTTTCGTATAAAACCATGAAACAAGTCTATGCTTTGAATGGTCAAACACAAATGCCGATCCTCGGATCGCAACGTTTTCCATTCCCACTGAGTTATCAAGTTAAAGCCTCTTCAGAAACGCTAAGCAGTTAACAAATAATTCCAGAAAGTTCTCCACTATTATTTTAATTTCCCGAGAGAATATTATTTGTAAGGATTACTACATTCGCAACGATGACAAAGGAATTAAGTTTTCAAGACAAAACATACATTCCATTTATTTTTATCGCATGCCATTATGAATTATAATGTTAGTTATTAAAGTTAATGTATTCGGTTAGACAATTAGGATAAGTAAATAAATTGGAACTGTATAGTCTATACTATATGGCTCAGTTTACATCAGTCGTGATAATTCTAAGTGGAAAAATAGTTCAGTACCTATTATACAATAATTAACTTCAGTGTCTTCAGTTCTATCCCCTTCATAATTTCAATTCAGAATTTATTTCGCGCTACAATTAAACACAGTAACATATTAATGAATTGATACCGAACCTTACTGTAGACTGCTGAGAGCTTAACACAAAGCATAAACGTTACTCATTATTACTTAATTAAGAAGTGATATAATATCTCTTAATTAATCCACACATACAACAGTTAGCCGTGATACATGATAATAGTAATAGCTAAGCAGTTAAACGTCTCATTAGTCATATGTTCCCCGCTTGTAGGGGGTGCGGTTACAGCTCGGCCTATATCTGGCCCAGTAGTATACACAGTTTCCTTTGTGCTGGTTTAATTATGTCAAGCCAATGTCAAGTGAGCTTTTCACACGAAGTTATCAGGCCGGCTGACCTGGCGTATCCAGGTTTTAATTTGAATTAGAAATACTATAATAGTTGTATAGTGACGGGCATGTATCTAGGAGTCACTTGCTGTCCTGCCGAACTTCGTACCGCAGCAGAACGAAATGCATGAGAAAATGAGTAATCATTATTATATTTTTTTACTGTTTTTTTTTCCGATGTTTTAATAGTTCAAATTTCAAAAACCAAAGGTCATAAAAATTAGACCCATGCGTGCTCGAGTTATAAGTAGTGTTAATAACACGACCTTGTTTTATATTATACATATTTAGGTAGCCTTAACAAATTGTTGTTATTATAACACAAACAACTTATTACAATTAGTGTCTTGGTTTTTTCCCACATATTGATTTTATTTCTCTTGCTAGTAATGTAATAATATTTAGTTATAGATTGTAGAGTCATCTTCAAATGATAATATATGTGAAGTTACCCGCTATTATCACGAGCTCTTCACGACAGGGACTTACATTGTATGGACTCTCACAGTACATCTACGTGTTGATTGATCGCGCTGTCCGCTATATTTCTAAATGGTCTGAGTAAACAATGAAGTAAATCCCAGGAGCATAATATTTGAAGTCTAAATACTTGAAAAGTCTACAAAATACAAACTTTTAAGATTTTATGTCTTCTAAACACACTCATCCCAGTTCAGTGATAAAATATGTCGTTGCCAACGATTGAAGTTCTCAAAACTCTCCCCTCTGAAACCCTTTTCAGTGCATATTTAATAATAACTTGAGAAAATCGCGGTTTCATCTCACAGACACGCTACAGACTCATTCCACTCGCCAGTTCATATTGTCCTTAGCGGGATAACAACCCGGAGGATGATAGCCTGGGTGTTATTATCTAGTATTTTGACAATAGTGCTGTCCGCTCACATAGAGTTGATGTTCCGGGAAGGTATGTATACTTACCACTTTTTTAAAGAGTAACCATTGACTTTTCGTCGGTTCCTGTCAGTGAACCCAACGTTCTGACCGGCGGTAGATTCTAGCTACGCGCTTTTTTGTCTCTTATTAAAAATAATAATAGTTTAGAAACACACCGGCGGCAGAAGTCCGAATCTAAAAGATATTGATTATCTATTTTCTAATTACTGCTCTAAATATGTCAGACTATATCTGCCGCAAAAGGCAAACATGTGCTGGTAGAGTTAGGAGTAGCACTATGATTAACAAGTATATGCTAACTCTAACTTATTTTTTTTTAATCTTCCACAAAAAAATACATGTACTTAACAATAATGTGATGTTACATTGTCATGCTGCCACCCCAACCCCCTAGCGCCTCGTCTGATTAAACGCTAACTCGCAGGGCTATTTACATTAAAAGGGTTCGCTATTTGCACATTGTTTAAAAGTTTTTTTTTTCCACCTCTTCACAGTCTACAAAAATGAACGAATTATTCTTTCTCCCCCAGGTTTTGTTTGTTAACCCCGAGCTTAGTTATTTTCATTTAGCTTTGGGTAAATAGGTTTGGGTTCACTCCAATTATTTTCATATTTAATGTTGCCACCCTTGGATATTTAAGGGTCACACATGTTATTTAACTAAAAGTATGGCAAAAAAAACTATATTTGAAGCGTTGCTTAATTTGGATCCATACAATTGCTGTTATTCTGTCTGGCAATATTTAATTATTCTACTTTCTCTGGAATTTACGACTTGTTTCAACAACTATTAAAACCTATCCAGAACTTATCTGACAGATGACACCTTCAAAGTACGTGAAACTGGACCATAAAGTAAAGGCAATAAGCTGTCTTGCAAAAAACTTATTATTATTATGTCGCCAGTGGTTTCCCTCTGTTGGGAAAAGGCATGCTATAGTAGTAAAAGTATCCTATGCAAGACCAGTCCTTCGTAAAAGTGTCCAGTTCAACCCGCCATCTCTGTCTATGGCGTCTTTTGTTGCTTGGTTTAACACCAAGTTTGTGCAAAGAAAACAATCAAATTAAATGGAGTCACGTGAACTTCATAAACACAGGCCCTAATGGGAGACTGCTTTCCCACAACATTGCAATTAATCTGAATGCTTTGATTAAAAACAATTGCATTATATAATCTATCCTCCCAAATCGAGTCTTACTTATGCCATTCCTTGTCGTGATGGCCCAACTCCTTATCGGCATGATCCTGTGCGGGCCGATCGATCGGCGAGCGATCGGCGATCAATCACGTCGGATTGGCCTGGCTGTCGGTGACGCATCGCCCGGATTACCTGGGCCGGTGATCTCATTCGCTGCTGCCTCACGAGCGCCACTGAGGCTGGAAACGCTTTTGGGAAATTTGAGTGTTTCATGGAATTTGAATATTAAAGAAGGAGGGGGAATTAATGAATGTGGCAATTACTACACATACTTATTATAAGTACATACTAATGGAAGACGATGCAAATACATTAGACAAGAATAGAAAAGTAGTTTTCGAAAGAATAACTTTCCGAATCAAAACCCACGATGGATTTTTTTGACATTTGGCCTATCATTTTTACAACCATATGTAGGTATTTTTAATGTTAGGTACTCAACTGCTCTATTTGGCTTAGGTAATAATAAAATGTTGATATTAGTAACATTTTCTAAGTACTAGAACTGCTAAAATACTCGTTAAAAATTCTAGAGATTAGCGGTATTGTCAACAATACTAACAATATTAATTACCTATCAATTAGATGACTTTACCGACGGAGCGCCGGGCCGGTCGGTAATAGTGACTAATGTGCGTCAACTCGCTAATTGAGATACATTGAGCGCGCGAAATTGAACTCAAGTAGATATCTCGAAGATGGGTGGAAACAAAAAACCCTCAGTAACGTAAAAGACAAACAGACCGCTAGTAATTAATCAATGTGAGTTGGAAAACTGTTAATCGTTATAATAATAAAATAGCTAATAAATCGTTAGAAAAAAAACTTGCGACCATATTAATATAGCCTTATTTACACATAGTTATAGTCAGGTTGCAGTAGGTATAGCCTGCAACAGCATTTAGAAAAAAAACGTCGCGACTGATATGACGTAGTCTTATGAATTATTGGCGCCATATTATCGTCCATCGCGAAGATCGAAATAACTGCTCACCATCTCACAAAGGTTACAAACGTTATGTCTCCACGCTCAATAAGTCTATGCTCATAATATAAAAAGCAAACAGACGCGACGCGTTCCATTTCACGCGCCGCCAGCGCGCGGAGCGCTCATTATTGGACTGCGAAGTGTAAGCCGACAGGCGGGCGAAACGCATTCGAGAACGATTCCATCGCTCTTTCCAGGACACTGTAGGTACAACTTCATGTATCGCGCGGGTAAAATGTAAGCACCAAATAAGGAATACTTTTAATTTGAATTCTAGAGCGGATTCCTTAGTGTTACAAGTGTTACCGAAATAGTTTACTTGTATGGAATATGAAAATTAATTGTGTAAATTATTAATACATGATTCTAGTTGGAACTACCATGCTGATAGTTTCGGAGTACCTGGTATTCTATAGTACCTAGTAAGTATTTAAAACAAAACTAATTTTACGAATTTAATCGCGTTTATTATATGTTTTTTACGTTCCCGACGTTTTGTATAAATTAACATACCTAGTAAAGTATACATTTATTTAATTGATAAGACTTTAAGTTCTTCATTGGCTTTAAAAAAGAAGGTACTGTATTGGACCTTACTCGAAAACTACTGAACCGAAATTAGTTATTATTTTAGTAGTTCAGCGTTTTACTCGCTGGTGTACATCATCCCACAGCTCATTACCCCACACAGAGGTGAGTTGTTATATGAATTTGAAACGTCCTGTTTGCTTCCACCATTACACGGTACTTGTAGCTTAACGGCCCCATGCTTGGGAACCAAATTATGATAAAAATAACGAAGGCGGAACGGAAATTTAGGTCTTTCGAGGATGATTTTGAGAACAATAATTATTTGAAATTCATAATGTTTTTTTAATTAATTGCATCTTTTATTGTATTTTACCATTGTGAAACAAAGGTTAACATTAAATCTTCGTCTATCCGACAAAATATCAGAAGTAAATTACAATCAATTCACTGCCAAAATATCACCATATGCGAACATTAAACCTCCGCATCTAGACGATACAACACTCTCTCACCAACATTAACGCATTTGTGTCATCACCGATAATGAATAGCCCAGTTGTATGGCAAACATTTGGCCAACATTCGGAAGCACAAAGCATTCCAGCGCGAGACATAACAGCTTAATCTCCGCAAATAAGACAACACGCGCGATATATCACGCGATGCAATTTGTGTGCGAACGCAGAACGCGTGCTAACCTCTCGACGCCCTCTAGTTGCCAAATTGCCATATGGAAGTGCCAAAATAATTTTGTCACTGTTATAACACATGTTATGCGGTTTTATGGCAGTGTGGACTTTATTGAAATAGAGTTAAGGCTCATTTTGCGATGATTCCTGCAGTAATTTTATTATAGCTTGCATTAAACTTACATTCTGAATTGTCCCCTGAGACTAAACCTAAACTGTGAATATTTATTCGAGAATTTGGATACAAACGTTAATATGAAGGAAGTATAATTAATAATGACCATCCATTTCTCACTGCACCAATAATTTTTATATACCAAGTGTAGTCCAAACATAATAACATTGAATTCGTTAATTCGAAAGTTTTATTAATGTACCTTCCCTAGTAACAAGTAGCAACCCTGAAAATATTTACCAAATGTGTAAAATGATGTTAAGTAAAAATTAAACAAAACATGAATTCCGCGAGGAGTGAGCGCTGGCTGACATTGTTCGGTACAATTGCACTCAGCACGTGGCATGTTCGGTGCGTCTGTACTCGTTATTGTGTGCGGGGTGTTGTCGCACTGTGAATACGTTTGTTATGCGAAATAATTAATACGAGACGTATTGTGATGGTGCCTTTGTGTATTTAAGTAGCTTCAAGTAGCTTACGAGGATTTCAATGTTTTTTATACAACAGATTTTCTTTTAACTTTTGTTCAGTGATACTTCTATACTAATATTATAAATGTGAAAGTTTGGATGGATGGATAGATGGATGGATGGATGGATGGATGTTTGTTACTCTTTCACGCCAGAACGGCTGAACGGATCTGGATGAAATTTGGCACAGAGATAGATTATAGTCTGAAATAGCACATAGGCTACTTTTTATCCCGGTAAAATGTATGGTTCCCGTGGGATACATTTGATTCTGAGGCGGTACGAAGTTCGCCGGGACAGCTAATAGGTCATAAATGTGTTCTTATGGGAGTTACGTTAAGTATGGGGTAGACATTTAATAGGTCAATGATTTATAAAACTGATTTCTAAGTTCTTTAAGACGGTTCTCTGTGTTGTTATTCGCAGTAATGGCCCCAAGCCAATTCACCTCTGAACTTGTGATTACTTGCTTAACATCTATTCTTAGGATGCAATTCACCACTTGTTATGAAGGTATACGTTGAACCTTTACTTAAAAAAGTACATAGAATAATATTATATGAATTTTATATGCTTTAAAAACCTAATACATAATCAATCTTCAGTTTTCAGGATTTCAATGCAAAGAAACTACATTATATTTTTTGCGTGTGAGCCAGTGAAAATGGGATAGACTTAGTTCTCAGTTATATGACGTATCTTGAAATGATGAATTTAAAAAATGTGACAAACCCGTACAATTTATGTACGTTCATACAATACTCTAAAAACCTTCGTATGATCTTGCACACAGCTTCCAAATGGACCGTCGCATTCGTCTCGTATTTTATGTTAAACATTGAATCAATTCGCAGTCGCGTCGCGACTCACTGCGGGTATTTTTCCAACATAGAGTGTTGCGAACGTCGACTTATGAGACACGATAGCGAGTCGAAGATTGCTTTAGGGTTTTGGAGAAGGATAAATTGAAAATGGGATATATTTTGAGAGTGAGCTATTGATTATTGATGGTAAATATTACACATTGGTACGAAATTCGTTACAATGGCCTTTTTGTGGTATGGTGTTTTGAGGACCAGTCCAATTTTTTTAGATTCAGTAGAAGCTCTTTCCATGTATGTCCTCTAACGAAATGTTGACTGTTAAAAAAACTCTTTATTTTTTTTTAAATCTGCCATATCTCCTGGTTCTCTTGCTCTATGTACAAGGGTACTCTACCGCCGGAAGTCACTCGCGACGTCTATTATAGGATTGTAGTTTTGCTCGGCGCCTCTCGCTAGCGTGTCGTGTCTTCAAATTGGATTACATTGTCGGCTTTTCAACTTTAAAAGCACCAATTGCTAGTTGTCATCGATTGAACTTATAGTTGGTTTATTTGGCCTATACACTCATTTAATTTATCTATGCTCTACAGAAATCTCTAAAAATAAAATAACTTTGTAATAATCTACTCAAACAATATTAAAATACCCACCATAGTGTTGATTTTGCTTTTGCTTACTGTTGTCAGTTTTTAGTTAAGAAATAATTTAAAAAAAACAACTTCACCAAAACATTGTTTTAAATGTTCACGTGAATATTTTGCACACTTTAGAGTGTTTTCTAACAAAGTTTTTCCCTAGTAACGTTATTTTCACCTCATTTTAATAACAAGCTCTCATAATTTTGCTATATTTCAAAGAAAGCTTAAAGTTAAATAATTTATTTGAGTAGGCCTATGGGGGCACATAATGTTTGTCACGTACATTATTCATAAGACCCGAGCTTTGAAAGATTAAGATAACACAATAAGATCAGACTATAAGTTCATACCACTGTACGAACTATGCTCTTCTATCAGCAGATAGATTTCTAGATATGAAGGGAATCTAGTCTGATTGAGATAATCTAAACCCTGTCTCTCTCCATCACGGCAGCAAATTAAGACATAATTCCAGACACTAGTCTCAATTAGTGTAACAAACGGCCATTGCGAAGCTGGTGTCGTGTAGACCAGTTGACATTGCGTCAGACACACTCTGCGGTGTCCATATTACTTACTTGAAACTGTTGGCGACGTGGTAGCAGTGAAGACAACCAGGGATACCTGCAGGGTTATTTTAAATCATTCGGAATCGACATCGGAAACGGATTTGAAACTTTCCGATGATGATGTCGCCCCCGACGAGCTTACCGTCGGAAACATTTTGAAAAAACGATTTGGTATTGTCATCAAGATACATCGAAGATAATCAAATTCGGAAATTTTAATAGCGATTACGCTAATCCAGCCCGGAAGATTTCGATTCCATTTCCGATATCGATTTCGAAAGGTTAAAAATAAACCTGCTGTTCGACTTACAACAATCAAGTATATACTATATACCAATAATAAATCAACTTTGTTAAAAAAAGTCCACAGATCTTACATGTAAAGAGATCGTCATACAGTTTGAAACAGAGTTACCATTGCTCAATAATCATTATAAAAGAACTCACAAAGAATTCCAAGATCTATAAAAATGTATGAACTGCAAATTGCACAAGAAATCGAGAATACCAAGAACCGCCCCACTCAATTGGAGCACCGCAAATGACATCAGCCGGCACAGAACTGCAACTGTGCGAGTGGCAGCCCTAAATCTGCGCCGTATAAACAGATCGTTAACTCGAGAGCACAGCCCTGACATACATACTTGCAGAACGAGTTTGAGGGGACCCGTAATGTTGGGTGAAACTAAAAATGTACTTCACTTGAAGAAAAATACTTTGTAATATACATAAACACGCGTTATTTAACTATCTATCTGCCGAAAGACGTCCACTTCTGGACATAGGCCTCCCCCAATGATTTCCACACATCATGATCCTCCGTCACTCGCATCCACCGGCTTTCTGCTACGCGTGGGCTATCATCGGTCCACCTTGTGGGCTATAGCTCACTCCATTGCGCGTTGAGCAACCTTGAGCTTTCTTATGAGGCCCATAGTAAGCGTTATTTATACCAGAGAGTAAATCGCGGCCTAAAAGCTCAAAAAGTCTAGTCAAAGTTTTACTGGTGGTAGGCTTCGGCCGTGGTTAGTCACCACCCACTGAACAAAGCCATGTCGCCAAGCGGCCTAGCCGTGTTCCGGCATGATGTTCGGTGTTGCCATTCATGGATGGCGGGTCAGATCAGCTGCGCTGCATGTGCCTAGTGAATGTAGCGTCTCGATCTACTGCCGCCTTCCTACCTAGGCAAGTATGCTCCATCGTAGATCTCATCATCACTTACCATCAGGTGAGATCGAGATCAAATACTTGCCTATAATGTAATAAAATAGTCCCAAATTCAGCTTTGTCCAATACGCGCGGGGTGACCGCATAAAGAAAATTGTATGTACTCGTACATTGATTGTAGAGCAATTAATTCCAAAATCATAACTAGAACTACATGCACGTTTAATCCCAAGGAGGTCCGATTAGCATTATTGAACCTCTATTAAAATAAATCCCATTAAAATAGGGGCTAGAAACATCAATAACATAGTCTTTTTCACAAATGAAACACAAACTACCTACATTTCTTTAGCAAATTATCCAAGTCTTGGATTCATAAAGGAATAGCAACACAATTAGCAAGCGCACACACCGCCCCGACGTACGCTTCAGCAGCTATAATTGCTCAGAACTCTACAATACAATATTCACGCTCTCTAGTTCGCTCCGTGTCTGAGCTTTTGTGTTCCTTTCTGCCGCCGCAAAGGAGAGCGTTTCAGCTATTGTTGCCGTATGCTGAGCCCTCATCTGGCTTTTAACATAATAACTTTATTGGCTAAGCGAAATGAAATAGAGGAAATTATACGGCTATCATCAGCGAGGTGTTAAGATAGCTATCGTCACTTTAATCAATTAAATTTAAATGTGTTTTTTACATTCCGGACGTTTCGGCTGCTTTACAGCAACCATGGTCACGGGAACGTAAACAAAATAAAATAAACGCAATAAAATCCGTAGAATTAGTTATGTATCAAAGCTAGTATAATAATAAGAAAAGATCAATTTTAAAGAAATAACAGCCATAGGTACACTTTCTTGCTACAAAAAGCAGTATAAATGTAATACAACTAGTCTAATGAGTTCGCACCGCGCTGCGGCGCGGCCGCCGCCTCCCCGAACGAGAGCTTAATTGAAGCTGTTTTAATTGCTCCCGACAATATCCACGCTCTGCTGCAGATTCAGTTAAGATACATTTAACATAGTAACACTTCAGTTACTGAGTACAAGCACCAACATCTACTAACTTCACGTGGCAGGGAAATAAACCATTCGGTGTGACGTCACAATATTCATTATTGTTATCAAGTGCGCGCACCAATGCATACGCATTCCTCTTGCTAAGGAGCACATCTCACCATCATGTTCGATGGTACTTTCAGCTTGTACAAGTAGAAAAAAATATTTAACATAGGCATACCTCACGCTGCAAAAAATGGGTACAGTGCCGTGCACCCCTGCTTATCTCTTCAGGTAATGCGGGCGTGATGGCATTGTATCAAGACGAAGAAAAACATATAAATAAAGATTCAAAATTACGTAATTCATTTTACGATGTTCTTTTCGTTTTGATGTTCCGTGCAAAAGCTGTCATATTTTGAACTTATTCATACATGAGAATGAGCAGTTATATATATTATACTAGCTGTTACCCGCAACTTCGTCTGCGTGGTATTTAAAAAGACACAACCGTTAGTAATAGCCCGCTCGCGCGTTCTGAGCCCGCGCGACCGGCAGCCTTTGTTAAGTCGTTGGCGGGGGTTGGGTGTTTTTTTTCAAAAATAAAAGTAGCCTAAGTTACTCCTTGTTACATCAGCTATCTGCCAGTGAAATTCCCGTCAAAATCGGTCCAGGTTGTTTTGGTATAGGTACCGTATACCAAATGCATTTAGTAAAATATAATACATCCAAATGCATTTAGTAAAAAGCGGCTATTTTAATATTACAAACAGACACTCCAATTTTATTTATATGTATAGATGTATAGATAATTTGCCGACGCTCAGCGTTGTGTAAATCACGTGTGAACTCATCAAGGGCCAGGAATTCCGCTTGGCTGCTCCGATAGCTCCGCTGCGTACACCAATAATTCCGATCGCTCCTATATTGTTCGAATTACCTCCTCGTGTCGCGCGTGTGCATCCAAGCACGAGTCCATGATTCGATTCTTGGATTTAAAATTAACGATTTACGTATTTTCCCATTTTTCAGGCAATAATACTGCCCTCGTTATTGCAAATGCAGTTCTCGCAAAATGGTGGTTTCGAGAAAAGGGCGTTTAAAGGTTTTTTTAAGATTTCTATTCTAGCTTTTCTCTAGTTCAATTTATTTGCCACTGAAAATGTACTAGCATGAATTAATGATTAGACTCCACTAATACTTTTTATGAAAAAACAGAAATTCGTTAAGATGATGATAACTGCTTTTGCTATTACGAAGGTGAAGAATAGGTTATTATTGCAATTATATATATTTGATTTTATTTCTTTTTACTTTATAAAATGAATTCTAAATATTAAAAAAAAAATGCGTATAATTTATTAAAATATCCAGGGATACTTCAAACACATACATTTGTTATAAATAACAAATGTACTGAAATATAATTTCCCAGGTAGTTCAGTTTATCATATTGAGACTTATATTGTATTTTTTTTTTGTAAAATCGACTTGAAATTTTCCATTCCGAATTTGTCGTTACACGTCATCCTTGCTCACACGGAACGACACAAAGGAAACCGAATTGTTTTCTTGGCCTCGAGTAATAGGAAAATGAACACCATGGCGGCGGAGCGATTTTACAGGTGACGTCACATGCTGACGAGGTTTTACCGTGGGAATGGTTTTACCGTGGGAATGGTTTTCTGTACTGTAATGGTTTCACTGACTCGGGTAAGTATATACTTTGGGCTTTGTTCAGTATGCGTACGAAATGTTTAAATGTCACAAAAAGGACACGACTTATAAATTACTGACCCATGGTGATAGTGTATAACAAGATCAACGTTTAAAACATTTTTTCTTCACGGGATATAAGGTACGGGGATAGCTAAAAACTAAAGCTCATAGGAGTAACGCTGCAAGTACTGCTAGTGATTTTCTATAGGAACTGGTTTCCGAATGAGCGGTAGAATCTAATCTTTACATCATCTTGTGACAGACGAGATTCATAAGTACTGTAACAGATATAAATACAAATAATTCTCATGGGCATCTTAATCTCAATGTCTTCTCCAGTCCATAGTATCTTCAAGAATCCGCATAACAATATCTGTCAAGCGCAAACGGAATAGACGTGCGTCCTAAAATCCCGCAATCCGGACCCGGAGCCTGCGAGCATGTTATTGTGTGTGCCACCCTAAAATTGGCTGCTTTTGTCGGCTTTACGCGCGAATACACTCGAAATGCCAAGTAAAAGCGCTATTTCTCAACCGACGCTAAACGCTCCGGTTGAACGGATGGGGAAGGGGGGTGAAATGCATTTAGACCGCTCCCCCCTTCGATTGTTGTATAGCTTGTTACATGGCGATGCATTGTGGGGTGGACAACGTGATGTCCAGACAGCGCGATTGTTTTTATCAATTCGATTGTCAACATTTTGTTATCATTCGAAAACAATGCTTTGCAGGTTTTAATCTACTTTTCTTTTTGCGAATCAAATCTGTGACCGATACTTCTGCGGGAAAGAGTCATACTAAAAGGTTTTACTGATCACTTTCATTTGTAGTGGTATTAAAAGCTCGGAGCTTTATTTGTTTTCAGATTTCAATCTCATCTAATGGACGCAAGACTATATTCATAAAAACTTGTTATTGGTTCAATAACGATTTCTATTATGAAATCTTGTTGGATTAAAGGATTAGTCTTATGCAAATAAACTATCAATAAAATTGTTGCAGTAATATTTTGATCATCTATTTATAAAAGTATATATTATTGAAGCAATCACTGCCATCTTTTAACATTTATTCGAGCAAAACATTCGAGATTTCTTTCATTACGTAGCTTGAGACGTTTTGAACTTTAATTCAAACAAATTCATCAAATGAAAGAATAGCCGACCGTTTTATTGTTTTTAACGATTGACTTACGATCAGTACAATTAGGTTTCAGTCAAGAGTCTTGGGATTTTAAATGGAATGCTCATCTTTGATCTCGGCTTTGACTTCAACTAGAGCAATACAATGGCACTCATCTTATTTCCAGCCTGAATTCACAGAAGAACCTATCCAATTTGATAACAATCCTCTATTTCAACGATAGCGTTTGTCCTCAAAAACACTTAAATCACCCTTAAAAAATAACCTAACGTCTCTTAAATATTTAGTATTTACAATTAAGAAAAACAAAAAGGGTACATTTTACAATACAACCGTGGATGTCACGTCAGGTTTGTGTGGAACTAATTAAGCGTCAACCTTTGCCCATTTAGAGAGTCCACAATTAAACGTTGCCTAAAATAATATTCGGGTTAATGGCGACAAAGTCCGTGTGTACGGGTGGACTGGGTTTATTGGGGCGGTGAGGCATTAGCGGGCCTAAATGTGCGAACTGCGACAACCGCTTTCAATAAAAAGGCTCGCAATTAGCCCCGGCACCAATTAACATGGCGATTAATAAAGATCGGCTGGAAGGGTGTGTGGGACTGTTCCCGGGTTCTCCTCGCTTTGAATAGTGTTCGGTATTCTATTTTATAAGTGTTTTATGGTTTTGTATGTTGCTTTAGGGTGACATTAAATGTATATTTAACTGAAAGCGTTCAAGTAATTTGAAATCTATTTTATTGTAAACAATTAATAAATAATTAGAATTTTGTAGCTGTAACCGTACAGCGATATAATTAATACTTATAAGATTCCAAAATGAAATTCAGAAACTTAAAAGTTAAAATTTAACTTATATCAAAGGCACAAAGAAAATGAATGTCCTTATCAAAGGCAATGAACGATACGTGGCGCAAACAAGAAACAGAAGCTTTCGAAAGAACCCTCCCCGGGGAACGGGGACATCTTAATTTACTGAAAACTGAAAACTTAGCATTGAAAAGATATACTTTATTATTTCCGACGGCAAGACAGAGTTCTGTAACTCGGTTTAAGGAACAAGAAATAGCGATAAAGGTTATAATTTTATGAAGAGGCATATTTTCTATAGAACCTATACCATAATTTCGTTAATCAAAAGCAATTTAAGGTTGTTTTTTTACAACCATGACCATTTATAGTAGGGGGTCTTTCCTTTGAAGCAAATGTTAACTATGTTCAAGGAACAGTCGCAAAAAGATCATTGGTTGGACAATACACAATTGTATTAAACGTCAAACTGGGAAAATGGAATGTGGGTAAACTGCAGTAGTGCAACTTTGCATACACCTTATAGGGTTTGTGGTTGTGTTTATTTTATTTTGATGTACTAGTTTGATAAGCGGAGTGCTTGATTTATTCACCTTTTGCCACACAAAATTAAAAATAAACTTTTCTACTTTCACAGTAATTGTCCTTGGCGTTAGGGAGACTTAGTGTAGCCCCAAATTACTTATAAGAAAAATCATTTTGCAAAGCTAACATCTTATTTTTTTCCCGCTTCCGCTCGTATTCTACGCCATAGCTTCTTACTCCATTGCACAGAGCTTCTTAACTGTGTTTACGTTTGTTTAAAGTGATAGGTATCTGCAGCGCCGGGAAACGAACCTTGTACTTTTAACAATCTGTAACGTGTTTCATAGGTCGTTGTGTGTGATTTATACGGGACTTGTTGTTGCACGAAGTTTAATGTTGTTACGAAGATTTTATTTTTCCTTTGAAATTTCCAATGAATGGATTTAAAGAAGAAGGTAGGGTTCTGAGAATGTTCTGGACTAATTTATTTTATAATCTGTTGTTTTTATTAAGAAAGTTACTAAAATAGCTACAAATCTTGATCCGTGCTGAGAATCCCGTTAAACCGATCCCTTTAGATTATGCTTTAAAGCCTTTAGAGCAAGTCAACCTTACTGTGTTGAGAACAAAGGCGTATCTACCTTGACGTACTAACTACTAATTAGGATTCACACAATTTTCTGAGTGTGCAATCGATATGACTAATTCTGTTTTCGGAATTTAGTGTGGAATATTATCTGACTGATAGAATTAGGGCATACTATTACTTTGTGTTATAATACAAAGAAATATGGCTTATTTTTCCTTGACGGGCATTAAATCAACAATCTACTCCATCCATGGGTTGAGTGTGCGATAGACACATGAACATAATAAGCAGATTTAGAAACATACACATGCTTAAAACACAAGCAACTGACTGTAACTCGCTGCAAAATTGCAGGGAGCCAAGTCTGTTAACTAAAGTCAGAAGATAATGAATTATTAATAAGCTCAATATCGCGGATTTTTGGCTACAACTCAGGCATAAACAATTGCCATTCCATTGTCAAAGCATAATGAACAATTAGCAGAATACAGATGTTTATCTCTACGTTAATGTGATATTAAGAGTCGTGATGGTATAAACATTATACTACAAAATTAGCCCATTCGTATCCCTAGTTCCCATTTATAGACCCTGGGACCATTTATGGGTCTATTGCGTGAATCAATTAATTGTTCTTTTACGACAGTGACGGAATATTGGAAGTGTTACCTTTTTGCCGAGCCAATATTACGCGAGGACATGGGCAATTTTCGACCTTTCTAGACCCTGAATTAAGTCCTTCTTCCTATGGCGGCAATTCTCAGATGTATACCTCAAAACAAGTAACATCCAAAAGTTTTCCACTCCACTACACGGGTTGCTCCAGATTAATTATTTACATTAACCTGAAGCCCGGGATCCACCTCCACAAGCATGGTGCCCTCCACTAAATAATTTATATTATTCACAAACTATTTTGATGAGTTTCCACTTTGAAGACACAGGTTAGTGGCTGAGTATGTTTTAATTAGTAGGTTTATTTTGAAAAAGTACTTTACGAAAATGTTGAGGAGTAATTATTAGAATTGGACAACTGAAGAGCCTTTAGACTGTGTACATTATATATCTACATAGGGACCACATTCCGAACGGATGGTAAAGTCGTGGCTTAGCATTTTGTGATATTTGTCACGATTCATAAACACTGCAATATTTTATTCGAATAAGAAATATTGTGTTTACGCTTATCTTTCTTTTTGTATAATTTTTATGCGAACCATGTATTTTTTGTAATTCATTTTTTACAAAATCAAATTACTTTAAAATATCTTCTATAAAATCGTTTACTGTTTCAGGACTTACCGCTCTTACGTGTTCGTACCTGATTCGCGCCAAATGCCACCATCTACCGTTCCCCTCTACCCTCCTACTCCCCCCCATGTCGTCCAAGAAGCAAAGCTAATATGTCTGAAGTTAACTCCCTTGTAAAACTGTGCAAACTTGTTTACTAGATATGAACGGGGCTTAAGTAGCCGTTATGAGAGGGGGACATGACTACAGCTTTCAGTTGTAAAAGCTGAAGTAATGGTTCTTAACAAATCTAGAATAACATTTCCTGATAGGAAGACACTGATTCCTATCAGTGGCAAACCATTTGTACCGTTATTTCGTTTTCGTTAGTTTTTGTTGTTATTTACAGTCGTGTTAGTTACACCTTTTATTACTCATAAACGGGTAGACTAATTATCATGATTTTTGAACTTGTTTCTGCCCCGAATAAATAACTATTAAAACATGGGAAAATGTACAAAAAATTATAATAAACATAATTCATTTTCAAATACATTTGATTCTAAAGCGGTACACAGTTTGGGACAACTATTATGTTATGTAAATAACGACAAAAACTCAGTTTACGGTTTAAACAGTAATGGCAGAATTAATAGAACGTTCGCCGTGGAAACTAGGGTCGCAGCTTCCAACCCCCGGTCGCACTCGGATATTCAGATTACATGTGCCAATCAGTAAACAACATTATTGTACAGCTCGGTATTTTTGACACTACGTTTGATATTCCAACAATGTTTGATGGATTTCTAATCTTCCGTGAATGCAATACGACTATAAATGCTTTGCATCTATAACTGGGTCATCATCTCTTACATCAGTGCCAAATATCGACACTGAGGTATCATGCACCCGGAGACATTCCCGTGGGAATTTGAGGAATTCCATTTACCTAATATTTACGCAAAAACACGATCACCATTACGTTACAATGTAGTCCCTAAAGGAACAGGTCGAGGTAAACACATATGGCGACAACGGTATAAGGACCAATTTATTAGGCGCAAGTCTAGTGCCTAGTGTATACTCACCCCCCAAATTAAAAAAATACATTAATGTTTCAGAAAAAAAAATGGGTTTGAATTTCTATTGTAAACTGTAAACGGGGCTTCATTCATAGATTAGACATCCTTTCCATATATTGTGTTCACAGCTTAAAAATGCTAACTGTATATAGTTGAGTTACAAAATGTATACAACCAACATTTCATTGACATTGAGTTTTCCTTAAAAGCAGAGGTTGTATATAAGTTACTTAGGGTGTAGAGCACCATTCACGGTTACTTTCAACTATAGACAAAGCTATAGAGTATCTTTAGATGTTTTAGTAAGGTTGAATTAATTATCACGAGTATTAATTCTCATGTACATAGGTACTGGACTTCCATAGGTAAGTCCTTAGACAGGTTTCTTTATTTCTGATAAAAAAATTAGGCACCAAAACAGATGTCTCTTTTACGTCGGCCTGTTATGTAATCTCAAAAGCAAAAGTCAGCCGTCGGATAGATAGAACTACTTACGAAGAAAGGTTGCTTTAATGTGGACTGCCCTCCATCCGTCTCTACGCTCGCATATCTAATATTGGAACTAAAAGGCTTTCTCGCGGGGGAATTTGCGTATCCCCATCATATCTTCACGAGATTTAATAAAATACTCGGAGTACATAAGATTTCGCCTCAATATAAACCTTAGAGTACTTGAGTCAGTGCTTAGCAGAGCTTATGAATTATTCACAATATTTCTGCACAGAGAAAAAAAACGGGAGAAGTTTTCAAGGGTTCCATGTAATAAAGTGGGAGTCGCGAAGTTCAGGCCGCCGCACAACTGCGGGGACGCATCAAATATTCATGAGTGTTAACGAACCAAGGTTTTTTGAATCGTTTGACTGTAACTGAAATAAACGACACATTTTAAAGAGTTGGCGATACCAAGGTTGTTAAATTGGCATTGAATCGAATAAATATCGTTAAGAAGCTCAGGCAAAAAAATACCTACAGCGATACAACACCATAAAGTTAGTAAAAGTAGCGGTTTTTACTAACTTTATGGTGTTGTATCGCTTTAGGTATTTTTTTAAGAAAACTTAGTACATAATTTCCACCTTACACTTCTATTTATTAAGGGCTTACGCACATTAAGCGAGCTACATCGAGCACATAATCAAAGGCGGGATCACGCTAGCTCGCGCGAGCGTGCTTGGCTTACTGAGCACAGCAAAGCCACGCGAGCGATGGCGACATAAAGCAAGCAGCATTGCGCAAGATTGCGTTACCATTCGCCTCTATTCGCTCCGTTGCTCGCGGGAACTATTATTTATTGATTGTTGATATTATTTCAATACTAGCAAAGTCGATAATGTTATAGCAATTAATAGCAATGCGCGCTGTTCTAAGCAGAACAAATTTATCAGCATTTCCTATGTCTCATGCTGACTGAAACACAACTTGTAATATTGTTCCCCTAAGACAAAGTTGGAGATAATCAGAAGGAGAGACAGACGCACGACCGACCTGTTATGTAAAATAATCTTCTGATCGCTATTCTAAGCATAGCACTTGTATCGCTTTTGCGTAAAGTAAGCTAGATTACACACATCGAGGTGATTCAGTCTAAGACTTAGAACCCAGTTTTTTTAACTCAGTTTTTAACATCATATTCACTAGTTTAAGCAATGGAGCGCGTTTATAAAAATACTGTGCATCAAGTGCGAGATTATTCGTAAGCTAACCGTATACTTTATAGTCTACGTATTTAGACACTTTATATAGAGAATTAAACAGCGCATCTAGAGGATACTATTTAAAACTTAATCCTCCAAACAAAATGTCTAAATATGTACACCATAAAGTATACGGTTAGTTTACAAATAATCTGGCACTTGACGTACTGGAGTTATTTTCAAAAACGTTAAGTACCGCAGCTATTAGCTTAATAATAAAATATCAAATGTTGGTATTATTTGGATGATAAAGCAGCCTTGAGGTTTTTAAGGACAATTTTTAAGTCCCCCCATATGCCTATACGAAATACATTATTTGTCTTTGACTTTCGTATTAAAATTATGGCTACAAATCGCTGGTCTGCTCAATACGAAGTCCAGCTAGAAAATCCGGTGAATTAGCGTCGGCAAAACAAATTGCTGTACACAACGGGTCGGTATCGATTCGTGAAACACCGTCTATATAATTACGCAATCGTCTCATTCCGCCCGATTACATTGCTGATGGTACCTACTGGGCACAGAATTGCCAGTACTACAACTTTTGTAAGAAGTCGAAATTCTTTATTTCGATGCAAATTGATAATTATTGCTTAGCTGGCTGGCCCGGGTATCTCAGAATCAAATGTATGAGATCATGAATTATCTTTATTATTTTTTTTTGTCATGTTTTAATAGTTATTTTGCTATTGTAGGTGGATATAATTCATAAAACCAAAGATCATAGGTATCGGTCCACCCATTCTTGAGTTATAATTGGTGTAACTAACACGACTTTGTATATAAAAGATTATACAATTAATTTTACAACAAATAACAGTTAAGTAATACGATATTTGAAACAACTAGATATTACAAAAATACGTAAATCAAAAATACCGAACAGAAAAAACGAATACAGCACATATTTGCATGGTCGTGACGACACTACCATAAGACAGCTTGTGTGCGACAAAGAACAAGCGTGACGCCTTCTCACACACACATACTTAATTATACAGTATCGTACCGAATTGCTTTTCTGAACATTTCTTTAATTTTCCTTTCGCGCCTAACAGACCTCCACCAGCGCGTTAAAATGTAATCTTTTCCGGTAGATCCGGCCGGCGCCGGACGGCTAGTTGGGATTAGCAAGCCTGATAATGACGTATTCGGGGTGACGTCACGATCCAGATAGCCCCGAAATCGGAACGCAATTATTAGCGGAATTAGTTCTGTGTTTGTTCTTATACTCACTTGTTAGTTTGCACAACTTCGCAAACCAGTATAATTAAGTAAATAATTATAGTTTGGAAGTATTGCTTGAGTATAGGAGCGTGAAATTAAAATATAAATAAATATCGCCATACAAACACACCAACTATACGGTCCCACTTTAAGCTTAACGCTTGTGTTATGGGTACCGTACAATGGACAGAGGGCGAACTCAGTATATAATACTTATATACATATTAAACATCCATGACTCGGGTACAAACATTCGTGCATATCACACAAAGCTTGTGTCCCTACCAGGATTCGAACCCGGGACCCTCGGCGCAGAAAGCAGAGTCACCACTGCGCTAATCAGGTTTTTTTCTTATAAAAAAAAACTATAATTTATACACCCACTGAAAGTCATTATTAGTTAAAACCATTTTGAATTCGCATTAACCATGGTAACTTCTTGGAATGAAATAGAATTTCAACGACTGTTACTAAGAGCTTACACAAGAATAAAAATTTACCCACACCCTTATACATTTGGACTACATACAACCAAGTGACGGTGAATATCTGAAGGATTAACGAAATAAATTGTTATAAGCCAGTAGAGTATATAGTAGTCCTAAAAACATTTTGAGGTTAATACGAGTATTCCTCAAAGACTCCAGCGTCGTAGTACAATACCGTAGAAAAACAAATCACCGCCCGCAAAAAAAAAGTAGCACCTTTCGTGGTCGGCCCGCCGTCGTTCATTTAAATCAAAAACTTCCGACTTGATATTTCACTGATACCCTTTAAACGACTTTAAAGTCGGCAGGAACAAAGCCGGTGACTCTCAGGTCGCTGCGGCAAGCGGGGCCGCGTGTAATTTATAGCGATCGGGGTTTGTAATAAAGGCCAAGAGCTCGAAGTTTGGCGCCATCGATTGTTACTGTTTTAATAAAATACCAGATTACATCGGTATTACCGGAGTTCTGGTATTCGGGGCGCATTGGTATTTTATTATCAAACGCACACTAGGTTCTGGTTACATTAAAGTACATTACCTCAAACACAATCTTTACTACCGTCCGGGCATGTACTAAGATGTACTAAAAATAGTTAAGTGAAGATAAAAACTTATAACTTCTTAAACAAAATACTGGCATAATTAGAGTTAATCTGTAGTATATTTTGTCCTACGAATAAATATATTTCCGCTCGCTGGTAATGTCCTCATAATTACTATGGCATGTAATTACAGGCGGGGCGCGGCCCTAACACAGGGACATGGGTTTAATATCGGAATTTTCTCGGACATCCTTAGCAACGTGATATTGAGCTATCGATGGCATAAATACGGAAGCATTTTTGACGAACTGATAAGTTCAGTCGGTAGGGACACTGCTTTCCGTGCTGTAGGTCCCGGGTTGGAATCCTGGTAGGGACAAACTTTGTATGATTAGCACGAATGTTTGTACCTGAGTCATGGATGTTTACATTCTATACAAACTAAGAAACGCTTGTATATACAGGTGATCCTAGTAACACCCAACTCGCTACATTTACATTTTTTTTCAGACGGAAATCAAAGCCACAACCGTCCAGTTCAGCGAGCTAAACGGTCTTCGCTTAAACACTATATCAAGCTTGCATCAGTATACTATTAATTATCACATTAACATACTGAAAAACTTTGCAATCCTTATGATTTTGTTAAAGTTATATTACATTTAAAACAATCCAGCTGACGCTTATGTTTACCACAACAGTAAGAAATATCTACGCTATGTCCTCCAAATACCATGCGAGGGCAGTTTTGAGTCAAGTATGACTGAAAAACACATCAGCTAAACTAAAATCTTGAAACTTTCTCCCAACTACAATAACAGCACAGTCACTTCAAAACTGAACTCACAATCGCATTACAAGTTTTCCCATAACAACTCGCATAACATCCCATAAAGATACGGGTTCTGACACCATGTCACACGCGGGAACCCATGCTCTGGATGAAAGTTTTTATCTTAAACTGTAAGGTCTGCCTCACACGAGGTTACTAGTGGACAGCCACAATCTTTAGTCTCTATTCACTCTAACATTTTAATGAAATTTCTGACACCACCAGAGTCCAGTGATATTTGTATTAATTATGGTATTAACCGAAGGGTTTAATAAAAAAAATATTCATTCCTGTCTCAGACCAATATTGTTAGCTTCCCAATATTCCCCTTATAAGACTTAGCTCTAATACTACACTTTACTCTGTTAACTATTCGTATTCACCTTTTCATCCGGGCTATTCTACGCGCAAATCAGGACTAATCCCCTCACTTGTGGCTGTGGCGAGTCGTATATGCGGTTAGCCTTATATTGAAGGTGCCCACGAACAAGAAACTACATTTTGTGATTTTCCAATATTACATTTTTCACAGCGCCAGCAAGATAAATGTTTTTGTCTGGATATTTTTTTGATGATAGAGCAGATAAATACAAATTGCATGTATTTCTCGTGACTACAACCTCAGCATTTGCAAGAGAGCTCTATTCATCCACTGTAGAGGCTTTAATACAAGGTGATTCAGAAAGTGTATACTAAAGCCTTGAACCTGCGCTTTAGCACAATTTGAAATACTTCATTAGAATTTCGTACATCGACAAAAAAATTTTACTTGGACACTGAATTATATTTTTAAACTAGCTGTTACCCGCGACTTCGTCCGCGTAGTATTTAACAAAGACTCAACCGTAGGCAACAGCCTGCTCGCGCGTTCTGATCCCGCGGGACGCATTGCAGATTGTTGCTATCAAACTTAATCAGGCGCAGCGCTGCAACATTGGTTTTAATTTTTTTTTCTAAAATAAAAGTAGCCTACGTTACTCCTTGTTACATCAGCTATCTGCCAGTGAAATTCCCGTCAAAATCGGTCCAGCCATTTCAGAGATTACCCGGAACAGACAGACAGACAGACAGACAGACAGACAGACAGACAGACAGACGGACAGACAGACAGACAAAATTTTTAAAAAAGGTTGTTTTGGTATAGATACCGTGTATACATCCAAATGCATTTAGTAAAAAGCGGTATTTTAATATTACAAATAGACACTCCAATTTTATTTAGCAAGGCATAGTATACCCATTCTGAATCACACTGAATATAAAAACCACGGACTTATGAGCCTAAACACAGTCTATCAGAAAACGCAAACGAGCAATTTATTTTTCTGCCTAATTGAAGACAAACCATATTCCTCGGAGAGCACATGTATATTGTATGACCTGCCCCTCCCCCTCCCCCCGCTGCCCGCCCCGGTCCAGGGTAAGCCGCACTTCGTTATGAGCAAATTGGCTTGTCTCCAGAGCGCGGTATTTTTGCCGGAATAACAACGTCTCAGGACAAAGATTGTAATTTATCAAAATACTTATTATTCTTTAAATTAGACGCTTTCCTTTTTATATATATTTTTTGGTTTGTATCTCCCTTTGCTTTGAAACAGAAAATGTTTTGTGTTTCGGTGTAATTTGTGAACAGAATGGGTTATTTCGTGGCTTGTTAGGCACCAAGTATAAGAAATTTATGAAAACCAATGACGTTAATAATAATAAATCATTATAACGAGCTTGGATTCACTTTGACATTTTAGAACGCAATATTAACAACTAAAACAGCGGTAAATAACTGTTTGGAATAGTTGGGAATGTACGTAAACCCTGAGCCAAAGTCTATAATTTGACTGGTAATTGAATGAAATTAACTACATAATTGTAATTTCTCACAGTTTATGATAAAAGCCAAGAGATTATACTAGTAATTAAGTATTAATACATCATTTTTGTTTTTGTAAATAATATAATCGCCAGACGAACACACACTAATATACGGTCCCACACTAACCAACGCTTGTATTATGGGTACCGTATAAACATTCGTGCTCATCACACAACGTTTGTTCTTATTAGAATTCAAACATTTTTTTTTGATGTAGATACCTGTAGGAACATTGAGGGAAAATAAATAAACGAGTCTGTAAACTTCATCCCAGAAATAATCCATCGTAGATCTCATCATCACTTACCATCAGGTGAGATCGAGATCAAATACTTGCCTATAATGAAAAAAAAAACGATCAAATTTCTAATTACTATATGGAGACCAACAATTTTTATCACAAACAAACAAACCGCGTTTAATCCGAGCGCCGCAATTACCGGTTATAATGAATGGCAGAGCAAACAGGACGCGCTTAGAAACCGCGTTGCAAACGTGTAAACTTGTGGAATTATTCGGTCAATAACTGCTACTCATAACCACCTTAGCCGACAGGGTGAGAAGCATGTATGAATATTTTAGTATCGGACATACATGATGCATACTAAATCAATACGTCATCAAGAACGCTCAGAGGCACACAAAAACACGATGGATTCTGATTTCCCCAGACTGCCTCAGTAATAGAACGTCCTGTATATAATATGTATACAATTTTAAAGGTTAGCCACAGCTGTTAGTCCTGCGCCACTAACTTGCATACCGTTCTTCAAAGAAAGTTTATTATATAGTTAAAGTCTTGCCTTTTAGGACATGTACTATGATCCTCAAGACATCACTGTTTGGAACGCACATAACCTTTACCATATGTTCCTAATGCGTCGAAAAACATGTGTCATTTACCAATAATATATTTTTATAAAACAATGTCGTGTTATTTTCACTATTTGTAACTCAATAACAGGTGGGCCGATTATTATGATCTTTATTTTTTTTATAATTTGTCTCCGTCCCCTATGACTGTTACAACATAGGAAAAAAATCTAGCGTACATTTAATTCTGAGGCGGTACAAAGTTCGCTGGGGCAGCTAGTTTTTATTAAAAATAGATAATATTTCAAGTTGCTACGTCAGTGCGTGTTATTTGTATACTTACCCAATTTTGGTTTGCAACCTACAGCATAGCAACTCATGGTAATCTATTTGTTCTTTGAAATAATCCGGTATCATTAGCGTGGGCACACACGACTTGTTTTTCCTTCTTCTCAAAGTATTTGGGAGCTGATACACAGCGGCGTAAGAGGATATTCATATTCAAATGTTTTTCCCATTGTTCAAATGTTAGGGTGCATATGAGTGAAATAATATTTGGGACAGTCTACCTAAACTTCAGTATTCGATTATTTTACATTAATTTATTCTATACCAGTCTATTCTATGGAAGCGATCGTAAATTTAAATTAAGTAAATATTTTGATATGTGATTAAAACGATTTTTTAGCCTAATAAGTAAACAAAGTATTTTTATTATAACTAATAATACTTACGCAGTATATCCAACTGTAAGTCACATCTTTCAGTAATCAGATTGGACCATAATCAACGATTTTCGTTCAAATTGGCTACCCTCTTGTTAAAAGAATTAGCCGATACGCATTAACTGCGGTTTCCATAGATTTTATAAAATATCCAACCAAGTAGTTGTTGTTAAACCGTTAAATGATTTTAATGCACGAGCTGAAGATGTTTTCTATTTACACATCGATTTGGGAATATCCAAAATCCGATCCATTTTCATGGTATCCGTACATAACATAACATAATATAACACATGATTGAAAATGTTTCGAGAGCTTCACAATTACCTGCTGTGTTCATACATTTTAAGGCTGAATAAATCTTGAATCAACGATAAGTACGTATACGTTTCAATATTATTATAAAAATAATCTTCTATTGTAAAATTGAAGGATTTCCTGGGTTCGTTGAGCTGGTGGCCGCCTATGTTGTATTCAAGGCATTATTTCCTATGAATTTAGTCATGTGTCTGATCATTCAGGGTAATAAACATGTAGCCAGACGAACATACCACCTGTAAGTCCCAAACTAAGCAATAACGGGTACAAAAGGTCGTGCTGATCACACAAAGTTTGCTCCTACCGGGATTCAAACCGAGGACCTTGATTACAGAAAGAAGAGCATGTAATACGTCCAGACCAGGACATACGTAAAGATAATTTGCAAAACGTGTCTGGGTACAAATCGAACCCGCAACCTCCCCGTTTCCACCGTGAGCCAATCGGCCGAGGCTCCAATATTTTAAAGTACCGTCGAATACTCTTCCATTACTACGAGTAAACATTAGATTGATTTGAGATAATTTATAAATTAATTTATTAATAAATTAATCAATTAATAGGTCTTTAGCGCAATTTACGCGTTGTTGGAAATAAGCAATTCTAAATTGCTACGATCAGGTTTATGTTCACAATAAAGAACAGGTGGAATGTTTTCAAATTGGATCCTAATAATTAATGATATAGATTCATTATTAATTTACATTCTCGCAGTGATATCCAAGATGGTCGACCGCACTCATCGCAAGCACTTTAGTTTGAACCAAACTTTCACGTCTGCTATTAAAAAAAAAATTACAATATCAGCCAAAATCATTGTCCACACACTAAAATATATTTCTTTTTTGCTAACTAATTTTGAAAGCTTTATATCTCACTAAATATTTACAATTACGCATTTCTGCCGTTTGCCGTAGACGTTAGGCGCAGGGAGCCATAGCGCAAAAAAAAATGTAGACAAAATATCTCCAAGGTTGATTGCCTCCACAGGTGACAGGAGGGCTGGGTCTTTCCTCGCTCAAAAAATTAGTATGATTATACAGCGAGAAAATGCAGCCTGCATTCCTGCCACCATTCCACGCGGACACACTAAAACGAATCCAGTAAACGAGTAACACAACTCATTATTCATTACGCTCAATAGGCCGCAGCGGAGCGCGTCAAATTAGCATAAATTTTGACGCGAACGTCACAAAATATGGGGCTATTTTGACGCCGCGTCGATCCTGACGAGCCAGCGCTGTGCGATAACGCGTCACGTATTTTGCGTTATGGTGCCGCTCGTAAAGTCTGTTATAGAAGATAAGGTAATCGATGGTAACATGATTTATTTAGTATTTTCAGTGTAGCGTCGGATAAGACGTTAAGTCGCCGGGACGGGATGGCGGCGTCGCTAGAAGTATCACTGAAAAAATTGTTCGCTAATAAAGTTTAGGAAAAGAAATAGTGAGTTGACCCTTTCTCTCTTGCACATGCGTTTTCTTATGGTGGTGACGTCACCAGCCTGTACTTTACTGTCTGTATTTTTGTAATTTTTGGAGTTATAACGGAGATATGCGGGTTTTTTTACGATTTCTTGAACTGTATCATTCATTTATATATTTACCAATAACTTGCGTCCAGTATAACGATAATAATTATGTATAATAATACCAGCTGTTGCAGTAGCATTGTTATTATATGTATAGATAATTATGGTAAAAAAATTGATTCGGACATGAAATAGACAAATCGCAGTGGTTCCATAGGTGCGAGCGGGGATTTGACCTTGCCGTCCTTGGCCATCACTTCTCATTGGTTTTATAAAATTTTTTTAATAAAATTATATATACCAGCGCTGGTTTACTAAATACCCAAAAAGGTCCAAGCCGTGCGCACCGGAAGATCGACGCACTATCGCACAAGAATGGCGCATTAGGATCAGGGTACGGAAATACGTTAAATTTATCGATGTTAAATGGTCTTTAAATACTGTGATACATCGCGTTTTGGTTGTAATAAGTGTTGGTTAATATTTGTATCCGCGGAATCAAACGACTCGATAGTGTGAATAATTTAGATTGGGCCCGCCGCGCCGCACGCTCCCGTCACGGTTGTTGGGTTTCAGCGCAATTGTTTTAATTTCTGGCGGCAATTCATTCGAGGATTTGTTAATTGAATTCTGGAGAAGTGTGTCAACACACGGCCAACTTAAACACTAAGCAACTTCGCGTTTTAATTTGTTACATGAAAATTTAAGGTCGCATTAATTTGGCAGCTTTTGACATACCTTTAATTAAAGGTCCGTTTAAAAAAGTTGAAATAAACACTCAAGTGTCTCAATTAACATTATTTCTTGCAGATAGTATATATACTTAATATATATATATATATATAATATATATAATATATATATTATATATATATAATATATATATATAATATATATATTCCTATATATACTTAATAAAAATACTTAGTAAAGATTAAGAAAGCACTGCAGAAATATGTTCTGTGATAATAAACGTATTGGAGGATTATTTTTTAAGTAATTATAGTCTTCAAAAGCATATAATATATAAAAAAACAAAGGTACTTAACGTTTTATTACAACGAAAGCGGAAATTGCGCAACAACATTCTAACATCCGGCCATCAACAGCTGTGCACACAAAATTAGCGCCGTTGTATAAAAAATAGGTTCGACACTTCCGGGGTACAGGAATTGTGGGAATTAATGGGGATAGAAGTGGGTCCACCCAACCATCGACACATTGTTATAGATTTTATAAGTCTAGTTATACGTCTATGAGAAGATAAGCATGATGATGATGACTTTTGTAACGGCATAATTTGTAGCAATCAATCATTAGATGGCCCGTTAACATACGAAAGCTAGTATAGATATTGTAGATCGGAAGATCCAACTTAATAGGAAAAACATACATCATAGTGAGCAGATTATTGATACGGACTGAAGCTTAACAACACCATCAACGTAGTCTTATTTTCACCGAGATAACATGCTGTCTCTGTTAACGCTACGTAAATAGATTCGACTTATTATAGGTAATAAACACACTTAAAAAAGTAGCAAAAAACTACACATAAACGAAGATCAAGGAAGCCAGGTTCAGGTTAAGATCCACTTAAACCCGAAAATACGTAATACTTGCGCATAAAAGGGTACACAAGGTGCTCAAAGGAAATCCATCGGTCCACAAAGCCCTGGAGTAGGGTCCGCAGCTCCGGGATAACTTCCAAACAGCGGGGAACGCACTTGAATCTAATAACTAAACGTAAAAGGCTGAACTTTGTGATTATAAACGGGCTACTGACGCGTTATGTTGAGAAAATGGCTAGGATTTTAAACAAAGCAGCGATAAGACTAACGCTGGAAGTGATTCCAAATGATCGCACTCTTGTGTTATACTGATATCAATAAAAAAAATATGATTATCGTTGCAATAGGTGTCAGCTTGATCAAACCTTTAGCTATTGATAACAGATAAACAAAAAAAATATTTCTAAAAAACACGCTGCCGGCCTCCAAAAATCGTGGTTTGGAAAAGGATAGGAAGATAAAACAGCCAGTCTTGCTTTACACTCTAATGCCATCAACCTAACGATCCATAATATAATCGACCTTTACATGAATCGAAAAACTCGATTCAGGCAAGATCATCCTGTAACCCCATTAACATATTTATTCAACGTTGCGACGCTCCAGTGAATAAGACGTTTAAAATGTTGACAGACAAAAATGAACCGTGTCAACATTCTGTTCACGGAACGCCGATTCTTAGAGGCCTCCTGATGTTATTTTCCTGGCGTTTAGGAGGTTTTAGGTTACTTGGTACGATTTTTTGTTGTTTGTTGACTATGTAGAGTAGTAATGGGAATCGTAGAGAAGAAGCTTTTTGTTTAAATATCTCAGGAAGAAAGAGGATACAAAAGATGGTGGAAAATTCTTCAACCATTTTACAACCTTCAACTTCTGTTGGCAAGAAAATACAGTAGTTAAACAAATATACATTAATTAACAGTAGAGGGCAGAAATATGAAAGACAGCCATACAATTATACCGCAGAAACAAACAGTAATTTAAAAAAGTACATTTTACTAGTGACCCCAATACCAATACATACTAACACAATAAAATATAGTCTCAAAATGTACAATTCTCAAGGAAAAAGCTCTTATACCCAGACTAACAAGAAAAAATAGTCAAAGCTTATCCGAGACAAAGCTTAGCGAGATTACGACAACTTAACCGTAATACATATTAAAAACAAAGATAAAGTTTTTAGCTCAAAAGGAGCAGCTTCTCTGTGTTCCGCTGGTTTTAATTCTAAAGAGTTCATATGTGTGGGAGAGACGGTCGCTAACAAAGTCCTTACGAAGAAATATTATGAGAATGTTTCGTGTTACTCGTCGCAATAAAGCTGTGACTGCCTTACTCTACATGTGTATGTCTATTCATCATTAAGTTTTATGGTAATGCAGAACTTTTAGTGATAAAATCCGCTTGAAAATGTTAAGTCATTATTCTATAGTGATAAAATGGCATTAGTATCTTGGTTTTCTGCCGCATGCGCCACAATTTCGTACACTTTTTGTATATACATGTTATTAAGCAATACTAAATCATGTTTTTCTATTTGGTTATTTATTAACTACAAACAAATAGCATAATACTATGTAAATAAAGATGTTTAAAATTCGAAAGATGTTATCATTAAAATTAATTAGACTATACACATTTTGTATATAATTTCTAACATGAAATTACATTTTCTCTAGCTGTATAATAAAAAAAAAATATGTTCGTTTATAAACACATCACTTAAGAACGGCTGAACCGATTTCGCATATTTCTTATTTAAAATGTACGTAATAGTGTAAATCAGGTTTGTAGGGAAAGAAATATTGAACAAGTTGTCCGTAGAATGGGATGATTCGGAAAAAATCTATAATGTTTTATTGACAGGACAATGTCTGGCGGGACGGCTGGTGGCATAAAAAATCAGATGATTGTATTAATGATGATTCTAAGCTTTTGGACATTCTGATAGTTTTACGCACTCCTGGGTCTTTTCGTCTCTGACAAAATCCTCGTCTCCATTACAACCACACTCTTCATTGAGAAATACCTGAAAATAAATAATATATATAAATCAATTGACTAAAATGTATGCTCCTAGTAATATCAAACATGAGTTTGCACGTTCTGTAATAGATATATACTCGTACAATGTATAGTATATTCTACAAAACTATATTATAAGAAGCAGTGATAAGTTCGTCGAACGCTCGCTTGACAAACAAGGTTTGCAGATTCAAACCCCGGCTCGCACCTCTGAGATTTCCGGATTTTCATGTGCGAATCTCATTTTCAATCATGAAAAAATTGCTGTGTGAAGGCAAATATAGTGAGGAAACCTGCAAGTCTGTCAAAAGTCGTATGAAGTTCACCAAACTGCGCTGGGCCAGTAAAGTGGACTACGGCCTAAATCCTCCTGCTAATGAAGATTAAAATACCCGGTATAATGGCACAGCTGGACTTAGAGACATGCATTTTGGACATGGATCACTTCCTAAAGTTTGTATGAATAAAAATTATTAGATATTGCAATTGAGTTTAAACTTGATAAATTGTTCTTGAACATAAATAATTGGACATCTATTATCCAGTCAGAACCAAAATCAGAATATTTTTTATTCACATAAACCATTAAGCTAGTTACAAATTGCTAGGCTACAACTTCACCATCCGTTCGGAATGCCGTTCCTATGGAGAAGAATGGGCGAGAAACTCCATGGTTGCTCTTTTTGAAAAATTCCGTTACATTTTAGAGCAGTACTTTGTTATGGGTATGTCAGTTTTTTTAAAACCCGTTATTAGAAACAAAACGGGGTCAAAAGTTTATATCACATTAAAATTGGCGAAGGCGTGGAGTAGACCCATCGATTGTATTCATTCGATTTGTATTTACGAGGACTTTATTCATCCATGGTAACCAATGTCTGACGATGAAGTCGGAAGAAGCTTATAAACTGGTTCTAGTATATACCTGTAGTATGAGTACAGTATATAATTATTATTACTAGAATAAAATATGTCTACTTACCATGATCACACAAATAAAATATGTCTACTTACCATGCTCACACAAATAAAATATGTCTACTTACCATGCTCACACAAATAAAATATGTCTACTTACCATGCTCACACAAATAAAATATGTCTACTTACCATGCTCACACAAATATCAACCCTGTTTGGTTCGGTACAAGTATTTTCACAACGTCTTCCACCTACAATTCTATCCTCACCGCGGGCGCAACCGGTGGCTGCGGCGTCTGTAAATAATGGATTACCAATAAATTAACTTGAATTTTAAATATAATACATATATAAGGTGTAATTTTAAGAGTTTAAAATATTTTAACCAACATTCCCAAATTAATAAATCAAATTATTTGACATTAAAAAATTACAGCACGTAGGTACTAAGAGCACTTTCAAACGCTACTGGTTCGCCTACATCAAACATGAATTAAAACATCATTTACACAATTATTTTATACATAAACGTGATCTGTATCACATACCTGGTGAACCATTTGTGTTATATCTTATATAATATTGTTTCTTTACCCAAATAAATATATACTTACACGCAACAATAATTAAAAGCATCAGCAGAATGATCTTCATTTTAAAAGAGTAATTCAATTCGACGTCCGAGTTCGTAATGATTACGTGTACAGTGTGCCAGATGCTTATAATAGGCAACGAAACAGCAGAGTAGTGGGAAGGAATTTTGTTTTGGTTCTTTTAAAGACCTTCAAGCTAGTACCGGTGATTATCTAACTACGTGGTTATATTATAAACCCACATTGACAACAACATATGTGTTGATTTTGTTTTCAAGGTCATATTTTATATAAAACTAATAACATATGTTTTTATAATAGTCTTTTGGTTTCGAATATCTATTCCTAGTGGATCGGGACTTACAGTCGAATTTATAAAAAAAAATAGGCCATTTAAAATAGCTATGCAAAGCACTTTTCTTCTGAACAATACTTTCGTTATGCATATTAATATATATAACAAGGAAAGAAACTATTAAAACGTACATAATGATTAGAATTTCATAAGGTGGTAGATACTAACCTCCTAATTTATAGTTTTTTTGTTAATTTAAAATATAACTATTATCTTCTTAATTTTCCAGATTGAACAACGGTAGCAATGATCATAAATATGGAACATACTTTTTATCTTGATCCTAAATCCCGGAGCCTGTAATTTGTAATTTTCCTATTTCCTACAAATTCTATTTAATAAAACAAACCTGCCCACGCGCGTCATCCCAAGGTGAATTAGTTTTCATGTATTAAAATACTGTTTACCGAATCTTTTAAAAGCAGCGGCTCCAGAAGCACTCCCTGCGTAACCCCACTAATTCGCTCCCTCCGATAATGCGGACAACGGACCGAGACGATGGCCAACCTCCGCCCCTATTGTTATTCCGCCGCGGTGTCAGCCGGAATTGTGGCCAACACCTACACAAAGAAACTCTTGTGAATTCACTCGAAATACTCTTCATTTTATTGTAAATCTGTGACCGCAATGTCGAATGCCTTTAGGGTACTGTAGCCCGAAATGTGAGCTCGTAATACAATTATGCGTAATCGTGATAGATGTGAGAATTGTTTTCGGGGTTCCGAATGTCTTTGTGCCTATGGAGATATCACTCTAACTGCCGTATTATAAAGTCGAGGCAAATTAGGAACCCGCCTTTTTTTGATGTTGGAATGTCGGCTAATGGCGAGAGAGTTGTAACTTTCCTGGCGTCGATCATGCTTTACTTTTATTAATCAAAGACATCGTTATCTCATTTTTTTATATAATAAAGAATTGCTTTAATTTTTTAACTATACAATTTAATAAAGCGTGCTATTTTTATACATTACATTAGTTTGTATTTACGTCTAATAAAGCAATTTTGTTCGCGATAGAAGTTTATAAACCTATTAGGTACAGCATTATGTATAACATGATTCCATAACGCTATTTAGCTTTAAACGGTGCCGAACATAAGCCATTAAGGCGCAATCCTAATTCTTTTCATAACTATACATTTTTCTCAAACATATTTTTTCGTGAAAGCAGTTTTCTTTCATAAAACTCCTTTTGTGTAATGTGTTGTTCGGGCCGGCGGAGAGGATTATTTTGATAATAATTTACCGTTCATGTTGGAAATATGGTACCAGTAAATCCTTTTAGTGCCACTATGCTTTTATTCTATTTTTTTACTGGGGCCATTCAAAGAGAATCCGTTCGTTATTGGAAGCGATATTGTTTTGCTTATTATGTTAATGTTAGCGTTGTTATTTCATTACGGGAACCTATGTGATATTAAATATGCCTTTATTACCTATACATTATTGTATTTCTATATTCTGATAAGTACTAGCTTATTGTTTCTTAATAAAAAGATATATGTCTACTTTTAATAACTTAACTCTCTTTAATGTTACCTTAACTTAATTCCTTGCAGCATTTAATATTCTTTAAATGTAACAGTTTTGAAACTTTGACTTAATCAAGGATACTTATTAGGATATTCAAACTTCAAAAACAATCTAGCAAAGAACAAAAATGTACAACGATAGAGACTGACACGATTCCCGAGGGAAGAAACAGAAACTTGAACTAAAACAATCTAAAAACTTTACGGCGACGCCTCACAATGGCTCTGAAGTGGTGATATAAATCCTTGCAAAAGTCATGACAGTAAAAAAACCGTTGACGAGGGGCGGAAGGGGGGAGGCGGAGCTGTGAGCCTCCCCCGGCCTATAAATCTACACACTAAAAGTTTATAATCCAGAAAGCGTATAAAATTACTGCATTTACAATTACTTGATTTATGTGCGCTATAAACTATGAATTGTTTGTTTATATTTTAAATACGGTGTGTTGAGAGCGATGATGTTGTTGAGATTGCAAAGTGGGCCTTTTTTAGTAACTCATGTGGCTATAGAAATTAATGTAATATTTTGATGACTTTGTTCTGTTGGTAGGGAAACCACTAAATCGTATTGGTATCCTACTTAAATGTTTCCAAGTCCAACTTTTAGGATACTAACAGTATTTAAAGAAATGAAAGGCACTAAAGTTTCCCCAATGATATTACTGATAATCTTTAAGAAATCGCAGGAATAGCATGTGTATCATTAGTCAATTAGATTAATTACCCCTTATTAAGCTAGTAAGGGCCTATTAGAGGCAATTAACAGCAACAACGAGGTCCTGTTCCGACGTCACAGTTCATACATCTCCCCTTCATGGGGCTTGGAGTAATTTAGTTCATCGGGGCGTTATTTGTAAAAGATTCTACAAATAACGCCCCGATTTATTTATTTCATTATATCAACGATTTTAGGGGTGGAAAAGTTGTTATGAATACTTTCGGTAACTCTACAAATTTTATTTTTAACCACAGTACCTAAAATTGTATAAAAATACTATATTTCGTTAACAAATAGGTCAATCAAGCAACGCTTTGATAACTAACCGGTAACCCATCGATAGAAGAAGACATCTTAGGTAGTTTGATCCGAGCAATTCAGATATGAGCTTCAAGTAAATAAAAGATTTTCTGATATAAAAAGCAAAGCGAGTTAAAGATAATAATATAACTCTATCTAAATAAAAGACCCATACGAGTATAATGTACCTTTCAGCACAACATCTAAACGAAATAAAAAACATACAACCGAATTGAGAACCTCCTCCTTTTTTTAGAAGTCGCTTAAAAATATCCATAAAATACACCGATGCCAATGATACAAGTGGCTCCGGAACGACGACTAAAGTGCTTCCAATAGGGAAATAAGTGGGTAACCCAAAGCTAGCGCACCACCCCTTTCATTGATCGGAAACTATTCACGAGCAATTTTCAAGTTCTGTTAACACAGCGATGTATATAAACATTCCATCCATACAAAACGACTTATCAATGAACTTTGAGCTCTGCTAGTGGCTGTTACTGATAAAATTTTAGCGTAGTTCATTAGAT
The DNA here is from genome assembly GCA_905333125.1 of Pheosia tremula. NCBI lineage: Eukaryota > Metazoa > Arthropoda > Insecta > Lepidoptera > Notodontidae > Pheosia > Pheosia tremula. Next base: position 144,810 of record HG995420.1, read on the forward strand.
TTTTTTATATCATTCTCTGAAGAAATAAGTCCTTTATATCTCCGAGAAGTTTTAATTACGTTATGAAAAGTTGTTTTTTATATATTTTTCGCTTATATCAGCGAAATTTGTAACAACTAAATTAAATTTGATGGTTGCAAATAAAGTTAGGTCGTCAACTTAATTGTCACGCTTTACCTTCTTGTAGAAGTAAGTTGTAGTAAATTTGCTTTTTAACGTTGTAACTTAATATTGTAAAGTCGTGACGTAACTCCGATAAAAACAGACACAGACTCTACATAAAATAACTTGAAACAATACCGTTTAAAGGATGCAGCAATACGTATCATTATACGCAACATACAAAGCGGAGATCGTTTAAATTCCGATCCGAATTCGATTCATTAAATCGATATTTATCAATTGAGAACCGAGACAGAATCGGAACGCAACAATGAGTACAAGATTGCGATCCCGGGAACAATTCGGTGCTTTGTGATAAGGACTCTAGAGGGCCTCGGCTAATGAGCCCTTTGACCCATTGTCCCCGTATTACGCCTTGTTCGTAGCCAGATACCGCGTCAGCTGGATTCAAAGAGATCCTTGTAGAAAACGGCTTGGATTTTGGTTAAAACGTTTGATTATAATCAACATTTTTACTATAAAAAATATTGATGATGAATTAGTAGTACCACGTATTAGTAGTATCGGGAATAATAATAACTCACCACTTTGCCTTCGGGTCATTTTCTCATTGCATTGTTTAGATGTATTGCTATGGCTTGCGAATGCAATGGAGCCTCGTGACGGCCGATTCTGTTATTAATTGAGACTTGCATTATGAAATGTACTATGTAAACACAGCGAATGGTCGAATCGAACATTTGCTTGTTTAGTCGTATTGAACCTTCAATTCGGTCGTGAAGAATGGCTCTGAAAGATCGTCGACCAAACGAGAGAATAGCTTATCGAATCGATTCGGATACTTGTCGAAACGTTCTGAATCGATCCGCTGTTCCGACAAAACTATATTTTTTATCATTGCGCAAGCAGTAAAATCATATGTGGAACATATAAGTTATTTGTTCTATATAGTACAAGCATTGTTGCCAGATGGGTATTCTAATTTTCTCCCCGTCTCTTTATTTTCAGGTAAGTAAAGCAACATATGAAATGGAAACATTGGTGTCTGGTTGCTTGTATTTGTATGCATAGCTGGTGTTAGTAATGATAGAACGAGCTTCACCATCGTCACCACAAAATGACTTATTGCATCTTTACGTAACCGATTTTCATATGAAACGATATCAATAGACCTGCACTGTATTTTAATATATATTCTGGGTGTTTTCAAGTCGAGAGTGAACAGGTACCTTCTAGGCAAGTATGCTCCATCGTAGATCTCATCGTCGCTTACCATCAGGTGAGATCGAGATCAAATACTTGCCTATAATGTACTAAAAAAAACAGGTTATACTGAAGAGCAAGAAGGCAGTGATAGCAATATCAATTACAATGATTAATTTTGCATTTGATCTCCATCCCCGAGCGCCCCTGGCACAAATAATTATGTTTAGGATACACCCGGGAACGGAATGAACGCCCAATTATTTTCGCGAGTTGGAATTGAGTTGTAATTACGTTTGTTGGTTTAGATTTTACTTATCTTTCGTTGATTTTGTAATTATCAAAGAGTTCCAAATGTTATTATCGTTTTGATATTAATGACTTTATAAGTATTTGATATAAAATATAAATAGTGTTGTCGATATTTGAGTTGTTATTAAAGTAAACAGCTTGGGCACAATGAATACTTACTGTGGTTAATTGCTGAGCTCAATTTGTACTAATGAATAAGCATAGTTATAAATGAATGACAGAAAAGGATTATCATTTACCGCTAAAGTTTAAAATTAAATTCTTCCAACTGTTTAGGAATTCTGATCGAATTAATTCCTCTCAAATATGCAAAATCGGTTATCGTGGCGCTTCAATCAATTTTATATCGGCTATAACCCTTTCTGAACTAGGTATAAATTGAATTCCACGAAAATTTGGAATTGTAGATCGACTCAAATCAAATGTCCGTTTAGGTATTAATTTCATATAAGTAAAAGTAGCTATTTAGTTAGAGTCGGTTGCCAGTCGATACAGATTTGGTTGATCACCTTACCTACCCGATGAGATCGAACAAGTAGGACGGGACTGCCGCACCAATCATCAGAATTGTTCATTGGCTTCTGATTGTCCGTAACTATAGGCACTTTCATAGATGTGAGAAGAACTATGATGGGACCGATCACGCCATTTAAATAATGATAGCTATAAAAAATACATCATAAAGTAAGATATTTCAATATATTGATATTAACACGTACATTTAGCGAACTGTTACAAGGTATTCCGCATTGTCTCTAGGGTGGAGCCGGTACCTTCCGAGGGCAAAAGTTGGGAGTGTTTAGGGAAAACTCCGTTAATATCGAAGCTCAGCCGTGATAGATGATGTGCACCCGTGGAGCTCGAGGAGGCATTAAAATAAATTACTATCGATTAAAATTACATTGATAATCTTAGGAATTAAATGAAGGTTTGTGTTGGCAATAAAGTACATATTTAAATAAATGGTGATGGTCTGGACCTGGGTCATGTCATTTTACTGCACCACCGTGTAGAAATTGAATCTGAGTCGTTAGCTCCAAAGACCCGTAATCACGCATATGACACATATAGACTATTTGTAACGAATCCCCGGCCACAATGTTCAATTAAACAAAAATGCTCACAAAAAATCTCAAATGTAATTTTGTTCCAAACATGTTTTTTTTAATAAAAGTAAGTACTTATATTATAATATCCCTATTTTCGATAGTAACGATACTGATATTAGGAAACTAAATCAATATTGGCGGACTCCGTGTTCGTTATCAGCGCGGAGCCCCGAAGCTCATTTGCCGGCAAGTTTTTATTGCTCAGAATCGATGTCGCACCGCCAACTGCTTCGCGTTGATAATGATTTAAAGCTAAAAGTTGCCGGAAGCATTTTGTCGTCGCTAAGTGTTCCAGATACGAATTGCAGAAGCTCTCCAAAGTTTTTAATTTTCTCAAATTAGCGAGGGAATACTTTGCAATTAGCAACAATTATGAGTGTTTGTGATGAGTTGGAAAGTTGAGATATTTTTGCTTGTTCAGAGAAGCGAGACCATAAATTATAGAATAAGTAAAAAGAGAACTATTCTTGGTAAAGAGGATCTATTGTCTTCATATGATTATGATCTTGCTTATGTAAAGCTTTGCTCTTGCTGGTGGAGTTTCTTCCATTCCTCTCTTTTTCCTGCAAGCTCTTTGTCTGTTACGACATAACATTTAATTTACCTTAGCCTGATTGAAATAGTTTCTCCTGCTCTGGTCTGCTTCTTCTTGCTCTTTTTCCTTCTATCTTCATCTTATCATTATCGTCATGAATTTATCGTATCGTATCAAATGCCCAATAATCTTCCCTCTTTTTTCTCTACTGAAGCTAGCAAGCTTTTATTTTCCGCTATTATTTTCAACTCTTCTTAGTTTGTCTTGATCATCAGGTTAATACAAAGTTGAAACACTATAATGATCATTGCTTACAAATTTCTGGTATTTGCGCTTCCAATCGATTGGTCGGCTTGTAGATTTTTTTTTAATAAATACCCTATAAGTTACTTTTGCTCGACTCGGCACAAAGGCATGATTAAATTCCGCCAGGCCTGAAGGAATCCTTATTGTTATACTGATTAAAAAGTAGAGCCGCCTTATAAAGTTTTTCAGTTCAATGGAATTTAATAGTTGTACTCAATGCAATGTTTAGTTAATTGGCATAAATCTCTTCTAAACATGAGATAAATTTAGAACACTATTTACATTAAAACTTGTATTGTATTATGCCTCTCCTGTTTGTTTTCCACATAGGTTTAAGTGTATATTAATTAGGCAGGTACTTAACTTGTCAATCTATTATAGACTTTGTTTTCTTCCTTCTTTCATCTTGTCACTTGTACAGTTTCGATTTCAGTATAACGTTTAAGATTCCATTACAACGTTTGGGTCATACCCATATCAAAATATTGGAGTTCATAAATCAGACAGAGCCTTAGGTCTTTCGTTAATCTCTGCAGTTTCAATAATCTTCTACCGGAGCCTCAGGGTCTCTAATGGGCTGATAAATCAAGCGAGCTGGTGAGCCAGCTGCGAGGTGAATTTCATTAATGTAACTTGGAAGATGAGGAAGGTATGGTATGATTCGTAGTGTTACATCATTTTTTTTAATAGAATTATTAAAGGATTTGTACGAGCGGTATCAAAACTAATAAGTAAATAAAAAAAAAGACAAAATGCCACCAATCAGAACCAAAAACATTATAAATCGGACACCGTTATATGAAAATAGTCTTACAACACAATAATTAAACAACAAATAAATGAACAGTCCATTCGGTATTATATTACTACTACTAGTCTAGTAAACACAAGCATGCCGTACGCACGTTGAGAGACCCCAATTTCACGGGCAGTTAAATGTTCGGAAGACAGACTCCATACACAGAGTCCTCCGTATATAATGCATTTATCAAGAAAGGGTCTAACGCGAGATAAATGAAAGGTGCTGCCAATAAATCTGAGACCCTGAGGAGTGTCTCAGACGAGCGACGATGATTGCCGTAAGAGCGATCCGTGGATCTTTAACAGGGATATTTGCGTACGACCCTTTTTGAAGTCATATTGTTCAGTATGAAGCCGTACATTAACCACGATGAATCCTTGTGTTGGCTTGTTGAATTAACTGTCTTTCTTGCGAATTTATTTTACCGTTCTTAAGTTATACAATAATGAAATGAAAATGATTTTCATATAATAAATTAATTCAGTCATCCTTGTTTAAAAAAGCTGGGAAGGAGACTTGACTGTATCCGATTTTACACCTAAAAAGTCGGTGATCTGTGTGGTAAACGATTTGCGAAGTGAAATCGGAGAGATGCGTTTCCGACCTCGGCTGGATCTTATTTGGATAAGACATTTGAAGTATTTTATCATAGATTTTATGTAACTTGGATATTAGATAAAGGATCAAGATCTTACTACTACTTGCCATAATATAAGCGTTGCATAGTTCGAGACTGTACAGTAGCTGTGTTTATTTGAAAAAAAAAAATATTTTATCATATTTATATATTAAATAAAATAGGGTGGTAAAGAGAAACCACGATGTTTTTGTACATGCACATAATGAGCTTATAATAATATATTTTTTAATTAAGTAGCATGCACGTTGTATATCATTTTACTATGTTGTTAAATACCAAGCTTTACTAGTCGGTAAATTCTAGTCCTATTTATATAAAGGTATCGTCGCGTCGTCTCTCGCGTACCGTACCGTATTCAGAATCAAACGGTTTCTCCGACAAAGGAATTTCAATACAAATAGTTGTCTATAAATCCGTCGGCCTGTTTATTAAAGGGCATCAGATTTCAGGTATACGATAGTTATGTCGTAGATAGCCATTTCATCGCTCTATAACTATATATCATGAATATTAACGAGAGCTATTCGGAATAAAAGGTACCGAGAAAATCGAATATAATCTAGAATAAAGCCCTCCAAAGAATTTTGGAACAGAACGATGCTCATTCTTTTCTGATTGGACTACAATAGAAATTCACTCTGACAAAATGACATTTACTAATTGTAATTGTACACCAGTTACAACTTGAAGTGATAAATATCCTTTCCCTGATAAAAACCTACCTCTTTCAATATACCTGCGAAATAATCTTAGAAAGATAATCAAAACGCTTGAAATTCAGACAGTGTCATATACCGCCAAATGACTTTTGAAATAATCGATAGTACAAAACAAGCAAAATAACAAATGAATGTTCCAAGAAACCGCGCAGCAAAACGAGAATCGAATCCCGCCACCATCGCATTAAGCCCCGCAATCTTATTTGAGTATCCGACGAGCGACAGCTCAGCAGATCATGAGAGACCAGTGAATTAGGTCCCGGGGGATAGTGGCAATGGTGGCTAGTGCTGGGAAATCACGAGATCTTAGCTTATTCGCTAGAGTTTTTAGTTCACGAACGATTCATAATTTAAGCCCTAGTAAATACGATTGGAGAGTATATTGAATTATAGAAAAATTTCATGATTAAGATATGATTACCATTTACTTTTGTACATTTTCAAAAACTTTTAATCATGCATTGATATTATAGCATCTTATTTGTGTTTACAAAAACAATAAATTGGGACCCAATTGTTTCATGTCAAGGTCAAGTCAAATTCAAATTATTTATTGCGTATAGGCCTACGGCACTTAAAAATGTTCATTAACTTTAGTTTTTTAACCCTACAACCGGATCGAAACGCGACCTCAACTGAGAAAACCCGGCGAGAAACTCAGCGGGTTTGTCCTATTGTTTTATTTACATCCATATTTATAACAACAAAAAAATTCAGTGTGTTGCCATGCGAGGCGCACACACGCTACAATTCGACATCATAAGTGTTATTTGATAATGTATCATAAGACCGTTGTTTGTATAATTGCGTGATGGTTTTACCGTAGTCTTTTATTGATTTAATCTGATAGTTCTGTATCTACTTCAAAGAAATCTTGTAAAATAAATGCCACATCCCATCTGATTGGCGCTAACACCCCAGCACTAATCGAAATGCCGACACGGCACCAATATCCAGACCACCTTGTTAGCATTCAGTCGGATTAAAATTCGGCTAATTTCAAACAGTCTTCGTGATAGATTGAGATCTTCAGATGATCTGCGGTTTATTCGGTCGGTTAAGCTTTTACTAGGAATCTCGTCTTTCAACATATATTATTGTAAAAACAGCGGTAACTTTATTGATGTTTGAACTCCAAATTTATAGAACATGCTCGTTTATTTACAATTGCATTAATCAACGCATTAGTTGAATTACTAGCTTTAAGGGGGAAGCTCAGGGTCAGGGCGCGAAATTCAAAATGTCAATGATTTTGCGATACAACACCATAAAGTTAGTAAAAGTAGCGGTTTTTACAAACCTTATGGTATTGTATCGGATTAGGTACTTTTTTAAGCAAACTTAATACATCGAGACATCTAATGCAGAATGCTAATATCGCAAAACACCAAATTACATCGTAAAGATGTCCAAATTTTTCGTACAAAAATAAAAACCATTGACATTTTGAATTTCGCGCCCTGACCCTGAGCTTCCACCTTAATATGATCAGTTAAAGCAGAATATATTATAGCACAATATTATCATGTCTATATGTCCCTATTTAACTGCTGACCATTAACAACATTAGACGTCACATCAAACACAATTATCTCAGCTTACGCTGACATGATCTATCGTCATGCTAAGTCCTCGTAGTATCAGTACAGCTGATATGCCTATAGACAATACAGAGAACCGGTGTTTCCTTAAGACCACATTAGATCATGGCTTATAGCAGTAAGATCTTTTTAAAAAGAGCAACCATAGAGTATCTTGACCTTTATTTTCTATAGGAACAGGGAATTCCGAATGGGTTATAAAGTTATAGCTTAGTATTTTGTAATTATTTTGACTATTCATAAGTACTGCACTTAATGGTTTACATGAAATAAAAATATTCTGATTAGGATTATAAATGTGGGAGAGTGTAGTCAGCTCAGTTCCGATGAAAACTATATACCTACATTAAAATTAATTAAAAGTAAATTATATTAATGTACACCACGTAAACTGTTACTATAACTCAAGCAGTATTTAACTCAGGTAGTAAAATTAAAACTCACTCACATCCTTTTAAATTAAGGAAGCCAGTGCTGTGTTTATTCGATATACCATTAGAACAACATCGTGGACAAGTTTGCTATAAGTACAACATCAATGCTTGTTAGAGCTTCAGTGTTATTGGAGAGGTAGCGATGTTTGCTTCTAGAGTTTCCGGCCTGTAGCATCTGGCCCTAATTAACCGCAGTCTAAACTAACATTACACAATACGCATCTATTCCTCATCATAACACAACCTGTATCATGAGCCGAATAATTATTATTGTATTGTATTAATTAGACCTGACCTGACCATGCCAATATATTTATGAAAACATCATGGCTGTTGAAGAAAAAATTATATCGTTTTAAAAAGCTTGGTGATCAACATCGTTATAATACGAGAAATATAAACAAATTAGATCAACCACACTCTCGACTAGCAAGGATTCACACAACTTTCATGGAGTTGTGTTAAATTTTATAGTTAAATACCCGCTGACATTACCGTAGTTCGTGAAAATAAATTCAAAGCGTACATAGAACGTACGCTATCTCCGAAGGCTTACTACACACTCGATGCTTATCTGAAGGATAAAAATGCTTGGTTAGGTGTTAGTCCGGCTCCCCAGGAATATAAATGACATTGTTTGAGTGGACTATTTAGTTTTTGTTTTCTCTACTCTTCGTTCTTATCTTCATTTATATAAGTACGTTTTAAGTGTCGGACCATGTCGTAATTAACTTGTAATTATATACCTAAAGTTACTACTTTTTCAACAAACCTACTCAAGCCTGCCTAGCCGTTCCTACCTTGTTCTCACATACGAATAACAATGTACTCTACAAAAATGTATAAGATATTTTAAAAAAGAACAACTATAGAGATTCTTGACCGATCAGCTCCATAGGAACGACATTCCAAACAGATGGTAAAGTCTTAGTTTCGCATTTTGTGACAATTTTGACTATTAATATGTACTATACTTAATGGTGTACATGAATAAAAAGTATTCTGATCCTTACCTGACCTGACCAGTGATGGCATAGGGCACTGAGACGTGTGGTCGCTTTCTATGGGCCTCATAAGAAAGCTCAAGGTTGCTCAGCGCGCAATGGAGAGAGCTATGCTCGGTATTTCACTACGCGATAGAATGACGAAGACGAAGAAATGACGAGATCCATAGACGAACTAGAATAATCGACATACTTCAAAGAATTTCAAAAGTCGGAGTATGACCTTATTAGTGTTTAGGCAGGAATGTTAAGAACAACTCATATTAACAATAATTATGAATAGCTTGAAAAAACATTTGTTTAACTGTGGATAAATTATTTACATACACTTTTGAATTTAAATTAATAATGTGTTTTTATGTTTACGAATAAACATCATTCCTTTTTATGGTCCGATATTATTCAGTAGGTTTTGATATCAAGTTTTTATGAAGCCCGTCTGCTGATATATTTTCCAATCTTTCATGAATATAAAACGGAGAACTCTGAAGTTATTAATAATGTATAATAATATTATAAAAAACATTGCCTTGCCAATCGAATTGAGATCTGATTATTTTACAAACCAAAGGACAAACCTTACTTTAATAAGGTATACTATTGTTCGTGATCTATTAGACATTATACTGCGGCGGTGTTATTTTTTAGTTTTGTTCGGTGAACGGAAATTTAGAATTTAGTAGCATGTGCTACTTACGAGAATTTTTCAGTTTTTCGGCAGCAGCATTCTTCGGTGTGAGAGTGCATGATCTGGAAAACATGAAAATTTCGCAATAATGCTAGTAGTACGTCTTTTTGATTTAATTCTTCATTTAAAATTATTAAAATATATTTTAATTACAATTTTACATACTGATTAACATTTTAAAAATATTAGCTTGTGGAGTACTAGTAATTATATTTTCTAACTAGTTATTTCAAAATTATCATCATTACCAAGATAAGGTATACTCGTATGTCCCTTTATTTTGTTGACGGGACCTTATTTTGAAAAAAACTGTCAATGTAGCCTCATAATGATTATAAATGCGTAAGTGTTTAAGGAGATCCCACTCGAAGTAATACGTTAACAAATGTCTATGTTCTCGATATAAATATATAAAAACGTGCCGAATTTCAGCTCTATATGGGCTTTGAATATGTCATACCATGCAGACGGAAGGACGAACGGATATGGTAAAACTGTAAACCTAACTAATAAAAGTTTAACTATAGAGCCATTATAAGTTCACATAATAACTTCTTATTAGTCAGATAGCAATCAAATCTCTACCTACCTAACGGGCCACTATAGGCGATCAATGGTTGATGTGATCAAAATTGATAAATTTTCATTATACTTACTATAAACCCATGTTTTATTAGCCCTTCTAATGCCCCTCTATTGGACACGAGCCTCCCATCAATGCGAGGGGATGAGGCCATTGTTTAACACGCTGGCTTATTGCGGGTTAGCGGACTTCACACGTCTTTCATCACGTTTTCAGACATACAGGTTTCCTCACAATGTTTTCGTTCACCATAAACCTTAATCTCCATAAAAAAAAGGTTTTGATATGAGATAATTAAATACAAGTCTATATTACACGACCGTCTCAGCCTCTCAAAGAGCTCCTATTTCAATAACAATATCAATCCCAATTTGCATATGATTGGCATGATGTATTCAGTAATGGAAATCGCATTCATCTCTCCTGCAAACCATTATTCCTTCGCATAATGGACTCCCCAATTATCTTTATTTTGTTTCGTAAATTAGACATAGACAATCCGTATTCTGCGTCCATAATAGCCTATTAATCTCTTAATAGAACTGAACGGTCTTAAGTGCTTACTTATCTGCACACCTATTTGTTGAATGGTGGTAATTGAGAGAACTGCCACTTATTCTAGTTTCATTTGCGTTGTTTGGAAAGCTATTAAACGCTTTTAATTACATTTGTTTTTGTTTACTTACCCCTTAAGATAAAGTAAATAAATATGATAAAGGTGTTAAAAAAAAATACACTTTTATAGTAAAGGATAAAATCCGACTAACTAAAAACTAATTTAAGGTTTTAATTATGGTTTACCTCAGCGATGAAGTTGAGGATCTTTCTTGTTTAGGGGATTTGGATTCCAGCGATTCGTGAGGTGAGTAACATCTTTCTCTATCGGTTCCACATGAAGATCACGGCCGCTCCGTTATCGTGAGCGCTACAACAAAAAAAGAAGAAAACGCCTAGTGATTAGAAGGGTTTGTTCATCAAGAGGTTCTGGGTTCGAGCCTCACGCAATAGTTTAAAATCCAAATACGAACTTCAAATATTGCAGCCGTTTCTATATTCAAATTAATTATCAAAATATAAATAACACCTATTTCTAGACCGAACCCGAAACAGACCATATCCACGATCGATTTTGATCAAATGTCAGATGATCCTCAGTTTAACTGCAAATGAATGGCTCACACTAAACTAATGAAATCTGAGAGCGTCCATATGTCACTGGGCCGATGACAGGGTTCAGTATAATTAAACTTTGGAGAACGCAACTTTGAACCGAACGCTGTAGATGATAAGGTTGACTTTATAGATGAGGGGACATAAATTATAAATGAAGGAGATTAGCGAGTATGATGGATATTCGCGTGGAGTGGAAGTTTCTGTTTTGTGTGATCGGTTAATTAACCAGGATTGTTCTCGTCGCGGGGACAGACGCCTCCGGCGATGTTGTATTGTTAGTGTGACTATTGAGTCTAATTTGGGTCAGAGGATGTCGTGAATCTCTCGAGTGCGAGATACATCGCGTAACTTGATAACATTGTTGCATAAACATCTAACATCATAACATTGTTGGACAACCCCCTGATGTCCTCACATGTTTATGCAACCGTATGCTTACCGTGAACTATTAATGCGACTCAAATCAGTACCTCAACTGACTTACATCGCAAACGTGTACTTACAGACTTGACAAAGCTGACAGAATGATCCGACTGTAGACTTCTTTTATTTTCCCGCCACTATAATACAAACTTGTTCCATTCGCTGAGCAGTTCACAGTTGTCCACTGACATTTCATAGGTCAACAGTATAATCCTCATAGTTTTTAGTTCGCTTCGATGCCATGTCATCACTGTGGCTTATGAAACAAACTATCTCGTCGCCGGTTGGGGATGTGTTATACTATATAGTGTATGTGAATGAGTGTCCTAAAATGTTCAAGCACAAAAGGTCAATAACACTCATTCATAGCCTTTCTTTATGTTACCATGCTATAAATTAAATTGTTGAGATTTTGAATCAACATTATTAGCAGATTCAGCTTTTATTACTCGTATATGCGAGAATAACAACTAAATTGTTCAAGTCCTTCCGATACGAACTGAACGAGTTATCGACGTTTGTTTTCCAGAGTCGTTACATTATTAGTTTCTTCCAATATCTAATCAGTTATAAGACTTGTCACAGTCGTTGAATTTGTTCTGTTTTGTTGGCAGAATCAGCTTTGTACCATCTTGTGTACTTTGGATTTAATATGGTAGTCTTTGTGGTGTTTGCAGGGTCACAGCGGGAGCATTTGCCCATGGGGTGTGCGAAGTTCTAATAATCCGTGTAATTCTAACTAAGATCCTAACTAATCCTCTACATTTGGGAATTCTATATGTTCTCCTCGACACTGCTTATATTAATCTCGACTACAAAAGTTTTGAACCAACTTTTCATTTTCAGCGGTACAAATACGTAAACTTTAATTAATCTTATTCACGTCTTTGCATATACTAGAAAGTTTCATAACCTTCAGCTTTCATACATTTTCATCATACAAACGAGTTTCGCCTACTTTTAAGTTTATAAATTTCATACAAATGAGTTTCACCTTCTTTTAAGTTTAGAAATTAATTTCAATTTATTTATAAAATGGAGACTTAAACCAATTTTCTAACTAACTGTAGTATAACATAGTTATTTATATTAATTATGCAAATGCTAACTCTATGTTTAATTCTCTTTATCAACTGCGTTTGTGTCGTGGACGTTATTTTGCTAAGCATACAATTTCAAAGCTCTACATAAAAAGAGGGCCCGCAGCACGAACATGTTATAAGTATAAAAAACACACAAAAAACCTTCATGCGGAGTGCGTTTCGATATTTTTTTAAGTAAATTATCATGGCGGCGACATAAAAGGGTATGTAGCATGTCATATTTATGAATAGGTATTGGTTTTAATTTTCTTAAAGTTGATCAAATATGATCAACGTTTTTATAAAAAAAAAGTCAATAAATTTATTTAAATTTCGATTGTATCTTTTTAATCTTTCACATTCATTGAACGAGAGTCAATTCTAAGATTGAACAAATTTTGGTGAATGATATTCATATAGATGATAGATAGTGAATTCTAGTAGCTATACCATTTTAATACCTTTAGTACATTTTTAACTAATGGGAAGGACTGGAAGAGGCTGGATTCAGCATCACTCGCTGCCTGTCGCTTAACTAGAGCACATTTCCAACAAAATATCATTTGAATGTCGAGCATGGCTGGCAGTCGTGCAGCGCGAGCTGGTGAATAACTGCGAATAAGCGCGGAAATGAACCCGGCTCAGAATTAACCCGGAAGCGTATTTGCATGGAACTCGCTTTGTGTCAGCTCCGACGTCAATTACACTCGACCGGGATTGTTAACTTCGTGTTACTCGTTCTTTATATTACTTGACGTGTGAATAAATGGTTTAACGCTACACCATGAGAGATTTTTTTATAAAAAAAATGCGTATCAAGCGCAACTCAAATTGTTGCCCGTTTAAATTCTTTTCGAATTTTAAATATATAATTTAGACTTTATTTAAAATTCGAAAGTTTATATAAATATAGGTTCCACATGTTTACACTTTCGCATTGTAGGTACTTAATATTATCACACACTTGCTCACCATTGGCGAAACGCTCAACAATCAATCCCTCTACAGGTCTAAATAAAAAAATATGTTATCAGAAGATGAATTTGGGGTTGATTGGGTACTGGAGTGTTGATAAGATTCAATGTCTACATTTTCTCGTAAAAATAAGGATACAGCTCTTTGGAAAATTCCTTCTGCTTGCTGTAGCAATGTGGTTTAGTTATCTTCCCATTCAATTTGAACTCTTTTATGCAAAATAGTTCAAGGTAAGGAGATACCTATTACCTGAGAAACCTCTAGCTTTTTACCTTAGGATCTAATATCAACGGCCTACCCCTTTTGGAAAAAACCATCGCGATGGGGTAACATTGTTTTCAGACAAATAGTAGGGTAACTATCTATTGAAGCAAATTGTCATCAGTGTTTGGCAAGTCCAATCCCGTAGATAGGTCCAAATAATGATTTTCAGTATAAAGAGAAAGTTCTTACATAGGAACCAACAAATTAAACGACCTAATTCCCAATTAAACAGTATGAGAGAGAGAGAAAAACAGCCCCGTCCGTCTCTCACCACCCCAGAGACATATAGAACCATTACCGAGCCATCCGGTTATTGCACGAGGCGCCGTCATTATCTCAATGTTCGCTATACGTCGACGCTCACTAGAACACCTCCCGACATTTGTTACCTTCATTAGCTTCTACGAACGTGTTATTTGGCAGGCTCACGGGAGTTCATGCGGTGAATGTTGTATAGCGACTTTTTAAAAGTTGTCTTTGCTTCTGTTACTCAGATTTAAGACTAGGGCTGCCAAATGTACGCGATCTCTTGTGACAAAACCAAATTAAAAAAAAATATACCATCCTCGTCCACCACTGCTTACTCTCGCTTTAAGGATAATACGCGTGATGGTGTTTTTAATTAAAACCTGAAGCCCTATCGGCATAGTTACAAGAAACCGCAGGCAATACCTGAACCTGCAACATTTATAAACTCAAGTGAACTTACACTTTGAAGGCACAGCGAGTAAATACTTTTAATTTGGTTAAAGTTTTTACTTTGAGCGCACAAGGGTTTCCAGTTAATGTGAGCTTTTGAGGTTTCATTAACTGCTGTGTTTATTGTACTCTTATATACAACGGGATGACTAAGTTCGTTGGGACGTTCAATTTGGTACTTTTTCAATATTAAAATGGTAAATAAATGGGACTTGACTCGTTCTACACTACCACTACTGTTACTCGAATTATTGCTACAGATTGGCCCCCAATTTTATAGACATTATAACATTATAGACGTTATAATGGCATTATAGCGAACTTTTTTGGGGACAAAAATGCTTTATAACAGCTTTATAATCCATTTTAACATTCTATAAATTTGAGGGTATGAGTTAATCAAAGTCGTTGTACTGTGTCTCTACGAATATTTTTTGTGTTCTCTCTCTCTCACACCAACAGTGTTCATTGGGTAATCCCACCTTAAGCTAACGATCTCTTTATACTCCTTCTTATTATTGCATGTGTATTAAGTCAGTCTGTGTCTAAATGATAAACCACTTTCGCTGTACGGTCTTCCTGCTTTTCTGTCTTCTAAGACCATTAAATGCAATTCTATTAATACTCAATATATCAACTTCCAACTCGGCCCTCCCCCGGCCGCGTCCACCGCAAAAGGCCAGTGTTGTCCCAGCTGTGGGCCGCTAATGGCCCGGGATTATGCGCGCACACACCTTCACTTATAGTTACATAAGTGCTCTTGATTTAGGGTGACGGCGGGGAGTCGGGAGATTATCTTTGTATTAGGTATTGTAAGATTTTGGTTAATGTTTTGGAAATTTTGAGTGTGAAAATTTGTATTGACATTTTTGCATTGAAACAAATTGTATCGTAGGTTAAGCCATTCATTTATAATGTTGGGATTTCGTGTGCATAATTGGTTGGGCTAAAGCCTGGTTTCCATCAAAATGGAGAGGAGCGGAGATGTGTAGAATAGACTATTCAAAATTTTACGCTCGATACCAAGCGGTATTTTTAAACAATCTGATTGGTCTATTTCGCACGTCTCCGCTTCTCTCCATTTTGGTGGAAACGAAGACTAACGGGATTACTAGTAATGTGTTAATTGCACATTACTATAAATCTACTTAAGGCACTTAAAAAAACTGTATTCGTTTTTTTTATACAGCCAGATAAACAAACACACACTGTATGATCCTATTCTGAGAGCCCAGTCATCTGCGCTGCAAAATATTCTAGATAGTTATGAAAGGTATCCTCTTTATTCACGAAATAACATTAAAGTGCCATTTAAATCATACCTGCAACCCCTTCAAATATATCATGCTATAACCTCATAACATGCTTATGGAACGATACATCAAAACAAACAGTGTAATAGGGCAGAAACAAGCGAGGCCCTTCAAAGGGCCCGAACGTCGGAGGAGCAGGTGTGTAGCGGTGATTAGTTGCGTGTCCCCCGCCTGTCTCTGGCCTTAGTCCCTTAGGGCTGGGTCATGCCAGTGTTATCTGGTATTATAAATTTGACGTGAATGTGGAATGGTCAGATTGAGTGACAGGTCACTTAAGATTGTCGACTTGATACGACAAACTATGCCGTCAGACAAAATATTTTATCTTCACGACTTAGATTTAAAAATATTTTTTACGCTGTATGCTTGATCAGTTTTATCAAAGTTTATGGATACTTTTTATATTTATATAATTATAATAGTACCCTATTCAGTTTAGTCACGATGCAAAAGGCTTTACATTTAATTCGATAGCTTGAGCCCCTAAACCCTATGCGACGGTGTCACAAAGCCGTTACGCGATAAATATTGCTTTCATATCACTGTCGGGACATTTAAAATTACATAACTTTTGCGTCTCCCAGCTTAAACATTATTATGAGCGACAATTTAATATATTAAAGCTTCATATTTCGTGCAAATTCAGGAGTCACTTTGACGCTATAGTCATTAGATATTTAGATTTTGCATAAGAGGACCCTTTAAGACGACCTTGGTGTTACCAAGCAGAAAAATAAGAGTTTGATTGGCAGCTGGGTGGCACGAGCTAACGGTTCAATGGCTATGTAATTGGTGTCAGCTTAAATAAATGTGACAATTCATAGACATAGTGAAAACTAAATAGTATTAATTTACTTTATTGAGCAGCATTAGTATTAGTACTTGGTCTAGTTGAGTATGATCGGTAATAAATACAAGTACGAAAAATACCACTAAGTCATTAAAACGTTTTATGTCTATCCTCTGCGGAGCTAGTAAACAATATGACCCTATTCCCGGCACAATAGCGAGATAGCTGCCAATTAATTTTATGTCTCGTCTACCAAGCTGTTATTATTAACTCTATAATTACACACGATTTAACACAAGCACCATTTGTTAATCCGTGACACAATTTTACTCTGCAAAACCCCGTTTTTAGACTGGAATTGCTTGGATAGGATTGTGATAGCTTGTAAGGTGTCATAAGTGCGAAAATGGTCACCAGAATTGGCAGTTCAGATTACCGTCTGAAGCACAAAAAGAAAGTCAAGCCATTTCTTATGATTCTCTAACCCATGACGACTCTTGGCTGTCATGTTTAAACGTCAATCCATTAAAACGCGTATAAAAGGCAATGCTACCACTATTTTAAATTTGTTCCCAGGTGGAGTGTGGTCCCTTCGCAACCTCTCTATATCGGTCCCTCGCGCGGTCCTCTCTGGCGAGGGCCAGTCCGCGGTCCTCCGGTGCTCCTATGACCTGGAGGACGCTGCCCTCTACTCCATCAGGTGGTACCGAGCCGAAACAGAGTTCTATCGATACGTACCGAGAGAAATGCCACCAACGATGGTGTTTCCACTGCCGGGGGCTTCTGTTGATGTGAGTATAATTATTAGATCTCGCTGTTTAGATGTTCTACTTTTCAGCATGAAAGGTGGACCTTTTTCTTGAATGCTCAATGTCTTCTTATGACTATATAAAAAGTGGCGATATTCCTATGAATACTGCTATGTTTGTTTAACTACGTTCTATTTGTCACCTTTTAAAGCAATTTACAAGCTTCTAAATCTTCAAATGATTTAGTCTCAGCTCTAAGTTGCTTAAAATTAGTATGATCCCTCCTTATGGGTAACAAGGTGATATTATAAACATCTCTGAACTTCTGCTGTTTTAGCTTCATTACTTGGTTTCTACTGCCATGTACCCCTTAACATAAAGCTGTTTATGCAGTTGACGCAGTCAGACCACCAGCAAGTACGCATAGTGAACCTAAACCGGCGACTGAGCGGGGACTACCAGTGCGAGGTGTCCGCCGACGCGCCGCTGTTCCACACCGACATACGCTCAGCTCCCCTCACTGTTGTTGGTAAGCCCCTATTACATGCATTTAAAGCTATGGACAAATCAATCAATCAATCAAACAAAATAATTAGGAAGTTACATTATACCTGAGTGCTTTAGGTTTGTTTCATGGCAGTACCATGGGCAAGGCCGCGAGCGAGTTAGGCGTCTTTAATGGAACTTAAGATAGGATGTAGACCTACATGGTGTGGGGTTAGACTATCCCCCCTTCATGTCTTATGGGAAAAATATGTTCCGTGCTCAGATCCACCATTCCGAGCGCCCCAGTTGAGCATCACCCGAGGCAGCTACGCGCGCGGTGACGTCCTCCGTGCCAACTGCTCCGTCGACGAGGCCTACCCGGCCCCCAACATCACTTGGATTCTTGATGATCATAAGGTGACCTTTTACTGCCTAGAGATTAGAAAGAGAACCAGCCAGAACTCAGACTCAGGATGTGCCTGTACAATTCAACTGCCCGTCCGCTGCCATTGATCGAACCATTCGGTAGATGCCAGTCACTTAAAAAAAATCGTCTGATTTTTCGGTAAGTTTGCTTGTAAATGATTTTTGGAAATTTCTTAAAGCAAGAATAGGTATCGCGTTGTTATTCGTTTAATTAATGATTTTCACTTTGCAAGCTACGGAGATTTAGTATTAAAATTTATAAAATCGGTTTTTGATTGTGTAAACAAAGCCGTTTGATATGACACCACACATGGTCTAGTCACTAGAAAATTCATAGTAGTGACACTAGGCCCTAATGTCACTACTACGAATTTTCTACTCCTCCATTTCTGCCCATTTACATTTTATTTTATTTACAGAAGACTTGGACGAGCATGTTTTAAAACTATTCTAAGTTTCAAGTCGATAGCATTAGTAGTTGCTTAGTTAAACAGGGGTGACAGATGGACATAGTCACACCATAGAGGTTCTCTTTTTACGATTTTAGTACGGAACTCTAAAAAGTACTAGAATTTCACTAATATCTTCTGAGGAACTTTGTTTTACCAAACCCTTCCGTGATACTTTTGAGAATATAAAAAAAATATCTTTAAAGTTCCCGTTATTTTTTTTATTGAAACCGAGGCAAGATGAAAACAACGCGCCATTATATTTGGATCCTTATTCATTAGGAGAAAGGATGTTATTTCTCCTTGTCTCGCTAATCAGCCGGCGGAATAATAAAGTGCCTGAAGTTGAAAATGTTTTGTGAATTCCATTGATTCTGAAGATACATTATTTATGGAGTTTCCTTTGAAGTTCGCTGATGGTCTGAGTATTTTAACAAATAATTATAAGCCCTGTAAAGTATATTTGAATGTCATGGAAATAACTCGCTCGAACTGATCGTATCAGCTTGCATTTTCACCGCTTTTGAATCTTCGCCTAGTAGCATCAGTTTAGTTTAAGTTTTACTATCCATCAGTTAATTAACAAAAGCATGAGGAACAATATAAACCAAATACAGGGTGTATGGGGCATGTTTATGAAAAATTGTATAAAAGTTACACATAATGCCTATAATAAAATGATAGAAATATAGTCGAATGTCATGGGGTACAACTGTTGTAATTTTTGAGCGCGCCATGTACCTTAAACATTGCGATCACAACACAACGCTCCGTGCGATAACTGACTCGTACAAGTGATCAGCGCGCTCGAGCGTATTCAGTTTTAATTTACATCGCAGTTTTAGGTCTTAATTAGAGTTTTTTTTATCTAAACCCGCGTTGATAGAGACTTCATCAATTTAATCATCAATTTAAAAATACTGACAAAAACTTCGTATAATTCATGAAAGGATCGACGGAAAATTCCATCTTTGGGGGGGTCTATAGAATCATGAGTCCATGGTATCAGTATTCGATACGAAGCCACTCACACCTGTATAGTCCAAAGGCCCGTCCAGTAACCAAGTGCTTTGCTCCAACAGATAGCAGAGACGGTGTCCTGGAGGACCTCAGATCTGGACTTCAAGGAGCGAGGGGCGTTCAGCCGGCTGGAGATCATGATCCTGGAGGCGGAGCACTACAAGATGGGCCTGACGTACACCAGCTCCAGCCTGAGCCGTGCCTACCATGACAACTACTATACCTATGATAAGCAGATAGATAAAGACGATAACGAGATACTCAGGTCAGTATTTATGAACGTGTACCCAGCTTTATGTCCCAATACTCCCGGGTTGGAATCCCGGCAGGGGTAGTTTATGTTTGATGAAAGCTTTGAAAAAAATAAATAAAAAAAATTTAGATACATCCGAACTATTCAAGTGCTTCTAAAGATGCTGTACGTTTGCGTACAAGCCTCCTCCCAATTACTAGAGGAATGTACCATCCTTTGGCGAGGTCCTGAGGACCTATCTGTGGGTTAATATTTGATTTTGTACCTGTGACTTAAACGTCCTGAAGGATCCCTGCCATCCAAGTCATGCCCATGCAAATTTTTGTTATCAGTTTATTATTTTGTCTTTATATTCAGACAAATTACTTTAACAATAAAGCTGAAAACAAATTGATAAAGCCATAATAATAGCTTTTAAATATTTTAACAAACGTACCAAAATACTTTTTATGGTACACAAAACGCTACAAC
This sequence comes from Pheosia tremula, assembly GCA_905333125.1. NCBI lineage: Eukaryota > Metazoa > Arthropoda > Insecta > Lepidoptera > Notodontidae > Pheosia > Pheosia tremula. Next base: position 165,442 of record HG995420.1, read on the forward strand.
CGACATTGCATAATGAAATTACGAGGTAACGGTATCAGATAAGCGTTCCAATACCGTTTTATTTGCTCCCATCTTGATGCCACACCGTAGAAACAAAGCAATGAACTATGAATTGATATACATTTTATATTGTTGAAATTGAAATTTCGAAGCTATCTTACCAGACCAATGAACCTGAAATTGTCTTTCGAGTCGAAATAAATAAGCTTGGTATTTCAATATTTATAAAAAGATTTTGCATTAAATTCTCTATTCGAATAGGGCAATAGATTTTTTTTTAAATATCGCCTAGGTGTTTTTTGCAATGCGCTAATAAACCCTGTTCCCAACGCATTCGACTGAATTTATTTAGCCATGTGTCAAACCAGTTGTTGATAGAGATAATAAGCTTATTGGAAATAACATTCAATAAACCTGAATAAATTTTATAAATAAAATAATTTTCTGAATATTTGAGGGCGATTCAGAAAGGGTATACCAAGCCTTAAACCGCTTCATTAACGCATTTATAATGATGGTAATGCAAATTCACAATTCAAAAACTAAAAAAAAATATATATTATATTGGGGAACTATATGAATTACTAGCTGTTACCCGCGACTTCGCCCGCGTGGTATTTGACTAAAAAGCTTTTCTAAAATAAAAGTAGCCTAAGTTACTCCTTGTTACATCAGCTATCTGCCAGTGAAAGACCCGTCAAATTCGGTCCAGCCATTTCAGAGATTAGCCGGAACAAACAGACAAAAATTGTAAAAAAAAATGTTTTGGTATATGTACCGTATATACATCTAAATGCACTTTGTAAAAAGCGGTTATTTTAATATTACAAACAGACACTCCAATTTTATTTATTTGTATAGATTTACGGTACATTATTGAAAGCATTGTTTCCTCCCGCAGGTACACATTGATCCCTCCGCCCTCTGGACAATTCAACTTGAGCTGCGCGGCCACCATTTACGATATCTACGCGCGCAAGGGCGACCCGATCCTGATCAGGGAGGATGCGCCGCATCCCGCCTCCGTCACTGGAGAGGACTCCGAAGGTGATTCTCTTTATTTTTTATTGTTTCCTAGTATGCAATGATAGGCACGTTGATAGAACGCAGCTACGAGGGTGGCGATTCCTCGCAGCCCTGAAATTTCTGGATTTCATGTGCGAATATAATGCGCATGTCTGAGAGAATCCCTAGAAAGTCGGGTGGAATCCGCCAACCAGCTCTGGGCCAGCATGGTGGACTATACTAGATGATTGAACTGATAAGGTGGCCCCTTTAGCCAACCTTCCATCATCCAAACATCTAACAACTAAATCAAGCAGCTTGTAGACGTTCTGTACATGACATAGGCCTGAGCTCCCTCTACACATCATGGTCCTTCGCCATCCACATCATCCTTACAACTTTGGATACGTAGGAGGCATACGGATAAAGAAATCAAATAAAATGGCTTATTGAAATAAAACTATTTTTAAGGATTCTATCGCGTTTATTTTTTTATTTTTACGTTCCTCACGTCTCGGCTGCTTTACAGCAACCATGGTCACGGGAGGACTGAGGTGATTGACGTCCTAGTGTCATAGTTTGACGGGGGTACCCTCATATTTAGTTGTTACTTGCGGTCCGATCTACGCAGAAAGAGCTCAGTGTCTTGAGGTCTTGCAATGGTACGCTTGGTTTTGGATTTTATGATGTTTACTACTGGATCCCAAGTCGTTACGTAAGACAAAAAATAAACGCGATAGAATAGTTTTATTTCAATGTGTATTATTCGTGTAAATATAAGAAATCAAAATGGCTCATCTTATGTCATAAATTTAAAATGTTAATATTTTAATACTGTTTTCTTATTGCAGGTACCCTGACTACTTACAGCGCGATGTTGACGTCACTGTGCGCGTGCGCCGCCCTCTTGCACTCGTTATGATTGCGCGTGACGCACACACGCTACAAACTCAATTAAACTCGCTACACGCGGCACGCGGAATTTGTCTATTTAGCTCTTTGCTAGTGTAAACAAAGAGGGTAGCTGAAAATAGAGCCTATTAGAGTGGGATACATTACAATTTTGGTAAACAGGCACAGATGACAACGTGACCGTTTTGCTTCGGGTACGCATCGGTATTTTTCATTTGCCTCACTCGTACTCGATATTCGTATACCTAAGCCAGACTCTGTGTCACAATGGATCTGGTCCCGGAAATAATATACCTACATGTAATAAGACTGTAACTTGGTCGTATGTCATATACTTAATATTACAATAAACAAATCGCAGTTACTTTCGACTCTATCTGTCTGTTTATTCGCGCATTACAGAAAATGTACGTGACGGATTTGATAAATCTTGGAATGTTAATACTAAGATCGAAATCTAGGAACATTTTCACGATTTCTCCAGAATAACCAAAAAACAAAAGTACACGCGTACGAAGTCGCGGGCGTTGACACCATAAAAAACAATAAATGGCCGTGACTTAGAAAAATATCACAGCGGGGCTTCGCAAATCATATTTCTGCCCCAGTTTTAGTGAAACTAGAATCGCTTCCAGTCCATTAGATACCGACTCCTATTACCGTTCCGCAAATCATAGGATTGATTTTTGTTGTCGATACAAACAAAATACAAAATGGCTCGCATTCTGATATGGCTCTTCCTATATAAGGTTAACAATAATGGTGTACAATATTTTAAGGGGTCCATCAGTTGTAATATATTTTAAGAGGTCATCAGCATAAGGATCAGATTTCCGAAAACAAAAATTCTTTGAACTTTTAAAAATAACAATACATATTACCCGCGATGTAACGGTGCTATCTCGCTTTCTCACAGAAAAATCAAACACTGTATACACATATATTTTATACATAACCGTGATCGTTGTCACCTATTTAACAAGTAGGTGACAACCTACAAATATTTTGCACTGTTTTTGTTAAACCACAGCCTTCCAAATATAAAAAATACCTTTTTGTGATGTTTAAATTTTTCATACAAGCAACTAATAGCCAAGGAATGATGAAGCTAATTACAATGTGTTTCATAATTAGCTATTTAAATTCGAATCATGCAAATCTACGAGCTGTAAAAAAGTATTTCTTACATTTGGACAACCTACTGTAGTTATAAAAAATATTAAGTAGTATAATATGTTTGTTTCATAATAGTCAATTTAATTGTTATCCCGGTTGGTCTAGCGTGGTCGTAAATCATTGGACTTGAGTGTCAATTATACGTACTTACAACAATATATTTATGGTATTATGTAAATAATTGATATACCTAAATACTAAAACACCGGATATAGCTGTCGGTCAGTATTTCAGAAAATGTTTGTTAGTTAATGACTCGCTTTAACTGCCAAACATACAATAATTAGTTACCTGACTGGAATTCCAGGAAAATATATTTATGTTAATATTAAACGGATCAAGTTACCAAGAGCAAATAATAAAATTTATTAATTTGGTCAACTGGGACCGCGGTCCGAGTTGATTAAAGGACGCTTACACCTTCGTATGAAAATATAAATAGCTCAACAGTCTCATATTTATTTCCCCTCTCTGTCTACACTAATGCCGAGCGAATGGGACAAAGCAACCGACCGCCGGCGGTGCCAACATTACGTAAGGAAACTGAATGTTGTGATAGACACTTAATAAAACTAATATTTGTACTAGCTGTTAAGAAATATTGTATAATTGTACTATTTAAATGTTGCAAATTTAATTATTATGTGAATATGTAAATAAATTCATTAGTTACTGACCACTGTGTTTATTTTAAATTCCATTTTTTTATAAACCCCAAAGACGAGGGGAATTCAGCCGTTTGGAAGCCATAAGTGCCTTAACTTTTCACATTTATCTTGACTTATAAAAAACTGGTAAAAAATCCTCAAACATGCTTATTTTTGCAAGTTGTTTGTGCCTTACCCTACCTTGTTTAGGTTCGTAGAAGAAAAACGACTATATAATAGTTCTATTAAGAATTGTTAGTTTAGTTACAAATAAACCTCGTGACAAACCCTAATGACAACACATAAGAGAATAACTAATTATAGTAGTGTTCTTCATATCAAAAGCGCTGTAGAATCAAATTGTCCAACTCCTCTCAACAAATATAATATAACACAATACACAAATCTCCACCGAGATGCGACGCTACCCATTTCAAATGTCTTAAAAACACCCAATTTAATATCTAATTCTTTCTAACTAAGTCTAAAATTGAATGACCTAGCTGTAAAACGACCCTTGCAGAATTCTATCTCAGCAAACTTATATTTGCTGTCTTCTACAACTTTATCGCAATACAAATAAGAATGGATTTCATCTGATTGGATTGGGATGGTACCATAAAGTTGGGTACGGAGTGATCGTTATTTCTAGCGGGTGAGCAGTGAAGGGCCCTGGAAACACCCAGTTTGGACTGGGGCCAGGCTAGTCGCTTCGGAGACGCCACTCAAGAAATTATGACTCGGCTAGTTGTGTCGTGAAAATCGGAGTATTATTTGTTGGTCCTGCAGCTAAATTAAGAACAGATTGCATAGTACGACAGTAATAATTATTGTTGAACTATTGCGAACACCTCAATATTAAGTACATAACTTATTGATACTGAAAAATGTAAAATACGATTCACGTTAAAAATATTATTATCTAAGCTAAAATAAGTATAATTAAATATGGATAGTTATGAAAAGTAATGGTTTGCTATAACTAACAAACCGTGCTGGATATAAAAAAAGACACAGGACGATATTGTCAAAATTCAGGGAATCTTGTGAAGATAGGTCGCAGGAGGTACTAATTAGAAGGGTATAAGCAAGAGGCCTTTGCCCAGCAGTGGGTCATCGCAGGTTAAATAGGAGGTTATAGGAGCTAACGGTATAAAGTAAGAAACCTAGCCAGACTTAATTTAATGAGGCTGGTGCAGCTTGTGGTAATATTCACTTAAATGGTAACAATGGTGTCGTTTTCTCACATAGCATTGACTATCGCAGGCATATATACCAACCTCTGTCATTTAAAAAGAGTAAGCATTTGCTCTGCACCGCCTTTTCTCAGTGTAATCAACGTTCGAAACCGTTGATAGACGCTAACTATACAAGCGTTTTTTTTACCCATAAGTAAATTAATAAAAAAACAGTTAAGAACCTCAGATTCAGCAGGGTTAAAGATATATTACGGTATAGGTAAAATAAGCCTCTCTCAAGTCTACATTCCAGGGAAACGCTTCAAGGAATTCACCCACGTTTTATTGCTGAACTTTGATGGAAAACTTCAGTGTTTTCAATTTGATGCAGAATTAGGGCGCCCGAGACGAAACTAGGCGGGCGGGTCTCAAATGAAAATTGTAACTAGCTGTATGCACACGACTGGGCTGATATTAAACTTGGAATTTCGAGAAAAAATGTTTTGAGCTTTAAAATTCAATATCGAATTCTGGAATTCTACCTATACTTGTATAATCGGATTGATCGGACAAAATATGAAAATTTATCAAAAACCAGAGAAACTAACAATATATGATAACTCTATGAACATCACACAAACTTTATTGTCTTTGCTAGTGTTAAATAATTGCAACATAAAATTGAAGTACCTATCAATTTCCTTACTCTATACACCTCTGTCACAGCCAAACCTGCTCACATATTCATTGAATATATTGAAATCTGAACATAAATTGGGATCATCCTGTGTATATCATATCGTAACTTTCCTACTCATAGGAGTATCTACGTATTTGATACGAAGTTTCCGGAAGGACGTTGAATAGGTAAAATGTATCCCTTTACGATGGAACTATGATTACTTTTCTATTATCTACGAGTCTCTCAACTTAATCTGAGCGTCAGTTAGGTGATGATTGACGATTCTGATGATTACAACTTCAATCATAAACGCTAATCATAGGATCAACACTATTGCCTTCTGCTAATTTTTTTTTAAAATAAACTTGCAACAGAAGCAGCTGCCAAGTGGGTGTCCAGATGGAGAGACTACGAAAATTCGCTGACAAACGTTTTATTATTAAGAGCTGCAGACCAAACTTAGTAGCTTGCATTGGGGGAGGCTGTGTTCAGCTGTAGAGACGCAGACGTAGAGCTACAGAAATTGACCTTAATAAAGAGTATTAAGATCTACAGTCACACGGATTACCACCCACGTCTTGCAAATGTTATATAATATCAATTATATCATGGTTGTCTTAACCGTATATATCTGTCTCTGATGTCCCGAGACCCCACTCAAGTATCTACAAATAACATATGAGATATAAATGGGAGTAGTGCATATAAAATTCATAAAAGCGGCGAATACTCTCAATATCTGTAAGTTAGGCGGCCATTAGTCCTGGATTGAGAGACTCTGGGGCTGGCAGGATGCCAGGTCCCGGCGCGGGCGGGGGGCGAGTGTATTTGTGAAAACGTTACTAATATGGAAGAGTGCTTCAGATAGCCCTTTATTGCTTCTTTTGCTACGGTTGCTCTAGTTATGCCACGTATAATTTAGGACCTACTTTAGCAAAATAGGTGTAAGCCAGATCACTTATGCTTACCCCTTACTCTTTCTATTTAAGTTAATTAGGTAAACCGTTCAAATCGTGCGAGTACGAAACGAATTTTCCAGGGTACTTGACTGTAATCTTAATCCGCCTTGTTTGGGTACTATTACAGTTTTTAGAGGTGGGAGGGTGAGGCCAAGTCCCGGAGAGATTACAATCTCCATCCTCGCGAACATTGTAACAAAAAATATTTTATGTGAGTGTATTTTACATTGAAATAAAATATAATCCGATTGCTTCGTGTTTGCGCTCAGCAAACGGACCTTTAAATATTTATGTTCCGTAATTATTATTATGATATCTCCCTCGCCTCGTTTATGTGTTTATGTTTGAGCTTGTCTTGTTTTTTTTGTGTGAAATTCAAATTTCTTATATAACAACAAAACACCGATTTTTTTTATTATAAACTTTATCTCTATTTTATATGTAAACTAGCAGTCCCGGCGGTCTTTGTACCGTCAGAATCAAATGTATAAGGAACTGGATTATCTTTTTTATTATTATGTTTACCAAGTTTTTTAGTTATTCTGTATAGGGCGGAGACAAATTAAAAAAATCCAAGTTTATCAAAATCGGCCCACCCGTTCTTAAGTTATAAATAGTGTAACAAACACTACTTTGTTAGGAGTACGGTTGTAATGTTATCTCAAGTAAAATCTGCAACCTTTCACTTATGACCCTCAAAGTAATACGCTCATGGGAAAATCGCTCAGTATTCTGCATAGATACCAACACCGCAAGCGCATCCGAAGCGGCTTTTTTATTTTATAAAGAGCCTGGAAGCGAGCGTACGTGATCCGAATCTCTATGTAGCGTGGAGAGGCGTGTAGAGGCACGACGAGCTTTGTAGAGGGCTCTGTAGCAAATATTATCAGGTTAACCCCGGCGATCGGATAACGGAGTAAATTGAAAGAACATTATTCTGGGAATTGAGTCGAGTATGTTATTGTAAAACGTAAGCTTAATGGATACTTAAAATAGATAATACCTGAACAAGAACAATAAACGTGTTATTACAGCATTAATAGTATAGAATTTTGCATACAAATTAATAATGACACTGTGAACCAATTTGGTAGAACGCTTACTTCAGAAACGGGGAAGGTTCAAAACCCGGCTCTGTCCTCTGAGATTTCTGGATTTCATTTCACCCATGATTATCACTTGCTACACGGTGATGAAAAACATCATGAAGAAATCTGCATGCCTGAGAGAACCGCTCGATAGACGTGTGTGTGAAGTCCGTTAATTGTTATGTCGCATTGAAGGAAGGCCGTGCCCAACAGTGGGACATTAAAAAAATAGCTAACATAAAAGAAATAGATGAATCCCTACCGCGACGAGGAGGATGTGTGATGTAATTATTGTGTATATGTAATAGCATATTATATAAGAATTTCCTCATAGCGTGTTTCAGGATTACGACCAGTGACATCTATCCGAGCAAAACTAAATTTTTAGTTGTTTTATGCTAAGCTTCTTTACAGCTTAACTAGAGGTCGCTTCGTAATTTCCCAAATACTGCATAAAAGCGGAACACATAAAGAAATAATCCCAGAGCCACATTTTTGAATGAAATATGCCCAGTACATCCATCATGATACTCCATTTAAGCCCAATTCACATGTCATAAAAATTGTACGACCTGTCCGGTCGGCACGGGACCCTCGGGATTACCAGCCCGGCCGGGAGATATTAAAACATCACGGCTAAATAGCAGAACGATTATCGCGAAAGCTTTTTAACGGTTGGTGCGCGGTGCAAGTAATCCTAAGTAGGTATATTAGTATTTAACGGAATTTAACTCCTTGTTTTTAAGGCAATCGATTTTATTTATTTGTTCTAATCAGCCCCGTATGTAGAAACTGTGTATATTCCGCACTTACACAGAACACAGCGTCTTCGTGACTATTATGCATAGGCAACCCCATAGCACTCCTGTTACAATTTTTACGGCCTCGCTTCCCAATAGCACGATGCACGATTCCTTAAAGTCAAGATCCTGGTTTAAATAAGAAAGCTACTTTACTAGAATCACCGGGGAGAACCACCCCAGCGCTTTCTATTTCATCAGTATTGTCTAATTCAACCTTCGCTCTTGTCGCTGATATAATTTGATATTATCGACGACTCCACCGATGTGAAACATAAGTGGGTATATTAATTTTACTCTTCCTCCACAGCTTCTACCTTAGACCAAACGCCCAAGCCGTTATATTTTAACAAGTCAAAATTGTTCGTGATTATTTATTCGGGCATTTAAGCGTTCTAATGGTCTCCAGGTCGCTCTGTTAGCCTGCTCCGCCTTGTTAGCCCCGCTCCGCCTTGTTTAACTAAATTGGGAGCACTGATTGCTTTGCACAATGGTACAAGGCAGCTTTTACAAAATGAAGGAAAATATTATTAAAATTATTGATAAAGAAAAAGTAGATGCTTAATTTCAATACCTATTCTCCACCTGGTATGAGCTGATTATTATGGGATATATTTTTTTTGTTTTGTACAGGGCCTGGTTACATTAGTTAAGGAGAGCTCTTCTTTCGTCGAAATTACGTGACGATCTGGGTTGGTGTTCAGGAGATAGTCGAGTGCACCGTCGCGTCGGCACGAGGGATGAGTCCCTTTGCCGGTGACACGATGCAAGAAGCGGACACGACCAAATGGCATTGCATTCAGCATAAAACTTAATGAACCTCTGGCGCCTTATTGTTGGTAAATATTTACATGGTTCCGCCCTTTCTGTGATTCCGGTGCCTACTCTGTTGTATTCTAAGGTTGCCTAAAATGAATTATTTTGAGCACATGAATGGCCGAATAGTTATGATGATCCATATTAGAGAAATCTGAGGAATGATTTAAGAACTTCTTCTGATAGCAGCATCTGTGTGTCAACTATTACAGATTAAGCTTCACGTACTGGGAACTTAACACCATAACGAACGAGAATACAACAATATTAAAAAAAAATGTAATATCCACATATCACCATGAATAGGAGTACCGCATGCGAGTTGAGTCTAGCCTAAGGCCGAAGTGTGTTTTAGGTGAACCATGGTGTTAATTACGGCTTTAATGAATTCCACAAAAATAAAGTTGGACTTGGAAGTATCCAACCCGGCAGCACACATTTCAGTCCTTTACGAGTTAGTAGAGACAGAAACCAACAACCTTTTGAAAATCTTAAAATCCATTTCATATTACAGTGAACGGGGGCTTAATCCTATTATTATTATGAGGAAGTCTGTGCCCCAGATATTACATTGTCAATTCCCTTTTCATCTTTCATTTCTGAAAGTGCGAACCCATTAGGAAGGTTTAAATACGAAAAAAGGTAAAGGAAACAACGCTATTAAAATCCTTACGCCCACCTGGCGTTCGCTAAGAGACACATTTGTCGCTGCCGGGCTCCCGGAGACGCAGTCTTAATGATAATCATTAGTATTCCATTCCGTACACTCAGCTGTAAATACAATTTCGCAATTGAGTACAGATGCTACTTTAGTAGGACCATGGCGTACTACATGGGGATTTATTTTTGTTTAGTGATGGTGTTGAGACATTGTTGAGGCCGCCTCGTTTAATAGTTATTTTCGCAAATATTTTGAGTGATAAATTAATTATTTTACGGATTTTATAGAGTTTATTTTCTGTTTTACGTTCCCGACGTTTCGGTTGCTTTACAACAACCATCATCACGGGAGGACTGAGGAGATTGACGTCCTAGTGTCAAAGTTTGAACTCGGGTATCCGCATATTTAGTTGTTGTTTGCGGTCCGATAAAATCCTTAAAATAATTTTATTTCAATGTGTTGTATTCGCGTAAATATAAGAAATCAGTATGATAAATTTCATTTTTTGTTATTGATTTGATTTGAACAGCTGACATACTCGTACCTGTCGATGGATTGTGCGGTACTTTACGAGTTAGAATGGCGAGCTACTATTTCACTGCTAATGACTATACACGGGAGAAAATTGCGCGAGAGCACGCGACAGTAACGTGTGGCCAACATATTATTATGATGTATGGTAATTACTTTCCTTTGTTCTTTTGTTGGCTAATATAGTTTTATTGGCGATTGTTAGAGTATGAAATATTGTTATGTCTTGAACTTAAAAAAAGCCATCGTCTATGAATTAGATTGGACATGAATGGAGGCAGTAAGAGGATTTGGTTAATTACCCAGGTGCCTTGCAAGGTTGCTTGAGTTTGATCAGTCAGGTACCTCGCTCGAGGACAACGCTCGCGCAGTCTCGCCTGATGGCTGTCACCTGCCTTGCCTTCCCGCCGACTGTATATCTTAAGTTCGTGTAACACACGTCCAAATTATTATTTATGCTTAGTTTGTAAGTCAGCGATAGATGTCGCTGGCATGGTTTTGAACAAGGTATTGTTATGTTTTTGGTTTGTATAATGTACACTATACTTAACTAAACTATACTTACCGGGTGTTTTATTTGGCTCCTGCCATTAATACCTGGATGGACTGCAGGAACTTTTTGGAGCTTGTTCATCGTGTAAACTAATGCCTTGATTAGTAGAAGTCAACTTGTCTAGCGGCTGTTTGCACAACTATATAACCTCCCCTTCCTTGCATAAGACCAACATTAATATAAATATGAAGCTCATTTTGCATAATAAATTTAATCATAAAGACAGTACGCGACGGTAACAGTCACAAATTACCCCCTTACACTAACATTAAACCGCCAACGTTAGTATCGCAGTGTTTTATAACCATTGCCGGTAAACAGGTACGTTAATATGCGCTGTTCTAGTCCTCGCAAGCGTAGCATCGCTCGCGATGTCGTAGGTTTAGTTACCGTCACAAACCTTTTTTTTTTATTCCATAAATTTAAATAGGTATTAACGGCGTGCCTTAAATGCCAAACAACTCGATTCTACAGCACCTGAAATATGGGTATTATGATTGGATAACCACTTACAACCCCAGCAATGTATGTTAGGCCAAAGTATAGTTCCATTTCAGTTTAATATCCGTTTCGTTAGTGTATCGTTAGAGCTACCAAACAAGTTGCTTGTAGTATGGAAATTAGACATTCAAATTTACCGGGTTTGCTTGCGATGAGAGATTTCAACGCAACAGAACATACTAGGTATTATTACATAAACATAATGCTTAGGCACAGACTGACTGAACAACTTTGGAAGGCGCAGTTAGTACGTGGCTATTATTGTTGGTGCTTATATCAACGTTGTTGTTGTAGAGTTAAGAAAAAAAAATGTAATGACAATTTGTAAGTGCCCCCGTAGGCCTATACGAAATAAATGATTTGACTTTGACTTTGTTGGGTATCGTGGGAATACATCACATAATGTTTTATTCAACCCCTTACTTAACCAAAATGGTTCGCAAAAAACCAAGCCTGGTAGCGATCACAGACACAGCACACCAAGCGGTGCACAAACAGACCCCAAGACGGATTGATCGTCGATAGCTGCTGAATTAACAAATAGATGTAAATGCGATTATGTAACTGATCGGGAAGTGCCGACTTGCGATTTTGCGACGCGACTTTAGCGCGTAACAAAATAGATTCCCTGATTCACAATCTTACGACGAGTCTTTTATCGTAACGATTATAATAATGTACACACAACGTGCGGTTGATTTGAATCGTTTGGTTGCGTAGTTGTAACGAATCTTCGATCGTTGAGAATTGCTTCGTAAGATATCTAAGTCATGGGAAAATTTCTAATTAAATCCATTTACCTACATATCGATAAGTTCTGAATCGACCCGTGGGTTTGACTCTGGAACCTGAAGCTCTGTGCAGCAATTCAGAGGTATTCGTTCCTATAACGACATCGCTACTGTAAAGCGCGAGACGCACCGCCCGTCCAGCCTGTCAAAGAAACCAATTCCAATTTCCATACGTATTCACAATAATTTTGAATACTACCAAAAACAATGTATTTTAACGATAAGGTGTTATCCATCATTCTAAAGTAACATCTTTCTTTCTAAAGGATCTCGTTTGAGAATGAAAAACGGAATAAACAAACTGAAATAAACGCGATTACGTAAGGCCCCGTTCGGCCGAGCGACAGTGCGTCCTGTGGGAACGAGATTATACGCCGTAAATGTCTCATTGTGAACTCGGGGCCTGTTAATTGACTTCTTAATAACGCCTCTGGGGAGGTCAGCGAGACATTCAAAATGATATTTATACGAGGGTTTGGTTTTGAAATAAAAGACTCAAATCTACGTTTATGAAGGTAATAATCAGATAAAATTGTAAAGGTTTTGTTATCACGGTAAAAATAATTCACAGCTTTTGTTCTTTCCGGAGCTTAATCCTTAAGTAAGGCTATGTGCGATTGCGATAACGTTGCTGGTAGCTGTTGTTTATATTTTTTATAAAAGAAATGTACGTTTTCCATCAAAACAAGTGTACGCTAGTCCGGCTAGAAAAGCTTCACCCTCCCCTATATTTCAAGGGAATCGTAGGCTAAAGTGGGGACAGTGAAATAACAAACTGCCTCATAAAAAAAATATTGAAGTCGCCCGTGTGCTCCACACCGGGTTGCGCGTATAAATCAGCGCGCGCCATCCCTACCGCAGCTCTCATCAATCACAGCGCCCATTATATCGATATCATAAATACGCGCCTCACTATACTATTACGATCATTCGATAGCGGTATCTACACCTCTACCGTTCGATCATCATTGTAATGTGAAATGAGGCATCTAGAGCCATATAAACACATAAAAAAATACATCTTTAAATGCGTGGGGGAAACCGCGAAAGAATAAGTTGACTTTTCACGAACTATAAATGCGCATTTGGATTACAGGTGACAATTAGTCATGAACTTAAAATCAGCAGCCAATCAGCAATCGAAATGACTGTTTACTCTAAAACCCGTTTGGGATAAGCGTAGTCGATTTTGCCCAAATTACTTTAGCATTAAGAAAAGGCCGGTGCCCAGCTTTGGGCCATAAGATATTGGGTAAGGAAATTTAAAGTTGGGTAAGTTTAAATAATTAAATTAAGAATAAAGGATAATTTTATATTATTCAGTCTCAATGTTATATCCACTGCAATAGAGTTCAAATATCTATACCACTCGTCCGATCGAGCTCCTATAATTGTCTATGTTATAAACACCATCTTCTAATCCGTGTCTAGACTGACAAAAACGTCTGACCTTAACAACAGGCTCCTCAACTATTTACACGTACTACTTAGTCAAAAAGGCGCCTATAACTCCTGGAGTTATTCCAAATATAGTGGTGTGAAGAGCCGACTCAATTTTGTAGTTGAGATTTTTTAGAATAGGTACCTGTACTCTATTCTATTTTCAAAAATACAAATCGTCTGTAATCGATTAGAATATACATTTCTGTTCTATTCGATTTCAATTTGATATCTCGATACTAGGCCACATTTGTAAATCGTTTTGATTATAATAAATACTTCGAGTCAGTTAGGTATATACCTACTTTAATAATTTGTAAGAGGAATTGGGTAAATACTAATTTCTTACAGTACTAATTACTTGCATTATTAGGTATCAGATTCGATTTGTCAAAACTACTCGTCATATTTACTATTCATTTAAGGGGGAAGCTCAGGGTCAGGGCGCGAAATTCAAAATGTGAATGGTTTTTATTTTTTTAAGCAAAATTAATACATCGAGACATCCAATGCAGAATGCTAATATCGAAAAACACTAAATTACATCGTAAAGATGTCCAAATTTTTCGTAAAAAAATAAAAACCATTGACACTTTGAATTTCGCGCCCTGACCCTGAGCTTCCACCTTAAGGGTCTATTTTTATACTAATGTTACTGAGATTTTTTTTTATTCGAATACTACAAGGTCCTACTACGTTTCTCATCAGATCTGTGATCTCACCTCTATGATACAATTAATTTCCCTGAGTAGTCGACTACACACTCCACTGACACAGTGTATCACATCACTAATTCTAACGAATTGCGCACCCAGCCTGTCCTAGTTTAGCGCATTATTTATGTCGAAATGCCGTGGGGGTTGCCACAGATTGGTCAATTACATTAGAGGATCAACCGCATTCAGGGCTGCTACCCTCTTAGCCTGAGTGTACAGAGTGAATTTTTAACATTCACGTATACAAAAATCTTTTTAATCTCCTACTCTGTGCGTGATACTTTTTTTTCTCGAGACGCTTCCGTGTGGCTGAACTAAGTGGGTTTGGGATATTAACTTTTCAGTACACGCTGTGAGCTATTTAGAGATATAATGTTACCAGCTCTGGTCCGGGTTTTAGGCTGAATATAAGTTTAACATGCCGTTTAAGACAGGGATTATGCAAGTATAAATCAAACTAATCATGAAGTATTGTCCGATATGTCCGTTCTCAATTTTATAATTATAAATAGAAATAAAGTTGATGTTATGTAGTTATCATTTGTAAGTGTAGTAAATTAAATTATCAATACAATAGTTTTATTCAATGACAGACTATCAAATAATGTTTGAACAGAGCTTAAAACTGGGTCTGTATAAATAACTATAATTATGAATAGCTTGGTAACCGTACCCGGTGCATGGAGGCTTCATTATAACAATAAATAACTCGCCGTAACTAATACCTGAGCTTTTAATTTGTTATCCGATCCGCCAGACCCTCAACCCTGATTTATTAACAACCCTTGCGATCAGATCGCGAGGGCTGCAATTCTGCTATTTCGAGCCGAAACTTACGCAAATATCGTGATGAACGACCGACCTTAAGATGACCGACTAGTCGGTGACTTTGTTGTTTAGAAAATTATGTCGTTCTTATAAGATTGCATGCTCTATTGCTGAAACTGGGCTGTTTCTAAACATTTAATATATTTTTTGCTAATAATATAAACGGTGAATGTACGTTACTCTGTGAGTATGTAGGTAGGAGATAATCTTCGGAACAACTGATCCGATTCCAAAAGATATTTCACTAACATATAGCGACATTATAACTGAGCAATATATGCGTTGTTTGATCAAAGTACTTAGAGCTGGAACCGAGTGCAACAGCTAGTTGGAATAAAATATATGCAAAAGGCAATTTGGACGCCTCTAAACCTCCCAACATTCATTTTTGGATAGCCTGCGATTATAATCTAAAGCCAGAGTAAATATCATAACAACAATGATAATACGGATCGATTTGCAGTGCGAATTGTTAGCTGGGCAGGCACAGTCACAGACGAGAACCAAACCAAATTGTATTACTAGTCAAATATCGGCCAGCCATATAGATATATAAAAGTAAAACTATCCTGAATATCCTCTATTCGTTTTAGAGGTGGCAGATCCCAGTGAATCGCCAGTAAACTACTTACACTCCGCCCGAGACCTCATTACCATAACCAGTTCGGTTCGGTATCTTATGAACCGCTCCCCATCGCTGTCATTGCCACAGCCTGCATTTGTATGTCAAAACCCAATGTAAGTAAGTTACTGACTGAAAGAACTTTATAGTATTGGCCTTTTGACTATGCTGTCGAAAATCTTGCTGCGTCGGAGAATTTGAATCAGAATTTTGAATGATTTAAACTATAACTGGATATACGCAATCTTACCGTAACTAGTGGAGTTATCTAAGCGTTGACTTTATGAAACAGCTCGTTGTAGAACTCTATATGTTTGTCCATCCTTATAAAGATTAGACTGTAAATAATTAATTTACTAAGGGCCAGATTTACAATGCGCTGGCAAATACTAACCACAACTTAATTTGACAGACGGCCGATACTAATTGTGACAAATAAATTGACTATAGGGGTTTTTCGCACATTGAAAACCAGGTCTTAAGTATTTATTTTTATATAGTACGTAATTGTACTAGCCGCCAATAGCTTACCTTTCTTTCCTTTAGTTACTAAGTACAAACTAGAATCTCAGAAAAGTGCTGAGTTTAAAATGTCCCAGTGCTTACGAGTATCAAACTGGAGCTTAAGATATAGCTAAGGCCTCACGTCCAAGCACTATAGTAAGCTATTCTTTTCACATGTCTTTGTAAGTAAAGACAAATGAATTTTGCTGTTTTGATAATTCTGAAGTTAAACCCTCGATTTTATAGATGTTCTATAACTTTATCAATCGTCAAATTGTGCTGCGCACAAGAGTTTTATTTTGCGCAGTACTATATGACTATAAATTCTGGGTGTAGAATTTTCTGCAAACATAATGGAAATAGCATAAATGTAAAATATTAATGTATGCTGTAACATATTTTTATTTTGAATGTAATTTACTACGTATACCAGGCCTGAAATTCACAACGAAATTATTATAACAAATAATAGGTTACAAAAAAACAGTGATAGCGAAGATGGTAGAACGTTCCTCGTCCTACGTCCTCGGACGCGATGCTCATAGGTTCAAACCCCGACTCGCAACTGTGGGATTTCAATATTTCATGTGCGAATCTCATTTTCAACCATGATTATCATTTGCTATACGGTGAAGGAGAACATCGATAGAAACCTGCGTGTCTCAGCGAACCCCTAGCAAAGCGTGCAAAATCCACCAACCCGTACTACGCTAGAGTGGTGGACTATGACCTAATCCCCCTTGCATTGAAACGAAGCCTTGCCGAATAGTAGGATATAAAAAAGAAGACTAATATGATTAACAGTTTACAACAAAGAAACACATACGTTCTTCAGCTCACGATCGGAATAAGAATAGAAACAGCTATAGTGAGTTCAATATATATATACACGTAATAAGTTCTATGAGGAGTGAGTGAAAACAGATCAAATACAGCACTGGTGCAGCGCGGGGGAGGATTTCTTTTAATATCGAAGCTCCATTGCTTTGTGTCGGCCGATAAACTATCTCTACATTCGAGAATTTTGACGCATAATAATCATGAACGGAACATCCGAAAGAATGGCCGGAGACACTTCAATCAACAGATTACCTCAATTACATTTATAGGACCATTTCATACATCAAGTTTGTATTAGACATTTCATGGTGTTACTACTTCGTCTCATTTCAAGACATCTACGAGAAGACTGGAAATGACGGTTACCTGTTACTTTTCATAGTATATAATCTTAGAACCATGGAAACAAACCCAATACGGGGAAACGGAATTCTGATTCAAGTGACATCGCGCCACTAACCGAGGGGAGTGGGAGGGTAGCGGGGAAGTAGGGGGAAATAGCTTCCACCCTCAAGTGACTCAGTTGCTTTAAAACTGCGACAAATGCGTCCACCTGCAGCCCACTGCTGAACTCACTGGTTAGGACGTGTGCAAAAGTGGAGCAAAGTGGATATTTTCGTAGAGGTAAGATTTTTTTGTTGGATTGTAGATTTAAAGTTGGTTCAAGCAGTTTTTTGATAATGTAGACACCGAGTGGCCTATTAGCCGACGTACAAACTACTCTGCTCATTGCACCCGATGGTCGTTGGTTTGATTCTTGAGCTTCATAATTCATAACTAAGCAATGTTTATGGGCAATAATAATAATTTAACGACACCGATTCCAGTAAACCCAACGGTATTAGATCATTTATGAGGACAATAAAAACAAATCTACGCATAACAGAGCAACAATAAAACACTTTCCATAAAACATTTCAACCACTTGACTTTCAAAAAAAGCAACCAAACATACAAACAAAGTTGTAAGTAAACAGAGAGCTCAAACAATGCCCCTCGTTAGCGGCGCGCCAGATGCCGGGGAACGTACAGACTAAACGAACGTTAGACCAGAGCAGTAGAATCTATTTTTTACTGCGTGTTGGAAGAATAGACAAAATAAAATCCGACCTTGAAAGACGAAAAAAAGAAGGAAGAGATTACGACAGCTGCGTAAGCGAGAAGACTTAATAGACATTTGTTTAGAATAATATCTTATCAAAGAATACTCAATGCATCCCAGTCATTCCTAGGAATGACTGGGATGCATTGTCATTCCTAGGAATGTCTTCTCTTGCCCACTCAGTTCCTTTATGTTTGTTTGCCACGAATAACTGAAAAAGAATGTGAAACAAATTTGCTTGTGGCGGATGATTCACTTATTTATAACTGTTTGTGTCATAAGCAACTTTGAAATGAGCTGTGGATGTTATTTCACGGTCCAAATTAAGTTGTAGTTATAATCTTCCTCAACGTATTCGCAATGCACCGCCTGTATTAACAGGAAGTCTTCCTCCAAGTATATAGAACACACTTCGCGGTAAGTATATATTCGACTGCTAAATAGAAAAGCATCCGTCAATCGTCGATTTTTCTGAGATAAGTACCTAGCGCGTTGTCCCCAGCGTTTAAGGCTGCAACATGCCTGCAAGATACAGAGTTAAGCGAGAAAGAAGCGCATAGTAATAACAATGTTTAAAACGTACCCAATTCAGCGGTGTGCGAGCTGAAGAGCACTTTATTGTTTTGTTTCAAGAGCCGCAATTCATTTAAATGTCTTTTCGGGGTGTAATATCTGTTCGTAAGAGCTATTATATAATCAGTGTGATAGACTCGTTTACCTCTACTTAACTGGTACCACCAAACCTTTTGACTGAAACCAGTTCATTCATCGTGCTTGCTCTCAGTCATAATAATTAGTTCGCTGACCCTCGTTCGCTTCATCTGTACGAGCCGTTATAAGTGAATTTGTAAATTTTTCGTAACGCACTGCCCGCGCTGGATGTAAATTAGCCGAGGACACAGCTGTACAGGTGGACGGAACGAACATGTTGCATAATAAATACCGAACATATAAATGCCTCTCAAATTCCCGATATATTTTAATGGTTTCAAATTGTATTATCTTCATCACCAAATACTTGATACGATTGAACTTTCACTTATAATCTTGTTGATGAAGTTAATTGATGAAGTTAATGAATAGAATATATAATTACCGATTACTTGAGGATGATGAGACGATGCTCCCTATTTTGCCCTAGATTTTCGAATTTTATCTTAAAGTTACATCCTCGGAGTACATTCCAAGTTATTGACTTAATGACAACATTTCCATATCACGCGAGAGGCGCCCCCTCTCGGTGACTCATTAAAATTCATGCAACGCGACTTGTATCATAGCTTGACGAATCAGCGGGAGCGTTTGTGTGACGGTTTGCGTTATCTAGGTATATATTTGCTGAAACGTACTAGGTGTTGACAAGCCAACCTTCTTATCAAACGTGGTTACTTTTGGACCAATAATTTGGAAAAGTCTCATGTTCTCACATACCTATAACAATGTACTGCTCAAAAAAGTAACACATCTTTTCCATATCACCTGTCCCGAAAGTCAATAAATACTCTATCAGTAATAACTGTCAGATCACGATAAAGGAGAAAAAATATTTGAAAAAAGAATATAAGTAGTTCGACTTATGGCCGCCCGAACATATAGACTTAAGCCGCTTATAGTTATTTTTTCTAATTTCTTTATGGTTGGATATCGGCTACAAAATAGTAGCATTTTTGCCAGTGCCAAGTATTTCTTGATAATTGTTATAATATTAAAAGTGCCCTCGATGATAATGATGGTGTCACTGATGAGAAATGAATCTATTAGTGAAGCTGTGGATACTTTCCTGCAAAATTTACCGGACATCTATGGGGAACTTCTAAACTCAAGCTATACTATTCAATTTATGAACACGCAATTCTTAATATCTCACTAATATTACATGAAAATTATAAATTATTGTTTTGAGAACACACATGTATTGGTAATTAAAATAAAATTGACAAATTTACTGTTCAACTTCCCGCCAAAAAGTCAGCCCTTTTCCACCGCAGTGCATTTACAGGAATGACAATAGTTTGGAAACAACATTTCGAAAATAACATCGTATTTTCAAAATATGCTCTTCATTTTTATTGACAAGTAGCAACAATCTTGCACGCTCCATAGTGATGCGCAATCTGAATAGATACGTGTCCATGGATTAATTTGGACTAAAGAACATTTGTATGGCAAGTCCTTTTGTCTACAGGAACCGATATCATTAATTAACGAAGCGACATACTACATATGTAAAAGATATACATATCATATAATAATTCAACCAATCAACCAACTTGGCAAGCAATCAAGACTGAATCCAGGGTTCAATTCCAATATTAGGGGATACATTTCTTTGGAAAAAACATACATTTTTATTCTGGAATCATGAAAAAAATTTTCCTCATCCAAGTCTCTTTGTTACTATAATAGTAGCATTGTCATGTAAGGTATGTCTAGTGTTCAAACATTGCCCTAGATCCTTAGCATTATGACTCTGACTCCGGATCCACACCTCCCGATTCTGCCCATCTCTACGACAGTTCAGACAAAGAAGTCACTATATCTATAATTCACAATCCGATATTTTATTCCATCAAGAACCGCCATAAACGGCGCCGCTGCGCACATCAGTATTCTATGGCGTCGTAAACCCATGACAAGTTTCAGTATCAGAACGAGTTGCGATACCAATTCATAACTCGTCACTATTTATGATGTACTTGTCAATATTTCGTCATTTATTCCGTTAGCTTTTAAAATATGTTTGTATAATTAAAAAAAAATATAAACCTAAATTTCGTAGGTACTCTATCCCATTATCCCATTAATATTATAAATTTGAATGTTTGGATGGATGGATGGATGTTTGTTACTCAATCACGCCAGAAAAGCTGAACGGATCTAGATGAAATTTGGCACAGAGATAGATTATAGTCTGGTATAGCACATAGGCTACTTTTTATCCCGGTAAGATATATGGTTCCCGTGGGATAGATTTGTTTTAATTTTTCATAGAGCAAAGGATTGACATGATTTACAGAAAAGGACATACTTTTTAGTCGCGGGTAACACCGCGGGGCGCAGCTAGTAAATAATAATATTCGATTTAATAAACTGTGTCGCAGTGCTAGCGCCCTCCTCTTACAATTAGGTATAAATAATACCAACAAATAACTATTATGGGTTCTTGAACTATTACATTTCATGAATAGAACTCCATACAAACAATCCCGTTTGGCAGGTATTTTTTTGCAGTATGTTTATGATATTATGTTTAAACACATCCATACAGCCTTGCAATACATAGGTAGTTTATATAAAGCTAGATATATAAGATTGTAATCAGCTTATCGCCAACTCGTTTCGCAAAATATATCAACGCGATATATTAATATTTGTGACCATCCGACTATACAAATAGACACTTAGAATTATTAATGATACTTATCCTTAAATATATTGTTTTTAATCCATTGCAGGTCAACATAAGCATGTATGATCCGAGCTGTATGTGGAGCCATCAATGTAACAGGAAACTTTGGAGCGTATCGACAGATCTAAGAATGTATGTGGATATTTATCAGTCTTTATGGTAATAACTGTTAGGGGGAAAGAGAGGGGGGACGGGGGATATAACCGAGAAGGACCAGTAGTTTAACTTCATACCGACTTGAAAAAATGTTAAAACAATAATATCACAATCAAAAAACAATATCAATGCACGAATAGCCGCTTACTGATTAGCTGAGCAGCTTCGCGAGGCTGCTTTGCCTCGGTCAGTCAAGACGAGGCTCGTTGATAAAACACTTACACTTACGCTGCCTCGAGCACTGTCATATATTATTTACCTTGTTGTCAGCATGTTAGTATGAAGTTTAAAAGAAATGTTGCAACTACAAGGGGAAAATAACGTTAAAGCTAGTACACGTACCTACAAATATTGACGGAAAACTGGTTGAATAATAGTATATCCCTTTTTACAAACGTATTACCCCTTACAGCGATTCAGAAAACGTCTACCAAGCCTTGATCCTGGGCTTCTTCAGCGCATAAGTCGTCATTATGTGAGCTCAGAATTACGATAGCCCATATTAAAATAAAACTTTTGTTGCCACTAAATGACAATTGTGATTTTTTGTGAGCAATTTTTTTAAAATCGACCTTTCGAAATTCCGACCTCATATAATCATTAAACAATGTGGCAAAAAAAGCGCAGATTCAAGCTTAGTAAATTAATTTCGAATCATTCATTCATGTATTTTACGTAAATAAATAGATTCACATAATTATCTATATGTATTTTATAAAATGTGAACCTTCTGCCGCGTCCCGCTGACGCGTCCGAGTTAAGTCAGCGCTGGCCATATCGCATTACGTAAATTGGACGGAAAGTCGGAACTATTCCTTTGTGTTTTCCCCGCTTTCAGGGACAAATCGACTGTTATTCTATATACGTATATATCACATCCAAGTCGCAGTAAACAGACGTAAATAGGAGATGTCTGTTATTAAGGGTTTTGTTCACAATACGATCCACTTTCTTTCGATGTGTCGTGTAAGTATTTCCATCTAACGCGTTAGTAGATATGTATTATGTAAGGCTTGGTACCGAGTGGCTATGTTCCAGAGTTTGTAAGGGCATAGTTTTGCTAAGGAATATATTTATTAGCCATATTCAGTTTATTAGAAATTACAGCCATCGGTTGAGGTAGCGCGCCATGTACCCGAAACAGCCTTGTAAGGCTACGTGGTATATCTGTATACGGCCATTGGGCCATGAAACCTAAGACTTTATGCGCCTTCTTGATTTCATGGTTTGGAAGGGTCTTGAATTCCAAGTCTAAGTAGATTAAAAATCTAAAGCTACTGAAAACATGAATTGGAAGAAAACCTTCATAGGGCTGCTCAGTGAAGCACTTACAAAAACAATGTCTCACGTCTAACTGAATAACGGATATTTACTGTGAGTAAAGCCCTTTATTTATATAGAGACGAATTATGCTAGGAAGCGGCTGGAGTACAATAACTTTAGCAATAATAAAAGTGATCGTAATTCGTATGATGTGACCTTGGCGAGGAATATTAACTTTTGCGCTTTAACTCCTTCCACTTTTTCCAGTCCTCCATTATTTGATTGGTTGGTACCGATACATGGAGCGACCATTGACCAGCGATATCTGAGACCTGTGGCTCGAGCATATATTTGTACCTATAATGTTAGGGTAACGTAAGCGTCTTCTATCTCGCTTACGCCTCAAAGTCATAAGTTTGAATGACAGTGACAGAATGTTTACTAAATGATGTTACCCTACTGAGGTCTACCGGTAACAGTGCGATAAAATCCTTAAAATTAGTTTTATAGCAACTTAAATTTAATTTCATTCCAAGGTGCCTTTGACCTTGAAACCCATTTGCGACGCACAAGTCAACAGCCCTCAGTAAACACGTCTCGAACAGCACACTGTGCAGTTAATTGCCGAACCTCTGTCACTCCGAATGACATCCGAAGACACTTCAACGTTGTTTTAAGGACTCGAAGATGTTGACTACTGAATACTGAATGAGGTCAGTGTGCGTTTTACTATTTTTTAAAGACATTTAGACATTTAGACTAAGATATTTCATCATTTATGTCATTTTTACGCGATATTTTGTAATAGTTGTAATACTAGAAGGATTTAAAAGCCATGATAAGCTGTGTTTAGTAGGGGTAATTGGCTTTTAAATCTTCCGTAGTATAATAAATAACCTCTCTATAGAGACCTCAAAATATATAATTCAAAAAGGCTGTAAAAAGGAAGCCCTACTTAGCTTGTTAGCAATGCGTTCAACAAAGAAACCTCACAAACAAAGTCAATTCATAACTTTATACAAAAATCTCGCTCTGAAGTACAACGGAGCAACTGTTAACATCACTAGTGAGTTCGAATCAAAGAGCAATCCCACACTTTTGTTATTCAAATCACCCAGATTTATTCGCCCCACAATATTTCCTCCTACAATAATATTGCAACATCAGACATACTTAAAATGTCGGCCATAAAGGCAAAAATTGCCTGTTTTAACTGTAGATTAAAGTTGTAGATTAAGTACATGTTTTTTATACAATACACATGAATCTTAAAGCTACAGCCATAAAGTTGAATTCTCTTTGATTAATACCGAGTGTGACTTGCCAAATTTTCTTTTACGGGATTATATTAATTTTATCCTTTATACAGGAATTCTGTATCATGGTACATTACAGATTTGCTAAATTATTTCCTTTCCTCATCCATTCATATGTAACGTATTCCGGATCTTATTTCGTAGGTGATGCTATTTTTATTTTAATAACCGCTCCTTTATTGTGCAGGTAAATTGTGTGCGAGTGCCAATTTGAACGAAATTCTATATGCTGTGGTATAAATTATATAATTTCACGGAATTTACCTGTATTTACCCGTGACAAATTTCTACCAACGTTATGTGACTCCTTTGTGCCGGGATATGTGTTATCCGAAGCAAATCTAAGGTTACAACAGCCGTATTTGTACGTGCTATATTAGTCTTTAATATTGATTTGTAATTTAATAATGAAAATAATATCGTCAGACGAAAACACCAACGCGCTACGCTTGTATTATGGGTACCGTACAATGGACTGAGGGCGAACCTATTATGATTAATACTAATATGATTTGGGTATGAACATTCGTGCTTATCACACAAAGTTTGTCAATGCATATTTTGTTTCTACAATTTTTCCTTCCAAAATCAATAACGCGATAATACACCACCAACATTATTCTTATTATTAACAGAAAATAGTTTCAGAGAAAATAATAATATTTTTCGTTAATAAAAAGTTTGTTGAGCCCAGGAAAGTGAAACTGGGTCGCGGCTTATGGCACTTAGCACCCATAAATATGGTATGGGCCGTTTTTTGTTATGACCAAATATTGAGATTTTACTCGCTTACCTGTCATGGACGTTAAATATATGAGCGTTCATTCTCAAGCTGCTTTATCATCCTAATTATCCGAGATTCAATAATTAGTGTCAATAATTGTATAAAAATAAACATCCAAGTTTCAAATGAATGTAAAGTGCGGTTCAATCTTTGAACTGTTTTCAATCTGATAAACCTCCATTGTGAAATGGTTTCAGAACACACAAATATTTCCCGGCTTTTAAATTTTTAATATCTCTTGTAGCGATCAGCGACATCTCTACATAATGTCGGGCTCTCACAAAGCTTTCCTTTGACTCTATTTCAAACGGTACCTGCTCAATGTTATCGGATTTATTTTTAAATAGCTCCTGCTAAGCCGAGCTACGTAGGTTTGCCCGCGTAATACAACCGTTGAAAAGTATTACCATAATATTATTTTCCTAGAGATAAGGATTAAAACCTCCGGCTCACAACATGTTATTTTTTTGTCTTGTAGAACATTATCTCCCATTGTGACTATTATTTTTTGCGGTTTATAAAACTGAATATATCGTGATGGGGAACAAAATCTGGTAGGGTGAATCGTATAGTATAGAAGTCAAGTAATATTTGTTTCTATTACTTCACATGTGGTGTGTTCGTATGGCTTTGGTCGTTTTGTTACCATTTATATTCGCATCGTATCGTTTTATTTTTTAGTGAAACTTGACCCACCACTCACTTCCACTTCTGTGCCTTCTGCAAGCCACGATCAAATGCACTGTGTTTTTTACTGGGACTAGGCCCGCCACACACTCCCGTCATTGTTACTGCAATTAGCCAGGAGCAAGTCCACAGTCTGCTATTAGCACAGGTAGTTCAAATATGAGACAGTGCATCGGTACTAAGAACGCTCATAGTTGAATAATGAAATACATCTGTATGTGCCCCGAGCTCCAGTCGAGCGCTGCTAATTATTCAGGGCGGGCGCCGCCGGGGCGCGAGCTTGTTCATGTAACATGGAATCGGAGAAGTTTTGAAATATTTATAACTTGAAATTTTGTGTTAAAGCATAATCAGGAGTTGAAATAGGAAGTGAATTGTTTGTTGTATTTCGTATATTAATTTCTCTTTAATCATCTATTTTTAACCGACTTCAAAAAGCAGGAGGTTCTTAATTCGGTTGATTTTTTTTATTATGGGCAGCTTACAATATTACGGGTAAACCACTATGGACAAAATGTTTACCCCTTTGGATTCGTCTTCTTCTTTGTAGTGTAACCACACCCGCAGTAGGCCAGCGCGGTGGATGGTCAGCATCAGGGGATGCGAGGGGCTGCGAGGGGACGCATTGAGGGGTAATATGCCCGGTATAACTATAATAGGCTCGCCCACTTTACATTGGGACCAAATATCAATTGCACAATGTGGGTACACTGCAATGCACCTCTGCTTACTCCTTTGGGGATTGCAGGCATCATCTCATCCGTTCAAATAATGAAATCGCAAAGTAATTTGGTTAATATATACACTTTCCTTGATTTGTTGAAGTATCTTATTTAGTTACTAGCTTCTGCCCGGCCTTCCGATCATGTTAACTCGATGAAACATAGCCTATAATACTCATGCACTAGCACTAGCACTCAAGAATAATTAGCTTTCTAATATTTGAATTCGGTTCAGTAAATCCGGAGATTACCCCCTTCATCCACATTTACAGAGTAACTATTAGAGTAGCTCTTTATAATATTAGTATAGATAAATACAACCACATACATGATATTATGTCACAACACTAGGTCTATCGTACCCCCTCGGTACATCAACCAAGGACACAGCATTCTCTCAGACCACTAATACTATAAAACCTACACGATTCTCTTCATATGACAAATGAAACAGACATATTGCAACAAATTGCATATTTATGAGCGAAGGCACTGGCGGACGGATGATAAATATCTGCCGGATGTGACGTCACGACACCCGCTTCCGGTGCAGGTGAATTTAGCGAGTTCCTTATGGAATCTTATATCCTGCTATGGTGATTCGTTTACAAAATTGGGTTATTTAGTACATAGCTGGAGTTATTCTCTTATCAAATACAGATAGTATGGTATAATGGTTAGCGTACAATCATAAACTGAGGGACCTTTTGCCTCTTAAGATTTCAAATTTTATAAAGTATTCTTTCCTATTTATAGAAAGTTTTTGTATGTACTGGTACATTTACAAATAAATTTTCTTTTTGAAAAAGCCTAGTATTGCCATTTGTTAATTGGTTAAAGCTTCTATAAATTTGGGGATTAATGAGCCTATACACAACTTTTAAAATTTTTCTTTACCTAAAAACCTTATTCCTTAGAGGAGGATTACGGCCAGCAATATTGTTTGATCGGTTCTGTAATTCGTACTGAAAAATTACCTCCAGTTTGACGGAACTGCACTCTAACCAGAGTTAAAGCTATTAAACTACCGCCGTCACTGTTATGAAACTCGACAACGTTATAGTACGTTGTATTGAATTACACTTTCGTAACCAAAAGGCCCTTAAACCAGAGATTCCACACGACAAGATGTTGCCTTAATTATTTTTTTTATAAATTATCACATAACATTTATCTTAACCTTACCAAAGTGTTCTGATACGCAATGGGAAAATATAACGTTTTACCTCCTTATTATTTAAAAAAAAGAGGAATAAGTGCACTAGATCTGCCTAAAATAAGTGAGCCTATTCAACGGAAAAAAGATTAAAGCATACGCTTTAATAAGAAAAAGAAAAGACCCGCTAACAGCAGGAAATATGATCGTCTTCTTTGCTAACAGCTTGGTAATGTAGTCTTCTTCGTAATTTTAAATAAAAGATGTTCTCTTCAGGGTTTTGGGTTTATATTATTTTTACAATTCTGTTACGCTGCAATTAGACCATCATTGATAGAGCGAGAGGGAGGACGAGCCAGGCATGAATATGCGTGACGTGACATCTGTCAATACCATGCTACGTCCCGTTATATTACAGGTAATATTTTGCGTAGTCGCGTATTTTGTAGCCCAACCATAACCTTAGCTACGAGGTAACATCGTTACGCCGTAGACGTTGCTACGCCGTAGCGGTGTCGTAGCTAAGTGAGGTCTACGACAAAGTCTTGTCTTAAATTTTGTTGTTTTCCGGCGATAGTTTACTTGTAAAATATGGTACTAAAATGCTATTTAATAGTATGCATGCTTTGGTTTGTTTTTAATGATATATTAGTTTGGAGCAAAGTATTCTAGTTTTAATTATTTTGTTTCTGATGGAAACTTTTACATAATATAACATAATATTTTTTAAACCTACAAATAAGACTTCAAGACTGCACGTTACTGTGTTTTCTTAAGTCGTACGTAGAACACTGCCAGTGTTCATATTTTAAGCCCTGTTAAATTTGTATTATGTTTGTAACTAAAGTGTTTTGTTGTTCTCATTAGGCTTATATAGAGCATTACAGTTAGTCGAATCCGGAGCCTTCACGCCTCAATTCCGCTCAGTTCATTGAACGAAAGAAACAGTAGCCGAACAACTTCACCAACAGAAATAAAACATCGCGGATTCGACAAACTCGTTCGTTCGATGAACGAAGTTTTTTCATTTGTCGATATATTCGGTAACAAGTTTACGAGGTCAGGCGCAGGATTAGGGCGCGATCGCTGGCCGGGGCTTTAGGAAATACCGCTACAAATTACCTTGTATACTTATTAATGTTGAGACGTTGATTTATTGGCGGAGTTTCTAACTATTAACTGACTTATTTGCTATAGTTAATAATAATAACTGAACTATAGCCGTCCAGAACATATATCCGACACTTTATACTTTGCAAATAGATTAAAGATTAAAAAAAAACAGTGATAGCCAAGCTGATAAACCACTTGCCTTAGTAAATAGGGTCGCAGGTTCACACGCTGGGATTTCTGAATTGCATGTGCGAATCTCAATTTCAACGAGGATTACCACTTGCTCGTGCCTTAGAGAGAGAGCACGTAAAGCCGTCGGTCTTATGCCTGATCTCTCTCCGGCCGTGTCAGATTGTCGTCACATCGCACTATGCGAGTGAGGAGAGAGAGAGCGCACGTTATTCACTGTAATAGCTAGCTAGTAAAGCCAAAGTCCACCACGCTGGCCCAGTGTGGGTTGGCGGACTTCACATGTCCTTCGACGGGTTCTCTCGGACATGAAGGTTTCCTCACGATGTTTTTATTCCCCGTTTAGCAAGTGATAATCATGATTGAAAATGAGATTCACAAATGAAATCCAGAAATCCCAGAGATGGCCGAGGTTTGAACCTGCGATCCTAGTTACCAACGCAAGCGTTCTACCAACTTAGCTATCACCGCGTCATTTGATTAACACTAGTTTATTATCTAGAGTTCTTTTCAAAGGTTCCCGCAAGTTCAAATGGATTGAAACTAAATGGAAGCAGACACGACAGCTAACGAACTGCTTTGAAAATGTCTTCAATCTTAATGAGCGAGATAATTGTTTCCCAATAGCTCGGTGCGAAGTGCAAGCTGCTAGACTAAACGAGTCTCTTTCGAATTAACTTTTAAAGTATGCAGAAGTCTTAAAAAAAGACTTGATAGTTTGGTCTGATTGTGTAAATTAGAGCCTACTACCAAACTATCCTCTTATAGCTAGGTAAATATAAATGACAAGTGTAAAATTATGTTTATCATTGTTATGTTTATCACTGACGGACTATTTGGCCGGATGTTCAGAGTCACTCTGGACATCCGGCCTAAAAGTCCGTTTTGTTTTATTTTCTGAAAATTTTAGATATATCCAGAGCTTTACTGGTAGGGTTAGCAGATTCATTTTGTCATCATCATCGTGATCGACGTCATTATTATTATCAGGGATACTTATATTTAAAATAATGATGAAAAACATTTTACTTGACACTGGCAAAATGGCAATATGTCGTAACCGATTGCAATTATAAAAAAAGCAAAAATACACTCACATACGGATAATAGAAAGCATGATAACGTCATGTTCCCGCGGTGTTTAACAGATGTAAATTTATATCCGCACCGACTTCCGGATAGCGGATAATCCGCGAGGGTGAGTGATGCCGGATGCTCGCGGCGGATAACTAGTGTTCTGTAGTTAACCAGATATTCATGAAGGCAGTGATTTTTATTGTATAAGGTTGTTTTTTGTATTCGAACAACCCAGTGGACTCTGAATACCATTTTTTACATTTTAATAGGCACTCAAATAATCTCAAATAGTTATGAATAAATATTTGAGTGACTGCATAGGTTTATTTTTCGGTTGAGGCCGTTTAATTTTTATGCACAGTTGAGAATTAAACGATAGGTGGTAAACGATACGTGAGTTTTGAAAAGAAAGGTTTATTTTTTTAACTATATTACGCACGCATATATTTACGAAAAAAAAATACAGGATTCCATAGTTATATTGTGACGATTGAAATGGATATAGTAGTCAGGATACTCGCTTACACTCACACACACATTCCTAGTATAGTAAGTATACTGCTAATAAAAAATAATATGAATCCCGCTAAAATATATTCGACATTTAAAACCAAGTCGGCAACCGTCCATTCGCTACGGCCTGTCCAAAAGACCCGTCTAATAACACAGAGCATTAAAACTTCGTCACGGACTGTGAATCGTTGAAATTCTGTAATAACGCAGTACGTACGGCACAATATTTTGTTGTTGCCGGGGAAATGAACAAACTTTTATGCTTCTGTGATTATATTTTGGTGTATTACGTTTCAGATGTTAATGTGAATATTTGTCTGTGTAGAATGGCTGTTCTTGTGTAACTTAGCATGATGATAATTAAAATGAAAAGTTCAGCATACCGTTCATTTTAATTATCGACGAATAACAAAACCAACCTGATGGATCTTACTAGTAGAGGAAGGTGTGATAACTATCTTACCAAAATGACCCGGACAAACAATTACTTCATTGTGAAAATGTCTATCAAAACACTCAAGAAGACTGACGTCAGCATCTCCTATTAAACACAGCGCTTATTTCCAACTTATAATAATAGTTGGGTGTACACTTCTACCCCTCCTCCCAGTAGGGGGGGCATTGAAACTGTTAGACACACGCGCTCCGCCCATTACGTTCTTGGTCAGTTCGTTTTTAGTTAAAAAGTTGTTTTCAGGTGACACACGGATAAAAAACATGAAACACTTGGATAATAATGTTTAGTTAAACCGTCAATCCTGTCTACTCAATGAAGAGATGCCGAAGAGCGCTGTTATATATCTAGAGTGACAAGGGAGATCTATTAACAAAACATATTCTTGTGTTCTGAATTTTAGGGATTTCTTCTTCACATAAAACCCGTGGCCACAATTACCCAATAGTTAAGCAATACTAACACTTGTGTTGCCCATGGAAGTGACCTCCGTCCACCCAGACTGCCCCCCCACACCCATCGCACCACCGCCCCGGCGTCTAGACAAGCCAATTAATATTTTTTTTGCGCCTAATTGGCGACACATCTGACCCAGATATTATTACAAAAAATCTGGCAAAGGTGATTCTAATTCGAGTAGTTAGGGTTTCGTAATGGTGCTTCTACACTTAGGATATACACTTTGAACCTACACTTATTTTGCGATTTATTAAAAATCTATTTTATAAAATTGCTTGAAAATCAAATTGTCATTTAGTTGGCAATAATAGTTATTTTTATGCAAGGTTGCAAAGGTGTTATTTGGTGTGTGTGATTGTATTGTGTACTAAGCAAGCGAGGGATTGTAAGATTGAACCACGAGCGTAGCGAGCGGCTCAAAAATAGAATCCTGAATATCATAAAATATCCCACTTGCCAATGAAACACATCTCCCATTTGTCAATGAAACACATTTATTGGAAAAATTACGATATTGACGACTTCGAACGTTTCATCATGTATTTTATTAATAGAAACGACAAGAGTTAGGTACAGACACTCGGTACACTATTACCACAGATTAACTAATCGTTCTTATGCATTAATTCGTCACGTTTGAAATCCCAAAATCTTTTCCACTCTCGGCGATATAATGGACTTTTGCGAGCAGATTTCGAACAATAAAGACGGCCATTCAGAGCCAGTGAGATGAATAAGGTATTTTTTTAAATCGATATTAATTTTATGTTTGCAGTGCCGGATTCCCTATGCCGTGGTTAGAAGAAATGTGAGAGACTAGCGTTCTCCACCTATCAGCCCACGCAACCATAAATGTTATTCTACTACTACACTCTTAATGGTCACAGCGTGATGGTACTACCATAAACTAACCAATAGGAAACGTCTTAAAATGTTTCGTGGTACCCGTTCTTTGAATCAACA
Organism: Pheosia tremula; assembly: GCA_905333125.1. Lineage (NCBI taxonomy): Eukaryota > Metazoa > Arthropoda > Insecta > Lepidoptera > Notodontidae > Pheosia > Pheosia tremula. Next base: position 198,055 of record HG995420.1, read on the forward strand.
CCATGGTACAGATTGACTCACAATCTTTCAATCTTTTGGGGTCGAGTCACCTTCGTCCGTAGGAGAATTAAATACCCTCGAGATACCCTACACGTGACCCTGGGTGGTGCCAACCAGGTGACAACTCTACTGGTGGTAGGCTTCGGCCGTGGTTAGTCACCACCCACTGAACAAAGCCATATCGCCAAGCGGCCTAGCCGTGTTCCGGCATGATGTTCGGTGTTGCCATTCATGGATGGTGGGTCAGATCAGCTGCGCTGCATGTGCCTAGTGAATGTAGCGTCTCGATCCACTACCGCCTTCCTACCTAGGCAAGTATGCTCCATCGTAGATCTCATCATCACTTACCATCAGGTTAGATCGAGATCAAATACTTGCCTATAATCTACAGACAAACTTTCGATATTTTACTTTCGAAAAACTAAGTGACTATAAATAGATAGGTCCTTATTAGAACAACATTACAGCTTAATCATGAATGGTGACATACATAGATACTATTACCGCACTTTAAAACATAACTTACACAATATAATCGTCATTGTATTTTATTCTCGCAACGTCTGTGATTTATCACAATAAGTACAGTCGAGCAGAGCGTCAATGCGACGATACATTCCTTGTTATTTACTGCCATTGTCCGCGGGGCGGCAGCTGTGTGCAGTAATGGATGTGTGTATTTAGTTGTGATGGTTCGTCTGATTTATGTTATTGTTTTGAAGTCTCCTTCACAAATACAAGAGGTATAGGAGCTGGCATTTCTTTCTTTTTCTCTTGGAATCCTTGACGTGAAGGATAAGATAGCCAAAAACTGTAAGTATCTAATAAGCTAATTTTATAGCAACTTGTTTTTGTGATAGCTTATATGATGTAGGTGCTATAGATAGTAGAGATAGAAAAAAAACTCAATACAGTTTGTGTACAACTCTATGATCTCTATTCTGAGAAAATACCGGATGATTCCGAATTCGTGCTTACTTCCAGTGTAGTGTACTCTACTGTAGCTGTTGCAGTTCGTTGCAGTCCAATGTTTGGTCCTATAAACTGCATCTCTACCTCAACCATATTTTCCTATTAAAATTTAAAATATTTCCATTATAAATAAAGATTGAATACCCTTGCAACGGATGCTGAATGTATCAATGGCGGCAGGATCCGCTGCATACTACTTCAAAGGCTGAATGAGCTTTACTTTGTGAATTAAAACGCATTGACGCTCGCTCTATCAAAAGGCGATGAATACTCTGTTTCGTTTTGTGGTGCAATTTATTAGAGGGCAGTCTGGGCGCCGTTAAGTATTTCTAGTATATTTAACCAGTTATTTCAGATGTTTGTTTTGCTAACATTGGCATTCTGTAACGAACGCAATAAACTTGTTTGTATTAAGATGTTTTTATCCCAGTTGGATGATATGATCAAACTTTGGTTTTGTTGGCTAGTGTGGTACCAATATCATAAACAAAAAAAAATGAAAAGCAAAAAATAATTAAAATTAAAAATCTTAACTAAATTTAATATGTAACGAATGTTGATTCGGTGCCAAACAAACAACATAGTCGAGTATTGCCGGACTACGCCAAAGACTATTCCTACAAATTGGTCCGTATCTCGTTACTAAGTATAGTTTTATTATTCTTCGTCGACTGATAATGTGGCACTGACTTAAAATAGTTATTTAAAGATGAGATGATAAAACATTTCAAGGAAATCTAGATAACACAAAAACTACTGCTCGAATCATGATGAAATTAAAATGGGAACCTCTTTGAGGTATACCTTATTCATTAAAAATAAAATCATCCAAATCGGGTCATCCACAAAAATGTTATGCGTGGAATTAATAACCTCCGCCATGTTTTCGTCGGTTAACAAAACCTACCAACTTAAATTGTAAGTTATGATGCAATGATTACATAAAAATGATGATAGGTACAGTTTGGTACATTCGAAAAGGCGCTGCATTAAACAAGTATACTACTTGCCCACGGGCGCCGTTTGACGACAGTTTATTAGTCTGGTAGTTTCAGCGTATGGGACCACACAGTTGATGTGTTAGTCTGTAGTATAATACGAGAATATATTAGAGGCAGATTCCCTCCACACATATGCTAATATCGCCTTCGAGCCATCGGTATGCGCTCGATAACATATAGAGATCAGAATCGACTGATAAGGACGATTTTAATGCTATTTAAGCTATAAAATACCTACGAGACAAGCTATAACACTCTTAACTCTAAAACAGACAGATATATTAGCTCAAGACAAAGCCCCCCCCCCTGTTACTCGTGTTAGCCTGGATCACATTATTTAGTAAGTTTATTATATACAATAATTACAAAGAAAATACTCGTAACTTAAATATTTACAAACTAAATATATAAAGAAAATTACATTATTATACAATATAATTATATCGCCAGATAGAAACACACCAACTGTACGGTCCCACACTAAGCAACGCTTGTATTATGCGTACCGTACAATGGACTGAGGGTGAACTCAGTATATAATACTTATATAGATATTAAACATCCATTCCACTCGGGTACAAGCTTTCGTGCTCATTATACAAAGCTTGTCCATACCAGGAACGAACCCGGGACCCTCGGTGAAGGAAACAGGATCACAACCAAGCGCGCTAATCAGGTCGTCAAACCAAATATAAATTAAAAAGAGAATAGAAAAGCTACCTAATATTTACTAACACACTATTTGTATCTAGAATTTTATGTGTGTATTGATGTAGGCCTCTCAACAGGATCGAGAGAAACAACGCATGGTCTGTGGGTGTCACCTTCTAATAATAATAACTATATCTTATTTATAGGTACACAGCCTTGAAGCTACTAGCATTAAGTCCCCTTCTGTCACTAATACACCCAGTTTACTTCGCAACTGAGACACAACAACGAAAGTTTGCGAGTTAGTTCGCGAGACTCGACTCCATTGACAAACTTGGCAAAGAGATCGCTTCGCTATTGAACGGTAATAAGTCATGTAGAAACTTTGTGTACAATATTTGCTGGCGAAATTGGTTTTTATATACGTGAAGATTTAGCAAAATTATTACAAAAAAATATATTATAACTAGCACCCCGCGGTGTTACCCGCGATTAAAAAGTATATCATTTTTACCGGGATAAAAAGTAGCCTATGTGCTATTCCAGACTATAATCTATCTATGTGCCAAATTTCATCAAGATCCGTTCAGCCGTTCTGGCGTGATTGAGTAACAAACATCCATCCATCCAAACTTTCACATTTATAATATTAGTGGGATTATTGAATCAGCCCCCTTACCTACTAATGCAACTCAAATCAAGACCTCAATCGAAACACTATATCAAAAGAGCAACATAAAACGAAAGCTTTGTAAAGCGTTTGGTGGTTCCAGGTTCGATTCACGCCTGTAAAAATATACGAATATAATTTAACAGTAATTTGCCTTGCTCTGGGTGTTACTGGAATCATCCATAGACGGATTAAAGGTATAATACAAGCGTTGCTTAGTTTAAGACCATGCAGTTGGTGTGCTCGTCTGGCGATATTATTTGATATTATCCTCTAGTTTATACTTTTAGTTCGGGAACGGTTCACCTCCCACTCAGCACGCCTACTACTCCTAATAAGATATTTAGGTCATGGAAAGCCAAATTACAAGAGCCTAACAAAAGCAAACTCTGTTTAAGCCCCAGTGCAAATAAGGGTGCTATTATTTTTTACACATTTATTTGTGGCATCGTATCTTTAGAACTGATTAACCTATTCCTATTTGCATATTTTTTACTGGTAGGCTTCGGTAGGTAGGCTTCGGCCGTGGCTAGTCACCACCCACTGAACAAAGCCATGTCGCCAAGCGGCCTAGCCGTGTTCCGGCATGATGTTCGGTGTTGCCATTCATGGATGGCGGGTCAGATCAGCTGCGCTGCATGTGCCTAGTGAATGTAGCGTCTCTATCTACTGCCGCCTTCCTACCTAGGCAAGTATGCTCCATCGTAGATCTCATCTTCACTTACCATCAGGTGAGATCAAGATCAAATACTTGCCTATAATGTATAAAAAAAAACAAAAAAATAATAATTGTGTACTGCTATTTATGAGATGGTAAATGTCTCTATCAGTATCCTTATGGACTACGTAACAGACACAGTTGAGTGCTTTTGAAATCTTATGTAGAGCTCTTTAAAATCCGACGTGATCTAAATATAACCTGGGCAATTTTAAATTTCAAGGTATAACCTAAATCCATGTATTCTTTTCTACTAGAAGCAGAAGTCTATGTTTGATTTTTCCGCCTATGTTGTTCGCAGGTTGCCTGCAGCTACAGCGTATTACACTAGCTACTGCAAGCGATGCGCCCTCTACCGACAAATGTATGGAAATATTCATGTTCCTACATGCACAGTGTAGGTAGAGAATACACGGATGATGAATGAGATTCAAATTATTATTTTCAAGTGTGCAAATTTGTGTCTATGATTTTAGTTTTTTTCTTACAAAAGCATTTTTCAGAGCCTAGTTTTGTATAATGAAAACAAACAAGAAAATTGCATTCTCATCCTTAATGCCACTCAATGTAGTAGCGGGGTTGGATCCACCCCCGGTTCTTTATCATCCCCTCAATATAACATGGCGATATTTGCATACCGCCCCACTATTGTTGAGAGGATGGAATTTCCTCTCGACGTTACACAAAACTACCTTTAGTTAAGTGGATATTCTTTAGGAATGCTAAATAGTGGTGATGGTTGCGTTGTTTGAACGTGGAGTTACTCGGCAGTGGTATCCAAGAAGGTCGAAATCTCGCTTTGGAGAAGTGTGTAGCTTCAAACGCATACTCGCACCGCCGGCTCCAGTTATTTGCCATTTCGTTAATGATTATCTTTTGCTGATCGTTTAGCTAGGTAACCTGAACATTATTATTGGCCTGCGTGGTGGAATATGACCCAAAGCCCCCCCACCTTGGAGGAAGTGTGCCAGATATGATAGGTAATAGGTTAGCTCAGTGTAACACGAGGGCTACAATCCGTTAACGATATGTGAGTGCATAGAGTACGCCTGTACCTACCCCCTGAGTGCCGTTTTTAAGAGGATGTCATTATTTGTTCTCATACTCATTGCATGAAATAACAATCCAGTTATTACAACTGTCAAGTGTCAACTAAATGACGTAGACTTATAGACAACCAGGACATTGGTGTACCTTGGTATCACTGACCTGCCTGTAGAACCATTACTTTTTCGTGACGTAATTTTTAAATGTATTCACTTGTTTTGGGTATAGCCTCCACTCAATGCAAGAAGAGTTCGGTTTATTAAATATTTACCCCCGAATTTAAAGACGTTATATAACTTTATCAAACGTCACATAGTACTGCGTACAAGAGTTTTGTTTTACGCAGTACTATATAACGTTTGATAGTTATAAAACATCTTTAAATTTGGGGGATTATGTTTAAATCAGCTATTTAACTCTAGTCCCGTGTTATATTATATTGTATCGCAGATAAAACACCTCACTTACTCTATACAGTCGTGTCGTTAATATCGTTAATAGGGGAGCTTTGTCCGCGTCCGTCTGTCTGTCACTGTTTTTTGTTCTAATTAGGCGGGAGATAGCTCGCGTCTGTAACACCTACAGCTGAAAGAAACAATGTATTTATCGTTAACTTGGTTAGTTTTTGTCCCAGGCTTGCCTAGTTCATGTTGAGAAGAAAAAACTTCTACCACATTACTATTCGTGTTGATGTGTGCGTATGTTAAACCTATGTACCTACTAGCCCTACTATTTAAAACAAACTACTGTCTTTAATTACTTTAAAGTTAGAGCTATTACCACATATTTAATGGTCATAGTTGCTTGGTCCTGCACTAGACTAGAGAATCGGCTTCATCGTCTCATTATATTCTAAACCCATATACATAACAGTTTTAATCCATTCACAATGGTATTACAAAACGATTGTAAACTATTTATCTTTAAATCAGTAAGATTTAACACATTTTTTTTATTTAAAATCTACTTCTTATTATAGGTACAACAGATTACAGCAAGATCCCGAATTAAATTCACCGTTTTATTTTCGCATCGCAAGCCCTCGGCTAATAAGTCGTCATTGTGATCTCAATCTGAAGTAATCCCAACTCTCCGAACTTGGCTTTTCATTACAGTGACACTTGAGGGCCCTTAATGAAGACGAAGACTTTTGTTTTGATTCCGACTTCCTTATTTTTGTGGCTTTTATGTAACTTTAAAAATACATTTAAAAGAACGCGATGGCTCGTTGTGACGTTTAATCGTCACGATTATGTTTTATACAGGATTAAAATGGATTATGTATATCAAAAAATCCCGGGTCTGCCCGCATCCGGACGGACAGTCACGGGTTGCGTATGAATCATTAATAAAATCCCGGGCCCAGTCCCGGAGTCAGGAATATTTGATACGCCCCGCGCTACAAACTCCACCAAAGAAAAAAAATACAATGGCGTATAGTTGGGAAAGTAGAATATCTATGCCTTGGTGACTGCTTGCTTAGTAACTATCATAAGCACTCATTGTTTTATGACATAATTACTATTATAATATGGTAAAAGCAAGTAGAGGGAGTGCGAAGAAAGGTGTTCATTCTCTTTCACACACGCCCTGACTTATGGGGGTGGTGGCACGGCCTTGCAGCATTTTATCTATCTTTTTTTCAGAGAGCACCACCATCATACGAAGACAAGACCAATACAAAAACCTTTCCTTTCATAAAAAAGGACTCTATAAGGCATTCCTATACAATATCAGCAATGCCAACTATAGGGGATGAAAGGCGAGTGGTGGAGGGCGAGGGGGGTTGTCTAAATAACGAAGCCTCCGCCGACCATATGGGGCCCGTTGGACATTGCATATTGTATGTAAATGCACTCTACACATGTAGAGCTCGGAGACTGCGTGATATTGCCTTGTCAGAACCTCAAGTCCCTTAACAATTGACTCACAATATAATGACAATGGTATCGTTATCACAAAAATATCAATATTGACAAGTCTTTGGAAGTAACTTACCTTCCATCATTTAACTAACTACGAGGTATTTTGCCTTGATCCACAACAGCGAAGTTCCTTCAGTTCTTGGAACAAGTCGACCTGAAAAAGTTTGGTAACGAATGCTAAGCTTGGTAAAGAATTTTTCAGATCTTAGTGCGCGGTGGGAAGCTCGGTTACCACCAGAGGATAACATCTTAATAACCTCGGGCTTTGTTGTATTGAGACCGTCGTCTGACAAACTGATATGCCTTAGTACACCCTATACTCTCCTTCATATATCAAGTATACAAACATCAATCGCGTTTGAGCCTACGCAAACTAATTACAAGCAAATACTAGTCAATATAGAGAACATATTAAGTTAACAAACATAATTACACACACTAACAATCACAAGTACAAACAAAAATATCCTGTACCCAAAAATGCAGTACCATTCTTTCATCGGCACATAAAGATGATATATTAAAACGCATAAATATCATTTACGTCAGTCGGCTAGGGGCTAAGTGATTGTGACTTCGACACACAGCCGCGTGCGCCAGGATCCTTCGAAACTACCTACTCGAACAGTAAAAATATATCACCATGCATTATGCAATAGTCGCGGGTAAACGCGGCTGAGTCTCACACCGATGTGTTACGTTGGAGACATCAAAATACCAGAGCGTTGTAGTGAATTGTAAGCTCAATTATACCAAAGATTAAATATGACACTATTTGATAGATGAAGTTGTAAGGACAGTCCTGTTTTAGTCCTGCATGACGGAGCCCATACGGCAGCCATATCATTCGATATTTAATTAGGACAGGAATATCGATAATCTGCCATATCAAGGTATATCGGAATCTAGCCCCAATGCGATATAATTATAATATTATTGCCGGACGGCCACACCAACTGTACGGTCCCAAGCCAAGCAACGCTTGTATTACTGACTTACCTCAAGATATTTGAACTTCCTTGACTTGGGTACAAGTATTCAGGCTCATGACGCAAAGTGTGCCACTACCGGAATTTGAACCCGGTCCTCTTGGTACAGTAGGCAGCTTCACCACCAGCCGTACCGATCGGATCACCAATACGAATAAGGCTACTGTAGCGACCTCTTCAACCGCGCCACAAGCTACACAGTTGGCGCTGCAGACCATTCAGAACAATTGACTCCTCAAACGCGCTATGAGAGTTTTCGGAGCACGTAACATATATATATTATTATAATATATATATACAAGATCCCGACACTAATCGTTGGAGCATAGCGGCCGCCCCGCCACGCATACCAGCCGCCTGGCTGGAAAATCTTCCCTTTTCGGCTAAACTACAAAAAAAGTGCCAAAACTTTTTAAGCTAGTTTTGGATGTTCTGTAACGGTGTGAGATGCAAGCAGAAACCGTATTCTCTAATGAAGCGGTCCATAAATCTGTGATATTGTACTGGCGACGTCCCAACTGTGGCTGCCGACCCTCGTTACTGCTGAGCTGACTCCCAGGACCTCGCCCGGGGCCGGGCCGTATATTCCTGGTATGCCTAATTGAGTGTTTCCTTCTGCTGGACATCCTAATGATGGTGTCAATGTCGGTGTGGACCTTGTTAAGAAATGGAAATAGCATCATGATGCCAGTGTTCTAAAATGGAATCCCTATCAAATTAAAAGGTAATTTGTGGTTGCAGCCTGGACCACAGAGCCCAAAAGTAAATTTATTTTGTGTTTTGTGAAATTTTATTATGTGCTGTCTTTCTTTAAATGGAATAAAATAAAATAAAGTGTGGTATAGTATCACCCACAATTAGTGGTTAAGTATTAACATAGCGATAACAAATTCAGTAAATATCTACACATTATATAAATAAAAATATGGACAATATGTCTATGTATCTATCTCGCCTGTGCACGATGATTCAGAAAGGGTACAAAGCCTTGAACTAGCGCTTCTTTTCCACACTTGTAATCATTATGTATTTTGAAATCAGAATTTTAATATGAAACCTTTAAAAGAAACAAATTGTTCCCAACCAAATTATACCGATATAACCGATTTTTAAATTAGACGCTGAAACGATGAACTAATTTGTATTACTAGTAGATTCCTGCATACATAATAAAAAAAAACTCACCCGCTCATGCAAGCCAGTGATGAACATCGATCGGATTCTAATAAAAAGGTAAAAAGCACGGAATCCGTGTCTACAAAATTAAAGGAGAAAATCCTTTGAGAGTTCCAATAGGGCTTATTAAAACCATCCCAAGGATGCCGCGGCGTTTCAGGGTTGGATAGGCTAGCAATATTATTTAAGCTTATAACTTTGTGAGCCTATATTGCATGCATGGTGGTGAATGCATGCATCACGCTTGTATTCTCCTAAGTGGTGGGCAGGGGTGCACCGCAGTGCAAAAAATAGCGCTGAGAGTATTTGGCCACAATGAAATAGGAAACGAGCTTATACCGGACATAATACCCCAACAATGCGAGTAAAATTCATTCGACTGGCTTAGATGGGGTTGGTGAACTTCACACATCTTCACCGTTCAGCAAAGCCGTGTGTATGTACAAAGCATGCATACCATAGCTCTACCCGGGAGTTTGATTACATCGCCAGGAGTACATGGCCTCTGAAGTAATATTAGTTGAATATCTAGCTGGATTGGCATCGTTGGTCGCTTCACTGAATCGAGTCCGGTGTATCGTCTATCCCAGACACGAGGTTATCATCTTGGTTATTAGCGCGTTATGGGATGCAAAAATAACGGTTAAAAACTATGAAAATCTATGAGTCAGGCTCGTTTGTGGAGAGAAGATATTGTGTGAAATACACCTACTAATGGTGTAACAAACACCGCTTGGTATCGAGCGGAGGATTTCAATCAATCTGATTGGTCCATTACGCACATCTCACCTCTCCGTTTCGTTAAAACCTGGCTATATTATAACATCAAAAATAAATCGCAACCTTTTGTACAAAATACAAAACTTCTGATAACAAAAAAATCTGTATCGCAATCTGCTCCATAAACGATAAGTAGAAGTCAATAACCACAGTGTAGGTTCCCTGGTTCGGCTGCTCAACGATATTTACGTGGAGCGACTGTCATCTCCCATCTGAGACTTAACTAGTGGGACCACTGGTAACTAAGCTAAGACCATTTGTAAGCTTCTGACTGCTTGTAAGATATCAAAGATATTGAAATAACAACCGGGATGCAGACTAACGTGCCCTTTGAACCACGTCAGATATTATAATTCGGTCACACGAGGCCCAGTCGAGACATGCATCGACCTTGTCATCAAGCCTAATAAGCCTTAAACCCCAACCAGATTTAAGAATCAATAAGGTTCAAAAGCGTTTGGCTGAAAGCGTTCAATAAGCCGCAAGGGTATTTCTAACTGCACCTGTTTGTCACAGAGAGATGTGAGATATACGAAATTTGTCTTAATGGATGCGGCTTCATAGCCAAACTGAAATGTATCAATTTGTTTGATTTTAAAAACTGATCGATCAAAGACATTAAGGTTCTTTTTTTAATTCTGCATGAAGCTCTTAAGCATTTTGCGTCATAAGCCAGCTTGGGACCTATGGCCTTGATCCTTCTTATATTGAGAGAAAGTTTGTGGCAATAGTAAAACATGTACCTGATGTGTTACTTTGTGAAAAAAATATTTAGTTGACAATTTGAAATTGTGACATCACATAATTATTACAAATACGTGTAAGAAGCGCAGGTTTGAATGGTATATATACCATTTCTGAATTACGCTGTACAACATTTGGATGTATACACGGTACCTATACCAAAACAATCTTTATTAAAAAAATTGTCTGTCTGTCTGTCTGTTTGTTTCGGGTAATCTCTGAAATGGCTGGACCGATTTTGACGGGAATTTCACTGGCAGATAGCTGATGTAACACGGAGGTATTTAGGCTATTTTAGAAAAAAAAATAGGATCTCTCGAAAAAAATTAAAACCAATGCTGCAGCGCTGCGCCTGATTAAGTTTGATAGCAACAATCTGCAATGCGTCCCTCGGGATCAGAACGCGCGAGCAGGCTGTTGCCAACGGTTGAGTCTTTGTTAAATACCGCGCGGACGAAGTCGCGGGTAACAGCTAGTAATAAATACATGTCGTTACCACATAAGAGTGAGAAAATATCAAGCAAAAGGCTTCCGTAACCTTATCCACGAGATTTGTTGATCGTTGCTCGACTCGTCCTGCCTGCAGCTGTCAATGTGTCCCGGGCTTCCTCCCCCCCGCACACCCCTCGCACCCCTGTCCCCGGTCCTCTCATCCTGTCCTCGTTACTGTCCGTACCGACTTAAATGCAAGCTTACAGCCACGCGGAAATTTCTATTTGAAGGTGGACCATTTTGTTTGTGATGAACATAACTTTAGCTAATAAGCCGCGTATTGACCCACCGAGTAGCTTTGCCTTGCGAGACTGCTTTGCTTTGCTCAGTCAAATCATGGCTCTTACTAGGCAAACGCTTGAACTGCCTCGCCTTGGTACGTCAGTTTACGTGATTTTTGAGATTAAAACAACATGACGTATTTGAGCTCAAATACATTCGGTAAAAGTCTTAGTTCAGTATGTTATTACCTACAAAGTTCTGATTTATTTTCTCGTCAAACCTGTAATTCGCAGGAAATACAGATCACTACACATCTAATCATTCAATACCTTATCTAAAAGAGATCTGGACGCAGCATCTGCGAATCAGAAGGTTCCCAGTTGGCAATCAGGCCCTTATGAATTATGTACTAGCCCTCGATCATTCCCTACGAGAAAACCGTTTGTTTTGCTTTTTCCATGGAAAAAATATATTTATGTGTGGGTGTGTATAAATTGTTTTTTCGGGTGGAGCTTGGCTATGAATTTATTGTTGATGGGTAAGCCCTTTGAGAATGTTCATTCAGTATTCTGTTTACAGCAAATCATGAGATTATTGTACCCGCTTTGTCCAGATAAAAAATAGTTAATCATTGAACCTTATATAGATATAATATTTCCGGAAAATTTGTGTCGCCTATCATATGAAAACCAGGCTTAGTAGACACTTTATTATTTTAATAGCCTGTACATCAAGTGCGAGATTATTCTTAAAATAAACGTGTATTTTATAGTTTACGTATTTAGACAGTTTATATAGAGAATTGAACGTTTGATATACTGTCCGCTAGAGGCGCTGTTCAATTCTCGGTACAAAATGTCTGAATACATAGACTATGAAGTTTACTTACCTAATACGGTTAGGCTAATAATAATCTTTCGACGGTTTCTCACAAACATGCTGATTTCCTCTCGATATTTTCCTTCGCCGTTCAGCAAGTGATGATCATGGTTGAAAATGAGTTTTACACATGAAATCCCAGAGGAGTGAGCTGGGGTATGAACCTGCAATCTTCGTTACCGAGGCAAGCGGTCTACCATCGTGGCTATCACTGCAATTTATACATCCCTGCCTATATATAATATTGGAAACGTTTGTCGTGTGACCAAGAGTGTTGCGCGCCAGATTAAACAAATAGAAAATCTTACCCCTACCCCCTGCACGCCGAAATCTTACCCCTACTAATGGTATAAAAATACTATCCAGTTCCAAAATCCATAAATGAGTCGTGTTATGTCAAATATAATTCCAATCAAAGAATGCTCAGTTTTGAACCGAGAAATTACTTAGCACGCAGGTGACATAAAAAAGGCTGGCTGGAAGCGTGTTAAATGACAGCTCTTGAGCGAGGCAGTGCGAACACTTTCCTCGGGTGAGGTACGTACTGACTGAGCGGGTGGAAGCTACATCGCTAAGCTCCTCGTCAACAATACACGGCTATTCACGATTTGCCACCATGTTCGCAAATTCTTTCCCGAAATTAAATTCTAGGCGATGGAAACTCACTTTATTCTAGTAGTACGACCCTCCCCCTAGAAAGAATGGATGTTTCTCCGCTCTGGCAGAATCCCAATATCGCCATGTATTAGATTGGCGAGAATCGACTTGATCTACGGGATGGAATTAACATTGTTCCCTACGAGTGGTCAAAGACAAGAATTCTTCCCTCCAGTTAAGGGGGGAAGCCACGCTCTATACAAAGTTATTTGTTTAAATAGAGTATCATCATTACAATATGCTACAAGGTATTTAGAGTATGCGAAGAACTTTTATTAATTTAACTTAATAAATGGCATTTGAACATTAAAATTATTTATAGTTGGGTGATTTTTTATATAAATAAATACCGACTAAGTCTGGCGCCTGGGTTTCTTTAGCACATTTGTAAACACTATGTGAAGTCAAAATTTTGATTTTTTTATAGAAAAAAATCCTAAAAATATTATATTCGGCTCTATGTTGGGAAGCTTTTTTTAAGTTAACGTGTCGAAATTTTTACTTTTAGTGACATCTAGTTTACACTTTCTGGATTTCTCTCTATAAAAACTATGTAGTTCTCTGTAACATTTTCTTAATATATTTGAGAATTTTACTATAGCGCCTGCAATTACTTAATAAAGCATAAAACTTTTTTATTCCTACGGCATTAAAGACGCTAGCAATGAAATTAAAGAATAAAATCTACATAAAATCCACTGCAAACATATCTCATGTGGTCTGTCATAACCATAATTGTCGGCCCCCAAATGGGATCTTAGCGGAAACGGAATTTATTAAGTCTGCCGGCACCCTAACACGATTGGCGCGATGCCAACACTGAACAACAGAAGAGTGTGATAGATATGTATGTATCATTTATTCTTATGTACGCATTTACTATTATGTGTGGCTGGACAAACAGATTGGTAGGCTCCTAAGAGTAGCAGCTTCTATTTCTGGTCTTAGAACGGCATGTTGGTGTGACATGTTCCTTACTTACGGCGGTTGATTTGCATACTATTGTCTCAGCTACTGTAATAACATGAGTACATCAGACAAACTCTGTCCAACTAAGGGCTCGTTTCGCCATATGCTGATAAACGGTATCCACTTATTTGACAGATGGCCCATAAAAATTCTGTCAAATAAGTTGTGGATATGTATTTTCATTGCCTAACAGAATCTCAGTTTAGAGTTTCTTTACTAAATCCGTAGTAAGTACCCAAGTAGCTAATTTCAGTGGCCTCTGCAGTATTGCACCAAGTTTGCTAACACAGTCGACTCATAATGGATAGCAATGTACAGACTAACCGCGCCGCTCGCGACGCTACCTCGGTGACACGACACGCACGAGCTCATACCAAGGCAAACGCTCACACTACCTGAGCGGTAAGTAGGGACTTAAGACCCACAACCTATCGTAGTAGTAAGACTCTTATGATTGTTCTAGGCTTCTGGTCAATATTATAAGACTTCCAATCCAGAAGTAAAGATTTAAAAAAGTAACTGTACGCTATTCACTATCTAAACTATATCCCGGAACAATTTAAGGGTGACAATTGCTTTTGTAGCGCGAATTATGTTCAATTGAATTTGTTCAGCGATTCGAAAACGTTTTCAGCATTAATGAACGAATTCTGATTTCATCAATTTCCAATTTGAAAGCAATGTTGATTGAAACCTCTCGACGCGCGCCCGCGGCTACTAATTATTCCAATAATGAAGGAGGCATAGATAATTGTGTCTTTAAGGAATGCTTCGTATTCCCTTGATTATAATGGATAAACACCAAGTTATCTGGCAGCATATAAATGGAGTAAAATAAAGACATGGTTTTTATTTTACTCCAGAGTGAACTAACGTAGTTTTGTGCTGCACGAGTTTACCGCTCCTGTCTCGACAATTGGCATTAAAAAATATACAAAAACTAGATCTTAATACCACTACTGTAAGAACTAAGCTCATAGAGTCCCTATTAAATAAGCTGATTTTCTAATATCTTACCGCCACAGGTGATAAGAGGTGTCTGTTCCTTGAAAATGCTGTCCGCATTGTTGCCATCATTCCACGCGGACAACACCTGTTTGATATACTATACTATATAGTTTGTATACTTACTTCCTTGTTTCAGTTTTCTCTATAGTATTAAGTAATCGTACATTTGCATAATGAATTCTAAGATATACCTACAGCGCGATTCAGAAAGGTTATACCAACATTTAAACCTGGCCTTCTGTAGCTCATTTGTAATCATTATGTGAAGTCAGAATTTTGATAATCCACTTTTTTTCAAATTGTTTACAAAATATATTTGTTTTAAATCGAAATAATTTAAATAATGACTTATACCCCTTTAGAATCACGTTATAGTGTTGTACTTATATATAAACTAACCCACGAATTTATATAGGTACGTTTTATAACTTCATCAAACTTTATAATAGTACTGCGAAAAGCAAAACTCTTGTGCGCAATACTATATGACGTTCGATAAAGTTATAAAACGGCTGTAAATTCGGGAGTAAATATATAAACGATACAATTAATCAAACTGAAGAGAATTTGTTTTTTTATGTTGTGTTTGGTAGAAGAGAAACCGTTTATATACACCTTTGTGGAGTCTTTTTTGTGTAGTTGGAAAAACTACACAAAAAAGACTCCATAAAGGTGTCCCTTAAAGGTCAGTAATGCGTAGAGCAGTATTCAAAACGCGGCCATTACGGGTACAAGCGGAGCCACTTTCAATATAGCCTATTAACTTGATTTATACCAAAGCGAGGTACGCTTTAAAACTTCGGCAAGAGCGAGCATGGGCACATTTTATGTATGGTTCCATACCAAGATTTAGTAAAATCAACCATAACTTTTTTTTTTTTTTTTATATAACAAAGATAAACATGTGAAATGATGAAAGTTTACTCATATCAGCACAATGTTTCGCACTTGTAAGTAGTTTTTTTTTAAATTACAGCTGGTCATAAAGTAGATTCTGCGGGAAAAACCATGCAAAAACCTTGCAGACTTACTCTCTTAATCAATTATTCATGTTATATTAATTTTGATGTACTTACAGATAATTTAATAGGGGAGATTAAACAGTTAATTGCCAAGATAATCGTATTGACGCTTCTACTCGTAATAGCTTTATGTTTTAAGACATATGTACCAAAAGCCGAGGTTCTTTGAGACGTGCCGTCGTCGGTAAGTCAATTCGCAGCTAACAACAGTTAAAGAAGTAATCAATATTTGTGGTCCCGTCACTCGTGATAGATAGTTTCTCGGCTAACATCTTAAAGGAGTTCTGTGTTGCTGGCTTCTTTAATTATCGATCAAACTTGTTTGGTTTCTAATTGGAAAAGTTGACAAGCCAAGGGTTAGTGGTGCATTCCTCTTCCCCCATTTGTAATATTTAAGAGAAGTAACTGGATTTGCGTGGGAAATAAAAGTTAGCGAATTATGCCTAATGCGTTAAGCCTATAATGACATATTGCACGCGCATCTATTTACATAATACATGGCAACACACACAGAAATGTGTCAAAGAAACAATAAATATAAGAAGTATAGGGCCGTATCACATATGTATGCCATGTTTGATTAATTTTAACGTTTTTCAATTACCAGTCTGTATAACGAACCCCAAAAAAGTATAGTCGTTAGCAAACTTGGTGAGGATATATGGCTAAACATATCGCGGTCATTACACGAAAATATGTTAAAGTTATAAAACTCATTTATTGTCCATATTTTTCTGTGCATTTTGTGAAATGTGTTGACGGAGTGATGTATGGGGATAAGTTTAAGTTAAAAATTACACGTTTAACTCTTGAAGGTCGATGTCGGAATATAACTCTATATCAAGATCAGTTAACATGCGCACAATGTGAGAATACCTCTTGCCTCTTTTTGCGTAGCCTGTTAGCCTACCTACCCAAACTAGCAGGATTTTAATATGTGTAAAAGAGAATGTTAAAAAAGTACAAAATGCTATTATATCTGTATTATAAAACTTACCTGGAGCAAAAGTTTCTCGAGCCAGTAATGCCGGAGTAGTGAGCACGGATTAAAAACTAATTAAGCAGTATCGATAACAACTTGGTCCTAATATTTGAGCGTGGGCCGCTCTACTTACTGCACCGGGTGGGGTTGCGGGTTCGATTATCGCGTGGGCAAATTATCTCTTCATAATTTCCTCTAATCTGGGTTACTGGAATCGTCTTCAATCGGTTGTCTGGTATCCATAATATAACCGTTGCTTAGTTTTGGCCCACATATTTGGTGTGTTCGTCTAGAAATATATTTATTTATATTTACGGCATTTTTTAAAACTATGCCTAAGACAACCAAAGAACCAAACCATTGTGATAATGTATGTATGGTTAGGTTACCTTATCCTGTTTACAAGGCACAGTTTTTTTAATGAAAATACTAGCAAGCCTAGCACGGCCAGCTGTGACGAGACTAAATGTACTTTTTCTCATTCTCATAATTAAGAAAGGGCGATAAGAACTTGGTGCCACATTGACCGTGGCAAAAGTCTTGCCTTGTCCCGCGTGCTAGGCCTGCAACTCGCAATATATTATACGCGCTGTTAAATTTTAACTATCCTAGAAAGATCTTACAATAGGGGATAACAATTCTGTTATACATCTTTTGTTGTTATTGTGCAGCCGAATTGGTGCTAATAATTGTTTCCTAAACTACTTATAACTATAAAATGTATTATATTTTATACTGCGTTCCAAACCATTTGTGTTTCCAACTACTTAAACTAAAACTATGTTTTTTTTTATTTTAAAATTGTGACACTAACCATAGTTGGCAACACTGAAATTAGTTTATAATCCCGGCTCGAGTCGGGGGATAGTTGCGCAAGAGACTTGCAACTTTTATTGGAACAAGTTAAACGTTCGCGACGGAGAGTGATCAATGTATATAAGTAGAATACGCAAAACAGCTAAGACCCCACCTGTGCATCGGAGCATTAGCGATGTTTTTATTAATCCTATTTTCACACCAATTGTACGATTATGAGTTTTATTGAGCTCACATAATTACCGAGATCAAAGATCGACAAACTTCATCAAAATGGGCACCGGCAGCCTCTTAAATAATTAGACAGGCAAATACTCTAAACGTAATGGTGCGTGTAGGATCCCAAACATAAGCAACTGTTAATTTTAGTTTGAGTTTCGTATAATGCAGTAGTGGAATTAAAAAAATAAATTTCATCCAAGTCCATTATTTAGAAGGATCCCTGAAACAAAACCATTTTTAACTCAATAAATTCCGGTCGCGAGCAGACCGGTGCTGACGTCACGCATCAGTCACGGTGACGTCACGTGCCACGCGCCACACAACCGACGATGCATCCCAAACACAATCACTCAAAAGTGTACTATTAATTTTGTTTGTTCGGCCATGAAACTAACGGCTTAAATCTAATCTAACTGCCAAGATGGAACAAGCTACCGGCGGCGCGGCGTCTTTGTTCCACGTTGACTACAATCTGGGTGTTTTCAAGTCGAGAGTGAACAGGTACCTTCTAGGCAAGTATGCTCCATCGTAGATCTCATCGTCACTTAACTTGCCTATAACGTAATAAAAAAAAATCTATCAATGCTTAAGCGGGGCGGATAGCGAGGAAATACCACACGTATTTACGACGTTCTTGTAGAAATATGTTTTAAGATTGTTATTTATATTTCAGTAGCGTTTGTTTGTTATCGCAAGAATACGTTAGTTATGGTAATACACAAGCTTACCGTGTCTAGTGGGTACCTTTTTTATAATTATAGAACAAACGTACCACCCAGCCCGGCCCGATAACTACGTATTAACTTCGTTTAAGTTGTAAATGTACTTACTAATGGATTCTACAATAGCCTGTGTACGTACATAACCTTTGACCAATAATAATATTGAGGAATCAAATCGTTAAACATTTATAAATATTTGTAATAATTTAAAACAGTTTAAGCATAATTATTACTCAGTATTAAGTTGTCATTATGAAAATCTTAGAGTGTACCCACTCCCTAAGCCCAACTCATGTAACCGAGTCACTCAATAAATTGTTATGAAACTATTTTATAATGAATAGGTACACCTCAAAGAAGGCGGATACAATCCCGGGATTGAAATTTAGTATCGGGATTATATTCCTTGACTGTTTGTCATATTGTACTGGGTAAACTACTTGGAATGCTTTAGCAATTCGAAGCCGCATGGTGTAGCTAGTAGTCCCGCTGATCTCATGGCCATACTAGTCCACTCAAACAATTAATTAATGTGAACATGGAGCGAGTGCGTGTGACAGAGACAACGCACACCTCACTGTATCAGTGCGCGGTGGACATGTTGCGCAAGAGCTGGTGGCTAAATAGCAAACAAAACAAATATTTATATCATATGACCTCAATATCGCAGTTGGTAGCCCGTAGCCCTGCTTCCTGTGCAGTGTGTCCCGGGGTTCGAATCCTGGTAGGGATAAACTTTGTGTTATGAACACGAATGTTTTTACTGTATGTAATACTGGGTTCGCCCCCAGTTATTTGTACGGCACCCATAATACAAGCGTTGTGCTTGGTGTGAACTTGGCGTGAACGTATAGTTGGTGTGTTCGTATTAATATTATTATTTATACTGAATAAATACCATCACGACGATAGAGAATCCTCGAACAAGTAGGCAGAAATACACTGCAGTAAGCCCATATTTCAATAATGATAGGTATTTTGGCCTAAATGGTGTTTACCCTATTGTCATTATAAGAAGCACATTCCCCTCAATGCCAGGGACATTCGGGATTAAAATCTACATGTCTGGTATGGAAATAACCTTGCATACATGGTGTTATTTTAAATATTCTAATAATTTTACATATGTTTGGGGAATGTAATGTTTATAACCAACCGATGAACTTCTAATTGCAACACCTTAATTATATTAAAATCTCTTTGGATGTTGGTTATGGTAAAATTTCGGCCGTAGGTAGAAATTAAATTGAGGAAGGTACTTATGTAGACACGGTTAAATCGGCAACTAAAAGTATTTTCCACTTTCAACAGCCTAGCTCCTGGACTATTATGAGCGATGACCGTGCAGTTTTTAAATTTTACTTTATTTTTTGCTAACTTTTGTTTTGTTCTTTTGTTTTATTCATTGTCCTGCTAATTGATTGCGGGTACGGACTTCTATAAATGGGGATACTTAGACAGAATTCCACATACTCGTGACTCTTGCTACATCATAATAAGGTTCATTTTATTTACACTTTCGTGTCTAAACTCAGATCTTCACTGGTCATGTGAGTACCTTTAAAAAATGATAACTACAGTACGTAGGATGTAAAGCGATTAACACAAATTTTATCTAGTAACTACTTAGTTTGGGGTCAGTTTACATTCAGCAGATATTTAATTAGGGGACAATAATAATGTACGTATACACCTATTTAATTTATATTAGACTAGATGACCCGATGTCCTTCTTATCACCTATCCTAACGACATTAAAACTCTCCCTTCATCTGAGGTTCGACAGACCAACTGACAGTAAAAAAAAAATAAAGCACAATAAAGACTTATTTTTCGTCCTTGCATCTTTTCCATATTTTCTCACCGGGTAAACCTTCCTTGGGCTACGACAAACATTTCAAGACCAAAATAAGCTAAATCGGCCCAGCCGTTCTCGAGTTTTAGCGAGACAAACGAACAGCAATTGGTTTTTATTATATAGATAAGTAGGTATTTATTTATTTACTTACTTTTACACTGCGAGTACATACACACCTACTAGAAAGGTCCGTTTCATTTCAATGTGTTGTCATTTCCTAAATACATATATAAACACTTATGTAAACCTTTATTAAAAATAGCCCAGCGAACCTTAATAATTGTCTTGAAATAGGCTTCGACAGCCCATAATAATATCCCTTCAGCCCACGTATCGGGCCGGGCCATTGAGAGTCGATACTGGCTGGTATTTCCCCGGGGGCTGGCCCGGCCGGGCTAAATTAAAAACGCCACTAAAACGACTTTCATGCCCGCATGGGTTCCGTTTTCATTATAAGCTACGTACAGACTAATCGAGTAGCTTCGGCCCCCTTAGCTTGCTGATCCAGTGCTCACTATGGTAACCATGTATCTACTACCCAGGCAAGCGCTCATGTTGTTCGATGGAATTCTGTTATAAGTTATATGTCTTGCTGTCAGCCTGACAGCTTATGGCAACTTTGCATAAACTGATAGCTCAAAGTAATGCTGGGGCATTCTGCCTGCGGTAAGTATCCAAGGCGGCCTCGTGTGGTTGCGCGATCTGACATCACCTGAGCTTACTTGGCCAGTGATAAATCTTATTTGTATTTCTCTTACGTTATTATAAGTAGATTTTCTCGATTTTAGGTGTTTCGATACAATCATCTATAATGTAGGTATAGTTTTTTCCTCACTATTTATGTCTCGGTGGTGATATATCTATCCGAAAACTGTCCCTAGGGGCTGGACATTCTTGACATATTTTTGTATTTTCACTTTCCCATAATTTTCGAGGCGCCTCGAATGCCGCCAACATACATAACACCCCGTCAAGCTATGATATATTTCTATGAGAACTTCCTAAATAGAAAAAGGGGTGGAATATAAGATGCTCCTCACAGAAATCATATTACTTACAAAGCGAAAAACAAAACAAAAAATAACAGAGCGCCAAACAGGGGCACGATATTTCAAAGATGCGATGCGTTGTCAAATCACGACTTACGACTCTCATAAATAAAACGTACAGAGACGTCACGTGCTTGGCCTCCCCCCAGCTGTGGGGGGAGGCTTGTGTAAATAAATCATGGTCACGTAACGCTGCATGCGAAGTAGTCGGGAAAACGGTTGGAAAACACTCTTGTGTACCCGGCTTGAATGCAGATAGAGCGATGGCGGCCCACACGGGGAGGTTTTCCGAACTACTCGCTTAGAACTTTCTTAGTTGCTGTCTTTGACAAACTAATTGACTTTTAAGTGTTCGAATGAAGTATACGAATAATACCTACCCATAGCCTACGAGACAATATACAAGACTTACATCTGAAAAAGGACGACATAGTAGCGCTTTCTATGACACTTCAGCACACACGTCGGACTATATGTTCTTAGTCGTTTGTAGCAATACATTGTATTGTAACGATCTCTTCATACAATTCTGAAACGCACTATGAGAGTTTTCGGAGCACGTAGCATAGTATATATACAAGACTCCGACAAAAGGCGTCGCAGCATAGCGGCCAGCCCCGCCGGGTTTACCACCTGGGCCCTAAGTCTGCTAACACAATCGTTTCATAATCGAACAGCAACCGCTTAGTAACTGTAATTTTTTTCAGATATTGTATAGGATAGGCCCTGGCTGGAACATCCTATGTCCGCTAAAGTATTATGATATTTTTGGAATAGATTTCTTTTTATTCAAGAAAGAGAAAGACAACGATGATACGTCTACACCTTCGATATATAAAAAACTCTATAATTCTTATGCCATCAATATCAATGGGCTTAAATATAGTATCGTTCGCGCTCGCATTATGAACCTGTATGTTTCTCTCCCCCTGGTTCCCACACAGGCCGCAAGGACGCGACTCCTGAATATGTGAATGGGTGATGTAATACGAAAAATCAACTCGTGATGGGTGTTTGTGAAGCGCCGCGTGCGCGCACACATTTACTTTGGCGGTTTTATCTGTTCGGTTACTTGGAAGATTTCACCCCATTTTTTAGATGGAAAGTGAGGTGATCTTGATCGTATTTTCTTATGGAAACGCTTAGCCTTTGGAGATTATATATTATAACACAGGCTTCGTTCAATGGAGAATAATTGTTTACCTCTGTATTGGCGGTTGAGAATAAGGTGTTTACTGTGGACTGCTGGTTAGAAAAGTCTTATCCTAGATTTTTTTATATGGGTAGATTACCTAATCAGAAAAATATATCTATACGAGTACATTCATCTTTACCCTATGACTAGTGCCTAATGCTCAAACTCGAAACAATCCATGTCAATAGTATTCTTCAAGTTAAAGTTAAAACATGTAAGCGGCAACAATCCCAAATTATTACAAAAAAATAATTAAATCAACAGTTTATTCCACAAATCACAGAGGTAGTCCAGTGACGGATCGGATCCAAGATCTGACGAGGGGGATGTTGCTGTACACTCCCGGCTGCTCCTTGAAGGCACAGCCCACACCAAAGGAAACCAGACCCACGAGTTTGCCGTTAACTACTGCTGGACCACCTGAATCACCCTAAAAATTTAAGAACAAATTAACCAACCAAAGAATTACAAGAACTTAACTATAATAAATTAAATCGTGAAGACGGAGTATTATAAGAATAACTACAAGATTAGAGATGATATAACAATAATATTCAAGAAGAATTTGCCGCATATACAATAGAAAAAAGAAATACTGAGAGGTGAAAATGATATTCAAATATTAGCAAGATAAAATGCGTTTAGCTTGAATGATGAAGATAGTCAGGAAGTTCTTACAGATAAGCTTTCTTTACCCTTGTAGCGACCACTTCAACCACGCCACAAGCCACACAGATGGCGCGATTGAGAATAATAGACAATTCTCAATACAATCCTGAATCGCGCTATGAGTGTTTTTGGAGCACGTAAAATATTATACATATTATGTATAAAAAGATCCCGACAAGAACCGTTGGTGTAGCAGCCGCCCCGCCAGGCATACCACCCACCTGGCTGGAAGATCTTCCCTTTTCCGCCAAACCCTTAACTAAATATGAACACTCCGATATTTTTTTCTTATCATCTCAACACCCAAAATTATAATTTCTTGCCATCGCAGTCAACGGATGAGCCAATTGAAAAAGCAACATTAATACAAGGGAGCGGGACCAATTCGATTCCAGAACTCACGTGACCAGATTATACGCCAGTAATGTGATAACCTTTATTATTTAAAATGACACTGTACGTAATGATAATGCACCCAATTTAGAATAGTATATTAATGAAGAGTGAAGAAATCATTAAATATATAACGTTATTAATTAGTACGTATAGTTAGTTATAAGATGTACGGGTGCATAACAACTTGATAGATATGGATTCATACAAATTAATCCACTAACCTGGCAAGAGTCCTTTGTCCCATTAATTAGTCCAGCGCAGAACATCCTTGGTGTGGTCTTCTTGTAGTTCTGCAGTGGAAGCGAGTGACACTCCTGCGGCGACATGATGGGCACGTACACGCGCCGAACAAAGTCCTGCATGGCGCGTTGCTGAAAAATAATAATTCTGCAAACAACAAATTCGTAGCTACGCGATGACATTATCACCCATCCTAATACCACGTCTGAAAATAATTAGAAGATATTCTTCCAATGATTAATGCGAAGACTTTCCTATAGGGCATCCCCGGCTTGGCGGACGAGGCACGCTTTACGAGCACTGTCTAGATCACAGACAGTCCAGCTAGGCCCTTTAGCTAATGATAATCATTGTTTAAGAACCAGCGCTACAAGCCGGAGCTTGGGTATCTAGCTTGAAAACTAGCAAACACTGCAACCTGTAGTTGGGCTTCGCAAGCAAAGGGGAAAGCCTACTTTACTAAAGTAAATAAAGTCTTACGTACCTTATACTGCGTATGTCCCCACCCGCTTACAGCGACCATCGTCCCCGGCTGCACATCAGCTATATTCCCGATGGCAATAGGCCTTGATTGTGGAGTCACTGGAATGGGCTTCTGTAGGAGCACGAGCTGATAATCATAATCGTGGGTGTGTAAATCGTTTGTGTGCCAGAGAGGGTGGATGAAGTGGGCACAGATGGGATAGCGGGTGGCGATGCTGCGTTGGGCGGAGCCAGCGTGGACATACTTCTCTTTGTCTCTGGAAAAGGAGTAACACTAAATTATATATTGCCTATTGGATGGCTTGAGTACAAATAGACTAACTCTCTCTCTCTCATTTTCTAAGTGCACTTAGCTTTTTATGCTGCTGCCATCTTTCTTTGGCAGTTTTGTTATTTTGTTTAATATCTGAAGCGTTGGCAAGATAGAAACCAACAGAACAATTTATCGTGATGGGTAGTGTGATGAGTGTTCAGTGATGTTGTGATTATGAGTCTACATTTAACGCCTTTCTGCCTTGTTTCTCATCATATTAAAGTATGCTTACTTGCAATGTGCAGCCGTGATGATCCATATCGGAGCGATGATGGTGCCTCCGCAGTACAGTCCGTAGAGGACCTGGTAGGGAACATCCCTGATGGGCACCCTGCTGCCGCCTATTATACGGAATTGGAGCTGTGGAGGACATAACTAATGGTTTATCCATACTTTAAACATTACCAGTCGAACACAAGACGGCGTACGATTTGCAACAGGGGGTTGATCATTTGTTTCTGGTACATCTAACTCTGAATCTGCAAAACAAAGACACCTAGATTTACACTCTCAGGAAAATTCTTAATATCTTGGTGGTATTAGCGGCAAACAATTAGATTGAAAGTAAAAAAGTTATGAGTTGGAAGTAAAATTATCCACTTCCTTCCATTGTCACGGTCTTTCAATTGACATATATAATCCTTGGCCACGTGTGAACGCTTCCTACTGATAACGATGATAGTGAAGTATTTATATACCAAGATTAAGTGGAATTTTCCAAGTTCCACTCACATCAACAGCATCTTTCCCTTCCTCTGCTTCCGGACTGCCTTTCACCAGCTCCGGGTCAAGGGTCTCGTGGAAGTACTGGTAGTTCCGCGGTGGGACTTGCCTCGACACGAAGATCTGGTAGTAGTGGTTCACGCAATCTGGTGTTAGAAGACCGGTGTATGTGACTGCAGGAGAAATGCCGTTAGGGGGCTACCGAAGGAGAATGTGGAATCTGGCCACATCCTCCTATGCTAATGGAATATGATATGATATGGGATATATATGAGGAAAGTACTGTGCTTTTTTCGTGGCTGATGATCTTTTTAAAAAAATAACAGAGAAATCCTATCAAATTTGACGACCTGATTAGCTACGTGAGTAGAGACCCAGCCTTCTGCGCTGTGGATCCCGAGCCTGGTAGGAACAGACTTTGTTTGATAATCACGAATGATAGCTACTCGATTCATCCCCAGTCTATTGTACGGTACCCATATTACGAGCGATACTTAGTGTTACACCGTTCGTCTGGCGATATTATTAATTAGTATTAACTAGTCACATCAAAGATATTCCTAGATTTATTTGTAAATCATATTTAATTTGGGAAACAATTAAACTCTACTCACCATTTTGACTCAACACAAAATTAACTAACACCAAAGCACAGATAGCACTTAGTACACGACACATATCCAGACACTGAGACAAACACAATATTTAAATTAAGATAGTTTGAAAAACAATTCAGTGAAATATAACCTTTGAATACATTACATAATTACAAACCAAATATAATATATTGTAGAGTACGATAGGTTCTACTTTTCATAAAATGCATTATATATCATGGAAACACATTTTTGGAAAATAAAACAAAATTGACTACTGTTTAACTTCCTGTCAAAAAGACAATCGAGTTATTAAAGTCACCTCGAGTGATCTTGTAGAATAAATATAAAACTACATACTTAACAAAAACAAGTTCGATTTTTAAAT
Organism: Pheosia tremula; assembly: GCA_905333125.1. Lineage (NCBI taxonomy): Eukaryota > Metazoa > Arthropoda > Insecta > Lepidoptera > Notodontidae > Pheosia > Pheosia tremula. The sequence goes on from HG995420.1 coordinate 224,629, forward strand.
CAAAATAGTTGTGTTGTTTTAAACATACTGATGTTGCTATAAGATAAAAAAAGAACATGCAACCATTTTCAAATACTTTTTTTTTATAAATAAACAATATGAAGGCACAGGTCATAGGGTCAATACAATCAAAGCAAAAAAAGAAATTAGGTTTACATTTTTAGCCAATAGTTTTACAACATGTCTGCCTGCACCGAGAACTAGGTGTTAACTGAAAAAAATGGATTTTCAGCATCTAGATATTTAGATCCGTGTCAGATCGTATGTTCACGCTACTCAGTTCAAATGTGATTGAATGCTGAGGTTATAGAGTGCAATCTTGCATTTTCTTTATAACATTACTAGAGTAGTGAAAAGTATTCTGCTGTGACGTCATTTGAAATTATTTTAGTATAGGTTGGCAAGGGGATTTAACTCTCATTACACAATTGAATCGTAATGAAATTATATCAAAACGATTCGTTCTGTATCTTCTGTTTGTCTTTAATAAAAAGTGCCAATTATGAAGTCACTAGCTGCGCCCCGCAGTGTTACCCGCGATTAAAAAGTATGTCTATCCCATGGGAACCGTGCATTTTCCGGGATAAAAATTAGCCTATGTCCTTTTCTGACTCCTAAACTACCACTACCTATGCAAAAAATCATGCCGATCCTTTGCTCTATGAAAAATTTAAACAAATCTATCCCACGGAAACCATACATTTTACCGGGATAAAAGTAGCCTATGTGCTATTCCAGACTATAATCTATCTCTGTGCCAAATATCATCCAGATCCGTTCAACCGTTCTGGCGTGAAAGAGTAACAAACATCCATCCATCCAAACTTTCACATTTATAATATTAAGTGGCTTTGCCCGCGCACTAGGTAATACAGAGTGAATCAGAGATGGCATACTAACCTTTAAATCTATGCCTATTTAGCGCATTTGTAATCAGAATTTAAATATATCAATGGTTTTAAATTGTTCGGCAGAAATCACAGTTGTCATTTTGTTAGAACCAAAAATATATTTAACAAAAAGAAATATTTACAAAAAAATCGAACTTCACATAATGATTGCAAATTCGCTAAAGAGATGCAGGTTTCATGATTGGTAGGTATATCTAACCTTTCTGAATCATCCTGTATATAAAGTACCTATAGTCGAAATACATATCAATATTTAATCTGTTTACAATGCCATTACAAAGCGCTTATCACTTATCTTGTACAGCTAAGTATAAAATAATTAAGATGATTTATTTATGAAAAAAAATCAAGAATTCACGCAAGTGCGCCTTGAATAATCAATTTATTTGTATTATAATAAAATATTACACCAGTACCGTGGCCAACGAGATGGTGGAATATTTTTAATCATTTATCACAAAGAATTTAAGCCGTATCGTCTGGGAGAGGGACAAATTGTTGCGAACTACACTTACGCACTAAAAATATTTAAGCAAATGTAATTAATAGGTATGGTACAGGCACTTGTTTAAAATCCATATAAATAATTAAAATTGGAGTGTCTCTTTGTAATATTGAAATTACAAACGAACACTCTAATTTTATTTATTTTGACGGGAGTTTCAGTGGCAGATAGCTGATGTAACAAGGAGTAACCGAGGCTAATTTTATTTTAGAAAAACATGTTTGTTAAATACCTACCACGCGGACGAAGTCGCGGGTAACAGCTAGTAATTAATATAAAGTTTTGTTTTACAGGTTCTGTGTAAAATAATACCTACCCCCGAGCCGAGACGACTCAATTGGTAGAGTTGGTTGGTGACCCTGCTTTCTGTACCGAGGGTCCTGGGCTCGAATCTTGAATTGTTGATGTTTGTTATACGCTAGTATACCAGATCAGTGTTTAATGTCTCAGTAATTAAGTATATAGGTACTTGGATCATGCCCACCAATAATACAAGCATTGGATAGTTTAGGATCATAACATTGGGTTTGTTCGCTCAACGATATTACAATCTAAAAAAAAAAAATACTCGCCATAGCGAAAAAAAAGCGCAAAGGAAAGGAGATGCTTAATATATACATATCACATACGGGATACAAGCCCTAAGAACCATTGGGTGTAGAACCCAGCAATGAAATGGAGTACAAGTAAGTGTTATAGTAAACTCCACACAAACTCCAAGACATTGTACCGACAGCGGACGTACTGCTCAGTAGTTTATATATTAAGTACATGTGACATTAAAACACTATCATTAAACTGTCCGCTGAATGTTTATGTCCTCACAAACAAGCGCATAAAAGCGACAGTATTACAATACACGAGATAGCAATCCGGCAAATAAGTGAAGAATCAATTTCCCCGCGCGGAGTGCCACTAAATCTCGCCCCCACATGGGGGCGGTTCGGGGGCGGCTATCTTGTTATGCTGAGATAACAGGCGCTTTGTTCGGTGGCCGCCATAAACGCGCCTCGGATAGTGAGGGAGGGACGATCTCTAAAAACTATGATATGTTAATTTTTGTTTGTATCCATTTGTTTCCGATACAACACCGAAGGTTTGAAATATCGGTTTATTTTTATAGGTAGAGCTGTGTACTTACTTGGCTGCCTTTCTTTTTGTCTATTTAACGATCCAAATATAGTTGTTGTTCTCGAATCGGTTTAGGTATATATAGCATCTATATTTTATGAGTCTCGAGTTAAATGATGTAGGTAGTGCAAACATTTTGTAAACATCGGTAACATTATTACCAGCCCAAATTTGTCAAAGTCCACCTACTCGCAGTGGGCTAGTGTAGTGGACTATAGTTTTAATCGTCCTGGCCCTGGAAACGTGGTGCCAATACCCAGCAGTCAGTCATTAAAAAGCTACTTAAACTAAGTATAATAAACGCGATAAAATCCTTAAAATTTGTTTTATAACATATTTTATTTCTATACTTCTTCAGTATTACTTATTTGTGGAGTAAGAGTAAGAGCATTGTATGTTAAGAAATTATAAGAAAACATACCACTGTCCAAATGAGTGATCACTGGATTAGATCTTCATGTCACATTTGCACATGTCGAAAACCTATAGAGCCGCGAAGGTTTAATTAATTTAAATTTGAAACAATGGAAATGCACTAACATCATCGCTCCGATAACGGTTGCCCGGGTAACTTTGATAATTGCACAAAGTTGCTCCCCGACTCCGTCCGCGCCGTTACAGATAACTGAACAAATTATTTCAAGCGTTTTATTTGTTTTGATCGTCGGTGTGCTTACCCCGGCTCGGTGCGTTAAATATTCATGATAGGAATACACGGTGGAGATGGAGAAGGTAGGTTTTTGCTTACTCGAAATGTAAGATATCATCCTAACTATTATATATTTAGGTCCAGCAGGGCTAGGCGAACATGTCTCACACAAACAGGCGTAAGCAGAGTGACATGTGTCACTCTATGGTCTTACACATTCGCACAACGTAGGTTGCATACCCAACATTCCTCCCCCATAGCTAAACCTCTACCATACATGCTAAACAAACAATAACGTAACTCTAAACTAAACATGTTAATAATACTTCTTATAGTCCACTCTGGGAATGTCACGAAGCTCCATGTGCACACTGGCATTTGCTTGCTCCGTTTGGGCATCGTAAAATTCATCACGCTCCGAAGCTACGGGCGGTCCTTCCTCCCCCACAGTGGACGAAGATATTCCTGGCGAGCCGACATGAGAGGCATCAGCTACGGAACAAGTCAAATCTTCTAAGCCAATTTCACATGACCAGGGTGTGTCTGGTTGGCGTGACAACCCTTTAAAAATATTTAACTGATCTATATGTTTTTTCCTTATCAAGCCTGGGAATTCAGCATCTTCGACCAAATAAGTCACTTTGCCCGTTCTATTAATGACGGTACCTTTACGCCAGGAAAATTTTTTGTTCTCCAAAAACTTTTTGTACAGTACAGAGTCTCCTGTACTAAACGGTTTTCTATTTTGACCGTTGTACTGTTTACTCTGCAAGGACTGTTTGTTCTCCACATTAACAACCAGGTCAGTGGACGAGGGTGGCGATAGCGGGTTAAGTAAATCCAACCGTGACCTAAGCTTCCGGCCGAAAACTAACTGTGCAGGCGAAAATCCAGTAGTGGAATGTATTGAATTCCGATAATCAAACAAAAACTTCCCAAGCCTAGACTTATAATTGCTAGCGTTTTTGCTGCCTAATAAGCAAGAACGAATCCCTTTCTTCACTACTTTAACATAACTCTCCGCCTGCCCGTTACTGGCCGGATGATACGCAGGAGACGTCACATGCGCTATCTCATTTAATGCACAGAAATTCGCAAACTCTTGTGACGTAAACGCCGTGCCATTATCACTTACTATAGTATGAGGCAACCCGAAACGAGACATAAACTCACACAGGCTATCGATCACAGCAGCCGTGCCGGCATTACTGCCCATAGTGAACACTTCGACCCACTTAGTATACGCATCTACAACAACTAAGAAAACATTACTGTGGAATGGACCTAGAAAGTCCATATGGATCCTATAAAACGGTTGCTGAGGATACTTCCAGGGCGCCAGATGCGCACGTGCTGGAGTCGGTCGCAACTGAATGCAAACCTCACAGGTTCCTATCCCATCCTCGTCGCCACTATTATATATTTAGGTCCAGCAGGGCTAGGCGAACATGTCTCACACAAACAGGCGTAAGCAGAGTGACATGTGTCACTCTATGGTCTTACACATTCGCACAACGTAGGTTGCATACCCAACACTAACCTAGCTAATATTGCTATGGTAAATATTTGAGGTAGAAAAAGTGTTGGGTTGTAATGAGATTAAACGACTGTATTTTTAGCAAACATAGCTAAATGCCACTATGAAAGGCATAACCAGGCACCCGTTCGTTAGAGACCTTTGGAATCATCTCACTGGTATCAGCAGCTATCGATACAAACAAATATGCGAAGCTTCTATGCCGAAGACAAATGGCGTCAATTTTACATTCCTACTCGCGTTGTTTTCGTATTTGGTTCAAGAACCAATTACGAAAACCGTAATCTGTACATATAATTAAAATGTAACTAATCGCTGTCTGTAAAGGGAAGTTCCATGATAAAACCTGATATTCAGGGCCTATAGCAACGCAATAGAACCCAAAACGCGTTGTTGCGCGCTCATTTCAGAAACGACTTACCGATTTGGGAACAATCCACTAATGTATTGTGGTAAGCTTCTTTTCAAATTTAGTGTTAATTTTATTTCAATCAGTACATAAATAAAAAATATATCAATTTAAAGACGGGCACGAAGTAGCGGACGAGAGCTATAAAATATATTTTTTATTCCAGACTGTAACAACGGTAAAATGACGCCTCTCCTCCCGTAATTAAAGACAAAGATATTCGAAAGCCTTAATTATTATCACGGGGATGAAGCTACCTTTTTCAATTTGACCGCACAAATCCCTTATTTATTTCGACGAACAATCTGGCCCTCTAGGGGATGGATCTGACGTTTGCAAACTCTTTTTATGATGTACCGAGGGATGCGGGTGGTTGAATGACAAATAACCGGCTTTGAAATGAGGATAATGTAGCGTTTTAATGGCATGTAAATAACGGTAGGTAGTCGCTACAATAGTCGTGTACTGACTGTCTGAGCAGCAACGCTGCTTCTGCTCTCTCAGTCAGTACGTGTCCTGACATATAGACTTGGTACTAGGTACCCTCTTATAGTATTGTTTTTCCTTATGTGCTCGTATAAAATGAATTAGTTATGAACTGTAAATAATCACTTTGAGTTGTGAATCAATAAAAGTGTAGATGTGTGTCAGATATGTTGGCTCCGTTCCTCAGACGACTATTACGTCTTCGTGTGGATATAATACCTACACACAATACATTCAGAATTGACAACAAACACTGGTATAGTTTTCTGACCATTATTTTAATCAACGCCTGTATTGTAGTGCTTATCACAATTCGAAGGTTTGCAGAGATAACAGTGTGGTTGATAGACACAGCACGAGGATCGAAGCGATAAAGAATATTTGTAGAATCTTTTAGACTACTGATTGCACGTAAATTATCGTTTTCTCCGTAGCATGGAGATTAGTGCCTGTAGCACAAACTCCTAACGTACTCGAAACATCATCGATAAATCATGCTGTCATTGTCAGTAAAATCTGTGACGGATGCTTACGCTAACGTTGCGCTACATATTGTGCTCGGCATACAGAACATATTATGTCACGTAATTAGGTAGCAAAAGAGCAACACAAGCAAAGCAAGTAAGCTTGAGCAGACCAAGCCGCCTTGACATTATGAAATTATATTCGATAAATTGATAAGCGGTATGTCCGTTAACAGAGAGATGATCGGTCATGTGTCGCCGGCAGCCAATTACACGCGGGCGGCGAACATCAAAGCGATTAATTACCGTTTGGCGTGCGAGACCCCTAGCAAGGGCTGCCGCTACTCAATAGAAGAACAACCACAATTTATTAGCAAAACTCGAATATGGATATCTAGACAATAACTACTCTAATAGTGGGAAAAGGGATTTGGACCTTGTTGCTAATGTAAGAACTCCTATTATAACTTGGCTACACGTCGTTTGCAATCAAAGGAATAGTTATGTGCCCCTAATTTTACTGAATTCAGCATAATAAACCATGTTTCGGTAGGCTCAGCGCGGGAATAGCGGCCCTAGGCGAGTGATATGCCGAGCGATGATTGCTGATTCTGTTAATTCGCTTATATAACGTGTAGGTTGAGTGAAGGCGGCCTATTACGTTGTAGTTAAGGTTGAGAATATGACGAGTCCAGTCCCATGTATAAATGGAGGCTTTGCTTTTATCAGCGCACTTGTGATAACGCTTCGCTGTCATAATTTTAATAAATTAATAGTTCATGAAGAAATTTTCATCATCTCATGAAGATATACCTATTATGAAGACAAATGTACGATTTAGAAATAGTTAATTGTCCCACTAGCATTATAAATGTCAGAGTTCGGATGGATGGATGGATGGATGTTTGTCACTCAATCACGCCAGAACGGCTGAACGGATCTGGATGAAATTTGGCACAAAGATAGATTATAGTCTGGAATAGCACATAGGCTACTTTTTATTCCGGTAAAATGTATGGTTCCCGTGGGATAGATTTGTTTAAATTTTTCATAGAGCTAAGAATCAACATGATTTTTTCTATAGGTAGTGGTAGTTTCGCGGTCAGAAAATGACATAGGCATCGACATAAGTTTTAATCGCAGGTAACACCGAGGGGCGCAGCTAGTTCATTCATATAAAAAACAACAGAACTTTCTTTTGAAACGTCAAAAATTAAATCAAACGACGTTATAATTACACTCTACTGTGCTGTAGGAATGCCACTATTGTAATGAAGAAGCATTTCTTTTTCTAAATATCTAAATTAATGGCAAAGGGAGACTAGCTCCTAGCCTATTCTGAAACTTCTGACCCAATCAAGACTAGCAACAAGCGTAACCACATTCGCACAATCCCACACACTGATAACTGTATACCTGACACTATTGCCATAGTGCAATATGTAGACAGTAAACCAGCTTGACACAATGCCAACAGAAGTAAAGCGTCCGTTGAAGATAATACTAACAATATCGCTAGATGAACACACCAATTATACGGTCCCACACTAATCAACGCTTGTATTATGGGTACCGGCACAAGGAACTAGAACCTAATGGCCATTGCCACGAAGACACTCAGTAGCGTAGTTATTGGTAGCTTCACACTTTTCTCGATCCAAGAACGATGCCATAGATATTGATAACGTTAGTAATGTCCATATTAATATACTGTCACTGTAGTCATACTGTCTATTCTCTACTACAACTATAGGTTATGAGCCCTACAAAATAATCACGTTACTATGTCAACAAAACAAATATTTCATTAGTACTTTAATACGCAGACGTAATTCACGAAACGGCGCGGTTCATTTACAGGTGACGGTTGATGATTTGATGACTACGTGCAAGCAATCAACATAACTGATTTGATACTAGTCTTGCTCTGAATTGTGACTTAATGGATTGTGAATGCAGAACCATGGGAATTTGTGCTTTAAGAGATAACGAAAGATAGACGACAAGACTATTTTTCCCTGGTGACTTAAGATCTAACTTTTGTTCGCCGTTTAGGTAATAAGGTCGAATTTTGCTCGATGTCTAGAAAAAATTGTGTTGTTAGGAAGAACGATTTTCATAGCGGTTTTGAAAAAGCCTGTTCACGCCTTCCTTTTTATCCGACGGCGCGTCGTAAAGAAAGGTATTGTTTTTATCAGCGTATATATGTATGTTTGTTCCTTTGTGGCGCTCTGGAGACCAAACGCGTAGGCCAATTTTGGTGATTCGTACTTCAATCTATTTGTCTTAATCTTGCGAGTGTCATCAAACACATGACAGTAATCAACATTCAGTGTGGCGACGACCAGTCGCCGCGCCATATTGTGGAAAAGAAAAAATAAAAGTTGACGAACTATGTAAGTCATTTTTGTTGTTGTAATAGATCTGGCGTAGGTTCTTAGTCTACGGTCCACCCGCAGGCGAGGGTATGTTTTTAAACGATTTTCACAAATCTTTATAGCTTTCTTTCCATGCTTATGTTATTGGATCTGTGTTGGGGTCGTGATATTTCAGGATTTATATTTTAATGTTAGAGACAAAAAACTTTATCATTCAACTTGGTAACATATGAGAGCAGCTATTTATAGTGTAGGTAAACACCAACACTATAAAAATAATGACCAAGTCTGCTTACAATATAGTCGTGATTGCATCTATTGAGAGTTTTAAGAAGAATGGAAATATTCTCTAAAGCGACGATTAAATGATACCATTGCAATTCAATTATGAGGCAATTGTGTCACGTAGATACCTAATTAGCAATATAAATAACACCTGATCATGGCGTTGGACCTCCATCGGCCAAATTCTGTTAATAATAGATACTTACACTTGAGGCCCTAGACGATGTCAACCTGCTTATTTATGACAAATAGGTTATTCAGTGCATTAATTATCACCTTAAATACCTAACCCTTAAAGAAAGTCACAAATTAACTCATAATACAATATCATCCCTTCCATAACGAGACGAGGGCAGTCTCCAAAGGGCTGGACCTAAATGAAAAGTTATGCTAATCAAATTAACCGAATGAAGCGGCGGGAAAAACGGCTCATTAACGTAGCGCACGCGCCACACATGAAATGATGATTATGTAAACGCTATGTGCTGGACTGTTGATAGCATCGTTGGTAATGATAATGTACCAGACCTCTTATACCTCTGTACGCACCATCATACTTGTAGCCCCAGAACACACCCACATATTTAGTAGATGGTATTTGGTCCTAATGTGATAGGGTGCTAGCCTATTACCATCATGCCGGACACATTTTCCCTCAACGCGAATACGATTCGGACTCAACTAACATGGCTTCGCTGGCTATGTGCGGGTTGGCGAACTTCACATTGCTTACCTAAAGGTTTCCTCACAATGTTTGGCTTTCCTACGTAAGTACTTATTCATCGTGATTGAAAACTAGCAGTGCCCGTGATTTCGTGCGCGAGTACTTTAGTTATTGGCTAGGCTGGCCTAGGCTATGGGTGTAGGGTTAGTTGGAACCCATCCATCCTGGTAAATCCCCCCCCCCTCCCTACATGGCGGGAGAAGGACTACCGTGGTGTTGGGTTTTAGTCGGTAAGCGTCCGACGAAACCCGCTTGCCTCCCTCGGGGCATGCTCCATGAGGATTTCCCCACACCAAACTCGGTACCTATTATATTGATACGGGCAATAAGCTATCATCATGAGAAGTTTAATAAAACAATGATTTGGATTTGCCGTAATCCACGAACAGACGGACGGAGAGACAGACAAAATCCAAACAAGATGGATTCGTCTTTCGTTTTGAAGTGTTATATTTTCTAGTGAGTCAAAATAGAATCGAATACTTACGTCCTCACAGCAGTGTGACCATGGATGTTTAAATCGTTAGCTAAAAGGACTACAGTTACCCATAGTGGCCGGAAATTTACATAATAAGTGGTGGTCAAACTTTTCGTCCACAATGGGACAGCGTCGCACAAGTTATGGGATCCCTCGCACCGCCCCCTGGAGGCGGTTTTTGTGCGCAAATGGCTTAGAAGTGTTTGCATAGATAATGTTATGAGCTTTTGTCCGAATGTGAATTCGTGTTAGTAACCTTCACCAGAAATTTGGAAGCACACAGAATCCTTGTCTTCTCAGTGGCCAAGTTTATTAGCTTTTTTTCCTTTGGGCTCTTGGCTTGGCTAATTAATTCATTAAAGTGCCTAAATATGTAATTTGTTATATGTATGTTGAACCGGGTTGTAGGCAATCATAGGGTTAAGTTTCGTCGAACTCATGTTGATTAGTATAGCACTACTATACACGCCCAAGATAAACTCGTTTTTAGTTTAGCCACAGATGTTTAAGAAAAGGTCGGGGAACAAAGAACACAACATAATATCAAAAGCGTATAATTTCTGAGTACAATAAAACTTCATTTTAACATAACCGGCTGAGCGGTCGCATTGGGGAGCGTTCAGATACAGACGGAATTCCTTCCCACTGACGACGCGCCCTTATCGGTACGCTTGTACGGCGGATCTATAGACACGCCGAACCAAGTAACGTGATACGGTCAGTCTGAACACAGCTCATTTAATACTATTTATAACATTTTCAGGGCCCCAAATCTGCTAATAGGTAATATAGGGAATCTAGGTATTTTATCGCACAAGTATTTATTTATGTACAGGTCGCATCAACTAAAAAGAGGAAAGATAGCGGCCCTGCGCATGCCATAGTCTTACAATTACAGAAAGGTATGCGGAGAGACGCAATCTTTGTTTATTTTATTTATGCCATCTATTATTAATGTTTTACGATTACTCACGATGAAACAATTTTCTAAATAACTTGTAGGTTGACAAAAATACATTATAAAGGTATGAAATTGAAAAAAAAAAACAAAAGCATTGCAGTGTCTAATTACGTCACTGCCATAAGTGATCACTAGTGCGGCAGAGCAAGAGCTTTTTTGGTTCTTTAATCGACTCTTAAAAACTGTGTTAAATATTTCAGAAATTCTTTCAGTGTCAAACGAATTATAACACAAAAGTACACCATATCAAATCATAATGGAATGACAATGGCATTATAATTGTCGATACGAAAAAAATACGATGCAATTGTCATTCAATAACGACTCAATTGTATTAGTAGACTTGGGGCCCGGGTGCGGTGAAGGGAATTGACTGTGACCAAATTATACTAATCAGTTTTGATCCTGAGTTTTGATCTAATTAGATTATCATTATCAGGGTTATTCGAAATCGGAAACGGAATTGGAAAATTTCCGAAACGGATTCACGCTATCGCTATAAAAATTCTTCATAAATGCACACTATCAATCCGCGATTGAGATTTTCCGAATTGCGATCGCTATTTAAAATAGCCGCTTGTAAAGTTTCCGAATCCATTTCCGATATCTCGAATGACTTAAAATGACTCTGCAGACGACATTATCCGCTAAATAACGACCGGATGATCTAAGCGTAGCCCGTTCGGTTTAGTGCGCCGAGTGCGGTTTCCAGAATAACCTTTTATACTTAATAATTATGATCGCAAATAAATTCATTCTTATATGTTAGCCCGAAAATTCATAGAAATTAAAGCCATTTACTAATAAAAGTTTGCCTTACTAGTTTCCGAAGCCGTACGAAGTCCTCCAGCCGAACTTGTCTGACTATGGTCTAAACCTCCTTGCATTGAGGGGAGGCCTGTGCTCAGTAATTGGAGATTAAAGAATAAGACATTCCACTAAAAAAACAATTGAAAAGTCATTGCTTAATGATTAATTTCTATAAATTTTGGGGTAGTTTATTAAGTCCATTACAAAATACTGAACTGTTTCATGTTAATTTTATGTTGGTGTTCCTAAAACATAACAATTCAACCACTATCGCCAAGATTTTGAATTTAATTCATTAATTTACAATATAAAACGTTTACCGTTTTGTTCCTATAATAATTCATTTCAAATCACAGACAAATATAGATCTTAAGACTAAGTGCGCAGTGTTAAAAATCAACAAATTTCGGGTATTGTCAATTTTATGCAGAGTATAAATAAAAAATAAATCGCCACTAACTTTCACGTTAAAAGACATGAGTGACTACTGAAGAATATTATAAAAACTAGTTTCTGCATGCGGTTTCGGTCGCTTACCCAATATCTGATATTAGAATTCTAGCCCTATTACACATTATTTTATACATTGATATTTCAACTGCCAAATTGTTTGAAAATCGATTCAATTACATATACACACAAATAAAGGTCACATCTTACACTCTCGCTACTTTATTGTAAAAATATATCAAGTGTTCGGCAGTAAAAACTAATTTCCCTAGCTACTATAACAAAAGGCCATTGAAAATTCTTCATAATTAATCACCAATCATTAAAACACATCCTCCCACCGCGTTTCAGAAATTCAACACGCCATCTATCGACAGTTAGTGGAGGTTTTTTTTCAGTTCCATGTCTGTAAACTAGATGTCGCTATCAGATACCGTTCCCGATGCCAGTCATGTCTAGACTGTCATCGTCGGAACCCTCGTACGGCTCGTGGGTACCGCAGACAATGGGTTTCCCTTGGTCCTCCACGAGGGCTTGCTCGAGTATCCTCTCAAGGGTAGGCTGTATGTCACCTAAAAGGGCTCGCTGTGAAGGTTCGGAGTTCCAGCAGGACTCCATGACTTGCCAGCACTCGTCCGTGAAGTGGGGGAGGCGTTCGGGGCGAAGACCTGCGAGAACCGACATTAATGTCAAAGTCAAAGGTGTCCTTTACCGAATGGATGCAATAAATTAATAAAAAAAGAAATTATGACTTATATACTCGACGGCCTGATTAGCGCAGTGGTAGTGACTCTGCTTTCTGCGCTGAGGGTCCCGGGTTCGACTCCTGGTAGGGACACGCTTTGTGTGATGAGCACGAATGTTTGTGCACGAGTCATGGATGTTTAATATGTATATACGTATTATATACTGAGTTCGCCCTCAGTCCATTGTGCGGTACCCATAACACAAGCGTTGCTTAATGTGGGACCGTATAGTTGGTGTGTTCGTTTGGCGATATTGTTATTTACCTACTTTGATTGGTTGTACTTTGGGAACAGTTTAATATTAACGACTTAAAATAAAATAAAATAAGTATACCTCTCTTCACTTTACTCCATAACTGTTCCTTGTTCTGGAACATTTCGAACGCGGACGGTAGCTTAATGTTGCCTGCGCACACATACCTGAGAACGAAAACAGATACATCAAGCCATGTACCCAAGGGGTAGGTGGGGGCCTCATAATTCTAGCGAACTTTTTTAATTCGTTCGCACTGGCGTATATGAATAATTAAGTGATTTACAGCGAATCAATTATAAGGTATAAGCTTAGACTAAATAATACAGATCACGGAAAACATATTGAATTGAAGCCCAAAAAACTAAGCCGATTTGTGTAGCGCACGCGAATCACAACCTTAAGTGCACGCCAATTCACGTGTTTTATTAAAATTACCTACTTTATTATTATTTTAATTAATTATTAATTCTTATGTTACACTAGAATAGCAAATGAGAATCATGTTCCACTCGCAGTGTGCGCAATGATGTCAATGTGATTCTGAACAAGGTGAGGTTCCGGAACCACAGATCAGTGGAACATAGTGATTGTTTCGAGCACTAATCTAGTGCGTAGTAAGTATATACCATGGTCTCGAAAGGGTATACACGCGAAGTATATATTATAGAGAAGAAGATAAAACAACCTGTCTGTTGTGTGTATTGTGTATGAATGTGTGTGGGTGTGTGGGTTTGCATGTGTGTGTGCATGTGTGTGTGTGTGTGCATGTGTGCGCGTGTGCGTTACGGTGTGTACGTGTGTGTGCGCGCATGTGTATGTGTGTGGAGGGGGGGGACTTGCTCCTGGCCTCACCAGAACAGTATCCCGAAGGCGTATACGTCGACGGCGGCGTCGTACTCGCCGGCCAGCAGCTCGGGCGCCATGTGCACGGGCGTGCCCACCACGGAGCCGGAGATGAGCGCCTCGGCCGCGCAGAAGCCCAGGTCCGACAGCGCCGCGCGGTCCGCGCTGTCCAGCAGCACGTTCTTCATCTTGATGTCGCGGTGCACCAGGCCCAGCGAGTGCAGGTAGCGGATACCTGGGGACGAATGGCCCGTTCAGAAATACCGACCAAGTGCGTGTAGGATCACGCACAATGGAGGCTGCCGTAGCCATGTCAACAGCAAAACATATCGTAGGTACCTCGTAAACCAGTCATTACAAGAAACAAAATTATATTTGCGGCTCATTTATTTCTCTCCCTATTAAATTAGGTCATGAAAGACGCGAAATGAATCGTAAAACTCACGTACTTGGACCATAACTTTTCGCAATTGAAACTTAAGTTTGGAAAACTCACTAAGCGATGAGTCGCGATGTTTAACAAACAGAAATAGAGGTGGTTCAAATTCCTAAAAAAACAGCCTGACCTAGCTAGCGCCTCCACTTGAACATATAATATTGGGTGGGAATACAAGATGGAGTTGAACGGCATGTGACCTTCGACGATGTCGCAGGCGACGCGCATCCTGGCGGCGAAGCTGAGGCCGGCGCGCACGGCGGCGTGCAGGTCGCGCACCTTGCGCTCCGACACCAGCAGCACGCCGGGCCCGCCCCCGCCCCCGCCCCCACCGCCCCCGCCCCCACCGCGCTGCACCACCGAGCCCAGCAGCCGCACGATGCGCGCGTGCGCCGGGATACTCCTGCGCACACGACACACGCACACATGAACATATCCAATGGATCTACTTATTTTTATTTTTTTTTATTACATTATAGGCAAGTATTTGATCTCGATCTCACCTGATGGTAAGTGACGATGAGATCTACGATGGAGCATACTTGCCTAGGTAGGAAGGCGGCAGTAGATCGAGACGCTACATTCACTAGGCACATGCAGCGCAACTGATCTGACCCGCCATCCATGAATGGCAGCAAAGTCAAAGTCAAAGTCAAATCGTTTATTTCATATAGGCCTACGGGGGCACTTACAAATCACCACCACCAAGCACCGAACATCATGCCGGAACACGGCTAGGCCGCTTGGCGACATGGCTTTGTTCAGTGGGTGGTGACTAGCCACGGCCGAAGCCTACCACCAGTAGAGTTGTCACCTGGTTGGCACCACCCAGGGTCACGTGTAGGGTATCTCGAGGGTACTTAATTCTCCTACAGACGAAGGTGACTCGACCCCTTGATTGCTAATATATTATGTTTATTATAAAAATATAAATAGAATATCGCCAGTTGAACACACCAGCTATACGGTCCCACATTAAAAAACGCTTTTATTATGGTTACCGTATAAGAGACTGGGGCGGACCTAGTAGATAACAAATATTAAACATCCATGACTCAGGTGCAAATATCCGTGTTCATCACAGTCTGCCCCTATCAGGATTCGAACCCGGGATCCTCTACCCTCTGAGCTAATTAGATTGTCGTTAATTTTGAAACAGTTACTAAATGTTGGTAGTTAATTAATTAGATAAAAATTAACACAACATTGTTAAATAGTTCCTTCCATACTAACTAAAATACTGACATCACTTTACAACGAAATCACAAAACTTTTCACGGTGGAAGAATTTCGTTGCGAGTTATGTCTGGGACAACACTTTTATATACATTATTTCATTTAATTTCTCTCGAGGTAAATATTAATAGCACCTACATGTCACACATTTTTTTTTCGTAGCCAGCTTTGATGATTCCAGGGTAGAATAGTTACCTGGTGTAGAAGAATTCCATGGCGAGCTCGTGGTAGTGGCGCTCGTCGGCTGGCAACACCGACTTGACGGCGACGGGCGCGTGGCCGCCCCACCCGCCGCGCACGCTGTACACCACCCCGTACTGCCCGCGCCCTTCACAAACAACACATGTCAACCTACCTGCACACTTTATAGCACCAATTTGAAGATAATTATCTATACTGTATACCTTATTATTATGAAGAGGAAAAATTTAAATGTTTGGTTATGTTTCATCGAGGTATCGCGAGCGGAGCCGCGGGCAGAAGCTATAATTTACAGACGATTTTCATTTAAACTATCAGTACACCGCTTAGCTATGTAGGTTCCTGAGGTGGTTGTGTGACGCAGGAGAGCAGACGGAGACGAGGAGCTCTATCTCGTTGGACATAGGTCATAATATTTCACCTACCTATTTCTCTTCCCAGTTCCGGGGTGCCGTACATCAGTAGATCGCACATCGACGTGCTCTCGAGACAGAGGCGAGCGAACGACGGAGCGTACCTACAAGCAATAATCCACATCATGGTAGCTATACAGCGTGAATCAGAAAGTATATACTGCTATTTATCAGAATAACGATGTAAATTTAAAAACAAACGCTCCCAACCAAATGATAACTGTGTTTTTTGTGAGCAATTTTATTTTAATTAACACATTGCATTTATAATATAATGATGCCAAATGCTCTAGATAAGCATAAATTCGAACAGTAGTAGTACATGCTCAAAAACCACTCAAATTCGCTTTCAGTGTTGAGATCATTTAATAATAATACGACTTTAATGAGCTTAGAACATGTCTTAGATCGCTTTCGTCGTGGGATAGACTAGTGTATTTTTTTAATAACTACGCTTCCAAACTGTAAAAGGCTGTATGGTACCATAAACTTACTTCTTCCTAATGGCAAGTTTAGTGTCCTCAGTGTGGTGCAGCCGGCCGGCCAGCGCTGCCTCCAGCGCTGTCAGCGCCGACTGGTACCGCTCATGCGCCGTGCTCAGCCTCTCCAATATCTACAACAAATACTATGAAAGATAGATACACTAGCAGTAACATTTAGAGAAGTTTGAATCTATTTACGATGGCATGACAAAACCTTTTCTAGAATAGAAGTGTTTTGAAATACTATTTTAAATGGACGTTAACTTTCTTTTAAGAACGATGCCCACGGAACTATGGATTTCTGTACCATGTTGCATGCAATTCAATCCTCATTTAAAGATTACTCATATTTACTAATCACAAAATCTAAGTTACAACTATATAAAACTTCTAGTTCTTCTTAGAAAAAATGCCACGAACGTGTTATTAATGTATAAAATCAAATTGAAATCAACATTAATACTTTGGGAATACTGCTTCAAATCTAACAAAGGAGCTCATTGATCGACTTGTATAGTTTAGAAATTTCCTATTCTAAATGCACATAATTTTTGTAAAAAGTAAAAAAAAATGAACAGCAACAGTTTATATTGAATTATTTAGATCTAGAAGCACGAGTGGACTGAATAGCATATTAGGGCATCGCCCTTTGTGTGTGAGTACTGACCTGTTCGGAGATGAGCCGCGCGAGGCGCTGCGGGCTGAGCGAGTGAGTACTGACCTGTTCGGAGATGAGCCGCGCGAGGCGCTGCGGGCTGAGCGAGTGAGTACTGACCTGTTCGGAGATGAGCCGCGCGAGGCGCTGTGGGCTGAGCGAGTGAGTACTGACCTGTTCGGAGATGAGCCGCGCGAGGCGCTGTGGGCTGAGCGAGTGAGTACTGACCTGTTCGGAGATGAGCCGCGCGAGGCGCTGTGGGCTGAGCGAGTGAGTACTGACCTGTTCGGAGATGAGCCGCGCGAGGCGCTGTGGGCTGAGCGAGTGAGTACTGACCTGTTCGGAGATGAGCCGCGCGAGGCGCTGCGGGCTGAGCGAGTGAGTACTGACCTGTTCGGAGATGAGCCGCGCGAGGCGCTGTGGGCTGAGCGAGTGAGTACTGACCTGTTCGGAGATGAGCCGCGCGAGGCGCTGTGGGCTGAGCGAGTGAGTACTGACCTGTTCGGAGATGAGCCGCGCGAGGCGCTGTGGGCTGAGCGAGTGAGTACTGACCTGTTCGGAGATGAGCCGCGCGAGGCGCTGCGGGCTGAGCGAGTGCGCGGTGTGCGCGGCCACGTGGCGCCGCCACACCGGGCTCAGCACGCAGCACGCCTCGTCTGCCTCGCTGCCCACTATGCGCAGCCTGCAACAGGTACTTACAATTGACTCAAAATTTGTGTGTGTGTATGTGTGTATTTGTGAGTGAGTGTGTGTGTGTGTATGTGTGTGTGCGATTATTTCTACATCAAAGAATGTACCGTCGTAGAACGTGTCGATTATAGAGCACGATTGTGCTATAAATGATTCCTGATAATTCATTATTTGTCTTATTGGGACAATGAAAGTCTCTGCATGGCTTTAACAGAGCAATTTGATAATGTAATCATTTTGAATATTCCCACTTTTATACATATTTGACAACACTCCATGCACTATTATAGAACGTGATTTTGCCAGAAATAGATAGTTACTTTCTAAAATATTTTCATCTCATTTCAGATTGTTGTTCTTGTTCCCGCATGGCAACACACTGGAGCTTACTTTTATATTTTATTTTGTAAAAATAATGAATTTCAAAAAAAAGACAAGCCCGCTGAGTTTCTTGCCGGATCTTCTCAGTTGAGGTCGCGTTCCGATCCGGATGTAGACTAATGAAAAAAAAATTCAATGACAATTTGTAAGTGCCCCCGTAGGCCTATACGAAATAAATGATTTGACTTTGACTTTGTTCCTACTGTTAGTGTATTGTTGTTGCTTATTATATCTGGACGTCGCCCCACAAGTGTATTCCTGGCTACGGCCCCGACTCAAAGGTATAGTGGTTGGTCCTCACTTGTGCAGCAGCCTCCTGAGGGAGTGGAGCAGGCTGCGCAGGATGGGGAAGGCGGCGCAGGGCGCCAGGTCCACCTGGCGCGCCACGGACAGCAGCTGGCGCATGGCCTCGCTGGCCGGCCGCCCGCCCAGCTCGCGCCGGCACGACGACTCCAGCGACTCCAGGCACCTGCCCCACGCGCCATACGCATAACTCAACGATAATCACGACTTGTTACAGGTAACCGGAGATAAAGGCTAGCAATTTAGTTTTGTTTTGTTAAAATGTGTTGTTTTCAATTTTAGTGTAATACTAGCTGTTACCCTCGACTCCGGCCGCGTGGTATTTAACAAAAAGTTATCGCGACAGCAAATATATAAAAACAAACGTGATAAAATCCGCAAAATATAGTTTTAATTCAACAATATTAAGCTTTTATGATGCTAAGTAACGCAAAATAAATAACGACTCTATAATTAAAACTTACCTTTGCAGCGTTCCAAAGTATGTATCCTTGAGGCAGTCCACAAACATGACTAGCTTGAGGCTTATTTTGCGACTCAACTTCGCGAGAACTAAAACAAAAATAAAAGCTGCCTAGACCGATTTAATCTAATCATTAACGGCATCTATTGTGGGAATTAATATGATCAATGTAAGGTATTAAATGTCAGCGGAACGGTGAAGGAAAACATCGTGAGTAAACCTGCATGTGTGAGAGAACCCCTCGAAAGACGTGTGAAGTCCGCCAACCCGCATTGCAATCTCCCACAAATTGAGGGGAGGCCCGTACCCAGCAGTGGGACTTCACACATCTTTCGAGGGGTTCTCTCAGACATGCAGGTTTCCTCACGATGTATTCCTTCACCGTTTAGCAAGTGATAATCGTGGTTGAAAATGAGATTCGCACATGAAATCCAGAAATGCCAGAGGTGAGAGCCTGGGTTTGAAACTGCAACCCTCTTTACGAAGACAAGCGTTCTACCAACTTGGCTATCACTGCTATAAAATTGGTGCTGAGTATCATCAATATCCATCCAGTAAGTTTTTCGTATTGTAAAACAGACATACAACTACCATTGTGTTAGAAAGTATACTGTTTGTGTGTCTTTTCATAATGAAACTCGTTTCTCATCGTCACATGGCCACTCTCTTCTGCTTTGCGAGAGCTCTACTCACCAGTCTGCTGGACATCCAACGAGGCCTGCTTGATGGATATATTGACGGTGTTGGTGCAGGTGGTGGTGGTGCAGGCGGTGGTGGCGTCGCTGGCGACGGTGCCGAGGGTCCAGCCGCTGCGCACCGCGCTGCTGGACAGCGAGAACATCTCCGACTCGTTCTCCACTCGGATGTTGCTGAATTGCGATGACTCCTCGTCTATTTGTGGCTGGAAGGAGACAGATGAGTTAGAGGGAGCAACAATGGTTTAATTATACACGGGACAATTTAATCCGGGTCGTCTACATAAACCTTAATATCTCTGAGAATACTCGTAACATGTTACCGCTATGGTAGGCGCTATGGTTTCCTTCTTGAACCCAACAATATTATTTCCTGAGTGAGATCATGAAATACGTACTGCGATGCAAATTTGTATCTTAACCCGTTTTAAATGAAATGAAATATATTAATTCACTTGAGATATGGTTTGGTTTACATTACGATGTCAAGGTGGAAGCTCAGGTCAGGGCGTGAAATTCAAAATGTCAATGGTTTTTATTTTTTTACGAAAAATTTGGACATCTTTACGATGTAATTTAGTTTTATGCGATATTAACATTCTGCATTGGATGTCTTGATGTATTAAGTTTGCTTAAAAAATACCTAAAGCGATACAACACCATAAAGTTACTAAAAACCGCTACTTTTACCAAATTTTTCGTAAAAAAATTAAAAACATTGACATTTTGAATTTCGGGCCATGACCTGAGCTTCCACCTTAAATAAATTAATTGTTCAGCATATCTCGCCTGCAATAGGCATGCGAATATTAAATGTATGATGAATATGCCGGTTCACGACCACTTAGTGGTCAATGATTATAAACTGGCACATTCACCCTACTTGAGATATAATCAAAACTATTCCTAAAGCTATAAGTAGAATAATGTTGGTATTTTAAAAATTCTAATCTCACCCTTATAAATATATTGCATTATTCTTTAAGTTTGAAAAACTCTTCGACACTAAAACAGTAAATAGTTTAGAAATACACTCACCTTAACTCCACCGAATGAGTCGTTAAAGCTTTCCTCGTTGGACCGAATGACCTCGTAGTCCTCGAAGTTGTAGCTATCATAGGACACGGCTTCCTCGCCGTCGGACGCCTGCTCCTGTCCGGACTGCATCCGGTTCGGGAACCGGAGCGAGACGGCGTCCGGACTGCCGCGGTACGAGTAGAAGATGGAATTGGACACCGTGAAGCGAGGGTCTTGGTGGCAGGGCAGGTCTGATGGATAACATGGAATTTTGCATTCTCTTTTTTTTTAATTTGGCATCATCATAGGTATTTTGCCAGTGACAAGTAATATAAATTATTTCCGTTTTAAAACATATGCACAGGCCCAAACACTAGGCCCAATTAAAATACCCAATAAGTGATGGATACTTTACTGAAATATTTTTATGGTATTCTTGTGAGAAACTGAAAAGCCATGTTTCGTCACTCTGTTTCAATTACCTACACTCGTGCACTTTACCGAACCCATAATGGTTAATATTCCACATATATCACTCACTATAACTCGCGGGAACACTAGTTTTGGAAATTTAATCATAACTGACGCCATGACTTTTCAGTTTCCCGCCAAAAAGTCCTTGCATTCTCTTATTCCGGGAGAAATATTTATTCTACCGTGGCACCTTTTCCAACGATGGCTCTAGACTACGTCACGATCAGTGCTGCCATAAATTGACACCTTCATGAAATTAACACAGCTTATTGGTCGCTGTGGCCGATGGCGTAGTCATGAGCCAATCGCGTGACGCAGCTTGACAGCTATGCCTCGCGATTGGCGTCAAGGGATAAGAATACCTAGCGTGTATACTTAGTACTTTTTTTTTACCTGCTGCTAAAGTCTGATTTTTTTTTATTACATTATAGGCAAGTATTTGATCTCGATCTCACCTGATGGTAAGTGACGATGAGATCTACGATGGAGCATACTTGCCTAGGTAGGAAGACGGCAGTAGATCGAGACGCTACATGCACTAGGCACATGCAGCGCAGCTGATCTGACCCGCCATCCATGAATGGCAACACCGAACATCATGCCGGAACACGGCTAGGCCGCTTGGCGACATGGCTTTGTTCAGTGGGTGGTGACTAACCACGGCCGAAACCTACCACCAGTAGAGTTGTCACCTGGTTGGCACCACCCAGGGTCACGTGTAGGGTATCTCGAGGGTATTTAATTCTCCTACGGACGAAGGTGACTCGACCCCGTATTTAGTTAGGATTAGTCGTTCCTACATTGTTCTCACATACCTATAACAATGTATTGCTCAAAAATGTAAAAGATCTTTAAAAAAAAAGAGCAACCATGGAGTTTCTCGCCCGTTCTTCTCCATAGGAACAGCATTCCGAACAGGTGGTGAAGTAGTAGCATAGTATTTTGTAACTTTTCACGATTCATAAGTACTGTACAAAATGGTCTACGTGAAAAAAAAATATTCTGATTCTGATTCTGTAGCATATTATTTTGTCATGCTTTCAACTAACAAAACGTTAATCATTTGACAGGTGGCTTTTTGACAAAACATAATAATATTATAATTTGTTTTAAGCCTGGCTGGCCTTAAAACAAATGAATAAAGCAAATAAATGCACATTTTTGTAAATCTCTTGATGATAAAAAGTGAAATCTATGACGATGACGACTAAACAAAATCCCGTACGCTTCAGAAAAGCGATGGATACTTCACGAAAGATTAACAGAACATCTTGGGAGAAGTTGAATGAAAATCGAGTTTTATTATTTAATTTGAATTTGTATCCATACCGTCGACGCTCCAGTCCATTGTGTTGACTTCGCTCCTCATCTCCTGGAGCACATCCTGCATCATTTTCAGCAACTCCCGCTTCTTGTCGCCCTCGGAGAACTTCTCATTTATCGTCTAAAAACATAATAATGGGTAGGCCATTGATATAAAGGTTGAACTAGGGTATATATTTGCTATACTAAGGGAATAACTATTTATTTACTAACTAGATATACGACCGCTTTTAGCGACGCACTGTAGGCCACGGACCTCTCCCCATTGCGAGTGGGATGCAGAAAATAGTCCTCCTCGCTGCCCAAGTGTGCGTTCAGAAACTAGAAACCATTCGTGAACTGGACAGGTCTTTCCAGAATCGATTCGGTTGTTTATAAATGTAAGTACTGAATCACGTTACAAGGCCTACACTCGGAGCTACTTAGAGCTCTACAACGTTCAACGGTAACTCGACGACGCGGTCTAGCATTTGTCTTAAACAGTAATAATAATTACCTCATATAACTGTTGTTCTTGTCTCGCCACGTATTGAATCTTCTTGGGTACTACTTGCAACTCTCGCGCCATGTCGAACGAAGCGAGAATGAACTGCTGAAGGAGCTTGATGTGGATCTAGAAATAATACGTTTTTATTCTACGCTATCTATACATACAAATAAATAAAATTGGAGTGTCTGTTTGTAATTTTAAAATAAACGCTTGTTACTAAGTGCATTTGGATGTATACACGGCACATATACCAAAACAACAAGCCAAGCGGCCTAGCCGTGTTCCGGCATGATGTTCGGTGTTGCCATTCATGGATGGCGGGTCAGATCTCTTTCTACTGCCGCCTTCCTACCTAGGCAAGTATGCTCCATCGTAGATCTCATCGTCACTTACCATCAGGTGAGATCGAGATCAAATACTTGCCTATAATGTAATAAAAAAAAAAATAAAAAAAAACATTTTTTTACAATTTTGTCTGTCTATCTGTCTGTTTGTTTCGACTAATCTCTGAAATGGCTGGACAGATTTTGGCGGGACCTTCACTGGCAGATAGCTGATGTAACTAAGACTACTTTTATTTTAGAAAATTCTTTTTTGTTAAATACCACGCGGACGAAGTCGCCGGTAACAGCTAGTTAAAACATATATTTTGTCTATGATCACTTATTATCATGACTCTATAACTATCCCCTAAGCACCTAAGCCCAATTTAGGCAGCCATACATTAATATTTGACATACCTCACTCAATCTAGCATACCTCACTCAATCTAGTACAGAACTCCAACAGATAGCTCTGCATGCAATCCGCGGCAAACTTCACGACTGTGCTCAGCAACGTCGCTCGACTGCTCACACGCCTATCGCCGTCCCGCTTGCCCTTCGCACAAGTTTCGCTCGCGTTCTGTATGGCGCTACTGAGGTATGGCGCTAGCGTTTTTTGGTCGGGTGTACGTAGGATTTCCGAGTCGTTGAGAATTAGGTATTGACTTTTGACGTAATGTTTTGGGGGTGGACTGGCTGGAAGAATAATAATAATAACAGTTACATAATTATTATTGAGGTCTTGTATATCTACAATAAGTTCAGGAATATTTTTTAGTATTATTAATGGCAATTCCAATAATGGTATATACTTTAAGTTATCTTAAGGTGTATGTAACTTCTACAATAGAAAACCAGACTTTCATGTCCCACTGTTGAGCACGGGCCTCCCATCAATGCGAGGGGGATTAGACCATAGTCCACCACACTAGCCTAGTGCGGGTTGATAGACTCCATAAGTCTTTTGAGGGTTCTCTCAGACTGGTTTCCTCACGATGTTTTCCTTCACCGTCAATTCGACAATAATGCATAATAATAAATTATGACAAATGTGAATTATTTTCTTATAATTAAAATCCGGTGGTGTCGAAGATTTTGCGTTGTTTCAATGACACGTTGTAAAAATGTTAAGTGGTTAACTCAAACTCACACATCAGCTCCCACTGGTCCAGCAATTCGTTCATAAATGCCGTTTGCTCCTCGTGCAATCTTCTGTTATCTTGATTTAATTCTGGAGATTCTTTTGTTTGCCTTAAATTGATAAAAACAATAATTGTCTATGTGTTATTTCTGTTTATAGGGTAATCGACAAATGTTCATGGTAGCTACAAAACTAAAATATATATATACTAGCTGACCCGGCCACGCGTTGCTGTGGCTAAAGTTTTTGTTATATTACATTATAGTAAACAATGAAACAATTTATAGCGTCAACAACACGTGGTAATTATGCTGTTAAAATGTAGCTTATATGACACGTTCGTAGATTTACCATAGCAGCGCCATCTATTGATTACTTACTCAACCCAGTCGAAAGGTATCGACATCTGTTAGAATCATTTGGAGTTAACAGATAATTGTGACTGTCAAATAATAACAGACAAATAATTAGCAATAAATTAAAATTGCGACTATAATTTGAGATTTAAACTATCCTATCTCTCAAGTTGGATCGAACTGCACATGGTGTGCGAATTTTATTATAATCGGTTAAGTGGTTTAGGAGTCCATTGAGGACAAACATTGTGACACGAGATTTATATATATATAGAAGATATATATATAAATTATAGACGTTTTTTTTATTGCAGTATAGGCAAGTATTTGATCTCGATCTCACCTGATGGTAAGTGACGATGAGATCTACGATGTAGCATACTTGCCTAGAAGGTACCTGTTCACTCTCGACTTGAAAACACCCAGATTGTAGTCAACGGGGAACAAAGACGCCGGTAGCGTGTTCCATTCCTTGGCAGTACGCACGATGAAAGTAGAAGCAAAACGCTTAGTGCGTACCGCAGGAATGTCCACAGTGTGCGGATGACACTTGTCCGTGCGTCTTGTCGACCGACGATAGAATGGAGATGGGGGAATTCATTCGTGTAATTCCGTCGCACACTCTCCGAAATGAAACGTTATTTGTAAGCTAACTGAAACTTTAAAGTCTTAGGTATTTGTCCATATTGTATTAAGAATTGAAGTTTTCTATATTGTCCACTACAGACGTTGTTCAATATGCCAAAAAAAATACCAATACGCTAGCTATGAAGTATGCGTTTTAATTAAAAAAAAACTCACACACGAATCTCTGTGTTTCTTGTTGAATTTAACAGGTAGTAGCTACACAAACATGTTCTACAGCTCATCTGGGTAAAGAATGGAATGAAAATATGCTTCAAGGCTGAACTGTCAGTATAAACTGTACCTTATACCTAGTCGGTACAGAATATCGTTTAGAATGCTATACAGGCAATCCTAAGTTCATGAATAACTCACCGCAATGCCTCATCCTGTAGCAACCCTTGGTCAGACTCGGGCAGTTCACTACTGAACACTGAGTCCTCACACTCCGTGGACTCAGTGGCTTCGTCGAGTCTACCGACCTGTCTACCGTTGGGTTCCCGGTTCATATCCGTGCTGTCCGAGAACAGGACGAAGAGAAGTTGCGAGTTTGGGTTGATGTCCTTGATCTGATGAAGGTCCAGACAGTTCTGGAAGATATGAAAAATATGACCATACTCTATCGAATGAGCTAAGTAACTTGTGACACATTTACAGAACTGTGAAAGACATAGCCCTAAATTTATAGACGTTTTATAACTTTATCAAACGTCATATAGTACTGTGTACAAAAGTTTTGCTTGGCGCAGTGCTATATGACGTTTGATAAAGTTATAAAACGGCTATAAATTAGAGGGATATACATTTTCATGCTTACAACGCTAATTCATTTTTTAACACATTGTAAGTAGAGTAATTAAAGTCTATCAAATAAAATAAATAAATAAATGTTTGACAGCTGTCACTATCAAATGAAAGCGTGACGTTGCCAACAATATAACGCATTAAGGCCATTAGGGAAAAAAAAAAAAATATAACGCATTGTTTTGTTTTACTGGATGTTGGTGTTGCTGTACATTTAAAAATCGTGATAAACGTGTAGTGTCACAGATGACTAAGCCCGCCGCGCTGTAAAGATTATCGCTGCGAAACATCTTATAAAATCAAAGAAAAATCCACCGTTAAGATAGTTTCATCATTCAATCTCATTACAATCAGCCAGTTTATAAGGCATCAGTTATTGAATGCTCATCTTGAAAAAATGGTTTGTTTAATAACATATGTTTACAAATAACATTATTGTTCTTATTTGAAAACATGGCATAAGTATAAATCACGGCGAGTGGCTACTGGCTTATTGACCGTTCGGTTACCTGCAGACAAGATTGACTGGGTCCAAGACTTGTTATCACAATTGAGTCAGAATTTCAATAGCATTGTAATTGCTACTGTTGTCAAATTTCCCAAACTAATGCTGGTCAAAAATGCCTATTACGACCACAGCACAGAATATACAGAATCATTCAGAAAGAGTATACTGGCCTATGAACCTGCGCTTCCATATAATTTTTAAAACTATGGCATTTTTAAATTCACTTGCAAAAAAAAAACCACTACATTCGTCTAAATTCTGACTTCGCATAAAGATTACATATGATCTAAAAAGCGCAGGTACACAGGTAAGTGTTACCTTTCTAAATAACATTAGTCTGTCATTAGAGTTACAATTACCTAATATCACTCATATTTTTATTTTTGCTATATTACATGCAACATTGTAGACTCTGTTGGCAATCCTAAATAAATAAATAAACACTGTATACGGAGAGCTGTATACAGTTTCCCCAAGCCAGTTTTAAATAAAATCAACAACTTACCTCACCAGAAAACACAGCTGGTTCCGTACTATCTTCGTGCCACACCGGCCTTTTCTCAACAGTAACTTTATCCCCCTCCCCGCTTTCCGAACTCCCTCCCCGAGCCATATAATACAAATTGAACGTATTCCAAAAGTCCTCCTCACTTCTCGAAGTCACTATTGACCCAGAAATATTGTCGCTGAAGATATTCTTCGAGGTACGGTCTACAGCGAATAAGTACACTGGGTTTAAGTTCTTCAGAATGCTTCCCCGTTTAGTATACAGATCGGAATGTATCTTTTTTAATGTCTGGTGCTTGGTAAGACCAGGATCGATGGCTATGTCGGGAGGTACTATGATTCGGAGGCCATCCTTCAAGAATTGATTGTTCATTTCAACTTCCAAGATTGTTGTGAGGTCTGATTTGTCTTGCCTTATGAGATCCTGGTGATTGGAGCAGAAGAAATAATAAGATTATGCCAGCGGTAACCACACTAAAGATGCAGGCCGTGAGACAGCAAGACTACTGATAGATAACAGATCGCCTGATATGCTCGCACAGACTCCAACTGACCTGAACGGGCAGCGTCTCCCAGGGCCTCTTGTTACACTCCAGCTCTTCGACCAGCTCGAACTCCGAGTTGCCGAGAGACAGGTGCACTTGAGTCGATACGCCGTACTGGATGCGAAGCTAATATAAAAAAAAATACAATTCTAACAATTATAGTTTACTAGTAATTTGAGGTTACATTACTATTAAAACTAACTAACTAGTTAACTAAGCTCTGACGCTTCTACGATGTAAACACATAATAAGAAATGTCATCGGTGTGAATAGGATGTTGTGGAGGACCTATTTGACTGTTAGACTATTACCTAGCGCTTCTGCAGGGGAAACGAGAATCTGATAATTCACTCCAGAGCTCCGGACCGGTCAAATTACCGGTTTTACGTAAAACACATTTTTTTTCTACCGGTTTAGATTACCCACATTAACCAAAAATTAACAGATAATCGAATAGGACCCCAGTCGAAATGATTTAATGTATAAAACGATTGAAAAGTTTTTTTTTTTATTTCACAATATTTTGTAACAATAACAACATGCATTAATCAGTTACTTTATACATTAACCAGTATGTATAGTATATATTCTCACATTAAAAAATGTCACCATACGTTAACCGGTTATGGAGACATGATTATCTCACCCATCGACATCCCCTGGGAGCTGGGTCCGGCAGCAGCTGCCTGCCCAGCAGGCTGTGCAGCAGCCGCGCCCGCGCCGCCGGGGTCGTCCCCAGCACCACCAGCGCGGTGGGCCGCACCGACTGATTGCCGATCTCCTGCACCGTCACCGAGATCTCAGGATCTGGAACGATATGAAGAAAGAGAATTATAAATGGTTTATTGGACCCTAAAAAATAACATTAACACACGTAGCTGTAACGAACAAGGTCCGCTCTCAGAACTAAGTTGGGGCGCTGGGTGGAACGCCCCAACGCTGTTTTTATTCCTTGGCTACGCAAGAGAAATTTAAGATTTCATAAAGGATAAAAGTAAAGTAAAATAGTGTACACTTTGAAGAAGATCTTTCCATCCATCGATCCACACATAAGCTTGAAGAGCATTCACTTTTTTACAGGACTCGCCGAGGCCCAAACGTCAGCATATTCGTCGGTCAACGCTTTGGATTCTGGGTTACAGAAGTAACCTTGGTGGGAGTAAAAAAGCCCTCAATGACAATTGCTGGAAAATTAGTCAATAAACTGAGTGTATAAATAGGAAAAGGTAGGTATATTGCGTTATGCAATGTATGTCTGACCGAGATATTCAAGAATATTCAAGAAGCATTATAATGACCATAATAATAATAATTATTGAATAATTATATTTATGTTCTTTAGTAAATCGGAATAAAATCGAATGTCCGACATGACACGAATGTATCTGATGACATCATTATGAGTAACGTAATAAACAAATTGCACAACTGATCGTCATTACTAGGAAACCATTTGAGAGAGATGTGCATGTCATGTTAGAAAAAAAAACGTGCTAGATTAGGAGAATAACTGCTTATGTGTGTGCCTTTCAATTTAAGATGAGCAAAAAATGTAATGCTGTAAAGTAGGTTGGCGGAACAGCCCCCCCGTCCCCCGTCCCCGCAACCAGTACGAGCATGACTTCACGAGCTGCCATCGCTCTCCTCTACCACATAAGAGGAAACAGAAACGACTCCACGGAGCGACCACAAGTAAGGAAAAGTGAGGACATTAAAGTAGGTATCACAAAACTCCATCACAACATAGGCTGTTAAAAAATTTGGACATTTGTGATGGTGATAATAGTGTATTTTCCATTTAGACATCCACAGGTTGTCGACATACCAAAGTGTATAATATCACAGACGTCGTGCAGCGCGCGCTGCGTGTCGCGCACGAGGCCGCGCAGCGTGCGCGTGCGCACCGCCACGCGCCGCGACCACGCGCACCCGCCCGCCATCACTCGCGCCCCGCCCTGCGCTGCCCGACGAGAATATACAAATGTTCTTCATACGGCGATATCTATGAATATAAATTTTAGACGTTCATTGCTTCTTCAAAGTATGATTAGTCAAGGCGTGGAACTATTTGTTTCACCAAAACACTATAATAGAGTGTCCCTATATTGATTAGGTAGGTACAATCATTTCTATAATGTAATAATATACCCAATCTAATATAATAATTAGTTTTTTGTGTGTCATGCTACAAGTTTTAATGACATTAAAATTTGTAGCATGACACACTAACAATGTATGCGGTTCCACTTTATTACAAGATAGACAATATTTTATGAGTATCGATCGCCGCCATGCCCCTCCCTCTCAAAGAGGGAGACAGATGGACCTTACTGCAGTGAATTTTATCTGTCACTGAAATTAGGTCTAATTAATCTCAAATATCGATAGCCCGCGAGCGATAGCCGAAGTTTCTATATGCTATTTGTATCATCACTTAGTCGAGTATCCTAGGTACTTCCCCCTCGATAAGGGCATTAGGACATTACATGAATATGACACCATGGCATATTAGGTCACTCAGGGCCAAATATATTTCTTTTGCTATACGCGCGAAGGTATCCATTTTCCGGGATATAAAGAACCAATTTTGACTTAGGCTGTTAGCTATGAAAAGTATCATTTCATTTTGCTATCGTAGTTTTCCCATGACGCGCAAATAGCCAGACAAAAGAGCCTACGACTACGACAACTTACTTTCAAAAGTGTTCAATGTACAGAATATACCAAAATACAGTCTTATTCGTCATAAAATAGCGACCATACGATAACGCACATTATACGAGGTGATTCAGAAAAGGCATTCTTACCTGTGAACCTGCGCATGCTTCTGTAATCATTATTTAAAGTCAGCAGTTCTAAATGTCAATATTAAAAAATAAATGTTATTCCCAACAAAAAAACCATTTTTTTTTTTATAACATAATAGGCAAGTATTTGATCTCGATCTCACCTGATGGTAAGTGACGATGAGATCTACGATGGAGCATACTTGCCTAGGTAGGAAGGCGGCAGTAGATAGAGACGCTACATTCACTAGGCACATGCAGCGCAACTGATCTGACCCGCCATCCATGAATGGCAACACCGAACATCATGCCGGAACACGGCTAGGCCGCTTGGCGACATGGCTTTGTTCAGTGGGTGGTGACTAGCCACGGCCGAAGCCTACCACCAGTAGAGTTGCCTTGAGTTGCAGTAGAATTGCGAGTGTTGCGAACATTTTTGTTTAAAAATTTGACATATCGAAATTCTGTCTTCAAATGATGATTAAAAATCCGGTAAGAAGGATAGGTTCAACGGGGTAGTACATTATACTTTCTGAATCACCTGTATAATCGCAAAACGAGTCGAGAGTAACAGACAAACAATAGTTACCTACTCTTACAATTACTTTCGCGTTGTTTGTTCGTCGTTATCGAGTCGACTAGTTTGTTCGCAACGAAAGGTTAACATTCAGTTGTAGAGATAACGCCGGGTGTGTTGTTTAGATTCTTCTTATTTACTTACGGTTATTAGCCGTTTACGTTCAAAGTCATGGTTAGGAGGCCGGCGATGCCAATTCCAGTGACATTCATCAGGGATTCAATTCTGCTAAGTTACAAACGCTTCAGTGGAGTGTCGATTGAATGATTTTAGACATTTGGTAGTTTAATGGGTTTTTAAGACCAGCCCTTTTCCACTGACCAGCCATTCAACGGCCATAGAACTATTTCGTATTCTGTACTTCAGTCGCGTATCAATATAATGTAGCTAAGTAATGGTATTCTACTCGTTATCTGACCGTTGTATCCGTTGAACACTAAAATGAGACTCCATCGAGACGACATTAAAGTTTTAGCAGAATAGCCAATATGTCACAGTCGTAATGGAATAGTGTGTCGCTGGAATGGAAATTGTGTGTCAATTTATTTAAATTAGCAGAATAGGGCCCCAGGAGGATTATCGTGAACTCTTAAAGCAGGTCAATTATAGCCGACAACCGAGCTGTCCTGCAATTTTGTACCATTAACTCGCTAGAACACAGATAAGCCAGCGACCACGTGCCTTAGCAGGTAAATCGGTAAATGAATGAGTTCCCACGGGATAGCCAAAAATGTGTGCCCTAAAATCAACAGTGGCAGAGCGGATTTAATTGCAACTTAGTATAGTGAACCTTTCATAGCAGGCTATTGCATCCAAAAGATATATATTATCCCGCGAAAAGAAATGAATGATATTAAAACGAAAGTCTAGGTATGCGACGAAAGTCGCGAGCACCGCTAGTTGATAAGACAACTCCGGATATTTTATTAAGTGGATTGTTCCAAGGTCACGCGGAGGCTGATAACCTCCAGGACGATTGCTTGCCCCTCGCAAGCTTCGGAGCAGCACCGCCTCAAGTAAACAAAGATATTATTACTTACTAAGTAACATGCTTAAAGCCCCTGTCGAAATAAGTACAGACGCGAATTAAAACGTAAGTCATCTTAAAGTCGACTTTTGCTTATGAAAGTGTAAGATATGTAATACCCACATTCCAGTGCAATAAACAGTACTTCCAACTTTTTAATCATTGCTACGCGTTTACTATCTATGTAATAAAAGTTTTGCTGCGTTTTGCTCTTTTGCGTACTCCATCCTTCGTTAGTTTTTTTTTATATTTATCTGGTTGTCTATTCGTTCGTGCAACACGTAAAAACTGCAGAAGGAATTTTGATAAAACTTGGCAACGTGACAGCTTATAACTCAACTAAATATATTGATTTCTTATATTTACGCGAATACTACACATTGCAATAAAACTAATCTTAAGGATTTTATCGCGGTTTATTTTTTATGACCGTTTATTTTTTATGACGTGACCATGGTTGCTGCAAAGCAGCCGAAACGTCGGGAACGTAAAATAAAATATAAACCGCGATAAAATCCTTAAGATTAGTTTTATTTCAACTAAATATATTATAGGGAACTGATTGTCTCGGCCATGGGATGGAATGGGTTCCGCGAGATAGTTAAAAAAAACGATCTCCAAAACAATGGAGAAGCCTAATTTAAATTTAGCATGGTGATAGGTAAGCTAAGTTTGATTTCATTAAAATATGTTTTCCTATAATGCATGAACAGACAGACAGACAGACATATATTAAAAATATCTGTGGATTGACCCTCAATATTGTAACCAATGTCTTGGAAACTTCACCAGTTACATTATTATGTCATGGATAGATAAGTCATTACAACTGTATGGGTCTGGGAAAAACCATATTGCTTCATTAAATTCTAATTTAAAATATTGTGTGATTCATAAAATTATCTATTCTGTGGCACAAGTAGTAGAGAAGAATCCAAATATCATTAATTATCTGAGAATAAATTAATGTTCTAGCCCACAGGATTCAACCAATTTGTGTACCAAATATTATTAATGTGAGTGTTGTTAAGATATGCAGATTTAACCTTATACACATGGTTGTTCAAGTGAATTTATTTTGCTTTTCAGTAATAGTATGATTTGGAATCAATATTCTAAACAATAAACAACTAAATACTTATGTGTTATCAAATACTCAATATGTAGCCTGCAAAGACACTTTCGTTTTTAAATTGAAAACTGCTCATAAACTTTGCTTGCGGCCAAGGTCTACACATAAAGAGACACAAACACAAGTGTACAATGTTATATCACATAATAAGTAAGTACAGCTGTTATACAGAATATATTACATGTTTTTATTAAACTCACTTTGCTAGTATGTTAGTCAGATAAGAGACAAATCATGAAATTTCATTTTGGAATACTAAATGGCAATCAATCATGTTCTTTAATTGAAGTCGATTTTTTTTTTTGCATTTTGTGTTTTGACATTCCCGATGTTTCGGCTGCCTTACAGCAACCATGGTCACGGGAGGATGGGAGGGTTTTTGTTAGTGTCAACACCAGCATCCCTAACACTGTTTAAATTAGGGTAGTGATGCATGGTAATATGTGGTCCCATTATACATAGAATAATTTTATGGTATAACTTTTCCATTTTCATTCTTTTATAAGCGGTAATGGCCGAGTGATCGCTATGAAATCAAAAATAGTCCAGAAAATTTTCAGTAAGTTTTTTATCTTTAATCTTTTAGTAGTAGATATCAGTTCATCATCATCATCATAATCAGAGGTAGGACTAAATACTTTTAGTAATAAACCATAAACTATACTAGACACTGGCCGATAAGACTTTTCAAGATAATTGCCAATGACCAATGAAAAAAGGATCATTTAATAAATATAAGTATTATAAGTACATACCTAACTACCTGATAATGTTAACAAACTTTCACTTTTACATACAAACATGTCTGCAGTACTATACTGACAAGATACTTATTTATAACCACTGATGATACAGTACTGCACATGGTAATTTAACACTTATTACTGACACACTAAGATTATATTTCTGTGTTGTGTTACATCGTCACTAGGTACAATACCTACTTGCGAAAACCGGTTCCATTAATTTAGTTGTAAATATTAAGGATCACGAGCCTAAATAACCGGCTTACAACGTATCGCTTGTAATTTTAATTTATAAATAACATGGAGGTAAACAAATATTAAATTTAAACTTTTATATCTACAACAAATTATAGGATTTTAAACTTTTTGTGGAACCAAGTCAGTAATTACCGATGGCATAAGTAATTGAGGATGCTTATGAGTCTTATGATAAGTATTACAACATAAAAACACTTACCTTGGCTAAAAATATGCCGTGAAATCACTTTTAATAATCTGATTACTAAAACTTCACGAACGCATAACTAGATTCACAAGAATTATAAGTTGTTAAGATGCGTGATTAACTGTGCGATGTTCGCTATTAAATGTTATTACACTCGTTACGTATTTCAAAACGGAATTGGAACAAGGAAAGGTATTAAACAATAAAAAAACTGCAAACAAGCGCAAACCTGCATCAGTCAGAGGATAGACGTATTTACTTAACTTTGACTTTGACAGTTGATGTATGGTGTTGCTAGAATTGTCATTTATGGTCCATTATTAAATGCACCCGAATGCAATAAAAAATATATTTTTGATACTTGACATCATTTCCTTCATCCTATGGTTGACCTAGGATTTTAGGTGCATTGGCCTACTATTTTTGCTGATATTTATTTAGTTATTCAGTGCCCTGAACATTTTAAAACTATATCACCTTATGGATAAACTAGCTCCTAGGCTATAATTATTGAGCTGTGTTTCCAACTCGACGAATACGGTATTGACAGATTGCCTTATAGTTGGTTAATCAGATTAGCCTAGCAACCCTTTTTATCAAGCGTCAAGATTACGTTTCGTTACACGGATTTTTCTAAAATATGTTTAGATTGTAACAACAAAAAGTACGTAACTAAAAAAATAATCATTATAAGTAAAAACCTCTTAACACATAGGCACCTACCAAGCCACTATAATTGCGTCATAAATTTCTACCTCCTACACAAAGGTGACAAGTCAACAACATAGCAACATCGTCGTAAATTGATTAGCAATAACAATTGAGAATTTAGATAACGTCGCGCCACCTATACTTAACTGACACGAACTAAACTTAACTTTGATAAGAACCATTAAGAATACATACTAGGTGTCAACCGGTGACCCAGTTCCCTCGACCAGTAAAAATAGCGTACGACAATA
Organism: Pheosia tremula; assembly: GCA_905333125.1. Taxonomy (NCBI): domain Eukaryota; kingdom Metazoa; phylum Arthropoda; class Insecta; order Lepidoptera; family Notodontidae; genus Pheosia; species Pheosia tremula. The sequence continues at coordinate 260,394 of HG995420.1, forward strand.
GCTCAAACACTATTTTTAGTGCTTAAAAACCTCAAATCACATGAAGATCGCTTGTTGTTTTTGACAGCGCTCGTACATCGTGTCTGCACCTCGCGTGGTGTACCGCGCAACTCGAAAACCTACGTATACCACAAGCGAGCCCGTAATCGATAATACTCGCGTTTCGGACAATCAGTTGTTTTTTCTGTGAACGAACAGTGCCGTTTTAGTTGTCGCTAGAGATTTTAGTTTAGTAAACACGTGAACATGGCTTGCGAGTGTTAGAAACGTGGTCGGAACTATGGAGAACGGTGTGAAGAGATATATCAGGAGTGAGTCTGCCAGCTGCGCTCATATGGTTGAGGAGAGTGCAGCGAATAATAGAAAGAGCGCTGACCCTCATGAGAAATTAAAAGCTCTATTAAACTCTCCCGATGACGATACGGACGACACCCTGCCACCCTCAGACGCCCCTAAGTTCGGAACAGTTATTCATAATAGGATCTTTGTGGGTGGGTTTTCATTAACAACGACCGACGAGGACCTATGGAAGTTCTTCTCAGGGTTCGCGACGGTGACAGCGGCCAGGGTGATATACGACCGCGCTGGTGTCTCCAAATGCTACGGTTTCGTCACATTCGCGAGCCCCAGAGTAGCGAGACTGATCGTCAAACAGGTTGGTTGATTGGAATTCCTTTGTCGTAAATGTTGTGCGTGTGAACTTTTTTCGTTAAAATTGCGGAGGTTTCATTTAGGGGTGTGCTCTTTGGAGTTTTATGAAGTATCTTCATTGGCACAAATGAATGACTGTGTAAAAAACAACATACTGGATGTTCAATTATTTTGATTTAGTATTTTAATGTCTCATGTCATAGGCCTTATTATGAGGGCGTATCCACATCTCCTGACCTCCCGTATACTTTTGGAAGTCATGGAGGGTTTGCCTACGATGTTTGTAATATAAGTGTTCACACAAAAACAATTGTGTCCACCAAAATAAATCATCATCACGCTTGTAATCCCTGAAGGTGTGAACAGAGATGTTCTATATTACGCCAATGGCGTCAGGTGTCATTGTATTTTGGAGTGAGCTTATAAATTTATCAGATATTACCAAAATTTTAATTAGAAACTTTATATCGTCATAGCAGACAATCTATGAAACACTACTCAGGAATCAAATCACATTCCGATAATTTTTGAAAATTATGAATGAATAAATGAATTGCGAAAATGGTCTTGAAGAGGCCAGCCAGTGTTGTTCCACCACCTTAAATAAACTACCAAGATGAACCCACCTACTGTACGGTCCCATACTAAGCTTATCGCTTGTAATGGGTACCTATCGTAGGGCAATCGCCAGGGCAAATCCCGATATACAATAACATGTATAGATATATGGCTCGGATACAAACTCGGACACAACGTGGTCATCACCCAAAATTTGCGCCCACCAGGATTCGAACCCGGGACCCTCATCCCAGACAGTGCGATCACTACAAACTCCTAAAATGAGGTCGTATATGACATGACACGCATCTTCAAAGATAATATATTTATACTTACGTCAAACTATCTGGTGTATTTTAACATTGAACTTGTTAAATACTGCCTGTGTTTAGTGATAATGTTATCTGAAGCGTACTATCACTGATAACGCGACGCTCGTAAGATGGATTGAGTGTGGAATTCATGAAAATGGTTCAAGGGAACAGATTGTAAGTAAGTAGACGTGGTTAGTTTGCAGCGAGATAAATCTTGGGAAATTTGTAATTTTTCGGTTGCGTATATACCTAGAATAAGTTCTACGGCAAAGGACCTACCTACCTAATCATGGCGCTTCTTTTGTATTCTTCTTCATAGAGATGATACTCCAAACAGTCAGTAAAAATGTCTTAATTGAATATATTCTGATTTGAAATAAAACTAATTTTTAGGATTTTATCGCGTTTATATTAAAATTCGTTTTGTTTCAATGTGTAGTATTCGCGTAAATATAAGAAATCAATATATTCTGATTTGCTAATAAATACTTAGTCTCTTAAGAAAATAATAGTTCGTCGGCCCACAAGGGAATCAAGAAAAAAACTTACAAAGTTTACCAGTTAGGTAGGTACTTGTGTTTTAATCATAGATACGCAGATTCCCTCATGTTTACCTACCTTTTACTTTTAACACGTGATTATCATAATTGAAAATGAGATTTGCACATCAATTTCGATAATCTCAGAAGTGTATATATGAGGATTGAACCTGCCACCAATTGTAACTCATATGTCAAACTTGGCTAATAACTTTCTGTCAGCAATTATATTCGTCTGCCTTATATCAGAATACTGAAATAGCTGAAAGTGGTCAACTTAAATGCTCCTCAAATCTGAACGGTATTCACATACACCTCATAAACGACTAAATATTCCCCGGAACAATGGGATACCATTTTCATTAGCCGGTTTAAAATAGCGCCCGAATCGCTAACAATATTTGGCATACCTACACCTAGATTCTATATTTACCAATACCTAATTGAATAGGTAGATTACTTTGGTGTCTTCAAAACAAGCCGGTAATGAATTCCATTTATAACGCAAGATAACTAATAATAATATCCATAATATATCATTTATATATTTCATTGTCATTTTCATTGTCATTGCCGTATTTTTATTTAAGATTAGATCCCACTGCCCGCGCTCCCATTCGGAATGCCATCCCTATAGAGATGAAGGAGCAAGTCAGCTACATTTTTGTTGAGATTATAGGTTATACTTATGGGAGAACACTGTATGTTGAGATACAGGCTTGAGAAGTTAAAATGTACTAGAAGTGTACTTAATCAAAAGTATCTACTTACAGACTATTTAACAACGAACGGAAATTTTGTTAATGCTTACAAGGTTCCAATATTTTCAAAAGTAGGTTTTTGTATTGTTTTTACGGTATCTTGGTGGGGAGTGATTAAAATTTGCAATTAGTCCGCTGACGAAGATTGAACAACAACCGGGTCCTCCAAGCCTTCTGAAGCATGATTTAATGTTACGTCTTTTTTTTCTAAAAACTGTAAGCAAATTTGGATCTAGCCAGTAGATTGATAAGGGGTAAAGTCTTTTGTCTCCGCGGCCCTCCACGCAAGTGCCATGAATTCCTCAGAGCAGTGGCGCCCTCTCGACGTGAGAGACACTCCCGCTTTTGAGGGATCATTCTGAGAAGCACCTCTTTGTGCACTTTGATTTTTTGTATTTTGTGAAGAATTCTTTGGCTATTCGTATTTCATGTTATATGTAGGTAGGTAGGTACCAACATACATAGGTACTTGATGTATACGATATTTATATGATCGGCTGTAGAAATATTGTAGACTTCTAGTAATTAGGTCTAACATTTGATAGGATATACCTATATAAGAAGAATACCAGTTGGGATGATGGTAGACTATCCTATTTAATAAATAATATTCATTTGGTAATATTGTAAATGTTTCAATACTTTTACTACCTTTAAATGTGTAGATTAGATTTAACATTAATGCCAAATACTTAAAACGATCCGAAACGTCCTCCTTCGCTTAGATTTTATGCGAAAATCTTACTAAATAATTTATGATTTAGTTATGAGAATTTGATAAATAAAGTTTTACCTCACTCGACTTGCCATACGGAACCCCAAAAGTAACAATCAACTCCGCCCACACCGGGTCCCGGCTGTACAATATTCATTATTTACCCGTCGCACGCGAATCATAACAAATGGATTTCATTTCGGCTCATATCGGGATCTGGATCTCAGGTATAACTGAACCGCTTGCCGAGTTATTTTTGAACTATTTCTGCTTGTAAAATAAGTATTTAAGAGAGCTGTTTGGTATACAACTTGATTTGGAGGTATTTGAACTTTTGAGTAATTCTATAAACGCGATAAAATTCTTAAAATTTGTATTATTTCAATCTATTTCTGCAAAAAAAAGTAGTAATTAAAATGCCAGTGTCGTTCCATTGCGAGACCCAGGCCACAAGTATATTAGCTGTTTATTTTAGGAGTATCGCCGTTTTTATCTCGTGATATATATACCTACATATACATTGTTGGCTTAGTAAGCCATCTTATGAGAGGAGACCAACAATAATAGTTACAAAACAATTGTCATATCATAATATACTAATCTTAGAATACCGAGTAGCCGTTATAAGGCAGATGATATCAGTAAAGTTACTCTATCTTATCAACAGCCGCCTATTACGGCAGGCGTAACAAAAGAACTATATAGGATGTAACAAAATTATAAGATAATATTTTAGGAGACGACAAAATATTGAACCACAAACACAACTGTATTGAGAACCTTCCTCTTGTTTTGGAGTCAGTTAAAAAAGGGCTCGCTGAACTTACTGAAGTAAGTCAGAGTTATCATGTGTGCGTGCGTGTTTGTTTGTGTGAGTTAATGTGTATGTGTGTGTGCGTTGTATGTCTGCACCTCCACACCCCCCCCCCCCCGTACTTCTTTAGCCCCGTACTATTCGTGATTTTAGAATTTCGGTTACAGCCTGTATATTCCACGTCCATCTTCAAACTCATAAGTATATATATTTAAACTCATAGCAAGAGCCCCACAGATCGTATTTTCTCCAAACTTCTACGTAACGACCAAATCAGAATATCCTTATTTCTCCGGGGCGCCGGTGACTGGCAACAATCCACTAGCAGGGCCGCCATTGATCACATAACCTTCCATACTAGTCCGCCGAGACAGAGGGCTTAGAGTATCGTCACTCACAGCCGAATAAACTCTCAGCGGAAATTAGATCGCAAAATAGCGAAATTCCATGGCGTACAAAATTAATGAAGAGTTCGTCCGCTAAATCTATTATAGTGTCAGTCTGCCGCACGCCGCATCAGATCGTGTCTACCTAGAAAACGAAGGTCGCCACCAACGGCGTACACCTACACGTGTCAGCCGCCATTTCAAGTTATCCTGTAGCTGTGTAGAGTTCACTAACCCGAACTGGACCAGCGTGGTGGGCTATACCCCGATCCGACCTCGTGTGGAGGAATATGTATCCGTCCGATAGTAGAAGGTACTATCGGACTTAATAATAGCGGCGTAATGAGGGTGCACTGCAGGGTACCATTGTTTAGGAGTTCTAGGCCTAAAGGTGTTTGTTTAAAGAAAAAACTCTTTCATTTCAATATGAGAAATGTTATTAAGCGAAAAGTGTTCTTCACCGAACCGTGTGCTCTAGGCCGGCTTCATGAATGTTTGCTGGATTGCCACCTTACACGTATTGAACACAGCTACTATATAAAAGAATGCGAACAGCACATGAGTGGTGAGTAAATGTCACTGGGTTGTCAACACAACATTGAAAAACCCATAGATAAGAAACTTATGTTTATTGTTTAAACACTACCTACTAGAATAGTTACTAGGACCCGCGAAGGACTTATACATATACCGGTCTCGGCTTTTGAAGAGTATCAGAAGATGTCTCCCGCTCCGCTTTTGCAAAACCACTGCCTTATTTGTACGTTGTCCTTGGAATCTTTACGAGTTGGCGGCCGGGGATACGAACTTAGTACTTTTCAGACAGTTTATATGTTAATACGTTACATACACACACATTTGTGTGTAAATTTGGTGAGGAATGAGAATTATATTCTACGCATTAATATGTACGGCATACGACCATTTGCTGAAGGAATTATCGTTACAGATACTTAATTTAATCAACTTTCAGAACCATGCAAGCACTTCTAGCATAATAAACTAATCAAACTGCAGAATCACAATCAGAATCAGAATATTTTTTATTCATGTAAACCATCAAGTACAGTAGGTACTTATGAATCGTCAAAATAGTATCGAAATGCAAAGCTACAACTTTACTACCCGTTCGGAATGTCGTTCCTATGGAGAATAACGGGCAAGAAACTCTATGGTTGCTCTTTTTAAAAATATCCATTACATTTTTAAGCAGTACATTGTTATGGGTATGTGAGAACAATTTAGGTACGGCTAGGCAGACTTAGGCAGCTAAAAAAAAAGTACTAACTCTAAGTATATCATTACAAGTTAATGGCTATATGGTTCCCACATTTACAAATTACTGTTGTAAATAATGCATTTATATGAGTAGTGTCATTACTATCTATCTGCCCTTTATCGCATCTACGGTCACTGATAACTCTTTCACCCACCGTTTCGCTGTAACCTTTCTGCTTACCCCTTTGACATTTGAAAAGGTGAACTGCTGACCTTAAAGAAATTGAACTCTTAAACGGAGTTGTTAGAGGTTTTATTCAATTGTAATATGAGAATTACATAAAAAGCAATGAAAAAACAGCATGAAAACCTGCTTATCATTGAGTACCGCATCACATTCGGAAAGTAGCAGTGGAGAATTATTCACGACCATACACTCTCGACTTATTTAAATACTAAGTCCTCGGATCCTGCTGCAATCAATTTTAAGTTCTATAACGATGAGACCTAACGAGCAAATTAACAGATGAATTGTCAAACGTTACCCACATACCACTGCTTTATACGTTGTTAAAATTGAGCACTCCTCAAATTTCTGTAGAATTAAAATAAGTATTTTTTTTTGGAAATCCATTACCAGTATACAAATGAATCGTATATATATGTCACACAATCATCCATACAAATAAATTAAATTGGAGTGTCTGTTTGTAATATTAAAATAACCACTTTTTACTTAGTGCATTTGGATGGTATACACGGTACATATACCAAAAGATTTTTTTTTCAAAATTTTTGTCTGTCTGTTTGTTTCGGCTAATCTCTGAAATAGCTGGACCGATTTTGACGGGACTTTCACTGGCAAATAATGATGTAACGAGGAGTAAGGCTACTTTTATTTTAGAAAAACTTTTTTGTTAAATACCAAGCGGATGAAGTCGCGGGTAACAGCTAGTGTTAAAATAAGAGTCCACCGCCCCTTGGGAATCCCATTAGTATATAGGTAGGTAGCTAGTACACATTTGCCTGCCTTTTATGTATTAAAAGGTTAAACTAAAGTAGGCACATAAATAAGTTGGCTGTATAAGAGTGGCAGGCAAGTATTAAAATAAACAATATTTCCACTAGACCGAGAAAGCTAAAAAACACACATGATCCTAAATAACCTAACCCTTCGGCGGGATTCGAAATCCACGAAAATTGGGTACAGTTTAGGGGTCGCTAAGTCAAACACGCGGCAGATTTGCCTGACACGGGGAGGATAGAGACATTTAAGTTTGTGATTACTTTTTGAAGAACCGATGGTATCTATCAGAGGCTTGCTGATTTTCGAAAAGCATAGTCCGACAAGGCTGTTGCCAGGAATTCACTTAGGAGGAGTAGACATCTTGTTCAGAGACAAAGTCTCTATGTAACAAGAACAATCCGAACAATAGGAGTTGAAAATATGTTAGTAGCTACCTTGTAAATGGTAAAATAAAACCCCAAAACTGGGACTTACTTTGCCCACCATACTTACACCCAAAACTATTTATTTATGGTGTAGTTAGTGTCTAGTACAGACAGCTTTTTAACAGTAAATAATACAAGCTTCAGTTAAAACCTCAGCCATTTAACGTGACCACAAAAGCCTCGCGCATAAACGGACCTCTTTACACTGTTAAAACAAAGCAAATACGTCATGGGTAGGGTGGCCATATGCATCTGGGGTGCTGCGGGACACTCACAGTGTGGGTAAGTTGATGTATTTAAGAATGAGGAATTAGTTTTATAAGCTCTGTTTAATCGAATGTATTTAAGATCTACACATTCATAACATTTCAATAGGCAGATAAAATAGTATTTTGTGTGTTTAAACTAATAGAAGGTATTGAAAGTAGGTGTAGGGGAGGTTGACTCGGTGTAAGATAAGATACATACTCCAAGAAACTTAGTGTACTAAGACTAGCCTACATATTATTTATCTACTTACAAAGATATTACAAAATGTTTTTCTAAAGATAAGTCCTTCGTAATCCTTTGCATCCGGAAAAAAAAGTCTATGGTCTATGGACATTTTATGTATGATGACTATAATGTCACACAAAGCAAATCTTTAAAAAAAAATCACTCGATATGAATCAATATACATACTTATTGTGTAGAATATCGAATGGTCGCCCTACTCATACTCGAGGCCGGTCTTTGAAATAAAAAGAACGATCATCAGACTAGAATATAACTTTCATTTAGCTTTGCTTTCTGTGTTCGCTTTCATGAATCATGGCGTTTTATTATTCGCATTGTATGTTGCCACACTCAGATCAGAGCAATGGAAAAATCAACCAAGTGTTAACAATAGTAAAGAGTTTTTTTGTTTGAACTAGGTTATCAGATCAACCGACTTATGGGATTAAAAAATGGATTAGATCCACTGCTAATACTCTACTCTAGTCAACATATTTAGTATTTATTAGTGTGGGTTGAGGAAATTCTAAATTATTGACCACTGCATGTTTAGGGAACCCCAAAAGCTCCAACCGTTCGGTTAGCTCGCTGGCTGTTCGTTGAAAGGAATTTGATAAAAATCTTTAGAGTTTCAGCTGCCTTGCGAACGGAAAGTATTCGGGGGATGTTATGATATTGTTAAAATTCTAAGGGTGAAGGGATTTCTTTCTGCCTTTTAACATCAGCGCCCTTTGGAGTGTTGCTCAAAGTTTTAGTCACCGTGTTGCATTTTTGTAAAACCAAACCCCCTTATCGTTATATAACTTTAAAATATTTTGTCTAATAGCTTGATTACATGAATAGAGTAAAATGGCGAGAAAGTGCTCGCGACCGACTAAACAAGGTACATATATATATTACGTACCCAGCACAGTAAACTAGAAATCCTAATGTAATGGTAACATCATCGAGAAAACATGCTGTCACTTCATACTTACTTATACAATCTGTGGTGTGAGAAGAATGGAGGACGCTTACGTACCGAAACGGTACGCAAAAAGCATTGACTTGAGGTACTTTTTACACCTACCGAGCACTTGGGCGAGAGTACTGTCTCGCAAGCATGGTATAAAAATATGCTGCGCCAGATTTTATCTTCTGACGATAGCCCAAGGTCAATATTAGTGTTGCTATTAATTGACATCCTTAACACCGCTCATTGGTCGAGGATGCCCGATGACGTAGTTTTGGGACAACCACGGGACCTATCTGTCACGATAGAGAATACCTGGGGTAGCATATTTTTATACCATGGTAGGAAATACTAATTATAACAAGAACAGAAGTGCTTCTGCGAGACTCTACCTACTTTCATTCGGTTACTTCTTTTAACGTTTCGACATACTACGGAAGTATATAAGTGTGAAATAATGCCTCGTCATAGAATTTCTTTGTGAAATATTCCAATTTTTCATCGAAGTTTGTATGGGACCGGGGCTCGTGAGTCCGGGACGACTGACCGGTCTTTAATAAGAGGTTCACTTGCTGACTCAATGGAAAGTTCTTTACTGAAAAAGATATTGAAAAATGTTTTCTGTTGAAAATATAATGTCCGCTCATTGGAGTGGTATAAATTAAAAATATCGTCACACACTTTTATGGTGAACGGTCGGTAAATAGGAATTATAATAATTATTTTATATACTGGAAATAATGTTAAAGGGTAACCCTATCGCCTTTCGGTCCAATTTTTGTAGTCGAATAATTTCGACTTGACAAAAAACCTTTATTAACTTATTCCCAAATCGGGTTATCTACCCAGGGCATTAATCCCATCGTCCGTCAAATCACGACCCCAATCTAACGAGGTCAGTGACAAACTTCTGTCTGGGATCGCTTCCAGGCCGTCGTATCGTATCCATACAAAAGCGTTGCTTAATTTGGGGCTACACGATCGAGCAGCCTCGCGATGCTGGCTCTAGTCGCTTAGTCAATAAGTTTCTCACGCGAGGCAGACGCTAGCACTGACTGTCCCGAGCTCTATCATCCATTAGCCAAATAATCGATCAAACAGCCGCGCGATGCTCGCTCTGCTCGTTCAGACAGTTAACTCTCACCCAAGGCAAACGCTGGCGCTGCCTCTCTCGAGCGTTGTCATCTGTCATTTGCCTTGATGTCAACGTTGACGACACAGTGGATAGTGACCCTGCTTTCTGTAGTGACGGTCCCGGGTTCACTAGCAGGGGCAAACTCTGTGCGATGAGCACAAATGTTTGTACCAGAGTCATAGACATTTAATATCGATACAAGAATATGTAATACTGTGATTGTATCCAGGCCATTGTATGGTAGCCATAATACAAGCGTAGCTTAATTCGGGACTTCACAGTTGGTGGTTTGTCAACTCCGCGTAAACTGATTGTTTTTCCTAAAACTGTGGCAGCTTCACGAGGCACCGCTTCAGTCAGTAGACACCTTTATTATGTTTATATGGCGATACTATCTTATATATAAAATTCTCGTGTCACAATGTTAGTTACCATACTCCTCCGACACTCTTACCCGTTTTTAATGAAATTTTATATGCATATTCAGTAGATCTGAGAATCGGCTACTATCTATTTTTCGTACCCCTAAGTGATAAGGGTTGTCCACACCTAACATTTTTTTTAAGTTTTGGACATTTTTTATAATGTGGCATAAAAAAATACATACAACCCTAAATTTTCACCCTTCTATCACCAACCCCTACTTTTTATAGCGTATATTGTCTCGAATAGCAGAATAACTATTAAATGAACATGGGGAAAAACCACCTTAAAAATAATTCATTTGCTTCTGAGGCGGTACGAAGTTCGCCGTACCTACGCTATACTATACTTCGCTATACCTACTAGCTGTCCAGTAGGTATATAATATCGATACACATAATACAATAAATACTTACCTACCTGCCATAAGTGGTTTTCCATGTCCGTCATTCGCGAATCCCGCATCAATGGGTTGCCGGAAGGGTGTGATTGTGTGGCCTCGCATGGACCCATTCAGGGCTAATAGACAGGCCTGCTATGTGGAAAGCAATAAAGGAAACAATAAATGCGACACGGTTCGTTTTCCAGGAAATTACGTACTTTATGAGCGCGTTGCGGTTTTTGTTTTGTAACTATCGTTTATGGGATTTAGTTTTAGGTATATTATATTGACTGTTTTAAATAAGCACAAATGGGAATTTAATGTTTTAACACATCTGGAGCCGTATGACGAAGTCTTAGAGTTAGTACTTTTATTAACCAGCTACTCAAGCCTGCCTCGCCGTTCCTACATTGTTCGCACATACCCATAACAATTTACTGCTCAAAAATGTATAAGATTGTTTTTAAAAGAGCAACCTTGGAGTTTTTTGCCCGGTGTTCCCCACAGGAAGAGTATCCCGAATGGGTGGTAAAGTTGTAGATTAGCATTTTGTGACCATTTTGACGATTCGTGTACTGGTTTACATGAATAAAACATATTCTGATTCTGATTGTTATTAGAATTATAGCTAAATATCTTGCAATATATGAACGCAACAACCAGGATTATAGTTTCGTTCTTTAAGTTACAGTGTCAGTAGGCATAAGGCTAACTCCCAACATTGCTCCTTGAATGCTAATCCTATTATTTATATTTTCAGAGCGGCGGTGTCATGTTCTCACCCCTGGGCCGTCTTCGGGTGGCGCAGGCTGTCAGAAAACAGGTAAGTCAACCTGGCATAACAATTCACTCAGATTCTATTCTACAACGGACAAGAAATAATCGTTTAAAAACGAAATTATACCAAACTCATCACCGCGCCTGATGATCTGCATTCCAAAAAAATATTGCACTGATAGAAAGCTTCATTATCACTGAGTAATATCGAGATACTGTAAGCGAACCCATGGGCTAAAGCTAGTGTATACTCGCGTATATACCTATTTATATGTAAGTGTGTATGTATTACCCTGTGTGCAATACATTTTGCATTTGCATTTCCATTTTTCATCGGCACGATAAGAGTACAAACGACATCTTTCGTCGCTACAGCTTAAGATGATGAAAGTGATAACAATGACATAGTAAAAGATGAATTGATTTCTGATAAAAGTGATAAGGATATAGATGGAGCTCAAATCAACGACAGCAATCTGACACCATTCCCTGAACATACCGAGAAATACAGAACCAAGACATAACATTATAAAACATCATCAAGCAGTCATATATAACACATAACTAATTTATTACTTATGCTTTAACCCCTATAAACAAGTCATAGCTTATCCTAGGAGTGACGTTGGGCGTGGTCTGACGTTACGACCGAAATCAGAAATTCAGTGCATACTACTTATTTAAAAATCTCAACATATTATTACTACATTTCTTTACATAAGATTGTAGCGTAGTCATGTCTGTATACATCGAAAACACTCGAAAAAATAATTTCAAGGGTCACTTTTTTTAATTTTTGTCAACCGTCTGTCTGTTCACGCAGCACGACAGAACTATTGCTGAGCTTTATTGGAATTGAGGATAACAATAGCTCACACCACGTGATATAATTGAGATAAGTCTTATGCCAGAAAATAGAGAGGGTCCCCAGAATTGATAGATTTTATCGCGTTTATTCTCCGTTTAAACGATAAGATCCGGAAGAGTAGTTTTATTTCCATGTGTAGTATTCGCGTAAATATAACAAAATCAATATATTCCCCAGAATAACCAAAAATCTGTATGTTTATGTCATAATACGTAGGAATTGAACTGACACTTGAAATTGTGATAGCCTGATTACCGGATTAATGTATACGATAAATGCTATATTTTCTGGGGATGGTATAAAAACAAAAATCCTCGCGTACAAAACCGAAGGCACATACCGTATATTAATTACCCAATCTGTTCATGACCTCTCACAAGATTCATCACTGACCCCGAACCCTAAAAATGACATTTCACGCATCATCATTCACCTTTACCCATACCTCATTATGCTGTACTACTCTCAAGTTCATCACCTTGACGGCCTCAAACAAATGATTTGTCATCTCTTTCTCTCTATATTTCCAGATGAGTCAACTCCCAGTGTTGGGCACCGAGGCAGCTCCTCTTCAAGCACCACTGTGCTACCAACTGCTGTGTGCCCCTCCACTAGCGCAGCTGCCTGCTTGCGCACCGTGCGAGCTTCCCCCACCACCCTACGCGGTGTATCCACTGCCGTTTGACAGTAAGTACCCTTGAGAAATAAGGATGGGTGTGTTAGTGAGCGTAGACGATAAAACACCTTGGGACAGAACGCTCATATACAGAGTGTAATCAATATCATTGCCAAGATTTTAAAATATACCTCCATGCATGATTCTGGTTATTTTAGAACCTTCAAAAAACAAATTGGATTGAATAAAAATAAAATTTAATAATCCTGAGAACGACAGAGTTAACATTATCTATCTAGCGTCAATAAAAATGACAAATTTTGGCGTGTGTGCGTACGCATTATACGACCTTTGGTGAACACCTGTGTGCACCCCAAGGCAACATACTAGAGCTAAAAAGTAAAATCTGTTTGTAAAATTAACGATAATTTGCCAATCAAAACTACCGAAACGAGAGACAAGCCTTAATCGCAAATAACTCTCCACCTCCAGCGACTCCAGCAATCTACGGGCCTCCCGCCCAGTACGCGCTGGTGCCAGCGCCATACAGCGCGCCGTGCTGCGAGCCCGCGTGCTGCGCCCCCCACGACAAGCAGCCCCGCGTGCACGCGCCGCCCCTGCACCCAGCCTTCATCTACTAGGGCTGTACAAATAAAGAGATGCATTGAAGTAACTTCAAGAGGAATTTCGTTTTGCAGTGAGAATAATTTTAGGATTTTCTGCTATTCAACTACAAAAGCAGGCTACAACTGGTGTTACGAGTATTGGTGGTGGCGGTGTTGAGAATCGTATTGAAAAGGTTCAAAGAATATACAACAAAATGCATATGTGCAACGAATGGAATAGTGCTTTAATAGCAGGAATGTGTTCAAAAATAATCTCTATAGTAGGCGCCATGGATGGCACTAACATTATTATATGAAAGATTACATCAAGAACCATGCAAACAGAACCTTATAAGGAATCATAGTATAATAAGATCAACAGATCCGCGGACTCAAAATGTCCAAATGAAGGTTACAAGGATTCTCACTGCCCTTTAATGTCTTCAATGCCAACTCCTCCAACTCATGAAGAAGTTATTTTATTTTCCACTATTACTACCTTCTTCAGTATTCCACCTTGATTGCTCAAGTCTTCCAATCCAGATCATGCTCATATATCTTCAGTACATGCTGTTTTTAATGGAACATGATTGAATACCTTTGTGACAATTGATAAGAGATATGGTGACGCAAGTGTTCAAGTTGGTGTTTCGGGTGTTTTTAGATTCTCCGGTCGCTTGGTCACCTCATTTAATAGGTTATCGTATTAAACTTCAAAGAGTTTATCAGGAACCGTGGATTAACTTGCAATCAATAATATATTGGTAGGTATTGATATATCAAATTGATATAAGTAAACTATTCACGAGACACTGAGTATTACTGCCATTGGCGCTTGATCGAGCACGGCTTTGTTTGAGGCCATTATTAATGTCATTCTCATGCAAAAAACAACAGTAACGTCAGCCATTATTTCCTCCATTGCATATATCAATTCGGTACATCAATAGTTAGTGATGAAATAATTTGAAAAATCTCTCATGTGAGCAAGCAAACAGCGTACCGTGCATGCTTACAACAAAAGTATATCGTAAATCTAGATATTAAGATGATAAAACCATCGATATCCTACATCTCCAACTAATCTATAAAAGTTATTCCAACACGATATATCAGATATCAGCTCACGAATAATGCACAAAAATCGATTGGCTGCTACGAATTAGGTGAAGATACCTCCTATAAAAGACAGATTTGTTATCGCTTGTTATCCTTGAAAAGGAGTTTTATTTACCCTTAGTGTAAGATTGTTTTTTATAATCCCTAAATTGGACGTGGACATTTTGGAGACAGGTACACCAAAACCTGAAACCACGTAGCAATAAGAAGCACTTGTTGAAGATCATCCATTTTTTAAACATTTTATTCAATAGGAGTCAAAGTTGAGGGATGTTTGGGACAGTGAGTGGGGTTAAAATATTTTGTCCATAAATTAATGAAAAAGAGAGAGATTGTGAATTGCATGTCGGATGCCGTGCTACAGTTACCGGTAATCTTTATTATCATGTTTCAAAATGTCCACCAACCAATATAACGTAGATCAGAGAAAACAAAAATATTTTTTTAATATTATTCAGTTTTTACAATGTTGCTGTTGAAATAAAACTGGGGTCCAAGATGGTGATACAGAGGTATGACCCTCAATATGATTAACAACGTAATCTTAAGGGGCACACCTCTTATCCAGTTGATACTGTTATGTTTGGTAATATAAATCAAGAAATACTCAGTTTTTATGCATCACAACCGGGAGTAGAGCATGTTCTAGGAATAGTAGATTAAGTAGATGAATCAGTGAGATTAAAAAGACAATTGTTTTAGCTAAGCGTGCTCTAAATACACTGTATTAAATGTTATTTTTCATTGAGCTATCATATCTGTTGTTATTCATACAACAACAAAAAATTGTTACTTGGAATATTTTTTGAGAGAAAGCTCAATAAAATATTCGCCAAGAACTTGATACGGGATTATTTAATGTTAATTCATGTTTCGTAAATATTTGTCAGCTGCAATTAATTTGAAACCGAATAATTTAATATATCGTAGTGTTGTTTAATGAAACATAAGCATGTAGTGTGTCAAAAAGGAAAATTGAAACTTTCAATGATCAAAGTATTAATTTCAATTAGATGCAACCGAGTAAAC
Organism: Pheosia tremula; assembly: GCA_905333125.1. Taxonomy (NCBI): domain Eukaryota; kingdom Metazoa; phylum Arthropoda; class Insecta; order Lepidoptera; family Notodontidae; genus Pheosia; species Pheosia tremula. The sequence goes on from HG995420.1 coordinate 276,203, forward strand.
ATTTAATTATAATAGAGCCAAAATATGCATCCCAAATTACAAAACCGTGCAATAAAATGTATGTCCTTAGAAATTAGTCGGTATATCACAAAATCTCTATACGTAAATGATTGTTGTAATATTAATCATTTTTATAATATACTCTATCTCTTAGGGCTACTAGTTGTACGAGCTGAGGCAAACGATTTTCTTGATCCTTGTTTTTAGCATCAATTTTGATAAGGACATTTCTGTATCGTTATATTCTTAAATTACAACGTCATTCATAGTAAGGGTCATTCGAATCATTTGCCTTAACATCTAAATGTGGTCTTCTGCCTTTAGCTATAAGGCTTTCGTCTCAATTACTATATTGTACATCATATTATATACGACTAGTGTAACTGGAAATGCTGTCAATTTGTCGTCTTGGATTTTTACGATACTTATCTATTGTTAGTTGTTAAGTATAGTACTTAATGTGCGACGCTTTGACACTCAATTATCAAGCTTGTTTAAGTTCCCTGTATTTCCTTGAATACTTTGTCCTTGGAATACAAATGTCTCGTTTGATACCGTGATGGTAAATGTCTTGAGTAAATAAAAGGTGTTCAAAAATAATTTCTTCGGACGCTAAGATTTCATTACTTCTCTTGCTATTTTCACATTCATACAAGCATCACTATTTTACAGTTATTGTCATAAATTTGTTAATATAACATCTGAATGCTTGTAAACTTAGCACTTCTTTGTTTTTATTTGTTATGCCTTAATAAAATGCGAACAGGCTAGACAGGTTGAGTCCATGTTTATGGCAATAACTAATATGTACCATTATAAGTGGCCCAGTAACGTTACTGCCTAACATATCGAATTGGTACGCTAATAATTTATTTTAAATATACCTATCTTGTATATAATCTTTCGCTAGATAGTCTTAGTGTTGTGGAAACGATGTAATTTAGACAATATTAATATAATTAGACGAGGGAAGGATAATTTTAAATCTATGTGTAACGTAGCCGTCGTTAGTTAGCGTACAGCTTGGTACTGTGAGCTATTCGATGTTTTAAAATCTAACTGTTAGGAATCTCGTTACTAAAAATCAATCGCTTAAAATATAATGGTTATTTCTGAGAATAGCCCTAGATTTTTGTCATAATATAAAGAAACAGAAGGACGTGTTATCATAACCTTTAAATGATATATTGTAAATCAGAAAAAAATACATTAATTTGCACCATATCATCAGGTCATCATTTAATATTCTAAAGTGGAAAAAATTGTTTGAAGGGTAATTTAGAAAATTACTTGAATAGCACCTAGTCGTCTTAAAATATATTTTTCAAAATTATCTGGACGTCCACTTCGATGGGGACGAAGCTTCTTTTGTGTAAAATTTCGTCGCCACTTCGTTGAATGATCACGTACAGGGACAAAGACAATACCTTTGTTTTGTTCAAATAGATGTTTTTTGGATGGTCCAATAAGTAGGTGATCCATAGTAGATGGTCCTGTAGTAGGTGGCACTATAGTAGGTGGTCCTAAACTAGATGGTCCTATAGGTCGGCTTATAGTCCTGTAGTACCTGTGCTCGGATGGAGCGAGATGCCCAATTTTAATTCAACTTTGCAGTTATAAATAAGTTTTGGAGGATTAAAAATTATGAGTTTGATGATGTTATAATGCAAACAAAAAATCTTTAGTTATAATTTCTTGAACTCCATTTCAAATGTTACATAATTATGATACCTACTTATAACTATGTGAATAGGTACGTATCTAATTATTTTTTATTTTTTAATAATGTACCCAAAATCAATACCGGAAAAAGTAATTTAATTACCACAATTATTTTGTTACCAGTTTTATATGCTCCTTCTTAACTGGCTACAGATTGGTAATGTTTTGAGCTTAAGGCGGTCAGCTCATATCACTGGGTGAATTTCGGAATTGATCATCCTGGTAATAGCCCTGATTGCTCTGATCGGGATTAACTCCAGCCATCACATGGTACCCAAAATACAAGCTTGGCTTATTATGGATTCATAGAGTTGGTAATTCGTCTAACGATTTTTTTAAATTTAATATTACTAGGTCATTCACAGAAAGCTCTCAACTATTTAATGATTCACTAAAGAATCTAATATGCAAAAGCGTGTAGTCTTGCTATACGCATTTCCATTATAGTGTAATGGAAAGTTCCGCGGCGTGTTCGTCTGTCTCCACACTTAATGCGCCATTCATGAAAACCACTAAACAAAATTCTATGCGATTTAACTTTTACGATCTGCATTTGTTTAGGAAACGTTTCATGTATAACAAAACATCAAACATTTGCAAAGTCGGGCGTATACAGGATGATTTAGAAAAGGAATACTAAGCCTTGAACCTGGGCTTCTATAGCGCATTTGTGAACACCATGTGAAGTCATAATTTAAATAGGTCAAATTTTAAAAAAATTGTTCGCCAAAAATCACAATAGTTATGTTGTTGGGAACATGTTTTTATCGACATATCGACATTTTGACTTTATTTGTTTATACAAATGTGCTATTGAAGCCCACACCCTAGGCTTAGTATATACTTTCCATGTCAGCTTGTATAGAGCTGCGATAAATAAATAAATTGAATCAGTGTCCGCCATATTGTAAATGCTTTGGGACGCAATGGTTCCTCTAGACTTCTAACTAGATAATTGTCCAGATACATTATCTGTGAAGGTTTTGTTGGCTCTTGTCCAATTTTTGAATTGTATAACATGTTCGTTCTATACAGTGACATTACAATTATGAGTTGGAACTTAAAAAAGAAAGCAACAAAAATAAATACAACCGAATTGAGAACCTCCTCCTTTTGAAGTCGGTTAGCAAAAATAGGCATACGTCATGATAGTTCAAACTAATAAAACTAATTTTACGGATTTTTTCTCGTTTATTTTATGTTTTTTACGTTCCCGACGTTTCGTAAATATAAGAAATATAAAACGTCTATAAATTCGGGGGTAAATGTTTATATAACGTTTTCCTTTTACGTTATTAATTTATAAATAAGTTATAGTAGCCTTAAAATGCCATGGTGAGAGGTATCTCAATAATGAAATGTCATTGTATAATCAAACACATTTTTGATAAAACCTTTACATATTTGTAGTCCAACATTTTGTTAACATAGTTTTACCCATTTTAGATATACGAGTAACGCAAAAAAAAAGAATATTATTTGTTAAATATTTCATAGCAATATTTTCATTGTTGACTACTTATAAGAAACCCTCTTAGTAAGCTACGCGTCATAGTAAAAATGGCTTTTAATATCGACCAGTGTCTAGAATAATAATGATGGTGACGGCACATAATAATTATTTATAAAACTAGAACATTTAGATACTTAACTATTAAATTTCACGTATCAAGCTGTCTTTATACATAGCCGAATGTAATGATATATATTTAATTATTAATTATCTATCCCGCTCGACTATACATGTTAGTTTGTGACTCTGTAAATTTCCCATTAACTATTGAGCGAGATGAAATTTTACTATAGTTAATAATGTCGACGTCTAGTAAGAATAATAGATTATCTTCAATAATTAATTATTAAATGAAGTACGCGCGCTAACGTGATCATATTTACTCTTTACGCACATAATTAAAAAATAATAATTATACGAATTATATATAAGTAATGGTAATTACACAATTGTATCATCGAACGTAATTGTTGATTGTTATAATTATTGATATAATACTATTATCGTCTAGTTATTATTATGTATGTATGTGATATTGTTATTGGAAATAATAGATATTTTAAATGCTAATACAAGTAAATTTATAATTCTATTATCCTCCTTGTTGACTTGTGCGTGTAATAGGATAATACAAACTATTTAAGACAATAGGTGTAAGTGAGAAAAAAAATAACGATAAATTTGAACTCGAATGATCCTCTCAAATAATAATAGACAAACTAAATGCAGCTTACAGCCTTCTAGAAAACTTTATTGAATGATTGCCTTTAGTTAATCTGTATTTGGGTAAGTAATTCATATTAACTAAGTCTATTTCATTACACATTACTTATAACGAACATTATATAGTCCTGATTTATAAAAAAAAATTGAAAACTATGTAAACGAAGAAATGACAATAATGTCTGTCATAATCGTCATATAAAGCTGAGTATATACCTACATGTAATACACATACGTAGTGTGATCTCACATTTCAGTATTTTAGATGCAGCTTATTTTGTCATAATATTTTTCATGAACAAGAAATCTCTAAATTTATGACACATTTTGTTTTTTTATGTAATTTAAATGGGACACTAGATTAAATATTAAAACAATTTTAGTCTATACCTACAGATATTTTTATGTACTACTATTGCAAGTGGCCACACTCTCATCCACTCCCTGAAATTAGTGTCTACTAATTCCGGCAATTTATTACTAAGTACTAATAAAAAAAACTCTAGTAAATTATACCTATTCTCGCTGAATATTAGGAATAAAGTATATTTAAAACCACAGTGTCCCATTTACGCGCGTTCTAATAAAGTTGTGTCATTTGTTTGTTCTGATTACATAGCTCTCATATCTCTTGCAAATTGCGATTCATTGTAAGTTTCAATACACAAGCCTTCAAACTACCTGAGAATAACAACATGATAGAAGTTGTTCGTGAGGGAAATTGGAAAATAAATTGTCATATCTGACATATGTTATTTTTATTCTGTGGTTTTTTGTGTGACATATCTGCAGTCGGGATAGTGTGTGTGGGTGAAAAATAAAAGACGTTAATAATCAATACAGTGTATTAATTAATTACTGCTGAATTATCGGGCGTAAAGCCTGATATAATATTGGTGACGAGGATGGGATGGGATGGGATATAAATGTTGCCAATTTGTTTCCTTAGCAAAACTCGTGTATATTTCCATATAATGGGTAATATTACTGGAATATTATCCATTATGTGTTCATATAAGTGCATAAAGATCAAAATTGGTGAGCCATGGATTTTATAATTCTCTCAGGCATGTTTTCTGGATTGTTGGATAGTTTAATATCCACTACATAACTGATTAAGGCTAGGCCAGTATTTGTATATTTATTTTTTACTAATTGTCTCGGTGAACTTCGTACTTCAAATGAATGAGAAAATGAACTGTATTTATTATTTAGTTTCTCCATGTTTTAATGCTATTAGGGGCGGAGACAAATTTAAAATTAAAAATCATAAAAATAAGCCTCCCCGTAGAGTTTTAAAATGGTGTAACTATCACAAATTTGTTTTGTATAATATATACTCGTCGATAGATTGATTTTAATTAGTTATACCTTGATCTTGACATTGACAAGAAAATAGAAAAACATCATTATAATCACTGACCTCTATGTATATTATCATGGACGTCAGTGATTATAATGCTTTGACTATAAACTCGTCAAAGGTCTGTTTTTGTTCCTATAACTTTTTTATCGTCCCCTAAAAAATAGGTTCTTTTAAAGGAGGTTCAAAGGAGCAGACTTACCCACGAATTTATAGACGTCTTTTAACTCTATCGAACGTCATATAGTACTACGCAAAGCAAAACTCTTGTGCGCAGTACTATATGACGTTTGATAAAGTTATAAAACGTTTATAAAAATGGGGGATAGTCTTTGTATTTTCGCCACCACCTTGGTGTAGGCAGAATCGCCGCTCGTGTTTTATAGAATAGATCTCAATTCAGAAAGTATTCTATAAACTTACTGGTATCGGGACATATATCCTGGATTCTTTACATAGAGAATATACTGTCGAATTTTCGTATATTTAAGGCTTGTGTATTGAAATTAAAATAGTAATTATAACAATAAAATATAATATGGAAGCAATAACGAATAAACTAAATGTAAGTCACGTATAATAAATTAATTAATGGGTAAGAGTGTGTTTTTATTTAATTCATAAACATATCCCAATAGTCTAATGCGCCAGAGTGGTTATACATAGAAAAGCTACAGATGCTTTCGCCCAAGAGGGGTCCCAAATAATGTTCCTTATTTATAAAGTTTCTTCAGTCCTCCCGTGACCATGGTCGCAGTAAAGCAGCCGAAACGTCGGGAATGTAAAACATAAAATAAACTAAATTTGTTTTATTTCAATGTGTATTCTCGTAAATATTAGAGATCAATGATATGTTGTCTATTCTAGATTATTTGTTATGGTTTGGGAGTAAAAAGCTTTTTTTAATAATCTGCCAACGTAATCAGTATAGTAGGAGTCATAAACCGAGGCTATGGCACACTAATTGCTTATAAGGGTCGTACATTCTATAAAAAATATATAATCTATAAAGCTCCGTTGTGTTTATAGAAGATTCTTGATGAATCCCTTCTACCATTAGGTATTATGAAATAAAGCTAAACTTTATTTAGTCTAGATTTTTTTTTTAAATTTTGGATAAAAAAACTTAATAACGATTCTTTTTTTTTTACTTAATAGTAAATTTTATCCCTAGAGTAGCTCAGTATTAATCGTAATGTTTGTGAATTTCGAATTTATTTTTAAAATAAACCATATGAATGCAACACGAGCATTATTATCCCACACAAAAATCATGGGCCCTGCAATTACTATATACGTAGGCACGACTTTTCAGAATTCTCAAAACTCTCACTCGACACTAAATCGGTACTCGATGTCGTCAAAACTCACACTAAGCCCCCTCAAGTCTAGACCGCGCGGTCGTAAACAATGATTCATCCTACATAACTCAGTACATGATCAATAGAGAGTTGGGAACTGAGTTGAGAACGACTCACTCCCGCTACATATAACGTATTCAACCCATAACTAAATAGGATGTTATAATATGATCACATATCTATGACATAGATCTAGGATAGATCTAGGTAGTCATATTTATCTGTATCTCACTAATCTCACTAATATTATAAATGTGGAAGTTTGGATGGATGGATAGATGGATGTTTGTTACTCAATCACGCCCAAACGGCTGTACGGATCTGGATGAAATTTGGCACAGAGATAGATTATAGTTTGGAACAGCACATAGGCTGCTTTTTATTCCGGTAGAATGTATGGTAAACGTGAGATAGAATTGTTATAAACTTTCATACTTTTTAATCGCGGGGCGCAGCTAGTAACTAAAATATTCTAAGGGATTAACAAGAATTCGATAACGCTCACGTTTTTGTATAAAATAGATGTGTATACAGTGTTTAATTATTCTGTCAGAACGCGAGACAGTACTGTTAAAATGAGGACATACTGTGTAGTGTCATTTTATAAATTTCCAATAATTTAATTATTTTTTTGTTTGGGGAAGGTGAGAGGTAGTATAAAACTATTGGGATAGTTTTATGATCAGTTCTCCACTTGTTCACATGAAAAGTTTTAAATCATTTATTAAACATGAGACGTGTATCAGAACCTTGTACTTAGTGCACAGTGTCCTAAGCTGTCATCGTAGCACTTTGCCAAACTGCTCTCTTTACAAAGGTATTAATTTTAATTAGTTGAAGCATAATGCAACTACCTAACGATGATAATTAAATTTCTCGGACAGCAGAGAAAGCTATAGCTTGAACTCCCTTATCTTAAGATTTTGAAGACCCGATTGGCAGAGTTGGTAAAATGACCCTGCTTTCTGTATCCCGAGGATCCCAGATTCGACCCGGTAGCACAGATTATCTAATCGTCTTTACGAACAGATATTTCACTCCGCAAAGACATTTAAATAAAACTCGACTCTTGCAACAAAGCAATAAAATACACATCGGCGCGTACACGACTGCATTTCATGCGTTTGATTTTTTTTATTACGTAACTGTACGCTTCTCTTTTTGCCTCGTAACTCTATCTCTTGCAAGTGCGTTGCGGCCCCAACCGTCGGGTACAGCCCGCTGTAGGTACTATGTACTCATATTGCAGTAGGCTCTACGAGTCACGGATGCCAGCGGGTAGGAGCAAACTTTGCGTGATGATCATGAATCATTGCACCAGATGTGAATATCCATGAACGATTAATATAAATCACTAGCCCGTGGCTCGCCCGCGGCACCTGAATAAAATATAGCACCTGGGGATGAGGTAGCTTCCTATTAGTGAAATAATGTTCATAATTGGTTCAGTGGACCTGGATACAAAACCCTTTTAACTACACTAACAAACTATACCTCTCTATAATCTCTATGTATAAAACAAAGTCGTGTTAGTGACACCATTTATAACTCAAGAACGGGTTGGTTGTTTTTTATGGTTTTTGATTTTTGTCTCCGCCCCAAATAACAGAAAAACTGTTACAATACGGTAAAAAATCATTAAATAAATAATTTAGCTTTTTCATACATTTAAGGCAGTACCAAGTTCGCCGGGACGGCTAGTGTTAGTATAAACTATACACTAGGATCGTCCCAGTCCCATTGTACGATACACATAAAACTATCGTTACTCGATTTGGGGCCCTACAGTTGGTGTGTTTGTCGGGCGATATAATAATGAAGTATTTTTCCAAGAGACATATTATACGATTAATTTCCTCCACAAGTGCCAATGCATCCATTACACCCCGACCTGATTAGCATACTTTATACAAATGCCACAATGCATAACTATTTATAATAACTTAGACGGGAGTGATAAAATTACATAAAACAACGCTTTAAATTATTATTTTTGACAGTTTCTATGGCGTCTCCAGCGACGCGCCGCCTCTACCATTGACTCGCGATGGGTACATCGAGCGTAGCAGAATAGATACGGCATATTAAAACCGAACTACACTATAAATATCTTATTATATTTATCTCCTTGAACGTATAGATAACTATTTAGTGGGTAAGGGAAGGTCCTCCGCCAATCCAATCCACCGGCTTCAATTCATTGCACCAGGTATATATTACACCGCGTCCAAAACAAACAATTTATTACGACATCCGCGATCGTCTGGACCGAGGCCAATGAGAGGGCAAATGGGTTTGCCACCAATAGCACGATGCCTCCAATAACACGAACACTAAGCTGCTTACCACCTTGAGCTCTGCTTGCCTTAGCTTATCAGCAGAAAAAATATGCACCTGTTTTATTTTTTAGAACCTAATTATGACCTATATTCAGCGTATATGAGATATTTAGAAGAAAAAATCTAGGTTAAAGGGCCTAGCCCGTACTATCGCCGTAGGTCCCGAAGAGTTATCTCATAGGCATACGTGACAGATGGTGAGAACTTCACCAAAAGCATGCAGCTTCTAATAAACGATTATTTCAATGGTATTTTACTTCGTGCTACATATACACGATATGTTGGTGAAGCAGTTTTAAATCAAGGCAAGGGTGAGCAGGAAATGCCAATGCTGTCATAACATCATAGAACCACATACTCTACATGATCAAGGAGAAGAGAGAGCAACATCAGTGCTGCCACTCTTTAAACTAAATTATATAACTCTATGGTTTTTTATTATTCAATTATTCAATATTATTATAATAGTTATTAAAATTTTATTAATTATTCTTATTTAAGTTTTATACTTATTTATGACTACTGTGTTTGAACGGGACGGAAGACGTTTACGTTACCGTAACACTATGTAAAAAGATCGTGCTTGAGACACTGTTATTTTTTTGCAATATCCTGGACCAATATTATGTTTCGTATTATTAAAGACTTAAAGCTGAGGTTTCTCTACGTAATCCGCTTGCTTCTTCGCCTAGTTTAACTTGCTATACATACCCTAAAAGCTTTTCCTAGCCATTGTATAGAGAATTATAAGTAGAGAGTAAGTGCACTTATATAGGTCACAGATTGGAGCCAATTCCAGTGTTGGATTGTAAAATTTTATAAGTACGTTGGAGTTTGGGATTATTCCAGAATGGTTCTCCATTAGCACAGTGTAAAGGGGTCCTTGTGTTACAGATATAGAGGCAGTGCCAGATTAAGCCAGCGTTGGGCTTGTAATAAATGCGCGGGGCCTGTAGCAAATGCGCGGGGCCTGTAGCAAATGCGCGGAGCCTGTAGCAAATGCGCGGGGCCTGTAACAAATGCGCGGGGCCTGTAGCAAATGCGCGGGGCCTGTAGCAAATGCGCGGGGCCTGTAGAAAATGCGCGGGGCCTGAAGAAAATGTGCGGGGCTTGTATAACTACTACGTCTTTTCATTGGACGGTAGGTGGTATACCATACCTATATATATTGGGGTCGAGTCACCTTCGTCCGTAGGAGAATTAAATACCCTCGAGATACCCTACACGTGACCCTGGGTGGTGCCAACTAAGTGACAACTCTACTGGTGGTAGCACAGATCACGAGAGATATGCCGTGCGGTTCAAAATGTATGGGAACTTGCTGCCTCCGTTTTGTTCCCCACCACTCGCTAAAACCAACCAATACGAAGTCTCTTCGGTGCGTGCTGCGTCGTCGCCGTATACAGCGGCCGTACCACGCGACGCACCAGTTTATTCAAAGTATCGTTAGACGATCTATACATTGCCTCGTACATTCACTCAGTAGCGAACATAGGTGGTACTTAAAGAGCCATGTATTTTGTACAAAAATAAAAAAGTCGTTGTGCTACATGAAAACTAAAATAACATAATAAAGGCATTAAATATTTTTTGATTTGTTGTTTTTAATGATTTTAAAGACGAATAAATAAAATACTTAATACTGGCTGGTGAAATGAGATTCTATCTTTCGCGTAGTTCACTTTGCTGATAGTATTTTTGCACACAACCACGGAATAACACGGCATTTAAAAAAAAAGTTAGAGCTCCGATACCGACGTGCAGTTGCAGTCGACTGACGGCGAAAACTCTATGTTAGCGTAATTTTGGCTAAATGTGAGCGCAAGCCCACCGCTTTCATAACATATCTCCTCTCATATATCTGTGGGTGGTAGGCTTCGGCCGTGGCTAGTCACCACCCACTGAACAAAGCCATGTCGCCAAGCGGCCTAGCCGTGTTCCAGCATGATGTTCGGTGTTGCCATTCATGGATGGCGGGTCAGATCAGCTACGCTGCATGTGCCTAGTGAATGTAGCGTCTCGATCTACTGCCGCCTTCCTACCTAGGCAAGTATGCTCCATCGTAGATCTCATCATCACTTACCATCAGGAGAGATCGAGATCAAATACTTGCCTATAATGTAATAAAAAAAAAAACCTATCTTACTTGATCAATGATTTGCGCACAGGCGAATGAGGTCCCTTAAGGCTGCATTTCCACGAGAGATGTGTGAGGATGCGTAGCGAGGCAGGTGTTTGTTAAGAACCAATTGAATCATTACATTTACCTAGCTTCGCTCAGCGCAGCTGTAGTGGAAACGGCTCAGCGCCTGTGTACCTCAATACGTAGACTATAAAGCACACGGTTTACTTACGAATAATCTCACACTTGACGTGCAAATATCTGCCAGGGCTGCTGGACTCTCTGGTTACATACACATGTGTACGCATCTAGTGCCCCTTGAAGAATATACTACAGATGTAATGTTCTGAAATGTCCCCTGTCGTCTGCCTGTCAATTTTCCTAAAGTATGATTTAAACATCTCAATATTTCCCATATACTATAATACTATAACCGTTCTCCATTTTCTTAGAGAACGCTTCGAGCGATCCCGCTACACAACATGCATCTGGTCTGCAATCAACACCAAAATAAACTCTAGCTTCATGAGCAAAAAGTCCAGGATTCAATGTAGGATAGCCTGACTAGCAACTCTTGCAGGGATTTATAACTTTTGATAACAAGAATAAGGTTTAAAGTTATTTAGCGTGGTTCTTGAATTACGTCTTTCGGATGTTATGATTGCTTCACTGAGACCCGACGGCGCGGTCCATCGCTAGGAAATCTAACCACTTAATTAAGGGTTAAAGTATAGTTTACCCGATTTTTAAGGGTGTTGTAGAGAAGACTGGCTCAAGGTCACGGGTCTTGACATGTCCATTGGGTTGATCGTGGGGATCAGTGGACATCTGTCTCGAGATTATCTGAGTAACCCACAGCTCTGATGCCTTGTAACTATCATAAGGAAGTTCAGATTAATAGTCTATATATATTAGCCACATAACATACTTATAGAAGAGATCCACTACTTAAATAGAGCCACGTTATGAGAGAGAGAGAGAGACAGCTATTTGGTTCGCGGAGCATCATTGGATATTAATTAGGTTCCCGACACTCATGACAAACAGATTCTTGACTGACATCTCAGTGGAGTTCGGTGTTGCTGGCTTCTTTAATATTCGATCAACTTGTTTGGTTTATAATTGGAAAAAAAATACAAGCTGAGAGTCAGTGGTGGGTCGCTCTTCCTTCAACTGTCTATCGATGGATTTCCACCAAGTATCGCCTAGTTCTATAAATTTTATCGGAGCTTATTCTAAACTGAAATTTATATTTCGACCATTGGCTTTATAGTAACCTTATAGAATTCAAAAGTCTCTGACCGAACTATACAAAAAATGTATAGTGGTGGTGGTACCCATCGCCATCAACATGCAATACTACATTTTCTTTATATATATTTTTTTGTTATTGTCTTTGGGATGGGGGATGCTATTGTTAACTACACGGGGCGTATAAATCCCACCGTTAGCGAGGCATTTTTTTTAAAGGAAGTCATCAGAATCTAAAAATTACTTTTCAGTTTTGCTACATTATTTTGAGTTAGAACTATAAAACTTGCGAGAGTCATAAATCGGTGAGTCAGCTCTGACCGTAGACGCGAATAATGTGCATTCAGCTATATCAGCTAAGCTTATTACGTTTATACCAGACATGACTGGCTGGTCATAAAGTGGCCATACTGGTCCTCGGACCTGGGAATGTGAGAACAGTCCCGGGTTCACTTTTAAAAGTTTTTTAACCCTCAACGCAACGTAAGAGTGGGTTTAAAATTTCAAATTTCGCCCCAGTGTCTATCTATCTGCTTGTGACATCATAGCTAGCAAATGGATCTACCGACTTCAAAGCAATTTTTTGGTTCGATAGCTGGTACACCGGATAAAGAAATGTGTTGCATAAAAATCTGTTACGGTTACCCCTTTGGGGGACGAAGGCGTGATGGTGTTTATTTGAAAAATTTTGGGTGGAATCCGCAATGTTAATCCGGGTGGAACCCACGTGTCACCGGCAATTTACTTTTGCACTGAGGACAGCCTTTTGCCCAACAGTGAGGCACAAAATGTAACACGACCTCGATGAGTACAATTACGAGAATAATGACCTATATATAGCGTACAAAAAACTGGATAACACAACGTGCCACAATTTTTAACGAAATTATCTCTTAAAAATATTTTTATTCTGTGGTTATATAGACAGCCAACTAGTTTTTTTTATAAAACGTAATAAATCATAGATTACTAAGTCACAAAACATACTTCCAGAAAACGTATCAAAGCATTTTTCGTCTCAAATCATGATCTTAGAATCGAAGAACACGAACAAGTATACTTATAAAAATACAACAGTTAATAAACAATTCTGTGAGACACATGCAATATATTTGCAACACGATGAGACTATAAATCCTGCAATCTCATAATAATATGCTCATATAATGCTCACTTATTTTTATTTATAGCGCCCAATTTTAAAGCTTCCATACATTATGGCTTTTAAAATTACTGGCGGCAGAATCTGTCGCAGCTACGAATGAGCTACGAAATTCGTAAACTTTATATCGTAGTTCTCCAATAGCTACGGCGTAGCAATACTTCGTAGGTACGATTCATTGCCTTCATTCCGTGGGGCATCTACAGCTACGGCGCGGCGTAGCAATATTATTTAATTAGCCGTTTCAACCGGTTCAACTCATTCAGTTGAAATGAGAATACGTATACGAGATTGGTCGGTTCATCCTTTCAATATAAAAGGAAGTCGCGTAATTTTAGATGTCACTATCTAATTTCAGCCAACGTAGTAACATTTTCAGGTTTTCGAAAGCGTTTCGTATAATAAGTATATTTCGGATACGAGTACTTTGATGTGTACCTAAGATATATAGGTATCAAAGTAGAATAAGATCGTATGCACAAATACGTTACTGCTATATTACAATATTACTTTCGCGTCTGAGCAGCTTTGATACTACAATAATTTATTTATCTGTACTTGTTTGCAGATACCGAGCGTAGCTACATTAAATAAAACGAAAATTCATATTTTCACATAGACACAGACGAATATAAAAACCCATTTTGTTAAATTTATTAAATCTCAGACACAACTGTAGGACAGACAGAAAATGTATTTTTGTCGTTCCATCTCAACTAGTCATAATTTAACATGAAAACATGCCCTTCTAACGAAATGAAACATTAATATTCATAGGCCATAGTCTTGTAAAATATGAGACGTCTCATCTCTGTCACGCCTTCGACACAAAATATGAAAAAACACAAAATATAAATCCGATTAGGTACAACAGCTCGCATGCGGCCGCTGAAGCGAGGCGACGCGGCGACCGATGGAGCTCCGATGTAATTACGCCTGACTCATAGCCAAAAAAGTGTACGATGCGGCATGCGAATTGCAGCTGCGTGTAGTTTTCTCCCGATTATCAGGGAGCGTTTGAAGGATGCAACGGGGTGGCGAGCGGCGGGGCGGCGCCGCGGGGTGGCCCAGCGGCGCCCAGTCGAGCCGTGACCGCCGCGAGAGACGCACGAATGGCGCAATAAAACATCACACAAATGTGTACTTCGCGGAACCTTGCGCGATACTTGACCATCACAAGAAGACCAGCCAGTTTCTGTTGACGGTGTTGACAATATTTAGTTGAAATCAATTCGTCATCTAGTATAAGACTGTCTCGGACTGTACCGGTTCGTGGATAATGTGAGTTCAGATCATGAGGCGGCGTGTGTCTGCGAATCACGTGCCCTAGATTTGGGGTGTCGTCGCCGGAACGCTCCAATGCTGATTTTTTACGTTTATTTACTATTATAGGCAATGCTTATGTAGTTATAGATGTGTAGTGTTACCGCTTAATACAGTAGTTAAGTAGAAAATAGTGCTGTCATTAAAATGTATCCATCTCGTAAAATTTGGATGTCATCTGTATTGACCGCATGCGATCTCGCAGAGCATTTGCGATTTTAACTGTGTTTAGTTATCATGTATAGCATCGTGCGATTAATGTATAGTAATCAATAAATCATTACAAAAAAACGTCTCTTATGTATTTTAGCAACCACCCTGTAGCCGTTAACTGAAAACCAGTCCTTTCCACTGAGTGTCTTTGCGTATATTTATGTGGTGCAGCCGGTTGCGTCGTAGTTTAAGCCTTATAGCTGGGTGTCAGCGTCTAAATTAGTTCGTGCAGCACTGAATAGAAGCATTAAACTCGAATGTCTGTAAATTCACCATCTTATTTCTTCATTTTTAGTTAGCTCCCCGCAATGCTTCGCTAGTGGCTATATAGATTTTGCAGTACCTATAC
The DNA here is from genome assembly GCA_905333125.1 of Pheosia tremula. Lineage (NCBI taxonomy): Eukaryota > Metazoa > Arthropoda > Insecta > Lepidoptera > Notodontidae > Pheosia > Pheosia tremula. The sequence goes on from HG995420.1 coordinate 291,644, forward strand.
GTAGTTTGTATGTATCGTTTGTGCAATTTGAAGTTAAATAGCATAGTGTTAGTGTAGTGAATACCGTTGATGACACGTGGTTACCTGAAGGTAAATAATTGCTGCCACGTGGCCGGGAGCTCAATTAACCCTCCCCGGCAGGGGTCGCCACGCACGCTTTCACTAATGACTAACCTGTACAACGTATTATGATTACAGTTATTTAGGAGGGTATATTTTACTCTCTTTTTTATTAATATTAGGATTTTCTTCAAAGAACTATATGGGAATAAATAAAATACAATATTTTAGACTTTAGACTCAGCGTTGGGATACTGTCCTATAGCTATATAAAAATATTTCTAATAAAATTCAATAAAATAATGACACAATTCTGGAAACTGAAATTATTTGAAAACAATCGGAATACAAAACGCCCCGTGCGTCGCCCCCATAAAACATTTTTTTCAGCAGCATTGTCTGTCAATATCGTCTATGTAGATGAATTAATCTTCTATTCGGATCATTTGCTAGAACACATTAGATATATACATGGTGTGTGTGCGTCTGTGCGTGAGGGTGTTTGTGTCTGGCGGGGAGTCGGGGGGGATTGCGGGAGGGTCGGTTGGTGCGGAGGGGGGGCTGCGGGCCGGCACATGGGCGATCGATGCGGCCCGCTTCGCCCGCGTATCATTTGCGTGCGACACGCCGTCAGTACCCCGCGCCCCTTCTAAAATGCCCTACACTACACCAGGCCCCTGCCCACCAGGCACACATGACTTCTCGACACGTCGTGACTGTACTGTTATTACTATATCACATATATTGTTATGGAACACGTTGGCACTCGTGACACGTGATGGTCACATGGGCTTACTCGTTTTAGGGTTGGGTTTTATGCGAGAGGTTATGTTTGCGGGTTGCGAGTGGTCGGTTGCTCGTATCACACTCATTTGAGTTTATGATAAGTAATTGTTATTTTTTATTCATAACCGACTATGAGTATTTTTTTTGGAATTGAAGTAGTAAATCAGTAACGTATAATCAGATAACAAATTTATATGGTCGAGTACTTTTTCAAATTGAATGCTTGTATAGGAAAATTTATTTTAAAAATTAACTTAATAATTTATTGTTAAATCCGATCATATACGTTTTTAAATTCATGCTTCAATTTATTGTTGTAATAAAACAAAATAAATGAGATTTTACTGTTATTTATGAAACGAAACATGACATAAGCTGGTATCATTTCTATATTATCTTCGATTTCTAAATCCAAAATAATGTCTTCCTGACTATTTGAGCAAAGGTTTAAATAAAAATTCTGCCACGAAGCTGACTTGATTGAGTAATAAAGATGTCCCATTAAATAAACTCTTAAATTTTTTGAGCTTTCGTTCATTTACACTACAATTAAAATGCAGATATATATTCTGAATAATGCTTTATAATTTAATGCAAGTAGATAACTTATACGAGTATCACGTATTACTTATAACAAATACTTAAATTATTTAAATAACTAAATATGAAATAGAAAAAATGGGTAATAGAAGCGAAAACTATTATGCTGATGCAAAAAAAAACTCAGTACAATTATAAAGCTTTTTTTCGTGATTTGCAAAACTCAGTTGATTGTTTAAAAAATATTAATATTTAATTAAATACATTGTTATAAACACCATATTTTGGAACAATTTAGATATGACTGGTATATTTATCACATTTATTTGATTTAAACAAGAGCCCTTTACCTATAGATGGCGCATTAAAAGTCCATTACTGTATACCCTCAACTTCCTCGAAGCTTTTCCTTGACTTAAATTACATCCGACCATCTCCCTTGGGGTTCTCATTCATCAGTACTTCCAGACTAAAGTGCTTAAGTTATTTGGATAATGTCTTTGGTATTTCTGTGTTATTAGGTGTAGAAATATATATTGTGGGCAAGTTTTAATATTGTATGTATGCAAACAATAAACATTCTAATAACTCAAACCCTTATAAGGGCAATGTGAGGATCTTTATATTGAATATAAAATTAAATCACGAAAAAACTAAGTACCTACTCACAAAATCGCTAGAGTAAATAAATAAGGAACTATTTTATTCCAGGAGCAGCAGGGAAAAGTCTGTTTCAATTGTTTGGATAATCAAAGGTGCTTAAACGATAACATGTATTAACATTTGCAGCTCATTAAGTATCTATTAATTCAAGGTGGACAATTTCTAAATAGTTTGGCCTGTGTCCTTAACATGTTATTTCCTTATTAATTTATTTATTGTTAAGGAATCAAATATTGTGAGGAGGTCATATTAATTGCAGGTAGCTATTTTCATAAACTCTTGACTAATATTTTTTTTTGTAAGTGTTAGATGAGTTCGTATGGGCTATGTTATTTAGATGTCCGCCAATATATTTATCTGAACTTTCTTCGGTTCTATAAAGACACGTTATGACTTCATTTTAGATTTTAAAACACTACATTTTATTCGATTTGAAGGTTATTTTAACAAGTCTTAAAATAATTCCCCATACAATGAATATTTAGGTAACTTCTAATTGAACTTCGACTAACGGTTAACCAGCAAGAATAACAAGTCCTATCGTAATATTAGCGTAAAGTTCAATTGAAAGGTCAAAGAAAAGTGACTAAATTAAGAACGCTTCACAAGTCAAAATGATTTCATCGAAAATTCTATATTCATTAGTGACCGTAGAAATGTTTAAATAAGACTAGAAAAGAATAATTTACAATTTAAGTTTCACTACTTCACCTTACAAGAATAAAACTAGAACCTCTGTGAGTCCAAAAGTTGAAGACGCAAGTTATGAATCCCGAAAATAACCATAATATAATTTAAATAATGTACAATGTCGCTTAAATGGTTGGGTAGGCCGATCTAAACCAACCAGGCCATAGTTGGACGTAGACGATTATGAGTCAATCGTATCAAAGGACAATACGTCTGGCCGGAGGCAGATGTTATAATGAATGTTCTGACGCAATAAACAAGCTATTCAGTTACAGAACAAATTAGGCCAACATTATAATAATTATACAATAGAACTGTGTGAATGATTCATACATATATAATACATCCAACAATATTATATGAAATTGTTGAGATTTGGATTTATAAGTAAGCAAGACGCGAAAACTTATAGGTAGGTTTTTAATCCTGGTATTACAAATGCGAAAATCGGATCCAAATTAGTAGAAAACAAGACTACTATAAGACGACATATTAAAGATACTAGACTAGACATAAATTAACAAATCTTACGAATTAATCCAGTTCTCTTGACGTTTGAGGCGTCGGGGGACACGACAGCGCGGTTTCAAATGCCTATTGCGGTACAAGATTAATTTCAGTGAGTAGTATTCTATCTGACTAGACTTGTCAAGCTTCGCTTAACTCTCGCCATCGGATCCACGACCTCGGGTCGCGGAAACTTTTTAAAATATTTTCTAGTTAATCTAACAGTTCAATTATAGCTGTCTAGACGGCTGTAATCAGGTCAAGCGGTTGAATAGCCGCCTTTGATCGCAGCCTACCGCTCTCCTCTTGGCATCTAGTTTGAGGCAACGCCTAGTTAGGATCACGCCGCGCTCGGTTGTATACACTAACCGTGGTTCATATTCCGAAATCAGAAAATAAGGTTTTTTTTAATTTTAGATTCAAAAGTTTTTGGTGTTTGTCGTTCGGTGATAGTTAAAGTGCGAGTGTTCTAAAAGGTAAACAAATTAAGAATAATATATAAATAATTATTTTCTTATTCTTTAAGATAGAGCTAGAATTTGCTGCTATGCGATTTCCCGCACCAGAGGTCTGATTTTTTACAATATTCTCTTCATTTTGCGCGAGTCATAATTTTTTATTATTTGGTGTCACTTTTCTTTTTAGGTCTTTTAATTATTCAATCAGCATATGAATAACTAATAACTAAAGCACTTACGAGTACATCTAACTATTATGTCTAGTTACTGAAAGATTATTTGAAGTACCAGTTACTATATTATTAATAAAGCAAAGCTGACTATCAAAAGACACTTTCAAAACACCTAAATGCTATTCAACATTTATAATTTTAAAACTTTATCCATAACTGACACCACGATGCCACCTAGCCCAATTACTTCCCACAGAATTTTATTAAATTGTAATTATAAACTTATAACGTTATATAATTATAACGCGTTTACTCTTGATTATACCACAAACTATACTTTTGTGTGCGATGAATATATTAATTTAAAAAAGGATTAAAAAATAAGGGTGGCTAAAAACTACATAAATTTAATTAAATGTTGCACCGCGACTTTGTTAGCGAAGACAGATAAAAGCTGGATCCAAATTTAAATGAATTCTTGTATTGTATCAAATGTCTTTCGAATTCGTTCAGCCGTTTTTTTAATGTGAGTGGAGGCACCAAAGTACCTTATATAAGAAATGTACTTATCAACATTCAAGTCAAAAGTTACTTTGCACCTGAAACATATTTACCTTATATCAGCTATGTTGCCGTGCTGAAAGTTTCAGTCGGCTGAAAACTTTGACGAACTCCACGTAGACTTGTTTCAAAGTCAACAGAGCGCGATACGTCTCGCCCTATTTTGAATAAATTTGTTTATAATGTATAGACAGGTGAGCTGAGGTGTGGAAAGCGAATGGATTTTTATTGGATTTATCCATATATATCAATTCTTGAAATACGTATAACCGTGTAAGTAGTGTAGTTACGAAAAGTTTTGCGTAAAGTTCTAACTTAATGTCTTTAACAAAATTATAGCAATAATTTATGTCGAAAGGCGTGGGTTACATATATTAATCGCGCAACTGCTACGACAAACTGATAAATATTTCAATATTATGTTGAAATTGTTATTTATTGCTTTGTTTTATTAAAACCACGGTAAGACTTCTATAACGATTTCATGCTAAAATCAATTTAAAAATATCGAAAAAAAGGAGTATAATTCATGTAAAGTCGATGGAATACTGCAACTCCATAATTATGAGATGAATCCATGGTATTAGTTCTCGTTACAAATCTACTTACACCCTGTATATAATGAAGGCGGTTAATAATGACATAGAACATGATTGCTTACATAATATTCATGATGTACTAACTACGGCGTAGTAATGGCGTAGTATAGTACTCCCTAGTATTGGTGCCACGCTCGCACGTAGTACGTAGTAATTATTAATGTGATCGAAATCTATATATCTTAAACAAAGTGGTGTTAGCTACACCATTATAACTCGAGAACGATTGGGCCTATATTTATGATATTTGATTTTTTAAACTTGTCTCCACCTCGAATAGCAGAATAACACTGCGTGGATGGCGGGTCAGATCAGCTGCGCTTCATGTGCCTAATGAATGTAGCGTCTCGATCTACTGCCGCCTTCCTACCTAGGCAAGTATGCTCCATCGTAGATCTCATCATCACTTAGCATCAGGTGAGATCGAGATCAAATACTTGCCTATAATGTAATAAAAAAAAAACAATTAAATAATAGGAAAAACACACACATGTGATTCTGCGGTGAGGCGGTACAAAGTTAGCCGGTACAGCTAGTTATCTAATAATTTTTTACCAGATTTTGGAGAATACGTTTACCAAACGAGACACACCCGACAATTTCAACAGCTTAGAAGGTATCTGGATACACTCACCCTTAGCTAAGGACGCTCGTTACACACTAGCTTTGGTCACGCACCCGTGAGCCTATTGATATTTGCAGCCCCCAATGGTCATAGCGTGACGGTATACTTGGAATCTAAACCGCGAAACTCGGTTTAAATTGGGCCAGAAATCTCTTTGTGATGTTTGAACGAACAGACATACTGAAAAGCATTCTAAAAATGGTTGTTTCAGATGGAAAGTCTCCATACACCCATTTTTTATTTTATCGTTATTAATATAGAGTTACAGCATGGCTAAAGTTTTCCGATACATGATGAATGTGTGCATAGCAGTGATAGCCAAGTTAGTGGGACGCTAGCCTCGGTAACGAGGATCGCAGATTCAAACCCCGGCTCGCACCTCAAGGATTTCAAGTGCGAATCTGAATTTCAACTATGATTATCACTTGCTAAACATTGAAGAAAATCATCTGATGATGTGTAAACTTGCATGTCTGAGAAAACCCCTAGAAAGACGTGTAAAGTCCGCCAACCACACTCGGCCAGCCTGGTGGACTATAGCCTGATCACTTTCGCATTGATGGTAGGCCCGTGCCCAACGGTAGCACATTCAAATGGCTGATAATATCATTATTATATTGAATGTGTACGGTGTATGTAATTCTAATAATTTAAGGCGTAAATACCTACAGTCTAACTGATAACAAATAATTTGTTTTTTGAGCGATACAAACATCGATACGAACAAACAGCTCAATTCTACAAATACCAGACTTAATATAGCCTCACAGTCGCAGTGAGGGCGGCCACCAAGGTGACCCCCCGACATTGCCACGACCCACCATCAGATGGGTATCCTACATAAGTCTTGTTTGACGTGCCTCGAGACGGGTTTCATTACATAAACAATTACTTTACTGTAGTTATCTATCCGAAGCACATTTTGTTTTCTGTTTAAAGAATAATAATATTGCCAGACAAAAACACACTAACTATACGATCTAAAAGTAAGCAACGCTTGTGTTATCAGTTGGACTGAAGGCGATTGGATTGCCTGTTTATTGTAACTAATTATTTACTTACTCGGGTATAAACATTCGTCCTCTCGCACCCAGTTTGTTTCGAACGGGTTTTCATCTTAGGCCCCTTGGTCCAGAAAGCAGCAGCCCCACCGGCGGTGCCAATCAGGTCATGACTAATAATTTAATTAGCTGCTATGAATGTCTCAATGCTGGACACGAGCTTGCCCTTAATATGAGAAGGATGCTGATCATACTCCAGATCACTTCGTATCCAGTCAATTGAGCGAAGATCATAAGTCTTTCGAGAATCTATTATATTCTCTCAAACGTGTGAGTTTCTGCTAGACCATATATCGTGTTTCATACCGCTTCGAAAACGAAAAGGCGCAGATACTGTTCTGAGATTATTAAAAATCGTGTTTACAAAATCCAACTGACTATTATACACACCAACGATAAAAAGTCCAGAATGTTCTTATTGCTGCGTATTGCTCAAGCAATAGCCAGACCTATTCAATTTGCTTCACATTGCTAAAGCAATAGCAAGACGCAAGTTGCTTGTACGGACACGTAATATATGGCGCGATTGTTTGGGAGGACATTAAATCTGCAATAATGCGATGCGATTGCAGAGCTGAGTTGCTTTGATCTACCCGATGCGTAGGGTTGGCAGTTTTAAATTGCACCATAAAAATACGAATATAATCTTGTATATTGTCTACCGTTTTAGAATCTTAAGCAACCTGTATGTATTGTCATATAATATTGGAACGGCAACCAAGACTACCAGCTTACCGTGCCCCGAAGATAGGAGGGTCATGACCGAACTAACATAATATTCAGGAAAAAGTTATTATGAATTGAATCTGCAATAGCAGTAACTAAGTATGAAGCGAATGTGTGTGGACTGTAAACTAATGAAACACTTTGATGATCATGAAATAATATAATATTTAAAAGAAGATAAATACTTATAAATTTATTTAGATAACAATTAGAACGAAAATAACTGAAATATTTACAAACTAATATAACTAATATAATATTAATATTTTAGGGAAATTAAAACCTACCTCTCGTTCAAATGAAGACAATCTGACGCTTTTACAATGTTTCTAAATACACTTGAAAAATAAACAAAAAGAATTAGATAATAAAAAATAAATAAAGTAGTAGCAAAACGTGGGCAACGAAGTACTGTTCAAAACTGTATAATTAAACCTATAACTCCACCGTTATGAAGCCAATCAATGCAAAATGAAGCAACCCTAGTCATAAAATACAATATTGCATTCCCATTTGCGGTATAAAATGCGAATGACAACCCTAACGGTAGCTGCGTCTGTATGAGTGTGTGTGTACTATAGTTCGCGGTCGTGTGCGTACTCCCCCCTCCCTAGATACCTCCCGTACCCCCTTTGGCACGCTCTCAGCTATATACGGTGTTATATACAATGTGTATTTTAACACTGGTTATATATTTTTTTTTAGTAAAAAGTTAAAACATTTTTCGTGACCGATTTGGCTGACCACAGCTTGCTACTTGCTATTTTCTTATTGGGATGACACGTATTGATGAATTTATTGGTCAAACTATACTTATTAATTGGGAGTGTTATATATCGATAAAATAGTTAGATTTTAATATAAAACAGATACTGAGCGTAAATGCGTGGTTGTTTTCACAAACTCTTTCAAATCATCTATAAATGTAGAGAGTTTCGTCTATAAGAAATATCAGTTACTAGATTGGCGCTTGAAGGCATACTAGCTCTATAACCAAACCGTATATTGAGCAATGAGCAGTCCTATCCTGATAAGAGAGAAGAAGACCACATCTGTTATCTCCTACTCCTTTTTGACTCAAAAACACAACATTTCTGCCTCCATTGCTAGGAACCACTAACCACCATATATCAGACGTCCTGTGCGTATTAACAATTCTAGTTTTATTTTAACTATCCCGGTTAAACTCTTTGCTTTTCTAGGAACGAAATTGATCTAGATTGAAACAAAACTTAGTTTACAGATTTTATCGCGTTTATTTTATGTTTTACGTTGCCGACGTTTCGGATGCTTTACAGGAACGATGGTCACGGGAGGACTGAGGTGGTTGACGTCCTAGTGTCATAGTTTGAACTGGGGTACCCTCATATTTACTTGTTATTCTAGATGTTGATTTTTTTGTATAAACTATCACCAAGCTAGTTTCGTCAATATATCCGTCCAGTAGTTTTACGGTGTTGCACGATCAGACAGATCCACAACAATTATGAAGCGTACAATTTTTTTACCCCATAAATATTCAACGTAAATATACGACTTATTTACAGTCTTCTTATATTTTACAGACTATGTTGTATGCAAATAGATAAAAATACTTCTATGCGCGAACCGAGCAATTTAGTATGAAAAAATGAGTCAATTATGAGACTTTGTGGCGGGACAGAGTGCGAGGTCCCGGGAATGGCATGCTCCGCCATTTTTCTATGGAAGTGGGTTAATTGCCCAGCAGTGGGAAACACGCTGGCTTACAAGCACACAATTTGTTTTACATTTCTAAAACGTTTTGATAGCAATATATTACGTATTGTATAGGTTACATGTACTAGATATGTGGAACTTTGAACTAGTAACAATTTTATTATTAATGGACTAGGCTTTTAGAGTAATCATTATAAATAATATAGTTATGCCTACAGGTTCTACAAGTTGAAATTATTTCATAGCTAAAGGCCAACAATTCAAATATTTACACTTGAACTAGAATTAAAATCTAATTAACTTAAACAATATATAAAATATTTCGATAATGTTAAAATAATTATTTTCTTACTGATTATGGAGTCTTTGACCAGAAAATAAAACAAATAAACGCCATCAGCGACTCAACATCCTGTCGGCTTGACGAACTTGTCATCATGAACACTACAAATTATTGAAGAAAAAAATACATAAACTTGCTAAATTCCATAACCCATTAATACTAGTAGGATCAGGAACTTCTAATATAATCGTAATGTCACCGAGAAAACATGCTGTCACTATCATACTTATTTATGAAATCTGTGGTGCGAGAGGGATAGAAGACGCTTATCTAAGCACGTGCTTACTAAGCTAAGTACACACTCCCATATACGGCAACTTTTTTGCTATATTCTATGCTATCACGTCCTGAAAGCGTGAAACAAATAGTGCTGTACAAATTGACATCCAAAAATAAAAAAAATACATCTTTCTTTGCCTGGTCCGTTTATCTTTCTTGCCGCGCCGTGCAGAGGATTTGCACTCCGGACACGTTTATTTTTACGTTTTTGTCTACCATTACTCAAGTCGATAAGAGCGGGCATGGAGTCGATCTCCGCCGCTGTTCAGTGTTCATTGACCTCGCTTTGAGGCAAAATATATTCGGATTCTTTACACACTACACTGTGAACTATGTAATTTATGTTCTTATAATACCACTCAAATAGGCTACTTAGTATGTTTTGTAATTAAGTCTGTTCCGGTCATCAAACATATCATTAGTTTAATAGTATTGATGCTTTGCCGTGTGTGGATTATTACATTATAACATTATAGTTAAAAAGCAGTGATAGCCAAGTTGGTAGAACGCTTGCCTCGGTAACGAGGATTGCAGGTTCAAACCCCGACTCGCACCTCTGGGATTTTTCATGTGCGAATCTCATTTTCAACCATGATTATCACTTGCTAAACGGTGATGGAAAACATCGTGAGGAAACCTGCATGTCTGAGAGAACCCCTCGAAAGATGTGTGAAGCCCGCCAATCCGCACTGGGCTAGCGTGGTGGACTATGGCCTAATCCCCCCCTCACATTGAGGGGAGGCCTGTGCCCAGCAGTGGGACATTAAAAAAAGGGCTGGATATAAGATACCAATTTCATAAAAAAAACTTTTTATATTGTAACATCCTAAGTGACTATCCCCAAAACACCTGCAATACCAACATTACAAGCGACATTCAGATATCATTATCCCAATTATCCGGTCCGCTCTCCCCCCGAAAAAAAAATATCCGACCAAAAAACTCCATGGAAGTTATAAAACAGAAATTTTGGTCATATTAGACATAATACTTTTTCCAACTGCGCCACGAGTTTACGAGTGTTTTACGATTCCTTGGTTTACGATTTTTTTATATATTGTTACCATAGTTATTGCTGAAGCAATGATGGCGTTATCAGACTCGATGTTATAACATCATGTCGTATTGATTCATCGGCGCGGGCGGTGCCGGGGAATTATGCTATGCCCCAATAATTTTATTGGTGACAACGTACGAGACGATACAGACGGTGTGATGGATTATTTTGTTATTAGTGGGACTGTTGTGTTTGGGTTCTGATGGAGACTCGTAAACCTTTCTCTGCGGGATACTGCAGGCTACAAGTAGGTTATGCTATTAGCAATTGGGTTTTTTTTTCTTAGATTAAGCCATGTTTGTCTATGGTTTACATCCTTAGTTTATTAAAAAGAAAAGATCGTAATGTTTTCGTATACAGTTTGTGGCATATAATGTTTAGTCTTGCTGTATTTTGAGAATTGAGGTGTCAGTCTTGAGACTGAAAGATGCTAATTCCTTTGATAACGCCATTGCATAGTTAATTGATTGATATACTTAATGTATTAATGTCCCGACATAAGTTAAAGATATTCCTAATGGAACGGGTTGTTACGGTCGAAGCAAGACCTAGATGAGACTTTTAGTCATTAGTATAAATTCATGGCAGATAAATGATACAACATCTCAATAAACCTCCACCTATAGAACTGGCATGGCAGCCGCAAACACCCCAACAGGAGCTGATACCCTCAAAAAACAACTCTAGACTTCCAAAGTCCATCATTAGGCAACACACCCAAACACAAGTTTCCAAAATGCCCGGCCTATATCCCGGATGAGACGTCTGCCCCCCCCCCCCCCCCACTGGCGAAGGGGCGCGGTGCCCTTCCCCTCGCCCCCCTCGCCGAGACGGGCCGGCGCCTCTCAAGGCTGTCTCATGCCGAAGGTTAAGGACTGGTTAGTGTCGACCAGATTGATTAGGTTTATAGGTTCTGTCGGGATTTTGCATCGCCTTTTTACGTAGAAAAAAATGGTAGCTAGGTAGATATTCATCGGTGATTTTTTTACTATAAATGTGCAAAAATTAAAGAAGTCTTGTAAAAACTTGGACAATCTCATAATACTAATAACCAATATCGCCAGACGAATACAACTACTGTACGGTCTTAAAATACAATGTATTACAAAGTTGTGCTCTTACTGCGATTTGAATCCGGGAACCTCGACACAGAAAGCAGTCACCACGAGCTGTGGGATTTAAAAATCAATGGAAGAAAAGTACCTACATTTGGTAAATACAAAATGCTATAAAATATAGGTACTTAAATAAAATTAAAATTTAGGGATCCGTTTTGATTTACTTTCATTGGCTTTTTCAGACCCGTTATAACAGCCAATGAAAACTTTGCAAGATCAAGTTTATGTTATTCATCATTGTCACCATGTGATCTATGTGGTATATTTACGCACATGCTACAGGTTGAAAAAAACAAATTTTAAAGATTTTATACCAATTATAAGATTTATATAATAATATCCAAAACCAAGCGCACCGTTGCAAGACCTCAAGACACTGTAAGTATTTTCTTCGTGGATCGGACCGCAAGCAACAACTAAATATGAGGGTACCCTTTTTAATGACACTAGCCATCCACCTCAGTCCTCCCGTGACCACGGTTCCTGTAAAGCAGCCGAAACGTTGGGAACGTACATAACATAATATAAACGCGATATAATCTTTAAAATTGTTTTTTAACATCTATTAAGACTTTCGTGAGGCTATAAAAACATAATCACATTGTATTTGTATTCACTCGTGCCCGCCCCTGACTCCGTCCGATACGTCCTTCAGGTCACACTTGCGTAGTAAACAATAGTAATGACGGTGACTCATTGTCTAGTACTATGACATAGTGGGGACTGTTTCTAGGTACACTATAGAGCTTTAATGTTATTTTTCTCAGTTAAAATTGTAGTACGCACCGAATTACGATGTTTACTGCGTATAGTGACTCGTGGATTGAGATTAGTGAGGTTAGCTTGTAAGCGTCTTGTTCCTGTGGCAATCCAGGACAGTTAATTTCTTCTACTCTTCTCTTCTTCTTTTTTCTCCCTTAGAATAGATGAAAGGAATAATAAATCTATCCATATCATTCGCTTTTATGTTAAAATTCCTGGTAGGTGCCAAGACAGTTCAGCTTTTTTGAACCTCGCATGGTGGTAAATACCTCAGTGCCTTACTCTGTTCTGGCTTACAGGTCCCAGAAAAAGTGTTGGACCAAGTCCCCTAAAATTTGCCTCGCAGCGCCTATTTGTTTTCCTGAGTTTTATCAAACTATAATGTTGATTAAGATGCGCCTGATTTACCATATGACTTGCACGTTTCATTCCCTCATTTCATTTATTAGGTCGTGCATGCGTCAGATCCACCAATCCTTGCTCCTCGACATTACGAAGTCTTCCAACTGCCCTACCCTGTACCCACTGCCCTTAATCCACCCTAAACAAACCGTACGATTAACAACTCTGATGGTGAAAATATAGGGTCCTATTTCCATGAGGAGAACCCCAACCACGTGGAGTAATACTTTAACTTATGTTTATAGGTTATGTTTATTGATAGATCTACTTAATGCAGTATAGGCGGTTAGTCTGTTCGGATGGGCGAATACTTTCGTTATTTATGAATATTACGGTTCGCTTTTCCTGCTCAGTTGCGTAAGGGACGTCTTATGATGGGTGGCATCAAGTTGATGTTTGTGTGAGAAAATGTATGGTAATATGTTATCTGTATGATGTACTGGTTCAAGGGTCGATAGGGGATGCTCTATGGGAAGATCGATATGTGATATACACTCAAATTGTATCGAGACAAAATAATAATATAATATATTAATAATAACTCGCTGATTACAATTAAATGTAGCTTTGGGTAGTGTGTACGATTCCATTCAATTATAATTTACTAATGGTGGGTACAAGTCATCAACTTTGCGTTAACTTAGTAGGCTACTAGCGATCTAGTTGGCCCTACGCTACTGTGATAGTTTTCTTTGTAATAAGTAAAAAATAAGTAAGAGTTCCAAGTTTGACTACGAAAAGAACCCTAAAAAAATTACAATAAACCCCCAATTCTCGAATGAAACCTTTCCATAAAAGCACAATTTCCTATCTTAATACAGTAAATCCTTCTTTTCCAACAAAAGGTATATTCCGGTCACCCACAAAACTATGTCTTTACTCACAAAGCGACCATAAGGCCCAGTTACGCATGAAATACTTGATATATCGCTTTTACAGGCTTTTGATAATCCAAATTGGACTGATTTAGATCCCAAGCATTATGGTATTAGAATAATGGAATGTCTGTTTCCGAAAAGTAAAATATTTTTAGGATTACACTTTGACTGAGAATTGGCTCTGTGTTATCATTAGCGATATTGGATTGTATGATTGGATGGATCATATTAAACATGGCTAGTAGATCATTTTTCATGCGTGGTTTGGAAACATGGTTCAAACTCAGACTTGTATTAAGATATTGGGATTTAATTCTTAACGACTATTATCACTTGCTGTACGGTCGTGAGGAAACCTACATGTCTTTCGAATGCCGTGTAAAGTTTGCCAACCTGTACTTTGTACGGCCTGAAGCTCTATCGCATTGAAAGAGAATATGCCCAGTATAATAGTAATAGGTTCGACCCTTATTGCAAAGGGACCAAATACCATCTACAAAATGTAGGCGCGCTGCAGTATACATCTATTTATCGTATGTACCATGGAGGTTTGCATGTTAAGTTGTAAAGACGAAAGGGTTGTGAAGTCCGCCATTCCAAACATCAGATCTGTTGTCGCATTGAAGGGAGATCTGTGCCCGTTTTCTCATTGCAAAACCGTTTATATCCCAGTTAAAACTATTTAGCCGTCGTAGTCGTTCGTGGCTAATAAAATACAGACACGCTCCAATAAAATGATGCCTCCATTATTATATAACTTGCTCGGATAATGGCTAAGTCTGAAGAATTCGTGTAGGCGGATTTCTAGGTTTTGAGGTCAGGATATTCAAATAGTCTGAGACGGTTTCTTAAATCTAGTTCGGAAAGAATACTTTAATGGAAATAGTTGGATGACGTATTGTAAAAAATATGTATTTGAGTCATCAAAACTATAGCAACTAGATTGTTCGCAAGGGTTTTAATTTGTGTTAAGTATTAAACAATGACTAGTCTAGTTAACATGTAGATTCCTTTAAAGGATCGGTGAGGGGCAATGTTTTAGATAGCGAAAAATATCATTTGTTTTATCAATTTTGTTAAGACAGTTACAACCAGCGTAAACCTAAACAGTGATGGCAGTTTTGCTGCTTTAAACAAAAGGCGATCTCATAAAAATCCCATTACAACAGTGTCCATGATTCATTTTGTCAAAAAAATATTCCCATTGGCAACAAAGACATAAAGCTAATTTTAAAAGCAGAATTATTACCCTGCTTGTGCCAATATCCCTAGAAAATAATGGGGGTAGCCTGTCTTAGGCTATTGTCCCTATACGTCGCATAATTCACTTTAATAGCTGCAAAGACTGAGTGCGTAGATGCAAGCCTCGCTATTAATCTCTTAATTTTGGCATGGCGACTGCTTGGTACAACAGTTGCGGAGTCCTTGTCTATTAAAAGTATATTATTCCTTGGCCTTATGACGGGGTATATTCGTCTTGTGTAGAACTAGGTCGCTTGTGCACTGCGTACAATTTGAATCCAAGAATATAGGTGAACTAATAATTCGAATAGATACGAATCAACACGAGAACTTGCATGTCTTTTAAAATCTGTAACAGTTGCTTTAAGAGGTAGCGTCCAGTATACTCTGATTACTCATTTGTAGTACATAAACGCGATGCTGGTGTTTTTAATCTTGTACTGTATGTAATATTTGTATTACATCTGGGCAAACATCGAAATTGACTACGTATGGTTACCTAAGATACAATGGATTTGTTACATTGACGATTTTATAACCGCTTTTTATAGAAACAGAATAATCGGAAAATGACTTACGTTCTAGGTTTTGGGTCAATCGTTGCAAACCTGCTCTTCTTATTAGTGTTTCTATGGTGATTTGGTTACTTTTAAAAAAACACAGATAGTCTGAAACTCTTCCTATTGTGACCACTACACGCAGTGGGGAAATTATAATGTTTCATTTAGATGTTACAACTAGCTAAAAATAAATCCACAGTATCGATTCGCCTTTCTTAACCATCGTCTATTAGGTGATAATATTTTCTCGGTTTCCACTTACTGTAGTATTTGTGGTCAATAATTCATTATTAGGTCACCGTCACAAATGTTAAGGGTAGTTATTATTATTAGTTATGTAATGTGGGGTGAGGGAGCGGTTGTTGACAAGAAGTAATTCGCGGTAAGGGTGTAAATATACATGATATTTTTATCATAAATTTTGAATTAAGGTTTAAACAATTGATTTTTATGACCGATATTTACTAGGTATTCTATAAACGGCTAAACTAAATTACATCTTTGAGAATATTTTCTACGTCACTAAATTCATTGGCAAACTAGACAAAAATATTTCCAGAGTTCTAATGTTTAGAGGTACTTAGATAATGGCCTGAAAACGGAGTGCAAGTACACATATCGTAGGAAACCGGTGAATGTGAACGCGCAGAAGCAGTAATTTGTCCAGCAGTTGATGGATGGATATATCAAGACTTAGACAAACATAACTTTAAAGGTTCCTCTTCCTACAATTGGAAATCGTCAAGTCAGCTAATCTACATGAGTTTAACAATAAGAGATAAATAACAAACAGGAAATACAGCCAAGGTCAGAGTTATGCCCGCACACGCATCAGACTCGGCTTATGAACGTATCGGTGCTTTGCAGAATGAAAATGATTTATCATCATAACATGTTGGCGGAACCGGAAGTCATTATAATAGTACACCCGGATGATTCAGAGTAGATTGATTGACTGAAGTGTGAATGGGGATAATGTGTGAATAGTTTTCAATATAAATAAAAGGTTGCAAAATGCTGAAATAGTTTACGGGTACAATAAAGTAATGCAGATTAGAAATTAACACATACAATTAATTCGTAGTCCAGCCGTCCCGAGGATGCCTCGTTTAGAGGCCAAACACGTGTTGATTACCTCTTTAGGCCCACACTATATAACATCCAATCCAGTGAGCCAAGTAGCCTACTCAAACCTTAGTCCAACCTTCCCTTGCACTAGTCCAACCTTCCTGAAGCATGATATAAAAGCTTGACACCCATCGTAATCGGATTACATCAGACTAATACATATTGTTGACGAAGGTGTGATATCTAATAAAATGTCAAGATCGTTAGACAGCTTGACATTCAGACAAGGGTCCCATTTCCCCTTTTCGAAGTGCACAATCCTATAGCAATCAATCAATAAGTCGTAAACAAAGGTAGGCAAGATCATCGCCCTTATAGGGTAGTACTTCTTGCACGTGCCCTAAGAATTTGCATTTGTTTGTATATTTCCTGTGACCTTGGCAGGTCGTAGACATTAGAACTTTCTCCCTTACAAGTATTGTGTATCGTGCATTCTTGTGGTTACGTTTCATTGGACACCGAATGTTTGTGTTTTCAGAGTTCCTTTTGAAAAAAATATGTTAGGGATAAACTTTGTGTGGAACTGTTGTACAGTATAATTTATTACGATGCATCTACATATGGAACTATTTTGCTCTTCTCTAGTGATTTTCAAAACTGTCCTCGCTAACATTTTGGATTTACATATATATTTTATGTATGGGTATATATATTATTATATACTAACATTACTCTATGGTGTCGCTAAGGGGAAAGTTTTGGGCGCGCTATTATTCTTATAACTACTTTTTGAATAGGCTTTTTAGGAGACAAGTAATGGTGTAATTTAGTTACTTATAATGACAGAAGGCTCTTTATACCCTTTTCTCCGCTAATATGTTTATGTTGGACAAACTAGATGGCTTAGTTGTGTATAGTAACTTGACTGTACTTATTTCGGGCACCAGACAAATCCTTATGGTTAGGACACAATTTAACTTACAGACTAAAGTTGTGTATTGCCGTAGTAGATAGGTAACAGTAAGTGCTAGTGAGTATCTTATCAAAAGTAGCAGATCGCTACTTACAGAAAACCAGCGTTGGAAAGAAATTTCCAAAAATCCATACAATTCACGTTCAACCCTTAGTTCGGCTAAGAGAAGGCGTCCGCTGGGACCTTGTGAGGCAACTGCAAAATATTCTTTATAAATTAATACTTAATTATAATTCGCTCATATAATTTCATCGTAGTTGTCATTTTAGCTCCTTCACCTATCAGCCGAAAGACGTCCACTGCCGGACACAGGCCTCAAAGATTTCCACACATCACGGTCCTCTGCCACTCGCATCCACCGGCTTCAAGCCACGCGTTTGATATCATCGGTCTACCTTTTGGTTAGCCCTTTAACATCCTGTTTATAGACACGACCCTCCCTTCAATGCGGGAGGAGTTCAGGCTCATAGCTAATATTAGCATTAAAATTAATCATCGTTTCGTACCAGTACATAGACAAATAAAAAATCAAGGATTCTCAATTGTCAAATCAAACGTTCCGATGCCGCCATTATTGCCATGCTCCTATTTCCGATTGCTTTTACTTTATCTTTAATGGAATACTGTTTGAACCTTCGATATAATTGCAAAGTTTTTACAGATCGACTTTAATGTTTGTATTTTGAAGGCTAGACATGTTTATGACGGTAAGGAATCGTTTTATGGGGATATTTTGTTAGTGCACTCGTAAACCCAGGATTGGCAGCTTGTGCGGCTGCGTTTTATGCGACTGTGATCAATATATTGGTTTTCTGGGTTGATATTCAGCAATCATCGGATGCTGTGTTAGCTTTAGATGTGTTACTATTGTGCTGTGAATCAAATGAAGCTTTTTAATTAGCCTTGTTTGTTGAATGCTTGCGAAATTATTGCGAAATCGAACGAAATCACAGTTTAAACGACATCTTTCACAACACCCTATTTTAATGTGTCCAGAATTATGTTGATCTTTTGAAATTTATATTTTTTTAATTAAAACCGTTACTTCAGCTGTACCTAAAATATTCTAACATGTGTTGTTATGTTTTTACTGTAGCAACCGATTCTTATTAAATACTTACACTTCTCGATTAAATAAAATAAATCCATACAGAATAGCCTCAATTGATTATAATACTAATTAATTTTTTTTGTGTACAGATCGCAGCTCGAGAAACGGTCCTTGTGGTGGGGAAAAAAGAAGTTTATTCCTGTATTTATAAGTAAGTTGCTTGAACTTTATAATTGTTACTGTATTGTGTTGACGTAGTGATAGCCAGGTTGGTCAGACGCTCGCTTTGCAATGGTGTGCAGATTCAAACCCCATCTCACATCTCTGGGGGTTTCTTAAACTGATTCTCACTTGCTATGCGGTGAAAGTAAACGTCGTAAAGAAACCTGTCTTACAAAAGCTGTATGAAGTTAGCCAACACTCGGTGGGGCAACATGGTGGACTGTAAACTTCTCATTAAAGAGGAGCGTGTCCAGGATGATGTTTAAAGGCTCGCCGCTACATTGGGACCAAATACCGTCGTTAAAATGTGGGTGTACTAAAGTGCACCTGTGCCTACCTGCCCAGAGATTTGGCAGTGCGAACACATCGTCTAAATTAATAGCGCCCCTAAAACAGAAAGTCGTATCCTTCTTATTAATGTCATCTTTAAACTAATCTGCTGCTTTTTCTTCTATTTTATCATGATGTGGCAACCTCATTTCATACGCCACCTTCCACAATAATTCATCATCCGAATTCAAAATGTATAATAAATACTAAATTCCTTCTTGACGTGTGTACCTTAGGGTTTTATCTTCTTCAACAAACCCCATTAAATTGGTGACCCCGACGTCCGTTATTACTGTTATAAACAAAACGCATGTATATACTACTTCTTACTAAGTAACAAGTAGTATGTCGTATTACCCAAAATTCGTCTTATAGTACGCAAAAAAGTTACTATCCTAATTTCGACGAACCAAATATACTTCGACAACTTTCCACTTAAAACTTTCAAAACTTCACACATATCTCATACTCAATACCTATTTATGCATCGATTTTCAATTTTTTCCTCCAAATTACTTTGTGTTTTGTTCGGCGGACTCCCATTGGCCTAGTTGCAGCATCCACACATCTACCTCATGAATAATGTTCCGAGTTGGGTCTCGTGCAGTTCGTATAGTTCAGTCGATCGTTTCGCTTCTCTATTGTGTTGTTGTAAATCATATACCTCTGCTTGTCTTACCGCGATGTCGATACTATTCCAGTTTTATTACTTTATTTGAGTCATTAAAATTAGGAGACGCTGCTAACATTTATCAGAGTTTGTAGAATTAATGAGGTTAGTGTACTTATATTAATTTTAATGCAACTCACACGGAAATGGTGAAACCAACCATCTCAAATAATTCATGTAGCGCTTGCAAAGATGAATATTCAGATTAGGAGCGGCGCGAGCCGGGATTCAAACTTGCGTTAACTCGTTATTAGAGAAACATATTCTCGCTGAGAGTACGACTGACTTTACTAGCACTGTTTTTATATCATTATAACAGAAATGTCTAAAGTCACGTACCTTTAGCTGAGAAATATCTAGAATGAATACTCAATAAAATGTCTAGATTGAAAATAGATTTGTTCAGGCACATAATAGACAGTAACGATCGGAAAGTACCAGGCACAAGTGCGAGTGAGGCTTCTAGGACTCGCCTGTTAGAAGTTAACAGGCTTTAGCGTAGGCGAGTCCTGATACTGTAATTTGGATAGGTATTTCAGTAATGACTTCTCTTTAATTCACTAAGTTTGTAACGTGGAATTGCTTAACAAACGATTGCGTTTGTGGATTTAAATGAATGATTTAATGAATTTGTGGTTGGAGCATCACAGTATTTCTAACAGACCGTTTTTGAGATTGTTATTTCGGGGTCATGGGCCTTATTTGCACGTTAGTACAAAAGATAGATCGTCTTCTTCTTCATCCCCCACCACTCACTATAAGAATACTATAGACACCGTAATGCCGGTAATGGGGTAAGCAGAGGTGTACTGCATTACATCTTTTTTGTGGCCGGTATTTCAAAATAGCGAAGAATGAGCGTCGGAATTCCACTCCATTGTTGCAAGCTAACAGATTATACAAGCACTATTAGCATACGCTCGTGTATATTTCAGCTAAATTTGTCTAAGTTACATCCCAAGGTCTACTCAAAACAGTTAAATTCTCTCCCATATAGACATAAATACAATTAAAAAGATCCCAAAAAGGTATACCATTTCTGACACACGCTGTATATTATAATTCCGCAAACAGTTATATATAGCGCTGTACAATACCTAATATAAGTTTCGCTAACAAATTCGACCTAGTTCTCTAGTATCTACAAACAAACTAAGAATATTTTATGTTAGTAAGTAATATTAAGTTAAATTGCAAGATGTGAGGTATTGCTGGCGCTCCCGAGTTTGCTCGCGTTGTCGTGTTTTACTATACATCAGATATTTTACATTTAAAATGGTGTCAAATGGTCTTGGTGTTAATTTGAAGTTTATGTAGTTAGTGTATCCAAGAAATAGATGGGTGGCATTAACATCGTAAGGAGTGAGGGCCGCATACTAATTATTTTCAGTATAATAATGAATACCTACGGCCTGATTAGCGCAGTTGGTAGTGACTCTGCTATCTGCGCCGAGGCTCCCGGGTTCGAATCCTGGTAGGGACAAGCTTTGTGTGATGAGCACGAATGTTTGTACCCGAGTCATGGATGTTTAATATGTATATAAGTATTATATACTGAGTTCGCCCTCAGTCCATTGTACGGTACCCGTAACACAAGCGTTGCTTAATGTGGGACCGTATTGTTGGTGTGTTCGTATGGCGATGTACGGTTTAAATTATACGATCAATTTAAACTTAATCACTTTTGAAACATTCTACACCGTTTGATTGTTAGCTATTACCTTCGTAGCGGAATTACATTTTTTTTAAACTAAAGATTTGCTTGATTTGACACATACTTAATTAACGGGATAGCAATGTTTTAATTATGTTTCTTTGTTAACCAATTATAAGACGTACAAGCGTCCGGTAACTTGTTTTATTAATCACCAACTGGAAAAAGATATGTTAACAACTTAACTCAGTCATAGACATTATTATCTTCAGTGACGTACATATGTGATCTCTTCATATTTCTATATACATAAAGATATCGTTAAAATGTGAGAGGTACCGTGTTTAATAAGCTCCGCCCACGTGGTGCGCGATACTTGGCGCAATGAACTACGTTTATACTGGATGTGACCGGCGTAGGGGATTTGTTATTCCATACATTTGATTCGTATCACACACACATCTTCAATTTACATTCAATTGCCTTGTCGTATTTTCAATTTTAATTTAATACATCAGTAAAATGTCACGTTATGTAGGATTTAACAATAATACTGTAAGGCAATAAAGGTCACATTCCCGAAAAAAATATTGAAATTTTAAAAATGAAACGGTTACTAGCTTGCTTTCTTACAGAAAAATCAAACAATGTATACACAAATATTTTATACACTAAAGATATCGTTATCAACTACTTGTTACAGACTACAACATCGTTACAAACTACTTGTTAACCCCCTAAAATATTTACACAATTTTTGTTAAAACTTGAATTTTTACCGCTTGCACATAAAAGTTTATTTCCAAAAAAATATTTGAGATTTCTATATTTAACTAATCATATTCTTATTTTAATATTTAGGGTTGATTTTTTTAATAAGAAAATACACTTAAAATTATCTTAATTATACACCCTTTTCAGTTCATGCCACATCCAGCAATATATCTTTATCGTAACAGCAAAGCCAATATGGGTCCATTTATAGACGTTTTCGTATACAGCTATAATAGCCGTGTGGGCTCAGCGGGCTATATATTTCAGGTCCTGAACATTTTCACGCAGTTGCCTTCGCACTTCGATAACGAGCGGGGGAAAGTTTCAGCACCTGAAAGAACTTTATGCGAAGCGAAGTTTTGTTATTTTGAGACTTTTAAATAAAAAAAACTTATTAGTGGTGGTCGATTAATTAACATAAATTCCAAAATTAGGTAAGTTTTTTAGTAACTATTAGACATTATTGGATAAAAACCTCTTCTCCTCCTGGTAGACGTGTTTATGAAAAGACATGTATATAATTATTGGGATTTTGAGGTTTGTCGTTTAGAATTATTGAAAACAAGGCAGTAAAGGTGTGATTAATGGACTCGATATCAACAATATATCGTATAATAATTTACCTTTTGGTGAAGCTTTTCAATATTTTTTCTGTCTGCCATCGGAATGACTCTAAAATTTACTGGTGCACTTGAAAAAGTGAAAGTATGGATGAACAGCTTGGAAAAGGAAGGTTTACTATCAGCTACATCAATCAAATAAAAGAAAAGGTTAGGTTTCCTATCGTATCGCGAGGCGAAAGAGGTACTCTACATAGACACGGGTGAACAAAGTTTCATCGGCTAGAAAGAAAAGTTTACGCCTTCATTATAGTTCCCGATATCGGTAAATTCTAGGTATTGTGTCTATTTAACAACTCTTGCCTTATACTTTTTTTGACGACGCTCTAATAAAATCCCATGTTTTCCTCATACTAAAATGCGTCGGTTTCAATCCACACACACAATAATCGTAACCGCGCGAATAAAGTTGCGAATACGGCAATAATCTTCAAACTAAAATTATCCATAAAAATATACTTAATACAGGAGTAAGGAAAGGAATATGATGTGGCTACGGAACCTTTGTGACTGGAAATAGATGCTTCAAGAAATTTAGATAAATGTTTGTGTTGGTTCGTTGAACTTACGACATGCGCCTACTTGAAAATATCCTTCGATCTATTCGATGTGTACTTAAGGCACTCAGATATATGAGGGATTGACAGCTAGGGTCCGTTACCCGAGGGAATGACTGAGTCACTTTGCGGAAACCTATTGTAAAACCACTTAGCCCGCAATGTAAAACGGCCCTTTTGCTATCTGTCTATTGATCCTATTTTAAAATGGTATCTAGGCCGATAGATATCACAAAAATGTGTATTTAATACCCTATTCGGTCGGCTCTGAATCCAAAACAAGTATTTTAAGAACTCTGGCATATGTGTTTGTTTGTTCAATTATAAATAAAAAAACCACTAGACTAATTCTAACGGGATTTCATGATTGGATACCGTATATGATAGATTTACAATGTAATTAAACCAGTTATAAGTACACTTTGGATTTCTGACACTTGTGGGGTCTTCCATTATTGAGGAAAGATGTGATGATTAGGTTAGTAATCAAGCCACGGGTGGTGGGCTTTTTACACCCAAATAGTTTAAAAAGTTGTCTATAATGTTAATGCTGTGCTAATGCATGTCTGGGTGGTTTGACTTTGACATTTAGAACATCGTTTTGTATGCCGTTATTGGGAAAACTGATGTCAGTGGCACCCAAATTAAAGGAGAATTAAAAAAAATACAATTTTCGAAATATGTCAGGAAAATATACAATTTTTATCTCTGTAGATACATAACCCCTACGATTATTTTTATCCTATCATCGTCACATCGTTTATTTCGTATAGGCCTACAGAGGCACTTACAAATTGTCACTAACATTTTTTTTTCATATCTCTACAACTGAATCGGAATGTACACGTCTTTGTTACAGTTTCATTATTATATGAAATACTTTGTATCCATAGGATAAGTTTCAATAAAGAAATACGCAACCCAGCACTGAAAAATACCAAATACTTGTGTCTGTCTCTACATAGTAGCGCCTTATCAGTTTCAGTTGTTCAATCACCTCGAAACTCTCGTTGGGTCAAATCTCGGGTAGATTTTGTCCAATGTGACGATCTGAATTTTTCCCCAAACCACCCATTTGTGAAGGGGTTGCATTTCACCCCCACACATCACTGGTAGAGTTCTGCGTCTCAAACAAGCAGTATTTTCTTTGAAGAGACAACGACCCTATGATAAAATATAGAGATGAATCAATTTGATTTACAAATGTAGAGTTCCATACAATAACGTATTGTTTGTACGCTGTCGGTTTATTAAGTAAACTATTATCTCATTGCTTAACAGTTATTTATTATAGAAAAGGCATATATCGTTTCCCGGAAACTTTCTGCTCGTTGATATATAAAAAAAATAGGATTCTCTCATGTCAATAACTATATCACAAACATTCGGGCACATCACACATTCCAATAGAATATTTAAAATTAAATAAGATTTTTAAACTACGTGAAGTATTACTGATAGCTTTATATTTTCTTTCGTCTGCTCTTCCTACTAAGAACAATTATATCCACAGAAAAGGGCATTTTAGGGTGACTGACAGCCTTTAAAATAAGACCATGGAAAGCTTTCATAGCCCTACAAAAGGCCTTTTCATTTGTAAAGGGAGTGATAACGCTTGTATGGGAAAATTTAAGGTTTAACAACTTCTAAAGCTATTGTCCTTATTGCATGCCTTGGTAAAGCTTTAGGAACCTTTTCGAACAGTACAATGATGTTTTCTTCGATATAATTATGTTGATAAATTACCTTAGGGTGTCGTGGTGTAGAAAGGATCGCATTTGTCTTTTGTCTGGTTAATTTTGGAAAAAGCGTTAAACTTTTCGAGAACAAAAGTAATTTTCCTTTTTTAAATAAAATTGAATCTTTGACTGACTTAACATTTTTGAACACAAATTGGAAACATTATATCAGCTTGGATAACTCTACTTTTGGCGTGTCGATAAAGCAACAGCGCTGAATGCAAGCTACTATATAAGTAAGTTTGTTTGTAAAATCATCTCATACTAAGTTCACTGCTAGTTTTTTTTTATTATCATTATGGTAGTTTTTTTAAGTTGAATAGTTAACGAAACTATGGATTTCTGTTTGTGTTGAAAACCATCCACACAATATTGAAAAATTGGTCAGGAAGGGGTATGAAGCAGGAGTCTCTTAGTTACAAGAGCGGCCGTTCTAACCACTGAGCTACTGAAGTTTATTATTAGGTTTTCCTTTCAAAGCAATTACCATCAACAAAGCTTCTATAATTCCGTAAACTACGAACACTGCAACTACGCCCCTTATAACTGCATGCAATCCAATCACAGCAGAACATAAACACATGAAAAATTTCCTACAAAACGCATCGGAAGAAGTTCGGTGATAAAACATACAAGCCGAAGTACTGTTCTTTGAAGAACACTAAAAACTAAAAGGGGATCGTAATGTAACCTTTAACTGGAGTTAAAGCGGAGACAAGGTGAAGTTACGTGGGAGTGGGTCGTAAAGACGACGGTGCGCGCCACAAGCGACGGGAGGGAGCGGTGGACGCGGAAAATATTACACAACCATTATATGAGTTTTTGTTTACTTAATACCTAGACACTTGAGTAATCAGTTGTCACTCCTAAAATTCATAAGTAATCGTTTTGTATTTGTATGTTATATTTATAATTTATAACTTGGAATGAATATAAATTTCGGAATATACTGATCTACACAGTAAAAGCTTACAGTGATCTGAGACCTTACAAGGTGAATAAAATAAGTACTTATTCTCGTTTGTATTAAAGGCGAGTGTGCCCAGTTAATATAATATATTGTTTTTTTTCTTTATTTCAATCATTATTATGTATAAACCTATTTAGTTCAAATTACATTTCTCGTCGGTTTCCAAAAAAAAAATCCTACCATCAATTAAAAAATGATAATCATGTTATTTATTGCTCATTATTCTTCTCAAAAAAAATATTTCAAACGAATTCTTAAGATAATATAATTTACATGTATAAACAAATATTCTAAATCTGAATCATCCGTCTTTTATGACTTAAGCCAATAATCAGAGGGTGTCACCCTATTCTCATTGCCCGCGGCCTTGCCGTATTACCGTAATAAATCTACTGAAAGCAATTGATGGCCTAATTCCTACACTTGCCTCCGGTTCTTTTCATAGATTAATTGAGAACAACCTCATCATGACGTCATAGCTCGATTTCATTCGTGTCATATCTGCAGATGAGTTTACGCACATACTTAGTTCTGTTTGCCTTCAACACAATGCGGAGGGGTGTCTACATTATTTTGTGTGTCTGCTATTCTTCTTATCGTCAACAGTTGTAATATATAATTCCATCAAACTTGTAGCCACCGATACGGTATTATAAGTGGTGCTATTGAAGTCGTCCTTGTCATGTTTCCGCCAGGGGTGCTACTGTGAAATATTATGGAAAGATTCGATCACTCGATCGGTACATAATGCTGGTAAAACTCATGAAGAATGGTTATCGAATAGTTTAAATCTATGTTTCATATTAAAGTTTTATCAATGTTCAATATGCATCTAAGATAAGTTTTTCCATTAGCTTTTGCTTGTTTCTAAATTGTTCGATCAGAACGATTCATGGCGCTCGAATCATACTAATGCTTAATAATGGTGGACTAAATAAACTTGAGATTAATAATACTTGTTCAATAAATTGACTTAAAACTTACTAAGAAACGATCATTATAAGGTTACGTTGAAAATTAAGTTAGACAAATAAACCCAAGCTCCATGCCCGTTATGCAGCTCCAAGCTGTGTAACTTGGCACATTTTATAATACAAAATAACATTAAGTCCTTCTACGACTCTTTAAAGTACATTTTACGAGCCCAGAGACTGCTATACATTTTAAAAAAGTCGTAAGAAAACATCGTTTAGCTGTCTATCGCGGCGTTTTAGCGAACATTAAAAGTAGTAGTAAATACTTGACAATTACTTTAATGAATCCGATTGATAGTTTGACCCAGTTGGAGAAGCATGGGTGCTCTGAGGAGATTAATGCTTAAGTGCGCAAGTGGATTGGCTATGGTGGGTTCCGTCAAGCAAAAGATTTCTACCTACATAGAAACCTTATGTAGATTTTCGTTAAAAAGTAAAAAGTCAAATAATATAATAATTCTAGCCCTCTTTTAATGTCCCACTGCTGGGCACGGGCCTCCCCTCAATGCGTGGGGATTAGGCCATAGTCCACCACGCTGGCCCAGTGCGGGTTGGTGGACTTCACACATCTTTCGAGAGGTTCTCTCAGACATGCAGGTTTCCTCACGATGTTTTCCTTCACCGTTTAGCAAGTGATAATCATGGTTGAAAAATGAGATTCGCACATGAAATCCCAGAGAAGTGAGCCGGGGTTTGAACCTGCAATCCTTGTTACCGAGGCAAGCGTTCTACCAACTTGGCTATCACTGCTTCAGTTCAGTCAAATATCAAAGAAAAACAGATATCACGCCCATTCTTACTAAAGTCCTTCTTCTGTGCGGCATACCAAATGATTGTGCGTTATATGCATATAACCATTTGTACTTACAAAAGTAATTTCACTTTTTACCATAACCATTATGATAATGTGAGGGCATACACTACATTTGGCTGTGATGAACTTGGTAATTCGGTTTTATCTCCATACGGAACTACGATAAATATAAGGAAGTTATATCCAAGCAATGTTTTGATACAAGTCAGCGGGAATTTCACTCGCGCTGCACAGTGGGGCGAGAAAACTTTTTGCTACGAAATACATTTTTGGAGGGCATTTTTTTTTTTTTTTTTTTTATTACAGTATTGGCAAGTATTTGATCTCGATCTCACCTGATGGTAAGCGACGATGAGATCTACGATGGAGCATACCTGCCTAGGTAGGAAGGCAGCAGTAAATCGAGACACTACATTCACTAGGCACATGCAGCGCAGCTGATCTGACCCGCCATCCATGAATGGCAACACCGAACATCATGTCGGAACACGGCTAGGCCGATTGGCGACATGGCTTTGTTCAGTGGGTGGTGACTAACCACGGCCGAAGCCGAAGCTTCCATAGCAATAATGTAGGCTTTACTTTACTATGCAGCAATTTCTAACATCGCTGGAACGCGAAAATTTTATAGTGAAATATAAAGTAATTTGATATGTTATCTAACCCTATTTTTAGTAAATTTTATGCGAGAACAAGTTTCTATTAGGATAGTGTGCAATGGAATTATATAATTGAATGCCCTCGTCTTCTTTCGACCATTGGAGAACCAGGCAGTCGGTAGCACGACATCCGTACACGGTGGATGTTCCTTCCATACTCACGAAAAGATTTAGATCATCTTTTATGATTAGAGCATCGTTGAAATGTAATAAATTGTCGGCGTCTGCGTTTCCCGAGCGATAACTACAATCTCGCAGACATCAAAAGTAGGGTGGGTAAAAAAGCAAGCTTGTTCCATCGTCTTTACCTTTGTCAATTACCATTAGTAAGTACTAGTAAGTAGTAGTAGTACTAGTTCTATCAATTATACTTACCATTAGGTCCGGTTAAATGCTAGCCTAGGAACATACATTAAATTAAAAAAAAGAGTCTCCTAGGCCTCTTTCAATGTCGATCATAGTGTTTAGAAAAAGTCCCCCCCCCCCCCCCCCCTACAACGTTGGGGAGTGTTTTTGTTGCATGTTCCAAATTTATTTAGTTGGGCAAAAAAAAATACAGAGCCGTTGACATTTTTAAACAGTGTGTAGTCACTTTATGCAGTACGTATATCGTTGATGTTGTATGTTGTGCATGTGTGCGCAGGCGCGGATATGTCGCGTTGGCGCGGCTTCGATGGCGCGGGCTGAGCGCTCGCCGCGGCTAGGCGCCGATGCGCGCCTGGCTCCTCGTGTGTGCGGCGCTCGCGCTCGCGCCCGCGCCGGCGCCGTGCCGCGCGGCCGCCCCGCACAGCGCGCGGCCCGACCCCGCGCGACTCGAGCGCATCAAGTCACAGATATTAGCCAAGGTAGGACTATACATTATTTATACCTACAATAAATATACTTATCCCGAAAATTTGGCTTCTGAAGCCGTCAACTAGATCTTAATGGGACTGGCTAAACCTTTCATACATTCATTAATCCGGTCATTGAAATTTAATATCGCTAGAAATTCAATCTGAGCGTTGCTCATTTTGGGTTCTTGCAGTTGGTGTGTTCATCTTTTTTTAAATGTCCTACTGCTAGCAAAGGCATCCCCTTGACTTGCCCACATGTCTCTATCTTAGCCATCTCCTGTCACGATAATCCCTTAAAGGTGTCCAAATCTTTCCATATTTCCCTTGGTCACCTCTACCATGGCGACTTGCTTTCGAAATCCAATAAAATTGGTTGTTACATTTGCCCTACATTGCGGGTCCATGCGTGATATTCATTTATTGATCTATATATTCCCCACAGCTGGGGCTATCCAAGCGACCGACGACGCCACTGGGCGCGCCGCCTCGCGACGTGGTGCGGCAGATCCTGGCGCGAGCCGCCGACCCACGGCCGCCCCCCACGCACCACAACGAAGACGACGAGCACGCCATGAGAGAGATCATCGCGATAGCACGTAGAGGTTAGATCACAGAACCTGGGGAGTTGAGAAGGAGGTATCCATCAATCAGTGAGACAGCTTAGGTACTAAAACTGATTAAGATTCATCTGATATATGCACCACAGTCAATAGAAATTTTCGATGGCATTCAATCTATTGAAAAAATCGTTTTCAATTGTGTTAATTAGGAGGTACAAACATTGAAAATGTAATATGTTTTTTGTTGTTCTAGGTACCTACGTATCTGTTTCTAGCGCACAATGGTTATATATTACATTTAGTTGACAAAAACACAACGCAAAATATACGTACCCACGTGCCGAAAAAACGCTCGTACAAAACCAACGAATTAACCATTTAAAAACTATGAGATAAAAATGTCAGCGCCCTCACCCCTCCACCCCTCCACCCCCTCAACTCTGCACGGAAATCAATTTAGTGTGGAAAATCTACCGTTACTTTTAACAAACTTTTTGTTATACTTACTAACTTTGTAAGTTTTCAAGCTGTCCGCACAATGACCGTGCGGTTCCGATTCTGAAAACAATAGTTAGCTACTGATATTTTTATTAGGCTACTTATTAACCAACATGACCGGGTTTCTCTCGGGATAGAATGTCAATAAATAGCGACGCATGCAGTATTCCAGAATTGTCTTCATTAACTGATATGATTTGTATATGTCTGTCTGTAAGTATTATGGT
Organism: Pheosia tremula; assembly: GCA_905333125.1. Classification (NCBI taxonomy): domain Eukaryota; kingdom Metazoa; phylum Arthropoda; class Insecta; order Lepidoptera; family Notodontidae; genus Pheosia; species Pheosia tremula. The sequence goes on from HG995420.1 coordinate 322,628, forward strand.
CTCATAGAGTTTCTGTATTTTAAGCCTTTTCACCAGCACTCATATTAATGTACTAAATATAAATTCACTATACGTCATTCAGAACACGTATACTATAATTTGCCTGCATTTCTGCGTTTATTTAACGTATTTTATAAATAGATTTTAAAAAAATATCACGTTGAAATTTTACCTTCCATAATGGTTGCAAAAGCGCCAAAGAAGCGCAGGTTCACTCTTTCTGAATACATACAATATTTGTCTATTATTGTCATATATTAGAAGTTTTAAAGCAAGCGAACCCGGGTCAGTCAACTAGAGCCCATAAAATGGGGCACAAACATCCTTCCCCGACCAATAATGTCTGTTTCTGACCGATAATATGATGTCTAGACTACATTTGATGGGCAGGTATATGTTTTGGCATAACAAATGAAAGTTAGCGGGTTTTTTAGGACAAACTATCACTAATCAAATGTCTGGGAATTATATTTTGTTTTATATAATAATATTGTATAATTATTTTTGTATGATTCAGAACACTGTGCGCAATAATCTCACTTTTGGATTTCTTTTCTTGCTTGAAACATTTAAATTTATATTATTTTGAATTATTTATTATTTCGTTTGATCATATTTTTTTTAAATACGGTAACAATATCGAAATAGTTTTGTTGTTTTATTAAATATCAGCTATAAAATTGTTATTTTTTTAACTTTTTATAATTTGAATGGCTAATAATATATTTTTTTTTAATCAATAACATTCAAGCTTTAATTCGTTCAAGATTGATTTTTAATTTTTACGCAAATACTACCCATTGAAATAAAACTTATTTTTCAGATTTTATTGCGTTTATTACATGGTTTTACATTCCCGACGTTTCGGCTGCTTTACAGCAAGCAGCGTTTGACGTCCTAGTGTTATAGTTTATACTGAGGTACCCTCATATTTAATTGTTGCGGTACGAAATACGCAGAACGTGAACTCACAGTGTCTGCGGTGTTGCAATGGTGCGTTTGGTTTGGATTTAATTATATTAATTACTGGATCCCAAGTCTGTGGTAGCACCCAGCCATCTTCCATATTGTAAATAGGATGCTTTTCGTTTAAAATTGTACTGTATTCGTTTATAACAAAGTGGGTTTTACAAATCAATAATGGTTCAATAATCACGTCTGGAGTCTGTCTACAGGACCACTGTACTATTAACATATTCGATTGCGCCACGGGTGGAGGGTAGGAGGGGTGGGGGACAACGGAACTGCGTATTGTCTATCCCCTAATAATAGAAATTCAATTAGTATGTAGGAAATTATTTTCTTTTTTCCGTTTTTTTTCCATCCATTGAATTATTGGCTGATAATTCTTTGGATACATTTTTTGTGTAACTTACTGAAAAACTTACCACTGTGCGTTAGAATGCAACACAAAACATCATATATATATTTAGGTATAGACACAGAGATAAAAGGTTGATTAAAAACATTACTATCTATAAGTACCAACTATAAAACACTTTCAAATGAAATGGCCCATCTTTATTACAATTATTAACCAATAAATGAAAATGATAATAATATTATTATAATGTATTATTTTGTTTAAATCGTTAATTTATTTTTTAATCATTTTCGTACAAGTTTTAATTTCAGATTTTGTGGCTGCACAATTAAATAACATGTAAGTACAGAATTAAAATTAAATGTTACTTTTTCAACCCCTGTATAGTTCCTAGTTCACTCGCTAGGGGCGCTGCCCGCCACATCTTGTAAACACAATTTTATATTACACACGTAATAACATTCTACTCATCTTAGTGTCCAGAAGTTCTATATAATTTGAATATGATATTTTTATTATTAATATTCTATTAATTAATTTACAGAATCAGTTAACTGAAGTCGCGTCCAAATGCACCGATTCGGACTACGAGCGCCATCTTTTAGAAACAGAAGTAAAATGTGAGTAAATAACTATACTTAGTTGATATTTATGTTAATTAGTTTGTAAGCAACACTACTTTTTAGCTTATCGCGAACAACGGGAAACAGAATTTGTTTCAATGTTACATAAATAACTGTAATTTCTGTGAGATTTCTTGGATTTTAAACCAACCCAAATTACAAAGCAAGTAGCGGGTTTCAAAACTAGAAGCTAATATGATCCGCTGGCAGAAGGAGCTGGGGATGGAAAGGCACCTACCTATCCTTGCGTTGGTACGTTTGATAAAAGTATATCTTCCATCAAACCATGCGCCTCGGTAGCCCATTTGAAGCTTATATATAACTTGCTAAGACCGGTGAAGAAAAACATCGCGAGGAAACCTGCATGTCTAGGAGGACACTTTGAAAGACGTGTAAAGTCCGGCAACCCGCACTGGGCTAGCTTGGTAGACAATGGCCTAACCCCCCTTGCATGAAGTGAGGCCTGTGCTTAAAAGAGGGACATTAAAAGGGCGAATTTATATATATTATTATTATTAGTAGGTCACAAGACATTGCGAGCGACGCACGCTACAGAACTGCACCTCCCAACAATCAATGACTTGACCACTATTTTTATATTCTATTAATTGTACACATGTATATGCGGCTTATCCTTTCGCATTGGGGGTTATGCAACATCCCCATTTGGACCGTGGCCAGGGGGGAGGCGCCTCCCGCCCCGATCCATACCCCCTCACCACCGAGAATTTATATAATCTTTTCTAAACGTTTCCAAAATGAAAAAATCTTTCAAAAGCATAAAACGAGTTAGCTGGAATATTGCTTGTGAAATGAAATTCAGTAGGGGTAGCTAAGTTGGCCAAAAACAGGATTCAGAAACAAAGTGTGCAGGTTCCGATCCCGTCGCGTTCGCTGAAAATGATCGAATGTCATGTGCAAAACTTATTTCAATAATGAATTCTTTCGCTGTGCAGTTAAAACAAACGTCGTGAATAAAATATGCATCTTCGTAAGACATGTAAGGGTTGCCAATATGCACTAGGCCAGCGTGGTGGACCATGGCCTAAATCCCCCTCGCATTGAGGGGGAGTGGGCCCAGTATAATGGCAATACGCTCGCTTGCTCCCTAATATATTGGGACCAAATACCTACTAGAGAACACTATGTAAAGGGAGGTACTTCTCTATAGTATGTTTAATATCTATAAGTAATTATTCACTGGGATCATCCCCAATCCATTGTACGATACCCATAATACAAGCATTGCTTAGTTTAGGTGTTTATCTGGCGATATTTATTCATTTATTAATTGCCGAGAGGCCTAATCCGACCATTTTGCAAAGTATTTGTCTCAGAAACATTCTATAAACTAGAGATCATAGCATTTATAGATTTTGTGTCTTCAGCTTGTCTCTTTTCGTGGATCGTTGATCTCATAATTACGTTCGTCGCATCGGCGCTCATATATCAAACATTATGCCTCGGCGAGGCAATAAAATTTTAAAGTTAAATTCTGACGATGCCGAGTTTCAAGAGGCGGGCGCCGCGATCTGGCCCGTTAGTAATGTGAATGTTATTCCTTGTACTATGCTCAGTTGTCGGTGCGACTCTCGGTGCAGACGGAATAGCGTTCAGTTTTCTACGCTGCGTTATGCGTTCTGCGTTCCTGTATGGGTATCTTTGCTTGGCGCGTTATTCGTTCGGGCGCTTCGCAACCCATAAAATTACATGGAACGCTCTCTTGTACGTTTCGCCTCGTATTATTCGTATGCACAAATATAGAATAATTAATTATGTTGTTTTTATGTTTTAATCATTTACTATTAGAAAAAACATAATATATTAATTATTAAAACATAATCTTATTGGGTATCTTGAAAAATGTTCGACCACTTTTTCTCTCACCTCTCTCACACCACTCACCATTAAAATCTTCTAGGTTCTCAATGATAATCTTTAAGGTAATACAAGATCGCCAGACGGACGCCAACTGTACGGTCGCACACTAAGCAATTTTTATATTATGGGTACCGTACAATGGACTGGTGGCGAACTCAGGATACATGCTGGAAATTTTAGACGGGTCAGTAAAGGCTACCTTAAGGGTTGATGCCATGTGAATATTATGATCATCCACCTCGGGGGAAAAGTCTTTTCGATTTGTGACAATTCTAGTATAAGGATACTAGAATTGTAGGTAAGGACCTAACTTGGCCCGATAGAGCTTTTGGAACCTTGTCGGAGGCAGGACCGATTAAGCTAATAAACTGTATTCTTTTTCAAAATATGTAAATGCCGATAGCAATAACTCAAAAAATAAGGGCTAGTTTTCTGAGATCTAATTCGAGTGGCTTCAACCCTTATCGTAGCTGCCCTTAAGGACTTGTCTAAAATGTTCATTCTGTATAATTCTTATCTAATAGATAATAAAAATCCATGACATGACATTACTGGTGGTAGGCTTCGGCCGTGGCTAGTCACCACCCACTGAACAAAGCCATGTCGCCAAGCGGCCTAGCCGTGTTCCGGCATGATGTGCGGTGTTGCCATTCATGGATGGCGGGTCAGATCAGTTGCGCTGCATGTGCCTGGCGAATGTAGCGTCTCGATCTACTGCCGCCTTCCTACCTAGGCAAGTATGCTCCATCGTAGATCTCATAGTCACTTACCATCAGGTGAGATAGAAATCAAATACTTGCCTATAAGCTAATAAAAAAAAATATATATTCGTGTTCATCACACAAAGTTTCGGACTCGGGACTCTCGGCGTAGAAAGCAGAGTCACTACCCGCTGCGCTAATCAGCTCGACTTTCTATGAACACTTAATACGCCAGACCATTGAGGTGACTCTACCATGGGACTTCTCAGCCAGGTTTTTAGTTGTCTCAGGTTGCTAAACGATGTCCCCCCGACGGAGGGAGCCTGTTGTCAATAGCCACCCCTCCAAATGTCTGCGGCCTGGGACCAACACCCGGTAGTATGCCGAGTGCGATCCTGTGGCGCCCCGCTCAAAGGCGGTGAAGGCGGACCGTGGAGTTTTAGTGGGTATACCGGCACGCCGGGGAGTCCCACATACCCCTCTCGTCCCCCTGGGCGTAACGCATTTCTCCACGTTAAAAAAAAAAGGTTGCTAAACGATGCTCTACTCTAATCGCTGTACAGTACACGTTGGACTTGGTAGAGCGATTTTAAACGTGCCTATTTCACGTACAGAATTTGGTATGACTTCGCTTTTTCAATATTTCTTCAAGTTTTTTTTTAATTTTCATGAACATCTTGGTTAGATTTTTTCCCTCAATCCTTTATCGTCAAGCTAAGAATGACAATGCGTGCCCTAGAAATGTGTTTAGCTGCCTGCTTCAACAAATAAACTGTTTGTTTGTACCTACTTAACGATAATGCGGACATCCTTAATGCTATCGGTGTTTACTATATCGTCATACTTGCACTTTGGTACCATTACATCTGCTATACCTACCTATTATTCTAGAATATTGTTATTTTATATGTCCCACGCTAAGCAACGCTTGAACTATGGGTACCAAACAATAGATGAGGGTATACTCGGTATATAGTACTTATATATTGTAGATATTAAACATCCATGACTCTGGTACAAACATTCTTGCTCAACACCCAAAGTTTATCATCAGGATTCGAACCCGGGACCCTCGGCACAGAAAGCACTACACTACCAACTGCGCTTATCAAGTGGTCAAATATTATTTTGAGTATTTATTTTATTTTATGGTTTTCCTGAAACGTCGGGACCGTAAAAGCATAAAATAAACGCGATAAAATCCTTAAAAAATAGTTTTATTTCAATGTGTAGTATTCGCGTAAATATAAGGAATCCATATTACACTCCTTATTTAAATACCTTATTACATAAACTATACAATTTAAAAATATATTCCCACTTATATAATACTAACTTCTAGGTGATATTGATAATAAGACAATTTTCTCTATATTATGTATTACTAAATAGGCGTAAGTATATAACTTACAGTTCAATGCCGTTCGTTGGCTATTCTTTATATTGTTCTTATCTTAAAGTTGACTTTTTATCTGTTTTGAGTTATTTTAAATGTTTTATGAAAATGATTGCCAAGGTCAAAAACAACGCGGATGACGGGCTCCTGCTGATACAATCAAACACTAGGGCTGGACTTGAGAACCTGGCGGAGACATGTCTGCGCTTGATCTCTGAGTGGGGCGAACGGAATCGGCTTACGTTTGCCCCTCAAAAAACCTACCAACTCCTGTTAAAAGGTAATCTGAAAGCGCCGCCACGTATTAAGTTTAATGATACAACAATTAAGAGGAAAGAGTCGGTTTGTTACCTCGGGTTAGTGCTAGAAAGGAATTTCCCGTTTATCGAACATATTAAAACTGTCGGTGAAAAATCAAAACGTAATTTTTATGCGTTGACAAGAATATCGACCTCAACGTGGGGTCTCTCTTTTAATACGTTAAAAATCATATACGGAGCAACGTACTTAGGATCCATGTGTTACGGCGCACCGGTGTGGGCCGACAGGGCCACGATAGGGGCGGCACGGCGTAAATTACTTCAGAGCCAACGATTGGCACTGATATTTTTATGTAAAGCATACCGCACGGTTAGTACCGAGGCCCTGCCGGTACTCGCGGGTGTGCTCCCGGTCGACTTAGAGATTCAGAGACGCGCGGGAATGTACTATTCTACTCGAGAGGATATGACCACCGAATTCCTAAAACCGCGAGATCGCTATAGAATCACTAGATTATTTAAACCTCAATCTGTTGTTTACGAAGATCTTTTGAACGAGTGGCAATGCAGTTGGGATACAACAACTAAGGGCCGCCACCTCCACCAGTTCTTTCCTTGCGTTCGTGATCGTTTGGAGAAGACGTGGATGGAGGTGGATCACTGTATGGCACAATTTTTAACTGGCCATGGTAACTTTAAGAGCAAATTATTCTATTTTAAATTAGTACCCTCGCCTCTGTGTCAATGTTCAACGCCGTATAACGAAAACGAGCAATCTGCACATCACATCCTCTGGGAGTGCAATCTCTGGCAAAACGAACGGAACATTATGCTTAATAGTTTGCAAGTAACTTCTGGAGTTGTATACTACACAGACCTTGTGGAAACCAGGGATAACTTCCGTGCGTTCAAGCGTTTTTGCCATACCTACTACTGGAATCAAGTTTAATCAGCTCACAAGTTTAGGACCAATTAGTATTTAAACTCTCCGTGGTGCCTTACACCTGGAATTAGTCCAGCTGTAATAGTCTTACTTCGGTGGACATTTGTCTACCAGATCTTTTTTGTCTCCCGCTTTGCAATGGAGGGAAGTGGATAATTTTCTTCCAACTCCTCCTATTTATCTTTCGATTAATTTCGTGCGGGTTCCAAGACAATTAACTTTATCCCGGGACTCGCCGAGGGTCAAACCTCGGTGTCTTCATTGGACACCACTGTAGATCCTGGCTTACAGGAGTAGCAGTGGTGGGAGTGTGTGGCGGGCCTAGTCCCATAAAAAAAAAAAAGGTCAAAAACATTTTTACAATTATTACCAAGGAGCTTGGTAGGTATACTTTAGTAGTAATAATTCGATTCGATTGGCAACCTCCTGTCGAATCCCGGATCCCGGTGGGGAAAAATTGTACAAAGCACTTGAACGTTTGTACCCGGGTCATGGACGTTTATTATATGTTTATAAACAAGTTGACAACCAGATTAGCGCAGTTGGTAGCGACCCTGCTTTCTGTGTCGAGGGTCCCGGGTTAGAATCCTGGAAGAGAACAATTTTTTGTTCCATGAGCACGAATGTTTGCACCCGAGTCATGGTTGCTTAACCTCTTAATAAGTGTGATATATTGAAATAAAAAAGAAATCAATAATGAGAAATAATAATTGTTATCTAAATAAATTATTCCTTGAAATAAAAATACTTTGTCGAATTTTATCACGTTTATTTCATGATTTTACGTTCAAGGCGTTTCGGTTGCTTAACAGCAACCATGGTCACGGGAGCACTGAGGTGGTTGACATCCTAGTGTCATAGTTTGAACTGGGGTACCCTCATGTCTAGATGTTATTCGCGGTCTGATCTAAGCAGATGGTGCTTACAGTGTCTTGAGGTCTTCCAATGCTGCGTTTGGTTTTGGATTTAATTAGTTTTAACGTGTTAAACATTACAGTAATTAAGAACCGTCTCAAATATCACAAAATTATGTTGTAATACCTGATCCCTAAATTGTTAGGAGTTTTTTTTTCAGTATCCACAGCTTTACCGATAGGAGTAGGGGATTCATCGTTATCATTATCACCAGGGGTACAAATGATTCCAAAAACAATTTTAAAGAATTACTCGACACTGGCAAAAATTAAAGAGGGATTATCTATATGCTTGAGTTGCGTTTGAGTATTGTGCTCAAAAGGTGACAATTATGACCATATTATGTAAAATATAGACATCGGACCTAAAATCAGTGAAACCGAAATGATAGACTTCTTACTGGTGGTAGGCTTCGGCCGTGGTTAGTCACCACCCACTGAACAAAGCCATGTCGCCAAGCGGCCTAGCCGTGTTCCGGCATGATGTTCGGTGTTGCCATTCATGGATGGCGGGTCAGATCAGCTGCGCTGCATGTGCCTAGTGAATGTAGCTTCTCGATCTACTGCCGCCTTACTACCTAGGCAAGTATGCTCCATCGTAGATCTCATCGTCACTTACCATCAGGTGAGATCGAGATCAAATACTTGCCTATAATGTAATAAAAAAATAAAATATAAAAAAGACATCGGTCAATCTAGTATGAGTTACATAGTACATAGATAACCAACCTTGTTTGCTGAGGGGCATAAAGGGTTCGATATGAACCCGACAGCGGGTAGATAGGTTGCACGAGTGAGTGAGTGAACACATTGCCCTCTTCCTCGAGTGCAAATAGGAATATTTCTGCGTTCGACCCGCCATATCGGCGAAGATAACCCGGCCGATTCCTTGTGTTGTAATTAATAATAATTGTATTGTTCACTGTAGGTAGGCGAGCTTTGATGCAGTACAAGTTCCTTTACTTTAACACTACATAAAGGTACCCAAATAATTGTTCAAAATGGGATATTACAGCCGAACAGGGACGCGTGTTAAATAAGAGATAGGATTTTTGTCTTAAGAGTGATTTGTGATTGCTTACCAGATCTCAAGGATACGCCACTAAAATAGCACACAAAAACTTTTTTTTAAAAGTATAGCATAGATAGATAAAATCAACTGTGGGCGAACCTAGTATACGTATAATACTTATATAGATATTTAACATACACGACTCGGATACAAACATTCGTGCTTATCACTCAAAGTTTGTCCCTACCAGGATTCGAACCCGGGACCCTCATTGCAGAAAGCAGGGTCACTACCAACTACCCTAATCAGGTCGTCAACCTACTTTTTTTTTTTTTAACAACCTACTTTATTATTATAGCTAGAGGATTTCAGAGTTTAATATTTATCGTCCACCTACTTATCTGAGGTAAGATACCTCACTTACTAATACGATTTCGTACATTTGCAACCGCATTATAAAATACACTTGAAATTTGGCATAAATGCTTTTGAACTCAACTGGCTGGTCCATGTTAAAAGGGAAGACTTACATTTTAATATTCATACTAAGCCCAGGAATCAAATAAATATCACCGGACAAACTGCCCAGGGCGAGCTTGAAGATATAAATTATATGTTGCTACGTGTGATCTATCTCTCTTTCTCAATCAAATAATGTGAACAATGCCAAAACATACTTAAAGTAGGAGTTTATATATGCACACATTCCTAAAAAAAAATCAACTACAAAGGAATCACAAAACATATGAAGAATAAGAAGTGCTGTGTAATGTATATTGCAAGTGATAAAACAGTTCCTATGAATTTTGGGTTAGTTTAAGCCATTCATATTAGCGGGCTGATAGAAGTTTATAAATGTTTTTACGTTCTGCATTCCTCAAGAAAAAAAAAACTTTTGTTTTTTTAATATTGCCTCCATTGCAATCTATACAAGATTACTGACAGTAACCCAAGAAAAATGCCGGTTTACCACGAACAATATTGAAATAATGAGGTAGTGGTACCTGTTGTTAAATTTTACAACAAATTGTTCCGTAAACAATAATGCCTCATGCTTTTATTAGTACAGGCATAGATATCTTCTTTAGTACATCGTATAGACAAGCTCAGGTTGCTGAACTATGGTAGGCAGGTAATTAGCTTAATCCTACCTTTGTTTGCTCTTTTATTATGTTACTAGCTGCGCCCGGCGGTGTTACCCGCGATAAAAAGTATGAAAAATTAAAACATCTATCCCACGGGAACCATACATTTTACCGGGATAAAAAGTAGCCTATGTGCTATTCCAGACTATAATCTATCTCTGTGCCAAATTTCATCCAGATCCGTTCAGCCGTTCGGGCGTGAAAGAGTAACAAACATCCATCCATCCATCCATCCAAACTTTCACATTTATAATATTAGTAAAGATTTAATTTATTATGTTTCGACCCAAACAGTTTTAGTTAAAAACAAAAGAAAATGGTTCTCGCACACCGGCTGTGATGAATAAAACTAGGTTTATCTTAAGGCCTGATTCAAGGTCGAGATTGTAATTTCGATTATTATTCCTTTAGCCTTTTGAATGGGACTATCAGGATTGATATTAGTCTCCCCTAAATCCGAGGTGAATTCAGGGTATAAATGCGCTCCACATCTCCCGATCTTATTCTAATTATCGCATGATATCATATAATAGATGAAGGCCATCAAACGTACTAAATTAGGTGTAGGTCCATCGTGAGGTGTGGAGCATTCTATAGTCCATCTCTAAGTGCGGGTCGGTGGAGCTTACACGCCCTTCGGCACTAGATTTAGGCACCTATGACTAATGGTTATTTAATATTGTGATCGCACTTTGCACGAATGATAATTAAATTGCAATTGATAAGAGAAATTGTTGCAAATATCGACAAAATTGTAGAAATGCAGTTGTTGTTGTTTTATTGTTTACCGGATGCCGTGCACGTGTGTGTGTACTAGCCAACCCACTTCATTAGTCATTTGTTTTGAGATAATATTATTAAGACTAATCGTGGACTATGTACATATTTGAGTGTCAATTATTTTTATCTAGTTTCAAAGGGTTGAATATTAAAAAAAATCTAGTCATATGAACTTCGCGCCTGTATTTCTTCAAGGGGTAGGCAGAGGTCCTGTGTACCCTTATTATGCTGATGGTATCAGACCAGAATATCTAGTCAAGTTTCATAGTTTGAAGGATACTTTAAAGATCTCAAAAATATTTGATCTCATTACGTAAATCATACCGACCGAATCAAATGCGTATCTTTCTTCATAGTTAGTTGATGTTTAAGCAACTGCATTCTTTCGTAATTTTTACATGAATACTTAAGGGTGATTTTACATTAGCCTGCACCGGCACCGACTATACGCTGGATCGTGCCGACACCGACTTAGTTGCCGACAGCAACCTGACGCCGATATCGAAGAATACTTGCGCTTTGACGCCCCCTGCACTATTTTCTTTTGTTTTTTGTCAATTAATGAGCCGACATACGTGGTCGGTGTTGCCGACATGTCGGCTTTGTGTCGATGGTGCTATCAGTCGATGCGAAATTGCGTGTCGACGTAACCGTTATCATGGCAATTATAAAGAACGCTCCAACTGGGCCTCGCTCACATATCGCGGGAGCAACGGTCTTCTATTGTAAACAATGTTTTATCAATAGCTGCTCGTTGCTTGCTGGCTTCGGATGGGGCGAAAATTTTCCGTAGAAACGAAATTATTTTAGTAATTTGTGTGGAGACAAATGTAGAGACAATGTAGTGGACACCACTGTAAGCGTCGCGTTAAAAATATGAATTGGCTCATGGTGATTCTTCGTGCGACTCACTAATGGCTTTGTTGATCCCTGGCTTTCGGGAAATTGAAAATGGCCACTAACCTCACTATATACTATAATAGGTTAGTGCCCATTTTCAAATACACTACACATTTGTAAACAATAAGGATTGAGACAATAACAAGACATTTTAAAAATAATTCTGCCTTTAAGTGGAAAATAAATAAATAAATAAGGTTTGCAAAAACCGCTACTTTTACTAACTTTGGAGTTGTATCGCTTTAGGTATTTTTTTTGAGGAAACTTAATACATCGAGACATCCAATGCAGAATGCTCATATCGCAAAAAAACTAAATTACATCGTAAAGACGTCCAAAATTTACCCTAAAAAAATAAAAAACCATTTACATTTTGAATTTCGCGCCCTGACCTTGCGCTTCCCCCTTAAATGCATATTTCTAACATCATTAAAGTACCTACTTACTTAATGCGCTTATCATTGTTTTTAAGTGTCATTAGGTTATTCTAATTTGTTAATAACTAACAGTAAACAACTCTTCAAAAACAACGAAGAAAATAAAAGATAGATACAATTGAAAAAAAGACACTTGTTTTGCTTTTATATTTTGGACGATAATTTTAGCAACGAAAGCCACAGACTAGTTGGTTAAAGGCAAACCCAATAGATTTTAGTGCTACGGTGGATTAGCAAGCCTGAACTTGGATGGGTAATGATCTCAACCCAACTAAAAGACCTACCTTAAGGTGGAAGCTCAGGGTCAGGGCGCGAAATTCAAAATGTCAATGGTTTTTATTTTTTTACGAAAAAGTTGGACATCTTTACGATGTAATTTAGTGTTTTGCGATATTAGCATTCTGCATTGAATGTCTCGATGTATTAAGTTTGCTTTAAAAAATACCTAAAGCGATACAACACTATAAAGTTAGTAAAAGTAGCGGTTTTTACAAACCTTATGGTATTGTATCGGATTAGGTACTTTTTTAAGCAAACTTAATACATCGAGACATCCAATGTAGAATACTAATATCGCAAAACACTAAATTACATCGTAAAGATGTCCAAATTTTTCGTAAAAAAATAAAAACAATTGACATTTTGAATTTCGCGCCCTGACCCTGAGCTTCCACCTTAAAGCTAAGGATTAGACTTGTACCAGAATGTTTCCTTCGTCATGAAGTCCTTGTTCTTAAAAGGCCGCCTAGATACTATTTTCGGTAACGATTATCGATCAGATATCAGATTCTATTTGAACTGCGAATTTTAAAATTTGAACCCTTGAAACTTGAACTCTATTCTGAAAACGCGATTCATAAAAAAAGGTATTCGATGGAAATAGAAAACAAAATTAACTTTGTTTTTGATACGGTTTTTGCTTCATTAACTCAGTAGGTAATTATAATTTAACGATTTCGGTAAGACGCCTTTTTATTACTATTGTTATTACGTGCGGAAGTAAATCACAAAATCCTTTTGGCGTTACTTCTTCTTCTTTCTTTACGAAATGAAATGCGATGAAATAAAATGGATATGAATTTACTTAGTATTGGCGGACTCTCAATAAATGTCATGTTGAAATAGCCGGGTGTTACTGTCATGACCATTTAAACTTGGAACAATATTATTATATGCTACTTTTTAAAAGAAAAAAAATCTACTACTTTACTCCTTTGGTTAATGGTATCCAAATCTTTAATAACACCTACTTCAAAATTAAAAATAAATGTTGCGGTCAATCAACAAAACAGCCATATAGAAAAAAAAACAAAAAAGTTCGAATTTCAAATACTTTGCTCCTCTTCGCTTCTTGGCGGGGAAATTAATAGTGAAATTATTGTAAAACTTGTATTTTTTTAATGTAATTATGATAAAAAAACGTGGTAAACTGTGTTTATTTGATGTGTAGTAGGTATGTGTGTAATCAATTAAAGTTCAAGTGGTGAAAAACATTTTAAGTTCTCCTAAGATATTCCTGATTAGGATATGTTTATAAGATATAAGATATTCTGTTTGGTGGAAACGTATGTGCATTTACTAAATAAGATGGCGGTATAAGAGCCATCGCAATTGGCACAACCCTTCGACGCCTTTCTGCTAAGGTATGTCGTAGGAAGGTATTTAACCAATTAATAATTAATTGGTTAATTTGTTAGATATTCCTTTTTTAAAATAAAAGTCCTTCCTGATAATTTGTCAGTAAATTCGTTTTATTTCAATGTATAGTATTCGCGTGAATATAAGAAATCAATAAGTCAATTAGTAGGTATCAATGTAACTGAGCCAAATATGATACTTATTCATCTGTAAGACGTCCGACGATGACTTCCACACATCCTATTATGGCCACTCTCATCCACCTTCATGGGATGTGTATTTACATTGAGCTACATGTTAATACTTACTGAAGCATAAAATAAAATTTTAACCACCTGGTTTTAGTGAAGGCCACTGCACCAAGTGATTGCGGGGTCGATTTCAGTTGCTACAAACTTTTTAAATGATCCTTGCGTAATTTTCTCTGGCCTGGGGTGTCACTAGATTCGGCCCCAGTCCATTATACAGTACTTATAATAAAAATGTTGCTTAGCACCAAACATTTAGTGTGTTTGTTTAGTGATATTCATGTATTTTATCTTACCTGTCACTGGCTAAATGAAAAGAGCCAAAACAATAACAAGTGCCTTCCTGCCCTGCCTTCGACATAAAATAAAAAAATAAAAGATTAGAATCTCAATTCGATTTTTTACTCAAGTTAATAATGACCTATGGCCATAACTATCAATTGCAAACATTCCAAATTAGATTTTGTATTACAATTTGGAGCCCTCCGATTGGTCGGGCGGGCGCGTCTATAAAACGGGTGCGCGCGCCGCTCCCGGGCGCATTTACCTCGTGCAGAAGGAAGCCGCAGCATAGTATTTTTAAAATAGAAGACTGATTAATAGTGGCACTTTTGCCCCATACAAAATGGGGAAAAGTTGTATTAGCTTATTAAGTGTTATATTATGTATTTCCGTTTTATGGAAACCGGCGTACAGCGGTGAGTGGATACATCTTAGTTTATATTTCAAAATGTTCATTTGTTTTTTAATATTTCCGTGATTAAAAAAACAATACTGGAGTTTTTCAAAATGTATGCATGGATTTATTACAAAATAATAACATTATTTATTAAATATGTGACGTGCTTTTTTCCATACAAATGATTTGTCTTCTTAGTGAACATTAAGTAGCTAAATAATATTATATAAAAAACTTAACACCTTTTTCCTAAAGTGTACTTAAGAAATAGGAATTTTCAGGATATTTAATATTTCAAAGTAGGTGTTGCTAAAATTACTACAAATAGATACTACCCGAAATCACTACAAAGGATAGCTTAAGTTATTAATTTTAATCAAAATGTATTCAAATTGATATTCTTAAATATGACAGACACTTGGGAGAAACTTATCCCAATATGTCATGATTCCGTTTTATATTGTGAGTATTTCTGAGCCTTTGCTTAAAACATCCCTCAAACTATTTGGACCAGCCGTGGGAATCATCGCTCGCGCCGATCGCGTTGCAGCCTGCATTCAACTACTTGACTACCTGATTAGCGCAGTTGATAGTGTGCTTTCTGTGCAGAGGTACCCGTTTTCGAGTCTCGGTAGGAACAAGAATTGTGTGATAAGCACGAATAGTTGTATCCGAGTCATGGATGTTTGATATCTATTATATACTGGGTTCGCTCCTAGTCTAGTACGGTACTCATAATATAAAGTTGGTGTGTTCGTCTGGCGATATTATTGATATGTGCGCATGCGCACCATGGCAGTCTAGAGTTAACCATGCGAGCAAACATCACCCCCTCACGTTGCTCGCAACAGTTTGGCCACCCCTCCGCTTAGATAACATTTCCTCATAGTGTTGTGGCATAGTCTAACATAATCGTATATAGGTAAGACATTTTCTTACCTAACTACAAGGGCTTTTGAGGGACTCTCTTTTACCCGCTGTTCTGTCTGCGCAACCCTCAATTTGTTTTGCAACTCTGACCGCTGTGGCCATAGCGTGATTACATGTCTTATTTCTTAAATGAAACTCTATTAGTTCCCAATGGATTTCTAACGGGCCGAACTAGTTTTCTGGGCACTTACAGACTGCGGGCGGAAACTATTCACGGAATATGACATTCAAATTGCAGGACTTTGTAATCGAACCATATACACACGATCATCAGGCCGCACGTACAACCATTAACCTAACAATCCAGTCACAAAATCTATACTTTATCTAGATCTAACAATGGAATTGGATGCAAAAACCATAAGTAGGAATCATAATTTTTGATACCTAGCTTACACCGCGCGAAAACGTGTTACTATTGTTTGATACTTCTATTAGCCTTTCTAATAATATAAGGTCTTTTGGAATGGAGAAAATTAAATGAGACTAAGAAATGGTTTGCAAAGGTCTTATTTGGTCTCAATTTTTTTTACAAGAAAGAATATGTGTACTTTTTTCCCTGTGGGCATTGATGTATCTAACTGCGAATTGAGTCGTTTGAAAAATATTTTCAACAACAGTGCCTCTGTAGCTACCGTGTCGATAAGCGACACATAATTCGCAACAACAGATAAGAGCCCACTTTGACCCCAGATTGTACTATCTGGGTGCGAGCAATGTCAACATGCGTGTCAGACCCAATGTCAAATAGGTATAAAGACAGAATGTTGAAAATGGAAACATACAATGTTGAAAAGTTCGGAAAATTGCCTGTTTAAATATATAAAAATAAGTTACATGTAAATTTATTGTCCTAAAAGTTACTCGCACAAATACCTTCGCTAACAAACTAAGAATCGCGTTATCGCGTACCTTTCATCTTTGTAATCAAATCGTATGTCGCTTACTCACCCAAGAGTTTTAAATTCCATCCACTAACCATACTTGATCGGGAGAGGCATCGAAGAATACTTTTCTTTTTACATTGTATTGATTCCTTATATTTACTCGAATACTCCACATTGAAATAAAACTAATTTCATCGCGCTTATTTTATGTTTTTTACATTCCTGACGTTTCGGCTCCACGAAGTCTGCAATCTGTGAACATGTATAAGATCGCACCCGCCATTTTATCAGATTTGATCAACTACAGATCCTCGTAAAAGCACACCGATTCCGACCAAGGTTGCTATGCGAGGTCATTGATTAAAAACAACATCCATATTTCAATAGGAAAGATGGCTGTGTGCTACCACTGACTTGGGATCCAGTAATTAATATAAATAAATTCAAAACCAAGCCCACCATTGCAAGTCCTAAAGACACTGTGAGCACTTTCTGCGTAGATCGGACCACGAACTACAACTAAATATGAGGCTACCCCAGTTCAAACTATGACACTAAGCACGTCAAACACCTCAGTTCTCACGTGACCATGGTTACTGTAAAGCATTCAAAGCGTTGCAAACGTAGAAAACATAAAATAAACGCGGTAAAATCCGCAAAATTAGTTTTATATCAATACAATCACTTGTTTTAATTTCGTTGCAATTTTTTTACTTTCTGGCTATACATTTTATTATCACTAGGTAGGTCAAAGTAAAATTGTTGTGTAATTATTGTTTTCGTTCTGTATATCACGTCTTTTTTATCACTCGCCAAATTTTAATAAGCCTTGACAATGACCACAATATAATGAACCGTCTCAATGTGTTTAATGAATAACTGTATTAGTCGCGATAACATTTAACTCTTAGTTAAAATTATCACCGACTGTGCCCCTATTATCTGTGTGAGTTGAAGAATATATTATATCAAATATGAAATGACTAACTGATATTGTTAATTAATTATCTGAAGGTCCGTGTTATTATTATTCTATTTAATGTTACCTAGTCAATGACCGACCACAATGTTTCTGCAAGTACTTTTTCAAAATTGTGTGATATGTTGCCATAATTCAACGCATGATTCGTTGGCATTGAAGTTAGGTCTAATAGTTGCAAGGTTTTTTAACGTAGCAAACCCAAAATGCTAGTCTCGAATTAATTTCCAGTGTCATAAAGTTTAAAGTTTCAGGAACGGTATTCCGAACGGTAGAATCTTATGACTGAAGCACCAATATGGAGTAGAAATTGAAAAGCCACAAATCCTAAAAACCATTTTCATCCAACATAACTAAACACAATATTTCATTTGTAACCTCTCAAACAATAAGTGTACTATAATTACTGTATTAAAATCCGTTAATGGTTTCTGCAGCTACAATACCACATACTAGCAAAGCTGTAACAGTTTCCATGTCTGCAATTATTTTGAAGCAAAGCATATTTATTTACTTACTTTGATTTTCTATTTCCTGTATCTAAATATATGCGTTTTTCCTATAGTGTTTTGGACAAAACGAGACAATTCAATGGTTCACTCGTGGCAGCTATCCCATCTAGATAACTGCTAGTTTGGAAGCACATGTACCTACTCGCTTAACGTATTCGGTGTTTTTCCTAAATGTTGCTTGAGCACGCTCCACGAGCTGACAACGACATGAGTTTGCTATTCCATATCCTATTGTTTCTGTAAGAATTTAAAAAAATGTTTCCATATTATTCGCTTACGATTATATGTTCGTAATTATAGTTGTCCACAGGCCTTCCCTTTTAAGTTTCACATTCGAAGTTATATTCTGGTTTGTTACATTTTGCTTTGCCACCTGCTTCGACCTTATGCATTTTCCGCATTCAAACATGGTTTGAATTTTTAATGCTTGTAGTTTTGAATGCCTCAGATTTAGTATTCCATATTTGCAAAACGGGGTATTTCGAAGAAATTTAGTATTTAGTCTGTTAAGATAGTCTTTCCTGCTACTTTTAACTTTCTACTACTAACTTTTCCATGCCCTTAGAATGTTATCCGCTGCTATGGGTGTTTGGGTATTATCTACATAGGCCATCTAACTAGCTAACTACATACAGTCGCTACCGATTATATGTTTATTGCCGCAGCGTCCTCGTTGTGTACGGATACGTCACTTTAGCGATCGCTCTTAGATTAAATGACGTTCAGAGTCTTGTTCCGTTTCCGATGGGCTGACTTGCAAACAAAATTTATAACTACTGTACATGCACAAACTTGTAATGAGCCATTCATTATTGTAATAGAGAAACATATTGCAACACGATCGTAATCTTTGGTGTGTAATGAGAGACTTCTAAATAGTTGGACAGATTCGGGACATCAGCTCTTCACCAAAATGAAAGACGAATGCATGACCCATTGCCGCAAACATGTAAGCCTTAATTGATGGTGTTAATCATTTGTTCTTGGAATTCACAGAGTGGACCATTGAATATGAAATTAGATAGTAGTTCTTAGAAGTAAAATTTTCTTGCTTCTAAATAAAAAGTCCTTAGATAGTTTAATGTTTTATAAGTAGCTAGACGTATGTTAATTACTCGGAGTAATATCTCTTCTACAATATAACTGCATATATTTCACGAGAATCCGAGATTACTAAAACAACACATGAAAATAATTTCTCCCATGCTCCGTGTGTCACGTGACCGGTCCCCTGCGCTCGCGCCGTCAACACGCGATTATCCAATTTATCCCAGCGCTGGGGGACCAGCCGCCCTAGAGTTTGCCGACCTATCTCGGTGACCTCTAAATTTACAGACATATGATATTTGACCCATATGTTTCTAGAAAGATCTTTTTAAAATCGTAGAATACGTTTAATGAGAAGGAACTTCAATAACCCTATCCTACATGTACCATCAGTAACACTATTATCATCTTCATTATAAAATTCCTTAAGAGATCATTGATAATCTGAAATGAATGCATTTAATTTAATTTTACTGCAGTATCTACAAGTTTAACAATCACATGATTTTACAAGGGAACAAATTAATTAGTGTCTCAATTCATTGCACAGTGTCTTATCCTACTAATTGGAATGTATTTAAGATTGATTCCTATGTTTTGCTAGTGCCTACATAATTCACATCTGACCCTAGCGATCCGGGTTCTACATTGTAAACATTATCAACAGAATGTACCTTTAACTTTGTATATTTCCAATAATTATTTATTGAAGCAGATAATAAGAAATGGTAATTAGATACTTTGAACTATGATAAGTCGGTATGTTGAGATGGACTATTTCGATTAGTATAAATATGATGTAATTTCTAACAATGTAACGTATCCTTGTTAATTTGGGAGGTGTTATTGTCGACTTTATCAGCTATTTACTTTATTCCTTATATGAATACTTCCTAATTAATATTCTGGGTCATTGAGCTCTGTCCCAACTTGATTTGAATAAAAGCTTCAATCGCTTTTCTTTCTTGAACTTCATAGTTGATATTGGAATTGATCTTTACAACATTTTCTCTAGTCTTAGTATTCCTAGAATTGCCCTTAGTCCATTGTATGGTAATCATCATATTTTGCTTGTTAAAAATAAATTCCTTTTTAAAAAGTCCTCTTTAATCGGCGACTAGTTCTTTAATGAGTTTATTGTAGTCCTTTGTTGTTGTAATTAAGTAATTAATAAATTGCTTTGTTTGTTTCAGATAAATGCTCGATAGGATGTAAAGGATGTAAGTAAACATTTCTTTAATTATAATTATGTGTAATTATTTATAAGATACTGCTAATTATAAGGTATCTGCAATCCAACAGAATTATTATCAATATTTAACAAAGTAGCACACCATATTTTCATTTATGAAAGTACCAATTTACAAACCAACTTTACCATCTTTGGTTTGTACTTATGGTAAGGACTTCAAAATATACTTATTGTTAGTTAGAAAAAGGTTCCACGATTGAGACCCTATTTACGAATGCTTAAATACCAATTTCCCTCAGCACCAACGACTCAAGCTTTCCTCAACGGCCACAAATACAATTATGGAGTGGAGGGTACCGTCAGCATCTACGTCACCGGGTCTTCAAACCAGGAGACAAGTGTGAAGCTGTTAGGTCAGGTCACTGTGGCTGCTGTCGGGAATTGCGTGCATGAGCTGGCTGTGCAGAACCTGGTGATCTCTGGCCCTGATGGCAAGGTTGGTGATCCACAACAAGTCTTAAATTATATAGTCTTAAATCACGTATCAATAAATTCTTAAACATCTTCATTTATCATTCCACTCTAGCTGTGTTATCTTAATTCTTAAACACCATAGGACATCCACTTCCATTAAGACCCCTCGTAATCTTGTAACTTTGAAATCACTAACAACGTAATCTTGGTTAAAATTATATAAATCACCTTTGCCTTACGCCTACATATAAAATTACTGTAACATAATATTTTCAGTCTTCTATTTTATTCTATTATATATCCATATAAATATTGTGCTTGTACCAAGTCGTTAAAAATACCAGCTGCCATTGTTATTTGTTTTATTTTACCTTGCTTATCACCATATCTCTCTTACAGAAGCACCAAGCTCCCCCCGGCATTGACAAGCCCGTCCGCTTCACGCTGCAAGATGGCCGCATCGGCGTTGAGATTTGCTCTGAAGAGGGCGAAACTCGCCGCTCGCTCAACATCAAGAGGGCTATCATTTCGTTGCTGCAAACTGAACAAAAGTCTTCCACGCAGGTGAAAAGAAACGAGAGACTTAGTCTTTTACAGGACTTAGTATTTATATGGACTAAACGTGTTTGAGCGTGCTATTGAAGCAAACGGCATTGAATTTACGTCATGTTGCCATATAAAATATATTGCTCTCAATACTCTGTTGAAGGACAATGGACAAAGAAGCCGAATATAGTATTCCTGCCTGCTTTTTGCAAGGATTTCTTCAGTTTCTTTTTTCTTTCCACATCACTATAACGTATCCAGACGATGGACTAACAGCATACATTCTTCCTAGGTGGACATCTTTGGAACGTGTCCCACGGACGTGTCATCCTCCCAAGAGGGCGGTGCAGTCCTGGTTCACCGCAGCCGTGACCTGTCTCGCTGTGGCTTCCGTGAGCAGGGCAAGAACGACCTCATCGCCGCTGTCTACAACCCGAATGCTGTGAGTATAACTGCTTGATATTGCAGAAGCTTTGATTTCATTTTTAAAGTCACAAAATTACGTTAAATCAATAATCTCATCCCATTTTTCCTGTCTATAGGAGATCAAGGACACCCAAGTCCTCCAATCGGCCCTCCGTGTGGAAACCAAAGTAAATAACGGCGTACCGGAGAAGGTAGCTTCTACTGAAGAGTACCTGTATAGACCATTCTCTATTGGTGAAAATGGCGCCAGGGCTAAGGTGCTAACCAAGCTGACTATGACCGGCAAGGCTAGAGCGGCTAGCAACCCAAGTGAGTTACAATATCAGGTTTTCCTGATTTCTCTTGAATATCTAAGATATTGTTATGTAAAGAGAAATATTTAGTCATTAAGAAAAAAATGCTTATTGATTTTGCAACTAAATAAATTATTTCCACCAGGCCGTTGCACCGAATCCCGCACCATTATCTTTGAGAACCCTCACGGTGTGAACGCCGGCAAGAACAGCTTCCAATCCGCGCTGAACGCCGTCAAGGAGACCGCCAAGACTCTTGCCACCGAAGCAGGTTCTAAGTCTGCTGGCTACTTCGCTCAGCTCGTTAGGGTGAGTAAAAAAAAATAACTTAGCAGTTTTAGTACAAACCAAAATAACGTTAAATATTGTAGAGTTTTATACTATGAACGTAGTCTAAACTAATATTTTTTTTTTAGATCTTACGTACTGTCAACAAGGACGATCTGATGAAAGTCTACACCCACGTCAAGGGTAACGACATTGAGAAGTAAGTATTTACTATTGATTGAATTTGCAAGCAAATTTCATTTGTTCTCATCGCAACTCTGTGTGTCATCTTGCTTTATAGGCTCATTGATCAATTTTGAGGTCCTCTATTAAATCTTGGGCTAAAATAAAATACAGTATAACCCCTAGTTTTTTTTAATATGCCCGTTTACTTCCAATGTGGACTCATCCCCTATTTATGAAATATATAGACTATTCTTTAGAAGATTAACTCGCTGCTTTGTTTCTAGGCGTGTTTTCCTCGACGGTCTTCTCCGTGCTGGTACAGGCTACAGCATCGAGGCTTCAGTCCAGTTGCTTAAAAACAAAGAACTTGGCCCAATTGAACAGACACTCGTGTACTTGTCCCTGGGCAACGCTAAACACGTCAACAATGATGCTCTCAAGGCTTCTGCGGTAAGTCAATCCTGCATTTGTGTTCTTTTAGGATTTTATTATTATTTTGATTTACGGTAGAGAAGGTAATACGAAATAAAAAATATAAATAGGATTATTATAAAAAAGTTATCAATGTAGAACTTCCACAAAACTTGGATTGATTTTAACAGCAAAAAATAAAAACTATTATTAATTTAAAATTCTTTAAATACAAGGTTTATCCCATACGGATTCTTTTTGATATTTCAAATATCATATCAGTGAAAACTTCATTGATTAAGACAAAATACATTCACGAATAGACACTTGCAAGAAACCTGATGATTATTTTATGCATATAATTGTGCAAATCTCTTTATACTAAATTGAATGTTTTCCTTCTCTTACAGTCCCTTCTGGACGTAGCCGGCATCCCTAAAGAGGTGTACCTGGGCGTGGGCGCGCTGGCCGGCGTGTACTGCCGCGAGCACTCCTGCCACAACACCAGGAACGACGGAGTCGTCGCCATCAGCCAAAAACTTGGAGCCAAGCTGCAGAACTGCAGGCCGAAGACTAAAACCGATGAGGACAATGTAAGTTGGATATGCATGTATATTTGCATAAATCGTATACCCTAGTGGTCAGAATTTCAAATGTAATAAATTGGAGTAACGGTCAATAGCCTAATGAGTAAAAGGTTCTATTACAGATTTTTACTCTAACCACATGATTGTATAGCTTTAGCCTAATATATTAATCATTCATCAGGTAATCGCAGTATTGAAGGGTATCCGCAACATCCGTCACTTGGAAGACTCTTTGATCGACAAGCTGGTGCACTGCGTCAATGACAACAGCGTCAAGGCTAGAGTAAAGGTCGCAGCTTTGGAAGCCTTCCACGCTGACCCTTGTGCCTCTAAGGTAAGCTTATCATACTTTCTGCCACATAACATTCTTATCAAGAACCCACACTATTGTGCTGTAGATCTAAACACTAGTGACTTGTTTAAGTCTTAAGGATTTCTCTTCGCTTAGATACCCAATTTCGCAATAACTCTTAAGTTAACAAGAAAAATAACGTTACAAAGACAACTTATTTTTATGTTTGCTTCTCTCTATTCGTGGACTCACAATCATCTATCTATAGGCTTTTATAAAACTGTAATTGGCGGAGTCTGTACCAAAATTTAAGAATTTAAAATGCTTTTTGATGTATCTAAATCCAAAACAAGTGTTTTAAAATTCTCGTCTGTTTGTTTACTTTGCGCAACATCGAATAACTTTTAGCTCATGGTTAGAATCAAAATATGTACGTCCACAGCTCAAGAAGGCAGCAGTCGAAATCATGAAGAACCGTCAGCTGGACTCTGAAATCCGCATCAAAGCTTACCTCGCCATAATCGAGTGCCCCTGCGGCCACACCGCTAACGAGATCAAGAGCTTGCTCGAGTCTGAACCCGTTCACCAAGGTAAGATAGCGGTCTTGAAAATTTGCTTAACTCTTTTGTCTTTCTTGCTACAGTTCAGGCGTTTTTACCTACTAGGCTACTACGTCCTCTAATTTCCTTTCGCTAAATTCACGTAATGTTTCAGTTGGCAACTTCATCTCGTCGTCGCTGCGTCAGATCCGCGCGTCCGCCAACCCCGACAAGCAGATGGCGCGCCAACACTACGGACTCATCCGCACTCCCAACAAGTTCAACTCTGATGCCAGGTCAGTGTACTGTAGCAAAGCCTACATTTTTTAATTTATTAATAATAGTCCTCTTGACGGAATTTCGGTCAGGATGGTCCATCTCATCGGAGAATAGCCAACTACATAGGAGTTATAGCAAACGCAGTCACACTCTCCTCCCTTACTCTAATAGTCCGATGGGACTGCAATTCATCACGACCGGAGAGAGAGAACAAGCGTAGGACGTTAGTTTCACTGTAGTTGACCAAAACTTTCAATTGAATGCTGCATGCACTCAAAATGACGAGCCCTGATTTCATATCAAGGGATTGTTCCTACTGAAGACATGAATAGTTTGAACTAATCAATCAAGGACTCTTGAACTTCTACTGCATCCTAGACCTAATATTGTTGGAGTCTGCCTCATGTCTCCATCAACATCACCATAATAGGCATGATGACTGATTTTGAAAAACTGTTCTATAATATTCTAAGGTATCTACTATTTCCAAAAAAAATATATTATTTCGGCAGGAAACTAATTTTTATTAGAAAAAAACGCTATTTAAATTGTAATTTTAAAATTCGCTCCAAAACGATCGCCGGTGTCATGGCGTCTGCTTGTGACGTCACTATTCTGCAAACTGACCGCAAACACATCAAATCAGTAATTTACGTATATAAATATTGTAAAGAGTATGGAGTTTATCTTATTACTCTTTACTGATAATGTTGCGGTTGCTTAGCAACAGGTTTTATATTGTTTGTGTCAAAAATGGTAAATCCTTGTTCCATGTTTTGAGAACACAAAACTATGTAATTGATCGATAGAAATCACGAAATGATGCAAGTTTTACATAGAAATAAAACTTGTATTATTTAGCAGAGACGATGCACAGCATCTGTGAGAGGGCGTTGTATACTTCCCGTTAGCTGTCAGCCAATCGCAGCTCGTATAAGGTCATCCAATCAGCGCTAACTTCCGGTAGTCACGTGGTCCCAGTGGCTCGGTCGCTAATGGCGGACGATTTTACCTCATAGTTCTCTCACCAGGAGACCTTGAATGGATGCTGTGCATCGTCTCTGCTAAATAATACAAGTTTTATTTCTATGTAAAACTTGCATCATTATTATGGCATGTGACGATGCACAGCATCTGTGAGAGACGTGTTTATAACTCCTGGTGACCACGACGACGCTATGTGAGAATATGATAAAATTTAGGTACTGAAAACAATAAAACCATAAGTAACATTGGTTAATTATTTATCAACCCCTGATTAGGTACACTCTATATCAAAATCAAGTAGACGCTAAAAAGATTAACTACTAGTACAATATAACAGAAATATCACATTTTTAACTATTGATATTAATAATTTGTATAAAAATATCGACCTCGATCAAATTCTGATTAACGATACAGTTTCAATTCTGTGTCATACTGGTTCAAAATTATTTGAGAGATTACTCGTACTAGGCGAAGTCTGAGCTCTGCCTATTATTTGTTTACAATAGTATTTGGCAAAAGTATTTGGTCCACGCCAATTGCCACGAGAGAGAATGTCTTCAATAGGGAAATTTTCGTACCAATTCAACGAAGCTACTGCCGAGCGTACACTTCCCGGGGACGCAGAAATACCTGCATCCTTCAATAAACTTTTTACCCAATTACCTATAATAGTCCGCGACGCACTTTGCGTGGGACCTCGAACTGATACAAACAGGGAATCGTTACACTCGGCAGTACGTCTCTGCCTATCCAACTCTATAACCTTTCTTAACCATCCAACTGGACATATATTCTGGTTAGCATGGCAAGAAAGCTTCCAACCTGATTGCCTGTATGTAGCCGTATCCGTCTTTGATCCAAACACTGGGTACAAAAGAATGTGATCACCGCAATCAATGTAGCACTTTGGAGAGACTCTTAGAAGAGTAAGGTCATGCACACGTCGCCCAGATGCTAGTAATAAAAGACAAGCTAATCTACGCGACGCTTTGAATAAGGTAATATTATTATTCGGGGGATTCGTTTGCATCCAGGCAATCAGATCCCTTGGATCCCAAATAGGGGGTTTTTCTACTCTGGGAGTCTGAAGAGAGATGGCTTTAAGAATATGTTGTACTAAAAAATGAGAATTTAAATTCTCGTTACCCGTACGTCCAAAAGTTAGAACTACTGACTTATGCAACAGTATAGTAGGATAAGCCAAGCTATGCTCAATGAATAGGTATGCTAAAAATTTTGACAAACTAATACTATTTGGAATATTGGAGTCGAAGTTGTTGTTTTGGCACCATCTGACCCACCGAGACCATGCGGGTCTATAAGTCCTGAGCGTGGACTCCCTCCAACTAGATCTCAGTAGAGACTTTTCAGCCTCAGACCAACTACTTGTTATTTCGCTCCACCTGCTATCCTCCAAACGTAGAGTTCCATATCTTGAACTCGAGGAGGTGGAAGGCCCGTGCTCCGGTCTATTAGCACTCGAGCTAAGTTGTTGATTTTCATGGGTCTGCTGAGTGCCCGACGTCGAAGATCCGGTAGCCAGTAGGCTCTCTTCCACATTGGAGCCACCAGTAAGAAAACACCTTGCGCTGAATTCAGATGGTGGAGTACTCGAGGTAATAAGCTCGGAGGTGGAAACACCCACGCCAGCTGAAATACCCATTGACGGCTGAAGGCGTTGTAAAATTGGGCTGATAAGTCTGAGCAATCTTTGGTAACATATTTCGTCACAACCCTGGTGTCCTTGGTCGCAAAAAGGTCTATCTGTGGAACTCCAAACCTGTGGAAAACAATCTGGCGTGCTGGTTGCAGTAGATGCCACTCGGATGTCTGCTTGCCGCGGGAGAGCCTGTCCGCAATACCGTTGAACCTCCCTGGGAGATATTCTGCTGTCATCGAGATACGCTCCCTGTCCAAAATACGCAAGAGTTGGTACGTCATGTGGAGTAAGGCCATAGATCGAGTTCCGCCTTCCTTTCGAATGTATGATATCACTGTGCGGTTGTCCGATTGCAGGCTCAGATGGCGATTGTGTAGACGGGACCGGAATTCTTTGACTGCCGCTATTATGGCAAACATTTCCTTTCGATTGCAGTGCCAATTCCGCTGGTCTGGTCTCCATCTCCCTGAAATTGAGAGGTCGTCCAACTGTGCCCCCCACCCGTAATCCGCAGCATCCGTGGTCATAAAATGGCAAATCAATTCCGGGTGCAAGCTGCTCCGAGCTAGACTTCCTAAGGTCGTGAGCCACCATTTTAGATCCCTTGTGACCGGTGGCGGGATTTCTACAGGTTTGCGTGGTGGAAGATGCATTAGAGTCCGCGAATGAAGCTGAAGCTGGCGGCAGTGAAGACGACCTCTTGGAATGACGAAGTTGGCAAAGTTGAGAGTTCCTAATATCACCTGTGCTTCTTTCAAGGAAATTTTGCCCCTTCGGATAGCTCTCTCCGAGAGCAATATAATTGACTGGGTTTTTCGTGGGGGCAGACATTTGAAGTTCTCTTTGGTGTTCCAGATTAATCCTAAGAATTCTATCTCTTGTGAAGGGTCGATGACAGACTTGTTGTAGTTCACTGTCCAACCTAACGTCTCGAGAACATTGATAGACAGTTTTACCTGAGCCTGAAGAAGACATCTCGACTGACATGCTACCAGAAAGTCGTCTAAGTAGACTACGACTCGCATACCTTTGGATCCGTAGGTGCTGTGCCACCCAGTTGGTCAAGGCCGAAAAATTTTTGGGTGCACATGATAGCCCGAATGGCAGGCAGGTCATCTGCAGAATTTTTTGACCATAAATTAGCCTGAGAAACCGACGGTGGCTTTTTAAAACACTCACGTGAAAGTAAGCCGACGATAGGTCCAGTTTTACCATCCAGTCTCCGCTCTGTAAGAAATGGGGTATTTGAAAGTGAGAGATCAGCTTGAAAGGCTTCGGAACTATATAATGATTCAGGCGCTTCAGGTTGAATATGGGCCTTTTGGACCCATCGCTCTTGTTTGTTAGGAACATCGTCGAGAAGAAGCTCGGTCCGGCATCGCGATGATCCACAACTTCTAGAACGCCTTGATCTAATAATTCTTGTATCTGGCACTCCATCTCTGGTGATTTTGCAGTTTTGAACCGATGCAGGGCCTTTGCTGATGGATGGATAAGCGGAGGTTTGGAGGTAAATGGAAGACGCATTCCCGTGATCATTCCGAGAAGGGCCTCCGGAGCCCGAAGCATCTGCCACTGTCTCCGATACGCTCGGAGACAGCCCCCGTAAAACTGGTGTTGTTGCAAGTCATTTGTCATATCCCCTCTTATTTGGCTGACCTCCCTTTTTGTGGAGTTTCCTACTGTTATTTGATTGCTTAAAAGAGTTCGCATTGGTTTTGGCTTTTCTGAAGCTCGAGTTATCTTTACGAAAGGGCACATTACTTGGCGGTAATTCACGAAAACCTGGTTTATTAGGCTTTGTTGGTAATTTAGGCGTAATTTTATTTAGATCTTTCTCCGGCCCAAACCAAGGGCGAACCCATTTATCAATGCCACCTGTATTTTGAATATAAGCGCGCAATTGATTTTCATCGAATAAACAATTTGAACTTGGAGGAATCTTACGCAGACCCTCGCGGAGGTTCTTATTAAACATCTCGCCCAGGATACGCTCCCGACGATTTTCGATATATTCAGCTCGTTTTCCGCAAACTAGCTGCATAATCTCCTCACTAATTTTGTGAAATTTTGATGAGGGTAGAAAAGATTCGGAAATTTTATCGAAAATACTGGAAGCATTAAGCACAGCATTCGGAGAAGCTGTCCAGTCAATGAACTGTTGTAAGTTTTGATTAAGTAACTCGCGCTGCGAAATTAACGCATTACATAGGGCTGCGATCAATTTTTCTGAATTTGCCGCATAATCTTTACCTTTAATAAATTGTCTAAGTTCATCGTTAATCTCGAGTTCGACAAAGCCTGGCGCAGCATTATGAATCTTCAAAGCATCCGCGTAACGCACATCCTTCCACGACGACTCGCCGAACTTTTGTAACCCTTCCAGCCGCTTAACGTGCTCAGGATTAGCGCGAGGAATTTTAGGATCTTTAAGGGACGTATTAACGACGCTTAAACTCAAACGCGGTACTTCATTCATAAAATTATTCGCGGCGACCGTTGGACGATTCAAACAAAAGTCTAAAGGTATCGATACACTAGATCCCGGTACAGGTTCAGACACAGGTATCACTTCGTTGTTCGGAATAATATTAGGTGCACACACGCTTTTCATCAAAATATTAGTTAGCGCGGTCACTTGATTAACGAGTTTTACAATATCTAAAGACTCACCGCGTTTCCGCCGTTTTACCTCAGAATCCGAAGAGCTAGACTCGGATGAACTTGAAGCGCTAGGTGCAGGCCGCTTACGGCCCGATGTAGACATCGAGTTGTTGTCTACCCCCGCTTCTTGTTCAGAATCGTTATTATTCAATAACGCACCATTAATATGATTATCACTCATATTTAACGACATTAATAACCACTTATAGCAGTATATACTTAAGTATGTACCTTAGTATAAATATATTAACTAATTAAGTACAGTTTTTAAATTTAAGATGTTGCTTAGTCGGGAAATAACGACGCTATGAGGTAAAATCGTCCGCCATTAGCGACCGAGCCACTGGGACCACGTGACTACCGGAAGTTAGCGCTGATTGGATGACCTTATACGAGCTGCGATTGGCTGACAGCTAACGGGAAGTATACAACGCCCTCTCACAGATGCTGTGCATCGTCACATGCCATAATAATACTTTATAAACGCAGGTAAAAACAATTAATAAGTGCAGAGATCGTCGAAGTTCGTACGAAACTTAGCGATGTTTACAATGTGTACATGCTCGTGACGTAGTTCACTCTGATTGGTGTTCAAGTTATCATGGCGGACTGTTGAATTTTGTAGTTTTATTTTATTAAATAAATTATCAATCTCGCCCTAAATCTGTAAATAAATACATTTTTCAGAACCTATTAATCCTATCTCATTAGATAAACACATTATTTTAGTGATTCTTAGTTACTGTCATCATGCCTATTGTTGTCTTGTGTAGGAAATACTCGTTCTACGAGGAGGAATCTTTCAACGTGGACGCGTTGGGTCTCGGCGGCAACATCGACCAGACCGTCATCTACTCGCAGGACTCGTTCCTGCCGCGCTCCGTGGCGGTCAACGTCACCGCCGAGCTGTTCGGACACAGCTTGAATGTTCTTGAGGTGAGATCTTTCATTACTTATTCAAAGAAAATGCACAGCGTTATATAAGTAATGGTTACAACGAAATCTAGAAATGAGGGAAAATATATTCTTCGTGTCCGCAGCTGAAGCTTGAAGCTTTAAATAAATAATTATTGTAGCTCCTTAAAGAAACTGCGGGTTCTATGCTCACCTTGCAATAGGACTTCACCAGAATTTCTGAATTAGTTCTTACCTAATTTGTGCTCTTTAAAATAACCATTATATGTCTTATCATAGATTGGCGGTCGCCAAGGCAACCTTGACCGCGTGGCCGAGCACTTCCTTGGCCCCAAGAGCTTCCTCCGTACCGAAGACCCTCAGAAGATCTACGAGGAGTACATCCGCGATCCCTTCCTGGAGTCCAAGAAGAAGGTGGAGAGCCTGTCCAGAGGACGCCGTTCTGTTAAGAGCGAAATCGACGGATTTGATAAGAATGTAAGTTCTTTAACTAAATACTTAAAACGTCTATATGTGCAGGTCTTTCCTCGACACATTAAGGTACAAAAGGCTTCATTTATTTAATATCTGGAAGGTATAGGACTTCTGGCTTAAACGATTGATATGATCCTACGGCAAATGCATTCACTCCTCAGAAGACCCCTTCTTTTTTTTCTCTTGTCGATGGCCAAACTTAATTATAACATCCTTTTTTTCAATATGTATAGTCCATTGATACCTCTTCACATAGATCCTGCCAGCTGATTTCGACTATAATCTTTGGTTTTTTGTCTAGCTGAAAGCCGAATCCGTCCCCTACAACAACGAGTTGGACTTGGACCTGTACATTAAGCTGTTCGGTACTGACGCCGTCTTCCTGTCCCTCGGAGATGACCAGGGATTCGACTTCAAGAAGGTCGTCGACCAGTTCATGCAATCTCTGAACAAGGGCATCAACCAAGTTAAGCATTTGCAGGTAAGTCCCGATGTCTTCAATTAGCTTTGCACTCTATCCTATCTGAGAGCTAGTATTTGACACTTAATTTGTTTTTGTTTTGCAGCAAGAGGTTCGCGCGCACCTCCTGTTCCTAGACGCCGAGCTATCCTACCCCACCGCCACCGGTCTTCCCCTCAAGCTGGACCTCGTGGGGTCCGCCACTGGACGCCTGGAGGCTGCCACCAATGTCGACATCCGTCAGATCCTCCAGTCACCTCGCAACGCTAAAATTGACATCAAACTGGTCCCCAGCACTGACATTGAAGTCGCTGGTGCTTTACTCGTAGACGCTGATGCGATCTCTGCCGGTCTGAAGGTCATCGTCAACCTGCACAGTTCTACTGGTGGACACCTGGTCGCTAAGGTCACTGAGGGTGGACCAGGTTTCGACATCCAATTCGGTCTGCCGGTTGATAAGCAGGAGATTGTCACCGCGTCGAACGACATAGTGTACTTCTTTGCGGAGAAGGGACAGATGGAGAAGCAGCAGCAAGTGAAGACTGACGTCAACGTGAAGGAGAGCAGCGCATGCTTCGATCAAGCCTCAGATGTTATTGGACTGACTGTGTGTGGAGAAGCCTCGCTGCCATTCACTTTCTCAGGTGAGTTTGAGATTTTGTATCCACTGGCAAATATTACCAGCCTGAAAACTGTGATCTGAATTACCATCGAGCGAAGACCCATAGCCTATCATTGGCGATGGCATTAAAGTTAATTTATTTATTTGCAAAATATTAATCTTATCTTTCTATCACCAGGCCCCGATGCCTCCTCTTCCATCTCCAAGTACCTGTCGAGCTTCCCGCTGTCCGGCCCCGCAAGGGTCAAGCTGACGCTCGAGAAAGCGAACCTCAGGGCTTACCACATCAAGGGCATGCTGCGCAACGAGAGGAACGGAGAGCTGAAAGGCTTCGAACTGTTGTTTGATGCTGAAGGTAAATACAATATGCCTAGAGTTCGTTTTTAAATATTGCTATTGTAATAAACACATAACTAGTAGTCTTATTACCCCCTCCAACTCGCCTTGAGCCTATGTCATGAGTGTGCTCACGTCAATAGTTTAAAGAGTATGAGATGAGATGATGATGAGATGGGAACCCGCCCCGCTAAGTCCTACGCTATTAATGATTTTGGTAGTAGATACGGCAGCTGTGTAGGTGATGCCAATCACATAAGAATCTCAACTGTCTGCTTTATTATGTTTGATACCTTTTATTATGACCTTATATTTAAATGCTCATTCAACTACAAACTATGTGATAAGCAATTGGATCCCATATCCACCATATCGTGGCAATATGGAAAAGCGTAACTAGATACCATTGTTTGTGGTGATCTACCAATCGTCCTAAAATCGGATAATCGTGAGACAACACTGGCCAAAGTAGTTATTTCGATTTTTTTATCTTTTAGGTGCTAAGAACGGTCGCGTGCAGACAACCGGAGAATTTGTATACTGCGACTCCGAGATCTCCGCCAAATTCGAGCTACAATCGCCCATCAAGGTTCTCTTCGGCCAACTCGCACTTTACAGGAAGCCCACTGAACTCGCAGCGCTCGTCAAAGCCAAACTAGATACCACCGAGTACTACGCCAAGGCCGGCTTCAATCTCCAAGGCAACGAAGCACGCAGAGTTTACAAACCTGTCGCCGAATACCAGGTCCCTGAAAAAGGCCTTCAGACTATTGCCATTTCTGGAGAAATCATTGAGGAAAACACCGCTGAGGCCACCAGGTTCACGATCCAAGGTGTCAATATTAACGTGCCCGGTGTCAAAGACCCCGTGTGCTTGGACGGGCACTACACGATCAAGAACCAGAAGGAATTGAGCTTCGATGTCCAGGTGAAGGAGTTAGCGAACATCAAGGGATCTCTGAAGAACTTTGACGTCAGCTTGGAGTTCCAGAACAAGTTGAACCCGTACGTCAACTTCAAGCTTAATGGACACTTCGAATCAACGGTAAGAAGGATTCTATAATCTTATATACCTTCTACAGATTGGTTAGTAAAGAAGCATGTAGAACTTTGGTCTGAGAGTTTTCATTCCATAATTTTTACTAACCTTTTCCTTTAATATATTGATTTCTTATATTTACGCGAATACTACACATTGAAATAAAACTAATTTTAAGAATTTTATCGCGGTTTATTGATTTTACGTTCCCGACGTTTCGGCTGCTTTACAGCAACCATGGTCACGGGAGGACTGAGGTGGTTGACGTCCTAGTGTCATAGTTTGACGGGGGTACCCTCATATTTACCCTTTTCCTTTAACATTAACTCACTGTCTTTCTCAGAGCCACAACGAAATCGACCTTATTTACGGTGGCGACCTTCGCAACACACAAAACCGCGTCGTCATTAGCCAGTTGCTCAAGTACCACAACGACAAACCTCAACCCAACGTCATCACTAAGAACAAGAGTAAGTACAAGATTCAAAACAATTACCATCCAATCATGATTTAGTTAAAAGTACTTGCTCACTAACAGTAAACATCTTATATTTAGCTATTCATAAATATATAACATTTCTTGATATAAGAAACGTATACCTCAAAAATTAGTTACAATATAATTACTGTTATCTGACCATAGTGACTTATAATTATCCTCATTCCAACAGTCGAAATCTACGCGATCCCCTTGAAATTCCGCGCCGACGCCGACATCGACCCCAAGAAGGTCAACATCCAAGTCAACGGTCTCTACGGAGACAAAAAAGCCAGCTTCGACCTTGAGAGCAGGACTCAGATTAAGAAACAAGGAGACTACAGCATGAAGCTGAAAGCAAATGTAGACAAGAACGGTATTGAGGTGTTCGCGAAGAGAGACATCGTGTCCGATGACAAGTCCAACTTGGAGAACTACATTGAGTTCAAGAACATCGGCAAATATGAACTGTCTGGAGTTCTGCTCCATAAGTACAAGCCCAATGACATGAATGTAGGCGCTATTGGACATCTGAAGATCACAGCGAGCGGCAAGAACGAGGATATCAAGTGAGTTGAACTTTCATTACTGGCCTATGATGCACTGTGAAAATAATGATCAAGTTATTTGGTGTACCATCATCTTCGTTAAAACTAACTTAAATCCTGCCTAAGATAAAATTTGACTACATGTGGAGAAAATAGGTTTACCTCCAACGGAGTAATGGCTTAAAATGTTCCGTTATTTAGAAATCTCAAAATACCCTTTTAACCAGGTTCGATGTTGGAGCGATCGAGACAGCTAGCCTGTACTCTTCGCACGCTAAGGTCACCAGCAGCCAGGGAGAGCTTGTGGACTTCCTGGTGAAGGCGAACCGCGGCGCCAACGCCAACGGACAGCTGAAGCTGGTCATCAAGGACTCCATCTCCGCCAACGGGCAATTCAAGCTCACCGACAGCGATGGAAAAGGCAACGGAATGATCATTATGGACTTCAAGAAAGTGAGTTTCCATTTCTTTGATCATTACTTTTCCTGGGTTCGTATCCTTATCATTTCTTGTCTCATAGGTTCCGCTATTTGGATCAAAATGTGTGGTATCACATCTTTAAAATGTTTGGCCTTAATTTGTAATCGCATTGTGCGTACTAGTACAGATTGTGTGTCTTCTTTACTAAGACTTTTATCTCTCGTTAATAGAGTTCATTTTGTATCGTCTCAGGCCCAGCGCAAGATCAAGGGTGACGTCAAATTCGCAGTAAAAGCTCCGGTGTACGCAGCTGATATCGATTTGTTCCTGAACTACGAGAAGGACAACAACGACAAGGTGCACGTCAGCACCAGCACTAAGATGACTGAGAAACTCTTCGACTCCAAGTTAGTTTTTAAGATTCTGGCAACACATATTTATGTCTTCATTTGAGACTATAGTTCTCAGAATGTGATATGGGCTAACCCTGAAAGATATAGGATTTAATTAGTTTACAATGGCATTACAAAGCCTTTTAGAGAAGAGAAGTACTTTTAATGGACTTTTTATAAATTTGCGGATATAACATCAAACGCAGATTTAGGTGTGGAGTCAAAATTAAAGACCACCCTGACGAATTAACGGGCTCTGCTAGTCATCGTCATTCACGGTTAGGTCGCGTACGTAAAGTTTATTAAGTATTTATTTCGCATTTATTTCGTAGAGGCCTATGGGTGCCCCCAGTGACAAATGATAAGACTCTTGACAATGATTGCCGCAGTACTACATGATCATCCTTGTCTCCAGGAACAA
This sequence comes from Pheosia tremula, assembly GCA_905333125.1. NCBI lineage: Eukaryota > Metazoa > Arthropoda > Insecta > Lepidoptera > Notodontidae > Pheosia > Pheosia tremula. The sequence continues at coordinate 358,775 of HG995420.1, forward strand.
GTTTGTGTACAACGACAAGAAGTTCGAGGTGGTCGTGCACAGAGACGGCGTGTTCGCAGCCAGCGGCAAGACCCGCGCCAACGTCGAGGTGGTGCTGCCCACCGACCGCTGCCTCTCCTTCAAGCTCGACAGGGACGTCACCAACAACAATGGAGTGAGTATACCTTTACTGCAGAAAACTATAGAGGATGTCCTATGTTGATGATTTTATAGATGGAATCTTGTTCTTGTCACTCCAATTGAGACTGAAGACGCAGAACCTAGACTAGAATGCAAAACGCACTTTTGCATGTTTGGGCTCTTAGATTATTTTAAAGTCAATCTTCGATGATAAAACTTACATGGAGTAAAAACAAAAAAACTAGGCCATTTATTAATGATTTATCTATTTATCAGGTCTGGAACGGTCAAGGCGAGATCTTCATCTCGGACGCGGCTAAGCGCGGTGGCGCAGCATCCACCATCAACTACAAGGCGAAGATCATCAACACGAACATGGAGAAGGAGACCTTCGATTACGAGGGCCAGCTCCAACTCAAGCTTAGAGATGGCAAACAGCTGCAGAATACCTTCGTGGTGAAGAACGTGCCTGAAGGAGACAAGTTCAAATATGATTTTAAGGTGAGTTGGATCATTTGAAAAATCCCTAGCTAGTGCACATACCTGTGTAATATATCCACCGTAGTTGGCTAGTCTTCATTATGATTGGCCGCCTTTATGAAGCTTCGGTCGGGAGGAGTTATGTCCTACAAAGGTATTTATCAAAACCCTTCTAATATTCCACAGAGCGATATCACCGGCAACGTCCTCCAGAAGCCAGTCTCCCTCTCCGCGACCGGCACGTACACGGACTCGCTCACCAGCGGAGACGACAAGTACCGGTTCAAGGGCAGCTACGGCGATGACATGAACTTCGAGCTGGACGGCATCTCCGTGTTCAAGTTCCTTGAGAAGGGAGAGAAGAAGTGAGTATACTCCATGCCATGTTATTCTGAGTACAGTCAAATATTCTCTGGTATTTTGTACAAAGGTTACTAACCAGACCAATCGTTGTCATTAAAAGACTGCAGGAATAGATATAAATTAAACTAGAGGGTCCACACTGCTGCGGCACAAGGACTCTTCTCAAGATTTATGCTGTTGAATGTCTTAATTAAAATCACACACAGCCACGACAGTTTTGTCATGAACTCACGAATAAGAAGAAGTAAGTCTTTATCTTTACGCCTACATTTCTTGTACATTCACAATACACTGAGATACACAGAGGGAGCTGTTACTTTGATTTTATGAACAGAAATCTCTATTAGACCTGATAATCGAATCCAGCACCTCATAATGTCATGTCTCCTGTATGACTAAAGACGCTGGTTACGTGGAATACCCCTCGATAATGAATGATTTCGTTCAGGTACCACGATGACTCCACGCTGACTCTGAGGCTTCCGTTTGAGAAGGCTCATGACATCAAATGGGTTTCCAACTTCTTGTACGTGCAGCCAGAAGACCAGGATACTATTGAGGTAATTGAAACTTATTTTCACCCTAGCCGTTGTTCATTGATCATCTCTCCAAACTAGTGAGTTTTTTTGAGTAGGGTAAAAACTAACCAAGGTAACTTTTGATTTATGTAATGAAAGTCTTGTTTAGTAAGTCAGATCGAGAATATCTTAATACTTTTCTAAAAACAAGGCTTTTGAAGAAAAGTGTTTTGCAATGTCATTGTAGATGAATTAATGCATTTTGTTCGTCTCTGGTGCAGTTCAGTGTGGTGGAGTCGGTGCAGCTGAACGCGGACGTGTACAAGGTGGAGACGAGCGGCAAGGCCTCCCCGCGCAGCGGGTACAGCACCCTGAAGCTGCTCGTGCCGCACGTGGACCCCGTGGTCCTCGACGTCAATTACAAGACTGGTCGCAATGGTAAGTCTTTGTGGTTACGCTCTTCGGCAGCCTGATGGTTTACTTAGAGAGTCTAAATTTGCAAAGAATGCAACCCTGTAATTAAAGCACGAATCTATAAGATGGGATCGTCTTCAGACAAGGTCGTATAAAGTATATTCCTTAACTCTTCATGGGTCTTTCAGGAGACACAACCGACAGGAACATCGATCTGAAGGCGAAGTACGGCAAGGGCAAGACAGCCTCTATGGCCCTGATCGAGTCCTCAGCACCGCGCGACAAGACCTTCATCATCAAGGCGAACGCGCCACAGGCTGAGAAGCTGAAGAAACTGGAGCTGACTATTCACTCCAAGGTTAGTGATGTCACCAGAGTATCGAAACATGCACTACGACATAAAAAAGTGGAGTTAGGCCCACAGTTTTTGAAAAAAAAACTTTGGATTTACATAAGACTTGATTTACATAAGAATTTGAAGTCGAATGCTCACCTGAAAAAAAAAAGAAAAAGTTTGGTTTGGTTTATAATTGCGAGCCGTGGGTTAGTTAGTGGGTACTTTTCCTCCCATTGGTCTACACTAATCGTCTTGCAACCATGCATCAAGGTTCTTACCAGACCATTCTAATCACACCATTCATCTCAATCATCACCATTGAAATACGTATTCTGACATCACCACCACCGCTTCAGTACAATGTTATTGTATTCGGCGCAGAACCCCGCCCCCGACACGTACAGCTCATCGGTGATTGTGGACGCCGACGGGCGCGTGTACAAGACCGACTACAGCTTCGTGTTCTCCAAGGCGCACCCCGTGCTGGACATCAAGTACACCAGCCCCAGCCAACAGAAACCGAGCTCGTAAGTGTGTCTAAATATCCCCAGACTAGCACATAAACTGTACCTGCACCGCTTGTAACCATACAAAGCAAGACCGTAGGTAAGGAGTGGTTTTGAGGTTCTTTAATCCCCCCCCCCCCCTAAGTTTTCATAATGTTACTGGTCCGGAGCTCGACCCCCTTGAAGTTAATTCCTGGCAAAAGCCTTCACACAAAGGAATGATGCAGCCTATGGAAAGATCTTCCAACGACTCTCACAAAGAAGTTCACACAGGCAGACAAGTGGTAGTTGGTCAATCAGTGTCATTAGTAGACAATTTATTATCCGAGTAAAATATGTAATATTCTAGTAGTTGGCATGTTTTGGGGCCGAATTCCATTATAGTACGAGCTCATTTCTGGACTCTAGCCACGTTTTGAAGACATTTTAGATGAGTCATTTACCAGACTATGAGACTTCATAGCCAGCAAAATTTGTACCTTACCACGCTTCTCTTATACGAAGTGTTATACTCAAAGGTACCTACTCTTTCCAACTCCAGGTTATACGTGAAGGGAACCTCTCTGAGCTCCACGCAGGGCAAGATTGAACTCAAGGTCGACAACATCCGCGACATCTGCCTCGACGTGGTCAGCGAAGCTAGCGTGCAGAAGGACAACGTGAACTTCAAGGTCGTCGCCAACTCCGACAACTTCGGCTACAAGAACTACATTGTTGAGATCGCCAGCAAGGACGCCGGTAACGGCAAGAGGCTGGAGTTCCACGCTTCCAATGATAACAAGAATATTCTTAGTGGAAGGTGAGATATCTTTATCTAGCGTTTTCTAATAGTGTACCAGCAATAAAATGGGTACATTCATTCTAGAGCTACAAAAACGTCCAATTTTCTTTTCCCTTCCCGCTCTCCTCATTGGATTGCATGAGGAGTTATAACTAGCAGTGTCTCTAGTCTTGGGTTTTGTTCCAAAATTCAATCTTTAAACTAGACCCCATATGGATACTAAAATCGCCATAACAAAAGAGGCTAACTATAACGATACCGTTATTTCTTAGAAAAGCGTTATATGTTAGTTACTCAGAGAATTTACAAAGAAAATTTAACAGGTCTTCAGAACCCTTCAGACCTTTTCCTTGGATATCTTATAACAGTTTCTCATGTCTTCTAGCACGTCATTCATCAGCAAGCAGGAGGGTCCCAAGACCATTATTGAGGGCTCCGGAGCCGTCAAGGTCAAGGACGAGCAGAAGTCCGCCAACTTCAAGTACATCCGCACCGTCCTCGGTGAAGGCAGCGAGAGGGGCGTTGAGGTACAAATTACATTCAACTGCGTAGAGCCAATTCCGTATTTTTTTTACTTTTCCTGAAGTTAAATATTAACTTCTTAATTAAAAGTCCCCGCGCAGACAAAACACCTCTAAATATTCTGTATTCTTTGTAATGTATGGATTTCTAGCATCTCGGACACATACGGAGAGTTTGCTCTCAAGAGGCACGTTCTGACTGAGCGAGGCAAACTAGACTTGCGGCTATTGAGTAGACATATCTCGGTGAACTTTTCTCCCGTGGTCTTCAAAACACCTGGCTATTGTTTCCTAGAGCCTTTGTTCTGCCACCAGACGTTCTTCAACATGGCGATCGGCGAGCGCAGCTACGTGGCGGAGTCGCGCGTCACCAACCTGGAGTACAAGAACTCGTACGTGTACTGCGAGGAGAAGAAGCAGTGCGCGCACGCGGAACTGCACTCCAAGATCGACACCTCCAGTGAGTACATCTCCTTCACCATTCTATCCTGGTTCCTCCTAATTCTGCTACTGTATGCCTAAGTCTCCTTAGGAGTTAGGTATCGCTTTACTTAAATGGCTATTGGCTACGATCAGACCGATCGTATTGCCTCGTGAAGCTGATCCACGCGGTCGGTCTGGATCCAGCGTCTAGGTTTTCCTTGTTATTTTTTCTAGCCAATCCCCATGTAATTATAAAGAGTAAGCCGTACCTGATGCAATTAGCCGAGTGGGTGTACTCAAATCACTGGAACACAGTGTTCATTTAGTCGTGTCGCGAACAACATATTGAAACACAAATTTTTTTTCGAATTCACGTGTACATAAGGACGCAATTCGCGTGTCGCAAATCGGTTCAGTTTATTGTACATCTATATTATATCGTGCGTGATACCCTGTCTTTATTATTTCTTTGTCCAAGACCATCATCAATGTCTATAAATACCAGCAACATACCCAAACTTGTGACGCGGGTTTATAGTCGAGAGTGAACAGGTACCTTCTAGGCAAGTATGCTCCATCGTCACTTACCGTCAGGTGAGATCGAGATCAAATACGTGCCTATGATGTAATAAAAAAAAATATGTAAAAGCCCTTTCCCTGTAATTAACATTGGTGTGTATGTGTGGTGCAGAGGCGGGCGTGGTCGCGAACACGCTGAACGCGAACTTCGACCTGCGCAAGCTGGGCGTGGCGCCCGAGTTCGGGCTGATGGTCCGCGACGAGGTGTCGGACCAGCGCCTGCCGCAGTACACGCTCGACCTGCACGTCAACGTCGAGGACAAGAAGTACCATCTGCACGTCTACAACACGCCCGAGCATGGCAGTGAGTGATCTTGCAGCACTTCTTGTGTAAAACAGTCCAAACTGGTATTAGATGTCTTCTAAAATTCGCAGCATAATGATGAAGCAATGATCCTTGAATTCGTTTAGGTTCATTTTCATGTATCGGTGTCATAATTGTAATTTTTGGGGGTTCGGGGTTCAGTCAAACACTCATATGACATCATGTATTTAATATAAATGCTACACACATAATTCTGTTGCGAAATGTCTCGTAGTACACGTTCCGCCATATTAGCTTGCGCAAGATGGCGTACCGTATAAGGTATATCCTGCATCGATTTACAACCACACGAAAATGTCGAACTCCAAATTAAGGGGCATTTTTATATGAAACTGCATACCATGATTATTTTTTTCTTCTAGCTTAATTTCATATCGAACTCAACATGACATTTGCACTAACATACCATTTTCACCCACAGACGCTAAGAGCGGAGTTACGATCCAGCTCCCGCAGCGAGTCATGGCCCTCGAGTCCCTGGTCTCGTACCCAACTAACAAGGCTCTGCCATTCCCAATCCGCGGCGAAGTGTGCTTGGACTTGGACAAGAACAAGCAAGGCCGCAAGGCCACCGCCAGGTTCCTGGTGGACATGGACGTTGAGAACGAGAACCAGCAGACCGCTATCGCAGAGATCGGTTTCAGCCATCCTAAACTTAAGAAGGTTTGTGCTGCATAACTATAGCGGCTTTTTTTCAGGGGGTGTTATGCCGTTATGTCTAGCTTAAGAATGTCATCTCTCTCATTTTTACCGAGGTGGTGTTAAAGGGGAATAAACTTATAAGAGGGATCTTAATAGACCTGTTCTCATCAGAAAAGGACAAAAATTGGTAATAAATTCTGAATGCGAAGGTCCATTCAGCGTAGGTTAGGTTTGCACCGGTAGCACACTAAATGACTTCAATACCGTGGAGCCTTCCGGAAAATTGGACACTGTACAGGTCTTGGGCAACCGTGCGTACCCTGTCATTGCCTCAGCCGAAACAGCCTCCGTAGCAAGCTCTTCACTTACTAAGGTGTCTTGATAGATCCCAGGGCATCATGATTGCACAGACGAAGATGCACCCATACAATAAGACCTATGCTAAGCCTCATTACTAATTCCAGGAGGGCGTGATAAAGTTCCGCGGAGCCCTGCAGCGCCCCAACAAGAACAGCGTCAAGATCGAGACCTCTGCTTCCATCTCCCACCCCACCCTTGGAGGTGTAAGTATACTTTTTATTATGAGAACTAGCCTTTACAGATGTGGTCATATATCATCTAATTAGAATTAGTTTAATACCTGTACTTACTTTACAATATTGAAATAGTTTTTTTTTAATTGCCCCAAATATTTAATACATAAATACTAATATTGCGGTAATTTCTTCAACCAGGACCGCGAAACCAAACTGTTCCTGGAGGCTTCACCGACCCACGCCAAATTCTTGGTAAGTATATCAAACTGCTTTTGACTATTCATTTTGGTAGCACAAAATTATATAATTTTCCCTCCATTCCTGTTCTGTGTGTCTGCTACTAGTAGAGAGAAGTCGTCAGGACTCCGGACTTAGGACACGTTTATTCATTTTATCATTCATTTATCGGTCATCATTCAGACCAGGGGACGGGCAGCAGCGTCCCCCCCGTGTATAATCAACAACATACTGCGGTCACCAATTCGTCCTTGCCAGGCGCGGTGACTATGGCAAAACCCCCCCAAATGACAAGCACAATAAAAAAACGGCCCCTAGTCCCCGGCAGCCCTTCTATTCCTGGTCACGGTAGCGGCCATGGTTACGGGAGGGCAGGGGGTGCGAAGAATCCCCGGCAGAGATCCGGCTACCAAAACCGACGACGTTTGGACCTGGCCACATACAACACGAGGACACTAAGGACCGACGAGAAGATCACAGAGCTGGAAGAAAGTATAGCCAAGTTACGCTGGGACATTATAGGATTATCTGAAGTCCGAAGAGAGGGCGAGGACACGATAATCCTCAAATCTGGCAACTTGCTATACTACAGGGAGGGCGACCAACTGTCCCAGGGTGGTGTCGGGTTTGTCGTTCACAAGTCCCTCGTCAACAATATTGTGAAGATCGAAAGTGTGTCGTCGAGGGTAGCGTACCTTATACTCAGAATTACCAGCCGGTATTCGCTGAAGGTCATACAGGTATACGCTCCTACCTCGGCACACACGGACGACGAAATTGAGGTTATGTATGAGGACATCTCAAAAGCCATACAAACATCCGAAACACATTACACTATTGTGATGGGGGACTTCAACGCGAAGATGGGTGAACGAAGCGGTGAAGAGCTGAGAGTGGGGCAATTTGGATATGGGCAACGGAACCCTAGGGGACAACGCTTGGCCGACTTCTTGGAAAAGGAGGGACTCTTTATGATGAACTCTTTCTTCAAGAAGAGGCCAAACAGGAAATGGACCTGGATAAGTCCCGACGGTTCCGTGAGAAATGAGATTGACTTCATCATGTCGACGAAAAGACAGATATTCAGTGATGTCTCCGTGATCAACACGGTTAAAACCGGCAGTGATCACCGGTTGGTAAGAGGCACACTGAATCTTAACATCAAACTGGAAAGAAGTCGGCTGATGAGGTCTACGCTCCGCCCTACATCAGCACATATTCAAAACCCCGAAATCTTTCAGCTCGAGTTACAAAACCGCTTCGAAGGTCTAGAAATATGCGAAACTGTGAACGACATCAATGACAGGTTCGTGGAAACTGTCCATACGGTAGGGTCAAAGTTCTTTCGGCCCCGACGTACAGATAGAACCAAAAAACTCTCGGACCAAACTCTCAAACTCATCCAAGAACGCAACGAAATGGGGTTGCAGTCTTCAGAAAATTTGTCGGAATATCGGCAGCTCAACAGACGGATCTCCAAATCCCTGACCCGCGACATCCGCCGATTTAATACGGAAAGTATTAAAGAGGCTATAGCGAAAAATAAGGGATCAAAAGTATTTGAGAGAGATCTGTCTATTGGGCAGCGACAGCTGACCAGGCTGAAGACCGACTGTGGCAACATCGTTTCGTCCAAGCCGGAGATTTTGAGAGAGGTCGAGAAGTTCTATGGACAGTTATACACGTCATCACAAGCCCCTGTTGACAGTTTAGTCGAAGACCCAAGGGCTAAACTTACCCGACACTATACCGAAGATATCCCGGACGTCAGCCTGTACGAGATTAGGATGGCTCTCAAACAGCTTAAAAACAACAAGGCACCAGGTGATGACGGAATCACAACAGAGCTTCTGAGGGCGGGTGGAACACCAGTTCTGAAAATCCTTCAGAGGCTATTTGACTCCGTCATACACGAAGGTACGACGCCAGAAGCATGGAATAGAAGTGTGGTGGTACTGTTCTTCAAAAAAGGTGATAACACCCTATTGAAGAACTATAGACCCATCTCACTTCTGAGCCATGTTTACAAGTTGTTCTCGAGAGTCGTCACGAATCGTCTCACGCGCAGGTTCGACGAATCCCAGCCACCCGAACAAGCCGGGTTCCGAAAAGGCTTCAGTACCATAGACCACATACATACGCTGCGGCAGGTTATACAGAAGACCGAGGAGTATAACCGGCCACTATGCTTAGCGTTTGTGGACTATGAGAAAGCCTTTGATTCGATCGAGACATGGGCAGTACTACAGTCCCTCCAGCGTTGCCATATTGACTACAGATATATCAAAGTGCTGAGATGTTTGTACAGAAACGCCACTATGTCGGTCCGGATCCAGGATCAGAGCTCGAATCCCATCCAGTTGCAGAAAGGTGTGAGACAGGGAGACGTCATATCTCCGAAACTGTTCACCGCTGCACTGGAAGATGTCTTCAAGCTTCTGGACTGGAAAAGGTCCGGCATCAATATTAACGGCGAGTATATCTCTCACCTTCGATTTGCAGACGATATCGTAGTCATAGCAGAGTCGCTGGAGGACCTAAGCTCAATGCTCGAAGACCTCAATAGAGTCTCCCAACAGGTGGGTCTTAAAATGAACATGGACAAGACAAAGATCATGTCGAGCGTTCATGTTCAACCCAGAACAATAACCGTTGGGAGCTCTATTCTCGAAGTTGTGGACAAGTACATTTACCTAGGGCAGATTGTTCAGCTAGGTAGACATAACTTCGAGAATGAGGTCAACCGTCGAATCCAACTCGGATGGGCAGCGTTCGGGAAACTGCATGATATCTTCTCGTCCAAATTACCTCAGTGTCTGAAGACAAAGGTTTACAACCAATGTGTGTTGCCAGTGATGACATATGGTGCCGAGACGTGGTCGCTGACTATGGGCCGCATAAGAAGGCTCAAGGTCGCCCAACGCGCAATGGAGAGAGCTATGCTCGGGGTTTCGCTACGCGATAGAATCAGAAATGAAGAGATCCGTAGACGAACTGGAGTAACCGACATAGCTCAAAGAATTGCCAAGTTGAAGTGGCAGTGGGCAGGGCACATAGCTCGCAGAACCGATGGCCGTTGGGGCAGAAAGGTTCTAGAATGGCGACCACGAATCGGAAGACGAAGTGTAGGACGGCCCCCCACAAGGTGGACTGATGACATCGCACGCGTCGCAGGAAGCCGGTGGATGCGAGTGGCGGAGGACCGTGATGTGTGGAAGTCGTTGGGGGAGGCCTATGTCCAGCAGTGGACGTGCGTATCGGCTGATAGATAGATTCATTTTATCTATTGCAAGGCAAAGACATCTTCAGTACTTGCGATGACTGTCTATTCTCGGATGTTGCGCACCCAGGATATCCTCCTATTCCGTCATGAATTATAGCCAGACGAACAGATACTGCAGCCCCAAAGTATATCATACAATAGATTGGGCTGATTCCAGAAACATCCAGACTACGACTATTGCCGAAATTGCCTAACACGGGAATCCAAGTTGCAAGTATGCAACGACCCGAAGCACTTAGCCCAGTGACTAAGCTCAACTACTGGACCAAGCTCTCGTCAAGATTATTTTTGCCTTTGTCCTCGCCTTCCCTAATGACCCTTCTCCTCATAGATCAACACTCCCCTTGTGAAAGTGATCGACGTGGAAGCGAGCACGACCGTCAACGAGAAGATCCAGAAGGCGCAGGCGAAGATCTGCCTCCTGGAAGGCAAGCCAGTCCAGGTCACCGCCCTCGCCAAGGAGTACCAATACTTCGAGTTCACCACAGGTTATTATGGTGATTATATTCACTATTTGGTGTATACATTTTGATCACCAAATTTTTAAAGATCTTAAATAGAAAAAATAATTAACTTACCCTATGTCCTTAAGGAATTGAGACTGAAAGTTACCAATCATTTCAATCAACCTTAAGCATCACGTTTGGTTTTCATTTGAGTACCAGCGACAAGGCTATGATTATCCTTCCTCTGTGACCCATCTACCATAATTTTGTTATGACCTATATTCTTGGTGGAATAGATGAATCCGACCGCAAGTTGTCGGTGGTGGCGCACATCCAGCCGGAGAAGCGCGTGGACGTCAGCGCCGACATCCTGCTGTCGGGACAGAAGAAGAACATCGCCCACGCCGCGCTCTTCTTGGACGATAACCTGATCAAGAGCGACTACGGCGGCTCCAAGGACAACTACAACTACTTCGTGGTGAGTTTCTTCTGTCAGCTCCTTAACAACTTCCTAAGCCTAAGTTATGACGTACTCATTTCAAAATATATACTATTGAAGTGTGGTATGTGGAGACAAAGAGCGTCATTTGCACGGGTTACCAACACCAGTAGAATTATAAGTCCCCCAATCTTTTGAGGAAGGCCATGTTTCACCATCTTCAGTAGAATACCTTCATAAATGCAGCGTTACCTACTGTACTTTAATTGTTGACAACAACATCCAACACCTACGTCATATATACGGAAAGACTTAACAGTAGACGATTTTTTTATTCATATGTTCTCTGTTAAATTTTCCTCCTGAAAACGTGCGGTGCACATGTCTCTGAGTGAGGTCAAAGGCATTTGAAATACCACCCGCTTTGACTTGTAGGTTAAATAATAGAACTGTGTTTAATATTCACTATTAGGTCGTACTGATTATGCACCAATTTATACCTAAATAAATGACTACTTCTACTAAATTCTACTACTACTTGTGCCAGAATGCCCTGAAGAAGGACTTGGATAACCTGGAGGCGCGCATCAAGCAGCTCGGAGAAAAGGCCAACAACGACTTTAAGCAGGTGCTGAAGCGCGTGGAGCCCACGCTCAAGGACATCCAGACCTCGTACAGTGACGAGCTCAGCCGGTGCTACAAGGAAATCGCTGATGACAAAACATTGAAGGAGATCTCGCATGCCTTGTAAGTAAAATCAACTTGGTTCAGTTCCTTTTGTCCTCAGTAGCTATATTTTTAGAACTAACCTCTTACTTTATTAAGTAAAGCTACTGTTGCCCAAAGCATCAGACTTTTTAACATCAACGTCAATCTGCCCACCCATCACCATCCACCATACCCTAAACAATGTTCTCGTTAACACAGCAACGAGGTCGTGCAATACGTCGCCAAGTTGATCGAGGAGGTGATGACCGCCACCAAGCCCATCGCGGACAAAATCGCCGAGACATACGTCGAGATCACCAAGAAGATTGAGGAGCTGTACGAGAAGACGGTACGTACTTGACGAGCTTTATGTCACACAGCATGCGACGAGAAATCGATTTTATCTCCTTCCCTCATATGAATTACGGATGGGTGAGAGCCAGTCTATGCGATTGACATAGGTTTGTCTTGACCCACGTGTTAGCACCGCAAATTAATCAGCTTCAGTTGGAATTCCTTCCCTCAATTATCCACTGGCTTCGTGAGACGCTTGTAAGATCTTTACTTCATGATTTAGAGGTCCGTAACACGGTTGCAACGATTTTAAAAAGACCATTTCTCAACAGATCGAACCCCAACTTAAGGAATTATATGCGACCTTCGGCAAATACCTGAAGGAGTACACCGACGGTCTGATCGACGCCGCGGCTCACTTCACCGCCATCTTCCTCGACTTCTACGAGAAACACAAGCCTGAGCTGGAGGAGCTGACCAACTCGCTCGCCGCCATCTTCAAGGGTTAGTACTTGGATTCTATTGATATTCTTACACGGGAAGGTAGAAGTAGACGGACTTGAACGTAGGAATTTATCTAAAACTTTGCATTTTCGGAATTGACTGTAGCTAACCATGATATACTAAACTGGTGTTATCCATAGCTCTACTCCAGCTATTTGCACATCCTAACCGCTATGATTCTCTCCACCAGACGTGACTCGGCTGCTGGTCGCGCAGCTGAAGGAGTTCCGCGTCCGCATCGCGCAGCTCGCCAAGGACGTGTCCGTTCAGATCGAGGAGCTGCCCATCGTCGCCGCACTCAAAGAGAAGGTAACCATAATCGCTTTTAATCACGGATACTTTGGTAGACGATTCATTAGGACTGTAAAATTCTGATTCTTGATTCTGATAGGCGAGTTTAGCCTGTTCTCTTAGTCCTATAGTACTATCCTATGGCAACTCAATGGTCTTCATGGCTATCTTGGTGTTGGAGAGGGCTAAGGGTTATTAGCCAAGGTTATGTTTAGTGTTTTTTGCATCTACGCCACGCCTCCGCCGTCCCCTTGTAATAATACTGGGTCAAGTCTCGGGTAAAGATGTAATAGGAAGTGGTAACATGGTGGCTGTCCCCACAGTGGCAGGAGCTGGCCGTGCCGGAGCAGGTGGTGGCTCTCCTGCAGGACGCGTACCGCGCGCTGCGCCCGCTGCTGCTCACCGACGAGATCAGGGAGTTCGGAGACGCCGTCAACGGCTACGTACAAAAGGTACAGTACCTCATCCACAGCTTCGTCCACAAATAAAGAAAATAGAATTTGAATTGAGGTGAGATGAACTGTAATGTTTTCCCAAGAAGCTTAACGTATTTAAAGAAGATTACAGCGTTTGTTCACTTCGTACCTTATTCTGAAACAATTGACAAATATATTTGGGAGAGCTAATTGAAGAAAAAACAAACCACACATCCAATTTTTAGATTATTTAAACAAAACTCACTTTTTTTGTACGAAAGCTTGGGACACTTTTTTGATGACATTTGCTTTAACAGAGGGAGCAAAATTGTACATTAATACAGTCTTGACACATGATTTGAAAATTGAATATGACAATAAGTAATAACAGTAAGAAATAAAGGACACATCAAGATCTCCGTCATTGAGGTTTGACAGTGAGTTTGTCATTGTTATAACTTTGTGTGGTTTTCAGAAACTGAGGCAGGAGAAGTGCGACGATGGCGCTGAATTGCGCGTGATCTACAAGAAGCTGTTCAGCGCGGCTTCCTCGCTGGTGCAGTTCGTCCGCAGCCAGCTGGGACAGTACGGCGTGGCCAACCAGAGCTTCGGATACAACTCGGTAAGGACGGTACCAACGTACTTTTCTACTCCTACATTATTTTGGATGTACAAAGTCTGCATTCCATCTGCTATGCATCTTTAATAGTTCTATTCTAAAAATTTAATTCTGCTAATCAAAAAATCTAATAATAATTGGTCTGCAAATACTAAGCTTGACTCGACATTCAAACCATTCAGAAGTTTAAGACTTGTTTATTCCAGGTCATCTTGCATAGAAGCTTACTTCATTTTCATGTCACAACAATGTAGTCCACAGATGTAGTCGTATATCGTTGTGAAGTTAATATATCATTAGGTTCATAAGACGCACATCTGTACATTCAAAGTATTTCAGAAGATGTGTGTACAGTCCTACTAAATTCGTTTCCCCCCCCCCCCCCCCATGCAGTTGTTCCCATCGTTCACCGCCGGCGGCATGCAGTCCGCGCCCACGCTGGGCGGGTCGGCCTCCGCCAGCCTGCTGGCCGGCCTCCTCACCGGAGACACTCCCGACATCCTCGGCCTCATCAAGGCATACAGACCCAGGAGCATCAACCCATTGGACGAGGTTCCCAGCAAACGTAAGTTTATACCTGCAGTCTATACCACTTTCCCTAACGTTAGTAGTAAAGCAGTGGATTTAATTAAGTCATGGCCATATTGATGTGATTTTAGAAAAATATTAGAATCAATTATGTTTGCTTATGTTTGTTTACCCCCCCCCCCCCCCCCGCAGTCCGCGCGGTGGTAGTGAACGGGCAGCACATCTTCACGTTCGACGGGCGCCACCTCACGTTCCCCGGCTCGTGCCGCTACGTGCTGGCGCACGACCACGTCGACCGGAACTTCACGCTGCTGCTGCAGCTCAGCAACGGCCAACCCAAGGCGCTGGTGCTGGAGGACAAGAGCGGCGTCATCATCGAGCTGAAGGACAACGGACAGGTGGGGGAAAGTTCCTTGAGCTGCAACTTACCATAACCAATTACCATCATTATAGCCAAGTTGGAAGATCACTCGCTTTGGCCTCAAGAGATTCAGACTAACCAGACTTACCAGTTATTAATAGATGTGGGATCCGCCAGCCCACACTGGGAACGTAGTGGACTACGGCCTGAAACCCCCTCGCATTGGATGCGGCCCGTACCCAGCAGTGGGACAAAAAAAGAGTCAATTTTCATATCAAAAGTTATATAACTAAACTAGCTGATGCTAAAAGCGGACGGTCTCCAAGCTCGGTAACATTATTACTGTCATTTTAATTTTACGCACAAAATCTGATGATCTAAAAAATACGGCTATCTAGTGCAGTGTTAACTGCTTCTACCATATGCTTCCACCCACTAGATCATCCATATATAGACCTAAAATGGCATAATTTTGGTATTTCCTCTAATGCAATATGCTCTCCATCACCAGGTCACCCTGAATGGAGCCAACCACGGCTTCCCGGTCATCGAGAAGGACGTGTTCGCCTTCCGCCAAGCCAACGGACGCATCGGATTGGGATCCCTGTACGGACTCATGGCCTTCTGTACCACTAAACTCGAGGTTTGTGTAAACTCCTATTGGATTAATACTACTTAAGTACTAGCTTTTTCTCGCAGTTCCCCTTACACTTCCATCCATTTCACTCTTCAGCGCAACTCCCTATCTTTGGTATCAAACCATAGACTATCCAATACTAAATGCACGTTTAAAGTAGGTCCTGTAGTTTCCATGATGCTCACAGAAACTGATAAGAACTCTTAATAAAACAACATGTACATGCTGGCTAAGTCGGAACGAGGCGTCAACTTAGACCGTTGTTCGTCTTCGATTGTCCACTTTACGCTGGTCTCGACAAACACATGAGGATCCTCTTGATTCCAGTCTAATATCTGTGGCTTTATAAATATTGTCTATCCAGGTTTGCTACATCGAAGTAAACGGCTTCTACTTGGGCAAGCTGCGCGGTCTTCTCGGAGACGGCAACAACGAGCCCTACGACGACTTCCGCCTACCCAACGGCAAGGTGAGTACCGGACCGAAGTACACGATAATTTACGGTAGAATTTAAGGGAGAAAATGGTGACATGGTAAAAAATGATTTTCATTATATGGCATCTTAGAAAGTAATTATGGTTTGGGAGTTAATTTGGGGACTACATTGTTTTTAAATTGAATTGGAATTACGAATATTTTAACACCATAAACATTTGCGAAACTGGCACTAGAAACATAAGGAGTACAAATTTCAACTCCTTTAAAAGGAAGTGCTGAATACTGAAAAGAAAATCGTCAATTATTTTGCTCACACCATTTGTGAAATGGAATGACCTGGAGCTGGTGATGAGTGAACCTGTGACGTGTGTAGATCTGCGAGTCGGAGAGCGAGTTCGGCAACGCGTACCGGCTGGCGCGCAGCTGCCCGCAGGCGCAGGCGCCGGAGCACGCGCAGCACCAGCTGCACGCGCCCATGCCGCCGGCCTGCGAACAGGTCTTCGGCGGAACCTCGCCCCTCAAGCCCCTCAGCCTGTTCCTCGATGTTGCACCATTCAGGTTACTAATTTATCCAACTGACTGTGATTATTAGTACCCTCGTATTCGAGAGGTTCCGAGTTTAGAAGGTGGATGATCTACTCGTGTCACGTCGTTCGAAGATGGTCCACGCTACTTCTCTTCGCTATTTTGGAACCTTTTTGTCCCAGAGACGATGGCCCGTCATAGAAGTGATAATCAACTTATAGAGCGCGGCTATTTACATGGGAGACACCAGGGTAATTCTTGCGGACAAATCCGACAAGGGTCAGCGATGGAGTGAAATATCTGTTCGTAAGAACGATTAGATAATCTGTCTTAAGGTGGAAGCGCAAGGTCAGGGCGCGAAATTAAAAAAACCGCTGTTTTTACAAACTTAATGGTGTTGTATCGCTTTAGGTATTTTTCGTTGCAGAATGCTAATATCGCAAAATATCGTCAAAATGTCCAAAATTTTCGTAAAAAAATAAAAACTATTGACATTTTGAATTTCGCGCCCTGACCTTGCGCTTCCCCGTTAAAGGTAGAGTACATAGATATGCCCCCCCCCCCCGCAGGCAAGCGTGCACGCACGCGTGCTCCGGCGAGTCCGCGGACGCGCTGCACCAGGCGTGCGACCTGGCGCGCGGGTACGCGGCGCTGGCCGCCAGCGGGCTGCTGCCGGCCGCGCTGCCCGACGCGTGCGTCACGTGCGCGGACGCCGACAAGCCGCGCCGCGCGGGCGACACGTACGAGCTCAAGCTGCCCGCCAAGCAGGCTGACCTCATCGTCACCTTCGAGACCACCAAGGTGGGTGCACTTGAGGACGATCTTCAACTTACCACACCACACTCCTTGACAGACAGATGAAAACACCAAACTACATACATACATGCATTAAATTGACGACCTGATTAGCGCAGTTGCTGGTGACTCTGCTTTCTGAGCCTAGTCCTGGTGAAGTAAAAACGTTGTGTGATGATCACGAATGTTTCTACCCGAGTCGTAGACGTTTAATATCTAAATAAGTATAATATACTAGGTTCGCTCTCAGTCCATTATACGCCACCCATAATATACAAGCATTGCTTAGTGTGAAACCGTATAGTTAGTGTATCCGTTTGACGATATTATTATCCGTATTTTCGTATATGTGGAGATAGCTCGATTAGTAATTGAAAACGCGTCACTCATCCCATAGAGCAACGAGAAGAACTACAAGGAGCTGCTAGTGCCCCTGGTGTCCCAGGTGATTGACAACCTGAAGAGCAAGCACATCACCGACATCAAGGTGTACCTGGTGGGCATTACCTCCAAGTACCCGTACCCCATACTGTACGACACTGACCGTGAGTAACCCTCAATTATTCTACAGCTATATATCCATTACCATTTAAAGGTCTGATAAAAGAAGAAGTCTATTAAAAAACATCGAAAATACCTGGATGACCGAGTCTTGTTAGAAGATCCGAATTATACCAAACGAAGCCACCAGTGGTCCTGATAAAGGAATAAGTAGTCATCCTCATCAGGACCACTGGCACTGGCGAAAGTAATATCCTAAACCCAAAGCTAAGCTAAAATTATCACACCTATGGGACGGTAGTAAAAGGAACTGTCCCGTTTAACAGTAGACCTGTCTATGACTCAAACAAAATCCATTTGTAACTTTCCGCTATGTCTGTTTCGCTCACACCACAGATTTCTGAAACAAGCATGACAGTGATAGCATGATTTTTTTATGACGATATGTCATTAGAAGATTATACTAAGCTCACTGGTAGCTATCACCTACTTGAGGAGTTAATTGTCGATAATTTTCCAGTGAAACTGAAGAACCCGAAGGTGCAATTCGATGATGAGTCCAGATACCAGAGGACGTCTATCGTAAAGACCGGCTTGGACATCTTCGACAAGGCTGAGGATATCGCCGCCAGCTTGTATGATCTGTTGAGGATCCAGTTCGGTAAGTGGTGTCAAAAATACATAATTATAGTGCTGTACCAATCTATTCTTGACAACCTGATTAGTGCAGTTGGTAGCGACCTTGCTCTCAGTGCGGAGGGTGCGGGTTCGAATCCTCCTAGGGACAATCTTATGAGCACGAATTGTATTTGTACCAGTCATTGATTTTTAACATCAATGTATGTATTATATACGGCGTTCGCCGTTGGTGTGTTCGTCTGGCGATATTATATTATTATTATTATATTTATCCATCCGTCAGCCACAAGACGTCCACTGCTGGACTTGAGTCCCTTTCCAATAGTTTCCAAACGTTCCTGTTCTTTCGAATTCCCATCCACCGCAGTGATGCATGTCTCCATCTCCGGCAGACTGTCCACTAAGTTTTTGTGGACGCCATGTTAGAACCATTTGCAAGCTACAGTCACCCAAAGTTCGGCACCGTCGTGTCGTCAATTCATCGTTCCAAATCTCCGAGCATAATACTCTCCTCGATTGCACAAAGACCTTTAAGACTTATTAGCTCCAAGACCCGCTGTAGTAGACATATCTGACTGTATCTGCGCAGGCGCCACGAACGTGCTGGGCGGCTACCGCTCCGTGCTGGAGCTGCCGCTGCGCGCCGGCGCGGTGAAGCACGCCTTCGGGCTCGTCGGGGAGGAATGCGAGAATCGGTTTGCCGTGGTGAGTAGCTTGTCCACCACATAAGTCATACCTTAACACTAGCAATAACCATCTTCAACTGTCTCCGAGTACATTGATCATCAGACAATCGGCGAAGTGAGGATGGTATCTGTCGTAATCCTCCTTAACTCTTTGAAAAAAAAATTGGCGCAACAGGCGAGCGTCTCCCTAGAGCGCCTGGTTGACACCATATTACAAGACACTTTAATGGACCCGTCAAATCAAGACCATTATAGTTAGAGCTTTTCAATCGATATAGTTACGAGGATAGCTGCAGTAAGGGTGATGCTGACATGACCACCGTTGCCAAAAATATGATGATTGTATACGATGGTGAATGTTGTTCCCCAGGCCGAGATTGTGGAGGCGACTGGGTACAGCGTGCTGCTGGACAACATGGCGTACACCCACTCCACCATCGCGCCCATGCAAGTCAGCGGATGTGGCAAGAACCCCGACCAGGTTGTCGGTAAGTGGCTGATCAAGTTCTCCATTAACTCTTGGTCTTTTCAGAACGCGATATCAACCAGTGAATCAGAATATTCTTATTTAAGTACAGTTACCAGGCTTGAATATTATTCGTTAGGCAAGTCTTAAAGTCACCATTTGCCTATCGCCTGTTACTGCTAGACGTAGGGTCTCCGAATGCCCTCCATTTAGCTAGGTCCTAATCTCTTTCTTGAAGTTCATTAAATATTAGTTACTGCCAGCCTTCGTTTGTAATATTGCAATTCATTACGGGAATGGACTTTCCATCCAGGTTACACGGAGAAATCGGTGATCATGCTGGGTGACAAGAAGTACGGCAAGGACACAGAGAGCCTCCGCTCCACGCTGGAGAAGCCCGCCGATAGCTGCCGGGACTTCGTCGAGCTGGTGAGTACACTCTGCCATTCTTGAAATAACTGCGCTTCGGTCAGAGAACGAATATATCTCTTAGGCTCTGGAATGTGTTCGCTAAGGAAATTTCACACTGTAGGTGTTAAAATAGGGGTACATAGTAGTTTGGGATCCCATGAATAAGGTTATTTCTACTGAGAGACGTCTCAGACAGCCGCCCAAAGTTTTTGTTCGTCCACTTACAATGGCATTTCAAATCGATTTTCTTCTGAGGAATACTCTGGAAGTGCCATTGTAAATTGATTAAAACTACTATAAATATGAGGATGCGTCTGCCGTTTAAAAATTTCAGTCTCTCGAATTCGTTGTCACATTTCTTTGAATGTTTAATTTCGCAGGCCGACGGGCTGGTGCTGTCGAGCACGACCTTCGAGAAGCTGAACGGCGCGCAGCAGAAGCAGTTCGTGCAGACGGCGGCCGGCGCCATCGCGCACGGGATGCTGCGCGAGGCGCGCGTGCAGGACTGCGCCTGCGTCTACGTCGACCCCTTCCGGGTGCGCTCCGTCTGCGTCTCCAGGGACAAGAAGGAAGTGGTGAGTCAAACAACCCATTTATACTAATATTGAACCCTAGAGTATATATATATATATATATAAAGCCCTAGTTTCGGCTAGGTCAGTAACCGTATTTTTTTGGGCAAGGTGCAGTTTTTTGGAATCAGACTATGCCATGAAGAAGAATATCCTGGAACTATCTTGCGTTAACCGCGTGAGCCGCAAATTTGATAAATACGGATGAAAGTGACAATATGCTTTATGAATAATAATAATACGATAGTATTACATAGGGAGTCGGTGCTTTAGGACTCAGGTTTGCTGCCGGCAGACCACGGTGCGGTGGCCACGGCGGCCACGGTGGCCGGCAGACCAATCTCTGCAGACTAACCATTATTTATGATTTGTAAACGCTTACCTTGTTTGTCCGCAGGCCCGCAGGCGAAAGTAATGATGTAATCTGTGATCAGATCGACGCAAGACCCTAAGCTTTACAGTCGTAAGCGCGAGCGAGATGGACATATACTCCCCCGTATGTGTGCGTCTCACTCGCACGTTATTTAAATTTTTATAAACAATATTTTAAAGTGAGTCATTGAACAAACTGAACTTCTTACGAATGTTTTATGGATGCATTATAATTGAATGTAATTTAATTATTAATTATAACAATGCGAAACCGCCATGTTAAGCGACTCTACTAGATTAATAAAATATGTTATTTAAAAATGTCTTGAATTTTATTTCAACCTTTTTCTACTGTTTTCCTTTAGGTACGATATTAATTCCGATAAGTTTTTTAATTATTTACGCAAAAATGTAGACACAAAACTACAAACGCATAGATATAGGCGTATGACGTCACTACCATTTATATCAGCGCGCATGCCACAAACACGCTATCAATAAAGTTTTAGCGGAAAATGGAAGATCTTCCAGCCAGGCGGGTGGTATGCCTGGCGGGGCGGCCGCTATGCCCCGACGGCTATTGTCGGGATCTTGTATATATATGTTACTTGCTCCGAAAACTCTTATAGCGCGATTCAGGATTGTGACGTCAATTGTCTTTTGTTCTGAATGCGTCTGCAGTGCCATCTGTGTAGCTTGTTGTGCGGTTGAAGTGGTCGCTACAAAGTATTTATTTAAAAAAAATTAGAACGCCGTGTATTGGACGTACAACGTGACCTATTTCCACATACTTTGGCCCCCTCAATCTTTGCCAAAGGGCATACCCATTATTTTCCCTTTGGCAAAGTTTGGGGGGCCGTTATAGTTTGACCTGTAGAAGGAGTAAACAGAACAGAAACCAACAATATAAAAAAGCATATTATATTATTGTGAAAATACTAGGAATAACATTCAAATTCGCTTTCATAATTAAATAATTTTGTATACAAGTGTTTGGTTTAGTAGTTTAGTAGTAGTTTTTCCGCACCCACTTCATCTTGGAGCCTCGTTGGGACATGATCTTGACGGACGCACTCGCGGCACCTTTGATGACGTCTTGAATCTGAAATTTATGAAAGTCAAAAGTAAATCATACTTCCAAACAAATAGCTCATGCAATAATAAATATGCTTGATATTTAAGGCATGCTATTGTATGCATTCAAATAGCTGAAAAAACCTCGACGAAGATATTTAAAGATGGAACAGACCTATCTAAAGGTCTAAGATATGATTTAAAATGGCCTCGTAGCTGGTTGAGTGCCTTCGCGGAGGCAAGATCGCCTGAGTGACGACATCTACACTCCGCGGTCGTGACGTCATTTTATGGTAATTAATGGCATTAGGCGCAGGTGTGGCAGGAGTATCCAGAAAAAAAAATGATGACATTGCCATGTCATCGCGCAGTTCATCCGTCGTACTTCAGTTAGGTAGTACTCACACTTAACATCAGACTTTGAGCGTTGCCAACCAACATATCCATAGCTTCCTTGTCCTCATGAGTGCCTGTGAAAGAAATGCATATAAGAAAATACTCTAGAGACGACTACTACCAAGAGATAACATATAATGCATATACATCCTGTGGGCCTCAGAAACTTGTAATAGTTTCCTAAGGATCTAGATAAATCGCGTAGATTGCGCAAGCGCAGTCACTTTAGCACCGTTCGCACATCAATCTAAATCACGAAATTGGATTCGCAGTCCGGATTACAAGACGATCCAGAGATAGGTTGGCTTTTAATTCATGACGCGATATCTATTCGCGTGTGATTAGCGATAACACTGATAGTGTGAACAACAATGCTATCATCTACAGCTTACGACTCGAACGAAACTGTGACGCACGGCTTGAAGGAGATGTCAGCTGTGGGGCATGTCTTACCGTGGTGGCCGAGCGACGAGCCCTTCACGGTCGTCAACATTTTCAGCTGACCACTAATGGTGGGAATTCTCTCGCATGCCTTCAATAGATCCTGAAATAACAAATATAAATAATATTATGGGTAACGAAGGTACAATGATCTGCCGGCGAACTCATTATAGAATCGGAATTTTTATTAATGTAAACCATTAAGTACAGTACTTATGAATCGTCAAAATTCACACAAATAGCTACGCTACAACTTTACCACTCGTTCGGAATGCCGTACTCTCGCTCTCTTTTTAAAAGATCTTATACATTTTCTTATGGGTACCTATTTGAGAAGAAAGTAGGAACGGAAACATACATGACACGGGTACAAACATTCGTGCTCATCACACAATGTAAGCCCTACCGGAATTCCAACTTAGGACCCTCACTATAGAAAACAGGGTCACTACTAATTGTGCCAATCAGATCGTCAAAAAAATACAACTATAGTTTGTATGACAAGCAACATAGCGCTTATTTAGCTCGACCCGTATAATTGTATAAAAACTATGAATCTGTGTACTTACAGTTTTAATTCTGATGTCGGAACACTCGTGCGCAAGTTTCTTGGCAAGTCGCGCCACCTCGTGCGACTCCGTCACTATCGACTTGGACGTAGTCAGCAACTCGCGCTGTTTGTCTGTTTCAGATAAATCACAATGAGCACGGGTCTCTTTTTTATTCGATGGGGTTTGCACGTGCTGAAATTTGCTTTTAGGATCACATGACACCAAGAAGTCATTTTTTTTATTATTTTTTATTTAATAACTATGTTACAACTAGCATTACTTACAGACTTTCTTAATACAATAGTTTTATTACCATTAAATCGTACTATTTATAAAATATTATATATAATTTTGGCTTTGTGAACTCATTCAAAAAAAACAAAAAAAAAAATCTCGCGGCCGTATGCGTAGCGTTGCGGGCATTTTGTTGAGCAGATTGGTTCTGCCTGGGTAATATTTTCTATAGTAATTGAATACCTACATAATTCTAATAAACTACTAGAGATGTTTATGCATGCGTTGTTATAGATTATTTATCTAGGGTAAAATATCTAATAACACACCTCATATCTAGTTATTTTTATGATTAATCCGAATGACTCTTACCTCTGTTCATGAAGTCCGACAGCTTAGCCATCAGCACCGCCATGCGCTTAGCGACTGCGACTATCTCGTTGTCGCGCGACGACCATTCGCGGATCGCGACGTGCAAATTCAGAGCTTCGTTCTGTCGGAGATCGTGCATCAAATAAATAAATATCGTCCGACAACCACTAACTGTACGGTCCCAAACTAATCAAGGCTAGTATGGGTACCTTACAGAAGAATGGGAATGATGCTATTTACACCTGGTCATTTTGAGTGCACTATGCCGAGTGGCCTACACTCAAACCACGACACTAAATTTAGTGTAGTGTTTTGAGTGTAGGCCACTAGGACGGTGGCCGGACGCAAATTTACCAGCTGTGCATGCCAGCATGGATCTTGAAGGAACCTCGAAACGCAGTATTAGAGTTTTCGGAGAACATAACATAATATATAAAAGATCCCGACTATAACCGCCGGGGCATAGTGGCCTACTACTACCAAAGAAGTATTTCGTTAAATATAAGCTGATACTCAGCCGATATAGGGAGTTGATAATGATAGAGTTTTCAACGTTACTCACGTATATAGGTTGGTTCGGCTCGGGTTGTTTCTTGAATATATTTTCACCTCCAAGCACCGACTCCACTTCGACAGTTGCCCGTAGAATCTGAAAAGCAAGCAAGCATCAAAAGCTATTATTTTTGTACATGATTATAGTGTTCTAAAATTTTTTGTCTATAAAATAGGGCTCCTGTCCTGGGCCAGGAGCTAAATGTTGTCCCAAGAAGACCCTGATGTACTAAGACCGGAAAAGTATGCTGAAATTATAAACCCTAAGTTTGAGAGCAGCAGGGCTATTACGTAATTCAGTTTCAATCATTACGTGACTTATCAATCGATAGAAATTTGCGAGCTGATTGAAACAGCTTAGCAGACAGATTACAATACTGTAACAATTCTGTTTCAATAATTTCTTGTATTTTTATCGAGCGAAATATACGAAATGAATGAACAAAGTTACATAATATCCCCGAATATTAGATTGTAGTGAGAGATATGGCAAAAAGGGACCGAGAGTTGTGCCTAGGGCAACATTCTGGGTTGATATCGATGTAAGCCGATCGGGTTGATAATACGTAGTATTCTGAGTGTGGGGTTCGTTTTGTGATCGCGTGAGGTTACCAGTGGTGGACCATCACGTACCTTGGCAGTGGTGTCCCGCCAGTCCGGCAGCTTGCTGGCGCGCGTGCCGGGCGGCGGCGCGGCGGCGGCGGCGGCGAGCTGCGCGCGCGCCTCGCGCAGCGCGCGCGACACCTCGGGGTCGCCGCGCGCGGGCAGGGACGACATGCCCACGTGGATCACGCGGTTCGCCAGCCTAACACACACGATTGTCACCCTTATTTATTTATAAACACTGTTCATTCTCGCATGCCGATGCGTAGAGCGTGTCCTCATAGGTAGATACGATAACGATATATCGTTGCCGATACGGACTCGCAATTATCGGAGCACTAAAATGTCACAGACTACACAAACAAGGAAGAAGATAATTAATTATACACTAGAGGAATATAATTAAATAGCTGACCAGGTGCGGTATCCTATCTCAAATATTCCAATTCCTGAAAACCTTATATGATCTATTACCAAGAACTACTAGACTACTAGAAGACTAATCTTACTAAGTTGTCGTCATAATGTAAGTGCACTTACTTAGTGATCGCGCTGGATGTGTAAGCGCACTTCATCGGGTCGTTATCATGGCTGGACTCCTCCCGCATGCGTTGCATCGTTTCACCTGCGGATAATATAGGTAAGTAAGTACTGTTGATGACGTCTACCTGCGGGATCATTAATCAAAATAAATCATCGAAAAAAAATTAGAATTTAAATTTTCCATTAACAAGGCACAGGTCATCCTTGCCATCAGTGTTGCCAACAACGTGGCATAAAAATATGGCAACGCACGGGGTAGCGGTATGGACACGGCTATTAAATAAATAAATGTTATAATTATTACCGGCAGTCTGTACAAAGTCCATAGGGTCGACGGACTGGTCGCACAGATCCCGGACCTTGGCCAGCGACTCTGAATACTTCGCCTGGAGAGCCTTGTAGTTGTCGATCACCGCCTGCAAGACAAACGATGGTCCAAAAATGTAAGAAAAAATTGTGTGTCTTGTTAAGCAATACTTGACACAATCGGTAAGATGCGGAAGTCTATTTTCCATTAGCTGGAGTATAGTTGGGTGGCGTGATAATTTTTGATTACTAGATGATACACGACGCATCCAGACATATACAACTATACTTATATTAAACTAACTGACCTGGAAAACGTTGTTTTTGCCATATACATTATTTATATTTTCTAGGAAATATTTTTAAAGTTAAATATTTGCGATTATAAATTGAGATATAAACTATCCTATCTTTCAAGTTGGATAAAACTGCACACAGTGTGCAAAATTTTATTTAAATTCGTCTAGTAGTTTAGGAGTCCATAGCGGACAAACACCGTGACACGTAATTTATATATATTAAGATAAGGCAAACTGACTCATACCTGATCATTGGGCGTATCGACTCTCTGTTGGGCCGCTTTGACGAGCATGGGAGCCAGTAATTCAGTCTGTAGAAAAAACATATAATATAACTTAAGGTCATTAAAAGAGTTTTAAAACTGAGAATATATTATATTCAATATACAGTGCTAAAAAAAGAAATTGAAAAAATATTGGAAAAAACAATGTAGCCTAGTGGTCAGTTTTAAAGATCTTGTGAAGTCCACCAACCAGCACTGGAGCAGCGTGTTAGACTATATCCTGAAAATGGAATCGCATAGAATTGAGTCCCGTGCCCAACAATGGATCATATTTAATAGGGCTAACAAGTGTACTATTGCTCTAGCCTAAAGCTTGTGCTACAAGCATGACAATCGAACCCGGAACTCCTTGGTTGCAAAGCCGTAACAACCAGAGTGTTGATGCTTTGTGGCGAAAAAAAGGCTATATCTTATTTCAATAAAACTATTTGTGCGGGATTTTATACAAGGGGAATAAATGATAGTCCAGGATGTATGGATCCTCCTCACTTGCTCGCTGCACTTCTTCAGCTGCGCGCTGACGTGGTTCCCGCCGCTGCCGGTGTCGGCGAGGAGTCTGGCGGTCCGGTTGACGCGGCCCAGCTGCGCCAGCAGCTCGGCTATCTTCCTCTCCAGCAGGAACTTGCGTTTCTCTGCATCTGTACCAGATTATTAGGTATCAGTCTAAATTACATTTGATTATTTGCAACAACTCCAGTTCCTATAAATGCTTGCTCCTATGCTCCCAATTAATTTGAATTGCTTGCTCAAGCAATTATAGCAATGTTAAACAAATACTCGCTCTGGAAGTAAGGTGTGCAGGTTCAAACGGGTCAAAACTTTGAGTAAATTTAGATTGGCTGAATAGGTCAGATCACACACCCCTTCAAAAATTATGGTCACATCTAAAAAAATTACTGCAATTGCTTTACACTAAAGGTAAACATCGTGAGGAAACCTGCAAGGCCTTCGAAAGCCTTGTGGAGCTTGCCAACCGGCACTCGGCTCCTTCTGGTAATCAGGGGGAATGTGTTCCCTCTCGGCTCGGACTAAATAAGCCAATCTGTGGTGACTCGTCTCCCGAGTGTGTCCATAGCATGTTGAAGATGATACCTTTCTCGGAGTCAGCGAGTAGGTCCAGGTCCTGCAGCGGTTCACCGGCGTCCATGAGGTCCTCCACGACGCGGGTCACCACGCCGCGCTCGATCAGCTTCTGAAGCTCACGGACGCGGTCCATCAGGAGACTGCAATGAGAAGAGAACAAACATTACCTTCGTTCTAAAATTCCATTTAATAATTTGGCCTTACGGTCCTATTGCGAGAAGAATTTGACATGGTCCACCTTGCTAGCTCAGTGGGTGTTGGCAAACTTCACACGGCTTGCGAAAGATGGACATATTTTTTCATGCAGGACTTTTTCCATTGCGGTATAGCCAGTGATAATAATTATTGAACTTGAGATTACGCTTATAAAGGCCGAAAACCCTAGTAGTGCAACATCTCCTCCCTAGCTTGCAATAGAAGAGCATTCACAATTTTTATGTTGTATAGGCTACCTGGATTGCTCCTGGTCGTACTTCACTGAGCATTCCTTCATCAGCTGAACTGTCTCCGCCACCAGGTTGCACATGTCCTCTTTTTCAACACCCTTCAAGTCTTCTGCCATCTAAAATTCATCAAGCAAAAATATATCGACGGTATGCTCCCAAAATATAGTTTTGATTACTTATTTAAAGGCATATTTCGTGCGGGGCAAGCAATGGCATACCTTATTAGCAATAGCTGTGATGTTGGTCACCGCCTCCTTGCCGGCAGTCTTTACTTCTGCTTTCACAATAGGCCTCAGCAACCATTTCTTCACCAACTCGACTCTGGATATCAAAATCATGACACATCTTACTTCGTTATCAATATGTGGGGTTTTTTCAATGTTGGGCAAGCGACTGCTAAGTCGGTCCACAAACCACACTAACCGCATCGAAAATGCAATTTAACAACAATCTTGCTTAGTCCCAATGTTTAGACCCTAAAATTCCTATTAGTGTGACATGCAAAGTCTGTAATAAGGCAAAAATTGCACTATTTTGTAGCCGATTGTCAAACAGAAAAAGAGAAGAAAATAACTACAAAGACGTGAGAAGATTTATTAATAAATATTTAGTAAATAATAATACTTACTGAATTTGTGCGTAGCTCCTTTGTTCGGAATCCTGAAAAGGTACACAAATAAGTAGGTAGGTATAGATTATTTTCATAACGAAGCCTATTCAACCATTGTTGTCAGATGAAGCATAACGGGTTAATCACTGAACAGATTTTGATGAAATTTATCAATGTCGTAGCTTTATAGACCAGGTAACTTAGGAGATTTTCATCCCGGGATAGTCTTAAAACTGTCCATAAACATCCACTAGGCGAATTTATCAGAAACTTTGTATGGTGATAGGTTTAATCTTGGGACCCAGAGGGTTCCTTTTGCATAGTAAATTAACACACGTACGAATTCGCGGGAAAATCTAGTGTAAAGAAATGGTAAGTACATATTTTAAGACTTACATCCGTTTCTTCCTCAACGGTCTCTATCAGCCTCACACGCTGCCCATTTGTTCTAAAAAAAATTATTACGTGTTTACAAAATTCACCCTTATTATCAAGGCACTTGATGCTCCGAAGACATTCAGGTATAGACAGACTATCAAGGCTCTTACTTGATGCTTTTGAGTAATGCTTCGAAAGCGTCGATGACGTTCTTCCTCTTGGTGAACATCACCCACTTCATCACCTCCGGCTCCTCGGGTGATGTTTGCACTTCCCTGATCAAGTCCTGGGTTTTGGTGAGCAGAGTTCTGCGGGAATGTAAACATAGTTGTTATTTGTGGTGTACTAAGTTGGAGAAATAATGGCAGTAGTGTATCTAGACAGTCTTAAAGAAAGTCCCATACACAACGGCTACTTAGCTCCTACGGAGAGTAAAACTGAATATCCACTAGTCACGAATAAATCAAATGAGTTTGGAAATAATTGAAAAATAGCAGACCTTCGTCTACAAAACGGACGAAGGAGTTCAGATCTTACAATTTTGTCTCCCATCCGAAATGCAACAGACCCACGCGCAGCTTCACCAGGAGTTCTCACCACAGACGACTACCTCCTCAAATCGCGCATGTTATCTCACATACAATGATACGTGGGCTAAATAATTATTTAGGTTGGGTTGGGTTGTTGATTCCACCAACATAACCAACTTGCGTCCTCCAGAGCTTACGGGCATCTATGAGGATGACCCCACCACATGTAAAACAAATATTGGTTCGAGAAGAAAAACTGTTTTGATCAGGGGTGTAGTACCGAGAGTTCTCCATGACGTCCTCGCACAGGGCCCGCGTGTCGGCGGACGCGGCGGCCGCGCTCGGCAGCAGCTCCACGTGGTCCAGCGCCGCGCCGGCGGCCTGCACGTCGCCCAGCACCCGCATCGCTTGCGATATTACCACGTTCTGGTACAACATCACAAGATACATTACTAAAGGGCTAATGAGTCGGGTGGTCGCGGAAACCAATATGGAACACAATCGTCAAAAATAGAAGAAACCTGTTTGGAATGCCATTCTTGAAGAAAATAGTGGGCACAAGGATATCAAACTCTCATTCTTTACGGAAGAACTTAGTCTTGGTAGGTTTAAGTGGGTATCATTATTAAACACCCTGTGTACAATGTGACAGTGCTGTTCAGATATTCATCACCCCCTTCCTCCCATATCACACATCTACCTCAGGAATATACTTATCAAGTAATAAGCCTGTAACAAGTAAGTAAGTACTTTAGTTACTTTTCCCAATTGAGCCCATTAATTCGAGCTACTTTTTTCATAACAAACCGTGTACTGACTTACTGAGCGAGCCTTGCAACGCTGTTCGGTCAGTGAATAGGTTAACTACCCAATATAAGTTAAATAAGGAATAGACCCAGAAAAAGATGGCGGAGCCAAATATTCTTGTACCTAAAGGAGTTACCCTTGACAGCCCAGAATGGAGGAGTGCAAGAAGGGTATAATAACAAAGAAGCCCAGGAATACCAAGGGATTTATATAGGCTTGAGATAAATATGAGGCTTGGACTTACCCTAGGACTGTTCAGGTCAATGGTCTTATACAGTTCCTTTGAAGACTCATCGAGGTGGCCTGTGCAGCGCTTCAGAAGCGGCTTCAGCTCTGCAGACTTGGTTTTCTCGGCAGCTTCTTCCAGCGCTTTCAGAAGCTCTTCCACTTGCTGCTTTAGAACTTTCTTTTCTTCTTTTACCTACAAAAGAATTAATATTAGGTAATGAGCGTTGGTGGAACACAGCTTAAGTTGACTCAAAGGGTTTTTTAGTAATTTTAAGTGAACTATCCCGGAATGTTAACAAAAGAGATCATATCAAGGCTATATTATAGTCACCTCCTCCTCGTGCGTGGCTCGGATCACGCCGATGCAAGACTCCTGCGCCGCGGCGACCATCTTGTGCAGCTTCGGTACATCTATCAACCCCTCCTTGCCAAGGTCTTCGTCCTTCTCCGACACCGATAACTGTGATACCAAATTAATTGACATATTATGGTGAAGCGGGGCTTATACTGACGGATTGGTATATAACTTTTACTACTGTAACGACCTCTTCAATCTCGCCACAAGCTATACAGATGGCGCTGAAGACGACATTCAGAACAATTGATAATTCTCCATACAATCCTGAAACGCGCTATGAGAGTTTTCAGTACACGTAACATATATACAAGATCCCGACAATAACTGTTACGACATAGCGGCCGCCCCGCCTGGTTTGTCTGGCTGAAAGATCTTCCCTTTTCCGCCAAAATACATTAGTACAGACATATAGACCATTTTACCATAACCTACGAAGGGTTTGGCCGTGTGGATTCAAAGTAGGTAGGTACCTAGTTTATGCCTTTCGCCTGGATATACTCACCAAATAGGCGCAGTGTGCAGCACACTCCGCGCTGTTCGTGATAGCGGAGGTCACGTAGCTCATACTCTTCATAAATTCCTCGCGCGACATCGCCTGGTCGCTGTTCAGCTTGTCTGCATATCCAATCATTGTTTCATGGGGCAATGTAAACCCTTCTAAAATTAACTTCTCAAATACTAGACATTCGACCGTACTCTGTCGAAACGATACTGCTGATTATTGGATTATTTTTATTATAAATCAGATTCAGACTGAGCACTCAAAGCTTTCAATGGTTCTGTGACCTTTTTTTTTTTTTCTTATACATTAAAGGCAAGTATTTGATCTCGATCTCATCTGATGGTAAGTGAAGATGAGATCTACAATGGAGCATACTTGCCTAGGTAGCTTCGAAAGACCATGTGGACAAAAGTAATACAATTTTTTTTGTTGAGCACCATGTTACTTTTTGTTTATGAAATTGGCAATTTAAAACACGCCTGTTGGGTTGACAACTAAAGAAGTCTCGTGGAAGTAAGGCTGAAATTTAGCACATTTATATTATATTTGTTACAGATTTAAAGTGCCTCCCTTCATGGAAAGGGATGGTGATGGTTACGATTCTTCTTCTTCTGGGGGGTGTTGAGGAAATGGCTAGGGGGCACCCTGATGCCAGGTAAGCTAGATACGGTCCTGTGTTTAATAAGGAATTTTCGGTAAACATCGCCTAATATCCAATAGTCCGTAACTCACGTATGACGTCCGTCTGGTCCCGCACGGTGGCCGCGCAGTCGGCGTAGGGCAGCGCGCAGCAGGGCTGCGGCGCGGCCTGCAGCGCCGCCTGCTGCAGCTGCACGCCGCGCGCCGCCTCGCCGCACTCGCGCCGCAGCAGCCGCGCGGGCTGCGCGCTGCGGACCTGCCGCACGAGCTCGATCGGTGAGCATGGCCTCATTCTTGCACGAAATATATCTTTCTTTTTCACAGATTACATTTTAATCACCCCCTATTTAGATGCAAAGTAAAGTCCAACAGATTTAATGAGAATGTTTTTATTTTTTTCTTACCAACTTGTTGACGGAATCGTTAAGCAACCGACAAGCTTCGAGCAATTTCCTCTTCGTGCTCGGATGATTTGGATCCTAAGAAAAAATAACCATGATCAGATGTCAAACAGCAGTATAACATGCTTAATAGTTGGACAGTGAGAAACCGCACCGATTCTGAAAACTGGTACATATGAGAAGAAAAAACTGATTGACTCAGCTAAGCTGACAAATAACCTCCACTAATGGAGAAGCACCGCAAGAAGATGAAGAAAGCAGAATATCATGGTCACAGCAGAAGTTTATAGTATCACTCACATGGCTGACGAGCTCCGATGTCTTGAGCAAGTTGTAGGTGGCGAGGCACATCTCGCGCGCATTCTCCTCAATCCTCTGGCTAGCTGTTGGTTTCTAGTGATAAAATCGTGGCAAATTAATTGATGGAACAAAACATTACTACTTTAAGATGCCGAGCTAATAGCTTTATTTATTTTCAAAATCATGTCTTCAAATACGACTATAATGATTCTGAATGCACTAAAGAAACGCAGGTTTAAATGGTCATGTACCCGATCTGTGTCACGCTGTATATCATAGAAATCACGACTCTGAACATTGAGGTTACACCACGCAAGGAGGTAGCTCAAGGAATGGCGCCGCCGACAATAACAAGTTAGAACTGGCATACCTTGTTATGCTTCAAGGTGCGCGCCGTGTCTGCGAGCTGGAGCGCGGCGTCGGCCGTGGCGCGCAAGCTGCGCGCGAGGCTCTCCGGCTTCTTCACGCTGAGGATGATGGTGCCGCTGATGGAGCTAACCTTGGTGGCCAGCTGCTGCATCTTGTCTTCCAGCTGCCTACGATACAAATACATAGGGAGTCTTTTGAAAGTACCGCCATATTTCCCGAAGATGATGAATATTTTGATGCCAGGCTTACATTGAGCGAGTGTCCACCAACGTCTGGCGTCAGAACTAGATACCGCTTATATATTGCCAGTACTTCCGCTTCTCAAATCACGCGATAGGATGTCTGGATGGATGGCTGAAGTAGCCAGCTAACCACCACACAAAACACGCGCACTTGGCGGTAGATTTGTGAAGAAACCCCGCAATAAAGAAGAACCACGTGACAGACACTGACCAACTATTTACACAGAGCTTGTGATGCCGGTGCAGTGGAAGCGCATTGAGCCCTTCACTGGCAACTAGAACGGCCACCACTAATTCCAGCCACCACTGTTGCAACATTGCATATATGGTGTCAATATAAATTACGCGATAGCAATATCGTGCCAGTGCTAGCGCATCCCAAGACCGTCGCCAGTAACTGTCTTAATGCAAATCATCAATTAAGTCTAACGGGTAAATTTAAACTCGTACCCAAATAATGGACACTCATAGTGCTTAAGATACAGGAAATCCTAGTTTGGAGCTAGATCTATGTGAGTGTGAAACTATTCAGGCGAAAATAAACCAGTGCTTACTGCGTAGTCCCTGAAACTGTGCTCTCTTCTGCTGGCAGAAGAAGCTTCTGTATGTCGTCTTCGTTCAACACAGAGAATAATTGTGCATCTCCGTTCACCCTCTGGTTTGATTCGGGTGACCGATTCAATTCCTGTTGGCAGCCAGCATTAATATTACGCCTAGAACTGACTACAGTGCAAAGTAAATCCACAAAACTAACAAAACTAGACAATAAATTACCAATAGAATTTAAAAGTTAAGAGCGCACACTATATTCGCCTACGATTGCTCTGTTTTTTGGCCAGAATGGAAATAAATTCCGTGAAAGTACAATCGCTCGCAAAACACTCCCGTACGGTGGCGCAGCCGATGCGATTTCGCTTTCCTCTTATCTATTTCTACACTAGCGTTCTTTCACACCAGAAAGCTGAGTCATTTGGTAAAGAACTAAGGTATAAAGGTAGCCATTGTAAGTAATCATAAGAAAACCTAAGCAATTATCTAACAAATAAAACGCACATTCCGTATGATCGGCTTAACGGGCCCCCTCGGCTCTTCCTAGGTATCTAATAAAACTGGCTCACCTGTACAAGCTTTTGGGTGACAGGAGCAAGTTGGGCCCTGTCGGGTCGGCCCCAGGTGGCGGCCTGCACGCTGCCCATGCCAACTACAGTCTTCATAAGCTGCGTCACTTCGCAGATGTGCCCGAATAACCTGCACACAGTGGTGAGAGCTACACTCACTAAAGCCACAGAGTTCGATGGCCAAACTACCACTACAACTATAGATAGTGCGCTCCAGCCAGTGTTGTTACGCGTTGTTGGGTGCAACTGCAACCCTGCATCTGATGGACTTCTTTGATGGTGTAGAGTCTACCCATTCGATCGGAGCTGCACGCCGCCTTTATCCAAGAGCTAGAGTATCAGAAATATGATATTGGTCGTCCAGGCCACCAGCTTTGTGAATGATGTTGGGTTACTCACATGTTGGTGTCGGTGGCTGGGTCGCAGGCGGCGTGCACGGTGTAGCCGGCGAGCGCGGCGTGCGCGTGGCGCGGGTCAGCCGCCGCCGCCGCGCCCGCCGCCGCCTGCAGCGCCCAGCGCGCGCGCGCCGTGTGCGCCGGCGCCGCCACCGGGCTGCGCCGCTATGGACGAAAGTTAGGCTCGGTTTCCACAAAAGCGAAGAGGAGAGATGTGAGAGCTGAGAGGGGAGCTGGCTAGAGCGGAGGAGTGCTGTCTCCGAGTGTTGCAATAGAATAGTGGCTTTAGCGCACTCAGTTACACATCTTACATCCCTCTCAAGATAATAAAGATATCTCCGCTCCCTACGGGAGCCACGGTTTGCTTTAATGTAGGGCAAAGCAAAGAATCTCGAATTATTCCATTAGTGTTTCATCATATTGAGAAAATGTCCATTAGTCTAACATAAATGCGTTGCTTATAAGTAATAATACCTGACTGCGTCCTTCCTCGGCGTGCACATCCAGCAGCGGCTTGACGACTTGCGTCTCGAACTCCTCCAAGTCGTTCATGGCCGCGTCGAAGGCCGCACCCTGGGCGGTCGACAAAGCTGTTCTTGTTGCAAACCTGGACAATTAATTACTAACTCTATCTAGTTCTATACAGATTGGGCATGATATTGAAAACTTTATGTCGAAAATGATGGGTTACAAATGTTGTCATTTTCAGCGCGCGATGTATTGTAAACAACGCGATCACAACACATCGCTCCGCGCGGTACCCGACGCGTGCGAGTGACGAGCGCGCTTGAGCGTATTTTTTTTTAATTTATAATGACGTTGAGATAGACTTTAATTATGATTTAATGGCAAAATCAATTTAAAATAACTGAAATAAAAACAGTAAAATTCATGCTAAAATTGACGGATGGATTCCAAATGGGGGGGGGGGGTGCATATGTTATGTCTTTTGTGTACATGATCGCAGGCTTCTGTGGTGGAACAAGTCCAAAACTCACCTCAGCAGGTTGCAGCTCTCCACCAGAGGCGCCACTTTGGTCTCCAGCAACGTGACGGTTCTAGGATCCTCGATACTCTCGGACGCTGTTTTTATTTCCTCCAATAAATCCTCACATTCCTAAAAATGGAGATCTTAAATTTCAAGCTCCCGCTGACGTACTATCTATACTACTTTATGGGTGATAATATATGCTATCAGCCGAAAGACGTCCACTGCTGGACATAGGCCTCCCCCAATGATTTCCACACACGGTCCTCCGCCACTCGCATCCACCGGCTTCCTGCTACTGCTATGGGTGATGATCGTCGACTCGTAAAGACATAGATCTTTCAACCTTATATACGTATAATTGACTGATATATGATTTAAAAAAGTCTTAGTATTACCCGTCCAAAGGTATCGATGTCGAGAATATGGTCCAGGGTGGTGTCCTCCCCGCGGCTCTCGCCTGGCTGCATCAGCTGCTCAGCGTCGCTCTTCATCGTCGCACAGAGAGACTTTATATGCTGAAAAAAAAATTAACGCTTCAACTTTTAAAAACAGTTCGGATCTAAGACACCGGCTGTTCATCGCAGTGCGACCGAATTAGAAAGGGATAGAATGAGTTATTTCTGCGCGGAATAAACAGTGAGGGTGAGTGCTAGCGCCCGAAGATTGAAGCACTGGTTTAAATAAGCGTAGTATAAGTTGTCAGAGGTGCCACCTACCTGACCGAGCGGTGCCAGGTACTAGTTTGAGGGGAGAACGAGATTACAAAATCAAATAAAGTCATTGTAGTTGTTATGTGATTATTATTATTATTAATTCATCCATCACCGAAAGACGTCTACTGCTGGACATATGCCTACCTCCAATGACTTCCACACATCTCGACCCTCCACTCGCATCCTCCAGCTTTCTGAGATGCGTGTGATATCATCGGTCCACGAATCCAGCTCGTACTCGCCGTTCTAGAGCCTTTTTGATCCAACGACAATCGGTACTTTGAGCTATGTGCTATGCTCTATCTTATAGAAAGAAAATGGGCGAATATTGAGATGAATACCTCCATGGGTTTCCTGCTGCTTGCGATTTGGTATCTGGTAGCAGAGTCGCCCAGCTGCTCGGCTCCAGACACTATCTCTAGCAAGAAGTCCTGTCAATAATACTTGAGTGAGTTAAGGAAGTAATTACCACTATATTATAAACATTTCTGTTTTTAGAGATAAACAAATGTTTAGAGAGATTTTATACCATCAGCTATACTCAAACTAAATACCGAGCTAACAATATCCCTTTCTTTGATATATTCTTCTTGTTTTCGACGGCCTAAGCATTAGGTTTCTATCCTTCAAAAGCTATCCATTTCCAGAATATTAATTGTACGAGCTAATGGTTTGAAAATCTTATGAATTGCCGAGTTATCTTGTTCGACATATTTCGATATGTACCCTCAAGTCGACGACATTGGTCTGCTCCACACCAGTTCTCGTGGGCCTGGCCTGTAGTACCATCATCTGGAGGTCCTGGATGGCGTTCTCCAGCTGGTGATGCTTGACTCGATCCTGGAAACAGTGGATCAGTCAGTATGGATGACCTCAATAGACTGGAAGAGGGACAGTTCTGTAAATTTTACTTATTTAACATTGTTTATCAGTTCTTCCAAGCCTATAAGACCAAAGTGCTCACGTGCGGTGTCCGCTGGCACCGAGAGTTAGCCAGATCCAGCGCGCGCAACGCTTCTGTCAGCTGCTTCGCGTACTTCTCGTACTCCTTCCTTTGTTCAGGAGACAGCTCAGTGCGGGTTGACATTTTCTGTAAAAGGCAGAGCCATTAACACGTCTTCTATACATTTGCATACAGCTGTAGCGACCTCTTAAACTGCGCCACAAGCTACATAGATGGCGCTGCAGACGCATTCAGAACAATTGACAATTCTCAATACAATCCTGAAATGCGCTATGAGAGTTTCGGAGCACGTAACATATATATAAGATCCCGACAATAGCCGTCAGGGCATAGCGGCCGCCTGGCTGGAAGATCTTCCCATTTCCGCTAAGCAGCCTTATACAAAAAGACAACAAAACATCAGAAAACAAAAATTAAGCACGTCTATTGCCTATTATTTTTAGCTTTGTCTCTCTTTGTTGAGTGATTATTTCGACCGTGTAGAAGAGGTATGCGATTTGCATTTATTAAATGATAGATGTAGGACTAGTTGTATGACGATAATAAAAGTGGAACGGATATTATATTTTTGGTAAGATGAATTGCAGCATGTTTAAAACAGATGCATTTTAAACCTGTTTATACTTTTGAGAGAACGTACCCTAGCGTCGGCAATTATCTTAAGAGTCATCTTCTTCAGAGGAGTGTCAAGCACTACAACCGTCTCCTTGCCCCTCTTCTTGCCCAGCATGCCAGACTTCACGTCCCTCCGTAAATCTTCGAGCAGCCTCTCCAAGTTAGCAGCTTCTTCGGTCAACTTCTTCATGTTATTCTGGTCGGAGATAGGCTTCCAGGTCTTGGAGAAGGCGTCCAGGCTCTCGGAGAGGTTGTCCGCGGAGGAGACCAGCGTGTCTTGGCAGGTCGAGTGGTAGATAGATGGCGCAACGCACTGTTTAAACATTATAGGGGTGACTTGGATTAATTTCTTGGCGTCATGAAGTTAGGAACATTTTTCAAGTTTCCGAGTTACCCTGTACATCCAAATTTACAAATGAAAATCAACCAGAACTTACGGGTTCAAATTTTTTGGTTATAGAAAATGTTTTGACGGATAATTACCTACTTATTTTCGGTTAACACAGGATTTGTGATTTTCATAGTAATCTAAGAATGATTTCAAACAATTTACATCATCTTGTTAACTTTAGACCTAACACAAGACTTACCTTAGCAGTATAAACTAGCTTTCCGGCAGCGTCCACACACTTCGTGCCGGCAGCGCATATGACCTTCACGGAGCTGTCACCGGCGCCCGCGCAGAGCCCGGCATCAACACCGCCGGCTCCCGCCACGTGGCTCGCTTCCAGAGCCAGCCGGGAAGCCGTGTCGCCTATCGCTTTAGCGCGAGATATTAACTGTAAAAAGTTAATTCTAAGTCTATGCACTTGTAGAGGTACAACATTAGGTTGAATCTGGATACTTCAAGCAGATAAAATGCGAAAAAGTGTATGTAACTTTGAAAGAGGAACACGCAAATACAGCTAAGCGGATTTTAATTGTATTTGGTACGATGAAAGGTTAAAATCTGGAATAGCATGCAGGACTTTTATCATTGGCAGTCCTCGCGTACTAAGCCGAGGGTAAATGCTAGTGGGAAAGAGAAAGAGACTCCCTCGGGCTAGCCCTGAGTAGGGAGCCAGCATGCGTCATATATTCACCCAACTTCCAGCGACCATTTAACTTAGGACGGCATTTGTCGTTGGCAGCGAGACGCCAGAACTTATCCCCCCTTATTGAACCCCCCCATATCCCCCTATTGCCCCTTTTATCGAAGTGTGCAAGGCATACCTTTTTCTCGAGCGCTGCGTTCGCGTCACTGCTCACTACATGCAACAATTTTGCGGATTTGTCTACGAATTCTATGGCGGCGTCGTTTAGTTTCTGAAGCAAAAGATGTTCACAATTATTATTATATTATTATTTGACGACCTGATTAGCTCAGTGGATAGTGATCCTGCCTTCTACGCTGCGGGTCCCGGGTTCGAATCCTGGTAGAGACAAACTCTGTGTGATGAGCGCGAATGTTTGTATACCCGAGTCATGTATGTTAAATAACTATATAAATATGATATACTGGGTACACTCCAACTCCATTGTACAGTACCCGTAAGATCACTTACTTACAAGCGTTGTTTAGTGTGAGACCGTATAGTCGGTGTGTTCGTCTGGCAATATTTGTTTATTAAAGTCCATTCAAAGTGCTACGCCACTTTGGCACATTATACGTAACCTTCAAAGACCTAAGAAGTTGATGTCATCCTTTTTGAAAGAAGAATAGCCAATCTAAAAAACACATCAACACTGAAAGTGAAAGCTGAAAATTATTTCGTCATTGTGTCAAAAGTGTATATGTCATGTCGGATAGATTATAGTCCATAAATGCAAATAAAAAATACAAGCAGGTATAACTCACCACTTTATCGCTTCTAGTTGCGTCACATAGCTTCCTGGTGGCGGAGCAAAGCCCTAACAGATCGTCCAAGAATACTTTTCGCGCCCTCTCGTCCAAGGACCCGCTTACCACACTACCATCTGTTGGGAATAATACCTATCAAAGAGCCATAGCAGCCAGTTGACGTACTTTTAACTGCCAAAGTGTAATACAGCAGTTGAAGTCATAGAAGTCACTGGTTAGCTTTTGTTAAAGGAATAATAGTACTCCGCAAGACCGAATCACGATCACAGCTAATCTTAAAGCAGACTACACAACAACGTAGGAGATTATTAGAGAGCAAAAGTGTCTGCGCAAGCACATGTGCACTACTATTTGAATCGAGGTAAATCGATTGCTTTATCTTTAATCCATCCTTCAATTGGAGAATATTACGTATACATCGCTTCCAATCGAATTGAAACTCCATTCGTTTTGTCTGTCTCTCTCATCGCTTACTCCCATAGTCCGATTAGCCAGTAATCCGGTGCCAGATCAGGCGCAGGACCGACGGCCTTACGTGCTCGTCGACGACGAGCATGTTATAATCACGGAGAGAGCTTCGTTTTCATACTCGTCGCGAGGGTTCTACTAACTTGCCTATCATGTGTCCAAACGCAGAGGATAACATGCTATATTCTGCAAATCACGTTTTGCGTTCCGCGTTCTTTGGATTTATAGCAGCCGCGTATACAGGAGTTGGGCAGCATCCTATACAATACAATTGATGGACTGCAGAACGATCCTGGTTCATAACTTACCTTCCACAATAGCGTTCACTAATTCTGATAATTTGGTCGCCGGTCGCAACGCTGCTTTGTGGTCCATTTTATCAGCGTCTGAAAACAATGGATACATTATTGGTAATCGATCTTTCTCCAACTCGCTTTTTTTTCAATTTCTTCATTATATTTGGTTCGACTCACAATCTAACTCCCTCATGACCGATTTTAAATGGAGTGATTATATAACTCTTTAAAAAACAGCTGGAGGGACATTGGGTAACTAAGAGTAGAAGGCCGCATCAAATATAATAAGAGAATTCATGAGGCATACGCAGAACCAACATCTTTGCTCATTTTATTTGATGCGGCAAGCTGTGATACCATATTTTATCAATGTTTTAGTCTAGAATTGGAGCGCTTAGTAGCGTGAGCCCAGTGTATATAGCGGCCGAAATCGTAACTGGCCGGTTGCAGGTTCGAACTCCCGGCCATTAAGCTATTGTTGCGACCTCAACGTGGATGTTATTAAAAGGGCTTACAACAGGCGGACACCAGGGCAGCGACCTCGACGCTGGCCTGCGCTAGAGTCTCCTCCATGTGGTCTTCCGTCCTCGCCACCGTCTCGCAGTACTCGCCTGGGCCAGGGATTAGCGCTGCACCCTCTTTGTGCAACTGTACAACGAAATATGTACTACAAATATTCGTTCCATCTATCAGCCGAAAGACGTTCACTGCTGGACATAGGCCTCCCCAATAACTTCCACACATCCCAGTCCTCCGCCACTCGCGACCCCCGCCTTCCTGCGATGCGAGTGATGTCATGAGTCTACCTTGCTAGGGCGGTCCTACACTACGTCTTCCGGCTCGTGGTCGCCATTCAAGGACCCCTGTTCTTCGAGATATTTCAATATTTTGTTCGATAAAATAATCATAACATTCTAACAATATATCAATATTCCTCCAGGATATCCATATAACTATACCTCAATGTCATGGACAGGTTTAACTTAAACTTTACCCAGGTTAATATAAACGACAGTTTGTATCCCGGGAAATGAAAATATTTTTTGGGAAAAGTAAAACAGACGGTCCAAACTACGAATAAGAAGTCTTACCGACTGTAAGTACTGTTCACTGCTGGCTAGCGTCTTGTCGGCGTCGTTCATTGCGCTATCCAGCTGCTGGAAGATAATCTTCTCCTCGTCAGTCTTGGGCGCGCCAAGAACGTTCGTCTCTTTCGCTCCCACCCCCGTAGCATTATCTGAAAACATCGCGCGCTCTTATAACCTATATTATAGTATAGTAGTCTGCATACGTCGATAAATGCTTTTAAGACCCCAGCTGTGCATCGCAGCATGAGCAAATTAGAAAGAGATAGCGTGAATTACTTCTGCGTGCCGTGAACGAGAGAGCTTGCACTTGGAACGCCGAATTAAATTATTTTGTTAATAATTTAAGAGGTTAGCAATCCCAAATTCCTTGATTTTTGATTCCCCATACGTACTCTGGCTCTCCTCAAGGCGTAGCTTGTCGAGGAAGTCCTGGGTGGAGTGGCGAGGATTGGCGGCGGGTACAGCCTGGGCTACTGCCCGGGACTGTTCGCTGCGCACTGGGACTGCGGGCTTTGGCTTTTTACCGGAACCTACAATTAAAAGCTAAACGTAATCTACGACGGTTTAGTTCAGACCATAGATTAGAAATTTATATTGAAAAAACTGAGTGAGCGACAAAATAAATTATGCTCACCTTGTCCTTTGCCATGCGTCTGTCCAGGACCCACGAGGACCACCAGCTTGCCTGACGCGTCAGTAAACTTTGCTGTAGCTTCACTCAGAGCCTGCGATACGAACAATGTTTTATTAGTTTACACACCACGAGATGACCAAAGCGCTATATGAATTCGTCCAAACTACTTATTATGAATTTGTGGAGAAGAGTTATGTTGATACTTGCCTGCGGCTCCTCTGCGCCGGCGCATACAGCCCGGCTGGCTTCGCAGAGTGCTGTGACTTGCTTCAACATAGCGGCCTGGCCCGCGTCGTCCTTGCTCGAGCATACCGTGCGCGTCTCTATAATAATGTTATTAAACTCGCGGCAACGAATAATAACCCTTGCATAATTTTATTGACGTCGGGCAAAAAATCCCATAAGAATATCAGAATGAGAATATTTTTTATTCATGTAAACCATTAAGTACACTAATTATGAATCGTCAAAATTGTTGTAGAAGAATGCCAAATGTGCTACTAACCCTGAAAAGATTTCAATCTATTG
This sequence comes from Pheosia tremula, assembly GCA_905333125.1. NCBI lineage: Eukaryota > Metazoa > Arthropoda > Insecta > Lepidoptera > Notodontidae > Pheosia > Pheosia tremula. Next base: position 401,686 of record HG995420.1, read on the forward strand.
CTAAAATATTTAATTAATGTTTAACTCAAAATTAATATTTATGGTGGCAAAGCTTACCCTGCACAACTTGCGGCACCAGTTCGGAGATCGTGTTGATGGCTCTATCGGCTGCTTTGAAGTCTGGGTTTTCTCCATCTAGGAAACGTAAAAATAATCCATATCCTTACTACTATTTCATATCTGAAAATAACATTAAGTCTGGAAGAGGCATTTGATTGCATGCTGCAATAACTGCTTGCTCAATAAATTAGGTTTCAGGTGGAGGTTTTCTAATAACTATATATATATATATCATGCTATTTAATTTGATCTGAAATCTAAGGGTCTTCCTGTATTTAGTTTGTACTAACCTGCTACAGCAGCATTTAACGCAGCAATAGTGGCGTTCAATTGCGCCAACTTATCCGACAGCCGCCCGCGCAGCGCCACTGCGTCTTCTTCTCTCATCAACGCGCACACTAGTGGCTGCGATCAAGAGATGGCACTGTTATACACTTTGCAAATTGTTTCAGGGCGCAAATAACAGATGGAGCTTTGTTAAATTTGTTGATGTGAACAGGGCCCCAAGTCTGCTAGCGGGTTTTTTTTATAGAATCCTAACATATTTAACTCGCAATGAAACTTCCAACATGTTTGTCTGCTTTAGTATAAAACAGCACAAAAGAAAAATTATAACAAAATAGTGACAGAAGCATATCTCATCAATATGGTATCCGCAAAATGCCACGATAACAGGGTTCAGTTCCCAAACACGGTCAAAAGATGGAGTTTTCAAACAGATTTATGATAATGTAAATTTACATAAAACTGTATTTTTTGTCGACAAATGCTCGACTAAATTAGGGTAGTGTAAAAAGCTATCTAATCAAACCTTTATATTTAAGCACACTAATAATAAAGTGACATATCTATATTACCTTCTTCAATTGCTCCTCTGCAGCTTTCAAGCGATTATTTGCAACAGAAACACTGCTAATGAACTTAAGCCGTTGTTTTTCTTCTTGAGGAAACTCGTCTGCAATTACAAATAGTATAATTTTTGAATCAAATTGCTTTCTGTTCGTGTTAAAAAAATCAAGTAAATACATAGTATACCCACCAACTTCACACCGACACGCGTCAGTCAGCATCCTCAAGCTTTCCTGCAGTAGTTGATGGCTGGCTTGCAGGTCTGATTGTAGCGGCTGGCCCTTGTGAAGGTGCGGACCGCAGGCTGTGGTGAGCTGATCGGCAGAGTTGCCGAGTTGCTCGGCCGCCGAGATCAGTACCTTCTGGCAACTCGGATCAGCAATACTGGGCGCTGTCACCTGTTTCAAAAGCGATCAACAATATTGAGTGGTAACTGTTAGATTCAGGAATGGGTAGAGCTCGAGCAGCCGCGCCTGCTCACCTGTGCGGCGGTGAGCAGCGCCTGCGCAGCGGAGGCCGCGCGCGCGCCGCTGCGGTCCAGCTGCACAGCGTCGTCGCCGCCGAGCTGTTCGGTGAGCCGGTGCACGTACGACAACAGCTCGGATGCTCTGCCACACGCCAGGGCTGACAGCTCCACGATCTGTCATCACACCGGCACACAAAAAAATATATTTGTGACTGCGCTGCAAAGCTTCCAACAATACTTCACTAACACAAACCTAACTTCAACCTTAAAATACTCTGCCTTAATTATATCACCTGGTTCTGCTTCTGTACGTCAGCGGTAGGATCCACGAGGCACTTGATCTTGCCTGAAGCGGCAGAGTATTTGTCGACCGCGTTGCTTAAGCTCTGCAATATTATGAAAAAAAAATCAGATGACTTTTACAAAATACTTGACGCTCCTGTTACCAACGTAAAAGGTAAAAAACTTGCCTCAGGGTTGTCTGCGCGGGCGCATATCTCCTGTCCCGCATCGCACATTGCTTGCACTTGCTGCATCAAGTCAGTCACCACCGCGCCGTCCTTAATCGCGCCCACAGTTCGAGAGTCTAGTTTATTAAAAAATGAAGTATCAAATCAACAACGCGTTGAATTCCGCCGCCATGCATTATAGTTGGTATCCCACTCAAATCTGAATCTTGCAGTCAGAAGGATATAAATGTAACCTGAACAATTCTTACCTTCTTGAAATAAAACTAATCTTAAGGAAAATCCTTAAGATTCGCGGTTTATTTTTTAATTTTACGTTCCCGACGTTTCGATAAAATCTTTAAGATTAGTTTTATTTCAATGTGTAGTATTCGCGTAAATATAAGAAATCAATTCTTACCTTCAATAACTTGCGGCATCAGCTCAGCAATAGTGTTGATAGCGCGCTCAGCTGAAGCGTAGTCGGGATTTTCATGATCTGCCACAAAATCAAAACATATTTATAACTAGACTATGAGTCGTACCAGCAGCTCACCCAGCAGTGGGCAAGCGGGCTACTGACCGGCGACAGCAGCGGCGAGGGCGGCGACGGCGGCGTTGAGCCGCGCGAGTTGCTGTGACAGGCGCGCCTGCGCGGCGCCCGCGGTCGCGGCGCTGGGCACACCGTGCGCTTGCGGCTACAGAATAAAGATGGCGCTGTCATACTTTTGTACCTCATTCCGTTGTCGGTGATAGTTAACGATATTTTCTACTACATAATACCAGATGACGCTGTTTTAAAGTTTTGAGTACTAAATCAATTACGAATCATATATTTACCTGTTTTAGCTTGTGCTGTGATTCTCGGATTCTATTGTTAGCACCAGAAGCGCTGCTGATAAATTTGAGCCGCTGTTTCTCCTTCTGCGCCGTATAGTCATCACTACCACCCGCCTGGCAGGCATCAGTCAGCATTTTCAAGCTCTCCTGCAGCTGTCGGTGACTGCTTTGCAGGTCTGATTGCAGCGGCTGGCCGTTGTGAAGGTGCGGACCGCAGGCTGCGGTGAGCTGGTCGGCAGAGCTGCTGAGTTGCTCGGCCGCCGAGATCAGTATCTTCTGGCAACTCGGATCAGCGATGCTGGGCGCTGTTACCTGTATCAAAAGCGATCAACAATGGTCAGTGGTAACTTTTGGATTAGACCGTGTAGAGCTCGTCCAGCCGCGCCTGCTCACCTGTGCGGCGGTGAGCAGCGCCTGCGCAGCGGAGGCTGCGCGCGCGCCACTGCGGTCTAGCTGCACAGCGTCGTCGCCGCCGAGCTGTTCGGTGAGCCGGTGCACGTGCGACAACAGCTCGGATGCTCTGCCACACGCCACGGCTGACAGCTCCACGATCTAAAATAAAAGTTATATGCCAGTGGACCTTCCCAATATACCATCTTCTATTTCCCTGGGTATAAATTTAACGGAATTTAGTATAACTATTTAAAAAACTGACCTCATTCTCTTTCTGTTTGCTAGCAGCAGGGCTGACAAGGAACTTGAGCTTGCCAGATGCAGCTACGTATTTATCAACTGCTTCATTCAACCCCTGTTATCAAAGTAAACACTGTAAGAATTCAACCAGTACCTGGTTCCTATATTTATTGAAATTGTCTCCTTACCGTAGAGTAAATTAACTGGCAATATTTTGTGTGTGGTTACCGCGGACGGCTAGGAACGGCTTGACAGCAACATTCACGCGAATTACAATGATATAATGACAGTGTAGCGGAGGTTCTATGTTCTATACAACAGTTTTTTATACCGATGCTAGTCAGTTAGATTTAGGATCCAAATATAAACGAAATATCTGAAAGTAAACTAATATGTAACCTTGAATGATCAGCTTTAATTTCACTGTTCGCCTCATAGTAAGTTGTTGTAGTCGGTAAAGACTAACCTCAGGCGAATCGACGCCTTCGCATAGCGCTCGGTTCGCTTCGCATAGTGCTTTAATATGCTGCATCATCGCTGCCTGACCTGCGTCATCGTTGAACGTACCCACTATCTTGGAATCTGAAAAAAAGTAGGCAGTCAGGTAAAACGTAAAAGAAGTTATAGTTTTTCTCGCAGGATTAATCTATACAGAGTTACGAGATTAACTACTTACCTTGTACTATTTCCGGCATTAGTTCAGTAATGGTTCTCATAGCTTCGCTAGCTGCTGCGTAATTGGGGTTCTCTCGATCTATCGCATAAAATTTAAAAATAAGAATTAACTATTAATAAAGATGCACAAGAAAGTAATGGTGAGGAAAAAATATTTCCATCAAAGTCATAGTATTTACAAAGTTATAGCTAAGAGTAGGTATACTAACCGGCTGAGGCAGCAGTTAGAGCAGCCACAGCAGCGTTGAGTCGCGCTAAACGCAGCGATAGACGCTTCTGTAGAGCGATGGCATCATCCTCCTTCATCAGGGCACAGATCATCGGCTGAAACCAGAAAGACTTTTAAAACAGTTTTCGTAATAACGACAATTTAGTGCGATATAAAAAAATGCGTTATTGTAAAAATCAAGTAATTTATCGGAAACAATTGACACTCTTACAACATGTAACGTTGCCGGAATGAATTAATAGATGTCGTTAGTGGAACACATGAAATCTTTCTGTTTTTGACTACCAGATGTCGCTGGTAAAACGCAGATAGTTCATGGCATTAACCAATAGATGTCACAGCAGTATTGTATAAAATTTACGGCATTAAATGATGTTGCATTCATAAAATATAATTTTTTTTTAGTGACTTACCTCTGTAAGCTGATCTTCGGCAGCTTGCAGACAGGTTTTAGCATCAGAAACGCTACTGATGAACTTAAGGCGATGCATGTCCTTTTGTGGGAAATCCTTGCCGGCGCCTACAAAAAAGATAATAGTATTGGACCGAATCAAGACTGGCGATAGTCATCCACCCAAAATTCGGCAAAGTTTTACGCGAGAATGAGTATTGATAACTTTTTCTGTCATTGTAGAAAGGGCATGTTAAATATGGAACAAGTTTATGTTAAAATTTCGTCTATAACTTGAAATGGAACTCTGAGTGAAAGAGATAAAAATATAATTCTGTAGCAAAAGCGAAAGAATAGACTGATGTTGTGGAAGAGATACAGATGAGAGGGAGAATGTAGTGGTAATGTTTTTTCCTACTACTGCCGATCTATCTCACCACACACAAAAGCCCCATCGGGTCTACCCCGAGTGACCACTAGTTGCTAGAACTGGCTCACCGTCATGACCAGCCTGGCAGGCGGCAGTCAGCATATCCAAGGACTGTTCCAACTCGCGGTGACTATAGTCCATGTCGTGCTGCAAGTACTGACGCTTCTGCATGTGAGGGCTGCAGCCTGCAGAGAGGGACCCTGCAGAGTTGCGAAGCTGTTCCGCTGCAGAGATCAACGCATTCTGGCAGCGGGCTTCGGTGATACTTGGGGCTGTGACCTGAACCCAATGTAAGATGAAATGTTAGTATAATTATTTTTGTAAAACAATTACTAATGTAAGTTTATGTTATTAAAACATAGATGTCGCTTTATAATTCTGAAACACGCTGCAGGAAAATACTAGAATCACAGTAGGTATAATGATTACCAACACAGATTAGGATCGCGTGCAAAAATGAACAGACCTAGCAACATAATTTGCAGAACAAACTGTCGTTGGGGTAGAAAGGCTCGTAAAATATCGACCACGACCCGGAACCCGTAGCGTAAGGCACTCCCCACAATGTGGACCGAAGAACCTAGAAACTTAACATTTGTGAGAAAAATACTTATTTTTCTTTCACGGTTCATATACCTGTGCAGCGGTAATCAGCGCCTGCGCACAATCAGCCGTGTGAGCCCCCTTCCTGTCCAGCTGGTCATGTCCCCCCAGTTCTTCTGTCAGCCGACGCAAGTGAGCCAGCATCTCGGCCGATTTTCCACACGCCGTTGTTGCCAACTCAATGATCTAAAAGCACACAAATTATATGAAGCAAAGGCATTCTGCGACAAAACCACGGCACTTAGTATGAGCTATGAAAGTTAAATATACGAAACAAGTGATCGAGGTTTCCATACATAAAGGCAGGTAGGTGCCACGACTCGTAATGGAATGGCAATGTCTTGATATTTATTACTTTAGTTTGAGAGATTGTTCATACAAATAATGGGCATAAGTGGCATTTACTATACCATAATCACTCGATTTTTAATCGATTGTGATAGTGACATGACTCTATAGGATTTAGTTAAATCACAGGTCTAGTTAAGGGTGCAATATACACATACCTGCTTCTCCTTCCCCTTGTCAGCAGCAGGACTGACGAGGAACACCAGCTTGCCTGATGCCGCAGAGAACTTGCAAGCGGCGTCATTGAGATCCTGATAAATCATTACTGTATTACTTAACCTTCACGATTGTCAGAGTATTTATATGCTAATCAGCTGGGATCATTCGGTTATTATGGCATGAAAACAGATACTTAATTATTCATACAACCCTATGTTGATGATATTCTTATCAAAATGTATCTTTCTCCGGAACAGTATAGATTCATTCGCAGAGAAGTGACGGCGGTGGATGTGTGTAACGGATATTCACGCGAATATTTGTTTAAAGGTGAAGGAAAACATCGTGGGGAAACCTGCATATCTGAGAGAACCCCTCGAAAGATATGTGAAGTCGTGGTGGACAATGGCCGAATCCCCCTCGCATTGAGGGGAGGCCCGTGTCCAGCATTGGAACATTAAAAAAGGGCTGGAATTATTATTATTATTTGTTTAACATTATTAACTTTACGTGCTGCAAACGGTCTACAATCGCGTACCTCAGGTCGTGCTGCGCCGGCGCATATGGCGCGGCTCGCGTCGCACAGCGCCGCCGCCCGCTGCTGCATGCCCTTGCGCGTGGCCTCGTCCTGTCCGCGACTCGCCACCTCAGTGTCTGGTGCCAATATCACATTAATATCTTGAATATCGAGGGTCAATAACGATATCCAAGTGTCAAACGTGTCTATTCTTACTCAAATTATTTGAATACCTTGCATTGATTTCTTATATTTACGCGAATACTATACACATTGATATAAAACTATTTAATAAATTTTAATAAAATAAAACCAAGCGTACCATTGCAAGACCTCAAGACACAGTGAGCTCTTTCTGCGTAGATCGGACCGCCAGTAACAACTAAATATGAGGGTAACCCCATCAAACTATGACACTAGGACGTCAACCATCTCAGTCCTCCCGTGACCATGGTTCCCTTAAAGCAGCCGAAACGTCGGGAACGTAAAAACAAAAAATAAACGCGATAGAATCCTTAAAAATAGTTTTATTTTAATGAATAACTTGTTATTTATTTGTGGCTTCGAAAGGAGAAGAGATAAACATTATGGAGGTGAGAAGGACGCTTTACCTTTCACAATGTGCGGCACCAGCTCTGCTATTGTATTCACAGCGAGCTCGGCGGTCGCGTAGTCTGGGTTTTCGCGATCTGACATTATAAAAAGAAATAGCGACTGTAGCGACCACTTCAACCGCACCAGAAGCTCAGATGGCGCTGCAGACGCATTCAGAACAATAGACAATTGTCAACACAATCCTGAATCGCGCTACAAAAGTTTTCGTAGCAAGTAACATATATACGAGATCCCGGCAATATCCGTTGGGGCATAGCGTCCGCCCCGCCAGGCATACCACCACCTGGCTGGAAGATCTTCCCTTTTCCGCTAAATACCTAATAAGTTAAAAATAAATTAACATTGAAATAAAAATTTAGGCATGTTAGAAAATGCACTCAGCGCATCCCCACCACCATTGGCCGATCACTGAATATTTTAAATAACTTACCAGCTGCAGTGGCGACCAGGGCGGCCACGGAGGCGTTTAGTTGCGCTAACATTTGCGCTAACCGACGCCGCGCTTCCATCTTGTCAGCATCACTTGATGGAGATTTGGTCTGCAAAAAACAATATCTGGATCATTCTGGCTGCTAGGACATAGTGCCTTTTTTATATAATGTGTAATAAGAATAGTGTACAATATTTTAAGGGTTGAATGAGTAGGTCATACCAATCGCGTTGCTGTATAAAATGAATGTGTAAATCAAGTCTGTTTTCTTTTTAAGGACGGCAAACCAGTAGCGTTACATCGCGAATTTAGTACGTGGTGCTATTTTAAAATGTCTTATAATTTGATTTACTTCTTTGGGAATGTTATCTGTATAACCTACCCTGTACCCGAGAATGAAATTGTATTGCGTTGATTTGTTTTCTTTTAAGGCCTACGTTTTACCCATGGTCAAGAAAAACTAGCTAGATTACAAACTATTCCGAGTCTCAAGTCCATAGCATTCGTTGTTGCTTAAATGTTCAGACGGACAGATATAATCGTGAGTCGCGACGCACGCACCGTAAGCGTTCTGCCATTTTGGTACGGAACCCTAAAAAAATTACTGTAGGAAATTATTATCAAGGTAAATAATACTATTAATCGTAAATCTATCAAAATAATTATGTGATAATAGGACAGACAAGTTTCATTCCAATACACTAGCTGTAGGTACATCCCGAACTATGAAACCTGTTTTATTGTGGTTAACATACCATGGTCTGGGGGCTAAGCCAGTAACACCAGACCAGGACAAATTACGAAAATATTATTTTCGAAATACATTATTTTATCTCATTGATTATTAATTTTGTCACCTTGCCATAATATTATTGTTGGCACATCTCAGCTGTCCAAAAGTAGTTTTTTTAAAATAGGGGCGGCCTAAGTTACCAAGGGGCAATTAAAACAGTTGGTACTTACTTGTGTAGTCCGATTTAATCATAAACCACAGCAGTATAATCACAGTTCACGGTAATTTTATTCAACTTTAATATTAACAATCGCAATACACCAATATTAACAATTCTCCAAGCACTAGCACTGCAGCACAACCTCACTCGTTGAAGTTTGGCGCACGACTCTCTGCATTTCTCCCCGTTGCGGCCCGGCTCGACTCTATCCCCACTCAAACCTCTTTCCAATATCGCGGTCTGCGATTCGTCGAGCCGGACCACGTGGGCTGCCGATAGTACTTAGTCAATACAACGCTTGCACATCAATAATAACTATCAAATAATATTAATTAACAGTCGGCCATCTGATCGTACAGTACGACCTCGTACTGTTAATTATCACAACAGGCATTTTTAATTTATCGACTTATTAAGATATATACATTATTTATGATATCTAATAGTATAATTAGTTTTAGTTTTGCATTATACAGGCGATACAAAGAAAATATTGTGGATCACTTGTCTGAAGGTTATGTTATGACAAGCATGAATTTAGAAATACCGACGGAAAGTGTTATTAGATCATAGACGTTATACTATTCGTCATCATACCAGTACCAACGGCGAATCAGTCGTCACTGGCCCGCAGGGCACTGTGTATGGAACACCAACAGCGGAGCAGTCGTCACTAGTCCACAGGGTGTTTTGTTATTCATAATACCAATACCAACGGCGAACCAGTCGTCACTGGCCCACAGGGCATTTTATGGAACACCAACGGCGGATCAATCGTCACTGGTCCACAGGGCGTTATAAGGTTTATAGTCATGTAACCTATTTTAGAAAATTTTACCATACCTATAATTATCTGGCACAAATAAATGTTCAACGCTGTGCGAGACAATGAATAGCATTCGACATAGGCATAAGCATTAATATGTAGTTCGTTAATTAGCAAGGGAAAAACAAAAATAATTTATTTAAAAACAAAATCTTAAGTACCTATCTATTATCTATCTATTATTTAATCGTCCTAAAAAGTTGATTCTGCTCTATTCACTGTCATCGACCGTGTTATCGTCACTAGAGGAATCGTGTGGGCGTTTAAAATTTAACCATGGTTTAATTTTGTCAACAGCCACGACTGTCGTGTAGGGTCGGTTACCCTTTCGTGTGAGGGGAGTATCTTCGATTTGATACCTGTCTAGATCATATACTTTTATTACTTTATAGGGGCCCTGATATTTAGGGACAAGTTTCTTGCTGCTGCCTGTGGCAGGAACTTGTCGCTCGACCCTGACTAAGTCACCTACCATATATTTTGAGGGTTTAAGATGGTTTCTGTCGTACCTTTCCTTTTGAGCTTTTTGATAGGATCTTACGTGATTGTTTATTTGTTCCCTTATGTCTGATAGGTCTTGACCGTTTGAATTGTTTGTAACATCATTAGCTAATTCCGTTCTAATTCGACTGTCATACGTGCCGTATGGCTTAATTCCGAATAATGCTTCAGAAGGTGTACGATTTATGCCCCTGTTGATAGTGTTGTTCAAACCCCACTGCACATCGGGCAAGTGTTGGTCCCATTTATTTTCCGGGGAGCCCACACATTTAGCCGTTAATGACTCTATGAGTGTTCTATTGTATCGCTCCACCTGTCCGTTGGCTCTGGGGGTTGAGACAGCGTTAAGGACGTGTTTGATATTTTGTTTCAAAACAAATTTTTTAAATAAATCACTAGTAAAAGTGGTGCCGCGGTCAGTTATAATCCTGCGAGGGACCCCGAATATACCAAAATATTCTTTAAAAACCTTAATAGTGGTTTGAGATTTAGTATTTTTAACCGGCTTCAAATAGATATATCGAGTGAACGCATCTATAAGGACTAGGATATACATATTTCCCCCTGCACTACGGACAAAAGGACCCACATGATCAGCATGGATCGTATCAAAAGGAGTATCTTTCTTTTCTATCGGATGAAGCTCACCAGGCTTTTTACCTCCTGTGCCTTTTGCATAAGCGCATTCTAAACAAGACTTGACATATTTTCCTACAAACTTATGCATGTTTGTGAACCAAAAGGTTCCTTTGATCTTCTCCAAAGTTTTGTCAAGAGCGAAGTGGCCCACATCGTCGTGGTTTTGTTTTACTACTTGCCAGCGAACTCCCTTGGGTACGACCCACCTGTCCCCTTCCTTAGTGATCCTAAAAAGCTTATTATTTTTGAGTTTATACTTTTTCCTAATGTCGGTCGCATTTTCCATGTCAGGGTTACTAAGTATTCCTATAATTCGTTGTATATTATCATCTGCGCTTTGGACAGTGCGGAGCCAGTCAGAGTTCGTCGTAATAGCTAAAACGTTAAGGGGCTTTTGAATAGGGTTGCGGCTAAGAGCATCTACGTGGGTCATTCGGTGACCCGCTCTGTACTCAATGCTGAAATTATACTCTTGCATCTGTTCCCACCAACGAGCTACACGAGGGATCATATCTCTCTTTTGGAACGTGGCTCGCAGTGAGCTGCAATCAGTGACGACCTTAAACGGGACCCCAATTAGGTATACACGAAATTTTTGTAGGGATGCTACTACAGCAAGGGTTTCCAAATCATAGGACGAATAGTTTTGTTCTTCTGGGGTGGTTTGTCTACTGAAATAGGCAACTGGTTTAAGGGCTTCGTGGCCGTCCCGTTGGAATAGGATGCCAGCTAGACCAATTTTACATGCATCCGTGTGGAGCTCTGTATAAGCTTGGGGATTGTACAACGCCAAGGTTGGTCTCTGAGAGAGAGACGTTTGTAGTTGCCGAAATGAGTTCTCTTGGTCTGTGCCCCACAGCCATTTAGAGTCTTTCTTAAGAAGTTGTGTTAGTGGTCTGGCCATTACCGAAAATTGTGGGACAAACCTTCGGAAAAAACTTGCAAGCCCCAGAAACTGACGTACATTATGCTGATTTTGTGGCACTGGAAAACGCTCAACAGCTTCTATCTTTTTGAAACCAGGGCGAATTCCACTAGAAGAAATTTCAAACCCTAAATATTCCACGGTTTCACTAAAAAAGACGCACTTACATAATTTAAATGTAAGTCCAGCTTGCGCAAACAGATCCAGAACCATTTCTAACCTTCCTATACCTTCGTTAAAACTTTTGCTAGGAATAATTACATCATCAAGGTAAGCCATAGCTTCCTTGTGGCGGAGAGAACCTAAAACTTGATTTATTATTCTCTGAAATGTTGCTGGCGCGTTTGAGAGGCCGAATGGCATACGATTAAATTCGTAATGTCCATCCGGCGTCACAAAGCCAGTTTTAAGCCTATCGGTCTCGTGAATAGGTACCTGGTAGTACCCAGATGCTAAATCCAAGGTAGAATAAAATTGGTTACCTGAAAGGACATCCAACTGGTCATCAATAAGTGGCATTGGAAAGTTATCCTTAACAGTTTTGTTGTTAAGTGCCCGGTAATCAATGCACAATCTGAGCTCACCAGTTTTTTTTTTTACTAAAACTATGGGACTGGCATAAGGAGACGTAGAGGGACGAATTATATTGTTATCTAACAACTCTGAAATAATTTCCCTAACTTTTTCCTTCTCAGTATATGCTAGACGGTAGGGCCTATAAACCACGGGTTCATTATCATGGAGATTAATCGACATGGTTCCAATCGTGGTGCTTCCTAACTCCGTAAGCGTAAGAGCAAAGCACTTTCGGTGCTTGTTTAACAAGGTCAAAAGCTGTGTTTTCTGATCAAGGGTCAAATTGCCACCAATATTGATGTCAGAGTCCTTTATGCTTTCCCCGTCATTATTGTCCGATCCATGAAGTTGGACGGTCATAACTGACGAGACAATTTCTTCCCGAGCTTTAAGGCCACGGGCAAGCAAGAGATGTCTAGGCAACGCTAACAAGGACCGTGACAGACCATTAACAACAATGTGCCCCCTTCCGCCTTCTTCGAAGCGAAACAAACCTGACGGAACGTAATATTGATTTCCTTTGAATTGTCTAACACCGCCCTCAACATAGATATTGCCATTAAATGTAGCATCCGTGTAGGCACTCACAACTGTAACTCCTCCGACTTTAATATCATTGCAACAATAAATATTAACTTTATTGCTGACGGTGGCGACAAGGTGGTCTAGTTGTGAAATTTCTAGACAATTGCTAGTTTTTTCCACGATAATATGAGACTGTTCGGTAAAAGTTTGCCCTATTATCAATGCGACATGCATGGTATGATCGGGGACTATTAACAATTCCAGTTCAGCGTCTACGTCATCGATTCGAATTTGGACCATTTTTTTACCTATACAACTCACCATGGAGTTGCCAAACCCACGGAGGGACGGGAGATCATCAACTATGTAATCGGTTCCAATGTTTTTAAATTCAGATAAGCGAATCATGGAGCACTCGCTACCAAAATCGATGTACGATGTAATGGGATAGCCATTGACTAAGGCGGTTTTGAAATATTTGCGATTAGGTTCAGATTCTATTGGAGACGGTGTTCGAGATGGTGCTGGTAAACTAGATGCAAAGTTAACGGGGCTTTCACCATAAACACGCATAACCTTTTTTTCACCAGATTGGACTTTGGCGTAACATTGCTCTACTTCATGCCCGATTCTACCACACCGTGTACATTTTTTTATAGGTTGTGTGCATTGCGACGTATAGTGACCATCTTTCTTACAGTTTCCGCAACGACTGGGTCGGAGGGATGGTGTCGCTTGCGGTCTGGGAGGGGGTAATCCCCCAGAGGGTTTGCGATCAGTATATACTCTAATATTACGGGTATTACGAAGGTACGCCAACAGTTTATTGGGGTCATCGAACTGTGCCGCCTCAGCACCGAGCCTAACTGAACGATCGTCGATTCCATGCAGTATACATTCTACGGCGCGTCTCCCAGTGATACCACTACCTCAAGTGCGAGATTTATAGTTAACTTTCCGGTAGTTAACTATATAGTCCGACGTGAATACGTCTGAACTGACAGTATACCCAAAACGTTCGCGTCTAAATACCAATCGTATTCCATTGGTAAACAAAAAGTTTGCTCGATGAGTGAAACCACAATTAGGCCCGTTATGTTGGCTTTTACGTTTTCTGATTACGTTTGGGTATCACAATACGACTAAATGAGACAAGATACATATATTTTGTTTTATGTCCTTATCGTTGTGACTGGTTTTTCGGACCAACAATACAAGTTGAAAGGACGAACAAAAAATCGGTCACACGCGATCCGCGCGATGCATGTCTAGATAAGACTAAGAATTCTCATCCGATATTATTTCCTTTTCAACCACATGAGTAACACAGAGAAAGGTGAGTTAGCCAGGCTAAAAGTGTTGAATAACTTAATTTTATTTTCGTTGATATTTTTTATATTGGTGTGAGCTTATTTAATGGTTATAAGGTACCTATCTATATTTAAATTTTCTTTATTAGTACGATGGACGCTAAAAAGGTTTGCAGCTCATAATAACAGATTAGACAGAGGAGGTGGCATATGCTACCTACTTCGATCTACCTCACACTAGCGCATAAAATCGTAGACAGAGAACTGTCAAGGCTTGAATATGTCAAGATTGTATTTCTAGGAACAATATCATTTTATAGAAAATAGTTTGGGACATTCAGGATGAGCCAAAACCGACAAGAGTTGTTCGCTCACAAAACACTTAAAAGAAAATGGTAGCCACGTACGTAGCGAAAATAGGTCCCATTGTGACGATTGAACAAGGGGTTCGTAGGACAATTAATGCAGAGCGGTAGGTAGACCACAGTCTGTTTACCACAAACTATCATCGAGTTTCGGAAAACCAACCCATAGAAGTGCATCATCCTGCACCAGGACAACGCAAGCCCGTACATCAACGGTTCCGGTGTATAGTGAAGAAGCAGTCGAATATTTTTTATCGGCAATTTGGAGTACCATACTTCGGCGTGGAACAAATATTATAACGACTGGTTTGGGCGTATGGAAAAGTGCATGAAATACCGTGGGGAATACTTTTTAAACAATAAAATGTATATAACGTTCTAGTTGTTTATTCTTTTCTCAAACGACAAAACTTAATAGGCATGCCACGTTTACTAACTATATTATTAGGTACTATCCAGGGATGTTCTTGATATCTTCTCTCCATGGTGATGCTTATAATTAATATAGAAGGATAAATCCTTAATCTTTAATTGAAATATTCTAAACATTACACATGATAATTCACAGAAACACAAGTATTGGAAAATAAAAATACATCACTAAATGTTCCAACAAGAAACCAAACTAAGAAATAATCAGTATTACAGGTAGCCACTTTTCCTCTTCCAGCTAATTCTGGGTTCTATTCTTTTTCGCTGTTTCCAATCGGTTCCACAATTATTTTTCGCTGAGGTCCGTAAAGGATTAAAACTCTGCACAGAAGTGTTTGTCTCGCTTATCTTGATTATGAGCACTAGCCAGCATCCTCTAGCCAAGAAAATTACGCATTGGGTACGTTATTATGTAATTTAAACATGATTTAATATCAATATTGTTTTCACAATGACTTTCCACGTTTCACAGTTTACTTCAAAATTCCATTGACAGATTGATTGTAGTGAACACGTCTTAACTGTTAGTTTACTGTTAGTATACCTAAACCGTGCGAGTGTAAGCTCCCATACTATACAAAAGTATGCTCGATTGACTGAAACGTAAGTTATGGCCGTTATGTTGGCTTTTACGTTTTCTGTAAAACCATAAATCCACCACATAATCTAGAGGAATAATATTTCTTGTATAGCTATTTCGTTTTCAACCATATGAGTAACAGAGATCAAGCCAAGTCGGTTGTCAAATGACTGACAATTTTTATTCTGGTTAAAACAATATTCGATTACCTTGACGACGCCATTTTCATTTCTTCATGTCACATCCATTATTTTATTTATAATGTGTATTTATTGAATTTAATATTGCTATTAATTACTTGACACTGGCAAAATACCCGCTAAGTTGCGGGTGAGGCCATTTGCATATCCATTTTATTTCATCGCATTTCATTTCGTAAAAGAAGAAGAAAACAATATTCATATTTCAATTTGCCATCATTGTTTATAAATTGATGGAAGCCATTCAGTTTTGAAAGTAAAGAACACGAGCAAGAACTAACAAGCGGACTTATTATTTGCTAGCCTAAGTATTTCTGAAATGAAATCAAATGTCCCACAATTTGAGTTCTTGGTAAAATGTATACTACGGTAAGTAAAAGCTAAAAGCCGTAAAATGCGTGGTTGCATTCGTCAAGTCCCAGTTCTAGGTATACCGGTACTGCACCGGTGCCTATCTGCAGGCGGTCACTGGGGCCATCGGCACCAGTCGGGCCGCGACAGTTGATTATCCAGATACTTTATTTTATGTACAGGTAGTACCCATATTTCTCTTTAACGTAAATAATACTCATGCGTAAATCTCAATTCTGAAATCTAAAAAAAAATGTGAGGAAACCTGCATGTCATGGGCCAGCGTGGTGGAATATAAGCTGAATTAACCTCATATTAACGAGAAGTGTGTGTAGTGTACTATCGATAAAATTGGGTGCACTTCAATGAACTGCACCTCTGCCTACTACTTAGGAGATTCCAGGCGTGATGGTGTTTCTCTCTTTACCTAATAGCTTATGTAATCAAATATTGTATTTTCAGGAGGATGGAAGAACTGTAGATTCAAACTGTCAGGACAATAATCCTGCCACCATTCCAATTCAAAAATCCACTATAATTTTCATTGTTGGCTGAATAGAAATCGAACCCACCGCCACCCGGTGCAATGAGTTGAGCGGCCTGCGCTCAAACCACTAAATAAAGATGCCTTAAACATTTCACATTGTGTTTTATTTTCATTGACCTAATGTGATAATGGATATGTGGAGTGTGTGTATATAAAAGGTAGTTTAAAAGTAGCGCCTGTAGCAGAGAAAGTAAAAAGCAGGAGGCTAGTTTGGTCACGTTATCAAAGGAGACGAGAAGCATTTTGAGCGCCTAAAAGGGCTATTAGTATGAATATGCATAGATAGAGTGAGAGGAAGACCCACGAAGTGGTAGAAGTTTGTATAAAAAGTGATATGAAGGAGATTAATGTATGAAAAAGACATACTGCGGCGATCCCAAATAATGGGAAAAGGTGAGGCAGCTGATGATGATTTTACTGATTTCTAATATATATTTACCTAATTTAGATTGAGTTTAATTGCAAACAAGAGCCTTAGTATGAGGTTATGCCGTTTTTTGACGTAGAGAAATCCTTATGGATACCCGCAAGCTCTGCGGGAGACGAGCGGGTTATGTCGGACTACTACCGACTTAAACCCCACGGTATACCATCGTCTACCTTTGTTGGGGCGCTGTGGGATAGCACTAGCATGCACTGCGACATCCAACGAGGTTATGCCCTAGCTCCACCCTTGATATAGTGTGAA
This sequence comes from Pheosia tremula, assembly GCA_905333125.1. NCBI lineage: Eukaryota > Metazoa > Arthropoda > Insecta > Lepidoptera > Notodontidae > Pheosia > Pheosia tremula. The sequence continues at coordinate 418,795 of HG995420.1, forward strand.
CATTCGATAGTAGTGATGGCCATCTTGGTAGAATACTCGCTTTGGAGACAAATTGCGCAGATTCAAACGCGGCTCCCGCTAGGACTTTCAGATTTTTACGTGCGCATCACGTTTTCAATCATGAATCATTGGCTGTACCGACGGTAAAGCAAACATCGTAAGGAAACTTGCTCGTTCCTCAAAATTTATGTGAAATTTACCAAATGGCCCTGGGTCAGCGTGGTGGAGGAATATGCCCGGTATAATGACAATAGGCTCGCCCCCTATTTCATTGGGACCAAATACCATTGGCGAAATGTGGGTGTACAGGAGTGCACCTCTGCCTACCCCTTCGGAGATTGCAGGCGTGATGGTGTATTAGTAGGTAACAACCAACTATTTTATCCGACAATCTATTCAGAGAAATGGCTGTGTTGCGTAGGTGTTAATTAAACATGATATATCAATAACTTAATACATTTTTTTCGTTAACTTTTTGTCGTTTCACGGTTTCACCAACAAAATCATAAGTGACGACGCGAACTATAAAAGTGAACGTTTCCGTACGATACGTATCGTAAAATCTTTCAAATTTATGACTCGCACTCGTGCAATTCGTACGTCTAAAAGTATTCGGTTAACTTATGAAAAATCTCCCAAAATGTCTATGCGTACTATAAAAGTAGGTTTAGGTTTCTCTATGGTACGAAATTATACCTAAGTAAACTTGTGACTCACACTCGCGCATGTCGTACAAAATCGTTAACTTTCAAAGTTTCCGTGAGCAAACGATCGAATGTTTACTACATATAGTAACGAAAAAAACTCACACTCGGCACAAATGTTTTAGATATCGCCCGCTAGGGGCGTTTTTTAAGTCTCTATACAAAATGTCCAAATACGGTAGTTTGTAAACTATAAAGTTAGCTAACGAAAAATCTCACACTTGAGGTACACATCTGTTTACTAAACACAGCTTGTCATAGTAATATTCCTCCAGAGAATCAGTGTAACGAGCTCTTTTGCCTAGCATGTCGCTCAACATTTGCCCGTAGTTCTCTTCAGATGGAAAAGTTGCTAAAAGTTTATCCTGCCATTCTGTCCATGAAAACAAAACTGAAGACAGGCCCTCGTACCATCGCTGGGCACGGCCCTTTAGTTTTGGTAAAGCAAAATGGACGGTTTGTTTCTCTGTCCAATTATAGATAGTGGCGCATTCATTAACTTTATGAATCCACATAGTCATAGTTTGTTCTCGTTTGCATGGATCGAACTCAGGCACTGTATTATTCATGGACCCTAATTTATCCAAGCTGTTATTAGACATAGATCTTAAAATAGAGACAAGGTCAGTAATGTTGTGGTTATTGTTCAAAGTTTGGGTAAAAGGCTCACCATTGACACGCCGTTCCCCATTTGCACGACGGGGTGACCTGCTGCGCGGCGATCGGCATCGATGACCGTGCACAGGTGTCATGCGTGAGCTCCGTCTAGCAGAGCCGCTCGGAAAAGGACTCCGAGACCGATGCTCACCAGCACGACGGTCATCATAGGTGTTAGTGCGACCGGGATGGTTCCAAGTGCGAACGTCGTCACTGCCGCCATTGTAGCCACCGCTTCGGCGATGGGCCCGGTGGATGCGGCTGGCACCGTGGTGATCATTTTGGATGACAGCGCTGCCGACGTCCCAAGCAGCGGCCCGAAGATTCCTGGTGCGATGGTCGGCATTTTCATCGCGATGATTACGCAGCACGCGGCCATGCGCCAATTCTCTCGTTTGGCTCCTTGGGTGGTGAACGCGGCCAGTTTCGAGAACTGATGGAGAGCGGCTCAGCTGACCTCTGGAATTTCGACTGGAACGGCTGCGCGAGCGACGCCGGGGCAGGTTGCTTGCCTCCGACCTCCCAGTACTTCGAGAGCGCCGACGAGATTCGCTGGGGCCCGGCAGTATTGGGCTCGCCGGAGTATAGTCGGCCATTAGATTGCCCTGAAATATAGATATTTACCGCATAGACACTGTTTAAATTCAAGGATTATTCAACGTGTAAAACATAATTAAGATATGTATATATATAGTTAAAAAGGTTTTTGTTTTTAAATAAAAATGGATGAATCGATTTTTTTTTTTTTTTTTTTTTTTTTCTTATTTTTTTTTTTTTTTTTTTTTTACTTAAATTTTAATCCTTTACTGGTTAAATTGGATGTGGACAGCAAGACGTCTAACGGATACATATTTATATAAGGGGTACCAATAACAGGGCAAAATGGTTTTGAGTTCTGCTAGTAGATAGTTTACAAAGAGGATATTCCCAAAAAAAAATATTCAAAAATTGATCATTTTAATGACTACATTAGCACCACCGACTGCGCGGTTGGAGGTTACTGGTAATTCCATTTTGATTTACTATTTCTAAGAAAAGAAAATTTTCCGAAATAATGTAGGTACACAAAAGTAATGGTACTCAAGGTTGGGTAGATAATTTTATTTATTGCGAAACCTTTGTCTTTTGGAACAACTAATTAGAGGTTGTACGGATGAAATAGAATGTATATTTATCATGAAATATTAACATGTGAGCGTTTGGTTCAATCCCACTTCTGAAATGTTGGCACATCTCAGCTGTCCAAAAGTAGTTTTTTTAAAATAGGGGCGGCCTAAGTTACCAAGGGGCAATTAAAACAGTTGGTACTTACTTGTGTAGTCCGATTTAATCATAAACCACAGCAGTATAATCACAGTTCACGGTAATTTTATTCAACTTTAATATTAACAATCGCAATACACCAATATTAACAATTCTCCAAGCACTAGCACTGCAGCACAACCTCACTCGTTGAAGTTTGGCGCACGACTCTCTGCATTTCTCCCCGTTGCGGCCCGGCTCGACTCTATCCCCACTCAAACCTCTTTCCAATATCGCGGTCTGCGATTCGTCGAGCCGGACCACGTGGGCTGCCGATAGTACTTAGTCAATACAACGCTTGCACATCAATAATAACTATCAAATAATATTAATTAACATTATCAACAATCAGCCCACGCAAAGATAAAACACGCCATATTGAAAGGAGCAGGTAATTTGGAACCATTTGCCATCGGCGCCGTGGCTTAGTTGGTTAAAGCGCCTGTCTAGTAAACAGGAGATCGTGAGTTCGAATCTCGCCGGGGCCTAGTGGGATATTCTTTTTACCACATATTTATTTACTAGCTGAACATTTTTTTTTAATTTCAATTAGTTCACTAAATATTAAAAGCCGGTATAAAATATAATTTCTGACTTATTTAAACATACTTGAAATGGCACAATTTATAAAAAAAAAATTCGTCCTTTTCCCAATAGAGCCCACCCATTTTCATTACCATTTTCATAGATAATATATTTTTTCTAAAAGTAGATCTCATTATAACCTATCATCATTCAAAGTTTAATTAAAACTGGTTTTTTATATAGATTTTATGACTATCCAGCGGGAATCCATTTTATCCTGGCATAAAAAAAAATATTCTATAATAATTATGCTGACACACTGACTGACTCTTTAATTCATAGAGAATGCGACTGAAGAATACCGGATTCGGCCTCTGTATCAGAAATAATGTACCCACCCAACCAAGCAAGCAAGCACAGACAACCAAACCAACCAACCAAGTTACCATCTGTGGCTATACATAGAACAGCTGGTCATATACCTGATCCCACAGGTCCTCGACCCCCTGCAGGTTATTCTTAGCGCCAGATATCGAGCTGATGAACTTGAGTCGCTGCCTCTCTTGCGGCGAATCATCAGACATCTCCACGTCGCTTGCGCCAACACCTGTACATGAGTAAAGTACATAAAAAATAACCTAACAAAACGTTCTAGGTATCGCCCCATAAAAAGTTGTGGGGTTAGATATACTTTTACTAATTCCATAAATGCAGCTCCATAGTACGCCCTGGAGATAACGTTCCGGCGCATTTCAAATAGGCGTTGTTTATAGGCCTATATCTTAGCAAACGACATAAATTATAACAAAAATAGCGTATACTTATTTTTTTCCAAACGTCACAATGGTTATATCCCACTAATATTACACATTATTTATCAAAGAGACACATTTTTTGCAGATAAAACAATTGACAACTTCAAAATTCAACTTCCCACCAAAAAGCCATGTGACCTTTATAGTATAATAGACCTTTCAATATATTTTTCATCACACTTGCTCGTAAAATGGCTCTTATTGCGCCGACCTTAGGTTAGGTTATCATATGCAATCCAGGCTCGACTGTAATGACCAACTTAGCTCACTTAAATATATCATAATTTTCTAATACACTATTATTGTTACACCATATCATAGATGTCGTCTACTCTACAAAAACACTGGGAAAGGTACTGTACCCAAATAACTAGTTAGTCAAGCAGGATACGTACCATGCATGTTAGCATACGCATCTTTTAGTCTATCCAAAGCTTTAGCGACGTCCATGCTCCTTGCGTGGAGCTGGTCGTCCATGTGCCTCCTACTGGGGCCTTCCACCAGCGGCTTCCAGACCACGGCGAGATGCTGCACCGAAGACGACAGCCCCTCTGCCGCTACGGTCAGCGCGCTGCGGCAGTGCGGCTCGTGGATCGCAGGTGCGGTCAACTGGCGGCAGATCAAATCATACACAAATAGCTCAGAACACCGCTATGACAGACAGCGTCACGACGCTAATATGCCAGGAGTCGTGACGCCACTATGCCAGGCGGTGCGCAGTTACGCTACTATGCCAGGAGTCGAGATGCCACTATGACAGGGCCGCAAGTCTGCTAACACAATTGATTCATAATCGAACGGCAACCGCATAGTAACTGTCACTTTTGACAGATATCCCTTACAATATCTGTCAAAATTGACAGTTACTATGCGGTAGCTGTTCGATTATAAATCGATTGTGTTAGCAGACTTGGGGCCCAGGTTTCGCGATAGTCTACCAAAGCTACGATAGCTACATTAAATCTGACCTGTGCCGTGGCGAGCAGGTCCCGGGCGGCGGCCACGGCGCGCACGCCGGCCTCGTCCAGCTCCTGCGCGCCAGGCTCGGCCGCCGCCAGCCCCGTCAGCTCGTTGGCCGCCATTAGCAGAAGCGAGGTTTTGTCACCCACATCCTTGGCTAGGTCTATGATCTGTAGAATATAACAGTTGTGTAGCCTATTGCAATAGAGTATGGCACCAATCATACTAGTAGAGTCGCCTTTTCTGTGACTCAAGTCAAGATAGTTTCACGTTCTTCTCACCTCATTCTCCTTGTCCGCACTAGCGCCGCGACCGAACGTGAAAATCAGCTTTCCAGCTATGTCAGCGTACTCGTTTGACGCCTCTTGCATTTTCTACAAACATACGCCAAGAATAATTGCTCATGCAGTGCTTAATAAACGGCTTTTCGGTTGTTACACTATGCCCCCCTATTTGGCTCCCGAACGGTCTTTTAAGACCAAATAACAGTTAAAATTAATGACAATGTTTTACCTACCACACAGCTTGAGAATGTTTAAAAGTAGGTACTATTATAAAACTATAATCATCACCATCATTCCTGAAGGTTCAGAACAACCACATTGCACACCTCATGATCCTCGGTGCCTGCGAGCGAGCAGATCTTTTTGGTGAGGTCGAACAAGTAGCGCATGTCGTCCTCCATCTCCTTGCGTTCTTGAGGGTTTTTGCTGCTCGCCAGGATCTGGGCATCTGAAAGAAGTAAAATGCTTATCAAAATGCTGGGAGCTGATCTCCCCTTAAGACAGAATGACGAGTTCCAGGGCATATAAGAGTATGGACTTGAGGATTTTATCGCGTTTATTTTATGTTTTTTTACGTTCCCGACGTTTCGGCTGCTTTACAGCAACCACGGGAGGACTGAGGTGTTAGACGTTTTAGTGTCAAAGTTAGAAACTGGGGAATCCTCATATTTAGTTGTTGTTCGCGGTCCAATCTATGTAGAACGTGGTCACAGTATTTTGAGGTATTTTAATGGTGCGCTTGGTTTTGGATTTAATTATGTTAATTACTGGATCCCAAGTTTTACAAATGAATGCGATAAAATCCGTAAAATTAGTTTTATTTCAATGTGTAGTATTGGCGTAAATATAAGAAACCAATATGTACTTCTCTTTTTAAAAAGAGCAACCATAGTGTTTCTTGCCGGTTCTTCTCCATAGGAACGGCATTACGAACGGGTGGTAAAGTTGTAGCTTAGCATTTTGTAACTATTTTGACGATTCATAAGTACTGTATTTAATGGTTTACAGGAATAAAACTATTTTGATTCTGATACTTTATATCGAACATACCTTTAGCCAACTCCGGCATCAGCTCATTAATGGTGTTCATAGAATCGATCGCAGCGGGATAATCGATGTTCTTCGAATCTAAAAAAGGAAAAGAGCATTATTCGAAGTGTCAATAATTCAACAAAGATTTCAGGGATATATCAAATCCAAAACCTGCCATAAAAATAAAATTTTGAGCCCAAATTAATAGAAAGTTTTCGTCCGTTCCACTGGCATAAAAAGGTCTTGGATGGTTCTTTGTCACCTAAAATAGGTTGTAAATAAACTACGAGTGCCACCTATACATATTGTTACGTGCGGGGGTAATCAAATGCCGATTACGTGAAAATTACTTTAATCGCTCTCCACACAGAGGGCAAAAATAGTACACACCAGTACACTAACTATTTAACACTTAAACAACAATACACCAAATCACTTTGTAACACAGTTGTCCACAGTATTCGCTAGAGTCGCCGGTATAGTCTTCTTAGTTCGCTTCCGAGAGATGTGTTCACTATCGCTTTCAAATAGAAACTGACTCGTCGCTGGTCCTGCACACTATTTATAATCCGAAAATAGCGAGGGTGGATCTTTCCAGAAAGGTGTCGATAAAAACCCACTAAACAGAAATGTTCCATAAGGAAAATGAACCTTATGTACACGGTAATAAGGAGACGCTAGAATGTTCTAGTGTACGTAGCTGTATTCGTCTAATCGGTATTATTCCGAGAACTCGTAGTTCCAGGAATTGCATTGTCCTCGCCTTTTGTTTACTAATAATAATTTTAATAAAAATAATATGAGGTATATTCCGGAAGCCGGTTGCAACATTGTTGACGATTCTAGATCTTTCTTCACAGATCGATAGGGGACCTTGGACCCAACAATGCGTTTTTGTTTCCAGAAGCTTCGATGACTATTTCAAGAGTAATCGTTACCTCTTTTATACGCATCGTAACACTACCCCCCTCTTAGTCATGCTCGTCCCGAGCATTATTCGAGCCATGATATCGCGCTAACCGGTCCACATGGACTACCTTTGGTTTTCCTCTACTTCTTGTCTGCGGGCCTTTCACTGAAGCACAAGCTGTGCACTTACGGCACCAATCCTCGACATCTTCCCGACAACGGACCCAGTAGAAACGTTGTCGCACTTTAACCAGGGTCTTCTTGACTCCAAGATGTCCACCTGACACACCATCGTGAATGTGCCGTAAAAGAGGGGCCACCTTACTCCGAGGTACTATGACTTGCATGGTAACTTCTTTTCCATCGTTAGACTCCAATTTTCTACATAGTACACCATTTTCCAGAGTCAAGCTGTCCCACTGAGCCCAATAACATTTAGTGGTCGAACTATGAGCAGACATATCACTCCATTGGGGTTTGTTCCCAAGACGTTTCCAGTCCAGTATAGGTCGAAGGTCATCGTCCTCTTCTTGGGCCTTCTGCATGTTAATTCCAGTCCATTCGTCATCAAGTCCGTGTGTCCTGATTACTTTGACCTCTTCTCGTACTTTATTCCTCTGACAGTGCTTCCAGTCTTCGGTCATTGTAACTTTCGGAGCCTTATCTCGACTATCTTGCACTTGCCTTGCGGCCCTGACGACATTTAGTTTCTCAATGCAATCTTGTTCCTTTTGGGTCGCAACTTCCACGTCCCACCGTTTCCTAGGACACTCTAACTGAATGTGGCCCTTTCTTCCACACACATAGCATGTTGGCTCAAACCGAAGCTTCCTCTTTCTTTTCGGACATTCCGGCCGAACATGTCCTTTTTCTCCACAGTCATAGCATATCGGGACAAACCGAGGCCTTTTCTCTTCTGAAATCATCAATCTTATTTTATGTAGCCTCGTGTCTTGTTGTACTGCTTCCACCTCGAGAGCGTGAGTCAGTGCGTTCCTTAAGGTCTGATGGTGACCCAAACGCACAGCAGCTCTAACTTCTGGATCCCGTATTCCGTCTACAAATGCCTGCAGTGAGTACACTTTAATAACTTGTGGTGCCGATGAGTAAGCCCGACGAACCAGCCTTTCAATTTCCTGGGCCCACTGCTGGAGGCTTTCACCAGCCTTCTGTGATCGCTCACGGAGTTGCACTCGGTAGACATGCTCCAGGTGCTTATCACTGTAGCGCATGTCTAACCCTTCCATTAATGTCTCCAGCGTCCTTATTTCAGGCGGTAGGTTTTCGAGAATTGTTAAAGCATCCCCACGTAGAGCAAGTGTAAGAGCTATAAAAGATTGCTCGTTGCTCCAGCCATTACCACTTGCAAGTACCTCGAACTGGTACTTGAACGCTGACCACGACGAAGTCCCATCGAAGCGTGGTAGGTCAAGTTTTACCGATGATGGTGAAGCCACTGCAATAGATCCCTGTGTTCTTAGTTTCATCACCTCCTTACTAAGTTCTTGCACGTGGTCTTCCAAAGTTTCATTCTTCAGAGTTACTTCTTGTAAGCGGTCTTCGAGCTTCGTTATCTTCATAGTAACTTCTTTGTTAAGCACTTGTAAGCGTTCCTTTAAGGTATTTACTTCTTCGCCGAGAGCTGTGATACCTACGCTGATTTTTCCTAGGTAAGCTTCCTGGCTGGCCCGCACAACTTCCTTAATCTCCCGTTGCGTAGCCTCTTGGTTAGCCTGCATCAATTGCTGCATAGAGGCTAGCACCGCTGACATGCCCGCGTCTGGTGAGATACCTCCTGATGCTGTCGCTGTTCCCGCAGAAATATCAACATCATCCCGATGCTCTTCTTCTTTACGGTTCCGTCGACGTGCAGCATCCATTTTCACTTGCCGTCTGGTTCGTGGGGTACGCCCTTCGTCTTCACGTGGTAGTAACGGCATTCCGCTTCTGACACCAATTGTTACGTGCGGGGGTAATCAAATGCCGATTCTCGTGAAAATGAATTTAATCGCTCTCCACACAGAAGGCAAAAATAGTACACACCAGTACACTAACTATTTAACACTTAAACAACAATACACCAAATCACTTTGTAACACAGTTGTCCACAGTATTCGCTAGAGTCGCCGGTATAGTCTTCTTAGTTCGCTTCCGAGAGATGTGTTCACTATCGCTTTCAAATAGAAACTGACTCGTCGCTGGTCCTGCACACTATTTATAATCCGAAAATAGCGAGGGTGGATCTTTCCAGAAAGGTGTCGATAAAAACCCACTAAACAGAAATGTTCCATAAGGAAAATGAACCTTATGTACACGGTAATAAGGAGGCGCTAGAATGTTCTAGTGTACGTAGCTGTATTCGTCTAATCGGTATTATTCCGAGAACTCGTAGTTCCAGGAATTGCATTGTCCTCGCCTTTTGTTTACTAATAATAATTTTAATAAAAATAATATGAGGTATATTCCGGAAGCCGGTTGCAACATTGTTGACGATTCTAGATCTTTCTTCACAGATCGATAGGGGACCTTGGACCCAACAATGCGTTTTTGTTTCCAGAAGCTTCGATGACTATTTCAAGAGTAATCGTTACCTCTTTTATACGCATCGTAACAATATAATAAAAATGTAACTGATTGCTGTCTGTACATGGAAGATATGTGAGAAAAGCGGCCTCTATCAACGAAATAAACCCAAAACCATGATTAGTAGAATTTTCGTATATTTGTCTGTGCGTTTGTACGCGCTAATCTCAGAAATAGCTTATGTGATTTGGGTGCAATTTTCGATCGGTCATTTATGTATTGTGTTAAGCTTCACTTAAAATGTGATGTTTATTTTATTCCAATCAGTTCATGAATAATAAATATATCAATTTAAAGACGCGGACGAAGTCGCGGGCGACAGCTTCCCAATATAAAAGTGAATGGTTCTTTGTGTGTCCCATGAGTATTCTTCATTCATCCGATTATGATGAAACGTTGGCGAGTTGTAAAGCGCACGGCCGCGAAGCTTTCTGTGCCATACATCGCATACCGGGTCCAGCTAGACCATATATAAAAGCTCTCACCAGCATGGGCCATCAAATACAACGCCAGAGCAGCGTTCAGCCTCCCGATCTTATCTTCCATAGATCTCTCCAGATTCATTCGCTGTTCGTCGTCCAAGTGAGGGCCTCTGTACTCCTGTAGATAAAGATCATTGTTTGGGTTTCGACGAGATACATTAGTTCATTCAATTTGAATGAAGGATGGTCAACTGACATTTTTATAAGTGTAAAAAATTTAACAACTTCATTATCAACCATGATTATCACTTGCTAAACGGTGAAGGAAAACATCGTGAGGAATCCTGGTTGTCTGAGAGAACCCTCCGAAAGACGTGCGAAGTCTGCCAACACGCACTGGGCCGGCGTGGTGGAATATGGCCTAATCCCCCTCGCATTGATGGGAGGCCCGTGCCCAATAGTAGGCCATTGACAAAAGGGCTGGTATTATTATAATGATTGAATCATAGCTTTGATGGAACGTGCATACTCGTACCTCGCGCAGCGCGTGCGCCGCGGTGTCGACGGTTTGCTGCGCGGCGGCGGCGGCCGCTATGAAGGACGCGCGCCTTATCGTCGCGTCGGTCTTCTCGCACGCTATGAAGCTCTTACGGGACGTCTGAAAGAGAGGCTTATATAGCCATGTTGATAGAATTCTCGACTTAGAAACAAGAAATCTTTGAGGCACCTCTGGCATTTCATGATTCCATGTGGGAATTCCGGCTAATCCCATCGAACAATGAGAGTGAGGAGAGAAAGAGTGCACCTGCGCTTGCGCACACACTTGTGCGCCATCATATCTCTTGCACAGTTAGCTGGTCTCCGTCGAGATTGGCTGCCGTGACTGATATTCGGTGAGATAGACAAGTACATACATTGAGGATCTCGCTGCGTCGCCTGGTCCTCGGGTCGACGGAGAAGTACATCTGAGCGGATAAGCCGGCTATGTTCTCCGCAGCTTCCTTCGCCTCTTCCGCATTCTATACAACACATAAGTTGGTCACCGACATATCATTTGCCATATAATATTTTTAAAATCAGAACTGTACTGCAAGTGCGAGATTATCGTAAAGTAACCGTATACTTTATAGTCCACCATATTTAGACATTTTGTATGAAGAGTTGAATGTTTTAAATACCGTCCGCTATAGGCGATTATCAATTCTCCATACGAAATATCTAAATACGGTAGACTATAAAGTATGCGGTTATCTCGCACTTGACGTGCTGGAGTTGGCTTAGGCCAACACTACTTCCCACGCAAAGAAAAAAATAAAAAATAAAAATAGGCCAACACTACTTATGCAAAAAACCATGTCGATCCTTTTCCCTATGAAAAATTAAAACAAATCTACTCCACGAGAACCATACATTTCACCGGGATAAAAAGTAGCCTGTGTGCTATTCCGGACTATAGTCTATCTCTGTGCCAAATTTCATTCAGATCCGTTCAGCCGTTCTGGCGTGATTGAGTAACAAACATCCATCCATCCAAACTTTCACATTTATAATATTAGTGGGATGACCGAGCAACTGTCCCATTGTCGGTCGGTTGGTACTCACGACTTGTCCAGTCTTGGTGGAGTCTGACAGCTTATTTAAGTAGTCGTTAAGGTCTTGGAGCTCGTCCAGCAGCATCTTCCTGGCTTCCTCGCTCGACTGCCGCTCCGATGTCGCTTGAATACCTGGAGAACATGGATAATAATTATTTTGCGCCATCAAAATAATTGAAGGTGGGCACAGTAGCGGAATGAAAAGGTTCGTCAGTTTTCAAAGCTATACATCTATACATATACACACAAATAAATAAAATTTAGTGTCTGTTTGTAATATTAAAACAACCGCTAACCATTTACTAAGTGCATTTGGATGTAAACACGGTACATATACCAAAACAACATTTTTGCGGTTCTTGAACTCTTATAGACAAAAGTCAACTTTAAGGTGACGAACCATTTCGTTGCGCGACTGTACATTAAAAGTACGTAATTGTGCATAATTCTGACCTTTATTGACAATAGGCATATCGGCGACCATGTTTTCCACAATTCTCTGAGCGTCTTTCACGTCGACGTCGGTTGGATCTGAACGAAAATCAAACGTATAGAGTTATAGTAAGGTACATTTTGAAACAAACAAAAGTACTGTTCTTAAACAACTCTTTGAACCAATACAAAGATTTACTAAAATCTTTCTCTCTTTTCAGGTAGCTGAAATAAAACTTAATGAAATTAAATGTTAATAGCCTAATGGTTAGAAGGGCTACTCTCGTAATCGAATGTTTAATCTCTACATTGGCTAATAAATATGCTTTGACCTTAGTTTGAGTTACTAGGTGCAGTTTGTATCAATAAAACGAGAACGGACGGCGACTCTGCGCATGCGCATCTTCATACGATTAGTTATGCGCAGAGCCGATATCTTTGCGCATTTTATTTGTTGCGACCTGAACTTATTATGTATTTGACGGCCTGGTTAGCGCAGTTGGTAGAGACCGTGCTTTCTGAGCCGAGGGTCATGGGTTCGAATCGTGGTAGGGACAAAATTTGTGTGACGAGTACGAATGTTTGTACCCAAGTCATGGATGTTTAATATCTATATATATAAGTAATATATACTGGGTTCGCCCCCAGTCCATTGTACGGTACCCATAATACAAGCGATGCTTAGTATGAGACAGTATGTGAATGTGTGTGAGATGGTGTGTGCGTCTGGCGATATTTATTTATTATTGGTTAACATATTGTAAAGATATATTTTGTCCAAATTACCTGTAAGCAGTGTGACGATTTTGACGGAGTTCGAGTTCATGCGATTCAATTTTCTGACGCAGTCCATTGACATGTCACCGCGGAGGGGCACCTCGCCTTTCTACACAAAACCAGCAACCTATCATCAAGTATCTATATGGCGTTTATCACATACCGCACTTTGTAAAGTTTCGTTTTATCTTACGCCTGTCTTGTACAAAGTTCTACATTTACTTAAACAAGTTGCTACAAAAATAGTGGAAAATATTTTAACAGATGGATTAGTAAGTTATATGGATCACGTTGGTGTATCAAATAATTGTGTAAATGATGATAGATTTTTTTTAAACAAGGAGAGCCAGTAGCATGGCCATGCGCTCTGTACAGGCTGTCATTTTTTTTATGCCTTATAGTGTGATTCATTTCTTTGGTTATGTTATCTTTATAATCTATTGTCGGTCCTGTTACAATGTTTTATACTGTTATTGTTACACCTTATATAGCAAGTTGGAAATAGTAAATCAATGCAGTCAACTTTGTTTTTCGTTGTTGGGCAATTTGATTGTTCATTCACTTAAACTGGAATGTGGGTCGGACTTACGATGACTTCTTGCTTATTCTTCGCTTGATCTGTGACAATGAGCTGCTGTACTGTGACGATTTGCGTGCCCTGCTGCGCCTCAGAACCTGACACGGAAGGTAGACTTGAGAATGTTGGGCTTGAAAATGTTGAATTTGAAAATGTTGGACTCGAAAAGACTGCGGCGATATTATTATTATAATTACCATGGTCATACTGTATGATCTTGTTCGGCCCCACAAACGATTCGGTGACGATCTTCGATGCGTTATGGGTGACATTTTGCATGATATTGCCTCTGAAAGTAATCATACGTTTTTCGTGTTAAATCTGGAAGATGCTCACGGAACTCAATTGAGGGATCGTGGAGAACCAGACCCCAGATCGGGTTTAGGTTCGCTTAAATGGCTTTGACGTGTACTATGTTCATATAAGGTGCGGATCTGATCTGATGATGGTCTGATGGTGGAAAGTAGTCCTTGAAAATGATATTAAGCTCCAATCCATAGGTCCATCAAATCAGAGATTCTGTAACAGATACTGTTATATTATCCTACTATTTAACGGAACATATAAACTTTTATTTCGAAACAATTAGAGATTAACGCACTCTCATTCAGTCTATCGATAAAGTACCGGCGATTTTTTTTTCATATTACTAGCACGTGAAAACATGTAAAGTAACTTAATTTATAATTGTGACGTAATACCTTTAGATATCTCTTTTATTTTACATTAAATATCCCGTGTAAGCTTACTTGGACGGCTCCAAATTCTCCTCGCCGATGACCATGGACTCATCTCCTATGACATTGTGCTTCGCCAGCGTCCGTTTGCGGATTAGGTCGATGTAGCCCTCGAGGATGTCGCGGATGCGATGAGCATCTTGGGTCTTTACGCAGTAATCTTTTTCACTGTAAATACAATTTTGTTGATTCATTTAGTATCGTTAAAACATTCGCAAGGCCTGACGCAACGCCCGGCTTGACGATGATAGCGAATAGGTCACATAGCATTTCAGACAAATGAGGCATATGACATCCGAGGGTGGCCATCAATGTGTATATAAAATACATTTGTAAATTATGTTTGACTTCTTTAGAGGAGAAGGAATCTAGGAACGTTTCATCGTGTGCTTAGTACGAGGTGGTATTTTTAATTTCTAATTTTCAATTTATATCTTTGGGAATATATTTTTAGGTTAGTCTGAAAAAAGTACTTAATTTCAGGTATAATTTGTCGACATCGCTATCATAAATTGACCGCAGCACTGGCGCATTCCACAGAGATGCATTCAACTCGCGTGCATCTGTAAATTCAATATGATTTACTGGTGATTTGATACCTGTAATCGCCAAAATGTAGTTGGAACGTCTCCGTCTTCCCGACGTGGTACGTCTTGACGTGTGTGAGCGGCCATTGCTGCAGGATCTCCTTGGTGACCTCGTCGAGTCGCAGGATCGCCTGCGCGTTGATGCCCAGAAGCCTGGGCACCAGCTTCTTCTTATCCTTTTGTTTCTCCTTATGATCAAAGTTAAATCCTTTATTTAGTATCAGCCGCTATACGTTACATAAGTCCGCGATGAGACGGTACTGACTTGCTTTCTCGCAGAAAAATCAAACCCTGTATACACATATGGTTTATATATAAACGTGATCGTTATCACCTACTTGTTAACCCCTTAAAATATTTAAATGTTTTTTTGTTAATCCTTATTACGATGAAATTCACATCTTTAATGCCTAAAAATCGTACCTCTCTTGTTAGTAAGAGTTTTAAATTTTGACCCACTATTAATATTGAGGGAGGATTTCGTTGTAGACCTAGTTCACATAACATTCCACTGTTAAACAGTACCTACCTTAACCAAAAAGAAGGTGACTCCATAGGTGGGCAGGTCTCTGGCGGTCTTCGTGTACAGCAACTTGGCGTCCAGAGGGGACAGACCCTGGTGCTGGCGGTACGCCTTCAGGAACTTCTTCTCGATGCCCCACGAGCCCGAGTACTGTACCGGCAGGTACTCTTGCAGACTGTTCAAAAGGTATTTTACAACATGATTTCTTTGAGAGGCATAACGTAATGGAGAGGTGTGACTGCTTCGAGAGGCAGAACACTGGGGCTGACATTCTTTATCTCTTTGTAATATCATTCACGAGCTTTTGACCTCTATTTTACTTTGCAGCCCTACCCCAATGTATATATCGTGATGATTTGTGTATACCTTATGTTGTATAAGCAGAAACACAGTAAAAAATCTAAAAACACTTGTTTTGGATTCATTCATAGGCCTCCAAATAGCTATTAAACTAGGTGGATGCAAGTCGACTGATCCGGGTATAAAAAATCAGCAAGATAAAGCCCACAAAGTCATTAAGACGGTAATACTCACTTCTCTATAAAGCCTGGCTTGTGCTTGTCTTCTTGGTAATCTCCGAAATGAACCTGACACTGGATGCCAGCGAATTCAGCAGCTACAGACAATAATCAATATGATCAAACAACTATTTTATTGCAATAAGTAATCTAGCTTAAGTATAATTACTTAAGAACTAGTAGGATGAAAACCATGTAATGGAGGCATTACAGGTCCGGTTTTATGTTTATGTAATTATCGTTTATGAAATTGCTTTAATGAATTCCTGTCTCCTCCTTCCATTGCTTCTGCGTGTAATAACTGAACTACGTACATTATTTAATTCAAACACCTGATATATTTATGATACAACATATTCCCCTGCAATTATGATTTATAGCTATGAAAATTTGAACAGGCGCAATTGCAAAGAGCGTTTATCATCAAAATTGGCATTTACAGCAGTTAAATGCACTAAATGTAGGTCTGCGAGTTGAAGTGAAGTTGCTTTGTAGCAAGAATCGCGTTTCATTGAAATGTCTTTGCGCAGTAAAATATCTGTTCGTGAGAACTATTAGATGTTCTATGTGTGCACAACTGGCAACAGGGAATTATAATGAGATAGCTCGGCTGTTGTGTTAGTGTCTCTTCAGGGCCGCGATCCTGCTAGCACAAGTAAATGGAAATGGGATTGGAATTATGTTTTAACAATATGCAATGGGTACTTACTAAACCGATTGTTTAAACCAGAGTTCCCCAAACTTTTTTGTGTCGTAGACCCCTTGCCATGTTTTTCCGTGTTGGGTAGACCCCCTACTTACCTGATATTGATTTTTTTTCGCTGACGTAGACCCCATGCAGGTTGTCATAGACCCCTAGGGGTCGATATAGACCACTTTGGGAATCACTGGTTTAAACTGACAATTACGATGCCATCTATAATATTCAATTGCAATTTGCGATTTAATATTACCTAATAGTGTCTATGGTATGGTTGGTTGTATTTGAATCATGTTTGTTCATAAACGTGCAAGTGTAGGAAATGAAAAAAAATCAAAGCAGTTTTAAATTTGACTAAGTACTTAGGTATGTTCTCTCCTAAGATGGTGATCATTTCACAGTATCGTACGTATCCACCGCTTGACTGACTAGGTAGGGGTTTCATTATCATTCAAGGGAAACAAGTAAATAATTCAAACAACGAACTAGAATTTTTTATTCAACACCGTTTCTTTTTTCTAGCCAATCCCACCCACGCAAATGCTTTGCGTTTTTCGTTATTTTTTTTCCTAAAAAAATAATAATCATTAGAACCTCTATAAAAATAACTTTATTGTACCTAACCGATCCAAAACCCTATCTATTATCAGTGCTGCCCGCCTGATCGTCCTTATTTACGATCTGCTGGAGTTCATAGTCTTGAACAACTTGGAAGATCTTGCTCTTCGCTTGGTTCAGATAATACGGACTAAATTTCCTTAAAGTAGAGCCTATAGTCAATAGAAATACGTCTAACGGATCCGCCGGGTTCAGTTCCTGATACAGTTCTGAAATTTCTCTTGATGTATTCTCATCTCGTTTCCTGAAGACAGGTTTCGTTTCTCTCGTTTCGTCGAAGTCCAAGTTCTCGTCGACGAACACTTCTGTTGGCAGTTCGACCTCGCAAGGGTCTTCCAGGAACTCCGCGTAGTCTTCTTGCTGTGCGGTGGACTCTTTAAAGTACGGCAGCATGAATGAGAGGTCGTCCTCGTATTTGTATTTGTAGCTGTGCTGGGTCGGGTTGCGGTGGCGGTCGCGGATCTTGCGACGCATCATGTCACGAATGTTTACCCATCGCGATTTGCAGATAAGTGCTGGAAACAAAGACTTTTCTTTAGTACATGGTACGTATAAATAAACGTCAATAATCAATGTATAGAGAGTTCACCTGTGTAGCCCGGATTAGGAGTAATTTACAGAAATAATATAGGTAGGTAGGTACCACAATTTTATCGTTAGAATAGAACGACTATAAGTAAGTCATAACAACGGCATTTCATAATCATTTTTCAAATCAATTCATTATCAGTAGTAATGCGTCGGTAAATAAGTACCTAAGTACGTACTAAGATAAAAAAATACGATGCGATGGACAGTCTGTCTGACCCAAGTTAATTATTTATACAAACAAACATAGGTACAAAATGTTAAACGATTCTCAGGCTTATGAATATAGAAATAAATGTGAACTTACCCGGTCTATTCAGTGTGTCTCCAATCCTTTGCCAGACAACTTCTCTCGAATCGAAATCCAAATATTTTGAATGTTTCATGTTGTACAAAATGGAGTTTTCTTTCACTAATTTTATTAGTTTTAAATCTAAATTCTTATTAAACGGCAAAGGCATTATTTACTTATTTTATTTTAATACAAGGTAGCATACATAGCGCAGATTCCGTGACGGCCACGGGACGACTGGGGCACGGGCGGGAGGCGACGGCGGGACGGCAACGTCGCGTTCCGGCCTCGTGACGTATCGTGTTGATAGGAGGGCGACCGGTTAGGTAAGATTTGGCGCGCATTGACAATTATCGTACGCCTCACGAAGGTGTTGGAAGAATTGTGTTCGGTGAGACATGTCTACAATTCTATTTTCAGCGACAAGAGACAAGTTTTTAGGTGACGTATATTACAGTGAACGTCAAAAGGACCTAGCTACATGCGCTTGTAGTTAATACTTTAAACAAACTCGTGGTTAAAGCATAGTTGTTTTTCAATTAAATACAATGGTGGGTATTGCGTATTATCTACTACCAGGTGTTCGGGTTTTCAACTCCCTGGTTGGGTGTGCGGTAAGAACAAATTGTGGTTATGTGGTTCGGTATTTTTTAAACCCACATAGAACTTTAATTAATTCGTTGATTTACGTATATGTTATACATTTGCCATATAAAAAACGTAAATGCACCCTTTCACTTACGAAAAAAAAAGTAAGTACCTATGTACCTACTTGAATATTTTATTAATCGTGCTAGTCGGATGGTCGGTCGTGAGTGTTCGCCGGCTCCGAGCTGGCGACGCGACGCGGCCAGTGTGCGAGCGAGATATCGATCCTCGCACGACCTCTTATCGCGGTGGTTACCACAAGAACCAACTCGATGCAAACTCGTTTAGTTAACCTAAAATTTACTATAAGAATGTTCAGGTTTCGGAATAAAATTCGCAATATTCCTCTGTTTTGGAGTAAACGTAATCGCTCTCCCGTTCAGG
Source organism: Pheosia tremula (assembly GCA_905333125.1). NCBI lineage: Eukaryota > Metazoa > Arthropoda > Insecta > Lepidoptera > Notodontidae > Pheosia > Pheosia tremula. Next base: position 437,961 of record HG995420.1, read on the forward strand.
TGCAACTCATTAAAAAAAAGACCATTTTTGAGCTTTTATAGCTTGAAATTCCCAATGTTATGCATACTTGTATTTTTTATGACAACGCTGGGTAAGGTACCCAGCATTGTCATTAAAAGAAAAACTTTTAAATCAACTTCTATTTATTTATTCTCTAGCACGTAGGTACCTACTTATCGTATTTTTTTTTAAGTTTACACAACATTTAAGTAGTTGAAACTTCAAAACTTATTTTCAAAATTAATCTAGATACGTTTATTCAATCACTACCGAGTGTTGTTTTAAACACTTAACATTTAAAGTTTATCATTATTATTCATATTCCCGTCCCCTCATTATAACAATAATTTGTAATTAATAATTAATCTTTCATTCTTGACACTGTTGTATATAAATTGCATCAGACGCTGAGACCTTAACATCGGAGAGCTCATGCTGATCCTTCTCGACTATTTGTCTCAAATCATGTTCCTGGACCACAGTGAAGATCTTGGTCTTAGCAACGTTTAAATGGTACGGTGAAAACGTCTTTAAAGTAGCGCCAATGCTGAGCAGAAATGCGTCCACCGAGTCTGTAGGATCCAACTCAGAATTTGGAGTTTCATTGAAACTAATTGATGCAGGTTTTTCTTCTTTGTATATATGTTTACGTTTTCGGTATTTTCGCTTAGTTTTTATCTTTTTAAGTGGTTTTTCGCTTTCCTCGCTGAATATCGCTTCTTGCATGTCATCGTCAGCGTTATTATCGGCTATAGGGTCCTCCCATTGGTCAGAATTCTTCTCCTCCTCATCGACGTATTCTTCTTCCATGTATGTATCAACGATGTCTTTGTAAAATGGCCTCATGAATTTCAGCTCGCTCTCATATTTGTAAGCCTTCTTTGGTGTGTTGGCTAGCCCATTAAGAGATTTTCTTAGAATTCGTCTGTGAACGTCTCTTATGTTTATCCATCTCACCTTACAGTCCACGGCTAAAAAAGATTAAATTATTTAGATATTATTAAATTCATACGATAGAACGAACAACGAACTCTTTATTCAAAAAGTTGGTGACCAATCCAAATTAAAAATCAGATAAGTAGTGTTTTATTTCTCAACCCTAAACACGTAAAAGCTTTCGCCTACTTATTTACTTATAATTTAATTCTATTCATATTCCCTATATGTGTTTTACATAATACCTACTTAAATGCTAAGTTCTAATAATTTTGCTCCATCGCTAACAAGTAGCTATATCTACGTTTCGTTCACCGAAAGTGAGAAAACTTCGAGTTTATGCTAACGATTCGACACACAAGTGGTAGGTACCTATCGCTTGACAGCGAAACAAATCGTATCATATAAAGTAGGAGAATGGAAACTAACCTGATCTCTTCAATTCGTCACCAATTTTCTGCCAAGCCACTTCCCTCGAGTTGAGGTCCACATATTTAGGATCATTAAAGTCGTACAACACTGGATTTTCTTTGACTAGTTTTATAAGTTTTCTGTCAAATCGTTCGTGCATCATGGCGGACCGATGTGTCGTGCGCGAGTGGTCGGGCGTCGTCCGTCCCACCGGCTTCGTGTCGCGTCGACTGTGCTCGGATCGGGTCGGGTGGTGATGGCCGCGCTCTCTCGCTCACTCGCATGAGCGGCTTTGCGGTAAACGACCAAACATACGACTTCCGACTTCACGACTTTATGAAGTTCACACCACCATATATTTATAAAACACTTAGGTACCTAACCTTTATCTAATGAATTCATGTTATTTTTATTGTAGGTATATAGGTTGGATAGGTTTATAGTATGAAGATTTTTTTTAGGTCTGTGGCTTAACGCTATTTTCTTCCTCAGGAGCAAAACTCTAATACCTACCCGTACTTACTAATTAATAAGTCAAGTACCCACGGTGAACGGAAATAATAAGTAAGTAGACTATCAAGTAGATATCGTGTTATATTTTTTTATGGAATCGAGCGCGGCTCATGCAGTAGCCTCTCAATCATTGTCCCTCAACTTGAATAACTATGCATTCCTTGCCCATAAATACTAAACCTATAATCAACAATCAAACCCGTAACTTATAGTATGTAAATAAAAAAGTAATAATCAAAGGCCGATCTGTCACTCGGAAGATGGTGATTGGTGTGTCATAGATAACATAAAAATGTTGCCAACATATTTCAAACCAATTCGCCACATTCTTGTTTATACTGGTGTGGGTGGAATAAAACCGCTTTATATGCTATAAAGGTACTAGCTACTTATATCTTAGGTCATGCATCCAAATACAATAAACACCGTAGAAAAAAACTTGTTACTTTAACCTTGACATAAAATCTACACTTGCCTTTAGCTCGGGCGGATAAAATGGCTTACTGTATGCACTTGTACAATTCAACTATTATAGTAGGCCAGCCTTTCCCAAAGTGGACGATAACGCTCCCTTGCCCTTTAGGCCTGCAGTGTCCACACTGCAGGCCTAAAGGGCGGTAAGAGACCCAGAAAAAAAATGGGGGCGTTAGATTAGATTACATAACTCTTTATTGCACACCGATTTCATTAACATTGGCGTTGTGTAGAGGCTTACAATAATTCATTTAATTTGAAGTTATAGTGGTTTTTAAGTAGGTGAAAAAATGGGGGCGCTAAAAAAGAATTTATTCCCAAAGTGGGTAGTAGACAAAATAAGTTTGGGAAACCCTGTAGTAGGCTGAGGCCTGCATTTAAAAAAAAAAAGATACATACCTACTTTCTCATTTTCATAAGATAGGTACGAATAGCCCACTGACCTTGTTCCTCCGTAACCGGATGCCTGCCATTCAGTATGGCATCTCTGGTCTGCACGTATAGCAGGTTGAGCTGGACTGGGTCCCTAGAGTCCACATTCCGGTCCGAGTAGAACAGTCTCCGCTTCAGAAGCAACGTCTCCGCAGCGTCCACGCCCAGCTCGCGCAGGGTTCGGTGATGATCGAGCCACGCCACTGTTGAAGCATGCGAATAAATTCTTAATTCTTTGTGTTGAAAGTTGTTTTATGAGGCGATTGACAGGTAAAGACAGGGACTGACAAAGTGATGTTATCCCAATTGCTATTCGATTATGAGTCGATTGTGGCAGTAGAATTGGAGCCCAGGGCATCGGTTCCTCCGCCTCTTCTGTTACTTACTACTAGGTACTCACCATAATCATCAGTCTTAATCTTCTTGCTGAGCTGCTCTAGTTCGACGTCTCGCTCTTTCTGCAGCAGCTTGCGCTTCAACGTGAGCGTGCCCGAGCTGGACGCTTCCTTGCTGGGCTTCGCTTCCTCCGCGACCTCAATTGCGTCGTGACACTGCGACCAGGTATAAATAAATATCGGCATACGAACACACCAACTATACGGTCCCACATTAAGCAACGCTTGTGTTATGGTTACCGTACAATGGACTGAGGGCGAACCCAGTATATAATACTTATATACATATTAAACATCCATGATTCGAGTACAAACATTCGTGCTCATCACACAAAGCTTGTCCCTACCAAGATTCGAACCCGGGACCCTCGGCGCAGAAAGCAGAGTCACTACCAACTGCGCTAATCAGGTCGGCATGGAATCCTTAATAGTCCTACGTAAAAAGTGTCACTTCCCGCCCTTATCCAATTTCCTCACCCCGAGAATCAGATGCAGAATATTTTTATTTATATAGATACCAACTGAGAACATTACAATAGGTATATATGGTCAGATTTTTTGACTACAACCTTCTAGGCAAGTATGCTCCAACGTAGATCTCATCGTCACTTACTATCAGGTGAGATCCAGATCAAATACTTGCCTATAATGACTAAAAATAAAACCGTAGCAATTCCTGTGCAGAAGAAATGAGCATGAAACTCAAAGGTTCCATTCAAAAGGATGCTAAGTGGGTATAGGTAATTATATACTTACATTCTTGTGTATTAAATACATTGTAATTGGTAGATAAAAACAAGGTTATATACCTACAACTACAAGTGAACCGATTGTACCTGTAAAAGTGACATGTATCTGAACATTTATAATAGCTTCTTTAAATCTGTTGTAAATGTCACGGCACTGCCCACTTTACCCTTATTTGCTGGTTTCAAGTTATTCTATAGCTTCCCGAAACCCTCAAGTAGTGAAGTGAGTGAGTGAGTCTATTAAAGTAGTGAAAACCTACCAATCCATATTCGTCATAGTTTGCGATTCCGATGCGCGCGCAGATGGTCATCATCAGCTCACCAACCGGCTTGGATTCATCCACCTGCAGAGTCTTCACGGTACCTGATGGATTCCAAAGAGATATTTAAAAATCTGGTCTTCAACCGTCTGGTTAAATATAAATGCATCCGGTGGTGAAGTTCGTGACCACGAACTGGAAGACGGAGTGCAGGACAGCCACCCATAATATGTATTGAGGACATCACACGCATTCCAGGAAGACGGTGTTCGTCCGACGATACTTATTTATTTAGGTAGCATTGGAATAGATGTACCTAGTACACTAATTGAATAGGGATCAAGAAATTTTGAGAATGGTCTTCTCATTTGGGAAGCTGTACTGATTGAAATTGTAGACAATTTGACACTGGTCAATTTCCATCGGAGCCTGCTTAAGCATAGAAATTCAGGCCACACTCTTTTGCAAGGTACCCATACACATTTAGTCAGGTAAACTGCACTTCCTAGCACTTAAATGCCAAAGTCCTCACCATCCATCATCTTGACCCTCAGGTTCCTGCTCTTGCAGATATAGTCCAGGGAGTCTCCATCTCGAAGCATGTAGTAATCCAAGGGCCGGTGGCCTTCGAGCCACACCCCGGACTTCTCGACGTCAGCAGATCGCAGGAACAAAGCGTATTCTAACACAAAAGGGTCTTAATTAGCCGTGGTGTTGTGACCGACTCCCCTATGGCAAGGGAAAAACAGATTGTAGTCCCATAACAACCACTTAGTATTATTCTCGATAGGCGTATAAAAGCCGTGTGGTTAGAGAGGTCGCTCTAATAATTACGCGAGAATGTTTGATCGGCTCTCGGACTATTAAGCCTAACTCCCATAGGGCATGAAAAGATTAGCACACTTTGGTTTAGGTAGAGCATGGAATCCCAATGTGGTCGATATCGACCCCTTGGGTGTCGATATTAGTTTCCCAGGGGTCCACTTAAACAAAAACTAATTTTGGGGGTTGACGAGGTCTGTAAATCGATCCCTATTAATTAACACAAGTTCCTCTTTGAAATATTGATTTCTTATATTTACGCGAATACTACACATTGAAATATCCTCTTTGAAACTTTCAAGAAACTGTATAAGTTGTGTTACGTGTACCAACTTGTTTTAAGTATGACTAATATTTTATTAGGATGTATCATTGTTGTACTTTTAAAAAACTCAACAAGTCGATAAGCGTGCACAAATTAGTACAAAATGAAATTATTATTTTATATTAATAGGAAAAATAAACTAAATATAGGATTTTTAAAGTAGTTTGGCTATGGGAGTCTGAGGTATCAATTCAATTTGGAAAAGGGGTCTCTTGCCCAAAATAGTTTGGGAATCGCTGAGTTAAAGGGTCTAATGGGACTACCTACTAGTAACGTAAAATAACCTAACTGATAGTAGATACACCAGTATTATGGGTAATTTTATAAATTAAATTTATGATTTCCTTCCTCCATTTCCACGGCTGGGTGAACAATTCATGTTTTCAATGAGATAAAACAATTATTGTTTCCCAATAACCCCAATCGGACTGCAACAGCTAAGGATAAAAGCGTCATAGGCTCGCTGGCTCCCTTTTAAATTAGGTCCAAAACCGTTTGGCAAACGCGTCAGAGCAAGTCAATTATCCTACCTTTGCCTTTATCTGGTACTAGCACCTTCTCCTTGACGATCTCATGCGCCTCCCGCACCGTGGTGCGCGTGTCGAACTTCACCTTGCGAGTGACGGCTCCGTCATCCAAGATTATCTTTAGCGACAGCGGCGCCATGGTGACCTGGTGTAGAAAGACCTAGAACATCATCAGCCAGTCCCTTCTAACCCTAAATCGGTTTCCTCACGATTATTGCATGCACCGTACAGCAAGTGATATTTTAAATAATGACCTATGCTCATAGTTATGTTAATTATAACAGTAACAGCAGCTATCTAAGTTTATAGGACACCTCTGGGATATCTGGTTCATGAGCGAATCTTATTCTCAACCATGATCAGATATCACTCGCTTGTATCTTTGAGAGCACGTAAAGCTGTCGGTTCTGCGCCTAATCTCTCCTTAGTCGTGGCGGATTGCCGTCCCATCGGACTTTGAGAGTGTGGGAAGGGAGAGTGCGTCTACGCGCTTGCGCACACACTTGTGCACTATAATATCTCCTTGGTATTTGACTAGTATCTGTTGAGTTTGGCCGCTGTTACCCAAATTCGATCAGGGGAACTACCTATTATGATCAATTCAAAAAGTCTACCGCCCTTTTAAATCTTTGGTGCCATGCAGCCAACGCATCCAGACTTAACACAGTGAAGGACGCCATCGCCTCATAGTCACTACTGATTGTGTCTGGTCAACAACACTAAAGATAAGATGGATAGCGTTTTGGGTATGGAGCTATCATTCGTGAAGCAAGTTGCTGCGGGGTCGCCCAGAACGGGCCGTTTAGGAAGTGCTGGGCGAAACATTTTGCAATACCTACGCCTCTATGCCTAAAATATCGTTACTTTCACAACACTTCAATACTAAACGGTAGCATTACAATATATAAGTCTACTAAAAATCGGTTAATTTAAAAAATATTACTCACCAGTTGCTAATTCTAGGCAATCCCACAATACACAACACGACGTACTATATGACACGGTCAAATGACTAGAGCCTTGCCTTCCTCGACATTATCACAGCGTGTGTCATACAAATAACAATGAGTTCATCGTGTGGTCGCGCCATCCGCGGCTTTTCCTTATACATGGATGTTTAGTTTGCAATAACAATCGGAATAGTTTTAATTAATGTAAGACCTGATTAGCGCAGTTGGTGGTAACCCTGCTTTCTCTGCCGAGGGTCCCGGGTTCGTCGTATCCTGATAGGGACAAACTTTGTGGTGAGCACGAATGTTTGACCCAAGTTATGGATGTTTAATGTTTATATAAGAAATATATACTGGGTTCGCCCCCAGTCGGTACCCATAATACAAGCGTTGCTTAGTGTGGGACCGTATAGTTGGTGAGTTCGTCTGGCGATATTAATTTATGAAAACAATGTCTTAAAACCATGTGTCGACCCGATTTGCGTAGTTGATAGTGACCCACCTTTCTGCGATGGTCCCGGGTTCATTTTCGGGTAGGGTTAACCTTTCGAAACATAATTATGGTTGATACTCCAGACTTATCGATCGTTTCTTTGACGTTTATAATTGGAAAAGTTGACAAGCCGAGGGCTGGTGGTGGGTTCCTCTTACCCCATTTGTTTATTCTGCCATAGTTAAGCCTAGTTACATTTTCAATCATTTGTATTGATATCACCTAATGAAAGTAAGACCCGAAGTAGTTTTCGAAAGTCCTTTCGAGTCCACCAACTCGCACTGGACCAGCGTCGTGGACTTTGGCCCATCCCCTCGCGTTAACTGGAGTATCTTGCCAACAAATCAATCCAATTTTGTCTTATTGCGATAATTAGTCTTTGAACTTCAATGGTACTTCTTGGCTTATAAGAATACTCTGACTGAAATTTCTCTTTCAGTGGCTGAAAGTACTGGTCACATTTTGTATGGTTTCAATAAGATTCAGTATGCCAAGGGTCAATTTCGAAAACCTATAGAAGCTATATGAACCATATATATTACTGAGGTAAAGACAGGGCATACGGGGCAGTCTATAAATAAAACTATTGTCTGTTTATTAAAGTCTATAAATAAAACTAATGTCTTAAAATACTTTTATTTAGACTTATAGGAAAATATGTTTGTTAACTTCACACTACAGTTAGGTAAAGCGGTATTTATAATATAAAGCTTCGTTATGTACGTACATACCTATATAATATATGTTCAGTTCATTTAGAAATGTTATAACTAAAACAACATTCAAGTAGATTAAAAAAATCGCAAAAAAAGTATTCTAGCGTGATTATACATAAGTGCGAAAGAGACAGAACATGTCTATCTACCAATTAGGCCACAGGGAAACTTACTCATTGTATTCATTATAACAATTTACTATTATCTATACATACGAGTATATGTACCAATAAATGTATAAATACGAATGCTCACCTACTCCAGAACGGGATATTTATTATTACCGTTTGTAAGCCGAGTGAGACAGAGCTGTATGTATGACAGGGACAGCAGACGGTGCATGGTACTTTGTTTACTTACCTCTCTGATGACCTACAACCCAAATCGGAAATCAGTCCAACTCGACTATAAATTCTGATTTAATTGGAATATAACTCAATTTGCAGTATAATCTTTTCTATGATTGACATATGAATAAAAACACTGATCTAATGTACGTAAGTACACGAAAATAAAATAAAAACCAAAATTTAAATAAAAAAAACTTTATTAGAAATAAATAAAATATTAATAACAAAAAAAAAATGTGTAAAATATATCAGTAATAGTAAAAAGCACACGATTTTAGTACCTACTCAAATAAACACTGTTTAGATGCATTATAGGTAATGTAAAATAATTAACTAATACAACTTAAACGATTAAGTAATATGATGTACTATCTTTATGTACTATAATAATAACCAACGAGTTTAGCCACAATGACATATCGTACGCCTGTTTCAAAATATATTATAATATTATTAATGTTTAGTTTGTAAGTCAGCGATAGATGTCGCTAGCATGTTTTTGAACTAGGTATCGTTATGTTTTTGGGTTTTATATAGTAAACTATACTTTCATTCATAAAAAAGCTTAAAATAGCTCGTTACAACTTTTCATCTTAATTTTTCGTCTGAATTTTTTCCGTCTAGCCCCCTTTCGTAACGCGCAATAAGGAACTTCGTTCCAAAACAAAACAAAATATTTTTTTGAAATAATTTATCCAATCATTGCAATATTCTATAGCTGTCATGGGGACACACCATAGTTTCATCTTATCATGTCATCATTTCTTTTTTATTTCTAATGTAACTTGCTTTCGCTATTAGATACTTGACATTGGCAAAATACCCACTAATATGGTCTCACCATATGGCCCCACCTTCAAATTCATTTCATACAGAAAGAAGAATTACTACTAAATCGAATGTGTCATATAATATTGCTGTTTTGTTCACACATTACGGTCATGATTGAGACGGCGATACGCTTAGCCAAAATCAGTATGTTGCTATGGCAGTATTGAATCGTTCCATTGGCAGTTCACTGCCGTTGTAATCAATTGACTTGACAGGCATGCAATATATCGCAAATGACTTAATAAGTTGGATTATCATTATTTATTAATATCCGTTCAAACTCCGGCGGGACCCAAAGCGTCATCAGTCAGTTTTGCAGCTCCATCTTCTGATCAGATAACTCGTTGGCACAGCATGCACATATGTGTTTACTGTGTATAGATTAAGGCGAAAACCACCGGAGTCTGAACAAACCTTTAGTAATTCTATACAAATTCGCGCGTACAAAAATATTTCGTCGTATCACTTATAGGTCCTACGTTAACTGATAGTGCGTTCCTAATTTGTCGATCTAAATTGAACGCTAATTACAAGTTAATAATATTCAGAGTATCATTTTATTTAGAATATAAGTGATTAAAGCATCCCTTAAGCTGGTAGGTGTGAAAATTTCGCTCACTTCTTCGTAACAGTTAAGCAAATCCATTAAGTTATATTTTAAGTGGAAAGTTGATTAGTTTCTAATTTTAATCACTTTGTTTCTTTGTAAGGTTGTCTACGCATCGCGGCAAAACAGATTCAATGACATTGACGCAGCACAAGTCTACTTTGCAATAACATATAGGCTATTCTTTATCCTGGAAGAACATGCGGGAAGAGCCGCGGTATCAGTTAGCTATATAATAGTGTAAAATATTTTAACAGGGCTAATAGTACGTTATAAAGACAACGATCCCAACGAAATAAATCACATTGTTAGAAATTTAAAAAATGACACCCTGTACTGAACGCATGGGCAAAGGCTACTGGTTTGTCTTGTTTAAAAAATAATAATCACAATTAATTAATCCATAAACGTGATCCATAGAGCATAGAGCACAGAGCTTACCGATTCATCGGTTACAATATTTTACACTATTTTTGTTATACCTTAGATATAGTTTAATTATATGCTCACCAATAATATGGCTTCTAAAGTGCCAAAAATTGTCATAATTAAGGCACTACTAAGATGAACCTAGGTATTTAGATCAAATGTATTATTTCAATCACTACATCTTCTCCTCTTAATCAAATTTTAGCAAACGTGATTGTAATTAAAGGGAAATGTATACTATTTTGCTAAAAGACAAGTTTTCAAGATTATTTTTTGCGACTTATATTTTTAATTATAAATTCAGGCAAAAGGCTCATAAGTTACGCATGCTAGCCTACGACAGATTATAAATTCTATCAGAAACGTCGCTTGGACCTACTTTTTTCTACATTATAAAGCACTAAACAATGGCACTTATTCTCTGAATCACACTCACTTTCCTACGTGCTAGGTTTACAAGAAAAATTTCGTTACCTTCGTTGTCAAAGAAAAATAATACTCGTGTACAAGGCTGGCAAGTTGTCTATGATATCCAATGACATTCCAAATCTATAGACAACGCATTGAACGCGGGGTAGGCACACAGCAATCGGTAGTTACACGGCCATTGCTGCTTGATCATCGAGCACATTGAATAGTCTATAATGTGAAGCGGCAATGCATTTGACCACGCGCAATATGGTGATTGTTTAGAGGCACCATGGTTTGACGTGCCAAGTCGATAGGTTTAGATTGCCATTTATGATATAAAATATAGATGATATACTAAAGCTCTCGTACCAACTTGCATATAAACAATGCGACCTTAACATAATTGCTGCCAATATTATATATTTTTTTACCTTACAGGGTATTATTACAAACCATTTGACACAACATATTATTGCAATGAACGTTAATAGACATATAAACTGTATACTTACTATTTTAAAGTATATATTTCATTTACAACTATAATAAAGGCATTAATGAGAACATGATTAGTTAAATTAATAACATATAAATAAAAAGATGGCGGCTCCAATCAATATGCTCTCCGATACGATAATGTCGGAAGCCGAATATCAAAAGTAATCGGCTATTTATTATTATGGTATGCCCTGACCCGTACTACTACTGGACTGGAGACAGACATCATCTTTGCTCTTTACCCTTGTGCTCATTTGATTTTCGCCATTTTGGCGATGATAGTAGTGACAGTAGGTAGTGACTGGCCACGGAACTAATGATTTCGACATACATTCAATTAAATTGTATACCTTTTTGTAAAAATGTATTCTGCATGTGTTTATTCACTGAAATACACACATAGTGTCATCCGTACACTGTGGACATTCCTGCGGTACGCACTAAGCGTTTTGCTTCTACTTTCATCGTGCGTACTGCCAAGGAATGGAACACGCTACCGGCGTCTTTGTTCCCCGTTGACTACAATCTGGGTGTTTTCAAGTCGAGAGGTGAACAGGTACATTCTAGGCAAGTATGCTCCATCGTAGATCTCATCGTCACTTACCATCAGGTGAGATCAAGATCAAATACTTGCCTATATTGCAATAAAATAAATACACCTATAAATACAGAGACGATGCAAACAACGCGACGACGAATTTATTTCGGAAGACGCTCGAATAGGCGCTTCGTATCAGTGCAGCAAATAGTTATTATTTTGTACTGAGAAGTAAGTAATAGTACAGGTCAGTCGTGGTACGTCATCTTCGGTGTAGAATTAGATCTGGTACCAGGGCGAGCGGCGCACCCAGCGCAGGCGGTAGCCGCCCTGCTCCGTGCGGATCTTGATGGAGGCGCCCTCCGACGCCTTCACCGTCTCCTTCACCTGGAACAGGTGCCGTGGAATCAGTAATAGCACAAGTATAGGAGTGGACCTTTTGATGGGTTATGAGCAAAGAGAGACTAGAATTGAAGGTGGTAAAAGAGATATATCTATATTGATTTCTTATATTTACGCAAATACTACACATTGAAATAAACTATTTTTAAGGATTCTATCGCGTTTATTTATTGTTTTTACGTTCCCGACGTTTCGGCTGCTTTACAGCAACCATGGTCACGGGAGTACTGAGGTGGTTGACATTCTAGTGTCTTAGTTTGAAGGGGTACCCTCATATTTAGTTGTTACTTGCGGTCCGATCTACGCAGAAAGAGCTCACTGTGTCTTGAGGTTGCAATGGTATGAAACGTCGGGAACGTAAAAACAAAAAATAAACGCGATAAAATCCTTAAAAATAGTTTTATTTCAATGAGATATATTTAGATAAAAAAATATTACGACCTTAAAAATACAATGTCATATACAACGTCAGGAAGTTGACAGCACAACTTTCTTCTATTCGATATTTAAACCTTTTTGGTATTGGTATGTAGTTTATATACTCCAACACTTTTTGGGTAGTTTTCGGGTAGAAAGATTGTCAATTTTGATTTATTAAAAAAAAATTCGAATGTTAGTGTAATATTAACCATGACTCTAACTCGGGTACAGACATATATTCGTGCTTATCCCACAAACCTTTCCCCTAACAGGATCCGAAGCCGGGATACGAGGTACAGAAAGCAGAGTTACTAGCAATTGAGTTAATCAAGTCGTCAATTGCAATGGATAGCTAGACATACGCTTTTTTTTCTGGACGAGGTATATGGTCTGACTACAAATTATTTAGTTTCTACCATGGCCCACCATCCTATCTTACTGTGGGTTCGGTCTTTAGAGAACTAGCCAGGATTCCTGCTCCGTTTAGCTAGTTATAATCTTGGTGGGATATGAGATTCGCATATGAGCTCTAGAAATCTAATGACATGCCGAGCTATATCATATGGCGACAATTGTTGCACGGTATAGTTGAAAACTCGAGGGCCCCAAAACTAGCCCGCTGACGAGCCCAAAGGTACGTATATAATGTGACTTACGCTCTGCATCAAGTTTTGCGCGTTGCCAACCAACATCTCCGTCGCCTCCTGATCTTCTTCGCTGCCTGTAACAGATTATACATACTGTTATAATATAACAACTACAATTTATTCTACCCAATATTATAAAAAGGAAAGCTTATAAGTTTGGGAATATGGATGTATAACCGTTCCGTTGTGTAGTCATATCGATTTGTTATTAGGAATATTCGGGCCTCCCATCCTGCGAAGGGGATTAGGCCATAGTCCACCACGCTGGCCCAGTGCGGGTTAACAACCCAGGCCTTCATACAACTTTAGAGGGGTTCTCTCAGACGTTCAGGTTTACTATAATGTTTTCCTACACCGTTTAGCAAGTGATGATCATGGTTGAAAATGAGATTCACACATGAAACCTGGAAATCCCAGAGGTGCGAGCCGGGGTTTGAATCTGCGATCCTCGTTACTGAGGCAAGCGTACTAGCAACTTGGCTATTATTGCTTTACAACATTTAAAATTTAAGAATAGGGGGGGGGGGGGGGGTCTATATAGGTAGGGCACTTCAATTCTCATACCTTTGTAATCCGGCATGCCGACTGTGGCGGAAGCAATAAGCATCATTAATTGTTAAGCCATAAGCGATATAGTAAGGAAAGCTTCTGACCAATTAATGACTTGCTCATTAACTGCATATATGACATATATATGTACTGTTATAAACCTATAAATAGACTGTCCGTACATTGACCATATAAAATCAATCGGTCTACCTAAGCACAACTTAAAGCTGTAGAAGTTACAACATTGCTGATTTATAGCATATACCATAAAGCTATGTGAGTTTGAATCAACTTTTTCGCATATGAGGCTTGTATCAAACTTGTACCGGTTTTTTAATTGGATTTGAACATCTTGATTTTTTTATTTTAATTATATATAGAGGTAAGTTTTTATTAGTTTGTAGATTAGGATGTAGCGGTCATCTTTGGAATTATTATTAATCCGATTCTAAAATTTCTTTCAATAATAGGAAGGTACATAATATCTGAGTGCTATGTTTAACGGAGGTACCAGGGGCGGAGCCGTAGGCAGAAATTAGTGTTAAGTATAAAGTATTACCTTGCGCGCCCAGCATCGTTGCCTTGACCGTGGACAGTATCTTGAGCTGTGTGCCGATGGTCGGGATCCTCTCGCACACTTGCAGAAGATTCTAGAAGTACATAAGACGTATTAAACACCAGAACGATAGAGAAAGCATGGTAGCGCGAAAGAGATAGCGTGATTTAATTCTGTGTATAATAGAAATATATAAGATATAACTAAACTATTTTAACAGATGAATGAGTAAGTTACATGGATCACATTGATGTCTAAAATAATTGTGTACACTGTATTTAAAAAAAAAAGGCGAACCAGTAGCGTTTGTCAATGCGCTCAGTAAATAATGTATTTTTTTTAAATATCTGTTAACTTGATTTATTTCTTTGGGAATGTTATCTTTACAACCTACTGTTGGCCATGTAAAATATTTTACACTATTATTGTTAACCTTATATATAATAAACAGCTTCTGCGAGAGTGGTCGCACGTTTCAATCGATGGCTGGATTCAAATAAGTGTGCTTATACACACATACATACATTACATTTAAGCTACTATTAAAAAAACATTGAAAAGATCTTCTTCTTCTAGTTTAAGGGTTAGACCCTTGTCGGTTTTTTTTTATACATTATAGGCAAGTATTTGATCTCGATCTCACCTGATGGTAAGTGACGATGAGATCTACGATGGAGCATACTTGCCTAGGTAGGAAGGCGGCAGTAGATCGAGACGCTACATTCACTAGGCACATGCAGCGCAGCTGATCTGACCCGCCATCCGGTGTAGCTCATGAAGCTCTTTCCATCTGTCTCTATCAAGAGCAGCTTCTTTCATCTCCTTGTACGACATGACACCGATCCTATCTTTTATCTAACTCATGAACCTTATTCTTGGTCTACCTCGTCCGCGTTTTCCTTCGATCTTTCCCTCTATGATGTGTTTTATGAAGGTATCATGTCGTATGGGATGGCCTATCATCTTATTGTAAAGATAAT
The DNA here is from genome assembly GCA_905333125.1 of Pheosia tremula. Lineage (NCBI taxonomy): Eukaryota > Metazoa > Arthropoda > Insecta > Lepidoptera > Notodontidae > Pheosia > Pheosia tremula. The sequence goes on from HG995420.1 coordinate 453,182, forward strand.
GTCCAGTAAAACGCCAGCCAAGGCAACAAGAACATGAGAGTGAATGGACTCACAGTTCTGATTCTCTTGTCGGTGCACTCCAGGGCGAGCTTCTTGGCGAGCCTGGTGACCTCCTCGGACGCCTCGGCGATCGCCTTCGCGGTCGCGATGAGCTCCCTCTTGCTGCCTGTTATGCACAAATAAAACGGGGTAAAAATATAATCAATAATAGGTGTTTCCTTTTGAATACTAGGTTTTACTTGAGTCATAGAGCGACCGTTGTCGCTAGCAACAGAATCAGAAATCAGAATATGTTTTATGCATGTAAACCATTAAGTGCAGCACTTATGGATCGTCGAAACTTACAAAATGCTAAGCTACTACTTTACCACCCGTTCGGAATGCCGTTTCTAAGCGGAAGGACGGGCAAGAAACTCCATGGCTGCTCTTTTTAAAAAGATCTTTTAAATTTTTGAGCAGTACATTGTTATGGGTACGTGAGAACAATGTAGGAACGGCTAAGCAGACAATTAGCAGCTGGTCAAAAAAAAAGTATTAACAATCGGCGACGTATGTCGACATAAAGTGTCGCTCATCTGTGAACGCCTTTAAAGTGAGATAACATGATCTGATCATCATGTGAGGTTTTTTTTTTTTTTTTTTTTTTATTACATTATAGGCAAGTATTTGATCTCGATCTCACCTGATGGTAAGTGACGAAAAGATCTACGATGGAGCATACTTGCCTAGGTAGGAAGGCGGCAGTAGATCGAGACGCTACATTCACTAGGCACATGCAGCGCAACTGATCTGACCCGCCATCCATGAATGGCAACACCGAACATCATGCCGGAACACGGCTAGGCCGCTTGGCGACATGGCTTTGTTCAGTGGGTGGTGACTAGCCACGGCCGAAGCCTACCACCAGTAGAGTTGAGTTGTTAAATTGGTAATGGATCTTACATAGCACGAATATTCCCACCCGTTGTATTTATATACATATTTATAGCCTTCGATCGCCCCAAGACTATTTTAATTGTTATATACTATATGATATATAGTTGATGATATATAGTGACAACCTTATATACAATATTCACATAGCAGCTGACTTACCGCTCAGGTTGATAGCGACCTCTGTCCGGCGAGCGAGCGAGAGACATGTACAATGAACACGCGATATGGCAACTAGCTAAGCATATCAATATGCGAATATATAAAATATGAATATGTAATGTTACATTAAAAGCTTTATGTAATAGCACTTCTTTGCTGGCAGACTTGCAGTTGTCTTAACAGCGGTTCAAACCCCGGCTCGCACCTATCGGATTCCTGGATGTAATGTGCGAATCTCATGTTCACTGGGCACACTTTTGGTGCCAAAGCAAAACCTACTAGTCTTGATCTTCGTCTTTGGACAACACTAGTTGTCAGTCAGACAGAATTTCACCACATCAAATTTTAAGTAGGTATTTTTTTTAGATTTCAGAAATTTTCGTCGGTCTGTGTATAAAATCCAGCTCTTACCAAATAATGGATATGACAAATAATTATCTTTGCGTTTAATTTCATTGCGAGGTGCGAGCACGGATAGTGGAAAAATATAGTGCAAGTAAACAACGATTTAGAACCTGTTTCCCGAAGTGCTTATTTATTTATAAACCATATCCACATTGGCAGAATATGTATGGGCTATCAATCAAATAAGTTGTAGATAGGATTTATCGGCACACTTTGAAACAGGCCCCAAGTATACATAGATATCTATACATATTCTATAAAGAGGTCAAGTGATGTGGGTTTGGATGCAGGGGGTAATCTCCGGAACTACAGATCCGATTAAAAAAATGTTTCCCTAATTAGCGACATTATGAACATTATGTTTAATCGAAGTGCCGCAGGCGGAGGCGCTGGCAGAAGCTAGTATATTAGAAGCAAGTTACATGTATATATACAGCGATGAACAAAATATTTACAGTCCATTGCTGGACATAATTATGTTGCTGTCGTCTTGAGATTTATTATTTTTATTATGTCGTTTAGTACAAAGTATCTTATGGTATAATTTACTCTCTCAATCATTATGAAAATAACCTGTTAATTGTTTTACCCAATTACAACGGGTTTAATAAGCGTTGTAATGGCTTGATATATTGTTGGTAGGTCATCATGTCACGGTACCTTTGGAGTCGGATCTGACGAGCTCGGAGAGTCTCGCCATGAGGATGGCCATGCGCTTGGCGGCGGCAATGATCTCGTTGTCCTTGGAGGACCACTCGCGGACCGCCTTATGGAGGTTGTGAGCGGCCACCTGGTCGGAAAGAGTTAACATCACAGATCTGTACTACAAGACTTGATTTACACTACAAAATGACAATTTTTGTGCCGATTTGAAGTGTCTTCGAGCGTCGCCGGAACTAAATTTGATATTTTATGCAAATGGCTGCTAAGTTGTTTGGAGCGTCTCCGAATTTATTTGTGTATTGCAGTGTAAAATACACTTAGACATTTTTTTTTAATTGCGTAATACTAACATTATTGTTATTATATAAAGTAATCCATTTTTTAATTTAAGGTTTGTCGACATAGTTGTCACATATCCATTCTTTATTATTAATTCCGCGGACACTAACTACCTGTGGTATCACTAATATCAGCGCCAAAACACACCAAAAATTACGATGTTCATCTCCAGTCCAGTAGTAGTACGGTCAACATATTTGCAACACAGTAAAGGACGACGAGACTCCCCTTCGCATTGAGGGGAGGCCCGTGCCCAGCAGTGGGACATTAAAAAGGGCTGGTATTACTATTATTTATATTTTTTTTTGTTTTTCTTCTCCCTGTTTTAGGGGTAAAATAACTGACACACGGGCCTTGGCCAAGTGTGCCAGCTTTTGCGTGTTGGGAACTATGGAGATGATGATGAATTCTGTAGAAATTTGCGTGTGAGACGGCAAGTGTTTTTTTTTTTAATGTTACATTATAGGCAAGTATTTGATCTCTATCTCACCTGATGGTAAGTGATGATGAGATCTACGATAACTAATCTAGTGTTAAGTATAACTGCTTCTTGTATGAGTGTGAGTGTGGATTTAGGCATTTGAAGTACACTGAGATTAGTCTGGAGGGTTCTCGGAATGACGCCTGTGGTAGAAATAACTATGGGCAAAATTCTAACGGTATCTACTTGCCATTGCTTCTTTATCTCAGTTTTTTTTTAAAATTACGATATAGATTTATACGATTTTTTTTTATTACATTATAGGCAAGTATTTGATCTCGATCTCACCTGATGGTAAGTGACGATGAGATCTACGATGGAGCATACTAGCCTAGGTAGGAAGGCGGCAGTACGCTACATTCGAGACGCTACATTCACTAGGCACATGCAGCGCAACTGATCTGACCCGCCATCCATTAATGGCAACACCGAACATCATGCCGGAACACGGCTAGGCCGCTTGGCGGCATGGCTTTGTTCAGTGGGTGGTGACTAACCACGGCCGAAGCCTACCACCAGTAGAGTTGTCACCTGGTTGGCACCACCCAGGGTCACGTGTAGGGTATCTCGAGGGTACTTAATTCTCCTACGGACGAAGGTGACTCGACCCCAAAAACGATATCTCAGTTTATTATTGTTATATAAAGGACGACGTCCTAATATGCTCCACTCACCAATATGGGTTGGCTGGGATGCGGCTGCCTGCGGAAGATGTCCTCCCCCTCGTCGTCGGTGTCGGCGGGCGGCGGCGGGCGGGGCGGCGCGGCGCCGGGCTGCGGCGGCGGCGGGCGCGGCGGCGGCGGCTGCGCCTCGCGCGCCTGCAGGCGGGGCGAGGCCAGCGCCGGCGGCAGCGCGGGCGGCGGCGGCGGCGGCGGCGCGTAGTGACCGCTCAGAGCCGATTCTACTTCACCGGCCGCGTTTATTATCTGTGTAAAGAATCAGAATCAGAATATTTTTATTCTCGTAGCCCATTAAGTACAGTACTTATGAATCGTCAAAAGTTACAAAAATAGTATAACTAGTAGTAGTAGTAGTATAAATAGTATACAACTTTACCGCCCATTCGGAATGCCGTTCCTATGGAGAAGAACGGGCAAGAAACTCCGTGGATACTCTTTTTTTTAAAGAGATCTTTTAAATTTTTGAGCTATCTGTCATGTAGTAGTTTTTTTTTAATTTGACGTCCGATCCGGTTGTAGAGTTAAGAAAAAAATACTAATGACAATGTGTAAGTGCCCCCGTAGGCCTATACGAAATAAAGGATTTGACTTGGAGTGTGACCTCGGCGTTGGCCGCCCTCCAGGCGGGCGCGTGCGTGTTGTCGCCGAGCGCGACGGCCTTGGCGCGGTGCACGGCGGGCGGGATGGCGGCCTGCAGGCGCTGGTGGCCGCGGCTCAGCGAGCGAGCGAACTCTGCATCCTCCGTGTTGTCTCGCTCAGCTCCACCCACGAGGAGCACCCTGTTCGCCAGCCTGACGAACGAAATAAAAAATAGAACACGAGTTAATTCCCCCATCTCCATTCTATCATCGGTCGACAAGACGCACGGACAAATGTCATCCGTACACTGTGGACATTCCTTCGGTACGTACTAAGCGGTTTGCTTCTACTTTCATCGTGCGAACTGCCAAGGAATGGAACACGCTACCGGCGTCTTTGTTCCCCGTCGACTATAATCTGGGTGTTTTCAAGTCGAGAGTGAACAGGTACCTTCTAGGCAAGTATGCTACATCGTAGATCTCATCGTCACTTACCATCAGGTGAGATCGAGATCAATTACTTGCCTATATCGTAATAAAAAAAAAAAAAAAAAAATAGAACCCGAAATATGCGAATCGGAATTAATGTTTTTTTTTAAGTGTTGACTAATAGCGCTAAAAGTAGGATCGAGGTAGATGGGCAACACACATATTATATCGATGAATACACATACTTAGGCCGGGTAGTATCGCTCGAAAGCAGACAAGACAGCGAGATCAAATGACGCATGGAAAACGCCTGAAAAAACTACTGGTGGCCGATGAAAAACCTTCCAATGTGTCTTAAGCGTAAACTCATCGGCATGTGTTCTGCCTGTCCTAACCTGCTGTGCTCAAACGTGGTCATTGACCGAAACTCAGAACTCCAAACTCAAGGTTTGATAACGAGCGATGGAACGACGCATGTTGGGAATTAGGTTGAAACCGAATTTGCAACAATACGATACGATCCAGAAACGGGTTATGGGGAGACCTTTTCCCGGCAGTGGGACAATACAGGTTAAAAAAAATATCTAAAAAGTCGGCAAGCTAACAAATCGATTTGTTCCCTGAAAAAAATTATATTATACCTGGCAATAGCGGAGGTGTTGTCCACCATCTTCTGCGAGTCATTGTTTCGGATCGCGTCCTCACATAGATACGTATGCTTCTGCATCAGCTCACCTGGAACGTACAAAGCAATTTAAGACCCCGCCTGTGCATCGCAGCGCAGAGATTAAAAGAGGACATCATAAATTATGTTCGCTTTTAATAAACAGAGACAGTGCTTACGCGTTTAGAAAGGGGGCGTCGAATCAAAAAACTGTTAAGGAAAACTGTAATATCGAGAATGTATCATTATCGTATATATATCCTCCCCGAATACCAGAATAACTGTTGAAATATTGGAAAAATCACCAAAAAAAATGAACATAATTCATTTTCAAAAATCCCTCATTCGCACCTCCAAGATACATCCAAATTTCAAATCTATAAGTCCACAGGATTAGGCTGTGTGTCGTCTCTCAGTCAGTGTTCATTATTTTATTAGATAGATAGATGAAGAACATGATGTTCTTCGTTTTCTGCGGACGGTTTCCCCAAATGACATCTTTGCGCCTGTTTTGTGTGAGCCAAGGTTCCCCAGAAAGTTCCCCAGCATCGTCACCGAAGATCTTCCGGAGGCTGCCGGATGATGTCTGGTAGATAGCCTGGTATGTGAAATGATGTTTTTGTTGAATTATCTCACCAGCAGTGCGCACGAAGTCCAGCGGGTCCACAGCTTGGTCGCAAAGATCTCGTACTCTGAGAACCGCGTCGGCGTACTGAGTCTTCAGATTGATGAAATGTTCTTCTGCGACCTACACAACAATATTATATAAGGCGTAAAGAAAATATTTTAAAAGGTCGACGAACCACGTTTGTGAGTAAAACTAACGTGTCAATGGTATGTTTTTTTTTTTTTTTTTTTTTTATTACATTATAGGCAAGTATTTGATCTCGATTTCACCTGATGGTAAGTGACGATGAGATCTACGATGGAGCATACTTGCCTAGGTAGGAAGGCGGCAGTAGATAGAGACGCTACATTCACTAGGCACATGCAGCGCAACTGATCTGACCCGCCATCCATGAATGGCAGCACCGAACATCATGCCGGAACACGGCTAGGCCGCTTGGCGACATGGCTTTGTTCAGTGGGTGGTGACTAGCCACGGCCGAAGCCTACCACCAGTAGAGTTGTCACCTGGTTGGCACCACCCAGGGTCACGTGTAGGGTATCTCGAGGGTACTTAATTCTCCTACGAACGAAGGTGACTCGACCCCAAAACGCTTTTCTTAAAAAAAACGACCCCGTTTTTTTTAAGAAAAGCGTTCTAGGGACATTTCTGCGTTCCTGGTGTTGCGTGATTTTAAAATCATTCATTATTTTTGATATTCGAAGTTTATAACCGACCCATTAGCTGTACCCGCGACTTCGTCATTCGCACGCATGGAGTTTAGATTTTTTGCTATCTTGGAGTAATCTTTCCACTTTCAGGACTAAAATGAATCAAGATTTTCATCTGCTTACAAGTTATAACTTTACTAAGTTTCCTTAAAACCGGACTTACTATAATATTTTACACTATTATTATGGCATGTGACGATGCACAGCATCTGTGAGAGGGCGTTGTATACTTCCCGTTAGCTGTCAGCCAATCGCAGCTCGTATAAGGTTATCCAATCAGCGCTAACTTCCGGTAGTCACGTGGTCCCAGTGGCTCGGTCGCTAATGGCGGACGATTTTACCTCATAGCGTCGTTATTTCCCGACTAAGCAACATCTTAAATTTAGAAACTGTACTTAATTAGTTAATATATTTATACTAAGGTACATACTTAAGTATATACTGCTATAAGTGGTTATTAATATCGTTAAATATGAGTGATAATCATATTAATGGTGCGTTATTGAATAATAACGATTCTGAACAAGAAGCGGGGGTAGACAACAACTCGATGTCTACATCGGGCCGTAAGCGGCCTGCACCTAGCGCTTCAAGTTCATCCGAGTCTAGCTCTTCGGATTCTGAGGTAAAACGGCGGAAACGCGGTGAGTCTTCAGATATTGTAAAACTCGTTAACCAAGTGACCGCGCTAACTAATATTTTGATGAAAAGCGTGTGTGCACCTAATATTATTCCGAACAATGAAGTGATACCTGTGTCTGAACCTGTACCGGGATCTAGTGTATCGATACCTTTAGACTTTTGTTTGAATCGTCCAACGGTCGCCGCGAATAATTTTATGAATGAAGTACCGCGTTTGAGTTTAAGCGTCGTTAATACGTCCCTTAAAGATCCTAAAATTCCTCGCGCTAATCCTGAGCACGTTAAGCGGCTGGAAGGGTTACAAAAGTTCGGCGAGTCGTCGTGGAAGGATGTGCGTTACGCGGATGCTTTGAAGATTCATAATGCTGCGCCAGGCTTTGTCGAACTCGAGATTAACGATGAACTTAGACAATTTATTAAAGGTAAAGATTATGCGGCAAATTCAGAAAAATTGATCGCAGCCCTATGTAATGCGTTAATTTCGCAGCGCGAGTTACTTAATCAAAACTTACAACAGTTCATTGACTGGACAGCTTCTCCGAATGCTGTGCTTAATGCTTCCAGTATTTTCGATAAAATTTCCGAATCTTTTCTACCCTCATCAAAATTTCACAAAATTAGTGAGGAGATTATGCAGCTAGTTTGCGGAAAACGAGCTGAATATATCGAAAATCGTCGGGAGCGTATCCTGGGCGAAATTTTTAATAAGAACCTCCGCGAGGGTCTGCGTAAGATTCCTCCAAGTTCAAATTGTTTATTCGATGAAAATCAATTGCGCGCTTATATTCAAAATACAGGTGGCATTGATAAATGGGTTCGCCCTTGGTTTGGGCCGGAGAGAGATCAAAATAAAATTACGCCTAAATTACCAACAAAGCCTAATAAACCAGGTTTTCGTGAATTACCGCCAAGTAATGTGCCCTTTCGTAAAGATAACGATTCGAGCTTCAGAAAAGCCAAAACCAATGCGAACTCTTTTAAGCAATCAAATAAAAGTAGGAAACCCCACAAAAAGGGAGGTCAGCCAAATAAGAGGGGATATGACAAATGACTTGCAACAACACCAGTTTTACGGGGGCTGTCTCCGAGCGTATCGGAGACAGTGGCAGATGCTTCGGGCTCCGGAGGCCCTTCTCGGAATGATCACGGGAATGCGTCTTCCATTTACCTCCAAACCTCCGCTTATCCATCCATCAGCAAAGGCCCTGCATCGGTTCAAAACTGCAAAATCACCAGAGATGGAGTGCCAGATACAAGAATTATTAGATCAAGGCGTTCTAGAAGTTGTGGATCATCGCGATGCCGGACCGAGCTTCTTCTCGACGATGTTCCTAACAAACAAGAGCGATGGGTCCAAAAGGCCCATATTCAACCTGAAGCGCCTGAATCATTATATAGTTCCGAAGCCTTTCAAGCTGATCTCTCACTTTCAAATACCCCATTTCTTACAGAGCGGAGACTGGATGGTAAAACTGGACCTATCGTCGGCTTACTTTCACGTGAGTGTTTTAAAAAGCCACCGTCGGTTTCTCAGGCTAATTTATGGTCAAAAAATTCTGCAGATGACCTGCCTGCCATTCGGGCTATCATGTGCACCCAAAAATTTTTCGGCCTTGACCAACTGGGTGGCACAGCACCTACGATCCAAAGGTATGCGAGTCGTAGTCTACTTAGACGACTTTCTGGTAGCATGTCAGTCGAGATGTCTTCTTCAGGCTCAGGTAAAACTGTCTATCAATGTTCTCGAGACGTTAGGTTGGACAGTGAACTACAACAAGTCTGTCATCGACCCTTCGCAAGAGATAGAATTCTTAGGATTAATCTGGAACACCAAAGAGAACTTCAAATGTCTGCCCCCACGAAAAACCCAGTCAATTATATTGCTCTCGGAGAGAGCTATCCGAAGGGGCAAAATTTCCTTGAAAGAAGCACAGGTGATATTAGGAACTCTCAACTTTGCCAACTTCGTCATTCCAAGAGGTCGTCTTCACTGCCGCCAGCTTCAGCTTCATTCGCGGACTCTAATGCATCTTCCACCACGCAAACCAGTAGAAATCCCGCCACCGGTCACAAGGGATCTAAAATGGTGGCTCACGACCTTAGGAAGTCTAGCTCGGAGCAGCTTGCACCCGGAATTGATTTGCCATTTTATGACCACGGATGCTGCGGATTACGGGTGGGGGGCACAGTTAGACGACCTCTCAATTTCAGGGAGATGGAGACCAGACCAGCGGAATTGGCAATGCAATCGAAAGGAAATGTTTGCCATAATAGCGGCAGTCAAAGAATTCCGGTCCCGTCTACACAATCGCCATCTGAGCCTGCAATCGGACAACCGCACAGTGATATCATACATTCGAAAGGAAGGCGGAACTCGATCTATGGCCTTACTCCACATGACGTACCAACTCTTGCGTATTTTGGACAGGGAGCGTATCTCGATGTCAGCAGAATATCTCCCAGGGAGGTTCAACGGTATTGCGGACAGGCTCTCCCGCGGCAAGCAGACATCCGAGTGGCATCTACTGCAACCAGCACGCCAGATTGTTTTCCACAGGTTTGGAGTTCCACAGATAGACCTTTTTGCGACCAAGGACACCAGGGTTGTGACGAAATATGTTACCAAAGATTGCTCAGACTTATCAGCCCAATTTTACAACGCCTTCAGCCGTCAATGGGTATTTCAGCTGGCGTGGGTGTTTCCACCTCCGAGCTTATTACCTCGAGTACTCCACCATCTGAATTCAGCGCAAGGTGTTTTCTTACTGGTGGCTCCAATGTGGAAGAGAGCCTACTGGCTACCGGATCTTCGACGTCGGGCACTCAGCAGACCCATGAAAATCAACAACTTAGCTCGAGTGCTAATAGACCGGAGCACGGGCCTTCCACCTCCTCGAGTTCAAGATATGGAACTCTACGTTTGGAGGATAGCGGGTGGAGCGAAATAACAAGTAGTTGGTCTGAGGCTGAAAAGTCTCTACTGAGATCTAGTTGGAGGGAGTCCACGCTCAGGACTTATAGACCCGCATGGTCTCGGTGGGTCAGATGGTGCCAAAACAACAACTTCGACTCCAATATTCCAAATAGTATTAGTTTGTCAAAATTTTTAGCATACCTATTCATTGAGCATAGCTTGGCTTATCCTACTATACTGTTGCATAAGTCAGTAGTTCTAACTTTTGGACGTACGGGTAACGAGAATTTAAATTCTCATTTTTTAGTACAACATATTCTTAAAGCTATCTCTCTTCAGACTCCCAGAGTAGAAAAACCCCCTATTTGGGATCCAAGGGATCTGATTGCCTGGATGCAAACGAATCCCCCGAATAATAATATTACCTTATTCAAAGCGTCGCGTAGATTAGCTTGTCTTTTATTACTAGCATCTGGACGACGTGTGCATGACCTTACTCTTCTAAGAGTCTCTCCAAAGTGCTACATTGATTGCGGTGATCACATTCTTTTGTACCCAGTGTTTGGATCAAAGACGGATACGGCTACATACAGGCAATCAGGTTGGAAGCTTTCTTGCCATGCTAACCAGAATATATGTCCAGTTGGATGGTTAAGAAAGGTTATAGAGTTGGGTAGGCAGAGACGTACTGCCGAGTGTAACGATTCCCTGTTTGTATCAGTTCGAGGTCCCACGCAAAGTGCGTCGCGGACTATTATAGGTAATTGGGTAAAAAGTTTATTGAAGGATGCAGGTATTTCTGCGTCCCCGGGAAGTGTACGCTCGGCAGTAGCTTCGTTGAATTGGTACGAAAATTTCCCTATTGAAGACATTCTCTCTCGTGGCAATTGGCGTGGACCAAATACTTTTGCCAAATACTATTGTAAACAAATAATAGGCAGAGCTCAGACTTCGCCTAGTACGAGTAATCTCTCAAATAATTTTGAACCAGTATGACACAGAATTGAAACTGTATCGTTAATCAGAATTTGATCGAGGTCGATATTTTTATACAAATTATTAATATCAATAGTTAAAAATGTGATATTTCTGTTATATTGTACTAGTAGTTAATCTTTTTAGCGTCTAACTGATTTTGATATAGAGTGTAGGTACCTAATCAGGGGTTGATAAATAATTAACCAATGTTACTTATGGTTTTATTGTTTTCAGTACCTAAATTTTATCATATTCTCACATAGCGTCGTCGTGGTCACCAGGAGTTATAAACACGTCTCTCACAGATGCTGTGCATCGTCACATGCCATAATAATGATGCAAGTTTTACATAGAAATAAAACTTGTATTATTTAGCAGAGACGATGCACAGCATCCATTCAAGGTCTCCTGGTGAGAGAACTATGAGGTAAAATCGTCCGCCATTAGCGACCGAGCCACTGGGACCACGTGACTACCGGAAGTTAGCGCTGATTGGATAACCTTATACGAGCTGCGATTGGCTGACAGCTAACGGGAAGTATACAACGCCCTCTCACAGATGCTGTGCATCGTCTCTGCTAAATAATACAAGTTTTATTTCTATGTAAAACTTGCATCATTATTGGTACACCTTGTATAATTGTACGCTACAATAAGATAAAGGTATTAGAAAATAATTAATTTTTACAATGCGGGGTCTCTTGATAGAGAAGTACTCACCTTACTATCTGGGTTGTAAAGGCGGATCTTGCCTGCAGCGATGAGTTGGGGTGACAACTTTTCAACCTGTAGAACATTATTGATAAGTCAATTAATAAAATAATGGTAGACTAACATAGCATGGTTCGCAGTCAACCCAAGGTGGTATTTCAAATATTGAAGGTTGTTCATGTCAATTTATTCTGAACCATTTCTCACAGAACAAGCTTTGCGTTCCTATACCGTACACTAAAGTTTTTTTTAATAATGTAATTATAAATTTCCATAAGCATAATTCAAGTTATTTGTGTTGCGGTCCCAAACTAAGCGTGGACTCGTCTTTGAGACCTGGTTATGACATACTTGGTGAGAGATGAGTAACTTATAAATTGAAACATAAATCCAAAAATGAATTTAAAACTAAGTTGAATGACGTAGACAATGCGACAGTGTTAAATCTTAAAATGAAATAAAAAAACAATAAATCTAACAAATAAAAAAAGGTAAGCAGTTGTAGCAATTCACGTTCTACCTTTAGTAATTTACCTTACTCAACAATATTAGTAGTTATTCACCTCACACGACAGTACAGTGTTTTGTGCCGCACCCAAGTTAACTGTGGTATACTGCTACAACCTTAATGGCGCTCGTATACAACCTAATTAATGGTAATTGTAATGGCAATTATATAGCCATCGAGTCGAGTATAACATGGCAGCAGGCGCGTATCGCTAGCAACATTTCCGAGCTGCAAAGCAAAGTGAAATATCCAGGGAAGATGCAAGTTGTATAGCCCGTTTCAGGCCTTTTAAGTGTACCGTGTGTATGTGTGTGGGTGTGTGGGTGTGTGTGTTTAGTGTGTGTGTGTGTGTGTGTGTATTTAGTGTGTAGTGTGTTTTTGTGTGTGTATGCGTGTGTGTTTTAGTGTGTGTAGTGTGTTTTAGAGTGTGTGTATGTGTGTTTTAGTGTGTGTGTGTGTGTGTGTGTAGTGGTACCTGGTGCGCGTTGTGTATGAGCTGGTCGGCGAGGCGCTTGTTGTGTCCGGCGCCGGCGGCCACCACGGCGGCGGCGGCGGCGGCGCGCTGGCTGAAGCCCTGCAGCGCGCCCGCACGCTCGTGGAAGTTGCTCTCGCGTCCCGCCGCGCCTGCACGACCCTCAGTGTTATTAATAATATCGCCAGACGAGCAGACTAACAATACGGTCCCCACACTAAGCAACGCTTGTTTTATGGGTACCGTTCAATGGATTGTAGGCGAACCCAGTATATAATACTTAAATTTATAATAAACATTCACGACTCGGGTACAAACATTTATGCTCATCACACAAAGATTGTCCCTACCAGGATTCGACCCAGGGACCCGCACCACAGAAAGCAAGGTTACTATACACTGAGCTAATCAGGTCGAAATGCGAGTACTACGAGATTCGAAATAAGATTAAAAGTGATTTGCGGCGGCGCGATCAGGGCCCCAAGTCTGCTAACACAATCGAGTCATAATCGAACACTAACGGCATAGTGACTGTCACTTTTCACAGATATTGTATGGGATATCTGTCAAAAGTGACAGTTACTATGCCGTTACCGTTCGATTATGAATCGATTGGGATAGCAGACTTGGGGCCCTGGCATATGGTGCAACGGGTACAGGTACCTGGCGGCGCGTTGACGGCGTCGGTGAAGTGTCGCAGCGGCGCGGCCACGTCGATGAAGTCCTCCACGACGCGGTTGACGACGGCGCGCTCGGCGCCGCGCCGCAGCTCGTGCAGCTTGTCCGTCAGCTCTCTGCGGGCGAGCGGGCGGTTGCGATACACGACACTCGCTCTATAGCTTGACCACTACCGCTGTGCCGCGCGCTAGGAATGCGGGGCGTGGGGGGCGGGGGGGGGGGGAATACTCCCCCCGCCTCGCCGCGCACATACCCAAGGCGCGGTACAGCGGTACTGGTCAAACTATAGTACTAGTGTCGTAGTACGCTGTCCCTACACTCAGTTGCACATCTTTTTTCTTTGTCAATTCAAGAAAACCCAAGACGTACCTACCATGATATGGTATTGCTCCCTGTTGCCAAGATATATCTTGCTGGATCAGTAACGATTTTGATCTTTTTTTTTGGACAATTCACTGGAGCTTATTTTTGTTTGTAATAAACATGCTTGTTAAAAAAAGTTACAAAAAAAATGCAAAAAACGAGAAGCCCGCTGAGTTACTCGCCGGATCTTCGTTGTAGAGTAAAGAAAAAAAAATCATGTAAATGACAATTTGTAAGTGCCCCCGTAGGCCTATGGACAATGTACGAAATAAATAATTTGACTTTGACCTTTTTCCTTGATTCGATGAGCCAGACGGAAGCACTCTGCCCTACCGTGGCTACGACCATGTATAACTAGACCCAAAAGGTACATCAATAAGCTATAATAACTGCAGAGCAAAATCACTGCTGCTGCGGGAAAATGAGATTTATTATTATATATTATGGCACAGTTTACATCGTGGTGGATCTCACCTAGTGACGGCTCGAGCCTCCTCGCCGTCGGCCCGGCCGCTGGCGCACAAGTCCGCCAGCTTGTCGGACAGGCGCTGCACCTCGGAGCACAGCTGCAGTATCTCCGCCTTCTCCCGACCTTGGAGCCCGTCCGCGATCTAGTACGACAATTGAAAATCATATTCATTAATGTTGACGAAGCGACTAGCACAACCCGGCGAACTTCGTACCGTATCAGATGAAATGTATGAGAAAATTAATTAATCTTTATATATATTTTTTTAAGACTGTTGCATGTTTTAATAGTTGTTCTGCTAGTCGAGGCGGAGACAAATTAAAAATCAAAGTTCATAGAAATCGGCCCAGCCGTGCTTGAGTTATCAACGGTGTATCTAACACGACTTTGCTTTATCTATACAGATATTGATAGATTTAAAAATGACACCACGATCTAAGAGCTTAGTTTACACATATATGACATACTTGTCAACTTGTTACAATATTTTACACTATTTTTGTTACAGCCTGTAAGTATAACTCGTTGGAAGTAGGAGTGGAGTCGTAAACCTAAACGTAAAATAGGTTAAAAAGGTGTCGGTGAGAAATTTAATTGAGAGAAAGAGAAAGAAGATACCCACCCTCTGTCCCTGCGACACGATGCTGTTGATGGCCTTCTGACCCTCGATCCTGGTGGCCGGGTCCGCCGCTGGATGCAGCAACCACTTATGGGCAGTCTCCAACCTGGCAAAAATACTTTTGTTAATATCCCACTTATAAATATACAGGGTACAAGTGCCTTCGGAATGAAAACTAATATCATGGATTGAACTGATTCAACTCAAAATTCTGTACCCCTCAGAGCTGGAATTTTCCGTCGATCTTTTCATGAATTATACGCAATTGTTTTCAGTATAATGTTTTGCATAAAATCATAATAGAAGTCTCTCAACGTAATTTTAAATAAAAATACCATAATTACTAATTTAGTCCTAAAACTGCAATGTAAAAACTGGTTACGCTTAAACACGCTCATAACTAGTACGCATCGGGTATCGCGCGGACCGTTGTGTTGTGATCGCGTAGTTTATCATACATTGCGCGCTCAAAAAGCGTGCTTGTCTTTTTTTCGAAATTCATTATTTCTACAAAATAAAATAAAAACGTAAGCTCCAGTGTGTTGCCATACGAGGCGTACACACGCTACACTTTAACATTATATATATTGATATTTGAGCGATCAGTCCCAGGCTGCTTTATCATCCAAATAATCCAAGATCCTGTAATAGCCCTTACGACATAGATTACTTTTCACAGTTGTTTTAAACTTATTAATACAACTGTGAAAAGTAATCTAAGCTTATTAAATCTCGTTAGTGTGGTACGCACCTGGCCTGCATGGTCCTCCCGCCCTGCTTCTCCGCGGCGCGGACGCCCTCGTTCACGATCGCGTCCAGCTCGTTCACTTGCGACCGGAGATCCGATGCCAAATTCAGCGCCTGCGCACAATCATGTTAGTATTATCGTAACACTTTAGAAATAAGATAGTCGTTGTTGTGTGCAAAAATAAGCTTACGTGTTTGAAATAAATTGTGTATTTGCGTGAGTGTGTGTGTGTGTGTGTGTGGTGCGAGACAAAGAAAACATGTGTGTGAGTGTATGTTGCGGTGTGTTGCAACTATGTGAATTTGCATTCTATTACCCTAATTAGAACAGTGTTAAATGCCTTATGTCTTTACCTATCTGCGCCCTGCGGTGATACCCGCGATTAAAAACTATGAAAAATGAATACAAATAATCCCACGGGAACCATACAAAAATAGCCTATGTGCTATTCCAGACTATAATCTATCTCTGTGCCAATTTCATCCAGATCCGTTCAGCCGTTCTGGCGTGATTGAGTAACTAACATCCATCCATCCAAACTTTCACATTTATAATATCAGTATAGATAGTAGATTATAGTGGGATGTTCTGTCATGTGTGCCTTAATAGATAATAAAATAAAATTATTTTATTAATATACCTTAGCTTCTCTGCCGCGTCCATACATTCGTTCGTCACACAGTTGATCTGCATTGATTCCACCGGATCTAAAATAATAATATTAATTATTGTCTGTAAATAATATGGTCAAAGTGTTCATGTAAATACAGCATTAGTTTTGCATAATGTAGGGGTTGGAGGGCCAAGTCGATGATGACGAGGGGACGTTGATATTATATTACACTAGCTGTTGCCCGCGACTTCGTCCGCGTGGTATTTAACAAAGACTCAACCGTTGGCAACAGCCTGCTCGCGTTCTGATCCCGCGGGACGCGTTGCAGGTTGTTGCTATCAAACTTAATCAGGCGCAGCGCTGCAACATTGGTTTTAATTTTTTTTCGAGAGTTCCTATTTTTTTTTTCTAAAATAAAAGTAGCCTAAGTTACTCCTTGTTACATCAGCTATCTGCCAGTGAAATTCCCGTCAAAATCGGTCCAGCCATTTCAGAGATTACCCGGAACGAACAGACAGACAGACAGACAAAAATTGTAAAAAATGTTGTTTCGGTATAGGTAACATGTATACATTCAAATGCACTTAGTAAAAAGCGGTTATTTTAACATTACAAACAGACACTCCAATTTTATTTATATGTATAGATTAGGCAGGAGTCGAAGTACAAAATTATAATTATTTTTGTACCGAAAGGAAGCACTGCGTTGTTTGGAACGTATGTGTATTAATCTGTTTATTATTATCAGTGAAGTTAAACTTATCCACGAATACATAGACATTTTTATTAAACGTCAAATAGTACTGCGCAATTTAAATAAAACTAATTTTACGGATTTTATCGCGTTTATTTTTTGTTTTTTACGTTCCCGACGTTTCGACTGCTTTACAGCAACCATGCTCAAGGGAGGACTGAGGTGGTTGACGTCCTAGTGTCCGGTCAAACTATGACACTAGGACGTCAACCACCTCAGTCCTCCCTTGAGCATGGTTGCTGTAAAGCAGCCGAAACGTCGGGAACGTAAAAAATATACTATAAACGCGATAAAATTCAAATAGGCACAACACAAAGATGTGTATCAATAATCCAGTAGGTAGTATAGTTGAGAGGCGAGTGAGAGGTGAGTGTCAGAGGTGAGTGTGAGAGGTGAGTGTGAGAGGTGAGTGTGAGAGGTGAGTGTGAGAGGTGAGTGTGCGGGTACCTGACGTGCGCGCGCAGGCGCTGGGCGCGCTCGGGCGCGAGCTGTCCGCCGGCGCGCTGCGCGCACGTCAGCACGGAGCGCAGCGCGCGCTCGCCCGCCGAGTTGCGCTGCGCCTCCCCGTCCTGCGCACCAACACGACCTCTACATGCGTTCAACACCGCGATCGCACAACCTCGCAACCCACATTACAGTAGAACATTATTGAAAATTACATTCGAACCGACGAAATAAAAAAAAACATCTTTTTTAGCACCCCTTAACCCCGATTCGAACCTCTGAGATTTCTGGGTTGCACCATGTGACTCTTATTTTAAACCATATACATAACTCGCTCGCGTATCGAAGAGACCGTAAAGTAGTGTGTCCTGCGCCTGATCTCTTCTCTCCGGTCGTATAAAACGGACAAAATACCTTACATGGCATATTCAGATTTTGTATCTGTATATATAATGTAAGTGGCTTCGTAACGAAAACTGATACCGTGAATTTCACTCATGATTTAGAACCGTCAAAGTTGAATTTTTCCGTCGATCTTTTCATGAAAATTACGCTTTTTTTTTAGTTTTTCCTGGGCTCCAAAGCACCCCATAAGCTAAAGAAATCTCACATTAAGAAACTCGTGCGCAGCTCCCATTTTGGTGTGTATCTGCGCTTGCAGCGCTTTTAGAACCGCAATGTTGTCCTTCTCACCGCCGTCCTCGATGTACGACGTTAATTGTAGCACTCTGTAACAAATGCATGATTTTACATTTAAGAGCCCACCTCGCATCGCAGCATTCGGAGCGCAAGCAAAATAAAAAGTGAATTAATTCAGCGTGTAATAAACGGTTCTCTATTTTCGTTTTATCTGATGAGTAACCTTAAATGTCTGTATTTTTTGGTAATTCGTTCAGACAATTTTTCGGCCCCTCCTCCCAACATCAACCTGATCGCGATATCAATATCCGTACCTTTGTATAAATAACGTATAATGTTTACCGTATAATCTCGTGAATTTCATCAGCCATCCTCTGGGCGAGGTAATTTCTGTTTTCCGCAGCCTCCTCCATACCTTTACCGCCTGTAAATAAATACAAATATAGTGGTTTCTCCATGAACTGTCTTTTTGTTTGACAGTTTTGCAAGTGTTTTGAATTGTCTAACAGGAACTTGTATTGAAGAGTTTTATATTTGTTAATAAAATTATTAAAAATGAAATGAACAATATATCATGGGTAACAGAAGTCAACAATAAATAATTCTGTTAAATAACAATTGGCTACAAAATAGTGCAATTTTTTCCAGGGTCAGGTAAAATATATTCAGCGTTGTTTTAAATATGAAAATGATGATAATGAAACGCACCCCTTATTCCTATCATTAAAGCTGTGGGTCCTTTACTGGAAATTTACAGGACATCTTGGGACAAGTTCTGACACACAATTTTTATCCAAAAAACACATTTTTCGAAAAACAAAACAAAATTGACGACTACACTGTTTAACTTCCCGCAAAAAAGTTCAAAAAACCAGTTCATCTAGTTTCTCGCCAGATTTTCTCAGTCGCGTTCTGATCCGGTTTAAGTAAAAAAAAACTTAATTGCCTTATGAAATTATTTGACACTGCCTTTGAATGTGGAACACAACTCTGAACGCTGTCTGCCTGTTTGTACTGTAACATACATGGCTGGTGAGCATATACATACCCTCAGTGAGGATGTGTATGTATATCTTCATGGAGCAGATGAGCACGGGCGCCAGCTGCTTGACGCTGTCCAGGCACCGGGTCAGCGTCTCCGCGTGCGGCGGGTGCGTCAGCTCCGCGGCTCGGGCTGCCACCTGCCGGGATCCATAATAATCCATAATTAGCCTATTAAAGTCCCTCAGCTGGTCAAGAGACTTCCCTCAAGGTGACAATGATACCATAGTCCACCACGTGGGCCCGGTGAAGGCTGGCGGACTTCGCACGTCTTTCTGAGAATTAGTCGCAATTCGACTGTTTTTCTTCACAGCCTAGCATAGTAGGGGGATTCAGACTATAACCAATGTAGATAAACCTAGCTCAGGATCACGTGACTATTAGTTCGTAATCTAGGTAAGTACCTATACCTAAATTGAGTAGTATATTATTATTGATATATTCAGTTACTAGCTGCGCCCGCGGTGTTATCCGCGAAAAAAAAAACCTTTTTACCGGGATAAAAAGTAGCCTATGTGCTCTTCCAGATTATAATCTAGCTCTGTGCAACCAGATCCGTTCAGCTGTTCTTGCGGGATTGAGTAACAAACATCCATCCATCCAAACTTTCACATTTATAATATTAGTGGGAAGTGGGATTTATGTAAATACTTAAGCAGTAATCCTTCAATGACCCACTGTAAAGTAATTTTCAAAGATATTCCTTAATCAAGTGCTGTAAAAGCAAATAGTGGGGAGAGAGTAGGGGATGTGATCATTCTCTGTCTCACACGCGCTGATAAATGGCAGTGACGACACGGCCCTTCAACTTTCAACTGTTTTAGTATTATCTGACCCGAAACTATAAATGTAATAACATTTGTATTGTATTTTTTTTTGTGACTTTAAAATATTTCAATGTTATTATTCACTACAATGTCGATGGCGTAACATAAAGCTAAGTATTATAAGTAAAAAAAATCCAAACGAATGTACTCACCTCTCTAGCAGCCCTGGACAGAGCAGGCGAGATGTCTCTTAGGAACTGGACCAGATCTTCCATGGTGTCGATGACCTCAGCCACGCCTAGGTAGTCTAGCACCTAAGCACACAACTAGCGTTTACTAATACAACTAAGGCGTGTCGCTCACTGGCCCGAAAGTCGAGTAGCTGGCTTAAAAGGCGCGTATCTTATAATTATATCGCAAGATCAAATGTATGCACCTGCGATATTTTATTTTATCGCCACACGAGCACACCAACTGTACGGTACCACACTAAGCAACGCTTGTATTATGTGTACCGTTCAATGGACTGATAAGAGCCCAGTATATAATATTTATATAGCTATTCAATATCCATGTCTCTGGTATAAACATTCGCGCTCATCACAGTTGGTCCCTACCAGGATTCGAACCCGGGACCCACGGCACAGAAAGCAGGGTCACTACGAAATTCGCTAATCAGGTTGCCAAATTTTGTTAACCTGTCCGCCTTATTGTCATTCTGTTACTGGCGAATGTGTACCCAAATGTGAGACAAAATATAACCTCAGCCGACACTGGACATTCGGACGCGGTTAGACGTCCACTAAGCAACTACTTCCTAAAAAATTGTGGAGAATCTAAGGGACAAGTTTATGCACTCAACATACAAATAATGACCCTTATTTCAATAGAGATAAAACAAATAAATAAATATTAACCTTTTTGCATTCCTTGACGATCTTCCTGACTTCTGATTCGTCGAAACACAACAGCAATCCAGATGTCCCTTGCAAGATGCCACGGGAGCCTTCTATTAGCTTTTTCCTAGATATAAATATGGTTCAGTAATAAGATATGAAACATTCTGACGACTCTGGTCTGGTCTGGGTCCCAAGTCTGCTAACACAATCGATTCATAATCGAACAGCAACTGCATAGTAGCTGTCACTTTTGATAGATATCCCATACAATATCTGTCAAAAGTGACGGTTACTTTGCGGTTGCTATTCGATTATGAATCGATTGTTAGCAGACCTGAGGCCCAGGTCTAAAAGTACTACTGGTGGAACTGACAGATGGGTCTCGGAGAGCAAACAACATTGGAACTGGGTGAATGTCTTTAACCTATCAAAATAAATCTGGACAGAATAAAAACTGAGCCTAGGATAAATCTGAAAGACTTTAATATCATCGTATACCTATTTCGATCACGTACCTAGCGGGTCCAGAATAAGGGTCTGAACGTAGCATATCCGAGGCTTGCTGGAGCAATGTGGCTGCCGTCTCCACGCGATGGAGTGCACCAGGCATGTCTTGTCTGAGGATCGCGTCGTCGGACGACTCGATAGTCTCGTGGCCGACCTGCCGCAGAATTTGATGTATGATTAATATGTCCCTACGCACGGCTTTCAAAGGTCCGGATATAGCTTGAGTGGAAATCAAACAGATACTAAAATAATAATAATATCGCCAGACACACCTTGACCAGGTTGTTGACGGCGAGCGAGACGGCCTGCACTGGCCTCGCCAGGTCCGGCATAGCGTTGCCATCTTCGGCCTCTTCGTGCAGTATCACTAGACGAGACACCTGGAAAAAAAATAGAGTGATTAGATGACTATAATTGTTATAGCATCAGAATATATTTTTTTAAATAGTTATGAATCGTCTAAATGTCACAAACTCTACTACCAATTTAGAATGCCACGCCTGTCGAGATAAAGGAATTAAACAATTCCATGGCTGGCCTTTTTAAAGATATTATACGAGAAATCTTACGAGAAAACCACCAGAAATGGTGGGGTACAACTTGCATAGTCCAAAAGTCCATGAGTATGAAATGGCGGGCAGTAATATATAATGTTACCTTAATACATAAGAATGTCAGCTACACAATACAATTTGTATCGGAGGACTTATCTTAAACTTTCACCCGTACAAAGTCTCTATTTGTGCGCGGCTTACATGCCAGAGATAACAGCGGTAAGCTAACAACGTTCTTACAATCACTCTATTAGAATATTCATAGTTAAATGTCGGATAAAGGACAACCAATAAACACTATGAACTATTGAAATAAAACTAATGGGTACCCTCATATTTAGTTGCTGCTTGCGGTCCGATAAAATCCGAAAAAATAGTTTTATTTCAATGTGTAGTATTCGCGTAAACATAAAAAGTCAACACTATGAACCATTTAACGAAATTAATGTGTGCTGCTATAAGCCCATCATCAGTAATGTATACGGTTCCCATATATATCAAATTTATTCCACTCTTTTGGAATGATATGCTCCGTATTCTAAAGTTCCACTCAAACCAATGTTATTGCGTATTAAAAACCTACACAATTCAATATAGGTACTCCGCCCTTTTCGTCACCTTCAAATTTACTTTTAACATCTTAATTTATTCATTATTATCTAATCTCAGACCACCTATGGATATCGCGGTATAGACAGGCACACGATCGCACACAGGCGCCCGTATTGGGTGCGCACGCGCAACCGGTCCACCAAATATGGACCACGCGACTTGTCACGTACGATTCATTCATAGTTTTTTTGTTTGAATATAGAATACTATGTACTCGTTGTATGGCTTTCGATTTCATTAGATGTATAGAGCACTGTGCCAACAATATACCTGTTGAATGGTAACTTAATAAATATCGCCAGACGAACATAACAATGGTACGATCCCAGACTAAGCACGCATGGGGAAGGTGCATTGTTACATACACTCTATTAGCGGATGATATCAAAAGGCGAAACCTACTGCCTTGATAGGACCCAACTCTGTTAGCTCAATTGAATCATAATTGACAGTTAAGTTGTAGGAAAACTTTCAGAAATTACATTTACCAAGCTATCGCCATTCAATTATGAGAACGAAGAATTACAAATGAAATATAAGAAAAAAACTTGACATATAATTTTAATTGCATATAAAGAGTTACAAAATACGTATAGCGCCGCCCAAACACCGAATTATTTTAGAACTGCGTTCATAGAGCATCGTCTATCGCAGATTACACAATATATCTCCAAGTGTCTATAAATATTATCAATAATGTATTATTTATGTGCCCCTCTTCATCGGTTCGGATTCCCGTTCTTCTTTCTTCCATTGATTTTAATATTAGCTTTCATTTACGTCAGTCAAGGAATTTACCCATTGGCAAACGCAATCCTTTAGTACCTAGGCAAAGTTAACGTAAGCGTATTTTGTCTTGCACACACAACAGAATTCATAAATAAGAATGATAGTGCCAACTTGCTTTCTCGGCAAAAGCTACATTAGGAGTTCCTGCTTACCCTTCAACTACTTACTTGTCTCGTTATTTAGGAAAATTTGTATTACTCATCGTGCAAACCGGGCGAGATACTGGAACTACCAAAGGAACAAATAACGATCTTCTGTTAGTGGCAGTTTTTGTTATTCGTCAAGTACCTAGCAGTTGCTAACAAAATTGTATTGTATTTTAACTAGAATTACGGTACTACCATACATTTTAGCCAATATGAGTGACTTATAAAAATCACCCTTTCTAAAGTCACCTGGCCAGGGTTGAGCGAAAAGGGCGAGGCAATTCGTTCCGCGGTCGTTGTTCTAACCTTGAGGGTGCTGCAGGGTTGGGTGTGTCCAGAACTAATGACTAGGAAATGAGTGGATAAAACGTTCGTAGACTTCACCTTTGTGGATTGAACCTAGTACGAAGGGTAGCGATGGCTATTTAAAATAGTGGATGGGGGCTAGTGTTAGTTTGATATAATTCGTTGTCTAAAGATGCGTTCATACCGCGAGTACTTGCATACAATGCGTAATTGTTACGTAAAACAAGCTTCGGTCCATATTAGGAAAATAGATCAGGTCTTAATTACAATCTAGGTTACACAGCCCAAAGCTTATTTAGACATTTTCTTTATCACAAGATGCAAGTAAACAGGGGGGTAAGTAAAAATGGAGCTCTTGAACGCAAGAACTCCAAGTCAAATCATTAATCTTGTATAGGCATACGAGGGCACTTACGAAAAGTATTATTTTTTCAATTTTACAACCGGCTCGGAACGCGACCTCAAATGAAAAGATCTTGCCAATCGCTAATATCAATATATTGCCGCTCAAGTGTGTTGCCATTCGCAGCTACTAAGACACAGAGAGGGAGTTTGTTGAGCCATGTTTCAGAAAGTTCGCTCGCGTTACATGTGTACTACATGTTAATGAGAATGTTACATCAAGCAAAGCGATACAAAGGGAATCTGATGTTCGCTAAATATTGTTTAAAGTTTAATGAATGATCGCTGTCACATTATTACTCGTAATGCACATCGCTTACCTAAACATGACAATTAACTATGTTAATAATGTTAAAAGGTTAGTAAAATTTACGTACCTACTGTGCCTATACAAACCACATTTTGAAAGTCAAATCGTCTATTTGCGCCGACATTACTAGACAGTGCTGCAGTTATAAAAACAGACCAGTAAAATAAAGAGGACCGGTACCAGGCTGGCATAAATAGTAGATGAGAGAGCACAGAGAAATGAGTCAAGGTGAGTAATCAATCTCTTGTTGTTAATTCTCATGTGGTCTCTGTGGTCTATACTATACACCATCCATAACGCTTGTATTCCTCGAAGGGGTAAGCAGAGTGCACAAAAGAACACATTTCGCTCACAGTATTGTCTCTTCGCAATATTTATTTATACATTGCTATGTAAGAATCTATAGGCTAAAGATGAAGAAAGCATTTAAGATTCATATTTTAAAATAAATATGTCACGGATAAAGGACACTAGACCGTTTCTTGCAGCTTTTTGATCTAAATTTGGCTAAACCGAGTATATTATATTTCAGTTATGGACCCAGCTATGGCCGTTGAGATGATGGCTCTGAGGCACCAGGATGCTATGAACTCGGTGATAGATAGAGCCGACTCCCCCATACAGCAGTTCTACAGAAACTCCACCATCCTTGTAACTGGTGGCTTAGGGTTTTTGGGAAAACAACTTATTGAGAAAATATTCAGGTGAGTAGAGAATAATCTACTACGACGTTTTTGGAACCTAGGGACACTTATATTAGTATCTAAGAAACCCAGTTTTATTGAAATTCCATATTAGCTTCGTTTTTCATTGACAATTATTAGAAACGAGATTAAACTGACGACGTCGCATTCATTACGTAGTATTATAAGTATTTTCAGATACATCGATACTATTTTCAGGTCATGTAAAATTAAGAAAATGTTCCTATTGATAAGACCGAAAAAAGGAAAAACAATACAGGAGAGACTGGAGAAAGCACTGAGAGATCCTGTAAGCATCCTTTTGTACTCGACTTCGTTGTTTATGAGCTTCAGAAAAAGTCGATTGAAATCAGAAACCACTGCTGGCCGAGCCGACAAACGATGCCGTTATTATATTTTCATAAAAACCTTCATTTTCTCGGATAGATAACGTAGTACTTTCAAAGTTAAAATCTAGCTTTTCCTCTGAAAACATCTTAGATCCTGACTTAATGGAGTCTTATTCAATTCTTTCGCAGGTGTTTGAAGGCTTGCACATAAAACAGCCAGGTTTCGACAAGAAACTGGTTGGAGTTGAGGGGGACGTGGCAGTGGATGGACTGGGATTGAGCCAGGATGACCAGAAAACGATTACTGAACAAGTAAATTACTAGTATCTAACGGGATTTGAATCGTAATAAGACAAGCACGGAGTTAACAGTCTGATCAAAACCAATCAGTGGTTTAAAATCACTCACTTCCAGTCTGATTTAACATAAAATTTGGTTACGTGATATTCAGCCAAATTTAAAAGTAAAAAATATTCAAATTTTAATTGTTGTCGAATTAGTCGCGTTGACACCACTTCCGTCGGGGCTGAAACGTCTGCGCTTTAGTAGAACCCAATAAGGTCTAAGTTAGATTATTCAGACCAAACTGAGATCTTAAAAGAGTTCCACGTTCTGGGCCATTTCCAGGTAGAGATGATATTCCACCTGGCAGCCACCGTGAGGTTCGACGAGCCGATCCGAGCATCAGTACTGATCAACGTGCGAGGCACCATGGAGTTAATTCGCATGGCCCAGGAATGCGCAAAATTACGGTAATTCGAAACAGTATAGCTGGTTTACTTACCATATATAACCTCTGTAATGGGAAAACGTTGATCTACATCAATTTCGAGTAATGAAACAATACAATTGATGGATGTGATAAGACTTCTATAAATATTGGGTAGGCCAAGCCACAACAGGATTATCTGGACGATAAAAAAAACTTATGATTGGATGACAAAGTGTAGCGCGTGTGCGCCTCGCAAATGCAACGAATAGGAGCTAAACAGCAATGAAACGTTTTGTAACAAGAATATTTCTGTATAAAATAAGGCAAGCTTGCAGAATTTCTTGCCGGATCTTTTCAATTTTTTTTTTATTTTTTATTTTTTTTATTATATTATAGGCAAGTATTTGATCTCGATCTCACCTGATGGTAAGTGACGATGAGATCTACGATGGAGCATACTTGCCTAGGTAGGAAGGCGGCAGTAGATCGAGACGCTACATTCGCTAGGCACATGCAGCGCAGCTGATCTGACCCGCCATCCATGAGGCGGAATTGAGGTTGCATACTGATCCTATGGTAGATTTAAAGAAAAAAATAAAAATTACGATTTGGAAGTGCGATACGTCTTGTAGAGCTATAAAAAAATAATTATTTGGCTTTAACTTGTGCCAAGCTATGATAGTAATAATATTATTAGTTCCATAAATCAGCCCTCTACCTAACTAATGAGAACTGATGTCATGTCCACCAGGAGCATGGTGCACGTGTCAACAGCATACGCTCATTCTAACGAGGGTAATTCTGGCAAGGACTTGTTTGAGAAATTCTACCCGTGCCCTATGTTGCCCGATGACATCATAAAACTTGTTGAGACTGTCGAAGAAGACAAGCTAACCGAGATGACGCCCACGTAAGTTGATCATTGATCTGATCCGGTAGTAGAGTTAAATATAAAAAGATTGAAATTTTTCAAAATCATCCTCATCTCCAGACAATTAGACAAACTCTATGGCCCCCATCGAAGCAACCCTTGTTTATTATGGATACAGGGTACCATACGTTTGACTGTGGGTCATCCCAGTCACGTCCAGACCAGGGCAGATCAAGTAAAGGTCTGTTCCGGAATTTTCCATGGCAGGTGCAGTGAACTGATCAGCCTACGCTCAAACTACTAGATCAAACGGTTGTAAATATCTTCGTACCTTTGTTACTGTCCCTTCTATACTCTTTTTTCAGTTTGATCAAAGACTGGCCAAATACCTACACATTCACGAAGGCTATAGCCGAGGAAATTGTGAGGGCTGCCGCTGATGACCTGCCAATATGCGTCGTGCGACCACCAATCGGTGAGTGAAAGAAAATTCAAAAGCCTTCTGTAGTACTATTATTTAAAATAGCCTTTTGACAGTTCGTCGGGAGTACCATCGTCATCGGACCGTGCTCGCATCCCTCTCCGATATGTGTTTCGAATATATTTATTTACCTTGTTATAACTATCTTGTGTTGATACATAATAACCCGCAGGACTCCTCTTCAATACGTTAGAATATTGATAATTCATTTTAAACATTTCCAGTGGCAAGCAGTTACTGTGAACCGATGCCGGGCTGGCTGGATTTAAGCTGTGTCTTCGGAACCAGTGGGGTGAGTGAACATAACTTAAAACGAAAATGTAGGGCCATAACTTCAATGATTGAAAGCTGCAGTATAGCTGAGTTTCATAGGCTATGTTTTAAAACGCCATGACCATTGGGGGACGAGCTTCAGCGCAAAACTGATAGCGGCGTGGGAGGAACGGTGAGAAAAAGCTATAAAACTGAATTTGAAGTCAATTTTATTCTTTGTACGTACTCAGGTTATGGTCGGAGTATCCGTAGGAGCTCTCCACGTGATATACCTAGAGGAAGTTGACCGTAAGCTGGCCATAGTTCCGGTTGATATAGTGAACAACGCTATTATCGCGGCTGGGTGGAGCTCAACACAGAAACCAATTAACAAGCATGAAGCAGTCGTATATAATGTTGCCAACACAGAGGTTGGCATTAGTTGGAGTAAGTATTTTTTCATGTTGAGACATTATTTCAAGTAAAACTAAGTAGTAGTAGAGGAAGCCGAAGATCTGAGATAATTTATTACCATTAGATAAAGGAAAAAGTTAATATCGTATCGGATGATCAAGAAAATTTTTCAACAAACACGCGCGAAGCTCTTAAATACCGTTTAATAGTCCGGCAATGACAAACATACATTTCGTAGGTACGAATGGATGGCTTCGTAAATTGAATCCGATTGTAACTAAATACAACCTTATTCTTCCAGCCTTCATGAAAAATATACTCAATTCCGAATGCATAAGCTTCGTTTCACCTAAAGCTATTTGGTACTGCTACCTGATAGAGACGAAGAATAGATTAATTTATAGGATCCTGTCCTGGTTACTCCACTATATACCTGCTTACATGCTAGATGGAGTGTGTGTTGTCATGAGAAGAAGGCCAAACGGAATCAAATCGTAGGTAGCTCTTGGCGACATTTTTTTATATTATTGAGGGCAGATTATATCAAACTGGCAGCAATGCGCTGTTATTTATTTAGCACTAGCTGTTGCCCGCGACTTCGTCCGCGTGGTATTTAACAAAGATAACCGTTGACAACAGCCTGCTCGCCCATTTTGAGCCCGCGGGACGCATTGCAGGTTGATGCTATCAAACTTAATCAGGCGCTGCGCTGCAACATTGGTTTTAATTTTTTTTCGTGAGATCCTATTTTTTTTTCTAAAATAAAAGTAGCCTAAGTTACTCCTTGTTGCATCAGCTATCTGCCAGTGAAAGTCCCGTCAAAATCGGTCCAGCCATTTCAGAGATTAGCCGGAACAAACAGACATACAGACAGACAAAAATTGAAAAAAATGTTGTTTCGGTATAGGTAACGTGTATACATCCAAATGCACTTAGTAAAAAGCGGTTATTTTAATATTACAAACAGACACTCCAATTTTATTTATATGTATAGATATGTATAGATAGGGCTTATAAGGGCTCTCACACATAAACAGTATGTGGGTTTTCTATTCGAAATCAACAGGTACATTCAACAAAATCGGTCTCGAGATCCATTTATGCATTTTTCGATCATCGATCGATCGATCGATTTCGGCATCCACGCACACGTGAAAATTCACCCTGTATACCATCTTCCTGCGAGGCAGTTACACAAGTAACATCATAATTTGCCTTGTACTTTATTTGCAGATTCGTAAAGCTCTACGCAAAAATTGAAAAGATGACGAATCTTTTTCATTACTTTTACAAACACGAGTTTCGTTTCCATGACGAGAATGTCAGAGCCATGATCAACAAGATGGCTCCAGCTGACCGGCACATCTACAACTGCGACTTACAAAGCCTCGACTTCCATGAGTATGTCAAAATTTGGTCGATAGGCATCAAAAAGTATATTCTTAAGGACGGACTTAAGAACAGCGCTGAAGGAAGAAAGAGACAAAGAGTGTTTAGAGCATTCAATTATTTATTTGGATTTATATATTTGTACATAGTGTGGTTTATCTTATGCGTCTTATGGAAAGTTATTGGATATGTTTTTTAGATTTTTAATAACATGATAACTCTATTATTATTAGTATCTAAATGGCTATTAAAACAAGATTTTTGTAAAAAAAGGCAAGCCCGCTGAGTTTCTTGCCGGATCTGCTCAGTTGAAGTCGCGTTCCGATCCGGTTGTAGAGTTAAGAAAATGACAATTTGTAAGTGCCCCGTAGGCATAAATAAATGATTTGACTTTAACTTATCTTCATGGTATTTTAGCGGAAAAGGGAAGATCTTCCAGCCAGGCGGGTGGTATGCCTGGCGGGGCGGCCGCTATGCCCCGACGGTTACTGTCGGGATCTTGTATATATGTTACTTGCTCCGAAAACTCTGATAGCGCGATTCAGGATTGTGACGTCACTTGTCTATTGTTCTGATTGCGTCTGTAGTGCCATCTGCGTAGCTTGTGGTACGGTTGAAGTAGTCGCTACAGTACTCCCCCCCAAGACCGGAGGTCGATATCTTTGAGTGGCAGCGTCTTGCGTGCAAGGGCCAGGAAGCTAGCTCGAAGGTCTGCAGTGAGTCGAGACCGAGCTGTGCGCGTCGCAGAACCAGGAGCGCGGTGAGTCGGCTGTGATGGTCCTGAGTGACGACTGGCTTGCTGTGGGACTGACTGCTTGCTGTTGGATGTCGATGTCGATATCTTGGTATGGAGTGGTGATGACTTTGGATGCTTGAGTCGTCACAGAAGGATGTTGTTCATTGTCAGGGGTCACCAATTTAGCGGTAAAGGGAAGATCTTCCAGCCAGGCGGGTGGTATGCCTGGCGGGGCGGCCGCTATGCCCCGACGGTTATTGTCGGGATCTTGTATATATTTTACTTGCACCGAAAACTCTGATAGCGCGATTCAGGATTGTGACGTCACATGTCTATTGTTCTGAATGCGTCTGTAGTGCCATCTGCGTAGCTTGTGATGCGGTCGAAGTAGTCGCTACAGTATTATTATCGTAAGCCCACTAATAACAACAATATTTCTAACATCCCTATAGACAGATGACACGATCTAGGCCACCTATTGACACCAGTGTCAGAGACTAGGTCAAGAACGCTGCGACGTTAACTGCGTCGGACTCACCTAATATTCTGGAGTGTAATAAATGTCAAGACTAGCCTAGTTTAGGGTCGGTCAGGTTTCAATCAGATATTGGCCCACTGACTAATCGGTTCTGAAAATTAAGACTAGTCCAACTATTCCGACCAAGATATGGTTAATGGAAAGGTGACGATGCGACTCACCTTCAGAGGGACTCTCGGAGTGCCTTCCGAAGAATGCTTCCCAAATTTTATATGATTATTTTAAACTAATTAAGGAATTATTTTATTTTTCTAATAAAATGAGCATGTTCTTATAAGGAGAAATCGCCTTTTTAAGTCACCCACGCACTAGATATGGCAAATGAAAATTTTGTTTCAATACTTGATACTGTCGCAAGTCTCCACGTTCACGGCCACGAGTGTGAGTGGGTGGAGACCATATGGTGACGACAGACATGTACATTTGATCAGAAACGCGAATGGCAAAGAACATGGAACCATTCACCTCATAAACATTTTGAATATAGCTTGTGATCTTGATATATCATCCTCGTGCACTTAAAACAAAATGTCTGTCAGTACAGAGGCTTAGCGTGTGTAAAGATACCTTATAACTTTATCTGTGCTGAACTTCAGAAATAATACACTATAGCAGTTGTCACCAGTTCACATGCGTGACAACTTTACCATATTTCTTCAATTTGCGTGAAGAGTGTTCAATAATGTCCACATGGGTGCTGTTCCATTTGCAATACAAAATATCAAATACAATGTGTTGCTTACAAAAAATACACGAGCACTACACGCGCAGTTTAGCTGGTAAAATAAGAAATATTTGGATTATTCTTCGTCCGGTTTAGACTTAGAATATACTATTTGTCGAGATCTATTTGGCGTGTACTATCTAAAATGTAAACTGCCCTCTCCAAGGAGGCTGGATTGCTGGAGACGAACTTGAGGAAACGCAGGGTTGTCCGGGAACTACACGGTCCTTTCGCCTTTCTTAACAGGATTTATAGGAATGGAGGGTTCTTAGATATGCTGCCAGTTCAGCTGGAGGTACCATTTAGGGGGTACTAGTTTTCCTTCTCTTAACATCCGACTATATTTTGTCTCTTCTTAGAACTTAGTCGGCAATTACATCTAATTATTCATGATGCATGTATTGGTCAACTATGATGGCTGTACCATATTCGAGCTCCAATCCTTTAATTTAATAGATTCACCGCATGGACGGCTTCAGTGAGCAAGCGAGATGCGATGACGTATCGTTGCCGTATTGGATGGATTTTATTGTTTGCCCTTTTTATAGCTCAAATAACATACTTGTGGTAAATAGATTGAGCGGAATTGTGTAAACAACATGGGCGAATCATTTGTGATGACGTTCTCCGTTTTGCATAAGTTTACCTTTGATTTATTTGTGTCTGCCTTCGCTTCTTTTTAGTTTTACATTCTACCTCTTCTGCAATAACGATTATATTATAAAAAAATATCATTTTGCATCCGTCATTAAATTCACGAAAAATATGACAAAAGCTCATTACATATGTAGAATCAAAACTAACTATTCCACAACGCTTTTATAATAACGTCAATTTATTTTGCTTATCTTCTTTTTCTTCGAATTGAGAATGGAAAACGATGGAACTGTTAATAAGTGCTTATTATTGTTCTAAAAAGGCATCCAAGGGTCTTGTACCCAGATAATCTTTTAAGGCAATTACCACATTAAAGACCGCAGCTCGAAACATTTTGTATACATTCGAAATCGTTGCTTTGCGACGTGAATCATACCGATTAACTTCAAAGTGGAGCTTCTCTGAAAATATCACTTCATAAATTCGTCTCCCTTCGTACATCCCGCCCGTGACTAATCACCGTAATAAAACTAATTAACGCATAAACAAAACAAGAGATGCGTTGGCAATTGGCAAATCAACGATTTCAACCGCTCACATAAATCTCCACAAAGACTTATTCAGAACTAAGCAGAATCCGCTTCTGCCCGCGATGCGAAGTCTGCATAAATAACCGCTACCGGTAGCGGTATGCAGATAATCCCAATATCTTAACAGAGCTGAAAGCCCAAATAATAGCAAAATAGTTACGAAACGGACCCGGACGGTTGATGCCGAACTTAAATATAGGTGCGAACTCCCGCGAAATATATTACAAATTACCAGCTAGTAACAAATGACTCAAGAGTACTAAATTTAGAACGTTTTGACTTACATCACCTGGCAACATTTTATGTGATGTGTATAGGTAACAATAAACAGATTATAATGCGCGTTTTACGGTCTACAGCTGGCAACTGTTTCGCGGCGGCTGATCCAGTGTCTCCAACCATGCCGTAATTACGGTAGATCTACCGTAATTTTTCTAGATCTACCACCTACCGTAGACATGTTATTACGGTGACATATTCTACCGTAATTTCGTCCGTGTCCATGTTTCTATAATGAACACTTGATTTAGCAAAATATTACTGCAACATTGCATTGGGATATGCGTAACGTAAAAAAAAAAAAGGTCATTCAGCTGCTTCTGTTTGGAATGCGCAACCTAAAAAAAAAAAAGGTCATTCTGTTGCTTCAGTTTGGAAGAGCAGGGATGCGCAACGTAAAAAAAAAAAAAAGTCATTCTGCTACTTCTGTTTGGAAGAATGACCTTTTTTTTTTTTTTTTTACGTTACGCATCCCCACTGCATGGGTATTATGGCTATTTTAGCTGCAAACACTGGTCTGCCGTAATTTTCCACCATCTACCGTATTTTGAAACCAGTCAACACCGTAATTTTGACAAAGAGAGTTGGAGACACTGGGCTGATCTAACGTGTAACAAAATTATGATATACATTTTCTAAACCTATAGCCCTTTGAATAGGTTAAACACAGAAAATTAGATAGGTCGAAGTCACTTTTGCGATGGCTACCGTAATAAAGAACCTTAAAAGAGAATCTAATGTACTAAAAGAAGTTGATCACCATTCACCAATCAATAAAGGATATGACAGTATCAAAGAGTCCATTTAAACTCGTTATTATTATAACCAACAAGTTGAACAAACCAATCAGCTGTCAGAGCGTCATGTCAAACACCACTCGAACACTAACCAGAGAACGAGCAACTCGATAGAATTACCCATTAACAACCTTGTATATAGACCCAGACATGTAAAAGGAAAAAGGCTAAAAAAGCTGCACTTCGGGACTGCGCCCCGTCGCCAGTGTTTATTTATAGACCCGAGAATGTCGGGATGAAAGCTAAATGCCTTGGTCAGTTTATATTTTAAGCTGCGGCTATTGATTTTACGTTAGCTTAGTACCTAGAATTCAGAAAGTTTGAAAACAACCGGATTGAGAATTGCGTTTAGAGGGAGCTGGGATAGCTTACATCAATATCATTCAACAACTTCTAGCACTATACAAGCGAAAGGACCTATGGACCAAGCGCCTTCTTTCGTTTACCCTTTTAGGAACTAGATCCTTTCTATGGCCCGTTTTATGTCGTATAAGACTCCAGGCAAAGAGGGTCACATTATTAAAGAAACCTCAAAAGGCTGTCTGTACCACCTTGTCTCCAAATTCCTCAGAAGGATTTGTGTACCACCTTGAGTGCATCGTTATCAGCGCTTAGGGCCGAGTCCCATGGTCAGAAATAGCCGGCGCCACACCACGGCCGGATGCGGTCGAGGCTGCGCACCTGCCCTAATTACTGATAAACAAACGTGTGGGTTGACGCGCGTGGTGTGCCATTTTTTCATCGCTGGATCGCGACGGCGGTCACTTTTTTTTATACGTTGCGTAGAATTGTTGAACTTGATGGCACTTCTAAACTGTTATTCCTAGAACATGTTAGATCATTACTCCTTATTTTGAGTAACACACTTCTGTAATACCCAATGGGGTAGACAGGGGGCGTAAGATTATTTTGTGTAATACAATATTTTTAGCTATGGTGAAAAAACCGTGCTCTAACTACATATCCTGAGAACTATGTTTGAGAGATACGCACAAGGCCAGTTTTCGTCACTCAACACAAGGAGTAGCAACTAGAGATGCGCAAACTACATCTTTTGACTGATTACAGATTTATAAATCTTTTCACTCAAAAGATTTAAATCACTCTTTTAAATCTTTAAATCCGTGAGTGTCGGAATTAAAAGATTTAAAGAGTCATTCATACGACACATCGTAAATGATTCGAAGAGATTCGGAAGGAGAAAAAGATACATATACTACTGATTTCCCTTCATTCTTATCAGGCTTAGGACTGTCAACCTAGCTTTCATAATTAACTAAACAAACATACAAAGGACTAGGTTGGCGTTATTAAATACCTACTTAGTACTAATCAGGTATAAGAACGTACTTATTTTTGTACCAACACACTTGATCACTACCTAATTATTTACATTTATTAAAGTTTTTAATTATTTACAAAAGTCAAAATATCATTGATAAAGATAAATATAAAGTTATTATTTATAGTTTTTGGTTCAATTCACTATTTACATTCTCAAAATAATTTCGCATACGCAATTAAAAGCATCGAAACATTCGAAACATTCAATCAAAACTAAAACATAACAAACCGTCACTCGATTTCCTATTTAAAAAACATACATTGCACTTAATTATAAGGCGCAGAAAGAATAGTTTTCTCTGCATTCTACATTATCCGGCGACGCGTCGCATGCGCGAACTTACACATCCTTCTCTATCTCTTTCTGAATCATAATACCAGCCTATAGTCTTCTCACTCCACATCGTAATGGTCTCAATTGAATCAATTTGAATCTTATCTAAAGTGATTTAAAGATGTATTCCAAAAACTTCTGATTTAGTGATGCATGATGTATTATTGAAAAAAGTAAATCTTTTTTTCAAATCACTCAGGATTTACACATGTCTAGTAGCAACCATCGTCTCGGTCGTATTTTCTGCGGCATGCAATCTTTAAGGGAACAAATCCCAATTTCAATGAACGAACTCAAGAAGTCGCGGTTCACAACACATAATAGGCTATTGTTGTCGTCGTTTTCATTTGTTTTGAGCTGGTGAATTAATGGCTTCATCGCATGCTTATTAATCATGAATTAAATTTTTTTGCGTGTTTAAAACAGGGCTTCTTTAATTTTCGCTAAACAAATACGACATACGTAAGCTACACGTCAAAAACCTCCAGTTCTAGTCGTCGCTCTTTCGACTATTTAAGGTGAGCTTGTGCACGTTAAGCCACTATCATAAGCTGCTAATCTTCATCGCGTCAAGTATGCAATGGAAATTGTCAAGTGTGCCACTCTAGATAGTTGAAATCAGTACCAGAGGACAGGAGACCGCCAATTGCACAAGGGTAGCCACGGTGGGGCAGAGTTCTCCAACTCTGGCTCATGGAGACACGTATATACATACATCTACTCTATCTTTATGTAGATCTTGGCAGACAAGAGCAGTGACGTGAGCGAAACAGCCACTTTCTAATCCATGTCTGATTTTTGACTATGAAAAGATAATTGTTCAAATTGAGTTTTCATGCTTTGCCCCAAACCCTGTGTGTCCTTAAATTACACTAAGTGGTAATGATTATTGAAACTGGAATTTGTTCCTAAAATCCAATAATCCGAGAGGTACATGCACAATTCGACCCTGCTTGTTTCCAAAGCAAGTTTAAAGTATAAACTATTATTAAAAACAGATCTCCTGCATTCTAGCACATTGTTTACATGTTCAGTACACAGAGCTAGTGCATTGCCTGTTGACTAGAACAGGTGGGATATGTTTATATACCATGTGAACCGTGTTATGTGAAACACTGGGTTGCATTTGTTCATGAAAATAGGCCATACCTACTGTGTTATATTGCTGCTTTGTCTATTAATTAATGAGAAGTTAACTTAGAAATATTAACTAGACAACCAGATCAGAATGCAACCTCAACTGAGAAAATCCAACAAGAAACTCATCAGACTTGTCTTTTTTACAGTATTTTACAAAAGTTAAATTATTCATAGGCATTATTATTTTCGACAAAAGCGAATGTTACTTATTTGATAGCAACATTTCTTGCACTGATATTTGTCCTTCTACATAAACATAGTCTTGCAACAATGTGAAAGTGTCCTACACTATTATCACTGCTATTTTAAAATGAATGTATTGACCTCAGTATTCTCCTTAACTCGAGATAAATAATTCAAAGTTGCAGGCAAGTATATGCAGAAACATACATATTGATTCCTTTTTCTTTAATAGTTATCTATCTATATATATATAAAGTTGTATTAGTGACACCATTTATAACTCATGAACAGGTGGGCCGAATTTTATGATAATTTATTTTTCAATGTGTCTCTGCCTTGAATAGCAGAATAAAAAAATCACAAATACTTTATTATATATGGCACAATGGCAAGAAAAAGTTTAAAAATGTTGCTGCTGCTTTAACCCTCAGTTATCACTAACTACCCTATCAAATTGAACATCTAATTGGTAGGCATGGAAAACTTCTTATCAGATGAAAAAGTTTTTGAATTCTTACACAATTTCCGACAATAAAAGTTATTGTTGCAATACTGGCTTTGTAGAACTGTTCGTAACAGATGATTCACGCTTCACACATCTTTGCAGCAAGGTTACGCTACATCTGACACCTTGCTTACCCTACTGGGTCCCTATAAAATTCTCATACCTTCACCCCACAACCACATTATACTAGCATGATCGCCGAAATTCACATAACGCTACTCATTAACATTTCCCATGACATAGTCCCCCGATAATACATAAACGTTGTAAACAATAATCTTAAAAGTTAACACCTACACGACAAAACTAGAACGGTATCTATAAATAATTTAATTTGTGTAACCTTTTGCCGAGCGTACCTGTTGAGCGACGGGGTCGAGGATACTCTCGATGATCTTGGTATGAAACACCGGCATTTTGATTGTCCGAGCTCTTAACACTAATTACATTAGATAACAAACACAAATAACAATGATCTCACACAATATCCACAAAATAAAAAAATAACACAACCAAACAGTAGCAGCTACAGAAACATACTAAATGAATGAATGAGTGAGAGTGAAATAGGAGTATTTTTTCATGTCGTTGTGTTTGACATAATGGAATGAACGATTATAGAGCTGCAGCTGCACACATCCATAGAGTATCTTTTTTATGTAAGATACAAACAGTTATTTGTTACATTTGGCATATTCTTACCTGATTTTATATTTTAAACTGTAAATAACATGGTATCAAAAATAGAGTAATAATAAATTATACTAATCATAACAATTTTTATGTAACAAATCTTCTTCTTTGTTGTTTTTAGCGCTCTTGACAGATTAGTTGCCATCGTGAAACTGACAGGAGTTACGGGCAAATATGGCTCACCTCACGATATCCAAATTTGTCCCTGTTTGAGCTTAAACTAATACAGTTATCCAATGAACCGCCCACTAAAGATTTTGATTAGATCATCCATCGTGACGTTTTTTTTCGATTTGTTCCAGCGTCCATGTACTTTAACCGTTATTAATGATAGCGGTTAACCCTGTAATATTTGTGTGAAATCACATCCTACCACTCTTACACCTCTATCACAGTATTTCATTCGTTACAAACCTCCATTAGTTTTATTTTGGCGGGAAACTGAAAAGTCATGGCGTCAGTTATGTTTTAATTTCTAAAACTAGTGTTCCTGCGAGTTATAGTGAGTGATATAAGTGGAATATTAACCGCTATGGGTTCGGTAAAGTGCACAAGTGTAGGTAATTGAAACAGAGTGACGAAACTTGGCTTTTAAGTTTCTCACAAAAGATCCATGAAATTTTTTTCGTAAAGTATCCATCACTTTACTGATTGAGAGATTGGGGGGGGGGGGGTATTTTACTTGGGCCTAGCCTTTGGGCCTATGCATATGCTCAAAAACAGATATAATTTATATTACTTGACACTGGCAAAATACCTATGGTGATGCCAAATTAAAAAAAAAACCTCCATCAAATTGCCGGAAACTAAGGAGGATCAAAATACATCACATTTTTTATCAAATTATTTATTACTTATTTTAATATTAATATTAATTTCTTAACAACTATCAAGTCTTTAAGATTACGTGCAAATAGACATCATAAAATGTATTCTTTTGATAAAAAAAAAACAATATTTATTAGATTAATCTCTACATACTATATGTATAAGTATATAGACTGTTTTCCGAAATAATAACCATAGGATTGCATGTTTTATAACAAATTCGACTAGGAATATCACATTAGACAAATACAACTGGAAAACGTTTATCAAAACGTGAATATTCACGTCATCAAAACTGTGTGTAATCACGTGCGTTTCATCTAAATTACAAACTATTCGATGTTAAAAGTTTTAATATTTTTTACAATTAATTCTATACCCGTGAGTGAACTTGTTGATAATTTGATGAAATATAATTGAAAAACGTTGACGTCGTGTCCTTTGCCACTTAAAAGTAAGTACATACATTTTTTTTTTCATAAACCTTACAATTTTGTTTAGGTACCTACCTAAGCCTTTAGCTCCAAGTCTTATTTTATAAGTTGAATGACGGTAGACCTTGAAGTAATTCTATTGTACCTCTCTATGTAATTGTACCTCTCTAATCAAGATATTGTGACATGACACTCAACAAAACCCAATGGAACCCACAATTTCTACAAATATTCAACTATATCGCACTTTATAGATATATTAGGGCAGCTAACACCATAACTAAGATTGAGTCCATGAGGCTGGCTCTTATGTCTCTCGGTCAGGAGTTTGTGGAAAATAGGTAGGATCGCACATTCGAAGAGTTCCGACTCCGAACTGGCAGTGTACATCTTCCTCTGTTCTGCTGATTCCTGGCGCTTGGAGTCGCTTCTGTAGTTCGCGGATTTTCGCTCTTCACGTTTATTTGGGGAGCCTGAAATTTATATTTATATTAACATTACATGGAGAAAAAAAAGAAATAACATGGTCACATTTTTATGTTTTTTCGGATTTGAATGGGCTAATCAAAAAATACCGTAATTATAACTTACTAACTATAGCCAATTATCATACAAAAGTAACAAGAGAAAAGGATTTTATTACCACTAAACGAAGTGCTATCCCTGCACTCCTCTTGAATGCAACCTATGGGGTAATGTATTGATAATCAAATTTTAACTAAGAAATACCTGTTTTATGCCTAGACGCGACATTAGGACTACTCTTATGATGATCAGGCCGTGGCTGGTGGCTTGCTTGTGTCAGTCTCGGCGAGTCTCCTGCACCCTTTGCCCTTTTCAAAGGTTCAGCCTCTTGTTTTAGCCTTTTTGCTGGCGAATCCTGTGTTTTTGATACCCTAATCGTGTCAGGATCTGGTTTCCATGAGTCTTCTTCTGGTGGTGGTGTAGGAAGTGGTTTGGACTCCAGGATAGGTTTTCTAGGTATGTCGTCGTGTCTTCGCGATGTTGATTCTATTTTCTCTATTCTATCTTCTTGATATGATCGTACCTGAAAATCAAAAGCATTTGTTTTTTTGACGTTGAAAGTAAATATAATGTTTACATACGTTTTTGTTTGTGGGCTTCGTTTGTTTTTATTGAAAAACGTAGAAACGTTCGCTTTTGCTACTTATTTTTTCTAATGTACTAATAATTTATAAAGTTACTGATGACTTACTTGTGCTGCGGACTGCCTTCTCTTTGTTTGACTCTGCTGAGGTGGTGTGCTAACCGGTTGCGGGAATTCTGATCCCCGACGCTAAAATGGAGACGAAAAAATGTTATACTAAATCCTCATTTGGATTTGGAATTACTCTACGTATTCATAATAAACATGGAAATTAGTTTTTTAACCGACTTCAAAAAGGGAGGAGGTTCTCAATTCGGTTGTATTTAAATTTTTAAGTTTTTTTTATTTTTCTGTTGTAGATTTTTAGTGAGATTTTAAAAATAAATGATTTATTACGTCAAAAAAGTTTTTATTTAACTTTATATTTTTTTAAATTTGTTGGAAATTATTCTATTTATTAATATGGCAGGAGGAGAGGTGGGGGGGGCTTTTGACGGGTAAATAGAGATCATCATTATGATTTTGAACCAGGGACAATTTTATACTATGTAAGAATCTAAATTATTTATTTACCTTTGATAATCTGTCAGTCACTCTAAGGGTCTCTGCTTCGCGGTAACCTTCGGGTGTACCGCCTCGGGTTGTGCCTGCTGAAAAACGCGTTTATATAACTTGTAATTAAGTTCAATTTAAAATACCTACCCATTTAAATAATATTCCATTCATCAATCTTTGACGTACCGTAATTAATTGAGGCGTTTGAAGCTCGCCTCTCGGTGCTTTTTGTTGTTTCAGTTTCCCTGCAAGTACAACATTTGTTTTAGCGGAGAGACCAATCTATATCTTCGATGATCACATATATGAAAAAGTAACCAATAGCAATCTCTCAACTTGATTTGGCATACTAATGTCTTATGTAGGTAATACGTAATAGGAGAAGGACGTTAAAATAAGATAGCTACCTGGGATGATGTGGTGAAGGCTGTTGTCTGCTCTTTTCTGATACACTCCTTTGCATCGGTGAATGATGATGACCTGACAAGCAAAGAGACTGTTAAATAAAAAGAAACAAAAGAAGATATTCTACCATTGCCTACTCAAGAAAAGGAGATGGAGAGACAGAGCGAGGATAGAGAGATTGAACTAACCGGGAGGTGATTTCTGACACGTATATTGGAAAGTATTAGTGTCCCACAAGTCACTCTGAACCACAATGAAGTTTTCTTTCTTTCTCTTCTCCGAGTCTCTTCTTTGACCTTGAATAAAGAAGGTATATAAGCGATTAATGTATGTACCTAGTATACATAGATAAGAGCTAACACTAAAACATTCCACTTGATGAAAAAGAGTTCACAAAAAGATGTAAGAGATCTATAACTTACATGATTTTCTTCTTTCGACTGAAGAGTAGTCGCAGTCAATGTCCAGAATATCCTCTGGCTCTTGTTTTGGCTTCAGTGGAGGAGGAAGTGGGTCTCTTTCTTGTCCTGAAAGATATCAATAGTGAAAAATTTACCCAGATTCTTCTCTCAGCTATGTATAATTCGTTTAGTGATCGTCGCACATTGGCTGCTCCAGTATTTGGTCCCTAGCGCCTCTTTATCACTTGATTGATCCGTCACGTCGGAAGGA
Source organism: Pheosia tremula (assembly GCA_905333125.1). NCBI lineage: Eukaryota > Metazoa > Arthropoda > Insecta > Lepidoptera > Notodontidae > Pheosia > Pheosia tremula. Next base: position 495,353 of record HG995420.1, read on the forward strand.
TAGCGATCCCGATTAATGACTTAGCTACGAGGCTGTTAGACGGGGTATTTAAGGGTTGTTTTGGAAGACAAGTGGGAGCTTTTCTAACAGCGATCATACCTATAACCTTTCTCTCCATTCCCGGTGGTGGTTCCATATCGTCCTGATCCACAGAGACATGCATCAGGTCGGTGAGCAGCGCTCCTTGGCTCACGCTAGACATCCGTCGGTGTCCGCGAGAACCAGGCCTATGTTCCCTTGACGGAGTGGTCTTTGTAGATGTAGAATCCTGGGCTTTCACTACTTTTTTTTGGGATTCCGGTGTCTGATGAGATAATAAATAAAGCTTACTATACAATATAGTAATGCCATTATTTATAGACAAAAACATTCTTCAAATTTCATAATCAAGGTAATATTTTCGTGCTGTAAGGTAGTGAATAAAAATATATATAATATTGTACTACGTCGTGGCTAATCCTCATTCGTCTCCTATTAACCAATCATTACCTTATTGACTTTAGGAGTAGCTGCCTTGGTGTACATGGGTTCCTGCTTCTTAGCGGGTATGGATTTCGCAGTAGGTGTGTCACTAGATTTCAGTGCTGGTATGGTCTTCGCTTCCGCCTTCGCAGGTTCTAAAGATTTTACAGCTTTAGGTGGCTCTGGAGCTTCCTGTATCAACATTTTAAAGAAACTTGTTAACTTATAAATCGACATGTGCCATTAGTGCCGAAGTCTCCCGAACTCCCTTTAAGTTTGCCGATCTGGGGAAAATCATGATTTCACTATTGTTCCAAGAGAAAACTTACCTCAGTACTCCATCCATATGGCAGCTTTGCCAATTGATCTTTTTCGGGAACTGCTTTGGATGAAGGTGGACTGGTGTAGTCCAAATGGTTCTTGAAGGATACGTTCTTTGTTTGTTCCTTCTTCGGTTCCTTTGGTGGTGGTTCTTTGATTGTCTCTGCAGGTGGAGCTGAGGGCTTTGGTCTAAGAATGGACGGTAAGAGAAGTGAGCTAAAATACACTGTATGTTATCTTAGCAAGGGTCCTAATGCTAGGGACTCGCTTCGGTAACTACTTACTTTTCAAGAGACTGGTGGTTTTGTAGATTCATGTATTCAGCTTCAGCGCCTGCAGATGCGCTCAGGCTACATACTGATGTGATGTCGCTAGTTTCTATAAATCAGACAATCTTTTTGGAATGAATTTGATTTGCTGCAGTCTCAATATTAAAAAAATAATTTATACTATACCAGGATGGCTAATATTTTCCTTAGGTACTGGTAACCTAGTCCTCTGAGTAACTGGTGAGCGAGAGTCTCCACGGGTTGAGGACTCGGAGCTAGCGTCGCTTCCCAACTTGCTGAGTAGCATCTGTGAGTGCAACATTTTAGCAAGGATAGAGATCTTCTCCATGTAATGGGAGTGTGGGAAACTGTTTCACAGCTACATCACTTGCTTATTATAGCAGACTCTAACCCATAATGTGAGCATAAAGTTAAGATTATCATTTACGACTTACCTGGAGCTCATTCTCTTTAGCTTGAAGCGTACGCCGATATCTGTTGTTATACTGCCTCAGCTCTTTGAGTCTTTGCTCCAGCTCGGGGCCCGGGGAGCGGCACTCGTGGGTGGAGGCGGGGCGCAGCGTGGCGCGGATGCGGCCAGCGCCGGAGCCGCCGGGGCCGTTGCGCCGGAGTTCCAGTAACTGTACAATACGATCGCGAGGATACCTTCACCGTTAAGTACACTAAATTTGATAGTCTTCATCCATTTTAATCAACTAAATAAAATAGCAGAAAATCGGAGAACCGTACCTTAGGCACGAAGACTAAGCATAAAGTTCCCGTCGTGCAGAATATTATGAAGATACCAATGAGAACGAACAATGCGTCTTTATGATCAGCTAGCACCTAAAACAGATCCACAAGAAAGAGAGGTGTTTTATTAACCATCCGTACACCACGTGTCCTGTCTTATGACATGTGCTATCCACTCACGAGGGTGATGGCAGCTCCCATGATGCACATTATAAGAACGTTGTAAACGGAGAGACCAATGTGCTGGGAGTCGTTCAGAGCCGGTATTGAGACGCGACGTGTCTCCCATGCAAGAAATGCTCCAAAAACCTGAAGAATTGTAAAGGAATTGTAACTCAGTATCAGGTGCTGACCGCTTTTCTAAGAATTGATTAAGAATATTGTCCTTACTAATAATAGTCCTTTGTAAGCGTAGATGATACCGATGAAGATGGTCATTCGTTCAGACTGGCAGTATTCGTTCTCCTGCACTATCACGATGTCCTCGCTAGATGGATGAGGCTATGGAAACATATTGAATGGCTAAGTACCTATTTAATAATCAGTTGATAGTAAAAACTTGTCTGCTTATTTCGCAAACTCTTTGTACTTACATAAGGATCCATCTGCTTAGTAGCTCGATAGAATGGATCAGAGACCTGCCACGTGATCATGATCGCGAAGTCGATACAGAGCAGCACACCCACCACCATGAACAGCTGATAATCTTTGATCACCTGTTAATTAGAAAGAGAGGATGGGTAATATGACTTGCGAAGGCTTCTGAATTACGGTAATACAATGCATTATAATTAAATTACCAAATATGTTATTATATATAAGTATGTTAAAAATTGCCAAGAAGATGCTCTCTGCTTTATCTGTCTAGCTAGCACAAAAGGACTTAACGAAAACAGTCGCACCTTTTTATTCAATTTGACGTCCGTGAAGATGGAGTGGACGCGCCAGGTCTTTGAGAACATAGCTCCGAAAGCCAAGCTAAACCCCGCCATTAGCAGCCAGGCACGGGCGGTACAGATATATGGGAACGCCGCTGTGGAAGTAGACGGTAAAATGAGATTCTATAGATTGATAACGCTCAAGGGAATGACGATGGTGTATTATACATAGAGGTCCAGCAAAGTATAAAATTGGAATGTTGGATTGGTAACTTATTGATGAAACCCAAACACGGTGGTAGGAAAATTACTAATTGTCACAACTACTACACAAAGCATGTAATCCATTAAATCGTGCCTAATTTAATGACAATTACTCGGTTTCTTTTGTCTTTCAAGTATATAAGCTGGTGGAACTGTCTTAGGTCAGTATAATAAAATGCTGGGCCTCATTATTCACATTTGTGTACGCATACTGTCTACTAACTTACCTCTGCAAAGTTGATTTAAATTAAATTTTAGTTAGATTGTGTCGTAAAATAAAATGCGTGCATTGAAAATAAATAAATTAACGTGTTCACAGAAATGTTAGGATTATTGATGATGATATTGACAAAATGGATAGACATGACAGATATACAAGGGTTGGTAGACCAATGTTATATTTTGAACTATAGCCTAAGTTCTAGCAAGAACTTGTCTGAACTCAAATGTGACGTGGCATCATGAGCAGAATGTGAACTTTGGTCTACCAACGAAGATTACAGAAGGAAACCAAGCCATAGTACAGGACGTGACATACCATTGACCGACAAAAGCATCGCGGATGATATCAAAAGCATCGCGGATGATATCAAAAGCATCGCGGATGATATCAAAAGCATCGCGGATGATATCAAAAGCATCGCGGATGATATCAAAAGCATCGCGGATGATATCAAAAGCATCGCGGATGATATCAAAAGCATCGCGGATGATATCAAAAGCATCGCGGATGATATCAAAAGCATCGCGGATGATATCAAAAGCATCGCGGATGATATCAAAAGCATCGCGGATGATATCAAAAGCATCGCGGATGATATCAAAAGCATCGCGGATGATATCAAAAGCATCGCGGATGATATCAAAAGGAACAAACAAACCAAAACTTGGAAACATGCTGTCGCCGTCTCCGACCTAGTAAACTGCCTAGGTCTTTCTCAGAATGAAAATCCAGATAGATACGTGTTGAAACACGCAAAAGACGGTTCCGTAGCCATTATAAATATTACTTTATACTAGTTTCCCGATCCGATGCTCTATCTTCCAAAATCCGATTTTACAAGATGATAATTTGACATGATTCGGGGCTTAGTCAAAAAGGGTGATTATCGGCAAATATTATGAATATTAACCTACTGACAAAATTAGGCCATAAGATTGAAACTTTTGGCTAACAATAAATATTTCCAAAACCAAAAGGACGGGGCATTTTACGCAGGTTACTTACAAAATAAGATTTAGTTAACCTTAAAAAGGGTGTAGTAAATAATAGATCGTGGATTACTTAAATATTTAAATCCGGACAAAATATTATGACTACAGAACCCTCGAACGTTCCCAAAATTTGGTTGCAGGGGTCTACATAGACCGGGGACATTGCTGAAGCTCTGGGTGGGGTCAAGCTTTACCTCCGTGCGGCGTGTCCTGAGAAAGACCTAAGAATCAATGGCATTGATGAGATCAGATGACGTAACAGTGTGGATGACGGTGCCAGCGACATGCTTGTGCCTGCTTCAATGTTATAATTTAGTTTATTTTATTATTCTGTTTAATGATTGGCTAATAGGAACTGAGATCTTAAAATTTTGAGTAGAGGCTAGTTAGGGAACTCCTGAATTGATTTAACTTCTGGGTTGGAATACAAGGCCGTTTACAGACAGCTTCCAGGGAGTGCTACTTTCCTGCGTTGAAAGTCATAAGAAGGAATATCGTGTTTGTGAGCCAGTCTTAACAATGCTCCATTTTACAACATTTCGTTGTATACGAATGTCGTTGTTATATACTGTCTCTAAAGCTACAATAGAACTGCTATCAAGAGAGACATCAAAATTCTTACTGGATGGATGTAGAAAGAACATCGATGCGCAGACTGAATCAGTTGATAGCTGCATATAAACATTTCCACCTCAATCTATAAGAGCTCCCATCAACCATTCGTAAACAGCGTTTTTAATTTGATGAAGAAATGAATTTTACCTTCATGTCCACAGTTAGAAAGAACACAAAGATAATCAATGAATAAGGCATAGATCAGCGACAAGAATTCAAGATTGGTGGATACGCACCGATGCTGCTGAGGCTCGAGTCCAGACCAAGGAATATCACGCTCAAGTAGGTCAGCATGCAGCCCACGATGATTAAGTTGTTTAGATGTGGAGATGACATTTTAATGTACCTTTGGATGAGAAAGTGACTCGTAATTTGACTTGAATGAACGGAATTCATCCTTCTATCCTTTTGGCTGGAAGTACTTAGCCCATAAGGATTGCATCGATTACACTGTTAAGATCGTAACCTGAGTTCAATGTAGAGATACCTAAACAATTGAACTACAATTGGTAGTCTACGTAGAACTTAGGCAAGGGCACAGCAGACACCGGGACATAGGTATGCAACCTTTCTTGTAAATGAAAGAGTCCTACCTCTGGTTTCGGTAATGTATGTTCATAGCTAAAAATCCAGTTGCGAGAAGGATGCCCAGCACTGAACAGCACACCAGAATGGAGTAGATTGTTATGTTCACTTGCGTGTGCTCGATCAGACGAAGAGTGCGGTCTTTTGGGGGGTTCCTGAAAATAAGATAGACAAAACTTTGGTCGAAACTTCCAGTTCTTTTGAAGAAAAAATAACACAAGCTGGTAGCTTCCAGAATGTTGCTACTTAATTTTCTTTCACCTAAAATAGATTTGCTCTCTCGAGAGAGGTCCCCCCTCTCGAAGTCTAAAGGACTAATGAGCAATACTCACTTGCCAATCCACTTAAACGAGTCACCACTACTTAAGTCCAGATGGTCTCGTTCAGCGCAGTACTCGCCTACCTTCACCTCCCCATCTTGCTCGCCTTGGAACTGCTTCAGCAGGATTGAGGCTTTGCGCTCGTTATCGTAGAAACGAACTGGACCCTGCAAGAATAGCCAGACGAATGCTAGTATCTAACGCATTTACCTATACTTATATCATCATGAGTGTACAAACAGCGGGCATTGTTTCTGCACAAATAATTTTCAGAAATAACCAACGCAAGACATGATGTCTTTTTATATCAGTATCTAAGATCACATGCTGGTTTTCTTACTTCTTTAATTTGGGATGGTTAGTAAAGGTAGAACTTACGGTAACCCCTTCAAATGTGACGTTTCCCAGCGCATCCAGAAACAATTGCTCCCATTCCTTGTCCCTGTATTTGAAGTCCTGGACCGACCTTTCCTTGTACTTTGACTTCACTCGTTGTGCCACTGTCTGGATTGCGAGCGCCATTGCCCAGATACCTTCACATACAAATCAGTGGTTATTTTAGGCTCTTTCGTCTCTAAACGCGATGATCTAATAAAATGATATCTATCTCACCATCATAAGTGTATCCATGAAATCTGGAATACTCGATACCTCGTCTTCTATCGTACTCCACTTGGTAATCTTTAGCTGTCTGTAAACAGAATGGCAAAATAGATTAGCTTTTTTTAAATTGAGCAGATATGGTATTTTCCTCATCTAGTCAGAAAGGACATACTAAGCAATAGAACGATGAACCATTTTCTTTAGTCCTTCTAAAATTATCCAACTCCTCAATCCAATCGGGGCCTTTTATTCCTTTCCATTCCAAAAAACAAATACTTTTATCCTGTTAAAATTATCAAAAGCACTCACGATCCCAGAAACGGTAGTCTCCCCAGTAGTGGACAACGGCAGCAGGTCTGTCAGGATGGTGGTGTCCAGCGCCGTGGTGAGGTTTCGCTTGGAGCACGGAGCGCGGTGCATCCACCATTGGTTGCTGTATGTACCCAGCAGCAGCCAAGTGTAAGCACGCCCATACATTTCTAACCTAGAATGAAATTATGTATATTACTTGTTTAATGGAAGGACTGGAAGAATCTGCTTTATTCGTTATGGTCAATGAGAAAATTAGTGGTAGTTTTCCTTTTTGTTGTAACTACACGCAAAAAGCGTCTGTAATACGGGGTTACTGATAAGGTAACCCATTCTAAGCCCGCAAAAACGCAGGTTAATTAGACTCGCATAACTCTCGAAATATCATACTTTGCTTAAATACCCATAGGCGCTATAATAGGCTGTATCTATTCAGGACTTGAGGAGTATTGGAATTCTATCACTGGCCACAAACCTACCCCCAAATGATGGAGTATTCACGCCATATTTTATTTCTATGTCTTTGATCATTGCGTAAAATTCAAGTAAGTGTATATTATAGTTACTTGTAGGCCTCGCAGAATATCCTCAACGCCCATGTCTCATTGAAGTTTCCCAAGATTATCCTAACATCTTTCTCCTTAAGCTTCGACAGTGCAGTCTTGACTTCCGTGGCGAAACTTTGGGTTTCTTCTATGAGGAACCCGTTAGTGTCCAGATCTGCCAGAAGACGATTGTGGGCCTGGGGCATAACGAATGGCAATTTTCAGAATTTAAACTACAAAATATTTTATAGCTGCATTTTATGTTCATCAGCTGTCAGAAGACGAACGCAGCTAGACATAGGATGTCTTTATGACGGCCAGCGAAGAATCTATTAACTTGCAGTATTTGTAGTAACGTGAGGTCATTGTTCCTTCCAACTGGTGGTCGCCACACCAGCAGCCCATTTCTACCTACACTGAATTACTTAAACATTTGTTTTATTAGTCTTACCAGTGCATATCTAGGCTCGTTCTGATAAATAGTCCCAACCCTGGTCCAGTTGAAATGCTGCAGCAGTCTTATTCTGGGAAGGTTGAAGGCATTCTCCGATGGGACGATGCGAAAGAAGTTGGGGAACGCCTCCTTTGTAAACATCGGGTGTGTATCGGCGTATGAGAGCTGATGGAAAGCAGTAATTAAGGTAGTAACTCCGTTAGTATGGACATATTTAACATACTCTACTCGTAGTATAGTCTGATGTCTGACTAAACTACTACGATAGTTTTATTTCCCCATTACCAAAAAGGAATGAGCGGTAAGTAAGAAGAAAAGGTCCCGGCAGCATAGCGGTGATGTCTTATCATCAGGGTCTAATAAAGAAATTTAGTATGTTTGTTGATTGTAAACTCGTTACCTGCGTCAAATGCCAGTGTTTAGAAGCCTTAGCAATTGGATCAGTAACGTGTGTACATGCTGCTCCGAAGAGCATCAGCTTGTGTGGCCCACTGTGCATCATGTCAAAGAATGACTTGACACCCACAGCCGCGTTGCACTGTAGAGAAACAACTGTTATAGAAGTTGAAGCAGGAAGATGTGTGGAATAATAAATTGATCATCGTAAGATGATATAACTCTTGAACGATGACCAAAAGCTTAATCTGTTCTTCGATTTATGTTGGACCCAGCAACTAAATACTCCTACCACTGTCACTCCTGAAGGCCACAATCTTTAATGGCTTCCTGCAAAGTCTCCGCCAATAGCCCAGTTAGCCGAACGAGCGCTTTGGACACAACTTGTGCAAGTTTACCATCACCACCTACCCTACATCTCTACGTAAACATCGCGAGAAAACCTGCACGTTAAAAGCCGTACGAAGACCGACCATGCACTAGGCCTGCGTGTTGATCTGTGGTCTCAGTCTATATCGTATTGATGGATCTGTTCCCAGAATATTGGCAATAACCTCGCTTCCTTATCACAATAGGACCATTTACCATCGGCTAAGCGGGAGTGCACTTCATCCTTAGAAGTTTACTCACCTCAGTGTCGTTCCACCACATGTGGAGCCGGTAGTTCCTGAGCACTGAGTCATGTTCATTGACGTGGTCCAGCGCCAGCTTCACGCTCGGCATCACGCCTCGACCTACAGCAGTGTTCACGGAGCTTTGGTACAGAGTCCACTAACAGTAGCTTATTAGTTACGTATGTCAAAGAGATAAGATATTCTACATGCACTTAAAGTCGACACTACTTAGAACTGAAAGGGTGGTTTGAAAAAAACATTACTTATTCCGTACGTCTCTTGATATGTTACTTAGCTAACTCACCACAATAATTACTCCGAAAACTAACTAATACAGACAGTATTCTTGGGATGAAGGCTTATCGCAAAAGGGCTCTTGTCCATTTCTCGATTGCTAAAGCGCTCATTTCATCTCACAGACCTAACTGCATAAGCGATTTCCTAACTTGAAAGGTAAAATAAATAGATACCAGTGTTGGAGTTTTCCACTCCCTTCCCAAATGGAAAGAAGCCGGCTATGTAGACGTCAGTTCTCCTGTTCAGGATGGCGTCCAGGTTCGGCTTCTGCGGGAAACCTTGGCTGATGGCCAGCAGCGCGAGGAGTAGGAATGCTGACATTATCTCTGTAAAGGATCGTTCAGATCCATGGCTACTTGGTCAACGGCACAAAAAAGTTATTCGTAGACGACATTATTTTGTATAAACAGACCTAATCTATTGTTTTTGTTTTGTCTGTCTGTTTACGGTAAATTGACTGGATGGATTTTTATGGAACTAGGCATGGTGATAGTTTATGACTCACGTCAAGCTATAGGATACTTTTTTTCCCGGGAAATGGATGGGTTACCGCGCGATAGCCAAAAAAACTATCTCAAAAGCCAGCTGAGTAGATTCTAATGAAACTTGCCAATGAAATAAGTCCACGTCTATGACGAATTCGCGGACACTGATTGGCACAAATAAGTGCCTACTTAAATTGATTTAATTGAGTTGTTAGATGCCAGTTCTGAATAAAAGGATGACGCATTTCTCGTGGCTATAAAATCCTACATACCTAGAACATATTTAATAGTTAAACGATATCTATTCCATGTCTGACACACTGACGATTTGCAATTGCATATCCAGGCCAGGGGCTGAAGCCAGCTCAAAAATGAGGATATGCTCTCAGCATGTAGACTTGCATACAGAGCATGAAGAGAGTAAAATGGGGCATTTAGTGGCATGATGCATAATATTAATATTATTATTAACCACTGGTCCTAATATTGAACAAGACACATTCCATGACCAAGTTTGCCATCTAGAAGATCTACTTTATGGAGACGTATTCAGCTCTGCCAAGTCACATGTCATGTCTTAAAAGGTACTTACCTAACATTTTAATTCACCAATCATTTAACCACTAAAACACTTTGTGCTATAAAAATAACGCTGGTTTATTAAAATACCACTGGCTGTAATTTCACCCCAATTGAACGTACTCCACCAATCACTGTTGCTGTTTTGTTCCAAATTCAAAATGGGATAGGTAGCTCTAAATTCAAAATACCTACTTTACTCTATAATGCTTGAACCGTCAAAAATTTAACTGAAAACTACATTTTTTCACCAGAAGCGGGCATTACCAGGCGTTCCACTGGGGACTCAGAGAAGCCTTGCTTGTAAAACGTTGAACTTAAATAAACTTTACTGAGTTTCAAATAAGACACAGATTAGCATGACACAAACGCTCTAGTACAATTTTGTGCTTACATAAAAACATTTTGAAAGTCATTTTGTTGCAATAGAATTAAAACTCTGAAGTAAGTAAGACACAGTACATTTTCAGCTGTGGAGTATAGGTAGTAAAGCCATTTTGGTATAAAAAGATAGTGCAAACAGATAAAATTAGGCTCTGACCGGTGGAAATCGATAGAGGGTGGTTACCACCATAGTGATGGGGAAGGTTTATCGACACTACATACCTAACCATTAAGTAGTAAGTAGTTTATAAACATCATTATAACACTTAAACGCCTTTATAATGATGGCCAAAGCATATGATTTCTACCACCTATGACTATATTAATTCTACATGCTTATATTTAAGTTCTGTATTCTTTAGGTAGGTACTTTGATTAGATATTATTTTTTACACTACATCAAGAGATTATATCCTGATGCGAACGACCCCTTCAATAGGAGGGAAATTAACAAATGTGTAAATGTGTCATTTTTGTCAAACTGGTCTTGGGTGTAATAGGGTTCTCTCGAAACTAATTTCCGTGATCGAATCTGCTCTACATAAATTCCTCCAAAAACATGCGACCAACTTTGCAGGTCTAGGACCATCGATGATCGATATCTAATTATCCACATCACTATATTACTACTTTCAAGGCGCATGCGTGAGTATGGGGTGTGGCCTACGTCACTTGTGATAGTCTATACAAGGTGTAACAATAATAGTGTAAAACTATTTAATCGGCCCAACATTCGATTATAAAGATAACATTCCCAAAGAAATAAATCCAATAGTCTATACATCTATACATACATATAAATAAAACTGGAGTGTCTGTTTGTAATATTAAAATAACCGCTTTTTACTAAGTGCATTTGGATGTATACACGTTACCTATACCGAAACAACATTTTTTACAATTTTTGTCTGTCTGTCTGTCTGTCCGTCTGTCTGTCTGTCTGTCTGTCTGTCTGTCTGTCTGTCTGTTTGTTCCGGGTAATCTCTGAAATGGCTGGACCGATTTTGACGGGAATTTCACTGGCAGATAGCTGATGTAACAAGGAGTAACATAGGCTACTTTTATTTTAGAAAAAAAAAATGGATCTCTCGAAAAAAAATTAAAACCAATGTTGCAGCGCTGCGCCTGATTAAAGTTTGATAGCAACAATCTGCGAAGCGTCCCGCGGGATCAGAACGCAAGCAGGCTGTTGCCAACGGCTGAGTCTTTGATAAATACCACGCGGACGAAGTCGCGGGCAACAGCTAGTCTATACATATAAATAAAACTGGAGTGTCTGTTTGTAATATTAAAATAACCGCTTTTTACTAAGTGCATTAGGATGTATACACGTTACCTATATCAAAACAATTTTTTTTTAATTTTTTGTCTGTCTGTCTGTCTGTCTGTTTGTTCCGGCTAATCTCTGAAATGGCTGGACCTATTTTGACGGGACTTTCACTGGCAGATAGCTGATGTAACAAGGAGTAACTTAGGCTACTTTTATTTTAGAAAAAAAATAGGATCTCACGAAAAAAAATTAAAACCAATGTTGCAGCGCAACGCCTGATTAAGTTTGATAGCAACAACCTGCAATGCGTCATGCGGGCTCAGAATGGGCGAGCAGGCTGTTGTCAACGGTTGTCTTTGGTAAATACCACGCGGACGAAGTCGCGGGCAACAGCTAGTTAGAAATTAAATTATTACACCCGTACCGAGCACACGGCCAAATGCTACTGGTTCGCATTGTTTAAAAAAAACACACACATCATTTACAAAAATTTTATACACCGACGTGATTCATATAACTTACTAATTATTCATCCGTTAAATAACAAAATTATGCATCTCACTGAAGTAGTTACTGCATGAGTGAGATTCATAATTTGATTCTAAAATGTTGGTGCGGTTAGGTACCAATTTCGTATAGGTAGGTGGGTAGATATTGGGCCCGGCAAAAAAAATAGAACAAATATGCCGACTTGCGCATGCCTTATTTTATGAATAACTAGCTGCGCCCGGCGGTGTTACCCGCGATAAAAAGTATGAAAAATGAAAACATCTATCCCACGGGAACCATACATTTTACCGGGATAAAAAGTGCTATTCCAGACTATGATCTATCTCTGTGCCAAATATCATCCAGATCCGTTCAGCCGTTCTGGCGTGAAAGAGTAACAAACATCCATCCATCCATCCATCCAGACTTTCACATTTATAATATTAGTATAGAGTATACCTATGATACCTACCCGAAACTATGATCAAAAATAGAAACATTAATATGTAAGTAAGTAAATATATTTAGGCCGATTGGTATAGAAATTGTCCGTTCCCTCTAAGGGAGTATGCCCGGACGATTGAAGAGGGTGACGAAAAGAGACAATTTATAGTACACAGAAACATAGATTGATGACAGCAGACATTAGTCTCTCAGAGAGAGGAGAGAACATGAATATTTTATTTTTGGGTACAATTCATACCAAAATTGTCAAATTATTTTTAACATTGTTACCAGCATATAAAGTATATTTTGGATAGAATTAGAAGAAATTTGACATTTGATCTAACATATTGCCATATACTAAATTGTAACGTTTCTTCTCACCCACAATTTATTAATTTGGATAAACTGAAAGTGTATCACTTGTTTCGAGCTCTTATAGTTTTATATAACATTTTAGGACGTTTGTATAAATAAAATAATTATTGGTATTTTAAGAATCTAAATAATGTATTTAAAGTCACATAAATATTATTTTCTGTCGAGCGTTTATGTTCCATTCCACGCAACATTGGTGAGAATTCAAAAGTTCCACATAAGCGGTATTCAGCTGACAACACTGCCGAATACGTGGCCCCGAAGTTCTGTGTGATTAGTGGATCTTGTTTATATTTTTTACTGTGTTATTTTGGCAATAATCTCTACAGAAGCCGTAAGTACTAAAAAAGAAGCTTCTTATCATAGTGCCCGTGAAATTTCGTAATCGGAACATATGTACATCATTGCATAAATTCTTTACAAAACTTACACTGCAGCTGTCAAAATTTCAGCAACAAGATTTTGATATATTTCTCGATTTATTCTGATAATTTCAGTGCAAAATTAGTGTAAACATACATTATATTAAGTAATAAATCGTTATTTCATGAATATTTGCATAAAAAGAGTGAGTTTAATGCCATTCTTGTACGTTGTATATGTGCCTTGTCAGAAATGGTGCACCTAATTAAAAACGCGTTTCTATCGTAATTATGAATTAATTGCTGAATGTTTTATCATTGAATAGTTACAAACGAGCAGATAGTATGTTACGATGGAAGTTACGACACATTTTGTTTGTCCCCATGAAGTGATGACTCCATTCTTATCAAACTTACTGACACACTTTTTTTCTCACAAATATAAATGCCCACATTAACAATGAGAAAAGATAAATATCATGCACATTGTATAACTTGATTAATATTAAACACCATATACAAGAAGATCTGTTTACTTTGCTACATCATTAGAATATTAATTATATTGTCATCAAATTACATAATTTTGAATCTTTAACATTGCGATTACTACCTACCATAATAATATTGTCTTGAGCCTGTTCCTATACAAGCATTTAGCTTTACTAATAATGTGTTGATGTACTCTACCTAGCAGAGTTATGTTACTAGCACAACAATATGGATTTCTTATCTATATAATAAATAATTGTATACTCGGATCTCCCTTATGAGCATATCTTAGTTGATTGCTTATAGTGTAGCTTAAGAGCATTTCTTAGACTCTACAGTTAATGATATGTTCTTCAGCCAATAAATAATAATATTGACAGATAAACACAAACCCCCCAATTCATAGATATTTTGTAACATTATTAAACTGAATATAGTACAATGCAAAACAAAACATTTGTGCGCAATACTATGTAACATTTGATAAAGTTATAAAATGTCTGTAATGTTGGGGGATTAGCTTAACAGCCTACTCTGTATAATAAATAAAATAAAATAGCCTTTATTACTGACAAAAAATAACAAGTAAAGTAAATAAAAAGTTTTAGAATATAATAAAATTAAAGTTTGCACATCAGTCCGGTACTTGCTCTGTGTCAGTGTATCCTGAGGACACATAGGCCTCCTCCAACTCTTTCCAAGTTTCCCTGTCTCCTGTGTCTTGCCTACTCTGTAAGAATATCTAACTAAATGGACCGTATCTACTTCAACAATACTTTTAATTAACTAATTTCTATATAGATAAATGTATCATGTTACGCCTACCCATATTGAAAAAATCTTTTCTGTTTTACAGGTTACTCGGCTTCAAGCAAGATGATGAATCCACAATATCCCCCACCAGGGCAGAATAACAATGCTCCAAGCAATCCCATCTACCCACCTACCTCCCAAGACTATAATGGTGTACAAAACGCAAACTTTGGTCAGATGCCACCAAACGGTCCCCAAAAACCCTTGGACCAGGTTGATGTATCTCAAAAGATGCAGAATATGAGCTTGAATGGGCCACAAGGATTCCCATCCAGTCAGCTACCACCAGGACAGCTGCCTCCAGGACAGTTTCCAGGAAATTTTCCTCCCACTTCCAATTTTAGCCCTGGACAACTTCCCCCTGGGCAAGGACCACCTTCTATGCCTGGCAGACCACCAGTTAGTGGGGCACCGCAGTATCCACCAGTCAGTAGTGGCCCTCAGTTTCCAATGGCTCAGAAGTCACAACTGCCTCCATCATCAACACCAGGACCACATCCTCCAAGTTTCGGTCAGATGCCTCCGCAGAGTCAAACACCCAATTCAGATCAGAGCAGACAGTTTCAGCAACCACCATCAATGCCCCAACATCCTCCTAGTCAACCACCGGGTCCACAGATGGGTCAGCAAGGAACAGGGCCAATGCAACCAGCTCAGCCCGGGTTGCAACCTCAGCATGGTGGTATGAGACAAGGGATGCCTCAGCCTGGACAGCCTCCAAAACCAGGAATGCCTCAATCTCAGATGGGTGGACCAGGGCATCCAGGCTTACCTCCAGCTCCTCAAATGGGTGGACCAGGGCAGCCTGGACAACAGCCAACTCCTCAAATGGGTATGCCACCACAAACCCAACCAGGGCCAATGCCAGGCATGCCTCAAGGTCCTCAAGCTAGACAAGGGCCTCCACAGCTAAGCCAACCAGGATTACCGCCCCAACCTGGTCAAATACCGGGACAGCTGGGTCTACCACCACAGCCTGGTCAGGTACAGGGTCAACCTGGACCGCAACCGGGTCTTCCGCAACAACCTGGTCAAATGCCTGGACATCCTGGTCAAATGCCTGGACATCCTGGTCAAATGCCTGGACAAATGCCTGGACAACCAGGAAAAATGCCTGGTCAACCTGGCCTTCCGCCACAGCCTGGGTTACCAGGGCAGCCTCCGAAACCAGGTCAAATGCCAGGACACCCTGGAATGCCTGGGCAATTAGGCCACCCTGGGTTGCCACCTCAGCCTGGCCAGCCTGGACTCCCGCCTAATCAGTTCCAGCAGGGTCCGCAGCCAGGTCTTCCGCCTCAGCAAGGTCAGACTGGAATGCCGCCGCCGGGACAGCCAGGATTCAATCAACCAGGTATGCTGGACTTTAAAATTTTGTTTATTTTGATGAGGGCAATGACTAATGGCTGTTCGTGAAAAAAAAAATGGACATTGATCTTATATTACAAGCTATTTAACTCGACTTCGTCCACGTTTAAAAGTAAATCATATTAATGTATCAGTTGCAAAAGTTGAACCAAAGAAATGTAAGCGCAGTTGGTAGTGACCCTGCATTCTGAGCCAAGGGGTTCGAATCCTGGCAGAGACAAACTCTGCGTGAAGAGCATGAAGGTTTGTACCCCTGAAATGGATGGTTAATATCAAATTCAGACCCAGAATATGTTTGTATTCATGTAAACCATTAAGTACAGTACTAATGAATCGTCAAAAGTTACTAAATGCTACAACTTTACCACCCGTTCGGAATGCCGTTCCTATCTATATTTATATTATATACTCAATTCGACTCCACTCCATTGTATGGTACCCATATAACAATCTTATCATATAAAAAACACATGGCTTTATAAACACTCCTAACATTCCACCAGGTCTTCCGGGTCAGACAGGTCTTCCCCAACCGGGTCAAATGCCCCCCCAGCCTGGCTTCCAGTCCAACCAACAGTTCCAGTCGATGCCGGGGCTCCCGCACATGCCGCCGCCGCTGTCCCAGCAGCGCCAGTACCCTGGCATGCCGCCTGCTAGCCAGGCAGGGTATGGCAACCCCCCTGGACCGCAAGCTGGTGGACAATACCCTGGTGAGTGCTTAGACTATACAGATATCGGTAGAAGCTGCGATATGATGGCGCGTAAAAACGCTGACAAGCAGTAATCCTCCCGGATTACTGCTACTGTTGCAGTACTCCTCCCCACAGCTAATGCTGCGGTGCCGTAACAGGAACAACCCTACCACCATAATAGTGATGTACCTCCAAATACACCATGTAATTGTAGCGGTATAAATAAATATATATACAAAAAGGCGGTTGGTGGAGGGAAATCACATGAAATTTTTGAATATAGCTATTACTTTAAGGTAAAATTCCCATATTTTACATGTTTTACATGTAAAACATCAAACATTTTTGAAGGAGTCGCTTTTTTCAGCCGAGTGTTGAACCTACATTATCCATGGCACCAATATGAATTAAATTAAATCTCTGGTATTCATATTATGTAGTTGTCATAGGGAAACATGGAAAATCCCAATTCTAATTACAACATGTACATAATTTACAGGTATGCCTCCAATGACGAACCAGCAACTCCCACCGCAACCAATGCCGGGCCAGGCCCCCATGCCAGGCCAGCCCCCCATGCCTGGCCAGCCCCCCATGCCGGGCCAGGCCCCCATGCAGGGCCAGCCTCCCATGCCAGGCCAACCTCCCATGCCTGGCCAGCAGCCACCCTCAGGGTACCCGCCGCAGTACGCGTACCCTGGACAGCAGCTCTCCTACCCTGGCCAGCAGTACCAGCAGCAGCAACCGCAGCAGAAGCGGCTGGACCCTGACCAAATGCCAAGTCCAGTAAGACATCTTTGAATTGAACTGTTCTGAACGAAGTAGACTAAATAATCCTGCACAGTTAGTGCATATAAGTTTGGCTATGGGTAATTGGTCCCAATGAGCCTCTTACCATTATACTGGGCACACTCTTCGCAATGCGAGGAGGATTCGGCTATGGCTTGAATCCACCACCCTGGCCCATTACGGAGTGGTGTACTTAACACAGAGAATGTAGAAGAAGAAGAAGAAAGAAGAAACTTGAAAGACATGCAGGTTTCTTCCCGACGTTTGCCTTTACCGTACAACAAGTGAATAGATTGAAACATCAATGACTTAACTCATTACACTCTCATACCAAAGTGACAATATTAAAGACTATTTAACATGATCATTGATGGCGGTCCTCAGATCCAAGTGATGCTGGATGACCAACAGAACCGCGGCGGCATCTTCGTGACCAACGAGAAAGGACTCGTACCTCCACTGGTGACTACAGACTTCGTCGTTGATGACAAAGGGAACGCCAGTATGTAACACCTGCCGTATATTCTAATATCGCCAGACCAGCACGCCGATTTAATGGTCCCAAACATAGAAATCAAGATAGAATGGTTGCCATCTCTGTTCCTTTACGATTTGTACTTGTAGACTTAATAATAAATAATACCAACCCTTTTTATGTCCTACTGTTGGGCACGGGCTTCCCCTCAATGCGAGGGGGATCAATAATCTCCAAAATTTGCGTTACGTAATACTTGAACGCTCCCTAAGAAGTGCCTCCATATTTTGTATGTACTTTAGAGGTCCGATAATGACATCACAATGGTTTTGCAATTTTCTTTTTACTGAAATTCAATTCTTGCAGGTCCTCGTTATATCAGAAGTTCCATGTACACTATTCCCGTGACGGCCGACCTGCTGAAGCAGACCTCCATGCCTTTCTGTCTGGTTGTGAGTATTCCTTTCTATATTTTTATGCCATTGAACCAAATATGGGTTTGATTGTGTCACAGGATATCGAAATCTTGAATCTCTGCCACTACTATACTAATGTCCACTGCTGGACATAGGCCTCCCCCAACGACTTCCACACATCCCGGTCCTCCGCCACTCGCATCCCCCGGCTTCCTGCGACGCGTGTGATATCATCGGTCCACCACGTGGGGGCCGTCCTACACTACGTCTTCCGGTTCGTGGTCGCCATTCTAGAACCTTTCTGCCCCAACGGCCATCGGTTCTGCGAGCTATGTGCCGCCCACTGCCACTTCAACTTTGCAATTCGTTTACATACTTGAATCTTATACGATGTTATTATTGTTAAACATATTATTCGTTTTAGTAATTATTTAATTTCCTCCCCAGGTATCCCCCATGGCTGAGCCAGTGGGTACAGAGTCCGAGCCCCCCCTCATCGACTTCGCCGCGCTGACGGGGTCTCCGACGATGGGTCCGGTCCGCTGCTCGCGCTGCAAGGCCTACATGAGCCCCAACATGAAGTTCGTCGACGCCGGCAGACACTTCAAGTGCGCCTTTTGTAAGGCTACTACTGAAGGTGAGGGAGATAATTTACTTTTCTAAAAATAAGGCTAAGTCACGTGATCAACTCTAGTAAAAAAAAAAATACATTTCACGGTAGCCCTGAACGGCAGCTTGCCCGACGTCGCAATGCTTGCCGGTGATTCCTTTGTAGGAAAATTTAAGAGAAACGTTTTGTAAAAGGGGTCCTATTATGGTGCCTTGGGGCACTCCTGATATTTTAGCAATGTTGTATTGGTAGGTTATCTGTCGTTAGAATCGCGAGAATATCGCATGACAAGATAATAAATAGTACCTCTTTCATTAACTTTCATAGGTGTACCCCAAGGCTCCGTTTTGGGACCTCCTTTATTAAACCTCAGTGTAACACCTAATGCTTGTGTGTCCAGTGCCGATGGAGTACACGCAGTACGTGAACAGCATGCAGCAGTACGGCCGCATGCCCGCTGAGATGGCGCTCGGCGCGTACGAGATCGTTGCCACCAAGGAGTACTGCAGGGTCAGTATTTGCTCTTCCTAACACTCTCCTGTCTGGACCAACCTCGCAGCTTTGTATGTAATTTTTCAAGCCGTTTGGCACAGTTGATAATGACCCTAGCTTTCTATGCCGAAGGCTCTGGGGTTCCAATCTCGATAGGGGCAGACTTTCATAATTCATAATACAAGTGTTGCTCAGTTTGGGACTGAACAGTTAGTGCGTGCGTCCGGCGATATTATTATTATGACGTGTCTCTCCACACGGGCTATACTCGGATCTTTGGAAGGCTTGCGCGGGGACATGGGTCCACCATGTACAGGCCCGTTTTTGAGAAATTTAATGTTGCTGTAATTTATAGCATAAATAGCGAATTGATCTCAGCAGGCGGAGGAGCTATTTCAGGAATATGGAAAGATAATTGGGACTGTGGATTGAATATTGGATGGATATGGGATGGGAATATTGGAAGGGTTGCGGACACCTGCCATAATCAGCTTTTAATCTAATTACTAGAGACAGGTGGTGAAATTATTATTATTATCTTCATTGGACAACCTCAATAGCACAGGGACCCTGCCTCCAGGGGCCCAAGTCTGCTAACACAACAGTAACCGCATAGTAACTGTCACTTTTGACAGATATCTCATACAATATCTGTCAAAAGTGACAGTAACTATGCGGTTGCTGTTCGATTATGAATCGATTGTGTTAGCAGACTTGGGGCCCAGTACCGTTCATCTGTCGCCTCTCGGCTCATGATTATTGTTTATTTCTAGAACAACACTCTGCCGAACCCGCCGGCGATCGTGTTCGTGATCGACGTGTCGTACAACGCGATCAAGAACGGACTCGTTCAGACAATATGCGATAACGTCATGAGCATCATTGAAGTAAGTGTATACATATACATTATATACTAGCTGTTGCCCGCGACTTCGTCCGCGTGGTATTTAACAAAAACAACCGTTGACAACAGCCTGCTCGCCCATTCTGAGCCCGCGGGACGCATTGAAGGGTTTTGCTATCAAACTTAATCAGGCGCTGCGCTGTAACATTGGTTTTAATTTTTTTTTCGTGAGATCCTATTTTTTTATTCTAAAATAAAAGTAGCCTAAGTTACTCCTTGTTACATCAGCTATCTGCCAGTGAAAGTCCCGTCAAAATCGGTCCAGCCATTTCAGAGATTATCCGGAACAAACAGACAGACAGACAGACAGACAGACAGACAGACAGACAGACAGACGGACAGACAGACAGACAGACAAAAATTGTAAAAAATGTTGTTTCGGTATAGGTAACGTGTATACATCCAAATACACTTAGTAAAAAGCGGTTATTTTAATATTACAAACAGACACTCCAATTTTATTTATATGTATAGATGTATAGATTTTAAAGAGGTCATGTTGGTTAGTTTGTGTGTTTGCATATAGGAAATATTTTTTGGTTCTACAGGTCCGATATTAAAAATTATTTCGCGCTTTTAACTATCCGTAGCAACTGTTAAAGATGTTAAAATAACCACTGGAACCACAGTTTATGCAAGTTTTTCAGGCAGACCAAATAGCCTAGAGCGTTCAAGTATTACGTAACGCAATTTTTGGAGAATTTTGACACCCCCTCTCCTCCATGTAACGCGCCGTAACGTTTTTCTTTACCCCCCCCCCCCCCCCTAGTATACGTAACGTTACGTAACCACCACCAAGTGACCATTTTTATCTGAAAGTCACAATTATGTGGCGTAAAGTACCGAAAAGTCGATAATATATTCGAATTGAATTTTTAATAAAACGTATTGTTACGATGCGTATAAAAGAGGTATCGATAACTCGAGAAATAGTCATCGAAGCTTCTAGAAACAAAAACGCATTGTTGGGTCCAAGGTCCCCTATCGATCTGTGAAGAAAGATCTAGAATCGTCAACAATGTTGCAACCGGCTTCCAGAATATATCTCATATTATTTTTATTAAAATTATTAGTAAACAAAAGGCGAGGACAATGCAATTCCTGGAACTGGGAGTTCTCGGAATAATACCGATTTCACGAATGCAGCTACGTACACTAGAACATTCTAGCCCCTCCTTATTACCGTGTAAATAAGGTTCGTTTTCCTTATGGAACATTCTGTTTTGTGGGTTTTTGTCGACACCTTTCTGGAAAGATCCACCCTCGCTATTTTCGGATTATAAATAGTGTGCAGGACCAGCGACGAGACAGTTTCTATTTGAAAGCGATTGTGAACACATATCTCGGAAGCGAACTAAGAAGACTATACCGGCGACTCTAGCGAATACTGTGGACAACTGTGTTTCTAAGTGATTTGGTGAATTGTGATTTGAGTGTTTACTAGTTAGTGTACTGGGCGTGTACTTTCTTGCCTTGTGTGTGGAGAGCGAATAAAGTAATTTTCACGTAATCGGCATTTAATTAACCCCCGCACGTAACAATTGGTGTCAGAAGCGGAATGCCGTTACTACCACGTGAAGACGAAGGGCGTACTCCACGAACCAGACGGCAAGTGGAAATGGATGCTGCACGTCAACGTAGCCGTGAAGAGGAGGAGCCTCGGGCTGATGCTGAGATTCCAGCTGAAACTATGGCAGCACCAGGGGTTAGCTCACTAGACATGAACATGTCAGTACTGCTGGCTTCAATGCAAAAGATGATTCAGGCTAGTCAAGAGGCCAATCAGAAAATGTTACAGGCCAACCAAGAAGCCAGTCGGCAAGAGCTTAAAGAGACCAAGGAAAAAATGGCTGCCATGCAGCAAATGCTCCAGAATAACCAGGAAGCTGTAGTAGGGAAAATCGATGCTGGCATAATAGCTCTTGGAGAAAAGGTAAAGTCTCTTGAAGACCGCGTGGAAATCCTAGACAAGGAAGTTATTCAAAAGACTGGAAACCTTGATGACCGTTTGAAAGCCCTGAATAAGGAAGTTATTCTAAAGAATGAGACCTTGGAAGACCGCGTGCAAGAACTTAATAAGGAGGTGTTGAAATTAAAAACACATGGACCTATTGCAGTAGCTTCGCCATCTTCTGCAAAACTTGACCTACCACGCTTCGATGGGACTTCATCGTGGTCAGCGTTCAAGTACCAGTTCGAGGTACTTGCAAGTGGCAATGGCTGGAGCAACGAGCAGTCTTTCATGGCTCTTACGCTTGCTCTACGAGGGGATGCTTTAACAATTCTCGAAAACCTGCCGCCTGAAAGAAGGACCCTGGAGATATTAATGGAAGCGTTAGACACGCGCTACAGTGATAAGCACCTGGAACATGTCTACCGAGTGCAACTCCGTGAGCGATCACAGAAGGCTGGTGAAAGCCTCCAGCAGTGGGCCCAGGAAATCGAAAGGCTGGTTCGTCGAGCTTACTCATCGGCACCAGAAGTCATCGAAGTGACCCTGTTGCAGGCATTTGTCGATGGCATAAGAAACTCAGAGGTTCGAAGGGCTGTGAAACTGGGACATCACCAGTCCTTGAAAAACGCACTCGCACATGCTCTTGAGGTGGAAGCTGTGCAACAAGACACGAGGCTACATAAAGTTAGAGCGATGATTCCTGAAGAGAAAAAGTCTCGGTTTGTCCCCACGTGCTATGAGTGTGGAGAAAAAGGGCACATTCGGCTTGAATGCCCTAAGAAAAAGAGAAGGGTCAAGGACTCCGCGACCCAAGACGATCAAGACATTCCGTTAAACTAAAGGTCGCCAGGGCCGCGGGGCGGGCGCTGGCTGGTCAACATAATGCCCCTACAGTAACCATAACTCAAGTTTTCAATGGGAATAGTCTGATCCTCGAGGGCACCATAGATAATAAATCATGTAGTTTAACAGTGGACACCGGAGCATCGCGTACCATTGTGAGACCAGAGCTACTGAGACGCACCATAATGTGGAATAGACGATCGCCAAAATGTCATCTTCAGACAGCCACCGGCCAGCCAGTTTCCGTCCTCGGCGAAACAGACGTTAAGTTAAGAATTGGTGACCGAGTATATCTCCAATCAGTTTTGATTGCTAATATAACCGACGATTGCATTTTGGGACTGGATTTCTTGAAGAATCAACAGTGTGTTTTGGATGTTGCTAAAGGAGTATTAAGGTTTCCTGACCAAGAAGTTTGTTTGCAAGGATCACGCCCGTGCAATATTTATTGCCTGAAGGACACTATACTGGCGCCGAGATCAGAAAATTTGGTAATAGTGAAATTTCCTCGTAATATTCCACATAGAAGATGTCTTATTGTTGAAGACACTGGAAATTACCCACATTTAATTACGGCAAGGACTTTATTGATGTCGAACGGAATTACTAAGGTGAGAATCCTCAACCTTGGTAATGAAGAAGTTCACCTGAAGAAGAATAGTGTGGTTGGAAGATGTGAGGAAGTAAAGTACCTGAGACGATTGAATAGTGATACAGTTATACTGAATGGTACCCACGTGAAGGAGGATCACATCCAGCAACTACTGGAATCTTCTAAGGAGAATTTATCGACAAAAGAACTACAGCAAGCCAAAGAGCTCTTGCTGCAATTCAGCGACATCTTTGCCACTGGAAATGACTGTGGAAGGACGGGGCTCGTAAAACATCGGATCGACACAGGCGACGCCAGGCCTATAAAACAAAGACCTCGGCGCATACCATGGGCAAGGGAAAAGGAGGTGACAGATTTGATTAAGGATATGGCTGATAACAGAATAATTGAACCTTCTACGAGTCCATGGTCATCACCCGTGGTGCTGGTGAAGAAAAAGGATGGCAGTACAAGGTTTTGTGTGGATTACCGGATGTTGAATAACGTCACGAAGAAAGACAGCTATCCCTTACCTCGGATCGACGACACACTGGACATGCTCAGTGGTATGAAATGGTTCTCAACTATTGACTTAAAAAGTGGCTATTGGCAAGTAGAACTAAGCCCAGAAGACAAAGAGAAGACAGCCTTCAGCACTGGAATCGGAAACGGATTGTGGCAGTTTAATGTTATGCCTTTTGGGTTATGTAATGCTCCAGCCACATTTGAGCGCCTTATGGAAAGAGTAATGGTGGGTTTACTCGGAGACGTATGTCTGGTCTACCTTGATGACGTAATCGTTATGGGTCGTAGCTTCAAGGAGAACCTGAAGAATCTGGAACGAGTGTTCACCCGAATCCGTGAGGCTAATCTAAAACTTAGCCCAAAGAAGTGCGCTCTATTTAAAAAGGAAGTCAGTTACCTTGGACACGTCATCTCAACGGAAGGAGTCAAAACCGACTCTGAGAAGATAAAAGCTGTCCAAGAATGGCCTGTCCCAAGAAATAAAACAGATGTGCGCGCCTTTCTGGGATTATGCGCATATTACAGACGATTCATTAAGAACTTCTCGGACATTGCAAAACCGTTGCATCAACTCACAGAAGAGAAACGCGATTTTATCTGGGACCTGACTTGTGAGGAAGCCTTCAGTGAGCTCAAGCAACGGTTATGTGAAGCCCCTATTTTGGGTTACCCAAATAGAGATGGAAGATTCATCGTGGATACAGACGCTAGTAATACAGGAATAGGTGGTGTTTTATCTCAGATACATGGAGATCGGCAAGTTGTAATAGCATATTTCAGTAAGTCACTTTCCAAACCAGAAAGAAATTACTGTGTTACTCGCCGTGAACTACTTGCTGTGGTGAAGACCCTACAACATTTTCAGAAGTATCTTATAGGAAGGGAGTTTACTATAAGAACGGACCATGCTGCGTTAAAATGGTTGTTACAATTCAAGAACCCAGAAGGTCAAGTAGCTAGATGGCTCGAGCAACTACAGGAATTTCAATTTGTAATAGAACACCGAAGTGGAAAAGGACATAGCAACGCTGATGCTTTATCACGACGACCGTGTGCCGACGACTGCAAGCACTGTCAGAAGAATGAATTACGAGAAGAGGTAAAAGTCATCAGGACACACGGTCTTGATGATGAATGGACAGGAACTAACATGAAGAAGGCTCAAGAAGAGGACCATGACCTTCGACCTATACTGGACTGGAAACGTCTTGGGAAGCAACCCCAATGGAGTGATGTGTCTGCTCATAGTTCGACCACCAAAAGCTATTGGGCTCAGTGGGACAGCTTGACTCTGGAAGACAGTGTACTATGTAGAAAATGGGAATCCAACGATGGAAAAGAAGTAACCATGCAAGTCGTAGTACCTCGGAGTAAGGTGGCCCCTCTTTTACGGCACATTCACGATGGTGTTTCTGGTGGGCATCTTGGAGTCAAGAAGACCCTGGTTAAAGTGAGACAACGGTTCTACTGGGTCCGTTGTCGGGAAGATGTCGAGGATTGGTGCCGTAAGTGCACCGCTTGTGCTTCAGTGAAAGGCCCGCAGACAAGAAGCAGGGGAAAATTAAAGACGTACAACGTTGGAGCGCCATGGGAGCGTATCGCTATTGATGTTGCTGGACCTTTTCCTATGACAGATGATGGGAACAAATACATCATAGTAGTGCAAGATTACTTCACTAAGTGGCCCGAAGTCTTTGCGATACCCAATCAGGAAGCTATAACTGTGGCGAAGAAACTGGTCCAGGAAGTGGTCTGTCGATATGGCGTACCCATGGAGCTTCACTCAGACCAAGGGCGGAATTTTGAGTCTGCTCTATTTCAGGAAATGTGCAAACTGCTGGGAATCAATAAGACCCGTACGACTCCAGCGCATCCGCAGTCAGATGGAATGGTCGAGAGGTTCAACCAGACCTTAGAGAACCACTTGGCTAAAGTCGTGGACGATCATCAAAGAGATTGGGACCAATACATTCCCCTGTTCCTGATGTCCTATCGATCCGCGGTACATGATAGTACGGGACATACTCCGGCCAAGGTAAACTTCGGTCGAGAAATAAGGCTCCCAGTCGATGCAATAACAGGCACGCCACCCGATAGTCCTAAGCCTGTTACGGACTATGTGAGTGAACTTCAAAACCAGCTGGATGAAGTACACAGAAGAGTACGGGAGAATAATCTTAAGACTAGTACAAGGATGAAGACCCGGTACGATCGGAATGCGAACACCAACGGGTTTGAAGAAGGAACACTAGTGTGGCTTCACAATCCGCTTCGCAAAAAGGGAAAGTCTCCGAAACTTCAAGCTCGCTGGGAAGGACCGTACACCATCATTACAAGGATCAATGATGTAACCTTCCGAATCAAGAAGGGACTTAAAGGAAAACCGAAGGTAGTCCATGTGGACAGGTTAGCTCGATATCATGGCTCGAATAATGCTCGGGACGAGCATGACTAAGAGGGGGGTAATGTTACGATGCGTATAAAAGAGGTATCGATAACTCGAGAAATAGTCATCGAAGCTTCTAGAAACAAAAACGCATTGTTGGGTCCAAGGTCCCCTATCGATCTGTGAAGAAAGATCTAGAATCGTCAACAATGTTGCAACCGGCTTCCAGAATATATCTCATATTATTTTTATTAAAATTATTAGTAAACAAAAGGCGAGGACAATGCAATTCCTGGAACTGGGAGTTCTCGGAATAATACCGATTTCACGAATGCAGCTACGTACACTAGAACATTCTAGCCCCTCCTTATTACCGTGTAAATAAGGTTCGTTTTCCTTATGGAACATTTCTGTTTTGTGGGTTTTTGTCGACACCTTTCTGGAAAGATCCACCCTCGCTATTTTCGGATTATAAATAGTGTGCAGGACCAGCGACGAGACAGTTTCTATTTGAAAGCGATTGTGAACACATATCTCGGAAGCGAACTAAGAAGACTATACCGGCGACTCTAGCGAATACTGTGGACAACTGTGTTTCTAAGTGATTTGGTGAATTGTGATTTGAGTGTTTACTAGTTAGTGTACTGGGCGTGTACTTTCTTGCCTTGTGTGTGGAGAGCGAATAAAGTAATTTTCACGTAATCGGCATTTAATTAACCCCCGCACGTAACAGTATGTAAATTTTTTTTTTAAAATTGCGTGAGAAAAAAATCTCTACGCGACCGTTCTGAAGGTAAAACGATGTTATGTAACGTGTAGTTCATATGTTAATGTTACAGGCGATGCCGAAGGACGAGCAGACAGGAAAAAGCTGGACCCGCGTCGGCTTCATAACGTACAGTTCCACGATACACTTCTACAATATCAAGGTAAGTTATTCTTTCTTCTCTTTCTCTTTCTTCTATGAAATAAAATGGATATGGATAGTCGATACGAGGGCCTCGTAAGGTTGAGAAACAGGCTGGTTAGGTTAGGCCCGCCAGGCCTCAAAGGCCCGTCTAGTCGGGTGCCTGTAACCGCTACAGAGCTTAGGAATCGTCATGTCAACTGTCAGAAGATATCTTAATATTGCCCGTTCAGTATGCTGTTGCTATGGAGAAGAATAAAGAAATTGTATGGTTAGCATTTTTAAAGGAATGCTATACATTTTTGTATGTATAGGTACACGGTATAAATAAATAATACAATTACTATAAGTAATTTATTTGAGATAGCTGTTACCCGCGACTTCGTCCGCGTGGTATTTAACAAAATAGTTTTTCTAAAATAAAAGTAGCCGTCAAAATCGGTCCAGCCATTTCAGAGATTCGCCGAAACAAACAGACAGACAGACAGACAAAAATTGTGAAAAAAAAATGTTTTGGTATATGTACCGTGTATACATACCAAATGCACTTAGTAAAAAGCGATTATTTTTATATTAGGAACAGACACTCCAATTTTATTTATTTGTATAGATGAGGAATGGTTTAGGTGTTTAAAATGCATCCTCTCGTCCAGGGTTCCCTGGCCCAGCCGCAGATGATGTCGGTGGGCGACGTGGGCGACATGTTCGTGCCGCTGCTGGAGGGCTTCCTGGTGCTGGCCGAGGACAGCGGGCCGGTGCTGCAGCAGCTCCTGCAGCAGCTGCCGGCGCTCTTCCACGACAACAAGGAGACGGAGACCGTGCTGCTGCCGGCCGTGCAGGTCAGGGAACCAACAAGTGATAGATTGTGGAACCCTCTCAGCGTTATGAGGAGTGTCAGGCCGGCCCTAGGCTAGACCCTTCAGGAATGCTGCACCCCTGTCTTCTGCGCTGAGGGTCCTGGTTTCAAATCCTCGTATGGTTATGGCAGAGACATAACAATAGCATCCATTAACCCCCGTCCCTCCCTGTTCCCGCGCATGCCTGCACAAGAAAGGATCTCATGAAAGGCACTGACAAAACCAAATCCTGGGCTAGTAAAAACGTCTAAAGAGGAATATTTAAGCCATCGTCTCGAAAGAAGAAGACAGCGCAAATAGAACTCTTTGCAAATGCTCTTGCGGCGGTTCCTAGCTGCTATTGTAACTGGTTAGACCAGCAAGCCTATTTGGAAGTCGTTTGGTGGCGCTCCTGAACCCGACATTCACGAGCCCTGCTTCCCCCAGGCGGGTCTGGAAGCGCTGAAGGCGGCGGACACGGCCGGCCAGCTGCTGGTGTTCCACACCACGCTGCCGTCCTACAACGCGCCGGGGAAACTCATCAACCGCGAGGATCGGAAGGTGCTTGGTACCGATAAAGAGAAGCAGATATTGGGTGAGTAGCTAACACACACACTTGGTGTACGGTGCAGCCGTACATTGCACCAAATCAGCACTTTCCGTGGCACGAGCGACTTACTTTGCGATGCACTTGAGTTCGCGATCGGCTAGCAAGTAACCGCGCGTTCTCACTTACCATCATTTCCCATTTAGAATAACAAATATTTAGCCCAATAAACTTTTACTTAAACGTTCAGTGCTTCCTTTAGGAAACACCCCTAGCAAAGAAAAGGTGTACGGGACGAGCAAGGGACCGTACACTTGGCTTCGTGGTCCACTACCATACAATGGTAGTTACAGATTTTTCTGTACCGAATGTCCTCGGGTCGAATCCCGGTAGACCAATTTTTGTGTCATGTGCACATCACACCAAATGCTCAAAGCTGTAACGATCCTTTTAAAAAGAGTAACCCTGGAGTTTCTCGCCGGTTCTTCTCCACAGGAACGTCATTCCGAACGGGTGGTAAAGTTGTAGCGTAGCATGTTGTAACTATTTTGACGATTCATAAGTACTGTGTTTGATAGTTTACATGAATAGAGAATATTCTGATTCTGAATGTTTGTACCCATTTTATGGGTGTATCTATAATAGTATTTATACAGGAGGAGGAATGAATTTTTCATGTCGGTATGAATGGCTAAATCCGAAACTATAGGGTGATCCAAGAATATATCCACCATCAGTGTTGCAATTAATTGACATCTTAAATAGAATTAACACCACTCATGGACCGATGATGTTGTCTTGCGTCAATCACGTCATCTAGCCTTTTTTTGTTGACGGGGGGAAATCTAAGGATATCCAGCCTCTGTGTGGGAGAGGGCCTGGGTTATGTGGGATTCTTACCCACTAAAACCCCCCCCGGCGTTTCCAAAAAATCCTTCGAGCAGCTCTAGTGTACTCAAGGAATATATCCTCCCTCAAGTAATACATTCTCACTCAAGGGATATATCGTCACTCAAGAGGTATATCTTCACTCACGGAATATATCCTCTCGTAATAATATATCGTCACTCGAGGCATGTCCGCTCTCCCCGGCAGCGCCGCAGACGAGCGCGTACAACGAGCTGGGCCAGGCGTGCGCGGCGGCCGGCGTCAGCGTGGAGCTGTTCGCCTGCAACAACGCGTACCTGGACTGCGCCACCGTGGGCCAGCTGCCGCGCCTCACCGGCGGCCAGCTGCACAAGTACACCTACTTCACCGTGAGCACTCGCCACTTGTATACTCACTAGCTGCGCCCTGCGGGGTCACACGCGAAAAAAATCATGTCGATCCTTTGCGCTTTGAAAATACAAAACAAATCTAACCCACGGGAACCATACATTTTTTCGCGATAAAAAGTACTACAGACTATAATCTATCTCTGTGCCAAATTTCATCCCGATCCGTTCAGCCGTTCTGGCGTGATTGAGTAACAAATATTCATCCATCCATCTATCCAAACTTTCACATTAATAATAATAAACAGAATTGACGACTTCACGGTTCAACTGCCCGCCAAAAAGTCAGCTTATAGTTTTATAGCCACGGTATTTGGCAGACATGTTCAGGCTAATTGATCTCATATGAAGGCTCATTATTGTTAGCCTGTATAGATTTAGAAAACTACAATCTAAGCTAGTATCGAATAGAGTCCAATATCCCGTGCGTGGGTGTGCGCAGGCGGAGAGACATGGACAGTAGATCTGAGGTATTTAGGCTCATCATAGTTAGACAGTATGAATTTAGAAAACCAAACTCTAAATTAGTAATGAATAGAGTGCAATATCCCGTGCGCGTGCGCAGGCGGAGATGGACGGCGCGCGGCTGGTGCGCGACGCTATGCGCGTGGCGCGGCGCGGAACAGCGCATGACGCGGTGATGCGCGTGCGCACCTCCACGGGCGTGCGCCCCACCGACTTCTACGGACACTTCTTCATGTCCAACACCACCGACGTCGAGCTCGCCGCCATCGGTCAGTACTATATCTTACTTTATTTACTACTAGCTGTTGCCCGCGACTTTGTCCGCGTGGTCTTTAACAAAGACCGTTGGCAACAGCCTGCTCGCGCGTTCTGATCCCGCGGGACGCATTGCAGGTTGTTGCTATCAAACTTAATCAGGCGCAGCGCTGCAACATTGGTTTTAATTTTTTTTTGAGAGATCCTATTTTTTTTCTAAAATAAAAGTAGCCTAAGTTACTCCCTGTTACATCAGCTATTTGCCAGTGAAATTCCCGTCAAAATCGGTCCAGCCATTTCAGAGATTACCCGGAACAAACAGAGAGACAGACAGACAGACAGACGGACAGACAAAAATTGTAAAAAAAATTGTTTTGGTACTCCAATTTTATTTATATGTATAGATGTATAGATATCATAATCCATCATTCGGCCAAATATTTCGACAGATACAGTGTTGCCAGGTATACATGAAACTAGCTGTTACCCGCGATTTCGTCCGCGGTGTCCGCCAACGCGCACTGGGCCAGCGTGGTGGACTATGGCCTAATCCCCCTCGCATTAAGGAGAGGCCTGTGTCCAGCAGTGGGACATTAAAAAGGGCTGTTATTATTATTATGACGTGATCTCCCGGACAGATGCGGACAAGGCAATAGGCATAGAGATCAAGCACGACGACAAGCTGACGGCTGAGGACGGCGTGTACATCCAGACGGCGCTGCTGTACACGCACCGCTCGGGCCAGCGCCGGCTGCGCGTGCTCAACCTGGCGCTCGGCGTGGCGCACCAGCTCGCCGACGTCTACCGCAGCATGGAGCTCGACACCGCAGTCAACTTCCTCACCAAGCAAGGTACCGCCACACTGTCCACTCGACACAACATTAAGTAAGGGTTGCTTAGTTTAGGACTGTACGGTTAGTGTGTTCGTCTGGCAATTATTAACACTAATAATAATAATGAATAATTATCACTTGCTGCACTTTGCACGTCTGTCAAATGTCGTGTGTAGTTCACCGAACCTCACCGAGCCAGCGTGGTGGAGTGTGACCTAAATCCTCCTCGTATCGCATTGGGACCAAATATGATCGGCATATTGTGGGCGCACTTGCAGAGCACCACCGGCCACCCATTCAGGGATTACGGGAACGATAATGGTTCTATAGTTTGACCACTACCGCTGCGCCCCGCCCTAGGAATGCGGGGCGTGGGGGGGGGGGGGGGGGGCGGTTACCGCTGTGAGAGTTGGCGGTGGACTGACGGCCGATACTCCCCTCGCCTCGCCGCGCACATACCCGAGGCGCGGTACAGCGGTGGTGGGCAAACTATGGTACACGTGCGCCCGCGCAGCCGCGGCGTCAGAGACGATGAGGATGACGTGTGGTGTGTCCCGGCAGCGGTGTGGGCGCTGCGCGAGCACAGCCCGCGGCAGGTGCGCGAGACGCTGTCCAGCCGCTGCGCGCGCTCGCTGGCCGCCTACCGCCGCCACTGCGCCTCGCCCTCGTCCGCCGGCCAGCTGGTGCTGCCCGAGCCCATGAAGCTGCTGCCGCTCTACACCAACTGCGTGCTGCGCTCCGACGCCGTCGCCGGCGGTGAGCCAAGCACACACCACACTCGCACACACCAACATACAACGCACTGATTAATAGCGGAACACAAAAAAACAACATATATACTTAACAACTCCAGAAAGTCCTGATAAATCGTGTAACGCAATCGTTAAGGAAAAACAATTGAGAAATAAAAGTTACCCTAGAATAGCAAATCAGAACAATGCCGTGCTCCGTTTGGGATATGCGCGGTCACTGCATGGTTTTCGCTGGTTGGGCGAGTCTACATTTGACTTGTCCATATAAAACAAAAAGGTTCTCTATAATTCATTACAAAACTTTTGGGAAATTATTATTTTACAAATAAAGCTCGTTAAAAAGTATTTAGTTGACAGACATTGTATTTCACAAACATGATTTTACTAAAAGATAATGAAACAAATTATACAACCGCGAATGTGCTGAATGGGAAAGTATAATTTTATAATCAATCACAATTAATTCACTTGTCAAATTCGGCGATATTACTATGTACGATTGCGAATATAAATCTCTACTATTGACAATATTCATATATATGTATTCCACCTGGCAGGTCCGGACATAACGTGCGACGACCGGTCGTGCGCGATGTACCGCGCGCTGACGGCGGACGTGGCCACGTCGGTGGTGTACACGTACCCGCGCCTGCTGCCGCTGCACCGGCTGGCGGACGCGGCCGGCGCGCCGCTGCAGCCGCTGCGCGCCTCCATCGACAAGATGAGCGACCAGGGCGTCTACTTGCTGGGTACGTAGGACCCACTCTACCTCTATACCACTCTACGTCTATACAACTCTACGTCTATACAACTCTACGTCTATACAACTCTACGTCTATACAACTCTACGTCTATACAACTCTACGTCTATACCACTCTACGTCTATACGACTGTACGTCTATACAACTCTACGTCTATACAACTCTACGTCTATACAACTCTACGTCTATACAACTCTACGTCTATACAACTCTACGTCTATACCACTCTACGTCTATACGACTGTACGTCTATACAACTCTACGTCTATACAACTCTACGTCTATACAACTCTACGTCTATACAACTCTACGTCTATACAACTCTACGTCTATACAACTCTACGTCTATACAACTCTACGTCTATACCACTCTACGTCTATACAACTCTACGTCTATACCACTCTACGTCTATACGACTCTACGTCTATACAACTCTACGTCTATACAACTCTACGTCTATACAACTCTACGTCTACTTTACATATACAATTTTTAGCGGAAAAGGGAAGATCTTCCAGCCAGGTGGGTGGTATGCCTGGCGGGACGGCCGCTATGCCCCGACGGTTATTGTTGGGATCTTGTATATATGTTACTTGCTACGAAAACTCTTATAGCGCGACTCAGGGTAGTGATGAGAATTGTCTATTGTTCTGAATGCGTTTGCAGCGCCATCTGTGTAGCTTGTGGTGCGGTTGAAGTCGTCGCTTCAAATTGAATTAAACAAACCCGAAGAAAACAATAGCCATGTCCGGACACTCACGACAGACAGACTTGAATGATATTATAGAGGAGTAAAGTTTTGTTGGCTTCTTCAATTATCCATAAACTTGTTTGATTGAATGTTGAGAAGCCGAGGGTCAGTGGCCCTTCCCTTGTTGTGTTCCACGATACTAATGATGGGACGGGACCCACCACTGATCATCATTTGTTTAACAATGTGGGAACCACGTAGTCATGAACTTGTAATTATATACTTAGGGTTAGTACTTTTTTTTAATCAGCTACTCAAGCCCGCCCATCCGTTCCTAAATGGTTTTCACATACCCCATAACAATGTACTGCTCAAAAATGTAACTGATCATTTAAACAAGAGCAACCATAGAGTTTCTTGCTCTTTCGTCTGCATAGGAACGGCATTCCGAAGGGGCGGTAATGTTGTAGCTTATTATTTTGTAACTTTTTCACGATTCACTTAATGGTTAAAATGAATAAAAAATATTCTGATTCAATTTCTGAATGGTACCGCCTAGTTCCATTTGTTATTTATGATTTAAAATTCGTGATTGAAATAAAACTATTTTTAAGGATTCTATCGCGTTTATTTTTTGTTTTTACGTTCCCGACGTTTCGGCTGCTTTACAGCAACCATGGTCACGGGAGGACTGAGGTGGTTGACGTCCTAGTGTCATAGTTTGACGGGGGACCCTCATATTTAGTATCCTTAAAAATTGTTTTATTTCAATGTGTAGTATTCGCGTAAATATAAGAAATCTATATACAAATAAATAAAATTGGAGTGTCTGTTTGTAATATTAAAATAACCGCTTTTTACTATGTGCATTTGGATGTATGCACGGTGCATATACCAAAACAATTTTTTTACATTTTTTGTCTGTCTGTCTGTCTGTCTGTTTGTTCTGGCTAATCTCTGAAATGGCTGGACCGATTTTGACGGGACTTTCACTGGCAGATAGCTGATGTAACAAGGAGTAACTTAGGCTACTTTTATTTTGGAAAAAACCCCCCCAACCCCCGCCAACGACTTAATATCACAAAGGCTGCCGGTCGCGCGGGCTCAGAACGGTTGTGTCTTTGTTAAATACCACGCAGACGAAGTCGCGGGTAACAGCTAGTCAATATTAAAATTCGTATATTTTAAACTCTGTTGTACAGAGAACGGCGTCCACATGCTGCTGTGGGTGGGGTCGCAGGCGTCGCCGGAGTTCGTGCGCGACGTGTTCGGCGTGGCGTCCGCGCAGCAGATCGACGCGCAAGTGTGCGAGCTGCCCGAGCTGGACACGCCGGCCAGCGAGGCGGTGCGCGACCTCATCGACCAGACTCGCACCAAGCGGCACACGGCTATGCGGGTGAGTGACCCCTCTTGACCTTAGGATGACCACGTACGGACGAACAAGTGTTCTAGACAATACATACATGAAGTGTAGAATATTCTAAGGTGTCTATCAGTGGGTGCCAGGAATCGCATTCCCAAAAAAATAATAATTAAAATATGTGAAAAAAATAACCCAACATACTTTAAAAATATCACTATTTAATACAAAAACGTAATCCTATCGTATCACGTTATGTAAGGCGTAAAAAAAATGTGCAAAATATTTTTACACATGAGTAAGTAACATAAAATAATTGTTTAAATGATTTTTCTTTTTTTAAACAAGGCGAAACAGTAGCGATTGGCCATGCGCTCAGTACAGGCTGTGATTTTGTTTAAGTCTAACAATTTGATTTATTTAATTGGGAATGTAATCTGTATAACCTACTGTTGGACCTGTTAACATATTTTACACAATGTTTACACCTTACATATGTTAGGAAAATCACTAACACGTGTATTTACAAAATGTACCTTGGGGCGATACTGGTGACGTCACGGACCTAGCCGACTTCGGGTATAGATGTGGACAATAATATATGAAAAATTCTCTATACATAATGTTCTCTATGCTTTTCTTACTCTTCTCTATGGCGCCTCCTTGACATGGTTTGTTTTGAAAAGTGTTCTGAGTATTTAATGAAATTATAATTATATAAATCTCAAGAAGTCCATAATGTCCACCCCAGGGCCCGATGGTATATTAACAAACGTGTAAAGTAACTCGAGACGCAGCAACTCGAATATATATAGCAGACAATATTTTTTAAAAGCTTTGTTGCTAACTATACCCGGCCAAAACTCTATGGGAAATCTTCACAATGACGATTTAGTAATTACGCAACTAGCATAATAGATGACTTATTAAAAGGTAATGTTAGAAATATATTGGAGACAACAAAGAGAATGTTGATACCTATTTTACACATATTTCGCATGACCGCCTCTAGCTTTTGGATACTTGCATGTCTGCATGATTTCTTGTTTCTTCTATGACGGTACTTTTGTGTGCACGAATGCTCGTATCAGATAATCATATCCTATGCCTCATACAAACCATTAGTTATCAGCGAGGAAATGTTAAGTACCAATAATTTAAGCAAAATAACAGGTCAATTCTACAATCCGAACCAAAATTGAATATAATGGCCAATGGATGATTAAGCATTATGAGGATATCGCGGTAGCTACGTACTGACTGAGCGAGAAGCCTCGCATGTCTCGCTCGAGGCAAACGTGTACACTGCCTCGTCTGAGTGCTTTCATTTGCCACGCTCACTCAAGGCAATCGTCTTTGGCCTTGCGTTGTTATGCACCGAACTGTTAATAGCTTTCTCCTCACTGTCTCTATAGTTTCCTATATAGAATGTAACAAAAATGTGATATAATAGTTAAGGGGATGAATGTTCTCGTATAAAGTCGAGAGTGAACAGGTTCCTTCTAGGCAAATATGCTCCATCCTAGATCTCATCATCACTTACCATCAGGTGAGATCGAGATCAAATACTTGCCTATAATGTAATAAAAAAAAATAAAAAAATAGTACAAGTTTCCCTTAGGAGTATAGGTCGAAATGTAAAAATAATAATCTTATACAAAGTTTGAAAAACATACTTCAGTTGTAAATTTTCGACATTCCTACGTGTGAATCGTATGTAGGTATGTTAGGTCGTGGCTCCTGGTAAAAGTTTTTCGAAACATTCAACAAAAGCACCCCTCTATATATATAATTCACACGCTTTCATTATTTCACAATTTTGTTGCACCCTGTATAATATCCAATAACGAGCGCTAGCTATCTATCCTCGCTTGCCCCTCCCCTCGCAGCTGAGGATAGTCCACCAGCTGGACAAGGCGGAGCCCCAGTTCCGGCGGCTGCTGGTTGAGGACCGCGGCCTGGACGGCGCTGAAACCTACATGGAGTATCTGATGGCCGTGCACAAGGCTGTGCAGAAGATGATGTATGTTCGGTGGTGGAGGGTTTGAATTTGAGTGGGGTATCGGTGACGATCATTATTCGGCCAGAATTGACACGCAATTGCATCGTTATTGTCACTTTTTACTACTTTAGCTAAGTGGGTAGAGACGCAGTGATAGTCTAGTCGGGTAGAATGCTCACCTTTGAAACATGGGTCGCAGGCTCAAACCTCGGCTCGTACCCCTGGAATTTACGGATTTCACTATTAACTTTGATTGTACGTTGCTAAATGGTAAAAGAAAACATCGTGAGGAAACCTGCATGTCTGAGAGAACATGACTATACCTCTGGAAAGACGTGCGAAGTCCTCCAACCCGCAGTGGGCTAGCGTGGTGAACTATGGCCGGAATCCTCTTACATTGAGGGGAGTCTGTGCCCAGCAGTGGGGCATTCACGGGCTAAAAGTAGCGGTAAAGTTTAGCATTTTATAACAATTTTGACGATTCATAAGTACTGTACTTATATGAATAAAAAATATTTTTGATTCCGATTCAGATAAATTATGCGAAGCCACATAATGAGTACAAGTGCGCTGATAAGGCACAGGATTAAAGATTAGTATACCTTTTCTGAATTACGCTGCATACTGTTATATTATGGGAATAATCTCAAAAGTGATAATAACGATGCCACTGCCATTCCATTACGAGTCGATTGTGTGAGCAAACTTGAAGGCATATTCTCGTGTTAACCGGGGAATTGATTCATCATCGTCGGCTGTTCATCACCATTGTAGGATTTCATTTGCGGTCGATTTTGTTTGGCTATCCTTTTTAGGTGTTTGGAATTCGTGATTTGGCTTTTGGTGGACTGCTTTTATCAACGCCTGCGGATGGTTGTACTGTCTTTAATAATTTTATATTACAGGTTATATTGTGTATTCAAATTCAACGTTATTATTATTTATTTGCTTGCTTACTATTTATACATTTTGTGTGAATAACTGTTTTTAAGTAACTAGATGTTAAAAAATATCATAAGTGGTGACTCCGGTGAGTAGAAAGAATGCCTTAAGGCTCAGTACGAGTTCAGACAGCATTAAATACGGATGAAATGAACGAATGTTACATTACCCAGCAGCGTCTCCTATCGGTAATATTCAGCTTTACCGGTAAATGTATAAAAACGTTCGAGCACTCTGTATTTTACTACTTTGAAAACTCGTATTAAGGACAAGAGAAACATCTTGCGACCAAAGACTAACATTTGATAAATATTTGGCCTCATTTTCACTTATGGAAGCAGTGATAGCTAGGTTGGTAGAACGCTTGCATCGGTAACGAGGATCGCAGGTTCACACCCCGGCTCGCAGCTCTGGGATTTTTGGGTTTCACATGCGAGTCTCCTTTTCAGCCATGATTATCACTTGGTTTAACGGTGAGGAAACCTGCATGTCTCAGAGAACCCCTAGCAAAGCGTATAAAGTCCGCCAACCTGCACAAGGCTAGCGTGGCGGACTATGGCCTGATCCCCCTCGCATGGATGGGAGGCCCGTGCACAAACAGTGGGACATTGAAAAAAGGGCTTGTATTATTATAATTTTTCTCGTATATATATACTTATTATAAAGAGGATTTTTTTATTGTGTAAGGTTTAAGAACTACTAATTCCATTCTGAAAATTATTTCACTGATAGATAGCTACATTATCGCTGCGTGCTAAGAAGCTTGTAATCAATAAAGTCAAGCAACATATAATAATCAGCCCCCACTTGTCCGCAGCTAACAATAATGCGACAACACGACAAGTTGGAGGCGGTGCTGCGTCACTTCCTCGTGGAGGACCGGGGCGTGGACGGCGGCAGCTCGTACGTGGACTACCTGTGCCACATCCACAAGGAGATCAGAGCGCTGCTATAGCACATAGCCGGCGTGTACTAGACGACAGTGCGGCGGGTGGTGGACCAAAGGAAAGACGATACTTCGGTTAGAAGGGCTCATGTAATTCGGTCCACTTTTTTTCGG
This sequence comes from Pheosia tremula, assembly GCA_905333125.1. Classification (NCBI taxonomy): domain Eukaryota; kingdom Metazoa; phylum Arthropoda; class Insecta; order Lepidoptera; family Notodontidae; genus Pheosia; species Pheosia tremula. The sequence continues at coordinate 534,679 of HG995420.1, forward strand.
GAAGATAAAACGCAGCGAAATGTGCAAAAATATTATAAAAGTTTTCCTCGAGTGAGTTAAGCCTCATTAGGCGCCAATAGTCGCGGAAATCTGAAATATGTTAGGCAGCGTTCACTGACCTGCATTACAACTGGATTTGGTTTACAGTAAAAATTATATGTATTTTTGTGCCGATTTGAAGTGTCTCCTCGAGCGTCGGCGGAACTAAATTTGACATTTAATTCAAATGTCCGTTGCACTGTTTGAAGTGTCTCTGTATTACTTACTGTTGACATATAAAATTATCCATTTTACTGAATCTTTGTTGACATAGATGTCACATGTCCTATCTCCATAGTTCCGTGGACACTCACTACCTGCCATCACTACTATTGGCGCCAAAATGTCGAGAAACAAATAGGCACATAACGACGATATCTATGTCCAGTCCAGTAGCAGTACAGGTCAGTGGCACCGTTGCACAACACGTCGCGCGTCTTGGTATCTTCGTTCAACATGTTGCACATGAAGTGTTGGCGTCAACAATGTCAATAGTGTGGTCCAACGATAAATCAACACGAGCTCTTCGGGCGAGATGTTGGTGACATCTGAGCATGTATAGACAATGTTGCTAGACAAAAGTTCCGCGTCTACTCAACACGTTGAGCGATATGTTGCGAGTTAAATGTCAATCTAAACCAGTATCTGAATAAGAACTCGTTGACTTGACATATTATTTAAAAATGCAAGAAATTCACTTTGAAATAATATTGTTATTCTATGTTTTTAAATTGATAACGATTGTATATTCGATATGAAATGGATTGTTATCAATACAAATATTCTTGTATGATGTGCAACCACACTGTAGTTCTTTATCTCAGTAAATGTTACTTCCATTGCTTACTGCACCCAGAATATACATTACCGGGCTTCCCTAGAACGAGCTCTAGTTACTTTCGCTTGTGATAATATAAACTTTCTAAGCAAAGGTGGTACAAAGACCCACCCCTCCCTCGCCCCAGCCAGTTGTATGCCCCCCGCTGATGCGCGGTCTAATGGGTGTTGCATCCAAGCCAGCCGAGTGCGTGCTATAACATCGTTAAATATAATTACTGAATTTGACACACCAAAAAGGACCTTGTGAGATTTATACCCTATAAATTTTGTTGCCATTCGTTGAAAAACGTCGCTAAAATCAATCGTGCGTAACTATGTAGTGTTGCCTTAACATTAAAAGTAATGTAAAAATTCCAATAATTATTTAACATTCATGATCTTTAGTTTATTGCGTTGAAATAGACAATTTTGTTTTGTTTCCTATGATATTAAAAACTAGAATATATTTTTTAATATGTAATTCGATTGTATTGTCAAATGTAAATAAAATATGGCATTATTTAATTATTTGGTTCTTATTTTTTAAATTTAGTAATAATGTTTACTTCCTTATTACTTATATAAGGTGTACCAAAAATATTGTAAAATATTTTAACAGGTAGTCAGTAACAATAATATGTCATCTTAATAAACTAATGATAGGCCTGTTACAATATTTTACACCATTTTTGTTACATCTAATATATACAAAGAACAGTGATAGCAATGTTAATGGGAAGTTGACAAAATAATTTGCTTTTAATTATTGTTAAAGAGTCACCGTCCCCGCCCTCTTGCAATCAAATGTGTCAAATAATTTTAACATATAGATGCTATTGATTTCTTATATTTACGGGAATACTACACATTGAAATAAAACTAATTTTGTGCACCATTGCAAGTCCTCAAAACACTGTGAGCACTTTCTGCGTAGATGGTACCGCAAGCAACCACTAAATATGTGGGTACCCTAGTTCAAACTATGAAACTAGGTCGTCATCCACCGCAGTCCTCCTATGACCATGGTTGCTGTAAAGCAGCTGAAACGTCGGCAACGTAAAAAACAATATATAAGCGATAAAATCCTTAAAATTAGTTTTATTTCAATATAGATGCTAGCCTTGGATAAACATTTAAAATTATATAACTCCAATAATGCAGTATGATCTGTTTTACGTCTCTGTAATATCTAAGTAAATAAGGTCGTAGATCCACGAAGCAAAAAAAAACGAGCAAATCGTTCCCCATTTAGTCGACTGGACTGTTCTAAGGTCTAACTGTACCCAACAACATAGCCAGTCGAAAGGAAATGCCCGCAAGTTCAAAGACCTATAATGCTGGGTAGAACTAAGTTGAACGATAGTGTGATTTATTCAGCTACAGCGCATATACAGTCAACATCAAAAGTGACTAATGAAAATACATGTTCAAAACACTTGATTACTCTTGATTCTATAAAGTATCGCCTGTCTTTGTTTATGGTTAACCACTTTGGATGTTGACAGGACTGCTGCGTGTGTCCGATTTACACGAGTACAGTGGACTCATATAAACCGGGCAATAAATAAAATATAGGAAAGAGCACACGAGTCTATTAACGAACTATTGTTATTATTCCATCACAATCGTTACAGCAATTTGTACAAAGTATGGCAAGTGATTTCAGATTTGCCAAGATGTACTTTGTATGAGTAATCTCTGAATAAAAATCTTCCGTTTGATAATATTAGTTTAGTCTGTTAGTTTAACATTAGTTCGGCGAGTGAGCGCATTGTTTTCCGGAGTATATTGTTAAATAGTGTATAATCGAAAATAGTAGGGTAAGCACGAACTTCTAATGTAATCGTAACGTCACCGAGAGAGCATGCTGTCACTGTCATACTTATTTATGTCATCTGTAGTGTGAGAGGGATGGACGACGTTACGTTACCGAAAGGGTACGTAAAAAAGATTGTGCTTGAGGTACTGTATTCATCGCGTAAGGTTTTTATTATAAATTAGGTAATAAATCTTTATATATATACTGTCAATTTTATTTTGACGACCTTCAGCATCACTTATAAAACCACAAATTCCATTATGTATTTGAAGAAATGTCATCGCGTCTTAGCGGAGTTATGCCCTTAGTGGTCGGATAAAGGTATGTATAGGATTGGACTATTTATTTGTCTTCGCTCAAAATGTAACTAGTTAAAAAACATCGGAAGAACTTCACCACGATTCCTTGAGTGGTCGCGGGCCACGCCATTTTCATACCTTCATATATAAAATAATATTACCGCCCTTTTTTTTATGTCCCACTGCTGGGCACGGGCCTCCCCGCAATGCGAGGATGCTTCATGTCACATCAGTATTTTATTTATATTGTGTATTTATTGCGATTGATTACTTGACACTGGCAAAATACCCACTAAGCTGTGGGTGAGGCCATAATCATATCCATTTTTATTTCATCGCAATTCATTTCTTAAAGAAAGAAGAAGAAAGTAGTCGCGGTTCTGATGTCACGGTCTCGTATGCCTACTACCGTTAGCCTCCTCGCGGTCGCTCTGGGTAACGACAATGCACTGAAATGAGCTGACAATTCCACGTGCTGAGTTTCTGTTAGATTTGTCCGTAGGCTTTATCTCTATCTATATATATTTATAATTGATAGAACTAGGCGATACTTGGCGGAAATCCATTGTTAAACTAATGAGGGAAGAGGAACCCACCACTGACCCTCGGCTTGTCAACTTTCCCAATTATTAACCTAACAAGTTTGATCGATAATTAAAGAAGCCAGCAACACCGAACTTCACTATCTTCTTACACAGAAAGGAGTCTTAACTTGTACAGGATATTATTGTGGCTAACTGTACCATAATCGCGGTTTATTTTTGATACAAATAAAAACACTACTGGGATCATACATACTTAATAATTTAATAAAATTTTACTGAATATTTATATCTCAGAATTTTCTTTAGACGGATGTTGCGTCCGGTGTACCAGGTTCAGCATCTTCTAATTAACTCATCGAAGTTTCTTTGGCTGATCCTATAAGAACAATAGATTCAGTATTTGCTCAGAGAGACTATAAACAGCTACTCAAACCTGCCCAGCCGTTCCTACATTGCGCTAACATACCAATAACGATGTACTGTTTAAAATATATAAGATAACTAGCTGCGCCCGGCGGTGTTACCCGCGATAAAAAGTATGACAAATTAAAACATCTATCCCACGGGAACCACACATTTTACCGGGATATAAGTAAGCCTATGTGCTATTCCAGACTATAATCTATCTCTGTGCCAAATTTCATCCAGATCCGTTCAGCCGTTCGGGCGTGAAAGAGCAACAAACATCCATCCATCCATAGATTAGAATAGATTTTAAAAACAGCAACTGTGGAGTTTTTTTTGCCCGTTTTTAGTAACAGCATTCCGACACAGGGTGGTAAAATTCTAGGTTCAAATTTTGTGACAATTTACATGAATCAAAAAATATTTTAATTCTAATCTGTATTTTCTCATATACGATAGGGGGATGAAAGTGCACCCCTTCGCACCCCCCAGCGCCAATATAAAAGTCGGGTGTTAAATTAAACTAACGATCTAACCTGCTTCGGATAGATAACTTCAATAATAGGCCCCTTGTAGGTGCAGGGCAGGCAGTAGTCGGGGCAGCGGCGCTTGCTTCTCCTGCACCCCGCCACGCCAAGCATCATGGCGGCAACCCGCAGTAAGATGTGTAGTAGCCACATTGGCAGTCGTTAGTACTACAATGTGTAACAAAATAATTAAATAAAATTTCAGGGTAGAACAAACTCGTGAAAGTGAACAACTTTTTCCAAGGACCATGGGACGATATTAAAACAAAAATCCATTCACTTAAAACACAGGTTCCCAAACTTATTTTGTCTACTGTCCACTTTGAGAATCAATTATTTTTAGCGCCCCCATTTTTTCACCTACTTAAAAACCACTATAACTTCAAATTAAATTAATTATTGTAAGCCTCTACACAACGCCCCCATTTTTTTTCTGGGTCTTACCCCCCCCCCCCCCTTTAGGTCTGCAGCCCCCACAAAGGGGCGTTATCGCCCACTTTGGGAAGTCTCACTTAAAAAAATATTCGCCGGAATTGACAACTGTATGTTGTAAACTTATAAACGGTAATAGAGGATAATTGGGTCCTTATTTGCATGCAAGCAACGCGAATGGGTATGCAAGTGCATATTTTAATAGTGTAAGATTAAAAATAAATAATCAGAAGCTTTATAGTTGTAATCATGTAAACGCAAGCGCTTGTTACAAAGCGTGACGTCATATCACACGTCGGTTGACGTTCAACCTCCAGTGTTTCTTAATCTACGTGATTTTGGCGCTGTGTGAGTGTATATAGTATAATGCACATATACGCAACCCTATATGATATAACTATACGTATTCATGTATTACCTCGATAATAGCGCCCTCTATGCCATGGCAGACTGAAACAATTTTTCCATAGTATTGGTCTCCCAGTAGAGTTGGCTGGCTAGATAATATTTGTAGTCTTTGTGCTAAACCAGCGCGGAATCGTTCGACATTAGAAACAAGATCTTCTTTCCATTGTCCGCTCTGGGCAGGATCACCAACCGGTAATCGCTTTTTATTTTCGGTAAATAAAAGGGAATCAAATAGGCCAGTATGAGCCAGAATTAGTCAGTCGAGATGGAATGGACCAAGAATCCACATGTTGGCGTTGACTCTAGTCTGGGCCAGCGTGTGGATGGAGCATCAATGAGAACTAATTCTGACTACCCCGGATTGGCACCGTTGGGCACTTAGTTTTCTGTACTGAAGGTCCTGGCTTTGAATCCCGATAGGGGCGAACTTGTTCGAATATCTGTATCCGAGTCAGGGATGTTAAATATCTCTATAAGAAATAATATACTGGAATCGCCCCCAGTCCATTGGACAGTACCCATAATACAAGCGTTGCTTACTTTGGGACCGTACAGTTGGGGGTTTTCGTCTGGTGATATTATTATTATTCTGTAAACGTAAATGAATCTACCTTGTTGATAACGACCCTGACTTTGGTGGCGCTATCAACGCTCCTAGTGGTCCGACACGCGGGCGTGCTGTGACGGTCAGTGCAGATGCGCCGGCGCCGCTTGCAGCCAGCCGTCAGGTTGAACATCGACACCGCGATATGCAGGAACAGGAGGAAGAACTCGTTCAGGTATGGCATCTTGTTACCAGTATATATTAATCTATATATATTGTACAAAGTCATGTTAGTTACACCATACTCAAGAACGAGTGGGCCGAGATTTATGACTTTAATTTTTTTTAATTTGTCTCCGACCCGAATAGCAAAATAACTGCAAATAATTCACAAAAATAATAATAATAATGATAATGAATTTTCTAATATATTTGATTCTTATACGTTAGCCGGGACAGCTAGTATATTACGAACATCACGCATAAATTCCCAGTATATAGCATTTCACCTCATAGTTGTAGGGGGGTAAGCCTATGGTCCTTATAGCAGGCACACTCGCTTTCATTGCGATAAGCTAATCCATAATAATTGACAATGCAAAATGAAAATAATAATACCTGCACTTTAAAGTGTTGGGCACGGACCTCATCAATGCGAGGAGCATTATGCCACCACGCTGGCCCAGTGCGGTTGGCGGACTTGACACGTCTTTCGAAGGGTTCTCTTAGACATGCAGGTTTCTAGACAATGTTTTACTTCACCGTTTAGCAAGTGATAGTTATCTTCAGAGCTATTTGGTACCTTTTAGTAAGGATGTTGTTTTTTAATCTGTCAATCTCCTTCACTTGCGGTCCTTGTCGCACTTAGGCGCGTTCTCGTTGCACGTCACGTACTCGTGTCGCGTGCAGGCCAGGCAGGACTCCAAGTAGGAGAGCAGAAGACTCACGATTAGCACCAACACCTCCTGGAGGAAGGTTTTGTCCATTGGTTACTGCGCAACTGTGGAAAAAAAACTACAGCGTTAAAGAACCGCAGGCCCAAAGGTTAGTACATACTACTTCCTGAATCGAGAACAGCTATACATTATAGCTGTGCCCGTCAATTAGAACGCACACGTGGACATAACTTATTGGACCCGGGATCGGTTAAATTTCCCGGAATAAAAGTTATCATGTATATTGACCAGATTTGTAAGCTATTACCATGTCAGGTTTCATATAATTTCGGCCAGTGGATCTTCAGATAAGTACAGTTTTTCGGCCAACCCATGGAAACCAGAAAACTCTTCATTAATTTCCCATGGAAGTATGTTATAGCTAATAGCAGAGTTCAACATGTACTTAGGATACTTTTTATCATGGGAAATGAATGGGATCCTGCGGGGTAGCTAAAAAACTATGTCGACCGAAAAACTAATCGGCAGGTTTTAATGAACCTAGGCATGGTGATAGCCAATAACAAGATCAACCATCTAGGATTATTTGTATCCCGGGAAATGGAAGAGTTTAATATATATAAAAGGACTTACATAATAGGGGTAAACTTTCATAAATCTACTTCTTGCAAGGCGGATTGTCCGGCTTGCACACCATGCGTTTAGTTCCACAGCCAGACACACCCAGCAGCCACACCAGTAGTAGACACGTCACCAGCACTGCTCGCGCCCAGCGCATGGACATCATACACTAACCCTGGAAGACCACGAGTAACACTAAGGCCTCAGCCTCGAATTTAGCGGGCAGCGGGGCGGCGTCGGCGGCGGCGCGGGAGCGGCAGGATCTTGTGCGTAAAATCAAATGGACCGGTTCTCGAAAACAGCGGCGTGGCAGCGGCGCGGGGCGGCCAACGAGCTCCACTCCCGCGCCGCCGCCGCCGCCGCGCCGCCCCGCTGCTCGCTAAATTCGAGGCTGAGGCCTAAGACACTCTAGTTCTGAAGTAAGCTGTAAGGGACTTTGCAATAGTCACTATTATCTCTCTCTATGTAATGACATCCTAGCAGGTACTGTGAAAGTAAGATCAAATAGTTTCTCGATGGGTTGAATGATCTTGCTTGAGTCAATCTCTGCCATGGTGGTGCTACGATGGAATAGAAGGTCCTCGTGGTAACACTGTGTGACGAACAAAAATTGTATTTTTCTTGTAAATGTTAAGGCAAGTATGAACACCCTTAAAATGTTAGTTTATTGGATACTTACACCAATAAAATGATCCTCGCACGTTCCTATTTTATCGAGATGACCATTCATGAACTCTTGAAGTTTCTCCTGTAAACGAAAAGCAGCGATTTGAGTCGTTCCACCGAATGAATAAATCAATTAAAAAAATAACTACCAAATAAAATAAAAATAAAATACTTAAGCTAGGTGGAATTTGACCCAAATCGATACTTTTACGGTTACAAAACAAAAAAGGGATCAAAATAAAAGGAAAATGTTTAGATTTCTTTTTATTATCAAATGATTGTACAGGTCTGTTATTAATAAATAAAAAAGAACAAAAACGAAAAGTTGAATTTAAACATTGTTTGCCGGCGTGGTTTTTGTCACTTCAAATGAAAAAGCGGGTCAAAATGGAACTTCTGATCAAGCTCACAAAAATGACGGCATTCAGACCTTGTCATAATATCCATTTTCCCGAAAAGATCAACCGAAAGTAGTCACTAAAATCATATCTTCTGTGACATCTAGGGCCAAGCTCTCTACGCTCTCTGCTGTGTAGGCTTTAAGGTCCTATTTCCCTTTTCATATTAGTATCTGTGAGTATATTTTCCCTTGGGTTTTATGTTCTATAAGGTCCCCTTCTACAGGGCGCTCGTCCCTGACATGGGATTTTCTTTTTACAACAAGACACGCCCACCATTAGCATAGAGAAGAAGGCGAACAAGATTATATAGAGTCGACCCAGGTCGAATTTGGCCATTGTTTATATCTGTAACAAGAGAGACGAGTGTTGAAATTAAAACCGTTATTTGGAACGCCACGACAGTGTTTTCTAGTTTTTGTGTTCCACTACCAAACAGAAATTACATAATTTCCATCATAATTACGAAAGTACGAAAGTTTGTTCCCACTTGAAAGTTCAAGAAACTGAATAGTTATAAGACTTTTTTAAAGAGTGAGTTTGTAGCGACCACTTCAACCGCACCACAAGCTATAAAGATAGCGCTGCAGACGTATTCAGGACAATTGACAATTCTCAATACATTCCTGAAACGCGCTATGAGGGTTTTCGGAGCACGTAACATATATAAGATCCCGACAAGAACCGTCGGGGCATAGCGGCCGCCCAGCCAGGCATACCACCCGCCTGGCTGGAAGATCTTCCCTTTTTGGTAAAAGGTATACGGTACCCATATACCCATTCTCCGGGACATTGACACTATGTGAGCAAGCCACAAAATTGTCACAATACAAAGAAATAAGAAGCAGTACCGAGATAACAAAATATAAACTCGGTAAGATCAATTTAAACGAGGAAGCAAGCTTAATAAGGGTTACGCCCTTACACCATTTATAAAATAATTGAATAGCTATTTTCTACATCTATTAACTAATTCCACTGTCTATGTGTTGTTTGTTTCCCACGGTAAGGATCGTGATCCGTGATTGGTGGTCTTGGTAATTGTATCCGTCAAACTATACTTATATCGATTAGTATTATAACAATGATCTCACCACAGTATCACTTGCTGCAAGGCGCCGGCTGTCTGCACGCAATGTACACCTTTTTTGTACACGCTTCAACCAAAGCCAGCAGGGAGAGGATTCCAGAGAGGAACAGGAGGACTTTCTGCACAAGGCCCATGATACATTAGGGCCTCACCATTGCCCCTACCATAGTGGAAATAACCTGAAAAATGTTATGCCTACCTCGACAAAAATTTCCAGTTTTCACCAATAGATGGCATTATTGCTAATTGCTCACAGAAGACACTTTTATAGAAAATATAGCTTTGTAAAATATACATACGAGACTTTTCTACAGTACCTACAGATTTGGGTCAAATTCTGAGCTACATAAGTACAGTTTATATATATAATTTATTACCTACCAATAAACACTTACCTGTTTCTAATTTGCTGTAGAAACGGTATTTTTTTAGATTTTTTACTTGAATTTTGTTTTTGTGGATTTGTGTGCAGTATAGACGGGTTTGGAATTTTGACTGAAATGCCAAATGGAATCATTTGAAACTGACGTTATTTGTAGCAGGCCATGTGTGAATGCAAATACTCTGTAAGAAGGCTTAACACTGAATTATTCCGTTGATGCCTGAGATGGCTGTGGGATATTATTTTCCATTCAAATGAGAGAGAGATTAGAGAGTTGGACACATTATTTAGTTATTGCTACACACAAACTCACACACACACACACACACACATACACACACACACGGCTAAGGTACTATTACAGTTGGCTGCTGTAATTGGGTATATTATTGAAGAATAATGGTACCCAGCTTATATGTACGAGTATTTACTTATCATATTCGTCACATTTTCTGCATATATGCGACAGAGTAGTTCTATCACCATGGGTGTCACTTATTTAGTTAAGTTCGTTATTTTCTTGATAGTGAGTATCTTCTGTGTTGTAACTCTACCTAGAGCCGCTAGGCTCAGAATTGACTTACAAGCCAACACAATTCGAAATACTGACAATGAAATATTGTTACAGTGTTTAGCGATATTGTTTGATAGCCGCATAAAATTAAACTTAACAGCCCAGCAGCGAATACTCGCTTTTTAACTGACTCGTAAAACTATGTACCGTCGTAAAATACATAGAAATAGTACTTATAATGTATTGTATATGTTTAGATGAAAGGAGCCATCAACTGTGTAAGGAATGAAGGTAGAGCGGTCACGCCTCGGCCATAAAAATACCAGGGAAATGTGAGTTCAAATTCCGCGTAGAGTTCAACACTTTTTCTTAGTCTAGTGCCAATTTAATGAGAGCAGGCTTCCCTTGTAATCTAATTACCAATTAACACGAAATACCTGCCTATCTGCTTGACGACAATCTACTGGATACTTGGGGGTTGTCACACATCGACAACCATGGCCTAACCATTGGCCTAGCGATTACTGTTGATGTCATATTACTAAGTAACTAAATACATCCGTAAATAAACAATACTGGGTACGACCCACCATTACCAAACCCTTTGAGACCCTTCAAGGACCCTATTAACGTCGTTAGTCATTACCGGTTATTAAAAGCTTATACGTACCTATGACATACTGCAATTAACATTATGGATTATTTGGTTGTATACAGTAATATTGTTTTAGAGAAAATAAGTGTTATATTAATCAAAATCTTGCAGTGTGTAGGTAGGCAACGTTAAGTAGGAATATCTTTGACAATCTTAGACTATGAGATACCTAAATATGCGTGATTCTATGCCTGCTGCCCTGATCCGGAGACTAGACCTAATAAACCCCCCCCTAAGCCAACGAGTAAAGTGGAGGAGCACTTTAATAACAAAGTATCGGACTTCTTGGCAGAATCACTTTTTGATCAATTATATGTACTTAGACGACCAGATTAGCGCAGTTGGTAGTGACCCTGCGTACTGTGCAGAGAGTCCCAGGTTCGAATCTTGGTAGGAACCAATTTAGTGTGATAAGCATGAATATTAATACCCGAGTCATGGATGTTTAATACCTATATAAGTATTATATACTGAGTTGGCCATCAGTCCATTGTACGGTACTCATAAAACGAGCGTTGCTTACTGTGGGACCGTATAGTTAGTGTGTTGTTCCGTCGATATTGTTATTGTTAGTTACAGATAGTACATAATTATGTGAGAATCGGAGAAAAATCAATGAATAAACCCGTCACAAGCTTATTATTTGCATGTCGCGAGTGAAGTGTAGGTGAACTTTTAAATGGGAGAATCTGCGAGCGAAAGCTTGTAGACATTAAAAGAAATGCAACATTTCCATTTAAATTATCTCGACATTCTACAAATTTATTCACGTCGTCGCTGCCCGTTGTAATTAAAGCGCGCGTTTCGAATTAATCGCTCGCCTACGATTAGTAGAATGCCTCGTATAACAAATGAAACACTAGGTGAAATGTTTTATTACTGTTAGCGATATCACCTCACGCACTGGGTAAATGTTTCGTGTGGTAGTACTGCTTGGTGGTTTAGTGATGGGAAAATATCGATGGATGTATTCATGCTTTATGGCGCCACTTACCAGAAGTATAAATGATTTGTATAGAACTATTAGATGGACTTTGAGATAGGTAAGTAGTGAAATCCGGGGCACATCACTAGTGATCCAATTTAATGAATATTCTCCGTTCAGAGCGTTAAGAATTCACCAGAATCCGTCCATGTACCATACATGGACGGCTTCTGGTGAATTGCCTCTATATCGACGGAATAGTTGTCATAGTTATGGTATATACATACATGAGTAGGTTATTCTATTCCGGTTCTACAATGAAACTTCGACGTAATCAATCAAGTTCTCTGAATCATAGAAAATGTTTAGTCATGTCGAAAAAATAAAATAATAACTCACGTTTGAGTAACAGATCATGATCCACATGATCCATTTTCATGGTAATCGAATAGAAATATGGCTAACGCAATAGTATTTCATCGAATCTAATTTCCGCACTGGCCACTAGCCGACGATCGCTCGCGGCGGGCGCGCGCGCAGCCACGCGCCGTTTATTTTTAACGAAAACTTCCGATCGACCGAACGATATACGTATTTAAATTATTAAAAATAGAATCAGTAATCTAAAATGTAATCTTTAAATATAAAAACTTTGTAAACCAAAAAACGTGAGCATCAATATTGAATAGTTTAAAACCGAGTGACATTTTTAAGAGTCCGTAACAATGAGTCCTCTCTGTGCTGTGAAATGAATGCAATTTTTGAAATAACAATGCGGTGAGTGATGGATATTTTCGTCAAAGTTCATTTGAAACGTGCTGTGAATCACTTGATAAATACCTTCATGTACTCCTTAAAGTTCATTCAGAGTTAAGCTTTCTCGGGTAAACATGTGGACTTGGAAAAATATTTATCCGTTCGTTTTATTATAAAGTGACAAGATTAGAGTGCCTTTCCTTCATAAGAAAATACAGAAGAGTGAAACAAGTGATTTAAGTGATATACTGTAAGTATTATCGTAGTAGGTATTGCGGTGAAGAAATGTCCCGACAATAATAGTGATGTGCGCGAACGGATTCGACTCTATAGTTTACAGGGATTGTTGCTAAATAAAAAAAAAAGAAAATCTTTTCCTATTAATTCATGTAATATAACAGACGCCATTTGATATAGCTGTTGAGCTGTAGATTGACTTTAAATAAATATTAGTAAAAACGCTCTGCCGCTATAGACCTAGCTCTAGACCAGGGACATTACTAAGTAAGTACCTATGTGTATAAAACTACGTCTTCTATGGAATTTCCCCCCCCCCCCCCCCCTGCCTCTGACTGATATACAACGCGCATACAAAACCGGTGAACCTAGATATTTGAAATTTAGAAGATATCATTCCTTTAATACTCTACAGTTGCACTTAGAAGAGTTTTTGGAAATTCGCTCCCTTTGACGGTCAAAGTGTAAATCATTTTTTTTTCACTAAATCCGGATATGAATCCCAAATCCCCGCTCATCTCCACGGATATTGGTCCGTGTATGAAAGTGTTGACGTCACTTAAGCGCACCATGCGACGGCCGCGCGATATGTTTTATTGAATATTCGCGCAACGTGAAGCTTTCCGCTCGCGATAAAATTTAATATAGAGCTATCTGTCCGTGGAGACCGCGCGGACCGCAGCTGTAGAATGTTCTGCGAGAGTTCAAAGCGAAAATTGATAATAATTTTAGCTTTTAAAACTATTTTGATTTTTTTCATTTATCGTTATAAAATCGTTCTAATATCGGACCGGGTAACGCGGCCGCCTGGTGGGTGCGTAATAAAACGAATGCCTCTGGTTCTTACGCGAATAACTAGGCTTAGTTTGGCAATTATAAATTGGTGTTTACAATATGAACTTACGTTGCTTAAAAACGCTGAATCGGTTCAGAGTAGCAATTTAGCTGTCGTAAAACCATACTTTGAGGTACTTAGTGCTGAGAGAAAGAAAGAAATAAGCATGAACTCTGCGAACTATTTAATTTTTGCGGTGTAAAGACACACCCAATGCATTTTCGCGCCAGACAGATTGATAATTTACCAATTTAAAACGTATCAAACAAACCTCGCCACGTCGATCGAGAGAGAAATACTGAGAACGCTAATTTATTTGCTTTCTTGTAATAAAATAGAGCTTCTCCTTGTATAAGTAAACATATCTGAAAAGTAACTAAAAACATACCTATCGAACTTAAACCGGATTTTGTAACCTTAACAAATGTACGATCGGCCATAAAGTAGTTAATCGGTTTTGAGAACAACTCTTCGTTCATAAAACATCTACTAAGGTTCATATTTAATACAATCTAAATTCAAATAAACAATAGATAACAAAAAAAAGCCTTATCATTTTACGATGTGCAAATAGAATTTCTTGGTCGACTTTATACTTTGCTTCCATTTGATTTTCCGATGTTATCACTTCTCACAATTTTTTTATCCATCATATCTATCAAGGTTTTAAAAATATTTTAACTCAATAACATCTCATAAGCGCTCACAGCATCACATTTGCCATTGAAACTATACATAGAGCCATCTGCGACCAAAATCATTACCCAAAAATTGTCTATTATTGGCTCATCAAGTTTAAAATTCAACATAAATAGTAGACAATTAGGTTAACTGGCTAATAAAAACGATATAGCTCATGATTTATGTTGATGGACTGTGATCGTTTCCTGTTGAGATTTTCTATTCAAAGCAAATAAACTCTGTGACTGAGATTTTAATAATTTGACATTTTAGAATCAGAATATTTTTTACATTCATATTCATGTAAACTATTAAGTACATTACTTATGAACCGTGAAAATTAACACAAAATGCTAATCTGCAACCTTACCACCCGTTCGGAATGCCGTTTCTATAGAACGGGCAAGAAACTCCATAGCTGCGCTTTTTATAACGTTTTTTATCATTTTTGAGCAGTACATTGTTGTGGGTGTGTGAGAACAATATAGGAACAAGTAAGCAGGCTTGAGTAGCTGGTCAAAAAGTACTAGAAATGAGATTTTCCAGTATTTACAACCTTGACCAATTAACACAGAGTTAAGACTAAAACATAAGTCATAAACTACTTTTTAGACCGAAGATATGATATATTTAAGTACCTAATAATTCTTTGACTCATTTCATTCCAAGTAAAGTTTAGTGCAGTCATAAAGCTATATTCGTTCTCAAATACAATCAATTCTAAATTAAGTGCTCACTAAGTTAATAAAACACAAATAAATGTTGAACAGTGATTTGATGCTGATAAATTACTCGCTCAAAATAAACTATTAAATAAAGCAAGGCGGTCGACTCCCGCGCGAATTCTAACAGTCGGCCATTATGAAAAGATGGCCGCTGCAGGACGAATGATGATCAATCAATACGGTGGTAGACTCTTAGCCAAAACCAAAAAATCTCCAACCAAAGACTCAAAGCTGTATACTTTATAGTCTACCGCATTTAGTCATTTTGTATGGAGGATTGAATGTTTTAAATACATCATCCGCTAGAGGCGCTGTTTAACTCTCCATACGAAATGTCTAAATACGGTAGACTGTAAACTATACAGTCAGCTTACGAATAATCTCGCACTTGAAGTACTGCCAAAGAAATTCTATTGTTTTTAGAATACATTGTATAGAATAATAATTACCTAATATTTTATATCTTTGCATATCTTTCTCTAAACACCCCGCCATGTGAGATTTACACAAATTCCTTACACCTCAAAATAAATCACTCGTATGTTGCATGTTGAATTAATTATCCAAACCGACACTTTACATTCATTTAAAATAATAAAAGTCCACGCTAATGAAATAACAATTTTATGTGTCAATAAAATTTGAAGCATTACGTTTTCAACCTTAATTGTGACAGAGATAAGATATATATTTTAAAATAAAGTTTTAGTTTGAGAGGTTAATAATAGATGTTGCTGAAAGGTAACTAATTATTGGTGTTAAAATATGTAGACAGGCGCGATGACAGATTTGTACGCGGTCCTATTTGCGCGGTAGAATTTTCGGGATAGTCATTCCAACGACATTTGTTTGAATTCTTGGATTCCTGCGGATTATATTTAGAGCTAGGTCAAAGACATTACGCATTTCCTTACGACTGAGATGTCGTTGAACTAAATGCTGGAATAAATCAAAAGATTTCCACTGTAGTGTGATTTATTAGCGGAGAGCCAAAGTTAGTAACCTCTTCTTTCTTTTCTCGGTGTAAATGGCCGCCTTGAGTATTCACTCCCAACGAAACACATGTACTATCATGGACCTTGCTGGCAGTTCTCTAGGGTACATACATGTTATAGGTAGTAAGCTATAGCATATCGCCACGAGTTAATGGCCTTAAGATTTATAGGCAGTAATGTCGGATAGTCCGTACTGGCTTGCGAAAATACCTTAACAAGTACAATAGTGTCGAAAAGTGTAATCTGTCCGGTACTTGGTTACACGATGTGGGAACCATGTAACCCATAGACATTTTTGACCAGCTGCTCAAGCTACCCATAAAAACGTACTGCCCAAAAATATAAAAGAGCTTTTTAAAAAGAGTTACTTGCCCGTTCTTCTCCATGGGAACGGGATTGCAAACCGGTGGTAAAGTTGTAGCTTATAATTTTGTAAAAATTTTGACGATTTATAAGTAAGTATATATTATTATTTAATGCTTTAAATGAATAACAAATATTCTGATTCTACTTTTTCGCTTCCAGCACGACCTCATTCAATAGAGATAAAGTACACTCTCCCACATGAGTGCGAGTGTGTCCACAGATACTATCGCGTACAAAAGTTGTTCGGTTGACGACTTGTGTGTGACGTTATCGCATCTCGGGACTGGTGGGTACTGTGGAAACCCAGGAAATAGCTGACATGGCACAAAACTAGCGTAGGCGCTGCGCGCTAGCGTTGATACCGAAATTAATAATTCATTGAACCTTGTCTAGTTAGATGCGTAGTAATGTCAAACCAGCATTCAGGAAAAATCGGAGATATATATATACATAATTCACTTTGGCCTTTTGTTATTTTGATAACCCGCAAGTCCATTGTACGGTACTTTGCCTAAAAAACAATCGTTTCTTAATTGGCTCTGAATAATTAATTTGGGACTATCCCAGTTGATGGACTTGCTTACCCAACCTATAGGAGATTATGATGGTCTTACACCGGCATTATCGCCAAATAACAGGAATCTTTTTCTAGGAAAATATCGCCACAAAATTTTTGAGGTATTTTTTTAACTGTTTTAGTGGAGAAGGGAAGATCTTCCAGCTAGGCGGCTGTATGCCTAGGCCGCTATTCCCCAAAGGGTCTTGACGGGATCTTGTATATGTGCTACGTGCTCCGAAAACTCTCATAGCGCGTTTCAGGATTGTATTGATAATTATCTATTGTTCTGAATGCGTCTACAGCGCCATCTGTGTAGCTTGTGGCGAGGTTGAAGGGGTCGCTACACTTTTTTCAAACAGAGACTATACAAATTCGAGGCGTACCTATGATTTTTATTTATTTATGGTACCTACCACATATCTTCGACATTCGTGATCGATAATTACTCTGTCAGTGTGGTGGACCCATTAAATTTATTTTTAGAAGTCAACGCCTAAAAGTAAGGTTTTGCAGAAAACATATTTTTGGGATCTATTATTTTTTTAAGTTACAATATCTACGCAAACTGAACTTATCGTTATTCTATTCTTTGTCTACGGTATGTAAACATGATGTTAGTAAAGTGAATGTCCTTCGTCTCTCGACGCCTCGTTCCCGCCGAGTGTGATCTGTCATTACTTGAGTCGCTGTCAGCGGGCAGTTGGTTTGCGGTGAATGATTATAGTATATATTACTTTCTTTACAGTGTCGCGGGCTAGCGATAATTTAACACCAAGAAGTAGAGTCAAGTTTCGAAGGGGTGAGAGGTAACTCTCTATTCATTATGCAGTGGGCTGAGCGGCCTACGCCTTAACAACTATACAAACTATACTAAACTATACTTTGCTTATGTTTTTTATTAACTTGATTAACCGTCCGTTCTCTCGAATGATGGCGGCCATTGGAAGAATGTGTGCCTTTGTATTACGCATATATATAAAAAATATGAAAATATGGTTTTAGACTTATAACAGTCATAAACCTACCTTTATCCTACGCTACATAAAAAAAGTAAAAACACAGCAGCTCTGCTTTTTCCTGGATCATAAACTACAAACTTAAGTTATAATTAAGTTAATACGGCGATACCCTAAGGTCCCGTAGCGTCGTAGCCGCTACAGTGCTATAGAGCTACGCCGTAGAACGTTAAACCTACATTACTACGACGTAGCATTCGGTTTGTAGTGATTTTTTGTGGTGTAAGGTTCAGAGCCATTTCGGGCTTATAACTGTATAGTTTTCAAAAATAATGGCATGCGTTGTGCATAGTAATCATAGGAATAACGTTTCGCTTTACAAAATTATTGCAGATCAGGGCTTAATTTTCAAATGCAGTAAGAATTATTTATAATGTAATAATATGGGAATCACACGATTGTACTACTAAACTGAGCCTTAAAATTTAACGTTACAGCTTTTATTTTTAGAGAATGCATTTATTATTTATCAATAATTAAAAACATAATAGCATTTGAATTTTATCGACTACGATTTACAATCTATATTTGAATGGTAATTACGTAACAATAAAAAAGAACACGGCTGCACCAAGGGAAGACAGTGCGTTGCCATTTCGAAAATAATTTATAGCGTTGTTGAAATGAGGTCAGAATATCGAACTGAAGTTAGCTCACGCTGCGCCGCGCATCCGACTGAAGTTGGCGGCGGTTGTTGCGCGCGCCGACCGCCCGCCTTCGCTCGCCGCCCTAGTCTCAGCCTGCCATAAACCTTTGCGTCTTAAAAAATATATTTAAAAAAAAATACAATCAAGGCGTGAACTAAATTAAAATATTCTAAATTCAACATAATATAAATTCGAAGATGGCGGCTTGTAGGTGTGTGTTGCGATGTTGTGCGCGCGACCGCTAAGCACAATATGTTGCAATTAGTGTATGGAACCTAAAATATATTAGTGTTTAATTTGTGGTGTGTTATATATTGTGTGTGTCAATTTATTTTACCATCAAACCTGCTGATAACAATCCTTGTAAGTATATATTTTTTATTAACATGTAATGAAGGTTAATTCTTAAGAAAACTTCTACATAAGTAGCCAAATAATTTAACACGACACAAAATTTAAGATGAGATAAGATGACACGACTATTTTTTTTAAACTGGCAACATACCGAATTTTGTGTTGTCAGCTATTTTTTTTTAAATATTAATATCTTTATTTCTTTTTATCGTAATATCAGTGGCCAGTATTATCTTAAGCAATCCATAGGGTACCATAAAGACACTAATTATTGATCGTCGAGTCCACAGCAATATTTACTTGTTATTATCCTTAATTCATATAAGATGTTCAAATAAATAGCTTTTGCAACAAAAGGTGTGTGAGCATTTAAAATCTCGAGGCTCTATGACAATAGGTGCGAGGAGTAAAGAGCTTGAAGAAACAGTATGGTATCTTATCTAAATACATTTCAGTTTTATGTACCTAGCCGGGCTCCTCCGGGTTTGATAGGTCCAACAGTCACTGCGTGGTCAGTCGGACTTACATTTACAAAACCTGAAATATCACAGCCTGTAATCAAATCAGGTGGAATGTGGGCTCGTGTGAACTAATCACTCTGACCTCGGTGAACTGAAAAGCGACAGGCTGAAAAATGGATAGCTACAAAAGAAGTCATCAAATAAGTGACTCACATGAGTAGCCGCAGTGAGTGATCGCGCCTCGCTAGGCTGCCTCGGTGGTCACATTCCGTGTGTTATGCTTAATATTTATATTTCTTAAACCTATAACATATTTTTCCGATATATATTATTTCAGAACAATGTTTCAGGCATATAATATTGATTCGAGTAATCGCTTGATACGAAGTCTAATAAACAGTCACTCAAGGAAATAATGGGGCAAAGCAGTGGTACTGCTCGGGCGAGGCAGCGCGAAAGTTTGCCTCGGGTGAAACAAGTAACGACCTCGAGCAGAGACCTCACAAAGCTGCTCGATCAGTTTTGCTAGAAGCACAAGTCAAGACGCGGGACGCTACTTATCGATAGCTCAAGCAGCATCTTTTTACGTAGCGTAACGGTAACGTAATGGTCTTCCGTACCGCTCACACCTCAGCTTTTGTAAATAAGAATGACAGTGACGGCATGCTTTCTCGATGACGCTAAAATTACATTCGTAGTTTCATGCTCATTCTACAGTACTCATTCACCCAATAAAGGTTAAGCTGTGTATTTGAGGGCTGTTTCAAGTCGTTGATATCATACCTTAAGGCACTTATAAAGCTCCCTAGAGACAGGAGCAAGGACCGCGGCAGACCTGTAATCCAATAGTGTTGGTAGGTCCCAATTGCCTTATTATTAGAGTATTCTTATCGAGGCCGTAACCTCACTCTCTCTCACTCTCACTCTGGACCAGTCATTACTGAATATCTATGTATAAAACGGTAGGTTGTCTAGGGCATTTCAGGAGAGGTTTGCAAGTTTCCTTTTTTTTAAGGGTAGGTAGGGCCTAAGGACTTACCATTATGTCCCTTGTCAGCTCTTCTCTGTAGCACTAATGTTTTTGACTGGAGTTAGATTCTGACTATTAATATAAGTGCTTCCTTTTGGTGTACATGAATAAAAACGTATTTTAAATGTGCACAGTTTTAAGACGAGCTCTTTGGGGTAATATACAAAAAAAATATATAAACAATTTTTTTTATCATGAAAGCTTTTAGAGTTAATTGCACTGGATGGAACCTCCGGTGCACATCAAAGCTTACCCTGCAGAATTACATTACAGCTATCGTTGCACGGCTAAATCGATTTATTCACGATTTATTTTTGGGATAAAAGTTTAGCAGTAATCAAGTGAATAAATCAAGGGCTTGCTCGGTTATCAACTAGCTGACAGATTTAAAAAATCTCACTAATATTATAAATATGAAAGTTTGGATGGATGGAAGCTTAAAGTGGGTACGGGTTAGGTAGTTTCTGGTTTCACTTTTCAGAGACAGCAATGACACAATTGTATTGTAAACAAATAACAGCAAAACAACAAAGGCAAGATATTCTGCACAACAGCCAGTGCGGCGCAGCGAGCCATTGCTCCCGGGATTCAGAGCCGCACTGATTGATTCCAAAGCTGGCATTTATATAAACTAACCTTAGGTTAATAGCATTGTGTTAGTAACTTGTGAGAAAGAAACTGAGTTAACTGAATTTGATTGAATATCATTGGTGAAATGTGTTCTGGCTACCAATCTATACAAATATATAAAATTGGAGTGTCTGTTTGTATTATTAAAATAACCGCTTTTTACTATGTGCATTTGGATGTATACACGGTACATAAACTAAAACCACATTTTTTACCATTTTTGTCTGTCTGTATGTTTGTTTCTGTTTTTGACCGGTCTTTCACTGGCAGATAGCTGATTAAACTAGGAATAACTATGGCTACTTTAGTTTAGACTAGCAGTTATCCGCGACTTCGTTCGCTTTTTATTAAATACCACGCGGACGAAGTCGCGGGTAACAGCTAGTTTCTTTATAAATTCATGACAAATACTACAGTCTCACGATTCAAGGTGCTCGAGATAATTAATTTTCAACGAAAACCTCCTTTAAATAACACACTTAATACATAAACGAAAAAAAAAATCAGCTTGTTTCTGATTTTTGTCTTAAAAGTAGTAAGAATAGTATATATGGCCTACAAAAGTATACTGAGAGAAAGCTCGCGTCGGCTTATAAAGTACGGAGCGTGTTCAATGGACCGGGAATTGGGCGATAAGCCCGCCATCTGTCATCAGTGTGTGAACTATTCCCGAGACGTGGTTCCTTCGGACGAGGATATATAGTTGTTCAGAATAATTAAATAAAACCCAAAAGGATATTCATGTCATAAACTAAATTATTTACTTATCGGAGTACCTATGTGTAATTCAACTTTTTGAAAATAAAGTTTTCTTGGAAGCAGATAATATTATGTTATTTCGACCCGCATATAAATACCAAAAGTCTACATTGAAATAAAACATTTTTTAAGGATTTTATCGCGTTTATTTCTTGTTTTTACGTTCCCGACGTTTCGGCTGCTTTACAGCAACCATGGTAAAGCAGCCTAAACGTCGGGAACGTAAAAACAAAAAATAAACGCGATAAAATCCTTAAAAATTGTTTTATTTCAATGTGTAGTATTCGCGTATAAGAAATCAATATCAAAGTCTAGTCTAATAACAGTTCAAAACGTCACCCCCGTAAAATTTATGGTTCAGCTATCATAATACACTCTACGTCGTCATCTTTAAATCGCTTTTCCCTTGATAACTGGTCTACGATAAATGTATTTTATTAGTTTTCATTCATTATGGTCTTCAAGGTCACCATGGTTAACGGTTTTCTGTCAGAATGAGAAGTTTAGTGTTTATGTAGTTGACGGCCTGATTAGCGCAGTGGTAGTGACTCTGCTTTCTGCGCCGAGGGTCCCGGGTTCGAATCCTGGTAGGGACACAAGCTTTGTGTGATGAGCACGAATGTTTGTACCCGAGTCATGGATGTCTAATATGTATATAAGTATTATATACTGAGTTCGCCCTCAGTCCATTGTACGGTACCCATAATACAAGCGTTGAGCTTAAATTGGGACCGTATAGTTGGTGTGTTCGTATGGCGATATTTATTTATTTATTATGTAAACATAAAACCTATGAATCGTCAAAAATGTAATCCATTGCCAGGTTTGGTATTACATTCCTTTGAAGAAGAATAGGCATAGAGCTCTGTTATAAGGTTTTTAAAAGTATATTTTGGTGTACCACCAATTTCACTCTGATTACGGCCGTTTCATATTCCCTCTGCATCCAACCAAATTCGGTACATAAAATGTATTTACGATGCAATTTACTCTCCGGCGTGCATCGCAAAAAAACTCGGCAACAATACGCTCCCATTAGACCCGAGATTGGATTCCGCCCCGATGGATCCCAACTCTACGTGTAAAATGTCACACGTCTCCGTCGGTACCGCGATGTAGAATAAAATAAATAAACTCGATCCCAGGGTATCCGATAGTGGATCAGTCCGGAATAAATCCATTCGATTGTTATGGTGAACGATCCAAGAATTTGTAAAAGATACGATCAAAGCCATGGGATAACTTTTTAAATATAAATTTAAGAACTTAATAAACAAATGGTTTCTTTGATTTTAGGAATATATATCATTGGGGCATAGAGAAACTCTATCATTGGGGCCTTTATCAACGGAATAGAACCAATAAATTTGATTTATAAAAATGCTATAAAATAGCTGCTCTTGTGAGCGATCTTGAGTGTGCTGTTCAGATTCGCCATCCGAGTTGAGATTGACTTCAAATAAAACTACATTTTCGAATATTATCGCGTTTATTTTATGTTTTCTCGTTCCCGACGGCTGCTTTACAGCAACCATGGTCACAAATAGTAAAAAAGACATACATGTTTTATTTCAATGTGTAGTATTTTATCAATATAAGATTGATTTATTAATACTGATCTGAATACTCGAATTACAAACCTAATTAGCCGCAATTAAGATTGTGTGTGTAAATTCGGAGTAAGGCGACGTCGCCCGGCACTCGTTCCCACGTGTTTGCATACAAAGTGCAATAAAGCATCCCATTCGCACGAATACGGATACTGTAACCGGGTCATCAAAACACACGGTCGCGTGTTGTGGGCGGAAATAAAGCGTTAGTGTGTGACTGTATTGTTGAATATTTGAGCGTGTTTACTTAAGGTGAAAGCGCCAGTTCCCGGCGGGAAATTCGAAATTTCAACGGTTTTTTTACAAAAAAGCTTAAACGTACAGGTAGTTAGTACGTCTGGCGATATTATTATAAGTGATCTGTATACACGAGAGAATCTATAATACTGGGTCAGCGTGGTAGACTATTACCGGAATCTACTTTACATTGAAGACAGGCCTGTGCCCAGCAGTTGGACTAATTATTGCCATGACATCATTAAAAAAACTCGCAACGATTCCGCTCCGAAGAAAATGCCGTATATTTTCATTTTTCAGTTGCATCCGTGCTCAACGATGCGATGTCAAATACTGATAAACGGATTTTACATATGATAGAGATAATGTCCGATCTGATATACACCGAATCGATAGTCAGTATTTACTTATTAGTAACAAATTATACTTAGTCATTGCATTCAATTTAAATTATCGACTGATAATGTTTTGATTCTTTGGGTAGCATCCCTAGTGTTATAAAGAAAAAGGAGATACTGCTGATAGGCTCCAAAGGGCTAGCACCCAGGGCTGTAAACCAAAATACATTAAAAAAATATAAATAGAAAAAGAATTCATCAACGTAGACTTTATAAAAAATAATTGTTTATTATGTTTAAAACAGTGTATAAGTCAAAGTTAATCGTAAAATTGCTATTGTCGCAATTACAATAAATATGTATTATTAACTGAAAAAAGTTAGGCATTTGTTCAGTTCTAACTTTGAAACAATAAATAATTTAAATAAAACTAATTTTACGGATTCTATCGCGTTTATTTTTTGTTTTTTACGTTCCCGACGTCCCAGGATGATACGCGAGGCCATTGAAATTAAAAAACATCCTAATTTCAATAGCGAAGATGGCTGGGTGCTACCATCGACTTGGGAACCAGTAATTAATATTATTAAATCCAAGACCAAGCGTACAATTGCAAGACCTCAAGACACTGTGAGCACTTTCTGCGTAGATCCGACCACAAGCAACAATCAAATATGAGGGTACCCCGTTTCAAACTATGACACCAGGACGTCAACCACCTCTGTCCTCCCGTGACCATGGTTGCTGTAAAGCAGCCGAAATGTCGGGAACGTAAAAAACAAAAAAATAAACGCGATAGAATCCGTAAAATTAGTTTTATTTAAATGTGTAGTATTCGCGTAAATATAAGAAATCAATACAATAAATAATATTGTGAGCCCTCCCCGTTACAAGGTTACGTTGTAGAATTTTGATGAAGATGATCTATTAAATTGGCCCTACTTTAAACCTACTCATTTAAAGCTATAAATACGATATTTTAAGGATTTTAAAACCGATAAACCGCAGTATTATGTCGAGAACGATCTTCTAATATTCCGACAGCAAAATAAAATAGTGTTATCAGGATACGCAATAAGCGCATACCAACAATGGCCAACAATAGTACTGATTGGTACCAAACACAAACAAATAATTTATCCCCAATTTCTCCTACTTAATCGTTCCTCGTAAATTGGGATGCAGTGATGGGAAAATCCCCATTATTCAAGATAAGTGAACGCAATTAATAAAGCCAGTTCCTTGTCCGGCCCGGTTTATACAGCGTGAATGTTTGCCGATGGCAAGCAGATTGTGGGTCTGTGACGTAATAAGTCTTCAGTGTCGTTAAGATTTGTACCGACTTCAAGTCTAGACGACTTAAGTGTTAGATGCGGTACCTATAGATAGCTCGGATGACAGTCGTTCCCAGTCTGTAATATAGTCAGTGTAAGACAACGGTAGTCTGACGAGATACAAGTTGAATTCATAAAAGTCAACGATTTCTTACAATAGTATTACAGATCAGTTCTTAAATGGAACACAATTTGTTATGCTTATAGTAAATGGAATATAACTTACTAATTCAACGGAGAGTCCGTAGCTAAACTACACCGGGTTGGTTTCGTTGGAATGCCCGAAATCTTTAGGCTTTATGGAAAAACGTATATATGTAGGCATTACCATACAAATTCGTTGAATATTGAGGAACTCTACATATCTATAAGTGTCTATTTAAAGAATATTACCTATATAGTCATCGTTTATTGACTTATGACAAACTTATTTCTTGAATTACTCCAAAATGTAGAGCCGAACATATCTTTACTCTGGTCTAGATTAAATGGTATTTTACCCGGAATTTTACACCCAAATTTATATTTTTTTTTCAATGGTATAATCTTAGGGAACAAGTTAGTGTTGCCTTTGTTTTTTTTTATTCGCCTGCTAATTTGTTGACCTCCTAGCAAAGCTATTAGCCATAGGTATGTGGAAATACACATGTAGTAACATGATATTATGCCCCGAGCTAATATATATATTTGGACAGGTGACACGGTAACCCGCCGCGCTCACCTCCCACGGGACATGAGTCCATTTGCACCATAAACAAGCCGAGCGTTGTTTTTTTCCTTTTTTGGGGAAGTAGCTTTTTTGAAGAAGCTCTTCCAACTTATGCACGTGTAAAGTAATCAGTCACACATGTAGACAAGATGCGCAAGCATTAAGATGACCTAACAATAAGCTAATTTATTATGATTAGATTCTCACTTAGGACAGAGACATACCATACGGGAATCAAACCCGCGACCACCTAATCCAGAGAGCCAAACGACCTGTGCCCAGATTAATAGATAATCTGACGGATGTTTATAGGTTCATATATACGTATATTACTATTATTATGTACATATTATATGATATACAGATTAATTTAACAATACATAAAAAAAAAAATAGGTTATTGGTCGAGATCGTCGTTTCTTACCCACAATGTGCACTTCGCACAGAACAAACATTACTACCAGAGGGATACTTACCCTTAGATTGCGGTCTTTGAACTTGTCTGCTTCAGTAGGTAACTGTCGGATCAATATCAAAAATACGTGGGATCTTCATTATTCCAACCCACAATAAATCCAACCAATTTTTTTTTTTTGTTTTATTACATTGTAGCCAAGTATTTGATCTCGATCTCACCTGATGGTAAGTGATGATGAGATCTACTATGGAGCATACTTGCCTAGGTAGGAAGGCGGCAGTAGATCGAGACGCTACATTCACTAGGCACATGCAGCGCAGCTGATCTGATCTGCCATCCATGAATGGCAACACCGAACGTCATGCCGGAACACGGCTAGGCCGCTTGGCGACATGGCTTTGTTCAGTGAGTGGTGACTAACCACGGCCGAAGCCTACCACCAGTAGAGTTGTCACCTAGTTGGCACCACCCAGGGTCACGTGTAGGGTATCTCGAGGGTATTTAATTCTCCTACGGACGAAGGTGACTCGACCCCGATGACCAAACCAATGAGTTAAAAAAGCGAAATACAAAAAAATGGTCTCTTCGTTCGTCGTAATTCTCATATTTTCGCAGTTTTTTTTGTTAAAGCTTTTATAATGTAAAACAAACAAAAAATGTACAAAGCCGTAGGTTTACTCTGAAGCTCCTGAAATTCATGTAACATTCAGTAAAGTTGGTCAACTTTCAGCGAGGGGCTGCGATGTTTTTAATTTGTCGTTTAAAAGTTTCAGTCGTGTTGTTTTTTGCGTATAATCAAACACGATGAAAGTGAAGCTTGCGAAGTTTTGAAATTTACTGAAGGACATTCAATAATATGTATACTATTGTAGCCTTATGGCTAAATAATGTCCATATAATACATATCTGCCAAGTTCGTTTTCCACTGGTTAGTAATGACAAAAAAATATATGTTGTGAACCTTGTCATATGCAAAGTTCTTTTGTCTAGGAAGAATAAATGGTTATAGTCATTCTCAGTTTAAATGGCCTTACCCATCCAACGGTAAGTCTTCTGCCGAAGTTAAATAAAATAAATATCGCCAGGTGAACATACCAACTATACGGTAACACACTAAACACTGCTTGTATTATGGGTACCGTACAATGGACTGGGGGCAAACCCAGTATATATTACTTATATAGATATTAAACATCCATGACATGGGTACAAATATTCGTGCTCATCACACAAAGTTTGACCCTACCCGGATTCGAACCCGGGACTCTTGGCGCAGAATGCAGGGATACAATCAATTGCGCTAATCAGGCCGTACAAAATAATAAATACATTGTACTCGTAGTAAAATGTATGGCAATAATCGATCCGTTGTTCGCAAAGTATACTTGCCTTCATAAACTACATGGCAATTGAATGTGACGTAACGTTAGATTTTATTAGATCTATAATAAATCTTTATTTTATATTTATTATTTCTTGTCTACTTTGTTATTACTTATCAATTTGTCTCACGCTTCAGGATCAAAATAACACTTATAACTTTTTAACTTTTATAGATTAATTCGCAAAAGAAATTTAAGTTTCGGATAAGCTATACATGTTGGTCAATAGTACTCGCTCGTTTGTTACGATTGAAGTCGTATTCCTAAAGAATCAAAGTTGATTTTAAATTAATTTTACATCAAAACATCTACATGGCGTAACTTTAAGCTCAGGCATTTTTTCGAAGACTTTTTTCGTAGTAGAGTTATCATTTTGTAACTTCTCTTTGTCTGTATTTTGTGTAAAGTAATATTACCTCAATAGTGAATAGGATACAAAGGTGTAGTCTATAATAATACTGAAGAGAAAAATAAATTAAAAGAAGTTAATTTTTTACACAGTCGGCGGTTTTGATTTTTAATGATTTGATTATTAGCAGAACTTTATAACAGCTTTATTATAATGACTGAATATTTAAGTGAGTATGGTTGCTACCCAACCTTAATCCGTTATAGATCCTAAATGGTCTGATGGCCTCAAACGATTATTTTCAAATACCTATTCAATGATACCCCAATTAATATAGTTCGTTGACTTGTTTTTTCATAATATGGCGCCTGGACGTCGCCATATTGAATGTTGATTACTGTCATGTCTTTAGTGACACTCGCAAGATTAAGATAAATCGATTGACTTAATGAATCAACAAACTCAGCCCTAGTCTCTAGAGCGCCACAAAGGAACAAACACACATTACCTACATAATAAGCTGATAAACACATTACCCTCCTTTTCGCCTCACAGGCGGGTATAAGATTAGAAATTATGTTGAATAATTAAGAAGATCCTAATCAGCTTATAACTCGGTAACGGCAAGGAATAACAACAATACATGTAAACAAACAGTGCGAGTGGTCCATTATAATGTTATTAACATGCTAATGCCTATTACAAGTGACGCACTCTAGCGGTAGAACGAGTTTTTAACCGACTTCAAAAAGGAGGAGGTTCTAATTCGGTTGTAATATTTTTTTTTCATATACCATCTATATTATCCATCTATCTAAATAAATAAATATCGCACACACACCAAATATACGTTCTCACACTAAGCAACGTTTGTATTATGGATACCGTACAATGGACTGGGGGCGAACCCAGTATAAATCACTTAAATGTATAAATATTAAACATCCATGACTTGGGTACAAATATTCGTGCTCATCACACAAAGTTTGGGGCAGCGTGGTGGACTATGGCCTTATCCCCCTTTCATTGAGAGGAGACCCGTGCCCAACAGTGGGACATTTAAAAAAGGGCAGGTATTATTACACAAAGTTTGTCCCTACCATTATTCGAACCCGGGACCCTCGGCCCAGAAAGCAGGGTCAACTACCAACTGCGCTAATCAGTTCGTCAACAATACATTACTATTATAACTCTGTAATTGGGCTAATTGCGGGAAAAATCTAGTAAGTTAATAAATACATATCACGAAGACAAGCTAAAATCCGTAAAATTAGTTTTATTTCAACAAATCTTTTCATTTCATGTAGACCATAAAAGCACTTATGAACAGTCAGAACCTGTCACCGTTTACGAATGCTTACTGTTAACTCAATGATTACTGTTTTAAAAATAAAGTTTGTACAAGTGTCTTCTCAGGAACGTTAACATAATCATGTGATCAAGCAGCACTGTAGCCACGACACTAATTAAGGCAAATTATGAAACAATCTTTTCCGAAATGTGTCGCGAACGATTGAACGCCTCCAATCGAGCCGATCAAACCATTACTAAATTATCCACAAAAGTGTTTAAAATATTCGCCAGCAACGTAAGTGAATGAACAAGTTGATTGATCGAGTGATCGGCGAACGTCGCTCGCATGAATGAACCTATCGAACGGATTCTGTTAAGTTATTAACTTCAATACATCGACGCTTAACTTGATAGAATTGGAATAAAGTATGGTGCGATCTCATTATTTACGGATTATTGACTAAAATTGATAGAAGTTTCAATGAGCTTTAAGTATTTTGCTTTGTATTCCATTTTTAATCCACGAAAACTGACTATATACTAAATATATGATGTTAATGATAGCTCTATAGCTCAGAGAAGATCAAGAAAACGGAGATTCAGAAGAATTCAGGTTTATATCAATGCGTACACTATAATAGCCAGCACCAAACTGTGAAAGGGAAGGTTTTATGTTTTTTTATTTATAAGATCGCATAATTAGCTGAATAAGTCCAAGCAATCATTATTAATAGAAACAAAAACAGAGCATTAAGCTTGCTTTAGGGTTCAATAGTCAAACTAAGAATAAATATAGTATTTTAAGAACAAATTCAGAATCAGAATATTTTTTATTCATGTAGACCATTTAGTACTTATGAATCGTCAAAAGTTATAAAATGCTAAGCTACTACTTTACCACCCGTTCGGAATGCCGTTCCTATGGAGAAGAACGGGCAAGACTCCATGGTTCCTCTTTTTTTAAAAAGATCTTTTTACATTTTTGAGCAGTACAATGTAGGAACGGCTAAGCAGCCTTCAGCAGCTGGTCAAAAAAAGTACTCATTCACAATAAAACGCCGTCTAACTAGTTGAGTTCAATCCCCCTTTATAGTTCTATTAACCTCAGACAGATGTACACATGAACCTAATAAACGCTTAATAAATTCTTGCAAAACGCTTTTTAATGAACACATACATACAAACAGCGCAAATATAACGACAGTCAAATGACTTTTCAAACATCACACCATCAAATGGTTTTAATGGTGGGCAAAAACCTGGAAAATCATATCTCGGCCCGCGCCCATTCAATGAGTTAAGTCGTAAAACATTGGTTATTAGGATTCCGTGGCGCAAGGAAATAAACGTTATCTTTTAAATAGGAACCATTAGGAATGTTTGATGGCAAAGGCTCTTTTGGGTAACTCTAAAATAAAGTAACTTTTTACCAGTCCACTTTTTTAGGTAATTAAGTTTAGGCGATGTTTGCGTATTTCGAAAACGTGGGAGGTAAGTATTCTCCAAGAGATAAATTCACTTAAAAGGATATTACAACTTTAGATACAGTAATAATATACGAACGATGATGATTACAACTAAGTACCTATTGAAGGCTGAACCCTCTGCATATACAGTGAATCGCGCTTGTCCATTTGATATTTTTATTATTTTCAGTATTCCGCCCAATTTAATAACTGTTGGATGTTTTTGATGTTTTCAGTCCCTGAAATATTTAAGAGTGTCTGTTCGTTCATTTTCTACATATAAAATACCCAATAGCCACCTTATTACATGTACACATGATAGGCTATTTGTATTTATTCATAGGCTATTGGTACCAGATCAAAATTTTAAAAGAATTGACCCGATAAATGGGAGAATTCCCCGGAAAACCCAAAAAAAAACTAAGAGGTTCAACTCAAATGCGTTTTTTTTTCTAATATTCTCCTGGGTCAAACCCTTTTTGTAATAAGGGGAGGCATGTGGGTTCATAGCAAGCGAGTTTCACCGCTCTCGCATCGCAAAGGTCATGGATTATTTGTAGCTATTAACCTACTCCTAACATAATCGATTTCTATATTGTATGTAGACAGACAAACAGCAACCAGACAGGTCCTAACCAATGGCAGACAGATTACGAGCTCTAATTTGAACTTAATGTCGCCAAATGTTTATCTAATAAAATACTAAACCAACACAAATTAAAATATCGTTGTCTAGCTCATACATAAGGGAGATTAGAAAGACTGAAATGGTTGACGTCCTAGTGTCGTAGTTTGACCGGGGTACCCTCATATTTAGTTGTTGCTTGCGGTCCACAGAAAGAGCTCACCGCTAAGCTCTTTTTGCGCGTAAATACAAGTAATCAATATAATTAGTTAATAATACAATACTTAAAAATTGGGAAGAAAAGGTGCATTCAGTGGCACCAGCTTCGGCAACTCACAACTCTCATTTATAGTCAACCGCAACCGACCCTTGAGAGTTTAAGATAATTTCCAGCCGTATAGTTAAACATTAACAGGCATTTATCGACGGAACGAGCAACTGTTGGCCGGCCATTGTAACCACCGCTGACGAGGGTCGGGCCCTTCACCGGTTTCGCAAATCATGCCTGAAAATGCCATTCACTTGGCATTGGGGTCTGAGAAATGTCACGGATTTCTGAAGCTTTTGTGGTTACAAGGCTGTTGTGCTGTTGGTTATGGAGATGGACTGAATGGCTGAATGGATGAAAATATTTAACGGTTTATAGAAAAAAAAATGGTTATGGAAGATTGTTTGCTTGTTTATTACCGTGGTGCTTTAGTTACTATAACAATTTGTACGTCCCTTACTGGTAAATGAAACATGGACTGTATAGACACGTACATATACCCATAACAATGTACTACTCAAAGACGTAACGCATCTTTATAAAAATAGCAACCATGGAGTTTCTTGCCCGTTCTTCTCCATAGGAACGGTAGTCCGAACGGGTGGTAAAGTTGTAGCTTAGATTTTTTTCACTATTTTGGCGTTTCATAAGTACTGTACTTAATGGTTTACCTGAATTAAACATATTCGGTTCTGAGGCAAAACAGGAAATAAGTCACTGTGTAGTCCAATATCTTCGTCTCTCTCAGTCGGAAGTCTGTTGGGAGTATTAATGTAAAGAGTGATTTTATCGTATTTTTTTAATTTGGTCGCAAACCGAACCGCGATGAAATCTAGTGAAGCTAAGAAAATAAATATTACAATTGTCTTCATAAGATTACTGTTTTTCTACAAATGCTGTTTTCACAAAGTGAATATTCTTCTTAAGCCCTGAGAAAGTCCCTTCGGTAAACATTCGCGCTGAGTTGAGCTTCCCAGGCAATTTCGTGCAGTTGCCGACTGTCTCTAGAGACCCTCGACAAACACCCGAGTACCTTCACGGCAGAGCAACCAGTTTTGGTCAAATTCGACGATAAATCTATTGAATTGCCTTTTATGTTAAGGTTAATGACGATTATTTTCTATCTAAATTTCCCCGCCTTTATACGCATTTTATATGCATTTATTTCCCTTAACAATATACCGGTTTTCATTCGATCGTCCCTTCCTTGCCTTCTAATTAATGCCTTTATATAATGCTATTGCTCGTATTTTTAATTTTTATTATTCACTAATATTGCCGTCATAGTTCTGTCTTCTTCGTCTTTCGAGTCGATAGCCCTCTATCGGTGCCTTTCATGAGATCCTTCTGTATGCAAGAAGTTTCTTTTTTATTGTAAATGTAATTTTCAAATTGTCGCCATCTTCTTTTTGTGAGCTGTTATAGTTTACCCAGCAAGTGTCCTTGCAAATTCATCGACTCAACACTATGTAAGCCATTTAGTTTAAACAGTGTAGTGCAATTAACTTTGTGCTTCGGAAGACATGATAACCTGATGATCGCGTTTGTTTTCATTCAATGTTGTTTCTGAATTCATAGACAATGTTTCTATTTCACCTGTAGATAGCAGTATGAAAAGTCACTTTAACCTTACAAAGAAGTGTATACAGGGCGAAGGGAGGGTGACTCGCGGCCGGCCCATAAAGTTCATCATTAAATAAAAAATAAATATCGCCATACGAACACACCAACTATACGGTCTCACTTTAAGCTTAACGCTTGTGTTATGGATACCGTACAATGGACTGAGGGCGAACTCAGTATATAATACTTATATACATATTAAACATCCATGACTCGGGTACAAACATTCGTGCTCATCACACAAAGCTTGTGTCCCTACCAGGATTCGAACGCGTGGCTCTCGGCGCAGAGAGCAGAGTCACTACCACTGCGCTAATCAGGCCGTCAAATCATTGTAGGTACACTGCAGTTACAAACAATTATAGAGCGAAGTCAATTCTCGCGTGCGCGTGAGCACTATTTTTGTACCACAAATAGGTCATAGTCGGTGCACCTCGGACGATATGTGATTCTATTTGATGCCATTGCTGGTCTGCCATTTTTTTTTATTTTGTACAACGTGATGAATTAACGGTTTAAAAAATCAAGCTCGCTGAGTATCTTGCTGGATCTTCTCAGTTGTGTTTGTAAGACAAAAAAATACGACTAATTTGTAAGTTTAAATGTATGACACAAATTTGATAAATGTATAGCTCGTTCAATCCACACGAAGAGGCACCCCACTACATTGTGTGGCGTATTTTATGTTAGGTACGTTTTTATAGTAAGATTTTTATTATGTAATTGTGCAACTATTATATGTATGTGCGTGTTTGTTATTGAATCTGTATATATACATATGTGTTCATCCTAAGGTTATATTTTTTATTTATTTGTTAAACTCTTTTTGTACACCAAATAAATAAACACAACAATAATCAAAGACAACAGATAGATAGTAAAGTCTTGCCACTAAAATGTGATCTCTTTCAGACAACCTTATATAAAGGAAAAGGAGAGAGACAAAATAAAAGATCGGTAATAGTTGGCGTACAAAGCGTTAGATTTTTTTTTTATTATTACATTATAGGCAAGTATTTGATCTCGATCTCACCTGATGGTAAGTGACGATGAGATCTACGATGGAGCATACTTGCCTAGGTAGGAAGGCGGCAGTATAGATAGAGGCGCTACATTCACTAGGCACATGCAGCGCAACTGATCTGACCCGCCATCCATGAATGGATGGTACTCTTACGCTAATATACATACTAATTCTTACAATAAATAATATATTAGATATATATAATATACTACACTATATTTACCTACCTGCAATAAAGTTTAATAATTTAATATATTTAATGTGGATTACCATCTAATATAGTTCAAATTTAAGTTTAAGAGAGCCCTAAACATGATGTAGTACCTATAAACACGGTAACTCTTGTGACTTGTGGCATCTAGTTTCATACAATAACTCCGAAATGGCGGTACATCGTTTTCCTTAATATAATTTACCATTTCCTGTTGCATTACAAATCGGACAACGTGCCGCCCGAATGTGTAATATTACGGCTATTTTGTTGCTACTTGCTAGCTTTGTAGCAGTAAATCTTAATATATATAAATTACGTGTCACGGTGTTTGTCCGCTATGGACTCCTAAACTACTAAGCCGATTTAAATAAAATTTTGCCCACTGTGTGCAGTTTTATCCAACTTGAAAGATAGCGTAGTTCGTATTGCCTAGGTCATATTTACTGGTGGTAGGCTTCGGCCGTGGTTAGTCACCACCCTCTGAACAAAGCCATGTCGCCAAGCGGCCTAGCCGTGTTCCGGCATGATGTTCGGTGTTACCATTCATGGATGGCGGGTCAGATCAGCTGCGCTGCATTTGCGTCTCGATCTACTGCCGCCTTCCTACCTAGGCAAGTATGCTCCATCGTAGATCTCATCATCACTTACCATCAGGTGAGATCGAGATCAAATACTTGCCTATAATGTAATAAAAAAATATATATATCACAGATTATTACGTAAATAATGATTTTTCGATGACGTTCACGATCACGTTATATTTTTTAGACTACGGGCACAGAATTGAGTGCCTGCGTTACCTGAATCGGGTCTGACCATATGTCAAATTAAAGCTGGCATGGTGATCTTAACGTGGCTTCCGAAGCATTCGGTCACCCATCCCAGGTCCGACCGAGACGCGCTCCTCTATCGGTCTCAACGGCCTGGACCGACTTGACCACTTTGTAGATAATTTTACGAGTCACGCGTGGGATGAGTCGCAATAATCCATTACATTATCATTGTCGGATTGTTTGTTTTACCATATTCGATTTATATTGCATGATATACCGCCACGGGCACTGACCTGTAAATAAATCTGGACTTGATTTACAGTACAAAAAGACAGCTATTTTTGGTGCGGATTTAAACCGCCTTCATGAGCGTCTCGTCGGCGTCATTTTATACAAATGGCCGTCGCGGTGTTTGGGGCGCCATATTTTTTTTTATAAAAAAAGTATACAATTTATAATTTTTACGATATAAGCTTCTCTATATCTATCATTTGTTCCGTGGACATTCACTTGTTGCTATCATTGCTATCAACGCCAAAAATGGCAAACATCAAATGGACACAAAACAGCGACGTCTGTCTCCAATCCAGTAGTAGTAGAGGTCAGTACCCGTGGCTGAATTAAGTACCGATCCTATGTTTCTGTTACAGTTGTATATTCTGAACGATTGAAGAAATACTTATTCCAAGTTTGGAATAAGTATTTCTGACTACAACCAATAGGTTAGTGACGCGTGTAGAACTACTAAGTGACGCCTGCTAAAGGAATTCCATTCCAGAAAATTCCAGCTCTGGGGGGTCCTGATTCCATGGTATCAGTTTTTATAATGTAGCCAAATACTCCTGTCTGTTAATAATTATAATAATTCCAGCCCTTTTTTTTTATTATGTCCCACTGCTGGGCACGGGCCTCCCCTCAATGCGAGGGGGGATTAGGCCATAGTCCACCACGCTGGCCCAGTGCGGGTTGGCAGACCTCACACATCTTTCGAGGGGTTCTCTCAGACATGCAGGTTTCCTTACGATGTTTTCCTACACCGTTTAGCAAGTGATAATCTTGGTTGTAAATGAGATTCGCACGTGAAAAATCCCAGAGGTGCGAGCCGGGGTTTGAACCTGCAATCCTCGTTACCGAGGCAAGCGTTCTACCAACTTGACTATCACTGCTACTACTCCTGTCAATAGACATTATAATCCTGCCATAATAATGGCATTATAATTAAGAAAATTACTTAAGAAGGTCCGACGTGCATCTCTGTTCGCGGCTCTAGAAACACTGCTACCAAAATGGTTTCCCTTCGCTATTTGATATTCATTTAGCTAATACTACACGCGGTATTTATCCTTATCCTCGTAGTCCGAGTGGAATATATAAATAATGGAATGAGGTGGAATTTGAATATTATGATTGGAACAGATTTCTTATCGGAGTACCATCACCCATTTTCATTCGGAGTCCAGCAGAAGTAGTATATTTACGCCAAATTGTTTCCATTGTAACCCGGAGTTTTATTATTATCATACCAGACAACATTAACGGTAAACTTATTTTTATCTAATATTGTTGTCATATTGATTTCTTATATTTACGCGAATACTAAACACTAATGAGAGTAACCCAGTACAAACTATGACACTAGGACGTCAAACACCTCAGTCCTCCCTTGAACATGGTTGCTGTAAAGCAGCTGAAACGTCGGTAAAAACATACAATAAACGCGATAAAATCCGAAAAAATAGTTTTATTTCGATAATATATTTTTTTATGTCAATTTCATTTATCTTAACTTGTTTCTTTATTTAATACTAAGTTTTTTTTTTAATTGTAATTATTTGCTTAACTTTAAAACATAGGTACTGCAATCAATCAGGTTTCTAGGATACAAGCTTTCGTCTAGTTTGGAACCCCAACATAAACTACCATGTTGATGTTAAAAATGAAAATAAAATTCGCTATATTTTACTACTTTGCGACAGCCTGAAGATAGTGATGTCTAGGCTTCTATTGCAAGTCACGCAATGGATTTCATTGATTTTAAATCATAACTTCAAGCCTCAAAAACCCATGAATTTTAAATTTCTTAACCAAAGTTTGAATCGCTGGGTGTAACTACATTGTGTTTTACATCTATATCTATACTAATAAATAAAATTGGAGTGTCTGTTTGTAATATTAAAAGAACCGCTTTTTACTAAATGCATTTGGATGTATACACGGTACCCATACCAAAACAAAACTTTTTAAAAATTTTGTCTGTCTGTCTGTCTGTTTGTTCCGGGTAATCTCTGAAATGGCTGGACCGATTTTGACGGGACTTGCACTGGCAGATAGCTGATGTAACAAGGAGTAACTTAGGCTACTTTTATTTTAGAAAAAAAAATAGAATCTCACAAAAAAAATTAAAACCAATGTTGCAGCGCTGCGCCTGATTAAGTTTGATAGCAACAATCTGCAATGCGTCCCGCGGGATCACAACGCGCGAGCAGGCTGTTGCCAACGGTTGAGTCTTTGTTAAATACCACGCGGACGAAGTCGCGGGGAACAGCTAGTTTAAAATAAAAAAGTTCAGTTAGACTCAGTTAGACCGGTATGTACCAATAGCTCCCATTTAACATTGGGACCTAATGCTATCGATCGACTAAAAGTGGGCGTGCACCAGGGCACCCCTACTTGCCCTCGGGGAATACAGACGGCATGGTGATGTAGATATTCTCAAACCCCAACATGAATAGGGACCCTCACAATTAGAACAACCATTGAAAATCTTAGCTAAGAAAGCAAACATTAGGTATGTACCAAATAATATCAAAAGGAAATAAAGCCGCCAGGAGACTTGATATAATAAATATGGCACACGAACCAGGCCAAACTTAATGGATCCCGGCATATCCCGCGTAATGGAATCCTGACACCTGCCGCCGGCCGCGCTTGTGGCTGCAAAAAACATTTATTTTACTAACTAGCTCTCCCGGCGAGCTTCGTACCACCTCAGAATCAAATGTGTGAAAAATGAAATATTTTTTTAATAAATTCGAGGCAACAAATCCAAAAAATCGATTATCATAAAAATCGGCCCTCCCGTTCTTGAGTTATAAATGGTGTAACTAACACGGCTTTGTTTTATATAAATAGATATAAAACTGTTGACCACCACCATTGACACACTTGGTAATGACTCTGCTCCCTCAACTGAGGGCCCTGGTACGAATTCGAGAAGGTTCACATTTTGTGTGATGAGCACGAATGTTTGTAGCGGAAAATTATACATAATGGAATCATCCCCAGTCCATTGTACGGTACCTATAATACAGGCGTGCCTTAGTTTGTGACCGAAGAGTTTGTGTATTCGTCGGGCGATATTTATTTATTGTTATTTAAAAACACATCCTAAAATAATCTTCAGAAATAATCAATCATATTCTGCATGGAATAGGTACAGATGTGACCAACATTTGTCCTTATCACTCCAGTCAAAAAACTTTAAGTGAAAAACTGACGGAGGCAATATCAAAGCATTTAGATCTCTATTGCTAGGTAAAGCACGCTCTTTCGATGACATTTCGATTACGGTAGGAGTCTTTGCTTGCTCTACAAATCGTGTAGCAAGTTTTTCTGCCACTTTACCCTCTACCTGTACTTAAAATTTTAAAAGTACTTAGTTGATATTAGTTGTCCTGACCTATTTGTGTCACGACCCATCCCTGGTCCCGGTGTTAAGTATCATCGCAGCTGTTGTCGACGCGAAGATACGACGTTTTTTTAAAAATTTCTACATCAAACAATAATTAATTTATGCTTAAAATAAAGTATTTATACAACACAGATTATTGGACAGCTAACGACTCAGTTAGTAGTGATCCACCTTTCTATGCCAACGATGCCGGGTTCGAATCCCGGTGCTGCGACATAGGTTATATTTGTAGCGACCTCTTCTAGCTCGCCACAAGCTACATAGATGGCGCTATAGACGACATTCAGAACAGATGTCAATTATCCATACAGTCCTGAATCGCGCTATGAGAGTTTTCGGAGCACGTTACATATACAAGATCCCGACAATAACCGCTGAACATAGCGGCCGTCTCACCAGGCATACCAACCGCCTGACCGGAAGATCTCTTTCCGCTAAATCTTAATTCGTGATACCAAGGTATCTCAGTCAACATTATACATATACATTTAATAGCGGGTGCAACCGCAGTCTGCAGAAGCTACGTGAATAAATCTCCCGATAACCATAAAATAAACATGTTACAATCGTTTCCCTTCATGTAAAAATAGCAGGTCCCCAAGTCTGCTAACACAATCGATTCATAATCGAGCAGCAACTGCATAGTAACTGTCACTTTTGACAGATATCCCATACAATATCTGTCAAAAGTGACAGTTACTATGCGGTTGCTGTTCGATTATGAATCGATTGTGTTAGCAGACTTGGGGCCCTGGTTTTCTGTTCGTCTCAATAGAAGCGACGATCGCCAACATAGTATTGATGATAGTTTGAGCTCTCAAATATTTTCGGAATATATCCTCGGAATATATCTTATTATCAGATTGTCCGTCTGTCTATATATATGATGCATGGTTACGATTTACGGGCATCTATTTTGTATGTATCTCTAAAAACAATATGTGTTTTCTTTGTTTGTCCGTCTACGTTCTTATTCCGATTCAATGACATTTTGTTGATTTGTTGTGCGAGAAGGTATTAGATGTAATGTATGCACAGATACACGAAATATATTCCTACTGAGGAATAGTGTTGATTATAATCATTCCATCACTCATTCGTTCAACTCATTCATTGAAATGTAATTCATTCTATGGAGACCGAATAAAGTCAGTTTGAATTCCCGCAAGCTGTATTAATAGCATCTTTGGGTTTTCCATAAAACATTATGTCTTAAACTCATGCTATAGACGCCACATGTGTTTTGCATTTTCAGTGTTCGACAGTAGATTACGAACCAATCTTTTTTTGAACGTCGGACTAACAGGCAAACCGTTTGCCATTTCGAACCTGATGCCGTGTTTAAGACATTTTGACGTCACGGTGCTGGCGGCTCGCTCAGCGGTGTTGCGCTGAATAAAGCGGCTACCTTTGTTGTCACTCACTATGGCTGCGTGAAAAAAACAAATTCATAGCGTGTTCCAGCTGAAAAAGGGAGATTTTTAAAGGATGTTAAAATGGTGCGATGCACGTGTCATGTTGTAGTTAAGCTACCTAAAACAAAATACAATACTTCTATCAAATTTGCTCAACACATAATTTGTCCTTACCAGTATTCGAAGCCGGGACTCTTATCACAGAAAGCAGAGTCACTACCTTCAGCGCTAATGAGCTACAGATTGTTAATAATACATAAAATCTTACAAAAAAATTTTAGTATAACAACAACTAATATACTAACTTATACAATTCCTTAGAACATCTAAACCACTTTACCGACTAGTATTTGATTCGCACCATACATGGGTATAAACACATCATAGTTTTGTATATGTACCGTGTAACCAACGGAGCGTGCATAACGAACTTTCACTTCGCCAACTCCGAATGGTCGCTACCTGCTTTCTATCCCCTCTTGTAGAGGGGGTAATCAAGATATCGCCTACGCAATAACACCACAGTCCAGGCTGGTGGAAAACTAAATCAGCCTTTATCGAGATGATATAACCAATCGATTGTAACAAAATAATAGTGAGATCTAAATTTAACGCCATCTATTGAACGCTTCAGAATTAATAATCGTAATGGAAGTTCATAAACGAAATCTACTCAGAATTATAATCTAAACAGGTATACGTACAAAACCTGCTAATCTATACCTCTAGTTCAAATTGTTATGTTGGTAGTTCTATTTATGCAGAGTATTGAAATTGTAGCGACTACTTCAACCGCAAAAATAAAACTATATTTTTCGGAATTTATCGCGTTTATTTTATGTTTTTACGTTCCCAATGTTTCGGCTGCATTACGGCAATCATGGTCACGGTAGCACTGAGGTGTTCGACGTCCTAATGTCAAATAAAGCAACCGAAAAACATAAAATAAACGCAATAATCATGTCACAACCATTTTTTTATTTATAATGAGTAATTGTTGAATGTGTTATTGCTATTAATTACTTGGCATTGTGCAAAATACCCGCTAAGTAGTAGGTGAGGCCATATTTATATCCATTTTATTTAATCGCATCTCATTTCTTAAAGAAAGAAGAAGAAGAAACGTAATAAAACACGTTATATAAGTTTTATTTCAACATTATTTATAATATTCAATTTGGTTATGTTTACGTATATTAAAAAAAAATAGGATTTATCTATGTATATATCTAGTGACTCCGAGTTGTCTAATTATTTATTTTTCCTTTGTTACAGGACGTACAGGGGACCAACCTACTTCAACACAAAACATCGTCACCATTTACAATAAATCTTCCATGGTCGACAACTCCAGTCTTCTCTTGTTTTGTTTACATAAAGACACCCTCAATTCGTGTAAATAATAATAATAATGAATGTATAAGTGTATGTGTCGTAGTTCAGAAGATCGTATGGCATTGAGACAAGTCGATTTGATTCTTCGGTTGGGAAGTGAGAATAATAGGTAAGATACTTTTACTTAATTCATGCTAGACAGATGAAACTTGTACAGGTGAATCAGAAATAGTATACTAAACCAAGCCTGTGATTTGTAGCGCATTTGTATATATTATGTGAAGTCAGAATTTCAAGATGTCGATTTAAAAAAATATATTCAACAATATGTGATTTTAGGGTTTTTTTTAAGTGGTAGTATGAAATTCTGGCTTCAAATAAAGAATACAAATGCGCTTGCGCAGGCTTCATGATTAAGTATTCCGCTTCATTAAAATTCTGTATATCTATCAGTTATTTTACAAGTCTACCAGCATTATTGCCTTGTAATATAATGAGAATGGCATCGTAGCAGGCAATTCTGACTAGTGGCTCAAAGTATGAGTTTTGTATACAAATTCCGATCAATTGATCGGGTGTTTTCATTACAAAAATCTGTACGTTTCCGCTAGGGGCGCTGCTGTAACCTTTAACTCAATCGTTATTTGGTGATGTCGAAACTCGTGCTGGGCCCACTATGCCATGGTACTCTTCATTCTAAACCACCTTTATTTTAGTTAAACGACCGATTTTACGATGCGGCGCAACGTGGCTAATCTCAACAAGATGAAAAGAATTAGGGCTTCGAAGTTAAAACAAACAGTTTACGCGCTTAACCGCTACAGTTAACGGCTCTTTGTCCAGAAGTTTATTATTAAAATTGTTGGTTATAGGGTCATTCTCCCCGCGGCACCTTTAACCTTAGAATTAAATGTTATTAGTTTGTGTGTCCCTATTATGCAGACAGATAAGTTAGTCTGTATGCTAAAAATAATTTGACCACATAGGACCGTCCTCGTCTGGTTACCTTTCGATATAATGGTACACCTGTACGGGATCCTACGGGGAACGAAAATATATTAAACTAGCTGTTGCCCGCGACTTCGTCCGCGTGGTATTTAACAAAGACAACCGTTGACAACAGCCTGCTCGCCCATTCTGAGCCCGCGGGACGCATTGCAGGTTGTTGCTATCAAATTTAATCAGGCGCTGCGCTGCAACATTGGTTTTTTTTTTTTCGTTAGATCCTATTTTTTTTTCTATAATAAAAGTAGCCTAAGTTACTCCTTGTTACATCAGCTATCTGCCAGTGAATGTCACGTCAAAATCGGTCCAGCCATTTTAGAGATTAGCCGGAACAAACAGACAGACAGACAGACAGACGGACAGACAGACAGACAAAAATTGTAAAAAATGTTGTTTCGGTATAGGTAACGTGTATACATCCAAATACACTTAGTAAAAAGCGGTTATTTTAATATTACAAACAGACACTCCAATTTTATTTATATGTATAGATTAAGTCATGTAGTGGTATTTGGGGTTTATATACAGTAATACAATTTCGGCAATGCCTTACACAGCACGGTAGGTATGCTCCAATGTATTAGATTCAATTTGTTAGAGAAATGTTATACAGAATGGTTTATAAAGGGTATGGTACCTGTGAGACAGAATTTTGATATTTTTTTTTTTTTTTTGGGACTAGGCCCGCCACACCCTCCCACCACTGCTACTCCTGTAAGCCAGGATCTACAGTGGTGTCCAATGAAGACACCGAGGTTTGACCCTCGGCGAGTCCCGGGATAAAGTTAATTGTCTTGGAACCCGCACGAAATTAATCGAAAGATAAATAGGAGGAGTTGGAAGAAAATTATCCACTTCCCTCCATTGCAAAGCGGGAGACAAAAAGATCTGGTAGACAAATGTCCACCGAAGTAAGACTATTACAGCTGGACTAATTCCAGGTGTAAGGCACCACGGAGAGTTTAAATACTAATTGGTCCTAAACTTGTGAGCTGATTAAACTTGATTCCAGTAGTAGGTATGGCAAAAACGCTTGAACGCACGGAAGTTATCCCTGGTTTCCACAAGGTCTGTGTAGTATACAACTCCAGAAGTTACTTGCAAACTATTAAGCATAATGTTCCGTTCGTTTTGCCAGAGATTGCACTCCCAGAGGATGTGATGTGCAGATTGCTCGTTTTCGTTATACGGCGTTGAACATTGACACAGAGGCGAGGGTACTAATTTAAAATAGAATAATTTGCTCTTAAAGTTACCATGGCCAGTTAAAAATTGTGCCATACAGTGATCCACCTCCATCCACGTCTTCTCCAAACGATCACGAACGCAAGGAAAGAACTGGTGGAGGT
Organism: Pheosia tremula; assembly: GCA_905333125.1. Lineage (NCBI taxonomy): Eukaryota > Metazoa > Arthropoda > Insecta > Lepidoptera > Notodontidae > Pheosia > Pheosia tremula. Next base: position 579,172 of record HG995420.1, read on the forward strand.
GGCGGCCCTTAGTTGTTGTATCCCAACTGCATTGCCACTCGTTCAAAAGATCTTCGTAAACAACAGATTGAGGTTTAAATAATCTAACAAAATCAACATATCAAAATAGAATTTTGATATGTTGATTTTGGAAAATGTTCCCTCTGAATGACGATTGTTTAAATAATAATCAAAATGTTTTGGGAAAGACAATGTTAAAGAGTTGTCCGGAAAATTGGAAAATGCTTTTCGCTCTGGGATTTGTACCGAACTTCTGTCAGGTCACTTAGTTATTTATAAGTAAAATGCTTGTCTCTATAACACTTATACACAGTGCAAAGTACCCAAAGTCCTCACAACTTTTTAAATCTTCATAGCTTTTTTTTTACATAAACGCTATCCTTTTTACGATCATAATGTAAGCCACACTTGCCTACTTAGTACCAATGAATTGTTCAATGAATAATCACGCAACGAGGCCGGTAGGAACCTCCGGTACACGCTATCGCCTTCTAATTATTGTTTTGAAGTCAATCCTCTATGGTTTCTTTGGCTTTTCGACATCCCAATTGGCACAGTTAATAGAGACATTTTTATCTGTACTGAAGATTACAGGTTCGAGTCACGGTAGTGTCAAACTTTGGGTGATCAGCACGAATGTTTGTACCAGAGTCTCTTGATTTAGAATTAAAGAGTCCAAATCATATAATTAGCAGGGTTATAAAGATATCAAAACTGTCACTAGACTTTGTCAAATATTAACACTCAACGAAAATATTTTTATCAAATGTGTGACTCAAACCAAAAAAATATGCTTTCTTGCTTGTAAATTACAACAATCGTCAAAGACTATCTACATAGTCCGAATGCTACATTATGTAGCAACGTAGTATTTCTAGGCGTAGCCAGTAATGTCGTAGCGGCTACGACGCTACGGGACCTCAGGGAGTCGTAATAGTAACATAATTATAACGCAAGTTTGAAGCGTATATGGTAATCTCGAAGAAGGCTGACCTATAACGATACACAAGGTGTAACAAAAATAGTGTACAATATTGTAAGGGTTGAATTAGTAGGTCGTGCCGATCACGTTGCTCTATAAAATTAATGTGTAAATTAAGTTTATTTTTTTAAAGTAAGCGGTAACCAGTAGCATTTAATCGCGTATTTAATAGGTGTTATTTCTAAATTTCGAATATTTCGATTTGTTTCATTGGGATAGGATATCGGTATAATCTCCTGATGTCATGTTAAAATATTTTACACTTATAAAGTTACACCTTGTATAGTTGTATCTACCCTTGTATAAGAGTACCTAGATTCAGGTAAGTAAATATATGTTTTTCGTCAAAATCCTTAAGCAAGATTCTTGCGTTGACTTTCAATTTGGTTAATTGGTTGATTGTCTACACAAATTGACACGTTCGATTTTATTAATCTATCTTTGTTTATGGAAGTGAAAAAAAATAAACATACCTATCTATGGTATATTTGGGTCAATAAACTAGAAATGGCAATAGAATCGGGACGTGAAAGTGTAATTAAGAATGTTATAGTAATTAACTCATTAACTCTACGGTGGGTCCATTAGTAAACTATTACCATTTAATCGCGCGGCCGAGCCTCTGTACAAATAATTCCATTTAATTACTGAAAGTGTTAATTGGAAGCTTGTTAAACGGCTAATAATATTAAACTAACACGTAACAAATTACTCGCTTAATTAAAATAAACGTGCCGCGAGTATTTAACACGACAGTTTAAAAAAATGGCCGTCGTGTCTCCCGCCCAAATGTGACATTTGTCATCTGTCAGACCGCGTGTGAAGTGAGGACTTTTCTTGTGTGTAAAGTTCCGAATTTTATCAAATAAATAAGTATCCACTAAATATGTGTGTGTATGTATTTAGCTAAATTTGGTGGTTTCTTTCCCAACCATCTCAGTCCACGACCATGGTTGCTGTAAAGCAGCCGAAACGTCGGAAACGTACAAACATAATATAAACGCTATACAATCCGAATAATTAGTTTTATTTCAATAGAATAAGATGTTTCTGTACCACTGTGTGTTCATTTTAATGTTTGTCAGAGAAAATTAATACAAGTATACGAAAGCCAAGTATACAGTATGATAATACTTTGTATGGTACCATACTAAGCAACACTTGTATTTTAAGGACGGTCACTATATACAGTGGACTTCAAGCGATCCTAGTAACAACAAAAACAGAGATGATTGCGAAAAAGAAATCCAAAATTTTGCCCATACCCGAATCGAACCCGCAAGTACCCAGTCAAACCAGTAAACCATACTGTCATTGACGTATCATATTACAGCGTTATAATATTACATCTATTTGGGCTAAGTGTTATGAGATTCCCGGAATATTATTGTACTCGGTTTTGTTTAGCAACGAGCGCCTGAAATATTTGCGAGCGTGAAACGGAACGTGGTATAAGTTGTTGTGGTCCAAGTAGGTGTGGTCCAAGTAGTTGTGATCCAAGATGTTTTGGTCCAAGTAGTTGTGGTCCAAGTAGTTGTGGTCCAAATAGTTGTGGTCCGAGTAGTTGTGGTCCAAGTAGTTGTGGTCCAAGTAGTTGTAGTCCAAGTAGTTGTAGTCCAAGTTATAAGCAACCGTAATATAGCGTTTTATGACGCTAGTACAGTATGTTGCGCTAAAAGCACCTCTTCAACAACTATATCGGTCAATGTCGTCGAACTAACATGTCCATGGCAGGGTCATTAATCGAGGTCAGCTGGTAGCTAGTGCGCTGAGTGGTAGAGGTCAATGTCCAGTGTTGCCATCTTTAATTACGAACGCAGTATTGGAGTAATATTATTGTTTTTTCAATAACTGACTTATGTAATATACGCTACATTAACTAAGTGACAATCTCGTAATTAGACTGATACTGGTGTTTTTCATAAACGCAACTAGTACTGCATGGTCTACGTACATTTTGTATGGCAAATTTACATCTTACAATCGGTAAACCTTTACATTATATATAATATCGCCGGTCGAACACACCGACAATACGGTCCCACACTAAGCAAAACTTGTATTAATGGGTACCGCACAATGGACTGAGGGCGAACTCAGTATATAAAACTTATATACGCATATTAAACATCCATGAATCGGGTACAAACTTTCGAGCTTATCACACAAAGTTTGTCCCTATCAAAAGCCCTCAGCACAGAAAACAGGGTCACTACCAACTGCTCAAATCAGGTCGTTGGAACATAAATCATTCCCCCGCATTTCTCATAGAATCATTCCTTGAAACTGTTTAATGCATATCTATATAATACGTGTCAACATCACACGGATCCATTTCTCACCTGCCACTGGCTGTTCGCGGCTCCCGGTAGACATTAACGTCTAAAGTCACACGTATATCGGAACGGTTTTACCGTGACTACGGTATTTTATAGCGGGAAACCGAAACGTGATTATACGACGTGCAATACAAACTGTAGCGATTTAGCGTTTAGCGGAATAGGGAAGATCTTCCAGCCGAGCGGGTGGTATGCGTGGCGGGGCTCGGGCGTGAACACACAAACACTGGCGTGAGCGGCTCGGGAGAGCAGAGAAGTGTACTGCACCTTCTCACGTTGTTACTCTCAGCATTATGCCCATTAACACTTCCACCCCTAGAGCATATAGTTCTAATGACCTCTGTCTGGACAGCCAACTAAGACAAGACAGAGCTGAGAGTCCTGCGGGCTCCCGGCGGTTCCACTCGGCCGATGAAGACACGCCCAGTCGGGGACTTTGAACGACTCTCTGGGACACTCGGGTCCGTGGTGTCGCTACTCACAAACAGCTCGCCACAAGCGGCCCTGCGGTTTTAAGAGTATTATAGTATAAATCGGTAGTGTTGTTTCCCCGAGAAAAGCTATGAAAAATATTAGTCTACTTTGACAGCAGCAATGTATGGATCTCGAAACAATTTACATACAAACATGACGAAGCTACAGTTATAAAGTCTTGATAACATATTTATTATTCTTACGAATTCTAAGAAGTTATTATCGAAGGGCCGGCCGCCATCTGCGCTCTACCATCCACAACAAGTTTCATTATAACAGGATTAACGTATTAATAACTAACCAAGATAAACTCACATAGTATGGTAAGCGTTATAGCGTGTTGTACAGACCGAGCGAACAAAAGTTATATGGTCACAAATGATAACGACAAAAAAACATGAAACACAGACACACTTGACTGGAAAGACACAAACTAATAACTATTATATGGTTTACTCATATTTTTCATAAATAAATACGATTTTCAGTGATCCTATACTATTAACAAAACAAAAATTTTGATATTCAACACGAACAATTATTTGTTCGTGTTGAATATTAACAACCGTATTGAGCGACAACATGTCATAAAATGTTCATGAACTAAGACAAAAACAAGAGAGTTCGTGAGTTCGCTTGATTTGTACAAGGCTTCAGTTATTATTCTTTCGCCATGAAACTCGATCAAACATAAGAAAATAAATAAAGCCAGCGATGAAGGGCGGCGCGGCTGTTGGGTATAAATGATGAGACAGTGAACCCGGTAGCGACGGGACGTGGCATAGGAATTTATTCCGGATTCCGGGATATCCGTGATTTACAAACATAAAGTCAACTAGCTGTTGCCCGCGACTTCGTCCGCGTGGTATTTAACAAAGACACAACCGTTGGCAACCGCCTGCTCGCACGTTCTGAACCCGCGGGACGTATTTCACGTTGTTGCGATCTAACTTAATCAGGCGTAACGCTGCAACATTGGTTTAATGTTTTTTTCGTGAGATCCTATGTTTTTTTCTAAAATAAAAGTACCCTAAGTTACTCCTTGTTACATCAGCTATCTGCCAATGAAAGTCCCGTCAAAATCGGTCCAGCCATTTCAGAGATTACCCGGAACAAACAGACAGACAGACAGACAGACGGACAGACAGACAGACAAAAATTTTAAAAAATGTTGTTTTGGTATAGGTACCGTGTATACATCCAAATGCACTTATTAAAAAGCGGTTAGTTTAATATTACAAACAGACACTCAAATTTTATTTATATGTATAGATATAGATGTCCAACTATGCTGTCACGTTGGGGCCTAAACTATGTTTATGTTTTTTTTTTGGGTCGATAAATATTTGACCATAGACCACAAAATTTATGTAACTATCGAAATTTAAGATAATAGATTTACTACATTTGTTATCATTACACTTCACACTATAATATTATAAATGTGAAAGTTTGGATGGATGGATGTTTGTTACTCAATCACGCCAGAACGGCTAAACGGATCTGGATGAAATTTGGCACAGATATAGATTATAGTCTGGAACGCACCGGGTAACGCACCGGGGTGCAGCTAGTATAAATATAACGCGCCCTAGATTTAGGTTTTAGATTATAATATGGTAATAATAATATTAAAATAATCTTCCTTGTGACATAGGGCGCTATTCCAGAAAAGCTTCGTAATGTCCATGGCGGTCTAGTGCACTCGCGGCCTTCGATTAACCTCTATAAGTAGTTTCCGAATAATCTCGCGCTGATGAAAGCAGAAGTTTTCAAATGGAAATGTCTTGATATTACCCCGCCAGTAATCTGCTTCATTTTTAACCGACTTTTTTTTTATTTTTTTTATTACATTATAGGCAAGTATTTGATCTCGATGTCACCTGATGGTAAGTGATGATGAGATCTAGGATGGAGCATACTTGCCTAGGTAGGAAGGCGGCAGTAGATCGAGACGCTACATTCACTAGGCACATGCAGCGCAGCTGATCTGACCCGCCATCCATGAATGGCAGCACCGAACATCATGCCGGAACACGGCTAGGCCGCTTGGCGACATGGCTTTGTTCAGTGGGTGGTGACTAACCACGGCCGAATCCTACCACCAGTAAAAAAAGGACAGAGATGGAGGAAAGGACTTCAAAAAGGAGGAGGTTCTCAATTCGATTGTATTTTTTTTTCTTCGTCGAATCCCGCCATTCCACACGTGTCCCATCACTATTCTTATAATTATCATATTCACGCGCCTATCAAAATATTTCAAACATTCAAACCTCGGTTCGCTTCCCGGAATTACCTGTCATGGAAAAGAACTGACAGACGCACGTAAAGCCAAGTGTGTTCCAGTTTATTAGTGAACATAATTTAGTTTTCGCCGGTCAATGTTTTGAGTTGTAGCCTCGGTTATGTACTGTCGCCGCTTTGAAGTTTAATTATCTGTGCAACTTTTTTAAAATATTTTTGCGATGATTGATTCGTTTTTCTTTGGGAAATAACAGCGTAGGTCATCAAAGGTCATCAAACCTACTTGGTAATAGGTAGGCGTCAGACAGTCAATCTAGATAACGATCCAAAGGCTCGCGTTTTTTTTTTAATTTACAATGAATAAAATAATTTCGACTTTGCTCCTCAGGCATTTTGCCAGTAACAACAAATAAATAGTAATACAAAGTTATATTAATAATTATTAAAAACAAATTGTGGAAAAACCGACGATGTGTATGGCTTGTTTGTTTTCATGCTTATGATAATACTGACAGTGCGAACGGTGCCATTGATATGTAAATCGTTGCGAAACGGCATGCAGCATATCGCGATCCGGACTTCGGACCACAATATTTCACACATTCCATCCTGTTATTCTCTGAAGGAGTTGAACGTAAATGAGTTATATAAATCCTATTCGTTCGTGCACTTAACGGAAATCACCGTCCGGTTAGTCATCCGCGCGGTTGACGACAACCAAATGGTTCGCGGTGAAGCGCGCCGCAACCGGATCCGGTGGTGATGACTCAATCCCGAATACTTTTGAGTGTCATTGTCAAAAATACATATTGTAACAGCTACCACCTATTCGTCAAGTGCGAGATTATTTGTTAGCTAACTGTATGGTTTATCTGCCGTATTTAGACATTTTCTATAGAGAGTTGATAGTTTTCATACCGTCCGCTAGAGGCGCTGTGCAATTAGTAGTGCCTAAGTTTAACATAATATTGTTATTTATTTCCAGTACAAGATGAGCGTCGAAGGCTACGGCGATGATGTCCTCACAGCACCGGCCACCACGCCGACCAGCCCCCCGCCCTCCGGCCTCGGCGCAGGCGCCGCGAGCGATGCGCCCGGCCAGCTCGTTCAGGTAACCAGCAGTTCTAGAAAAATACTAAAATAAAATAAATTAAGGACATATTTTTGCCCGCCAGTATTTTATAAAATTAAATAGGCCCGAGCTCAATTGTGGTCGAGTTTTTTATTTTAAAATTAAATATAATTAAAATTAGGCTGATTTCAAAATGCACTCAACAAATCCCCACCACCATCGACCGGGAGGGTGCCCAAAACGCTGGCAGCATTGCCACGTTGAATGGCAATGCTGATGTGTTGACCAAAATATGTGCCAGCGTTCTGGTCACCAGATGTCTCCACCAGACGTTTTGAGAGCAACCTGTAGATCCGATGGGCACCCAGTCGTCACGGACCCAATGTCTCTACCCCAAACGCCTCAAATATGTACCCAGCACCGAGGGAACCATATTTGCGAGGTTTAAGGCATTTTGCAGAGAAAGCCAGCCCCAGCGGAACTCTCCGGAAGATGAGACCAATTTGATTTTAAGACCTCCATAGAAACACTGGGAGTTATGATAAGCCGGGCAGATACGGAGACAAAATTACAGAAATAATGATAAATGCTTATATTGTACGACAGGTTCCTGTGGCGCCCCGAAAGCCTCCTCGGCGTGGCCCTAAGGTCCAACAGGAGCGACCGAAGCGAGCCATCTTCTGTCTCACGCTCAAGAACCCGCTTCGGAAGCTCTGCATCGATATCGTAGAGTGGAAGTATCCTTTATAAAAGTTAGAATAAATATCCTGTTGCCAAGCACTACTTTTGAGTCCGCCAACCCGCACTGGGCCAGCATGATGGACTATTGCCTAATCCCTCCCCCCTCGCATTGATGGGAGGCCCGTGCCTAAAAGTGGGACATTAAAAGGGTTGGTATTATAAGCACTACTTTTGAAAAAAGAACGAGTTCGAACAATCAGATCCGTTCGATTTAACAGTTGTTTGTGGTGCTATTTGCATTTCTTTAAGTAGAATGAAAAAGCTTTATATCATTTCGTTAATGACTTAGTGGGGCATTGGCTAACATCTACCACATACAAAGTACTCTGTGACATCTACGAAGCAATAGCAATAGTAACCATCCTGTATGCGAGATCTTGTGTTATTAATGTTCGATGTTTTGCGACATAAAAGTGTAGACATCATCTATTCCTAGGCGTGGAGCTCCCCGTAGGAGATCCGTGTGAAAATTAAAGTTAAATCCTCCGATTTGTTTACCAACCAATCGTGCGACTATCTCGTCCTTATAAGGTGTTGTTGTTAAAAATGTGTACCTAAGGTGTTATCATGGCGACCGCGCCGGTGGTTTCCATCATCGTTGGCGCCTCGCCAGCATCCTCGGCCGCGACGGGAAACGTATCGATTTTAAATATAATATTGATCATACATAGTTTATTTATAGTTTAATATCACGAGGAGTATGTAATCTGTGGGAAATGTCGTCAAATAAAAAAAAGTTAAATGTTGTTGAATAAGAAAATAAATAATAATATGCTTCGCATAGAAGGTTTAACAAAAATTGTGTATTTGAATGGCGTTAACAAGTATTGAAAAAAAAACGGATTTTACAGATTTTATCGCGTTTTTTTGATGCTTTTACGTTCCCGACGTTTCGGCTGCTTTACAACAACCATGGTCACGGGAGGACTTAGGTGTTTGACGTCCTCCCGTGACCATGGTTGCTGTAAAGCCGGCAAAGCGTCGTGACCTTAAAAACAAAATAAATCTCCTATGGAATTGGATTTCTCCGGTAAAAAAACTCTCTGTATACTGGGGTCGCCACAGTCTATTGCACGGTACCCATAATATAAAAGCGTTGTTTTGTTTGGGACTGAACAGTCGGTGTGCATCTGGCAACATTTATTATTATTTACTTTTTATAACGCCCGGGTCGCGCAAGCAAAGCCGGCCAATCATAAAATCGACCGCGATGCAAACTTCAACACATCCATCATACTAAATTATTTATAGCCCAATATTACAGCGATATGTAAACATTTCTGTGAGATTATTATTATAACTGATGCATGTAATGTATACAGATAAATAAACTATATATACAAAAGGTAATAAGGAGGTGTAAAGCTTCCGTAATTATTATTACATTTATCTAATAAAACTTATTTATGTATAAATAAAGTGAATGTGTGTGGACTGTATAAAATAAATAAACCTGGTTGCCTGTAAAATAATATAATTAATTAATATATTTTTTTAATATCGCCAGACGAACACACCAACTATACGGTCCTTGCTAAGCAACGCTTATATTATGGGTACCGTACAATGGATGGGGGCGAACTCAGTATATATTACTCATATAGATATTAAACATCCATGACTCGTGCACAAACATTAATGTTCATCACACAAAGTTTTAATACAGACTTCAATAAAATATACAACCAATATAAATATAAAAAAGAAATAAACACATAGCAAAAACTCGGCAGCATCCTGATTCTGAAACGATCTGTCTATATGGAAGATATAAAAATATGTTTTTAGAATTCGTATCTATTCAAGTCGACTTGACAAATTTAAATGGGTTTTTAATATATTATAGCCTATGGTTTTAACTCAAAATATAGGGTACAACATGATGCTATGACCTTAGGGGGCTGAGCTGCAGAACAAAATAAATGCTCTAAGAGCTCTTTGGCTTGAAAGAATCTCCATGATTCGGAATACACATTAGTAACCCTGACTAGCACATGAGCAGGTATTTTATCACATAAAACAGCTGAAAAGCACTTTAACAGTCCCATACCGGCTATAATGTAACGTTTGCCATTATTTCACAGACAGCGATCGCCATTCATCATATTAATCTATTTTAGTACCGCGGTCCGTGATCGAACGCCTGCAACATATATTTCGTGCATTATCTAGGTAACTAAATAATATTGGCAGTTGGCCTAGTTTCGTAGGACTTACGAATCGTACGTACCTTTTAACGCTTTCAACATTGCTCCGACTATAGTTATGGCTGCCAGAGTGCCGGCTTCGTTATGTTAATGCCCTTCTCTTATATCCACATGATTGATACCTCTTGATTAGAAACCTTTCAACCTAATACATCATGCGAGTTCATCATTAGTAATGATCATCCCCCCCCCAGATTAATTCATAGCAGTGATAGCCAAGATGGTAGAACGCTTGCCTGGGTAATGAGGATTGTAGGTTCAAAACCCCGGCTCGCACCTCTATGATTTCATGTGCGCATCTCATTTTCAACCATGAATATCACTTGCTAAACGGTGAAGGGAAACATCGTGAGGAAACCTCCATGTCTGAGAGAACCCCTCGAAAGATGTGTGAAGTCCGCCAACCTGCACTCGGCTAGCGTGGTGGACTATGGCCTTATCTCCTCGCATTGAGGGGAGGCCCGTGCCCAGCAGTGGGACATTAAAAAATGGCTTTAATTATTATAATGATCATTCTTATATGAAAATTGGATTGATTAAACCTAGAAATTTACTAATAACCTTTTATAGTTAACTTTTGTTGAATTAAAACTAATTTAACGCATTTTATCGCGTTTATGTTTATGTTCCCGATGTTCAAGACGCTGTGAGCACTTTCTGCATAGATCGGACAACAAAAACTAAATATGAGCGTACCCCGTTTCAAACTATGACACTAGGATGTCAAACACCTCAGCACTCCCGTGACCATGGTTGCTGTAAAGCAGCCGAAAGGCCGGGAATTTTAAAACATAAAAATAAACGCGATAAAATCCGTATTTTTTTTCATACATAAATAAAAATACTTATTATAGTAGTTACACTGAAGTGGCAATAATTCTCAATGACAATGAACGCGGTCGCATAATAATGGGATAAGTAAACAAACGTGTGCTGAAAACCGCGTGAATTAATAGTTTTTGTGACGTATTATATTTAAAAAAAAATCTTAGAACTAAAGTTGTTCTACCAAAGTGGTTTTTTAGAGAACCCTGTATAGAGACGAGAACTACACAACTGATATTCTGGATACGATCCTGACTCAATCACTAGAGCTCCTTCGACGGTATGACGAACGTCAAGATACTCGATTCCATACCCCCTGATCCACTTCCATGGAAACTAAACCAGGAAGCAAATAGCAACATCACCTCGCCCCCGAAAACACGCAATAATCGCCAGATATCGTACTACATTGCTGGTAATGGCCAAAAAATTTGGCGACCGGCCAAACAATGCCGCGAATGTATGAATGAGTGGCAGAAATACGTAGAATCGTGAATCTCGCGGAATTCTGTCGCTGAACATAATTAGTGGTCGCGTTTTCAATGTCAATGTCATGGGTTCGGGAACCCGGCTATTATTGGCTGCAGCGATCTATAATTTGAATACAATCATAAAGGCTCATTCGTAGCCGTCCTGAGGATTCCTCGTTTAGAGGCCAAACATGTGTCGAATTATATTTTTAAATGTGCTTCGTACCGCGGAGAATTGAATCTTAATTAAGGTCTTGACTGTCTCGATTCGATCGATTTTATTCGATCTTAGAGGACTTAGGTTAAGCTGGCTGCTTTAATTATCGATCAACTTGTTTGGTTTATAATTAGGATAGTTGACAAGCCGAGGAACAGACCTAACCCCCCTCCCCCCGAAATTCCTTAGACAACCCACCGTTTTAAAAAAGGGCTTACCAATAATAGTGTAAAATATTTAAGGGGTCCATCGATAGGATAAAAAGGCCACTTTCCCGAAAAAAATATATATTTGAACTTTTCAATAATACCACTACAAACTAAGTGAGCGGGAGAACAATACTGTATTGCTTTCTCACAATAAATCAAACACGTGTTCGTTATCACCTACTTGCAAAGCTCTTAAAATATTTCACATTGTTTTTGTTAAAATTTATATAGGTACTTACTAAGATCTCTGGTCGAGACCTCGACGCTCCGCGATATGAATTACTGGCTGCGACCTTGACCTTAGCTGTAACATTACGCGCAGATGCCTCTAATGAGTACCTACCCGGCTTTAGACTATAAATATCCTAGCCCAGATTACCAACTTATTCATGCAATCCAAAACCAATCAACCAATGGACCATTGAGTTCCTCTTGTCTTTCCTTGCTCCTCTATTGCCTGTAGTTTTCACGATAGATAAGATTATTATTATTATTTCTATCACCATAAACCGCCTCGAGTGTGGGTACCTTGACTCGCAGCCAACCAGACCGTTCGAGTGGATGATCCTGACCACAATATTCGCCAACTGCATCGCCCTGGCGGTATATACGCCATACCCTGCCAGTGATTCCAATTATACTAATTGGGTTCTTGTAAGTATAAATATCGTAAGACAAACCCACCAATTATACGGTCCCATACTAAGCAACGCTTGTATTATGGGTACCGCACAAGGGATTGGGGGTGAACTCCCTATAAATCACTTATATAGGTATTAAACGTCCATTGGGTCAGGTCCCACTTGGGTACAAACATTCGTGCTCATCACACAAAGTTTGTCCCTATCAGGATTCCAACCCGGGACCTTCGGCACAGAAAGCAAGGTCACTACCAACTACGCTAATCAGGCCGTCAAAGTCTGCCATAAACCTAGTCTTCAATATTGGACATAAGCTTAAGCATACTTCTTTGACCATCATGCATAGATATACTTCGACTTCTAAGTGCTATAGACATATATTTAGAAATTGATCTTACCAATAAACAAGTATCTTGGAAAATTGTTGACTTGAATTCAGCCATTCAGTTAAAATGTAGTGTGGTATACGACCCTTAACCATCGATTAACGAACTGCACCGATTTGGTGTTTCCAGGAGAAGATTGAGTACGTGTTCCTGGTGATCTTCACCGGCGAGTGCGTGATGAAGATCATCGCTTACGGGTTCGTGATGCATACGGGCTCCTACCTACGCAATGGGTGGAACTTGCTCGACTTCACCATCGTTGTCATTGGGTACGTTTAACTAAACCGTTTCTGTGATAACACCATAAGGTGATTCATCATCTTTATCTCTGTTCCAGCATGGTCAGCACAGTATTATCGAGTATATTCAAAGATGCATTCGATGTGAAAGCGTTAAGAGCCTTCAGGGTGCTGAGACCACTGCGACTCGTCTCCGGTGTGCCAAGTAAGTACCTTTCAGTTCTCTCGTATTGGTTAATACGACGGTACGGTTATAACCGTGAAATTGGGAAACTAAATAATAATAATACCAATTAATGTTTCATTGTTGGGCACGGACCTCGCCTGAATGCGAAGGGGATTAGGCCATAGTCCATCACGCTGGCTCAGTGCGGGTTGGCAAACTCCACGCGTCTTTCGAGGGGTTTTCTCAGACATGCAGGTTTCCTCGCGATGGGGAAATTAAAACGAAAAGGAACACCTTGTCCTAATAGCATTTTCTCCATATAATATTTTTTATATAAAATGTGGTGGGTGGATAATAATAATTACACCTTTAATTTCCCACTGCTGGGCACTGGCCTCCTCTCAATATAATATGAATAATCTTCTGTCTCTCTCTCCCTTCAGGTCTACAAATAGTGCTAAACTCCATCCTCAAAGCGATGGTGCCGTTGCTCCACATAGCATTGTTGGTGATATTTGTTATTATCATATACGCAATCATCGGGTTAGAACTCTTTTCGGGAAAAATGCATAAGAGCTGCTACAATAGGTATACAGGTACGGAAAATGATTATTTCTCAAGGAACATAATTTTATTATACATTTTTAAGGATGTCGAATTTGAATCCTGGCAGGAGCAAACTTTATGCGGTGAGCACAAATGTTTGTAGTCAAGATAAAAAAATGGATGATTTAAACTCCAATAACAAGTGAGATTCCATAAGAATTATAATAGCAGAACAAACTGATATTGAAGATTAATTCACTCTATTTGCGCTTTTTATCTATAGCACCTTCAATTATTTCCAGACGAGATTATGGAAACTCCACACCCATGCGACCTGGACAACGGATTCAACTGCTCCAAGATCGGCGAGGAGATGGAGTGCCGGGAGGGCTGGATCGGCCCCAACTTCGGCATCACCAACTTCGACAACTTCGGGCTGTCCATGCTCACAGTGTTCCAGTGCATCACGCTCGAGGGGTGGACCGATGTTATGTATAATGTAAGTACTGAGTTCTTGCAAGAAAAAAATCCTTCACATATAACTTCGGTCCAAAGCATCTGAATATTCTTTACCCCAATTATTCATCATTTTGAAGGTCCTACGATCATAGTCTTTTCTTGATTATTTTTTGGTATGTGTATCTTCTTATCACGTCTATGTATTACTTACCTGCTACTGTTTTTATGACTTTAGGTTATTCTTTATCATATTTATTTAGTCCCTCTTCTATAGGAGGTGGGACAGAATCATTGCTATCTTGTCCATAGACATTAGGTTATTACTTTATCAAAATATTTGTGACAGATATCACAAATCACCAGTTTTCATATTTACAATCTCCAAATAATTACGAAGGTCTGGTATTCTTCACTGGTATCAATCGCGGTATTTTTCTCAGATCCAGGACGCAATGGGTAACAGTTGGGAGTGGATATACTTCGTGTCAATGGTGATATTGGGAGCTTTTTTTGTCATGAACCTTATTCTCGGTGTGTTGTCAGGGTAAGTTTCCATAAAACTTATATATTCAATAAAGTCCAAATAGTCTTTGAACAATATAAAATAACTATACATTTTATATTGAATGTATTTAATGATGCTCTAACTAACGCTAACAAAACCACAGAGCTTAACTGCACTTCATACTTTTCAGAGAGTTCTCAAAAGAAAGAGAAAAAGCAAAAAACAGAGGGGACTTCCAGAAGCTTCGAGAGAAACAGCAGCTGGAGGAGGATCTGAAGGGCTACTTGGACTGGATCACGCAGGCTGAGTATCTAGAGCCGCTTGCTGACCAGAATGACCCTGTGGACCAGAAGAGAGACTATGGGATAGGTAGGTACTATTAAATATTCTTATATGGATGAAAAGAATGGATGCCTGATGATGAACGGAGATGTGGTCTGATGGAAAAATTGTGGAGTATCCTTACGCAATAATTTAATGTTGAGTTTTAATGATAATCTTACTAAACATTTTTTGCAGGAATTAACATTTTTTCAGGCCCTACACCGAACGAACACGATTCCACAGATCACCTTGGCATAGAGACGACCGAACAGCAAAAGGTTTCGATAGGCAAAGTGTGGAAGAAAGATTTTGATAAGGTATGTAACATAGCTATTCGAATACGGACCAACTTCCTTGCTTTATAAGGTATACAATAAAAATAGTGTAATATATGTCAAACGATGAATCAGTAAGTTATATGGGTCATGTTGATTCTTTTTAAAACAAGACTAACCTTTGGCTGCGCGCTCAGTACAGAGTGTAATTTTTTAAACGTCTAATTTATTTATTTCTTAGGTAATGTTATCTTTATAACCTACTGTTGGCCCTGTTAAAATATTTTACACTATTACTGTTAAACTTAACTCCTTACGAAACCAAAACACCACCGTTATACAAATGTGAAAGTATGTTTGTATGTTAGTTGAGTTGAGCCTTACACAAAAACGGCTGAATAGATTAGGTTAAATCTTAATGAATTTGGAAATGTCTGTAATAATAAATTGGCTACTTTTAATTCTTGAATCTACAAGGAGCGAGCGACGGATAAAGCGTACATATTTCATTGTGCAGGTAAATCGACGAATGAAGCGGGCGTGCCGCAAAGCAGTGAAATCCCAGACCTTCTATTGGCTGATCATTCTGCTCGTGTTCCTCAACACTGTGGTACTGGCCAGCGAGCATTACCAGTAAGTTATGGGTCTCAAAACAAGAACTTTTCAGCACCATAGTCCAAGGATATTTTATAAAACATATTACAATACCGCTTATTATCTGAGTCGATTCCTGAGGTAGCCATGCTCTGTCCGGATGGGGTTATTTTAAGATAATTGGGCTATTTAAAAAAAAAGGTTTAGTACACAAAATATTTATTTCCATGCAACACATGTTTTAAATATGCTATTCTTTCTTCGGGTGGGGGAAAATGTTCAAATGTTTTGTGTAGTGTGTAGAGCAAAACACACGCTAGGCCTTAGATCTGCAAAGTTTGTTAGTTGTCTGTGTGCGTATTTTTTTCCGGGTTAAAATTTTGTGAAGTACATATATATTTTTTAATAAATAGTAAAAAACACTAAATTTCATACCTAAATAATCAAACACTTCCGAATAACCAGAGCTATTGGTTAATCTGTGGCAGTACTGTCACTTGTACTGACGTCACCGTACCCCTCCCGCGCCGCGAAGCTTCCTCAGGAATCAACTCAGCGGTAGGATAACACTTGTTCACAGGCAGCCGGAGTGGTTGGACCTCTTTCAAGAGTATGGAAACGCATTCTTCGTAGCGCTGTTTACTTTGGAAATGTTAGTGAAGATGTACAGCTTAGGTTTACAAGTGAGTGGACATTTTAATGAGAATATTTGTTTCAACAATATAATGCTGAAATCTGACAATAATGGCTATTTTTAACCGACTTCAAAACGGAGGAGGTTCTTAATTCGGTTGTATTTTTTTTGTTACTATAAATTATTAAAATAATATAATAAAATACTTCCGTAATTATTTCTTTGCGAAATCAAGTCCGTAATTGAATATTTGTATATATATTACTGGTACAAATATACAGGATGATTTTATCTCAAAATTGACATTAACATTTTGTTTTTAGGGTTACTTCGTCTCCTTATTCAATCGATTCGACTGCTTCGTGGTGATCGGTTCCATCAGCGAGATGGTGCTCACTAAGTCAGAGGTGATGCCTCCACTAGGCATTTCTGTACTTCGCTGCGTGAGGTTGCTGAGGGTCTTCAAAGTTACCAAGTGAGTTTCACCACTGGTGGTACCAATACTAAATGGTCCTCAAGAAACGGCTAACACAGCACAAAAGTGTCACACTCATTATGGAATGACACTGGAATCGTAATAGATAGAGACTGATTACTTATACTGAAACTTTCAATCACGTTGTAATTGTTATACCATGTAGAGTCAATTGTGGTGGTAAACTTGACAGCCAGGTAGCAGGTTTTATTACAGCTATTTGAAGTAGAGATTGTTGGGATAATGTAAACTTTAGGAACAATGTTTTAAGGTCACCAAGTCTCACCTTAACAGTTAAAATCTCGACATCTTCGATATCATATGTTAAACTAAAACCGCCCAGTGAATTTTAACATACACTTTTATGGCTATCGTGTATCGGTAATTCATTCGTTTTCCTGAAATGAAAAAATATCTTAATTGGGTAAAAGAACCATGCCAATTATCTTTACGATATCAACTATCATCAAAATCTTTACGATAATTTTGTTTAGTAGTAGTGACACATATGGATGATAATTAAAAAAAAACATACCAAACTGATTTGCCACTCAGTGCTTGTTGTTTTCTGCAAGCAGAGATAGACGTTTTCACAATAATTGTTTATAATATTATTTTGATGCTCAGGTACTGGCGATCTCTTTCCAATCTAGTAGCGTCCCTTCTCAACTCCATTCAGTCCATTGCGTCTCTACTTCTACTGCTGTTCCTGTTTATCATGATCTTCGCGCTCCTCGGCATGCAAGTGTTCGGCGGCAAGTTCAACTACGACCCTGTAGAGGAGAAAGACCGGCACAACTTCGATTGCTTTTGGCAAGCGCTTCTAACTGTGTTTCAGGTATTTATACTCTTCAATATAAGTTCAAAGAGGAACTCTACTAGGTATTGTGATTCGTGCTGCTCGTTGTAAAGTCCTCATAAAATTCCTTTATTACCCTAAGATTGAAAAACATTTGCACATCAAAGGTTAGGATGGTAAGGTATATTTTTTTTATTTAATCTTAGAACATTCCAAATGTCAGCACTAGAGAATATTTCATGAACTATGAGTTGTTGTCAAAACTGATAAACCATTTTCGTGGCAGAATTTACCTAAGTCGATCAATTTACAGATTCTCACAGGTGAAGACTGGAACGCAGTGATGTATGAAGGCATCAAGGCGTACGGTGGCGCGGGCACAGTCGGGATCCTAGCTTGTATATACTTCATCATTCTCTTCATTTGCGGCAACTGTATCCTTTACAGATAGTACACCTACCCCCAAATTTATAGAATGTTTTAATACAATTACAACACTTATCCTTAGATAATATATTTTAAATTTCGGGGTAAATATGAATTTTGAACCTCAATAAGATATATCATCTTACTCTAAAATAGAATTTGACCTTTCGCATTATTTTATAATTATAATTATATAATTATTCCAGCGCTTTTTTTAATGTCCCACTGCTAGGCACGGGCCTCCCCTCAATGCAAGGGGGGATAAGGCCACCACGCTGGCCCAGTGCGGGTTGGCGGACTTCACACATCTTTCGAGGGGTTCTGTCAGATATGCAGGTTTCCTCACGATGTTTTCCTTCACCATTGCATTATTTTACTGACCAAAAAATATTCCTTGACAAGTTATCTTGCAGACATCCTGCTGAATGTGTTCTTGGCTATCGCCGTAGACAATTTGGCCGACGCTGAATCTTTAACTAATATTGAGAAAGAAGAAGGGGTAAGTAGCAATTCATTTTCGACTCTGTTGTCGTTTTTCTAGAGACCAATTCAAACTGTATTCTTATATTTTGGCGAATCATAGGGGGCTGAAGAGAAGGAATGTGGCAGTGTAGTGGCTACAGAAGGCGGACAGGTTGACACTGACGATGAATATATACAGGATGATGATGCGTACACCACAGACAAGTAAGTAATTATGAAAAGTAAAAAAATGTAAATTATGAGAAGTAAGAAAGACAATAAACTTTGATACGAGCTGGTTCATGAATCCTTGGTAATTTGAATTTCTTTATTGAATTCATAGCTCTGATAGAGAATATGAAGAAACAGGTTCAGAAGGCGAACAACAGGACGAGATAGACGACATCGAAGGAGAAGAAGTCTTAGAGGAAGAAATAAGTGGAGAAAGAGTCGAGGAGGAACAGGAGAGGGGAGAAGACCAGGAGATGATGGAAGGACACCAAAGGAATCATATAGGTATAATCAATTTTTACTTGGCATCTGCAATTTCAATGGATGATATCGGATTATCTATTTACTATCAACTACCGGCACTTTTGTGTGCTAAAAATATGTTTTAAAATGTGTGGTAATTAATCGGGTCAGCAAAAATGGGCTAGGGCCTGTTCCAAATTAGATTGTTATGGGTTTTAAGTAGTAAATACATAAGCTAACCAACCAAAAACAGTGAACACAGACTTCGATGAAGAGCCTCGACTGAAACGTAAGCCGACGACCTCGTCGGCGCGCCCTCGCCGCCTCTCCGAGGTCGATATTCACGACTCTAAGAAACCCATCCCTGATGCGACCTCCTTCTTCATATTTACTAAGACGAACAGGTCAGGGACCAGGGTGGATGGAGGCCGAGTTTAGATGTTATTTTTTCTCGTATTAATTGTTTTGTTTTATTTGTTTTTGATGGTTATTTATTATTGAGGTCAATTAACGAGTTCTATATAATTTCTTAAACATCTACTATTAAGTGGAACATTCAATCTAAAGTTTTCTTGTTAAAATAAGATTTTATCCACTGTTTTATATATTTTAAAGACTAGTTATCGTAAATCAAATCATTATGAGAAAAACTATACCATCAAAGACAAATCCTTTTTTACGCCTTACGTCTTTTTCTTCTTTCAATTTAATTACTACAATTAATTTACTATTTACAATTTCTACACCGTTTTAGCTAATTCCTACACTTGTTTTTGCATTTAATTTTATATCTTCGCATCACAATTTTAATTCACAATCTAGGACAAGTAGGTTTAACTTTACAGGGATTTCGGCATGGTCAATAGTGTTAATACTAGGATTAAAATAGCAATAGATGCTAGTGTAGAAAGTACCGTCATTTTTCTATCTTACAAAGATGGTGGGCAGTCTGAAGAGGAAGGCACGCTCGTTACGGCGAGGCCGCGGCGTGTGTCTGAGCTGAACATGACAAATCAGACGCCGCCAATACCGAACGCTAGTAGTTTCTTCATATTCTCACCGACGAACAGGTGATTGGTGGATGGCATCACCCCGTGGTACCCATGTCTCATTGTGACGATTGGCGTTGTGTTGTCTTTGCAGTGATTGGCTATCATCGACTATGACTGTCCCAATGTCTGTTGGAAACTGTATAAACTTAATCGTTTTAGTTTGTAAAGACATTTTTAGACCGGTCTGATTGGCAGGCAGATGGGTATCCTATAAAACCATACATTCCAATTCATGTCCCGATTTTCTACATCCAAAACTCTGTAATGAGATTGATTTCTACTTGTGAGTTAACATTCCTTTCAACTCTAGAACCTACTCCCTATGTTTCAAACCTTGCTGTATTATTTCATACCTTATCAAGATTATTTAAAGTACTGTTTCCAACATTGTCTTTGTCATCTATCGGTCCTCATCTTGCACGAAAGCCCCCTTCATTTGTGCAATGATTAAAGTTACAGCAACATTTTCTAGCAATGAGCGTAGTGGGTACCGGACTTGGATCCTATTAAATGTTAGGTTTGTTGTTTAGAAGGTAGGTCTCAAAGCATGCCCTGAAATCCCTTAGATAAATACCTAGATTTGATAGAATTCACCTTGAGCACGTAATTTAGAATGCATGTTATAGCATGCGTAGCTAAGATAACAGTAATATAGAGCATAAAAAACATTTAAGGACCTATTTTACCATGTCTCAACTAACCTTATCTACAACTTGTCTGACAGATTCTGTACGTACCATCTGGCAGGTATGCTCATTAATTTTGGTACAAGATTTTGAGCCGATAGTAAAACAGATCCTATGTATTTAACAGCTTGAATTATGTGCAAAAGGGAAACATTTTATCTGAATTATTACTTTTATTGCAATGTTGGTAAATGTTTGAATGGCATGTTATTAATTTAATTTTTGTTGCATATTATTAATGCATGTGCTTAATATTGTTCATATATTTTATTAATAATTTTAGCATAAGGCTTCTACGAACGACAAAACTTGGCACCGGATTTGTAGGGTGTAGCATCCAATGACTTACCAACTTCCCTCTTGACCTGCCGATGATTGGCTGCCAAGTCGTGCCGTTTCTAGCGGCTTGCTCCACCTTAAAGTGTATAAATAATGGCTTTTGGAAATATATTCAAGCAAGTACATGTAAACATCCACCAATTTTTCTATTACCTACATTACAAAATTTCAATACCAAAACATTCTTGCGAGAGTCATCATAAGATTCACGTTCAACGCCAGGTTTCGTGTGTTCTGCTACAAGATGTCTTCATCGTCGATGTTTAGCAACATCATCCTGGTGTGCATCATGCTCTCCTCCGCCATGTTGGCTGCTGAGGATCCACTGGATGCTGCACAGAACGGGTTTAGGAATTGGGTCAGTATGCTCCTTAAACTTATGACAAACTGATGCTAATTCGAGACGGTGGACTCGCAACTGTCGCTTATGTGGTTCCTGCAGCGGTTATGCTGAAAAAAACATTATTATGTGGCTCAAGCACGATCTCTGTACGAAACGTTACAGTAAATTAGCGCCTTCCGTTCTGCTCACATCGCACACTTCATAAATAAGAATGGCAGTAACATCATTCTTTATCAATCACGTTATGATTACATACGGAGTTCTTGCTTACCCTACTGAAGCTGTTCAACTGTTTTAATTATCTCTAACAACATCTTCACCGATGTTATGTTTCAAAATTTACTCTCGTGATGAGATAAAAAAATATTAAGTCATCCTAATATTCATTTTCAGCTCCTAAGTCAGTTTGACATGTTCTTTACGGGCATCTTCACCTTGGAGCTGTTCCTGAAGCTGGTGACTTATGGCCTCATACTCCACCAGGGTGCCTTCCTGCGGTCGGCGTTCAACGTCCTCGACATGCTCGTCGTTTGCGTCTCACTTGTATCTATGAGCTTCAAGTATGTTTGTCTCTTTTATTTTTTTTATTCCAGCATTCTTAGGTAAACATAAACCAATATGTTAATAATTATTTCAGATCGGGAAGTATTTCAGTAGTGAAAATATTGCGAGTGTTCAGGGTGCTGAGGCCTCTTAGGGCCATTAACAGGGCCAAGGGCCTTAAGGTCAGTAGTTTCTTACTTCTCTTTCAACGTCTTAAGCCTTAGCTACTTATCATAAAGCATTTTTTTGGAAATATAGAGAATAGATAGGTATCGTTGTTTACTTGGATAATGTAATGATATTTTCATGAAATTAAGGGCGCACCTTGATTATTTTTTTCGTGATTATAGCACGTTGTGCAATGCGTGATCGTTGCAATCAAAACGATCGGCAACATTTTGTTGGTCACGTCGTTACTGCAATTCATGTTCGCTGTCATGGGAGTCCAAATGTTCAAGGTAGGGGGCAACAGCTGCACAATCCTCATGGACTATATACCACACCACGATACAAGGCATTATAGTGTGGCCACGTGTGAATACACCATACAATACTACCATACAAAGGCTTTCCTATACACCTTTGGGTATCAGTTATTTTGTTTCATACACTTTCTTCTACATCTTGTCTCTACTTTTCTCTTATCGTACTCATTTCTCATGATCGCATTATTTTATCTTCTACTCTTATTACAATGAAAACATATTTTTTTATGTTTATTTTGTTCTAAAATCCCTATGAAATAATCTTTTTTACATTTTTATTTTAAGCTTCAACTAACACTTGGGCTACTTTATGTTACGCTACCGCTAAGCTTCCATACGAGACGTATTTGGAAAGCTTTGCAAATATACCTATATGTTTCATAACACTATGTGTCATGATAACCTTCAATTTATGTGTGATCTTTACTCGGGGTACTCCAACATAGTTAAACGGAACACTTAATTAAATATTCATTCTTACGAAATAAATTACATTACAGCATGCAACGGTGTTAGATCAAATAACATTCATCGGATCTTAGATATTAAAATCGCATTACATTTCAAGCATGACATCATTAACAATGACCCAAAGGTGTAGTATATGTTAGACCGAATCATCTAGATGACTAATGATACCTCCAAGTTAGATTTGATAACCGTGCCCCGTACCTTGGCGTTTAAAATACAAAGTTCTAACCCGACGTTGATCCTTCAGCCCCTGTAAGATATCCCATGTGAATAAAATTGGTTTGCTTGTTCCTCTATGTTCCGGCGCTGGTGGTAACCGGAAATGGACTTTCCCTGACCCCTGGTAACGTATATGCCCCGGCAATTAACATGCACTGAAATTCCTGGAATGATTTTGTAGTATGTGGTCAAATGTGTGATAGTAGCGATTAAGACTATAGGAAATATAATGTTAGTTACGTATTTGTTACAATTTATGTTCGCTGTGGTGGGTGTACAGTTATTTAAGGTGAGCCATGAGATGTATTGATTGTAGTCGACTAAAAAGATCTTCTAAGTTAAGGAAATGATGGGTTAAATGTTCTTGATACATTGTCAAGTAAACTACATAACTTTAACCATCAATTTGATGTATAGACAACCAATAGAGTGTTAACAAAATAACTTAAGAGTACCTTTAATTTAGAAGATCTTACAGCGCATGGTAATAAAACAAATTATTTATTAATTTAAATGTTCAATAGTATCTTGCATGTCTAAATAATCGTGTGAGCTGTCAGCTGTAAGATCATAATGATCAATTATCACAAAATATCTGACATTTGCTTCTTTGATTTAGGTATCATCATGAGAAATGAGTTAATCATTCGAGTAATGACATAATTTATTTAAAAACATTGGCTGCTGTAAATTAAATGTCGTGGCATGATACCTACTAATGATTAATATTGTTTGGCATAGATATAATCGCTGAAGTATTGTTTCAGGGTAAATTTTTTAAATGTAATGATATTTCGAAAATGACAAAAGATGAATGTCGGTGAGTACTTTTCATTTAAATAGATAAGTAACATAGATTAACAAATGCGTATTAAAATAGATTGAACCAAATAACCGTTGAGGTAGAAAGGTTCTAGAATTGTGACCACGAGCCAGAAGACGTAGTAAAGGACTGTACCCTTACAAGGTGGACCGATGATATCATACACGTCGGAGGAAGTCGTTAGATGAGTGTTACGGAGGACCGTGATGAGTGGAAGTCATTGGGGGAGGCCTATGTACCGCAGTGGACGTCTTTCGGCTGACGAATATATGGATAGAAGAACCAAATTAATGATCTATACATTTTCAGGGGAACGTATTTGGTGTTTGAAAACCGCAATTACGTAATAAGAGATAGAGAATGGAAACGTAATGACTTCCATTTCGATAACGTAATGAAAGGGATGCTCACTCTCTTCACTGTCTCCACGTTCGAAGGATGGCCAGGGTGAGTTAACTGGTCTTTAATTTGATGCAAGTCTTCTATTCATCCAGTGATACATTAATCTGCTCTAGTTCTCAACTCTTTAGCAAACAATGCGAATTTTCTTGAGTAGCCCCAATTGCTGAAATTATTCACTCAGAATCAAA
Source organism: Pheosia tremula (assembly GCA_905333125.1). Lineage (NCBI taxonomy): Eukaryota > Metazoa > Arthropoda > Insecta > Lepidoptera > Notodontidae > Pheosia > Pheosia tremula. Next base: position 603,908 of record HG995420.1, read on the forward strand.
TGGTCATGGCATCGTGATTATTTTAATGTTTTAAATTTATTAACCATAAAACTATTTACGAAACAACTCTTTTCGTATTTGCCCTGGGTGTGGGTCCTGGGTCCTGGATACTGGGATCAGCCCCAGTCCATTGTGCGGCACCTACACATAAAATAATCGTTGCTTAGTTTGGGACCACGTATTTATTGTTTGTTTCAGGTTATTGTATGTGTCCATAGACTCTAACGCCGAAGACCGCGGTCCCATAACTAACTTCCGTCCTATTGTTGCAGCCTACTATATTATTTATATTATTATAATTGCCTTCTTTATGGTAAGTCCCTTGAGAATCAGAATTTTCATATTTTTAATTTATTTAAATGTCACAAAATCATATGATGAAATTGCACCGCATGTTTGGTATTCCATTCTTGTGGTGAAGAAGGGGCAAGAAACTCCATACCTGCTCTTTTTATAAGCATGTTATGATTTTTTGTGTAGTACATTTATTATGAGTGTAAGAACAATGTAGGATCAGATCTAGGCAGGTATAAGAAGGTATCTAAAATGAACTGTTAGTAAGTATAAAATTATAACTGCAGCCTCTCTACAAACCATCAGATTTTCGCGCATTTTAGGCACGATTTCCGAACTAAATATCTTACAGTATTTCTATTTGTCCAGGTTAATATATTCGTCGGTTTCGTCATAGTGACATTCCAAAATGAGGGCGAGCAGGAGTACAAAAATTGTGAGTTAGATAAGAATCAGAGGAATTGCATTGAGTTCGCTTTGAAAGCTAAACCGATTAGAAGGTGAGTCTGAACTTGAATAGTCCACTTATACACTAACCCCGAAATTTATAGAAGATTTTGTCAATTCACAACGATAATACAACGCAACTTTATTACAATTGCGGCAACGGCAGACCAATTTAAGCAGCTCGTGCCGACGGTCAACCAATTGATCAAATTTCGGTTTTGACCACTGAGGCATTTGCCTTCTCACTCTGGCTACGCCTCACCAGTTAGTTACCATACAATCGTTCGTGTTCATATGGCTAAGCGGTCAGGATTAAATGGATGCCTAGTCCGCGGGCTCCAAAGAGCCATCCCGTATCGACATGGAGGCTGTCTACTACGTGGTAATCTTAAAGAGACCCAAGAGGGAGCAAAAATAAGCCGAAATTTCAACCTTCTTGCTTTCGCAGGTATATCCCAAAGCATAGAATCCAATACAAAGTGTGGTGGTTCGTCACCTCGCAGCCTTTCGAGTATGCGATCTTCGTGCTCATCATGATTAACACGATCACCTTAGCGATGAAGTACCACAACCAGCCGCAGGAGTACAGCAAGGCTCTAGACATGCTGAACATGCTGTTCACTGCCGTGTTTGCTCTAGAATTTATATTTAAACTGGCTGCCTTTAGATTTAAGGTTAGTGGTTACGTGAGTGATGAATGCAAGGATGGGGTTGCTCTACATGGAGACAGGTCAATACAAATTAGCTACGATAACTACTACGGCTAGGCTGTCTCTGAAATGAGATAAGCAAATTAACATATTTGGTGTATCGAGGTAATTTGCACGTAAACGTTTGAAGTATGCCGCATAAATTGGGATATATGACTAGAATATTTATATTGAAAAAGAGCATACGAACAATAATAAGATTGAACAGGATAAACCGTAGTCAGTAGCTTTCAATATTAATTTAGTGTTTCACACATTTTTCTAATATAGGATACTGTCGTGGTAATGATTGTTTGGAAAATGGAGTTTGTTTGTGTTGTGCATAATGGTAAATATATTTCGAGCTTTCTTCATCCAGAATTACTTTGGCGACGCGTGGAACACATTCGACTTCATCATCGTACTTGGAAGCATTATAGATATAGTTGTATCGCAAGTGAACGAACTCAAGAATCAGGTAACCAATCACAAGCACGCAACTCTTATGATACACTTACTAGAGAAACCACTGTCACTACAGTAAGCTGTGCAATTTTGGAATGCCAAAGTTAACTAGCCGTATGTTTATGCAGCAACAAATACTAGTAAAGCTGAAATACTAAAGTTACAAAACTGTGATCGTCACATCGAATAAGATAGCAATAGTCAATGGTACTTTGGTACCTATTAACACTCCAACCGGGGTAGGTGATCAAAACGAATTGGTACTAGTACCGCTGGTTGATTTTGCCATTCCAAAATATAGATAGCAGTTACTGTCCCGAGCATGGATGATATTGATGTTGTAATAACAGCAAAAGCTAATGCAATCTCACTCATGCCACGTATCGGTGCAGCTGAAATATCTACTGAAGAGAACTATTGATTTCAGGGCAGTGGAATGCAAAGGACACACGTCGTTAAGGTTAGTTCCGCTTTCACGCTCAGTATATCAAATTGTAAAGGTAATTTTCTGAAATCCTACAAAATAAAACAAAAATTGTTACTAACAAAGGTACGGAAATGTTTGAATGATATTTAGACCTCCAGTCAAAGCTTTGATGTATACAGCTACATGAGAAAATTACCTTTATAAATAAACTAAAACTAGATAAATATGTATACGTTCCTAAACATACACCTAATAAATCTCGTCTGCACTGACCTAATAGTTCTAGTATAAACCAAAATCGCTTTAATCGTTGTATGAACGCAGGCAGATAATGTCAACGAAGCTTTAGATGTAACTGTATATGGGACAGTAACACTAATGCAAACGATGTAAGGTATACTTCTGATTACAAGGGGGAGTGAACACACAGTACACTAGACGCACTTAAAAGCACCGATGAAATTTAAAGTAGAACTTATATAAATGTAATATATACTATATCGAATGCTAGAACTTTAATCGGATGACTAGTCGACATATATTTTTAAAAATATACATTTGTGATCATCATTGGACTTACTTATTGGTCATGTTACAATATAAAAATCCATATGTGCTTTAGAACCTTTTAATTAAATATATTCATTGTGCTGTTTTAAAAGAATTCAATTGAAAAACCTCAATCTACAATACTTATCAATATATTTATTAATCAAACTTTGATTCCGCAAAAAGCCGACATAAATCTAATGCTGAATTAAAACTTGTAGGAAAGCTCAATACCATCTATTAACTTCTTTCGGCTGTTCCGTGTGATGAGACTGGTGAAGCTGCTCTCACGCGGCGAGGGCATCAGGACTCTACTGTGGACCTTCATCAAGTCCTTCCAGGCGCTGCCGTACGTCGCCCTACTGATACTCATGTTGTTCTTCATCTATGCTGTCGTTGGAATGCAGGTTTGTACTAAACATATGGAAGTATCCTTGAAACCAGACAGATAAATCACTAACACTGGTCTTCTGCTCTACTTCCACTAATGAGAATCTCTTATGATTTGATTACAGGTGTTCGGCAAAATAGCGATAAACGACGACTCACCGATCACCAGGAACAACCACTTCCAGACCTTCCCGCAGGCTCTACTCGTGTTGTTTCGTTCAGCTACAGGTATCACTCGTGTTTCAGAAGTAAAGTCGTTCTTAACTTTCACCCTTATCCTGGTAGACTTATGATCATACTCGTATAACGATTCGTAGGTGAAGCATGGCAAGATATAATGATGGGCGTATCCCCTGAGCCCGAAGTGAAGTGCGATGACAACTACCACGAAGAAGGCGATGTACCGGAGGATAGCGGTGGCACCTGCGGGAGCGTGCTCGCCTTCCCCTACTTCATCTCCTTCTATGTGCTATGCTCCTTTCTGGTTAGTCAATATATCTCTATCATTGTATTCATGATTCTCTCTCCACACGGACTATAATATCTTTGGAAGATTGGAGAGAAAGAGAGAGTTTTGGACTGATACAATTTGTTTAAACCGTGCATGTGTTTTCAGATCATTAATTTGTTTGTGGCCGTCATTATGGATAATTTCGACTACTTAACTAGAGACTGGTCGATATTGGGACCACACCATTTAGATGAATTTATAAGGTCAGTCTTACTTCTGGCAATTATTATTATTTTATATTTGCGTATATATGTTCTTGTAACAATTCTAATCTTGATTATTGTTCGTAGGTTATGGAGTGAATATGATCCCGATGCAAAGGGTAGGATAAAACATTTAGACGTAGTTACATTGTTAAGGAAAATAAGCCCACCATTAGGTAAGCCTTTTTTATTTAGTGTAGTACACACACTTAAGCGTTTTATCACTATTCTTATATTTATTCCATCCGATATTTTTGCTGTCTTCAGAGCTTATAAGCTTAAAAGCCAATTGAAATTTTGCAGTATGTACCCATTTGATGTTTTACGTTATTAGTTCTACATTCATTTATTTGCAATATGTTAATCATATCATTTAAATCCTAATTTACATCAGGTAATCACTGGTTTGTCAAGGACTACAGATATAGTTTGCCTCTGTCAGGTTTCGGTAAGCTGTGTCCTCACCGCGTGGCATGCAAGCGGCTGGTCTCCATGAACATGCCCCTAAACTCAGACGGCACTGTGCTCTTCAATGCCACACTCTTTGCTGTTGTTAGAACATCACTGAAGATTAAAACTGATGGTAAGTGCAGGGAAAAGAAGGAGATGGGCCCACCACTCACTCTCGTCCTTCACACCTTCCTAATTTAAAAAAATATTCGGCTCGTCTTTCGTCTCTAAAGAAGGTATCCAAGCCGACCTAAGGGTCGTCCTAAGCGTCGAGGTCTAGTTGGACGATTTGGCTGCGAATGAGTAACGCAATGAAATGCAATGCTGATTCGAACAATAGATCTTGATGTTCTCCTAGTATCTATAGACCTAGACAAGTTTTCACTTTTCGTGCTTCGTCATTGTAACATCAAATAAAGTAATTTGGGGTTATCAGAATTGTGAAAAAGTCACACAATTGTGACCTCTAGTCTTTAGTCTATCAAAGGTAGGCCTATAGACTTTTGAGAAAGGAGTTGCGTCATGGAAATATCACTTGATCAGCCAAATCAGACTACAGGAATCCTACCTCAATACAGACGAAAAATAGATAAAGAAAAAGGAAATTTGGAAAAGGCCCCTAAAGAAGAAGATACAATTTTAAACTACACACATGTGAAATTACACACATGTTAAATTAAGACAACGTTTATCCTTTTCTGGCAGGTAATATAGACGACTGCAACACGGAACTAAGAGCAGTCATAAAGAAGATATGGAAGCGGACGTCCCCTAAACTGCTGGACCAAGTTGTCCCCCCTCCGGGCGATCCCAACGAGATTACCGTCGGCAAGTTCTACGCCACCTTCCTAATACAGGACTACTTTAGAAGGTCAGTTGATTACCATTTGATAGAGAATACAGAGATTTTTGAGTAGAAGACATTTTATTTTTGTAAGGCACAATATTGAAAACAAAATAGCCTATATTTAGATGATCTATGATTGAATACCCAAATTATAGTGTATTACAAAAGTAATGATTTGTTAGTGTATGACGGAGCTGGCTCTAGATGTTAACATTCTTTCATAAATTAGTAAATGGATGTACTTGTTTGCAGTATTTTTACCTTATACTCTATTTTTTTTTTCTGAAGTCAGCTAAATCGCAAACTTTATAGATGTCGCAAATTGATGGTACATACCATGTTTTCCATAAAATTACAGTCTAATAACAATGTAAAAAGCAATATCTGTTCAGAAATGTTATCAAATAATGTTCGTTCAAATTGTTTTCTCTGTATTTATTTCACATTGTTTAATTCATTTTGTTTATACTTTCGGTTTAACATTGACATAAAAATTTCTGTTTCATAGGAATCACGCGTAAGTAACAATCAGATACGTTATACGTATGCGTAGGACAGAATGTGCCCCTTTTAGTGTTTTATCATACAAATGTTGACATGCCCCTTGCGATAGTTCTAATAATAGTGATCAGAGAGTCCCCGAGAAGAACCTGGAATTTTGGTTCTTCAGACTGTTTTTCCCCGCATGTCACCCATCATTATGCCTCAATATAAATAATCTTTGGCATATAGATGTTAAGCATCCATTCTCAGAACTGTTTTGAATTCAACCACAATGTAAAGCTATGTTTAGCATGCAGATGTTTCCGACAGATCCAACTACCAGTTTTATCATTTCCAATTTTGCGTTTCCCGTTGTTATATGTTGTGTTTTGTGTTTCTTTTTGTGAAAAATATTTTTTTAGACTAGGTAGTAGGTAGTTTTATGGAAATTTAGGCATTTTGAACTCTCCAAAAGGGGCATATAGCATTTATATTGGGTTATCTAGATTAGATTTACTTTTTGATGCTGTTATGTATAATGCGGATAGACAATCAGTCATTTATAATTAATACAGTAGATAGAGACTTTATTTAAGAACACGACACATTAATATTAACTTGGATACATAGCATAGTTACACAATGAACATATCACGGAGAATGAATTCCTAATGATACAAGCAAAATTTAATCCAACTCTCTAAACCGAAAGGTTCAAAAAGCGAAAGGAGCAGGAGTTGAGACAGAACGATGAGCAGAACCACCAGATGACGCTGCAGGCTGGCCTGAGGACGCTGCACGAAGCTGGGCCCGAACTGAAGAGGGCAATATCGGGGAACCTGGACGATATCTCTGCGGAGTGCGATGTGCCTATGCATAGAGTAAGAACACGTTACTAAGGCTAGCATAGCTGTTTTATCATCATCTGTCTCGTTTTTATCCATTATCTGTTCAATGGAATATGTTTTTACCTTACATTCATCGCGAGGTTTTCTTATACTCACATTTACCCCAACTACTTTTATCACTCTTAACCATCCTTCCATCTATTATCTGTTCTTCCCCACGTTCTGTATCCATCCACATTTATACATTCCATGTTTTACTAGTACTGTTAATTGAATTGATTTTATTTCATTAACTATATATGCAAATTACACTGATTTACAGAGAAATCACTCACTTTTCGGAGGAGTCTGGTCCAGTATACGAAGACATGGGCCCAACAGACACTTCCACAGACATAGGAAACATGGAGAAGCTCCTGCGGGTATGTTACCGTGACAACCATTCAGACTCTCTACAACTCAAATTTAAATATGTTTTTTCTTTTTGCACAATTATTTTTCAGAAATCGTCGGTAATCACTTGAGTTCCATGATGCAAAGGGAGTATGGAGTTGGACCACTACCTCTTACACCAAATCTGTAAGCATGATATGGCAGATGTTTATTATTTTAATAAAAACATCACTGACTTAGGGAGATAAATCAAATGTTACTGATCAAATTACTTTCCTTTAGGGCAAACGGACAACCAAAGGAACAAATACCACTGAGGCCACTGATATTCAATGGAGAATCAGAGAAAATCTATCAAGTACTCGAGTGAGTAGACTTTTCCTTCCCACCATTACCACATCATGCATTTAAATAATTCCTAATAATACATAAGTAATTAGGTACTAGAAGTCTAAACTGCAAATGCTTGTATTACAGAAGAACCACAAATGACCTAAAGAATACAATTTATCAAGGTAGTGAAACGTGTGGTTTTAGTTTACATTTTAACTCAAGTTTGCGATCACTCACCTAAACCAGAACTTGCTTTGTAGTCGAACAAAATGATACATCGATTACTGTCTAAAAGATATAACAGGTACACAAACTGAAAAGTCATAAATACGATACCAAGATATTGTTCGGTTCCATGCGCAGTAAAACGATATTATCCATTGACCGCAATGCAAGTTCACGTTAACACAACTAACACGACTGCCCTTTCTGACTGCTTGCGCGTGGATAACGGTACGTACTCACAGCAACCAAAAGTCCAATTACCCTGAGATGCTCGGCCAAATCGGTCTCGCTTTCGGCTGCGTCAACTACCTGTCGACGCCGAGCGAGGGCGCGACCGCTTCGAAACCGACGCCCACGGTGTCAAGACAACGCGTCCACCCGGAGGACTCCGTGTCAACCAGGGAACGACCGACGACACTGAGACGGGCGTCCACAGAGGAGAAGTCTCCATCACCGATCACGTTCGAGACTATACAGCCGAAGATATCGCCGCTGCTGGCGAGCGCGTGCACGCCGACTACGGAGTCGCGGACGATGACGTTATATGGCTACAACGCGGCTGCGAAACTGCCGTTTGCGTTCTCACACGCGAAGGAGCGGGCATGCAGGGGAGCGGAGCGGCGCAGCCTGCGCACGCTGCGGCCGGCACTGGGGGCGGCAGGTCGGATGGTGCGCAGCGCCTCGTCGGGGGCGGCGGGCCCGCATGCGCCAACCGCTCGGCTTGTAGATCGCCCGCACTCGCCAGGTCCGCACTCACAGGGAGCTTCCTTCTTACACTACTCGTTTCTTAGTAGGATGACTGTACGTCACTGGCAAATAGCTGACTCTCTGTCTTGTTGAATACCAAAAAATCGCCCAAAGGATTCTCTCATTTAATTTTCGCCAGTTACGAAGTCGTCCGACTGAATCAACGTTTCCGTAAATATTAACTATATTTTTTGTTGGTGTGTATGTTTTTTATTCATGTTAAATGTTTCTCTAGTTGGACTATGTCTATTTGTTTGAGTAAATGTCTAATCACTTGTTTTTGTGAGAAGGGAGCTTTCTATTATTTTAGAAAAGTTACCATTGCCACTCACTGATGGGAGTTCGAAGCTTACAGGATACGTAGCAGACAAACTTATACTGATGGTATTGAACACGACACATCTTCACACCTCAGCTTCAGCTAATTTCATGTACTGTAATATCACAACATCAACATCAGAAACTCACATTTGCACAAAAAATAATAACCTATAATTTAAATTAAAATGAACAGCAAGTGACTAATGTAAAGTAACATCAGGCTCATCATTCTGGCGATTAGCATGAAACTAACATCGAAGAGCTAAATAGTGTTGCATACGTTAAGGTTAAAGCTTTTAGAAGATTTAAAATTTGTTTTTATTGAAATGTTTGTATGATTTGCACGAGGGTTTCTTTGGAAGATCATAAATATTCACGAGGACGCTAATTGATTTAGAGTAAATGTTAGTGAAGTTATTGACAATCATTGCTTAGACTATCATTACAGGCTAGCTTTTACGAGCTTTTGGAGATTTAGAAAATATTATAGTTTAGTACATTTATATTGAAATTATCCAAAATAAAAGGTATGTTTATTTTTATTTCACTTTGAATTTTAATTAGATTTAGATATAATTTATATCCTTATAAAAATATCAGAATGAATAGTTAGATGCTCAGTAAGTTGATCGACAAAATTTTAATGATATCGTCAACTTAAACATGAGTTGGAAATTAGAAGGTCATAATGTATTACAGAAGGCGATAACTCAGGCCGTGGCGTCGTGTCGCTACCCGGCAGTCCCCGCGGGAACAACTCCTCGGTGCCTGTGGTGGGCTCTGCCGAGAGTCTTGTCACCAGAGTACGTAAAAGTATTGACAGAAACTTGACAAAAAGCCTAGCCTATATCCAACTTAGGAAAACCCAGAGCATATAAGACTAAGTTTTTTTTTTTTTCTTCAGGTGCTCACACAGCAAGGTTTAGGGGACTACTGCGATCCTGAATTCGTGAGAAACACTTCGCGAGAGATGCAGGAGGCGCTCGAAATGACGCAGGAACAAATGGACAGGTAATTTATTATCATTCAAAAGAAAAACATTAACATTAAAAAACATTAACTTACTTAATAAACTCGTACACTAGAGTCACTGATTAATATTAAATTAATAGCATGTAGTTGACGCGTATGTTAGGACAGAAAGTGTCTAAATTGACGGGTGACTATGACTCTTTCACAATGTTCGACTGACTTGACACACATTTCTATGGATGCCACTGGCGAAGGAATTTGATGGATTTGACCTAATATCGATTATTATTATTTAGTGTATAGTATACTTATTTATAAAAATATAAAGGTTGATTCAGAAAAGGTATACTAAGCCTGGAGCATGACCTTATATAGCGCATTTGTCATTATAATGTGAACTCAGAATTTCGAGGTGTCTATTTAAAAAAATACATTATATTCTCGATAAAATGATAATTGTTTGACAGTGATTTTTTCTTGGTATTTTTATATTTTAACTAGCTGTTGCCCGCGACTTCGTCCGCGTGGTATTTAACAACGTCTCAACCGTTGGCAACAGCCTGCTCGTGTTCTGATCCCGCGGGACGCATTGCAGATTGTTGCTATCAAACTTTAAGCAGGCGCAGCGCTGCAACATTGGTTTTAATTTTTTTTCGAGAGATCCAATTTTTTTTCTAAAATAAAAGTAGCCTAAGTTACTCCTTGTTACATCAGCTATCTGCCAGTGAAATTCCCGTCAAAATCGGTCTAGCCATTTCAGAGATTACCCGGAACAAACAGACAGACAGACAGACAGACAGACAGACGGACAGACGGACAGACAGACAGACAGACAGACAGACAGACAAAAATTGTAAAAAATGTTGTTTCGGTATAGGTAACGTGTATACATCCAAATGCACTTAGTAAAAGGCGGTTATTTTAATATTACAAACAGACACTCCAATTTTATTTATATGTATAGATTACTACACCGTAATGATCACTTCGTATAATGCTTGCTACAGGGCAGCGCACCAGTTGATGATAAACGAGAAGAACGTAAAGCAAGCTCAACACCAACAACCCCAAGTTGTAAGTATTTAATCTAACACATACGGCCAGCTAATGCTATTAATAATCTAACTTGTTTCAGCTGAAAACTTGCTGCCATATTATATGACGAATGTATAGGGTACTATTTGGGTTATAGGGCGACATCTTAGCCCGACAGTACCACCCGTTTCATCAGCCCGCGACGATGCCGCCGCCGCCCTACAATCGGTTATAGCACCCGCCCCTAATGAGGGCGCGCCGGCGCCGGCGCGACAAGGCTGCGCGCGAGACGCGACCAGACGTCACGCACATCATAAGAGGAAACGTAAACGCAAACCAGTGCTGGTTTAGTCAAATTCTATTATACAAATATTCGTTCAAGAGAATCGTTGGATACTTTCAATAACCGTTACAGTAACGGCCTCGAGAGATATTTCTCGTGATTCAACTGTGCTCAAATTTGTTTTTTTTTTGACCAGGCGGAACACGTTAGGGTTCGTAAATACTTTTAAAATGTCTACTGTGAACTGCACAGGTAAAGTGAGATTGTAGGTAGTTGTTTAGTATAAAATAGTGTACTATTAAATCAAGGGCCAGTAAGAATAATAAATAATGTGGGTACCTCCTGAGATACCATTAATAATGATAATTCAAAAATATTGGCTCGTTTAAATTCTTAATTAGAAAATTTGTAGGGTAAGTTTTCGAATTCTGAGAGCGAAAAGTAATTATCTCGCAAAACAATAATAGCTAGAGGTACCTAAGTAATTACTTCGAGTTCATTATGTGGAATAAACTTGTAAATATGTTATAAAAACTTATGATTTCACATTATAATATGTAGAAGTACATCAATTGCACAGACTTATTAGAATATTCAGACAACACACGACTTGCGCTACAATCCAGCTACCTCAAACAAATCTGTTCTAACGTGTACACACACGCACACATTTAAAAATACTATGTCCAAAACTTCTTAGTCTATGCCAGAATTGTCGCGGATTTCATCGCGATCTCCATCAAAGTCTATTGTATTAGTTGCTCTAAGAAATTGTCTATGGTTTGGCGGGACTTTAAGGTTTTTGACAAGTGAAAATTGGAGGTTGAGAAGAGAAGTCGAGCAAGCAAGATGTAAGGTTTTGCTTGGTGTAATGGTGTGCATAAGTGTCTAGTTGTGGTGCAAGAGTGAAGTACACTGTACAAGGCCTAGGTAAGTCCTTTATTACACCACTGCTTACTAGAAATAGAGAGACGACACTGACCCACTGTTGTGGTGGTCATGCGATTGAGTAGCCTTGATTATAGTCTAACTAGAAAGACTATAGAGCTGTATGAAGGCCGCCTCTCATACTGAGGTTATGAGAGGGGCGTTTGAGAGTCCTGAGCACCGAGATTATGGTGGAAGGGAAGAGCTGTAGGGGTGTGTGTGGAGGCTCATCGAGGGGATCGGAGGATCCTACTGGCTGGTGCTCAGGTTAATCGAGAGAAGCAAAACAGGGAAGCCCTGTACCGCGATGAGCGCGGCTCTTGATGAAGACAACAGAGTGTCGAGTTAGTACCGATAGAGAGTTCGGTACTAAAGTTAAGAGTTACAGAGTTTTGAGGTTACATCATATGATTTCCATAGTGGTGGATCAGTGTTGCTATATTACATATTTATTTTATTGATAGTTGAACCCGGTGCCCGCGACATTATGGTGGAGGTGCTCGGTCTAATCATGAAATAAAGAATGTAGTACATAAGCAAGAAAGTTAAAATAAATCACAGTAAAAAAAAAAAAAAAAAAAAAAAACCATAAGAACTGCACTTTTCTTTTGTCTTCGGGAGGTCTGTCATCTCAGTGTCCCTTCAATGATAGAGCTGTCAACCTGGACTAGTTCAGGTAGACTATTGTTTGACTCATGAGTAGAGAGCTGTGGCCATGTTAATGATTATGAAGTTGGTCAGACCCCAATTAAGTTGGGGAGACCTAGGTCAAGGTGCATTAACCCATTAAGTTGGGAACCGAAACCATGTTATAAATCTTAACTTGGCCAGTTCTGAGTGCTCACCCACAAGAGAACGGGCACAGAGATAAAGAGATTATATTTTTATGTTGAGATCAGTGAAAAGACATTGTTACAGAGACAGGACAAGAGATGAGGTGACAGCTTCATTTTACGTAGACAAGGTGGTTAATTTTTAATTATTTTGATTACAATATTGATTTCAGCTCCTTATACTCACATGAGGTTGCTGCATGTTTGCCGACAAGTCTACGGAATAATATTAAAATTAAATAAAAGACAACTAGAATTGGTTTTATTACTTTCCTAATAAACATAATGACGTTTTTTATTTTTGATGTTGCGTTCCGTTTTTACGTCGGAAGTGCTCCCAGTCGAACATTCAATCAAACGAGAATATCATCTTTTGTGATGACAGCTAGTACCCACGGCCGCAAAATATAATACATATAAAAACAAAAGTATTATCCTACCATGTATGGAATACTGTGAGGTTTATGGAACATGAAGACAATAGCGTTAAAATTGTAATTTGCCGCATTATACAGCGATATTCCCGCGTCCGTTTCCGGAAAAAAGTTTACGGTGTGATTGTAATTTTCGAAAAGTTCTGAAAAAAGATAAATACTGAAGTGGAATGTATGTAAAAGTGAAATTTATTGCATTGTTTGTGTGGATCGTAATTAGCAAGAGAAAAGTTTCCATCAGCGGTGTTTTCGGGTTAGCCATACATACTTGGAGCCCTGTCGCCGGCATTCGAAGTCGCCAGTTTTCTTATTGGTACCGTCGATCGCCGGGCCCGAAGTTCGAGTTACAATAACGCGAGGCGTTAAAGACTCACCCTTACGAATATAATAGAATTGCATCATGAATGAAGCCCTACTTCTACGCTTGACGCTGTTACAAACAAGGCTGAATGAAGCTGTAAATCAATCAATTGAAACATGTGAGCGATCACAGACAAGTGGTGTAACATTAGAAGAATTGAACAGAAGTACAGCTCGGTTAAAAATCCTGACAAATAAAATTCAAGAAGAAGTACATATCTACATACAACAAAGCACTGATATTTCTCAGGATTTAGTGAGGGAAAATACACACCTTCAGCTCAAGGCAGAAGAGATAATTATCAACTTGGATACCATATTGAGATCGGTGAATTCTCATGGAGAACCCATACAAACAAAATTACCTAAACTTTCTCTTCCTATGTTTAGTGGAGATATATTAAAATGGTATGACTTCTGGGACCAATTTGAAGCTAGTGTTGATACGAAAACCTTACCAGATGTGGAAAAGCTTTCCTACCTCATCTCATCACTTCAAGGCACTGCACTAGAGGCTGTTCAAGGTTTAGGTACTAATACTCAAAATTATAAGATTGCTGTTGATACTTTAAAAAGACGGTTTGGAAATAAAAAGGTATTAATTGATTCACATTATGAAGAACTTCATAATCTTAAAGATAATGGATCATCAGTTGAAGGATACCGAAAGATATTAAACAGTATTGAAAAGATTCTAAGAATATTACAAGCACTAGGAGAAGATATTGAAAATAACCACTTAAGATTTACTATTTTGAGTAAGTTCCCGGAGAAAATCATATATGAACTAAACCTGACCTTAAAAGGAGATGATTCAGTGAAAGCTATCAGGGAACAACTAGAGCTAATAATTACGGCTATGGAACTATCTAAGAAAACTGCTTTAAAATATGGAGAATCTTCCAGTATGACCGAAAAAGAGATGTCTACGACCGAAGCTTTGTTTGTTGGAGAGAAGAAAAGATCATTTTCTTCAAAACCTAAAGTTCCATATTGTGAAAACAAACGAGGCAAGAAGCACGAACTTTTCACTGAAGCTAAGAAATCTGATATAGCAATTAAGCACTTTAGAAATAGCTGTATATTCTGTGAAGAGTATCATTTTAATGATTTATGCAAAAACTACCCAACCTTAAATACTAGAAAGAAACAATTGGGAGCTAGATGCCACTTATGTTTTAAAAATGGACATTACTTCAAGGAATGTGAAATGAGAAAAAGGTGTTACCATTGCAATGGCACTCACAATAGAGCTCTTTGTCCCAAGAAATTTGCAGACTGCCACGGGGACGATAAGCAGTCAAACACTGGAGATAATTTGTAGGCTTCTGCTATATAGTGGTTGGCTATTTAGCTATATAAGTCTACAATTAGCAAATGATTATGTCTACAAATGGATAGAGAAGACTAGTTCATAATATTTACATTGGGCTCAGATGAACCAACAAAAACATTAAGTCCATCTGCTAAAGTTGAAATAATTATTAAGAGAGTAGTTCGAAAGTTTTAGTTAATGTTGTACCACACATTACAGATAGAATATCTGTGCAAAAGATATTAAACAAAGTTAAATGTGATTGATTGAAGGAGAAGGAATTAATGTGTGGAGATGATTATTATTTTTCATTTGTTAAGTCAGAGAATATGCAATTATAAGATGATTTATATTTGATTAACACAGATTTGGTCTGGCAGATTAAAGGTTTCAGAAAAGCAGAGAGCCAAGCATTCAAAAGAGAAGGGAACCCTTGGTTTTTTATGGAATTTAAAACAATGTTTCAAATATGGAATACAGTGGAGCCTTGTTTAGAGAATACTATACAAAGAGATGTATTACAAACAATACCAAAACTATTCTTCCAAGACCTTTGGTTTAATGGACCTGATTCTCTTACTGAGTTAGAGGAAAACTAACTTGTGTTTGGTTCAGGAGGATCAGGATTTCACGGATAATCCAGACTTCATAGAAAATCATGATACCCTGGAAGAATTTGAATTGGATAGTGAAGAGTGTGTGTGGTGTCAGGCAAAGAGACACACCTCACAAGAAATTTTATGTAGTTGTTAGTATACCTGGATATAGATGGTATATTAAGATGTCATAAACAAATAACATATACCACCTGGCTGTATGATAAGAAATATCCAGCTCTCATTCCTAAAGACTGTGAGTATAGCAATAAATTAATACAAAGTATTACTATGAAATAATGAGTGGTCTAGTGAAGCACTGCATGAAGCGGACCCTAGAGAAGCACATCCTCAGAGAATCACAACTTAATATTTTGGCCAAACAAATCGAGAGCGTTATTAAAACGCGCCTGTTGGCCAACCAGCAGACTTCCTTACGCTATGAAGATGTTTGTCTCTAAGCTCTCCTAGTAATAGAATGACAGACGAAGGAACAGTAACGAAGCAAGCACTTATAGAATGCTGGAAGAGAGGGCAATGATGAGTGATTTTAAGAGAATGTTCATAGTTCATCTCATGTGTTCGAGATATAGTGCAAAGAAAGAGTGATCCGAAGAACAGAAACAAGTGGAAAGTTGGTCAAATTGTTTCATTAGTGAATGATGCTGATGGTGCATGTTGTGCAGCCAAAGTAAAAGTGGGTGATACAAAATTCACTTATTCAGTTGGACATCTTTATCCATTAGAGGTGGATGACTCAAAACATTTGGAAACTGAGTTTATTCAAGAGTTCTAAGAAACACTACCAGAGGTTTCTCAAGAGGTTCAGTTGCCTTCGAATATGACAACCCCTATTGAAGAAAATATGCCACAACAAAGTAAATGTATACCTGATGAGTGTATGGTAATAGATCAGCCTAATGAAGTCACCATTCCAAGGGACAGTGAAATGATTGAGATGGACCAACAACAAGAGCAGTTGGTTCAGGATAGTAGTGATACCTTAGATGAATGCCTGAGGGACACCACCAATGTAGAAGCAGATGTAAAGAGAGAATTAGAAGGCTTAAGAGAAAGGTAGCCTTGAAAGCCTGGGAAAAGATGGCTGAGTGGACACTCAACCTTTTCACATTACTGCAAGCTTTCCTATGGCCCGGGAGTGTCGCGGATTTCATCGCGATCTCCATCAAAGTCTATTGTATTAGTTGCTCTAAGAAATTGTCTATGGTTTGGCGGGACTTTAAGGTTTTTGACAAGTGAAAATTGGAGGTTGATAAGAGAAGTCGAGCAAGCAAGATGTAAGGTTTTGCTTGGTGTAATGGTGTGCATAAGTGTCTAGTTGTGGTGCAAGAGTGAAGTACACTGTACAAGGCCTAGGTAAGTCCTTTATTACACCACTGCTTACTAGAAATAGAGAGACGACACTGACCCACTGTTGTGGTGGTCATGCGATTGAGTAGCCTTGATTATAGTCTAACTAGAAAGACTATAGAGCTGTATGAAGGCCGCCTCTCATACTGAGGTTATGAGAGGGGCGTTTGAGAGTCCTGAGCACCGAGATTATGGTGGAAGGGAAGAGCTGTAGGGGTGTGTGTGGAGGCTCATCGAGGGGATCGGAGGATCCTACTGGCTGGTGCTCAGGTTAATCGAGAGAAGCAAAACAGGGAAGCCCTGTACCGCGATGAGCGCGGCTCTTGATGAAGACAACAGAGTGTCGAGTTAGTACCGATAGAGAGTTCGGTACTAAAGTTAAGAGTTACAGAGTTTTGAGGTTACATCATATGATTTCCATAGTGGTGGATCAGTGTTGCTATATTACATATTTATTTTATTGATAGTTGAACCCGGTGCCCGCGACAAGAATATTTACTACGGAAACATTTTGTATGTGGTAACATTTTCCACTACAAATGCATTGAAGAAGTTGGTTTCACTTTAGTAATGGCAACGCGCGTTACGTCTGAACTTCTAAACAAGTCTGTGATAAATATGTACTTAAACCTGTAACATTTTATGTTGCCAAATGTAGGTATCTTACAAGTTTCAGTAAATACGCGGTTGTTAAAAATATGTATTTCCCCATTACGTCCTTTTACTAAACTTTAAAACCGAATATGTATCTATATTTTTAAGTAAATACCTACCTAACATGAAATTTACCGACATACATTTGAATTAAATTCCTGGCTACATAAACGACGTTATTCCATTTAAATACAATCGTTAGATATTTCCTAAAACTTGTAGATACCTTAATACAATTATTCTTCCTTTATCTAAAACTTCCCCTAGTTTAATATTCGCTGTCGAAACTATTTTAATCTAACGAAATTCTTGAAGCTTTTGTGAAATTATAAAAATAGGTGAGATTTTTCATAAAAAAATCGCTTAAACTGTTACGATTCAGTATTAAAATACTAGTCTACTTATGTAACGTTTTCCGAGACCTTCTCATTTATATATAAGTACAATAGTGGAATGGAAAGGTTCGCTAGTTTTCAAAAAGGATTTATTATCGTTCGACATGTAACCTTTTCAAACTATGCCACAGAAGACGGTTGCATAGAAAATGATGTTTAACTGTTCGATAACAAAGTTTAAATTTACTCAAATCTAAGTTGCTTTTCTTTTATCTTATTTAATGGTTTGAGTGGCCAGTAATAATTTAAGTAATGTAAACGTGGCCAGTACAACCTCTTTGTTTCTGATGATTAACATTTTTAATCATTTGAGAATATTTTATAATGTGTTATTGCTATTAATTAGTTGACATTGGCAAAATACCCGCTGAGTTGTAGGTGAGGCAATATTCATATCCATTTTATTTCATCGCATCTCATGTCGTAAAGAAAGAAGGATGGATTAAGCATATTGTAGCTAAACTTTTATTTAAAAAAAATTGTAAACGCGTAGCAATTTTATTAAAAGTTGTCGGTACTGTTTTTTTACACTGTAATGTTGGCATTACAGATCTTGCACTCTTGCAAGCAAAAGTCGACTTTGAGATGACGAACCTTTTCATTCCACAGCTGTACTAAGTACTATATTCGTGACAATACCGTATTCGAAGACTTGTGAACTGATTGTAGAACTATTGTAAACTCACCCTGTGTGTAGGGGTATCCAATTTTCTGTAGATTACCAAAGAGTTACATTATTTTACACAGGGTCATTCATAAAGGGTATACTGACCTTTGAAACTGTGCTTCTTTAGCTTCTAATCACTACAGGTACATAACAAGAAGACGCCAGAATTTGGATATGACAATTTAAAAGAATGCCATAAAATGGCAACTTAAATTTTTTGTCATATTTTTTGTTTTATTGAAATATCTCTTCTAAATTGTGACTTCAAGTAATGATTAAAAATGCGCAAAGAAGTATAGGCTCAAAGTATAGTATACCCTTTCTGAAACGCCCTGTATATTCTGTTTGTTTGAAAAGCTTCGACCACTTTTAGTAAAGAACATACCTCCTCAGCGAGATTTATACTACTACTTACTCTCGTGAAGGCTGTTTAGCGCCTTCAGCGAACTACCTAATAGGATGGAAGTCTGATTTTCATCTTTTTAGTATGTATAGGTATATACAAAGTAAGCGCACTTTTAAAGTTTTAAATAGATTTTATATGTGAAGCAATTTATACTTATACCTACTTCATGTTCTCGGTTTGGTAGTTAGTGTCGATTGTCATTTTAGTTTAAATCCATAATGGAGGCGTATTATTGTCTTATTTGCAGGGAGTTCCCTTTCCCGTCTTAAATTTATCATTTGTATCATGTTAACGACACTACTTCCCGCAATATAGTACTTTGTTTCGATGTGTAGCTGTAATTTTGACCGACAACATCAGGGAAAAAAAATAGATAGTTTTTTATTGGGATAAGAAAGTGGGTTCTTTTGTATTATTGATTTAGACCATAACTAAGTATATTGCAGCTTCGTTTCCTGACACGGTCGCCAGATTTGTTATGAAATGTAATCAATATAAAGTAATAATTTTACTTTTAGATAAACGCCATAGAAATCAAAACTTTATATTTTTAAAGTTCCATTACAATAACATAGCCGGATAGTTCTGTATCCGGTCTGTAAATAAGAGTTCATAATACGCCTCCCGCAAGTTTAAACATTGTCGGAACACGTTTGCTATTTACATCTAGCTACAGAAAAATATTTTTTTTTATTACATGATAGGCAAGTAAGTACCTACTTATTTGATCTCGATCTCACCTGATGGTAAGTGACGATGAGATCTACGATGGAGCATACTTGCCTAGGTAGGAAGGCGGCAGTAGATCGAGACGCTACATTCACTAGGCACATGCAGCGCAGCTGATCGGACCCGCCATCTATGCATCCATTTCTCAATAACCAAATAAATCTAAGTACTAACGTCAGTTAGATTTACGATTTCATTTCAAGTCGTTCATGAGTTTGTCAATATTAAACATCAAACGCGTATTTCCCATCTTAACTACACCCGAAAGTAGGTAGATATGTACGAAGCTACACACATTCATTTTATTTACATACTTACCTATGTACTGACACACAAAACTAGCAGGAACATTTGGTATACGTCGTACGTTCAAATTTTAACCAAATTATCTACACTTTATGCTAGATAAACTGTAATGTTTGTAACTAAACAACTGATGACACAGATCAAGCTACGACTGCCTCGTCTGTTGCCATTCAATACCTAAGTATCGCATACCTACCAACATACTTTTTGTGTGTGTTCAAACCAAAATATTTTATAAACACAAATCTCATTTGAATCATTCTTATTTTTGTAAAAGACACTAAGTAAAATAGTCGAATAGCCATGAGTACCATGAGATGATGTGCGATGAGAGGCATTCACTAAAATCGATTGATTATAGCTACTTGGTTGTAGCTAGACGACCGAGTTAGATAATCATTAACAATTTAAGTATGTACTTATTACTGTAGTAAGATTTTTTGGCATATTTGCAACACCTAAACGAGCATGCCTTATTCTTCTACCATACCTGCCATACTACCTTCACTTATCAGGTTCCTAGCGTGAATCGTAGTCACAAAAGTTTAAAAGGTTTTAGTAAATTTACTTGAAGAAATCAGACATGAATAAAACGCCTCAAATGTTTTTATTAGCAATGTTCTCCTTAATACACTTTGCCTTTAAGTTATTTTTTCTGCTCATAGGTGTTGCAAATTCTACAACTTAGCTCTTTAAGAATATCCCCTAGTAAGTGCCCTTTTAACTTTCGGATAAAACGACTTAGTGTAGAAATTATTGTCTACGTAATAACACACCATCACCAGGTTCCACATTCCTCTAGAATTAAGGTCAATTTAACCGAAACATACATTTTCTTCCCATACTTCAGGTGCCAACAACATACCTATTGTACCGTACGTATAAGTGTTTGGTTTCGTATAGCCTTTATATTTTTTTGGATCTATCCTAAAAGTACTGTGCATTATCTTGATGTACTATGAAAGTTGAAAATGATCAGTTATAATAAAACAGCATTGATTTGAAATGCCTTCAGCCTTCTGAATTTTTAATCCATTTATCACATAAGAATTTCATTTGTAAATAGGTAATGTACAAAATGGAAATCAATATCTACAAACTCAAAAAATAATAATTTTAAGTACCTACCTTTTATATTTCTAGCGCAGTGGCCGCTAGTTGTAGTGGGAAACTTGATTGTATATAATTATGTAAATAATAAAATTGTAAAAGATATATTTATTCCGTCAATCATATTTAAATTGAGAAATTATTCATTACCTATATTTATTGTTTAAAAATGAACATTATAAATTGTTTTCATATAAATAAAAAAAAATTAAGAAACTTTTTGTTTTTTTTTGTATTCTTAATATGTTCCTATTTGCCCTCAAGTTGGATTTCAATGTTAAATGTGACTCAAAAGTCTACTAACACAAGTGAAGTTCTGGATTCATTGCCCAGCTATGGTAATTTGGCTTTAACAAAAATAATTGAGATGAAAATTCAATAAAATATTATTTATTTATCTATTAAAGTTCCCCTAACTCTCTTCTCAGTGGTCTGTGTGGGAGTCTCTGCTTGTCTTTTATTCATTCCCTTTCTCTCCAACTGCTTCTCAATTATCCTCGCATTGTTTGCATAACTGTCCGCCACCTCTCTAGCCTCAATCTCATCTTCCTCTTCATCAATTGTAGACACAGTCACAGAACTGAATTTTCCCATATTCTTAGTATGTTTTGTGACCATTATTTTCTTTGGTTGAGGTAGGGCAACCTGCTTATAGATATCGGTGACTCCGCCTTCACCAGCTGTCTGCACTAATGCCCCTCGCATTATGAAAACGACATTACTGTCCTGTTCGTGCTTGTAATAAATAGGTATAGCACATTTCTTACATTTTTGCCTGTACTGTCGTTCAATGCCTTTCTCTCGCTTCAAGTACACAGTCTCGTCGGGATCAGAAGTTAGTTTGTGAGCGTGCTTGGATCCATCGATGACTCGTGCACCGTCTGTGGGTCTTAGGGGCAAGCGATCGATGGTACAGTCTAGGATGAGAGACATCTGACCACATAAGCAATAATAAATGTGTAATGGTTTTGTCTCGTTGTATTCCTCTTGGTCTTTTGTGTCGGAGCATACGATGCTTCTGGATACTACTTTTGGCATCTTCTTGAGGTTTTTATGACGTCGCTTGTAAGGTAAACGACTGGTGAGTGTTTACTCGATCACTGCATGAAATGAATACGAAGTAACCAGCAAAAATTGTAATGGCACTGTTCTAGTAACACTCAGAAGTTTTGTGTATCAACAGGACACAATCATCACAGCTGGATTTGAATGAAATTACGAGTTGACAAAATACAAAAACACCCCACGACTCGGATGAACTACGATCAAATACAAAACGTAGTGATTATAAACTCTTTGTCAAATACGATGAACGATCTCATCTCACTCACTCAGTCAGTCACTTTCACAGACTAATAAGAGAACTGTCAGTTTATATGTATAGTCTATGTACACGACAGAAGACAAACTAGAGATGAGACCATACTTGACACTGGCAAAATACCCGCTAAGTTGCGGGTGAGGCCATATTCATATCCATTTTAATTCATCGCATTTCATTTCGTAAAGAAAGAAGAAGAGACCAAAATTACTCAAGACAAGAGGACGACAACAAAACCAATACAGACCAATAAGAGAACAAGTTCACCACTGTAGAGTAGCTTTTTGTCAACCGCAACGCAAAATGTGTGTGGAAATATAGCAGGAATCTTTTCTGGGTTTACTTCTTTTGTATGTTTTAAAATATGGCATCACCACCTTAGGTAATTTTCCAGTGTAATTAGATTTTTACCGTGTGCTGAGAAACCCTTAAATCATTAAAATAGCTCTACGGAGGGAACGGTTTTGATTGACATGATTGTATTGTTTTAGGATGTTTATTTTTATTTATTTGCTTTTTATATCTATTTGCTACTTTATACTTGTCGTCATGTAAACCGAGTAAAAATGCTTGTTAAACTTTCAAATTTAATTATGTCTATGGGATAGACATTTTCTTTATAATGTTGGTGATACTCGCTGTCAACTTCACGCTGGTGCGATTGTCTTTTATTCCACAGAATTGTGTTTCGTCGCACATGTTCATCGATTTCTGTTCAATTTAGAGGAAGTATTACGAATTGAACAAATAAAATGGGTGCTATAGCAAGCAGATGTCGTGTATACAACTCTGGATTAACCAGCACTGACATAAAAAACATAGAAAGTGAAAACAAACGTGAAAATCCAGGAACCTTAGATGAAATTCATAAAAAGACCAAAGGTATGTTTTACATATATTATAGCTATTATATGCAAGAGCACAGGTGTCAGCGATGATAATTAGAATGGTATGAACATTATGTTTTAGCTGGTTCATTCAGAAAAGCGCGGCAAAAAATATGATATGCTTGAGTGAAAAGTTTGGTTATCATTGTGATGTAATAATATTCAAATTATGCGAGTAGCAATTATATCAGAACCTATAAACATTCATAAAATTTTTAAATACCATAAAATCGCTATGAATCTCATATTTTCATAAACAACCAATGTTGAGTTGTTAAATGAAGACTTACCCATGTACAGCCCCCTGTATTTGTTTTGCGATAAGAGTCATTATCACGCTGCCTGCCGAACCATTACCCGTTCAAGCAGTTCTGAATGTAGGGAATAATATTTTACCAAACTGACAATTCTAGATTTTGGCTTTTGACTGAATTAGTAACACAAGAGGAACGACAGACACAGCGAGAAATACACACTCAACAACAACTCTATGGTCCTACACTAAACAACCCTTGTACAAGAGATGCAGTCATATTATGAAATGTACATTTCTAAAATTTCCCCAGATATGGGATTACAACATCATCCATTAAAAAATACTACACTTTTAAAGCAATCTTAAAAAAATAGTCATAGCTTTTTCTTCTTACCCACTTTTAACTGTCGTGGTGTGATCCTCCTTCAGCATCTTCCACTTATGTCTGTCATGATCAACCTTTATCCAGTTTGATTCTTTATCCAGTTTGATTCTTTGTTGATGTCATAGTCTTCCTTGCGGGTGTTTGTTTCATTTTGCTTTATAGCATCAGCTAATATTGGCTGAGAAATGGAACCTGGTCATTAGTTGACTGTTCCATAAAATTGTTATAGAGCTAACTAACTCACATAGGCTAAGTTTTCAACTGACTATTATTGTTTAGTGTTACTATACTGTGTTAATACCTATTTATAGATGTGATGCCAGTGAACTTTGAGGGTGGCAAACTGATGGTGAACAGGGGACTGTCCAACCACTTTCAGGTGAAATTCAGTTAATTAATAATAATATAACCAGACAAACACACTAACTGTACGGTCCCAAACTAAGCAATGCATGTATTATGAGTACAGTACAGGACTGGGGGTGATTCCAGTATATAATACTGAGCTATGAAGATCTAAAACTAATCTTGCGGATTTAATCGCGTTTATTATACTTTTTTACATTCCTGACATTTCAGCTGCTTTACAGCAACCATGATCACGTGAGGACTGAGGTGGTTGATGTCCTAGTGTCATAGTTTGAACTGGGGTACCCTCATATTTTGTAACTGCTTGTGATCCAATCAAGCCAGAAAGTGCTCACAGTATCTTGAGGTCTTGCAATGGTGTGCTTGGTTTTAGATTTAATTTGGATAAAATGCGCAAGATTAGTTTTATTTCAATGTGTAGTGTTCATGTATATATAAGAAATCAATATATGAAGTTAAAAATAAAATATTTTTTACAGATGTCTCACACTCTAACAATGAGTTCAGCACAAAATGGGTACAAGCTGGGCGCAACATACATTGGCACCAAGCAGATATCGCCCACGGAGGCATTCCCTGTGGTACTAGGGGATGTAGACCCAGCAGGAAATATAAACTTCAGTCTCATACATCAGTTGACTCCGGAGATCCGGTTGAAGGGTGCTGCACAGGTGTGTGATTGGTGTATACTTCTTTTCATGAACATTCAGAACATAAGCCTAAATGAAATGATGTGAAATTAAATTAAATTAACAAACACTACAATGTTGCAATCATCAAATGTAAAGTGAATGCATATCTTTAAGGCCAGCATGTTTCATCATCAATCATGTCATCCCTAACCATCAGGTTGAATGCTAGCCAATGAGGAATAAGAAAACACATAAAAATAGTTCATTATAGATTAATACACAAATCTAATGATTTAAAATAATAAATAAATGTACTATTTTGAATGATACTAGAATATGATTTAATAGGTAATGGGGATCTACAACTCCCATCACCTTCTAATAGACACTTTTAAGTATTTGCTCACGTGAGCACGCATTAATATTAACTCTTAGTATTTATTTTTTATAATAATCATAGTCATGTATAGAGTTATCGTTTGAAATATTGCCAATGATTTCATTCCAACCTGTATGACATAGATTAATGCTGGATTTGTGTGTCTTCAGGTGCAAGAGTGCAAATTGACTGCCACACAAGGCACGATGGAGTACAAAGGTCCGGACTACACCCTCGCCCTGGCGGTGGGGAAGCCAGACTTTAGCGAGAAGTCATCTGTCTTTGTCGCACATTACCTACAGGTAACTAAACACTGAAATTGTCTCGCAACAGGCATGGTTTTTTTGTAACTCGAACAATGTTATAACCACCAGCTTACAAACCTAATGAAGGTCGTAACTTAGTAAGTGAACACATCCGATAGATTGGTGCGTGTTTCGGTCGGACTTAGGATGGGTACCCCAATTATAACTCTAATGTAGGTATATTTGTTAACTTTGTTGATTGGTCTATCAGAGTATGTTAAGCTTGCAGTACTGGATTTCATTTTGATATCTTACCTTGTTACCCAGTCCTGAGCAAAAGCTCTTGATAGACAAATGGATTGTTGGACTCCAAAATGATCCTATAAACTTTATAGTAATAATCTTTATCTATACATATAAATAAAATTGGAGTGTCTGTTTGTAATATTAAAATAACCGCTTTTTACTAAGTGCATTTGGATGTATACACGTTACCTATACCGAAACAACATTTTTTACAATTTTTGTCTGTCTGTCTGTCTGTCTGTCTGTCTGTCCGTCTGTCTGTCTGTCCGTCTGTCTGTCTGTCTGTTTGTTCCGGGTAATCTCTGAAATGGCTGGACCGATTTTGACGGGAATTTCACTGGCAGATAGCTGATGTAACAAGGAGTAACTTAGGCTACTTTTATTTTAGAAAAAAAAATTGGATCTGTCGAAAAAAAATTAAAACCAATGTTGCAGCGCTGCGCCTGATTAAAGTTTGATAGCAACAATCTGCAATGCGTCCCGCGGGATCAGAACGCGAGCAGGCTATTCCCAACGGCTGAGTCTTTGTTAAATACCACGCGGACGAAGTCGCGGGCAACAGCTAGTAGTAATATAAAACAGTATCTTTATAGTATAAAGATACTGTTTCTTCTTTTTGGGACCCTAAAACTAAAATAGGCGAAAGGTTATGTAGAAGGTAAAAATCTGAACTTTTCTATTCTAGTCAGTGACGAAGAGGCTAGCGTTGGGCACGGAGCTGGTGTACCAGTCGGGCGCGAGGGTCATGGGTGGGGAGATCGCCATCACCTCGGCGGCCGCCAGGTATACCATGGATGGTGAGTCACGAGTTTCAAACTAACCGTACCATTAGTACAGTACCCAGCTGAATAAAATTCTGATGGCTTGTACCCGTGCAGTGGCGTAGCATAGGTCATTAGCACCCGGTGCGGATTAAAAATTTGCCGCCCTCTTATTTTTGCTATCTATACATATAAATAAAATTGGAGTGTCTGTTTGTAATATTAAAATAACCGCTTTTTACTAAGTGCATTTGGATGTATACACGTTACCTATACCGAAACAACATTTTTTACAATTTTTGTCTGTCTGTCTGTCTGTCTGTCTGTCTGTCCGTCTGTCTGTCTGTCCGTCTGTCTGTCTGTCTGTCTGTCTGTCTGTTTGTTCCGGGTAATCTCTGAAATGGCTGGACCGATTTTGACGGGAATTTCACTGGCAGATAGCTGATGTAACAAGGAGTAACTTAGGCTACTTTTATTTTAGAAAAAAAAATTGGATCTCTCGAAAAAAAATTAAAACCAATGTTGCAGCGCTGCGCCTGCTTAAAGTTTGATAGCAACAATCTGCAATGCGTCCCGCGGGATCAGAACGCGAGCAGGCTGTTGCCAACGGTTGTGTCTTTGTTAAATACCACGCGGACGAAGTCGCGGGCAACAGCTACCACGGGCAACGTCACGGGTAACGTTAGCGGGTAACGTCGGGAACGTAAAAACGGAAAATAAACGCGATAAAATCCTTAAAAAATAGTTTTATTTCAATGTGTAGTATTCGCGTAAATATAAGAAATCAATATGTGAGCTAGTTCATTATAAAAAATCTCTCCCGCCCGCGATACCACAATGAAACATAGCTTATAGAGCAGTCTAGCATAATGTAGCTTCGTATTAGTGCAAGTTTTCAGAATGCCATCAGTACTTCTGGAGATTAGGCCCTACATCCCAACTCACAAACTTTACGTCTTTATAAATATAAGTTGTCACAATAATAGTGTAAAATATTTGAATAGGGCCAACAGTTGGTGTAAAAAAATAATCATTTACACTTTTTTTTTGTACATCAACGATATCCATATCGCTCAATAAGTCATCTGTTAAAATATTTTACACATTTTTTGTTAAACCATTTATTTTTAAAATTAGAAGGGGGGGTGTTTTTTTTTATATTATAACTGCCATTGGTAGTTTAGGTACCATCATTTTACACAAAAAACAAACAGAAAATATTTCTCTTAAGTGATGGATTATGGGCAGCAAAGTAAACGATGTAGAAAAGATAGAAATGGATTTAATAAGTAAGAATACACACGGACATGTCGTAGAGAAACTGACAAGCAAGTGACAGCTTTGCTTTTCTGTACACAGAGGAGTTTACTATCTAACACTCCCCCTTAAACTACTCCGACATAGTTCAAAACATAAGACATACAACTTATACTCACAGCAAACTAAAAAACAACAACATATCAACATTCTTAAAAACAAACATAACTAAACCGTCATAGCATATGACAACTCTAACTACCTATGTCTAATAACCTTATTATAAATTAGACAAACATAAACCTTTAACAAACTGGTCATGTTTTTCTTTTGTCAGAGGTTTAGTCAAAATATCTGCTATCATCAAATCTGTTGACAAATACTTGACATCAATAACATTTCGCTTTATTGCCTCTCTAATGAAATGATGCCTCACATCAATGTGCTTAGTTCTGCTGTGGAACATTGAATTGATAGTTAACTTCTGAGCAGATTGGTTATCGTTGTACATTAAAACTTTACAATCTTTCTCTAACAATTCATACAGAAAGTTGCGAACAAAATAAGCTTCCTTGCAAGCATCTGACATCGACATATACTCCGCCTCTGTGCTTGAAAGAGCAACTGTCTTTTGTTTTCTACTCTCCCAGGCTACTAAAGACTTTCCAAGTTTAAAAATAAAACCTGTGTATGACTTCCGGTCAATATCGTCGTTAGCCCAGTCAGCGTCAACGTAGGCGGTGACACTGTCCAGTCCTCCTTTTTCAAATGTCAATGAAAAATTGGACGTTCCTTTTAGATACCTTAGTATCCGTTTTGCCGCTTTCCAATGAACTTCTGAGTAAGTTTCGTTAAATTGGCTCAGCACACTCACAGCGTGACCAATATCCGGTCTGCTGCATACTGCGATATACATTAGACATCCAATCAAATTTCTGTAACTATACTTCTCTTCCTTTCCTTTTTCATGCGAAAGTTTTAGACCCTTTTCCATTGGTGTCTTGGCGGACTTACAATCTGTCATCTGAAATTTCTCTAGCACTTTCATTATATAACCAGATTGATCAAGAGTTATTTTATTATCACTCTTCTTAACTCTCATACCTAAAATGTGGTTAACAGGACCCAAGTCTCTCATTTCAAATTCCTTCATCAAATCGCTCTTTATTTTCTTCTTTAAGACCGAATTAGTACTTGAAAACAATAGAATAACAATAACAATAGAATTTTCACATCGAGTTGATCGATATCCATATCGTACTCCGCAGCTATAGCCAGCAACATTCTAATAGTAGAGTATCTTACCACTGGGGAAAAAGTTTCTTCGTAATCTACACCATACTTCTGAGTAACCCTTTGCCACGAGGCGAGCTTTATATCTCAAGAGTTCACCGTTCAGACCTCTTTTCTTTTTGAATACCCATCTGCACTTTATAGGTTTTTGATCTTTTGGTCTCTCAGTAAGTGTCCAACATTTATTATCAATGAAAGATTTGTACTCATCTGACATAGCTTTTCTCCACTCAACTGCTTCTGAACAATCCATGGCTTCCTGTACGCTTTCTGGCTCATCACCATCGCTGCATAATTTCTTCACCAGCAGCACAGACTGCGCATCCATCTCTGGATCTTCACAGTCTGACATGTATGATGTATCGTCCAAGCTCGTATCACCTGGAATATATGTTGGATCTGCACAGCTATTTGATTCAAAAGTGTCGTCACTATCTGAGTCATGTACTGTATTTGTACTCGTCCTTTGCCCTCGGTCATCAGACAACTCTGGATTTACAGTAGATAGCTCAGACAGTCCATCAGGCTGTATAAATACCAAGTCCTGATTATCATCATGTGACCTATTCTTGTAGAAACTCTTTTCCAAGAAAACCACATCACGAGCCCTGACACATTTATACGAATCAGTAGGATCCACAAGCCTGTAGCCTTTCGTATCGTCACAATATCCAACGAATATATATTGTTTTGATTTTGAATCTAGTTTGTTTCGATTCTTTAAAACAACTGCATACGCTAAACAACCAAAAATACGTAAATGGTTTACGTTCACCTTTTGATTGGTCCACTTCTCCTCAGGAACTTTTCCAACTACAGCCTTAGTTGGTGTCCTGTTCTTCAAGTTAGTTTCATTTTCTACCACCGCTTTAAAATTCTTGAAATGCTCAAATACTTCATCCTTCGTCCTCAAAAAATACACATAAGTTTTTCTAGTGTAGTCGTCGATGAAGGTCAGAAAATACTTTTTACCGCTAAAAGAAACACATGGCATAGGGCCACACAAGTCTGTGTGAATCAACCCTAACACTACAGTAGCTCTGGTGTATGACTTCTTAGGGAAAGGCAGTCTAGTCTGCTTGCCCTCAATACACGCAGTACACGGATGAAAAATATTTGTATTATAGTTCACTCCTGTCACCATACCTCGTTTCAAAAGCGTCATGCTCCTGGAGTTCAAGTGGCCTAAACGACGATGCCACGTCTCCTGAGACTCCTCTGCTACTTTACCTTCCGAACTTGATGAAGCTCGCAAGACCGTCTTGCGATCCGATTGAAGTTCCTTACCATCTGTCAATGCACTGAAAGAAACAGATTTATTGATGCTCCCTACATAGGGTTTAGCGATGATATCGAGTTTATAAATACCATCCCTTAATGTCGCAGTAG
The DNA here is from genome assembly GCA_905333125.1 of Pheosia tremula. Lineage (NCBI taxonomy): Eukaryota > Metazoa > Arthropoda > Insecta > Lepidoptera > Notodontidae > Pheosia > Pheosia tremula. The sequence continues at coordinate 634,403 of HG995420.1, forward strand.
CTAGAACTCCCTTAACATCAGATATACAACACATATGTTTATCAAAAACTATTCTATAACCTTTCTTTACTAAAACGCTCACAGATAGTAAATTTGCTGAAAGATTAGGTACATAATAAACATCTGTTATTGTCCTTACACAGTCTTTAAGGTTTACGGTAACCTGTCCTCGACCCGCTGTCAACAGCTTCTCACCATTTGCTACATTCACTACAAACGGCTTCTCACACACAAAATCGTGCAATAAGTCTCTGTTGTTGCACATATGACTCGTCGCTCCACTGTCCACATACCACATGTCATGCTGGATATTCGCCGTTAGTGCTGTCAAGGTAGCCTGATGGTGTACCTTGTCTTTAGTCACCTTCTTGTTTCCTTTCGGGCAATCCTTCATAAAATGTCCAGTTTTCTTACATCGAAAACATCTTAATGGTTTCGTAGTGGTTGACAAAGCCATTGTATCGTCAGTTTTCTTGTCACGACGTCCGTACTCTTGCAATAATTTACTTTTTACAAGACCGCTGGACAGCTTGACGTTCGAATTCTCGAGGGCCATCACGAGAGGATCATAGTCGGGTTGCAATCCGCTCAACATAACAACCGCTAAGAAATCGTCTTCCAGGGGTGAGCCAATGTCCTGCAATTGTTGTGACAAATCTGACAATTTGGTGAGATAACTTTCCATGCTGCTGTGCTCATTCAGTTTCATACTGAATAGTAATCTTAACAATCCTAGTCTGCGACACAGTCCTCTGTCTTCATAGGCTCTACTTAAATTCGCCCACGCTTCTTGCGCGTCCTTCGCATTTCTAATGTATGGAAATGCACCTGGTTGCACAGACAGAGAGATCTTCGCTAAAGCCTTCTGAGACTTTTTCGGACAGACTTTTTCTTCTTTGCTATCACCTTCAATGCAATCCCAGAGGTCATCGTGTATTAAAATCATTTTCATCATGAACTTCCATGTTGAATAATTGTCGATACCTCGTAATTTGTCGTTACATTGAATCAATGTGTTTGCTGCCATCTTTTCCAAAAATCACCCGATCGAAAATTTAATTATTTAATTTCACGAAAAAGGTTTGGAAATATATTTACATAACTACAGGGAACTACGCCCTGGGCCCATAACCTGATGGATTATGGGCAGCAAAGTAAACGATGTAGAAAAGATAGAAATGGATTTAATAAGTAAGAATACACACGGACATGTCGTAGAGAAACTGACAAGCAAGTGACAGCTTTGCTTTTCTGTACACAGAGGAGTTTACTATCTAACATTAAGATGGTATAGTAGATGGTTTTTTTAATGTCACACTTGCTGTTTCCAGATTCGGAATTGTCAGCCACATTGAGCACAGCAAACTTCCACTTGTGCTATTTCAAGCAGTGCAGTGAACAGTTGCAGGTTTGTATCTGGCCATTTAATATATTTTACAATAAAATAAAATCACGACTCTATAAGGCGTCGCGACGCTCCCTATTTTATTGGTTAATCGTCGCCACATCAAGCGAATATTCGGCTGAATACCGAACTTATAAAACTTATTAGAACTTATCTATACGAATAAATAAAATTGGAGTGTCTGTTTGTAATATTAAAATAACCGCTTTTTACTAAGTGCATTTGGATGTATACACGGTACATATACCAAAACAACATTTTTTACAATTTTTGTCCGTCTGTCTATCTGTCTGTCTGTTTGTTCCGGCTTATCTCTGAAACGGCTGGACCGATTTGAACGGGACTTTCACTGGCAGATAGCTGATGTAACAAGGAGTGACTTAGGCTACTTTTATTTTAGACTAGCTGTTACCCGCAACTTCGTCCGCTTTTTGTTAAATACCACGCGGACGAAGTCGCGGGTAACAGCTAGTAAACTTTTATAACGAATAATTACCCAATATTCGCGCATCCCTAATAAGTATTAAATTCTGATCTCACCCCTTGTCCATCGTATGGTACCCATAATACAACTTTGCTTTGTGTGGGACGGTATAGTTGGTGTGTTCGTCTGGCGATATTATTATTGTTATCATGTAACTTTGCATACACAGCTTTAGGTTCTATAATTTGAGATATATTTTTGTGTGGACTGCTATGTAAAGAAGTAAATATTTGATGGATAATTTTTTTTTTATAAATTACAGATTGTGGCGGAGATGGACACGTCGTTCAGAGGCATGGAGTCGGTCGGCACCTTGGGTTACCAGGTGACCATACCCAAGGCTGACCTAGTCTTCAGAGGTTAGTTGCAGAATATTAATAACTAGCTGTTGCCCTCGACTTCGACCGCGTCGTACATATTGGGTATACATTTGTGCTGATCGCACAAATAAACTCATAAAAGTAGTTATTTACTGGGATCACCCACTGTCCATTCATTCTACAGTCACCAATATTACAGGCGTTGGTTAGTTTGAGACCATATTGTTGGTGATAAATAATTATTTATATTTCTATATTTTTCAGGTATGGTTGACTCAAACTGGAACATTGGTGGAGTACTAGAGAAGAAACTCCAACCACTCCCGTTCACGTTTGCACTGTCCGGCATGGCGAACCAGGCCAAGCAGCAGTTCAAGTTCGGCTGCGGCCTCATCATCGGTTGATCGGCCTGTTCGGACTGCAGTGATGTGTTCTAGTTAGTGATCGGGAATAATTTGTGCTCCACAACCTCGGTGAAATAATATACGTGCAGTGTCAAAACTAACTAAAATCAAACCATATGTGTATGATATGAATTGGCTGGGTTTTTGTGCTTGAATATGTTATTGGCAACACTGCGTCTATATTATTTCTTCGTCTAAACAACATATGCAGTGTGTAAGTGACATGGTAACGAGAACTCGGTAAAGGTCACACTTAATGCCGAAAATTAATTGTAGATATAATTTATGATACACAACACAACGCTCCGCGCGACGCAACGCGTGCGAGTTAAACAGCGTATTCGCGAGCACGCTCGAGCGTATCACGTTTTAATTTAAATTGCAGTTTTAAGTCTTAATTTTTTTTTTATCGTGTGATAGACTTCTATTACATTTCATGCTAAAATACTGGAAAAAAATACGTACAAATAATTGTGAGATCGACGCCAAATTCCAAGTCTGGGGATCCAGAATCAAGAGTTGAATCCATGGTACGAGTTTTCGTTACAAAGCGACTTACAACCTGTATAACAGAGAGTCTTCTTGTCATTGATCTTTTATTCCGTATTATGGTTAGCAAAATGTTTTAACAGGTGTCAGGCCATCACACACCTAACTTTGGCCAAGTTTTTATCACAATTGAGTCACAGTCAGATGATAATGGTATTGTAATTGTCATTGTTTATTTGTTTTATTTCAGTCAATATTTTTTATTCATGTAAATCATTTCAGTTTTATGAATAGTAAAAAATTTCAGCACTAGTTTATTTTACTGAAAAACGATACGATACCAAGAAATAACTGGCGTTATCAATGTCTTCAGCAATACCAATGTTAACTGTATTATCAAAAGGTTTGAATTCGAACGGCAACATTTATTTGAGTGCACAATAGGATAACAAACAGTTATCTTTGATAAATTCAACATTACTGACTCGAATACATCATAATTATATTTTAATTTTAGTCTCAATGACTGTGCGTGTTATATCTGTGTTTCGGACGCTATTCTTGTTTCCGTGCTGTTTATAATAGAGCCACAATAAAGCTTATATTGCTATATCAGCTATAAATAGCTTACTAAACGCTATAATATGTATTGATTGTCTAAGCTTTGCATGTCTATCATAATTGTACCCAGAGGGTCCTGGATTTCAAACATGTTGGTACCCGATTCATGGATGTTTAATATCTATATAAGCAATTATAAACTGGGTACTCTGCCGTACGGTAGCCATATTACAAGCGTTGTAGATTGGGACCGTACAGTTGGTGTTTGTCTGGCGATATTACATTGATATTCGCACATGAAATACGATAATGCCAAAGGGTTTATCTGGGATCTGAACCTACGCAGCTTGTTTTCAAAGCGAGCATTCCTAATACAGAGTCAGATCAGTTGCGCTGCATGTGCCTAGTGAATGTAGCGTCTCGATCTACTGCCGCCTTCCTACCTAGGCGAGTATGCTCCATCGTAGATCTCATCGTCACTTCCATCAGGTGAGGTCGAGATCAAATACTTGCCTATAATGTAATAAAAAAAAAATATATAGCCGTTAACTATACGTCCCAAACACAGATTCCAGACGATTCCTAAATTAAATTAATTAATTATTTAAAATAATAATTATCACAAGGGTTTGTGTGAATGTGTAGTTTAAACCCCGGGCGCCGTGTGTATGTATCGATTCTTCTTTTTTTTGTACATTTACGTATATTTTTTTTGTTATTAATAACGCTGTACTATTATGCTGCGCACCAGTATCGCATTTACGGCATCGTGACGTCACGCTAGTGTTGCCATACTTGTAATATTAATTTTGTAAGATATCTGTGAACAAAAATATAAAAATAATTTACAGTGGCAGTATTTTTACCTGCAACTCTCGACTCGGCGTCTGCAACTAGGTGGGGTGTAAGGAGAAAATATACTTGTGCAACTTTGTTTTTTATATCGTGGCTGATGATTCGATTTTAATGGAGCTTTTCACACTATCAGTAATATAACGCGAACGTATCACTGTGACGGCAGTATAAACAGACTCAAGTCTGGATCGTGATCTACATTGATGGTATGAAAGGGCCCTGGGTTGTCAAGCCTTGTGCACAATTGGACTTAGTTACATATTATATCATCACACTGACTATTCACTGTCGGGCAGCAAATAAGTCAAAAGTTGCACGATGCAGGGTTAAAAGACAGTTGATAATATTCATAGAAATTATTTTAACAATTTCTCATCAAATGTTCGGCGACCTAATGTGACAGTCCGACAACTTGGTCACCCCAAATAGTAAATAACATCTCCGTCCTAATTTCGCTAAAATACCTCCCCTTTTGTCAAGTGGGGTGGCTGAGGGTCGCGTCAATATGTCGAGTGTTCCGCTGCCATCTTTTAGGCGTTAGGCCGACCGCACATTAGCGACATATCTGACAGCAATTTTTATGTGGTGTTCATTTACAGATTTTGGGGATAAATGGTATTTTTTAACCTCTTCTCTCGCCTATTCCACGTGGTTTAAAATATAAGTTGGACACGGCCGAGGGATGTTTCAAATATGTCTCAAAAGCCATGATATTAAATAGTATCGAATGAGGCAGATTAGTTGTTGATGTGCGGCCGTTCTTATTGTATGAGTGTAGATAGATTGGCGTACTGTACAATGTACATAGTGCCTGTTGTTACAATGTTTATTTTTAATAGAGTTATGTTAATAAATCAGTATGTTGTTTCATTTTCAGTGAACTTTTAATTTTTTATCATCACACTCCTCTTTATTTTTAGGGCGAGGACTACCCCCTTTATATCAAGGAGGGTGCATCAAAGTATGTAGGGTTCAAGTTTTCCACTGCTGGTTTAATATCGTGCTTATCCAGTTGAATTAAACTTGCAATTACACTGTCTCTGTAGATACAGTTAAGGGGGAAGCTCAGGGTCAGGGCGCGAAATTCAAAATGTCAATGGTTTTTAAAAAAGTACCTAATCCGATACAATACCATAAGGTTAAAAACCGCTACTTTTACTAACTTCATGGTGTTGTATCGCTTTAGGTATTTTTTTAAGCAATCTTAATACATCAAAATATCCAATGCAGAATGCTAATATCGCAAAACACTAAATTACATCGTAAAGATGTCCAAATTTTTCGTGAAAAAATAAAAACCATTGACATTTTGAATTTCGCGCTATGACCCTGAGCTTCCACCTTAAGCACTTGTCTGTTGTATGCTAGTTACAACTCTACTTAAATGGTATAAGGATGATGTTTCAATGTTAATGGAAACATGAGTGAGCAGTTGCTCGGCTCCGACCCTGTCCTTTTAGGGAGCATTCGCGTGTAATATAACACCAAATGACACATTAAATTAACTTATTCGTTTGTCTAAGACACATCTTCAAGTAATTTTATTTTGATTTTACTTCTTAATTTGAAATATATAAAAAATCTCGTGTAATACATAAATCAGCTTAGTTTTTGGGTGCTTCAATGTTGTTCGGGATACTCCGTCTTTTTTATTTTATTCGTCTGAGGTGAGCTGTCCACTTTTTTAATATCTACAATAAAAGACAGTTATAGTTTAAAAATAACGTAAGTTTATTACATGTAATGAAATAAAAATATAAACTTTTATTCTGTTACACGGTACAAATACAAATGATGACGACAGAGTTTTGGTAATCTATACACTATTCAACCTCGATCATAATTATTATATCCGATAACCAGAACAATCGTGACGTGACCGTCGCCATCTTGTCATAGTTAAAAAAAAAGTTGTTACTTTTTTATAAAAATGTTCACGTCACCATTGCTGTGCGGACGAAGATTTTTAAATACACATTATATACAAATTCGGTATTCGAAATGAAAATATCATTACAGATTATATGTGTCGATCGTTACTACTCCAGTTGAGCACTTAAAAATCTTCGCATTAACTTCATAAGTATTTTAAGCTACACATCAACACCACAGCGATTTATAACCTAACTGTATGTTTCATACCTCATTAAAGCTGGGTGGACACACGAAAAAAAACCTTCAGATATTAATTAATTAATTAACCCAACTTTTTGAGACTTGAGAATTTTTAACTCGTTTAATTCCTTATTACCAAAAATATAATATATTATTATGGCTGAGTGGTTTTTCAATGAAACGATAAATGTCTATAATTAATTATAATTCTTCGTGTTTTTATATCTATCATTATAGCCTAGGACTTATAGATAAGACGAATGCAACATGCAATATGTCAATATTTAGAGATCTATAATTTTCTGAAATGTTCTTTTTGTTATTTTACGCACTTAAGAAATTGATGATATGTATGCTAATATTAAATGAATATTTCAAAGCAATACAATTATTTAAAATATAAAATTGTACAGTCAGCTTGATAAAACCACAACAAGTTTCTCTGGTGATTTAGTACGAGTTTTGATAGCATCAAATATCGATCGAGTGATCGTATCCTTCGATACCTTTGACAGTAGCGTAAACTTACAGATTTCGTGGTAAACTTACGGAAATATTCGATCACTAACTCTACTAAGATGTCGATTTTTAGAAAACCAGAAAACATTTCAAAATCACCATGTTCTTGCATAAATTGATTCTGCGCAAACAAAGCAAAAAGAACATCACAAATATGCTAAAACATCAATATTTGGCGGAATCAGTGTTCGCCGTTGATTTTAAAAGCCCCATGTCAAGTCACACAAACCAGCTTAACGATTGGGTATTTTATTATGTAGCAAATTTTAAAACCATTAACTCGACGCCATTGAAATATATAAGGTATAACAAATATAGTGTATCATATTTTAACCAATAAATGAGTAAGTTGTAGGGATCATTTTGATGTATAAAATAATTGGTAGTTTTTTTTAAAGCCGAACCAGTATCATTTGGCCACACGCTCAGTACAGGGTGTAATTTTATAAATACCGAATAATTAGATTTATTTGTTGGTAATGTTATCTTTATAACCTACTATTAGCCCTGTTTGTAGTCACAATATTATTATTATGCCTCATATACACAGGGATTCAACAGTTTCCAAAGTTTAAAACATGGTTTAGTAACTAGAGTTTAACTAAACAGTGACTAGGTAATCACTGTTTTGTGAAATTATATTTTGTAAAACACATGAGTAACTTGTTGTGATGGGACAAATTAATAGTTTGAATCGATATAATAAACAAAAAACGAAAGGGTACGGTACCTTCTTTAACTGAATCCTTTATAATTTATACAACTTGCTATGAGGCCGACTGTACATACGAAAAAGTTATTATTTGGTGTAAGCGGACACTGCGCATATAAATAGCTTATAAACACCGCCAAATTAGAGCACAAAGGACTTTGTGCTCTATATCATTGAACATAAAGATTGTTATTATTTATTCATTTTCATTAATGAATGCCCACCGAAATACCTGTAAGATACTTGGAATTGTTATTTTTTTATTGCAGTACTCTAACTTTACTTCTATTACCAAGTCATAAAGTTCAATTTGAAGAATACTATTAATTTTGAAAAAAATTATCTATACATGGCCATTCAGAAAGGGTATACTAGCTTTTTAACCTGCGCTTCTCTAACGCATTTGTAATTTGTGAGATAATTTGAAAAAAAAAACGCCATCAAAAATCTAAGCCAAACGCACTAAACAAGCGCAGGTACAAACGTCAATATACCCTTTCTGAATCACGCAGTATATACCATAGCAAGCGGTGTTCACAGCTCAAAAAAAAGGTAAAATAGTAAAACGGTATAGTAACATAAACATGCAAAAGCGACGTGAGGCAATAGACAAAACCCGGGACACTGAGCGATGATGTGTTTTGACACATGACATATATCTATCAAGTAGTGTAAACAGTGACAAGTTACTGACAAATTCATCGCGTTAAGGTGGAAGCTCAGGGTCAGGGCGCGAAATTCAAAATGTCAATGGATTTTATTTTTTTACGAAAAATTTGGACATTTTTACGATGTAATTTAGTGTTTTGCGATATTAGCATTCTGCATTGGATGTCTCGATGTATTAAGTTTGCTTAAAAAAGTACCTAATCCGATACAATACCATAAGGTTTTTAAAAACCGCTACTTTTACTAACTTTATGGTGTTGTATCGCTTTAGGTAAAAAAAAACCATTAACATTTTGAATTTCGCGCCCTGACCCTGAGCTTCCCCCTTAATATTGAATCTTGATGGGTGTGCAGCGCCAGCGTCCCGGATATAAGTACAGTTCATATCCCCCGACCTCTATCTACAATTGACAATCTTAGCACGAACAAAGGAAGAAACAAAATCACAGTTAAGTTACTAGTGACGCGCCAAATTCTTTTTTTAAAGACGGGTAACATTGGCTAGAGCATAGACAATCAATCGAGAAGTGTTGCCGTCAACGAGAATTGTGGGTTCGAATTAATCGGCTGTAAATATGTTGTTGAGAATGTGCCTACTCTTTGGGAGAACACATCTTAAATATGTTCTTGTATTTATCAGCCAATTTCCTACATTTTACCAATGACTATTTATTTGTTTTAATTTGACCGATTACGGATATTCACACTGACTACCATCAGCTGTGCTATTCTGAAAAAGGTCGAAATAAATCATCTGGAAAGTCACCTGGAATCTCACCTACTTCACAGTTCGATATGGCGAGTGAATTTTGTTTCAGAACGCCATGCAAATCCTATTCAAAACGTTAAAATACTCACTCGTAATTATCCTCACTTCCGTCACCTATCGATGGCGCTAGTGTCAACTCACTCATTTTAAGAATACGAAAATGTAATCTCACTGCATATTCACTTTCACATTTCTTTCGCAAATGAACATTTCAGGATAGCATAGCTGACCTCCGGAACCAAAAACTATAGATATATAATAATTATACTGGCATAATAATACAACCGATTAACCGAACCTCACCGCCATAACATAGAGATCGACATTACAAAATGACACATCATGTTTAGAATAAAATTAAAAAAATATTAATAATAAAAAATAATATTAAATACCTATGAGATATAATGATGACTTGTAGTCCGACGGCGCGGGCTGCGTTCAAAATTAAGTTGGATTTATGCTATGAAGACTTAAGAAGCTTATGCTAACTGAAAATTGCATTGACAGACAGTTTTAAAATAATATAACTTTGAATTACGCCACCAAAAAAATAATTGCAAGTCTATACCAGTCGAGAGGACCGCTCGTTAGCTATATTCCGAGTCTGCTATGAAAAGCGACTCGAGATTCTAAATGTAATTGCATCGCGGTTGTCACGTAATAGTTATAGACAATATGGCACGGTTACAGCCAGTCTTGATGGCTTTAACCATGCCATTGTCATACGATCTTGTTGGTAGACTTGGCGCCCGCCCTGATCTTGCCTTCCTTCTCTCGCGGCACTACAGCGTAATTCAGAAAGCGTATAATAAACTTTAAATTGCCATTCTTAAGGGCATTTGTATTCGATTGTCGACAAGTTGTTAAAAAAAAATCCTAACAAAATGATAGTTGTATTTTTTTGCAAGCAATTTTTTTTTATTGAAATAGGAATTCTGTCTTCCCTTACCCTTTCTGAATCACATTGTAGTTATCGAGTAGTTTTACAACTCTAACCTAAACGAGACAATCCTTATCTAGCAAGAGGTTGGTAAAGAAATTCAAAGATATATTATCTGCAAAAACTGTCCTGAAGCAACTTCTAGTTGTACAAGTTTCTTGATAGGGACACATATATTTACAAAATGCTACCTCGCTCACTCTCACTGCTAGTGTTGCCAGTTTCTGGTTCCCAAAAAAGCAACATTGTCTACGATCTCGTTAGAACGATACAAGGTATGTTAGCGTAGTTTATTAATATTACAATTAAAATCTAACAATGTTTTCTTTTCGTTACCTTTTAACGGTGCGTTGTACTGTGTTATTTATTTAATACCAAATGTAAAATTTAACTGTTAACAAATGCAAAAAGTAAATAAGAGATTATTTTTACATTGCCATGAAAAATATTAAAAGAAAAAATTGTAACAATATACCAAACATTTCTTGTTAATTATGATTCTTGACAAATTATGTTTGGGTACAGTTTTTGCGCCATTCGCAAGGCTTATAGTGTTGTATAGGCCAGTATAGGGAGCTTGTAAATAAGCATCAGCGACTATCTTAGGGCCACCTCGCAGCAAAACCGTCTGTTAATGTGGATGTTACAAGCTCAGTATGGAGTCAGGTTAAACTGATGTCAGACTGACCGTCTAGCCCACTGAGACTGATGTACTGAAACCTCAAACTGACAGAAATATAAAAGTTGTCGTATTTTCGTTTCGCATGGTAATGACCAAACTGGGATCAGACTGAGCGTCTAACATCCGACATAGTTTTTACATAGAGAATTAGTATTTTTTTTAAATATGACATCACAGTACATTCGCCAAAATCTACATTCGGGGTTGCAACTGATCAAGTAATTTGGGATGCTTTGATACATGAAAATGTTTGTTCTGCCATTTTAAGTACCAATTTAACGTTGCCACTTCGATGAAAAAACCAAAGCAAGGTAAGGGTGCTAGTTCATGACACGGATTCTATTATACAGGGTCATTCAGAAAGAGTATACTAACCTTTGAACCTACGCTACTTTAGCGCATTTTAAAACATAATATTTAATCATAATTTCGCAATTTAAACAAAAAAAACGCTCACCAAACCACGATTATCGTTTTGTTTGGAACAAATTTTTTTTCACTTCATCATATCGCAATTCTGACTTGACATAATGATAACAAATGCGCTAAAGAAGCGCTTTGGGGGTAAAATTGGACTAGGCCACACACTCCCACCACTGCTACTCCTGTAAGCCAGGATCTACAGTGGTGTCCCATGATGACACCGAGGTTTGAGTCGCAGGCTTGAGTGTAAGTATACCCTTTAATACTTATAGCTGAATAAGCCTGTATGCCACTCTATCGGCTCCTCTCCAAACTCTTGATCAATCGAACCGCACACCCATCAATATCCAAGCCTACCGACCTACCGTTTAACATCGAAATTCGTGAACACATGTCACATCTTATTGCTATATTAAGCATAGACACAGAGTCTTATGTACGAGCTCTAGTAAACAGACTTACCAACGCACCACGACTAATGAGTTTAAAACTTTACAATCATGCATAGAGAAAGAGTTGGTGGAATAACGGGAGATGCTGGTACCATATGGAATTATTTACAGTAATACCAGCCATTTTTAATGTTTCACTGCTGGGCCCTAAGTCTGCTGACACAATCGATTCATAATCGAACAGCAACCGCATAGTAACTGTCACTTTTGACAGATATCCCAAACAATATCTGTCAAAAGTGACACTTACTATGATATACTTATGCTACTAGGGCCCTGGGCACGGGCCCCCCATGAATGCGAGGAGGGAGGATTCTTTACAGTATATACTGGAAAAATGGCGGGTCGGATCAGCTGCGCTGCATGTGCCTAGTGAATGTAGCGTCTCGATCTACTGCCGCCTTCCTACCTAGGCGAGTATGCTAAACGTAGATCTCATCATCACTTACCATCAGGCGAGATCGAGATCAAATACTTGCCTATAATGTAATAATAAAAAAAAAACGTTTGTAGGTCTGTGAGTTTGGATGTAGGGGACAACCTCTGGATTTACTGACCCGTATCTATGAAATACTTCACGAATAGGAATCTAAATTATCTCTGAGCGCAGTAGGCAATTTTTAATCGGGGTACCACGGAAGCTAACATTGTCTATCTTATGAATATGTCACACCTTGTTCCAAAAGCGACCGATGCGAGCGATACGAGCGCTGAGCTATCAATGGTTCGCTACACCATTATACTAAAATATTACTGTAAATAATTCCACATTTAAACTCCATTTCCCCACCAACTGCTGAACCGTTATTAATAAATGTGTTAACATTATAAAGCGTTCGTTCGCCGCCGTGTCACTGTCACCTGAGCAGTGTTATTTTTATAATTTCTAAATTGGCAATCATGCTGGTCCATTAAAATTGTTACATTTCCATTTCCGGCAGCAAACGGACAGAAAACTGGCTTCTGTTGGTCTGTAGTTTGTGGCCTAATGTTGGTACCATTGCGTCGTCACGTTCAAGTAGATACAGTGTACGAAAGAGCACGCAGATATTAAAAGGAGACAGATTGATAGCAATTACAAATAATTATTGACATAAAATGACACTAACCATTGAGCAGCATAACCTTGCTCCGTGCTGTACTCGATTTGAATCAAAGATAAATCCCGCTATCACATTAAAAAATTGCATTTAAATCGGTCCACTCGTTTAGGGGCTACAATTCCACACACAGACACTTAAAACACCCCTCGTTTCGCGAGTTCAATCTGACCAAAGACACATTAGACCACAGACACGTCAACTCAGACGGCGGTGAGTAGTGAGCAAGTAATATCTACCGGCAACTTATGTTATAACTCCATGTCCTGGGCCTCGTCGTCGCTGAACTCGCTCATGGAGCTCTCAGTGTCGGTGGCGTTGTTGTTGGCGGCGCCGTTGGACGCCTTCGAGCCGGAGGACGCGGCGCCGCCCATGCCGGTGATGGCGTCCTTCTCCAGTAGCGCCTCCTCGGTCGCAAATCTTCGGACGTAATCTGGAAACGAGAGGTGAGAGTGAGGAAGAGTGTGATACGATTGTATTTCTCGAAGGTAGAGGTGTAGACCCGGTAAGTAATAAAGCACGCGCACAAACAGAAATTAATATTAATTAGACTAACAAACCAAAGAGGTAAGACACAAGATCATAGACAATAATCTGTTACACATTAAAGACAATTCAATATTGATATGAAGTTGTTTTATATTATATCTATATACAAATAAATAAAATGGGAGTGTCTGTTTGTAAAATTAAAATAACCGCTTTTTACTAAGTGCATTTGGATGTATACACGGTACATATACCAAAACAATTTTTTTTGTAATGTTTGTCTGTCTGTCTGTTCCGACTAATCTCTGAAATGGTTGGACCGATTTTGACGGTACTTTTACTGGCAGATAGCTGATGTACCAAGAAGTAACTTAGGCTTCTTTTATTTTGAATAGGCAATCTATCACAGTCGTTGTTTCACTGTGGACTGTAGGGCTGTAGGTTATAATTGAGAAGCCGTTTTATGAGACAGAGTTTAATGTGGATGTAATCACTGATGATAATTGACAATACAATAATTATTAGTTAAAGGGTACAAACAGTCTAAATCGCGTCCATTTTGTCTGTAATAATGTTGCCATACTTTTACATTTTTTATAGTAATTAAAAGGTTTTGTTGGGTTGCCAACAGTCGTAATGGAACCTCAATAGTGTGTCGCTGGAATGGCAATTGTATGTAATTTTATTTAACATAGCAGAATTGGGCCCCTGGTCGTTGAATGGCCTAGCTGCAATGGGATATACCTGATACTTTCTTCTTGTACTCCTCCGGTTTGTGCAGGTACATGGCGGCGGCGTCGCCGTTGAGGGGGTCGATCGGGTTCGGGTAGGTGAGCAGTTGGGGCAGGAACGACTCGAATATGTTCGACAGATCTGTTACAAACAATATATTATTTCAAACAAGAAGACCTTGAAGGCATTAAACCATTGCCTGGTGACGTTCATTACTGGATATAGGACTTCCAGACATCCATAGCTGGGTATAAGTCTTCCAGACATCCACTGCTGAAATAGGTATTCCAGACGTCCCAGCAGCGCAGTAAGGTTTTCCAGAAATCCACTCCTGGACATAGGTATAGTCGGCAGTTGACGACTCCTATGTGTGACATAGGAGTCGTCCACTGCGGGATGTAGGGTCTTATAGACGTCCAATGCTGGATGTAGGGTCTTTCAGACGTCTACTGCTGCACTTGGGGTCTTATTGACTTCCACTGCTGGACGTAGTGTCTTTCAGACGCCACTGCTGGTTAAGCTATTAGACATTCACTGCTGAACATAGGTATTCCACATTTCCACGCTGGACATACCTAGGCCTCCCCCAATGATATCCAAACATCGCGGTCCTCCGCAACTCGCATCCACCGGCTTCTGCGAAGCGTGTGATATCATCGGTCCACCTTGTAGAGGGCCGTCCAATACCACGTCTACCGGCTCGTGGCCGCATTCCAGAACCTTATTACGTGAGCTATTGGACTAATCTTACCATATAACGCGGTCCAGGCCTGGTTGATGACGTCCAGGCACACGGTGCCGGAGACCTCGTCGATGTTGGGATGGTACACCTTGTTCATGAACCCTATGGATGGCGATTTGAAGGGATAGTGGTCCGGCAGGTGAACGCGAACGCGCCACACGCCACCCTCGTAGGGCGCTGGAAGGTACAACACGATATTCAATGGCAGCTTCGTCTAAGAGTCTCTACGTAAGAAACAACTTGACTTGCCAACTTAAAGGGACCCAACAAATCGGACCTACGGATTGGGTGCTGTAGAGTAATCACATTTGACGGCTGTCAAATCTTCAGATGGGCGGCAGAACGGTCCAGGGTTCAGCTATAAGTCTAAGCATGTTATTGTTTTGGTGAAATCCCTAATTTGATTGCATAGTAATAAAATATAAGTATAGTTTAAAACTGTTTTATTATCACCAACCAACATGACACCAGTCGGTAGGGTAAGTAGAGGCATTTAGGGCTCTTTGCTAATGGATCATTTTCTACCGTCTACAGCGGGAGCTGCTTAGTATACAGAGTCAACAGTTTCTCACTAAAACCGCCCTGGGCCTAAGATTTTATTAGGAGATTTATATAGTGCTCAATCGAGCTTGTTGACACACCTGTCAGAATATGGTAAAGCCGAGTACACATATACGAACACATTTATCGGGTTGCATGATATGTAACAACTTTATTTGCATGTGCGTGTGCAAATTTAGCGCGATCCAATGTACAAGTCCTGTATGGATTTTGTAAGCCGCATCTAGGACGATGTCGCACTTTGAGTAGCGACCTCAAACCCCTTTAATGTGTATCTGGCCTTACATCTCTGGATACTGAACCAAAAACTTACTTCCCGGAGGGCCGAAGAA
This sequence comes from Pheosia tremula, assembly GCA_905333125.1. Taxonomy (NCBI): domain Eukaryota; kingdom Metazoa; phylum Arthropoda; class Insecta; order Lepidoptera; family Notodontidae; genus Pheosia; species Pheosia tremula. The sequence goes on from HG995420.1 coordinate 650,161, forward strand.
TTTGACGCAAAACTCGTTTAGTCCGCCAAGTATCGTCACCTCATGCTTACTCTCGATGCTGTTAGTATCTGATTAAGGAAACTGTTCAGATGAAAAGTAATTATCACGTTTTTCCTGTCAAGACTCATTTATATATGCATGGGGCGTTGGTTCCTATTAAAATAATTATGATAAGCCATCAAGAACATCAATGAGACAGAGTAACATAATATTGCAATAACTCTAAAAAATACAAGGATAGAGACATATTTTAAAGATACCAATGAGAAAATATTAAACTGCACGAAGTTACGAGGCCTTGACGTCATCGCTAAAAGTAAGCGAGAGAGCTATAGAAAAGAGCTTGATCTCATGTCACTCAAAATGAATCTTTAGTAGTGATTGTATTTAGCGAATACTTTCTCAGCATTTCCTTAATGAATATTAAATCAGAGTAGGTACGTCCTATACGAAAATGCAAAGGTCATATTATTGTATCAATGGAATGGTCTATGAAATGAGCGTGCACATTAGCTACTCTTCTGCTTACCCTTTGGGGACTATGAGCATGGCGTTAAAAATACTCTTTTTAAAGTAGTCACAGACCACGAACTACAAGTGTTCCCTCGCCAGCCTTGTTTACCTACATGCGCAAAGGAAATGATAAGATTACAGCAACGAGCCGGTTCATTCTCACGATTGTTGAGACGTATTTAGGGGAACTTTAAAATTTGTATATATCTTGGACCTCATATTTATATGATAAGTCATTTAGACATGACCATTGTTGCATATAGTTAGTCATTATGCTATGCTTATATTATGTGCTATAAGATATACATATACGAAATTAAAACAGGATTTTCAACATATTGATTTCTTATATTTACGCGATTACTACACATTTAAATAAAACTAATTTAACCGCTTCTTTATGTGTTTTTACGTTCGCGACGTTTCAGCTGCTTTACATAAAATAAACGCGTAAAAATCCATAAAATTAGTTTTATCTCAAAGACCTCATATTGATATAAAACTTATTGTAAGGACTTTATCGCGTTTATTGTATGATTTTGTGGAACGTCGGGAACGTAAAAACAGACAAAAAAATTATAAAAAATTCCACAGGATCTTCGATTTTCTTATGTCTCTCAGTACTGTGTCTTCCATACATCATAATATTCTGTTGGGAGTTATTAGCCCTTGTCTCAATTGAAACCTACAAACGATACCTACACGCGTTGTTCATTTCGTTTTCGCGACGACCGCATGCATTACATTAATTTATTAGAGCTCGTAGCCGTCTGAAATCGATTCCCGGCTGTCTGACGATCTATTACAGCGCCCCAAGTCTGCTAACACAATCGATTCATAATCGAACAGCAACCGCATAGTGACTGCCGCTTTTGACTGATATTGTATGGGATATCTGTCAACAGTGGCAGTTACTATGCGGTTGCTATTCGATTGTAAATCGATTGTGTTAGCATACTTGGGGCCCTGGGGTCGGGTCTGTGACCGAGAGATAGACCAGTGGGCATAGAAAAATGTTTCTTCATTCAATATTTACAAGACACAGATGCCTGGATGACTTGATGACGGAAGATCTTAAAGCGAAAGCACGTGGATATTTTCAGTATCAAAATGTCTATTAAGTGTTATCGAAAAACATATTATACCTATTTAGTTAATTTAGATTTAATTTCTTATATATTCGCGTAATTAACGTATTTATTAGGGAAACCTGTATAGATTGTAATAAGTTTAGATAAATAAATAAAATATACATCGACCTGATAAACGCTGTGGGTAATGACCCTGCTTTCTGTGCCGAGGGTCCCGGGTTGGAATCCTGGTGGGAACAAGCATTGTGTGAAAAGCACGAACGTTTGTACCCGAGTCATGGATGTTTATATGTTTAAGTATTATATACTGGGTTCGCCCCCGGTTCATTGTACTGTATTCATAATACAGACATTGCTTACTGTGGGACCGTACAGTTGGTGTGTTCGTCTGGCGATATTTTTCTACACGACATTACAAGAGCGTACGTTGCAGGTTAAGACGAATCTCCGATAATTGCTTCTAGATTAGGGGGGTGGTTGACCTCGCAAGGTTCAACATGTATACGGCCTTGGGGTCAAAAGATAGCGGGAGGGCGAGTGCGAAAACATGTGAACAATCATTATGGTTTATGAGGTTTTAACTATAATGTCAAGTAAATGTTTGGGTCAAATTTTTTACACTTTTTGTAGCTTTTCTATACTCTTTTTAAGTTATATTAGTTTGTAAATATTTCAGTTATTTTCTTTCTAATTGATATCAAAATAAATAAAAATTTACTTACGAAAAAAAAGTAAATGTAAAATGATGAGTTATTCAAATTTAAATACTAGGTACTTATCTATAATCTATATTATTTACTTTTGTTATTTGTATGATTATTATAATGATATATAGGCTATATAGGATAGGCTTTGTTGGCGGAAAATAAAGGAATGTGTTTATGGTAAAAAACTACCTACTTATACTTACATTATAATTAAAACTTACCTAATATGTGATTCATTTATGTGTATAAAAGTTATACAAAGAAAAACAAGAAGTCAAACGAAAATAATCACAAAGTTTGCCTCCATCTGGCACCTTCCAGGAGTGTGACAAAGAATGCTTGTTAAAACAAAATTGCCAAACCAAATTAAACTTAATGCATAAGCGACAAGGTCTATGAATTATTTTATTGTTTGTAAATAAACTTTGTAACAACATCAACTCAATTTAATGGGGAAAATTACTGTTGTTTATGAAACAATTTTCATTATGGCTTCTAGGTACAGAAATAACCTTGTGGAAATTACCTAGATAAACCCCCAAATTTAAAGACATGCTATAACTTAATCAAATGTCATGCGCAGAACTATATGATGTTTAATAAAGGTATAGAATATCTATAAATTCAGGGGAAAATATTTAAAATCAAGTTAAAAGATGTTTGAATAACTAATGTATAGGTTACTATCTATATGTTGCAAATTGCATTTTATTATTTAACACTGTCTAGGGGAGCTTCTAAATTCATCTAAAAGACTAATATTTTTTAATTTATAGCCTCTGTATACCTAGTGCTTATTGTTAAAAAAAACTTATTGCATATTTAAGTGCCTTCTTAGAGTTACCTTAGATGGCTTCAGTATGTTTGTAATTATCATTAATGAGGCAATAATATATTATGGCATACATTTGCCGAGATTATTACTTATTACCCCATTATTATTATTTTGTGAAAATGGTGAAATTGTGAAATTTGTGAAAATACATAGAATATGTTTTATATTCAGTTAACTTTCCAGAGTAGGATTATTTAAGATAATCATCAGTGACATAAAAAGATATGGACATAGGTATTGTTTACACAGGAAAATCTGTCTAAATGTTCTCATTATTTGCATGTAAAAAATCTATAAACAATGAAATAGTAGGCAAGAGATTTTTATAGAAGAAAATATTTAAAAAAGGCAAATTTAAAAATCCTGTGAGGACAATGAAAACAAAAATGCTTAATGAATTGCAATAGACTTACTAGCCACAGCTTTTATGTAGCAATAATTAATTATTTGTAATAGACTAAAGGTTGCTAGCACATAAGGCGATAGCATAGCACATTAAAAAAAAACGCAATCAAGACCATGGCCTAGATTATGAATTACGAAATATCACCAGTTAGTAGATACGGAAGTCGACTGGGCTAACGTAACGCATCTACCTACGTGTTTATCAACGCGTTATATATAGATACGATGGCCCACGGAGACGTGAAAAGAATGCAAGCAGTCCCCATGATAACTCATAGCTCTTGGCAACAATTTGAATCTTCTTATAAGATGATATTTGAAACTTCTCCTGTTCAATTAAGAAAAGGTGCTCATAAAAACACACCCCATATTGATTTTATATAAAGGATCGTGACAATCAGCTGACGGCCCTACAGCTACTTATTTACATGATGGCTCTCGAACGCAATAGGTTCTTTGTAACGACGATAACAAAGAAAGGATACAGTTTGATGACATCTGTGTCCATGCGACGTTTTCCAGCGCTCGGTGACGACATCTTCGTGATCTATTACTAATAAATCACAATATCGAACACGAACACTAGAACAAACTCACACAAGACGCAGCGAAACTGATTTTCGTCCACCAGCAGCAGTCAGAAAAATAACATTGTAGAAAAACAATGGACACTAACCATAGAGAATAATTTCGAAGATGATGTGTAATCAGGCCAATGTTGCCAAGGTAAAAATAAAAAAAATACTTAAACTATCAAACTATACACGTGTAGGTATACCTTTACAGTGGTCGTAGACAATATCAAGAAGATAATGCGTCAAAAATTTAAAAGTATATTATATTGTCTATGTGACTCATCATCCATCACCGAACGAAACTTCGCGTGTGTGATCAAGGAAGATTATTTATAAATTCAGTTTTAATTATAGATTATCTCACTAAACAATCCATAGTTAGTTAGGACGGCACGCGTGTGTGCTGCGACGGTCCGCTGGCTCGTCACGAATGCGGAAACATGTGTTTTGATGTGAATATCCAATACTGATACATGACAACAAATTATAATTTATTGGAGATTATGTCCGTTGGGCTCGTGTTTTATTGAGATAAAAGCGTTCCGTGGCAACTTAGTACAGTGGTGATTACTGTGGCGAGTTGGTTAGTTTAGGTTTTGTGCTGGTGATAAGGTGCTATCATTTCCGGTGTGAGGAGTTGTGATGTGGGCGCTCCGGTGAATTCTTGTTGGCTGCTGTGACTTCTCTCGCCCCAGGAATGGCGAACACAGGGATCGGGGTCGGTTTTGACCCCAACGACATGACCAGGTAAGCAAATGAACCAAAAACTGTATTGTTGCACACCCAAATCCTTTATTATGACAAAGTTACAGTAAATATATTATTATGTTACAGCATCAACTTGTCTAATTACTCCAAAGATCATAAAAGTTACTACTACTACTACTACAAAATAATTTTTTGTTAACATTTTCAAGCTAAAAACTGAACTTGTAATATGGAATATTACCTATATAACAATATTATATTTAGTGGCAGTAGTGTTAAATTAATAGGGCAGACTTAAATGAGAACATAATATGGCCGACAAATAAACCAGTAGTCTTAAGTAACTTGTGTAGTATGGATAATATTTTCTTAGTACTTCTACTAAATTTATCCGTGGAGTAACTTATTTGATGTCGAAGGATATTGGGTTTCGAGACAAATTGCTTTTCCCTCAGGCTCACTAAAGGTCATACCTCCCTATCATCATTGCACACCACTGAAGATCCTAAATTACAACAGAGAGAAAAAAAAACAGTTCAGAAGAAGTTTACATCACCATCATAAGTCAGCATGTAACAGTTAGAGACCTACTCCCCCTACCATTGCTTTTATCAAACCTAAATAAGGAATATCTCAGTAATAATACAATAATTGGAGAATTATCTGATAATAATTGGATAATTCTCAGTGAATTATCTTGATAATTGGCCTGTATATGAACTGCAGTTATTATTTCCAAGCATCCCATACCGTGATATACCCTACCTACGGTTTAATTGTAATCTGCATCTAAATATAACATAGTACTATCTACTTCCCAGTACAGTGCAGTGTGTAAACTGGTAATGTTTATTTTAATACCTACATACTTGTTAATGGATCAGTATGTTAATGTGTCATATTTGTATAAACATTTTAGACTAGCCATGTTTACGACTTTCTATTCCTGACTTCCTATATAAATATTCCTGCAATGCATACACATTATGTAAAATCTAAAAATGCCAAATTCCATATGTGTGTTGAAAATAATGTCCTCTATGTATTTTTCTTTCCAAAACATTCAAATATGCTCAGCCAAGTTTCAGTCATAATAATAGGTATTTCATGAATCCATACAACTTAACTTAACATAACAGTGAAGGAAAACATCATGAGGAAACCTGCATGTCTGAGGGAACCCCTTGAAAGATATGTAAAGTCCGCCAACCTACACTGGACCAGCGTCTGACTATGGCCTAATCCCCCTCTCATTAAGGGGAGGCCCATGCCCAACAGTAGGACATTAAAAGAAGGGCTGGTATTATTATATAACTTAATTTTCTGAAGGCGTCCAAAGCCTTTATTCTATGGAAAGGAATTACTATCATCTTCAACTACATCACAAGTGTCCCTCAGGTAATGTCTACAGATGTGATTGTATCCATTAAAGATAATCCTATCATTTTAATATGTAATTAGCACAAAACTATATTTTCTCATTGACACAACAAAAACGATGCCTCGTTAATTAGTTTGCTAACGTTTCTGACCTTGGTCTCCTCTGTAGAAAATGATATGGTCAACTGGCTATACCTTATAGTAAATAATTGGGTTGTTGACAATTTGTTTAAATGTGTTATTATATAATCTACGATTAGTATCAGTGCCGAATTGATTTTTCGAAATAACCTGTAAACATAAAATTGTTTAAAAAAAATTATTCGACAATATGAAAACAGTCTGAGGGCATTATGACATCACCACTATCCGTCAACGTATGTGCGACGGAGAGGGAGGGCCCTTTGATTCTAGGAGAAACTCTTCGCTTCTCTTAATAACATCCAGAGTTCCTGTTGTTATCTATCAAAAGTTATGTACCCCTATAAGTGCCAAGGATTTTTTTATTCCTTGATTTTTATCCTGATTTGTGCTCGCGTTCAGTATAGAGTGAGACACCACTACTATCTCAAAACATTCACTTGTCCGCAGCTGGTACTTCAGCGAGCTATCGCGCGTGGAGGCCACGAAGCTGTTACTCAATGAGACTGACAGTGGAGTCTTCCTCGTCCGAGACTCCAAGAGTATAGCTGGTGATTACGTCTTGTGCGTCAGGTGAGTGATGATGAACCTCTCCTTCTTTATAGTACAGGAGTAGTAGAAAAAAAAATACAACTGTAGACATTTTAAAAAGCAAACATTGAATGTTTCTCATCAGAAAAAAATATAACAGTACAAAGCTGTGGAGCCATGACGTCGCGTCCTTAGTCAGTTCGAAGAACACGCCTCAACTTTCCGTACTACATGCTTACACCAAAATTAAATGGTGAATATTTATTTACAGGTGGTATCTAATAAAATAATTTGTACAATATTACAAATTAGCTTTAGAAAAAGTTTCGGCTCTTAAGAGTGTCGTCTCTGTCGCTCATACCTCTAAGGCCTCAACCTCGAATTTAGCGGGCAGCGGGGTGGCGGCGGCGGCGGCGCGGGAGCGGAGCTTGTTGGCCGCCCCGCGCCGCTGCCACACCGCTGTTTTCGAGAACTAAATTTGAGGCTGAGGCCTAACTGATAGCCTCTTTCTACAGCGCAATATTGTAATATTTACAACTGGGTACTGTTCTTATAAACTAATGTGGCAAAAATACTAATTTCAACAATAAGTATACTACCCAATGTAGGTGTACGGGAAATTCCTGCTTACCCTGCCGAGGACTACAAGTGTGATGATATTCGTCCACAGAGAGGACGAGCGAGTCTCCCACTACATAATCAACCGCGTGGTCGCCGCGGACGGCACGGTCCGGTTTCGGATCGGTGACCAGATGTTCGCTGATATGCCAGCGCTGCTCTCTTTCTATCGGCACCATTACCTGGACACCACGCCTTTGGTGAGGCCGCTGCCGCAAGCGTTGGCGGCACAGTTGCCGCAAGCGATAGCGGTGCCGATGCCGCAGGTGCTGACGGCGTCGCCCCCGCAGCCGACGAATCAAGTATTGGAGATCGTGATCGCGAAGTTCGACTTTTCGGGCAATGTAAGTTTTTTCTGTTATTTATTAGTTGTCGACTGCATTTTCATATCTAGTTCCATGCCGTCCACTTAAGAGGGCATTTACCAATTGCCGTTTCTAAATTTTACAACCAGATTACACCAAATTTTGATAAATACCGTTCAGCCGCTATGGCAAACTAAATATAAATAAGAAAAAAAAAAAAGGTTGGTACCTATGTGCGGACAAAAAAAAACAGGAGCAACGATCGCTTCACTGTTGAGTGCAGAATTTTTACAAGCAGCGTCCTAGTAACGGTATAATGTGTTACTAAAATTAGGTTGTCTAAACTATGGGTGCCCGGTTCAGAAGGTGACTAACTGACGATACTAATCATATCGGATCACGTTCCGTCATTTAAAAATAACTTCGGAATGTTGGTACAGACTGACAAGGATTGCATATGCGGTTTTACCAGTGGCTTTTACGTTCCATTCAATATGTTTTCCGGGACTAATGACAATTCAGCATATTAGAATTTTACAATGAATAATGAGAAGTATCAGAATCAGAATATTTTTTATTCACGTAGACCATTATTGTACAGTACTTATGAATCGTCAAAAGTTACAAAAATATTATGTTACTGCTTTAACACCCGGGCAGAATGCCTTTCCTATGGAGAGTAGGCAGGAGTACTGCAGTGTACTCACATTTCACGGCTTGTAGCAAATGCGCAGGTCTGTAGCAAATGCACGAGTCCTGTAGGAAATGCGCAATACGCGGGTCCTGTAGCAAATGCGCGGGTCCTGTAGCGGCGCGGGTCCTGTAGTAAATACGCGGGACTTGTAGCCATTGCGCGAGTCCTGTAGCAAATGCGTGGGTCCTGTAGTTACTACGCGGGGCTGGTAGCAAATGTAGCAAAACTAGGGATTGTCTGTAAATTTTAGAATGTGTGTATAGATGCATGATTTTATTTTTTACAACATTATATATGTTTTTCTTTTATAACGCATACGTAGTTGTGTACTGTACGTGTTTACCACCTCTCAAGGATTAACTGAGGAAACTAGCTCTTAACATGAAGGCAGGGCTAGTTATCACGCAATAGTTTTGTGGAGAAGTGGGAGCCTAGCGGAAGATACATGTCGCAGCATCGAATCATGCATTGTCTGTAATGATAATGATCAGTCCATACATCTCGTGCCTAATATAATGTTAAGTCGACCGTACCAATGCAGTCAATCACAAGGTCAATGGTTCTTATTGAATCTGTATTACTCTAAGCATTATAAATAAGATTCAAATCGCTACGACGCTACGTAATTTGGGGCCGGCAGGAAATTGCAGACCGCCTCGCGATAGTTTATTCAATGGGTTAGGTCTATAACCCATTTCAAGTAATGAAAAAAATATCTGATTTGTAGAACATCTGAAAGAGACAGCTATAAGAAATACTAAGCAGCTAATAATTAATCTTATACTTCGTTATCAATCTTGATATGGATCTTACTAATCTATATGATAAGTTGTCAATCGGGTGACCGGTTAGGTGGAGCCGGGGTTGGCCTCGCTCGAGCGCCATTTCCTCGCCTCGCTGTGATCCCGTGGCATGTGGCGGCGCCACCCTCGCGAGGCCTCCAGCCATGCCTTGATATAATATTAATACCAGCCCTTTTAATGTCCCAGTGCTAGGCACGGGCCTCCCCTCAATGCGAGGGGCGATTAGGCCATAGTCCAGCACGTTGGCCGAGAGCGGGTTGGCGGACTTCACACGTCTTTTGAGGGGCTCTCTCAGACATGCATGTTTCCTCGCGACGTTTTCCTTCACCGTTTACCAAGTGATAATCATGGTTGAAAATGAGATTCGCACATGAAATCCAAAAATCCCAGAGGTGCAAGCTGGGGTTCGAAACTGCGATCCTCGTTACCGAGGCAAGCGTTCCACCAACTTGGCTATCACTGCGTTTTTGCCATGCCATGGCTAGCTAATTAGGATTTTGGTCATTGTCAGGACTCAGACGACCTGCCGTTCCGTCGCGGCGAGCGGCTCATGGTCATCAATCGTGACGAGGAGCACTGGTGGACGGCGCGCAACGCCGAAGGTCGCACCGGCTCCATACCCGTGCCATATGTCCAAAGGGTATGTATACCTACCAGCTCCAGTGGCGTAGCATGGGGGGGGGGGCGGTGCTTTGCCGGGGGCGGCATTTCACAGGTGGCGGCTAGAGACAAAAAATAAGTAAAAAAAAATCTGTCCATGTTTTTTTTGACGTTACCATGCCCCATTTTTTTTTATAATGCATAGTAAAAATAAGAGGGCGGCAAATTTGAAAGCCGCACCGGGTGCTAACGACCTATGCTACGCCACTGATCAGCTCACTTTACACAGCATTTTTCCAGTGTCATGGCACATCTGATCTACCATTGTTGCGCAAATTTCGCAAAACCAAGAGCTATTGGTAATCATTTGAGTAGAGAGGAGTGTGTGTGAAAGAGAGAAGAATGTATACCTATAGCGATTGCGGAAATTTGGTATCGGGATGTTTTCGTTTCCGCTACGGATATTGATTTGGAATGATTTAAAATAACCTGACAGAGCCATGGACTGTCAAGCTTAGAGAATCTTCTTCTATGGTGTTTTACAATGTAAAACGAGCGATATAGACGGTATAGGTTGTTACACCATCACCATCTATAACTCAAGAAATTGTGGCCCGATATTTAAATGTTTTTTTTATTCGTCTCCACCCCGAATAGCACGAATAACTGTAAAAACATAGGAAACGTTCACTTATAAAAAAGATAATCCATATTCTCATCACCTTTGATTCTATGTTACAAAGTTCGACGGGACAGCTTGATTTAAATAAATCGTAATCGATATTGGAAAGGGAATCGAAAACATCCCGAAACGTATTATCGCAGTGGATATATACATTCCTTGTAAATGCACACCAACATTTGGTGATCGAAAGCTTTAGAATTATCATTTGAATTCGATTTAAAAAAACCAAAGGACAGCTCTTCTGGGCCCCAAGTAGCTGTCACTTTTGACATATATTGTATGGGATATCTGTCAAAAGTGGCAGTTACTATGCGGTTGCTGTTCGATTATGAGTCGATTGTGTCAGCAGACTTGGGGCCCTGGAGGGATTTTGCTATTGGAATGTTTTCAAATCCTATTACCAATATGGCTTTCGGACAATTTAAAATGACGGGCTTACATGACGAAAAATGATTCGCGTTCTAACGACTACTGCCAACAATGACTATCAGTTCTTGTAGATACGATCAAGAAGATGAAATAGTCCAAAACTCAGTATAGTTCTGACCACAGATCACGAGAGATATGCCGTGCGGTTCAAAATGTACGGGAACTCGCTGTCTCCGTTTGGTTCCCACCACTCGCCGCAAAACACATGCAATTACATAAAACCAACCAATACGAAGTCTCACACACACACGCGTGCCAATAATTCGGTGCGTGCTGCGTCGTCGCCGCATACAGCGGCCGTACCACGCGACGCACCAGTTTATTCAAAGTATCGTTAGACGATCTATCCATTGCCTCGTACATTCACTCAGTAGCGAACATAGGTGGTACTTAAGGAGCCATGTATTTGGTACAAAAATAAAAAAGTCGTTGTGCTACATGAAAACTAAAATAACATAATAAAGGCATTAAATATTTTTTGATTTGTTGTTTTTAATGATTTTAAAGACGAATATAATAAAATACTTAATACTTCCGGTGAAATGAGATTCCATCTTTCGCGTAGTTCACATTGCTGCTGGTATTTTTGCATACAAACACGGAACAACACGGCATTTTGAAAAAAACTAGAGCACCGGCACCGACGTGCAGTTGCAGTGGACTGACGGCGAAAATTGTAGGTTAGCCAAATGTACGCTAACTTTGTGCGCAAGCCCACCGCTTTCATAACATAATCTCCTCTAATATATCTGTGGTTCTGACCGTGCGTCGTTGGTTGCAGATCTTGGAGACGCCGCCCGTACAGCATCCGCCGCCGGAGCTGAACCACATCAAACAACACCAGCGCACCAATATGCAGGTACTTTTTTTTTTGTTTACAAACGACATATACAGGGTAATTCAGAAAGGGTTACTTTTGTTGAACTTTTGCTACTATATTTCGATTGAACGTCACAACGCCGCTTCGCAAAACGACCCAGCTTTGGAATATATTAGATTCTACAATGTTTATTAATGTATGCAGACTTCGACGGTTTTGAAAATGTTTGTTTTTTTTTGTCGATTGCAGCGCACTCTGCCGGCGAAGGCGCGCGTGAAGCAGCCGCGCGTGCCGAACGCGTACGACAAGACCGCGCTCAAACTAGCCGAAGGAGATATTATTCTGGTCAGTAAAGCCATTAGCTTTTTTTTCGTTGGCGTTTTAGTGCTTGTTCACATAGGAACGCGCGGGCGCGGAGGCGGTTGCGGGCGCGGCAGATGTTGCGAGGTCGCGTTCACATTGGCCGCCGGGCGTTTGCGCGAGTGTGACGTGTTGAAAACGATGAAAACGTGCTATCGTTTCTAGCGACAAGTTCAAAATGATTGAACTTACCTGACGTCGCGAGTGAATCGCGCGCGCCGCCGCTAGTTTGACATGAACACACAAAAACGTCTCACGCGTTTGAAATTGCCGCGAGCGCGCCGCACGCGCCAGTCGCTAGTTAGCTCGCTACTTAGACCGCACGTGCGTTTTGAACGTTTACACTTGGAAATCACGTCATATGTTTGATATTTCGTGACCGCGCCCGCGAGTCAACGTGAACAAGTACTTAAAAGTAACATACACTAGCCTCGCCCGCGATACTTCGATGAAGAATAGTATTGAGGAATAATTTAGCTTTCTAACAGTGAAAGAGTTTTCGGAAAGGTTAGGTTAGAAACTTTCCGATGTTGATGTCGCTCGCGCCGAGTTTTCCGACGGATGCGATTCGATCCGATCCGATTTGGTGTTGTCATCAACATACATCGAAGATAATCAAATTTGGAAATTTTAATAGCGATTGCGGTAATCCAGCTCGGAAGTTGTCGATTCCGTTTCCGATATCGATTTTGGATGGTTTAAAATAACCCTGCAGAAGTAGTTCAGGTGATTACCCCATACAACCCAACTCACAAACTGTATCTCTACTGAGCGACGAACACTTGTGTTACGGGTAGTTGGTATCCTATATGAACTGGGGGCGATCCCAATATATTATTACTTGCGACTGAGGAATCACGTGACGTCACGTGCGTGTTCAAATCACGTCGGGGTCACCAATTTAGCGGAAAAGGGAAGATCTTCCAGCTAGGCGAGCGGTATGCCTGACGGGGCGGCCGCTATGCCCCGACGGTTATTGTCGGGATCTTGTATATATGTTACTTGCTCCGAAAACTCTTATAGCGCGATTCAGGATTGTGATGAGAATTATCTATTGTTCTGAATGCGTCTGTAGCGCCATCTGTGTAGCTCGTGGGACGCTACAGTACTGGGTATTCACTTTATTGGCATACTACCATTTGAACCTGCGCTTCTGTTGCGCAATTGTGTACCCAGTGTCAATATTTAAATTATATTAATATACTATACTTACTGTGTTGTGTTTCAGGTGACAAAAATCAATATAAACGGTCAGTGGGAGGGTGTACTCAATGGAAAAACTGGCCACTTTCCGTTCACGTGCGTCGAGTTCATCGAGGAGGACGCGCCGAACCCCAACGACATGTTCGTGCCGAGAGCGAACTAAGCCAACTCGAACCATCTGTAAGAATAAACTATCCGAGCTCATGTGACCTGCACACTCATGAAAGAAATGCAGGTGGACTTGGTCCTCGTCCTTATTCGCAATCACTCGCGCGAACATGCGATGCGAATATGTATATTATTATTATTATTATTCACGTTGTACTGCATTATTCACGTTTTTAGTACAACATTCTAGGCCCCAAGTCTGCTGACATAATCGAACAGCAACCGCATAGTAACTGTCACTTTGACATATATTGTATCTGTCAAAAGTGACGGTTACTGTGCGGTTGCTGTTTGTTTATGAATCGATTGTGTGAGACGATGCAAACAAGGTTTATACGTACCGAGCACAGCTTACCACCTAGTGAGCACTCGGCCGAGAGCACTGTCTAGCCATTATACTCCTTACGTGTAATCGAGGCATATGGTTGTTGTTCGAAGGACGACTGCCGCCAGACTGGCCAAGGCCACGTCCACCGTGGTGACGTCAGGACCTAGTTGAGAATGTCGCCTTTTTATTTGCTCTGTGGTGGTGAACTTTGCTTCCTGTCACGAGGTTCGAAACGGTGGTGGCACGATACGGCTATCGCATTGTAAAGCTATGTACAGTGAGTTATTTAGTACCGAGTTGCATAAAAACATCAGAATCAGAATCAGAATATTTTTTATTCATGTAAACCATTATTGTACAGTACTTAAGAATCGTCAAGTTACATAAACATTATTCTACTGCTTTACCACCCGTTCGGAATGCCGTTCCTATGGAGAAGAACGGGCAAGAAACTCCATGGTTGCTCTTTTTTTTTTTAAATAGATCTTTTACATTATTGAGCAATACATTGTTATAGGTATGTGAGAACAGTGTAGGAACGGCTAATCAGACTTTAGCAGCAGGTCAAAAAAAAAACAAAAAGTACTAACTAAGTATAAAATTACAGCGAATGGCTACATGGTTCCCACATTTACAAATTACTTATGTAAGTGAAAATCTTCGTGTATGCAACTCGGTACGACTTGATTTACTGTATAATACTATACACTGCTGTTTATGTTTATGTACACCGCAGTTTATGTCGCATCTGCTCTGTTTAATCTTGATATATTTAACGTTACAGCATCGAAGTCGAATCGATGTCTGATAACAACAGTATATACAAAGCCTTATTCTGGCGATATATTGACAATGTCGTCCTTCCAACACTGGCCTTATCCAGCGAACGAATGGACTTGAGCCCACCGATAAGGGCCAATCTGTTTAAGGTGGAAGCTCATGTCAGGGCGCGAAATTCAAATTGTCTGTGGTTTTAATTTTTTTACGAAAAATTTGGACATCTTTACGATGTAATTTAGTTTTTTGCGATATTAGATTTTGCATTGGACGTCTCGATGTATTAAGTTTGCTTAAAAAGTACCTAAACCGATACAACAACATAAAGAGCGGTTTTTACTAACTTAAAAAGATAAAAACCATTGACATTTCGAATTTCGCGCCCTGACCTGAGCTTCCACCTTAACCGATTGCTTATGCAAAGAATAGTTATGTTTTCGCGACATTATGGTCTTCGGACCAAAGACCGAAATTAGGCAGGAATTTGACGTTTGTGAGGCATGCATTATGATCTGTGGTCGCAAATAGTGATGTGCTGTGAACTCCAAATGAAACTGAATAGTGATGCGTCGAGTCGAGCAGCCTGGTCAAGTACATAATTAGTCGATAGACTAATATAGAAAAAATATATATCCATCTATCCATCAAAATGTATTATAACAAAATCGCTAGAATACAATTTTTGTTTAAAATAATAAAACGCACAAAATTATTTTTTTGAAATATTAAAATCGGATGTTTTAAAGTAGAAACTTGAGATTATTTGAAACTCATTTTTACATATTTATAATATGCATTTCCTAACGATAAAAAAAAATTCAAACTGCTATAGCAATAAAGGTTCTACCACACTGAATCGCTTGATACGTTCTCTCACTGTACAAAACGTGTAAACTTTTTATTAATGACATAAATGCAGTAGGAAATTTAAAAATGCATTTAGAATTCTAAAGAGAATAATCGCTTTTACGTCACGAACAATAAGGACCATTACCGTTTAGCATCAAATGCATAATATATTAATCCCCAACTTATAAAAGTTGTAAAGAACTTATAAGTCAATACTCACATTTGCAATGGCATTACAAAGTATGTTCCAGAAGAGAATACATATTTGTATTGCCATGGCATTGCAATACACATTATGATTGAACGAATAATGACAATTTTGATGTATTTGATGTAATGTTTTTACTAACTGTAGTTTATCTGGACGTGACCTAACAATTCCTTCAAAGTAGAACGTGAGAAGTAATGTCATTCATGGTACAATAATATGCTACGCCGGGTATTATTCCACCAAAATAAGCGGTGTTCTTTTAAAGATGTAAATTAATGGCAACACTGATCATGACGTAGGGATGGTCGATCGTCAGAAGATACTATCTAGCTCAGCATATAATTATACCATAATGACATTTACATATTTCGTGTCATAAGCCATTCTTGATATGAACGCCCCGTTCAGACCAGAGCCCCTTAGGTACCTTACCACTACTGCGGGCAGTAGCGGACTGCGCTTTGGTCTGAACAGACCGTTGATTGTCTTTTAGAAAATATATACATTGTATATATTTTAATATTACTACAAATGACAGTTACCTACACGTTTTGGTGAACAAATGTACACGTATTTTTTGTGTAAAAATACAGCTTTTTACATAAATCAGTCAGGGTTCCATTTACCCAGTATTGTCGGTCCATACTCCGAAACGACAGTTTGACAGCTAGATAGTCCCGGAGCTGTCAAATTATTAAAAACAAAAAACACAGACTACGTAATTTATCTTAAGGCGGGTCACCTGAGCGTGTCTGTACGACACATTCACATACATTTTATTACGATACAACACATGATTGTACCCCGCCCCTCTACCCGCGCGGGGGGAAACGTTAAGATATCTTAGTGTACTGTCTTTTGTCGTATCATTCTACGTTGACGTACACGAGTTTACAGCTACCCTGTTGTAATTAGATATTTTATCTCCATAAAAAATTATCGGTAATTTGAACCCTAATTTCTAATTAGAATTAATTTATGCCGCTATATGTATATTTGTTTACCAAAAAGTTCAAAATGAACCCATCTTCCCTTTAGGAAATAATATTTACATTGTATACATAGTACATCGAACGTTGACTGTTACTGTTTATAACTATTTTTATTACTACATTAATAATTACGCATTGTAATGATTATTCAGTAATTAATATGAAATCTTAAGGTGGCTGTGCATTCAGGTGTAATGCGAGTGAATTCGCCCGCTCGTGTTCGTTTACTATAAATATCACCTTAGTGCACGGTGCCCTATACCATGGAATTGCGAAAGTATATACATATTTGAAATTAATCTTAGGCTATTTAACAGCATTTGAGTACATTGTATAAACACCTTTATAAGCTAAAGTGAAGCTTTGTATAAAAAACTCAAGTTACGCGTGACAGAGTATAACTAGCCTTATTAGCCACATTAATACGGTTGATTATTTATCAAAACGACTCTTTATAAGTAAGCATATTATTTTAAATATTCAGACTATATTTTTATTCATGTAAACAGTACATTAAGTACAGTACTTGTGAATCGTCAAAAATGTTACAAAATGCTAAGCTACAATTTTACCACCCGTTCGGAATGCCGTTCCTATGGAGAGAGAAGAACGGGCGAAAAACTCTATGGTTGCTCTTTAAAAAAAATATTAATGTTAAAACATCCGGGGTGGGCAAATGTTGACAACTAATCGAGCAAGAGATCCACCATTTTGGCCCTTTTATTTACCAATAATAATTATATAGCTAATAAATAAATATAATTTTATATATTGGTGCCAAAATAATTAACCAAGTAAGTGGTACTTTCTTAAACAATCTAAATGGAGCTTATTATTAATGTAATAATTTGTGACTGTGCACCAGTATCGTTGCTCACCCCACGAGCGATACGGCGTGAATATATTTTTTATTTTGTAAATAAATGTTTCTACTCTTGTCACCTGTGGCTTGAAAATATATGAAGACACCTTATTTCTGACCGTCGAAACACAAGCATAAAACATGTTGTTAATAATAGATCTTATGCGCAACGAGGAGTACATTACATCATCATAGATGTACGATCACATAAGTGATCATAGTCAAAATTAATGGAACTAACGGAACCTATTATATTGCTGAAAATCATGTCTTATTATTATATCAATAGGATGTCCCATATTTATGCTATATATATTATGATGATGTAATATTTCTACCGTAATTTTTTTTTATCTTGATGGCATCGCTACTGGCCGATAAAGAAATAAATAATTAAGATCAGATATGAGGTGTGCATCTTCACAGGTATAACCATAGTCAATATTTTTATATTTGCTGGTGCAAAAAGTATTTAGTTTAGTATTACTTTAGCCCGCCGACCAAGTTAGCTGACATTGTGAAATTACGTTCATTGGCACTAAGTAAAAAAAATAAAGGTAATTCTTGAATACATGAGGCTACTAGGCTAGTAGCGAAGTAATTAGATGACAACTTGGAAATGGACACTTCACTTTGTACCTGCTTACACGAGCACACTTTCGTAGTCGTCTGTACTGTCGCTGCTCTTGCTTACCGTACCGTCCTTGTGTAACAAGCAATGCCGCATTTTATGCAACAAATACAGGCAGTTTAAGTACCGTAGTGTGAAAACACTGCTTTTGTGACGCTATTGCCGTGCGATAGTGCTGCCACTTATGGTCTATGAAATACATAATTATGGGATTTTATTACGTAGAGACCTGATTAAGAGTTAGAGTCAAATTTAATAGGTACATCAAAACCATGTCGGTTCAACTTGATCGGCGGCAAAACGAAAGTTTTAAATAATATTATAAAAACTCGTCATTTATAATTCGGAAGTCAATACCAAATGTTATCATCATTGTAAAAATCATATATTTTGAGATTATGTGTCATATATAACGTATTATAAACATTTTAAGTCATATAAAAATCAAAAAATCGTCTTAATTTTTTTATTAAGTTATGTGTAACGGCTAGAAATAAATATTAGGAAATATTAACTCTTGTTATTATTGATTAGAACCGAAAGACATGCAGTTATTGTAAGTACGAGACAAGAATATGAATTGTATTATTCTTTATTATCCAATAACTTAGAATGCGTATGTCTGTGGCATGCGTCGAGCTCTTGATTCCCAAACGTGATGCCCTTATGAATGGATTTGATTCGACTCATCAAATAACTATTTTGCAATCAATAAAAAAAATAATTTGAAAATGGCAAAATGTCTACGATGGTGACGCTATAATAAAAAAAAGGAATTCTCTATGCTATCAATGGCACAGTTCTTTCACAATGTCAATCTTATGAAGAGCCACGAACTAGGTAAGTTCCAGGGATCTCGTGTAGTCGTGATTCTTGCAAAACCATCAATATGACCTTGATATGAATTTCCCGGGGGGTCTTCTCGCTACCCCATTCTAGTGAGACGGGAAATCTGATTTACGACTGACTCTATCAATACTCTTCAACAATACTCAAAGCTCTACGGGGATTCATCTAGAAGTACCCTTAAATTATATTAGGCCGTACGTCGGGTACGGAATAAATGTCTGTTATTTTCTTGTAGGTAAGTTGTATCGCGGGGCTATTTCGACTTCGGATCCTGTTTTTGTGGGTGTTTGATAGGGACAGTGATTGCCGTGTAACTTACGTGTTGTGTGACACACAATTTATATGTATAGTCTATGGGTAATACTGATAGCGTGAACGGTGCCACAGGAAATTGTAATTTGTATGAATGGATTATGAAGTGAAGGATACGTCGATCGATGTAATAAAATGTAGAAATTATATTTTCTTTCTAAAAAAAAATAATATTTTATTTTTTTAATTCTGTGTGAATTAAGAAAAGTTGTAAATATGCTAGGGTATTACAATAACCTAATATAAACTATCTCCTTGCGAATTAAGACATTTGAGTATGCCGGTGCAATTTCTGTAAAATATCGTAGCTTTAGATTCTCCTAGTAAAAACAACAACTTTTACTAGTGTGTGTTTGGTCATATACTAACAGCATTTGAAGATCGTTGTCTACAGTGTCAAGTGTACACACATTTTGTGGCGAAAAACAACTATTCAGCTAATGTGGCTTAGTGTCAAAAACCATGGAAAACAGTGTTGAAATTAATGTTTCTGTGAAATTAGAGCCTGATGACTCTGAAAGTGCAGAAGGAAGCATAAATAATGCCGATAGTCAGCAATGTAAGAAGTTTTTTTATAACAATGTATTTTTCTTGGATGTAATAAGTTAATTTTGTCTTTACAACTCCTGGTGAACATATTTTGTATTGTTCAACAGGCAAAGAAGAAGTGTGGGTGAAACAAGAGCCTTCTGGTGATGCCACAGAAGTAACAATAAAACTTGAACAGCAAGATTGTGATACCACTGAAGATGGAATAAGTTAGTATAATCACTAGAAAACATGCTAAAATCTGGATATTTTGTTTTGAACATTTTAAAAGTGTTTTCTGTCTATGGTATACTACTTTTGTGTTGTTCTTTGAGCCAGCCATCAGACGTAAAATAAGTGAATCCTCCTCCGAATTCCTCACATAAGTGTAGAATGATATGGTGGGTGACGTTCTATACCGGGTGTTAGGGGCATAGTTACAACATGTCTAGAGTTGTCCAGAAATCATGAGTTGAGTCCATGGTATCAGTTTTTGTTCCGTTTCCACTTACACCCTGTATACCACCCCTAAAATACTACTTAGTATGTAGTCTTCCATGTGAATATCAGACAGGTCAGCTTTGTATTGTGACACGTCAGCATGCAACTATGCTTTCATATTTTAATTCTCCTTCCAGATGACAGTAAAGATGTGAAGTTAAAATTGCCATTTAAGAAAAGGATTGACCCTAAAGTGAGCAATGAAGCTAAAGAAGGA
The DNA here is from genome assembly GCA_905333125.1 of Pheosia tremula. Taxonomy (NCBI): domain Eukaryota; kingdom Metazoa; phylum Arthropoda; class Insecta; order Lepidoptera; family Notodontidae; genus Pheosia; species Pheosia tremula. The sequence goes on from HG995420.1 coordinate 670,789, forward strand.
AGTGTAGAATCTGTAAGTTTTATATACAATTAGCTGTTACCCGCGACTTCGTCTGAGTGGTAATAACAAAAAGTTTCTCTAAAATAAAGATGGCCTAAGTTACTCCTTGTTATATCAGCTATCTGCCAGTGAAAGTCCCGTCAAAATCGATCCAGCCATTTCATAGTTTAGCCGAAACAAACAGACAGACACAGACAAAATTTTTGTTTTGGTGAATGCACTGTGTATACATCCAAATGCACTAATTAAAATTTTAATATTACAAACAGACACTCCAATTTTATTTATTTGTATAGATAATTTATACTATGCATACTTTTAACCTACTGGGTTCACCGCAGTTCCAGTTGGGTTTGTTTGACTGTTGATGTACAATGTGGATATAAAAAGTGTAACTACAGCATGTTTTATGAAAATACTAACTTTTCAAAATAATTTTCAGAGCAACACGAACAAGCCACCGGACAGTAATCAACAATACTGTAAGTTTTAAATGCACCATTCAACTGTCTCACAAGTAATGTTAACACCATTGTAGAGGCTACACAAAATTATGACCAAGTTTACGGGGAATTAGTCAGAAACTGTTTTAAAGCGATATGGTTGGGGTTTTGGCTATGTGTACAGTTGGCGGCAAATGTCTTACGACATGTGTCTCAAGGGATTCACGCGTTGTTTCGTTACATATTCGCGTCGAGGTCGCGTTTCGATCAGCTTATAGAGTTAAGAAAAAAAAATTCAATTTGTAAGTGCTCCCCTAGGTCTATACGATATAAACGATTTGGCTTTGACTTGATTTTGACATTATTTATGGCCCACATAACAGTGATGTCGTTGGAAGTCGTGTGACATCATATGTTAAACCATAAACTTAAGCATGTCTGGTGATAATTATATTTATAATTTGTCTTAATTCTGCAGCAGAATATCCCCTGATGTACTCCTATGAGATCACGAAGCACATACAAATAGTGACCATAGATGAGGAGGAGCGACAGATAGAACATAAAGAAATACTAAGCACTCGGCAGCACATGCGACATGTGTGTGAGAACTGTGCGGTGGGGTTTGTGGTCGAGGATGCCTTTCAGATGCATATGAAGATCCATGCTCCTGTGAGTTGCCAGTAGCGCTGTCCAGACCGACCGCGCAGCCTCGCAAACTTGCCCGGGCACATGCCAGGGCTGACAACGAAGCGAATGAAAGATGACAGCGTTCGCATGAAGCAAATGCTTGCGCTGCTATTTGTCATTTATCTCGCTATCAGCCTGCGTACAGTGTCCCGGGCCAGCTTCGCCAGGCGACGCGGTCCGGATACGAAATTATGGTTATTTTTTTAAATAATGATCGGGATATTCTATTTAGCAATGGAAAGATCTTTTTCTTTAAATTGGGTTGTTACCTAATTTAGAAATATTTCTCGATGTTACAAAAATAAAGACAATGATCTCATCGGAAAAAATGAAAATACCCATTAGAAAATCGTTAGGTATTGGTATGCTGATCTAATAGACTGATGACGGTTCGAAAACTCTCGATCGCTCTTGACAGATTGTGCCCAGTGTCCATTTACGAATAATTTGCGGGAATCAGTCTTGAGAAATTTTGGGTTCCGTTTCCGATAACGGTTTAAATCGGGGGTTCCCAAACTTATTTTGTCTACTGCCCACTTTGAGAATGAATTATTTTTTAGCGCCCCCATTCTTTCACCTACTCAAAAACCACTATAACTGTAAGCCTCTGCACAACGCCCCCATTTTTTTTCTGCGTCTCTTTTTCCATTGGGCCTGCAGCGCCCACAAGGGGCGATATCGTCCACTTTGGGAACGGCTGGTTGAAATGAATCTCGCAGGAGTCGGGCGCGCACGAGTGCGAGATCTGCCACACGTGGCTCAAGTCCGCCGACATGCTGTACCGGCACCGGCTGCGCCACTACCGCCGCTACCGCTGCCTGCTGTGCGCCGACCGGTTCAAGGACAAGGACCGCGCCGCCTGCCACGTCATGACCGACCACCAGCGCCAGGAGTTCCGCTGCGCCGAGTGCGGGAAGGGGTTCAAGTTAGTGTTTATTATTATTTGAACCATTTTTAATGTCACACTATAGCGAGCGTTCAAGTATTACGTAACGCAATTTTTGGAGATTTTTGACCCCCCCCCCACCCCTCCCACCCATGTAACGCGCCGTAAAATTGTTCTCCCCCCAGTACAACGTAAAATCACTACGCGACCGTTCTGAAGGGTTAAAACAATGTTAAGTAACGCGTATAGTTCAAACTTCCCCTCCCACCCCTTTAAGGGGGAAGCTCAGGTCAGGGCGCGAAATTCAAAATTTCAATGGTTTTTATTATTTTACGAAAAATTTGGACATCTTTACGATGTAATTTAGTTTTTTGCGATATTAGCATTCTGCATTGGATGTCTCGATGTATTAAGTTTGCTTAAAAAAGTACCTAATCCGATACAATACCATAAGGTTTGTAAAAACCGCTACTTTTACTAACTTTGTGGTGTTGTATCGGTTTAGGTATTTTTTTAAGCAAACTTAATACCTCGAGACATCCAATGCAGAATGCTAATATCGCAAAAAAACTAAATTACATCGTAAGGATGTCCAAATTTTTCGTAAAAAAATAAAAACCATTGACATTTTGAATTTCGCGCCCTGACCCTGAGCTTCCACCTTAATCCGCGAGCAACCAGTTGGGTAGCTGATGTACCCTACTAAGGGTGTTGGTGTTCCAGGCGGCCCCAGTACCTGAAGCGGCACACGGAGCAGTACCACACGAAGCCACACCGGCTGGAGTGCCCCGTCTGCGGGAAGGTGTTCCACGAGCGCGGCTGGTATAGGTCACACGTCAGGTAATTATTATTATCTAATTGATTTTTTATGGCTTTGGGTACTAGCCCTTTGAGGGCTTTCAGTAGTATTGTTCTTATTTTCATAGATCCCACAGTGATAAGAATTTGGATCTAACTCCACTTCCTCTATTAGTAAAGCAGTGATGCTTTATTCGGACGGGTACTTAGAACTGAAAAATCACCATACATCTAGAGAATCAGAATCAGAATATTCTTTATTCACGTAGACGATTAAGTAAAGTACTATCGGCCAAAGTTAAGCATGCCCAGTTAAGAAATTTTTCCCTTAAAAGCGAAGCAGGTGATAAACCACGCCCCATTCCGATTTTCGCCAATCAGATGCGTTACACGTTCATGTGAATGCATTGCGTAAAAACATTAGACAGTCGCTATTTGCGCCTGCTAATTGTTGACGCGTCCCGTGTTATCCCCATTTTTTGCTTTTACGAACTGTTTATATCCATCGGACAGCAGTGGAGTTAAATATGCAAGTAAGTACTATTTTGTTTAAATAAATAAATTGCTTTTAGTATTAGTAGTTGTTATATGTATATTTTATCATTTGGTTTGTTTTATAATCCATTTTTTGTTTTATAGTAATGTTACTATACAAACTAAATCATTGCATTTTGAAAAACCCTCTAAATTCTTTAATATATTTTGTGTGAACTGTAAAATACCGTATTAATAACGCAAAATGTTTAATACGTTTACGTTTTCATATCTTTTCTTAATGATATAAAAAATATGCACCGAGTCTTTGAATATCATTATTAATATTTACTTTAGAAACTTGCACTATTTTATATCCTGAATGTTCTTATCAAACTCTATTCATGTTTTTTATAACATAACGACCACTGTTCTAAAATAACCCTAAATGCAATGGAATTTACTACAAACAAATGTGTTTTTCCTTAGATCACATACACGGTGTATAACGCTACCAAGCAAATTTACGCTTTATTTCACCCCAATAAGTGCGTTAATGCTTTCATAATGAAATCTGCGGCCCACTTATTCTATATATCTACTCGAACAGAAGCGCCATTGTTTATATTTAAAAGATTTATAATGGGCTAATAAAGTTGCCGACAATGCCTTGTTTAAAAAAATGTGGTGGCATTCGAAAACACATTTTGTTTGTAACAGCCGACGCTTTTATTACCCTTCAGTTAGAAAATATCAATGTTCCAAATCACATTATTGTTTTTAATTTAAGGTGCAATAATAATGATAAGTGACGAGCGGCTTGCAATCAATTGTGTCTGACTGATGAAACAAAACATTTTTTGCAGCGATCAACCGGTGCGGCAGGAAGGAGTTCTTGACGACCGCGTCCGTGCCGTCTTGTCGATCTCTCTGCTACTACACTGAATGCGTATAGCGCCTACTGTAACTAGCACATTTACATAATTATTTTTACATAATTTATCAAATAATATTTACTTGCGTTGTATGAACTATAATTATGTTATGTTAACTTTCTTACCAAGCACGTTTATATAATTATTGTTATGATTTTTTTAAAATAATATTTACCTGCGTTATATAAACTATACTTATGTTGTTAAATTGTTTACCCGCAGTTAGATAATGAGGACGAATTTGATTTATAATAAATGTATGCGATAAAACAATGTGTTATATTTAAAATGGTTTGTGACACTAATAAACAATAACGTGTGTAAATTATTATTTAAATGAATTAAATAGTTTTCTTTTATACGCCGAATCCTCAAAAATCATCCCCACTTCAATCCTATTTTATGAGCTTTTTTTTTTTATGGTTCCGATAAAGAATTAAAATAAGTCAATTGCGATTGAAATGGAAGCGAACATTACATTGCATTTAAAACCTTATCTACATTGTTAAAGGCATAGTATCGCTTGACAGGGTGTCTTATACAATGTCGATAAAGGTATAAAAAGGACAACGATTATTGTATTAGATTACCATCTTTACAACTTAATATTATTACAACTAAAACAACTCTATATTCTACCAGTCGCCAGAATTAAAAATATATCAAGTTCAACCTTATAGCAAAACCATCAAAGTGCATTTTCATAACTAGCAAGTGAGTTATATTGTATTATTTGCTTATTTTGTTGGTATAATTATGGTAAATAATTAATACTTTGAAAAAAAAAATCTATAGCTTAAAAATTTTTAATTGAAAATTTAGTATATTTTAATGAGACTAACCAAATTACACATTGAAGTAGTCAAATTTTACCTGGACAGTTTGCTCTACAAACAATGCAAATATTTGTGTATAATACTATAGTAAGTATGTTTAAATCCATTGTGTATTTTTCACTTAGGTATATTGATTTATTTTAAATGTTTTATTTATATGTGTTCAACAGTATTTTATAATTTATTGAATAATCTCTGGTTACACATATATTAAATACATAATCAAGAATAATATTAGAAAACCAAGATAATACATTTTGCTAGACGAAACAGTTAAATATATGAATTGCGTATGAAAAGAATTCCAAATGTTAACAACATGGGAACAATACGTAAAAATCATGAGCCATTCCCATTCATGTTTCACATTCCAAGAACTTATCACACACACAAGCAAAGTTTACAGTAATAGCATGCGCCACATTATTAAAAATCATTACAATATTCACACGCACACAGCTAAGGATATTAGCACATCCTATTGGTCGGAAGGCGTTTGTCTTTGCAGTGTCGGCCGAGAGCCGTGTATACAATTATCGCCTTTAGACTGGTCATGCGGAACTTTGGCCGATAGTACTTATGAATCGTCAAAAGTTACAAAATATTATTCTACTACTTTACCACTCGTTCAGAATGCCGTTTCTATGGAGAGGAATGGGCAAGAAACTCCATGGTTGCCGTTTTTTTTTAAAAGATCTTTTACATTTTTGAGCAACTACGGAGAGAATTTGTGAATCCTTCCTTAATAAAAATCTATGGTACTGAAGGAATATATCCACCGCTTAAGGCTGTGTGCATTGTCTGTCAGTCTGTCAGCGAGTCAGTGTTCATCATTATATTAGATAGGAATTTATACACTATAGCCAGACATATAGTCCGAATCCTTATCACAATACGTACAGTTCCCGATCTAAAGGCAATAGACCCCCAATAACATAATGTTTTTTTTTTTTTTTTTTTTATTGCACTATAGGCAAGTATTTGATCTCGATCTCACCTGATGTTAAGTGACGATGAGATCTACGATGTAGCATATTTGCCTAGAAGGTACCTGTTCACTCTCGACTTGAAAACACCCAGATTGTAGTCAACGGGGAACAAAGACGCCGGTAGCGTGTTCCATTCCTTGGCAGTACGCACGATGAAAGTAGAAGCAAAACGCTTAGTGCGTACCGCAGGAATGTCCACAGTGTAATGTTTTATTTGCCAGAACGCACAGTGCCGAAGTGAAAACGCAAACCGTCAAGATAACAGTGATATGCGACATTTGCTCGCGCAACTTCCACACCAAAGCGAGTCTGAAGCGCCACCTCGCGACCCACGACGACGTCTGCCGAATATGCGGCGCGAGGTGCAACAACAGAAACGAACTCGGCCAACACTACTTGAATGTGCACAACAAGACTTATGAAGGGTAAGTATTAATTAAACACACCATTGAGATCCCCTGAGATTAATTATAATTCTAATGTTGTAATGTTAATTCAGTGGCGTAGCATGGGGGGGGGGGGGGGGGCGGGCGGAGGGTGAGGTCCGCACCGGGGGCGGCATTTAACAGGTGGAGGTTAGAGAAAAAGAATAAGATATGAAAAAAAGAATTAAGTAAAAAAAATCTTGCAGTGTTTTTTTCGTCATTTTTTTTGTCGTTACCATGCTCCAATTTTTTTATAATGAATTGAAAAAATAAGAGGGCGGCATATTTGAAATGCGCACCGGGTGCTGAATGGCCTATGCTACGCCACTGTGTTAATTGATTTCTTATATTTACGCGAATACTACACATTGAAATAAAAGTAATTTTACAATTTTTATCGCGTCCCGTGAGCATGGTTGCTGTAAAGCAGCCAAGACGTCGGGAAGTACAGAACATAATAAAATAACGATAAAATTCGTTACATTAGTTTTATTTCAATGTTGTAATGTTTGTTGTTGACGGCCGGATAGCGCAGTTTAGGACAGTTAGGGACATACTTTGTGTGATGAGCACGAATGTTTGCATCCAAGTCATGGATGTTTAATATCTATATAAGTAATATATACTGGGTTTGCCCCCAGTCCATTGTACGGTACCCATAATACAAGCGTTGCTTAGTGTTCGACCGTATAGTTGGTGTGTTTGTCTAGCTATATTTATTTAATGTGCTTACAATTAAGACCGTACCTATGCATCGCAACGCGAAAGGGATGACGCGATTTAGTTCCGTAGGTAATTAAAAGTGACGGCGATAATGCTTGCGCGCTTAGTTCGGTGCGCCGAATTGGTATTTATAAGAAAACCGCAATATCATAAAAACTCTTATCTATTGAAATCGGGAAATTATTACCTATCTATTATAGCAACATAAAGTATCCTAGGGATTTTTCAACACACTTGCTCGTAAAGTGGCTCTTGTTGCACCGTTTTTTGGTTCATAATGCATCGTATTTACATGCATGCGTCTTACTTTATTATAGCACTAGTGTTTTAAATGTTTCATTATATTTTTTTGTTGGCAACGAGGTTTCAAGTGTCATGATTAAGTAAATTGATTTAGTTCATTTTATTTCTACAGAATATACATTTTTGTCAGTTAACATTAATTCGTGTTATAATTACGAAAATCCTTTTTATGGTTTTGTTATCTGTGCCTCCCTTTTTACCGGGCGCCATTTTTGTTCTGTGACCATGTTGCAAAAATATGTGTTTAAGTATAGTGTGTGTTTTTATATTTTTTTCTCCTTCCAAGTGTGTTGAAAAACGTCGTATGACACCTGTGAACATTTGGTCATTCCAGTCTCGACGCCTTTACGTGCATTCCCGCCCCGATCGTAATGACCAGCTTAGTTCACTCGTAACTATAAGTGTGTTTTTTTTTTGCTAAGTGTTTAAACAACATTCATCATTGTCACCGAACAATTTCGAATTAATTTAAATGATCACACTGATCGATAAACATTACCGAAACTAGCACGGGCGGTCTGTTAAAAAAAATATGTTTGTCAATGGTCTTTAGAGCGCCAGAGGAGACATGTCGGCTGTGTCTCCGCGTGTGCGCAACGCCGGAGATGCTCAGACACCACACGCGGCGCATGCACACCGACCGAACCAAGAAGTAAGTGGACCTTGTGCATATTGACCACCTGATTAGTGACCCCGCACTCTGCACCGAAGTTGTCGGGTTCGAATCGTGGTATAGGGGTTGAATTGGGGTATACTTGTGTGAGCCTGAATGTTGTTTAATATGTACCTAGATATAGTATTTGCATAGGTATTATATCTAGTTTCAAGAAGTGGATAAGCTGGTCTGTCAATGAATACAACGAAAACAATGACAAATAGAAGAGAAATTAACATATACATTGTGAACCATTGGAGTATGGAAAATGCTATATATCTAAGAGACACTATCCCATTCAAAGACGACCACAGAGTCATACATTTATGGAATAGGTTCTGGTCCCTAAAATACACAAATTTGGCAACCAGTACTCCATAGGTGTCTTAAGAAAATATTTAATGTTCGCATTCAACAAATTTTGATATGTAATATCATATCACAAAGTAAATGCACATTATATTGAGAAGCTGCTGAAGAAGTATGGTAAGGAGTATCTTGGGATGTAAAAGACACAAAAATAACCACTAAGAGAGATAAATATTATAGGACATCAAAAGGGAAATCCATCAGCTAAAATGACGATGGATAGGCCATGTGCTAAGGGAGCCTGTGGAAAGTGGAATAAAAACCTGACTGAGTGGATCCCGAGATACAAGACTAAATAAAAAGAGGGAGACAACATATACAGTGGTCAGAAGACATAAGAAGTTGGTGGATAACTATGCATAAGGGTGCCCAGAAAAGCCTGGAAAGAGTTGGAGGAGGCCTATGTATCCCCAGGATACGCTGACACAATACAAGCAATGGACTTATGAGCAAACATATATACATATAATATATTTTTTTTCTTTGTCTTATTTAAATATTGTAAATAACGGTTTCGGAAATAAAGGCTTCTTATTTTTTATGTTTTATTAAGTGCTAGCTGTCCCGCGCGAACTTCGTTCAGAATCAAATGTTGGACAACATTAATTATCTTTATTTTTATTTATTTTTGGTATTATTTCATCATGTTATAATTTTATTGTTGTTCTGATATTCAGGGTAAATTAAGTTCAAAAAAAATCAAAGATGATAATATCGACCCATCTGTTCTTGAGTTCAAATTGTGTAACTAATAAGACTTTGTTTCATCCCTAATACAAGAGTGGCTTGATTCGGGACCGTTCCGTTGGTGTGTTCGTCTGACACACCCGAATGAAGTAAAACAGACTCGAGTGTCGCGAACAACATAATGAACAATGTAGTGAGAAAATGTTGGCGCGACATGCCGCTATACTGGACTTCTTTAGCGCATTAGTGAACACTATCTGATTGAATTTGAATTTCGAGATATCGATTTAAAAAAAAATACTTTCTTTGCACAGTCTACTTTTTGAACTGACAATTTTATGTGAGCAATATTTTTGTTTTAATTGTCCCATCCAAATTCTGACTTAAGATAATGATTAGCTGTTACCCCCCGACTTCGACCGCGTGCTATTACAACTATCCGACACAATACCATAAGGTTTGTAAAAACCGCTACTTTTACTAACTTTATGGTGTTGTATCGCTTTAGGTAGTTTTTTAAGCAAACTTAATACATCGAGACATCCAATGCAGAATGCTAATATCGCAAAACACAAATTACATCGTAAATAGGTCCAAATTTTTCGTAAAAAAAAACCATTGACATTTTGAATTTCGCGCCCTGACCGGAGCTTCCACCTTAAGCTTAAAGTGGGACCGTATAGTTGGAGTGTTCGTATAAAAAAACTTGAGAGGTGTCAAGGGACACCCGCATGGAACGAAGTTCCTTTATTATTTTTTATTATTTATTATGTACAAAAAATCAATAATTTTGGGAAACAAAAATATATCGCCCCCGGGTGGCCTCGAACCACCAACAGTTCGGGTAACAGCCGAACGCGCTAGCCAATTGCGCCACCGATGCACTTGTGCAATGTCTGCCATTACCACCATTATGTAAATGCAAAACGTGTCGTTACAACTTTTCGTCTTTTTTTTTTCCGTCTAGCCCCCTTTCGCAACGCGCGATAAGGAACTTCGTTCCAAAAAAATGCGTGCACTGTGCAGGTTCGAGTGCTCGCACTGCCAGCGGCTGTACCTGACGAAGGGCGAGCTGCGCGCGCACGAGGCGTGGTCGCACCGGCCGACGCAGGCGCGCGGCCACGCCTGCAGCTGCGGCCGCGCCTTCCGCTCGCCCTCGCTGCTGCGCGCGCACCGCGCCCGCGCGCACGCGCCGCAGCCGCCGCCGCGCGACCACGCCTGCGAACACTGCGGGAAGGCCTTCGCGGTGACCTTTTGTTTTTTGTTTCCGCTGGGAAATGCGTTTACGGGAGCGAGGACGGTTATGTGGGGCTCCCGGAGAGTCCAGACTACCCACTAAAACCTAGCGCCGCCCTCTCTGCCTTTTGTGGGGCGCCACGGGATCGCTCTACGAGCAATCTTCGCCTTACCTAACCTAATCACACATAGCCCGTATCAAATCGCGGGCTACGCCAACCCAGGCCTCAAAATAATCATCTTTTAAAAACCACTTGAGCAAAAATGTACACTCCTGCAATTAAAAAATCCCAACAGAGCAACAAATAAATATAATAAAAAAACCTAACCACACACTGCGTAGATAATATATTCTAACCTAACAACACGCGGTGAAGAGAATATATTCTAATCCAGGGGTTCCCGAACTTATTTTGTCTACTGCCCACTTTGAGAATGAATTATTTTAGCGCCCCCTTTTTTCACCTACTTTAAAACCACTATTCAAATTAAATTAATTATTGTAGGCCTCTATACAACGCCTCCATTTTTTTCTGGGTCTCTTACCGCCCTACCTTTAGGCCTGCAGCGCCCATAAGGGAGCGTTATCGCCCACTTTGGGAAAGGCTGTTCTAAACTAACAACACGCAGCCTAGGTTATTCTTAGAGATCCGTCAAATGAATGTTATTGGTTAATTAACTACGGGTAACCATCAACTATAATTAAATCAGTTACCTAATAAACTACAACAGGATATATTATCATCTACTTTACAAATTAATCATCAAAACTAACAATGGACTATGAAGGAATTGTATTTTTAACCGACTTCAAAAAGGAGGAGGTTCTCAATTCGGTTGTATTGTTTTTTTTTTCATAACAACAAATTTTGTATCCTTTGATTATAAACCCGTAGACACTTCCATAGCGCTGCTGTATGTAAAAAAAAACAGCCATGATAAAGGAATTGGATTTCCTAGATACTGAAAAAAATTAAATAAACAGGCGTCAGGGAAAAGGTATATATCTGTTTCACACTTTTACATGAGCTTAGTAGTTGACGATCTCTTTCACTCTATGACTTTTTTTTTTCCTTAAGGCCTTTCACTCTATGACTAATGCAATTATTTCTCAAATTCCAGAGCAAACAAGTCCTAAACCGCCACAAAAAGATCCACTCGAACGAGATGTACCCGTGCAACGAGTGCGGGATGCTGTTCAAAACACAACCTTACGTCAAAGTGCACTACCAGATCAAACATCTGAACATGACGCGCGCCCAGATCAAAGAACAAAGGAAAACGAGGTCTGTGAACCGCACTCCACAGAACTACATACAGGGTAGACAAAATATTTGGGAGCCACCGATAGCGAATAACATCAAAGATACAGTGCCGTGTGGCGAAGTGGATCCACTGGAGGTGCGAGAGGGAGAAGGCGAGGTTAAAAGAGAGAGTGATGACAATATACCGGTGCCGTTGTTTCAAACATTCGTTAATATCGATAGAGAATAATAGAAAATGTTAGTTGTTATATGTGTCCGACTAAGTATTGATATATTGTAAAATATTTTTTGAAATAATGCCACATAATTTTAAAGTTACTCGCTCATGATTACCGCAGTGGTAGTGACTCTGCTTTCTGCGCCGAGGGTTCCGGGTTCGAATTCTGTTAGGGACAAGCTTCGTGTGATGAGCACGAATGTTTGTACCCGAGTCATGGATGTTTAATATGTAAATAAATATTATATACTGAGTTCGTCCTCAGTCCATTGTAGGGTACCCTTAAAACAAGCGTTGCTTAATGTGGGATTGTATAGATGGTGTGTTTGTATGGCGAAATTTATTTAATTACTAGCTGTTGCCCGCGACTTCGTCCGCGTGGTATTTAACAAAGACACAACCGTTGGCAACATCCCGCGGGACGCATTGTTGCTATCAAAACTTAATCAGGCGCAGCGCTGCAACATTGGTTTTAATTTTTTTTCGGGAGATCCTATTTTTTTTTCTAAAATTAATGTAGCCTAAGTTACTCCTTGTTACATCAGCTATCTGCCAGTGAAATTCCCGTCAAAATCGGTCCAGCCATTTCAGAGATTACCAGGAACAAACAGACAGACAGACAGACAGACAGAGAGACGGACAGACAGACAGACGGACAGACAGACAGACAGACGGACAGACAGACAGACGGACAGACAGACAGACAGACAGACAAAAATTGTAAAAAATGTTGTTTCGGTATAGGTAACGTGTATACATCCAAATGCACTTAGTAAAAAGCGGTTATTTTAATATTACAAACAGAAACTTCAATTTTATTTTTATGTATAGAAGATTGGTAAATGAGAGCAGAGCCATGTTGTTTCTTCGTCGCATCCGTGCATGCTTATCTATACATCTATACATATAAATAAAATTGAAGTTTCTGTTTGTAATATTAAAATAACCGCTTTTTACTAAGTGCATTTGGATGTATACACGTTACCTATACCGAAACAACATTTTTTTAAATTTTTGTCTGTCTGTCTGTCTGTCTGTCCGTCTGTCTGTCTGTCTGTTTGTTCCGGCTAATCTCTGAAATGGCTGGACCGATTTTGACGGGACTTTCATTGGCAGATAGCTGATGTAACAAGGAGTAACTTAGGCTACTTTTATTTTAGAAAAAAAAATAGGATCTCACGAAAAAAAAAATAAAACCAATGTTGCAGCGCAGCGCCTGATTAATTTTGATAGCAACAACCTGCAATGCCGCGGGCTCAGAATGGGCGAGCAGGCTGTTGTCAACGGTTGTCTTTGTTAAATACCACGCGGACGAAGTCGCGGGCAACAGCTAGTGTTAAATATAGCTATGCCGCCGCTGACGTCACAACACTGCAGCGCATTCTTTAGTTTTCTTCCGATTGCAAAATTATTTAATTATGCTCCATCTTAGATCTCAGCGTCACTTACCATCAGGTGAGATCGAGATCAAATACTTGCCTAAATTTAATAAAAATATATATATATATATAAAAAGCATACTCTCCCGAGACCAATATTCTCGGGACTTATAACTGTAATTAAAGTTCCTGTTACAAATTAATTGCTTGTAATATCGTTCAAATTCTTATCAAGTGCTTATACACTCTTATGAGACTCAAATGAGCAGACAATCTCCGACATCAGCTCTACTATTGTTGTCATCTAGAATTTGTTATTATCATTGGATTGTTGACATTAATTAATATATTGTTTTTTTTATTACACAGGTCATGTTTTATCAAAACTGCAGTTTATCAGTCTGTAACTCTAACCCTTAATTCATTTTAACCTGTGTGCAAATGTATTCACTTTCATTTGTAAAAAAATACTTTGTATACTTAGGGAGCGTTCAAGTATTACGTAACGCAATTTTTGGAGGTTTTTGACCCCACTGTTACACATCGTAACGTGTCAGAAACCCCCCCCAACCCGAATTCGTTACGTAATACTTGAAGACTACCATAGCAACTGTATGTAATGTGGTTGTATTTGGATAAAAAATCTAACAATTGTGGGTTTATGTGCTCAGCATTTATCATGGCTTTATCAATTTATTACAGTGTTCAGTTTGCGTATCATTTATAATGTAACATATAACATTTAATTTATTGTAGGTCTTTCTTTAGTTATATTTAGTTTGAATTTACAGAGGGTTATCTGCAATTTATTTATGTTCATAGGCAGTTCTGTATATATTTACATTAATAAAATAATTTATTAATAAAATCATTTGGTTTGTTTAATTTCTTATTAGCTTACATAAATATTATATGTAGTTATTTTAAATTCGAGTATTACTTTATATTCACAATAGAAAGGTAATCCTTTATTTGCTTACATGCTAATTTATATAAATGAAAAAATTATCAAAAGGTTGCAACCTAACCAATGCTATGACACATTATCTTTTTGTTAATAATAGGTGTTCGGTATAGAAACAGCTAGGTATTACAGGTCCAAAGCTTAATACATTGGTGACTCTCCATCCCAGCTGACAATTTTCTTATTGTACCACACATACTGCCCACGTACTGAGTCTGGAGCATCCAGGGCAAGGTACAGAGGAGCAGCCGCACCCTCGTCAATAGTGAGAGGTCCTTTGTGTGAGGACATATCCGTATCCACATAGCCTGGGTGTACCGAGTTGACTTTTATATCTGAAAATTAATAAGTATATCAAGACTGTAATTTGCAAAATGGTCATCAGAGACATTAAAAATAGTTACAAGTCGAAATAGTGTAGACGTTATTTGAAAAAAATATTTTGAAGGTTTAACTAGAACTAATTATGCAGCACAAACAAAAAAAAAGGTGACCATGGAATTTTTTGGATATTGTGTTTTGTGGGTTTACTTTGTTAGCAGATTGTTGGGTTAAGTAGTACATACACAGAAACTGCATCAATCATTGATACTTCAAAATTCATGTGAATATAATATATAGTTGTAACATACCTCTATCAGCCAACATTCTCTGCTGTATATTTGTCAAGGCTGTAACACCAACTTTGGACACTGTATACGAGCCATTCCCCCACTCCCGAGCCTGAGTGCCTTCCTTAGCAGCATCCACAAACTGCTGCATCAACTTAGATAACTCCGCAACAGTCAGATTTGGGTCCTTGAATTGTTCTCTCAATTTTTTACTGGGTATACCACTCAGAAGACCAGACGAGCTAGAGATATTTACTACTCTAGCCCCATTCTTGAGTAACGGGAACAAAATATCACAAGTGGTAACCAATGAAAAGTAATTTACGAACAGAGTTTCTTTGGCTTGAACATACACTGGCTCTGTAGCATTAGATTTGAACGCAATGGCCGCGTTATTCACCAATATATCTATGCCGTTATATTTATTTTTTATATAATCACGGAATACCTCAACACTACTCTTGTCTGTGATGTCCAGTTGATGATATTCAGGTTTCAAACCTTCATTTGTCAAGTCTGCGACCGCCTTTTTACCGCGCTGTTCGTCTCTTGATGTTAGGTAAACTACGCCATCAAATCGCTTGCAAAGACCGCGTACTATGGCAAAACCAATACCTTTATTAGCCCCGGTGACTACAGCAACTTTTGTGGCCATTTTACGCGGCTTTCAAAATAACAGAGGATGTTGATTATTGGAACGAACAATACATACAGTCTGTGCGAAAATGCCGAACACAGAGTAACTTATTTAATTAAACTAGAAAATACTGAAGAAATCACTAACAACGAAAAATACTTAACCAACAGGTTATCGGAGGTTGACAATGTTGACCTTGGAATGATAACATACGATAACAGGATTTATTTTTATTTGCTCGTTTGTCGCAGGTTAAACCACAGACTAACTAGAGATGCTACTCATGATACATGCATAGATAGATCCATTATTTCTGTATCTATCGCACGTTACCAACCATGGGGAGTGATATTAAGTTTTGATGGGCTTTGTGTATATATAGGTACAAGCCTTTTAATATAGTTTTAAGGAACTTTGTGAATGGAAACCGCGGGCAGCGTCTCTGTCTAGGCTGTTTGTTTTCACACGAGAGGTGAAGCTTATATGTTTACTAATACTTGTCTGAATGTGCTCCCGCACTTGCCTCCACTTCTTTCATCTACTATTTTGAAGTTGGCAATTGGCTACAAAATAGCTATGTAAATTATTTCATTCATCGTTGTTTAAAGTATCCCTGATGATAATTATGACGAAATGGATCCTTTACACCTCCACCACCACCGCCATCACCATCAGTAAAGCTATGAATACTTCAATGAAATTTTACCAGACATCTTGGGAGAACTTAAAATGAAAGTCACTCGATTTTATATTTATTTCCGTCACATAGAAAGGAATAAGTTTAATACCTACGAAAATTGATTCATAAGAAATTTAAATAATAAATCAGTAATATCTGTAATCATTAACTCCATTTATTTACACCATGAAAATAAATTATTCCTAGCATAAATAAAACTCCTCTCAAGTTCTACACCCAAAACCACGTGACACCTTAATATCACCAGGTTTTATCCCCATACCAATTCACGAGTTCCTTGTTGTACCATACGTACTGCCCTCGGAGGTCGCTGGGCGCATCCAGGGCTAGGTATAGTGTGGCGGAGGCACCCTGGTCTACGTCGAAGGGCCCTTTATAAGATGACATGTCCGTTGCCACCGGACCTGGGTGGACCGCGTTCACTATTATATCTACGAAACAATGAAAGTTTATTTTTGTTTAGATCTGCTCTAGTGGAGTAATGAAGCACACCTAATTACTTAATTGTGTGTCATTTAATTCAATTTGATTTATAACTCGTTAGGTATACATAAAAAGTGGGCTATGAGTTTGACAGTATTCAATACTGATCGAACGAATCTTTATATTTCACTGCAGCGCCTCTAGTGGACACAGGAGCTTTATTAGTAAACTAGCTGTTGCCCGCGACTTCGTCCGCGTGGTATTTAACAAAGACTCAGCCGTTGGCAACAGCCTGCTCGCGTTCTGATCCCGCGGGACGCATTGCAGATTGTTGCTATCAAACTTTAATCAGGCGCAGCGCTGCAACATTGGTTTTAATTTTTTTTCGAGATCCAATTTTTTTTTCTAAAATAAAAGTAGCCTATGTTACTCCTTGTTACATCAGCTATCTGCCAGTGAAATTCCCGTCAAAATCGGTCCAGCCATTTCAGAGATTACCCGGAACAAACAGACAGACAGACAGTCAGACAGACAGACAGACAGACAAAAATTGTAAAAAATGTTGTTTCGGTATAGGTAACGTGTATACATCCAAATGCACTTAGTAAAAAGCGGTTATTTTAATATTACAAACAGACACTCCAATTTTATTTATATGTTCAATCGGTGTTTAAATTCTATTAAAACTTTTACTGAGATTCAGATTCAAGGTTCACCACCCAGAAGAGGGAATCCTAAACTAATTTGATGTACTGATAGTAGTCTTCGGTGTGCATTTAGCCAGTGTTTTCATCGAATCATCAAATTTGATGGTGAGTTGATTAGACTAATCATCTTGGTCCAGTATAAATAGGCATATCCTTTCACAAAAAATACAGGTTCCGACAGTATGGTTCAAAAACTAATTGAAGTACGTAATTTATAACCATGGTAACATCATTTCATAACATACCTCTATCATTCAACATCTTTTGTTGTATGAAAGTTAGCGCTGAAACACCAACTTTGGAGACTCCATACGAGGAGTTCCCCCACTCCGCAGCATGGTTACCGGCTTGAGCTGCGTCTACATACTGCTGCATCAACTTAGAAAGCTCCGAAACCGTCAGATTCGGGTCTCTGAAGCGATTTTTTATCGATTCACTCGGGATAACACTTAAGTGCCCAGACGAACTACTCAGATTTATAACTCTGGCACCTCTTTTCAGTAATGGAAACATAATTTCACACGCAGAGACGAGTGAAAAGTAATTTACGAACACAGTATCTTTTGCTTGTTTGGAAACCGGGTCTGGAGAATCCATTTTGAAGGCTATAGCGGCATTGTTGACTAAAACATCGATTCCTTCATATTGGCTTTTGATATAATCTCGGAAAACCTCGATGCTGCGTTTATCCGTGATGTCCAATTGGTGGTAGGATGGGTTTAGGCCCTCCTTGTTTAGTTCTGCGACGGCCTTCTTCCCCCTTTCCGAGCCGCGCGATGTTAGATAAACTATACCGTCGAAACGCTTGCAAAGTCCGCGAACAATACCGAAACCAATGCCTTTATTTGCTCCGGTGACTACGGCAATTTTGGTGGCCATTGTAATAAGTATTCTAGCTCAGTGAACGCGACCTTTTCAGAACGATGATAGGTGATAACTGCAGAATTTGGCTTGCATTACAAGATAATACATGATAAGATTTGCCCAGTCTATTTGGAAATAATCGAGTAGACATTATCGTGAACCAATAGAGCAGGACTTCCCAACCGGTGGGGCGTAGAGAGATCTTAGGGGGGGCATGAAGTGTATGATTTGATGATAGCTCTGTCAAAAACAGAACCTGATATCGACCAACTGGTTAAAAAAATGCAGGCGCAAATATCCCATTAATCTATACATATAAATAAAATTGGAGTGTCTGTTTGTAATATTAAAATAACCGCTTTTTACTAAGTGCATTTGGATATACACGTTACCTATACCGAAACAACATTTTTTACAATTTTTGTCTGTCTGTCTGTTTGTTCCGGCTAATCTCTGAAATGGCTGGACCGATTTTGACGGGACTTTCACTGGCAGATATCTGATGTAACAAGGAGTAACTTAGGCTACTTTTATTTTAGAAAAAAAATAGGATCTCACGAAAAAAAATTAAAACCAATGTTGCAGCGCAGCGCCTGATTAAATTTGATAGCAACAACCTGCAATGCGTCCCGCGGGCTCAGAATGGGCGAGCAGGCTGTTGTCAACGGTTGTCTTTGTTAAATACCACGCGGACGAAGTCGCGGGCAACAGCTAGTAAATAATACATTGTGTGAAATAAATGTAAAAGTAATTTATGTGTTTTATTGAAGCATTGAAGAGAAATATAGGGGGGGGGGGGGGGGGGGCATGACATTTTTTTTTAAATCCGGGAAGTCACCATGCAAAAAAGTTTGGGAAACCCTGCAATTGAGGATAATAGCATTTTGTTAGTTCATGCTGATGGTAAAATTAGGAAATATATTAACGCATTGTAGTTTTCTGATTATTTCGTTTATTAGTTATTTTAAGAAGGCACTTACATATGTATTTTTGATAATTATATTTCTATTCTTATTTTATCACTGGACAGATTGCAATAGTTAATAATAAAATATTTACCTACATTTAACATTACAACTGGACATATACTTAATATAACAAATTATAGAAAACACTCGGTTCAAAAATTATTAATTAATGCTACTTTAGGAATAACAAATATCTCTTAGCAGACAAACATACACTATAATATTTGCTTAAATCATTTAAGGCTTCGTTTTTGAAAAAGCAAATAGGGTTACAATGTTTACAGTAGTAGTACATACACAGTGTAATAACTCCAAAATTACTGAACTAAACTCAAGAAACCGCTAAAGTGTTTAAGATTTAAACTAAAAAACTGTTTCCATAACAATTTATAATAATGTTTTAATAATTCGTTCCAATATCTTAAATATTATAAAACATACATGTAGGTATAGAAACATAATCCCCCTCACATTGAGGGGAGGCCTGTTTCGGCGCATAATATTACTGTTTAGTTTTAAGTATAGAAAATACTGTGTGGTGAGCACCATTTTATAAGACATCTTAAAATTTCATAAATATACTGGCTTACTGACTTACATACTAAAACCACAGTGGGAAAGAAAATAATAGTAGACACTCCGCTATTTATTGCCGTGCGATACGAAAGTGTCGGGTATACCAGGGATTCTCAAACTATTTTGGGCAAGAGACCCCTTTTCCGAAATCAACTGATACCTCATACCCCCCCATAGCTAAATTACTTTAAAAATCCTATCTGTAGTTTTTTTTCCTATTGTCACAAAATAATATTTTCATCATCAACTTGTGCACCCTTATCGACTTGTTGAGTTTTTTAAAAGTACAACAATGATACTTCCTACTAAAATATTAGTAATTCTTATACAAAGTTGGTACACGTAACCAAACATATGCAGTATCTTGAAAGCTGCAAATAAGAACTTGTGCTAATTAATAGGGGTCGATTTTTAGACCTCTTCAACCCCAAAATCAGTTTTCATTTATGTAGTCCCTTGGGAAACCGACCACTTTGGGATTCCCTGGTCGTTTCAAATAAGAAATACAATGACAGCTTGCTTTTTCGCTGACGATATTAAGATGGCGTTAGAATTTCGTGCATAATAAATAATGGTACAGCATAGTGTTGTCATTAAGCCCCGGGACTTTTTATCCCGGTAAAGGGAAGAGATCCGCTGACAAAATTCCCGCGAACAGAGTCGCAAGCGCAACTAGTTAACACAACATCAAGGTCTACTTTTCGATACCGAATCAGCGTTCCGCATTCAGTAGGTAGGGTATGACGTCATCGATGCTGACGTCACCGACGAAGCCCACGAAGAACACGTCTTCGAGGAAGGGTCCCGAGAAGGTCCTGAGCACCGGCAGCTGCAGCAGCAGGCTCGCCAGCCGCTCCTCGTCCGGCGGGCACAGCGCGCGGAGCGAGCGAAGGGCGCGGAGCTGGTAGTCTTGCAGCTTGCGGGTCAGGAAGTCGGGGACGCCGTCTGTCAATACATGTAGGTTTGAGATCTATATAATATACAAGGTGTATTGCTCAAAAATGTAAAATATTTTTTTTTTAAAAGAGCAACCATGGAGTTTCTTGCCCGTACTTCTCCATAGGAAGTAGGAACGGCATTCCGAACGGGTGGTAAAGTTGTAGCATATTTTGTAACTTTTAACGATTCATAAGTAGGTACTGTACATAATGGTCTACGTGAATAAAAAATATTCTGATTCTGATTATTCCGGTAAAAAGGACATACTTTTTAATGGCGGGTAACAACGCGGGGCGCAGCTAGTATAATATATAAGGTGTGACAATAATAGCTTTAAATATTTTAACAGCGCCAACAGTAGGTTATAAAGATAACATATCCAAAGAAACAAATCAAATTATTGGACATTTAAAAAAATGAAATCCCTTTACGCTGTGTAAAGCTGTGTAAAGCTGTGTAAATAAAATCAAACAATACTTCATAATTATTTTATACATCAACGCAATCCATACAACTTACTGATTCTGATCTGTTACAATATTGTACATTTTGTTATAATTTACATAAGAGATATGTTGTATCTCGGTTAATATTATATACAGAATGATGCAGAACGGTTATACTAACCTTTACACCTGCGCTTGTTTCGGGCATTTTTTATCATTACGTGAAGTCAAAATGTCGATACGTTAATTTAATAAAAGATTTTGAGCACAAAGAACCCCAATTGTCAAATAGTCATGAACACAATTTATTTAAAAAAATCATATCAATCACCTGATAAGTTGATATATCAATTGATAAAATTATCGTTCAAACTATATTTTTTTAGGTCCGAGTCACACTGAGAATGACTGGCCAAAAAAAAATTAGATTACTTTTCGACGGTTCCATTTCGAAAGCACCAACTCACCGGGTGAGAAGAGACAGAGAGCTCGCAGGTGCGCGTTCTCCCTCTCGCTCACTCGCAGCTGCTCCATGCTGGCGATGAACTGCTGCAGCCGGGACAGCGAGCTGCTCACTTCAGCCACGCGCTCGTCCGAGTAATCTGATGCTGTGATCTGGACACGATATGAAAGAAGTTATACTCCACACCTCACATGTATTGACGAAGAAATAAATAGACTCAGTATCGCGAACAACATAATCAATACTAATATTATAAACTAGCTGTTACCCGCGACTTCGTCCGCGTGGTATTTAACAAAAGCGGACGAAGTCGCGGGTAACAGCTAGTCTAAAATAAAAGTAGCATAAGTTACTCCTTGTTACATCAGCTATCTGCCAGTGAAAGTCCCGTCAAAATTGGTCCAGCCATTTCAGAGATTAGCCGGAACAAACAGACAGACAGGTAAAAAATGTTGTTTTTGTATATGTACCGTGTATACATCCAAATGCACTTAGTAAAATGCGGTTATTGTAATATTACAAACAGACACTCCAATTTAATTTATTTGTATGTATGTATAGATGTGAAAGTTTGGATGGATGGATAGAAGGATGGATCTTTGTTACTCAAACATGCCAGAACGGCTGAACGGAACTGTACGAAATTTTGCACAGAGATAGATTATAGTCTGGAATAGCACATAGGCTACTTATTATACCGGTAAAATTTATGGTTCCCGTGGATTGTCATACCGCACAGGATCGACATGTTTTATTGCGCGGGTAACACCGCAGGGCGCAGCTAGTGAAGAATAAATAAGTAAGCCTATTTTTGTAGCTCCCGCAAATGACGCATACGTAAACCTCAAATTAATTTATTCATTCGTTTTAAACTTTTTTTTTAATTTTTTTTATTACATTATAGGCAAGTATTTGATCTCGATCTCACCTGATGGTAAGTGACGATGAGATCTACGATGGAGCATACTTGCCTAGGTAGGAAGGCGGCAGTAGATAGAGACGCTACATTCACTAGGCACATGCAGCGCAGCTGATCTGACCCGCCATCCATGAATGGCAACACCGAACATCATGCCGGAACACGGCTAGGCCGCTTGGCGACATGGCTTTGTTCAGTGGGTGGTGACTAGCCACGGCCGAAGCCTACCACCAGTAGAGTTGTCACCTGGTTGGCACCACCCAGGGTCACGTGTAGGGTATCTCGAGGGTACTTAATTGTCCTACGGACGAAGGTGACCTGACCCCAAACACTAGTACTAAAACACATCCTACACATTCACTAGTACTAAAACACACCTCCGGCACAGAGATATCCCCAGATCTATCCAAACAGTCGGTATTAGCGGCTCGCTCCCTCAACACCTGCTGCAGGTGGTTCACCAGCAGCGGCAGCAGGGTCGCCAGCGACAGCTGCTGGCTGAACATGGACAGACCGAGCACGAACAGCTCCGGCCAGCATTTCTTCAGGAGAGTCACTTGGATCTCGAAACTGGAAATAATGGAGGACATTAAAACCTCACCTGAGCATGGGAGAAAGAGCGAATCAAGCAAGGGTGGGAGGGAGTAATTTCGGCAACACCTGAAGGTATTTCGGATATACAGGTTGATGCAGTAAGGGTATACTAAGCCTCGAACCTGCACCTGTGGGTGCTTTTATTCCCTTTGGCTTGCGATTAAAAGCTCCGTTCCTGCCGATGACTATCCGAGGTATTTTCTTGCTTGCTTACATTTAGGGGATAGGACGCCAGGCGCCCGAACATCATTTATTTAGATATTGATTTCTTATATTTACGCGAATACTACACATTGAAATAAAACTATTTTTTTTTTAAGGATTTTATCGCGTTTATTTTTCGTTGTTACGTAATGTAACGTACGCCGAAACGTCGGGAACGTAAAAACGAAAAATAAACGCGATAAAATCCTTAAAAAAAAATAGTTTTATTTCAATCATTTATTTAGTTTTTTTTTATTGTTATTTTTATTCGGCAACCTTCCCAAAGCAAGCATTATGTGTTAATTAGGTACACCTTACTATTTGGTTGGTTTGCTTAATGCAATGGTAGCTTAACAACATCCATACACATTCATATGTCATTATGACATTGCACTGCTGGTGTTAGTTTTTTTTTTATTTTTTTTATTTATTACTAGCTGTTGCCCGCGACTTCGTCCGCGTGGTATTTAACAAAGACTCAGCCGTTGGCAACAGCCTGCTCGCGTTCTGATCCCGCGGGACGCATTGCAGATTGTTGCTATCAAACTTTAATCAGGCGCAGCGCTGCAACATTGGTTTTAATTTTTTTTCGAGAGATCCATTTTTTTTTTCTAAAATAAAAGTAGCCTATGTTACTCCTTGTTACATCAGCTATCTGCCAGTGAAATTCCCGTCAAAATCGGTCCAGCCATTTCAGAGATTACTCGGAACAAACAGACAGACAGACAGACAGACAGACGGACAGACAGACAGACAGACAGACAGACAAAAATTGTAAAATATGTTGTTTCGGTATAGGTAACGTGTATACATCCAAATGCACTTAGTAAAAAGCGGTTATTTTAATATTACAAACAGACACTCCAATTTTATTTATATGTATAGACAATTGGCGTGGCGTGGCGGCGTGTGGTGTACTCACGGCAGCGCGGCGGCGGCGGGCACGGCTCGCAGCCAGCGCGCGCACGCGGCCAGCAGGCGCGCGCCCGCCTCGCACGCGCCGTGCAGCCGCAGGTGCGGCGGCGCCGCGCCCGGCAGCGACACCTGCAGCTGCAGCGACCCCGCCGAGCTCAGGATGCTGGCCTCCGGCTCCGCTGCGACCACACACAACCCTCACTTTAAGGGGGAAGCTCAGGGTCAGGGCGCGAAATTCAAAATGTCAATGGTTTTTATTTTTTTACGAAAAATTTGGACATCTTTACGATGTAATTTAAAATTTTGCGATATTAGCATTCTGCATTGGATGTCTCGATGTATTAAGTTTGCTTAAAAAAGTAGCTAATCCGATACAATACCATAAGGTTTGTAATAACCGCTACTTTTACTAACTTTATGGTGTTGTATCGCTTTAGGTATTTTTTTAAGCAAACTTAATACATCGAGACATCCAATGTAGAATGCTAACATTGCAAAACACTATATTACATCGTAAAGATGTCCAAATTTTTCGTAAAAAAAAACCATTGACATTTTGAATTTCGCGCCCTGACGCTGAGCTTCCACCTTAATATACATATCGCCAGACAAACGCACCAACTGTACGGTCCCAAAATCATAACAACCATCCTAATCTGCGACGGCCATCTGACAAGTCCCAGGTAGTCTCCAAGTAGGTACCCAAGCGAACCATATTATTTCTCTTCAGTGTATAGGCACACAGCGAAAACTACATGCGTCTGCGCAACGAAAACTACATGATTGCCACTAAAACAGCCTGGATGATTGCGGACAAGCCAAACTCGCACTACCACGAGTAATGGCCGTAGCGCTTTAATACAGCTGATTACATCTGGTCTACGTTATATAACAGGCGCACTGACTTTAACAAAAATTTTTTTTAAACAAATGGGGGAAGAGGATCCAACCAATGACCCTCGGCTTATGAACTTTCCAATTATAAACCAAACAAGTTGATCGATATTTGAAGAAGCCAGCAACACCGAACTCCTCTAAGATGTTAGTCGAGAAACTATCTGTCACGAGTGTCGGAACCCCAAATAAAATGCAATTCTCCGCGAATCTAAAAAGTTCTAGACTTATTTTAATCCTTAGTATCACAGACAGTCTTCTATGCAGAACATGAAAGCAGAAGAAAGAGCCGCTCAAGTTCTGTTAGGATGCAACGGAGTGGCCACCAACCGGGCGAACTACCTGGGCTCACCCTAGCCTCCAGATCTTCGGCAACGTCAAGAAGCTGGCAAACTTCCTCCTCTCCTCTAAGATGGTAGTCGAGAATCTATTCATCACGAGTGACGGGACCCCAAATAAAATGCAATTCTCCGCGAAACGAAGCGAATCTAAAAAGTATTCGACACGTGTTTCGCCTCTAAACGAGGCATCCTCAAGACGGCTGGGCTGCGAATGAGCCCAGCGGGTTTTTGAGGATTCTTACTTTGGTCGATTTGTCTTAATCTTGAGAGTGTCACTAAAGACATGACAATATTGATTTCTTATATTTACGCGAATACTACACATTGAAATAAAACTGATTTTACTGATTTTATCGCGTTTATTTTCTTATTATAGTCCTCCCGTGACCATAGTTGCTGTAAAGCAGCCGAAACGTCGGGAACGTAAAAACATAAAATTAACGCGATAAAATCCGTAAAATTAGTTTTATTTCAATGACATGACAATAATCAAAACTCAATGACCATATTTATTTACTGTTAAACTACTGCACTTTGACTGAATTTGTTGTTTTCTTTTCAGTTTTAATTTAATGATATTTTTTTAAGCAAACACGTTTTTTTTTATTTATTACTAGCTGTTACCCGCGACTTCGTCCGCGTGGTATTTAACAAAAAGCGGACGAAGTCGCGGGTAACAGCTAGTCTAAAATAATAGTAGCCTAAGTTACTCCTTGTTACATCAGCTATCTGCCAGTGAAAGTCCCGTCAAAATCGGTCCAGCCATTTCAGAGATTAGCCGGAACAAACAGACAGACAGACAGACAAAAATTTTAAAAATAATGTTTTGGTATATGTACCGTGTATACATCCAAATGCACTTGGTAAAAAGCGGTTATTTTAATATTACAAACAGACACTCCAATTTTATTTATTTGTATAGATTAGAGGTGATGAGTATTATTTAAGCTTTAGAACGAAGTAGCTACTTATCGTAATACCTTCAGCTTGTTGTGTGTCCGAGGTGGCGTGTAGCGCGGCGAGAGGCACCTCTGCCGGGGTGGCGGCGTACGCAGATTGAAGATACTCATTTATTGCACCTGAACTCAAGCAAACAAGGCACGTGTCTCACAATCAGCCTTTCCCAAAGTGGGCGATAACGCCCCCTTGTGGGCGCTGCAGGGGCGGTAAGAGACCCAGAAAAAAATGAGGGTGTTGTGTAGAGGCTTAAAATAATTAATTTAATTTAAAGTTATAGTGGTTTTTATGTAGGTGAAAAAATGAGGGCGCTAAAATAATTCATTCTCAAAGTGGACAGTAGACAAAATAAGTTTTGGAGCCCCTGCTCTAAATAAATAATAAATATCGCCAGACGAACAGACCAACCCAAGTCCTGCGATCCACAGGTGGGGGTCTTAAATATAAAGTTTACTCACCAAATTGTCCCATCTTGAAAAGATTCTTGGCTAGTTGTGTTTGAAGCATAATTTGTTGCCGCCGAGCGCCCTCTATGTCGCCAGGGTTGCCGGGAGTGAGGTACGGAGACACTGGCAAAGAAGCAACATCTAAGTCAGTGATTCAACATGCTACTCGCTTCGTACAGTTGGCAGTGCAGTGACCATGCCGAGGACCCGAGTGTTCGGCTATCCCACCCATTCATTTTTGGGATAAAAAGTGTCCTATATCATGCCCAGGGTTATAAGCCTACATCATTCCTAGGCCGCAAGTCTACTAACACAATCGATTCATAATCGATACAGCAACCGCATAGTAACTGTCACTTTTGACATATATCCCATACAATATCTGTTAAAAGCGACAGGTACTGTGCGGTTGCTGTTCGATTATTAATCGATTGTGTTAGCAGACTTGGGGCCCTAGTCTCATCAAAATCCTTTCGGTATTTTTACCATGACAAAAAATATCTATCGTGCCAAACTTGCAGCCTGTCCACCAGGCTTGTGGACTAACAGACATTTGTACAATCTGCTCTAGGGAGAGTTCAAGTATTACGTAACGCAATTTTTGGAGATTTTTGACCCCCTTCCCCCCATTTAACGCGCCATAACGTTTCTCTTTACCCCCCCTTAGTAAGACGTAAAGTCTCTACGCGACCGTTCACCCTCATTTTTGACCACCCCTCCCACCCCTGTAACGCATCGTAACGTTTCAGAAGACACCCCCCCCCCCAAATTCGTTACGTAATACTTGAACGCTTCCCTATCGCCAGTCATTTCGGGTCTGGAGTTATGCTTCAAGGGTCTTCTGTTACCTGGGTTCCCCTTGTTGAACGCCACGGCCGCGGCCAGCGCGAAGTTGATAGCGGGCGCGGCCGGCGACACCGCGCCGTACCCATCGCTCGGCTCCTCTTTTGGGTTTATCTAACCAAATATTATAATTGTAAAAAAAAAATGTCAATTGTAATATTTTTTTTTAACTTGTCTATACCAAACATATTGTTTATTTTACCACACAAAATACTACATACAAATCTATCGATTTTTAGACCTTGTTATGTTAAGACCCATGGGAAACCAAAATCGACCACTTTGGGAATCCCTGTACTAGAGGATACTTAGCATAAACTAGATTCTGTTGAGTACCTTCTAGGCGAGTATGCTCCATCGTAGATCTCATCGTCACTTACCATCAGGTGAGATCGAGATCAAATACTTGCCTATAATGTAATAAAAAAAAATATTTTACATCGTTCGGAATCGACATTGGAAACGGATTTAAAACTTTCCGATATTGGTGTCGCTCCCAACGAGCTTTCCGACGAAGACTTTTTTAAAAACGATTTAGCATTGTCATCAATATACACCGAAGATAATTAAATTCGCAAATTTTAATAGCGATTGCGGTAATCCGTTTCGGAAGTTTTCGATTCCGTTTCCGATATCGATTTCGAATGGTTTAAAATAACAGTGCTAGAGACTTATTACCTGTCCAGCTTGTCCCTGGCCCGTCAGCCCCAGAAACTTGGAGTAGGCGGCCTGGCGGTCGTGCAAGCCCTGGTCGCGCGCCTCGCCCTTCGCCTTGTCCACGATCGGCTTGCGCTCGTGCTGGACCGCTGTCGGATACAGTGCAAGAATTATTGCTCATCAGATGGAGTTGATCCTTTTTACAATAAGCATTTAAACTGATATATGATTGGCATTATTTTTTTTACAAAAGCTAATGTTCATGTCGAATTCTATTTGAAATAAAACTTTTTTTTTTCATTTGCGTTTTTTTCGATTTTACGTTCCAGACGTTTCGTATTTATTCTATTTATGACATTTGATTATCGTATGCAATATAATAGAGGTGTGTTTTTTTTTAACAATCAACTGTTTCAAAAATTAAAACAAAAACTGGAATCATGCAGTTTTAGTTTTCATTAAAATCCATCTCAAAAATCCTTTTAGTAGTTTTGACTATCCCCTATAGTTTCGAATTTGATTATCTACACCTGCTTGTAATTTCACCTGCATAATATATATTACTTTATAGCACAAGTTGTATAATAAAAACGTGCAAACATTAACTATTCTCATACATTACTATTATTATACTCACAGTCGCTCCTCATGCCGCACGCCAGGCACTTCTGCAGGCGGCAGTACTGGCAGCGGTTCCGATGGTGCTTGGTCACCTCACAGTTCATGCTTCCTCGGCACTGGTAACCCAGCTTCTTGCGGATGGACCGCTTGAAGAAACCTTTGCAGCCTGTACAAGACAATGACATTTCATGAGCCCCTTAGCACAGCCAAAAGGCTGGAGCGTTAGCTTCAGGTAAAGCATATATCTGGCCTGCAATTGACTCATAATGACAATGGAATTGTAAATCTCACCTTCGCAACTTATAGCTCCATAGTGTCTGCCAGAAGCCCTGTCTCCGCATACAATGCACAACTCCAAGCCACCCACCTCGCTGCTGCCACTGAACTTCATCTCCATCTGGTCTTGGCTGTCCATTGTGGCTGGACAAGAATGGAATATTTGTTTTAAAAGCCGTACTAACAAACTAAGTTAAGTAGGGATTGCCCAGTTGGTGGAACTCTCTATTTAGAAACATCAACAAACCTGCATACCTAGATTTACAGCCTGGCTCACTCCTTTGGGATTTCAAATGTGAAACTCATTATCAATCATTATTATCACTTGCTGTACAGTAAAGGCAAACCTGCATGCCGTTCAAAAGTCTTGTGATGTTTGCTAGCCCACACTGGGCTAACATGGACTGTGGCTCAAATCATGACACAATAGTATTCTCACTATCCATAATGATAATGTGTAGGAATAAAAGTAAATTGCCTTGATGTCTATGAACAGTATTTGACTTGTAACAGTAACTGAAGATCACTAGAAATATAAGCCCTGTGCAATAATTCATTCTTACCTCTTATCTCACAAGTAACAAAACATTCATTTTAAAAATATTTAAATGACACCTTTTGGGAAGGCTATGTTACAACAAGGAAACTTGAAACAGTATCACAAATGTAGCGTATGTTTTTGCATGAGAAAGCAATGCCCATGACAATAAAGAGTCCATCGAGTACATGTTGATTTCGTCAAAGAACAACTTTTGTCTCCCACACCTTTCACTTTAGAGTGCGTGGTATTATTAATGTTTTGACCACTACGCAATAGCTAGCGTGGGTGGACGATCAAATTGATAGAATCTTGAACATTTCCATCGCAACAGAAGCTAAAGGGCACGCTAAAATCGATGAAGCGAAACACCCATCCAATAACAAATTAAAATTTGTAGTCACTTACATTGCGAAGATTGATGTTATGAGTTGTGTTATCTTAACATTTGTTGTAGATCAAAATGGTGATTACAAATGAAAGTAGTTCACAGATTTTCTTAAATTACACTGGGTTTCATCAATAAAAGTTTACGACACGCAAGGACACGCACAACACAAAAAAGTTGTCAAGAAAAAACAGACAAAAAGAAAACAACGTATTTCTTCTTGCTCTTTCTTATGCACAATACCGGCCAAGTGCGTGCCGTTTAGTGTGTATGTATTGCCAGATTCTCTTCACTTCTTTCTTTATGCAATGAAATGTAGTGCCCAGGCCCAATGTGATACAATAAAAAAAATACGAATGACGGCTGTCACTTATTGTCACTGTCAGTCAAAGGTGCTGCTGTCAGCTTGCCTTCATAACCAAACCGCGTGTGATTTTTGTTGTATTTTACGAGGTTTTTAGAGTATTCTTTTTATGTGATTATACACTAAACATTACACAAGTGCCGTTAAAAAGCAGAACCATTATGGCCTGTACAAATATAGATAATTTAATTGAGAAATTCAACGTTTTCACTGAGAAACCGGTGAAATTTCTTACCGTACAAAATGACTTGAAAGATGATATCAAAAATTTGGTTAAGTCGCTATATGACTACACAAAATCACAGGAGAAAGTCGACAAAAAAGATAAGAAGAGCGCCTTACGTCAATTAATCGTTCAGGACTTTGATCAGGAGCAAATTTGGCAACAAATCGAACTTCAAAACTCTGAATGCTGGGACCATCTTGTTTGGGAAGTAGCTAATTGTATCTCTGTTAAAAATGATCTTGTATTCCCTGTGGCGACTTCACAAGGGAAGCCTAAAAATGTAGAAGAGTTAGAAAACTTAAATAGTGAGCAATCAATGTCGGAGGATGAAAACAATGCCCTGGAACAAGAGGATGAAGTTCAAATAGAAAAGCCTAAAAAGAAAAAAGTTTCAGCATCAAAATTAAAAGGGAAAACATCTATTGTTGATGACAAGTTTTTCAAACTTCAGGATATGGAAAAGTTCTTGATTAATGAGGAGAAAAAAAGTGGCAAAGAAAGCAAAAGGGACTCAGATAGTGAAGAGTCTATAGATATGTTTGAAGACATTGATGATGAAGATTATGGGGATGATGAAGGTGGTAAAGAGGCTATGTATAAACATTTCTTTGAACAAGATGATGATGAAAATGGTTATGAATCAACTGGGGATAATAGTGACTTTGAAGAAGCTAATGAAATTGAAAATGTTCAAAATAAAGTCGACAAAAAAGTAAGATTTGCTGTTCAAAATGACAAATCATCTGATGATGATGCAGATGAAAATGAAGCACCAGTTCAGAACAAACAGTCAGATGAAAAGAAGTCAGAATTTGAACTACGTCAGCAAAGATTAAAGAGACAAATAGAAAATTTAGAACAAAAGACTCTATCTGATGCTCCGTGGCAATTAAAAGGTGAAATTAATGCAACTAAACGCCCCCAAAACTCATTGCTAGAAGAAGTTGTTGACTTTGATCTTACGAGCCGACCTGCTCCAATTATAACAGAACAGACTACTGTTACATTAGAGGATATTATAAGGCGTAGAATCAAAGACAAGGCATGGGACAATGTTGTAAGAAAAGAAAAACCTGTGGATGATCAACTTTCATTCCGTAAAGCAGAAATCCTGGACCAATCAAAGAGTAAGCTGAGCTTAGCACAAGTGTATGAAGAGGAATATTTGAAGCAGAAGCAAGCATTATCTGGAGAACCTGTGGAAGACAAAGAACCTGAAGCGCACACAGAGATTCGTAACACAATGAACAGTTTATTTGCTAAGTTGGATGCATTATGCCATTACCATTACACTCCAAGAGCCCCTCAAGCAGAAGTGAAGATCGTCAGCAACACACCAGCAATCTCCATGGAAGAAGTGGCACCGGTAGCAACAAGTGATGCTACACTATTAGCTCCAGAAGAAGTCAAGAAGAAGCGCAAAGGAGAATTAATGAGCAAGGAAGAACGTACTGATACTGATAAGAATAGAGAAAGAAGGAAAAAGAAAAAGTTCCAAAGGGAGAAGGGACAGGTACAGAAGGTCACAGAGCATAGAAATACTAAGAAGGGTGCAGAGGCTGATGATAAGTCTTTGAAGACTTCGAAAGCCTTCTTCCAACAGTTAAATGACGAATCAAAGAGTGTTTTAAAGAAGCGTAATGTTAAGAATAAAGGACAATAAAGCTTGTTAATATTGTTTGAAAATGTTATTGATTACCTTATAATGAATTCACAAAATTGGCAAATTCATGACAAAGTGTATGGAAAAGACTTAATTTGCATAGCTATTTCAAGAAGATAAATGAAAATATCTTGTCATAGCATGGTCAAGGACCTGAAGAAAAAAGACGACTGGAAGAGACTCCACAGACAAAATGTTTTTTTTTTGTTAATTTCCAGTTGTCTTCAAACCATGTGTTTTATACTCATAAAATAGTATATCTGTACGTCAAGTGCGAGATTATTCATAAGCTAAACGTATAGTCTACCGTATTTAGACATTTTGTATGGAGAATTAAATGTTTTCAATACCGTCTGCCAGAGGGGCTTTTTAATTCTCCATACAAAATGTCTGAATACGGTAGACTATAAAGTATACAGTTAGCTTGCACTTGTTGTGCTGCTACAGTAAACAGTGTAGTATGATGACAGTAAAGACTCGACGAAATTACAGCACAGCTCACAAATCTAAACCTATTTATAGTTTTAGCAATCTGTAAACGAATCCTTCAATCATCTCTTCCATTCAAGCACCCTCTATAATAAATAATCTTAAGCTTTTAAAAAACAAACTCGTTCACAAAAACGTCGTAGGCTTGTTGGCTAAACGCCCAATAGTTCAGCGCATGCCTCGGTTAAACCATAGATGGGTGGCCGAGTTTCTAGCTGGCGTTCCCTGTGGTCAATCTAACATATACGGTCAGTCAGAGGCCTGAAAATACTAAGAGAATTGTCATCCCATTAGGTTAGGTGGTCCCACTAGTTAGATCTTAGAGAGGAGATGACCGCTTCTTGTAATCATCGGTAATCTAAATCGGGGTAGACTGGAAGCGATTCCGGTTGTCATTCTACTATCTGTGACGTTCTTGAGGGGTTTTAGAAGCTTGAGAAATTCTGACACACATGGTGTGTCCGACTGTTAATTACTTACCACCGGTGTGTTAAAAAGGTAGTACCACTAGTAAGGTCAGTCGGGCAAGCCGCTCCGTTAAATACAGCCAAATCAGTGCACACTGGAATCCGCCCCCAATACAAAAAGGAAATGAGGGGGAAAAAGGAAAGAAAACCTCGTAGGTACTAAGATACCTAGTAATACGACCGTCCCTTTCAACACATATGAAAGTAATATAGGTAACAGATGAAATCCCACAAACTGCGTTGGCTCCGTTGAACTAACTCGGCTCGTAACTGCACAGTGCCGTAATTAGCAGTGGAAAAACGAAGCGATATGGCGCGAGACGAATCAGACCCGCGTCGAGGTACGAAGCCACTTGTGTAGTGGAGCGGGCACGCACGGGACGTTAGTGTTGCCCAAAGTCTTGGTCTGTATCTACGAATCCCGACGTCCTTAGTCAGAGTCACATCGGTTATTTCGTTTAGGCCTACAGGTCAGTTACAAATTGTAATTTTTTTGAACTTAAATCAACAACTGGTTCGTAACACGACTTCAACATGAGGATCCAGCCAAAAACTCAGCGGGTTTGTCTTTGTTTTTTCGCTTTGTTTGTAGTACGTTCGGAAGTAGGTTGACAAATTGCCTTGTAATTCTGGCTTCGCGAGAATGCAAGGCCAAGCAGCAGTCTCAAGCAGCTTACCTTCTCCAAAAATAGTATACAACACATTCATAGCTCCACGTGTCCGCCTAGTGCAGTTAGCTTGCGACAGGAAGTTACATAACGCCCGCCGTTACTTTTTAGTTTTGTTTCGCAAATGTTAAATACCTAAGCACGCTTGTTGTTGTGCCTACTGTAGATACATACAATACCAAAACTGAGCTTAATTAAGCTTCAAAAGGCTTAAGTTTAAGATGAAATTAAGAGAGGTTGCGGCTTAAGTTTCTATGAGTATATTGTCGTAGACTTCCTAGCGATGGCTGACAATATACCTATGCACCATCCTAGATAACAGCTATACATACTTTATTTGATTCTAAAAACACCTTTGACCTTTAAGACGTACAAATAGTTTTGTATTCGTTGGAATTCAAAAATAAGAGGTAAGTAACTAAATTACCCGCCGCTACATGCTTTGAATCAGCCAGCACGTTCCAGAATGAATCATAGGTACTTTAAAATATTGGTGTTGAATGGTGTTGAATGGAAGTTGTTCATCGATTTAATGGAGGGCCAGCGAGTACCAGGCTGATTTGTATTACAAGGTACTAGATAATTTCCTTATGAACAGTTCCGTTGGCCTGCTTGCAATATGCAATTTCATTGTTAATAGTTCGTGTCCAGTCCGTGCCGAGTAGAAAACAGCAGTAGCG
The DNA here is from genome assembly GCA_905333125.1 of Pheosia tremula. Lineage (NCBI taxonomy): Eukaryota > Metazoa > Arthropoda > Insecta > Lepidoptera > Notodontidae > Pheosia > Pheosia tremula. The sequence goes on from HG995420.1 coordinate 705,547, forward strand.
CCTAATATTGAGAGCAGTGTTGTGCGTTTTCTACTAATTGCTTGTAGATTTTTTGCAGGCGTTTTTTTAAATTTCGTACGACTAAATGTTGGCGCGCATTTAGAGTCTATATTCGCTTTATAAAACTAACAACTAAAATCCAAACGAAAAGATAATAAATAATAAGGATTAATAAACACTGCAGCCATCAGCGACTGAGCTGCGACTGCGCTACGACCCGCTGCGACTTAAACCCACAACAGCGGCAGTCGGTCACAAATTTATAATTTGTACAATTACAAGCGCCCCCGAGACTTGGGAGACCACAGAATCGAAAATCTTTCAGAGCTGCTAAATTATTTTGCAAAGTTATATACCTTCTACCTCTACAGAGATATAAGATACCTAGCAATTAAGTTGCTAGGTAGTAAAGTAACATGAAAATATGGCATAACAAACTTATGCTTTCTTAAGAGTAATTATCAGGTAAGTTGAGAATGACGAATTCTTAAGGTAAAGTGCACCAGCCATGGTTAAATTGATCTACAGTCAAATCTATAAATAATTTTACAGAATCTCTAGGTACTGATTTGAGGGTAGTAAATTTAACCATAGATTGTGCACTTCAGCCTTACCAATACCATAGTCAGAGGGTAGTGGATTCATTTTATCATCATCAACATTAATATTATCATCAGTACATATAATTCAAAAACAATTATCAAGAATTACTCGACACTGGCAAAAATGGCACTATTTTGTAGCTGATTGTCAACCTAAAAAAAAAGAAAAAGTAGACCATAATGAGACTAATTCATTAATTGTATGCTATAAAGCCAGATACGCAAAATATTTATACAAATTACTAGTATTTATTACTAGGGAATTGAAAGTTTTAGAGCTATTTTACCAGTTTGTATTTTGTAATTGACACGTCTAGTATTTTCCACGATCTATAGCATCAGGGCAGCATCGGCGGTTAGGTCGCAGACAAATAAATTCAGTCGCGAGATAAACGAAGTATAAATCAGGCGACACTCCGCAACGCACGCGGATTACCGCGGGAAAAATGCGACGGGGTAACGCCTCTTTACGGTGGGAAACTTACTGCAAATAGCGAGCCGATTGACGTGCAGTATAGGACTCATAGAGTATAATAAACATATGTTGTAGCGGGTTCATACTCGATTGGTATTTCATCTTCTTCGCAGACCTTTGCCTATTTCTAGTTATCTAGAGATTTGTAAATAGCAGTGATAGCCGAGTTGGTAGAACGTTGCCTCGGTAACGAGGATCGCAGGTTCAAAGCCCTGCTTGCACTTCTGAGGTTTCTGGATTTCATGTGCGAATCTCATTTTCAACCACGATTATCACTTGTTAAATGGTGAAGGAAAACATCGTGAGGAAACCTGCATGTGCTCGAAAGATGTGTGAAGTCCACCAACCGCCACTGGGCCAGCGTGGTGGACTATGGCCTAATCCCCCTCGCATTGAGGGTAGGCCCGTGCTCAGCAGTGGGACATTAAAAAGGGTAGGTATTATTATTAAAGATTAGTCTCTCCCACGTTAGTTCCTTTCTTGTGGATAAGTACGTAGCCTATTCAGGCAGGTATATACATTTTGAAATGCTTATAAATATACTTAGTAGGAGAGTAGTCAGGGTTTCTCCTCCCCCATTTGTTTAAGAATGGATTTCCACCAAGTATCGCCTAGCTCTATCAATTATACTTAGTAGGAGTTTATCATCACATGTCTATCTACATATACTGGTCTATCTCTACATTAATGAAGTATACAAAAATGGAATGTCTATTTGGACGTCTCTGAATTAAAAAAAGTGTTTCTAGTATTGTTGCCGCGTGTCAGTTTGTTCAAGTATCAATGAAAAACTGCTCGACCGATTGCGATGCGGTTCGTATAGTGTAATATCTCACTTATTTTTACTTGGAGTCGGAGCTTTGGAGGGTCTACGTGGATACAAGAGTCTCACGTAGAGACCCCAATTATAGTTGAACGGTTTCGAGTTAGACTTGAACCGGCATCTTACTTAACACGGTACAAGCTGGGGCACGGGGGCACTCACCAGTAATTATGTTTAATATTTTTCTCATAATATCTCTGCAACCGGGTGTGAGATCGCTTGTATCATCTTATACCTAAGTTCATACGTGCTTTTACATTTAAGACTCCCATTTTACATAAAACTATTTGCAAAATGTTTTACGGGCGACAACGCGGCGCGCTAAGAAAATTGCAATTTGCCCTCAGAGCGCGCGTCAGAATTTGTGAATATTGGGCGGGAATTTATATTGCAAAGAACCGCGTGTTTGCTGAAACTATCACGGACTAGGAAACTGGTAGACGGGGCTTAGTTTTTTAGGTATAATCTAATCATGTAGTGAGAATTGGTAGCGTGATATAGACGGCCCTGCTGGTTTTTTTTTCGGTTGCGTACAGCGTGGTGACGAGGGCGAAATGAGAGGAGCGGGGGATTGTACCAAACACTAGTGTATTTAATAGCCAAAAAGACCTCTCGCCTGGACAATTAACTTTTTGCTCGTGTAACGTTTAATCAGTTCACACGCAAATAACATCACTAGTTGTAAAACCGAATAACTTAGCCTACCCTGTCAAAGATTAAAGGGCGTGACACCGTTCCATATATCCTGGATTGGGATTCAAACTTGTCACCACTGGTATCTAGTACTGGTATATATCCACTGTCTCAGCCTTGAGGTCGCGTTCCGATCCGATTGTAACGTTAGCCGGGAAACAAATGAGAAATCGAAAAAACTATCTTGTGTTTGGCAAATTATAAAAACATGGATTGAACTGAGAACACGCAGATTCATAGACAATATTAGTTTTGTATAATAATGTAATTTTTCCCATTGAATTTATTAATATTTAAATCAAATATATAACCACTTATAATATTAGATTATACTTTTACTTACATAGGCAAATAAAAATCCCAAAATTTCTCGAAACAATTTTATATATAGGTACCAATATCTTCGTTACAAGGCTAAATGCCACTCTACTAATTACCCCAAACCGCCAGGGTGCCCATGCAGTACAATAAAGCCACTAAAAGCCACATCTCTCGAACGGCCCCGGGCCTCAATATAGGACCGTTATTCTTTTTAATTTCCCCCACAGTTCAACTTTATGTGTGTTGATAACGGCGACGCCGTATCTATTGGCGGTTCGTTTTATGTTTATTTGAAAATTGCCATAAAACCGTGCTGGTGTATTTACCGATTCAATGATAACTGATAATTAATTGGTGGGTTATTGAGATGGGTTCAACTGATTTTTTTTTACAGAAAATGGCTTTTGCTTTCATTCTGAGACGTTTTCTGTCAATAATTTGTAGATCCATAACCGATTACTTTTAATTTGGGTTGTTATTATGGCTGACTTAATAAAAAAAATCAGGACACACATTGTTATAATCAATTTCAATTCAATTTAGATTTAGTCCTTTGCATTTTTTTTAATAATAAAAAAATGCAAAGGACTAAATCTAGGTAGGTGTGTGTTGTAACACATCATAATTAAAATACACTTAATTTAATTTAATCACAGAAAGTATTCAATATATTGTATGATTTATTAAACTATCTATACAAGCAAAATTTTTCATGTGTGCGAATGTCGAGAAATACTTTAATGAAAACTAAAACTCCATTATTTGATTTTTAAAAAAAAATATTCCCAAGCCAGGAATTAACCTGTTGATTTAGGAAAAAAAATACTTAAACTAATTCAGACCCTTTTGCCTGATTTCAGTCAAACACTTCACATAATCCTCCCGTGAACATGGATGCTGTAAAGTACCCGATACGTCGGAAACGTAAAAACATAAAATAAACGCGATAAAATCTAAAAAAATATTTTTATTTCAATGTGTAGTATTCGCGTCATTATAAGAAATTCACATAATATCTACCCATTTTTTTAAACTCAGTAGTTCAGCCATTTCATTATTCGAAGGATGAAATCAAATGATCCATTAGGCAGTTTCCACACGAGCGCGCGCGCCGCGCCGCGCCGCGTCCCGCCCGCCTCGTGTAACATCGCGCGCCCGATGCACTCCTTGTGCTATATTAGATTTATTGCGCGCTGATTATATGCAGACTACTTTAACAGTGCAGAGGATGCTGTTAAGAATTTGCAAGGCATCTTGCCTTGATTCCTCGAAGAGGTAGACAGAGCTATACAGGGCCCCAAGTCTGCTAACACAATCGATTCATAATCGAACAGCAACCGCATAGTAACGGTCACTTTTAACAGATATCCCATACAATATCTGCCAAAAGTGACAGTTACTATGCGACTGTAGTGCACCCACGTATCGGCACAGTTGGTGGTGATACTGCATTCTGTATCAAAGGTCCTGGGTTCGGTTCTTGTTAGTAGTTGTTTCTTGCCAGCTCTTCTCAGTGGAACCAACACTCCGAACCGTTAGTAACTTTTGACAATTAGTTCAATGCTTTTTTCGCCTACTTATATGAATAAAAAAAATATTTTTTTGTTGCCAAATTTTTTTGCTACTTATTTTATGTGTTTAAATTATTTTTATATGTTTTAAAGTATTTTTTAAAAGTTGTCATATGTCAGCTTAGAGTGTAGTAGAGGTAAATGTTTGGATTTTCCCGAACATTAAGATATTACATTATTTCACAATCATCCATGTGTGTCATTTAGTTTACAGTCCACACACATTCGCTTTAATTTTGATTTCGATAAATTTTGCAGCGAAGTTGCACGTTATCGCTAGGCGAGCTATTAGATGTATGGAACGATACGACCACTTTATTGGTATTTGATGGTGTCATACTAAGCCCCCTGTTAGTCTATCGGCAAGTTTTAACTACACTGTGCCCTGCGCCAGCCGATTCTGAACATAACAGTACACCCGCCATTACGAGACGTCGCTAATCAGTTACATAAATTACATTAGGAGTGTGCACACTGTGTAGCGGCTACGGCGTAGCGGAGACCCCGCTACGACGCTACGAGACGCGGGAATTGTAGTCTACGAAGTTATATGGGGGAAAACTACAAATGTCCTTTAGAACTCTTACTTATTAATTTTAAATAATTTTATGTTGTTTTGTTATTATAACTATACTGATTGCTTGATGTTAGTAAATTAGACTTTCTAGTAAAAGTCCAATTTTTTTAAATGAATTGGTAGGATAAAAAAAACATTCCACTACATGATTATGGATTTACTTAATTACTTACTCTACTGTAGAACGCTCGCCTTGGGATCCCGACTCCCTGGTTCATATCCCAGCTCTCAACTTTCGTCGCATTTATGGATTTCTTATGCGAATCCCATTTTTTACGACAGATTATACATAAGCCATATTGTATAACACGTTTTGTAAATATTTATGAAAATAATGTTTTTATAATTAAATCTATTTTAAAATATCGCTGTTACTACATAAATGTGAATATTATAAATACCTTAATTTATAACCGTGATTTAAAGAAACAACATCAACGCGTTTGCTATGGCACGTAGCGTCGTAGCTAGCTCACGTAGACCTTGCTACGCCGCTACGAATGACCCGTAGACGTATCGTAGTAACTACGATAACTATTGAATTTGTGCATTTACTGACTACTAGGAATCGCTCAGAGTGACTCGAGCAAGTGATTCTCATACCTATGACGAGCTTGCCACATAATGTAAGCTGATCTTATCAATGCGAGTCGTGATAGTTTGGTGGGTCCGTTAAATAATTAAAATTGCATGACAATCTCGAGCAGTTAAATTATTATATTATTTTCACAACAAATTGGAATGTCGAAAGAAATAGCCGTTATTTCAGATTTAATTCAGGTACGTATTCAATACAGGAATCCGGAAGCTGTCCTCCGTCAGAGTTCTATACATAATCATACAAAAATAGCTAGACATGGAATTATTTTCATATAAAAAAAATCTGCCTAAAATCGCTACGCCGTTCCGCCCAAGATGTGTTTTTAACGCACACATACTTACGTTCACGCACACACACGCACCTAATGTGACATTTATAGACGCGTCAGCTGAAAAAGCGCAACGATCAAAAATAAGCTTTATTACTAGTCACAAAGATATAAACTAAGTTGCGAAGCGTGAGCTAAATTAGGATATTTCAAAAGTCAAACACAATAGATGAACTTTTTATTTTCGAGCCAAAATAAACCTTTTTATATATTGATAAAGTTTCAATTCCTTTGATATACAAAAAACTGTGTTCCGAATTTGAAAGAGCTTTCCGAGCGAAGCCGAGCGCTTACCGATCGGGTCCGAGCGGCGCCGAGCCGCGGCGAGTCCCGCGAATGCATTACGACGACGTACTGCCTTAGGGCTGGCGCGTGGGAAAATTCAGGTTTTTTTTTCAGATTTGAATGTAATAGTGTGCATTTCTAGTGGTATTATGCTTGTTTTATCGTCATAATAATTGAGGTTTTCAACATAGTTATTTTTCGTTTCGTAAGCTAATACTTATACGTAGTATACTTATTTATACTGTTATATTTTTGTAAGTGAAATTTAGTTTGTGGGTGTTATATTTTGATATATGTTTACTCACGTACATACTCACTTTATTACTATAAAACATTTTAAAGAGGCAAAAGAAGTTGAAAAATAATGATTTGTTTAATGATATAAAAAAATTTAAAGCTATAATTAGTGCAATAACAACAACAAAAAATAGCGTAACACATTTTGTTAGACGATCTTAAAAAAATACTGCAGATTGTAATCTCACTAATCATCATAATATAAAAAAGAAAAGCCCCGGAAAAGCTCACTCCCAGCCCTGTGATCGGGCAGGGTGAGGCAGGCGCGGGGAGGGGCGCCCGACCGTCGTCTCCTCGCGCCAGTCGGTCGCGGGGCGCCGCGCAGCCCGCACGCGATGCGCGTCCTCTAGCGTATTATGTTCCTCCCCGACCTCCCGCGAGCCTGCATGGTGGACGACGTAGCGACTTACTTGCAAGCGCCCTCTTCGGGACAGGTGGCTACTATTATTAACAAGAAACCCATATGTAATTAACAATGATCATATTAACAGATGTTGTGAGCTAATGTCGCTTACCTAAACCGCGTCCGCCGCCCGGGTATTTTCGGGACGTTCCGATTTCGCCGTCAGATCGATATGTTACGCACGTGATTCTGTAACGGTTTGTACACGGAATCAGTATTGTCATGGACGCGAGATTGCGGGTATTTAAAAAAACAAAATAAAAAAAAACACGTGGTCGTCGTTTTCCATAGAAGCTTTCGATGAGAATTTCGCGAACGAAATATTTTATAGTGTTGTTTGTTAAATGTTATTTAAAAAAAATGTTAAATTGTGTCCAAAACAAAACGTGTAAACAGATCGATAGCGTGCCTTCAAACAGGCATGACGGGTGAGAGCCTACTGTGACGTTTGCTGATGAAGAAAAAGAAAAAAAAATTTGCTCTCATTTCACACAGTACATAACGATAAGTGTTATCATTGAAATTCTTAAATAAGACCATAGACTACGGATAAACATTTGAACATAAAAAATAGAATTACATAATAATAAAAACCGAGTTTTTAATAATAATAATACTAAACATAATTCTCAAAAAGGGCCTCGAGGTGTTGGACCCCGTGTTGGGCCTTCCAAAGATCCGGGTATAGCCCGTGTGGAGAAAAACATAATTTAATAATTCCGATAATAATATAATTTGATTCTTGTAAATAAGTAAGTATATTTTATTGAAATCAATAACATTGAACACACGTAATATCTTTTATATGTAAATTTACGATTCAAACGATTAGCCCGATGACTAAATCAATTCGAATGCACCAAATGATTCAGAATGACGATGCTTTCCTCGAAGATAAAAATCAGCTTGAATTTAATTTATAAATAATTCATAACAGCCATGTGACAGTTGAGATGGAACAAATTATAATAAAAAAAAGAACCGCAGAGCTTGAATAAACAAACATAAATAAAAAAAAAAAACATTTTTTTTACAAAAAAACTAAATACAACTGTAACTTTTGTTAAATGTTGAAAATACCATTTCATTGCAACATCTTGCATCGATTCGATTTACATATCATCATTAAGAGGATTGAATACTACAAAGCATATTGTTAATAACAAAACAGTGTATGCCATAACTATTGACAATACGCTCTTAATATGTAACAAAAAAGCAAAAGCACCACCCCTAAAGGCTTTATAGGAATGTTAAAAGTGTTAGTTGAATCGATATGGTGCGAGGCAAGATGTGACTAAGTTGACTGCAGGGAAACTACGGCATAGACTAGCATAACGCCCATTGGTATCTGCAGTTCTCGTCTGTTTCGTGCAACAGCATTTTTTTGTCTATCGATAATCTGTCTTATACCTATTTTCGAATCGATTTCTTTTTAAATTGTTTTTTGAAAATCGAATCGCCAGTTCGTTTTTAGTTTTTGTTATTTATTTCTAAAACATTTTTATAATTCGTAACTTTATATTATCTCTGTATAAATATAGTATATTTTGTATAGTTTCACATAAATTAATGATTATTTCGTTGTGCTCTGTTTTGAATTGGTTAACTTGAACAGTTTTGAACGATTTGTAAAGTTTCTAAAGAGTTGTTTCTTATCTTGGACATTTTGGAAGCATTGGCTCTGTGCCCTGTTTCCACTTTGACCTTGATCTTGATGATGAATATTTGTTTAGTAAATATACTCGGATGTTTCAATTGATAAAGCGATTTTGAAATATCTTTTCTTAATCATTTGCCTTTGCGGCATTTATATTTGTATTTTTTTCCTTAAAAAAAATACATTAGTTCATTTTCTCAATTACCTACTGTCTGTGGCTACAGTTAGCAAAAATAGGTAGATAAGCATAGTTATTACAGAACTAGTAATTTCTAGATTATCTATCAATATTTTTTTTTATATCTTAAAACAATCGTTACACGGGGCAGTCCAGGCAAAGGTTGAATTAGAAAAGAAATAAACAGAATTACAAAATAAATTATTCGACAGAAAGTTTGATGCTGACTTAGCTATAACAGCAGTCACAAGCCATCTTAGTTCTCAAAGCGAGATAAATTTCTAGTATAAAATAAATCAATGCCATAAATGTTTAAAAAAATATATATTATTACCAGATCTTATAAACTCAAATGTCTCTTTAATGCAAAATTATATAAACTAAATTCGCAAAGATAACCCCCCCACCTCACCCCCTTCGATGCGCCGGCTTCAAATGCTTACTCGGCGGAGATAACCCGACCAGAACCGGGCACAAGTGGAAATTCTAATTTAATTTTGTGGACTTGAATTCACTGCAACAGAATAAATTGATTAAAAAGCTTTGGTTCGAAGCTCAAGCGGCTAAGATTTAAAATTAAACTATCGCATTCATATATACACTTCCTATTTATTCAAATTATAGAAACGGGAAATGAAAACGAGCAAAAGTTTTCCTCGTAACGAAAGAAAACAGGAAATAACATGAACGGCGAATAAGGAAAATAAGTAATGTATTTTACTTGAGCAACAAAAGCTTGTCAAGAGACGTAATTAAGTGATAACGACCGATTCTCAAAAAAAACCCCACTTAATAATAATAAAAATAACATAACATTAAAATTATCCAAAGAGCGTCTACGTATTGGACCCATGTCCCCGCGCAAGCCCTCCAAAGACATAAACACTTTTTAAAAAACAAGAATTTAAAATAAATTAACAAAGAAAAATATATGATCGTTCGAAAACAACTAGCAATTTTAAAAAAATAACTAAGAAATGAACAACGAAATAATAAAACAACACTAGAACGCGACCCGAAAAAATATATTGCCTATTATAGTCATAAAAATGGTCCTAAAATACCCGGCCGGCGGGCGCTGAGTAACTCGCGTCGCATCGGTGTTCCAACTACTCGGTGTTTGCCCCCCCCCCCCCCCCTCTGTTGTTCTTTATTTCTTCTATTTACACCCTTATTCTTGCCACTATCAATGTATGAATGTTTTTCACTAACTGTTAATGTCGATATTTAAACTGTATTCATATTATAAATATATTTATTTGTTATAAGTTCGTTCGATCTTTCCGTTATTTTGGCGTGAATTGTTATGTATTTGTTAATCAGCCTTAGATTAATGTTGACAATAATTTACAAAAAATCTTGGAAAATTAAACAATACGTTGTAGTTTTTTTTTTTATAAAAATAAATCATAACAATTCATGTATATGTACATTTCATTTTTAAATAGAATGTGATTCTGCTTTTAAACAATTCTTACCAAAGATCGACTAAGTTTTTACTAATTTCATAGACAATACTAATGTTTGTATTCTTCATAAAGAAATAATACCTACTCTTAACCCACCTTAAAAGCAGTGTACCATTTCTGTAAATGTTTAATCTATGAGCAGAAAAATAAAAAGTTGAAAATTCATCTATAATATATTATTTTTTTAATTTTCTGGCCAATCTCTGTATAGTTGATATATTTCTGTAAATGTGCATGATTCCCGAATGCACTTACCTTGTAAGCGAGAATGTGTTGCACGTATCCGTTTTTTAACTATTTTTTTAAAACTACTTTTTTTAATTTGACTACCAAGAGCAGAGTAATCCATTAGGGAATTGATTGGATCGTATTGATGATTCTTTCGACGAGTTATTATGGCTGTCTATTTAATTAACTATTTTTGTATTTATCGCGATCGTCAGTTTTGGCAAAAAAATATATAGTTCTATGTTCTTGTAGGGATTGCAGGTACCTCCCATAGGAGATACTCGCGTCATATATGTTGGGTAATGTTTTATTTCAGGAACGTAATCATATTATTTATTAATCGCAATAGTATGTACACTAGGTATATACAAAGAGATATTTACATACAAAAAAATACGTAATAATTAATTTAAACCCAATAAAAATCTTTTAATTTTTTTTACTGCGGCTTACTACTAATTAATAAACTCAACATAAATTGAGTACTTTTGGTTTGCTGCAATTATGGTTATTTCTTCCTATCGTCTCTTCTTCAGACTTCGCTGCATCACACAGTGAGGCCGAATCGATTCGAAAACTCATAATGACAAGTGTTTTCTCTTACAAGATACACAATTAGCGGAATCAAAAGGACCCAAAATGGCGGATATCGGCATCACAGATTTACGAGCCTGCCGACAAAGATGGCCGCTCCTCTGAATTCCTCCTATTCTTATTTATAGGCACTTCCGCCTTTTTTATTATTTTCACTATTGCGAGCACACTCGTGGATGCAATAAAGTTTATGTTTGTTTATCCCAATTCTTACTTGCAACTTATTATCATTACACGCAATGTATTGAGTTTTTTTTTTATAAATAACTATTGTAACGAGACTTTTTGGTGGGAACTTGAACAGTGATGTTTTTTTTATCCTAAAAATGTCTTCACGAGTGAAGGAAATTGAAATCAACTAGTATAACTTGACTTTTCAAGTTCTCCCAAGCTTTACTAAGAGGGGTAGGGCATTTATTTCATCATCATCATCATAGTTATCAACGTCATCATTATCATCAGAGGTACTTATAAGTACTACACGACACCGGAAAAAAATTGCATTAATTTTTAGCCGATTGCAAACCTAAAAAAAAGAAGAAAATTGTGTTTTGCGACATCATATTGTATAACTGATCAGAATATCTGAAGAGGTCTTTGTTAGTAAATCTCTGGATAAGTTAATTAAGTATCCTTTTTAACCGACTACGAAACGGAGTAGGTTGCCAATTCGATGCGTTTATTATTCTTTTTAAAGGATGTGTGTTTGGATGTGTTAAATATTTTATAGGTATGAGAGAATTATGCCGATTGGCTTATTTCTCCAGAAAAAAATATAGATAATATATTTAGCCTCAGCAATAAACGCTAAGACGGCTTGTAATAAATAAGTTACTTACCATGATCACACATGATTATACATGTCCCTGACTTTGTCAGTGTGCTTTCTGCCTCCTCCGTGCAACTCTATGGGCCGGTTTCCAGCAATGTAGAGCGGGGAGGAGTTATGAGGAACGGGCCATTCGAATTGTCCGAAATCCTCCGCTCGGTATCAAATGGTGTTACTGAAACAATTCAGTCTTACTCCTTCCAAGGTACGTTGTCTCGCTCCCGCGTGACCATTTTCCTATTCAAGCCAGCAGTTATCTTCCAGTCACACTCCCATCTGCCGCTTCGTATTTCTCGGGTTCTTTTGTCGCTATTCGGTTCATTTATTTGCTAGTCACCACCCACTGAACAAAGCCATGTCGCCAAGCGGCCTAGCCGTGTTCCGGCATGATGTTCGGTGTTGCCATTCATGGATGGCGGGTCAGATCAGCTGCGCTGCATGTGCCTAGTGAATGTAGCGTCTCTATCTACTGCCGCCTTCCTACCTAGGCAAGTATGCTCCATCGTAGATCTCATCGCCACTTACCATCAGGTGAGACCGAGATCAAATACTTGCCTATAATGTAATAAAAAAAAATAAAAAAAAGTTGACCTCTCATCTGACGTCATCTTCTTCAAAATACGAATAAGCAATGCATCTTTCTCTGTTTATCGCCTAAATAAAGGGTTGAGTAATAACCCAATACATCACAGTTATCCCGGATAGTAATTCGTGTGAGTTCCCCATCAGTATGCAGATCTCGGATTGTTTACGAGAACCGACAGTATGTTATATTGATAACGTAAATCATTTATTTATGTGGTATTATGTATGAAAACAAGTATGTGGTATATCTTCTTCTCTCTTTACGAAATGAAATGCGATGAAATAAAATGGATATGAATGTGGCCTCACCCGCTTACCGGGTATTTTGCCAGTGTCAAGTAATTAATAGCAATATTAAGTTCAATAAATACACATTATAAATAAAATAATGGATGTGACATGATGAAATGAAAATGGCGTCCTCCTGATGATCTATGTGGTATATAAATGTTTGGGAAACAGAGGGTGCGTGACTCTAAAAACGCTGTAAATAGAAATAGATACTTGTCGGATATCGTATATAATCTTTTTACACAGTTATATTTTGAACAATCTAATAGGTACTTAAGCTAGCATTTTTTTAAACTGTATGTTTGTATAAATGAAAACTAGGTTTATTTATGCAATGGAATACGTGACGTAAGTTACGTTTTGGTTAAAATAATCTTATAATTTATAGTCAGCGAGAGACTAAACAATATTGATTTAAAAATGAAAGACAAACTATAGATAGTCAAGTAGTCGAAAGCTTGCCTTTGAAACAAGGGTCACAGGGTAAGGGTAGATAGGGTAGAGACTCCAGTTCGCACCTCTAAGATTGATTTAATTGATTCAATTTGATAAGTAAAACAAATAACCTGCTAGAAAACTGTGAATGAAAACATCGTGGAGATAAAAACTAATCTTACGGATTTTATCTCGTTTCGGCTGCTTTACAGCAACCATGGTCACGGGAGGACCGAGGTGTTTGACGTCCTAGTATCATAGTTTGAACTGAGGTACCCTCTTATGAAACATTCAAGGATAAAAAAACAAGCCCATTTGTGTAGTACTCGCAAATGAAACGACCCTATTCACTTTCCAATTTAAGCAGCGGTTTCGAACTCAAAGAAAAGCACCTGTGTGGTCCCGTATACATTGTAGTGTTGGAATTAGGTTACTACGGTGCACGTGGTTGGACCCTACTTATCGGTTCTCGGTGCGTAACCGATATGTCGTCACGACTATGCTAATTGTCGATGGTTACCGGTTGCACCTCTCGGAAAATGTAGATAAAATCTATAGCTTGGGAAAACGTTTTTGTTATTGATATACTGCGTGGTTTTGTTTAGACCAGGTATTCCCAAACTATTTTGGGCAAGAGACCCCGATTCAAAAATGAGCTGATACCTCAGAACCACAGACCCAAATTACTTTAAAAATCCTATCTAGTGTTTTTTTTGCTATTGATACAAAGATAATAATTATATTATAGAGTATTTCATTTAATTCAGGCTTCTGATTGGCTTAGACATAATTAAAGAAGTGACAGAGTCTTGAACTCAGAACTTGAAAATTCAAGTTATACTATTTTATATCAATTTCCTTTACTCGTACACATTTATGAACACACAATGGTTATATCCCATTAATATTACATATTATTTATCAAAGAAACACATTTTTGGGAAAATAAAACATAATTGACAACTTCACCGTTCAACTTCCCGCCAAAAAATAATGAGTAACATTTAAAAGGTAGGTGTACACGACACCGTGGCACCACGTGGCCGGCTGTTTTGCCAACTGCCAACTTGTGGACAGTGTGTTCCGCCCTTGACACTGCGCACTCAATGTCTCACCGTCTATGAAATATTACTTACTTCCTACACATGACATATTTAGTCTGAATGGGAACGTGTAATTCGGGCTTTATTGGAATGCGTTGACAGCAATTTAGATATTTGAAAATAGAATAATGGCGGATACGTTAAAAGTTATTTAACGTATCCGCACTGGTACTTAAAGTGTTGCGATAATATGTTAAGTTACCTTGTTACCGTGTTTATTAATGGACCAAATAACTTAAACGTTATTCTGTCTCAAAAGTTAAAATACGATTAAATAGTTTCTTTGATTTTGGTAATAAGAAATAAATAAGTCAATACATATTTATAGGAACTTTTATCCATTAAAATGCATTACAAATCAATCTTATTTTAAGGACATTAAACGCATAGAAAGTATCTTTTTTAAATGAGCTATTTTAAAAAGAGTTCGTATATTATTTTGAGCGATTCAAAAAAAGCCGTTTTATTTTTCTTAAAATAATATTTTCAACTCGCAACAAAAGCGGCGCGCTCTGAAAATATAATTTCATTGCGAACGATATTTATCTGCGGCTGTCCGCGACAACCTTTCAGATCCGACCGTCGATATTGTATCGCCTGTTCAGGTGGAAGCTCTTGATAAATAATAAGATAATAATATCGCCAGAGTACTCCAACTGTACGATCCCGAACTAGTACTCTTATAATATGGGTGCCGTACAAAAGACTGAAGACGGTACCAGTATTTTTACATAAATCTTCAGCATCGATAAATTTGGTACAACCGTGCTTATTATACATAAACAAAGGTTGCCTCTACCAGGATTTGAACGCAGAACAGACAACAGGGTACCGGAATAATCATCTGTGTCAATCGATTCGTCAACTTTAATATGTTATGTTGATATACTGTAAAAGACTCGGAAACGTGTCATTTTGTCCACCAGCCGTGTCTGTCGGGTACATCAAACGCTTTAGATTTTAGAGGCATGTGTCAGACATACTGTACAGACATCAAGGTGAGATTATTAGTACTAACCTTCATTTAACATTCAGGAAACCGCGATTGCAATAGTTAAATTAAAAATAAAATATTGAATTGAGAACCTCCCTTCTTTTAGTCGATTAAAAAGTAAGCTTCCATGTTTATAGGAAGTCTTCGTTGATTGACAATGTTCTTCGAATGTACTTGGTTCTCAAACAAAGAGTTCAACTCTAAAATTAAGCTTTTAGAAGAGTTTTGTAGAATAGATAATATAACTTTTTTTTTAATTGTTTCGCTTACATTCGCCTCACCATAAGTATTTCGCCAGTATCAAGTAATCTTCCAGCGTTGGACCATGAAATTGGTGCGTGTTATCTGACAATACTTATAAGTAACCATCACGTTTCTCGTATACGCATCTGATACTGACTAGGTAGTCGAAAATCGTTCTTCAGCGTGGTTCGAAGGCCACTTCATTTCAGTGGTCCTATGCTTGTTCCTCAACTATGCAGAAGAAGTGTAAAATTTTCATTATTTCCAAAACTTCAGTAGTTACCAAGTATAGATAGATATTGATTTATTAAATAAAACACCACAATTAATATATATAAATGTAATTGTGTACCGACGTAATTAAGAATAATCAACACCAAAAATATTATTGGGCATAGAGTCAGGGCGCGATCAAATCCGGTGCGTTCAGAAATAATAATAATGTTCGCGATCTCACACCAAGAAAGTCTACTTTAGTTGCAAATCTGGATATCGAAGTGTTTTGAAGGTGATCCAATGTAACTCAAATGATAATGGAATTAAAATAGCATTGTAATATTTTTCCAGTATCATCAGAAAGTCGATTAAAACGCCTCTGGGTATCTTGCGTAATATGTTTACGAGGTGGTAGCGTAGTAAAATGAGTCAGTCGCGGTTCAGACAGGTGGAAAAACTGACGCGAAACATCGTAGATGAGGACCAAAAACAAAACACAAAATCTGTATGGAACATTAAAAAATAAAAATACCCTTAAGTAGTATCTATATCAGAAAAATGGGCTGTGAGTTTTGTGCTATAAGATGCTTTTCCAATATTTTTTCTTTGCGGAAACGTAGGAAAGTTAGCAGTTGTTTGCTTCACAAAGAAATGCTACGAGCTTTCTGTATAGATTCTTCTCTGTATTATATGTTGACAATGTAGACGGCCTGATTAGCGCAGTGGCAGTGACCCTGCTTTATGCGCCGAACGACCCGGGTTCGAATCCTGGTAGAGACAAAAATTGTGTGATGAGCACGAATGTTTGTACCCGCGTCGTGGATGTTTAGTATCTATATAAGTATTATATACTGAGTTTGCCCTCAGTCCATTGTACGGTACCCATAATACAATCGCTGCTTAGTGTGGGACCGTATAGTTGGTGTTTGTATGGAGATATTATATTATTTATTTAGATTTTTTGAATGATCGGATTTTGAGCGATAAGCATAAGGAGCATCTACTGTTTGCTCATCGAGACCCAACTAGTTGGAGGGGTCATGACCCTTAAGAGGTATGCACCGGGATTTTTTAAACCACGACATAATCTTCGACACATAATATTTACTACTGGACTGTTTAAAATACACTTCTTACCCAGTATTCAAATAAGCTGAACCACCCAGAGCCTTGATTCAATCAAACCCAAACACCTAATCGCTGAAATCAAAGATCCGAAACTAGCTAGCGTCCGTCCGTTTTTCCGATAATAGATTGCTCCGTCTCGCTCGCACGGTGGCGAGGTGTTGCGCAAACAGCACAGCCCGGTCTAAAACAGTGCTTCAGCCACACTAAATTTAGTTCTGCAACACTGCATCGCACCGTGTCGTAGCCATAGAAAACATTAACAGCGCTGTTATAGCGCTACATAGCGCTACACCACGATATATAGCCGCCGCACATTCCCGCCAGATTTTCACCAGCAAATTGCTGTATAATATTCAATTAGGTCCGATATTGATGGCCGTAGCTGCCGCCCGGCAATTTTGGTTAGCGCATCTGCTGTCGCTATGCGCTTAACGTCTGATATACGATTAGTTTTCGGGCCCATTACATCGGCTACGGGCCGAATGGGTCCTATAATTGATTCAATATCGATGCTCGGCCGCTGCTCGACGCCGCTCGTCCCTCAAGGTGCGTTGCGGGGACACGGTCTAAATATAACCGCACACGCGGCGGACCGTCTCGGTGAGTCTTCTCTGTCCGGCGAGCGGCCGGCATTCTGCCAGCTCGACGTCACACCTTCCATTACCTCATAAACGCCAATCTTTGAGAAAGGACTTTAAAATGAGCAAGGACGCGGGTTCAAGCCGGCCACAGACGCAGCGGGTATTTCGGGCGGGCGACACCGCCGCTCCTGATAATTACGCAAGCGGCGCAGCGTCGAACATGGCCGCCGGACCGCCGCGGCAAAAGACGCGGGAGAGGAGAGATGAGCTGTCACGGGATATTTATGAAATTCGAACTAAAATAGATTCAGTAGTAGCTTGGAGCGAGTCACCTTGACGGCGCGTGCGTTATATAACACCGCGCGAATCGGCCACGCGACGCGTTCCAAAATCGAAAATTTGAAAATGTCTAAATAGTGACGCAATCCGTGACGTATCGATGTGTGACGTAAGTTTAGTGTTGCCACTCCTCCGTTCGACTAATAAATTTATTGTTTGGCATGTAAACGGATGCGTTCGAGCCAAGAAATTACAACGTTCGGTAAAAAAAATATTGAATGAAGCAGTGGAATGATGGCGCAGTCTAATCGGGCCCGCCTTGCAGCTCTGCCAAACACTATCTTGTTTATAATTCATCTGTTGCACATGATTTTTTAGTATCGATTGTTTATGGGTTGGAGGTGTTTATTTATTGCCCGATATACACCTTGTATTCATACCATGAGATTAGGGGTTGAGAAAAACTGAGCATGTTATATACAAATATACAAAATAACTCTGAAAATATTTCTCACTGACAACACTTTTAAATAACAATGCAGAGAAGCTTCTCGAAATTAAAAAATATAATTTGCTTTAGTAAAGCTTTAGTAGAATTATTTACGTGACAATGTAATCGTATAAATTTGTGATGGTCCAATGTAGAAAAAAAAACAATGACATCTATTTAAAAAAAGAAGATGACAATACTTTTATCATTTGTTTGTTTTTTTAAAAGCAAACGCGAACTGGTTTTTGTTCCGAGAATATTTTTTATCAGACTTTTAATTACTCTCTTCTCTAATGACGCCTATTCGAACGGTGGACCACTTAACTTAAAGTGTAGAAATGACTTTTATTTTTAGCCTCCACAGTGTTCTCTAATGATTTTCCTTTGGTTGTTATTCGTTTTACAAATGAGTGAAATTATTTAATGTTTAAAAATGGAGGCGTTAACTAATAGGCAAATTATTCTCTATGATATTTTAAATCTTAAAAATAATGAAATATGCATTGAAGTGTTTTTATTAGATACATTATCACTTTGAAATCCAGCTAGGATTTGCATTTATATGTAAACCTTAAATGACACATACCCATATCAAAACGAGAAAATAAAAAAATATAGAACTGCCGCCGTAAATATCTCAGAATCGCTAAAACCGAGTTACGTCAAACAAACATTACTAAGAACATCCTTGCCGAAGCGATCCAAATTATTTCAAGATTTTTAAAGTTTTAACCTATCCAGGAAATTAACTCTCATTTTTGAATAGTTAACATAAAAAGTAACGAGTTGAAGTGCGGTAGTTTGGCAGCATGTTAACACGATTTTAATTTTGACTGTTACAAAATGACGTCGACAATGGTGTAAGGAGATGTCGAATGAACGAATGTTGGAAATATCGCCAGACGAACAGACCAACTATACGGTCCCACACTAAACAACGCTTGTATTTTTGATACCGTGGGCGAACTTAATCTATCTCGGGTATAAACATTCGAGCTCATCGCACAAGATTTGTCCATGCCAGAATTCGAACCTGGGACCCTTGGCGAAGAAAGCAGGGTCACTACCAACTGGGCTAAACTGGATTCATTTAAGATTTCATTTAAAATATTCAAAACTAAATTAAAAAATAACTATTTAATTCTAAACAAAAAAAACGCTTTTTTTAGTTATTAGTTAGTAGATATTTAGTTGTCTTTGCTCAAGATAATAGACATTCCCTATAGTTATAGGGAACGTCCATTCTGTGGTCCATTTAAGGGAGATTAACAAAAGGTCTCCATTAAATCAATAATTACTATAGTTACGATCGACGACCGCAAAAACTACCCACAATAGCTCATTTCCTTAAAATAAGTTTAATTTAAGTGATTTAAGATAGGAGAATGGGAGTAAGTGGGAAAAGGGAGAAGTTACGCTGTTTCGTGTGTGGATTCTCAGTATTGCCAATGGCTTCAGGGATTAAGATAACATTATGTCCGTGAGGTCCGTCCTCCATTTTGGTATGCGGTAGAGGCTTTAGGTATGGTGCAGAATGATAATGCATCTCCTTCGTATATCTGTCTGTGATGAATTAATGTTTTGTGTGTGCATTTAATATGGAAGGTGCGGCCGGCGCCATTTCTCCGAGGTTTACTCAATAAGTGATAGTGTTATTTGATTTTATTTCATGCAAATTAGAGTACTTGATTGGCGTTCCAATTGTCTCACATAAGTTGGACTATAGTGTCAAACTAATCCAATTTTTTTTTTAATCACGTCTTATAAATCTTGCAAAATATAAATACTACTACTTATATATTATTTGCACGAAAGCTTAAAATAAATATTAAACTTTTTGTTATAAGCATAGATCAGGTATTTTCTATTGAGGTCGTATTTCGATCCGGTCGAAGAGTCAAGGAAAATTTGTGTGTCCGCCCCTGTATGCCTGAAAAACATGTGATTATACTTCGCTGTGGGAAAAAATGTGACAAATGTTAATGTAAAAATGATGTTAACGTATAATTCCATCGGTGGGAATGTCAGTTCTACGGATAATATGTACTATAATTTTGTGGTCGTTATTTTTAATATAATACTCATACAAAATAAATACGGCACACCTTCCTGGCCCTTTTGAAGGAATATTTTAAGAAGCTGAACGCAAAGAAGCCATATCGTGGTTATTAACGGTCTAATTTTTCACTCCATGACATTTTCCAGTCTTTGTGCACCTAAAAGATGCACAACGAATGCTAAAGGATATATTTAGTCTGGTAAAGACGTACCTTTTTAATTTTAACCCAATATTTTTGCAAGACGGAAGATTTTCGTAGCACCTTTGCTATAAAACTCTTCGGGAGTCTTGGGTTTAGGTCTTGTACACTAACTGTACCGTGTGACTTAAATAATTGATCAAAAAATTTTCACAGAATCCTGATTTTGTAAATTTGACGTACTAATAGCGGAATGAAAAGGTTCCTCAGTTTTCAAATTGATTCATTTAACGTTCTTGAACACAGACGGTTGCAGTCAAAATTATGTTTTAACTGTTCGACAACAAAGTTTAAATTTACTCAAATGAAAGATGTTTTATTTTTTATCTTGTCTTATGGTTCGACCGGCCAGGAATATTTTAATATAAACGTAGTCGGTATATCCGGTATAGCCTTTTTGGTTCTGATGATTAAAACTTATAATCCCGTATCTGTCAATGTCACCAATATTTTTTAAGAATATTTCATAATTGACTCTGACTTATTTCATTGCATCTTATTTCATAAGGATGGAGTTAGTAAAAGGGCAAAACGAAGCAAAACCTTTGTTCCATAGTAAACGTGTGACAATTATTAAAAAGTGGACTCTACTGTTTCTGGCACTGGAATGTTGGCATTACAGATCTTGCACCCTTGCAAGCAAAAATCGACTTTGAGGTGACGAACCATTTCATTGCACGCCTGTACATCGAGGTCTTCCAACTCTAACTTAGCAATTTTATTTTCTGATTAAATTCAAGGCAGTTCCTGAGTTATGTTAGCATTCCCCGTGACACGCGGGCCTGGCATTGTTTAGCCTTTAGTTATTATCTGTTTGGTGATTTTATTGGTTCGTATATTTCGGTTATGTGCGTCATTATAACGTATTATGATCACACACTATTACAAAGCGTGGTTGCTCATATTTATCATTTGAACATAACATTTGAAAGCTGTTGTGAATTAAGAAGCATTTACAATTATCTACTTATTAAAAATATTTTGGAACATAGCAAAAAATCTGTAAAGTGGCATCAATAAAGAATTCTTGTACGTTGCTGTTTCGGATATATACAAAGATTTGAATAAGACCAACACTTTTTAAACGCGAAAAAAATAAATTACAAATTTCCTTTTTCTCTCTAGCGGTTATATTAGTTTATTCCATTCATTTATCATTCTTCTTAGTATCTTAATTTCTTGTATATAGCTATTATATCGATAAAACTATACCATAACCGAATGCACAATATTAAATGTAACCTATGCTATACCACAAAATTTGACGTCACACCCCATCAACAACCCTGGTCGGCGTAGCGCCAACGCAGCAAATCAGAGCCTCTGTACGCCACATATTGTTGCCCAGTTATCATAACTTCACTGTATACACACACTACAACTATATCTTACGATAAGCCGCCGACAGCCCTAGCGAACTCGGCGGGATTAGTGATGTGGGTTGCCGGTAATCCCGGGCTATCCCGGGACAACACGGGAACTATTTGCATACGATTGCAGTTAGACGTCATTGTCGGATTTGAGACGGTGGCACGTCTTAGCCGGGATGTAGTGTTGGGACTCGCTGCGGTATAATTTTATGTAATTTTGGGTGGGATTAGAACGGTTTAAGGGTTAGATTTAGGTGCGTATTGGGGTGTGCAGGATTAGGTTACTTTGCGTAAGCGTAGCTTCACCAGCTAGGTTTTCTTGAAGTGTCAGGTCAGTCAAGTAAAGTCAGGAATTAAAAATTACTTTAACGTTCAAATTAGTCTAAATGAGAAAAATCGAAGATATTCAGATGCTACCTTTTGGAAATGGTTCGTATGAACCATCGACCAAAGACTAGTATACAGCACATATAAAGAGTGATTCTAGAAAGAGTACTAAAACAAAATTGTACTCAAGCGGGATCACAAATTTGAACATGTAGTAATAAAGGAATTAAACCACAACAAATATTCGAAATGCTCAATAACATCCAATACACATATTGACCCAAATACTTTGCACATAAAGCCCCAGGTCGTTGTTCCGAAGTTTAGAATTACGCAACTATGACACACAGAAGGACAATTACAATGCTGCGTATTAGCATAAACATATTTATTACACGCCACGTCAAACAAACGTCAAACCGGCGTAGAGCCATTGTGAAAAAAAAAGTTGGGACGTGCTCGGAATCGATGTAGTGGATTTGCAAATAATTGTGAAGTGCAACGCCCTACGCTCACCTTGTGTGTTGTGTGGCGAATGTGGAATGAGGATTAGGGATGTGATGTGTGTTATGGGCATTATGTGTAACGGTGTTGTGAGATCTGCAGGGGCTTTAAAAAGATAGAATTTAGGGTTCCGCAGAAAATCGCTTGAAAAGTTTTTTAGTGAGTTGGGTATGGTTATCGGTTCATACCGATGTCAATTTGAAAAGAAACTTGCGTAATACTTGGAGGAGGCTATTGCACTAACTGTGTTGTTTTTGACACATTTAAATAGTTAACTATGATGTGTTCACATCACTTTTTAAAACATTGTTGCTTACATCTTTTTTTGTCGATGACATTACCTTTGAAGAAATGGGGGCAGAGGAACCCACCACTGCTGACACATTTGTTCGAGTGTTGAACAAGTATCGTCTAGTTCTATCAATAATATTAAATTTGACGTTAACTTTGAAACACAGTTTTCATAATTAGCTAAACTGATAAAGATAAATCCAAAAATTACGGCAAAGAGGTTAAAGAATATATATTGTTCGTTCGGCTGCCAAAATATATTAATTTGACAGAAAAACCTATCGGAAGATATTTCATTTACGATGAGTGTTTTTTTTTCAAAGCTCAATTAATTAGGTATATGAAGTCTTAAAGGAATTTTGAACGAGAGATTACAAAAAGGATTATGAATTGAGTTTCTTGCCGGTTCGTCTCTATGGTTACAACGTTCCTTCGCGGTGGTACTACATACATTTTATATTTTGAACTAATATACACATGCAATAACATCATCCATTGATTATGCTTTCGTATTATATTACTTAATTTAACAATTAAAATCCATCACATTTGCAATATGGACTATGGCCTTATCCCCCTCGCATTAAGGCGAGGCTCGTGCCCAACAGCGGAATATTAAAAAGGGCTACTATTATTTGTAATCAAGTTAACTTCGATCTTGTGAACCCAGCTTTGTTTCTGACTTTTAAAAAGGCACGTGTTCCGAATATATTAAATTGTTATTATTAATCAGAGAGCTACAGGAAAATAATCTGCATATACAGTACGCACTATTTGTATCCGCGACTCTGATCGTATATTTAAGGATTATGTACCACGGAGTTGTTTTCCCTCTTACCTAATTCATAGATGAGAATGGGACAACGTCGATCGATATTACCTTGCATTTTTTATGCCTGCTAATCATGTAAAGCCTGCTTTTTAAAGCGTGCTTGTAGCATACAATAATGCATAATAATAAATAAATAATCAAAGTCAAAGTGAAAGTCAAATCATTTATTTCGTATAGGCCTACGGGGGCACTTACAAATTGTCATTACATTTTTTTTCTTAAGTCTACAACCGGATCGGAACGCGACCTCAACTGAGAAGATACGGCAAGAAACTCAGCGGGCCTGTCTTTTTTTTTTTTTTTTTTATATAACTAAGTATATCAATTTACATCTATAAAAATCAATCAATTCAAATTATGAGTGTATGAAACACCTCAGTCCTTCCGTGACCATGGTTGCTGTAAAACAGCCGCAACGTCGGGTGCGTAAAACATAAAATAAACGCGATACAATCTGTGAAATAAGTTTTATTTCAAGGCTCTATTTAACAATATAATTTAGTATATTATTAATCCGAAGCAGTCGAATAAGTATCCATAAGTCATTATTCAAGGCCTTCATTATTTTATTAACAGAAGTACTCTACTTACTCTATAAACACCGATACATCCATATCACTAAAACAATATAGTACAATGTAGCGATCGCCCGAAATAGACCAAGGTTCGATCCCGGGCTAAATCTGACGACACGTGAAATACTGAGCCCTACTTTAAGCCGTAGATAACGTATTTGATTAGTTTTACAGGCTATAATGGATGCCAGGCAGGATTAAAATGGAACATGAAGTCAAATAATAAGAACTTATAATACCAGCCCTTTTTATGTCCCACTGCTGGGCACGGGCCTCCCCTCTATGCGAGGGGGATTAGGCCATAGTCCACCACACTGGCCCAGTGCCGGTTGGCAGACTTCACACATCTTTCGAGGGGTTCTCTCAGACATGCAGGTTTCCTCACGATGTTTACCTTCACTGATGTACTATTTACTGTACACATTTCACGTTTATACTTCTAGCGATTTAGGGTATTCGCTTATCGTGAAGCCTTTTGTGTATTATGTGGATGAATTTTGCCTCAATTTACTTATAAGAGCAAGCAAGACGGGTGAACGTAGCGTCACGAAGCACTGACCCTGCTTCGTGACGCTACGTTCACCCGAAGGCTTGCCGAAAGACAACGATCCGAGAAAGATGGATGCCTAATTAGGTTGTTTTATTTATGAATAAAATGAATCAGCTTTTTTCTGCAACCTAACTTGCGAAAGTGGATAATGCTTAGTCACTGCGGAGCTAGGCAATCATCAATATACGACTTTTAGTTACAATTCTTGGCGTTCTAAAATGGTCTCTCTTTGTAATGTTTTTGAACTCAGTATTGATATCAGCCTCGGAATCCGCTCTTATGTCAGCTATCTCATCTTATGGCCACGGGGCCTCCGGCCATTGGCATGTTAAAAGAGTGAGGCTCCAGGCTCAAACTGAGGTTTCAGGCTCAAATTGAGGCAGATTGAGGCTATCACTCATCTATGACATATGAGATTAGAGCCTCAGTAATATTGATAAGTATTTATTGACTTCTCAGCGGATCCATTTTTGATAGTTTCCCACACATGACTACTCCTTTAAATGTTATAGTTAAATTAATATAGAGGCGTATAGAAGAAATAAATGCTCGTATAGAGACCGTCTCTTGCATTAAATATGTTTTATGCATGCTAAACATTACTAAAATATCACAAAGTATATACTGCTACTTTACTGCCCGTTCGGAATACCGAATAAAGAAGACGGGGCAAGAAACTCTGTTCGCTCCTTACATAAGGAAGTTATACGCCTTTATATATAGTACATTATTATTGCTATCTACATGTATTAAGTACACTAGAAACAAACCGTTGTATCTTTGTCCGGGTAATTCCATTCCATTTCATATTTAGGTTAACCGCACCAAGATCCGTCGATCAAAATTCTTACATAATCTCACGAGGAGCGAGGGAAACCCGCCGCGCATTAGAAATACGCCTTTATTAACATTCCCCCCGCTCCGTGTATTTATTAGTGTTTGTGTGTACGTGCACCTTTGCTGCATTCAGATTGAGGTAGAGGACACGGATGAGCTGAGCGAATAACGGGAATAATATGCAGCTGAGGCATTGAACAAAGCTATACGATTTAAGGCGTTGATTATTTAATTGGTAACCTATTTCAGTTGCAAAATACCAAGTGCGCAATTAAAAGGCGATAATGTATAGTCTAGAATACTTTACAGAGATGCAGCATCCTGAGTGTACACGATGCAAAGAGGGGGTGATTACTAAATATTTGAATCGGAAATCTTAATTTTAACAGACTTTTTTTCGAAGCACTGAACTCTCTTATTATATATGAAATCACGAATTCATTCAACGTTTCCATCGTTTTTTTTTAAAGAAAAGATAATGGATTATGAACTTAAACAACGTCAGAAGTTCCATTTATAACATTGATCGAAATAATAAGCTTTGACAGCTAGCTTGATGCTCCAACCATATTACTTTTATTTGTATAACTAGCTGTTGCCCGCGTGGTATTTAACAAAAAGCGGACGAAGTCGCGGGTAACAGCTAGTCTACAATAAAAGTAGCCTAAGTTAGTCCTTGTTACATCGGCTATCTGCCAGTGAAATTTCCGTCAAAATCGGTCAAGCTATTTCAGAGATTAGCCGGAACAGACAGACAGACAGACAAAAATTGTAAAAAAAAAATTTTGGTATATGTACCGTGTATACATCCAAATGCACTTAGTAAAAAGCGGTTATTTTAATATTACAAACAGACACTCCAATTTTATTTATTTGTATGTATGTATAGATGTATAGATTATATATACTGTATCAATGGTTTAGCTGTTCCACAGTTGTAAGGCACAGTCTAACTGCATTCACATGACATGAGACATCCAGGTCAACAATTACATCTACCAGCCTACGACACATTTCGTCTCCCGATCTAGACGGTAGGGCCGATAAATATGCATATAACTAACCAACCAACTTATCTAATGACGGCCTGATTAGCGCAGTGGTAGTGACTGCTTTCTGCGCCGAGGGTCCCGAGTTCGAATCCTGGTAGGGACACAAGCTTTGTGTGATGAGCACGAATGTTTGTACCCTAGTCATGGATGTTTAATGTGTATATAAGTATTATATTCTGAGTTCGCTCTCAGTCCATTGTACGGTACCCATAACACAAGCGTTAAGCTTAAAATAGGACCGTATAGTTGGTATGTTCGTATGGCGATATTTATTTATTTATCTATTGCCATGCCAATCGGTAGGGTCCTTACCAATCGGCTCTACCGATCGTGAGTCGATTGTGCCATTGGCTTACGATTTAAATTATCTTACGTATGCGGCGCGGGCGCCGGAGCTATCAAGCGAAATCGATAATGTAGTATAGACATCCATCCATCTGCCAAGCTATAGGAATTAGTTTTCTATACTTACAACATGTTTTATGTGAAAGTTGAGTAAACAGTCGCCTCTTTTATCCCCTACACCGTGAGGAGAGGTCATATATTTGAGGGCTGATTATTGATCAACGATTTTTGATGAGTTTCAGTATTATGACAATTTTGCCTCTTCTCTGCTACGGGGAACCTGTTAAATTGACTGGATATATATTCAACCATCTGTGATAAACGTTTAAGGAAGTAAAAAGCTTGAACAATTTCTGGAAATTTGTTCCACAATCTTAACGAAATAAAAATGATAGGAAACAAAAGATAGCCAAATGAGTACATCAACATATATATATATATATACCCATAGATAAACACAAACACACATTATGTTACATACAGAGAGAGTACATTCTATTATTGAGTATATGAAAATCCATAGCGAATTGAATGCATAAATACATGAATAATAAAGGAATTAAAGTCTCTAAATGATGTCAACACCAAGAATCAGTATACATAAAAGCCTAACAATAAAAAGGAAGATATCTCTGCAATATTGGAAGGAGATTCGTCGCATTAACATCAGGAACTTTCAATGAAACAACTTGTGTAAGTTGTGGAAGCGCGGCTCGTAGTGCATTCGAAATGTGGAGCCACTGACAGCGGGCGGAGAGCATGGTAATGTGGCTTAAAACTAAAACCACGACTTGCTACACTACATGTTTATATGATAAAAAAAGGATATAAATATATTAAAAATAACATAAGAATTAGCTGTTTCTTTACGAAATGAGATGCGATGACATAAAATGAATATAAATATGGCCTCAGCTTTGTGGGTATTTTGCCTGTGTTAAGTGATTAATAGCAATAACACATCTATACATATAAATAAAATTGGAGTGTCTGTTTGTAATATTAAAATAACAGCGCTTCACTAAGTGCATTTGGATGTATACACGTTACCTATACCGAAACAACATTTTTTACAATTTTTGTCTGTCTGTCTGTCTGTCTGTCTGTCTGTCTGTCTGTCCGTCTGTCTGTCTGTCCGTCTGTCTGTCTGTCTGTCTGTCTGTTTGTTCCGGGTAATCTCTGAAATGGCTGGACCGATTTTGACGGGAATTTCACTGGCAGATAGCTGATGTAACAAGGAGTAACTTAGGATACTTTTATTTTAGAAAAAAAAAATTGGATCTCTCGAAAAAAAATTAAAACCAATGTTGCAGCGCTGCGCCTGCTTAAAGTTTGATAGCAACAATCTGCAATGCGTCCCGCGGGATCAGAACGCGAGCAGGCTGTTGCCAACGGTTGAGACGTTGTTAAATACCACGCGGACGAAGTCGCGGGCAACAGCTAGTTATAAATAAAATAATGGATGAATTTGGATCTACAAAATAATTTTAGTTCTATACAATAGCGGCATTCACATGATGCATCATGACATCTACGTCAAAATCTATAAAATATTTTAAAAAATCTATTCCTTTATAATTGTACCTACTTACATCTGTGTAAAATTTGCGACGGTGAAACCACAAGTGATTTTCTTTTTGCCAAATTTGGCATGAACCGCTTAAAAATAGCAGTGAAAGTAAATTCGTCTCAATATACTTGACACCGCCGTCACTGCCAACCCGCCATTAGTTCTTGAAACTATTTTCTATTTGTACGCTTCAGCTGTTACTCCTCTTCAAGTTGGCTATGCGATATAAATATCTCGATGTATCTATTCCTATGCTATACACACGAGATAGCAAGGTTTTTAACTATATATATTAGCTATAGTAATGTTGATTTGAGTTCACCTGGGAAAGATTTAATCTATACATCTATCTATACATATAAATAAAATTGGAGTGTCTGTTTGTAATATTAAAATAACCGCTTTTTACTAAATGCATTTGGATGTATACACGTTACCTATACCGAATCAACATTTTTTACAATTTTTGTCTGTCTGTCCGTCTGTCTGTCTGTCTGTCCGTCTGTCTGTCTGTCTGTCTGTCTGTTTGTTCCGGCTAATCTCTGAAATGGCTGGACCGATTTTGACGGGACTTTCACTGGCAGATAGCTGATGTTACAAGGAGTAACTTAGGCTACTTTTATTTTAGAAAAAAACATAGGATCTCACGAAAAAAAAATTAAAACCAATGTTGAAGGGCAGCGCCTGATTAAGTTTGATAGCAACCTGCAATGCGTCCCGCGGGCTCAGAATGGGCGAGCAGGCTGTTGTCAACGGTTGTCTTTGTTAAATACCACGCGGACGAAGTCGCGGGCAACAGCTAGTTATTTATAAAATGTCTCGCACCACACGGGCTATACCCGGATCTTTGGAAGACTTGCCCCGGGACATGGGTCCAACGCGTAGAGGCCCTGCTGAAAATGATAGCATAACAGTGAATTGACCTCAGCAGGCAGAGGAACTATTGCTGGAATATTGAAAGATAATTGGGACTATGGATTGAGGTTTGGTTAGATATTGGATGGGAATATTGGAAGGATTGCGGACACCTGCCATAATCAGCTTTTATCTAATTACTATTGGCAGGTGGCGACTCGCCGCTCTTTAGGTGGGCCCTAAAAAGGCCGCCATATAAGACAATCAAGTTATTATTATGTCATTTACATCATTTTCTTCGTTTATTCGTATACGATGATATGTTTTTTTAAGATCATACGTGAAAAATAGAACATTTTTTATAATGTCTTATATTTTACGTAACGTAAATCTATGACGTAATTCGTATTTTCTGAGGATTTTATTAGTAATTTAATTGCCTTTATGGTCAGGACATCATTTTAAAATGATAATGTAATTTAGACAAAATTAACCGAACATAGCGATAGATTTATACGAGTTGTCTATGTGCAAGTCATAGATAATATAATATTCCCCCTATAGCCATAGAGCCGTATAGTTTAGATGTTGTTCAAGGAATTTTTCCGGTTGTCATATGTGCATTCTGATCCGCACAGTACACCGACATTATCATGTCGGCCGACCGTTTATGGTACTTCATTACCGCCACTCTCTAATCCTACGAGCATCTGGACTTTGCATACAAAACGTATGCAACCACAGGTGCAGCTGTCCGCGCGTCTCTTGCCTTTTCAACATTATTTCGAATGCAAGCTGCTTAAGTACCTGAATACATATAATCACATACATTCTGCATTCCGCTTACAATAGAATTTATTGTGAATTTACGTGATGCGTGTAAAATTCGTGCCTAACTTGTTGCGCGCCAAAATCGCGCGTGGCAAGATGGCGGCGCGTGGCATTTTTTTTTCACGGCGTCTTTCCGTGTGTGCGGTGATTTTGGCCAGTTCTCCTGTGTGACGTCACGACCCAGTTAGGTGAGCGCCAACCGGTACCACGGCCAAGTCCACCCGGGCATCCCCAATGAACCAGAGCCAATGTCTATAAAATAAATTGTACGCACGGAATAAAAGAAAAAAAATGATGAAGTTAACGTCACCTCCTGATTTGCCGCCAAAACCTGGGTTAACGCACTCCAGTGATTTGGCAGGCCCCGTTGGATGTTGTCCTAATAGTTTATTCGATAAGGTTTTTTATTATGTTGTGATCAGACACACAGATTAAAAATGTAAAACGAATACATCTCGTTTTACATTTTTAATCTGTTACACATACCTTTTTTTTAATCATCGTATGTAAGTCTACCATACATGTATTAAGTCCGGGCCACACCTGCGTCTAATGCCTTTAATTAACGCGTTAATCAACATAAAATACCAACATTGTACGTCTATTATCGCGTTAATTAACGGTATTAAAAACGGTTAAAAAAGGCGTCGTGGTTTTATAAAGTTGCCATTGACAGATTTAAAAAGTCAATCTGTCAAGTACAATGTATGAAAAGACATGTTTGCAAGCTAACTTCGTGAAAGTTTTAAATAGTTTATCCCATGTCCGAATGTCGTGTTGGTAGATCGCTTTATCGCATAGAGTCATATAATAACATGAATATACCATATGATATCATCGTAGTAGCTGCCTGAGTCGTACTGGGAATCCACTATGAGCAACCTTTGCCAACAATCTCACAATTCGGCACTTGTTATTCTTATATTTGCCAAATATTTGCACCTTATCGCCGCATATTGTGATACTTTTACGATGTTCATGTTTATATGATTTCTTTCGCGCCCATTTGGCCACTATTACCATAATATAGCAAATGTTTTTTTTCGATAATTTGGGTTGGTAAAGTTTTTATTTGTGTTTAGAGAAAATGTTTGTGCATTCAATCGGTGATTTCGATCAAAAGGTTGGATTATTTTGTATGTTTGGCCTGATACGGTATTGAGTCAACTGAAATTTTACGATTTGAATGTGGCAATATATTTTTATTTCCTTTTAAGGATACGATGTTGTCACTACACTAATGGTATTCGTTCATACCTTAACGACTATAACTTATATGGACGGTGGTTGATGATTGACTTTACTCAGTAATGATTATCATAATGTTTGGATAAGTAAGTTTTTAATTCATATTCCTACTTATTAATTTTTTTTGCCAGACAATCACACTCTATACGGCCCCACACTAAGCAACGCTTGTATTATGGGCACCGTACAATGGACTGGGGGCGAACCCAGTATAAAGTATATACATATTAAACATCCATGACTTGGGTACAAACATTCGCGCTCATCACACAAAGTTTGTCCCTACCAGGATTCGAGCCCGGGACCCTCGGCGCAGAAAGCAAGGTCACTGATAACTGCGCTAATCAGGCCGTCTGATTATTAAATTCCATATATATGGTAGACACAAACGTTTTGTGCCCCACTGCCCCCACTTAAAACTGTGTCCCTGGTTCATTCAAGTTACAATCTTATTTTTATGTACATAAACATTAATGAAGTAACTGTTTCGTTTTCATTGCGTAGACTCTCCATACAAAGTTTTGTAATTCAAGGTTGATTAATTATAATAAGCTTCTTTGATCTCCGATTAATAAAGTCCAATTTGCACCTACATAAGTTCCGGCAAACCTTTATTGCCAACCCACTTGGCATCGTAAAAAAGTCGTCAGTCCGAGTCCGGGGATTCCGGCCACGTGTCCATAGGTCCTGCCAACGGCCAGTGAAGTTGGCAGGCCGGCGGGCCGTCTGCGAAGCCCGCCAACTCCCTGTTGTGACTACACCTTTGTTGTGCCTACAGAAGTTCAGTCTATAATCGGTTATTTGGTTCGGTCAATCGGTTGAATTGAGAATTGAACGGTTAACAGTGTAGCAATGATTGTGTTTTTAATGAATGTGTTTTTATGAATGGAGTTATCTTGGAGTTGTGAGTATTTGAAGGTTTCAACGTTGATTTTCTTATTTGAGATCTAACTGCTAGAGGTATATTGATCACTAGCCGATATTGTTTGGCTGCGGTTATCGTTTATTTGAGGAACCGACTTCGTATATAATCGAGGGTGAAATAAACTCCCGCTTTGCTTGGGACTATTCGTTTGTCTGATAAAAAGTGTCTAAAGATGACTCCTTTGGTGTAGCAGTAATTATGCTATAGTCCTACCTTCCAAATTTATAGAATATTTCTCCTGAAAAATGTTTTATAAAGCGATTGTAGTCTCAGGTTGGACCAAGAGTGTTGTATGATGATTTATTTCGGCTTTTTTCGGCCCATTTACTTCGATTCCATACTTCAAAGGATTATTTTGTCTTTATTATTAACTACGCTTCTTCTAACTAACTCACAAACTAACAAATTTTACACGTTGAAATAAAACTTTTATTACGGATTTTATCGCGTTTATTTTATGTTTATACGTTCCCGACGTTTCGGCTGCTTTACAGCAACCATGGTCACGGGAGGACAGAGGTGGTTGACGTCCTAGTGTCATAGTTTGAATTGGGGTACTATTATACTTTGTTGAGTCCGATATACGCAGAAAGTGCTCACAGTGTCTTGAGCTCTTGCAGTGGTATAAGTGCTTGTAAATCTGTAAAATAAGTTTTATTTCAAGTGTAGTATTCGCGTAAATATAAGATATAGATACATTTTACCTGTTTATAATACTAGTATAGATTCTATTAATTGTCTTTATTTACTTTTATGGTCAGTTACTTCCTCCTTTTATAGTAAACTAGATAAATACTGGCTATGGAACAAGATGTTTTTGGTAGATTTATATCCGTGTTTTGGTAGCAATTGGGGCGAGATTGTCGCTGTAACACGAAATAATGAGAGTATTAAGTTTGTTTTGGTTTCTTTGCTGTTTAAGGGAGTGTTTATTGGATAGCTATATATACATACATATCAGAATCAGAATCAGAATATTTTTTATTCACGTAGACCATTATTGTACAGTACTTATGAATCGTCAAGTTACAAAAATATTATGCTACTGCTTTACCACCCGTTCGGAATGCCGTTCCTATGGAGAAGAACGGGCAAGAAACTCCATGGTTGCTCTTTTTTTAAAAATAGATCTTTTACATTTTTTAGCAATACATTGTTATAGGTATGTGAGAACAATGTAGGATATATAAATAGTACAGAGCAGTGATAGCCAAGTTGGTGGAAAGCTTGCCTCGGTAACGAGCATCGCAAGTTCAACCCCGTTCTAGATTTCAAGTGCGGATGTAATTTTCAACCACGATAATCACTTGCTAAACGGTGAAGGAAAACATCGTGAGGAAACCTGCATGTCTGAGGCAACACCTCGAAAGATGTGTGAAGTCCGCCAAACCGCACTGGGCCAGCGTGGTGGACTATGGCCTAAGCCCCCTCAAATTGAGGGGAGGCATGTGCCCAGCAGTGGGACATTAAAAAGGGCTGGTATTATTATTTTATACATAAAACAAAAATTTAGAAATTTTTCGCCGGCATGGAAAAATGGTTATAAATATAATCGATTTCAAATTCTCGATACACGCTTAGCCGAATCGAGTAACCAATAAATAACATCGACATATTTGCATGCATTATGATTCAAACAGCATCACAATGGGTACAGCATTTGCTGGAGCGCGCGCACTGCATACGATATTATTGTCTTCACTTATCGTTTAAATTTTTTTTCTTTTGTGTAGATATGACACAATTAAGTGTACTTTGTTTGAATTTAAAACTAATGCCAGTAACTTGCAGACTAGCAT
This sequence comes from Pheosia tremula, assembly GCA_905333125.1. NCBI lineage: Eukaryota > Metazoa > Arthropoda > Insecta > Lepidoptera > Notodontidae > Pheosia > Pheosia tremula. Next base: position 739,995 of record HG995420.1, read on the forward strand.
GCAAAAACAGTATAAGTTGCCGTATTTGACTAAGGTGGAAACTTCGAGCGATAACAATGAAAATTACATGAAAATTCGTTCCATCTACTGGCATATGTACACTTATGCAAGTAACTTGCATGACCGATTTTAATGTGTATTTCGGCCAATAAGATGTGGGTTATGACAAGCGTCAAAATACTGATACGTGATTGGTGGAGATAACGCCTTGAATGTCAATGTTGACTTTTTTGGCTGCAGTTTTGAATATACTTAAATTGTTCTCAGTATTATGGTCACAGTTCCAAGTATGGCGCAGAATATTGCAACTTAAGGTGGAAGCTCAGGGTCAGGGCGCGAAATTCAAAATGTCAATGGTATTTTTTTTTTTTTCGAAAAATATGGACATCTTTACGATGTAATTTAGTGTTTTGCGATATTAGCATTCTGCATTGGATCTCTCGATGTATTAAGTTTGCTTAAAAAAATACCTAATCCGATACAATACCATAAGGTTTGTGAAAACCGCTACTTTTACTAACTTTATGGTGTTGTATCGCTTTAGGTATTTTTTTAAGCAAACTTAATACATCGAGACATCCAATGCAGAATGTTAATATCGCAAAACACTAAATTACGTCGTAAAGATTTCCAAATTTTTCGAAAAAAAAATAAAAACCATTGACATTTTGAATTTTGCTCCCTGACCTGAGCTTCCCCCTTAAACATTATTATCACTATCAGTCGGGTCAGACGAACACAGTGACGATTGTGATCGGCCCCCGCTCGTGGAAAATTTCGGGGCCATTTCACTTTCAAATCTGAAATGTACTCTGTCACACATATTTTACAGCTCACATTGAAATGCTGTATTCTCTAAATCAATACTAATCTCCGAAGCTATTTAGGCGACGACAGTCTGTTTGTTTCCTGCCCACACATATTATTAACTTGTTAAGATCATCATTTTTAAATATACCAGCGCTTATATAAATTGTAGAACAACTTCTAGTAATTAGCTAGAAATTTTAGAAAGATAGGCAATCTTTTTTTTCTGTTTACTTTCTTATCACATCAAAGCCATCGGCACTTCCTAGTCAATTGATTTATAGACACAAATAATAATCCATATAATAATAAATTAAGATTTAAATTAGGCAGGTATCAAAGCACTCAGCAAATCCCCACCACCAACAGCCGGCAGGGTGCCCAAAACGCTGGCAGCATTTCCACGTTAAATGGCAATGCTAATCCTAAAGGTTATTAAAAACATAGGTTGCATATGCAAATTTCAGATCTGTCTGTATTACATAAGGCCCAATTTCCCCATTGATTTTAGGACGTATCAATAAAATAATCGTGTTTTTATATTTAAAATGCCAAAACTGACGATCTAATTTCGTTAGATTCAAAAAGCTGAAAGTCCCACGTCGGGCGCCACATGCGAAATCGAAACTTCATTGTTAATCGCTTTTGTCAATGTTCATTGTTCACAGGACGAGTTCCATCCGTTCATAGAGGCCCTGATGCCATTTGTTAAGTCCTTTTCGTATACTTGGTTCAATTTACAAGCGGCCAAACGGAAATATTACAAAAAACACGAGAAACGGATGAGTCTCGAGGAGGAACGCCACACGAAATATGAATTACAGGTAAATATTACAAGAGTTTGCTAATATAGTAAACTATTTACTAATATGATAAGTTACTTACTAATTTCGTAAGATATCTACTAATATGATAAGTTAATTACTAATACGACTCTGACTTATTAAAGGAGCAGGATATTAATGATAAGAAAAACTTTTTTCTAATATAAGACTTCAAAGTTACGATCATTTATAGCTATATCATCGATCGATGAATCAATCCTCAGCGCCTGGATCAATCACGAAAATATAAATAGCAATATTGCCACACTAGGAAACGAATGTTTGATCGGTCTAGTGGTTTGAGCGTAATTCACTCGGCCGCGATTACCGGTTCAAATCCTGTTTGGGCAAATTTCGGAAATTATCATTTTGTAATTCGCCCTGTTTTAGCTGTCACTGTGATTGCACTGTTCCAGTTTGTATGTTTATCTTTGTGTATTTCATATTGACGTTTCACCACGATGTTTCCAGAACGAAAAAGCAGAAGTGAAACAAAAATGGGCGTCGCGTCTGTTAGGCAAATTAAGGAAAGACATAACGCAAGACTGCCGGGAGGACTTCGTGCTGAGCATCACCGGCAAGAGGCCAGCCGTCTGCGTGCTCTCCAACCCTGACCAGAAGGGGAAGATGAGAAGGATAGACTGCCTCCGACAAGCTGACAAAGTAAGTCAGGCAACACTTATCAAGAAACAGCATTTACTGGTGGTAGGCTTCGGCCGTGGTTAGTCACCACCCACTGAACAAAGCCATGTCACCAAGCGTGTTCCGGCATGATGTTCGGTGTTACCATTCATGGATGGCGGGTCAGATCAGTTGCGCTGCATGTGCCTAGTGAATGTAGCGTCTCGATCTACTGCCGCCTTCCTACCTAGGCAAGTATGCTCCATCGTAGATCTCATCGTCACTTACCATCAGGTGAGATCGAGATCAAATGCTTGCCTATAATGTAATAAAAAAAAGCCTTTTTATTGTGTCACAATACAAGTTATAATTCCAATAGCTCATTCAACTAAGCTAAATATTATTCTAGTGGAACAGTTATTAATAGAATACTAGCTTTAATCCCAATTGCTCCTTTAACTAAGCTAAATACTTTTTGTACTGGAAGAGCGGGCTCACGTTAATAGTCTAAAGGTCGTTTGTGGCATTTAAACTTGTGACCTTGTTGCGGTTGAAAGACTCCTACTCTCGCTAGTCTGCTCCTTCTTTGGCTAGTAGAGTATCTAGATGAAACTACTAGCTAGCTAGAGCTAGAAGCCTCCAGGATTTCTAGCTTTGTTAGTAATTTCATCTGGCTTTGGATATTCACTCTAAGACAAATTATACACGGTATTGGTCGCCACGACGAGAACATCAAAGTTTTGGAGCATCCTCATGTATCCTACGAATTTTGATACATAAAACCTCATTCTTACGCGACTTGTGTTAAATCAACAATTAAAGATTTTTAATTTATATAGTTTAAATTACCTATAATTTTCTAATGACGCTTTAGCCTTAAAATAGGAAGCTATGTTCTATATAAATAAATAATAACATAAATAAATTTCGCCATACGAACACACCAACTATACGGTCCCACATTAAGCAACGCTTGTGTTATGGGTATCGTACAATGGACTGAGGGCGAACTCAGTATATAATACTTATATACATAGTAAACAACCATGACTCGGGTACAAACATTCGTGCTCATCACACAAAGCACCAGGATTCGAACCCGGGACCCTCGGCGTAGAAGGCAGAGTCACTACCACTGAGTTAATTAGGCCGTCAAATGATGATATCCTCTATATGAATGAAACCTTCTCATATTTCAGGTATGGCGCCTCGATCTTGTAATGGTGATCCTGTTCAAAGCGATACCCCTGGAGAGTACCGACGGGGAGCGTCTGGAGAAGCACCCCGAGTGCACCCAGCCCGGCCTCTGCGTGAACCCGTACCACATCAACGTGTCCGTCAGGGAGCTGGACCTATACCTCGCCAACTTCATCAACAGCTATGGTAATGGGAGCGACGGTATACCAGGTCTATCGCTCAGCTGTTGGGTATTTTTTGTGGTACTTTTTGAAGAGGCGGTGTCGTAACTATGGAGTTGCCGGGGCAATGAGAGTGCAGATCTTGCGGGGTGTAGGGGTGGTGGGGGGGGGGGGGGGGGGTTACTCCAGCCGGGTGCATAGAAAGCTAGTTACAGCATTGTTGATAATGTTGAATGGATATTTTGGTAATGCAATGTGAACTCTATTGCGGGATTAAATTAGGCATAGATATATTATTTTTAATTACATAACATACATACATATAACAACATTACACAAATTGTCTTATTACCAAATTGTCCATGTCAAAATTAAGCTTATTTCTAAGTACAGTTTTGCAAGCAATGAATGTTGAATTCCTACCTTCTTGTGAGACTTTCTGCGACTTAATTTTTCTCTCCAATATCATACGGCTACAAAGATTTTGATCAATTGTGTAACTATTTTCTTGATCGATTTTCATTATGAATCAACATTCATTTCTTTATTGCTTGAATAGAATAAAGTATTTTTTAAACGCACGATGTAAGTACGTATAAAAAGAGAAGTTGACTTTTTATGCCATAAAATAGTATTCAAAAATAAATTTTCGAACAACGAATACACTCGCCACTATAATGCGTGCCTCATGATAATAAATTCGAAACGAAAATGGCATCTGAATAGTGTAAGCGAGAGAGAATGAAGTTGAACACTATTTTATGATTGATATTAATCCTTACACAGTATAGCTACAAAGACATCGAAGGAAATTCTTTTGGACTATACAATTCTACTAATATCTAACCCATTTTCAACTGAGTTAATGTGATTTCAGATATTCTAAGCGGTTCGCTTTCGCCACACCAGCCTAGGGACAAAGAGAACGAACACGAGGCTAAGAGCAAAGGTAACTCGGCTGAACGCTGCAGACGATGTTGTGTCACGTGTGTTGATCTCGTTCTTTATACAGTTTTGTGGATCTTCTTTCTCTCCAAAATGAAATGCGATGAAATAAAATGGATATTATGCAAACGGCCTCACCCACAACTTAGCGGGTATTTTGCCAATGTCAAGTAATTAATAGCAATAAAACATTCAATAAATACACATCTATACATATAAATAAAATTGGAGTGTATGTTTGAAATATTAAAATAACCGCTTTTTACTAAATGCATTTGGATGTATACACGGTACCTATACCAAAACAACATTTTTTACAATTTTGTCTGTCTGTCTGTCTGTCTGTTTGTTCCGGGTAATCTCTGAAATGGCTGAACCGATTTTGACGGGACTTTCACTGGCAGATAGCTGATGTAACAAGGAGTAACTTAGGCTACTTTTATTTTAGAAAAAAACATAGGATCTCACGAAAAAAATTAAAACCAATGTTGCAGCGCTGCGCCTGATTAAGTTTGATAGCAACAATCTGCAATGCATCCCGTGGGCTCAGAATGGGCGAGCAGGCTGTTGTCAATGGTTGTTATTGTTAAATACCACGCGGACGAAGTCGCGGGCAACAGCTAGTTATAAATAAAATAATGGATGTGACATGATGATAAGAAAATGGCATTTCCGTTTTGTGGATCAAATAATTGATACACAGTGACGTCAATGGCAGTGACTGTACTAGAGTATTGCTATCTTGCTTAGGCAGCACGGCAAAGACAAGGACGGCAATCCGTTTATTTAATAGATTAATTACTTCTTTACCCTTTATTTTGGAGAGCCTCGGAATAATAATTGGCGCACAACATGGGACTATCAAAATGCGATTGAGAGTATCGAAGGCTTATGAATGAGTTAGAGTTAGCATCAAAGCCAAGAGCAGTCTTTTGTAGTTTTTATTTGTAAATAAATGATGAACCATTAATGAATTTCTATTTAAATCCATTTTTTATTAAGTACGTATTGCGCTTAATTAAAATAAAGCAAAACTGTAGAAAGAACCTAAATATGATTGGTTTGCACAAAAACATTTTTTCTAATTTATAAAATTACTTTTTTTTCTATCATAATTTCTATGCATTTTGGCAAAAAAATCTTTTTAAATTCAACATTGGCTTGCACTTACAGATTCTTGCTTATATTGGTGTCGTTATTTTTTTTTTTGGAAAACCAAACATTTTTGGAATTGCCAGAGTAATGTTTGCTCGTTTGTTGTTTGTTGAACATCATTTTGTGTATGTAGTCGGTGTTCCTTCTCTTTCACTCTTTTGATATTTTGTATGTCGACGCTCTTCTAAAATTTGTTTGTCACACTCCAACATTATATTGATTGTTAGTTTTCGAAATTTTTGGAATAGCGTTGGCATTTATTATAAAATAATTTCAGTTGCATCAGCCACGAACGACCTTACGTTTAAATATAGATTATAAATCTAAGCCTGTATGTTACATTTTATAATAACAAATAAGTTAAGTACCTTATTTTTAACAGAGTGCATGAAAAGTGAACTCTAACCCACACATATTAGAGTTCCAATATCAATGATGCAACTGGACTTAACTATTACGTCATTATTTTCTACATCACGTGTGATGTCAGATAACGCTGATTTATCGTTTAAGTGTTTGGTGTCGTGGCTTTATGTAATATATACGCAAATATCTGTTTAGAATTATACTTATACGTACTAGGATATCAGTATTGATTTCTTATATTTACGCGAATATTACACATTGAAATGAAACTAAATTTTAAGGATTTTATCGCGATTTTATTTCTATTTTACGTTCCCGACGTTTCGGCTGCTTTACAGCAACCATGGTCACGGGAGGACTGAGGTGGTTGACGTCCTGGTGTCATAGTTTGAGACGGGGTACCCTCATATTGTCATATTCCGCTCATATTAAAATCGCGATAAAATACTTAAAATTTAGTTTCATTTCAAGGATATCAGTATTTGAGACTAGCTCCATGAATACCAGATTGTAACGTACATACATTTGGTACAGTACGTTTAAAAGTACCCATCTTAGAATAACTTGTGCAAGTCAAAACTGGGCTAGTCTGAAATATTTGATTGATTACTTACTTAACTTGATTCCGAATACTAGATTAGTGGTTTTTGAAACAGGCTCATACTGAGAAATATTAGTTTTAATTAGAGTTATTGGACATGTTTAAAGTTAAAACTAGTTTATAGGTCCCTTATGAAGGCTTTTGCTCTGATTCCAAGCCCCCGTAGGTGTTAAAGGATAATTATAGAGTCGCGCTAAAGTACATTCTTTTATGAAACAATGCAATGAGTAATGTTACATATGACGTCGTCTTGACTAAAATTACTTTGATGGAATTGTTACGAGTAACTTAAATATGCTCTTGATATAATCATAATAATTAAAATAGTCGGTGTTTGGTTGTTGTTATCATGTACATAATATTGGATGACGATTGATGAAAGAGTACCTATTCAAATGTATAGAATAATAATTGTCTTATGTAAGTCATTTTGGAGTTTCCATCGCACTGAGGGGAGGCTCGTGCCCAGTAATTATACTAAAGGGCTGAATATTATTAATTTTCATTTGCCTTAAAGTTGGTCGATTCTTTTTAAATTTTCCTGAAAACTATCACTGTTACGCTCCTGCCACACCTGCGGCTAATGCCGTTAATAAACGCGTCAATCGACGTAATATGTACGACGTTTGCTATGACGAATAACGGTATTAGGCGCAGGTGTGGCCCGGACGTAAAAATCGACAATAATGTACAATTTCAAGAAAGTTGCTCGCAGCATTGCAATGTTTCAGATAATATTACATAATAATCATCAAATAAATCCTCGTTCACACAGAGGCTATTATTGCGGTACGGTTTTTTAGTCGTTCAGTCGTGTCACTGCCTGTCGAAATTTCACTGGATCCGTCCAAGATCAGTATCTGAAAATATATATTTTTTAATACCAGAAAGATTATTCCACCGGATAGGTAATGGATCGTTTGCAAAGACACCCGTATTTCTTAATTCGACTTTCAGATTCGGATCCGTTATTTGAGTGTTCACTTATCCAGTCTTTATTGACACATTTTAACGGATCGGTATTTTTGATTGAATCCTGAATATTATATTCTATGTGAACCCGCTCACACCACTACAAAACACACACTACAAAATTAAACTAGAACTAAACCAGATCGAAAAAAAAACCGATATCGTAATCGGTTTTAGTGTGAACGAGCGAAACTTCATTTTTTAAAAGGAGTGTACTTTTGGGATCGCTACGTCACTTTGTCCAGTTTCTATGTTGTAAGCAATAACGTCTGAAATGGCTGATTTCAGGCTATAGTCACAATCCATACAACGGTGTAATATGCAACGATATTATTTTAGCGACCGGTGTCTTCTCGTCCAAAGAGCTGTGGAAGTTGTCCAAAGGTATGTATTTATGTCGGTTTTTGTAGTATCTCATGCCTTCAGTTAAAATCAACTGAAGTGTTACTTTTTTAGGCTTTATTACCGGTAAACATTTCAAACGTATAGACATTGTTTAGATATAGTCAAATTATCGATCACCGGTTATTGTAAAAAAAACCGGTAACCGGTTAATTTAATATTTGCTGGTTAGAATAAAAAAAAACAATTTTATGGAGCACAGTAAAAGCTCTACTAGTCATGGCGTGGACAAAGGAATTAAAAAAGGAAAATAAAAAACCGGTTCATTTAGGTTGGATAACCAGTGAGTAAGCATATATTTGTTATTTAAAAATAAATTATGGCATACGATCCGTAATATACCTACAACATACTTTTATAAAGTCAGAACCTATGCATGAATAAAAGTTTGGTAAGTATAAGCACGTCGTGGGGATAAAATAAGAAGCGTGATCTTCTTGAGCACAAAACGATTCTTTGTTGGGCCATTTAACTGTATTTTTTGGGGGCTTGTGTAGCCTCAAAGTAGAGAGATAACAGAGTACGCGTCCTAGGATACTAATCTATGCAAGTAACATAGGACCGTGATGTATAGAGGTCATAAAAGGCAACCTTTATCCACCATTTAATCTCATAAAACTGTTAGACGAATGACGTTGACAAAAAAAAAACATGTATATTTTGAACCATCTTAAAATATCGTAAGGTCAAATTTACAACGCAACTGTTTTCCAGCATCAATACTCCAAGAGTCGGGGTCGGAGTCTCCGAGCGGGTCCGGAGGCGGCATTAAGCTGGAGTCGGGCTACTACTGCGGCTACAACAGTCCAGCTCCACCCGCCTTCGAACCGCCGCCTGACCGAGCTACACCGTCAGCCATGCTTGTTGGACAATGCTATAGTAAGGTCTTATTACTCTTATAGCTATATACGTGGACTACAGGTTTTTGATAACGCGGGAAACCCTGGAGCTGGTGTGAGAGAGCCTTTGGTCGTAGTGTAGGTATACTTAACGGTCTTGTATTGTCATCGCTTCTTAACAAAAGCGAAAAAGAGACAAGAGACGACGGAGGAGGCCTGTTTACTGTAATTATTTAAGCATAGAATAATAATTCCAGCCTTTGAATTGTCCCACAGTTGGGCAGGGACCTCCTCTCCATGCGAGGGGGCCAAGCATATAAACTACATTCTAATTTAACATTGTCCGGTCAGTTTTTTTCAATAGCAATCAATCAAGACATCTAATAATATAAAACTAAAACGTCGCGGCAATCAGCCCCCCCCCCCCACCGTCCCCCGCTCTCTCTCTGTACTTAGTATTCAACTCGTGCGCACGTGGCGCTGCGCGGGCGCAACTAAATATAGCGCAGCACATGTATAGCGCGGTGAATCAGCGGCGAGACTGTGGCTATTGTTGATAGACAATAATAATTGTTTTTATCATAACACCTACCTTGGGTAGGTAATCACCAATTTTTTTATAAATCCCTAGCTACGCCCCGCGGTGTTACCCGCGATTAAAAAGTATGTCCTTTTCCTCTAGGTCCTTTCCCCTATTTTTCCCCCATAAAATCATGTCGATTCTTTGCTCTATGAAAAATTAAAACTAATCTATCCCAAGAGAACCTATGTGCTATTCCAGACTATAATCTATCTCTGTGCCAAATTTCATCCAGATCAGTTCAGCCGCTTCGGCGTGATTGAGTAACAAATATCCATCCATCCATCCAAACTTTCACATTTATAATATTAGTGGGATTGGTATCGCAATAGCCCATGACAGAGAAGCATAGAGGGTTATGGGTAGACCTTTGCCTAGCAGTGGGAAGGTATATTTTAAATAAAGTATCGTAAAAAAGTCAGAACCTTATCTAAATCCATCCATCCATCCATCCATCCATCCATGATCCATCGTAGATCTCATCGTCACTTACCATCAGGTGAGATCGAGATCAAATACTTGCCTATAATGTAATAAAAAAAAAATAACTCATGACCAAAACCCGCGAACAAGAGCGAGATTATTCGTAAGCTGAGTGTATACTTTGTAGTCGTATTGTATGGAGAATGCTGCGTTATAAAACCTACTGCCGTTGTCTAGCCTCCTTTGAGATTGGTCACCGTGACTAAAACTCGATCAACACGACGATTATTAGGTACTTAATTCGTTTGTTTGGTTTGCAGGCATCCCCCACAGTTCGGCAGGGCTCAGCGCCCAGTCTCCCCTGGTTCCATCAAATACAATCTTCTACCAACACCCGCCGCCCACTGATACACATCCAGCTAGTAAGTACATTTCTCTAATCTCTAGAGCAACTAGGAGAAGATGTAAGAGCTTGTTTAACACTCGCATCCACCGGCTTTTTATGCTACATCCAGGATATCTAGTCGATCTAAAAACTTACAAACAGTCTGCAGTAGGTAAGTATATATGGGACTTGGTCCTCCACACGCTCCCATTGTTAGTCCGGTAAGTCAGGACCCACAGCGGCGTCCAACGAAGTCGTCCAGGCTTGACCCTCGGCGAGTCCCGGCGGAATGGTCATTGTGATGTAACACGCAACGAAATTAATCAAAATAAAATGGGAGGAATTGGAATGAACATTTTCCACTTAACAAGAAAGCGATCCTGTGTCGAGAGAGAGAAAGAGAGTATTTTGCATAAAATGTATAAAACCCTTGGAATTTTTCCAACCTTTTTGCACGAGGGATGGGTTCTTGCTCCTACCCTGACTTTTATTACCATGCTACCCAAAACAGATAGAATGAATGCTGTCAGCTCTCAGAGATCCAACAAGTGGCACTTCATACAAATGTGAATGCTAACAAATATAATATTTAGTGTCAATATGTTTTGCAGCATCTGAAGGGCTGTCGAGCCAGCACTCCAGCGGGAAGTACGACAGCGCTCCGCAGGACTCCCTCGGAGACTTCGTCACCTTCGTGTGCCAGGACCCCAATGATGTACAGCAGCTACAGGTAGGCGCTATAGAATGGAGGAGAAGAGTACAAAGTATTGAGGCACGTAGCTAGAGGCGCTAACGGGATTAATAGTAATGTCATATTTCAGTCTCATGGAAATAATCTATCAAATATAGAATGGGAGGACATTTTTCAAGCAAATAGCTTTTGCAGCTTAACTGGGCCCCAAGTCTGCTAACACAATCGATTCATAAGCGAACAGCAAACTGTAACTGGTAACTGACTGGTGGTGGCCAGATATCCCATACAATATCTGTCAAAAGTGACAGTTACTATGCGGTTGATGTTCGATTATAAATCGATATTGTTAGCAGACTTGGGCCCTGGGCATGTTGGCGAGCGCTTGACAAGACGAAGACGTTGATCTGATGTTGATGTCTTCTCATTATTTGATGATCAGGTGCACAGTTTATCGAGGAGTCCGAAGCCTCCCTACTTCAGCGGGCCAATGTTGCCGCCGCCGCCGCTCCCGCCAATGGCCAGACCAGTAGCCATTATCAGATCTACAGGTAATAATAATATAATAATTCCAACCCCCTTTTTAATGTCTCACTGCTGGGCACGGGCCTCCCCTCAATGCGAGGGGGATTAGGCCATAGTCCACCACGCTGGCCCAGTGCGGGTTGGCAGACTTCATACATCTTTCGAGGGGTTCTCTCAGACATGCAGGTTTCCTCACGATGTTTTCCTTCACCGTTTAGCAAGTGCGAATCACGGTTGAAAATGAGATTCGCACATGAAATCCCAGAGGTGTGAGCCCGGGGTTTGAACCTGCAATCCTCGTTACCGAGGCAAGCGTTCTACCAACTTGGCTATCACTGTTGATCTACAGGTAAATTGCAAAAATAATATCCCTTTGCGTGAATAAAATTGTGGCCATTAAGTAAAGTTAAGTTTCAGTATTCTGCCATAACATGGTATTACTATGGATAAGAACATGCCAAAGATGCCTCACTGCAATACCATGCTCGCGGTTTAGCCAGACTTGTCCGCCAAATTGCCCGCCATGCGTTGTCTATGCCTGAGTCGGATCATTTACTAGGCATAAAGTTTTGTATGGAATTTTTGGCGGTCAGTTCAACTGTGAAGTTGTCAATTTTGTTTCCTTTCTTCTGTGGTAACATTTACCACTACAAACGCATTGAAATGTGGGTTCACTTTGCAAGTGGCAACGTTAAGTCCGAACTTCTAAACATGTCTTTACTCTTGTCCTCCTTCAATTATTTTTCCTGTCCCAGCGAGCGAGATGGTAGGTGGTGTCGGAGTGGGCGGCGGAGGCGGCTCGCCCTCGTCCCCCGAGCTGCGCTCCCCGCCAACCTCGCCGCGGCGCCGCTCGCCCCACTCGTACCGGACCGACTGCCACCCCCCCATCTCCCACTTCAACCACTTCCACTCGCAGCCGCAACAGGTACTCATCACATCATTGGTTTCACACTTAAGCAATAAAAGCTGTATTATGATAGATATTGCCAGACGAACACACCAAAGGCCCCTGTTTTATGTGTCATATAAACTTTGACCCGCGTTTGACCCCCTCAGGGGTAGAATTTTACAAAAATACCTCAATCCACCTCTATGGTACCCAAGGAATATAACTTCCAAATTTAAAAACTAGGTTCACTGGTACATTGTCTGTCTATTAGTCAGTATTAGTAATGCATTGATTTTCAATGTTGCCAGCTTTTTGATTAAGCACAGGAGTTTTCTTCACACCTCCAGGTGTTCAGTTACGCCAGCTCGCTGGGCGGCGTGGGTCTCGGCGGGGGCGTGTCCGGTGTGGGGGCGGGCGGCGGCGCCGTGATGGCGGGGGCGGGCGGCGTGTCGCCACCCGGAGGCTTGGGGCTGTACGCGCCCAGGGTTTCTACAAGAGCCGCGCCTAGGTGAGTAAATACAGTATGCTCATCTAGACAACATTTCTAGAATTCAACCGTTTACTGCTAGCCGAAGCCCGAGTACATCTCATCGATCACCAATTTAGACCAGCTTGGTGGAACTGGCTCCCCTTGAGGCGACTGACCCCCTTGAGCAATGAGGGTCAAGATGTGTCCAAAAATTTAACTTGTCAATTTCCAAATGTAATGGTGAGGTAATAGAATTACTTTTGTGCCATAAACACAAAGATCACAGTACATAATTTAAGTTCGATAACACACTATTTCTAAATCGAATTATCCAAATCCATCATATTATGAAGTTATACAAAATAGGGAATAATCACACTGGCAGCGCCATCTATTATGTAACAAAATAAACTCCACACACTTATCATCTATAGCGGGGTTTGCTCGGAGGCGAGTGGCGCGCGAGTGTCTCGGTGCGAGCAATAGATGACAGGACATCGCCCCAAAAAATTCTATTATTTTTGACGTAATTACTCAATAGGAATAAGGCCTAATCCCCTTACATTGAGAGGAGGCTCGGACCCAACAGTTGAGCATTAAAAGTGCTATTATTACTATTAATAGTTAACAAATACAGTCCGACCTCTCAGTCTCACGAAACTGGCTCAGGCTGAGCCAGTTTTTAATAATTAATTAATTATTAATAGTAAAAATAGCCCTTTTAATGCCCAAAGCCGCGCGCTAGCCCAATGCAATTGCTCGAGTTAGCTCGGCCGTGTGCTGCCATCTGTACCTCAAGTGTGAGATTTTTCGTTAGCTAACTTTATAGTTTACAAACTACCGTATTTGGACATTTTGTACAGAGACTTAAAAAACGCCCCTAGCGGGCGATATCTAAAACATTTGTGCCGAGTGTGAGTTTTTTTCGTTACTATATGTAGTAAACATTCGATCGTTTGCTCACGGAAACTTTGAAAGTTAACGATTTTGTACGACATGCGCGAGTGTGAGTCACAAGTTTACTTAGGTATAATTTCGTACCATAGAGAAACCTAAACCTACTTTTACAGTACGCATAGACATTTTGAGAGATTTTTCATAAGTTAACCGAATACTTTTAGACGTACGAATTGCACGAGTGCGAGTCATAAATTTGAAAGATTTTACGATACGTATCGTACGGAAACGTTCACTTTTATAGTTCGCGTCGTCACTTATGATTTTGTTGGTGAAACCGTGAAACGACAAAAAGTTAACGAAAAAAATGTATTAAGTTATTGATATATCATGTTTAATTAACACCTACGCAACACAGCCATTTCTCTGAATAGATTGTCGGATAAAATAGTTGGTTGTTACCTACTAATACACCATCACGCCTGCAATCTCCGAAGGGGTAGGCAGAGGTGCACTCCTGTACACCCACATTTCGCCAATGGTATTTGGTCTCAATGAAATAGGGGGCGAGCCTATTGTCATTATACCGGGCACATTCCTCAGGCTATAGTCCACCACGCTGACCCAGGGCCATTTGGTAAATTTCACATAAATTTTGAGGAACGTGCAAGTTTCCTTACGATGTTTGCTTTACCGTCGGTACAGCCAATGATTCATGATTGAAAACGTGATGCGCACGTAAAAATCTGAAAGTCCTAGCGGGAGCCGCGTTTGAATCTGCGCAACTTGTCTCCAAAGCGAGTATTCTACTAAGATGGCCATCACTACTATCGAATGTTCACACTATATCAAGGGTGGAGCTAGGGCATAACCTCGTTGGATGTCGCAGTGCATGCTAGTGCTATCCCACAGCGCCCCAACAAAGGTAGACGATGGTATACCGTGGGGTTTAAGTCGGTAGCAGTCCGACATAACCCGCTCGTCTCCCGCGGAGCTTGCGGGTATCCATAAGGATTTCTCTACGTCAAAAAACGGCATAACCTCATACTAAGGCTCTTGTTTGCAATTAAACTCAATCTAAATTAGGTAAATATATATTAGAAATCAGTAAAATCATCATCATCTGCCTCACCTTTTCCCATTATTTGGGATCGCCGCAGTATGTCTTCTTCATACATTAATCTCCTTCATATCACTTTTTATACAAACTTCTACCACTTCGTGGGTCTTCCTCTCACTCTATCTATGCATATTCATACTAATAGCCCTTTTAGGCGCTCAAAATGCTTCTCGTCTCCTTTGATAACGTGACCAAACTAGCCTCCTGCTTTTTACTTTCTCTGCTACAGGCGCTACTTTTAAACTACCTTTTATATACACACACTCCACATATCCATTATCACATTAGGTCAATGAAAATAAAACACAATGTGAAATGTTTAAGGCATCTTTATTTAGTGGTTTGAGCGCAGGCCGCTCAACTCATTGCACCGGGTGGCGGTGGGTTCGATTTCTATTCAGCCAACAATGAAAATTATAGTGGATTTTTGAATTGGAATGGTGGCAGGATTATTGTCCTGACAGTTTGAATCTACAGTTCTTCCATCCTCCTGAAAATACAATATTTGATTACTTAAGCTATTAGGTAAAGAGAGAAACACCATCACGCCTGGAATCTCCTAAGTAGTAGGCAGAGGTGCAGTTCATTGAAGTGCACCCAATTTTATCGATAGTACACTACACACACTTCTCGCTAATATGAGGTCAATTCAGCTTATATTCCACCACGCTGGCCCATGACATGCAGGTTTCCTCACATTTTTTTTTAGATTTCAGAATTGAGATTTACGCATGAGTATTATTTACGTTAAAGAGAAATATGGGTACTACCTGTACATAAAATAAAGTATCTGGATAATCAACTGTCGCGGCCCGACTGGTGCCGATGGCCCCACTGACCGCCTGCAGATAGGCACCGGTGCAGTACCGGTATACCTAGAACTGGGACTTGACGAATGCAACCACGCATTTTACGGCTTTTAGCTTTTACTTACCGTAGTATACATTTTACCAAGAACTCAAATTGTGGGACATTTGATTTCATTTCAGAAATACTTAGGCTAGCAAATAATAAGTCCGCTTGTTAGTTCTTGCTCGTGTTCTTTACTTTCAAAACTGAATGGCTTCCATAAATTTTTAAACAATGATGGCAAATTGAAATATGAATATTGTTTTAACCAGAATAAAAATTGTCAGTCATTTGACAACCGACTTGGCTTGATCTCTGTTACTCATATGGTTGAAAACGAAATAGCTATACAAGAAATATTATTCCTCTAGATTATGTGGTGGATTTATGGTTTTACAGAAAACGTAAAAGCCAACATAACGGCCATAACTTACGTTTCAGTCAATCGAGCATACTTTTGTATAGTATGGGAGCTTACACTCGCACGGTTTAGGTATACTAACAGTAAACTAACAGTTAAGACGTGTTCACTACAATCAATCTGTCAATGGAATTTTGAAGTAAACTGTGAAACGTGGAAAGTCATTGTGAAAACAATATTGATATTAAATCATGTTTAAATTACATAATAACGTACCCAATGCGTAATTTTCTTGGCTAGAGGATGCTGGCTAGTGCTCATAATCAAGATAAGCGAGACAAACACTTCTGTGCAGAGTTTTAATCCTTTACGGACCTCAGCGAAAAATAATTGTGGAACCGATTGGAAACAGCGAAAAAGAATAGAACCCAGAATTAGCTGGAAGAGGAAAAGTGGCTACCTGTAATACTGATTATTTCTTAGTTTGGTTTCTTGTTGGAACATTTAGTGATGTATTTTTATTTTCCAATACTTGTGTTTCTGTGAATTATCATGTGTAATGTTTAGAATATTTCAATTAAAGATTAAGGATTTATCCTTCTATATTAATTATAAGCATCACCATGGAGAGAAGATATCAAGAACATCCCTGGATAGTACCTAATAATATAGTTAGTAAACGTGGCATGCCTATTAAGTTTTGTCGTTTGAGAAAAGAATAAACAACTAGAACGTTATATACATTTTATTGTTTAAAAAGTATTCCCCACGGTATTTCATGCACTTTTCCATACGCTCAAACCAGTCGTTATAATATTTGTTCCACGCCGAAGTATGGTACTCCAAATTGCCGATAAAAAATATTCGACTGCTTCTTCACTATACACCGGAACCGTTGATGTACGGGCTTGCGTTGTCCTGGTGCAGGATGATGCACTTCTATGGGTTGGTTTTCCGAAACTCGATGATAGTTTGTGGTAAACAGACTGTGGTCTACCTACCGCTCTGCATTAATTGTCCTACGAACCCCTTGTTCAATCGTCACAATGGGACCTATTTTCGCTACGTACGTGGCTACCATTTTCTTTTAAGTGTTTTGTGAGCGAACAACTCTTGTCGGTTTTGGCTCATCCTGAATGTCCCAAACTATTTTCTATAAAATGATATTGTTCCTAGAAATACAATCTTGACATATTCAAGCCTTGACAGTTCTCTGTCTACGATTTTATGCGCTAGTGTGAGGTAGATCGAAGTAGGTAGCATATGCCACCTCCTCTGTCTAATCTGTTATTATGAGCTGCAAACCTTTTTAGCGTCCATCGTACTAATAAAGAAAATTTAAATATAGATAGGTACCTTATAACCATTAAATAAGCTCACACCAATATAAAAAATATCAACGAAAATAAAATTAAGTTATTCAACACTTTTAGCCTGGCTAACTCACCTTTCTCTGTGTTACTCATGTGGTTGAAAAGGAAATAATATCGGATGAGAATTCTTAGTCTTATCTAGACATGCATCGCGCGGATCGCGTGTGACCGATTTTTTGTTCGTCCTTTCAACTTGTATTGTTGGTCCGAAAAACCAGTCACAACGATAAGGACATAAAACAAAATATATGTATCTTGTCTCATTTAGTCGTATTGTGATACCCAAACGTAATCAGAAAACGTTAAAGCCAACATAACGGGCCTAATTGTGGTTTCACTCATCGAGCAAACTTTTTGTTTACCAATGGAATACGATTGGTATTTAGACGCGAACGTTTTGGGTATACTGTCAGTTCAGACGTATTCACGTCGGACTATATAGTTAACTACCGGAAAGTTAACTATGAATCTCGCACTTGAGGTACAGACGTATTCACGTCGGACTATATAGTTAACTACCGGAAAGTTAACTATGAATCTCGCACTTGAGGTACTGTTATTTGCCTCTGCTAACGGTGTTGAACAAAGTATAACGTATGCTACAGATGGAATGCGCCATTCCCTACCTTGGAGGAGGAGTTCAACATAATGACGGCGCCCCATGGTCCCGACCATGTCGTACTGCTTGATGATGGTAAGACATGAAAATATAAATTAAGAACTAATTCCAAGTACCTTTTTTTTTTTGTTTTTGCTGGGAAATGCATTTACGCATACCGCCCAAGCACGGGGTAGCTTGTACGGGAACTATGTTATTTGGGGCTCCTGGACGAGTCCAGACTACCCACTAAAACCAAGCCCCGCTCTCTGCCTATTGTGGGGCGCCACGGCATCGCTCTACGAGCACACTGCCGTGGCGCCCCGGCTAATTCCAAGTACCTAGTTAAGAGAATCAACCTGGGGGCTATGCCAGAAGCAAACAATAATTGTCTGTTCAACTAGTGTACTAGTGCATTGACCGAAGGCCATACAGCGGTGGTTACGGGTTCAATTCCCGTCTGGAAATTTTCGGGAAGCGACCTCTTCAGGGTCTGGTACCCAAAATACAAGCGTTGTTTAGTTTGGGGCCATACAGTTTGTGCGTTTTCTCGAGATCCTAATTCATTTATTTATTCAACAGAACGGTTCTTCCAATCAAGTGTGATCACGTCAGAGGCGACAGCCATGGACACGACCGGGTCGGGTGTGGGCCAGACAGTGGGCGTGGACACCTCTGACGACATCGCGCCCGACAAACCCGCGCCCGATTTACGCTCGCCGTGATCCCACGCACACGCAACGCACGCGTCTGTCGGATCGGACGGATCGGACGGATTTGTCGGATCGACCGCTTCAACTGTGCTTCGGTGGACGCCAGCGCCTTTACCGCACTGGCGACCCGTCAACCATCGGACTGTTTAGCTCTGTCGGATTTTTCTCTCGGTGTTAACACGTGGGTTTAGTGTAAATATTAAAAAAAATAATTAAAAACGGATGAGGTTGTAGTTGAAAATTAGGTTTTACGGTTTTTTATCTGTGTCAATCGTTATTATCTGCATGGTGTGACCTCGTCGCGGCGGCAAGTCGAAGAAATCTTTATGCGTCGAAGTGACATCTATACTCTGAGGTTGGTACTACATCGATAGGTAAATACGGTCGACACGGCTTTCATTTATTACATGTTAGGCGATAACAAAATACAATACTCCAACGATAATTATGTAAAAAAAGAAAAGCTACGAAATTAAAACAACTAAGTATATTCTAATATTTTTATAGAATATAAAAAAACAAGTATGATATGATCAAGCCTTCCAGTAATTTAGTAAAATGAAATGTTAATTAGAAGTGCAGCTTATAAATTATTCTTTGCTGAGCTGTGAGACAGATAAAGCGAATGATTATGCTTCCAATAGGGTCAAAACAACGTATTTAATTGACGAAAGTGTGATATTATAATTTTTTTTTTTTTGTTTCGTTGTTGTGTGTTTTGTAATTAAAATTAAAAAGTAAATAGATTGTAAGTCGGTTAGTTTTAAATTATTTTTTATAATTTATTGAACGAATATTTAATAAAGACGAGCCTTGCTTAAGAGATTAGTTTAGTTCTATAATTAGTAGCCAACAGATTAGACGATTTGTTGTACTTTCGATTCGAAAAGTTTATGAAAGAGACTTCTTTATTATAACGAAATCCTAAAAAAACGAACTGCTATTTTCTACGTTGATCTCAGTGCTAAAATTACCATAAAGAGATTATAATCGTATCGAAAGAAACAATAAATCAATAGTAGATCGACATTGGTCGAGGGACATTTTATAGGTGCCTTTTATGAAAACGTAATTATTAGGAATTTGTAAATTGTAGTATTCTTTTTAGTATATCCATCCACTCATATCTATACGATAATTCATCGCCCTATTTAACGGAATAGTGATTTGTTTCGTAGCCAAAAATATCAACTTGTCACGAAACATCACAGTGCTATTATTTTTTGCGAACATTTTGCTAAGTATTGAAAATCAATTTTGTAATAATCTCAGTTGAGCAATGATTTTGGATTTTTACAATATTTGAATTGGGTATAAAGTACATATAATGTGTAACTTAAATAGTGTAAAATATTTTAACAGGTCGATCATGTTATAAAAACAATATTTCCAAAGAATTAAATCAAACTATTAAAAAATATAAAAATTACATCACGTACTAAGAGCAGGCTGAAACGCTTCTGTATCGCCTTCAAAAAAAAGTAAACATTTAGTTAAAAGTTATTTAAACATAAACGCGATCTGTATACACATACTTCGGAACATATTAAATATTTTACACTATTTTATTATAATAATACATTTCGCTAAAAAATCTAAGGTGTATTCATTGAAAAATCATCGTTTAGGTTACATAAAATTAATAAGCTTCATTTAGTTTTTTGGCTCTGAAATAAATCACTAAATATACCTATAATCCTATAACATAAAATCCTAATAGTACTTATATTATTTTGTCACCTATATTTAAAAAAGTAATAATTTGCAAACAGTGGCCATACGAGGAAAGCTAGTCATTAGAGTTACATTGTAAATTTAATGTTACTTAAAAATAAAAAAGTATTTACAATTATGAAAAGCTCCTTACGTTTATTAGTAAGGGGCGTGGAACTAAAATTGTGGCCAAATTACACTTAATGAGATCCAAATATATACACGTTTTGAATAGATCTAGATTTAATATGCGTGGTATGATTTAGTTGAAGTAGCCGTACAATGACATTAAGATTGTGACGAATTCAATAAATAATAAGGTCAACAAAATTACTTTTAAATGTAATAATTTCGCGTCGCTATCGTATTGAGATAATAGTGCTACAAACATACCTAGGCTGTCAGCACAACTATCAGAAAATTGAATTATCGTAATTCCAATGTCAGTTTTAGTTTTACCCGCTGCAACAGGTAAGTTTGTAGCCCTATAGTTCACTCCCACTGTACTTTAGTTTAACTAGCTGTTCATTACGAGTTACTTAAATTAACGCCTTTTCACATATTTATGGCAAATCTAGACATACCTAGTCATAGTAGAAAACGTAGCAATAAATGAAAAGCAATAAGTAAAAGTGTAATTAAATAAAACAGCGTAAGGGAAGCTAGAGTTTGGTACTGAAGTTAGTTTGAACCTATAATACGATATATAAACAGTTCTCGATATATTTTCTATAGACAAACGGTTGGACAGACTGGGTTCTATGTATAAAATGATAAACTAGAAATGCAGTCATAGCTATTTCATAACAAAAAAGTACTTATATTAGACTTACAGCTATAGTTCAACTAGGCAGAGGGCGGGAATTAGTCAATTGCTAGCTATAGAAAACATTATTAGACTATAAAAACTGTTAGAAAATAGTGTCACTTAAGGCTTGTTCATTACAAAAAACCAGTTTCGTCATTGAAATCTGAACGAGGTAACCTTGTAACGTGGTAAGGCAATATTAATATTGGTGACGAATTTAAAAGCTCATTGGTGCCGAAAATTCTAGACTGTGATTCAATTGTTCATTCTGAACGTGTCTTATATTGAAATAGTGGATTTTGTATGATTGGCAATGCACAAAATGTGCTGTAAAATACAAAAAAATGTACTTATTGTAAAAAATACAGACAGAAACATGTTGTATGAAATGCATTTGTTGTTATTGTAAAGATTTGGTAACGGCTACATAAGCTAAGAGGTGTAATTATTTTGACAGCATAAGTAGTAACGGTAGATTTTTTTTTGATAGCTTTGCAGTAATTTACAGATTTGTGACTAATACAATGTTTTTGTATTAGAAATAGAAGAGATTTTGTATTAGTCGCGACGTATGTTGTATTTTATTTCTTGTATTAGCACCATTGATACGATATGGAGTAATAATTGAAAGCCTAAACATTATGTGCCTTAGATACAACAATATTGTATGATATTTATGATGCGTTCTATACAACGTGCTAACTAGAAATAAATAATAAACGTTATTTTGAATTCCTGGACATTAAATGATTATCTTCATTGTTAGAATTCATTTCTGCAAAGGCTTGTATGTACTCCCCAAAGTTTTCTATGTTTTCAAATTAGGCCCAACGTTTGGATAATTCTATGTTAAAATTTTTAATTCTCTTAGCACTAACCTTAACAACGTTTATAACTACTGTCCTTTTAAATTTATAAAAAAAAAAGTAACTGGGCATCTAACAGTCTGGAAATTGATTTCGAATCCAGATATATAAATTATAATCCTCATATAATAATTATTCTACGATTAAGTAACGCTTCTACGCGTAGTTTCGCTGACATATAAAAAAGTACTATAATATTGTATAATTTTAGTAATTACCTACATTGTACCCATTTATGTACCTATATACTTTACTGGCATGTATATTCTTAATCTACGCGACTCGGATTAG
The DNA here is from genome assembly GCA_905333125.1 of Pheosia tremula. Taxonomy (NCBI): domain Eukaryota; kingdom Metazoa; phylum Arthropoda; class Insecta; order Lepidoptera; family Notodontidae; genus Pheosia; species Pheosia tremula. Next base: position 762,436 of record HG995420.1, read on the forward strand.
CCACGCTTTATTTTACAAAGTAGATACGATTTTGATTCTCGCATGGCTTTTTAGTATTAAAGAAATCTCAAATCCATGTACCTATTCTATAATCTTAAACGATAATTTCTCTTATGTTACATCTTACTTATAAATAATGGAACAAAAATCCGTCTTATAAGTTTCGTGGATTTCAGAAATTGAATACTTACATAATACGTAAATAGAGAAAAAAAAATAATGGTAAGGATAATTAACCGATAGAAAAATACTCCTAGTTACATATTTCTTAGTTCATCATGATGTGCAATTATTATTAACTGTTTTTAGCGAATTTATTAATTAATTTTTATTCTTACTAGTTATTATAATTGTGTCCATGACCATTGTATGTAAATATGTTCCGGAGTGTATTTATATTTTTTATTTGTAAAATTAACATAGAAATGGGTTTATATGTTCGTCACGATATCCTCCGCACTTTCATATTTTCATATAAGTTTTTACAACTTTTCTTTATTTTTATTAAAATAGATACTCGCGGACCGAACGATCTATTCTAAGAAATAACTATGATTTACCAAAACATCGATTGCTTCCCGATGAAGTGAAGGAATAGATCATTCGATCCCTACAATAAACTAAAGATAGACTTGTAAAAATGTTATAACATGTATTTTTAACCTATACATAGTAAGATATTTATAGAATTTTAGTCGTTTAATTATTTCGAACGACTTGTTATAAAGAAAATTGGTGCTTAAAGCTTAAAACAAAATATGGTTCGGCACTGGAGTGCCCTGTGTGTATTGTCATGGAGGAGGTCAGAGCATATGACATAGCATGCGTTGTTACGCTTTCGTGTGGTAAAGAATCGTTTATGCAGGCGACATTTTTATTTCCTAATAAAAAAATATGATTTCCCGCCGCCGCCGCTGCAAGGTCAGCGCGGGCGGAACTCTTTTTGATTCCCTACCAATATTATGAATGGTATTATATTATACGTAAATGTTAATTAATTTAATAAAATAAACGATTCCGTATCACGGTGCGAGCAGTTATAATAATGTAGGTAAACTTTGCTCAATAACGATGAAAACTGAAAATGTTACAGTTGATGCAATACAAACAAACAAACATGAGTTGAGTTTTATTTCGTATTAGCATTCCTTCCTCTTCTTTTTTTAGGTTGGCAATCGGCTACAATATAGTGGCATTTTTGCCAGTGTCGAGTCATTCTTGATAATTGTTATTGAATTATATGTACCTCCGACAGCGTTGCCAGTTTTTTGATTAAAAAATCGGGACGTCCCGCCAAAATCTGGACGTCTGGCAACGCTGACCCCCGATGATAATGTTGATGATGATAATAAAATGAATACCCTACACCTATCAGTGAATCTGTGGATGTGTGTGCTTTTAGTGCACTAATTAGTGCCTTAATAATGTCACTAAGCAGATGTGGCCAATAGTTTAAAACATTCGTTTAGTAACGTCCTTACTAATTACGTTAGACATTAAGAAGAGGCATTTGAGAACTACATCAATGTAGCCAAGCGTCTAACGTGGTATTTTTAATGCCTTTAACACTGACGATAACCTAGATATGGCCGTAACATGACAGTATCTCCTTTAGAATCCTGCCAACTATACAACTACAACATACATACAACTTTACTGCCAACTGTAAACTAGAGGAGCTCAACTTTGTTGGCTATTTGGTTTCTAACAGTACGTCAAAGGCGAGATTATTCGTAAGCTAATCGGATACTTTATAGTGTGCGTAGTTAGAAATGTTGCTAGGAGAAATGAAAGTTTGAAATAATGTCCACTAGAGGCGCTGTTCAATTCTTCATACAAAGTGTCTGAATACGTAAACTATAAAGTATACGGTTAGCTCACGAATAATCTCGCACTTGTTGTCGTTTTAAACGTAATACTTTACTAATTGATGGTTTTATAAAACAATTCTCCATCCAGCTCTAGATTGTTAATTCTATGGGGCGCCACGTGGAATAGAAAATAGGTACCTCCTAACAAGTTATTTTCTATTAATTAGAAAGTCATTGGTAGTCTCGGTAGGTACGTACCTAGCTAGGTACTTACCGATTCGATTGATATATTTATGCAGAATTCCTTGCTGTCAATAATTGCCTACCTACCTACTAATAAGATATTTACTACAAGTAAAATGCCTTACCGTACCAAGTTAAGTATTCGCATAAAATAAAAATAATTCTTCATCAATTAATAACTAAGTTCAATGGCATCCACATTTTAACACGCTTTTCTTTTAAAATATTGACATTCCATAGAATTTGGTAGTTTCCAACCTAATATTCAAACATGGAACGCGGCTTTACTTGTAAGTAATCCAATAAATCGAATTTCACCGCAATCAATGGACGACGCGATCTCAAAAATCAATAGTCGATGTCCGTACCACGTACTGCCTACTCACAACCCTATGTATCGAAAAAACTTTACTTCCAATCTTATCAACTATAAAAATAATCTCTATCTCTTACCGTGTAAGGTTTAATTTCTGCTAATGCATGTTTAGGTTAAGAACGTTATGGAAATTTCAAATAAAGAACAGATAATCGACGCCTAGCCTTGTGCGATATCGATTTTGACAACCGCTACTTTCACCGAAACGCAATATGATACATACATCCATCCCTCTTGCTCTTATAAGCGAAATTAGTTGTGTTAAAAAGAGGTGGAGACATATTTTTGGTGTGTCGCTGGCTGGGGTCACCCGCCGCACCGTTGCCATGACGACAGGTCAACGAGGGTATGATTTTCAACATAATAGTTCGATATTTTTAGGTCATAATGTCGGATATAATTTTAAATGTAACAATTAATGAGAAGAAATTAAAAATTTCCATGGACGGCGGCAATATGTCAATAGAATTGGAGAGAAACGATTTTATTATTGATTCGGTAAGATTTGCTTTGTAGATTTTCCATTTACTGTTCAAGATGGCGGAGTTTATATGACAAAGTCTACGACGGATAAATATAGATTTTAAATAATTAAAAATCGATAATTTGGATAGTATTATCTCATCAATGCCATAAAACAGATATGTATCAGTCTTAAAGGTGAACCTAGGTTAAGTCCGCCCCATCCTGTACTACAGCAGCTAAAGATATAGTTCGTAGGTAGCTTTAGTTATGGTACCAATTTATAAAGAGTTATTTCGTTATCCCCAAGGCAGTGGTTGTGCGTCTACATTACGCCGAAGGCATTTGGTTTTAATGCAACACAGGGCGGAGGACTGTGATGTGTTTAAATCATTGGGGGAGGCCTATGCCCAGCTGTGGACGTCTCTCGGCTGATAGGTAGATAGCAACACAGAGCGGGCTAATTGTTACTCTAGCGGACCCACTCCTGTTCAATGAGAGAGAGATTCGGGCTATCGCGTTGCCCATTGCGGTTTAGCGAACATGGCTTTTGCATTTTTCACAACGTTTGCCTTCATAGTACAGCGAGTTATAACTAATATTTTTTTCGTTCAAAATCTCAGTATCATTTTAATATTGTTTGCTAAATACACAGGTGTTTGACGACCTGATTAGTGCAGTTGTTAGTGACCCTGCTTTCGGTGCTGATGGTTCCGGGCTCGAATACTGGTAGGGAACGATCTTTGAGTGATGAGCACGAATATTTGTACCCGAGTCATGGATGTTTAGCATCTATATGTATAAGTATTAAATACTGAGTTGGCCCTCAGTCCATTGTACGGTACCCATAATACAAGTGTTGCTTAGTGTGGGACCGTATAGTTAGTGTGTTCGTCTGGCGATATTTATTTATATAAGTTGTTACATTTAGAGGAGCAAGACAGTAAGTAAACTGCGAAGAATATTTAATAATTGTGGCTGTAAAAGTAATTAGTAATTACTTGCCTATTTCGTATAACTAATACTAGATGATGTAATTGTATACTACCCAATTGGTGGACAACAGAATCAGGGCCCCAAGTATGCTAACACAATCGATTCATAATCGAATAGCAACCGCATAGTAACTGTCACTTTTGACAGATATTCCATACAATATCTGTCAAAAGTGACAGTTACTATGCGGTTGCTGTTCGATTATGAATCGATTGTGTTAGCAGACTTGGGGCCTTGCACCAATGTAACTTTACCGTAGGAAGTGGGGTGCGTTATGACCCCACTTCCTTGTGACCGCGAAGCCAAACAAAAGTATATTTAAATATTGCTAAATAAGTATATTCTAAGCGTTAGTCTATGGTCTGTAAAAAAGATAAGCCCGCTGAGTTTCTCGCCGGATCTTCTCAGTTGAGATCGCGTTCCGATCCGATTGTAGAGTAACGAAAATATGTTAAATGTAAATTTGTTCGCGCCCGCAAAAGATAATAATAATAATAATACCAGCCCCTTTTAATGTCCCATTGTTGGGCACATGCTTCCCCTCAATGTGAGGGGGGTTAGGCCATAGTCCACCACGCTGGCCCAGTGCGGGTTGGTGGACTTCACACGTCGTCAGCGCATTCTAAATTCGTGGCCTACTTAGAAGATACTTGAAAAAGTCTGCTAACGAAGCTAGCCATGAAATTGCTGGTATACTTACTAGCTGTGATCCTATGGGAAGACAACAGACGGTTTGCCAAGAGGTGATAATCTGAAATAGGGTGACCGAAGCCAGAGACAGCTGCTGGCCGCAAAAAACTCTGGGAAGCTCAACAAAAAGGGTACCCTGTCTGCTAGTAAGCATTGCAAAAAAAAGTTTAAGCTATCAGCCCTAAGAAAGCATAAAGGGTCAATGCACCCGGAAGATAGTGCGTGGCACGCGCCGCACAGGTGTGCGATCGATAACATCGATTTTCGACCGAGAATCGATACCGTGACGTCACGAACATGGCGGCTGCGCGCGCAGCTGTCGTTCGATAAAAACGCGTGTTATGCAAATGAAATAGGGTAATGTAACCAGGGGGTTAAATAATATTAGTTTTTTAGGCACGCGTGCGGACTTACTGGTTTTTTTTTTGGGTAATTTATTATTCTTGTTTGACAAATACATTATAGTTTCTGAAATGGAAAGATAAAATCGGATAGTTTATCTTTTAAGGGTTTTTTCTGTTATTAAAAGCTGGCAATAGAATTACTACTAACATAATATTGTATTATCTGTACTTTTGTCTGGGTACCCTTGCCTTACCACATCCCGAAATCCTATGCTTCCAATCCTGTGCTTATTCCTCGATATCATTCGCTCGCTCTACCGTCGATAGTCTACCAGATACGCATAGTTCCAGCACTAGTATAAAATGAGGTAGATAAGCATTGCTTAGTTCAGGACCAGAAGTTGATTCCACTAAGGGCCTAATTAAGATCAATCGTCTAATTTCCCGTAAAAAGAAACGTTTGTAATTAGGGAAGCCGTAGCCAATCTGCCAAATAAGCTAATTCAAAGAGACATTATAAAGCTGAAATAGCAATAGTTTAGGATGAAGAAACATTCTAAAAGATAGGAAAGAGAGTAGTCACGCAACAAATGTCTGAAGATATCGTTGAGACAGGCCTAGGAATTGTAGGCTAAAAGTACTGGCCAGAGATGGCCAATGGCAGACACCAAGATATATGCAACCGGTCTGTAGATAGACTGGCGTTGTCCAGGGAGTCTTAGGCATACTGGCTTAGATGCGTTCCAATGTTGGCTTCAGAGAACCCATGATAGAGACACATGAAGTTGTAGACATACCTTAAACACAGCAGTGGAATGATAAAATGGCAGAAACCAAGATAAATAAGACCGGTCTGTAGATAGACTCGCGTTGTCCAAGGAGTCCTAGGCATACTGGCTTAGATGCGTTCGAATGTTGGCTTCAGAGAACCCATGATAGAGACACAGGAAGTTGTAGACAGACCTTAACACAGCGGTGGGATGATAAATGATAAAAAAAGTAACGAGTATGTACTAAGGTCTTTAGCAACACCCATTAGAGATAAACACATCCTGGCGATATTAGCAGTAGGTAGAGTTGCGTGTGCCGAGTGACGTAACTCGGCGCTCCGGTGTGGGCAGGACGTGGTATAGGGGCGGTGAGGTTGCTATTGTGAATAGGGCAGTGCTGTTCGACGTCGTTGTTTTAATTTTAGAACAATAAAAAAGTCTACCGTAGCTTGATAACATTAGCTAATAATAATACTCTACAAAAGGCATAAAGTACGGTTGTAGCAGAAAAAGCACGCAGTGTATAGTAAAGATAAGCTTGTCAAAAAAGGTAGAGCTTGAGTGGGATTGGAGTATACAGAACAAAGTAATTAACGATAGGTGAATACAACGCGAAATTTGGACGCGTGCAGACAAAATCTGACATTGAAGGAGCTTGGGCTGTTGGTGTGACAATGTGGACATTACTATTACAGTCTAAAAATATATTTCAGTATTCTATATAATGTGCTTTTGTAAAAAAAAAATGTAGCTACAGAAAGCTTGGATAGAGAAGTGAAAACATGCGAGAAGTCCTTTGCCTAGCAGTTGGATAAAGTAACGGACTTTTTTTTTATCGATATCGGTAATTTTAATTATCATATTCCGCCCCTAAAATCCCTTTGTCGCGAGCCAGGTGTCGAGCGGGGTCATTCAGAACCCCGTTTTGTGTCTGTGTGTGTGTGTGTATGTTTGTGGGTCTGTGCGTTAGCTCCCGTCTATAACACGGCACCGACTTTAACACACATGTCATTGTCTAATGGTTATAACTGTAAGGCATAATGTGTTATTAACATATTAGGTATTACTAGCTCAGTTAACGGGAATTTCTAATGTCATAGGTACCTTCAGATTTATTGTAATAATAGCGCCAGACAAATTTACTGTACGAGCCAAAACTGTTCAACACCTAGGCATATTTTCGGTGCCGTACAATGGGCTGGGCCGACTCCAGTATATAACTTACATAGTTGACACATCAATGACTCCGGTACGAACATTCGTACTCATCACACGAAGTTGTTCCCCTAACAGGATTGGAATCCCCGACCCTAAGCACAGAAAGTAGGGTCACTATCAATTGTGCTGTTTAGGTCGTAATTTATCTATGTTTAATTCATGCATCGCAATAGCTCCAGAACGAATGAACTAATTCTGACGCGGGTTTAGTTCATATGATAGATACCTTCTTAGATTTGTTTAGGAATATCGGCTCCGTTGCATAGCATTGAATTGCAGAGTAATTTAATTGCATAACAGAAAAAAATTGTTCATTTGACTACTGCGCAAGTCAGTATAGTTTTTAAGGGGTTATTTTTTATTTAATTAGATTTACTTTTTTTTTCAGTCGGTGGCTTCTAAATAATATTCAGATTATTTTGTAGCGCAATATAGTTTTCTTCCGTGGTTCCATCCGTTCGGATGATTGAATGTATTTTTTTTAAGTAGGTTCATCTATTTGTAATAGATCTGTAGTCTTAACCATTTGTTTCACAAATTAGAAGCCAACGGAGTCCCAGGCATAGCTAGTAAATTATAAAGATCAATTAAAAACTGTAGCTTACCTTTTTTGTACGCAGGTTAATTATTTTTTAGGAGCGTAATTTCATTTCAATATCAAACATGATTTAAATGGATAACAAGCTTTGTTGCGTTCATTATTTCCCTCTTGTGTATTCCACGAGGTAAGGTATGCTTGGGTAGCAAGTATCCAAGTGACAGCAATGCTCAAACGAGGGCACCGTCCCTACCAAATCATCCCCACAAACCTAGCGAAACCATACGCAAGCGTATACAATGCGTGGCACATACTAGATTTATTAATTCAACATAAGGTAGACAAAGTAATGGTCATAAAACACTTCGTATGCTTACAAGAGATTGCTCACACAATTCCTCAGGGTAGGTTAAGGGTGCATTGTGTATACCTCATATCAGATAGCCTGACTAAAATTCTAAAACCAATCTAAAATACACCACAAGTGTGATAGTTTAAGGTTGAATTTTGTTAAATTAGTTATAAGGATAGGTTGTTTGAAACGAGGGTGAAGAAACAGGGGTGTTTGCAGGATGCGGGGCGAAGAGAAGGTAGGGTGCGTCGCGCAGGCGTGCTTCAGTCGCCCGCGCGACCCCGCTGCCGCCGGCCGCGCGCCATGGACGAGCTAAGAGCGCGCGATCGCGCACCGCTTACGGTAATAGTGGCCCCGAGTAATATTTCACCACCCAGACTATCGCCAGCCGACCTCCTACCCGACGGCGATGCAGCATTTCATCCATTATCCGCAGTCAATGGCCGCCTGACGCCGCCAGGGCTCGAGCCAGCGTCGTACGCAACGCTCACCCCTCTCCTCCCACTACCCCCGATCAGCACCGTCTCCGACAAGTTCGCGTACCATGCCGGGGGCACCTTCACGGTTATACAACAGCAGCAGTCCTACGCATCATTATCACCGGCTCCGTACAATGAGCCATTATCGCCACAGTCCGCCTACAGTCGGAGGAGTGTATCGCCAAATTCGTTTGAGAGGCGATCTCCTACGCCGCCATTACCTAGCCCTGGTTTGGACCTTAACGCTGCGCTACTCGCGAGGGAGGAGCAGCAATCGCAGAATCAGCAACAGTCACCGAGCGATACAGAAGAGATAAACACGAAAGAATTAGCGCAGAGGATAAGCGGAGAACTGAAGCGGTACTCGATACCGCAAGCGATATTTGCTCAGAGGGTTTTATGTAGGTCCCAAGGGACGCTAAGTGATCTCCTTAGAAATCCGAAGCCGTGGTCCAAGCTCAAGTCGGGGCGGGAGACGTTCAGAAGGATGTGGAAATGGCTGCAGGAGCCGGAGTTCCAGAGGATGTCGGCTCTGAGGCTAGCAGGTATGCAAAGTATGTTTCGGAGTAGATATTTTGATAACATTTAAGAATTCTTACAGAACAAGTGAACTAAGGGGTCAGACTGCATCATCAGTCGTAATTACGAGTACTTAACAATAGTATTTACTCATAGCGAATGTGAGCAATAGTTTGCTGTCTTAGTCAATACCCTTTGTTCGCTTGATCTGTTTAAATAAGTGTTTTTTATTATGATGATTCTTCTTTGGGTTAACAGTCGACCACGTGCTCTTCTAATTTGGTCTGATCGCTTTTGGTGTCCACTCGCTGCTGATTGCGGTTAAGACCTTTTTCTAGAAATAACTTGGTTGTTCACCCAGCATTGTCTTTTTCTTTCTACAATTGTTGTTTTGAGTCCCCGAACATCCCAATTTCAAGATTCTTGTCATCCAGTCCTTGTCTAGCTTTTTAAGGATGACCAGCTCGTACTGGTTCTTTTGGGTCTGCTACGACGTCATCACTAAACCATTTTTGTTCATTACTAACATTTATTACTACAAGAGGCCCGTTTTAGTCAGGTCTGTCTACTAAATATTCCATTGCACTTATTTTAAACGGGGATACTGAATTTAAATTTAACAAACTTTGATTACTTGCTGCGTCCCCAAAAAATGGACTGCTTACAACGTCAAATTTGCATGCTGGAAGGCGAAATATGGCGAACATTAATTTATATATTTGACCATGACTGTAACCTACCCATATTAGCAAATAAATAATTTGAATTTGAATTTGAATACGGACCCTAATGCCGTGTGTCAAATGTGGGTGTACAATATTGCACCTTTAGTGGCCCTTTAAGAATGTGTGGGTGTGTGAAAGTAGTTTTCCGGTACATAGTTGATCAAACCTATATTATTTGAATTATTATATACCTTAGACGGACGGGTGTTAGGAAAACCACGTTTATAGGGTGGGTTGGAGAATCTAGTTTCAGTATGAGTCATTTCGCACCCTCTATATACTGTCGGCCATTGAGCAGCGCTAAAGGTCTTTGTACGGTGCGATAGGTTGTAAGTTATCGGTGTATAGGTAGGTATACTCGTATAATAGGTTTATGTTTTCTTCTTTTTGGCCAGGACACAACTGTTTTTTTTTTAATATAATTTATATCTAATGCCTGTGTTAAAGGTACTTAAATACTCGGTATTTACCTATTAAAATGTTTCAGATACAAGTGTGATTTTTTAAAACATTGGCATATGTTTCTGAACGAGATAATTTGGGGATTTTGTCCGTTTTTGGAATGGATAGTTTTGTGATATGTAGCTGAAACATTGTTTCAAATGTAAATACGAGGTTTACATTTTCCTATATAGGAATGAATGATAAGGTATTTTCCGCTAGTGTACTTTAATAGCTAGGGCGGGAAAACAAGCAGCTGTGGCTTGCATTCGAAGAAATGAATACGTACCTAATAGAAATTATTGTATGCTTGGTAACCGACTTTTACATAGTATAGTGTAATACCTAAATGAAATATAGTTAGCTTCAGATATGTTTTTTTTTTATTTTTATACATTTATAGGCAAGTATTTGATCTTGGTCTCACCTGATGGTAAGTGACGATGAGATCTACGATGGAGCATACTTGCCTAGGTAAGAAGGCGGCAGTAGATCGAGACGCTAAATTCACTAGGCACATGCAGCGCAACTGATCTGACCCGCCATCCATGAACGGCAACACCGATCATCATGCCGGAACACGGCTAGGCCGCTTGGTGACATGGCTTTGTTCAGTGGGTGGTGACTAACCACGGCCGAAGCCTACCACCAGTAGAGTTGTCACCTAGTTGGCACCACCCAGGGTCACGTGTAGGGTATCTCGAGGATACTTAATTCTCCTAAGGACGAAGGTGACTCGACCCCAAAATGTGCAATGCAAAACGACATATAAAGTAAACGTACTTTTCTACGTTTGAAATCTACAATTAATTTTAGATTTCAAACAGTTCTGACGCTCTTTTTAGTATAGAAGCTTCAATATACTTGAATGTAATAGCCATCGCGTAGTAAGCCTAGGGCACCGATAAAAATCGCATCATAGTTTAGTTTACAAACATGGGCGACGTCAGCTGCGTGCATCGATTCTGTACAATCGATGCGGCGGGCGCTCGCCCGCTGGTCGATGCGGCAGCGGCGCGTCACTAGCGTTATACTAAGTAGGGCTTTCACCACCGCGAATTTAATTCAAACCAAAAATACTTAGTTGCTTTTTTTATTATTTTGTAACAAGCTGGGGGTCGAGTCACCTTCGTCCGTAGGAGAATTAAGTACCCTCGAGATACCCTACACGTGACCCTGGGTGGTGCCAACTAGGTGACAACTCTACTGGTGGTAGGCTTCGGCCGTGGTTAGTCACCACCAACTGAACAAAGCCATGTCGCCAAGCGGCCTAGCCGTGTTCCGGCATGATGTTCGGTGTTGCCATTCATGGATGGCGGGTCAGATCAGTTGCGCTGCATGTGCCTAGTGTATGTAGCGTCTCGATCTACTGCCGCCTTCCTACCTAGGCAAGTATGCTCCATCGTAGATCTCATCGTCACTTACCATTAGGTGAGATCGAGATCAAACATTTGCCTATAATGTATAAAAAAAAATATGAAGTATTTTCTCGCGGGGCTAAATTGGCAGTATAGCGGATACATAGCACGCATGAGCCCGCAAGGATGGATGAATATTGTCACCAACTGGATTCCCATTGGAATTAGCTGATGTAGAAGCAGACCAGGGTGAAGATGGGGAAATAATTTCAACACCTTCAATATCTTGGCATAAAATAACATGAAGAATGTTGTTTTTTTTTCAGAGCATCGTCCTTCCCACTCCCACCAATCATTTTATAAATGAGAATGATAGTGCTAGCATGCTTTCTATGTAATCTTACGATTACATTAGGAGTTCCTGCTTACCCTACAGTGGTCGGTCGAAGGCGCGAGTCGCGACACGTCAGCTGCGTGCATCGATTCCCCGCAATCGATGCGGCGGCGGCCGCGGCCCGCCCGGTCGATGCGGCACGTCACTAGGCGGCGGTAGGGTTTCCGCGTGAACCTTTATGCTAATTATTGGAAATCGAAGATGTTATAACATTTAGAAAGTATACTCGTATAATTTATTTTGAAGTTTCATTAATATGTTTTTGCATTAAAGCTTAAGCATTTATTGCTGTTAGACGATAAATTAAATTACACTCTCCGTGTATATTTTATTAAATCTACCAAGATTTTAATTTAATTAAACTAAGTATGTAGGTACCTACTTAATTAATTTGTGAATCTTATTTTTTAATTATTATTGTTTTGTGCTGAAACAATAAAGATATATCTAACTATCTAAACATCACCGATTAAAATAAAAAAAAGTGGGAATCCCAATATTCTTTAATAAATAAAGGTGTTTAAGCATCGTCATGCATTTCGCCGATATGATTTTAATATAGAAAAAGTGTCCCCCTAACCAATTTCCGTGAAATATCGGTATTTTTTTTATTTTTTTTTTATTACATTATAGGCAAGCATTTGATCTCGATCTCACCTGATGGTAAGTGACGATGAGATCTACGATGGAGCATACTTGCCTAGGCAGGAAGGCGGCAGTAGATAGAGACGCTACATTCACTAGGCACATGCAGCGCAACTGATCTGACCCGCCATCCATGAATGGCAACACCGAACATCATGCCGGAACACGGCTAGGCCGCTTGGCGACATGGCTTTGTTCAGTGGGTGGTGACTAGCCACGGCCGAAGCCTACCACCAGTAGAGTTGTCACCTGGTTGGCACCACCCAGGGTCACGTGTAGGGTATCTCGAGGGTACTTAATTCTCCTACGGACGAAGGTGACTCGACCCCCGAAATTTTTATGTAGAATTAAATTTCAAATCACGTGGTTACATTCTATTCGCGATACATAGCGGTATCACTAACGTAGTTTACTAGCAAACGGTTTGCGGGACGAGCGATGAACGACGTTGTTTTTCTGTAGTCTAATAATTGATGAGCTTAGTATATTTATAGATGGCTTTAGTAAATGGCTACCTTATAGATAGAGGCACAAGTGAGTACATAGAGTTTGCGTTTACCTAGCTCCACCTACATTGTTCTCCTATATCCATCACAAGATAAGTAGATTCCACGCAAATATATAAATATCTCTTTTAGAAGAGTGACCATGTTTCTTGACCCTTCTTTTCTATAAGAATAACATTCCGAAAGGATGGTAGCATCAGTGTTGGAAATGCTATTGGGGCGAGATTATTCCCATTGAACCGGGCACATACCCCCCCTCAATATGAAAGGGTTTGGGTGGGACCGTAGTCCATCACGCTAGCGCAGAGCGTGTTGGTGAACTGTACACGGCGTTCGAAGAACTTGCAGGTTTCCTCAAGTTTGCCTTCACAGTGCAGCATGCTATAGTCATCATCCACATCTAAATATTCAAAACCTACCGGCTTCATAGTAAACACCCACTATTATTCACCAGTTTTTTTCATGAGTCCCAAGAAAAATAAAAGAAAAAATATTTTCTAAGGGCTTTGCGTAGTTAAAAATATCCTCTTCTTCGATCCAAGCTTACAGGAGTAACTAAAGTGAGAGGGTAGGTTGCATGTTTTTTCTTGCTAGGCTTACTGCAGTAAAAGGCTATGAGCGTGTGGTAACCCAGCTTTCCGTTCTGAGAGTGCCGGATTCAAAACGGGTAGAGGAAATCTTTGTGTGAAGCCCGGGAATGTTTATACCTCAGCCATGGTTGTTTACCCCAGTCCATTGTACTGCAAGCGTACATTGGGATCGTACAGATAGTGTGTTGACCTGGTAAATATGACTCCAGATAAAAATACAGTATTAGCGTACATTTACAAACTAAAAATTAACTTTTCATTACAATCTAGTCTCCAAAAATCGTGAGCGACAAAACACCTAAAAGGTCCGACCGCAAACGAGGCACCGTTAGTGGCACATGGCAGCCCCCCTCGTGACGTCATGCCCCCCCACGCGCCGTCCTCATTTTATCGATCGAAGCCTCCCCTCCCTCCCCTGTCGGCCACCCGTAGACTGCTCCAGCAGTTATTACGAAGCATGGGATTTCTTCGGGGTTTTCACCTTTGTACTTATGTTTCTACTAATGTGGTTTTGGCGATGTCTTTGAGACGTAGCTTTATTGGTCGTTAGCTACTTTTAATTTAAAGATTAATCCCTAATCCGTAGTTTAATCTTACCACTTGATGTTCACAAAATTGTAACTGATATGATGTAGCGTTATAGATTCAATTTTGAATCTATGGACATGAATAGGTATGTAATTGGAATACCAGATCGAATATCAGTCTAGCTATGTTCGAAAAGCTCATGGATACTTCCTTTCATGGTTCGCTTTGGCTCTGCGCCTTAACCCCCCAATGGTTGTCCCAATACTGACCCTTCTTTTGAGTCTAACTATAGGTTATCAAATAGTTAAAAAAACCCGAGAAAAATGGTTTAGTAGCTTTCTCGTAATGTTCGAATAAATATAACAAGCATTCATGAAACTCGTATCGAGGAGTCTCAATAGTATATTGCATATTTTTTCAATATATTTCATTTTTTGTACATAATATATATTAAAAAAATACATAGCCTAGTTAGAATTGTATAGTATTGTAAATTTTTGCCACGGTTTGCAAGATGGCGTGACCAAGTGCTTGATAAACTATCAGCTAATTTACCAGCGAGCACCGAAATAGCACTTAAATTAAATTTCAGAGTTACAAACATTTTTATCTGTGGCATTAAACTCTCGAGCCAGGCATGTTGCAAAATTTTCTGCATTTTTATATTTTTAACCGACTTCAAAAAGGAGAAGGTTCTCATTTTTTTTCTTTGTTTGTGTAATATTATTGTCTTGGTACGGTCTGCAACATAATATTGATTTGAAATATGGTCTGTTTCAATGTCAAAATAGCTAACTGTAATTATATCACTATAACCTTGGTGATATTGTCCGTATAAATGAAGCAAAGGGGATGAAGGGGGATTTGATCAAATAAGATCATAATGATTTAACCGAACTAAATTAAATTTTCCAGATACGCCCAGCCAACATCAAACGATAAAAGGCGACAATGTAAACAACTTGCCTCAACAGTCTTACTGCCAGCCCAGAGAGTACCAGGGTGCTCCACCTGCGCCTCAGGGCTCCGCAATGTACCCACACGGGCCTCCACCCCCCTGGGACGCACCATACGAACCAGCTGGGGATGTTTCTTGCTTGTGAGTCCCTCCCTGATGATGATTTCGTTCCTGGATACTTCCATATTCCTGTCATCTATACACTATCCTTATTATTCAATTCAATAAATTAAAATATTAATTTTATTTATAATTTTATTTCCTTTTGGCGTATATAGTGCGCCACATAATGTTTAATTAGTTAATGTTTTGTATTATTTCATGTTTCAATACAATTATGACTTTTTAATTTTATTTATATTGACGACATGTTCAGCTTTCTATGAAGACTCAAATTCATTCTCATTAACGTGACTTGTATTATTTATTCAAAACCAATATTAATTTCATGTATCATTCATATCCTCTCAACACCTTTCCTTACCCGTGGCTGCGTAGCAGTGGACTTGGTTTCTCATAGGTATTATAAACTTGTAAATAGCTTGTCGCAAAGGTAAAATAATGTAATATTTATACATAGTCGTAATATACTAATAAAAATTTGATTCGCAGAATATCTTTGCGACAAGTCAACTTAGATTGATAGGGGAATGATTTTTTTAATTTATGTCGGTCAACTGTGTAAAATGTATAGAGATTTTGCTCATAGATGTTATTTATTTCTATATAGACAGTATCCTTACCCGAGCTTTTGTTTTATTCCGCTACTGTGGCATCGATACTGCCTAAATCATTGTTTTGTATAGATAATGTTATGAGAACATTATTTTTAGCTGTAGGTAAGTGTTATTTTGTTAGCTTCAAGAGGCCAAGATGAATGTTAGACTGCTACCGCGCCCCATCCCTCCCTTTTTGTTTACCCCTACGCCCGGGCTGCAAATAGTTTTTGATTATATGATTTTATAGGTGCCTGCGAGATTACAGAACCCTTTGTTAATGTTGTTTACATTGTCGCCAGGTATGCGTTTTTACATAATAAGTTTGGTGTTCGAATTATTTTTTTAATATATTGGAGCTTGATCGAGAATACATAACTGAAATGCCTGATGCGGTGATTGTATTGATACCATTAAAACGTTGAAAAGTATTTATTTAATTTTTAATGTAAGCTATGTGTTTTGAAGCTCCAATATATCAATCGTAAAATGGCTAGATGGATAAATGTTAAATGAAAAACATTCTAGTAACAGTTGCATTATAAATACTTACTTATCGAATTTAATTTGAAATTATAATGCTCCTACTTATAAAATATATACTAGAATGTCTAAAACCATCATAACGAGAGTCAATATTTAGATATAAGTAAATTAATGTCTAGCTGATAGAACATACGATTCATTTTTGTAACAATCTAATTAATTTAACTAGCCTTTACATACATTTATATATTTTCTATATTCTAGACTGTTACTTAAATTTTACACTTTAAGGTTCTTCTGTTCATCATCATAATTATGATGATGGTGATGTTTATGTAAAGGCTATTCCGTGTAGTCTTCGATTAGCAGCATGTTTGTTGTCTATAGATGAACAGCTTGATAGAGACCGTCAAGCGTTTGTGATAAATGATGTTTTTGTTAAAGATACTTAGCAATTAACTAATTATTATTTGTTTTGTTACAGCGGCCCAGATTCCTCAGAGAGGCAGTGAGTATTTAACTTTTTAAAAGAGTACATTTATTGTGATTGAAAATCAGCAGAATTTTATTTAAAAAAGAGCAGCAGCTTTAGTGCTATGCTGAGATAGCCCTATGTGTACAGTTGTAACTTATTTTGCCATCCATCGTAAATTTGTCTTAGCTAATAGGGGAATATCTGCGGTCTTCATTTATTTCAGTTGACATTAAATCCATCCTTATGAATTATTTTGGTGGTACAATATATTTGTTTGGTTCCAGGCTGCAAGCGCAAGGAGGAAATGGTTTCGGATACGCTGCCTTCCCCGAAGAAGCCGCGTTTGGTTTTCACAGACCTCCAGCGGCGTACTCTACAGGCTATTTTTAAGGTCAGAACCTAGTTAGATTGCTAGCGATACGAGAATCGGCATATTCCCGAAATAGTACATGAGATTTAAGACTTAGGTAAATTAGCATATGACTATTACGATTATAATGTTGCTACCCTCGCGTCAAGACAACGTGGGCATTGAACTCCATTTTTAAGTTTGATATGTAGATATTTACTAATTTTACTACTATTCATTTCCCAGGAAACAAAACGACCGTCAAAAGAAATGCAAGTAACAATAGCAAGACAACTTGGCTTAGAGCCGACCACTGTTGGCAATTTTTTCATGAATGCACGGAGAAGGTCAATGGATAAATGGAAAGACGATGACGCGCCATGTTCAGATTTGGACCAGCAATGTGATGGAATGGATATGGACAGAGTTCCGAGCCTGGATTCAGCTGAGTCCGATGAGGAGCACGACGATCAAGATGACCATCTCTTGTGACGCCGTCTCGCTCACCAGCAACTATTAGTGCTATAAAAGACTTTTGGAGTTGAGGGTTCCCGATGTTCTCCTTCTGCTGTGTGATTTCGATTCATTCAATCTCCGGCTGTAAGAAGATCATGTTAGTCTTATCACTGGGGTATTTCCAATGCTTATCATTGATTCTGATCTGCAGTTTTAGAGTCTTCAGAAAGGCAGTTATCGCGCGTAGATCGTCCGTATTGTGGTCGTCTACATAATGCTAGCTATTGATAAAATATATTTTCAATGATGCATCACTTGCTGACAATTTCAGACTGCTCTTTCGAATTTCTTATTGTCAGATTGACAATGGACGAAAAAGTCTATTCTGTCCGTTGTACTTTTAATAATCCAATTATTTCATGACATTTGAAACCCTTTATAACTTCAAATGACATAACTGTACAGTTTAAAGTAACGCCGGTAAGTTAATGTTTAGTTTTAACTGGAACGTGATTATCGATTACTGTATCGATATTTATAGACGTTTAGTCTCGTAGTCCGTCTATCGATGTCGATGGAATTCGCGTCCTAGAATGATCTCTATATCAAACGTTACTAGTCAAACATGGTAGGTAACTTTTAGCTTTTATTTTGGAATGACAATATGTATTTTTTTAGTATAAATAACTAAATCGCTTAGAGATTTGGTGCATAAATATTATTTTGTCACCTGAAAAAAAGTACGGATTAAGAATTTGCATTGAAGACAATTTTTTTTAATGAAGAATCATTTGCTGGTCTATTACAAATAGTTAATTACGTCAGATGATTAGTCTACACCACGCTTCATCTATGTGCGACTTTTATTATTTTTAAAAGTTGCAACATTTTGTTTATCTTTTATTTTTAATTTTTAGTTTACCTTTGTGTTGAACTTGCAAATTACAGACATTCCAATTTCAAAAGAAGTCCGATAATTTGGTGTGTCTATAAAAATCTTACTTAATTTTACTTTTTCTTGGTCCGTGTGCGGTACGAGATTTTAAGTCATCCAGGTATATCCTCACGGTATAATGTCCATGGTCATTGTTAATTATACCATGAGTATTTTTTTTTAAATTATGCGCCTTTTCGATAGCGATTTATAAGATTAGATAATTCTAAACGTTGGCATAATGGTGGAATTTTCTAATGTAGTGAAAATATCCGATTAAATCGGATCCACATTTAACATGTTGTTTTTATGAATGAATACGTCACATGATTTTGATAAGTTATCAAGAATTAATATTAAAAACTTCAGTAGGCGTATAGATAATAAAGTCGGACTCAGATTGGTACAGTAGCTGAATGCAGTTTCACTGGACACTGCCTCTGGCAAGCCACTGCATCAATGTACATAGTTTACTGTCCAGTCCACTGTCCGGCCTCCAGCGCTGGATCGGAGTAGAATAGCTACCGATTTTCAATCCAGAGGTCCCCCGCACTCCTTGCACTCCTTGCTAGTATCATTGGATTTATGTAAACGTATCACATCAGTCACTGGCTGGAGTTTAAAAAAAGAACAAACTCAAACGAGTCCATTGGCTCGACAAATGGGAACGATGCAATCCAGTCCGATAACTGGCGTCGTTTTTAAGCGCGAAAAATGTTAATTCGACTTTTAAAAAAAACGTGACCGACACATGACATTGTAATGTACTTAGTCTTATTTCTTTTTAAACTATGAGGCAAAAGAAATATTTTTTTTTAAGATGAGTTAATTTTTTTTTAATTTGACATTACTATTTGAAATCGTGTGACGTCAAATTCTCTAGTCATCAGATCTCTTAGACATTCCATTTTATTTATTGACGGCTGAGTAAGAACATTGCAAGCAAGTTTGTGTGTGATATTAACTAGTTCTAACTTAGATGATAATGAAATGTATTTATTTAAGAGCTTCTTCAAAGTTAAGTCTAGTCTGATTTGTGCAAACGTAGTTAAATAATGACAGATGCTTGGTGGCACGTTCGATGTTGGAGTTGCACTGAGCGAGCCATGTTTAGAGTTAGTTAATTGAGGTAGCATTCTTTAAGAACCCTTAACATGTTTAATGTGGTAAAATACCCAGTATAGGGTAACATAACCTTATTATGACCAGTTCATTTGTCTATTAGTTCTTCGTAAATAAATATCGCCAGACGAACACATCAACTATACGGTCCCACACTAAGCAACGCTTGTATTTTGGGTACCGCACAATGGACTGAGGGCGAACTCAGTATATAATACTTATACAGATAATAAATATCTATGACTCGGGTACAAACATTCGTGCTAATCCCATAAAATTTGTCCCTGTCAGCATTCGATCCCGGGACCCGCAGCACTGAATGTAGGGTCACTACCCACTGAAATAATCAGATCATCAATATATGTATTAGAGACAGCATCCTTGAGGTAGTGATGTATAGCTTTCAACAAAAATGTTCCTCGAACTTTGAGAGCAAGTTAAACATAAAAAATAAGAAGAATGTTTTATAAAATGTAAGACTTATTAAGTATGTATTGAAGGCAATAAAATTATGTATTTATTTGCAATTAACTGTCCCGGCGAGCTTCGTACCACCTCAGAATCAAATGTATGTGAAAATAAATTAACCATTTTTAATTGTAATCTTTTCCCACGTTTCAATAGTTATTCTGCTATTCGAGGCGGAGAAAAACTAAAAAAAAACAAAGATGATCAAAATCAGCCCAACCATTCTTGAGTCACAAATGGTGTAACTAACACGACTTTCTTTTATATATATATAGATGAGAATACATACTCAGTTATTGCTATTTTATAACGTTCAATTTATAACTTGTAAATATGATTATAGGTAGTGTACTGACAAGCTAAAGTCAGCACGCTTGCTCAGTGTGAAACCGACAGAGGACAGCCCTTTTACTAACTAGATCACTGTCAAATTTGCAATAATTAGTTGCAATGTTTACGCAAACTAAACAGCTAATTATTAATAGCGTTTAGGTAACAACTGCGGAGTATATAATGCCTGTTTTATTTTAAAGTTAAATAAAAAATAAGTGCGTATTTAAGTTAAGTAATAAGTAGAGTTTATTTATTTATACATTTATTTCTGAAACAATTGCTAGTCCTCAATATTTTAACCACCAAAGATATGTTTAGTGCAATTTTGTTGAGATAAGTTTAAGTTAGTTACAGGCTTGAGTTGTAATATTTCTTTGTCAAAAGATAAGGTTTTAACGGTACAGGTACGTTAGAAGCATTTTTGTTTTTAAAAAGGGATGGAATTTCAAGATTGTACCGATTAAACCTTTTTTCTACGTGTTTCTTACATGTTGACTTACCCCTGTGCATAGACATGACAGGTGGATTATGAGGTATTAAAAAAAACAACCGAATTGAGAACATCCTCCTTTTTGAAGTCGGTTAAAAATGCAATGTTACCAGTGCTAGTTTTTTTTTTATAAAATGTAATCTGACGTTTATAACTTGAGTTATTTAAATATTCGTCAAAAAGCTACAATGTACCCCTTTTATAGAGGTTTTAATTCATTTTACAATGCCATTGGAAAATTGAAGAAAGCTTCCTATAAATTTGCGAGATAATTTTGACGTGAGAAAGAAATAAGTGGTATTTAATTTACTTACCTTGGACTTTTTTAAAGAAAAATCATACATTCCATTTTAAAGTGTTTTTTTTGTGAGATCACGCCCATAGACTCAAATGTTTTTTTTTGTGAGATCACGCCCATAGACTCAAATGGAACTAGATATCCCGGCGTAAATAAGCCATAACACAACATACGGAACAAAAAATATGCATAATTACCTTCAAATTTCCAGTTCAAGAATACACGTACCTACATCACTGTTTTTTTATTAATTCTAAGAACGTATTGGTTTAATTAAAAAAAAAATATCAGAAATAGTCGGCATTGGTATACATTTTTAAACGTTTTTTTTTTATGTTCCGTCAAATATGTATTTCCATTTCTGGTCCAAAATGTAATTTAAGAAAACTTACGTGGAAAATTACGCACAAAAAGTCGTTTTCTGGAACTGTGTCTCTACAATCTGTCGTTGAAAGACGCTTTCCACATATCTGTTTAACAAAAAAAAAACAAGATTAATTCTGCACGATCGCGATCGCCTGAACTTAGTAGTAATACTTGAATAAGAACAACAGAGCGAACCATTTATACTCGACATGGCGGTCGCACTGCCGTGCCCCCAGGGGCTCAATTCTGCTAATTTAAAACGCTTCAGTGGAGTGTCGATAGCATGTCGATTGAATGATTTTGTACATTACATTTGGTAGTCTACTAGCTTTTTAAGACCAGCGGCTTTCCACTGACCAGCCATTCAACTGCCATAAAACTATTTCGTATTCTGTACTTCAGTCGTGTATCAATATAATGTAGCTAAGTAATGGTATTCTGCTCGTTATCTGACGTTTCTAGCAGTCGACACACAACCATTGACACTGAAATGAGACTCCATCAAGACAACATTAAAGTTTTAGCAGATTAGCCAATCTGTCACAGTCGTAATGGAACCTCAATAGTGTGTCGCTGGAATGGCAATAGTATGTCATTTTATTTAAATTAGCAGAACTGGGCCCCAGACTACGTTGTATTTGTTTGAATACCGTACATATAATGTTCACACATTTAAGCACTCATTTGGGCTTTATATACATGAAAGTAAGCTCAATAGGGAACTGTATGTATCCAAAGTTTTATACCTTTGTCCTACAGAACTTCGCTTGGTTGGTTCGTTCGTACGACAATACAAAAA
Source organism: Pheosia tremula (assembly GCA_905333125.1). Classification (NCBI taxonomy): domain Eukaryota; kingdom Metazoa; phylum Arthropoda; class Insecta; order Lepidoptera; family Notodontidae; genus Pheosia; species Pheosia tremula. The sequence goes on from HG995420.1 coordinate 784,671, forward strand.
TAACTAATATTTTTGTGTATGTATAGATAGTTTTAAAAGTTGCGCTTTCTGATTGTAAATAGTTGGTGATTACATGTAAGATTATATGTACATTTTACAAAGATTCAAGTGTATTATTTATGACTTTGACAATTCCATTACTTCTTGTGCCATAGAAATAATTGTTTTTTTTATTACACTATAAGCAAGTATTTGATCTCGATCTCACCAGACGAGCACACCAACCGCACGGCCTAAGAAATGGGTACCGTACAATAAACGAGGGGTGGTCCCACTATAATCATACTCATACAGAATTACTCAGAAATGGTATAATAACCCTTAAGCTTGTGTTTCTTTATCGCATTCTTAATCATTACGTGAAGTTAGAATTTTGATAATATGTCAATAAAAAAAAATACCCACAAAGAATCAATAAACAATTGTTGTTTTGTTGGTATTTTTTTTGTAAATTGACGTATCAAAAATATCTCATAATGATTATGAATACGCTAAAAAATCGCAGGTTCAAGTTCAATCCATTGAGATTAGGTACAATGCAATTGGTAAATTACTATCACCTCTGTAGCAGTCGTCAGCGGAATCATGTCTCCAAGACAGAATCTTTTCGAGAAATTATTCGTAATGGAAATTACTGTGAATGGTTAAATAAAAAAAAACAGTTTTTTTTCACTTTATTTGCATTTATAGAAAATCATTATGGCAGGCAACACACGCAACACGTCTATCCTACTGCGATAAATACCTACAGGATGCTGTACCCCGGGGCGGTCGGAGCCGCAACACGCTTGCAAGAGATAGAGTCACGCGATAAATAGAGAAGCACCATTACCATATTTTTTTTATAACGCATAAAATGCAGCGGTGTGCGCGCTGAAGAGTACTTTATTACTTTGTAGCAAGACTCGCGTTTCATTTAAATGACTGCAGTGTGTAATATCTGTTCTTAAAAATTAGATAATCTGTGTGCAGATTTTACGTTTATATTGTTACCCAATAGATGGCGCTGTTGATATTTATTTGGTGCAAGTTACAATTTCCATTTCAACTCAACCGCATAGAAATCAATAAACCACGAGTTTTTACCTAAACTTCAGTAAACTAACCGCAGAGGGAGAGAGAGAACCCAAAGCTAGGATTTTGCGCAACTAATGCCATTTCGATAGGTTCATCCGGTTTACTCGGGTCGGGAATTAATAATAGACGGGCGAACACACTGATTGTACGGTCCCAAACTAAGTAACGCTGTATTACGGGTACCGTACAATGGACTGGGGGCGAACCCAGTAGGTACCTATATTATTAATTTAACATTAAATACGTATTAAACATCATGACATAGGTACAAAAATGTATTTTCTTTGGGAATGTCATTTTTATAACCTACTGTTGGCCCTGTTAAGGTGGAAGCTCAGGGTCAGGGCGCGAAATTCAAAATGTCAATGGTTTTTATTTTTTTAATCCGATACAATACCATAAGGTTTGTAATAACCGCTACTTTTATTAACTTTATGGTGTTGTATGACTTTAGGTATTTTTTTAAGCAAGCTTAATACATCGAGATATCCAATGCAGAATGCTAATGTCGCAAAACACTAAATTACATCGTAAAGATGTCCAAATTTTTCGTAAAAAAATAAAAACCATTGACATTTTGAATTTCGCGCCCTGACCCTGAGCTTCCCCCTTAAAAGATTTTACTACTATTGCTAAACCTTATATAGAGTTGTGGTTTAAAATATTGCAAATTCTGCTTAACCTGTTTTGTAAATGATGCTCGATTTACACGAGGAGGTAACATGTAGCTATGTATATATTAGAAGGCTTGGGAATTTTCGGAAATCTATTTCGGAAGCTTGTCATTTCTGTTTTCACGCGTACGCGGTAATTGTTACTTTCGTCCTTTCCTCGTGTAGACCGTGCATAAGAACTTTGCGCAAGAAATGCCCAGTACGAATGGCTGACATTGTTTAATCTTTTATTTTTGTAATTCTGTTAATAAGGTACAAGTTGCTGAAATTCATAGATACGTGGTAACCATCGCAAATGCCTGCTAGCGACATCTAGCGCAACTAAAAGTTAACATTTCCTTGCCTAGAATCCAACAAGATAAAATCCTCTGGTTTCGTTCGTCCACGATACTTATCTAGGAACGTGCGACGTTCGATTCCCATCAAAGAACATTTCAAAAATTTTTTTTTGTTTTTTTTTTACTGGACTGACACCGCCCTTAGTCCTATTATAAGCATTGTTTAGTTTGGAACCATACAGTTGACCTATTCGTATGGCGATATTATCATATCATATCTATGTCATAGATATAGGATCATTTATATCGACAAACATTAAATATAATCTATGATCATAGAATAAATTTAAGCTACTTTATGATATAAATATGAAGTCCAAGATCTATGACATAGATATGATCACATTATAGGCTTGTTTTGCATAAAAAATAGAGGCATGGCGCTATCCATATATGTTGCTCCTTTGTTCCCAACTAGAGTCTGTAACATCGATTGATCCCAACTCAACCTATAAATTATCTGTACATAACACAAAGGCGACCCATTAACTTCCAAACCTCGCTACGTGCCGCTTAACTCATCAACTCGCGTTACAAGTAGCCTAGAGCTAAATTCATATCTTTTCACTTCCCCAAGACAAAAGCCTTTGACGAAATGCTCCGGACTACTGAAAAATATACAAAAGGTCACTAGAGCTTAAAGCTGTGCGATAGAGACAGCGATATCTGAGCGACAGAAGGTGGGAGAGAGATGGACAGCTGAAAATCAATTTATTAGGCCGTGACGTCACGGCGCACGCAAGCGCATTGCGTGCGTTCCCGGGATTGAGTTGCTGGTGGGGGAAGAAATTCCCTGAATTCGGGGAAAAGTTGGTGATTTCATAATAGAATTTTTATTCGTTTACAAAATACTTTGTCAAAAACACTTTGTAAATTAATTATAAATCCAAAAATACTGTGTTTACATTGAACATTTTGAAAGTAGATGCAATAGTAGTTTATTTTTAATATAGTTTTCTTAATTGTTTATACGACATTAAATAAATAATAAATTTGATTCCTAATTTCTATGCTTAAAATGTACAAGGATTTAAAATAGAGGGTCATTAGTTTTTGTATCCTTATAGTAATTTAATATTCTCACTAAAAGTCACTACTGTCTAAAGTTACGATGGAAATAAATCATAACCTATTCAGAGGCTGACATAAACACATAAATCACATCGGTAACGAATAAACAGAGTTGTAAACTCGCAAATACATCTCAAACACAAATAAAAAGTGCATCCAACGTAAACAGGCCCAAGACTAAACAGCAACGAAAATAGAACGAACACAACGTGCAGTGTACGTTTTAGCGAGTGGCAACACTACGCTCATCTGGGCGGCCCGAAATAGTGGTACTAGGAGGCGTCAGTACTCGCGACGGTGGCCGCCACACCGTGCGCGCGATGGCGTCCGTCGCAGCATGGCTGCCGTTCGCCAGAGCTGCTGCCATCGGATGGGTGCCCATCGCGACACACCCCCTCCCACCCCCGCCGGTCCCGAAAGACCGCCGCCGCGCCGAAGACGAAAAACTCCTCATTAACGTCTCCGGGCGACGCTTCGAGACATGGCGAAACACTCTCGAAAAATACCCGGACTCTCTACTCGGGTCCACGGAAAGAGAATTCTTCTACGACGAAGACAGCAGAGAATACTTCTTCGACAGAGACCCGGATATATTCAGGCACATTCTAAATTACTACCGGACAGGAAAACTGCATTATCCCAAACACGAATGCTTGACTGGATACGATGAGGAGTTGGCGTTCTTCGGAATACTCCCCGATGTGATAGGCGACTGCTGTTACGAGGATTACAGGGACAGGAAGAGGGAAAACGCAGAAAGACTCATGGACGATAAATTAAGTGAAGCGGGTGACCAGAGCTTACCGCAATTGACTGACTTACGGCAGAAAATGTGGAGGGCTTTCGAGAATCCCCACACATCGACTGCCGCCCTGGTATTTTACTATGTCACCGGCTTCTTCATTGCCGTGTCCGTGATGGCAAACGTTGTGGAGACTGTCCCATGTGGACATAGACCAGGAAGAGCGGGTACATTACCCTGCGGCGAGAGATACAAGATCGTGTTCTTCTGTTTGGATACAGCTTGTGTGATGATCTTCACAGCTGAGTACCTGCTTCGATTGTTCGCGGCCCCTGACAGATGTAAATTCGTGAGATCAGTCATGTCAATCATCGACGTGGTTGCTATACTGCCATACTATATCGGATTGGGGATTACTGATAATGACGATGTGTCTGGAGCGTTCGTTACCCTGAGAGTGTTTAGGGTGTTTCGTATTTTTAAATTTTCGAGGCACTCCCAAGGTCTACGCATCCTTGGTTATACACTGAAGTCATGTGCGAGCGAGCTCGGCTTCTTGGTCTTCTCGCTGGCTATGGCGATTATCATTTTCGCAACTGTTATGTTTTACGCCGAGAAGAACGAGCAAGATACCAACTTCACATCGATTCCCGCCGCTTTCTGGTACACGATTGTGACGATGACAACACTAGGGTGAGTACCAAAGATTTTTTTTATTAGTTTGAATATGGAACTCAGATTAATCCTCTATAATACCGAACAGTTCTTTTTTAAAATGATCTGGCAATGGTATCGGTACTTTTGTACATGCATCATGATGAATTTGATGGTGTTTTTACAAGGTATACTAGGACGATTAACTATTCGATCCAAACCACGTAAGTCGTAAACAACACTAAGTAAAAAAAACATGAGTCTTGCGCATTTCTGCCACCTGTCGACGCCATTTAATATGAACGTGGGAAAATAAGTGTCATGGCGGTCATTCGGGGTCCGTAAAATGTTTAGCTTGAATCATTGATGTTTTTATACCGTTTTCATTCCGTTTTTTTCGACGTTTCGGTAGGAATTGGAGTCTCGGGAGTCTAACGCCGTGTAGGCCACAAATCGCTCGATAAATACTGTGTTATTATTTAATTATTATGTTCGCCGCGTCTCTTGCGGCTTATAACCAATTCCCAAGCCGATACCTTTGTGTGTCAAGAATTAAATTACGTATTTATATATTTAAGAGTACTCTATGTAATGGAGAATGTTAGAGATATTTTTTTTATAAAACATGAAAGGATTCCTTTGTTCGATTCCAACTGGTCAACGCTGAATAAGGAGGTTTATTCTCATTATCGATAGCTGGTTAATTAAACTGATACACCATTTGTGTCTTTATAATTGTATTTATTTTTATTTTTAAACACAGAACGAATTGTCTTTTTTGTAGCACACACCATAGAGTCCAGATTTTCACACTGGCTTACATTTGTTTTTTTTTTATATTTGTACTAAATAGCACAATTTATATCTACGTTTTGCATATCAAAATGCTTTGTGAATAAGTGCTACTGAATACCGTTCAATATTTCCTACAGCAAAAAAAAAACTTTAAAAAGAAGTAAATATTTTGTATGATCTATTCGTATAAATAACTAGCTATACCGGCAAACTTCGTATCGCCTTAGAATCAAATGTATAAGAAAATGAGCACAACTTTTTTCATAAAAATTAAGATTATTGTATGAAGATAACAATGTTTACAAGGAATTGAGAATTTTAACAGAATATACAGGGTAAATCGGAAGGGGTGTACTAAGTCTTGAACCTGCGTTTCTTAAGCGCAATTATAATAATAATATGAAGTCCTACAACTTACCGTTGAAGACAGAATTTGAATACGTCATCTTGAAAAAAAAAAACATTATTTTGCTTTCATAAAATCACAATTATCACATTGCTGGGATTTTTTTTTAATATTATATATTTTATTTCACAGTCGACATATTGAACTATACGCTATTAAGTAAAAAATATATATCAAAATCGATTCATACACTAAAATGATATGCGCCGTCACCGAGAAAATGCGTCGAATCGATAACATGTTCCTTTTTTTCCCGCCTGCTAAAATGCGCAAGATTTGATAGTAGTGAACTCATCATCACCAACGTGCGGAGAGCTGCCTATTAGATGATCTTCAAGTCGCCTTTCACGGCATCCAGAGATAGGCTAGCTGTGATATTCACCCGGTACTGGAATATGTACAACACAGAAATTCATTATTTACAAATTCCCTTTACAATAGCTTTACAGTGCTTTTATGACTGGTAGAGTCCCACTACACATTAGCATACTCTCCGTTGCCTTCAATCCCTTTGTGACTATTAATTGCGTGTTATGAACGAAAGCATGTTTTCGATGGATCGCCAACATTGTGATAAAGCACGCTCCCCCAATAACGGGGGGGAGGGAGGGGTGATGTTTGAGTATTACCTGAGCATGGGTAAGTACGTTAAATTGGGATTTCTAATCGATAGAACATCGCGCTTATTACACTTTTAAGTACTTATTTTTAAGTAACGACTTCCATTACTAACCTAGGTGCGTAAGTAACAAAGATTATACAGACTGTTTCAGAATATACTAAGCCTGGACCTGGGCTTCGTTAGCGCATTTGAAATTATTAGGTGGAGTAAGTCAATTTTTATTTTCTTTCTTCTTAGTCCTCCCGAGACCCTGGTGCTATAAAGCACCCAAAATTTCGCGAAGGTAAAAAACATAAAATAAACGCGATCAAATTCGTAAAATTTGTTTTATTTGAATGTGTAGTATTCGCGTAGATAAACGAAATCAATTCATTCTTAGTTCAGTTATAGGGGATTTTTTTTTATAAATTACATATCTAATTCTGACTTTTTTTTATTTTTTTTTTTCAAGCAAGTATTTGATCTCGATCTCACCTGATGGTAAGTGCCGACGAGATCCACGACGGAGCATACCTGCCCAGATAGGAAGGCGGCAGTAGATCGATACGCTACATTCACTAGGAACATGCAGCGCAACTGATCTGACCCGCCATCCATGAATGGCAACACCGAACATCATGCTGGAACACGGCTAGGCCGCTTGGCGACATGGCTTTGTTCAATGGGTGGTGACTAACCACGGCCGAAGCCTACCACCAGTAGAGTTGTCACCTGGTTGGCATCACCCAGGGTCACGTGTTGGGTATCTCGAGGGTACTTAATTCTCCTACGGACGAAGGTGACTCGACCCCAGACCCCCGACTTCACATAATTAGAGAAGAGAAGCGCACGTTCAAGGAATAATATACCCTTTCTGAACCACACTGTACAATGGTATATTACATGTTTGAAACCATAAAACTTACCCCACTTCTGTCGCCGCCATTAATTCCGTCTATCCAACAAACACTATGATATAACATCAAATAAGAACTTATTTGTTTCCGCGAGCACAATAGCTCGGAAAGGAAATAGGACAACTTTTGCTATAACCTATACTTTTATTCATCGGTATTTTGAAACTACGAAACTGGGTTATACATTGGTAATATTGATTCTTCTATACAATCAGCAAGTATCAGCTAAATATGAGGCTACCCTAGTCCTTACTATGACGCTAGGACGTCAACCACCTCAGTCCTCCCGTACCCACAGTTGCTGTAAAACAGCCGAAACGTCGGGAACATAAACAAACATAAAATAAACGTGATAAAGGACGCCATTTTTATATCATCATGTCACATCCATTATTTTATTTATAAAGTGTATTTATTGAATGTGTTTTTGCTATTACTTGATATTGGTAAAATACTCACTAAGTTGTGAGTGCGGCCATATTCATAACTAGCTGTTGCCCGCGACTTCGTCCGCGTGGTATTTAACAAAGACTAAGCCGTTGGCAACAGCCTGCTCGCGTTCTGATCCCGCGGGATGCATTGCAGATTGTTGCTATCAAACTTTAATCAGGCGCAGCGCTGCAACATTGGTTTTATTTTTTTTTCGAGAGATCATTTTTTTTTTCTAAAATAAAAGTAGCCTAAGTTACTCCTTGTTACATCAGCTATCTGCCAGTGAAATTCCCGTCAAAATCGGTCCAGCCATTTCAGAGATTACCCGGAACAAACAGACAGACAGACAGACAGACAGACAAAAATTTTAAAAAATGTTGTTTCGGTATAGGTAACGAGTATACATCCAAATGCACTTAGTAAAAAGCGGTTATTTTAATATTACAAACAGACACTCCAATTTTATTTATATGTATAGATGTATAGATATCAATTTTACTTCATCGCATCTCATTTCGTAAAGAAAGAAGAAGAACGTGATAGAATCCCTAAAATTTGGTTTATTTTAAATGCGCGTAAATATAAGAAACTAGCTGCGCCCCACGGTGTTACACGCGATTAATAAGTGTACATTTTACCGGGATAAAAATTAACCTATGTGCTACTCCAGATTATAATCTATCTCCGTGCCAAATTTCATCCAGCTCCGTTCAGCCATTTTGTCGTGATTGAGTTACAAACATCCATCCATCCAAACTTTCGCATTTATTATATTAGTGGGATAAATCGGGAAAATTATTATAATTTTTCACTAGATACAAAAGCTTAGCATTACATAACTCGATGGGCATGTGAAAGTCGTATACTTTCAACCTGGTCACCCGTTTGACCGTTATTTAATAGTCATGAAGGTAAATTGAGAGTCTCGGAGGGGAATTTACCCAGCAGGAGTGGGGTGGGGGCTGTAACAAGCCCGGACGAACGTAGTTTGCTTAACCGGATTGCTGGTCTAGTTATAACCTTGAGTAATTGGACGTTAGGGGTTGTTATTTTAAGGGATGGAAGGAAAATATGGGGGAATGGATTTGATAATCACAATAACATAATACATACACATAAACTATACGGGCCCAAGCTAAGCAACGCTTGTATTATAGATACCGTACAATGGACGGCGAACGATCGCGGTATATACAAATTTATATAGATACTAGCTGTTGCCCGCGACTTCGTCCGCGTGGTATTTAACAAAGACTCAACCGTTGGCAACAGCCTGCTCGCGCGTTCTGATCCCGCGGGACGCATTGCAGATTGTTGTTATGAAACTTAATCGGGCGCAGCGCTGCAACATTGGTTTTAATTTTTTTTCGAGAGAACCTATTTTTTTTTTCTAAAATAAAAGTAGCCTAAGTTACGCCTTGTTACATCAGCTATCTGCCAGTGAAATTCCCGTCAAAATCGGTCCGGCCATTTCTGAGATTACACGGAACAATCAGACAGACAGACAAAAATTTTACAAAAGGTTGTTTTGGTATAGGTACCTACCGTGTATACATCCAGATGCATTTAGTAAAAAGCAGTTATTTTAATTTTACAAACAGATACTCCAATTTTATTTATATGTATAGATATATATATATGTATAGATTAAAACTCTATGACTCGGGTTCAAGCATTCGTGCTCATAACACTAAGTTGGGATTCGAATCCGGGACTATCGGCACAGAAACCAGGGTCACTACCAACTGTGGTAATCAGGTCGCCAAGGTCGCCAAGGTTGATAAAGGTGAACCTAACTTTGAATGATAATTATCTATAATATTCTATCACATTTAAGCCTGTGTTCCCCAAAGGGGTACACAGAGGTGCACTATAGGTACCCACATTTCCTATACTACCGGGCACACCCCGACTCATTTGGAAAGGGATTAGGCACATATAGACCTCCACGCTGACCCAATGCGAATTAGCGAACTTCACACGGCTATCAAAAGCACTGTGCAAGTGTCTTTACACCGTGATGATCATTAATTGGAAATTAGATTCGCAGACAATATCTTAAATCTAGGCGTACCTTAAGCTGTTTATTATAAACTAGCTGTTGCCCGCGACTTCGCCCGCGTAGTATTTAACAAAGACAACCGTTGACAACAGCCTGCCCGCCCATTCTGAGCCCGCAGGAAGCATTGCAGGTGTTGCTATCAAACTTAATCAGGCGCTGCGCTGCAACATTGGTTTTAATTTTTTTTCGTGAGATCCTATTTTTTTTCTAAAATAAAAGTAGCCTAAGTTACTCCTTGTTATATCAGCTATCTGCCAGTGAAAGTCCCGTCAAAATCGGTCCAGACATTACAGAGATTAGCCGGAACAAACAGACAGACAGACAGACAGATAGACAGACAGACAGACAGACAGACAGACAGACAGACAGACAGACAGACAGACAGACAGACAGACAGACGGACAGACAGACAGACAAAAATTGTAAAAAATGTTGTTTCGGTATAGGTAACGTGTATACATCCAACTGCACTTAGTAAAAAGCGGTTATTTTAATATTACAAACAGACACTCCAATTTTATTTATATGTATAGACTATTCATATTTTCCCTACAACAAACAATATTACGAAATGACACCAATTTCACGATCCAGGTACGGCATCGAACCTTGGAGGGTTTGACGCACAAACAAGCATTGACCCACATTTGAGCTGTGATCGCATCGCTTATTTCATAAGAAATGTATGACAGGGGATTTTTCCTACTGTTTTTCAGGCCATCTAATAGAGAAACAAGTTATTACGTTTAAACCAGGGATTCCCAAACTATTATAGGCAAAAGCCCCCTTTTCCAAAATGAGCTGATACCTCAGACCCCCATAGACAAATTACTTTAAAAATCCTATCTCTAGTTTTTTTTTCCTTTTGATACAAAATAATAATTTCATCTTGTACGAACTTGTGCACGCTTATCGACTTGTTGAGTTTTTTAAAAGTACAACTATAGTTCTTCCTACTGAAATATTAGTCATTCTTATAACAAGTTGATACACGTATATAAAACTTATACTGTATCTTGAAAGTTTCAAATAAGAACTTGTGTTAATTAATAGGGGTCGATTGTAGGCCTCCTTGACCCTCAAAATTAGTTTTCATTTATGTCGACTCCTGGGAAACCGATTTCGATCGATTGGGTCGATATCAACCACTTTGACCACCAAAAATACACCAACCGCACGACCAACAAAAATACAGGTTTCCATCTTTCCTTTCACGAAGTGTTATGAATAAAGAATTTTGAAGTACTTCTTCGGGCAGATTGGCTGTAGGCGTTGGGTATTTTATGCCCGTATAAGAAAGGGTTACCCTATCAGGTACGCTTTGAAGGTAAACACAACCAACGGTCGAGTGTAACCGCTCTGTTGTTTAGACGTATCGACTTTTAGATTCGGCTATTGAAAAATAATTAAGTTTTAAACAATCTACATGCGGTTATACCATCTATTCATCTATACATATAAATAAAATTGGAGTGTCTGTTTGTAATATTAAAATAACCGCTTTTTACTTAGTGCATTTGGATGTATACACGTTACCTATACCGAAACAACATTTTTTAAAATTTTTGTCTGTCTGTCTGTCCGTCTGTCTGTCTGTCTGTCTGTCTGTTTGTTCCGGCTAATCTCTGAAATGGCTGGACCGATTTTGACGGTACTTTTACTGGAAGATAGCTGATGTAACAATGAGTAACTTAGGTTACTTTTATTTTAGAAAAAAAATAGGACCTCACGAAAAAAAATTAAAACCAATGTTGCAGCGCAGCGCAAAAAAACAACCGAATTGAGAACTTCCTCCTTTTAAAAAGTCGGTTAAAAAAGACAAGCCCGCCGAGTTTCTAGCTTGATAATCTTCACTCTCTCTCTTTATAATCTCTCGATCTCTTCAGTTCAGGTCTCCACCGTTACGGTAGTCTAGTTAAGAAAATAATCGCCCCTATGCCTAAACGAATAGATTATTTGACTTTGACTTTATCCATGATAAGTCCACAAGGGGTCGTGTTTTTATAACACACAAGCTTCAAAGTTCAATGTCCGCAGTGTTTATTTGTTCAACGGAACCGCAGAGGCAGAGGATCTTATAATGATTTATATTTAATCATCCCGCTGATGCCGGTATAGCCGGAAGCGATGGCCCGATGACTGACAACCGAAGGTCAAGATAAAAATGCGTTTAAAACGAAACCCGACATATTTACATCGGTGTAGTTCCTGAGATCAAAGTGTTAGGAAAATGGTGTTGGGTTGAATACTACTTGGCTATGCTCGAAGTAGTATCTAGTGTTTTATTGAAAATAAATGAGATATTGTAATATATTATAATAATATCGACAGACGAACACACCAACTATGCAACGCTTGTATTACTTGTTTCGTACAATGGACTGAGGACGATCCCAATACATAATACTTATATAGATTGAAATAAAACTAATTTTTCGGATTTTATCGCGTTTATTTTATGTTGTTACGTTCCCGAGTTCCTAGTGTCATAGTTTGACGGGGGTACCCTCATATTTAGTTGTTACTTGCGGTCCGATCTACGCAAACTGCGCAAACTCCGTCAAACTATGACACTAGGACGTCAACCACCTCAATCCTCCCGTGACCATGGTTGCTGTAAAGCAGCCGAAACGTCACGAACGTAATAACATAAAATAAACGCGATAAAATCCGAAAAATTAGTGTTATTTCAATGTGTAGTATTCGCGTAAATATAAGAAATCAATACTTATATAGATATTAAATATCCATGACCCGGGTACAATTATTCGTGCTCATCACACAAAGTTTGACCCTATCAAGATATAATTATTATTTTTTCAAAAATTTGTCTTTGAAATTGATTGTATTCCTTGGACGCTTTTTCATTTGTATGCAGATCATACAAAATATACTAATCCGATTTCAATACAGATTGTACTATAAGGTATAATAGTGATAGATATGTATTGTTAGGTATAGGCATATATTAGCGGTAGGTGTGTATATAGGTACATACTATTATGAAACGACCATGAGAGGATGGGACTGCAATACGTACATTTAAATTAGAATGTTAACAATATCGTCTGATCCTGAGGCCAATCATTATACCTACTAGGTAGCTCGGCCATTTCCAGTTGACCTTTCGCGTTAAACCTTAACCGTACCCAAGTGTAAATTTCCAATGGTTATTAATTTTAAACAGTCTGGAGGCCCGCCAGAAGTGGTCGCCGTTGCTGTTACCACGAACACTAGCGTGACAATTTATATATATTTTAATTTTGTTAGTTCGACTGCATAATAAATTATTAAATCACCTATACTTTTAAGTTTATTTTTCTTTTGGTGGCTTTTTAATGGTTTGTATAGCTACAAGTAATGTTAAGAAAACCAGATTATATGTTTATTTTTTTATTTTATTTGTTTGGTACTTGAATCTTTCCTGAAAATTGTCATATGGCCGATTTTAACAACGGAATATTTGGATTTTTTCTGTTATACACAGTGATTTTTTAATATTTTTATATGACAATTAACCATATTACATATATACGGTAGGAGCGTTTCTCTTTTACCCAACTTCTAGGCGACTTTAGACGTAAAAACGTAGGACAATCCTGCTTTTGTTTTTGCGATACTGTCCATTTTCGTCGCACAAATAGACACCATCATGGTCACCCTATCCCTGCTGGTAAACAAAGCCACGGCACTGAGTCACGGGGTGCGCATGAAAAACTGTAAACAGTAGCGTCGGGTCCGTTCACGCAACGTATCGTGTTGCTATTGTTTTTTAATTCTCTATTTTAAAAGATTTGTGGTAAAGTTGGAACTTACTTCGCATCGTCGTGCGTCACAAACCGCACTTTTATATGAAAATGAAGGCAGTGTTATGAACTACATAGATTCAAAATTTAAACAAATGCGCTAGCTTGACATTATATTTCTTTTTATAGTTATGCTGTTGTTAATTTTTTGAACTAGGAGGAGGATTTTGAAGGAGAAGTAGGGATGAGAAGTATTTATGCTACCAGGGTTTCGCTGCGAAGTAGGATGCCCTGGTACGGGCGGGAAATACTTGCAAATGTGAAAGTACTTGCAAGTCGCGCGCCGCGGCTTCCAGGGCTGACAATAATTGCATAGGAAATGTATCCTTATGATCATATGAATTAAGAACACAATCGTATGTTTATTGTAAATATGATTTTCCTCCTTAATTATTTTGAAGGTAAGGATCGATTATTGATACAAGTATTTTCAGCCTGGAAGCCGGGTCTCTCGCGCGACTAGCAGGTACTTTCACACCTGCAAGAATTTATCGCCCGTTCCAGGGCGGCCCAACTCAGGCGGGACGTGGCGGTGCCCGAAGTATCCCGAAGTTGCCCGAGTGCACGTACCAAAAAATGTGTGGTACTTTGGGCACGTGTGACTCGGTCATCCGGGACGAAAGCTGTCAACTACTTTCAAGTATTTTGAAACCTGGTTTTCTACTGCAGTATTTTTACTTGGAAGTCCTGGCATTGAATTTTGCTAGTATATCACATCCCTAGTTTGTACATCTGCACTGGTCCAGCGTGGAGGACTTAGCCTCGATCCACCTCCTAGGAGTGCGCCCAGTGTAATAACAATGTATTGCTCAAAAATGTAAAAGATCTTTTTAAAACTTTTTAACAGCAACCATGGAGTTTCTTGCCCGTTCTTCACCATAGGAACGGGATTCTGAACGGGTGGTAAAGTTGTAGCATAATATTTTGTTTTTTTTTTTATTATTACATTATAGGCAAGTATTTGATCTCGATTTCACCTGATGGTAAGTGATGATGAGATCTGCGATGGAGCATACTTGCCTAGGTGGGAAGGCGGCAGTAGATCGAGACGCTACATTCACTAGGCACATGCAGCGCAACTGATCTGACCCGCCATCCATGAATGGCAACACCGAACATCATGCCGGAACACGGCTAGGCCGCTTGGCGACATGGCTTTGTTCAGTGGGTGGTGACTAGCCACGGCCGAAGCCTACCACCAGTATAAACTAGTAACTTTTGACGATTCATAAGTACTGTGCATAATGGTCTATGTGAATAACAAATATTCTGATTCTGATTCTGAATAACTAGTTACATGAACCCAATACCGTCGGCGATGTGTAGGTGTTTGTTTAAGGCAAACTAAATAAAACTATACAATTACTATTTTAAAAACATATCTATTTATTACCTCCCACTAAGATCGCAGGAGATGCGCAGTTAAAATTAAACTCCTTTCATCTATTATCGCGATCGTAAACCCCACACATGGTACATTGTTAGCGCTATATTAAGGCGCTAGTATCAATTTCAAGTATGCGTAGCAATGGATAGTGTTGACTACGCATACTTGACTCGGACTCGGACTATTTATGATAGAACGAACATATTGTTTGCGGTAATGTTCGATAAATAAAAGTCATTGCATTTAGTATTGAATCTCCTTTTACTTTGTGTTATATAATATAGTCAAAAAGCTGACTGTGGATGCACTACAAAAAAAAAGAATAGATAACTATAATAAAAATGGGCTGAAAGTAACTTCCTTTTTATTATTAAAAAATACATTTCTTATTAAGTCGGTATGATATCAATAAAAAAATATTAATTTTTCAGTATTGTCTTTTTTCTTTGCGATTGTACAATTTAGTTATGCGGTCAGTGGACCCCACGAAGCTGGCCTAGTCAACCGAAATTGTACCGTCTGTTAACTCGGACCGCGGTCCCAGTACATAGCGGTCCGAGTTTTCTAAAGAGCCTACTGCTACCACCGACTCACAATATTTTCATCAATATATAAAACAATAGGCATCACTATTAATTAATTACAAATCCATGTGTATTATTAAGCTCCGATTTGCATGTCTGCTCGTACGGAAACGGCCTAGTTGCATTTATTAAACTCGCGTGGGAATCTGGTTGAGCCGACCCCGCTAGGAGAGCGAGGGTTCCAGAGAACACTTGGGGGTTCTATTTCTGGGTCATATATATTATAAAATGCAATGTTGTACCTACTTGTTTATGTAGTACTGAGGCTAATTTGGACGATACTATAATAATCCAGTCTTAGGTTAAAGTGTATTTAAATATATCATTTAATGAAATATATAGAATTAATAACAACAGTTATTTTCTCTGTAATTACTGCACATATTAAAATAAATTTAACAATAACAACATAAAATCAGATTCGTCCTAGATAATAATTATATACCCTACATAAATTAATAATAAATTAAAATTAAAATTAGGCATTTTTCGAAATGCATTCAGCTTTCAAAATCCCCACCACCAGTGGCCATCAAGGTGCCCAGAACGCTGGCAGCATTGCCACGTTGAATGGCAATGCTTAATGTTAAAGTAAATAGGAAAATTAAAAATAGTATGACTACAAACTATGTATCAAAGAAATCTTGTTCGCTTGGAATCGTGGCAAGAATTCCTCAGACTCCGTTCTTCTCCATTGAAACGGCATTCCGAACGGGTGGTAATGTAGTAGAGCTTATTATTTTGTAACTTTTGACGATTCATAAGTACTGTACTTAATGGTCTACGTGATTAAAAAATATTCTGATTCCTCGATGTAATTTCTAGCTAATGTTGAGCGAGGAAAGAGCCAGCCCTCCTGTGGAGGCAATCAACCTAGGTGATAGGTATTTTGTGTATACATTCTTTAGCGCAGCGTCTAGCGAAATAGCTGAGATCTAGATCTAAATGTTAAATTGAGAATGTTTTCTGTATCTCACCAGATCGGTATTTAATTCAAGTATTTAACACCATAGTCACACAAATCTATTAACTGCGCTATATTTTTTCCATTGCAGAAATAGAGAAAACTCTATTCTTGTTCAAATTACATTTATATAACAAACAAAACCTAATAAAAGTGTTCTAGTGAGTATATTTCAACATTTTCAAATTTACATTCGTAGACTTTGTCGATATATTAAACTGTTTGAAATAATAAACAGAATCGGGTGAAGAAGTATAGTCGTTTGCTAGGTTGACTACGAGATTGATCGTCCGATATTATTGCCATACATAAATTTAATAGAAGCTGGCTGTGCTGTTGAAAGATACTTGGAGTGCATTGGATTAAGTATTTTCCTTTATGTGTTTGAAGACTTCTTAAAGTCGTTTTTAAACTCTAAGATGAGGAATAATAAATTAAATTATTCTTTTTTTGTTCGCTAATGGCGATACGTATGACGAAGTCAGAATTTATTAATTTGTTCAAAAAAAACT
Organism: Pheosia tremula; assembly: GCA_905333125.1. Taxonomy (NCBI): domain Eukaryota; kingdom Metazoa; phylum Arthropoda; class Insecta; order Lepidoptera; family Notodontidae; genus Pheosia; species Pheosia tremula. The sequence goes on from HG995420.1 coordinate 801,693, forward strand.
TATTACTGCTACATTTTTAAGTTGAGCAGTACATTGTTAACATTTTTGAGCAGTACATTGTTATAGGTTATATAATTTACTAGCAGTCCCGGCGAACTTCGTACCGCCTCAGAATCAGATGTATGAGAAAATGAATTTATTGGTATAATCTATCCCACGGGAACCATACATTTTACCGGGATAAAAAGTAGCCTATGTGCTATTCCAGACTATAATCTATCTCTGTGCCAAATTTCATCCAGATTCGTTCAGCCGTTCTGGCGTGAAAGAGTGACAAACATCCATCCAAACATTCACATTTATAATATTAGTATAGATTACTGTCAATCCTCTATCAAACTGTGAAGTACCACCTCGTACAAGTCCTATTACATACATGTTTACACACTGCAGTCGGGTTCAATCGATGTGATGCCCGACCGAACGGGGACAGGTTAAAATTAGCGGAAATTCAACTAGCATTTCGAATGAGCTTCGGCGAAATGAGGTTGCAACCTGAAAATTTGAAGGCTGAAAATGGAATATTGTCATTCTATGAGCTATTACTTTGTGGACTCTAGTTATATTGAACCATTTTATTTTTCAGGATATAAAGCATCCAACATCTTGATTTAGAGTAGTAGTAAGATGTGGATGATAGTGCTGGTTGTGTAATTATCTTAGCTTATCGTTATTAACATTTTATTCTTTCACTTTATTGTAGAACTAGCTGCGCCCGGCGGTGTTACCCGCGATAAAAAGTATGAAAAATTAAAACACATATCCCACGGGAACCATACATTTTACCGGGATAAAAAGCCTATGTGCTATTCCAGACTATAATCTATCTCTGTGCCAAATTTCATCCAGATCCGTTCAGCCGTTCGGGCGTGAAAGAGTAACGAACATCCATCCATCTATCCATCCATCCATCTATCCAAACTTTCACATTTATAATATTAGTATAGATTGTTATTTATCCCAAAAAAAAGTGTAATTAAATCCATTGTGCGGTTTGTATGCTGATGAACCAAAAAGTCAACAATAAGGTGTATTTTTTTCTAATCTATTGTATCTCAATGCTAGGCAAAGGTATTCCAAGCTTTTTTAGCTCATCACGATTTTAGTTCTCTCATACCAGCCAATCCACATGAGCGTCGAGGTGTTGCCCCACCGCTTTCTAGGTCTTCCTGGGTCAATTTGTATAATTTATTTTTTCTCTCTCTCTCTTTAGCAATGGTAGGGATGGATGTATTTCTTTCACACACCACACCACACCACACCACACCAAATTCGTTCACGATTCCAAGAAATTTCAGGTGACCCATGCCATTTCAAATCTAAGATCACAAACCATATTTAAACATAATAAAAAACATAAAACAAATGTTTTATTCCGCCCTCTCGCTACCGAAATAACTTCACCAATTAAGTTAGCTCCAAATGGAAATAGGTCAAATGTTAACTGGCGTCACCTGGGGGCTGCGAGCTTTTAACTCGAGTCTCAAAGAGCTTGGACAACTAGGAAAGGGTGGCTTCAGTTTAAGGGCTAGCGAGCTTAAAAAATAGTAGGCATTTCTGTTTGTTTAAAATACGGTAGAGGTTCTTAAATTGCAGATGTAGAAAGGCAGCTACTGTCCCTCGGAAATTAAACTAGTGGATCTAGATTGTGATTCTAAAGATGATTTTAGACAAAAATAATATGTAGAGCTAGAGTAAGAGTATTCTTTCTTGATGTTCTAGTAGTATAATTATGAGGAGGAATTAATGGAATTGTTGGTATAGTGACCATGGCAAAGTGACCAGTGGCCATGCTTTCTGTACTGAGGGTCTAGGGCTCGAATACCGATAGGGGCAAAATTTGTGCCAAAGCCAAAAAAACTACTGCAGCCCACTCGTACGAAGTCGTGGCCAATATAGTTAGAACTCTTCTAGATAGTGTAATTTAGTGTAAAGTTCCTGCTTAAAACTTTCTTAAACTTATTTCGAGACTCGCCCACTTGAAGAATAAAAAAAAATGTTTTACCATCTCCTTTATTTTACTTAACCTTTTACTTTACTTTGCAAAAATATTTTTTAACATGCATTATTATATGCCAAGAATAGTTTATGATGTGTCTTAATTTGATTTTTGGAGTTTTTCTAGAATGCTGCCCTGAAGGCCTCCAGTTGCCACAAGGGGGCGTTGTCGCCCACTTTGAGAAAGACTGCTCCAGATGTTCACGAGCTCGTGTGAAGTCTTGTTTAAAGCCTGCCCACGTGTTTCCTAGCGCGTGCGAAAAGTTTTGGTTCAAAGAATCTGCGTGCATATTCTATGAAAACATAAACGAATAATATATACTATGCTTTTCATCTCGAAAAACTCTGACGTGATTCATTTGCCGCGCAGTGCGGTGGTGGGTAACGTATGGCGGAATATTAGAAGCGGTGTATGCGCAGGGAAATTGGGTAATTTTATATTCAAAATATCTAGTTAGCTACATTAAATGGGTACTCCTTGCAAGTTGATCGATTCGTGGCTAGATTTTAAGCAGCTTATCGACATTAGCGGGTTGAGTGATACTCTATTTCTTGTAAATTTCATCAAAATTGGTTTATCAGCTGAGCCATCAAAGAATTTTATGAAAAAACAGAACTTAACCTAATCATAAAATTGGATAGATCTTAGTTTAGAATATGTTGACTGATGACAATTTGTAGTTTGTCTGTACGCCCATCACTTAGCAGATTTTAAGGAAACTTGGCTCGGAGATAGATTATAACATAATGTATGTTGATTTTGATTTTAGTAAACGGAAGAGTTTCTCCGCAAAAAAAATTAAGTCCGCGTCAGTGGCGAAGGTAAATATTCGCACATGGAAAAAAATACGTTTACCTGTCACTGCAAATAAAACTTAAAATAAACGTCATACTCAATGTGATCTAGATCTCCCATCAAAAAGAAAAAAACAATCAAGATTATATTCGGTTTCCACAAACCAAAAAAATTGTTTTCAAACAAAAGGTAAGCTAAGTTACCCAAAGTTTAATTTTGAAATTGAAACCGACAGGAATTGTTTTATATGGAGCCTTCGCCACTGGTCCACGCGCACAAAGTCAAGGGTAGAGCTAGTATTTTATAATATCAAAAGAGCGTTGTCAGCGTTATCGGGGTCGTGATAATGGCCACTTCTCGACGCTGAAGAACTTTAAAGGAACACTTTAAGGAAAGATGAAAAGCTTTGATGAACGATTTGTAAAATTAAATAAATTCACAATTAGTCACCACTTCAGTCTTCATGTATATTCTAAGTTATCTTACATTGAAAGTGACGTGAGTTAGGTATTATATAATATTACATACTTTCTTAATTAAATACGACTTCATATTTTAATTTCGGATACGATTATACATTTGAAAAGTTATGCTTTTTCATAAATATAAGAGCTTATTTCGAATAATTACAGAACTATTTGCAAAATTTTCATTAAAAAAAACCAAACTAATCAAAGAAACAAGTCTTTGATGTGTTTGTTTTTTTTTAAAGATTATATGAATATTGAAAGCTCTGTTGTAAAATATTGTACGTAATTCTGTTGGTACATATCTCGAGATATTTATATTACGCAATCGGTATACCATTTATCACTATTCCTTTAGACGTTTTCATCTCGAGAGATGAGATACGTATTTTCCGAATACGAATATTACCATATTCATATATTAGCATATTGTATAACTTTGAATTGATCTTGGTCGGTCGGTAGATATTACTATCCATAATGTAACATGTAAGGTCTGTCTGGCACAGACAAACATTGCGAAAAAATGTGGAAGGAATTGGTTTTGTCTAGTTGAATACTCGGCTCGCCGAGAAAACTGTCCAAGAATTGCCTTAATAATATCCCTAAGCACACGTGGTGCAACAGTTAACACATTAATTTACTAACTTCATTACGAATGACGTTAGACATTAAGCTTTAAGAGCAGAACTACATTAATGTATATAGCCAAGCGTTTAACGCGGTAATTTTTAATGCCTTAATTAGGGCGTATATTGGCATGAACAGTAACGTTAAGCCAATGTAGTATTACCTTTAGTATATAATTGTATATATCTATACAAACAAAGGTAACTATCACAGACGTATTAAGTATATACCTATAGGATATTAGTCCCTTGTTTTTTGTTTCCGCTGGGAAATGCATTTTCGCATACCGCCCGAGTCTGGGGGAACTCGAGCGGTTATGTGGGGCTCCTGGACAAGTCCAGACTACCCACTAAAACCCAGCGCCGCCCTCTGCCTATTGTGGGGCGCCACGGGATCGCTCTACGAGCACACAACCGTGACGTAAGGACATTAGTCCCACTCAAACATCGTTGTCATTCACAAATATGTTAGATCAAGTGTTTGTCTGGTGATCATTACGCATATACACTATGCTGCACGCGTGCACGATAAGGCAAGCTGCACACTGAGTTTTTCTCAAAAAAAAAAATAATAATATAGAATCCCACGACTGGGCATCGACAAAAGATGTCGGATAAGTCAAAAGATATATCATCCTACTAATATTATAAATGTGAAAGTTTGGATGGATGGATAGATGGATGGATGTTTGTTACTCTTTCACGCCCGAACGGCTTAACGGATATGGATGAAATTTGGCACAGAGATAGATTATAGTCAGGAATAGCACATAGGCTATATACTTTTTATCCCGGTAAAGTGTATGGTTCCCGTGGGATAGATGTTTTATTTTTTTATACTTTTTATCGCAGGTAACACCGCCGGGCGCAGCTAGTAATAAATATACTCTTATTTCAATATGCTCTGACCTTACATAATATTAATTATGATCCTTCAAAGACTCGTCCTACAAGGCAAAGGGCTTTCGGCATATTGGCGGCTAGGGATGATGTTAAAGTCATAGATAAATTGCTTATGCATAGCAGTAACTCTTGTTGAGATCGTTAGCTGATATTCGATTTATTCATAGAGTAGTATTTTGACTGCAAAATACAAGACAATTGCGTATTTATGTATTAGTGATTAAAGTTTAATTTTCTGTTTTAATAAGTCTAGGTATCTGTGGGCACGGCAGCGAGACCACCATGTCGAGTAAACAATACGGGCCGTATCAACCTTTTCTCGAAGCAACCCACGGAGCTTTAAGCCCCCCGTATCTTTGTTGTGGGTAAAGCTAGAAGTCTGAAATTTCTATTACATAGAAAGTAGATATTTCTCTACAGTATTTATACGACTAACTGGCATCAATAAATATACAAATTATTAATGGACGTCGATTTGTTGCCCGCGACTGGTGCCAGTGTGCAGTAAGCCTATTCCAATGTTTACATTCGCGAACATCGCATGATAAATTACCGTTATCAACTCATGATTCATCAGTAACGAGCCAGTCCGATTTGCTTGCGTTTGTGTGGGAATCTTCTTTACAACTTTCTTTTGTTCGGTTTTATAAAAAAAATTGCCAGTAACTTTCAAAGTTTAGTAGGCGTTATTACGACGTCACAAGATTGATCGTTCTTCAAAAAGTCTTCCAGCTACTGTACGTATCTACTAGAAGGCGCATACTACGTTTAGCACGGACATCCACACATCACGATACTTCGCTACACGCATCCACCTAGATTCTGCGATATCTTCTATCTTTACTCTTACGGCTTGCGTCTCGACATTATAGAGTCAGTTTTCCCCACCGACTCTCAAACTTAAACCAATATTTATCATCCATTTAAACACCAATAAATCAAACTGTAACATTTAATATAAAAAAATAAATACAAACTACAACAAAACTAGCTTTAAAATTAATTAACGAGATAACGTTTGGTGCATTAGGTATTTGGCTCGCCGCCATCTTACACTTGTAGAGCTAAAAACGTATGATATTAGCGATAGGAAGGAAATGTGCTAACCAAAATAGATTTGGTAAGCGCCGGAGTTAGCTGTAGTCTTAACAAGGTCGGTTTTTAAATAGATTATGATTTGTTTATAAGCATACTGAGGTTGGAGAAAGAGAGAAACGGCTCTCCACAATCTGCCGGGAAGAGACTCTCAGCTTCTTCGGCTATTCTGCAGTACTATAAACCATGAGCGTAGCCAAGGTGGGGACTGAATCCTTGAGGCAGGGGACCCTTATGTCTCATGGAGATGAACGATAAATATTTTCCCATATTACTACGGTATCAAGATATTGTGCCTCTATAGTATATTGGCAAATAAGAGTAGTGACATCAAAGAAAGAGGAACAGTCTATTGGTATCAGATATTTTAAACAAGAAAAGATGTTGATTCAATTCAAGCTCGCTTTGCCCCACCCTAAAGCGAACCCTGCCTGGCTACACCCGTGATCTAAGCCACCACAGAAACACACAGCTATAGGTCACATTTCACTTTATCACTTGCTAAACGGTGAAGGGAAACATCGTGAGGAAACCTGCATGTCTGAGAGAACCCCTCGAAAGATGTGTGAAGTCCGCCAATCCGCACTGGGCCAGCGTGGTGGACTATGGCCTAATCCCTCCTCGCTTTGAGGGGAGGCCAGTGCCCAGCGGTGGGACATTAAAAAAAGGGCTGGAATTATTATTATATATAGGTCAAATCGAAGACGGACGTGTCACGGTAAAATCACTAATAAGATGATCCAAAATTATAAAGAAAGCTGTAGGCGGCTGCTTGTATAAGAAGATACACAGCGCAAGTGACCTTAATGTTTAGAGGGATATTATTAATAGTCGCAATCCTATGAATTGTGTGGGCGAGGAACAAAAGACGGTGAGATTAAAATGTTGCGTAATCTAGGTTTAAAACGAAACAAAAGAGGTACCTAGGTTTTTTTTCTTCATAACAGGGTATTCATAATATAATTGGTGTTTGCCTAATGATAAGAAATATAAACTAATCTGTAATGTACAAGCTTCAGAAGTTACGTGAAGCATTTACTTACTAATTTCTAAATCAAATATCAACCCCGTGAGACAGTTGAACAAACAAGACTACATTGTTGTAGTTGCGCCCCTACAAGTATAGCCCACCGGAGACTCGTAACTGTTTGAGAAACACTGACTTTCGTTGTTATTCAAAAGCTGTTTATGTTCACAAATAAAATTATGTAAGTAAGTATGTCAAGTCGGCGTGTACTATATGTATATTGACGCTATTGTTATTTAGGGGTTAAATAGGGGTCATCCATAAATTACGTCACACGAATTGTTGACCCCTCCCCCGTCCTTGTCACAATTGGTCACATTTGAGACTCCCCCTAACTAGTGTGATGTCACATATTTTGCAATTTTACATTTAGAAATTTATGAAATTAAAACAGCAGCAGTGTTCCGAAATTGTTTTTATTTCCATTTAAATTATTTTTCAATAAAATAAATAGTTTTAATACTTAGATATAAAATATTATATTTTGATAAAATGTGATGTTACAAAATTTGGGTCCCCTCCCCACCCCTGGTCACACAATGTCACACTTCGTCGACCCCCCCTCCCCCCCCTTAACGTGTGACGCAATTTATGGATGGCCCCATAGAGTGGTATAATCGGCAAGTCAGCGTGTGCATTGTTTGCACCTTGGATGGGTGACCAAGTTATAACATCTAACCTCCTCAGTATTTTGCAAGGCATGGTTTCAGTTGTCATTATTATACATTTGAAAGTCGTCACAGGCAATCAAATGGCTGAAAAATTCTGAATATTACCTCAAAAAACTCTCTCGTTACTGGGATTACCAACAGACAACCGTACGGTATCATAATACAAGCGTAGCTTAGTTTAGGAACGTATTAATGATGCGTTCGTCTGGCGATATTTATTTATTATATGAATACCTAGTGATACAAGTATTCAGTATGTGTATTTATTCAAAGTCAAAATCATTTATTTTGTTTAGGTTTACTTACAAATTGTCATTAACATTTTTTTTATTCAGAAAACCGAATCAAAATAGGTTTTTTGTTGTGTAATAATAATGTAGTGGCGAAACTGATATTATGAAATCTATTAGCAGATTATCTTCAGTACAAAATCCCACGTCTTGAAGACTTTCCATACATCTCATTGCGTCATGCAACTTAGCATAAGTACTGCACAAATATCATGAATCATAATATTTGGCAATAACAACTTTCCAATATCTGTAGCTTTCGGTACCTACTCATACATATTAGAGTCTATAATCGTACTAGTAAAAGGTTTTGACTAAGCCAAGTGACTCAATTTCCAAGTACGGCTTAAAAGCTTGCCGTAAAGTAAGTTCAAAGAAAGCTGGCACAAACAATATGTTATCTTACATAATACATGAACATTATGTTTGACTGCGTTTGTAATTTTTACTATCACTACATAGGTAAATACACAAATGTTTTATGTCTGGGTTCCGATTTTTGTTATATGTACCAGAAAATCTAAAGAATAAGTTTTTTTAATATTCTGCTCGCATTCAGGCGCGGTCCATTATCAGCAGTAAGTATCTCTTATTTATGTAATGTCTCAGTTACCTTGCGCTCACAACCAAGTGTAACTCAATAATTAATAAAAAAAAACACAAATGTGGACATTGCGCCAATAAGGAAGGGGTATGTAATATGGGAGAGTATATTAGCGGGCACACGTAATCCGTTCTTTACTAAAATAATTCAGAACATGAAAATAACTTCATGTAATAATACCACAAATCTAGCTTAAAACAGATCAACAAAGCAGCATATATTAGTAAATGTATCGCATAATGTAATATTGATTTCTTATATATACACTTTGAAATAAAAGTTATCGTAACGAATCGCAATATAAAACCAGAAAATAAACGCAATAAAATCCTTAAAATAAGTTTTATTTCATGAACAATTTAATGTTGAGTTGTTTGCGCCAGTTCTAGTTAAGCGATCTGTACCTATATATTAAAGGGTGATATAAATCTAATTGTTGGCATATACCTACCTAGTGTATGAACAAACAATGTGTGTAGCAATTAACCCACGAACGCGTACAGTAGGCACGATATGAAATAACACGACCTTTTGAGTAATAAAATAACTTCACAATTTAGCACCTTATGTTAGTTCTTGAGCGATACGATTACTGTTGCTGTTCTTTTTTTGTTTTTTTTTCTATTCTTATCATTAAAGGGTTGCCAGATGGTCAAGCGACTTGAAACAAAAACGCAGATTTGTCAATGTCAACATGAGCCAAACATATTTAATTATTCACATTACAATGTTTGCTTGATTCTTGCAGGCAAGGGATAAAAAAAGTTAAAAAATACATATTTAAAGTGTACGATGATAAAATAACTAAAGCACTACATCTTAGTGTCAAGAGACGTCACCGTTGTATCGAAGAGAGAGACTGGCTCCGCCCTCTGCTTTTCTTCTTCTTGCTATTATCCAAGTTTTATAGCGAATATCAGTGAAATTATGTAACTCATTTCGGAAACTCTTTCCCAGTATGTCATATTAGAATGAGTAAGTACTTAAGCGTTCTAAAAATAATAAAGTAGATGTCTACTTTATTAGTCATGAATATCCTGAAAAATAATTGCAACTGACCCCACGCAGCAATAGAGTTGTTGCAAGTGGGCTACAATTTTTTTTTGAGAACCGCTGGATCAAATAAATAATCGTTAGCAACGTAGAGTCGGTTCTGATTGCGGGTCATCAATATTGCAAATAGAGCTAGCACGTGTGCGCCGTTCAATTGGGCAGGTGTGCCCGGAATATCAATGTAACCCTCTTGAGAGCTTATATGATTTATAAAAGGGTATTTTTAAGGAAAATATAATGTAGAGTTTTTGAATGTGTGTTGGAGCTAACTGGCATTGCTCGTCGAAGTTCCTGTACCTGCATAATTTTTTTTATTAATATTTTTTCTCTATGACGTTTTTCAATAAAAAAATGTGTGTATCAAAATAATAATAAAAAAAACATAAATACATGGGGCCCGTAACAATGTGTATGGATTTGGGTTCATCAAAAGTTTTTTAGGAATCCATCCAATTTTCAATACAATAATTGTTACTTATAAACTTTTTTTTTAATGTCAACAATCAATCGAAAGCGAACAAGCATAAAGAAAAATATTTGTTTCAACAATGTCGACGATCAAAATTGTCTGTCATTACAACGCTTGCTCGCTGCGGAGAGCGCGCTGCCTGTATTTGCGTAACTTTAAAACGTCAACATTCTCTAGTAAAACGCCCCAACGTTGGCAACATGTAACATTGAAAATCATACCTTTTCATTTCGTTACCCATTCATAATAAAAGGGGCTAATGTGTTTAACGGGTGATGAGTTAATTAATAACGTTGTCGTTGGCAGCGACCACCATTAATTATGCTTACCCTCCTTTGAGCTCGTCGCGATGGACTGAGACTTCGTGGGCTTTTTGTAGACGCTAATAAGTAGGTTTCATATTTTATTCAACGCATGGGTAACCATTTCGTAAATTATCCGGCCTTTACAAGCTTTTAGAAAAACGGCAACACTAGCGAATATTCAAGGAGATATTGCTATATAATATGACATGCAGCTGGGATTAATAATTATGAGGACATAGTAACTATAATAATTCCTAGAGAGAGTCGTGTCTAGATAATTACTAGGTCATAATAATAACATAATTAGGTCCTAGATTTATGGCATAGATATGGTATATTCTATGATACATTTATTTTCCCCCAATGTGAAGCCATAATTTTTTGGGCAGTTAAATAATAAAAATCGTGCCACAGAATTTTTCGCAATACTTGTATTGTATCTCTAACCTTAGATAGTTTATCTTCTAAAGTGTGCTGAAGTACAATCAGAGAGAAAGAGTCATTTTACTGTCTTATTGCTACTACCTTATTTAAATGACGATTATTTTGATATATAGAAATCAATTTGGAAGGTAAAAAAGAAACGATTAATTTCGAAGAACTGTTCCAATATATATTTAAAATATATCCACGCGGGCGACGACGTATCACCTACAAAAGTAAGCATTGTAATAAAAAAATTAACACAAAAGTATAAATACGTCATAACTTCGCACAAAACCTAAGCATCCGTTTTACCAATAAGTCGGTACCACCAACATTATTTCCATACAAAATTGATGCGCGAGTTCGGCAAAGTTCGACTCACTTCGGTGTTCAACCGACCGTTTCGGATGCGGGTAAACTTCTTAGATAGCGCCCTCCAAAATTGTTATTAGCTATTCCTTTTGAGATCGTACACGGGAGAATATTTTGTACCGGCTCGCACGATTCTAAAGAGCTTCCTAAGGTAGCTTTCAATTAGTTGATAATTATATATTTTGGTTGACAAATCATTTGACTTTTAAGGAATCTTTATCCGACAAAGTGCGTAGTCTTGACACAAGACTGTATACTAAAGACTTTGTCGCATCAGTATTCTAGCCTAGAATACGCTAGAATACTGATGGAAGGGTAGGGTTATACCTTAGCTCTATTACCCGTATTGATTGATTGATTATACACTAACCCCCAAATTTATAGAAAGTTAAGATGGATTCTAATGGCATTATAAAGAATATTTTAGAGAAAAAGTGCGTTATAATGGCTTTATAATCAATCATAACTTTGTATAAATTCGAGGGTGAGAAATAGGCGAAATATAGCGTATAGTAGACTTTTGGTATCCCTTCGAGTAACACAAAATGAGGTAAAATGCTCATTTCAGATTTTACCGCGATAAGAATTCTTCTCATCAACATTTACCATCAAACCTTCCTAAGTCACTCGTCTAACTGGCAATCAGAAAACAATTACAGGCTATATTTATAGCTGGAGTTTGTCCTCTCAAACAATAAGTAGACGCACATAAAATCGACCCGTATGTTTCCGAGCAAATGGCATACTCGCCCGTAATAATATAATGTCATTTGTAAATGCAATAAAGTCGCGTTATAAATTGTAAGGAACCCGGATATTTCGGGCGACTGATTAAAGTTTAGCAATTACGCGGCGTTCCGGTACAGAATAGCATTGCGGGTGTTTACATCATGTATTTAGAATATGCTACTCTCGGTAATCTCTGTTATTCTTGGGAAATATTTTTATACTTAGTACTCATCTTTTTGATTTTTCTCTGACGCTTTCCGAACGCACCCTGCAATGGACAATGGACAAACTGTGACCCAAAGTGACAGTTACTATGCGGTTGCTGTTCGATTATGAATCGATTGTGTTAGCAGACTTAGCGTGCGGCCAAACGCTACTGGTTCACTTGGTTTAAAAAAACATCATTTACACAATTATTTTTTACATCAACGTAATCCATATAATTCCCTGATTCTTTTGTTAAAATATACATATTTTGAGGGTTCCATCACATTTCCGATAAAATAATCATTTTTTTTTTAAACACTACTAAATCCACGATGCAGTGGAACTGTCCCGTTTTCTCACAGAAAAATCAAATACTCTATCCACACATATTATATTTTATACTGGGAAACTATTTTTTAACTTTAAACAGCCTTAAACAGCCAGAAAAAAATAATTTTGCGTGTTTTTACAGTAAGGAGTATATTCGAAAAAAAAACCCCAATCAAAACCCCTTAATAGGCTTACCGGGTTCCGGGCACTCGTGAGAAAATTAACCAATAAACAACCGAAACCATAATATTACACTGCGCAACATTATTTCTGCTGACCGTACCGCGGTGACTCCATTTGGGCACAGAATTGGGGCAATGCCGTGACCCGGGACATAGTTCCGTGCCGTCTGACGTCATAGGGGTGACGTCATCTGCATATTATGGGGGGGGGGGGGGGTCCTTTTGAAATAGTTGAGTTGGAGCTTGCAGTTTCGTTTGAAACTTACTTATAAATACTTCAGTCAGTTAGTTATTTTAATAAAGAGCGGGGAGGCGGGGCAGCGGTAAATTCGGTAATCATTGCTCAGGGCTTGCACCAATCTATACATATAAATAAAATTGGAGTGTCTGTTTGTAATATTAAAATAACCGCTTTTTACTAAGTGCATTTGGATGTATACACGTTACCTATACCGAAACAACATTTTTTTTAAATTTTTGTCTGTCTGTCCGTCTGTCTGTCTGTCTGTTTGTTCCGGCTAATCTCTGAAATGGCTGGACCGATTTTGACGGGACTTTCACTGGCAGATAGCTGATGTAACAAGGAGTAACTTAGGCTACTTTTATTTTATAAAAAAACATAGGATCTCACGAAAAAAAATTAAAACCAATGTTGCAGCGCAGCGCCTGATTAAGTTTGATAGCAACAACCTGCAATGCGTCCCGCGGGCTCAGAATGGGCGAGCAGGCTGTTGCCAACGGTTGAGTCTTTGTTAAATACCACGCGGACGAAGTCGCGGGTAACAGCTAGTATCATTATAATAGTCACTAACACATCAACTTTACGGTCGCGCGCTAAACATCGCTTGTATTATTGATACCGATATTATATATATGGACTGGGGGGAACCCAGTATATTTTACTCATATGGATATTAAACATCCAGGGCCCAAGTCCGCATAGTAACTATCACTTTCGACAGATATTGTATGGGATATCTGACAAAAGTGACAGTTACTGCTAATGCTGTTCGATTATGAATCGATTGTGTTAGCAGACTTTTCTTTACTGGTGGTAGGCTTCGACCGTGGCTAGTCACCACCCGCTGAACAAAGCCATGTCGCCAAGCGGCCTAGCCGTGTTCCGGCATGATGTTCGGTGTTGCCATTCATGGATGGCGGGTCAGATCAGTTGCACTGCATGTGCCTAGTGAATGTAGCGTCTCGATCTACTGCCGCCTTCCTACCTAGGCAAGTATGCTCCATCGTAGATCTCATCGTCACTTGCCATCAGGTGAGATCGAGATCAAATACTTGCCTATAATGTAATAAAAAAAAAAAAAACTTGGGGCGCAGGACTCGAGTACAAACATTCGTGCTCATCACGCTAAGTTTGTCCCTACGAGGATTCGAGCCCAGGACCTTCGGCACATAAAGCAGGGTCACTACCAACTGCCTGAATCAGTTGGTAGTCTAGTGACACTACTTAAGTAAAAACGTAAGTTCGTAAGTTCTTTTTTTTTCTGGTTTATGGCTCTATCCTTTCGGAAAACTGCCAATGTCAAGTACGACGTTCTTTCTTTCTTTATAAACTAACATTGTTTTTGTAGACGCCATTTTCATATCATCATGTCACATCCATTATTTTATTTATAATGTGTATTTATGGGATTTAATATTGCTATTAATTACTTGACACTAGCACAGTGTTGCCAGATGTGATTTTCTATTTCTACCCAAATTTGAAATTATTTTTCTCCAAAATGATACAATTTGCTTGAGTTTTACCCAAAGGCAAAAAGTTAATAATATCGGCTTAGCTTTTTGCCTTTTACTTATTTTTTCCTTTAAATACTGTTCTAATTTCCAAACTGAAGCAGCAGAATGAGCTTTTTTTTTTACGTTACTGCATGGGTATTTTTTTCTCCAAATTTTTCTCCAAGAATATCATTTCTGCAAAATTTCTCCAGAACCAAAATTTTTACCCAGAATCGCGAAAAAATACCCAATCTGGCAACACTGCACTGGCAAAATACCCGCTAAGTTGCGGGTGAGGCCATATTCATATCCATTTTATTTCGTCGCATCCCATTTCGTAAAGGAAGAAGAAGAAAGCAACGAGCTAATATTATGTCATTGTCAACGGTGAAGGAAAACATCGTGAGGAAACCTGCATGTCTGAGAGAACCTCTCGAAAGATGTGTGAAGTCTGCCAACCTGCACTGGGCCAGCGTGGTGGACTATGGCCTAAATCCCCCCTCGCATTGAGGGGAGGCCCGTGCCCAGCAGTGGGACATAAAAAAAGGGCTGGAATTATTATAATATGTCATTAGTGTAACCTGTCATCTTCGGGGTCAACGTCTCGCGTCGCTGCCGTTTGACGTCATAGGCTTGTGCAACGATACCGCGATAGATTATAGCCGGGCTATAATTACTTACTGCAATTGATAACTTGCGTGTTTGGCACAGAGAGCTGACAGAAATAGCATTGGGTTATTATAATCTTTAATATCTGTATCGTGACATATTTATTTATTACTAGCTGTTGCCCGCGACTTCGTCCGCGTGGTATTTAACAAAGACTCAACCGTTGGCAACAGCCTGCTCGCACGTTCTGATCCCGCGGGACGCATTGCAGATTGTTGCTATCAAACTTAATCAGGCGCAGCGCTGCAACATTGGTTTTAATTTTTTTCGAGAGAACCAATTTTTTTTTTCTAAAATAAAAGTAGCCTAAGTTACTCCTTGTTACATAAGCTATCTGCCAGTGAAATTCCCGTCAAAATCGGTCCAGCCATTTCAGAGATTACCCGGAACAAACAGACAGACAGACAGACAAAAAAATTAAAAAAGGTTGTTTTGGTATAGGTACCGTGTATACATCCAAATGCATTTAGTAAAAAGCGGTTATTTTAATATTACAAACAGACACTCCAATTTTATTTATATGTATGTATAGATTTAGTTTAATTAGAACGTCGTCCATAGGACAAACTAAACAGTATACAACAAGGTGACCAAGATGTACCATGTCGTTCAGCTTTTTCACTATTTTGATTTTTCAGTAATTATTATTAATTTCATCATTAGCACCGTCATAAACATCATTATTATCATCAGGGGTACTTATATTTAACGTAGAATCATTTTACTTGACACTGGCATAATGGCACTATTTTGTAGCCGATTGCCATTACAAAAAAGAAGAATAATGAAAATAGTCTATTGCAAAGTCTACAAAGAGGCAAGTATATTGTTCAGAGTATACTGAGTACTCAGTTGAACAATGTTTTAATTGTTAAGTAACGAGGTGAGTTCAAAATAATCATAGCTATTAACTGCAAACGTACTACGCATTTTACGGCTGCGTTCAAGGGATAACTAGGTAACATTAAAATTTTAGACAAAATGTTCGTAGTCTATATGATTACCGGTAGTACCACTAGTAGGGCAGATGGCAATATTAGGGAAGATACCGAGCAGACTCGTACAAAAATAAAAAAATAAGGCTAGGGCAATGACCAGAAAGTATTGCCGTTTTTTTATATAAATAGTATAAGAACTTACTACGCTAAAGTACTATAAATAAGGAAGAAAGTACCGCAACATACAAATTTGCATCCGATTTTTAATCGATATTTTTTATTGCAACCTCAATAATATTGATGTATCGATAATTTGAATCGCGTGCGCCGTGTCGGCCCTATCCGAGAAATAAAATCGAACGTAGCGCGGCGGCGGCGACCTCAAAACGTACCGATCGTAAACTCGAAGCGTTCAAAACAATAAACAATGTATTTAATACTGGATTATAAAACATTGCCACTTCTCTAGCGACGTTCGACTTTGTTACCGAACGCACCTTTACAATCACGCGACTGGTTTTATTGTTCCCGCGGCTCCGAACGCACAACAAACGACTTTGACCGACCTCCAATGGTCATAGCGTGATTATGCATCCATCTTTTGAGTTTTAGCGTACAAGTTTTCTATAATGCTTAAACTAACAGACACACTGATAATAATTATAAAAAACAAATACAACCGAATTAAGAACCTCATCCTTTTTGAAGTCGGTTAATAAGACGTCTAAATAGCTTATTGCATATTTTTTAGATCTTACGATACGATCGATACGATCTTTTACTCCTGGCATCACCTGCGTGAATTTTGAGTATTGTAAACAGGTTGCATGCTTTTTCAGGGTCATCTCTACTTTTGAACACATTTTCATCCGAATCCGGTCAGCCGATTTTCAGTGATTCTCAGTCATACTAACAAACACATTCGAATTTATATTTATTTAGGTAATACGTAATTTTTAAGCATTGAAACTATTATTTCTAGTTAAAGGTATATTTAGTTGCAAAAGAGTCCTATTAAAAGTAAATAACTAGTTCAGTAGCATCTATACCAGCCTTCCCCAAAGTGGGCGATAACGCCCCCTTGTAGGCGCTGCCGGCCTAAAGGGGGCGGTTTGGGACCCAGAAAAAAATTTGGGGCGTTGTGTAGTTACAACAATTCATTTAATTTGATGTTATAATGGTTTTTATGTAGGTGAAAAATGGGGGCGCTAAAAAATAATTAATTTTCAAAGTGGGCAGTAGACAGAATAAGTTTGAAAACCCCTGATCTATACGGTGGAATTGTAATATGCACGATATATAAAGCTTCCGAATCTCGATGAAAAGTAAAATTCCCCACATGTTTCCTATTCTATAATACTAATGTAAACGGCATTTAAATATAAAATAACAAACAGCGACAAACGGACAGACAAACACGCTCTTTGCATGTTTCTATTGGCCGCGGTGAAGAAATCTATACATATAAATAAAATTGGAGTGTCTGTTTGTAATATTAAAATAACCGCTTTTTATTAAGTGCATTTGGATGTATACACGTTACCTATACCGAAACATTTTTTTTTACAATTTTTGTCTGTCTGTCTGTCTGTCTGTCCGTCTGTCTGTCTGTCTGTCTGTCTGTCTGTCTGTCTGTCTGTCTGTCTGTTTGTTCCGGCTAATCTCTGAAATGGCTGGACTGATTTTGACGGGAATTTCACTGGCAGATAGCTGATGTAACAAGGAGTAACTTAGGCTACTTTTATTTTAGAAAAAAAAAATAGGATCTCTCGAAAAAAAAAAAAACAATGTTGCAGCGCTGCTCCTGATTAAGTTTGATAGCAACAACCTGCAACGCGTCCCGCGGGATCAGAACGCGAGCAGACTGTTGCCAACGGTTGAGTCTTTGTTAAATACCACGCGGACGAAGTCGCGGGCAACAGCTAGTAATAAATAAAATATATTTTACAACCGCGTTTGAAAAAAAAGTTTTACTCACGTCGGGATAAATAATGGATTTGTCTATTGTTCTGTGGTTTTTGTTGAATAAATATTATCGTGCTTGTCGACACATGATCTTATTTATCCGATCTTATCGTGTCTAGTGAGTGTAGGTGGGCTACGATACACCGCCGCTACGAGACGGTCCGTTACGCCTGAAGATCAAAGGAAAAGCAAGATCGACAATCTTACATACATATAAATAAAATTGGAGTGTCTGTTTGTAATATGACTTATTTATTTAAATATAAATGATATTAAAACAAACTAGGTATCAAAAAGGCCTTGTCCGCGTGGAATGGTGGCAAGAATGCTGGCTGCATTTCCTCGCTGTATGATCAAACTAATTTTCTGAGCGAGGAAAGAGCCAGCCCTCCTGTCACCTGTGGAGGCAATTAATTTTGGAGATATTTTATTAATAAATTGTTTTGTGCTATGGCTCCATGGGCCTAGCGTCTCTACGGCAAACGGCAGAAATGCGTAACTATTGTTTAATAGGGCGTACTTCCGCCGCTTGCCGAGATCCGCTCTCTCAGCCGCGGCCCCCGCGGCAGACACTGACTCCCTGAGATGAGAGGGAGCCAGCGTGTCTACACACGTGGCATCCCAAACAAGCGGTCGACCCCGCTCCCAGGGAATTAGCGTCATGCCATCAGGTCTCTTGCCGTCATCCCGAAACACCCCGAGTGGTTCCAATATTGATGGGACGTTTATACTGGCAAGAGCCCTTTTGATGATGTCATTGAGGGAGCCGTGGCGAGAAAACCTGCCTGCGCTCTTTGGACATGAAAGCCCTTGGAGACCAAAACGATCGACCTCCACTCCACACGGATATTTGTGTGCCATGCACACTGGTGCCCCCAGTAATTGTAATATTAAAATAACCGCTTTTTACTAAATGCATTTGGATGTATACAAGGTACCTATACCAAAACAGCCTTTTTTTAATTTTTGTCTGTCTGTCTGTCTGTTTGTTCCAGGTAATCTCTGAAATGGCTGGACCGATTTTTACGGGAATTTCACTGGCAGATAGTTGATGTAACAAGGAGTAACTTAGGCTACTTTTATTTTAGAAAAAAAAATAAGATCTCTCGAAAAAAAATTAAAACCAATGTTGCAGCGCTGCGCCTGATTAAGTTTGATAGCAACAATCTGCAATGCGTCTCGCGGGATCAGAACGTGCGAGCAGGCTGTTGCCAACGGTTGAGTCTTTGTTAAATACCACGCGGACGAAGTCGCGGGCAACAGCTAGTAATAAATAAATATGTCACGATACAGATATTAAAGATTATAATAACCCAATGCTATTTCTGTCAGCTCTCTGTGCCAAACACGCAAGTTATCAATTGCAGTAAGTAAACACGCAAGTTATCAATTGCAGTAAGTATTTATATCAAACTTGCTGTTGCCCGCGACTTCGTCCGCGTGGTATTTAACAAAGACTCAACCGTTGGCAACAGCCTGCTCGCACGTTCTGATCCCGCGAGACGCATTGCAGATTGTTGCTATCAAACTTAATCAGGCGCTGCGCTGCAACATTGGTTTTAATATTTTTTTTGTGAGATCCTATTTTTTTTTCTAAAATAAAAGTAGCCTAAGTTACTCCTTGTTATATCAGCTATCTGCCAGTGAAAGTCCCGTCAAAATCGGTCCAGCCATTTCAGAGATTACTCGGAACAAACAGACAGACAGACAAAAATTGTAAAAAATGTTGTTTCGGTATAGGTAACGTGTATACATCCAAATGCACTTAGTAAAAAGCGGTTATTTTAATATTACAAACAGACACTCCAATTTTATTTATATGTATAGATTATGTGGTTGTAATCATTAGTGCTTGAAGTTTGATACGACCAAAAATGATAATATAATACTAATATACCAACTATACGGTGTCGCACTAAGCAACGCTTGCATTACGGGCACCATACAATGTCGTCGAATTTTGACTCGCGCGAGTCGTGTATCGCGCGAAACGTTGTGTTGTGATCGCGAGGTGTACGATACATTGCGCACTGAATGATTACAAAATTTACTTATCCCTGTGCCCTCCAACTAAGCTGTAGTGTGTGTGTTAGTTTGGATTTTTGTCAATGGTTTAATGACTAGGGTTTATTTATATTTTTCCTAAGAGAATTTATTATTTATAGCGTTCAATAATGGCTGTTTAGGAGATCGATGCTAGTGTGATTCAGAAAGGGTATACTACTATTTTAGCCTGCCTTTCTTTAGCGCAACTATAATCATTATGTGAAGTCATCAATGTCGATAAGTACTTTTTATCATTAAAAAAATCACAATAAATAATTGTCATTCTGGTGGCGAAATTGTGACTTCACATATATAAACGCAAGTTCAAATGGTAGTATACCCTTTCTTGGTCACGCTGTATATGTAACATTCCTAAGCACTTTGAACTAAAACTATTTTTAAGGATTTTATCGCGTTTTTTTTTGTTTTTACGTTCCCGACGTTTCGGCTGCTTTACAGCAACCATGGTCACGGGAGGGCTGAGGTGGTTGACGTCCTCGTGTCATAGTTTGACGGAACGTAAAAACAAAAAATAAACGCGATAGAATCCTTAAAAATAGTTTTATTTCAATGTGTAATATTCGCGTAAATATAAGAAATCAATATTCCTAAGTACTCTTTGGCAATACTCACACAGCAGCCGTATGGGATTCATCCAACTGATTCATCTCCCGAAGCTTTAACGTATACGACCGCTAATCATTACTGACAGATAAGAAATACGTCTCACGTCGTAAACAAAACCGCATGGGTTGCTCCACTCAGTGATCTAATTAAAATTCTTTTATAACAGGAAATAGTTATTTAGGCAAATAATCTGCTACATTTGCTCTACAAAACAATGTTTGTAAACCAGACTTACAATCGAATTTAAACCTTACTATACGACTTAAAAGTAAACTTTAAAATGGCAATAATAGGTTACATCCAAAGAACGTAAGTGTAATAAATATACATCGCAATTGGAACTGTAAATTCTAGACAATACAGTAGGTATTCTATTGTAATCTCCAAGGGCCACCGTTGACCTTGAATTTGGAACGTGCTGAAAACACACAGCGATGTAATCTGCGCGGCAACGCCGAGTTTTCGGAATAATCGTAAAAGCGTTTTATTTTGTTTACATAGTATGACTGACTTGAGAGCGAATGAGTATAATCTTAGCTTGTGTGTATTAAAAGCGTGCGAGTCGCGAGGTATTGGATGTGTTTATCGTTTCGTTTGTTTTGCGAGGACATTAATACCTGGATGACTTAATGGTCATATTTGTCTGGCAATATGTATGTTATACAGCGTGTAAGCGGCATGATAACGAAAACTTTGGGTAAAGGTTTACACTTAATGGCTATAATATAATTAGACATCATTTATGTCACAAATGTTGTAATTTTTGAGGGCGCAATGTATTGTAATCCTCGTTATCGAGGCAAGCGTTTTACCAACTTGGCTATCACTGCTTGGCGTTCAAACCCCGGCTCGCACCTCTGGGATTTTTCATGTGCGAATCTCATTTTCAACCAAGATTATCACTTGCTAAACGGTGAAGGAAAACACCGTGAGGAAACCTGCATGTCTGAGAGAACCTCTCGAGGTGGACTATGGCCTAATTCCTCCTCGCATTGAGGGGAGGCCCGTGCCCAGCAGTTGGACATAAAAAAGGGCTGGAATTATTATTATTCGATTCGATTGCGATCACAACACAACGCTCCGCGCGAAGCCCGACTCGTGAGAGTCATGAGCGCGCCCGACCGTACCGCGATTTAATTTACATTGCAGTTCTAGGTAATTTTTTTTTAATTATAAAAAAAATCTGATATAATGACAGGTGCGATCCTGTACATATTCACAGATTGCAGAAATTGTGGGGCCCTGGTGTTTCAGATCAGCTATGTAGATCGTCTACGAGTATTGTCACTCCACATTCGCAGTTCTTTGTGATATGTCGTAGGTCTTCGGATTATCTGAATCAGAATCCGAATATTTTTTATTCACGTAAACCATTATTGTACAGTACTTATGAAGCGTCAAGTTACAAAAACATTATGCTACTGGTTTACCACCCGTTCGGAATGCCGTTCCTATGGAGAAGAACGGGCAAGAAACTCCATGGTTGCTCTTTTTTTTTAAATAGATATTTTACATTATTGAGCAATACATTGTTATAGGTATGTGAGAACAATGTAGGAACGGCTAATCAGACTTTAGCAGCAGGTCAAAAAAACAAAAAGTACTAACTAAGTATAAAATCTGATTTCATAAACCACTTTTAATATTCGCTGCTCACTCAGTCGTGGTGATGGTCGTAACTTTTTGTGAAGTGTACCTGTTTATCTCATGTAAAGTGCACGGGTTGTAATCTTACAGTGTTTAGATAGGATATCCGGTGCGATCGATTAGAGTCGAGGAAAGGAAGTACTATTGAATTGTCTTTGAAGATTAATCTACATATTTCTAAGAGCATGTCTCGCAAGTTGGTTCACGTTTAAAGTAATCTTTGTTTGTGGTATATGAAGATAGTTCGCTTTGGGGTCGAGTCACCTTCGTCCGTAAGAGAATTAAGAACCCTCGAGATACCCTAGACGTGACCCTGGGTGGTGCCAACTAGGTAACAACTCTACTGGTGGTAGGCTTCGGCCGTGTTAGTCACCACCCACTGAACAAAGCCATGTCGTCAAGCGGCCTAGTCGTGTTCCGGCATGATGTTCGGTGTTGCCATTCATGGATGGCGGGTCAGATCAGTTGCGCTGCATGTGCCTAGTGAATGTAGAGTCTCTACCTACTGCCGCCTTCCTACCTAGGCAAGTATGCTCCATCGTAGATCTCATCGTCACTTACCATCAGGTGAGATCGAGATCAAATACTAGCCTATAATGTATAAAAAAAAAAATCTGGTTTAAGCAGTAGTGCTACTTTGTACGATCTAGTTTTTTTAAATCGTGGACTAGGGCACGTAACGCCCGCTGCGGCCAATTGATAACATGACCAAAGAGTGCAGAGTGAGTGAGTGGTGTTGCTGGCTTCTTTAATTATCAATCAAACTTGTTTGGTTTATAATTGGTAAAGTTGACAAGCCGAGGGTCAGTGGTGGGTACCTCTTCCCCCATTTATTTAACTAAGGATTTCCGCCAAGAATCGCCTAGTTCTATCAATTATGACCACAGAGGTCAGCTGTAAACAGAATTGCCCTTTCGTTCCAAACAATAATTATTTTAATATTTCGTTCCAGAAAACGAAGGAATGCATTACGCATTTCATGTTAGCTGCATAATATATATGAATATGTAATCGAAATATTTCAATTTTACTTTCATTCGCGTTTGCTTTGATCTGTCAATTTCTTTTGATACAAATGTACGCGTGAAGCTTTTGAAGGTGTATTGCAATAATAAATTATATTCTTGTTTTTCTTTGACAGTCATTTGTTTGAGCGATGCAGCAGATCGTGATCAGGAAGGTTATGGATTTAGATCATGGTCAAAACAATATCATGAAGGACCTATGTCGAAATAAGCAGCTACGTATTTCGGCACGTGGCTGTACGTAACTGTACCGTTCGATATAGGGAATACGCTCGCTTTTCCAATGGCTACTCTGAGCAAGTGCCCAGAGCCCCGCGATCCACGGGGCTCCCTAGTCCAAAAATCTAAAGTCTATATCAGACGGCTTGATTAGCGCTGTTGGTAGTGACTCCGCTTTCTGTGCCGAGGGTCCTGGGTTCGAATCGTGGTAGGGGCACACTTTGTGTGATGAGCACGAATGTGTGTACCCAAGTCATGGATGTTTAGTATCTATATAAGTATTATATATTGGGTTCGCCCTCAGTCCATTGTACGGTACTCATGCAAGCGTTGCTTAGTGTGAGACCGTATAGTTGGTGAGTTCGTCTGGCGATATTTATATCAACTGTTATTTATATTTCTTGACAGTTATTATATACAATAAATTAATTTATAATTAATATATCATCCAGAAAAGTTACCTTTTTAGCATTGAATATGCAGCTGAGACTTTAACAATCTATGTTGGGGTACCTACGTATCTACATTTAGATTTTGCTAAATATTGTATGTCTGAAGTGTATAAATAAAAAAAAAACTTCTTAATTAAACTCGTATATTGCCTTTAGCATGCTATTGATAAAATGGTCATAGGGACCCCATTATACAATTGTGCCTCGGGTCTCCAATATATTAAAGACGTCGCTGCAGTCAATAAAATGTTTTCGGTCGCGTAGAGAAAGTTCCTTTTCAATTAAATTCACCTCTTTGACAACTGCCCGCTACCACCTATGGTTGCGAGAAACCTGTGAAATGCTGGAGTCGCGACAAATTCCTGGAACAACAATTAAGTCGCGTACTTACATTTGAGGGCTAAATTTAATTTAACTTTGTAAGGATTTAATTTGAAGGTTGTCCCTTTGAATTGTATAAATGTTGGTTACAGTACTTTTGATTTGCGTGTGCGCGGTCTCGTATCGAAGTAGGTGGCTCTGCTACGTTCAATTTCCGTTCATAAACACATTCAGGATATGATATCACCATAATTTACCCTCGGTTAGTTCTTACTGGGGTCGACTTGCGCGGGGACATAGGTCCAAAATGTAGAGGCCCTTTTTGAGAATTTTAATGTTATGGTATTATTATTTTGTCTTTGAATCTCATTAGTTAATAGTCTTAGATGTGCGTCTACCAGCATTTCATGACTTTTGAATTCAATACATCCATCCATACATCATCCGAAAGATGTACACTGCTGGACATAATCTCCCCCAAACATCTTCCACACATCATGGTCCTCCGCAACATTTATCCATCGACCTCCCACGATTTATTTGATATCAGCGGTCCATTTTGTCCACTGTTCTACACTACGTCTTAAGGGTGGTCGTGGTCACTATACCCGAACCTTTCTGCAGTCAAAAAATTAAATAAGTGTCCTCATATTGATTTGTTATATTTACGCGGATACTACACACTCAAGTAAAACTTATTTTAAGTTTAAAAAGTATTTTATCTTACAGTTCAAACTTTGACACTAGCACGTCAAACACCTCAGTCCTCCCGTGACCATGGTCGCTGTAAAGCAGCCGAAACGTCGGGAACGTAAAAGCAGAAAATAAACTTTATTTCAAACAGTGTCCTCAGCCTAGAAAATTCCAATAATTCGAATAAACTAATAACGGTGTTTTCTAGTCTATTCTCTGATTAGATTGCGCACCTAAAACACGCCCTGAATGATTTATAGCTGTTTAATAGGCTATTTTAAATCTAGACAGTCAATGACCTGTGTTTTTACGTCTAGTCATAATGCTTTTGCTGTAATGTTTTCTTTTAAATAAGCGTGTGGGTACTACACAACCATATTATATACTAGCTGTTACCCGCGACTTCGTTCGCGTGGTATTTAACAAAAATACAACCGTTGGCAACAGCCTGCTCGCGGATTCTGAGCCCGCGGGACGCATTTCAGGTTGTTGCTATCAAACTTAATCAGGCGCAGCGCTGCAACATTGGTTTTAATTTTTTTCGTGAGATCCTATGTTTTTTTTCTAAAATAAAAGTAGCCTAAGTTACTCCTTGTTACATCAGCTATCTGCCAGTGAAAGTCCCGTCAAAATCGGTCCAGCCATTTCAGAGATTACCCGGAACAAACAGACAGACAGACAGACGGACAGACAGACAGACAGACAGACAAAAATTGTAAAAAATGTTGTTTCGGTATAGGTAACGTGTATACATCCAAATGCACTTAGTAAAAAGCGGTTATTTTAATATTACAAACACACACTCCAATTTTATTTATATGTATAGATGTATAGATGACATGTGCTGTGCCTTCGAATGCGTGAACTGGCTATCCTGGGGAACTCATCCATTTTCCATGCGATATTTTTAACAGACCTTGATCTTGTTATATCCTTCCTTCATGCTGTTATATGAAAATCAGTCCAGCAGTTTGACTATTTCGCGAAAAGAGAGACCAACACATAGGCGAAGTGGCCGTAATAGGGGATTCAGTTTGAGTCATGTATGTTTAATCTATACATATAAATAAAATTGGAGTGTCTGTTTGTAATATTAAAATAACCGCTTTTTACTAAGTGCATTTGGATGTATATACGTTACCTATACCGAAACAACATTTTTTACAATTTTTGTCGGTCTGTCTGTCTGTCTGTCCGTCTGTCTGTCTGTCTGTCTGTCTGTCTGTCTGTCTGTCTGTCTGTCTGTCTGTCTGTCTGTTTGTTCCGGCTAATCTCTGAAATGGCTGGACCGATTTTGACGGGACTTTCACTGGCAGATAGCTGATGTAACGAGGAGTAACTTAGGCTACTTTTATTTTAGAAAAAAAAAATAGGATCTCACAAAAAAAAATTAAAACCAATGTTGCAGCGCAGCGCCTGATTAAGTTTGATAGCAACAACCTGCAATGCGTGCGGCTCAGAATGGGCGAGCAGGCTGTTGTCAACGGTTGTCTTTGTTAAATACCACGCGGACGAAGTCGCGGGCAACAGCTAGTATCTAAATATAAGTAATTATTTTGTTTCTCAGTGCGAGATAACCTTTAATGATTTTAAACGCGTCTCCTATTTTTTTTCTAGGATTTTTTTTCAATCAGTCTTCTCTTATATTCAAGGTACGGCGACATGGTGCCGGGCACGATAGCCGGCAAGATAGTGGGTGGCGTGTGCTCGCTCTCCGGGGTGCTGGTGATCGCGCTGCCCGTCCCCGTCATCGTCTCCAACTTCTCCAGGATCTACCACCAGAACCAGAGGGCCGATAAGCGCAAGGCACAGAGGGTGGGTCCTACTATATAATATCTTATTTTATACTAGAAGTATACTCTGAATTTGGACACGTGAACTTTAGTGTAGTGTAGTGTTATCTCGAGAGTTGCTCAAAAATGTAAAAGATCTTTTTTTAAAAAGAGCAACCATGGAGTTTCTCGCCCGTTCATCTCCATAGGAACGGCATTCCGAACGGGTGGTAAAGTAGTAGCATAATATTTTGTAACTTTTGACGATTCGTAAGTACTGTACATAATGGTCTACGTGAATGAAAAATATTCGGATTCTAATTTAACCTAACATTACATTTAACCTTACATTACATTTAACCTTAAATTACATTTAACCTTACATTACATTTAACCTTAAATTACATTTAACCTTACATTACATTTAACCTTAAATTACATTTAACCTTACATTACATTGAACCTTACATTACATTTAACCTTACATTACATTGAACCTTACATTACATTTAACCTTACATTACATTCAAGTACCGTGTAACATCGCATTATTTATGTTTACAGAAAGCCCGCCTCGCGCGTATTCGTATTGCCAAAGCCTCGTCCGGCGCCGCCTTCGTCTCTAAGAAGAAGGCGGCCGAGGCGCGACTGGCTGCGCAAGAGTCGGGCGTAGAGCTGGACGACGCTGGCCGGGATGAAGATATCTTCGAGTTGCAGCATCATCATCTCTTACGATGTTTGGAGCGCACGACGGTAAATACCACTCTCTTATGCAACTGTACCGGCTCACTTATAGGCAGTACCGGATTATTCATATATGCAATGTAGGTAATCGCTTAAGGGTCCATCGTCGCCTAGGGTAGGGGGCCACGGGGCCGTAAGAAAAAATAATTGAAGTAGTTTTAATTTGATGCTTTCATTTTCATTTTATAAAAGTTCACGAATTCTTATTGATTTCTTATATTTACGCGAATACTTTATACTGAATTTAAAAAAAAAAACAGTCCTGCCGTGAGCTTGGATGCTGTAAAGCAGCCGAAACGTCGTGAGCGTAAAGAACATAAATCCATAAAATTTGTTTTATTTCAATGTTTACGAATTTTTTTTTAAACCGCAATACTTTTTATGAAAATTGTAACACTTAAATAGACTCTTATAGTTTGAAGGTATGTTTCTATATTAATCAGATTCCAGTTACAAATCAATACATTTTTGATTGTAAATCAGAAACCCTTAGTTAACAAAACGGTGCACCTACCTAAGGGGAGAGGGCCAAGACTTGCATTGCCTAGGGCCCTCTACATGGCCTAATCCGGTCCTGCTTATAGGATAAGGACTTCCTTTATTTTTCTTTTTATACCTCATGGTTCTATATGCTGTGCCAATTCATTATGTAGTCTTACCCTTTCCATCAACCTCGTTCCCAGTACCAAGGGAACACTCAGGATCAAGAATTACTGGACCTTTTTTCTTGAATAATGGAATAAGGGAATCTTCGAAATTGTGTTCTCTTGTGGGGACGGCATGCGTGATTCTTACCCACTAAACCCTCTAGATGGCCAGCACCTCAGAGGGGCTCCAGCTTTCCGGATGCCGCTCCATGGAGCAAGGAGGAGAGGCAAGGTGGTCGCTCCCCCCCGCGTCGTTGGTCTCGGTGGCGGGGCACCCCGCGCCCGCCGCCCTCCTCGTCGAGATCGCCTAGATGTCCGTGGTCCTCAGGGTAATACTCTCACTGGACCCAGGAAACATTGAAGTACTTATAAGTAATTAAGTACTTACTGAGTTACTAAGTACTCACTCGTTTTTTGGTTGTTATCCTTTCACAAATTTGTTTTTTTTTCGTATGTTCTTTTGTAATTTTTCAGTTATATTTTAAATCTTCATACCCTCAGGACCGAGAATTCGTAGAAATGGAGAATCCTTTCAACGGTGCGGCGAAGCGGCCCGGCTCGCCGTCGCCACTTGCGTCGCCGGCGCACTCCGGCCGTGCGCCCGCGCTGCTCGCCTGCTGCGCGCGCTGCGGCTGCTGTCCACAAAAGTACCAGGTACTTATGAGATCCTAGTAGCTTGCAGATTACATTCTCTACATACCTCGTATTCAGAAAGAGTTATATACAAGAACAGGGCAGTCTAGAGTTGTCAATTAAACTAAATTATACTTTTTAAACACTATATAAAGTCCGAATTTTGACACATCAACTTTAAAAAAAAAATTGTTCCCTACAAAATGACAATAATAAATTCTGATTTATGAATATATGTTTTAATCTGAATTCCCATAATGCTTACCAATGCGCTTAAGAAGCGCAGGATCCAAGCTTAGTATATAATTTCTGATTCACGCCGTTGAGCTAAATCAATGGATGCGCGGAAGGAGGCACAAGTAAAAAGCTAGCTAAGTATACAAAAAATACCGCTCATCAAGGACTTTATGAATAAGGCACTTAAGCTTATATAAGCTGTTGTTATTTTGGTGACAGAAGCGCCATCGTTCGGTACGGTGCATCAGTCCCTTAGGGCCCACGACGTGCTCTAGAATTGAGGTACTATCAATGTGCTGCCGCCAACATCGAGCACTACCATCACTGATGATCCTTTGGCTCTACATAGAGAGATAATAGTCAGATAAATCCAAGATGAATCTAGAATAAATACAGGATAGGTCAGGGATAAATCCTAGATAGAACCTAGATATGTCCAAGATAAATCCTCCATAAATCCAAAATAAGTCCAAGATAACTCCTAGATAAATCCAAGATAAATCCTAGATAAGTCCAAGATAATTTCTCAGGTAATAAATCAACTTGGGGTTGTGTCCAATAACTGTTCTTACCGTAACAAACCTTCAACGATGATTACAAAAATTGCAATTATATTATTACTATGGAAACCTACAGAAAGCACAAATCTGACATCAATCTATTGCAGCCAATAAGCATTTTTACGATATTATCGTTATAAATTATCACGTTATTATAGTAAAAGTGCTGAAGGATCTATTTGTTGTTGCTTGACTTTATGCAAAATGTGGCTACAACGTCTGTGATGCTAGATGTGTTCTGCCCAGCTTGGTGGGCTCCCACATGAGCTCTGGTGATCAAATAAATGTTCAAAAGGCTAGCTCTATACTCGCTTTAAGCTGGCTACTGATCGGTAGTGTATCGTTACGTACCATCCACGACGAGTTGGTCACGTTAACGCATTTGCCTACTGACTTGAATTGAATCATTACTCGTTTCGAACTCTGTTGTGCTCGGCCGTGCTCTGAGTTGTAAATGTCTGCTGAGTGTAATAGCAAAAAAAGAACATTTTGGTGCGATTTAAATTGGTTCGCTCCGAGGAATGCCCCTTTGTTAGTTACATAGACATCGCTAGGAAAAGAGGGTGCGTTTTTTTTTCCATTACGATCTCAACTTAGTTTTATAATAATACTACAATTAATAAGTTAATAGTCCACTGTGCACGATATACATAATTATAGAGATATATTTACACAGTTTTTAATTTATCAAATAGTTTATAATTATCGCAATTTATTATAAGTTATTATATATGTACATTTTTGTTACTTACATATTTTATTTTATATGATACCTATTAGTTTCTCTGTTTGTTTATAACTACATAATACTTTTTACTCTGTACACTTTTTACATGTTTTTATTTAACTCACCCATCGTGTATATTTTCTCAAAAGTCGTTGAAGTTTGAATGTAACTCTACAATGTTATCTAATTCCGATCACTCTAATTTAATGTATATTTTCAATGGACTAAGGTCTAGGCCATACATAAATTGCCGTTATCAAAATACACTGTATTGCCTGCTTCAGATGTCTGAGTAACACATTTTATAACCGAAGGTACAGTCTTAAAATTGACTCTAACAGGTCCTGCTATTAGATTCGAGTAGGAAGGGAAGGAGGGGCTGCAGGCGGTACACCTCCACCTCACGACCCTCCGACACTTCTGTGTCAGCTGCCCCCAGTGAAGACCCGCTACCAGTACGTGTGAACGGCGTTACCACTCAGCGATAGCGATTAAATTAGTGTAGAAAAAAAAAGTAAAAAAAAAATAGTGTAGACTATTTTAAAAGGTTGTTTAAGTCAATTGTTCGAAATTTAAAAAATGCCTCGCACGGATACTGACTCATGAATGGTTTGGATTCAAATAACACACATTATAGACACATTTATTTTATACATAAATGTGATTGGTATGACTGATTCTGTAGCCCTTGAAATATTTTACACTATTATTATTTAGATAATTGAAACAAATGTTAATGGACGGGAACGTTTTATGGAATTACCTATTGAAAATCTAAAAAACGCGAGCTGCGGAAATGTTATGACAAAAGATGTATTATTTGATGTTGTGAAAGGTGTATATTTTTTTTGTTATATGATTGTTTTATTTTATACAAATAGATAAGTGTTAAGTTATTACTTTTATTTATTCCCATTGTTAGCCTCTTCAACTTAGCTAAAATTTGAGTATAATTTTTTTGGGACTGTATTATTTATAGCCCGATGGACCTCTTAAAATATTTTAAACTTGTTGTAACACCTTTATATAAAACAAAGTCGAGTTAGTAACACCATTTATAAATCAATAACAGGCGATCCGATTTTTATGACATTTGCTTTCTGAATTTGAATTTGTCTCCGCTCCGAATAGGATAACTCTTAAAACATGGGTAAAAAAAAATGATTTTCTCATACATCTGAGGCGGTAGGATGTTCGCCGGGAGAACTAGTAATTTATATAAATTTGCATTTCTTCTATTTTTTGGGTAGCTGTAATTAAGTTAACATAAAAATCGCTGTGTGGTAACGACCGTGAAGGAAAATATTTAAATGAATATGAGGCTTTTAATGTCTGCAGGGTGTTGGCTGCTATATACTGTTGCTTTATATATTATTATACCGACTATCTCTACCTAAATGTTGTATTCATTGTTTACCAGCTTGAGCTTCGGTGCTACTATGTTGTAAAAAAAACTATTATTTCATTTGAAAACTATTTATTATGCGTGTAAATATTTATATAAATTACTTTCTAATACGTGTCTGGAGATTTTATTGTAATGGCTTTATTTATTTTATAATGTATTTTGTAAAATATTACAGCGATATATATGTTAAGTAGATCCACGAGTGTTGTCAATGTATGTAAAGATGTATATTTATTTATTTTTATATATTTATGTAAAATTATTGAGAGGATGTCGTCCGAATGGTTTGTTGATCATTTTCGCTGATTATAATATGTTGAAACTAATAGGTACTCAGAATATACAGTTTCAACGAATGCCAACACACTGCACACATTGTATTATTGGCAACCTTAAAAGCAAAATTTCAGTGCTCAAGGTGTAAACGCTAGTTCAGAGTGCGCAATTCAAGATTTCAACGGTTTTTAATTTTTTACGAAAGACGCTAACACATTTGGGTCGTATTTTTTTGTTGTCGACTACATCATATTGTTATGCAGTTATTTATCTATATAATATGCTTATAAATTAATTTCAAATGAAACAACCATCCAAAGTTTGTAAATTAGCGGTTTTTACAAAGTGTGGAGTATTGGATCGCTTTAAGTATTTTTAAGCAAAATTAATACCTCAAGGAATATATAATGCACGTTAATAAAAGCGCAAGAAAATTACTTAGGAATTATGACCCAATTTTTCGTAAATATTTTTAAAAAACCATCGAAATTTTGAATTTCGCGTTTTGACTTAGTGCTGCCGCCTTAAGTATGTATACAAGCCGATTTTTGTTGCTGCAAAATCAGTATTTCATTAAACGAATATACAATTAAAAATTTAATAGAGGACAATTCTCACTGATATTATTTGTACCTACAGTAAGTTCTTAATTAGTCTTCATGAGGTTCCTTATTACAGGAAAAAAAATCGACATTCACAAAGCATTGCAGTAACACAGTCAGTTTCATTAACACTACAAATATATCTGAGGCAACATTGTACCGACAACCGTATAGATCTGTTGACATCGTTGTGTTTTTACAATAGAACCTTAGTATAAACATTCTACATTACACGCTAATGGGTCTACATAATTTTTTTTATACATCTTTTATTATACATTTTAATTGGCTTGTAACGAGCACACGTATTTCCTACTCTGTACACTACATAAAATCCACTGCTACTCGCAACTTTTTACATATTTTTTATAATTTATTTTTTTTCAAAATTTTGTATTTCTTGTATATTACTTTGGGTTTTGCAGGTGTCCTGGAGTTATTGGTATCGCTTGTTATTATTGTCGTAAAGCTTGAATGTCCATGTAGATAGAGAATTTGTTGGGCTAATGCCATATTCTGAGGTTAAGATAACACTTTTAAAAATAATTGAGTTTTGTACAAATAAACCTATACAATCCCTATTCATCAAAATTTGGAAGTGGTTATTAAGTAAACAGGATCAGTGGTACCACAAACAAATTACTGAAAAAAAAAAAACAAGTAATACAATTATATTCGCAATCAAATAGTCAGTCTAAATCAGGGATTCCCAACGTGGTCACTGTGGATTCCCAGGGGTCGTCATAAGCGAAAATTGATTTTAGGGTTCGACGAGGTCTAAACATCGACCCCTATTTAACATAAGTTCTTATTTGAAACTGTCAAGATAATGTATAAGTTGTGGTACGTGTATCAACTAGTTATAAGAATGACTAATATTTTTGACCGACTTCAAAAAGGAAGAGGTTCTCAATTCGGTTGTATTTTTTAATAGACTAAAAAAGACTAAACAAGTCGATAGCCGTGCAGAAGTTCGTCTAAGATGAAATTATTATTTTGTATCAATAGGAAAAAACTAGAGATAGGAATATTCCAAGTAATTTGGCCATCAGGGTTTGAGGTATCAGTTCATTTCGGCAAAGGCATCTCTCGCCGAAAATAGTTTGGGAATCCCTGGTCTAAATATTAGTATGAATTCTATAACAGTTTTAACAAACAACTTTAAAAAGTCGGCATCATAGTTAATTACCAACCTATCAATTAGTAACTAATTCTTTTTTTCCTGGTTACAGCAAGCGTGTGGGAAGTACATTCCGGCCGGGAGCACGGTCCAGGGCAACCAGACCGGGGTTGCAATGGACGGGACCTATCTGGTGGAGGCGTCCTTCTAGGGCCCGTCCACCCACGTGGAGAGCTACGTATAATACGCGAGTGACCACACATACGGACACACCAAAGTCTAGTACCAACTAGCGACCGGCGATCGGCCACTAGCCACCACAATTATTAGAATTATAAATATGTTTCTCATTCTAAATCTAACACTATACTGCCTAACATAAAAATCGTGTTTGAATGAAAGTGAGCGCAGAGTATTCTGTGATTTTAAGAATGGAATACTCCATTTTTTATTCCATTCCAGTTATATAAAGACTTTAGAGACCGTTCCGGATTCGGTTATCTGAGAATGGAGCTCTCGAAATGGAGGGAGAGCATGGAAATGGAATTCGTTTCAGGATTGTGACGTGTTACCCAGTTGTGTGGTAATTGTAGACATGACACTTTCGCGTCATCTGCGCGTAGTTTCTTTTATCCTTATCTAGCGTAATGAAACAGTATTAATTAAGATTTTAAATGTTAAAGAACGAAGTATCTCGCGTGTTGTAACAACGAGAATGTTATTGTGGGGCTCGTTATAGCCTTTTAATATGTCGTGGAGTGTATCTAGAAAAGACAAAATAGTTTTCAAATTTCTGTAATAGTCAATAGTTATTCGAGTCATATCAATATTAGGACAGTTGTTAGTTGTACCGGTGTATTGTAAATGGTAATGTTCACGGTTGAAGTCATGTTTGGGGGTCCTAATTGATTTTAGATTTTAATTAGATGGAATATAATGTAGTTTTCAATGCTCTGGCCGCGTTTACGGATATTTTGAACTGAAATTATGTCAATGTAGTACGAATTTAGCTAATTGACATGTTATTTTTTTATCATTCAAAATGAATACACAAAGCTCAATGGCTAGTGACGAAACGAACACACCAACTATACAGTCCCACACTAAACAACGCTTGCATTATGGGTACCGTACATTGGACTGGCGGTGAACTCAGTATTATAATACTTATATAGACATTAAATATCCATGACTTGAGTACAAACATTCGTGCTCAAAACACCAAGCTTGTCCATATCAGTATTTGACCCTCAGCACAGAAAGCAAGGTCACTACCAACTGCGCTAATCAGGTCATCAAAACGTTGGTCGAAATGGTCGTCAGTTTGTTACGATGTAGTACCCACCCTACCCATTGTGTAGGCGTGGCCTACCAGGACCTTCCAATGACTTTAATTCTGGACACTTCTAGACTCCTTCTTAAAGATCCTGAACTATTTTCCGTTCCGTTACTGTGTACACTAGAAGTCTAGTGCCTTCAAGGTCGGTTTCCAATCATTATCAATCGTTGCTGTGTGTTAGTGACGGGTAGGCGTTAGTGGAACAGATCGTTATTGTTTGACGCGTAAGGATGGAATTGCTTTGATGTTTTGTGGCACGAAGTTAGGTTTTTCGTTGAGCCAAATTGAAAATAATGTGTAAGCCATTTTATTTTTATAACAATATATTACTTATAATTATTTTAATAAGCTTACAATGAGCTGTAACGTACTGTGCTAGTATGTTGTTCGCGTTTTATTTATGCCAAATTGTGGAGTGTTTTCTGTTGTTCTGTATATACTTATTTATATACAGGTGAAGATGTTCCATATATATTGTAATTAAGAAAGCTATTGATTGGCTATTAAGTATGTCACGGTGTAGGTATGTGTAATTTTTTTTTTAAAGTTGAATCTAAAAATCTGCCACTATGGCAGATGAGATACATCAGAACGTTTCAAAGGTTGATGGGAAAATATAGACATTGGAAATGTCAAGTCGTATGTACCCTAAAAGCCAACGGTACACCGTTTTGACGAATTACCTTTGTAAGAAAATATCAAAACCATTCCATCTTTTACGCTGTATGTTCAACAATAAAACTTTACGGCATTATCAGTATGCCAAGTGTGAGATTATACGGAAGCTAGCCGAATACTTTTTGTCTACGTATTGAGACAATGGAGAATTTAAAGCAAGGATTTGCAAAACTATAAAGATAAAGATAAAGATAGTTTATTTGTGAACATAGGTAAAAGGGTGGTAGGTACATAGAGTTAATGTTCGCTATGATCTGCCAATTATTGGCGTACAAATATTAGTGGCATACTATTTTGGGCAAGCGACCCCTTTTCCAAAATGAACTGATACCTCAGCCCCAGCCAAATTACTTTGAAAACCCTATCTCTAGTTCTTTGACTATTGATACAAAATAATAATTTCATCTTGTGCGAACTGACTAGTAACTTGAAAGTTGACTGACTTGAAAGTTTCAAATAAGAACTTATATTTATTAATAGGGGTATTAATTTTAAGACCTCATCGAAACTCAAAATCAGTTTTTGTTTATCGAAGAACCCGATATCGACCATTTTGGGAATCCCTGATTTTAAGTTTTAAATACCGTCCGCTAGAGGCACTGTTACAATTCTTCATACAAAATGTCTAAATACGTATACTATAAAGTATACGGTTAGCTTACGAATAATCTCGCACTTGACGTGCTTGTGTTGCCAGTAGAGTGACCCCCTATTATAGTTAAGTCCTATGAAAACATTAGTCTGTTTATAATGTTGAATAGATAGAGGAATTTATGTGGTTAGACTAGAAAATTATTTAATTATATGTTAATAATAGTTCTTGAGACGATAAATTATTGTTAAGTGAATGTTTAATGCATCGAATGCATGATTTTAGATACCTATAATGTTATGTTTTTTTTTACCCATGCTTTCGGTTAATATACGTATGTATATATTTTCACTAGCTGACCCGGCAACCGTTGTTTTGCCATATGCATTATTTCTAGGAAATTTTTTTATCGTTAAATAATTGCGATTATAAATTGAGATATAAACTATCCTATCTTTCAAGTTGGATAAAACTGCACACGGTGTGCAAAATTTTATTTAAATCGGTTTAGTAGTTTACGAGTCCATAGCGGACAAACACCGTGACACGTAATTTATATATATTAAGATGAGTTAGTCATATACATTGTATACACGAATAGACAAACGTTATTGTTTTATACACGTTCTGTAAACATTACAGAGAACGTACGACTTCCATACATCTTTCTTTACATACGAGTAACGTTTGTATATACAAGTTACAACTACACTTCAAGTGCGAGATTATTTGTGAGCTAACCATGTACTTCATAGTTTACGTATATAGACACATTGTATGGAGTATTGGAAGTTTTAAATACTGTCCGCTAGAGGCGTTACACAATTTGCCATACCATGTGTCTAAATACGGTAAACTATAAACTATTGAGTTAGCTTACGAATAATATCGCACTTGACGTACTGTTACTTTAAAGAGTTAATCTATACTAATATTATAAATGTGAAAGTTTGGATGGATGGATAGATGGATGGATGGATGTTTGTTACTCTTTCACGCCAGAACGGCTAAACGGATCTGGATGAAATTTGGCACAGAGATAGATTATAGTCTGGAATAGCACATAGGCTACATGATATCCCGGTAAAATGTATGGTTCCCGTGGGATAGATTTGTTTTAATTTTTCATACTCTTTAACACCGCAGGGCGCAGCTAGTTACTAATAAAATCACGTTTTTTTTTTAATAATTATATGTATATGCGAATATAGTGTTTTTTTTTTAATTTTACGTTACGGAAGCATGGTTATTTTTTTTATTATTTAAGTATTTATACCGACGCAGTATACAAAACTGAAATCGATGTAAATAAAAAAAAAAATGTCTCTTCCAAAATATTGCCATAATTTCTACTAAAGATTTAATGACGAAGTGTGTAATATTCAATAGATAATTAAAAAATAATATTTAGCAATATCGTAGGTATGTTTAAGGATCGAATGAAAATTAAAAAATATTCTTATTTTGTCGAAATGTGAAACACGATATTTTTTTGGTTACTCGCAATGGGTGTTTGTTGCAAGATGTATTGGGAAGCTAATACTCGACCTATAGAAGCATTCTTATAGGTACATACATACTAAGTAAACAACTATTCGAATGTCCCTTTTATACAGTAAATGATTATTTTTATCTGTCAATGATTTGTATACATTTACCCCCGAATTTATAGACTTTTATAACTTTATCAAACGTCATATAGTACGGCTACGTTATAGAACGTCTATAAATTAGTAGAGCTTTTAAACCTTATAGTGTATTTCAATTCTGAAAGCTGGTTAATTGGTTGTGATAATTTTGTTAGTCAATCCTTATATCTGTGAAGAGTTCCATCTTCGAG
Source organism: Pheosia tremula (assembly GCA_905333125.1). NCBI lineage: Eukaryota > Metazoa > Arthropoda > Insecta > Lepidoptera > Notodontidae > Pheosia > Pheosia tremula. The sequence continues at coordinate 839,760 of HG995420.1, forward strand.
TATAGCTGACATTTCTAAATACTTATGTATGTTGGTAGGTCGAGTGCGAGTTTATTTGTAAACTAACCGTATACTCTAAAGTCTACGTATGTGTCTACATTGTATGGAGAGTTGAAAGCTTTAGATATCATCCGCTAGAGGCGCTGTGTGATTTACCATAAGAAATGACTAAGACGCAAACTGTACAGTGCACGTTTTGCTTACGAAAAAAAAGCACTCAAAACTCTGAGCGGTACCACTGTTTAAGTATGATGCTTTAAAATTAAGTAGCCCTCAAAGTTAAGTTACTTTTCGTATATTTAGCGGAGTGTACAATATGTAAGTATGCAAATTGGTAGAAAATACATCTTGCAATAATCAAATTGTAATTAATTATATGTTTTTCGTCCATATTCCTGTGATTCTTATGGCTGTACCCGCCTTTGTTTCATTTCGATTTCAATGATAAACAGGTCTTGTGGCTTAATGGATAGCGCGTTTTAGGTGAAGCTCGGGGTCAGGGCGCGAAATTCAAAATTTCAATGGTTTATATTTTTTTACGAAAAATTTGGACATCTTTACGATGGAATTTAGTGTTTTGCGATATTAGCATTCTAAAAATTCATTCTAATTCTAAAAAAATAAAAACCATTGACATTTTGAATTTCGCGCCCTGACCCTGAGCTTCCACCTTAAAGAACTGTAAAACTTCTAAAACAATAGTCATGGATTCTGTTTAAAATTAGAAGTTCAGTTGTAAGATACTAAAATATGGGCAAACTCAGTATATGATAATTATATAGATATTAATAATTCAAGAATTGGGTACAAATATTGGTATTCATCACACAAAAAACGATCGTCCCTACCAGGATTTGAATCCGGGACTATTGGCACAGAGAGTAGGGCAACTACCAACTGCGCGGTCGTATATTTTTTTTATATAGTAAAAGCCACAAAATCTGATTAATAAATTCTAAAATGCACAAAAAATTGTATTCGAATGTTTTGATTTTTTATTAGGTATTTATTTGTTTTATTGTTTTTGTGTATATATATATATATATATATATATATATATATATATATATTATAAACATATTAGTTTTTATTACATAATTTTAATAGGTACTTATTAAAAATATCGCTCTGTACTTACATTTTAGGGTATGTTTTTTTAAAAGTGTTACCAATTAAACTAGCTGACACTAATGTTTATGTGAATCTTACGTGTAATTTGAAAACGGGCTTCCGTTTATTTTCAACTATAGCAGTCCCGGCGAACTTCCTACCGTCTCGGAATCAAATGTATGAGAAAATGAATTATCTTTTTTTTTGTGAATTTTTCAAGGGCAGAGACAATATAAAAAAAAACTAACCACCCGTTCCTGAGTTATAAACGGTGTAACTAACATGACTTTGATTTGTATATATCGATTTGCAACAAAAACGGCCATTTAGATTTTTTTTATAAATTAAAAAAATAATATTAAATTGATTATTTATTTACATATATTTTTTTAATTACCACTGCCGGATATATTCATTATTTTATATTAACTAAAATTGAGTTACTTGTAAGTAGCACTTTTACTAGATAACATTATTTTATGAGGGTTCACTATGTATTTACAGTGTGTTTCAAGGCTGTGTTTAAGTACCTACTTAATAAAAAAATACTGATGGCGTGTTCAGATTAAATTGTATAATGTACCAACTAACAAGTGAGACGGACAGATCTCACGATTTTCATCATATAGTTGACATGTCACGGCCACATCTTTGAAGGACTGCCACCCCTGATATAGGCAGTTATGTCCAAATTTATGAAAACAACATAAGGCAGCGTCTTTATACGCTGGCGAGCGATCGATCCATCGGGCGATGCGATTTAATCGTTCGACAAGATTACATTGACAAGTCTCTTTAGAGAGTCCGAATTGAAGCTCGCAATTCATCGCGCGAGTACAACACCGCAAGCACAATCCTGTTTATGTATCGCTTCGGTAACGTAACACCTCCCATCCCTCTCACACCTCGTATATCATAAATAATAATGACAGTGACAGCATGTTTTCTCGATGGTAGAGCAACGAGAGTAGAGCAAAACTGGAGCGAGCGAAATATGTGGTAAAATCTTTACATGCATCATGGCTTTTAAAGGTTCTAGAAAATATTTTTCATAGTAAGAAAACAGCTGCATAGGTAGGTACATCTTCGAGGCGCGAGGCCCCTCGGGCTGCGAGGGCGTTGGCGGTGACCCTCATCGCCCACGCCTCAAGCCGCCACTGCCTTGGGACTCGGCGTGGTTTAAGATCCTAGCTCACAGGTGTGAGGCCTCAGCCTCGAATTTAGCGGGCAGCGGGGCGGCGGCGGCGCGGGAGCGGAGCTCGTTGGCCGCCCCGCGCCGCTGCCACGCCGCTGTTTTCGAGAACCGGTCCATTTGATTTTACGCATAAGATCCTGCCGCTCCCGCGCCGCCGCCGCCGCCGCCCCGCTGCCCGCTAAATGCGAGGCTGAGGCCTTACAGTGGGGGGTGCGTGTTGCGGGCTGTGTCTCGAAAAAAAATCCTGAAAAAAGAAATCTCTGAATACTGAACACGCCTGAAGGAAGGTAAATTTGTTGTCTAGAATGTTGTCGGACCAAAATGGCGTAACTTCGTTTGTACCAGTATGTACTTACCAGTATGGTGTGCGAGAGTGTGCGTTACCCTTCGTCTAATTTTAAACTTCTAGTCGCCATCGAATGATGGTGAATGTGTTTTAAAGACTCTGAAATAGCTTAATTCTTTGTTATATTGATGAGAAGAAATAAACATAATTGTACATATTATTTTGGATTTTCATTCTTGAGCTGCGTGGGTGTGGAAACTCTTTTATTTTTTTTGTTTATAAAAAAGCGTTCGAGGCGTTTTTTTCCAACATCGAGCAGGTATAAGAATATGGATTAAATATGACAGATTCTATGAAGCCTTATTCGAAGTCACATTAACTGAAAAATTACCGGACTTCTTGGGAGAACTTAAAATTAGTTTAACCATTATATTTAAAAATCCTGTACTCGTGCACGTCTATGAAAATAATGGTTAGTATGCCTCCAAACAATAATACATTGTAATTGAAAGAAAATCATTTTTGAAAATAACATAAATGATCTTCAATATAAAAACATACATACTTTATCTTTCTTTCTATTTAGAGAAAATATTTTCCTAATCATCGAACATGGGAATGCTTAAATAAAATTTTATGATGTGATTATTTTTATTACAATTAACAAGCATGTCATCAAATATATATTTTCACGTGATAAACAAAAAAACAGTCATTGGAAGATACTGTTAATAACGCCATCTAGTGAATTATAGAACTAAAACACTAGCGTCATCTAGCGGTTTCCATATAAACTATTAGGTCGCAACTAGGCGTTTTGAGGTATAGCGTTATAGCTGTGAACGAATATTGCAATATTATTATAGGATCACGATCCAAAAGCCACATTAGTTTCGTTTCTCGCCGCAACCCGGCTTGGTTGAACACATTGTATCGTAAGAGGGCAATGTAAGACGAAAAACGCTTTGTAGAAAATTTTCATTTTTCAAATAAATATGATTCCTGTATAAAAATTGTGCAACTGATTCTACTCTTGATTTTGAATAATCTAATTAATTCCACGTTAAATATGTTAGCAGAAAAATATATTTTAAGAAAGAAAGAAATATATTTATTTGTGCAACACATTTGAACATAGGTCCCATATGGGACTACAAGTTTGGGTAATATCCAAATGTTTGACACAAATTGGCCCCAACTCAGCATGTGCTGATTGTAGAACAACCAGCGCCGCTATTTCAAATACATATACTTTCTAGATCAAAAAGTCCATCAAACGATTAAGTAGATAAATTTTATTTATGATACTTCATTTGTTTATGTTCCGGCAACATAATTGACCATAGAATATAAATTAAGAAGATATGCCTAACCTCGTAATCTTCTTAATTTCTATTCTATGATCAATTGTCAACATTCTTTCATGAGTTCTTTTTCAATATGAAGTGTCTTGAGGATAGCTTGGTCTAGTGGTTTGAGTGTATGCCAGTCGGCTCACATTGCACCGAGCAGTTGCGTGTTCAATTCCCGACTGGGCAAATTTCGGAAACGATCTTTTCGTAATTTGCCCTAGTTTGGGTGTTACTGGGATCGCATCCAGGCTATTGTACGGTACCCATACTACAAGCGTTGCTTAGTTTGGGGCCATGCAGTTGGTGTGTTTGTCTGGCGATATTTATTTAGTTCAGTACTATAGTTGGCTACTTCAGTTAGGATGTATGTAGCTGAAGCTGCAGGCGCAGATGTCACCGTCGCTACACTGTCTCGACGCGAGTATGTTTACAGAATAATACAGGTCGCATCAAATTAAATGAGTAAAGATGGCGGTATTGCTGCGACCTATACTCCGGATTATAGGGATAGGGATATAGGGATCATATGCGACCTATAGATCAGATTTAAATACCTTTACAGGTAGGTAGCAAAGTTTTTGTCGATAGTCTACTCCACATCTCCTTACTCTATGCAACTCGGAACCGACAGGAAAGTATAGCAGCCAATTGGCTGCATACTAATCACCTGATTTGATGCCCCAATGCACAATTATTATCATGGACTTATCCATACCTACACTCAAATTACTCTATTTAGCGCACTTGGTAGAGACCCTGCTTTCTCTACTGAGGACGTTTAAAAAGTTTGCTTCTACCTCCTAGAAAACTTTGTGTGATGAGCACGAATGTTTGTACCCAAGTCATGGATGTTTAATATCTATACGAGCATAAGTAATATATAACTGAGTTCGCCCCCAGTCCATTGTACGGTACCCATAATACAAGCGTTGCTTAGTGTAGGACCACATAGCTAGTGTGTTCGTTTGGCGATATTTAAAAATAAAAATAACAGACTAAAGGAGTAAACAAAATTCTAGATTTATTCAATTGCTATTCACGATATGCAGGTTATAGTGGTAAAAAATAAAAGAATATCGCATCTCTAACTAAAATTAAGATGCTACACTCAAGCAACACTTACAGAATCTTTTCACAATCCATCAAAAATAAAGAACAAAACACTCTTTTGTAAGAACTGAGGCGATTTCAAAAAGCGACTTTTAAAAATCTTACAGTACATAATGCAACATGTTAACAGTAAAACCTGGCTACTCACACACACACAGTTTTGTAGTTTTCACAGTGTATACATACATACACACATGTGTAAGGTAATTGTGGAGAGAATAAAAAAAATGCATTAAGTGTGCCTTACTTGCGCGCGCCGAGGCGTGCACCCGTGAACGGGACATTGGATACAAGAGGATTTTATGTACTTGTTGTAAGTTTAGCTTACATAACTATGAAATTATAATAATAGCCCTTTTTAATAAGCTACTGTTGGGAACGAGCCTCCCCTTAATGCAAGGGGTGACATAACGATTCCTAGACAGCAATAAGAAGGTAGCTTTGGTCTGCAGTAAGAGTCTACTTTAACGTTTATAATGCAATCGATAATACAAATATATAATAATAATAAATTGAAAGTTTTAAATACCGTCCGCTAGAGGCGCTTTTGAATTCTCCGTACAAAATGTGTAAATACGGCAGACTATAAAGTATATAGTTAGCTCGCAATTGACCTGCTGCTATGGAGCGAAACTACTTACCGGACTCTGTATTTAATATAGTCTTTGTTTACTCAAGTCCCGAGTGAACAGATGTCTTCTAGGTACGCGTGCTCTATCGTCGGCCGCATCGTCACTAAGCGTCAGGTGAGATAGTAGCCATAGACATCGTGACGGCATCCTTTAATAAAAAAAAGTTTTTATTTTTTTCATAATTTCGCCCCCAGGCTGGTTCCATGTTACCCAGCGCGTGTACATAGCGGGCGTCCGTTCCATGTGGCCACAGTTGGCTGACAGAGCGAGAAGTTCAAATCTCCTGCGTTCGTAATTGATAAATAAACGTGGCACGTGCCGGGTCAGCCAACTCGCACCTGATGAGCTTCCATCAGCCATGTGGGATCACCACCCAAAACGTAGTTACACCATCTTGATCCACCATCACCATCTTGACTGCCTGATTAGCGCAGTGGTAGTGACTCTGCTTTCTGCGCCGAGGTTCCCGGGTTCGAATCCTGGTAGGGACAAGCTTTGTGTGATGAGCACGAATGTTTGTACCCGAGTCATGGATGTTTAATATGTATATAAGTATTATATACTTAGTTCGCCCTCAGTCATTATGGGTACCGTACAACAAGTGTTGCTTAAAGCGGGACCGTATAGATGGTGTGTTCGTATGGCGATATTTATTATTTATTTATTTATCTTTTTATCTTAAGGTAACAGGATCCAGGATGCGCTACTCTTATTCTGCAATCTACCTTTGTTTTCCTTATTCCTAGCCGAATTACTATTTTTTTTCATTACTTTGATATTTATACGCAGTAGTGGTACTAGTAACTAAGCGTCAGAATTTTACAGGCTGTTCATTGCTTGTAAGGACTCGCAAAGGTGTTAGAATGACAAGGCATCGCCAGCTCAGCGTGCTCACTGATGAACGGGATATGACTAAAGTTTGACCTTTAATTTTATTCAGTAAAATGACAGTTGGAGGGTTACCAGTTTCGACCCAAAAAGGTAGTGAAGTGTTCACCTTCTTATAATCTGGATGAAAAGTGGAGGATCCGAATCTGGTCTGCTGTTAGGACGTCCTTGACAACCCCTTCAATGATAAAGGTCGTGATAATACCTAGTAGGTAAATGATCGTCGGCCCTGATGCCCAGGGCCTTAAATAACGGGCTACCTTCGGGGTCGAGGACGACTGGGGTGTGGGCCCCGGACGTCCGGTGACGATGACGACTCCTGAGCAGGACGGCGGCGGGCGTGGCTCCCCGCCGCCGTGCGCAGCGAGGGCGCAGGGGGTGCAAACATCTGCTCCCCCGAGACGGGCCCCCATAAGGGGGCGAGGCACAAGAGGGGCACCGGTGCGTTCCGTTTGGAGATCCCGGAGCCCCTCCAACATGTGTCGAAGGCGGCCACCGGGGGGGTTTTAGTGGGTAAGAATCCCACATAACCCGGCCCTCTCCCACACAGAGGCCGGGTATCTATCGAAGATTTCCCCCCCGTCAACAAAAAAAAAAAAAAAAAAAGGTAAATGATCGTAGGTACAGGTTAAAGCCTAATTTATGTACGCACGTATCCATAACAGCACACTATTTTACGGAACATACTTGTTATTTGTCAATTATGATAGAACACATCTTCGTCCTGCCGAGTTTTGCCATCAAAATGTATAATAGGTTTTTATTTTATACATAGCAATTTTCAGATCGCAATCACGCCTCTGCGATGTCAAGTCTACCATTACTCATAAGTACCTACCTACTAGAAATTTCCGTTAAAATAAGCACACATGCGCATAAGCCAACACACACATGCGACACTACACACACATCGAACGTGAGCGTCTATATGCGTGTGTGCGCGAAATAAAAAGCTGCGCGTGCGACCACTTACGCCACATAACAGATGATTGTAGCCATCTCTTTTTAGCCCGGCGCTGATTATATATCCGTCTCTTTTACTCGTGGAGTATGTAATTAATGTTGGTACATTACTGGTCGTTCCGATTCTGAGCAATACCTACTGTGATTGTATCGTTGTGTTCGTACGTGTGTGATATATATCTCGGAAAACACATTGCATTTGTACCACTGCGTATGGCGAACGGTTTTTGTTTTACTTAATTAACAATTTGATGATTTCATTATTTTATACGGATGGATTTAAATTTAGTCCGTTATTAATTAATAAAAATGTTTATATAAAATAAAGTCAGAAAGTAGAATAGCAGAGTAACTATTAAAACATTGCAAAAATGTACTAATATGATTTGATTCTGAGGCGGTAGGAAGTTCGCCGGGACAGCAGTAAGTCAAGTGCGAGCTAACTGTATACATTATAGTCCACCGTATTTAGACATTTTGTATGGAAAGCATTCAAAACATTACAAATTAACATTCGAAATTTAAATCTATTTACTTGTAGTGAAGGAAATAATTATAGTTAATTAGGTATAATAAGTATACCTAAGTAGATAATTCATATTAACATAAATATATATACTACATATTCAACAATGTACTACGTCACAAAGAACCTGTTTTGAATTGCAGACGATATGGTTTATATTAAATTATCATAAATAGAAGTTTTTGTTTTTATGTTTTTTTACTAATTTTAAGGATTTTATCGCGTTTATTATTAGTTTTTCACGTTCCCAACGTTTCGGCTGCATTACAGCGACCATGGTCACGGGAGGAGTGAGGTGGTTGACGTCCTAGTGTCATATGTAGTTTGAGGTCGAGTCACCTTCGTCCGTAGGAGAATTAAGTACCCTCGAGATACCCTACACGTGACCCTGGGTGGTGCCAACCAGGTGACAACTCTACTGGTGGTAGGCTTCGGCCGTGGCTAGTCACCACCCACTGAACAAAGCCATGTCGCCAAGCGGCCTAGCCGTGTTCCGGCATGATGTTCGGTGTTGCCATTCATGGATGGCGGGTCAGATCAGCCGCGCTGCATGTGCCTAGTGAATGTAGCGTCTCGATCTACTGCCGCCTTCCTACCTAGGCAAGTATGCTCCATCGTAGATCTCATCGTCACTTACCATCAGGTCAGATTGAGATCAAATACTTGCCTATAATGTAATAAAAAAAAAAAAAATTGTCATAAATAATATTCAACACTACGAGTTTGAATGTTCTTTCTATGTAGAATAGGGGCAAGAAACTCCACTTTTTCACTATAATAGAATGTTAGTTAGAAAAAAAAAACTGTATACTTATTTACCTTCAATCAAAGTTATTGAAGCATTACGAAGGGTTCGCAATCTTTTTCTCTTGGTATTATTAGTAAGAACATAAAATAATATTTATAGAGAATATTGCAATATTGTTACGTATACACCTGCCTGTAACCCCGAAGGGGTAGGCAGAGGAGTGCTACATTGCAATCATATACGTATTGCCGATTACTGCTATTGCCGGTATCGTTCCAATGAAATAAGGATGAGTCTTTGACAAAATCCCGAGCATCGTTACCAATACGAATGAGACTCAAGCCATAGCCGTCTACCAGGCAAAGTGCGCGTTGAAACATTCAACATGTTCTGTAATCTATTACCGTGGTAAATTCCTGTATAAAATTCCTTCAGTAAAGCTATCCCGCGCAATCCGATCCATTTGGACTGCCTGATTAGCGCAGTTGGTAGTAACCCTGCTTTCTGTGCCGAGGGTCTTGGGCTCGAACCTGGTAGGGACAAACTTTGTGTGATGAGCACGAATGCTTGTACCCGAGTCAGGGATATTTTATATCTATAGAACTATTATATACTGAGTTCGCCCTCAGTGCATTGTACGGTACCCATAACACAAGCGTTGCTTAGTGTGGCACCGTATAGTTGGTGTGTTCGTGTGGCGATATTATTTCTGTATAAATTTAATTATCATATATCACACCCCTTGACTAAAGGGTATCACCAAACCAAGTGTTTAAAAAATCCAACCAAAAGCTTTACCACGGACAATATATCAAAAATGCAAGATTAGGTCTTATTATGTCTCGAAAATAAAGTTCCTTCTCTTTCTAGCACGGGCTTCCACCAATCTCGCTACTAAAACATATCGTATAATAAAGTACGTAAGTACTATAGTTTTACACTTCGGACGGGAATATTGTAGAGACCTTTTCCTCCTTCCAATTTTCCCAGATAAGGCCTGGTAAGTAATAATAAGATGTAAGTACTTAGCTACGTCGAGTATCGTCTGGACGGCGAGGGGAAGACGCGCCGCAATTATTCTACTTCCGCTGCAATAGGGCGGCGCCCCCGGGATACCTATCGATATTTTGGAAAAATTGTTAAATTATTATTGTCTATAAGAGAATTTTTTGATAAAAATAAGTGCCTGTAATGATCAGAATGTTGATCTTTGAGCACACCACCCATAAAGTATACCTACGTATAAATTATTCATTTATTCAAATAAATTATATTATTTATCAGCACGATTACAATTAAAGAATATATTTAATGTTGAAGGTGATTTAAAAAATATAATAATGATATTCACGCCAACAGAAGATACACAAAACACGTATTTTATTTTAAGATAGTGGTTTACGCAATACATTACTTTACTAAAGGTTTATTTATATGAGGTACAGTCAACAATAAAGTTGTAGATCTCTTATTTATTTTACAACCCCAAGTGATCTTAACTTTTTGGAATGTGTGTATGTCGTATCTATAAACTCTATTACAGATCTGTGACTGTTGTAACAGTCAATTTACTTTTACTTCGTTATACCGTTTTTCCGCCAAAAAATATCACAACCTTACCAGCCAAACCCTAAACCTTACATAATCGATTATGCGCGCCATTACGCAACTATCGATAGTATCGATACTTGCCCATCACTACCCTAACCCCGTGCTGCGCGGGCGCCGGAGCGCGACCAAGAAAGTATAACCGTCGTCTTGTAACGGCTATATGTCCGAACAGACTTTATTCTACTGTTCTTTTGAGAAGTCTTCTGTAGAAGTTGGACAGGATCAGAATAGTCTTGACAATCTTCTTCTGTGTTGTAAGAAGCGAATATTATTTACCCTTATCTGGACGGAAATCCAAGCTACACACTTTATATGTTTTTTGGGAATAAAGAATAAACTTAAGCATTTCCTTCGTGTTTACTTTGAATGGATGCCCTGTAGAGATCGTCTATAATAAAAGATCAATATGTGTGGCATTAAAGGCATTATTAAGACTTAATTTTTTAAAAGTGCAGTGCATTGCCGTGTGAACAATAAGTTTGTATACCCCTATCTTCCTGTTGATGCTAAAGGTGACTTAATGAATTGACATCAAGGACCGATATGAACTGTTTATTTACGGCCATGGGTTCACGATCAGCTGGCCAATTATGTAACTCTATCAACTAATTAGTTGATAGAAATATACTAAATGATTGAAACAGACTAATATGATAGGCCCGCTGATCATGCAATCAAATCAAATTAATATCAAACTATCTCTGACATTGAGGATTATTCTTTAAGATGTAGAGGTTATGATTACCTACTTCTGAGGCTCAATTCTACGAATTTACAAATGCTTCAGTGGAGTGTCGATAGCGTGTCGATGGAATGATTTTAGGCATTTGGTAGTCTACTAGTTTTTCAAGACCAGCGGCTTTCCACTGACCAGCCATTCAACAGCCATTGAACTATACCGTATTCTGTATTTCAGTCGTGTATCAATATAATGTAGCTAAGTACTCATTATCTGACATTTCTAGCAGTCGACACACAACCATTGACACTGAAATGAGACTCCATCGAGACGACATTAAAGTTGTAGCAGAATAGCCAATATGTCACAGTCTTAACGGAACCTCAATAGTGTGTCGCTGGAATGGCAATCGTATGTCATTTTATTTAAATTAGCAGAATTTGGCCGTTGGCATCTTGTTATACAGTCTTGATTGTAATGTATGCGCAAGGCTGTACGCTCGGTCAGTACACAGCTAATGGTAACTCTCCAATCTATTATACGTACCTCCACTAAGGTCTGCCGATAGAGACGTCGTCGACGTTACTACCGTAACCCAATTCTTATCGATGTTTTTGCGCCAAAGTAAATTTAATGGCCAGTGCATAATACTTTTAAAACACAAAAACATGATCGACAATCGATCATTGGAAAAAAAAGTGGAAACTTAAATAGATCAAATTTGAATTTGCTGATAAAAAGATGTACGGAACCACGGCTTTTAATCACGTTCCGTTGGCACGAGTATTTTAAAATGATGATGGTGATGATGAAGAACATAATCATTAAGGATTCCAATATGCTATAAATCCGTTTGTCCTATAAGGGTAGGTAGAGTTTTACTGGTGGTAGGCTTCGGCCGTGGTTAGTCACCACCCACTGAACAAAGCCATGTCGCCAAGCGGTCTAGCCGTGTTCCGGCATGATGTTCGGTGTTGCCATTCATGGATGGCGGGTCAGATCAGCTGCGCTGCATGTGCCTAGTGAATCTAGCGTCTCGGTCTACTACCGCCTTCCTACCAAGGCAAGTATGCTCCATCGTAGATCTCATCGTCACTTACCATCAGGTGAGATCGAGATCAAATACTTGCCTATAATGTAATAAAAAAAAAATATTTACCCCAATTTTGCCGACACGATTTATGAACGTGTTATGAAACAGGATACGAAATTATTGCCATAATAATGACCTTATACAGGATGACTGAGCAAGTGTATATAAAGTCTTAAAGCTTCTTCGCTTCTTTAGCGCTTTTGTAATCGTTATGTGACGTAAAAATATCGATTGCTATGCGAATTTTAGAAATGAATTTGTTTCCTAATATGATGGCAATTGTTGTTATATTTTTTTTATTGATGTATCGAAATTCTGAATTTCACATTATGGGTACAAATGCGCCAAAGAAGCGTATATTCGAGACTTACCCCCGAATTTATAGACGCTTTATAACTCTACCAAACGTCACATAATACTGCGCACAAGAGTTTTGCTTTGCGCAGTACTATATGACGTTTGATAAAGTTATAAAACGTCTATAAATTTGGGGGTTAGTGTACACTCTTTCAGAATCATTATTAATATGGAGGGATTAAAAAAAATAAGACATAATATCAGCCAACTGTATTTAGCTATAGCTCCGTCTTCCTCAGTCGGTTGGCAGATTTGTGGAGTATTTTTAACTAGATATAAACGTGTCGGACTGTCTTAGCAAACCAACTTTTTTCTAATCTATGACTATAGGAATATACAACGATAATTACTGATAGAAAAAAAAAACGTGGGTATAAATTATATACATAAAAATGTCTCTACATCGTCGTCGATGTATAATATCTATGACATACCTAGGGCCTTGCGCAGTCGCATTTCCAACTGCCAGACTTCATATCGAAACATTGCAGTTGTATAATTTAGTGTTTGCTTCGATTGTGTGTGGTAGAGTTTCTTGGTATTTCGCGCATAAAAACTACCGTTCCATTTCTAGATGGGCAGTGGGCACGTAGTTGGTAAAACTATTGGTTGCGCGTGCGGCGGTAGTCAGGTTCTTAGTTGGATTGGCAGCGGTGGTCAAAGTTTGTATTGTTTTTTTGGTAATTTTTGTTGGTGTCAGTGGTAGAAATTTCTAAGGCTTATAACAAGTATATTATATTCATAATAGTTATTTAAAAACTTATATCGTGTTTCCGTAATTATATTGAGTGGGAAAGATCGACTTATGTGTCTGAAAATTTCAGCTTATAAATATTTTGTATTTAATTTCAAAGAATTATAAAATTGTAACCTGCAAATATTTGAAAATAATTTATGTGCAAATAAAAAAGGTTTTCTAAGTAGTACTTTTGTTTTATTTTTTATTCCCAAATCTTTGAGAGCCACACTCAAACAAAAGTCAGTTGCGACAATCGTCCGTTACACTTTATCCATCGACGACGTCTTCCGGTAGAAAAAGAAAGATATATACACCCTTCTAGCGGTAGAAAGAGATGAAGACACATCCACCTGTCTCAAGTGACATCGTGTTTTTGTTCCAGTTTTTTACTTTTAATTACAAATAGAGATAGTGCAATATCGGTCCTACTGTTTCTATTTCGTTACATGACTTAAGTCCACTGGTAGGCATTAGCCTCTCCTCAACGTAAGGGGGAATATTATATCTATAAACAATATCCGAAAATTATTTATTTTCTTATAATTTTTCTCAATACTTTATTAGCTAGAGCGACCTGCCGATTGTGTGGTCGCGGGTTTGATGCCTAAGTAGTGCAACGTTATATTTAGATTTGAAAATCTGAAAAAGTGCAGCGTGGGCAAATTGAAATAAAAGCGCTATCAATTAAATGAGCGAATACAATTCGCGAAATTAGGTAACCATTTAGCATCTCCTGCCTACCCTTTCCAGGTATGCAGGCTTGATGATTTTTCCAATTTTGGCCAATGGCACACAAACCAATTGTTTGTTAACTGGAAAGTATTTATTATTTAACTTCATATCCAATTAATTTTACAGATCATATGCGACCCCAATAAATATCTGATCAAAACGAGAAATACATCTTGGATCTGCTGAAATTCGAATGCTATGTAGTACATATATAATAAAAAGTAATATAAGTATATAAAACACAAATACAAAGTTATATGATTCACCGTCAACTTTCTTTGGGAAAGTATCAGCGCGCGTTGAAGTCTATTCCAAGAAAGTTTTACTACTTTACACAAGTGATAAAATATTTTATGCTAGTGTTGTTTTTTTGTTTTTATAACTTTTTCCTTGCAGATTAATGCAGTGATAGCCAAGTTGGTAGAAAGCTTGACTATGTAACGAGGATCGCAGGTATAAACCCCGGCTAGCTCCTCTGAGATATCTGAATTTCATGTGCGAATCTCACTTGCTGAATGGTGAAGGAAAACATCGTGAGGAAACCTGCATGTCTGAGAGAACCCCTCGAAAAACAGGTGAAGGATGCCAACCCGCACTGGGCCAGCGTAGTGGACTATGGCCTAATTCCCTTCGCATTGATATGAGGTTCTACCTATCAGTGGGACATTAAGGACTGGTTTTATTACTTGGAGTTTATACTTCTATATCCAGAGAGGTAGGTATATAAAGCATTTTTTTTTTGAGTAATCAGCTTTCGAAAATCCAACTCAGTCTCGACCAACTTATTGCTACAACTGAATTGAATCAATAGCAATTTCTTATTTCGTTATTATCACATGTGATTCCCGGTAACGTAGTTAGTTACATACACCAATAAGCATCTAAAGTGTTTTAATTTTTTAACCAAAAAGTCATAACAGCCGTTTCAAATCATTTCAAGCATGCGATTAACCTTCCAAGTTTAATTATTCTACAATGTTAATTAACAGTGCGGCATTTGAAACGGCTAAAACGTTTTTATTCACTCGAACCGTGTAGTAACGCATTAATGAAAATACTAATTATTTTCCTATACTTAAAGTGGACTCTTAGAATTAGTTTTTGTCAGAATATTAATAAAACAACGGTTCCTCATTGAGTAGTCTCTCCTCTTTTATAGCCTTTATCTTTTTTATTTTTAGTTTAGCTTTCGGTCCACTTTTGATTTAAGTTTATCCTAACAATATTCCTATACAGTTCAAAACTAAGCAACGCTTGCATAATGGGTCCCGTACAACTGGTCCTGGGGTGATCCGAGTATATAGTTACTTATATATACATATGAAAAAGCCATGTCTCGGGTACAAACATTCGCACGAAATTAGTCCCTACCAGAATTAGTAACCCAGGATACAGTCTGGTCTGGGGGACATTAAAATATAAGAAGCTTTTGAGCTATATAGCCTTCAATGGCTGAACATACATCCTTCATCCTGTCTCCAACCTTTTTTTTTTTTGTATTAGCTGGGTAATGAATCTACGCATACCACCCAAGCCCGGGGGAGCTTGGACGGCTATGAGGGGCTCCTAGACGACACCAGACTACCGACTACGCCACGGGATCGCTCTACGAGCACACTACCGTGACATCCTGTATCCAACCTAGGATAAGCGGCAGCATTACAGACATCCTAAAATCTCAAAGAACATTAATTAGCCATTGTCGTCTTGCCACAATCACGAAATATCTAATAGCTCTTTTCCGTCTACTGAATTATATACTCCTTTACATAAGGACGGCTTACATAAGCATGTATCAGCATGTGTGTGTGGCTGGCCAGTCGCGAACCGCTGCGCCGGAGTTGATTTTGTTCCACTCAATCGCATTTGAGTTGTGAACGCCGCCTTGGACGGACGTGCCCGCTCGCGGTAACAGTTAAATATGTGCTTGTGAGTGCCTGACTGTGGAACTGAATTGAGTGATAGAAAGTTTAAGCCGTTCCATTTTCAAATTTCTATATATTTTATTTTCCTGGCAACCGTATTTTTTTTGCGACGCAAAAAGTTAGTTACGTGATTCTGGTACGCCCGTTTTTCCGGTTGAGGTATGTATTTTTTACTCACAAATTCTTGGGTTCTAAGTTGTTATGAAAGGGTTTTTTTTACCGAATATGTTCCAGTATTTTATATGTAAATTGGTGCTATGTATTGTGTAGTGATCTGAAAGTTTTCAGTACAGTTACACAATGTTGTGGTTTACATTGATTTCTTTTGTTGCCTTTGAAACGTTTCTGCTGTATAAATAGATGGCAATTTCAATTTTTACCGTTACCAAGAAAAATGGTATCCATTGTAAAATAGTTTGATTAAGAATTCAATCTCCCTGCGGCTTGTTGATAGCCCGGAAACTTAAGCTTATTTTAAAACCTATTTTCATACTAGGGCTCGTTTTAAACGTAAGTTGGCCTATATTACTGCCTTCCAAATGCTTCTGTTCTATTATTGTTTATTTGTTTAGCCTACTGACTCGTTTTACGATATTATTTGCAAGGCTATGTGTGCAAATGTATAATTTAAATGCTTGTCTTAACCAGACTATATGATTACCCAACTGGAGGCTTAATATATTTCTGAAATCTTATGTATTTTTGTAATATATACTAGGATTGAATATGACATATTTACACTTAGGTTTTTCCAGGAAACCCACTGTAACAAATTAGATTCCTATTAGCTTAATAAAAACACAACTAAATCATCAATGATATTGAAAGCTTCATGAAAGTTAGAAGTAGGATAGATTTTAATACAATGTATTTGATGAAGTTTAGAATTATATTCTCTTATGCGGGGAGTATGGACCTACGAATGATGATTCTAACTCTTACTTGTTAAACATATACGGGTAGAGGCTGGCAGGATTCTGTGAGGTTACCAATAAAAATAACTATATAGTTCTCACGGGATTGACGAAATATTAGTTTGTGTATGTCGCGTAGTTCTGTCCGGCAATATATAAATATCGCCAGACAAGCACAACATATGTATAGTCCCAAATAAAACCCTCGCATTATGGGTAGGTACCATGCATTGGACTGGGGATGATTCTAGTACCACCTAGGCGAAGAGAAATTATGAATTTCCGAAATGTTAGCCGCATAGGCGCCTAAACGTTATACTATAGTTTCTGTAGGGAACTGTTTAAATGTGGTTTATGGCCAAAATATTGGCCATGATCTGTTAAATGGCCAAAATCAACCCATCTAGGCCTCTACATGATTATAATCTGAATACATAATAAAACTTTGACTGGCCATTAAAACAAACATGTATCTTAACTTATCATCAGTTGACATCATTGAAATATGGGCTTAAAAATATTACAAGTAAAAATGTAATTTCAAGTTTCCAGTAAAAAATAAGTTTTAGGTAAAAACTTAAGCAACATTACCTATTGCACTTACGTAAGCTGGGTACTTAGCCGTCGGCATTCTTGTATGAAATGTCTGGCCCTCGACTGTTATGGAATCAACTGGACTTTTCAACTTTCCACACGAGTAAACACTTGACTATTTGGTGAGAAAAAAAATATTCTTCAACAACGATACATTACCTATTTTGTAGATTTCTTTATAAAAATCGGGCTTAATTGGCTAAAAATTTATTTGTTTGAAATTTGAAAAAAACTTTTATAATTTGAATAAAGAAAACTTTTCAAAACCACTTTGACTTTTGACCAGAGTTTTTTTAGGCTTTACTTTTAGCGTACGCGTTCTATTAAGTATGTGCCATAAGGCCGAAAATGCGTGTCCCCGTTTTCAAGACAAATAAATTTATATTCGATCAATTTCACTCTACTTTGTTTGTAACTTCAAAACTATCCCAAAAGTACTACATTGACCGTCAAAGCTCTGGTTACATAAGCTCGCGCAAGTGAAAACATAACTTTTATCTACCAGAACCCAAGTGTGGGAACCATTGTGCTTAGCTTCTAGGTTATAAGCCTTTGTCTTGACATTACGATGGGTTCCCATGCCTATATTGATGTAATGTGTTTAATTTTTATAATTATAATAATTCCAGCCCTTTTTTATGTCCCACTGCTGGGCACGGCCCCCCCTCAATCCGAGGGGGGATTAGGCCATAGTCCACCACGCTGGCCCAGTGCTGGCTGGCAGACTTCACACATCTTTCGAGGGGTTCTCTCAGACATGCAGGTTTCCTCACGATGTTTTCCTTCACCGTTAAGCAAGTGATAATCTTGGTTGAAAATGAGATTCGCACATGAAAAATCCCAGAGGTGGGAGGAAAGGAGCCACAAATTATTTGTGATATTTTATCACAAATAATTTGGGCGTTTACTATTTTTTTTGGTTAAAAGCTGGAAAGACTAAACTCTGATAGGGATGATGAGCGACTACTGACCACTGAATCTCTGCGGTATCAAAGAGTTACGGTTATTAATTGGTATATCTGGCTACACATTATAGATGAAAAAAAAAAACTTGGACCGTCAGCAGCGGGTTCAATACTGTCATGTCACAAGATTCAGAGACGCACCATTTTTTTTTTATATCCGACCCTCCAGTAGTTTAATAATAGTATGGAATATAGTTTCATGAATATTCATCTGGCTAGTTAGGTGATGAACTATTAAACGACAGTTTCGTGTCTAGTAAAATAGTCGCGGAAAAAAATCGCATAGAAAATCAGTTCGTGAGACTTTTTTGCGGAGATCCGTGTCGATACGATGTGACAAAATGATCAAAAAAGGTTTCGTCAAACAAATGTAACACAACATTTTGAGTTCACGTCCGATCTTAAAATGAATCTATTACCACGCTTCATCCTTGCGGCGGGGTAGGCAGAAGGAATTAAAGCTAGTTTGAAAATCCAAACCTTTAATATTATCTGGTAACAGGTTCTTTATTGACGTTATATTCTCAATTTCATTATTAAAACTAGTAACCGCCATGTGTTGAATATTTGCATATATCTTTTTTTGTTAATAAACACATTATTAAAAAAAAAAGAATAATATTTGGGTTCGAATCCTGGGGAGAGCAAGTATTGTGTGATGATCAAGAATATTTGTATCCGAGTCATGGATGTTTATTATCTATATAAGTACTATATACTGGGACCGCCCTCAGTCCACTGTACGGTACCCATAATCCAAGCGCTGCTTACTTTATGATCGTACAGTTGGTGAGTTCGTCTGGCGATATTATTCTTATACATCAGCAGACTTAACTTTATCAGCAATAGTGTAAAATATTTTAACCGCTGAATCAGTCACATGAATCACGTTGATGTATAATTGTGTAAATGATGTTTGGTTTTTTTAAACAAGGCGAACCAGTACCCTTTGCCTGTTTGCTCAGTACAGAATGTGATTTTTTATTTCATACTAGCTGTTGCCCGCGACTTCGTCCGCGTGGTATTTAACAAAGACACAACCGTTGGCAACAGCCTGCTCTCACGTTCTGAGCCCGCGGGACGCATTGCTGCAGGTTGTTGCTATCAAACTTAATCAGGCGCAGCGCTGCAACATTGGTTTTACTTTTTCTTCGTGAGAGCCTATTTTTTTCTAAAATAAAAGTAGCCTAAGTTACTCCTTGTTACATCAGCTTATTTTCAGTGAAAGTCCTGTCAAAATCGGTCCAGCCATTTCAGAGATTAGCTGGAACAAACAGACAGACAGAAAGACAGACGGACAGACAGACAGACAAAAATTGTAAAAAATGTTGTTTTGGTATAGGTACCGTGTATACATCCAAATGCACTTAGTAAAAAGCGATTATTTTACTATTACAAACAGACACTCCAATTTTATTTATATGTATGTATAGATAATTTGAGATATTTTTTGGGAACATTGTCTTTGTAACCTACCTTTTGTTGTGTTAAAATATTTGACACTATTAATGTTACAACTTATGTAAATTATATTTAATCATGGACAAAATAAAAGGAAAAGCTATGAAAATTGGATAGAGTCATATATCTAAATTATACTGTCATACCAATATGACAACATAGATATATGTCATAGGTAAGTTTACGATGATTTAATATACAACTATGTTGAATAGTACCTCGTTATTAGTTAACCATTACTATCGATCATTAAATATTCAAACATAATCTCTCACCGCAGCAACAGTAGCACCTCTCGACAGTTTTTTTTTTATTTCCAATAAAAAAAAGGACAAAAAACGTCCAACAATGAGCGGCAGCACTTTCTAAAGTGTCCGGTGCGCGCGCGCCGCCGCACCCGCGCCCGCGCCGGCCCGCTACAAGGGACCGATCATTGGCGAAATTACATGCACCTCTGTAAATATAATATATTATAATAGATCTGAAGTATTATCTATTAGAAATGAAAATATAACGAACACAAACTGTACGGTCCCAAAGTAAGCAAAGCCGCAGTATATTAATATATATATTAAACATCCATGACAATGGTACCCACATTCATGCTCATTGATTTATTTATGAATAGACACACAAATAGTATACTTAGTAATACATTAAAAAAAATCTTAAAGTTGGTGCTCATCACTCAAAGTTTGCCCCTACCGGTATTCGAGCCCGGGACCCTCGATATAGAAAGCAGGGTTTCTACCAACTGTACTAATCGGTTCGTCAATATTGTGTGCTTTAGTACTATTTCTGAACTAAGATTGTTAAGAGGTAATGTTATACTGGCACATATAGATTGTTACTTAAGACCCCACCTGTACATCGCAGTGCGAGCGAATTTTAAAGGGATAGCGTGAATTACTTTTGATGTAATTACTCTACCTTGTTTCATTATCAATCTCCTATACTATATATCTATACTAATATTATAAATGTGAAAGTTTGGATGGATGGATGGATGGATGTTTGTTACTCTTTCACGCCAGAACGGCTAAACGGATCTGGATGAAATTTGGCACAGAGATAGATTATAGTCTGGAATAGCACATAGGCTGATTTTTATCCCGGTAAAATGTATGGTTCCTGTGGGATAGATTTGTTTTAATTTTTCATAGCGCAAAGGATCGACATGATTTTTTGCGCGGGTAACACCGCAGGGCGCAGTTGGTTGTAGTATAACAGTGATTAAACTCCAATGGCGGATTACTGGATTTATAATGTCACACATGGTGATAATTATAGATCTAGATCTCAGCTTGATATTTGGATCCACCAATGTCAATGTCAAAGTCAAATAATTTATTTCGTATAGGCCTACGTAAATTGTCATTTACCTTTTTGTTTTTCTTTACTCGACAACCAGATCGGAACGCGACCCCAACTGAGAAGATCCGGCAAGAAACTCAGCGGGCTTGTCTTTTTTACGAAATAATTTTTTAACTCTTATTTTTCTTTTTTTGATTACAAAAAGAAAACCTCGAACTTGTTATCTTAATTTCATAGTTTTGAGGGTAGCGACTGGTTTGTCCTACCCGCAACACACTCTAACTCATAATATAACCAACACGCTATCAGAACATGAAACCTCTATGTAGCCACACTACACGGAGATGTGACGTCAGTCGGCACGCCCACTGCCGATGGTTCGGCATCATCAGCGAACCATGACACCATGCCGAGTGCTGACCCATTGATATTCTGAACTTGACTTGATATGAAGAACTGTGTTTAGTTATAATAATAATAATACCAGCCCTTTTTAATGTCCCACTGCTGGGCATGGGCCTCTCCTCAATGCGAGGGGGAATGGGGGGAACTTTTAAACTTTTAAACCAGACATTTCAATTTATACAATTTCTAGAAGTGGAAAAACTACAATAATTATATAAGTAGGCTGATTGCCCACAGAAAACAAGACTTGCAATCCGACGCAGACGGACTAAGATTTAAGAAAGGTAGGACGTACGGCGCTCTCTCTTTCTTTCTTATAGTTCTGTCCCTGTTTGGAGGCTTGACCAAGTCAGAACGTATAACTACAAAGGTTTTCTTTACTGCTAATGTGAGCATTAAATTTATACCTTGACCTCCGCGGACCCTCCGTACCGGTGACCGGCGATCCGGCGCGCGCGCACCCCGCTCCAACGCGTCAGGACCTACACGCGCGTCTCGCATGGTCTGCTTTCATACCTTTATGAATGAATAATTTGTTGATCGAGGAGAGTATTGACATTGAACCTTATGTTGTCTTTTTAAAATGGCTTTGTATAATATAAGAACCAGCTCGTTACTCCACCTAAGAAGAAGTTATCCATATACTCATCAAGGTCTGGTGCTGGATACAGTCCTTCCTCAATGCACTCCTCCAAGATAAGCCTTCAGCTCTGCATCCAGTTTCTGCCAGGTACTTTCCATATATCATAACTCCTTCTTCTTATAAGTCGTGGCGCTCTTGTCAGAGCGGTCGTGATCGTCATGTATTGGTTCTGGGATTGATGTTGCACGCCTCACGATGTCTTGCCGTCTCTCCCAATTGGATGCCATCCTGGTGTACTTATGCAGGGGGCCGCCAATGGCAGACATAACTCTACTATCATTACTTCACTTAGCTGCAATTGCATCTGACATGTGAAGTAGAGCAGCTTAAGGTGCTCTATACCTCGTTTGGTCGTGATCTCTCCTTGCTCTTGATACTCCGGCGGTTGTTGGTACTTCAGCAAATGTGACCACACTGACTCTAGCTGACTAATCCTTGGAGCTGTCTCCTAGTCTTCTGACAGATCCTTTTGTTACGAATTTAGTCCTTCAGAGGAATGCTGAGTATTGCTTTTCCAATAGCATAGTGTTGTACCCACTTAATAGATCATGTTGTCTAGTTGTCCTAAAATGTCATGTTGGCTGTGTAGGTGAGCAGGTACTCGGATGAATATGAAGTCGTTACAAGTTAGGCCGAGTCGGGGAGTCAAGAAAAGACACAAATATACACATTCACCCTCTTGTCTTTACTCGGCTCAATCGTATATTCTCTTTCTCAGACTCTTTGACAATATAATATTTTATGTTCCTGTAACAACATTGCTCATAAGTGTTTTTATAATGTTTCTGATAGAAAATCCTCAAAAGCAGAGCATAATAGTCGGCAACAATAGCATCATTGTCTTGGTGCCAGTGGTCAATGCATAACGGAATTATTTCAATCACGCACTCCACGGAAACAGGAAAAACACGGAACAACACTTTTTTTACAACAAATTTTGTGCAAAATTTTTTCGCCGAGCCAATGCCAATTTACATTTTAAGACTAGTAGGTCGAAGTAAACTGGATTCTGTTAACAGCGTTTGTTACATCTATGCTTTGACCAATAAATAAGATACACAGTCAGATGTTTATATATCTATTAATCGGGCGTCAGATGAGGCATTACCTATCACCGAGTAGGTATATACCGTATATAGGTAGGTAGGTAGGTATAGGCCATGTTCACAATACGATGACAGGATATGACAGGAGGGCTGGCTCTTCCCTTGTTCAAAAAATTTGCTTGATAATACAGCGAGGAAATGCAGCCAGCACTCTTGCAACCATTCCACGCAGACAAGGTATCTTTGATACATAATTTGTTGTCATACTATTTTTTATTTCCTATTTACTGTAACCTTAAATGTAAGGGCTGGGCATTTCTTCGCTCAGCGAGTAGCTGCAGTACGTATTTTGCTCTATAAACTCCACAAAAATATCTAATCATTTCGCCCCGGACGTCTATAGCGCCAGGGTATATGTTTGTATCGCATTCAAATGTGTAAATATTTCTGTTGAATGTTACGAAGAACTTTAAGCTCAGGATACATGACGTAACACGCCCCCAGACCGTTGACTTATACCAGCTGAGACCATGAGACCGCTAGCCGGAGAGCTGGCAGCAGCGCCTGCGCAGTCATCGTGCGAAACAAACACTGCTGACCGTGCTTCAGTGGAGCATGCACCACGTGGGACCACTGGACCACGGTCGCGTTCGACGGGTTGTGAACTCGCGTCATTACACGATTCCGTTTGAGTACATATTTTGGCTCGATTTTTGGAAGAAATGGATACGCAATTTTATTTGTCAAACGAAATCAGAGATGTCACCACTATTGAATGTACACAAAATATGCTGGCTAAATTTTGTTTTAAGCATAATCCAAAGATGAAACTAAGAATAGCTAAAAATACATTCAATCTACAATCTCAGTAATTATAAGCAATCTTGTAGCATCTTAAGTACGCCCTGTCCGATCCTTAAACTTACTTAAATGCTAGGCACTTACGAGAATAATGCAACACTCTTTGTTAGAATATGTACTAGAGAAAATTCGCTTAACAGACTTTTGATTTTGAGGCTGATTAAAGCGTTATTTAGTCTCCAAGGTATAATCGTTATAGAATATCCAACGCTTGTATTGTGGGTACCGTGCAATGGACTCGAGGCGATACCAGTATAAAACATTCATGCTTATCGCATAAAGCTAGCCCCAACCAGGATTTTGATGATATACCCTCGCTATCGATCCCTAACTGGCAATCAGATCAAATACCGATTTATGCTCGTAATTCCAACGGCTCTTGACGTACTATAATTTGATTACCATGCAGTGGCCTTTCGCATTCAGAATATTTTGGTTTCGGCGCAGTCACTGTGCGAAACAAACATTCCTGAACATGCTTCAGTGGAGCATGCGCCACGCGGGTCCACCGGACCACGGTCGCCTTGGAGGGGTTCCCTTGTGCTTTGACGTCACGATATACTAGATTTTTTTTTTTTTTTTTTTATTACCTTATAGGCAAGTATTTGATCTCAATCTCACCTGATGGTAAGTGACGATGAGATCTACGATGGAGCATACTTGCCTAGGTAGGATGGCGGCAGTAGACAGAGACGCTACATTCACTAGGCACATGCAGCGCAACTGATCTGACCCGCCATCCATGAATGGCAACACTGAACATCATGCCGGAACACGGCTAGGCCGCTTGGCGACATGGCTTTGTTCAGTGGGTGGTGACTAGCCACGGCCGAAGCCTACCACCAGTGTATTGTCTTAACTAATAGCCCATGATTTCTTTTGATTTTAATCTTACATTGATTTATATTATTTACTTGGATTGATCTTATATTGGCCTTTAAGTGGGAAGCGCGAGGTCAGGGCGCGAAATTCAAAATGTCAATGGTTTTTATTTTTTACGAAAATTTGGACATCTTTACGATGTAATTTAGTTTTTTGCGATATTAACATTCTGTATTGGATGTCTCGATGTATTAAGTTTGCTTAAAAAACTACCTAAAGCGACTCCAAGTATTGTATTAGTAAAATTAGCGGTTTTTGCAAACCTTTTAGTATTGTCTTAACTAATGTCACTATGGGGATATCTAGAAATATCGATAGATAGAGTAATATTATATTTCATATCACGATTTAACAATGTTCTTTAGAAGTTATGGGCCAACTCTATAGGTCACTCTATTGACAAAAAAAATGTCTGAAACTTGTTTTAGCCAATGGTGAAATGGAAGGTACAAATTAAATAATTGATTGTAACATTGCGGTGTTACAGCGAAAATCGTGATTACACTATGAGGTAACAATTGGACGGTGAATCAAGCGATTCCTTATACAAAACGGCTATATTTTTTATAGCAATTAGTTCGATTTTTGTATAGCATGATGGTGTTTTGTAATTATTTTTAGGTGTAACTTATTTTACTGTGGTCAGTGGCACAGGTACAAACTTTGTTCGGAGTTATTCGGTAACTTTAGCGTCTCACGTCCCGCCCACACAACCAACTTCATAAATAAGAATGAAATTAAAGCCATGCTTTCTCGATAACGTTACTATACATCAACTGCTTACATTGTTTACGATAACAATACTAATATGGGTCACAACAAGTAAAATTAGCAAAGACTGCGGCTCTGCTTATGCCGAATTCACACATTCTGGCAAGCGCAGAGACGCCCTCTTAGCTCTTTTTATTTCATGTGTGACTTGTAACTTTTTGGAAATCATTGGTCAGCAGCTTAGCGGAGTTAGAGTTTCTTAATTGTACGCGATCACCCCTGCCAAAGTGAAATGGTCAAAAACTAAGTTTATTGCGTAAATTATATTTGCCGTGATTTTGCGCTTGTGTGTTGATTTGCGATTAACATTGTGTGTTGGATTAGTATGCGTTTATAGATATTTGGACGTGTGGTCTTCAAGTGTAGGTACATATTAGGCTGGTTTCCCCCAAGAATTTACAGAATCACGTGACGCCAACTAACCAACCAACGGCTGCACTTACGACTGCACCAAATTGAGGTTCTATAAAATTACATAATTTTCCACTCTTCATAAAATTTTGTCATACAAAAAAAAAACATTTAAATGCAAACAAAAAGTTTCAGGGCATTATTGCGCAAACAAACCTAAGGTTGTAACCTTGTCGGCAATCGAATGTCGATAAAAAATCTTAGTCAACTATATCGACCTCCGAGTTTTTGTGAACTAACCGGGGATGTTCAGTGATGGCCGCGTTTTTTATCGATAAACTTATAATCGATAAATTCGGAGTAGGCCACGGTGGCCATGACTCTATTAGGGTTATTTTGAACTAGTTACTCTTTATTCATCTTTGGATTGAATGGCTAAGCTGAGATAATAATTAGTTATGCACGTTTTCGCTTGCTATTGACATTATTTAGTCGCACGTAAGTTGCTAAGAGTAACTACATTATTGTAATTCGACCATGCAATTTTTGTTTTTTTA
Organism: Pheosia tremula; assembly: GCA_905333125.1. NCBI lineage: Eukaryota > Metazoa > Arthropoda > Insecta > Lepidoptera > Notodontidae > Pheosia > Pheosia tremula. The sequence continues at coordinate 866,470 of HG995420.1, forward strand.
AATATCGGAACAATTGAAGAGCTACTATTTTTAAAATAGGAATTAAAAAACGCGATATAGTTGGCACATTTGAAAAAGCATAATTCCTTTTTTGAATGATGTGTGATAATCGTCAAATCCGGATTGGACCAGTGGGGGGGGAGGTACGTGCGCATCTAAAGGACATAAATGGTGCTCTATATTATGATTTAATATATACCTTGTTGGTTAGTCCCAAAGTCTATAATTAACCAGCTCATCGTTTGACCTGCAACTCAATTCGACAGCACCGACCAACTTATTGGTACGGCGAGGTCAAGATTGAACCTGCGAAGGTCGTGATTGTCCACGCTTTGTACCGTTTTTTAGTTATTTATTTGGATAATTACGTCATTGGTTATTTATTTGTATACCTACGTAATGTAACTGGGTTCGATAAGGTATGTATCATGAAACATAATAAATTAGGTTTGTTTGTAGGGCCGGCATTCTGAATGGGTGGTAGAGTTGTAGCATAACATTTTGTGATATTATGGATAATTCATAAGTACTGTGATGGTTTACATCAGGGATTCCCTAACTATTTTGGCCAAGAGACCCCTTTTCCAAATTAAATTGATACCTCAGACCCCCGCAGCCAAATTACTTTAAAAATCATATCTCTAGTTTTTTTACTATTGATACCAAAATAATAATTTCAGCTTGTGCTAACTTGGGCACGCTTATAGACTTATTGAGTTTTTTTATAATACTAAAATATTAGTCATTCTTATAACAAGTTGGTACACGTAACATAACTTATACAGTATCTTGAAAGTTTCAAAATAGGGATTTGTGATAATTAAGAGGGGTCGATTTTTAGACCTCGTTCACCCTCAAAATCTCTACACTCAAACTAAAGCGTCACCATTAAATTCCATCAAACTAAAACAAAATCACAAAAAACTGACCAAATCCCCCTCTTTTTCCAACATCCTTTCCTACGGGAAACACAATTTATTATGGTCCCATTTCCCATGGATATGCCCCACAATGCGCAGAGGCGCAGACGCCGATGGCAAAATGGCGTCGATGACGTCACACCGGAAACGACTCCGTTTTGAATTTTGAACGGTCGAGCGAGCAATGGCGGAACATCCGGCGCGCGAAGACGTTACAATGACTGCGCGTGCGACGGTAAAAATTGATCTATGTAGATCGATCATTGATCGGTATTGTTTTAGATCTTTATCTTGGTAGTTCGTTTACCTATTTATGTATACTCCACTATTGTGCTTAACTGTCATTATTTATTCTGTCATTATTAAATAACTATAGTTTTATGATATAACGTTATGTACTGTGGGTACTTTAAAATTGTAGTTGGTGATGTTGTATTAATGTTAGTAACACTTCAAAACGTCGGGCGATACTTTTCGATTTGATCCACTGTTGCACTTTCACTTTATAACTTTTTCAGTTAAAGTTACCGCTATTTACTTTATTCTTTTATATCTGTGTGCTACGTAATTGAAATAATGTTTTATGCTGATTCGTTGACGTTGAAGCGGAAAAATAATGATGGTGCAGGGATTGTAATGAGATTTTTGAAATGGATAGTGTAAATTGACGTTTTTTTAAACATTGCAATGGTATACTTTTTGGATGGAAGTCGATGGAAGTTGAGCTATTGAAATTCTTACTTCACAGCTATACATATAAATAACCGCTTTTTACTAAGTGCATTTGGATGCATACACGGTACCTATACCGAAACAACATTTTTACAATTTTTGTCTGTCTGTCTGTCTGTTTGTACCGGGTAATCTCTGAAATGGCTGGACCGATTTCGACAGGACTTTGCCTGGCAGATAGCTGATAGAAAAAAAAATAGGATCTCACGAAAATAAAATAAAAGCAATGTTGCAGCGCAACGCTTGATTAAGTTTGATAGCAACAACCTGCAATGCATCCCGCGGGCTCAGAACGCGCGAGCAGGCTGTTGTCAACGGTTGTGTCTTTGTTAAATACCACGCGGACGGAGTCGCGGGTAACAGCTAGTTATTCATAAAAATGTGCTTAAGAAGCGCAAGTTCAAAGCATAGCCTTTCACCACCCTGGATAATTGTCAGTCTCCTCAGGCCAAATGTTACAATTGCGTTGTGGATTTTACGAGTAGATCAGAAGCAGTAATGGCCTGGCTCAGTAAACAGGCCGCTAATTGTGCGGTTAGCGGTAGTGATGCGACACGTGCGATATCGATAAAATAATTATCGGTTACTTGAATTGAGTATTTAAAGGACAAAAAAACTAACTGACTCGTATGACATTATAAAGTTTTATCATTGTCATATTGGAAAAGGTATTCTTTTATAGATGCCAAATAGTTGTTATAGCACTAACTTGTTATTTACGACGTATACATTCAAGTTATTAATGTATCAACACAGACAGTTTAATAAGAAACCATTACATAAATAACTTATTACAATTGGACTAACAGCCATATTGCCCGCATTTCATACCTAAACAGTAAAATTACACATTACACGCCACAGGAAATGTACGTGCGAACAAAACTATCGATAACAATTTCACTTGAGTGACATCACTAGCACTGACCACTGCCACCGCGATGCAATATTAGCTTTCCGATGTTTCGATTCTTAATAATTTTATTAGCAAAAAATATGGTGTAGTTACAAATTGTAATGGTTGTTTATTTTTGAGATGAATCTATCAGCATTTTGGTAGGACCGTTCAACATACTTGGAGTATCAATTTGGTTATTATTAGATGAAGAATCTAGTTGACAGAAAGCAAACCCACTGCCGCAAACTAGTCGTTCCTAGAGACACTTTATTATTAAATCGCTCCACAGACAAAGCAATAATATAGACAGAGTGTCGCGAACAATACCTTGAAGCAAATAAAACCAAGCCAATGAGTACACGCGAATGAAACAAGAGTGTTTGTAACCATTACATTCATTTATTAAATTCGTTTTAAGACACTACCTCACTGAATATTAACCTCAAACAAATGAATCGCGCTTTATAGATTTATTTTTTAACCGACACCAAGAAGGAGGAGGTTCTCAATTCGGTTGGTATTTTTTTTTCTCCGTCATTTATGAACCGATTTGGTTATTTTTTCCTTATGAAAAGATATGCTTACAGATTGTTCCAATTTAAAAAAAATATTATTTCGTCCTTCATTATGTTGTTGCGACACTCCGTATTAAAATCATTCAAATCTTCGTCTGAGATCTCATACTAGCTTATTGATCATACACCCGTCACAAAAAGTTTTTCAGTTATGTTCATACAATTTAAAGTTGTTCGAGAATTGTTTAGTCGTATCAGAGTTTTTATCTTGTGTAAGTACCTACCTGTTGAATCTACAAGTGTTTGAATCATAACACTCCTTTAATAGATTACCGGAAGCCTTCACAATCTGAGTGGCGAATAGATTCAATCTCGGATAATTAGGATGGTGGACGGCTGCAACCACAACCGCTTCCGTGGGGGGTGACCTTTGCCTATTCCCCCTCGTTCCCTGCCTCTTGACCACCGCTGTTTGTGGCTTTTTAATTCACCATTCTCAAAGTATTTCACAGTATATTTTCCTTTTGTGAACTCACACGAATAAATAATGCATACGGAACAACACATTGAAGCGCAAGAAACTAAGCCGATTTGTGTAATACTTATCACTGGACATTAATAATATAATAATAATACCACCCTTTTTAATGTCCCAATGTTGGGCACGGGCCTCTCCGCAATTCGAGGGCCATAGTCCACCACGCTGGCCCAGTGCGGGTTGGCGGCATTCACACATCTTTCGAGGGGTTCTCTCAGACATGCAGGTTTCCTCACGATATTTTCGTAGCCCAGCCGTCTTGAGGATGCCTCGTTTAGAGGCGAAACTCGTGTCGAATACTTTTTTAGATTCGCTTCGTTTCGCGGAGAATTTAATTTTATTTGGGGTCCCGTCGCTCGTGATAGATAGTTTCTCGACTAACATCTTAGAGGAGTTCGGTGTTGCTGGCTTATTTGAATATCGATCAAACTTATTTGGTTTCTAATTGGAAAAGATAAAAAGCCGAGGGTGAGTGGTGGGTTACCCTTATCCCATTTGTTTTGGCAATAATAACATCAAGGTTACTCGTAAATCCTAACTGTTCATAAGAAGGATGATGAACAATAGTTCATCATCCTTCTTATGAACATGGTTCAAACTAGCCCAGGGCTAATAAGCCCTGGGCTAGTTTGAACCAGAACACAGTTACTCTCGATAACGTTGTTAAATAAACCTAGTCGGTATAGGGTTAACTTTCTTTTGTTATTAAGTTAAGCTTCACTGGGTTTAACTTTGAAAGTTAAATAATTATAAAATATAATCGTTTTACTGTAATAGTTGAATCGCTCAAAGTCTCTTAAATCATGATTTCTGATATTTTCTACATTTTTTAATTAACATTTTGACTGAATTTTGATAGTAAATTATTATTTTATTTCCTAGTGTTTGAGGCTGAAAATATTTGTTGGTAGGTTATAAATACGGCTTGCAAGCACGAGGTCGTAGGTTCTATTCTCAAATTGGAGTAAGTGCCACTTAGCTTTTCTATAATTCTAAGGTATGCTTCATATTATGAAAATTTCATTAGTGCAACCACTTCTGCCTACCCCTTCGAGAGCCGCTAACAAGCGTGAAGATATTGAGTTATTATTGTTTGGTTTAGTTTCTTCGTTATAGCCCTTAATTGTAAGTTAACGGAGACTTATCCCCAGGATAACTGTCCTTATATAAACTACTGTAATCTTGTCTGTCCGTTGAGCGTCGAATATAGAACGACCATTGGACTGGTATTTATCGTATTTAATGGGATGTACTATGGGACCGCATTTTCTTATGGTAGCTACCACGCCGATCTAATTCTATGGTCTGCGGGCCTACCATAAACTTGTATTTCCATGCAAATTTCTTTCACGGACTAAAACTTGCAATCTGTGTCATGTTAATGACGTAAGTTCATTGAAACATGACCATGGATATAGAAAAAAATACGTTTTAATACGTAGACAGTGAACTGTCAACGGCTTAATATGACCAAATGATCTACTTTGCAGTGTTTTATATTACTTAATCACCCTGAATTAACCTCAGTCCGCCATCCCGCACTAGGCCAGCGTGGTGGACTATGGCCTAATCCCCCTCGCATTGAGGGGAGGCCCGCGCCCAGCAGTGGGACATTAAAACGGGCTGGAATTATTATTATTATAACCTCAGTTTGGCAAGAATTTGATGAACAACACTATCGTCGTGACCTCGCTCGAGGACTAACCTTAACCAAATCAACGACAGGTGCCAACCCTATTCCTTCCGTTACGAGCACAAACCACCCCTAGTTGTTCGTAGATTAAAAAAAAATATCAGAATAACTCACTGATCAGCTGTTTTACTGAGAAAATTATTGTACGCTGTTAAAAAAATAGAATTATAAACTGTATTGTTAAAGAAACAAAGCTGCAATTGGTTTGAATTGTCAGTATTCAAAAGTACAATGTTTACTAATATATTTTTACAGCCACGAAATTGATATCGTAGTTCTTATTTTTGTGACGATAGAGTTAAACTTCGTTTGTTATATAAACACTATGGATGCATTAGTAGAATTGTTTTCGGAACTAGGAAGACGACGCTTGATGATTGTCGTTTTCCTAGTATTTTTTTTTTTGTTTCGGTTTTCAACAAACAGTTTTTAAGTTGAGTACCTACTTACTATACAATCGGACGATGTTTTATTGTAATAATAATTATAATTTATATTAATTAAAATTCTCAAAAAGGGCATTTACGTGTTGGACCCATGTCCCCGCGCAAGCTTTCCAAAGATCCGGGTATAGCCCGTATGGTGAGAGACATTATAATATAGCCTCCCTCCCCTCAATGCGAAGGGGAATAGTCCACCACGCTGGCCCAGTTGGCGAACTTCAAACGTCTTTCGAGGGGTTCAGAATTGAAGGTTTACTCACGATCTTTTCCTTCACCGTTTGGCAAGTGATAATCATGGTTGAAAATTAGACTCGCAGATGAAGTCCAGAAATCCCGTAGGTGCGAACCGAGGCTTGAACCTGCGGCCCTGATGTGTAATAACATTTTTATAAATTATACAAAACAGCTATAAAGTATCCTCTAACACATGTTACAAATATACAAAAGAACTTTTTTATTATAATTCGGCGCGTGGATCTACCAATTATAAGGGGTGAGGTCATTTCCGGCGATGACAGATATGGAAAATGCTCTTTTTTTAAAACATCCTGTATCATTTTGTGTAACGGCGGCGTTTTGGATTATATTGGCTCATGCTGTCGCCTGACAAAAATTACAGATATTTTGATTACTTTATTATAAATGCGGATGCTTCATAATGCCTGACTTCCACGAGGACATTACACTTTGACAAGCCATCTTAGAACTGCATTCATATCTATTACGCTTTTGTTCCCCGTTGACTTCAATCTGGGTGTTTTCAAGTCGAGAGTGAACCGGAACAGGAAGCAGCGTTACACTAAAATTACATGTTGTGTTTACCCGTCATTCGTTGTGCATTAGACTTATGACAAATCATTAATCCCACTAATATTATAAAAGTGAAAGTTTGGATGGATGGATGGATGTTTGTTACTCAATCACGCCAGAACGGCTAAACGGAATTGGATGAAATTTGGCACAGATATAGTTTATAGTCTGGAATAGCACATAGGCTACTTTTTATCCCGGTAAAAGGAACATACTTTTTAATTGCGGATAACACCGCGGGGCGCAGCTAGTTAAATTAAATTTCCAGGCGCTTCGGTGTCCTGTCTGGCAAATAATAATTCGTAATACGCCCCATGACCAGGGTACGATGACATTTAGCGGCGTTGCAAAAAAATCTGGCGACCACACGTGGCCAAGTCGCGCCACCTGTTGACTGAGCCATAAATTACATTTAAGGGTTGCGGTTTTTGTCCTACATGACGGTTTAACGCCCTTAGCTGTTAAGTTTTTGATGTAGGTTAGGATCAAACACATAGTAGTATTATGTGCCAGGTCAGGTTTCAGTGGGATAATGGGTTAGATCTAGTAAATTAAATACTGAAAATGGTATTAATAGTTGTACGTAATTGTTGAGTTCTTTGTCTGTGATGTTCTTTTAGAAAATGCCAACCTACCAGTAAACAATATGGCAGATTCTAAGCCTGTTAGTGAAATGTAGGATACTATATGTACTTACAAATTAACTGTCACATAAAATGTAAAATAATATTCATGAATAATTTTAATTTATGTAATCTGTATGTAATGCATGAAATTAATAAATATATATTTTTTTAATGGAATTTTAAACTTTGTTGTTCTATTACAGTTATGCCATAATATAACTAAGATTTAAAAAAAAACTAAATCGTGAATTTCCCGCCCAAGTTGAAACTGTCACTTCGACACTTCCAATAAAATACGTTCCAAAATTAAAATAAATTCGAGAGCGAAAGTTCCTACCGGGTCACAATTTAGAATAATAAATGAAATACGGCCAACCCACACGCAGGGCTGTCGCTTTTTAAATATTCAAATATACAAACGTTTGACAACAGGTGCTAAATTTATGTGGGAATTGCTGTATTTGCATATCCGCCATCTTGCATTTAGATTGTAGAATGAATTTGAATTGTTTAGTTTGTTCAATTGACGTTAGACGATTGGCGGTTACCGGGAATGTTTAGAGAATTTAAAAACAAATATGCATGTACTATTATGAATTATACAAAATAAGGATTTAAAACTAGTAAATATTTAATTATTTGTGTTTTTTTTTATCATGATTCCAAATCGTTCCACGATTTTAACCAATACAATTATTTCGTTTCAAATTAAATTTCCCTAAAATTCTATTAACCCCAACCCTATGACGATTTGGCGGGAGATCTACCGCGGCACGTGCGCGGGCGCAGGATTCCGTTACGTCAGGTGCCGACACCCCCGCCCCTCACCCCTGACATCGCAGGTGGGTATAATGACCTTAGGGTAGTCACCCCCGAGAGAGTTAGACGTTCGTTGGAATATTTTTTTATCAGATCATTGATAATTTTTAACCGACAAGGGATAATTTAATGATGAAATGATAAGCTATCGATAATAAGTAGATTAGATTAGAAATTCAAACTCAAAATAGTTTGGAAAAAGATTTGGTGCTAAGGTTGAGAAATTACAAGTGAAATAATGATAATAATATCGCCAGACGAACACACCCACTATACGGTCCCACACTAAGCAATGCTTGTAGTATGGGTACCGTACAACAGGACTGGGGGCAAACCCAGTATATGAAACTTAAACACCCATGACTCGGGCACTAATATTCGTGCTCATCACACAAAGTTTGTCGCTACCAAATTCGAGCCCGGGACTTTTTCCACCGAAAGCAGGGTTACTACCAACTGCGTTAATCAGGTCGTCTCACATGGCTGATTGATCTTCCTTTGCTCTTTGGCAGACCAATAGCTCTCTTCCCCAAATCATAAGATTGTATACTTATCCCACTAGCTGTTACCCGCGACTGTGTTCGCGTGGTATTTAACAAAGACAACCGTTGGCAACAGCCTGCTCGCCCATTCTGAGCCCGCGGGACGCATTTCAGGTTGTTGCTATCAAACTTAATCAGGCGCAACGCTGCAACATTGGTTTTTTTTTCGTGAGATCCTATGTTTTTTCTAAAATAAAAGTAGCCTAAGTTACTCCTTGTTACATCAGCTATCTGCCAGTGAAAGTCCCGTCAAAATCGGTCCAGCCATTTCAGAGTTTACCCGGAACAAACAGACAGACAGACAAAAATTGTAAAAAATGTTGTTTCGGTATAGGTCCCGTGTATACATCTAAATGCACTTAGTATAAAGCGATTATTTTAATATTACAAACAGACACTCCAATTTCATTTATATGTAAAAAAGATCTTATGCTTTCCGTACTTACCTGCCTCAGCAATTCTCACTCAAGGAAATTGATGATGTTTTTTTTTACAATGTCCATACGTAATTATCGAATCATTATTGTGTGTTTTTGCTTCATTGTCTAGCGATCGAGCAATTAGCGGAGGTTAATAAACTCTGCGGTGATAACTCACTGTCTGATAGATTTTTTTTTTACAAGGAAAAGCTGTTAAAGCTTTTATATTTCGCCAGCGTTATTGAAAAGGTCATTTTTTTTTTTAAATTTTGATTTGGTTATTTGGCCTCTTTATAAGCCTGCCTTACAGGGTACTGTTTTGAAAATGTGTTGTGTTGGTCTTGCTAAAATGCAAGAATTAGACCGCGACCAGATAGATTTATACAGGTGATTCAGAGAAGGTATACTAACCTTTGGACCTGCACTTGTTTAGTGCATTTGGTATCAAAGTAAAGTAAGAATTTCAATTTGAAAATTTGATTTTTTCTGGGAACTGTTTTTTTCTTAAAATTGACATGTTATATCTGTCTTTAAATAATAAACGAAAATGCGCCTTAAAAGATCAGGTTCAAATGTTAGTATACCCTTTCTGAATCATCTAAAATCTCAGCTCAATCTTCATGTTGAGCTGTCCTCAAATTGAGTCACGTCTGAGCTATCGTTAACTCACTAGGTGGTTCAATGACGTCAGTTACCATGTGCCGATAACACAGGAAATGTTTGGTTCAACTGAGGGGGGCGCCACGACTGCTTGTAACCGTCTCAACCGTTTGTTTTTAACTGAACGCACTTAAGGATGACACGCGACTATAAGACGACAGTGATCGAACTAAACAAAGTGTACTGGGGAATGTTTTTTATTTATTTCAAAATAATAATAATATAATAATACCAGCCCTTTTAATGTCCCACTGTGGGGCACGGCCTCCCCTCAATGCGAGGGGATTAGGCCATAATACACCACGCTGGCTCCGTGCGGGCTGGTGAACTTCACACGGCTTTCGAAATACGTGCAGGTTTCCTCACTATATTTAACCTTCACCGTTCATTTACAAATTTAATATATCAAAATGTGAACCATGTAGCCATTAACACGTAATTATATACATTCTCCCGAATTTAGAGTCGGTTTATAAGTTTATCAAACGGCATATATTACTGCGCAAAGCAAGACTCTTATGCATAGTGCTATATGACGTTTGATAAAGTTATAGTACGTCTATAAATGTAGGGGCTAGTGTTTATACTTTTAACTAGCTACTTAAACCTGCCTAGCCGTTTAGACATTGTTCCCACATACCCATAACAATGTACTGCTCAAAAATGTATAAGATCTTTTTAAAAAGAGCAAGCATGGAATATCCTACCCACTCTTCTTCAAAGGAACGGCATTCCTAATAAGTAATGTTGTAGCTTGGTATTTAGTGACATGTTTAGCGATTCATAAGTACATGCTATGCTATGCTATCAGCCGAAAGACGTCCACAGCTGGACATAGGCCTCCCCCAATGACTTCCACACATCACGGTCCTCCGCCACTCGCATCCACCGGCTTCCTGCTACGCGTGTTATATCATCGCTCCACCTTGTGGGGGGCCGTCCTACACTACGTCTTCCGGTTCGTGGTCGCCATTCTAGAACCTTTCTGCCCCAAAGGCCATCGGTTCTGCGAGCTATGTGCCCTGCCCACTATATAAGTACATGAATAAAAAAATATTGTGAATCTGATTCTGAAAGCAAATGCTTCAGTCGCGTGAAGCGCGAGCGATGATGACTGCTTGACCTTGATGAGGCGCGCCTTCCCTAACAAGTGTACCTACCTATTGTGAGCGCTAGACAGACAGACAATACTGAATCGTTTAGATAATGGTCGTTTAACTCGAGGATATTTCTGGTGTATACTCAAGAAACTCATCCCGCTAACACACACAGCCCTGACAGCCCATTATTTTAAAATACTTTTTATTTATTTTAACTATGTAGTATGTTGTAGATTTTGCCATCAATGTCAAATTTATAGATAATTTGACAGAATTTGTAGAATTTGACGGCAGTTAAATTTAACAATAGATGGTGCACTACAGACTTAGCCTTATTCATCTACTATTTGGATGATGTTAGCCTAGTTCAGTTCCTATAGCCCTTATTAGCCTACCTGTTGCCCATAAAATTTGGTTAAACAGAGTTATACGCTTTTTAATGGAATCGAACTTGACACCGCACGTAACCTACAAATCCCGACCACAATGTAGTGCCAGTTCACACGAGCGTTCCCACGCGTCAATGTCTAGGCCGGCCGTGTGAAACGGCCTAATGACGTAAAGTTATGTCACATGATGTAAGCGCGAAAGGAAAAATGTCTGCCACTTTGGCTTTCTGTCTGACGAGAAAGCAGCAATTTGTTTGTGTACCAGTGGAAAGAACTTTGGTAGGATTTGAGCGGAAAAGGGAAGATCTTCCAGCCAGGCGGGTGGTATGCCTGGCGGGGCGGCCGCTATGCCCCGACGGCTATTGTCGGGATCTGTATATATGTTACTTGCTCCGAAAACTCTTATACCGCGATTCAGGATTGTGATGAGAATTGTCTATTGTACTGAATGCGTCTGCAGCGCCATTTGTGTAGCTTGTAGTGCGGTTGAAATGGTCGCTACAGGATAAATAATTGATTGGTTATATTTCAATTGTTTTTAGGGTATACCCTGACACTCGACACAAATGTCAACATAGACAAATGAAAGAGATCTGCTACTAGGTGTCGCTAGGCTGTCGGTCTATAGACTGGATTGTCTTAGTGTCAAGAGTCCCCGTGTATACACAGGACATAGGTGATACTGGCGAAAGAGATAAGAGATAAGGTTTTTCTAATAGTCGTGAGAAGAGACAAGCAATAAAGTTTTTCTAACAGTCATTAGACTTATCCTTCAAATTGTGTGTAGTGTGTCCGGTATAATGACAATAGCTTAGTCCCCTATCATGGGCTAAATATGGGTCCCCAGCAGCGCACCTCCACCTACCCCTACGGGGATAAATCTTTGACCTTAAATTGACTAAAAACAACTATTCACTTGGGGTATCATAGATTGTTGCACTCCTCTAATTATTTTTTATATGAACAAAACATATTTTTTAGGTTTAACAATTTGATTTAGGCTTATATACGAATTAGCGATTAATAAATGTAAATACCTAATGAAATAAAGTTTTGAATTTACTGTAGGTACGGGATAAGCGAAACTACCATTATTTTACTGTAAATGCTTGAACTCACGCGATATAAGCTCATGCGCTGGGGTGCATTCGACCATCGGCATGTTAAGGGTTAGCATGTAAATATAATAAAACGGTGTAATTTGAAGGGTCAGTGAGACCAATTAACATTTAAATAAGAGAACATTTTGTCACTGGCACCTACTATTTGTTTAGGAAATAAAAAGTGGGGTGACTTGATAAAGTGAGTTCCACGTGAGAATTTAACTGAGTGATTAAATTTTCAACGACTTAAGTTTAAGTGTCATTCAAAAATGATTAATATACATCAAACCCAAATACTCTATGATCCTTTTCATGTTCAGTTATACCGTCACTTAGTTCGGTGGTGTACACATATTTTCTGCAAATAGAGCTTTTTTTATGAATAACACGTATATTATGTGTTTTAAACCACGTTCTTATACATAAATAAAATAAATATAATACATGAGATAAAGGCATTAACAAATAAGCTAACAGCTAACAGCTCATACAAGTGAAAAAAAATCGAAGCCTTTGGGTTTTTAACAAGTTTATTTAAAGAATAAAACAAAATTACCTACTTACTGTGTACTAAGTATTAGGACAAATGGTAACTAAACACAATACAAAGGGTAAGTCAATTACCGTATTATTTTTTACCCAACCTGTGCTCGCGCAGGGGTACCGCGGTAAATCTACCGTAAAATTGCTATTGTTTACAAAATAAGTCATTTTTACATTTTCCGATCGAAGTCACGCTTCAGAGATAATTGGTAGGGGTTTTGCGAAACTTATAATATTTTTTAGAACTATTTTTGTGTGAAAAAATGCAGTGGAATTTAGGTAACCTGGCTTGTTTTGTAAATGTCAAGGATTGTACATTATTTACACAGTAATATTGACAATTAATGTTCCTTATTACCTGAGGCTTGAAGTAACGGCGTATTTCCAAGAAATTTGTTACTGGGTTTTCACCAATGAACTTCTGGGTAACATCGCCTTCGTCAATTATATACCTCTTGTCATTAGGACATCTCACAAACTGTGTGAATTAACCTGAACCCTCCCTTTGAAGTTCACTGTTAGACCATTACCTATATCATATGAACCTATACGAATATACTAAGTTTAGAATAATTCCAACGCAATGACCTTGGCTGTGTCGCTACAAAATAGAACAACGCGGACGAGTCCATGCCAGTTATCTGAATACCTAGTACTAGATTAGTGTGGCTAAGCCTTAGTTAAAACCTGAGACAGTCTTAATCACGATCGGGGACGAGAAAGGCTCTGTGCAGCACTGAAATAAAAATAGAGAAATAAAGTTGTACATAATTTTAGAATTACGTGTAATGTTTATAGTTACTTCGGAAATTATTTCACGTTGCTCAACTAATCGTAAAACAAAAAAAACACATTTTGTTTTAAATCCATATTAGTTGGGCCCCGACACTGTGACACCACCACGTGATAGACTGTCATCTTAGAAAAGTTCGGTGTTGTTGGCTTCTTTAAGTATCGATTAACTTGTTTAGTAAAATTAAAAAAGACAACGAGCCGAGAGTCAGTGGGTACCTCTTCACTCATTGGCTGTAAGAATACAAACAACTCTACAGTTTTCGGAAATCGTTGTCGCCCTAATCATAATTAAATAATGGCTTTGTCTAGTATTTCTGTCGGCAAGCGATTAGACCGTGTGTGGTTCAATGTCGTAATTTTTTTGTACGAAAACATTAATTTATTCTGCGGCATTTTGCTTGACGCCATACTGGATTAACATATTCGGCACACAACTTCGCTCGACTATTTGGTATATTGATCTTCGGATATATCAAATCATACAGTTTTTATTCATATTGATTCATAATTGTTTTTAAATATTAAGTCGGGAGATACTAGTGATGCGCCGAATATATGATTAAAAAAATGTGTAATTCAGTTCGATTTCCAAATCCAAGTTCGGTGCATCTTTAGTAGTTTCCTATTTTCCAAGTGCAATCTTATATTTACACATTACTTTATATAATAGTTTAAAAATAATCTATACATATAAATAAAATTGGAGTGTCTGTTTGTAATATTAAAATAACCGCTTTTTACTAAGTGCATTTGGATGTATACACGTTACCTATACCGAAACAACATTTTTTTCAATTTTTGTCTGTCTGTCTGTCCGTCTGTCCGTCTGTCTGTTTGTTCCGGCTAATCTCTGAAATGGCTGGACCGATTTTGACGGGCCTTTCACTGGAAGATAGCTGATGTAACAAGGAGTAACTTAGGTTACTTTTATTTTAGAAAAAAAAAATAGGATCTCACGAATAAAAATTAAAACCAATGTTGCAGCGCAACGCCTGATTAAGTTTGATAGCAACAACCTGCAATGCGTCCCGCGGGCTCAGAATGGGCGAGCAGGCTGTTGTCTTTGTTAAATACCACGCGGACGAAGTCGCGGGCAACAGCTAGTAATAAAATAAAATACAAAGCTACTCTCCGTCTGGACGATGTTTTTGATTATTTTTCACAAAATTACACGTTTCATTGTGTTATTGTTGTATGGGTGTCAATATGACCGATGTTTCTCACGACTTGATGCGTCATTAGATGTTTTTTTATACGAACCAAGGAAGGTGACAGCTATATGATTATACCTTCTGATAACTGATAATGGTTTTCGGCAGCCCTGGTGTTGTTACATCTGATTATTTATTGAGGCGAATAAAAAAAGAAAAACCATGTCCAACCACACCGTCACTATTAGAATCAGAATCAGAATATTTTTTATTCACGTAGACCATTAAGTACAGTACTTATGAATCGTCAAAAGTTACAAAATATTATGCTGCTACTTTACCACCCGTTCGGAATGCCGTTCCTATGGAGAAGAACGGGAAAAAAACTCCATGGTAGCTCTTTTTAAAATGAAGATCTTTTACATTTTTGAACAATACATTGTTATAGGTATTAGCTAGAGCAACTGATTGTGGGCTCTACTCTCTATTAAATATAGTAGAGAAGATGTGACACTCTTCTGAATCACTCTTCTGATTCTGAATCACAATTTTTTAACGTAAAGTTAACGTCGCTTACGTTAACGCTACGTATAAATATTATCTTAATCTTTCGTTCCGCTCATACTATAGAATTCATTAATAAGTATGAGAGTAACAGCCTTCTCCCTCGATAACATTAGAACTACATTAATTTAGGAGTCCCCGTTGACCCTAGATGAATCATTGTCACATATACATATACAATAGTTACATTTAATTCAAAGTGCTAAGATGGCTGGCTCTGGTATAATTATCTGTAAGCAAAAACTGGTCCGTAGCTTAATTAAACCACGCAAATATTTTAAACAAAGTACATTTAAATAATTTTGAACACTATTCAGGTACTTATGACGTCATTCAATGATTCATTAGGTATTAAATGGATATAAGTAAATACCATATATATATATATATATATATTTATATATATATATAAAAGATACGGACATAGTATTTACGTGTGAATAATCTCTGGGATGACCGGTACACACGGTGAACACATGGAATGATTAATCTGATGACAATCTGTTGACAAAATTAAAGTAAGGAATACGAGCAAATATAAAAATATTATTAGAACTTTTAATATAGGTCATCGTCCTTGTAGATTTAAGGAAAAATATTTAAATAAATTCGTAAGAACTAATGACCCGCACAAAATAATTTGGCTGCCACCCCACACGTGCCCATAACAATGTACTGCTCAAAAATGTAAAAGATCTTTTTAAAAAGAGCAACCATGGAGTTTCTTGCCCGTTCTTCTCCAAAGAAACGGCATTGCGAACTAGTGGTAAAGTTGTAGCTTAGCATTTTGTAACTATTTTGACGATTCAATAGTACTGTACTTAATGGCTTTCATGAATAAACAAAATATTCGTATTCCCATCGAAGCAAGAGCGAATATTATTGTGTATACCATGTGCAATCAATTTTATCAACGTTCCTTTAGACCTTTTGAAAAGGTTGTGTAATAATCGTACCAAACGAGGTAACAGTAGTTTTATTTACCTAGTAAAGCGATAAATTATCTTCTAATCTCACCTTAAACTATGTTGCCTTTATATATCTATGAGCTTTAAAGTAGGTGGCGCTGATAGCAACACATATCTCAAGACGTATCGCCCGCATATCTCGCGGTCTGTCGCACGTGTGGCATTGTGTCGGTTGTTTCCCATAGCCTTGCGCGCGCGCATCGCCGCCACGTTTTCAAGTTATCTCGATAGGTACATTCAAAGTGTGATGTTAGGGGGTCCAACAGTATTATTATTAAGACAAAATCTCTCGGAAATCAGTTAAGCAAAAATAAAGACAAAGGGAAATAAAAGGTATACATCTTTAATTTGCTGTCGGCGGTTAAAACCTTTTTCGGTTTACAAAAGGAAACGGTAATAGCGTCCATGATGTTCTGAACGTCGTGAGAAACAAATTGACTCGTGGTAGCATTGTTGGCTTTTTAGGTGTAAGGGCAGAAGATATACCTTCTGAAGGTGTTGCAAATGTTTACTGCCTTTATCTGGTGTTTGCTTACGCGTTTCTATACCATCTTCTTATTTTAATAAAATCGTAACACTGAGTTACTGGCAACGCACATTCTAAACTAATGGACTTCCATATTTGAAAATTGGAAGATATATTCGTTGAGTCCTCTAGAGGTGTGCTAAGGAAGGATTTTTGATAATTCCATACTTCTAGAAGGATCAATTTTGTATGAGATTTTTTTATTTTAATGTTACGATCGAGCACCTTGCTAATTGTAGGTATTACAGAACTGTAACTGGGCTGTCTTTAGTTTGAAGATTCGAGATCGCCAGACGAACACACCAACTTTTTTGTCCCATACTACTAAGCAACGCTTGTATCATGGGTACCGTACAATGGACTGGGGGGAACCCAGTATATCTTACTTATATAGATATTAAACATCCATGGCTCGGGTACAAACATTCGTGCTCATCACACACAGTTTGTTCCTGCCAGGATTCGAACCCGGGACTCTCAGCATAGAAAGCAGGGTCATTAACCACTGCACTAATCAGGCCGTCAAAATATTTCAAATATACAATGGATTTTGTTAATTTTTTTGTGGTTTTATCCATAATTTACTATTGGGTTACCTATGGTTAGACTCTGCCATGTCTTTTGGGTGCAAAATTGCAAAACAAAGACGTCAGTGCGGGAGGAGTCGTGAGAAAAAGCTAGTTGTTGGAGATGTATTTTTTCCTTATAACAATTTGACTAGCAATGTTATTAACATTACTGAATTCCCAACTTCTTAATCTAGAATGCTTGTATATAAAAGTAAGCATTTGTACATGAAAATATTAGAACAAGGTAACAAAAGGGGTCTGAGTCAGAAATGAGATACGCTCTGCCCATCCACCGGTACATTGCGCCATGAAAGATAATTGATGAGCCATAATATATTGACCAAAAACTTTACACTAATGAATTTAATCCAGTGATAATTAGCGAGAATCCTGATCGTAATGGTCCATAGACAAAGTTATTGTATTTCTTCAATCCATCCATCTATCACCCAAAATATGTCCTCTGCTGGACATAGGTCTCCCAAAGAATTTCGACACATCAAAGTCCTCCACCAACGACATCCAAATGGGTCTCAGAAAGAAAGCGTGTGAGATGAGATGAGATGAGATTTTATTTATAGGGTACAAAAAAAATAATCATAAAATTGATAATATATTTTTAGGGCAGGCGCATTTTCCTTTAGTGCGTTATTATACGAGTATAATTCCCTAAAAATATATGTTGCAATGCTAAGTTCTCCAAACCCGTTTTACTCATCTCAAACCTACAGGCGCATCCAATATTTTCCGGCATCTCGGTACAACACAGAACAATGGCGGTGGGGCCGCGACCCACCGGACAGGGCAACGCTTAAAATAATACATATATACACATTTCATTTGCGAAACGGAAGCTAAACGAGATTTATATGCGTGCACGCAAATATTTTCAACTTGATATTGTATTTTTTTTGCATATTTTTTCTACAGTAATAACGTCCTGTGTTGTTGTTTTTTTACTATAAAAAACATATTTACTATAAATTATATACAATAGGTGTATACAAAGATACACACACTACAATAGGTGTCTACATGAAAAAACAAAAAACTAAAATAATACTTATTAATAGGAAAAATAAACATAAAATTATGAACTTAAGTAGGTAGGTATCTACCTGATCGAGAGAACTAATTTTAATTTTTTTTCTATTGCAGATACAACAAAGATGAAAAGGCAGAAGATACGCAATAAATACCGGTGGAACCAAACACTGCCTTAACGATGTAACATTAAAGTGCATAATAAATATACAAACAGTTCCATAATACAGAAAATACTCCTAAAAATCTCCTAATCCTAGCTTTTAGTTGCAAAATAACAGTGCCAATACAATTGTAAAAAAAAACCCTACAGAGTTATACACGAACAGAAGTGACATCGACTTAAACGCAACGATAAATAAAAATAGTGCCACAATATATTTGTAGCTGCGAGACGATTCGAATTGGGAATTAGAAATTCTGAGATTACTTTTTAAGTGAAGATCAATTTGAAATTGGAACATTTTTTAAATTTAGAACTGTGATTAAATAACTAATTTGAAATTATTTTCAAATTCAACTCGGACCTTATTGTGTTGCTTGTGATGTGCTAAAATGGATCTTCACGCGCCGCCTTTGGTCGTTCATTCCTATGAGCCTCACGCTCCGCTATTGGAGGTGGAGGGGCTGGATCCTCATAGTCCTCAGCAGAAGGTTCTCATCCACGCTCCCACGTTACAGAGCCAAGAGTTGATGGGTAATGATCATCGAAATGGAGGTGAGGAGATTTTATTTACTATATTTAAATAGTAAACATTTTACGTTAGATTTAACTATCAAACTTAAGAGAATTATGACCAATCGTGGGCTAACAAAACATACTCTTGATATTAGGTTACTAGTAAACGTGATTGTGGAAATGTTTGTCATTTTTATTTTATTGTTTAAACTGTTTTACTATTGTCGAGAGCAGATGTGTCTCATCTGATGTAGAGTACGACTTTTCAGATGAGCAGTACCACGGACATAGCAGCAACCAGTCGGGAGATGGTGAGTACTTTGAATTTTCTCTACATTAAGGCATATTGAAATATAAGCGGTACCCGTTACCTGAGATACACACACACACAAAGTCTTGACGATATGCCACAAAGACACTTTTAAAGACAAAATATATAAGGGAACAAGAGTAAGTGGTTAAAACGTGAATGAATCCTGTGATTTTAAAAATCATTTGCGAATTACTATTATATTAAAGAAACCGATAAACTTACTCTTATTAGGGCTTTCATTTGGTTGAACGTATTTTTCAAATTTGCAATGTCTAATGCTAAACTCTACATCCGATAGCGACAATGAGTTCATTTGCATTTTACTCCGTTGGTTCCCCGCGTGACGAATGCTCTGTTCAGAATTAATTTTATTTAATTTTTAGTCTCGCTCCAGCTTTCGGCGTAATCGATGTTGTTTTATTTTTAAATCTTGACTGAACGTTTCAATTAACATTTGTTTTACACTTGAAACAAGATATTTATAATCTACTAGCTGTCCCGGCGAAATTCGAACCGCCTCTGAATCAAATGTATGAGAAAATGAATTTATTGATATTCTATGAAAAATTTAAACAAATCTATCCCACGGGAACCATACATTTTACAGGGATCAAACTATAATCTCCTCCAGACTATAATCCAGACTATAATCTATCTCTGTGCCAAATTTCATCCAGATCCGTTCAGCCGTTCTGGCGTGAAAGAGTAACAAACATCCATCCACCCATCCATCCATCTATCCATCCATCCAAACTTTCACATTTATAATATTAGTATAGATGTACGTTCTATAGTTATTCTACACGGCTCTAGCGTACGCAAAATTGCTCTCATCCATTTTACAGCTATTTCCATTATAGTCAACAAGAGTGTTAGCCAATGACATGATATCTTTTAACTGATGCCACCATGCAATATTAATCGCATATTAATTAAGTTTTAAATAAGTCTCACTGATACACATTACCTCGACAAGGGCTTAGTTCATAAGCACGAAAACAGTAATACGAATAGGTATTTAAAAAGAACCAGAGTTCTCAAGATATGGAAAAAGTGTGAAAGATCGTATATTTATAATAACAAACACAGACAACATAGAGTCTTGTGTGTATTGTCGTTTATGTTTGTGTGTGTTCGTATAGATATCACGAAAGGTATGGTGGAATTACGAGCGAGTTTAAAAGCTGAGCGGGTAGTAGACAATAATATATTTGTTAAGGCGTTTTCTATTATTTTTGTGTGTCTATCGTAAGTAGCGGTTGGGGTCACACCTACTTTTGAGTAAAATACATAAACTGCAATGTAACTACTCCTTACATATTTTTTTTTATCAGGAATGACTTAAATATTTATTGGAAATGTTTTGGATAGGATTTTTTTAGTTAATTTAATTACCATTTATTGTATTGTGAACTTCGTTATTTCAATTAATATGTGTGTATGTTATTTGCTTATTTTTGATAAACGATTTAAAATAACTTATAAATGTTATAAATTTATTTTTTATAAAAAAAAAAATATTCAAAAAACGTAAAATAACGTATTTTTTACACGAAAATTAGGTATCTACTCTACCTCCTTTACATTTAGGTATATATTACATACAGGAGACATGCGTGTTGGAAACCGTCAGAGATATTACAAAGACTGATCCTTCTTTATGAACAAGATAGCAGGAGTGACTAAAAATAAAAGAAAAGCGATATATTATTTTGACTTAAATTCAACCATATTTTTATGGTATTGCGGTACCTACATTATTATTAGTAAAACATATATTGATATTTATTAGGTGGAATGTCAATTACCTATACCTTGTACACTTACTTATATTTTAAAACATTACTTTAAAATCCTGATAAGTCTTACTGCATGATATTTTTGGACTTTGTAACCGCTGAAACGATTCTTATGTAAACCAATATTACCTACGTACTCTACCCTAGTATTCATTGTCATAATGTTAAAAGTTGCAATATATCAACAATTAAAAAAAAACAATATAATAAAAAATATATAAGTAGTCCGCCCTGCTCACACTAGCACCACAACAAACCGCTGACAAAGCTATACATCGATGCCGTCGGCGCTCCAACTAATTTCACACCGATTTAGGCAAGTGTACTTGCCACAAAAAACGTTCCATTCACTCGACCGATTACTCGACCGATGTGATCGGCGGCCGCAAACGACGACCGGTGAAATTTTTGAATGAATGAGTTCGAATATACAATTTTTATTGATGACTTTTTTGAAATTGGAATTTGAAATTAAAATTATACAATCGTCTAGTCTAAAAGTTAATTAGTCTATGCATTTATTGTTGCCCTGGATTTTGAGTTGTAAATAAATAGTACTTAGACTTTTTTTTGAGCATGACATTTGAACAAGAGGTCCAAGCAACTCATCAAATAGAGTTCCTACTCATGAACCTCAGAACATTGTAACTAACTAACTCTTGTAATGCCAGACACATTTAAAATCAAGCGTCATTCTACTCTCAAGCCACTCACAAGGATATACCGTGAAGATACAAGTTATCTGGACATGCGCAAGCGCGGGGGCACGGTAGTCACGCGCAACGAAAGCGAAACTCGCCGGCCACAATACCGAACAAAAAACGCTTAAAAAAGCCCATGATCAGATGGTACGGGCGACGCGATGCTGAGCGGAGTGATCAAAAGTCGGGTAGAGATGTAGAGTATTAGTAGTATGTATACACATATTAGCATAATAGTGATAGCCAAGTTGATAGAACGCTGGCCTCGCTAACGAGGATTGCAGGCTCAAACCCCGGCTCGCACCTCTGGCATTTCATGTGCGAATCTCATTTTCAACCACGAGTATCACTTGCTAAACGGTGAAGGGAAACATCGTGAGGAAACCTGCATGTCTGAGAGAACCCCTCGAAATATGTGTAAAAGTCTACCAACCCGCACGTGGCCACCGTGGTGGACCATGGCCTAATCCCCCTCGCATTGAGGGGAGGGCCGTGCCCAGCAATGAGACATTAACATATATATAACATTAGCGGAATAGGGAAGATCTTCCAGCCAGGCGAGTGGTATGCCTGGCGGGGCGGCCGCTATGCCCCGACGGTTATTGTCGGGATCTTGTATATATGTTACTTGCTCCGAAAACTCTTATAGCGCGATTCAGGATTGTGACGTCAATTGTCTATTGTTCTGAATGCGTCTGCAGTGCCACTGCGTAAAGTGGTCGCTACAATTGAATAAAACGAAATAGTTCACCTATCCATAAAAGGACATAAAAATAAATCTTTATGACTCGCTATACTTTTGCCTCGTGTTTGTGGCACTAGGTGCGCGCGCGCATTGTAACAGACACCCGGGTCCGGCTGGCGCGACCGCAGCCACTTCCTTGGGAACTGGAATCATGAAGCTTCATTGCTCTTGTTTTATCAATGAGAATTTCATTCACGGTAGAGCCTTTTGTAGAGCAGAGAATTACTTGATTTTGCATCCAGACGATTCTTATTGCAGTTTTCGGTAAATATTGCTGATCCAAATTATTAGCGTTTGTGTTAATACAATGTTAGAATTGTGTTAGTTGCATATGGACAATTGCCTATATAGGCAGGTGGAAATACAGGATGATTAATTGATGATGATTGATTAACAGATATATATATAACTAGCTGTTGCCCGCGACTTCGTCCGCGTGGTATTTAACAAAGACAACCGTTGACAACAGCCTGCTCGCCCATTCTGAGCCCGCGGGACGTATTGCAGGTTGTTGCTATCAAACTTAATCAGGCGCTGCTCTGCAACATTGGTTTTAATTTTTTTTCGTGAGATTCTATTTTTTTTCTAAAATAAAAGTAGCCTATGTTACTCCTTGTTACATCAGCTATCTGCCAGTGAAAGTCCCGTCAAAATCGGTCCAGCCATTTCAGAGATTAGCCGGAACAAACAGACAGACAGACAGACAGACAGACAGACAGACAGACAGACGGACAGACAGACAAAAATTATAAAAAATGTTGTTTTGGCATAGGTACTGTGTATACATCCAAATGCAATTAGTAAAAAGCTGTTATTTTAATATTACAAACAGACACTCCAATTTTATTTATATGTATAGATAATAATTTAAAAGGCGTAAGTTGTATGCGAATATACTGTTGGTGTGTTCGTTTGGCGAAATTATTATTAAATAATCAATAAGGTTAATTAAAATGAATACGTTATTTAAGTCAACCCAATAGTTACCATAATAGTTCTCATACCCTAACCCCGTGAAACCAGTACCACAATGTCCAGTCATCGCAATTAGTTCCGCGTCGGGAGTCGAACCCGCGACGCGCCGGAAGCTGACGCTTTACCATTATAAAGAGCTTTAATTTCTTTTCGGGGGTGGTTGTATTGAAAAAAAAATGTACCAAGCGCTATGAAGCTTAATGGATTAGATAGTTACGCGTTCAATTCCCTGTTCAACATATTTAAGAATCATCATTTTATACAGCAATGTGATCGGTAAGACCTACTCGTTCCACTCTTAAAATATTTTATATAAAACAGATGAGTTAATGAGTTACATGGATGTTACATGGGTTTTCCACAATAAAAGCGCAAATATCTTGTGTGTTCAAATTTATGCTTCAAATTCAGAGTGGATTATTTTTTATTATCATAGATTTTAGTCAATCTTATTGTCTTTGGTAAGTACGGCCTATGCGTTGACGTTTATGCAATCGATTGGAATAAGGATTGCTATTCATTATTAGTAGCTCCATCTAGTGTTTTCAGTTTAATTTGTGAAATATACGTATACTAGATGGAGCTAACAGATTAAAAAATATTATGTCATCGCGCCTTGTTCTACTCAAAAGGGTAAGTTGAGGTGTTATACACCCACATTAACGCTGATGGTAGTAAGTTGGTGTTTTGTTGTCCCATAAAAAGTGGGGCGAGATTATTGCGATACAGCGTGATACAGAAATGGTATATTAATATTTCAACTTGCACTTCTTTAGCATATTTGTTATCATTCGATATATGAACTTACAATTTTTACTAGATCAATAAAAAAAAGCTCACAAAAATCACAATTATTGTCCTTTTGGTTGGAACAATTTTTTTTTTAATTTTCGTATAAAAGTGTAACTTTATGCGCTTAACAAATGCAGGTTCAAATAGTGGTATACTCTTTCTGAATCACACTGCGTATGCACAAACTGCGATAAAAAAATTGATTAATTTTGCCAGCTGCTCGATTCTAAACCATACGTATCAACCGATTCGGTGTAATATGTAATATCGACTAAAATTTATCGTACGATAAATAAACGTTATCGTTTGGTAACTTATCTCGTGGAATGCATGTCTTGAAACCAAATAGTCGAATGTTAGATTCCTCTGAACGGCTTAGGAGGCGAGCTATGACCATAAAGATATATGATGAATTCGATTCAGTTCCTTAATAAAAAGTTTTAAATCAGGGGACAGACTCGGGAATAGAGCCCTCAACCTTCATGGCAACTAGACCAACGACGCAGGTTTTACCATACTCATACAGTCCATATAAAGAAAAAAAAACTACGGAACCATGTAACAAAATGACCACCAACCACACTGTACCCCAAATCTTTACGTGCGAAGGAGACAACTATAACAGAACTCGTTCCGCTCCATTAGAACCGGCTTGTTCCAAATTTGACAGTCGCCCAATCAGAATAAATTTGTACATGCACACTAATTGGTTGACAAAACCGCAACGACTTATAAACCAACAATATTCATTGCAATTTTAACTTAATACCGTTAGGAGTAAGGTTTAAATTGGCCTTATACAAAATGTTGTAATGTTGAAATGCAATAATAGGCCAACAGCAACGAAATGTCTTAAGTTGCTTTCTCAAAGACTTCGAATTTGAATGTTGTATATATACAAATAATGTTGGTTTAAGATTGCCAATAACGTGAACATTGTTTTAAACAATTGAATGGTATTAGTGAAAAGGGGCATAACTATTAAATTAATATTCCTGACTTTTTATTTTCATACAACTTACTACAGTTTTAAATTTAGTTTTTATTTTTATTTTTTAATATCGCTATACGAATACACCAACTATACAGTCCCACAATAAGCAACGTTTTATTTTAGGTACCGTACAATGCACTGAGGGCGAACCCAGTATATATTACGAGTACTTATATGGATATTAATCATCCATGACTCGGGTACAAATATTCGTGATCATACCACCAAGTTGTCCCTACTAGGATTCGAACCCGAGACCCTCAGCACAGAAAGCAGGCTCACAAAAACTACGCTAAGTCGTCAAAGTTAAAATATAATTAAGTGAGTAGTTAATTATATTTTGTAAATTTGCCTAAAAATAGTACTTGTCCACAAATAATTATTCAGTTAGGTTATAAATTGGGGTCATGCCAAGGTGGTCTCTGTCAGACTTTTTATGTTAAGTTTTTTTTAATATATCAGTTACCCTCTTTTCAATTAATAACCTTGATATTTATTCTGAAAAGGACCTTGTTAAGAAACAAATAAAGTTATATTTTGTCTTTCACGAAATTGCAGTTATATAAACTATGTTGATTTTTGAAAAATTTACTCAGTACCCGTAGTGATCCTTAATTTTGTAGAACCTTTCAATCAATTTACAAACGCATACTACAGCACATTTAGTCTGAAAATGTCTTATAACGCTATTGTGAATGGATTATAAACGTTTTAAAATGTAACTCTATAATTTAGTTTCTTGACGAGTAATTTAAAAGTGATGTCAATCCAACCAAAATAATGTTGGCTTTGACTTCAATCAAAGTCAAAAAAAAAAATGTGTTTCATATATACAGGGTGTGAGTGGCCTCGTAACGAACACTGATACCATGAAATCAGTACATGATTTTGGACCCCCCAGAGTTGGAATTTGTCGTCAAAATTCTCTTGAGTATAACGATTCTTTTTTCAGTTTTTTTTTTTATTTATTTTAGCACTAAATCAAAATATGTAGAAGTATATCACGATGTGATCTTAAAAAAAACATAATTACTGATTTAGACTTAAAAGTGCAAATTAAATAAGCTCGATACGCTCAAGCGCGCGGAGCGTTGTGTCGTGATCGCATGGTTTACGATACATTGCGCGTATTCAAATATTACATTTGTAAACCCTGACATTAAAAAAGGGCTAGTATTATTACTATTAAATATAAAGGCAGCTCGTAAGCTATAGGTTCTGAACGGTAAGATTTGGGGTCGCACATAGGCTATAACCATTAAGCATATTAGTTAATGAATCGCGATACATAGATCACAATACTTGACAGAGACACATTATACAGGCTGCTTATTAATTTATACCTGCTAACAACGATAACTATGGACTTCAGCTAATAAAGTAAATTAAAGTTGATGTATAAAATAATCGGGTATTTTGTATGGAGAATTGAAAGTTTAAATACCGTCCGCTAGAGGCGCTTTTCAATTCTCCATACAAAATGTCTAAATACGGTAGACTATACAGTATACAGTTAGCATGCACTTAACGAGTACATACAGCATTCTAAACGGGTGGTACAGTTGTAGTTTAGCATTTTGTGACTAATCTGACGATTTATAAGTCCGGTACTAAATGGTTTAGGTAAATAAAAAAATATTCTGATTCTGATACCACATTCCAGTCAATAAATTAATTGCTTCATAAAAAAATACCTAAAGTCACAGTTTAAGTGGTTATTAGCTATCTCTACTCTAGGGCTCGGCTCTATGGAATCAATTTGTCAAACACATAATCCCACCATACATTAACCGACATCGCCGATAATAGATTATTAATATTCCTAATGACAAGAGCCGTCTGCTTACACAATGTACTCATAATTGAATTGCAATAGCATCGTTAACCCCTAAGGGGTATACAGGGGTGCACTAAAGTGTACCCACAATTTACTGCAAAGATTTTGGTTCCAATCTAATAGGGGGCGAGACTATCGCCTTTCTTTAATCCGAATAAAAAAAATCGTAATTCTGACTTCACTTTATGCAGTAAAGGAACGCAGTTTCAAGTCTTTGTATATCCTTTCCGAATCACTCTGTATATACAATATTTATATGTAAGTATGAGCAATGTCGTATATATATGATAATATAAAGAGTTACGTACAAACGTGAGATATGCTTTATATCCTATACCCTAAAGAGTATTCATACTTTTAAGAAGCAAAAGAAATCTAATTTCGTGGTTATCAAACATTTCACTGTAATGTGTTGGTCGGTATCGTTATCACTTGGCTATAGAGATAATCGTGTGAGGGAGATAGAGAGGGGCTCAGGGAGGGGAGGGAGACGTGACGTCACAGGGACGCGTTCCGAAATTTGATGCGACGACATTTTCGTAAATAATATTATTTTTTATTTGTGTCTCTCGCCTCGTCATAAAAAAAAATACTGCGCATGGTTGCAAAGTTGTCATTTGGTGAGAGTGTTTGTACTGAATACCGAGCAAATGAAGGATTCTTAGATTTAACCACGGTTGTAGCTAGTGGTTCAAAATATAGCAAGGGGTTCAAAGACACGAGACGAAAATAATTTCGCAGCCGTGCGAAACACATAACTTTTCATCTCACTACAGCGAGGAAAGTTCTATGTGACATAAAAATCTAATATTATAATTAATCGTCGTTTCATTATTCATAGCATGGAGGTTACACTGCAAACTATATTATCTATCTGGTAAATATCCCACTAATTTAACAATGAAACACATTATTTGGCGAGTAAAACAA
This sequence comes from Pheosia tremula, assembly GCA_905333125.1. Lineage (NCBI taxonomy): Eukaryota > Metazoa > Arthropoda > Insecta > Lepidoptera > Notodontidae > Pheosia > Pheosia tremula. Next base: position 894,602 of record HG995420.1, read on the forward strand.
AATTGACATTCAACTTCCCAACGAACCACGTTTTTAAACGTTTTCTTATGTTTTTTTTACAGAAATAATAAAATTTGGTACTCCATTACCACAGATTAACAAATTTAGGCATTAATTTGTCACGTTCGAAATTCGAAAACCTTTTCCACCCACGAGGCTAAAATTGACTTTTGCAGACAGATTTCGAACGATAATGACCGCCTTTCGAGCCAGTGAGATGAAAATAATATTTTATTTTAATCTAGTCACTCACTTGTGTGGAATATATATATATTGTCATACTGTAAATACCTACCCTACACACAACTAACGCATTTAAATTTATAAAACTTAAAAGCTTCAAGGTTCAACTTCAGATCCGTTGTAAATAAGCGTTAATTAAAGTTAATCCAAACTACTTAGTTTTTCAATGGCTCTTTACCAAGAACTTTATTCGAATTCCATATTTATTCAAATTTAAAAGCTACGGTTACAAATCTAATGTTACGGAGAGAAACGAATTAGCACGCGACGATTGGTCAGTTTTTTTTTTAAAGTCTAGACTTGTCGTTGGACGGTTTCAATAAACAGTTTCCAGTTCGCTGAAGATGTGCTTAGTCTTTTTTTTTATTATTTACCATAGCGAAAAATAATAAGGTTATGAGTTTTATTATACACCTACTTAGTTTGCTACGTATAGATACTGGTCATTTTAAAAGCATACATCATCGCTGATTTAAGAAAATATACACGATCATGCCGACGCTATGGTTCCAAACTAAGCAATGCTTGTGATTGGGTATACCGCCCCGCTAGATTAATTCGATGTCGACTTATCTCGACAGATGTCGCTAACATGCAACTTGTATTAAAATCTCGCCCCCAACTGGGGGTAGCGAAATTCGGAGCGAATTCATCTGCCACGTGCGGATAGAACGTGAATCGGCGTCGCGTCGCGCGGTACGCGAACCGGCACGCGCGGGTCGACACGCGTCTCGCGAACACGCAATATCGCGCCGAATGACGCGTGCTGAACAATATTCAAATTTGGAAGGTTAGAATTTCAAATTCGGAATTTTGGTTTACGAAAAAAAAATGTGTGCTTAAATATTACATCAATGAAAGTTTATGAAGAGTGGTTCGTGTGAAGTGAGATTAATTTTAAAAATGAAACAGTGTATTTTTTACGTCTGGTTAGAAATTGTTAGTGGCGTGTGAAAAGTGTAATTATAAATATTTATTAAATAACACAAACTACAGTAAAACGTTCTCGATTGCGCCCGTTCTTTTGATTTTAAACGGATTCATTATTTAATATTAATATTACTTTAAATAATTTAAACATAATTATAATAACATTTAGATTCTACGTAAATAATATTTGTCACCTCAAACCACAGCATCACAAATAAAAGAATGTCAAATACAAACACCTTTGAAATTAAAAAAAAAAAATTAAAAACATAATCAAGGTAACCGTTCTAAATACCTAACTACATAGATAGATACATAACTTACGCGTTATATGTTATTATGTGCTTGAATGTAAAATAATACTGCATGTAATTCTGATACCTGCCTTCTAACTCGGAGCCGGGCTATCATATAACGTTGGAACTTCGAACAAGTCCGTGAGAATAATATACCTTTTTATAAAATTACTAATACATAAGTAATAGGTATACATTGGTCGTAAAGAAAAATATTACCTACCAAAGAGGAATATTACTAAAGAAAAAAAATATCGCCAGAAGAAAACACCAACTATACGGTCCCACACTAAGCAACGCTTGTATTATGGGTACCGTGCAATGGACTGAGGGTGAACACAGAATATAATACTGATATATATAACATGCACGACTCGGGTATAAACATTCATACTCATCACACTGTCTGTCCCTACCAGGACAACGCAAAACAAAAGAGGTTTTAACAGTTTTTTTTAGTTGAAAATATATCAGTTTTTTTTCCTAACGCTCTGTGGTGAATCATTTCTGCTTACAAACAAAGCAATAGCACCGATTTATTTTGACCGTATAGGCGCTTTGAATAAAAAAAGAATTACTTACAATATGTATCTACGAACATTTTAATACATGGCATATAAGTATTTATAATAAGAAAAAAAATCGAAATAAGAACACCAATCCCACGACAGCGGCTTCTAATATAACTGAAAACCGATCCTCTTGTCACAATTGAACGATTCTGAGCGAACCAACCGTAAAATATACCTCAAAATCGTGGCAAAGCTATCTGTGCACGACTGTCCAGCGATTGATTAAGACGTTTCTTAATACAAATTACGAAAAACTTATTTTTAAAAATCGAACCATGGTGATTTTTTTTGCATCTTGCCAGTGACGTTTGAAAAAGCTATGGCATTTTATAAGCAATGTGTTGTAAGTGTGATTATAAGTGATGTTCAGTGGTCAGTGTCTATGCCCTAATGAAATATAATTTCTCCGGCGGATTCTAAATTTTAAAAACGGCTTATTCTTCCGTAATAAAAATATAAAATTTGTTCCCTTTACGTAGGTTAGTAATTAAAAACCGTTTAGATATGTGTATCTATATGAAAAGGATTTAAAAAAATGCGGGCCGATCTACACAGAAAGTGGTTAAAGTGTCTTGAGGTCTTGCAATGGTGCGTTTGGTTTTGGATTTAATTATATTAATTATTAGATCCCAAGTCGGTGACAGCACCCAGCCAATATCACTCCCAAAATTCGGACGATTTATTTTAATTTCAATTGCCTCACGTATCATCCTTGGTCGGAATCGGTGTTCTTTTGCGAGGATCTGTGATTGATCAAATCTGATATATTGGCGGGTGCGATTCTGTACACTTCACAGATTGCAGACTTAGTATTTCTTGGTACTTCTGCGTAGATCTGACCGCAAACAATAACTAAATATGAGGGTACTCTAGTTCTAACTATGACATCAAACACCTCAGTCCTCCCGTGACCACGGTTACTTAAAAGCAGCCGAAACGTCGGGAACGTAAAAATCGATAAAATAAAGGCGATAAAATCCATTAAATTAGTTTTATTTCAATGTGTAGTATTCGAGCAACTATAAGAAATCTATTTTTATTTCCGAACCGCGTAAAATTTCTACCATGACCAATAAAATAAGTACAAAAATAGTGCAGCGATAATATTATAACAGAAAATCACCCAATGCGATCCCAACTTTCGCTGATAAACACGAACAATGGCAAAACTAAACGCAACAATTTCAACTTCCTCATTATAAACGGTTGGCGATTAAAAACTGACATTCTCGTGAGAAAAACGGACTTATGGTACCCACCTGCTTCTATTGAACCGGAAAAGCAGTGATCAAACACCGGAAAATCGTCGAAAAACCGGCGAAATTAGTCTAAACGAATCGTCATCGGCAACCAATCGTAGCCGCCGCGATTTTCATGCCGCTTTCACGGTGTTCAGTGTATATATATTTTTTTCTTTTAAAACCATTAGTGCATTGAAATTAACCACTAAGTCGTTTCGACAAATATACTTTTTTATTTATTTTTTGAAAAGGTTTTGTTTTTTTTTACTTAATGCGCGAAGGTTAGGCGTTGACGCCCAGTCATTACGGCATTGTCGGACGGGTTCAGGTGGCTGCAAATACGGCTAAATAACTTAAGCGCAGTCGAGATAAATAACTAAGTATCTACTACCTAGTACATATTTTTAACCGACTTCAAAAAAAGGAGGAGGTTCTCAATTCGGTTGTATTTTTTTTTTTTAATCAATTCTATTTACATAGATACAGCTCGAAAAGTCATTCAGTGATATTTAAAAAGAGAACTTGATGTTAAATTAACAGTGATTTAAAAAATAATAACAGTCATGATTATTCCGCACAACACTAATTCCGAACGGTGACGCCAAAGTGCAAATATTTAAAATTGGAACGTTCGTATTTCAAACATGATTTTCAAATGACTTATTTATAGTGTAGACTTCGAGAGTGATTTTATTTAACAAGCAATATTGTTGGATTGAGAAGTGCTGTGACAAAAGTGAGCAAACTGGAGGGGCAGAGTAAGGCGACTTTTGCGGCCCTTTTCGGGCTGAGGGCCGGCGGCGGCGTGGACCTGTCCGCCGCTTATAGATACAACCAGAATATGATGGAATATTACACATGTAAGTTTCTATATTACCTACATAAAAAAAATACTAAGCAGGTATAAGCAGGCAGGCTTCGCTCTTTTGGTAGAGGTTGATCTCGGGAATAAGTCCTAAAAATCTGAGACTCTGTCTTGAATTAGTAAACCCTAGTGTGAATCTGAGCAATGTGGTGAGCAGTTTAGTATGAAATCTGAGCAATTGTTATCTGTGAATCAAAAAACAGAGTCTAGATAATACCTAATAGGTGTAGTTTTCTCTCTGTAAAACCACATAGGTGAGCTACTATTATTCTAAATTCCACGCATATTAAGAAATTCTATATTCAAAAGTATACCAGCCATATTATTCTTAAAAAAAAAACAACTTTGATCATCCACTCCGTGTTCCATTATCAAAAATGCCTTCAAAATTACACGCCTCTAAAGCCCTTTGAAGTGCCTACCGCGAATCAACATCATTATGCAAAAACAACAACCGCGCCATCCATAACAGCATTATCATAAATACGTAGCATATAAAAACGGGCACACAATCGCGCCACCATAAAATACCTAACGACCATCTGCGAAGCCCCGAGATTTCATAAAACACCCGAAAAATTCCCTCCGAAATAAAGATCGTTACGTCACCGGCCAATGGGAGCGGTCGAAACGCGCGGGAGGGCGAGGGAAACGCTCCGATTGGTCGTTTTTGTCGTGGCGCGGTTACAGATTGGTCGGTACGGTTGTGAGTGGGGCGTGGTTTGTTTGTGTGAGTGGGTGCACGTTAATTGTGAGGCTGTATGGATACGTCGCGTACATATGGCGGGTCGGAGCAGCAAATTGGATGCTTCAGATGAAGGGCTTATTAATATCTTGTCTATGATACACCGTGAATGGCTTTTGTGGTAACTAAATTTTGGAACGTCAATTGTGTTATTCCGAATTTGAAAATATGGGCGCATTTTATAATTCACTAGCTGTGCCCCGCGGTGTTACCCGCGATTAAAAAGTTAAGTTTAAAAAATCACGGTTCCTGTATGCTATCCCATAGGAACCATGCATTTTTTCGAGATAAACATTAGCCTATGTCATTTTCTGACCCGTAACCTACCACTACCTATGCAAAAAATCATATCGATCCTTTGCTCTATGAAAAATTAAAACAAATCTATCCTACGGGAACCATACATTTTACCGGGATAATAGGTAGCCTATGCGCTATTCCAGACTATTATCTATCTCTGGCCAAATATCATCCAGATCCGTTCAGCCGTTCTGGCGTGATTGAGTTACAAACATCCATCCATACAATCTTTCACATTTATAATATTTGTAGGATTATTCATTTGGAGTGATGGTATAGAAACATTTGAATTATGCCAATCTTTCAGACGTTTTTGGCAACTAAGCTCAGTTTCAGTTGAACTTTATTGGCGGTTAGAAGCCTAGAAGATAAATTGTCTTTGGTAGGTGCTTAGGTTACTAGTAGGTAACAGAGTGCAGATGGCAACCTTATATATCGAGGATATCAGACAAATCAGAATTGAATGCAACTTTCATTAGAAGCGGTTAAGTAGCTTAAAACTCGGTTCCGTAGATGTATCGAAGAATTGATTCGATTTTGAGATGGACCCTGAATTATATCTACGAAGCGAGAAGATTTCTAATCGATTCGATTACTTATCGAGTAGTTTTAGACGACCTGATTAGCGCAGTTGGTAGTGACCCTGCTTCCTGCGGCGAGGGTCCCGGGTTCGAATCCTGGTACGGACATGCTTTGTGTGATGAGCACGAATGTTTGTACCCGAGTCATGGATGTCTAGTATCTATATAAGTATTATATACTGGGTTCGCCCTCAGTCCATTGTACGGTACCCACAACACAAGCGTTGCTTAGTGTGGGACCGTATAGTTGGTGTGTTCGTCTGGCGATATTTATTTTTTATTTAGTTTTGAATCAACCTACAGGGTAGGCTGAAAGCCGTCTCCAAAATAGAGATTGAAAAGCACGAGGACTATGAGATCATAAGTATAATAATATTAAAAACTTTACCGTCAAATATAAGGTGAATTTCTTAATTTTTATGTTTATACACAAAAAACTTCCGATAATATTGACACTATTACCTCAATAATGTAAAATTTTATTTATTTAGGTGCCGTTCGTTCGTATCATTTTTTGACCTATAACCTATTAACCTCTTTACTATAATATATTTTCGAGCATAATATACGGAGTATACTTTTGATATGTCAACAGTATACGCGATCAAATTCACGGGTAGAGAGTAGTCTACATACAAATACATGTGTGTAGGTATAATTTGTACCAGGAAACCCATCATCATTTAACATCCATAAACCACAACCAAACAATGTCACATCAAAAGAATAAAATTAGGACGCACCAACGAAAAAAAAATCATCAAATTTCACGTTTCCTGCTACGACTGGTGAGTCAACCTGCCATAGATCACGGAATCCAACTTTAAATATATACACACAATAGGAGTGAACGACATTAAAATAACCAAGCTACAAACGTTTATAAAAACCCTTATTGCGACCACGCAAAGCTCAAAACAGATTACACGACGATAAATTCGAATTCGTTCGAAAACGCACACATATTTAACTCATACAGCATTCTACGCGTGTCCGTGATTGCCCACTCGTACATAGAACGCTCGCTGTCCATTGGCTAGCTGAGGTGCGCTTACGCACATATCGCGTAGATCTTTTGCGTTTTGAAACAAGTTTTGCTGGGTAATTGTCGAGATTTTAGAAAGGTAGTCGGGTCGGTTGTTCTTTTGTAACCAACTGGTTGGGTTGCATAGCCCCCGGTGGTCAATTAACATTTATATTTATATATACCTACCTAGGTTATGTAAATCATAAAAATATTTATAACTATTTAAGATGGAGGTCATTTAAAAGATGCTCCGTCCTCTACATAATATTCTACGATGAGAAAGACAGCAATACTTTTACTTTTCAGTTCACACCGAGACCGACAAAATACAATCGAATTGAGAATCTCCTCCTCTTTGAAGTCGGTTAATAAAAAGAAAATAATTTGCCTACGAGGCGCTTACCTAATTTAGTCATTTATCATTACAACTGTATCAGAATGCAGCCGCAACTAAGGTCCTGGAATGCGCTCAGGGGGTCTGAATTTTTCATAGCATATCTTTTCAAAATACCGATTTATCATGTATTTTACTTTTTTTTACCTTAATCACTACTTCCAAAAACTCCTTCTTGAAAAATATTCACCATGGAGTTGCGGTTTTAGACAAAAACAGCGTATCCTATAACCCCAGGGCCCTAAATTTGTAATTCATGTCTGTTTAGTCGTTTTTGCATGATCCTCTATCCAAACTTCGAAAGTGCTCATACGCGGAATAAAAAAAACATATCTACCAATAAGCATTATCTCAGCAGTATCAGCTATAGTACAATAAAACCTCGTTGAAATCGGTCTATCCGTTGTGAAGCTACCATGCCACAGACAGACAAACAGGGTAAAACTTATAACACTCCTTTGTTTGCATTGCGTCAGGCGCTATAAAACAGAAACCCAGACGAAGCTATAGGTAGTTGGTATGTTTCCGAGATAATGCACTGCAGATGAACAAACGTGGCGGTCAGACAGAGGAAGTGAGATTACCATACAGCGACCGGATGTGAGCCAGACGCCATTTTGAATTAACCATAAAGTTACTATGGTACATTGTGCAAAGCAGATACCATGGGTTTTTAAAAATCATCCTTTTTAACCAGAATTTTATTAAACGACTGTGTCATAAGCCGCGTACTGACAGACTGATTAGAATCAGAATCAGAATATTTTGTTATTAATGTAAACCATTAAGTACAGTAATTATGAATCGTCAAAAAAGTTACAAAATGCTAAGCTACAACTTCACCACCCGTTCGGAATGCCGTTCCTATGGAGAAGAACGGGCAAGAAACTCCATGGTTAATTTTATTACAAAGATACTTATTTCACATTTTTGAGCAGTACATTATTATGGGTATGTGAGAACAATGCCAGAACGGCTAGGCAGACTTTAGCAGCTGGTCAAAAAAAACAGCACTGACTCTATTTGCTTTCCCATACTGTCTGTCTGTGGGCCCATTATGAAAAACTACTAAACAGGCTTTTAATAAAACTTGGTATGGTGTCAGCTTATAAGCCGACTCAACAAAATATCTTTCTATCCTGAGAAATATATAATATAGAAATAGAACGGGTTCCCGCGGGATAGCAGAAAACCTATACGTAATATAGGAAACACTTGGCAGATTTGAATGAAACTTGGCATGGTGATAGCTTATACACGGTCATGGTAAACGATACTATCCATCCCGGGGATTGGAATGGCTCACACGGGATTATCAGAAAAAGAAATGCTGCACGTACGAAGAGCCATCAGGGAGCTAGCGTAATCTACTATATATATAGCTGCGACCCGCGGTGTTACCCGCGATTAAAAAGTATATACCTTTTACCGGGATAAAAAGTAGCCTATGTGCTATTCCAGACTATAATCTATCTCTGTGCCAAATTTCATCCAGATCCGTTCAGCCGTTCTGGCGTGATTGAGTAACAAACATCCATCCATCCAAACTTTCACATTTATAATATTAGTGGGATAGTGGGATTAGTGGGATGTAACCACGCCTCTTTGATACTTGGAATTTAAATTTCACATAACGGAATCATCATAAAATGTATAACATAAGCCCATAATATCCTACACCATAACAAGATCCCATCGTGAACACCATAAAACTGAATATGCGACCGCCGAAGCGGAACCGACTGGGGCTCCTTCATCCTTTGTGCCATGGGAATTATATGTGTTTTAACTTTTTATAAGCTTAAAATGTCGGCTTTTTTAATTATGTTTTTTTTTAAATTATGCATGTGCCTTTTATGTCAAGTTTATAACACAAAACCTATGTAGAGCCGGAGAAAAATAATTTATTGAAATTGGTCATTAACCTTTGGTACGCAGGAGCATTGTTCAGTTATCATGTAACATCTGATATGAAATAATAATTGCTATCGCCAGACGATCACACCCAACTGGTCCCAAACTAAACAACGCTTGTATTATGAGTCCCGCACAATGGACTGGGGCCGGACCCAGTAGATTATTACTTATATAGGATACCTATCAGACGTCCATGACTCGTGTACAAACATTCGTGCTCATCAAATAAAGTTCGCCCATCCAGGATTAATTCCCGGATTTAACATAAAGCAGGGCTACTTCCAACTATGCCAACTGGGTTGTAGAGTCTGAATCAAATCTTAATTTTTACAACTTCGAAATGTGTATACTAAAGTTATTTGTCAAGCTTTAACCTCATAAAAGTTAATTATAAACTACAGTAAAAAATTCACAGGTTACCGAGTGGTTGTGGCTGGGGAGTGCGCCCGCGCATGACGCTGACGTCCTTGCACCTGTAACCCCAACGTTATAATGTATAGGAATGTTTAAAGGACGCTTTGTGTAAGGGGGAAGGCAATATGACTTAGTTCAGGAACGTTAAGTGTAGACTCTACATTCATTTGTAGAGATAGTAATATCTGCTCTTATTTTCGAAACATACGGGCCTCCCATCAATGCGAGGGGGATTAAGCCAAAGTCCACCACGCTGGCCCAGTGCGGGTTGGCGGACTTCACATGTCTTTCGAGGGGTTCTCTCAGACATGCAGGTTTCCTCAGGATGTTTTCCTTCGCCGTTTAGCAAGTGATAATCAAATGGGGAACTGAGATTTGTATGAAGGTCTTTTTTTACATTACAATTGGGCCCATGTCTAGTACCTATCCTAAACTTGAACTGTAAAGCTTAAAAAAATTCGAAACCTATTTGGTAGTATTGTGTAAACGCAAGAAGTTTCCTGAAAATGTTTTTAACCCATATTTTCTCCAAGAGGACATCCGGGGGAGGGTAGAACAACACCTGCCGAGAGCCGCTGTTATGGGGTACAGGTGGACACACAAGTATATTAACTCTTAACTTAGAAACTTTTAAATGGCTTGTTTTTTAATGTAAACCTATTTTTTTTTTACTTTTAATTTGTGCCAAATAATTACTGTCATTTGGCCTATTTCACGGTGTGCTCTGGAATCTTTCTTTCCTCATTTTATTTACAAAATATGTAGGGGTTATATTATGTGGACATTTAAAGCAAGTATATTTTTGAAAGTAGACGATTTTACACTGTATATACATATGATATTAAAGATAAAGTAACTTCATACACTTGTAGATTGATAGTGGGAAGATTATGGTGAATATGCAATACCTAACCTTATAAAGTTGGTAGTGACATTGCTCTCTGGTGCCGGTCCCGGGTTCAAATCCTGGTCCAGACAAGATTTGTGTGATGAGCATGAATGTTTGTGTCTGAGTCATGGTTGTTTAGTATGTATATAAGTAATATATACTGAGCTCGCCTTCAGTCCTTTGTACAGTACCCATAATACAAGCGTTGCTTAGTGTGGGACCGGTTGGTGTGTTCGTCTGGCGATATTATTATAACCTTATGTAAACTTAAATTTCATGATCCCAGCATCCAATTATCATGAATCAGAGATAAACTGAGGAGTTGAATTAATTAATTTTGCGTACACCAGCTTTTGCTATCGACTGTACCCCAGTCCCCAGCTTCCGGGCCGCCATCTTGTCCGCTATTAAGCTTAATTACTATCCAAAACAAGCACTTTACGTGTACGAATTTTTACTTCGATAAAGTAAAACAAAACTTTGTACAAGACGATACTTAGCTACTCATTGGCAAAAAAAAAACAGGAATCCCTCGGTCTCTTTTGATATTAATTATTTAAAATCCAGATAATTTTTAAACCTTTGCTATTTAAGTGCATTTGTAATCATTATTTTTAACCGCCGACACTTCGTCGCATATTGGCAAAGAGTTCCATTTTCGAAATTTGAACTTATTTTTTTATTATATCGTTTACAAGTGGCCAGTTCTAAAAACATTCAAGCGTCGCCCTCGTATTGTAGTACGTCAATAAAAGTATTATTTGTACCGTCCCAACAGATACAATATTTTGTGCTTACAATATCTAGAGTCAAGTCAACTACGTCAAGTACGAAAGCCGTCTGAAAAAAAGCTTACACTACTTTGCAGATTACAGGCATGGAGTTTGCAAAAATAAAGCTTTGTTTGTCTAAAACAACGGATATACATAAATAACACAATTTTGGCAAGCGTGCCGAGTTTTGGTTGTATTTATAGTAGACAACAGCGCCTATTATTATTTGTTTATGGATATGGAACTCTTTTATATATTAACGCTAAAGGTACGTATACACGATGACACTAATTTACACTAGATACTATAGACACCGGACCGAGTGACGATGTCTATACCGCCGAAACCGCGTTGTAGATCTTATTTCTAATCATGTTTTATGTTATAGATAATAAATACAGTAATATACTTAGGTTGGTAGGTGCTCGATAAATAAAATAAATATACTCAATCCGGTTAAAAAAAATCTCTCGTTAACATTCAAAGTCAAAGTCAAATCATTTATTTCGTATAGGCCTACGGGGGCACTTACAAATTGTCATTACATTTTCTCCTTAACTCTACAACCGGATCGGAACGCGACCTCAACTGAGGAGATCCGGCAAGAAACTCAGCGGGCTTGTCTTTTTTTTTATCCATTATTTTTACAAAAAAAAAACATTATAAATATTGATATTTGAGCGATCAGTCCCAGGCTGCTTTATCATCCAAATAATCCAAGATTCTGTAATAGCCCTTACACCATTACTATGCATAGACAAGTATGATAGTCAACTCTACATACAACAACACACAAGTGCCAAAGATCAGTTTTCAATATCATCAAAACAAGCCGGCTATACCCGGCTATCGATCGTGCTCGGGGCGTGACCGATCGATAGACCGTCACGCCTCGCGGGCACCCCAGCGGGGCCGGGCGTAGCCGGGTGAATCCGGGTGTAGCCCGGTAGAAAGTGTAACGGTGTGTTCGTTCGTAGGTGTTTGTTGTATACTCCTAAGGAATGTTTTATAGTTGTAAAATCCGAGAGTATGACGTTATAGCCAATTGTTTCTGACACCCAATTTTTTTTTGGAAAGTTTTGATCTTTAAATTTTTCTTTAGCACATACCGATACTATTCTAAGGCGTCCTCCTGAAAGCCTTAATTGATTCTATGTTGACAGCTTAAGGATTGGTTAATAAGACTGCTGGTTAAATTTAATTTGCTCGCATGGCTATCTTTTAAAAGACTTAATCCATAGTTGGCTTCAGAATCAAAATCTAAATATTTTTTATTCATGTTAACCATTAAATACAGTACTTATGAATCGTCAACATTGTTACAACTTTACTACCCGTTTGAAAAAAAATTGCACTTATTGATTCGTATTCCTCTTCCCACAGGTCATGGAGGCGTGAACCAGCTCGGCGGAGTATTCGTGAACGGAAGACCGTTACCCGACGTGGTTCGGCAGCGGATAGTGGAGCTGGCGCACAGCGGAGTCCGGCCCTGTGATATTAGCAGACAGCTTAGGGTATCGCACGGGTGCGTTTCGAAGATACTGTCGAGGTAAGACTTGCGACAAGAAGTCGCATGAAACAATGCGACATTGACTCTACTATAATAATTATCGCCTGGCGAACACACCAACTATACGGTACCACGCTAAGCAACGCTTTTATTATGGGTACCGTACAATGGATTGACGGCGAACTCAGTATATAATACTTATATATAATAGATATTAAACATCCATGACTCGGAGACGAGTGGTCGAATCAAACCGTTGGGTTGTGCAATCCAATCGAATCCATAAATAAATATTTTTAAAGACACAACAAAATTCATATTCAAATCGATTCGGTTACTTATAAAAAAGTTTTGAATCCACCCGCAGGAAATGTATGTTCGTTTGTTTGTCTCAAATTGATTTGACGTTAAAAGGCAACAACCACTACACAAACGTTAAACAGAATTCAAAGCCGTTTTTTTTTAAATCGCCGTCCATCTTAAAACATAATAATAAACTTCAAATGGCGTCTCCCCAACAACCAACGGTAACCTCAAAATCTGTGCTGTTACACCGAACAGAACAAAAGACAATGACATAAGCGTAGCGGTGGTATATGCGCTGCGCACGCGCCGACGCGACGCCGCGCGCACTGTGCGGAACGGGACCACACACACACATACTCACATGAGCTAGACGAATGTAGGAGTATATACCTTACACACACAGACGTGTAGGTATACCTGTTAGGTATTACTATGACTAGACTTAAACCCAAGTACCTACTTTCTTAGTTACTTATTGTCCTCATCGATATTATTTTGGTGAACATCAGTCATGTAGCTGACTTTGTGAAGGTTGATGAATACCACCAAAGACTGTTGAATTGAAGGTTGGCGGAAATGGGTCCCAACATATACGGCTCTCCATTATCTAAACTTCTAAAGTTTGTGGAATAAGCAGAATCTCCCTCGCATTGAAGGAAAGCTCGAACCGAACGGTGGAGGGCTGATTATTGTTATTATTTCTTACTTGATCGAACCCTCAGAGATATATGTTTCTTGAATAAACAAGGTCTACAATAATAAACACATTTGAAATCAAAAGGCAACATGGGGTCATTAAAAACAAAAATCACGAAACAATGATGGCGGGTATTGCAAAACAAAACACGGTGGCATCAGACGAGCGGGCGAATAAATTGAAAAGCAACTGTTCGGAGGCCGATTGAGAGTCCCGCGGGAATAGAGATGGGCTCGTCCCGGGACCGGGACTTATTGATCGAACGATACACATAAAGCTGTCATCGAAATACTGGACTTGAGATTTGTTAACGAAAATATAGCTTTTGTAACTTTAAAATTATAAGAAGTGTGAGAAAGATACCTTACCATTAAGCGATATATACCGATTATATAAGTATGCGATGCAGAATTAGTTGAGCAATATTAATAGCCATAAGGCTTACTTTGAATTGCAATAATAACAGATGTTACGACCTTTGAAGGAACACTTATCGGTGCAAATCATAGTATACGAAATATATGTACCAATAAATATCACCGCACCAACTGCATGGTTCTAAACTAAGAAACGCGTGAATTAATTCACGGGTTTCTATAGTATATGTACTATGGGCGACTTAGTATATAATTACTTGTTGTATAGATATTAAAAATATATGACTTGGGCGCAAACATTCCTGCTCATCACACAAAGATTTTTCCATCTCGGAATATGGAGTTGATACCCTCAATACAGCAAGCTGGGTCACCACACCAACTGTGCCACTAGGTTCGTTATTTAAACCAGACGCGCCGATAGGTGGCGCAACCAGTTTGACATTTAAAAAAAAAAATTGTCATACCAGTTCCGCAAATTCCCGGGGTTGGTCCCGGGAATTATCATCCATCACTAGCGCCGGTCAGTTTTCAATTTAAATCGGACAATGGTGAGCGAGCCGCCCCGCGCCACCCATTTGCATTATTGTACGTTTATATCGCGGTTATATCACCAAATGATCTGCACTGTCTCTGATGGTATTGTTACGACAATATAGTGTTGTAATCTATACATATAAATAAAATTGGAGTGTCTGTTTGTAATATTAAAATAACCGCTTTTTACTAAGTGCATTTGGATGTATACACGTTAACTATACCGAAACAACATTTTTTTAAATTTTTGTCTGTCTGTCTGTCTGTTTGTTCCGGCTAATCTCTGAAATGGCTGAACCGATTTTGACGGGACTTTCACTGGCAGATAGCTGATGTAACAAGGAGTAACTTAGGCTACTTTTATTTTAGAAAAAAAATAGGATCTCACGAAAAAAAATTAAAACCAATCTTGCAGCGCAGCGCCTGATTAAGTTTGATAGCAACAACCTGCAATGCGTCCCGCGGGCTCAGAATGGGCGAGCAGGCTGTTGTCAACGGTTGTCTTTGTTAAATACCACGCGGACGAAGTCGCGGGCAACAGCTAGTTATAAATATAAATAATCACAGGCGGACTCTTAATTATAAGAGTCCGCCTGGGATTATTTCTGTAATGTTAATTGATCTCGGTATGTGAGATAAGAGGTTGATATTCGGACTAATATTTTATTAGGAGTTACCCACACGTTTTTGTTAAAATTTCAGTAACGCTGTGATATTTTAAGATTTCTTTTTGGGTCCCGTGGTCATTGAATAAGGATTCTTAGGGTTTGCAATAATTTTATTTAGAGTCCACTAAGGCAAAAATTTAGCACATTTTTATTATTTTAAGAGGTAGGTAAGTAGGTATTGACGAGTTCTTGATTCTAGAAGATATTTTTTTTATAATGTGGTTCAATCAAAACGTGCTAGCACTCTGTCGGTCGTTGTCATCAACACAGATGTTATTTACGCTATTTCTTTGCGATGCGATGCACAGGATCGGTCTTAATTAACGCGGGATAGATCCCAAGATTTGTAATGTTACCATTACTAAACTAGCAGCACTTGCTTGTAATGTAATTAAATTGGGACCTAATACCATTGACAAAGTATGGTTGAACAACATCAAATGTTCACTGTCCTTATAAAAACTGTGTAGAAAGCAGTTTTTATTATCACTAAAATCTAGAGAATGATATTCAATCATTGTATGTCAGTAATGATGTTAAATGCATTTATGTAAGTATCTGCATATGTTTAACTAAACACGGTTAACTGCGGTTCAGTTAACCCGCCGACGGATTAACATCGGCAGCTTAACATCGGTTCTCCGCGAGTAATTAGCACTTAATGTAACTGTTAATCTAAGTGGACTCTATACAACACATTATATTATTGTAAGTGTTTAATTGAGATATAAATTACCCCATTCATTAGAACTATAATTATTCTTCTTCTTATTCTTACGAAATGAGATGCGATGAAATAAAATGGATATGATTATGGCCTCACACACAACTTAGCGGGTATTTTGCCAGTGTCAAATAAGATCACTTGTTACTTATATACAAGAATCGGAATAGTTTTCTTCATTTAATATGTACTCTTATATTTAGTTACACTATAACTAAAACTATTTCGTCTTCAATATGTATTTCACTTCAGCAGGGTAGGGTATGATATGAAAACAAATATACTGTTCGTTCTCAAGCACCGTGTTTTATCGTAGCGATAGCGCTACTCTTATGATAGCATAAGATAACATAAATGTCTTCCATCCCACTCAATCACATATTTTAATAATAAACAATGACAGTGACAGCATGCTTTCTATGACATTAGGAGCTCCTGCTTACACGACTGGCCACTATAGCTTCTGCTCCAACTTCTATCTCTTTCTAAACTCCCGACCTCATTACACGAATGTGAATTACGATTATTTTCATTAAACATCGGCGCGCGCACACACGCGCAAGCGGAAGTGGTCCGCCGTCACGCTTTCTGCCCCCCACGTACGGACGGACGTAAAAACAGACTAATTATTTATAAACAGGACTGTATTACTTTCATGTGTACGATGTAGCCGGGAGACTGTGTAGCCGAGGCGTCTGACCTGTCGCAATTAGCCGTTCATTGACTGAGAGACCACGTGGCAGCACCAAGTATATGCATGCCTACCAATCTACTGTAGTGACTTCCTCAACCTCGGCACAAGCTACACAGAAGGCGCCGCTGACGCATTCAGAACAAATGACGATGCTCCATTCAAGCCTGAATCGCGCTATGAGAGTTTTCAGCGTGTATGGAGCTTCGTCAATTGTTCTCAATGTCGTCGTCATCAAACAAAACATATATTTGACTTGATTTGAGCCGTCACTCAGTTAGAGACGCAGTTTCTCAGCACATTCCCGAACCATTCTGACCTCCTGCTTCTTTTATTTCTTATTTCCTTTCCTTCCATTCCTTTTTTAGGAGTCGAGTCACCTTCGTCCGTAGGAGAATTAAATACCCTCGAGATACCCTACACTTGACCCTGGGTGGTGCCAACTAGGTGACAACTCTACTGGTGGTAGGCTTCAGCCGTGGCTAGTCACCACCCACTGAACAAAGCCAAGTCGCCAAGCGGCCTAGCCGTGTTCCGGCATGATGTTCGGTGTTGCCATTCATGGATGGCTGGTCAGATCAGCTGCGCTGCATGTGCCTAGTGAATGTAGCGTCTCGATCTACTGCCGCCTTCCTACCTAGCAAGTATGCTCAATCGTAGATCTCATCATCATTTACCATCAGATGAGAGCGAGATCAAATACTTGCCTAAAATGTAATAAAAAATAAATAAAAAAAACTAGGCACTAATCTATCTGCCTCTATATACCTGCATGCTACCTTAATCAATTTGCGTAAAGACACAGTGAGACGTTCCTCTTCCTGAAGATCTATTATGATACTTTTTCATTGTTTTGTAATCAATATACACTTATGAATTGCAACTTAACCAATAACCACATCAAGTCGCTATAAGTTGCCGTAAGCCTTTAAGCCGAGTAAACCACGATAAGCCCATTAGTCTCCCCCACGTACCGCTATCGCGATTGCCAATATGTTAGATATTGTATACCGACAAATTGGTTTGCAGTACGCTATTGTTATATGTAGCTCAAGAACGACTGGATCGCAGAGCGTGGATTTATTGATCAAGTAAGCTTCAAATATATTTTGGAGAATTTAAGCAGAAAATGAACACTTTTGTAACATACCTATATGGTGATTAAAAAAAGTTTCGTAAAAAATCTTATCAGTTGAGGTCGCGTTTCGAATGCTTCGATTCAGTTGTAGAGTTAAGAAAAAAAAATGATAATTTGTAAAAGAGCCCGCGTCAGCCGATATGTAATAAATGATTAGACACTTAGTTACTTGGCCAGTAACTCGCCCAACAAATGGATCAAGGTGCGAACTGCCAAGGAATGGAACACGCTACCGGCGTCTTTGTTCCCCGTTGACTTCAATCTGGGTGTTTTCTAGTCGAGAGTGAACAGGAACCTTCTAGGCAAGTATGCTTCATCGTACATCTCATCCTCACTTACCATCAGGTGAGATCGAGATCAAATGCCTATAATGTAATAATAAAAAACAAAGAATTCAAATGCGCAATCGGTCCAAAGTGGCTGTACTCACTTTTCGTTGATCATCCAGCAACCCTAAACAGCCCTACAATAGGGTAGCATTACGATAATGTCGGCAGACTCCCCACGGTACCGCAAGCCCTTGTTTTCACCCTTAGTACAGTCAGGGTAAAAAATATACAGTTGTCAATTTGTGATGAAATCAAATAAAACATCTCGTTTATTTACAAGCTGGCTCAGCGGACTTCGTACCGCCTCAGAATTTAATGTATGAGAAAATTAATTATCTTTATTTTTTTTTTGTGATATTCGGGGCGAAAATAATCAACATCATAAAAATCGGCCCACGCTTTCTTGAGTTATAAATCGTGTAGGCCAACAGAAGTTGAAGGTTGTAAAATGGTTGAAGAATTTTCCACCATCTTTTGTATCCTCTTTCTTCCTGAGATATTTAAACAAAAAGCTTCTTCTCTACGATTCCCATTACTACTCTACATAGTCAACAAACAACAAAAAATCGTACCAAGTAACCTAAAACCTCCTAAACGCCAGGAAAATAACATCAGGAGGCCTCTAAGAATCGGCGTTCCGTGAACAGAATGTTGATACGGTTCATTTTTGTCTGTCAACATTTTAAACGTCTTATTCACTGGAGGAACAAACTCGACTTTGTTTCATTTATATAGAATCAAGTTTTGGCTTCTATCAGGCATCATCCATAAACGACCATAATACGAATCATAATAAACAAAGCACTGTTAACTTTTTACCTACAATGAGATTTTAATGTAACACCAGACAGAACACTATAACTCTAAATTTACAATATTGAGCATCCAATGCTTGTCCTCAAATGTATTATCTACCTATACAACCTTTTAAATGTACTCTCATATCTAGCAGTAATGGATAACTAGAAAACTACGTAACCGTTAAGTGTGCCAATATTCCGTTCCAATCACTTTTGTACACGACTGTACATCAATGTATTCCTCGCTTAGGGTGTGATCACACTCATAATTGACTTATCATAAGATCGCTTGTGTGTAGATTCGCGAAACACGCCAATGCGCACGCGCCCTAACGCGAAATTGGTTAAGTGCGGGTTCTATGCGATTATGTTTTGTTTTAAGTGCTTAATCCAGTTTTGGTTAATAAATCCTAGCTTAAAAAAGTACGTTTTAAGTTTTGTTTAGCAAGTTGAGTCGCCCGTTACAAATTGTGTACCTGCTACCAATATCAAGCAGGTTTTTTCTTATGACTTGCTTTATGTAAAGAAATAAGATGAGATATGGCCTCACCCACCAATTTGTGGGTATTTTGCCAAAATCAAGTATCGAATATCGATACAAAATTCACTAAATACACATTATTCATTGACGGCTTGATTAGCGCAGTTGGTAGTGCCCTGCTTTCTTCGCCGATGGTCCGGGTTCGAATCCTTGTAGGTACAAACTTTGTGCGATGAGCATCAATACTTGTACCCTTGTCATGGATGTTTAATATCTACATAAATATTATATACTGGGTTCGCCCCCAGTCCATGGTATGGTACCCATAATACAAGCGTTGCTTAATGTAGGACGGTATACTCGGTGTGTTTGTCTGGCGATATTATAATATTATTTTTGTCCCAGAAAATAGCCAACTCTGGGCTACCCAAAAGGCTATAGATTGGCCTTTAAAAAAACAGCCAACGATTTCAATTACAATAAATCCAATCAAAATTCGCCCAGCAAAGAGCAACAAAGATATAAATCATCCACCCTTTATGTAGGGTGTCCAAATTTAATCGAATTCTCATAATACAGTCCCATTATTTTATTGAAGGCGCAGAATTTAATTTTCATCAGTACTAATGCCGTGTCCTATGGGACCAGGGCGCGAGTGGGCCGGGACCGTCTCGAGTTTTAGTGAAAAGGGGGTCACATGTTTATGGTTGATTTGGGAATAGGTTAGCAATATGGTGGGATTTTTAAGGGGTTTTTGTGATTGTTCGGAAATGTTAGGATATAGGTTCGGTTGTGGGTGCTATGTATTCCTATTTTCTTATGTAATTACATAATGTTAGACCAATTTTTGTAGTTGTTTATTGTAGCTATTTGCTATAAGTTTTTATTATTGTAAGAGGTGGGCGCTGACACTGCGACAATTATCAGATATCAAAGTAATTTTCGTTAATGTCCTGTATGTCTACTTCTTAATAAATTTAATAGGTATAATTTATTATCTATACAAATAAATAAAATTGGAGTGTCTGTTTGTAATATTAAAATAAGCGCTTTTTATTAAGTGCATTTGGATGTATACACGGTACATATACCAAACCAATTTTTTTTTAAATTTTTGTCTGTCTGTCTGTTTGTTTTGGCTATTCTATGAAATGGCTGGACCGATTTTGACGGGACTTTCACTGGCAGTTGGCTGATGTAGTATACCATTTCTGAATCATCATGTATAAAATACTAAATATGTCATTATAATATAGCAATGTATTTAATTGTAACATTCTCATCCAGGTACTACGAGACGGGCAGTTTCAAAGCGGGCGTGATAGGTGGATCCAAGCCCAAGGTCGCCACGCCTCCCGTGGTGGATGCTATAGCCGCGTACAAGAGGGAGAACCCCACCATGTTCGCGTGGGAGATCAGGGACAGACTCCTCAGCGAGGGAATCTGCAGCCAGGACAACGTTCCTTCTGTGTCCAGTATTAACAGGTAAGGAATCTTACAATACTATCCTTTGGAGTCTCTACAATTTAATGTTTGGTTTGAACTTAGGCTTTGCTTAGTGTATCCCCGGTGGTTGTAGGTTTGATTGCCTTCTGGGCAATTAAAAAAAATATATTTTTGTAATTTTCGCTAGTGTAAATATTACTCGGGTAGACCCCAGACCATTTACGGTAACCACATACCCAGTTGATGTGTTTCTCAAATAGCCGTTACTCAAAATTATGAGGGAGAATAAATTAAATCATAATTGCAACTCTGTAAAAAAAATCATTTCTTCATTTTCATAAAAAGCATGATGACTTTATTGTGTGTGTGTTAAAATAATAATAATATCGCCAGACGAACACATCAACTATACGGTCGCACACTAAGCAACGCTTGTATTATGAGCACCGTACAATGGACTGAGGGCGAACTCAGTATATAATACTTACATAGATCTCGGGTATAAACAACAGTGATCATCACACAAAGATTACAAGGAGGTAGAAGCAAACTTTTTAAACGTAGGACCCTCGGTAGAGAAAGCAGGGTCTACCAACTGAGTTAAGTAGAGACACGTTTGTGTCTAGGTATCGATAAGTCCATGATAATAATTGTGCATTGGGGCATCAAATCAGGTGATTAGTATGCAGCCAATTGGCTGCTATACTTTCCCGTCGGTTCCGAGTTGCATAGAGTAAGGGGATGTAGAGTCGACTATTGACATGAACAGATTAATCAGATCGTCAATAATAATACTGTGTCTTGAAATGAAACTAAATATTAAGGATTTTATCGCGATTTTATTTCTATTTTACGTTTCCGACGTTTCGGCTGCTTTACAGCAACCGTGACCATGGTAAATAGTATATAGTAAATATAAGAAATCAATAATACTATGTCTGTTAAATCCAACCTGAAAAAGCATGAAGATAAATACAAATACGTAATAAAAATATAACTAAAACGCTTCCACTAAGATGGTGAAGTTTTTCCTTCAAGGAAAAGGGGAAAAACTTTATGATTGATTGCAAATCGAACTCTACACACATAAGATTAAGGTGAAAATTCCTATAGTTTATCGAGTTGCTTAGAAAAATATTTGCAAGGCCACACAAACAGCGGTCAGTATTACTAAAATATTTGTGTTAATTTAATTTAAACTACACTATAGGCAAAATAGAGTTTAAATTGAAATGAGAGAAATTTGGAATTCTGCCAGTGCTGACTTTTAGGTCAAATATTTTTAAATTTACACAAAAAGCTTACGCCCAACGTGGGGCTCGAACCCACGACCCTGAGATTAAGAGTCTCATGCTCTACCGACTGAGCTAGCCGGGCTTGTATATAAAAACGTCAAACTGAGTATCAAAATCCATTGAGCAATCCATCAGCCAATCTAGCCGACTGCAACGGGTGGTTCGGGGTTTGATTCCCGACCAGGCAAATTTTGGAAATGATAATCTCCTAATTTGCCCTGATCTGAGCGAGGTTGAGATCGCTCCCAGTCCATTGTATGGTCCCATGGTACTAATAATAAAAGCAACGCTTGTAAAACGTGCTAAGAACTCTACAGTTGGGATAGAGCTTACCATTTCCATCCTCATGTCGCAATTTTCACGGCCCGTCAAGGGGTTGCCCCAACCGGAAGCTACCAGTACGGGGGCGCAAAGATGGCTCCACCGGATGTAGAGACACGTGCTCCGCGCACCGGACGTCCCGACCGCGCCGCCATTGAATTATTATTCACATATAATGTATATCTCCATTTTAGTAGAGTTTTAGTACATTTATGATGGCTTATCGATTCTGGTTCCGGTACACGAGATTTCGATTAGTTTATACGAATAAGGTTATTATTATGATTCGTCACAAAAGGAATACATCAATCAACTATGTAACGTTTATTTATCTTATCCATCCATTATAACTTATGTGGTGTGTACTTAGGTGTAATAATAAATATAATACGGTCCCACTTTAAGCAACGCTTGTGTTATGGGTACCGTACAATGGACTGAGGGCGAACTCAGTATATAATACTTATATACATATTAAACATCCATGACTCGGGTACAAACATTCGTGCTCATCACACAAAGCTTGTGTCCCTACCAGGATTCGAACCCGGGACCCTCGGCGCAGAAAGCAGAGTCACTACCACTGCGCTAATCAGGCCGTCAAAATGATAATAATAAATGTTTATTAACCAAAAGAGTGATAGCCAAGTTGGTAGAACGCTTGCCTTGGTATCGAGGATCGCAGCTTCAAACCCCGGCTCGCATCTCTGGGATTTCATGTGCGAATCTTATTTCAACCATGATTATCACTCGCTAAACGGTGAAGGAAAACATCGCGAGGAAACCTGCATGTCTGATAGAACCCCTCGAAAGACGTGTGAAGTCCGACAAGCCGCACTGAGCCACCGTGGTGGACTACGGCCTAATCCCCCCTCACATTGAGGGGAGGCCCGTGCCCAACAGTGGGACATTAAAAAGGCTGCTATTATTATATATAAGATTTAGTCGGTTGAATGCCGGGTTGAAAACATAAGTACCTACTTGCCTAAATATATATCAAGCTATCTTGCCACGAAAGCACTCGAGTGTCAAGTGTTGCCAGCTCACAAATCCCCGCTAATTACGGGTTGCCAGATAAGATAATTCTCCCCGGATGTGGTAATATTAGTTATTAGTTTGTCAACGCGGCGTTTGTTACAATCAAGCTGGGTTTTTGTTATCAACATAACAGGCTACCGTTTATTAATTTTGGGGTTAGGTTATCATCAGTATCAGAGGTGATAAGAAATTACTTAGATTAGGGTGAGTATAACTTTAATGTAATTTAAAAAGGTGACCTTATTTATGGTTTCGACAACCATTTTAATTTGATTGATGATCAGCACAGTTGATTTTGATCCTGCAATCTGTACCGAGAGGCCTTGGTTCGAATCCTAGCGGGGGCAAATTTTGTGTCATGAGCACGAATTATGTAATCCTAATCCCACTATCCCACTAATCCCACTAATATTATAAATGTGAAAGTTTGGATGGATAGATGGATGTTTGTTACTCAATCACGCGAGTACGGCTGAACGGATCTGAATGAAATTTGGCACAGAGATAGATTATAGACTGGAATAGCACATAGGTTACTTTTTATACCGGTAAAAAGTATACGCGGGTAACACCGCGAGGCGCAGCTAGTATCTTTATAAGTATTCTATACTGGGATCGTCCCCGTAGACAATCGAACGGTAACATTTATGAGATTTTTAAGGATTCATAAGTACTGCTTAATGGTTTACATGAATAAGAAATATTCAGATTCTAGCTGTTCTAGTAGACTTATACATAGTTGTAGAAGTAGTCTACTAGAAGTAGAGTAGTAGACCAGTAGGTAGTAGTAGTTGTGGTGATTGATCTTTATCTTATCTTTTATCTCTTCTTCATCTTTTCTTTGATTATCTTTATTAAATTAATTATATTGGATTCTTTTGAACAGCTTTATTTCTCAAAAACCTTATTCCCCGTTGCCCACCCATCAGCTTCTTAATCGTGCATTCCACAACCAAAATCACTTGATTTTTACACCCTTACAAGTCTATCAATACGTACTCTATGTGCACCCTTGCCCATTTGAAATCGTATAGGGTAGCTAGGGTGCCGGTCCATTAAGGGACAATAAAACAGCATTATTGGGTATCAA
This sequence comes from Pheosia tremula, assembly GCA_905333125.1. NCBI lineage: Eukaryota > Metazoa > Arthropoda > Insecta > Lepidoptera > Notodontidae > Pheosia > Pheosia tremula. The sequence continues at coordinate 919,237 of HG995420.1, forward strand.
TATACTGCAGTTTTTAAAAGGGTAGCTAGTGTTGTATTAGTTCGAATTTGTTTGGAAAAATTGGATTAATTATACGAGAGTGAGCTGGAATTTTGTGATGGCTTTGATGGCTTACTGCATACTTAGAGATTCTATTTTGTTATTTACACATGTATTTTTAAATGTAATAATATTGCAAGGCGAAAATACTAACTATACGATCCCACACTAGCAGCGCTTGTATTATGAGTACCGTACAATGGACTGAGGGCGAACTCAGTATATAATACTTATATACATATTAAACATCCATGACTCGGGTTCAAACATTCGTGTTCATAACGCAAAGGCCTACCTATCAGGATTTGAAACCGAGACCCTCGGCACAGACAGCAGGGTCACTACCAACTGCGCTTATCAAGTCGTCTTTACAGTCATAGACTTAAAGAGACAGCGTTTACAGGGTGTGCTTGTATTGTCTCATTTCCCGAAGTGATAGCAGAGATGTAGAGATGCACTATCACAAATTTAATCTTCACCGATGATGTAAAGTGCCATTGCAATAAATAGATATTGCTTTTTGGCACTCAAATGTAAGCTAGAGAGAATTTCCAATTTAAGATATTGGAAATTCTCTCTAGCTATGCTCCGACGGTTGTTTTCGATGTTTTGTATCTATATTATTCTCCGCAAACTCTCATAGCGCGTTTCAGAATTGTATGGAGAGTCGTCAGCAGTATTTTTTGTAGCGTGGATGATGGAGCTACACTGTCATGACTTTGTCACCAAAGTCATGACAGTGTAGCTCCATCATCCACGCATGATTAGGACAAATCGATTATACATAAAATCCAGTTGACTCTCCGGGAATGGAACCAATTGTTTACACAAAAAGGTATCAATATAACCAAATGATTATACAATCAAATCGAATTACTAAAAACTTCAGACCTTATCAGAAGTGAGAAATACCAAAACACAGCGCAGTCAATTTTAAAGCGATTCCCACTATACGAGGGCAATTTCCACCCCACGGATCCGTCACGACACGCGGCCGACACGCGGCCGTAATGTAGCAGTGACGGAACTCGGGACGAGGTCGCATGACGGCTCAATGGCTGAGCTATTTATGTGGAAGTGAGAGTTCTAGGGAATACCGTTTGGGGTTGATTTGGTTTAACGTATATGGGACTTTTCAAATTTAATTGTTTTTATATGAGCAAACGAATGGATGGTCATTGGTCAAAAACACCCTTGCAATTAGTTGTAAGAGTGTTCTGGCGAATATAAGATCCTAGATTTGTTAGCTCGGTCGTGCAAATTTCTATTAAAGAGTTTTTATAAGGAATTAGAATCAGAATATTTTTTATTCACGTAAACCATTAAGTACAGTACTTATGAATCGTCATCTGGTAAGAGCTTCAACGGCAACATAATATAAGGGTTTTACTCTTTTATCAAAAGTAGAAATATTTTATTAAATTGAAAACGTAGCAACTTTATGTGCAATTTTTTTTTTTTATTTGCAATAGTAATTTTATAAAAGTAAAATTTGGTGCAACAACAAGCACACATTTCCTATATGAAAGATTCATAAAAGCGTCGCGTGTACCAACAAAAAATGCGGACGACGCAAAACATCGCGAGTATTTTAATCGAGGGCCCGCGCCGGGGTAATTGAAGCCATAACTCTGGCAGCCCCAGTTTGACATTTAGATTTTTTGCCGCGCAAACTGAATAATTCGCGCGCAATAAGACAATTTAGGTTAGAAATTTTAAAGGGGAGTGACGTGCCAACGCGTGAATAAAGACTTTTCCTTAGCAAACATTATTAGCTTTGTAATTGGGGGTTTTTATATACAGAGAAAATGTTGTAGATTCTATGCTTAGAAAAAAATACAACGTTCTATGAAACGAGGAAAAAAAAAAGTTCTTTTTTTTAAATCAAAGACTTACCAACCACTAAAGCACCAGAAATCGGGCTAAAAATACGGGCTATTAAGCTATGCAAGTGTTAAGTTATAATTTATTGTAAATAATGCAGTCAAGATTACATGTAGCTTTAGATTGAATGAACTCTACTGGTGGTAGGCTTCGGCCGTGGTTAGTCACCACCCACTGAACAAAGCCATGTCGCCAAGCGGCCTAGCCGTGTTCCGGCATGATGTTCGGTGTTGCCATTCATGGATGGCGGGTCAGATCAGCTGCGCTGCATGTGCTTAGTGAATGTAGCGTCTCGATCTACTGCCGCCTTCCTACCTAGGCAAGTATGCTCAATCGTAGATCTCATCGTCATTTACCATCAGGTGAGATCGAAATCAAATACTTGCCTATAATGTGGAAAAAAAAAACTACTTTTCGCGGTTATCAATGGCATTACAACTTCATAATATTCTTTTTAAGAAAATCATATTTTTTTTTACAATACAGACTATTTTTAATATACTCTTTACACATAACAACCAGTAAACAAATGCTCCACAAAATCCCGCGCAGAAAATAAATTAACAAAATAACTGAATAACATTTTGTTCACATAAAATATTTGGCAAAAATGTAAAATTTTCACCAACAATGACTGCGAAAAGCGAGGTTATGATATCCGCTTCCGGAAGGGTAAGCTGAGGTCGCGTTTCCCCCTACATAACCCTGCCCGTTTATTATGAGTGGTTTTGGCAAATATTTTTTGATTTATTGCAAGTACCGGTTCGCATAATGTGGACAATTAAATAAGGACGTCCGAGTCGGTTTTTTATGACTACTCCTCATGAAAAGCGATCCTGATCCTGCGAAGCTAAGTCCAGGCTAATCTATACCGACACTAAAATCGTTAAGTTTCAGTAAAAATTTACAATTAAAATAAAAAAAACTTAAAAATAGTTCGACAACAAACAATGTATCCAAAAGACCTTGTCCGCGTGGAATGGTGGCAAGATTACTGGCTGCATATTCTCGCTGTTTTGTCAAACTAATTTTTGAGCAAAGAAAGAGCCAGCCCTCCTGTCACCTAATAATTGTTAGCTTATTAAAAAAAGAAAAATTAATCCAACTCAGTCGTTGCAATGTTTTTGCAAAACGAACGTTCGACTGAGTTGTTTTAATTTGTAGATCTTTTATTACCGCTTCATCAACCACTTCATCACTTATATATAAGGTTTAACAAAAATAGTGTACAATATTTTAAGGGGTTAACAAGTAAGTGATAACGGTCACGTTAATTTGTATAATATAAGTGTATACAGTGTTTGATTTTTCAGTGAGAAAGCGAGACAGTATAGTTTCACTGCGCACTTAGTATATGTATTTTTTTTAAATTTCGATTTTTTTTATTTTACGAGAATATGACCTTTATAGACCACCAATGGACCATTTAAAATATTTTATTCTATCTCCATTTTATTTCATTACTAGGTACTGATGGATTATGGGCAAAGAAGACCAGGATTGAATGTGGTAAAAGAGATATAATTGGATGTAAAAATATATGGAGTGTAAAAATACAATGTCTAAAAAGAGGTGTCAAGAAAGTTGACAGATGCAACTTTCTTCTCTTTTATACTAAAACCTCTTTTGCTTTTGGCATGTAGTTTACATACTCCAACAGGTACATGTAATAACTTTTCCTATCAACATCTAATATTAGTTAATCTATCCCATAAACAACAAAAATATTATACATCTATCAACAAATCCCTAAGCTCCACAACTGATGACTCCATTACGATCTAATGACACATCCTTGATAGCTTGGCGAAACAATTTTTGCATATGTCAACCCTGAGGTGGTTGGCAATAATTCACCGCTAGATCGCGCCACTATCAATCATGGCGGGAAATGAACTGTCAGGCTGATGCGCCGCGGGAACGGCGGCTAACGAAATAATGGCGCGTATTTCGTGATTTTTTTTAGGTTTTTTTTTTATTTTATTTTATTTTAGTGCAATGCGCAATGAAATATTTTTTCTTTTAACTGAAATTTATAGGTGTGCTATATTTTTATCATAGTTAGGGTTACTTTTTTATTGGTGACAAGTTTGATTCCTGTTCGGTTATTAAGAGCTCTTGGTCATTTTCACCTTTTATACACATACCATAACGATTGTGCTAAGATTTTTTTTTTAATTTGATATATTTTAATATCAAATTAAAATTTATTTAAAATTACAGTTAAACTAAATAGGAAAAAGACTTAAAAATAGTATGTCAACAAATGATGTATCAAAAAGACCTTGTCTGCGTAGAATGGTGGCAAGAATGCTGGCTGCATTTCCTCGCCGTATTATCAAGCTTGTTATGACTTAACATCGAGACTTGCAGCATACATGGTAATTATCAAATTGTATTCATGTACAAATTAACCTAAATGACATGAATAATCCATTACTACACAAAAAAGTCGCATCTCCCAGCACAACCGCGTCGTAAACCGCATTGAATCATGCGCCACGCGACTCTACATCCTTCTGCAATATAACGAGCGGTCGCCGCGATTAGTCGCGCTTCCGATGCATTGTGCCACTAAAAAATACTTTCAAAATTACTTGATGGCAAATTGTCGAGTGGCTTGAGGATTAGGGGAGTTTTAAATATAAAAACCGTGAAAAACAAAATGTAGAGATGAACTTCTGAAAATTGCGCACCGCCATGCCATAGAGTCAGAAATATTATTGCCAGCTAACAGGTCATCCTCCCGAAAATTTCCGAAACAATAATATCTATTAATAGACATTTTCATATCTTATCATCATTTACAAAAGTAATTTATGAATATGTATTATGTAACAATATTGCCACAATTTACCCATTAACTTGTATATAAGTATACTTAAAGCTAGCTTTTAACCACCTACTCAAGCCTGCGTAGCCGTTTCCAAATTGTTCTCATATACCCACATGGTACTACACAAAAATGTATAATATAATTATAAAAAGAGTAACCATGGAGTTTCTTGCCCGTTCGTCTCCTAGCTAAAGGTATTCCGAACGAGCTATAGAGTCTTATCACATAATTTTGTGACATTTTTGAGGAGTCTTATATACTGTAATAGTTTATAGGGATAAATTATATTCCGATTTTACAGGGACCCTGTCTATTTGTTTGTCTGCAGGATCGTCCGCAACAAAGCGGCGGAGAAAGCGAAGCATGCGCACAACCAGCAACAGCAACAACAGCAGGAGCAGGAGATCAGCTCCGCGCAGGGCAGCGTCGTATCTGTGTGTACTTTTCTTCTACTATCTACTTCTCTTATATTCTTTTCTCTTATTTCTCTTCTTCTTGCTTTACGAATTGTAATATGATTAAATATACATTAAAAAGATAATAGAAAAGGTAACCTACTTAATATTTACAAAAAGTGTACAAAAATTCGCCCATGCGGTAGCGTGCGATTAAAAATATGTGATAATTCAAAATAAAAATCAAAATCGGTCTTAAACCAGTTACAATAAATTCAATAATAGTCTACTATTCCGTTTGAATGAAGTTTAAAATAATTATTAATAAATATAAGGATATTAAGTTTGTGAGTTTGCATGTAGGGGGTAATCCCTAAAACTACTGCACCGATTCCGGAAATTCTTTCACTCATTAAGAGCTACGCTATCCCTGAGTACTATATAATTTCAAGTTGGTACCGGCCAGAAAATAGTGGACTATAAACTTGGTCTTGTCCAGGTGATAACGCACGCTGGCAACGCGCCCGGCACAACGGCCGTGCTGTCTCCAACCACGGAGCAGCACGTCACTAACACTGGCAGCTACAGCATCAACGGGATCCTTGGCATCGAGCAGGTGGATGGACTGCATAATGGCAACCCTGCCGGACTGAAGAGGAAGAGACACGAGGATCAAGGTACATAAGAAATATATATCGCCAGACGAGCACACCAACTATACGGTCCCACATTAAGCAACGCTTGTACGTATTATGGGTATAAACGTTTAAACAGTTAAAACAACAGTATTTAAAAAAACAAGCTAGGTTTTACTGAAGTAGTATACCTACAATTTATATAGGATCCTATTTATTGATTTCTTATATTTACGCGAATACTACATATTGAAATAAAACTAATTTTAAGTATCTTATCGCGTTTATTTTATGTTTTTAAGTTCCCGACTTTTCGGCTGCTTGGAAAGGTGCTTTATAATGGCTTTATAACCCATTATAACTTCCTATAAATTTGGGGGTAAGATTACAAACTTCACCCAATAATGGAATTACTCAGTTTTAATTATTATTTATCATATTATTCATACAATAATTATTTAAAATAAGCGCGATAAAATCCTTAAAATTAGTTTTATTTCAAAATGATATTTTTATTATAATAACTACTTTTAAATCCAACTCTACGACTCTATGAAAACTCTATGGCCCACGGGAGCGCTATTAAACTACCCAGTGAACTCTTTCTATGTACAAGTATTACATAAGGAAAAGTTGTAAGTAATGTCAGTAGAGTAGGCAGTAAGATACTTGTAAGAGTCCCCCGGTGAGACTCGAGTTTTATGCCCCCTTGAAGTTAACTAGTGATGAGCTGTGTATGCCTGATGTCGATTAAGTTCTATCGATACTTACTGAATTGAGTTTCGATAGTATTTCTAGGTATACAACCAAACATTTTGGCTTAAATGCAGATAAATAACAATATAATTATTTGTTCAAAGATAGCAACATTTTGAAATAAAACTATTTGTTAAGGATTTTATCGCGTTTATTTTTCGTTTTTACGTTCCCAACGTTTCGGCTGCTGCGATAAAATCCTTAAAAAAATAATATTTCAATGTGTAGTATTCGCGTAAATATAAGAAATCAATATAGCAACATTTTGATAAACCAACAAATAATACAGAGAAAATCAATTATGAGAATAATCAACATTCTACCCAAGTAAGATCTATAAAAAATACTTTTCGGTTCATGTAAATTAAGAAACGTTATTTCAGCGTAACGCGGTACTTATTTTATTTCAAAGTTAATTAGTAATTATATAAATGACTCAGTTGTGAAGTTATAATAATACTTACATAACGTTGATAGGAGGAAATTGTACGGCAATTGGGCCACACACAGCCAATTAAGTAAACATTTTGTAACGAAATTTCCTTATCACGTACAAGATTCAATTCTAATTAATTTTATTGTTACATGATATAAATAAATGATATTTTTAATTTCTATATTAATGCAAAGATATTAGCGTATTAATTTACCAAAATAAACTGTAGTTTCATACATTTAATACCTTACCAGAATTCATATTTACATATCTACGTAAGATTTTTTTTTTAACTTTCTGAAATTTCTACAGACTTCCCATATTTTGTTTATCATCCATTACTTAGTTCAGCCTTATTAATATTTTATCGATAATCATTCCTCTTTCCGTGCGTGGCACATCACTACCTCCTTTCCAGCCATAGTGGTGTGCACAGACCGAGACCGGCAAGATTTACCGTCGCATTAAATTTAGCGCAGAAATTTTAACCTTATTATTATGAGTTCCATTTAATTCAACTTTGGACTGAAAACTAGACTATCATTTTTATACTTGACAAGTGTATTATACAACCTACTTTAGCCCCACTGGTGGGCAACATACTCGAGTCTTTTCTTCCAAGAGTATCCCACTTTTCCTAGTGTTTTCCTCACTGCTGGTCGGCTTCCAGTCGACCACAATTTGGAAAATTAAATTTAAAAAATGAAATATAACTTATGCATTTTTTTACAGACGAGAACAGAGACTTCAACAGTCATTCAGAAGATGACATCAAGAGGCAAAGGAGTCATTATAATGGCGACCAAATATACTCAAATGTAAGTTTATATTTTAACTGTGCTGCGCCGATGCAATTTGTATGTACCTCTTCAATCTCGCCATAAGCTACACAGATGGCGCTGCAGACGCATTCAGAACAATTGACAATGCTCCACACAATCCTGAAACGCACTATGAGAGTTTTCGGAGCACGTAACACATATACAAGATCCCGACAATAACCGTCGGGGAATAGCGGCCGCCCCGCCAGCCATACCACTCGCCTAGCTGGAAGATATTCCCTTTTCCGCTAAAAAGTTATTGTAAAATATTATATTGTACGAAATTCGCGAGTACAAGTCCTCTTCAAATATATTAATTTTCAAAGAATATAGCAGTTGAGTAAGCTTATAAAGTAGGAATTTGAGATTTCACCAGGATTTGGAATTCAAATGTTTCGATATTCTTTCTTTCTCTTTAGATCTGGGCCCCAAGTCTGCCAACACAATCGAACAGCAACCGCATAGTAACTGTCACTTTTGACAGGTATTGTATGGGATATCTGTCAAAAGTGACAGTTACTATGCGATTGCTGTTCGATTATGAATCGATTGTGTCAGCAGACTTGGGGCCCTGTACACTTACATGATTGTCTCCAGACGCTTTACAGTTATATGATCCCATTTCCTATTTCCCATAGTAACGTTTTACGTTTACCGGTAATGGCGTAGTAAAAGTAAGCATTGTCCTAGTCGTAAATGGGGGTGAAAGCCTCCCCTTTGTACAAGTAGGAAAAAGGTCTTGTATGTTGGATAAGTGGCTATGTAGAACATTCAACTTTGCCACCTTCATCGTGGTTCACCTTTGAAAAACAAAAATGCAGATAGTACGTCAAGTGCGAGATTGTTCGTAAGCTAACCACATACTTCATAGTCTACGTATTTAGATACATTGTATGGAGAATTGAAAGATTTAATAAAGTTTAATTTGACATACAATGTGTCTTATTACGTAAACTTAGCTTACGAATAATATTGTAAACTTTGTAGTCTACCGTTTTAGACATGTTGTATGGAGAGTTAAAAAGCGCCTCTAGCGGACGGTATTTAAAACATTCAATTCTCCATACAAAACGTCTTAATACGGTAGACTATAGAGTATAGGGTTAGCTTACGAATAATCTTGCACTTGACGTAAATAACGCTTGGAGTCAATTAGTTGGCTAATGAGAACTCCCGTTACAAGTTCCTCTGCAACTACGTATAGTATACATTCCCAAAAATACTGAAAACAACGCAATCCCATCGTGGAAACATTTAATCGTGGTTTTATTTCGACGAGGTGTAATGGCGGGCGGAAGTGACGTGATTAGCGCGGAACCGCCGCCATTCGTCACCGACACAAGATGGCCGACGGAATTTACGCGCCAATTCACGCCGGCCCACAATCTGTACAACGTTTAATGCAACGTTAACTAGATAGTTAATTTTAACCGCAATTAATCTGACGTGTTCTAATTTATATTTATTGTTTATTGTTGTAATTGATGTGGTTATGGAATGGTTAAATCTGATATCTAATACCTGATACCTATACTAAGTATTTGTACCTCATGTTTTGTGATATACCTGTACCTATCTCAAAATTCACCAGACATATGATTAGTGGAGAGTTATCTTTAAAACAGACTCCCCCATACATAGTTGCTTGTAGCGGGCTCCCTCCTTGTCACTCTATCGATCACAACTCGAAGACATAGTGATAGCTTACATACCAAGTGTATATATATGAAACATTTTTTATCCCGGGGAAAAAGGATTATCCTGGTATTAAAAAAAAACGAAAGTTCAGTCCAGTCGTTACTAGTTGTTGAATTGTCCACATTGTGGGCGGCCGTCCTACACTTCCTCTTCCGATTCGTGGTCGCCATTCTAGAACCTCTCTGCCCCGTTGATAAGTACTAAATTTTATTCCTCTTTCAGCTCTGGTCTTCATCAAAATGGAGTCTAAAGGACGAGTACAAGTTGTTATCGGAGCTCGGTGGCGCGGCAGGTGGCGCCACTGGCTACTACGGAGAACTCTTCGACACCCCCTACGAGCACGCCGCTCATCCACATTACACACCCCATTCTGGTAAGCTTTGAATCTCTCTCTCTCTCTATGGTCGGTCCCTCATGTCTGAGGATCGCGATTATCGTTGGATAGTCCACACTTGGATCGAACGATTAGCCTCCATCGGTCTCTGTTCATGGCGCTTCTGACCACCGAGCTAAATTTGGTTGAAGATGAGTCCTTTACTTAATCGGTCCATCTGGTTGGGGACCGTCCTCGAGGTCTCTTGCCCTCGGTGTTCCCAACTACGACAGCAGCTACAACTACTACAGCTTTTCGAGGTTCTAATCTCATCTCCGTACTTTGCGTAGTAATAAAGCTTGGAATAGTAAATGTTATATGTAGCCAATAACCAATCGTGTTCGCCCGAGGCATACGCTAGAGCCTCGCTCGAGCCGCATATGCTCGAGGCAACCTCGGCTGCTCGGTCAGTCTCGATGCTGCCAACAACAATCGAACTCTATGATTTGCGCTTGACTCAACACCTGTCACGTATGCGATCTTCAACTGTTTGTAACTGTACACGATTACAGTATCTTACGTAAAGACTATTGACGCGTATTCAAAATTAAAGTGTAGTTGCCGACCTTCTTGTGCGTCAATGTATAATAGCCATCGTAAAATTATGGTTATTTGCTTTGCTGTTGCGCTTATCACACTAATATTATTAATGTGAAAGTTTGGATGGATGGATGTTTGTTACTCAATCACGCCAGAACGGCGGAACTGATCTGGATGAAATTTGGCACAGAGATAGATTATAGTCTGAAATAGCACATAGGCTCCTTTTTTTATTGCGGGTAACAACGCGGGGCGCAGCTAGTAGAACATATTATAGTTATATCAATATCGCAATTGGAATATTCCCATGTGATAATAGCGTCGAGGGTAAAACAATCAATGCGAGACAGATTGTGAGATGGGTAACCGCAAAGTGGTCTGTGGTCAGAGTAGAGCCGACGCGCTGGGAACCGGCGCGTTCATTCATACTTCATTCATTCATATTCTGTTAAATAACACAACTCTATCTTAACTGGGGTCGAGTCACCTTCGTCCGTAGGAGAATTAAGTACCCTCGAGATACCCTACACGTGACCCTGGGTGGTGCCAACCAGGTGACAACTCTACTGGTGGTAGGCTTCGGCCGTGGCTAGTCACCACCCACTGAACAAAGCCATGTCGCCAAGCGGCCTAGCCGTGCTAATACTTGCCTATAATGTAATAAAAAAAAATAAAAAAAAATAACCAGATTCATCTTAGTAGAGCCATCACGCTGATAATTAAATCCGTACACAAACTAGAGCAATCGATGACTTAAAGGCGCTCGTAAACAGGCTAGGTTTGTGGCAACTGTAGAGCTGTTGAGTTGCCGTCTATGAGATGATCTGATTAGCAAAGTTAGTAGTGAACCTGCTAACTGTCGTTCGAATCCCGGTAGGGGCAAAGATTGTGTAATATAATAGTAATAATAATTCCAGCCTTTTTTAATGTCCCACTGCTGGGCACGGGCCTCCCCTCAATGCGAGGGGGGATTAGGCCATAGTCCACCACGCTGGCTCAGTGCGGGTTGGCGGACTTCACACGTCTTTCGAGGGGTTCTCTGAGACATGCAGGTTTCCTCACGATGTTTTCCTTCGCCGTTTAGCAAGTGATAATCATGGTTAAAAATGAGATTCGCACATGAAAATTCCCAGAGGTGCGAGCCGGGTTTGAACTCGCAATCCTCGTTACCGAGGCAAGCGTTCTACCATGTTCTATCATGGATGGCGGGTCAGATCAGCTGCGCTGCATGTGCCTAGTGAATGTAGCGTCTCGATCTACTGCCGCCTTCCTACCTAGGCAAGTATGCTCCATCGTAGATCTCATCGTCACTTACCATCAGGTGAGATCGAGATCAAATACTTGCCTATAATGTTATAAAAAAAAAAACCAACTTGGCTATCACTGCTATCAAAGATTGTGTGATGAGCACGAATGTTTTATTTAGTGATTATTTATACTTTCTAACAATCTTAAGACAACAAACTTGACAATGGACGACCACATCCTTGTGTGTGAATGGATTGCGTCGATCCCTCTCAGTAATACAAGACGTGCGCGCGCGCAACCCGACACCGCGTTGATCTAGTCCGTCCGTATTGTACACTTGTTACATTTCCTCGGTTGAGCTTGTGGTTTATATTGTTAGAAGTTAGATTTCGTTCATTACAATGTCATAGTAACACTATTTATAATATACGATATTTACACGGAAAATAACTTAAATATGTACAAACTAAAGATATAGAGCAAATTACATTATTAGAAAAGCTACTTAATATTAACAAAAAGTGTACAAAATTTGGCCCAGGCGGTAGCGTGCCCAAGATGCTGGCCGCATTTTTTCGCTGTATAGCCAAAGCTACTCGCTGAGCGAGGAAATGCCCAGCCCTTGGGTCGCCGGTTGCGTTGACCAATCTTCCTGAAAGATTTTCTATAAAATGTATGGCGCTAGGACCCCATAGACCTAGTTGTCCACCTAAGGTGGTGGACCTAATGGTCCACCACCATAGTTGGTACATATTTCGCCATTCGTAAACTACCCGTTCCATTAGCTCTGTATGTCGAGTGCGAGTTAACCGTATACTTTATAGTCTACCGTATTTTGTATGGTGAATTCAAAAGCGCCTCTAGCGGACGGTATTAAAAACTTTCAACAAAATGTCTAAATACGGTAGACAATATATACGTATACGGTTAGCTTACGAATAATCTCGCACTTGACGTACTGTTTATCCGGCCGTCTTGTTAAAATGTATAGTTAAATCTTATCGAGGCAAACAATCCAAGAATAGTATGTTGCCAGCCTAATCAACCTCGTGACGTTATAACGGCTCCGAACTTGCCAATTCGCCGTCTCTATAATTCTCTATGGAACCACCATCATTACGCCATTGTCTGTCACGCCCTGAAAATTGCCTGCGGCTGAAGGTGCTCTACGGTACTGTTATGGTTGACATAGATATTTATGGGCGAATGTCTGGGTTATCGGGACTAGGATTCTACGATACCTATTTGATGATTTTATCTATACATCTATACATATTAATAAAATTGGAGTGTCTGTTTGTAATATTAAAATAACCGCTTTTTACTAAATGCATTTAGATGTATACAGGGTACCTATACCAAAACAACCTTTTTTAAAAAAAATGTCTGTCTGTCTATCTGTTTGTTCCGGGTAATCTCTGAAATGGCTGGACCGATTTTGACGGGAATTTCAATGGCAGATAGCTGATGTAACAAGGAGTAACTTAGGCTACTTTTATTTTAGAAAAAAAATAGGATCTCTCGAAAAAAAAATAAAAACCAATGTTGCAGCGCTGCGCCTGATTAAGTTTGATAGCAACAATCTGCAATGCGTCCCGCGAGATCAGAACGCGCGAGCAGGCTGTTGCCAACGGTTGAGTCTATGTTAAAGTCGCGGGTAACAGCTAGTGTACTTATATTTTAAAAAAATCTGATTGAATAGCCTATGGTTTTTAGAGTAATGTTAATATGATGACTGTTATATCCACAGGTTTTGCTACATTGCTCTCACATACCCATAACCATGTAAATACTTTTACTAAAAACCACAGAGTATAAAATACAGAATGTCATATTATTTGGATAAGTCAAAATCAAATCATTTATTCCGTATAGGCCAACGGGGGCACTCACAAATTGTCATTACATTTGTTTCCTTAACTCTACAACCGGATCGGAACGCGATCTCAACTGAGAAGATCCGCCAAGAATCTCAGCGGGCTTGTCCTGTTTGTATCCATTATTTTTACAAAAAAAGTAAGCTCCAGTGTATCGCCATGCGAGGCGCACACACGCCACACTTTAACATTACATTACATAACACAATAACAGTATACAATATTGCTAATTTAAAAAATATATATATCTTAAGCGTGGTGTAATTTTTATCACTATAGCTCAAACCCTCATTGTGCCAACAGCAACGAACGACTCAACGGGTTCGAACGGCGGCGCGGGCGGCGAGCCCCCCTCCGCCGCGGCGAGCCCCGACGCGGCTGCGCTGGTGGTTCTACAACCGCCGGCACCCCCGTACCCACCGTACGCACATTACGATGGTACGTATTTGTTGACCTCAATCTGGGTGTTTTCAAGTCGAGAGTGAACAGGTACCTTCTAGGCAAGTATGCTACATCGTAGATCTCATCGTCACTTACCATCAGGTCAGATTGAGCTCAAATATAATGTAAAAAAAACGACTGTAAGTATCTATTTATCAGCCGAGAACGTCCACTGCTGGACATGTTGGACATAGGCCTCCCCCAATATACACACATCACGGTCCTCCGCCACTCGCGTCCACCGGCTTCCTGCGACGCGTGTGATATCATCGGTCCACCTTGTGGGGGGCCGTTCTACACTACGTCTTCCGGTCTACTGTATCATATAATCAATTAAAATTGCTAGTGTAATAACTAACTCTAACTAAACTAACTCTAAAGTCAGTCCCAAACTACGCAACATTTGGATTACGGGTACCGTACAATGGATGGGGGGCGATCCCAGTTTACAATTATGTAGATTTTGATTTGTTATATTTACGCGAACACTACACATTGAAATATTTTTTTTTCTGACGTGACCCTGGTTGCTGTAAAGCAGCCAAATCGCCAGGAGCGTAAGAACATAAAATAAACGCGATAAAATCCGATTTTTTTTTTATTTCAATTAGTAGAAATTAAATATCCATGACTCGGGGACAAACATATGCTGATCATGGTGTTCCTCACACAAAGTTTGTCTCTGGTTTGTCTCTGCTGGGATTCGAATCCAACTGTACCAATAGAGCGGACAAAAAAAAAAATTTTTTCTCATCCTAAGCTTGTGATAAGACTTATCTAAGGTATATACTTTGGCTTACTCTGTAATTGTGACATTTCTATGAAACTATAATCCATTTGCTATATTATATAATATTGAATGAATAATGATAAAGTTTTCCAATACCTTTTAATGAGTAGGTACATATTCCGTCTACAATGCTATTGTATTGTTGTGATGTTTTTTATACTTTTAAATTGAAATAATAATTCTAAAGCATCAATCGCAAACAAAGATAATAAATCATACAGGAAAAGATGCTAAGACATCCAAAAACGCTTACGTAAGTAACGTCACAATTAAATTCCGCCTCCCCCACTCAATAAAGATCGTCGCACAAAAATAAAACAATGAGACTTAAAACAAAAGTGGCCGAACAGTTAAACAGCAAGAATCACTGTCGAGAGACGAGCGGGAGTAAAAAAATTCAAGAAAAGCTTTCGACAAAGTTGAGCACACCACTCTGAACCACTCCGACGGAAATCTAATTTTCTCCTTGGACCCCACAACGCTCTCAGTGTTATAACATCATAAAATTTCATACGGAGCCCACAGTTTTAGCACTTATGCATATTAAAGAGAGATTCCAGAATGGAGTGCCGCAGGGCTTGGCTCGGGGACCGCACTTTATGCTTTTGGTCTTTAATTTACCGCAATCTGCTTATCTCGAGAGGGTGGCGAGGGGGGGCAGACATCTTTAATAGCTCATTCGGGGGCTCTATGCAAATAATTTTAGGTGAGGGGGGAAGGAGATCATACGGGCTTTGTCTGGCGCGGGTAACGAACCGGGACACAAGTCTGGGATGCGACAGAAGCGGCCCACAGTACTTCAAACGGGTTTAGACCCACTTCGGTTATAAATATTAAACTGTCAGCTAGGGGGGGAGTGGGGTGGGGTTGCAAGTGGTTACGCGTATAAAGCTCGTGACGTAAGGGGGCGTGCGGGTGTTAAATTTGTTTTCGAGGCGTGTCGGTTTTGGTTCAGCCTATTAATTATTTTGAGTAGGCGTCTCGACTTCAATGTGAAATGAAGTAATTCCTATTAATAATTCAATTTGGTAACTATAGTAGTAATGTAGATCGTTGATTATTAACATTTTGATTTCCTATATTTACGCGAATACTACACATTGAAATAACACGAATTTGCACGCGAAAGTGCACTGTGAGCATTTTCTGCGTAGATCGGATCGCAAACAACAAAGTATGAGGCCATCCATATATACCCCAGTTCAAGCTAGGACGTCAAACACCTCAATCCTCCCGTGACCACGATTGTAGCGCAAACGTCGGGGACGTGAAAAAACATAAAATAAACGTGTTAAAGTTAGTTTTTTTCCAATAAAAAACTACTTAACAAAATAAAAACCGTCTTCAAAAAACTAAAAAGCGAAAAATAATCTAATCTTAAAATCTACCTTGTCTAACTAAATCAAATATTTAACTAATCTGAAGTCGGTGCCAAACCAACAACTGGCTCGAGATTGCCGGTCCGCACCAAAGACTATACCTACAAATTGGTCCGCGCATCTCCTTACTGAATATACTTTTGTAATTATCCACCCAAAATGAGAACCTCCTCCTTTTTGAAGTCGGTTAAAAATAACCTTTTATATAATAGAAGATGCAACTATTTTTAGTGAAATAATTTCCATATTACAAACATTGCTAACAAGTACAAATAGTCAGTGCGTATACTGGTGGCAATAAGTCATGAAGTTGGTTCAAATTGGTACCATATAATAATGTTGTCCCACAATCTGTGGGAAAACTGTGCACATAAGACGACAACATAACAGACATTGACCTTATTTTAAACGAAACGCATGAAGACACACAATTTTACGAGACAAACAAAGGGAAGATCATAAATCAGGGGATGTTCAACTTCCCTACTTAACTTAATTAAGGAAGCAGGAAGCAAAGTCGTTAAGGTCAAAAACCAATAAAAAAACTAAAAAAACTAACGAGGATGTTTTTGTTGTAATAAAAAAAGTGGACAAACGCACTATGATAAACACTCTTGTATTCTCCGAAAGGTTTGAGGTGCATTGTAGTAAATCATTCAATCAATTAAATACTTAAAATAAGTACTCTTTGACCAGCTGTTCCAGCCTACCTAGCCGTTCCAACATTGTTCTCACATAAGCATAACAATGTAGGTACTGCTCCAACATGTACAAGATCTTTAAAAATAGTTTTTTTTAACAGGTTTTGATCAAATTCGCTCAAGTATTTTTTTGTGTCTATTTCAGGTACGACAACACTGGCAAGCGAGTACGCGTACGCGGCGCCGTACTCGCAATACTCTCCGTACGGGGGCCCATACTCGCATTCCGCTGCCACAGGATTGCTGTCTAAGTGGTGAGTATACTTATACTCAGCTTATTGAGTAACAGAATATTACCACTATTATAGCTTTCAAAAACTTTACCGCTTGCTGATCAATAATTCGGATTGCGTTTTATTCATAAAAACTCTGCAACGGAGTTAATTTCTAATGTATATGTTTGCATTAATGTATCAAACCTTACACTTCATTAAGAATAAAAGTTTAAATATACCCGAGTAATCTTTAATGAAAATGAAAAATAATTTAATGTAATTAAACAATTCATGGTAGGTATATAATTTCGCCAAAAACTTAAACACTGAAACGAACACATTAACCAAGAAACAAAGATACTGCTTCTAAATGTATATAAATCCTTGTGTTTATCAAATGTTAATCTCATTTGTAACCACAAAAAGGTACAGGCGCTAAAACGCTTCCCTGCGGTACTCCTCTGAAAGCTGACCGCGCGCCGGCCCCAGGTGATAAAACGCTGAAGATTTATTCGCCACACGTTGCCATTCATTTTTCAGCGGTTGTTAAACGGCCTGAAGGTTTAAAAGCAGTAAATTTGTGTGGATAACTCGATGGTCGATGCGGTCAAAGGCTTTTGTTAGTACTATAACTAAAGGCGTGAGGACAAAGATAGTACGTTCTGTACATTATAATATTGCTTGTAGAGTTTTAAAAATCAATGCTAATCATATAGAGACACTTTGTTTATATCTGTTCCAATACATACAATAATAAATACCTTAGAGAAATGATCTAAATCCTCAGAGATAAATGGTATTAAAATATCTAAGAGAAGAGCGCTAACAGTTAGAACAGTGAACATGTAATCTCACAGAACAGTATTGCGATGGGCAGACTGCAACTAAGTTGTATATAGTCTGTGTTATAAAAAGGAATAAAACGCATTACTACTGGCAGGTGCTTGTTCTTTGCTTAAGTTGTATCTCTCTGTGAAGTACCGTAGTCATGAAAGGTATATCAAAATGCTATACTCTCGAAACTAAATAGATCTATCCATGATTCAGGGATAAAGAAGCATCCACACAATACACTGTTTGACTCCACCATCAAATTAGATACGAATCCCCAATCCCATAGGTGATACATCAAAGCTACTGTTCAAAATCACACGATATGCGGTCGTGAAACTGAGAATTATACAAATATGACACCTAAACACTAACAAACAGAGTTGTCTACTATTTTAGATAACAGAAAATAAATATCACAGTAAATATGTGTGTGTGTATTTTTCGGCAATTCCGTTAGGATTTCGCATGTCATCGAGTAGAAGAATTGTTTTGTTTGAATTTCATGGGTATATGGTACTATTTGGTTTCTAGTATCGTAAAATTTCGATATGATAAAGCAAATACTCTTAGTACTATTAACTTCAGTACCAATCGAAATTATATTTGATAATCCCACCAACATTATAAATGTGAAAGTTTGGGTGGGTGGATGTTTGTTACTCAATCACGCACGAACGGCTGAACGGATCTGGATGAAATTTGGCACAAAGATAGATTATAGTCTGGAATAGCACATAGGCTACTGTATATAGGTTATAGGTGGGTTTATTGAGGTATCGCGGGCGGAGCCGCTGGAAAAAGCTAGTCATAAATAAATTTAAATTTCAAAACCAACAAAGGCCGAACTGTTCCTAAGTTAGGAACTGTTCGTGAAGTTATGATAATGTTAACTTCAAGGTGTCGTCTGGAAACTTGCTCCAACTTATCGAGCATTGTCATTTGATAAGCTACGTCCCAACGGGTCGATTCAGTACGTTTCGACAAGTATTCGAGTCCATTCTATTAGACATTTTATCGATTCGACGCCGATATTTCAGAGCCATTCTTCATTACCGAATCGATGATTCGATACGACTACGCAACCGAATGGTTCGAAAGATGACTCGCTGTGTTTACATATTACATTTCATAATGCAAATTTCAATTGATAACCCAATCGGTCGATACAAGACTTGTCGTAAAGTTGTGAATCGGGTGGCGGGTGACGTCAAACTAATCGAAAGCACGTTTATCGAAAAAACATATTTGCGTTTCGATGCTCGATTGCACGTACTCGTTCACTATACTTAATCGATGACATCTCGATATTGATTGACGCACGTATCGATCGAGTAGGTATAATCTAACTTAAAAACTAAATCAAATTAGACGATATACAATTAATCAACAACAGTAAAAGAAATCAGTTACTACAAAGGGCACAATAGCAGGATACTTCAGCGCATTTGTCGTGCTGTCCCTGTATCTGTCCCTAAGGGCTGTGACAAAGGGCACAGTATCCCAGGGGTACAGGGATAACTTACAGGGCATTAAATTTAAGTGATTCCACTGCGAACACTTTTAAAGTTGTAAAAGGGGATTCTAGTGAACGGATTCAATATGGCGGAATCAAAGAAAAAAACCTCGAATTTATCTCGCATTTAAACGCCATAAACTCGAATACTACACATTGAAATAAAACGAATTAAACGGATTTTATCGCGTTTATTTTTTATTTATAGTTTTTAGTATTTTAGTCCTCCCGTGACCATGGTTGCTGTAAAGCAGCCGAAACGTCGTCGGGAACGTGAAAACATAAAATAAACGCAATAAAATCTTTCCCGCCGTTTCGGCTGCTTTACAGCAACCATCACTCCCCCGAGACCATGGTTGCTGTAAAGCAGCCGAAACGGCGGAAACGTAAAAAAGTATAATATACGCGATAAAATCCGTAAGATTAGTTTTATTTAAAAATGAATATTCGTTCTTAATATAAAAAATAATGTTTATTTTGTTTTGTCCAACAGATATCAGCGGACGCCGTGCGAGCAATAGCCCTCGGCGAACAACGAAAAAACCTAAGTGATAACGGACACTTTATTTATTACAACAGAACGATCATTATTGTGAGAAATTTAGTTCTAATTATAATCCATTCCTTAGTAAATCCCTTTGTGTAGATAAATTAATATATTTTGTACAATTTCCGAAAAAAATAAATGATCTTATTTTTTTGTTGTTTACGAGGTCAGTATACCGCTTTCAACTTTCGCTTTCTCGAAAAAAAAATATTCATTTAATTTCATTTATACTCATTATATTTTAAATGAAAATGTAATTGAGGGAGCCAAAGTGTTGATGAATTTCATTAAAACTAAGTTGTAAATAATAATGTAAGCGACTAGTATGTAATTCATTTAATGTCTTTATTAGCGTTTAAGGTTATTCTCGTTTTCTTTACCTCAATGTAGTAACAAAATAGTTCGTATTAAGTAACATTTAAATTTATTTTAGCATCCATTTATTTTTAGTGTCTGGGAATGTAAGGGAAATGTATCATCTGACGTAGCGTGGAGTTGTAGAAATATCTCAAATTGCAATTAAAAAATAGTAACTATGACAATCCAAAGGCACATGGCTCAAGAATAATTTAAACTCTACATTTATTTCTTACGTCACTTAAATATTTTTACCACTTAAATTTTTCAAATTACTTATAACTGATTCTTTTAATTCTAGCTCGTAATTGAGAAATTTCACAACGCACAGGTACTCAAACATACTATTTTTAAGTAGAGTCAACAATATGATCATGCAACAGTTAAGCTGTCTTTAGCACAATGGATTATAATGTTATATGTTTTATAACCTAATCAGAAAAATAAATTAAATTAAGAGAGACATATTATTCCAGCATAGTACATTATTAAAAATACCTAATAAATTATCATTGACCCCTTGAAACAAGGTTTTTATTTTATTTTTCTGATTATGGATTTACATTTAAACTCGTTATCATTTATATAAGTTATCTTACTTATTTTTTGTATTGTTATAGAATGTAATTTTCTTTGTATATGATGTTACTTACATAACTACAAAACGCGCAAGTCAACCGCTTCGTATATTGTTTAGATTATTATTTTTGAAATTACTTTGAGATTATTCGTGTTTTTTTTATACTTTTTATAAAAAAGTTAGGTTTTAATTGAATGTATATAGCATGTTCAAATTAGCACGCTGTATGCCATAATTATATAAAAATAATAAGTTCAAAACTATATTACAATGATTGTTTCATTATGGAATCATTATGGAATCATTATTATTAGTTGCAAATCTTATCGTTTCCGTCCATTCATTATTATTTTCTCCTGGTGAGATTTTTTAAATGTAAATAATTATCTAATATATTATAATTGAACCCGAGATTGTTTGTGAAAATATTTTTTATTGAAAACTTCATACAGTTTAGAGGAACGCCAAAGACTCGAATGAATATTGTAACGTCTTTACAGCCCATTGTAATAATAGTTTTTATATAAAATGAAGCAATAATTTTTCACCAAAGATACAAGCAGCGGGACTTTTTTAGCAAAAAATAATGTTATATTTACTATGGTACTTAGTTTATTCATTTGTAAAAAATATTTTTAGAATCCATTCCCAACTACCTTTCATTTGTAAAATCATGTATTACTTTATTACTTTTTTTATTTATGAACATGGTATTTTTAATTTTATTAAAAAAAAGGTCTCAGCTGTGTACTACTCATTTTTGAAATAATTATATTTTGCATAATATCATTTTATTTATTGAACATAATTTGGTGTTGCTTTTGATTTCTGAAAGCATATCGTTAAGTGATATAGGTACGTCATAATAATATATAATAGTAAAAATGATTTTTGTTTAATTTCCAATAAGTATATTTGTAAGGCATACGCACCAGTACGAAATAAAGCATAATTGAGTTTATAAAATTATATTTTGTTTTTATATTTATCCTTTTCATGCTTGTTGAGGAGCCAACACACCAACATTGCCATTCAATGTGGCAATGCTGCCAGCGTTATGGGCACTTTAATACTTGCTTAGTTTTAATCTTAATTTATTTTTAACTTATTATATCAGTTTAACTAGCAATAATAAATTTCCTAAATATATGATGTACCCCCCATAGGATTATTATGAAGATAGGGAGTGAGCCAAAAACATGAATTATTTTTTCTAACCAAAAACAATACTTACAAACTTTCTATAACATTCGAGACTAACGGACAGCATTGTATTCTCTATGACAGAGAGTACTAGTTACATCTGTCATACATACAGAAATTGTAACATTATTAAAATCAAATAACAACAAAAACCTCCAAGCTATCACAAAATGTAACGTAATCTCATAGTAAATACGGATCATAATAAAATAACATAAAATCACGCAACAATCCTGAAACGTTATAACCAGTCATGAGTCCCAAGAAACCTTCAAATTGTGATTCACCACCGCCCAAGAAATGCTCCCCACCTGTTGATATATGCTTAGAAAAAGATCTGATTCCAGCTGACAAAGCGAGGTGTGCTGAAAAGAATAAGCCCCCACCACGGCCAGAGCTGCCTGACCCTCCTCCGAGAGGGTGTATACCGAGGACGAAAAAAGAGGTGAAAGAGGCGGAGACCGGTTGTTCCAAGGACGCTGATGATGATGAGGACTAAGCAACAAATGATTTATATAGTTTCATTGAAGCTTCTGTAGATAATGGCAGTGAGAACGCTAATGATTATGCAAAATATTACATGGATCACATAAAACGTTGAAGTGTATTGGATGGACTTATTTTTTCTTACACTTAGTCGGAAAATACTATTTTATAAAATGTAAAGTTTAATTTTGAAACTTTTTTAGTGAATAGCCTTACCCAACATTGGGTAGGTATTTTGCCAACTTCAAGTGGAATGATTTTTTTAAATATCAAACATGGGATATTCTATACAGACCTAGTCCGTAAACTAAGCCTAATAAACCCCTCTAACCCTAACAGTGAAGTTGAGGATACTTTACTGACAAATAATCCGACTTCTTGGAAAAACTCGTGGTACTAAAAATTGGTGTTACTATTTGGTTTTATTTTCCTACATTCGTGCTTGCTTAAGATATCAATGGTTTTGATATTCCACCAAAATTAAGCATTGTGTATAATTTGAAATCGTTCTGTAAATATAGATACCTACAGATATAATCATAAGTATATTACATAAATAGGACGTCCTAGATTCATGTCATAGATACATGATTTTGTACTACAAAGCCCTCCTATAAAGTGTTACCTACAAACTAGCATAAAGTTATTTTCTCTATAAACTCTAGGGTTGGGGGGAGGGGGTATTTAGATACAGTAATTTCAATGACGAATGATTCTATCTATGAAGTATATCTCCAATCATACATATTATTATATCTAAGAACATCAAACATGCTCAGTTTATACAGAACAGTCTGGAAGTAACAACTAGCAAGTGTTGCCTTGCTCACCGAATTCTCAAGTAGACAAGCAAGTGATTCCCATATTCGGCACTTTCGGTTACTTCACCGCTTACTTACGGACTGTCCTCATGTAAACCGAGCAGAGTGTTTTCATGTCGAATCTATGAAAAAGATTGTAACAGTACCCGTCACGAAACAATACGACTTTTCTTGATCGATGGTAAAAAAATCTGTCAAGATCTTCATGGTGCCTCGGTAGAAATTATAAAGAAACAATCTATCATACTAATTCTGTCACATTTACTTTTATGATTGGCCATATTCATATCCATTTTATTTCATCGCATTTCATTACGTAAAAAAAGAAGAAGACTTTTTGTAAAAAATAATGGCATAAAATTACTAATAAATTCGATAAACCATCAAATTTCCAGCAAAATGTAAGGGAAGCAGATCAAAATCGCTAATGTATTTATTATAGCAGTAACAATATTATGAATCCCGAGGCAACGTCATTCGAGGATTGCGACCTGACCATTTTTTTCCAAATTGTAGATAAAGAAACTCAAACAGACGCCTCATTTATCTGTGAAAGTGACGACTCTGACTCTTCTGTTAAGTCTAACAAACTACCTTTACCAAGAGACCTAGATAGTGATGATGATTCTATAAAAGTATATTCATTTTGTCAGATATTACAAGATCCCGAGTGTCCGAGATCAATAACATTAATCAAAGACTCGATTACAGAAGAGATTCGGAATCACTCCACGTCTAAGGATGATGCAGTAGCAAATAGGTACAAATATTGCAGAGAAGTTATTAAGCCTTTCCTAAAAGATTATCCACACGATTGTCAAGACTCTGACGAGCAACTGGTACAAGACGCTATTAGTTCTGCAAGCAAAGATTTCCCTGACTACCAGCCTTGCTTCGAGTTCTTGCCAACTAACAAAGCGATCACAGGTACACCACAGTCTTCGGATAACGAAAAGAGAACCAGTTTGGGATTATTGGAAAAACCTATCGTAACTATACCAAAACCGAAAACAAGTAATAAAGGGTGCAATACAGAGGATACTACGATTAGCAGTACTGAAAAGACTAAAGTTGACAAGAGCACACTTTGGTCTCCTATACCTTCATCGGAAGATATGGACCGGCAAAAGGAATGCCCTTCAAAGACTTCAGCCACTAAAAGCTGTTCAGACTGTCCAGGCATTCCTGTACGGGACTGTGGTCCTGCGAAGATCTGCACATCCAAAGACTGTCCTACTAAAGGTAACCCTAATAAATCATGTCCGCTGAGAGACAGTCCTCCGAAAACTACTTGTCCTCTCAAGGGCTGTCCTCCAGACATTTGTCCTCCAAAAACGTGTGAACCCGAAGCATGCCCTCCTGAGCACTGCCCTGATAACACATATCCTCTCGGAGAATGTCCGGCTGCCGATACTCCTCCTCCACGTGTTCCGTCGGATTGCTCCGCTATGGATTATAAGAAAAAATCAAAACCTATAGCTGAGGGTATATTCAATTCTAATAAAGACAGCGGTTCTAAAGGGAAACGAAATCCTGCTGTGGAGACAAAGAATGATGATAAGAAATGTATTGTACGTACTGAAAAATATAAAGACGATGTGTGCGATGGTAAATCTAGCTCTGATTCTTTAATAGACATAAAAAAAATGATGCAGGCTCATAACGAAACTATTGCCACCCTTAAAATTGCTATGGAGGACTTCATGGGCAAAGTGTTTAAGACGACACAGGAGGCTGTAACCACAATTACAAATGAAAGTTCGAAACAAATTGAGAAGTTTCGCAAATGCGAGTCGAGCAACACGGATAAAGTAGGTGAGAATAAGAGTGCTGAAACTATAACAAGTTTCAATTTCGTGAGAGAGGTTGAGAGTAAGGACAAAACCGACAAATGTACGAGTAGCAAAGATGACAACGTTGTGAACCAAATCATTAGAAAAGTAGAATCCACTATTACTGTCGTAAGCGAGAGGGTGGCTGAGAAAATGCCCAAAAAGTTAAACCCTACACATAAATTCGATGACACTAGTTCACCGTATGATAAACCTGACACACCTAGGAGCGTGTCCAATGAAATGATTCATGATCCTACCCCTCTCATATCAAACAACGTGTTTACGACCATAAAAACGAAAATATGTTCAATATTTTGCGACCCAGATGGAAAAATTGAAAAGAGTGTGTCCAAGAAGTCGTCCTGTTCCTCGTCAAATTCTAAAAAAGACGATGATGACAAATTGATAGAAAGATTTATTGAATAAGATTATTCAATACAACGAAACATATAAAGGATTTGACTTGTTCATGTTCCTTGAAATCATTTGGTAAAAAAGAACTAAACAAAGTACCTCCTGTAATGACCCGATCACTAAAATATAATATAATTATTCAGTTTAAAAAAAAACAGTAGTTATGTTGTTTTATTATTTTTATGGATATTAAACATCCATAACAACACAAACATAAGCACATGTCCTCGTACTCATCACTTAATGTTTGCCCCTACCTGGATTGGAATCCAGGGCATTCGATGCAGAAAGAACTACTACCAACTGTGCCAATAGAGGTCGCCAAAGTTAGCAATATTTTGTAAAATTATGCCATATGCTTACCATCATTGCGTTAACCTCGTACTAGTAACCATCATCTAAGGTAATTTTTTTTCGAACTTTACCTAAATTGTTATTCTTATTTTTCGTATATGCTTCATAGCATGTGATTAGTCCCACGAGCTGAATGTCCAGTGAGAGCGGCCATTGACTTGAGCCCCTTCTTCTTTCTTTACGAAATGAAATGCGATGAAATAAAATGGATATGAATATGGCCTCACTCACAACTTATTGGGTATTTTGCCAGTGTCAAGTAATTAATAGCAATAACACATTCAATAAATACACATTATAAATAAAATAATGGATGTGACATGATGATATGAAAATGGCGTCGACTTGAGCCCCGAGCACAGCCTGGAGCATATATGAAGTCAATTCCCGACACTCGCTACTTGCCCATTCATTTTCACGCCTCCTTAAAGCTTCAATTCAGTTCAATTATTAGGGTAAATGGCTCCACCGATCTTCGGTAATTTTGCCAGTGTCAAAGTGAAAAAGTAAAACAAGAACGCACATTATGTCCGATGAGCAATTAAGAATAAATCTGAAGGGCGTTGAGAATATGTAAAAAAAAACTTAATAAAACTATCTACTAAAATAATACTGGTTAGAAAAAAACTTGGATTTTAAAAACTGTCTCCTATTCCGCAACATGACACAAACATTAATCTGTCACACCACAAAAATCTTTACCAATAATTTCAAATCTTCCGATGCTATCATGAACTGAATTGAATCATAAAAAAAATGTCTGACTCCGACCCGTACCACAAATCCTGTAAGGATGGCAAAAGCTGTCTGCCGTGCATGATAGCGGACCCGAACATTCACAGTGAGGAGAAGCACCAGATCCATTCAAAAAACCGACCTACTCATCCCCCTTGCAACTGCAGCTCTAAACGCCCTTGCTGTAAGGTCGAAGATCCTACCAATTAAAACGGAATTTTAATAAAGGTAATGTGTCTAGTAGTGATGATCAGCCAACTAGCCTTTTTACATGAACCTCTTAACATGAAATGGCCCTACAGATTGCGTGCTAAGTTAGAGGATGTTCCCTTCCAACGGTCTCAAAAACAAACTGTTTTCATATTAAACAGATGAAAGTAATATCCCGGGCGCTTTGACTATGTCACAATTTGACTCACGAATGGTAGGACCGATAGGAGGATCCCTACCAATTGTCATGTCAATGACTAGCCAACTTACCTATTGACATGCCAATTTGTGGGGACTGTACCGATCGTTCCAGCCAAATCGTACCATTCGTAGAGGCCCATAGCCATCGCCAACAACATTATTTAAGCCACACAAAAACTAGACACACACTCTATCTTACACATACTCTTACTCATAGTATGATGTGATATTATGCCAGCTATTCTCTTCCCGGGAAGGTCCGCGAATACCTCACGATCAATGTTGCCATTGATTGACATCTTCAATATAATTAATTGATCATTGATCGGAGATAGCTGATAACGTAGACTAGGGCCAATCTCGTGATCGTCACGGGAATAGAATACCTGGCATAGCCCATTACTGTACCACGGTGTTGCTATTCCAGCTGATTGATAATGTCCCGGAGGGTAGACATCAAGTCCTGCGGGAAGGTGATACCTCAACACCCTTGCGATCCCCAGCATTGCGATCCGAATGAAGAACAGAACGCCGAATGCTCTGCACCTTTCCTATGTCTTGAGAGGATAAAGAACCCTGCCCTTCCTGGAGAAATCAGTTTGTACTTCCTTTTATCTAAATGGCCTGGTAACTCGACAGAAAGAAAAAAATCGGAGACATACTCAACATTGAAAATCCTAAATGTAATTATGTTGAGAACAGCATTTCTTTTTAATCGGCATCGCAATTATGACGTCATATTGATTTTGTTAATATTTCATTCATTCTTAGTTTTATTACATGCAACATTAATCCCAAACAAACAAATTTAATAACTCAGTTTTCAACCAAATGGGCTTCCAGTTTGTCAATGCACCAGGCCTAATGCTGGTTTTCAACGGGACCCTCGAGTTACCTCACAAACCAGATACAGAAAATAAAAATATCTATTCTTCATTTTTTTAATCTTGGTCCACCCATTATATTCGGAATCCTATTACATACCCTTGCTTTTGTATTCTTTGGGGGTAGGCAGAGACCACTGATGGCCACGTGTTGTGATCCTGGCCTGCCTACTGGTTTCACTTCAACCACGTCAATCTTGACGACCCGACTAGAAGAACCAATGTGTCACCAACTGCGTCAATTAGGTAATGTGAATATATGTGTATATTTGTATCATTATTTTCAGCAAGATGCCTTCCAGGAAATTCCATGAACGTTAACCCATGTGTCAAGGAACCACCCCCACACCCCTGCGACCCGCCCCCAGCGTGCAGCAAGTCCAAGAAGAAGCCCCAGTGCGTGGAACCAGCCCTCTGCTACGAGAGAATCAAAAACCCCGAACCTAAGAAGCCGAGTCTGAATCCTCCTGGATGTGATCCCACAAAATAAATAAACTTGGTTATAAAGTACGCCATTGTTTTTACTACAATGTATGATGTGGTTCACGCTGTTTGTTCCTGTTGCTAACTCGCCATTCATCAATCAGCCAAATTGCTGGAAACAGGCTTCCCCAATAACCTCCACACATCACGGTCCTCCCTCATTCGCATCCCCCGGCTCCCCGCGAAGCGTGTGATTTCATCAGTCCACCTTCTGGGGGGTTGCTAACTCGACAATTTTAAATGGTAAAGTTGAAGCTACGAGTCGATTCGCTGATGGGGCTACAAATAAAAATCACTTTGGCCTGTGTTGAGTAAGCTTTTTGAACGTACTTTCGAAGTAAATGAGAATGTTGATAACAATAATCTCTATTAGTAAAATGGGTACTGTACTGACAATGTTGCCGGGAAAACACAATTTTAATTTTTCTTAACTTGTAATAGCTCCTGCCTGCGGTACCTCGATGAAACATAGCACTCTGGGATAATGTCCTCGTATCTTAATTATATTTTTAATCGGATCAAAAATATAAGTCAAAATTTACACAATACGCAGCTACGACTACATCACCCGTTCAGAATGCGGTTGTGCTGGACTTCTCTCAATGCTAGCCTTCACCGTACGGCAATTGATATTCATAATAGGAATTGTATTCATTGCACACCTTATAATGGCAGCAAGCATTGCCTCAAACGTAGTAAGTACTACCAAATTTTAATTTAAGGCAACGTCCCGTGGAACCCGTTTATAACTTGGGATAAAAGCATTCTTATACCAAGCTGATAAGGTGTCACAATGCTAAGGTATATCAAAATCTAGCTAGTATGTTTCCCGTGATGCACGAACAGACAGACCAGGGAAAAGGGCATGATCAAATAAAATGTACTCATTGAAATAAAACTAATTTTAAGAATTTTATCTACAGGGTCCCAAGCCGGTGGTAGCATCCAGCCATCTTCCCTATTGAAATTAGGATGTTTTTTAATTTCAATGGCCTCGCGTATCATCCTTGGTCGCGGTCCCGTCAAACTATGACACTAGCACGTCAACCACCTCAGTCCTCCCGTGACCATGGTTGCTGTAAAGCAGCCGAAACGTCGGGAACGTAAAATCAAAAATAAACCGCGATAAAATTCTTAAAATTAATTTTATTTCAATGTGTAGTATTCGCGTAAATATAAGAAATCAAAATGTACTCATTGGTGAAACGATCAGGTTTCCATCAGAGCGTTGTATGGATGGGTCAGTTAGTCAGTTGATATTTTTGCAATACGATTTCAAGGAATAGAGTTGATTAAGTTATCGTGCTATTCATTTTGGACATTTTGGGTAGGTACTTGGGTGTAAAAAAAATACTGTGAATACAATTTTTAAATGCTATTTAAATCCTTAATGCTCTATATCTTACAAATTAAATAAAGACAAAAAAAATGACGCTTTTGTAATTTTGTTAGGTAAATCTTGCAAACGTCCACGACCACCACCAATTTAAAAAAAAAACACGACGATGAAATCTTTGCACGTAATCCTTATTAGAACCTCAAATGAAAAACAAAACAAAACGACAAAATACTTGACAGAATCATTCTCGAAAATCAACATTCATGTCCAAATGAACAAAATATAAAAAACCCAAAAATTATCATGTCACCCAAAAATCGTCTAGTAATATGAACACAAAGAAATGCAATGTAGAACCACCGAAGGAGCGTCCCCCACCGAGCCCATGCGTCTTACAGAAGATCCAGCAAAAGGAAAAAGCGGGTATTAAAATATGTCCTAAGCCACCGCTAGAACAGCCCCCACCGCCACCAGCCTGCTTTGGCCTCTGCATAGAACGAATCAAGAACGTTCCTGTGCCTCCGAGCAAATCGAATGAACCCATAGTCTGCGTGGTTGAAAGACAACTGACAGGTACTGAACGATGTGACGCCATTTATGACGCTACTGTTGCTAAAGACGATATACCTTTCCCCCGTTGCTCCCCTCCCCCACCGCCTCCCGCACCTCCAAAACGATCTCCTTGCGAAGAACAAGCGATACGTGAGAAAATAACCGAATGTAAAGCGAGAAAAAAGAGATACTTGGAATGATGGAGAACTTCAATAAAGACCTAAGTCATGAAGACAAGGTGGTTCAAAATAAATCTCAGAAGTCGAGGATCGACTCGTTAATATTGAAGTTTAGAGACGAGATCGCAAACAAATTTGACGATGACTCTAAGAACGAGCGAACATTAACTATACAGACTACAGTCACCAACGAAGTAAGCAATTCAAGCCAGCATATCGATGAACAGATTACTGATTTAGAAAATCTAATTAAAAAAATTCAAAATGAAATTGTAGAACTATCAAAAACTAATCTAAGACTAGTAGAAGATACTAAACCATTAGATATACAAACAGAAGAAATAGAACAACAAGAAACCATCAATGATGATTATGAAGATGGTTACACAGCTACCGTCTATCCAATAATGCTAAGGGATGTTGGATTAAACTTGAGAGAGGAAGAAAATTTAGAGAATCAAGTCTCAAACATGGTTGAAATAAAGTTGAAAGAAACAGAAGTTGAGAATAGCCAAGTTTCAAACCTAGGTGGTATGAATTTGAGAGAAACAGATAATTTTGATAGTCAACTCTCGAAATTGATTGGTATTCATTTGGCAAGAAAAGCAGATTTGGATAATCAAATCTCAAACATAGGTGTAAATTTTGAAGAAACACAAGACTTAGAAAATCCATACTCAAATTTAGTTGGTTCTGAGGCAGAAGAGACAGAAGATTTTAATAAACAAGATTCAAATCCGGTTCACGAATATGACACATCAATTGGATTGCAAGAAAATATGACTGATATAAGGGATACCTTTTCAATGCTTTGGAATGATGATCCAGTTGCTCCTACGGGGCATGGGAAGAGCGTGGAACAACTCATTACTGAATTGAAAGCCGAGATCAATGAGAAATTGGAATCGTTACATGACGTGGACATTGGCCAGCCTTTGAACAACTCTGACGAAGATATCATATGAAGAATTGCAAGATCATTTTATGAAATACAGTTGTCTATATCAATATGTTCAGTTGTTTAAATCTATGGTCATACAACGTACGCACCCACGCGTCTATGTTAAATATACATAAACGCGAACAAATTTGTGTGTCTCTATTACTTACTAGCTGCGCCCTGCAGTGTCACCCGCGCAAAAAATCATGTCGATCCTTTGCGCTATGAAAAATTTAAACAAATCTATCCCACGGGACCCATACATTTTACCGGGATGAAAAGTATCCTATGTGCTATTCCAGACCATAATCTATCACTGTGCCAAATTTCATCCAGATCCGTTCAGCCGTTCTGGCGTGATTGAGTAACAAACATACATCTATCTACCCATCCATATATCCATCCATCTATCAATCCATCCATCCATCCATCTATCCATCCATCTATCCGTCCATATATCCATCCAAACAAACTTTCACATTTATAATATTATAGTATAGACAAGTATTTATTATGCAAGGTTTATTAATTCCACTATCATATCACTTGATTTTAATCAAATCTCTTTCAGGCGCTTGGTTTTATAATTTTTCTGCGACACCCAAAAATCCTCCTGCTCCTGCTGGGCACGGGCCTCCCTTCAATGCGAGGGGGATTAGGCCATAGCCCACCACCCTCGCTCAGTGCGGGTTGGCGGACTTCACACATCTTTCGAGGGGTTCTCTGAGACATGCAGGTTTCCTCACGATGTTTTCCTTCACCGCTTAGCAAGTGATACTCGTGGTTGAAAATGCGATTCGCACATGAAATCCAGAAATCTCAGAGGTGCGAGCCGCGGCTGGAACCTGCGATCCTCGTTACCGAGGCAAGCGTTCTACCAACTTGGCTATCACTGCTTTTACACCCAAACGACCCTTTAAACATTCGCGTTTTGGGAGATACGGAGATAAGAGTTTGGAATAAGTAAGAGAAACAACAAATTTAAAATCTGTCTCAACAGTTTATAACAAGTATATTTCCATACAAAATACATTATTTGAAATATATCGTCACAGTACATAAACGTTCACATTAAAATTATCGAAGCAAGCAGATTACTATGACTAGAGTTTACTCAAACGGTTCATACGACTTTACATAATTATATTTACTATATATATATATATATAGTTATATATTTTAAATAACATCATAATAAATATTTAAATTACTTAATTAATTCCCTAGCGGAAAATGTAACGCATAATTAATTATATTTATAATATATTTTAAGGCAATAAAATGTTTGGCACGTTTGTTTATCCCTCAAGGCAAATGGAAAATTACGCACGAGTGTTATTTATATACTTAATACGTATATTATAACTGTGTGGTGTGTGTGTGTGTGTGTGTGTGTGTGTGTGTGTTGGTTTTATGGATTTGTGTCGTGTGTGTTAAGGGTTCTTGTGTGTGCTCAAAAACTAAAACAAAATGGATATAGTTTCAGTTTCACTGCGTCACCCGGAAGTTTTGCGTTTTATTAAGTAATTTAATTTTAATAATATAAATTAAATATAATTTCCGAATATATAAGGCACGTCGCCACATGACTATATATCATAATTATGTATAATAATATATTTCTATTTTCATTTTAAATTCATTCCATCATTCAAGAAAATAATTTGATCCGGCCCATAAGGAAAAATTCATAAAACGGTTGGACCAATCAAATTATGATTTCAAGGCCAAAGCTTAATTATATACAAAATATTCTTCAAAAAATTTTCATTCAAATGCTCCGACCCGGAGCAATGGATATAATAAACCCATAATAATGGGTTCGGTGCGGAACAAAACCCATACGGTTGTCAATCGTATGGGTTACAAAGTTAACCCAAGTGTTGTATCCTTACGCGGTTACTTCTTCCGCGGCGGGGGTTGCATTGGGGGCTGGTGGAAGGGATGGTACTGCCTTGAAAGTATGCTTTCCTGGTAGAGAAATGATAATTTATATTAGAACCTTCGAATTGGAAAAATATTATATTATACTGAATGAATTAGAGAGGGTATAGCCTAAAGCCTTGCATCTGTGTTTTTGTAATCATGATATGAAGCCAGAATTTCTAAACATCGATTTTAAAAAGAATACCCAGTAAACGTTTGCATACGCTTTCTGAGCCAGTCTGTATATGTTACTGTAAACCCCCGACTATTGGTAAACCTCCAGAGTTAGGAATTTACTACAATATGGCCAGCTGGTTAAGTGGATGAAGTTAGGTTAGGTTTAACTTTTAAGACGTTTTTGATAAATCTCAGGATTTACTGGAAAATCATAGGTAATATCTAGTATTATTCCAGTCAGGTATACTTATACTGGACTATATAAAAAATATGTTAGTCCTCTTGTTTTCTCAAATAATTAGAACACTCACCACGTCATTAGGTCTGGCGAGAGCAGAACTCAATCTTCTCTCTTCCAATATTATTTGATTGGCAGCACTGTAAAAAACAATCTGCATTAGTTCAACATACAAGAAATATATATATTGAAATAAAATTAATTTTTCGGATTTTATCGCTATTACGGACGGACTGAGGTGGTTGACTTTAGAAAAACGTTAAAAAACGATTTAGTGAAATGAAATATACTCAAAATAAAACCTAAACACACGTAGTCTTAAGTCTTATTACGACGTACCTAGGCGGCAAAATATTGACCACAAGAAGTGGTTTCCGACTTAGCTCAAGATGTAAAGTACCGCAACTTTAAGAAGAAATACCTTAGCCGGCTGGCAACATTTTTTTTCAGTTCATGTTTCGACCTGTCGTGCCGGTCTATTGTGTCTGCATTTTGTATTTATAAGTGCAAGATAAAAATTATAATACTTAAGCTAGATAGACAGCTTGCAATATAATAGGGGGATAGCCAATAGCCATTGTACCATGAACAATCGACCTTAGTATGAGCATGGTTTAGGCCAGGGGTTCCCAAACGTATTTTGTCTACTGCCCACTTTGAGAATGAATAATTTTTTAGCACCCCCCTTTTTTCACCTACTTAAAAACTACTGCAACTTCAAATTAAATTAATTATTGTAAGCGTCTACCCAACGCTTTCTGGGTCTTTTACCGCCCCCACTTTGGGAAAGGCTGGTTTAGGCCACAGTCCGCAACAATGACCCAGTGCGGTTGGAGGACTTCACACGACTTTTGTTCGACAGACAAGTAGGTTTCCTCATGATGTTATACCTGTAAGACATGTATTCAGAGCAAAATCGACTCTATAGGTACAAATGTTTTAGGTTTGAGGTGTGTAGGTTTAATCTCACGTGTCCATCTCCTCCTGCGTAAGGTCGAGCGCCTCCTGCATCTCCCGGGAGGTGCTCTGGATGAAGTCCTTGTCACAGTACTTGCCAAGCCCCTGACCCTCCAGTACCTGCGTGGAAAATAGTACCCAGTAAGCACTGAAAGGTATTGAAATAAAACTATTTTTTTAAGGATTTTATCGCGTTTATTTTCCGTTTTTACGTTCCCGACGTTTCGGCTGCTTTACAGCAACCATGGTCACGGGAGGACTGAGGTGGTTGACGTCCTGGTGTCATAGTTAGAGACGGGCTACCCTCATATTTAATTGTTGATTGTGGTCCGATCTACGCAGAAAGTGCTCACAGTATCTTGAGGTCTTGCAATGGTACGCTTGGTTTTCGATTTAATAATATTAATCACTGGATCCCAAGTCGGTGGTAGCACCCAGCCATCTTCCCTATTGAAATTAGGATGTTTTTTAATTTCAATGGCCTCGCGTATCATCCTTGGTCGGAATCGGTGTTCTTTTGCGAGGATCTGTGGCTTATCAAATCTGATATAATGGCGGGTGCGATCTTGTACATGTTCACAGATTGCAGACTTCGTGGAGCGCCGGTGTTTCACGTCAGCGATGTGTTCTTTTACGCGGGTTTTTATTGCTCTTTTAGTTTGTCCTATGTAAGAGAGCCCACATTCACAATCGAGTTTGTATACCCCTGCATCTTGTAGAGGAATGTGACACTTGACAGATGGTAAGAACTGACTAATCTTCTTCGGCGGCTTGAAAAAAGTTTTGATTGAAGCGCGCTTCAAGATGTAGCCAATTTTGTCTGTGACTCCTCTGATGTATGGTAGTACAGCAGGCAGACGCTCGACTGTGGCTGGTTTCACTCGGTCACTGTGACGGCGGCGCGGGATTCGGAGCTTGTTGTCATGCAGTACTTGCTTGACATGATGGAGCTCGGCAGCCAGATGTTGCTCGTCACAGATCCCTTTGGCTCTCTGAAACAAAGATTTACCCACGGTAGCTAACTGTGTTGGATGGTGGTGAGATTCACCGTTTAAGTACCTATCTGTATGGGTCTTTTTTCTATACACGGTGTGGCCTAAGGTGTTGTTGGAATTTCGGATGACTAAGACATCTAAGAAAGCTAGAGAGTTATTGGCCTCTAACTCCATTGTAAATTTGATTTTAGAGTGTATGGAGTTAAGATGGTCTAGGAAAGCTGTTATTTTGTTAGATGGTAATATTGTGAAAGTATCGTCTACATACCGCTTGTAGAATCGTGGGGTAACAGGTGAAGTACGAAGGGCTTTCTCCTCAAAGTCTTCCATGAATAAATCGGCGACAACGGGGGAAACAGGGGAGCCCATCGCCACACCATCTACTTGCTTGTAGAACTGTTCATTCCACAATAGATAGCCAGATGTAAGGCAATGTCTTAAGAGTTCAGCATATTCCTCCGGCATGTTGTTCTCTTCTAGCTTCTTAGAGACTATTGTGATGCAGTCTGCTACAGGTAGGCAGGTAAACAACGACTGAACATCAAAACTAACCATTGTTTCATTGTCAGCAAGACATAGGTGTTTAATCTCACTGACAAAATGGTAAGAATCCCTTGTATGTGCTCTTGTGTGTCCTCTTAGTGGTGAGAGCACCTTTGCTACGTGCTGGGCCAGACTGTATGTTGGTGTGTCAATCTGGCTCACAATGGGACGCAGCGGGGCCTCAGGTTTGTGTATTTTGGGTAACCCATACAGCTTTGGTGGTTTAGCGCAGGAAGGTATCAGTGATTTGACGTCTAGATTCAATGCTTCGGAGTGTTTCTTTATTAGTGCGGTGGTTGTTTTTAACACGTTTGTGGTTGGGTCTGTTTTGACCTTTTTGTATGCGCTTTGATCCGATAAAAGTTCGTCAATTTTTGCATTGTAATCTGACGTATCCATTATAACCGTCGCATTTCCTTTATCCGCGCGGAGAATAATTATATCTGTCCTTACGTACTAGGACAGATATAATTATTCTCCGCGCGGATAAAGGAAATGCGACGGTTATAATGGATACGTCAGATTACAATGCAAAAATTGACGAACTTTTATCGGATCAAAGCGCATACAAAAAGGTCAAAACAGACCCAACCACAAACGTGTTAAAAACAACCACCGCACTAATAAAGAAACACTCCGAAGCATTGAATCTAGACGTCAAATCACTGATACCTTCCTGCGCTAAACCACCAAAGCTGTATGGGTTACCCAAAATACACAAACCTGAGGCCCCGCTGCGTCCCATTGTGAGCCAGATTGACACACCAACATACAGTCTGGCCCAGCACGTAGCAAAGGTGCTCTCACCACTAAGAGGACACACAAGAGCACATACAAGGGATTCTTACCATTTTGTCAGTGAGATTAAACACCTATGTCTTGCTGACAATGAAACAATGGTTAGTTTTGATGTTCAGTCGTTGTTTACCTGCCTACCTGTAGCAGACTGCATCACAATAGTCTCTAAGAAGCTAGAAGAGAACAACATGCCGGAGGAATATGCTGAACTCTTAAGACATTGCCTTACATCTGGCTATCTATTGTGGAATGAACAGTTCTACAAGCAAGTAGATGGTGTGGCGATGGGCTCCCCTGTTTCCCCCGTTGTCGCCGATTTATTCATGGAAGACTTTGAGGAGAAAGCCCTTCGTACTTCACCTGTTACCCCACGATTCTACAAGCGGTATGTAGACGATACTTTCACAATATTACCATCTAACAAAATAACAGCTTTCCTAGACCATCTTAACTCCATACACTCTAAAATCAAATTTACAATGGAGTTAGAGGCCAATAACTCTCTAGCTTTCTTAGATGTCTTAGTCATCCGAAATTCCAACAACACCTTAGGCCACACCGTGTATAGAAAAAAGACCCATACAGATAGGTACTTAAACGGTGAATCTCACCACCATCCAACACAGTTAGCTACCGTGGGTAAATCTTTGTTTCAGAGAGCCAAAGGGATCTGTGACGAGCAACATCTGGCTGCCGAGCTCCATCATGTCAAGCAAGTACTGCATGACAACAAGCTCCGAATCCCGCGCCGCCGTCACAGTGACCGAGTGAAACCAGCCACAGTCGAGCGTCTGCCTGCTGTACTACCATACATCAGAGGAGTCACAGACAAAATTGGCTACATCTTGAAGCGCGCTTCAATCAAAACTTTTTTCAAGCCGCCGAAGAAGATTAGTCAGTTCTTACCATCTGTCAAGTGTCACATTCCTCTACAAGATGCAGGGGTATACAAACTCGATTGTGAATGTGGGCTCTCTTACATAGGACAAACTAAAAGAGCAATAAAAACCCGCGTAAAAGAACACATCGCTGACGTGAAACACCGGCGCTCCACGAAGTCTGCAATCTGTGAACATGTACAAGATCGCACCCGCCATTATATCAGATTTGATAAGCCACAGATCCTCGCAAAAGAACACCGATTCCGACCAAGGATGATACGCGAGGCCATTGAAATTAAAAAACATCCTAATTTCAATAGGGAAGATGGCTGGGTGCTACCACCGACTTGGGATCCAGTGATTAATATTATTAAATCGAAAACCAAGCGTACCATTGCAAGACCTCAAGATACTGTGAGCACTTTCTGCGTAGATCGGACCACAATCAACAATTAAATATGAGGGTAGCCCGTCTCTAACTATGACACCAGGACGTCAACCACCTCAGTCCTCCCGTGACCATGGTTGCTGTAAAGCAGCCGAAACGTCGGGAACGTAAAAACGGAAAATAAACGCGATAAAATCCTTAAAAAAAAACTGAAAGGTATGTTAGTACAACGCTCCCTTAATAACGAGAAACTCGAATCTCTGGGAATTCTGGATTACGGGTGTGACTCTCATTTTCAACCATGAATATCAATCGCGCGTGTCTCGGGGAGCAAGTCGAGTCATCAGTCCTGCGCTTGATCTCTCTCAAGTTGTGTCGGAGTGCCGTCTGATCGGACTATGAGAGTGAGAGAAGAGAGAGTGAACCTGCGCTTGCGCACATACTAGTGCACTGTATCTCCTGCGCAGTTGGCTAGTCTCCGTTGATATTGGGCACTGTGACCGAAATCAATTATCTTTATTAGAATTTTTTTAAATGATTTTTTCCCATGCTTCAATAATTATTCTGGTAACCAGGGCAGACAGAAATTAAAAAAAATAAACATCATAAAAATATGCTCACCCATTCTTGAGTAAGAAATGGTGTAGCTAACACGAACTTGATTTATATATATAGAAGAAGATGATTAAATACAAAACAAATTCAGTAAATACCTACACATCTATAGAAATAAATAAAATCTGAGTGTCTGTTTGTAATACTAAAATAACCCCTTTTTACTAAGTGCATTTGGATGTATACTAATACCAAAACAATATATTTTTAATATTATCTGTCTGTCTGTGTGTTTGTTCCGGCTAATCTCTAAAATGGCTGGACCGATTTTGACGGGACTTTCACTGGCAGATAGCTGATGTAACAAGGAGTAACCTAGGCTACTTTTATTTTAGAAAATCTTTTTTGTTAAATACCACGCGGACGAAGTCGCGGGTAACAGCTAGTTAGCAATAAAACATGAACTTGAAAATATAAAGATGGCGGCCTGCTCGATACTTACTCGAGTAATAAGATTCTCCGCTGGATTCTCTATGCAATAAGGCACGCTGTTGTTCCGTCTTGTTGATTTGTCACGATCTGTTAACGCAATAATTATAATTACATCTGTATCCAAGCCCATTAGACACTTACCCCCCTAATTTATAGACGTGTCTATAAATTTATCAAACGTCACATAGTACTGCAACTTGTTCTCGTATTGGTCTGTGAGTACTGCGCACAACAGTTTTGCTTTGCGCAGTAGTATATGACGTTTGATAAAGTTTTAAAATGTCTATAAATTTATCAAACGTCACATAGTGCTGCGCACAACTGTTTGGCTTTGCGCAGTAGTAGGGTAGACTGGGTACGTTTGTGACAGTTTTCATTTGAGGGCCAACAATTTTGTTAGTGTGGCAGTTAGCTATACAAAAGATTTTATTTATTGTGAAGAGTACATTTGCCTACGTATAAATACTAAACTTGTACTTCTAAGTATTATGGTTAACCTACAGGAGCAGGTTAGAAAAAAAAGAGAAAATGTCACAACCGACCACACCCCAGGGGCGGTTGTGACAGTACTTGGGGTCGGTAGTGACAGGTTCAAAAATACACGAAATAGTTCAACAATCACTTTTATTGCACGAAATATCCATTCTTCTACGTTTGTTACACAAGAACATTGAATATTATACTCATACTTTAATCAGTCTTAAATTACAATCAGTCCAAAAAGCTAACTTAATTTTTTTTGAGGTAACAATTGTCAAAATAAAAACTAATCCACTAATAAATGCTATATCACTTCTACAACTTCAATCAACTTCTATAAAAATATGAAACATTAATGTAAGTATCAACATACAAAATAAAAACAATAGAAGAAATTTTCATTTTAAATTTTAAATCTGAACAAAAACATATTTGACGATCTAGTCAGAGTCATCACAATTATGACATATATAATGGCGACTACCATCTGTGCACTCTAAGTGGGACCAGAGATCACATTTTCCTTGGCACTTTATCCATTTTTCGCCAGGCCTACTGTCAGAATATGCGCCTACACACACCAGACAAAAATACTCTTCTTCATCTGATGACGGTGGTGATGTATTCCGTTTCTTCGCTTTGTTTCTTCCTTTTCCTTTATTTTTTCCTTTTAGTTCGTTAAGATTTTTCTTCACCTGTTTAGCCTTCAAACGTTTTTCTCTTTCTTCATATTCTTGCCTTACTGCCTCTTTTTCAGGCGTATATTCTTCTTATACTTCTATATAAGCTTCTTCATATTTTCCTATGTCACATTGGCCTCTTTCCGTCTTCCTCAAACGTTTTCTTGGCATCTAAAAGCCAAAAAAAGGAATTTTAATTTTGTCACAACGGTACCCAAAAAATATGTCACAACCGTACCCAAAGCATTCATTCGCAAAAAAACGATTACTATGGCAATATAAAATAATGTACGTACAAAGTAAGCACTGCTATTTAACCACTAAAGTTTAACTAATAATGAAAAAGAACACTCATTACGGTATCTGTACACATATAACAACAATCATTAAAAGACATTGAATAAAAATACTTACTTTTGAGTGTTAAAAAGTAATGAGGACCTCTGTTAACCCCAACGCCGCGCGTTGACTAACGCAATACTGAGAAACACGTTCAGACACGCATGGCGCTCCTTGCCCCCCGTACACCCTCCCCGGTATTCCTTATAGTTTCGCTAATATTGCGATTGTCACAACCGTACCCTGGCACAACCGTACCCAGTCTACCCTATATGACGTTTGATAAAGTTTTAAAATGTCTATAAATTTATCAAACGTCACATAGTGCTGCGCACAACTGTTTTGCTTTGCGCGGTACTATATGACGTTTGATAAAGTTTTAAGTCTATAAATTGGGGGTAAATTTTAATTGTTTAATCATACAACATGTCAAACGTCAATAGACTAGCGGTTAGAAGGGCCAAGCTCGTTTCGATTCCAGGTTCGATTCGCACTCTGGTGATCAGGCTATTGAGGTGTACCTACTCCAAACACAAGACTTTAACTGGAAGGGACAACGGAGTTAGTAGTAATGTGATAAGCTCACATTATAATTCATCTTTTTTCGAATATTAAGTAGGTACCTACTTAATCACGATAACTTTTGTATTTAATAATAATAAATTTATTCAAACAAAGAAACGAAAGTAAGCGAACATTTGAGTCCCCACACTAAGAATTCCTAGTGACGCGACTAGAATTCTAATAAAAAAATCAATAACAGATCTTGAATATATTACATAAGTGAAAGTGAGTGCCTGCGTGTGTGTAGATATGATACCTATATTCTGTAATGTTTTATGTATATATCTACCCCAAGTTTATAGACGTTCTATAACTTTATCAAACGTCATTTAGTACTGCGCAAAGCAAATTCTTTGTGCGCCGTACTATATGACGTTTGATAAAGTTATAGAACGTCTATAAATTTGTGGGTATTATTTTAGTTGTGGTTGTTATGTTAGTGTATGAAGTTAGTTCTCGTGGCATCATATGATAGTTTGAGGAGCCATTCGGTTACTGTTTCCTTACATGCACATTCAGACATCGAATTGATGCAAATAATACTATAATATGCACATTGTTATATAAGAATGTCCCAGGAAAGCTGAAAAATCTATGGCTGACTCAAAACGGCTGTTTTCGGAGATTTAAACATGAACCTCCCAATTTATAGACGTTTTATAACTTTATCAAACGTCATGTAGTACTGTGCAAAGCAAAAATCGTGTGCGAGTACTATGTGACATTTGTTTGATAAAGTCATAAAACCTCTATAAATTTAGGTGTAGATGACAGCAAAAAAATGAAGGTGCTGGCTGCTATTTGTTACGAAAACATCACAATGAGTGCCAGACTCAATTTAAAAAAAGTTAATAAGTACTTCGTTTTTTAATGGTTTTTTTTATTACCTACATTTACAATCGACCCTAATACGAACATGCAAAGTAAAATACCCCAAGCCAATGTAAAATAGATAGATAGTTAAAGTAATAATGAGCACAATCACAACACACTAAAACCCACTTACAGTTGCTTCTCATAGTCCGCATTAAATCGTTGGACGTTTGTCTGTTGAACATTACTTTATGTTATTTTTAACCAAGTATACAGACGGCCCTTTTAAATGAATCCAAATTACATCATCTATTGTTTATTTTTTACAACGCCATCTAGATTTAAGTTACAATAACGCGTCAACAGCTTAGCAAAGTTTACGGTAGCGCATGAAGTAGACATCGCAGGTATAATAATGTAGATGGCGCTTTCAACAGTTCTCAGCTATCAACAATAGATGGCACTAAATGACTAAATGACAAATATCTAGCTGGGCTTTTG
Source organism: Pheosia tremula (assembly GCA_905333125.1). NCBI lineage: Eukaryota > Metazoa > Arthropoda > Insecta > Lepidoptera > Notodontidae > Pheosia > Pheosia tremula. Next base: position 962,095 of record HG995420.1, read on the forward strand.
TACAATATGTCCTATAATTTTAATGTGCCATGATTTAATAAAAATAAAAGACATAATCCACGACACAAAAGCAAATTAAGAATTAACTAAAATATCCAATAAGTCAAGTAACCTACATATAAACATTAATTTAAGTAAAATCTTACTCGATAGCTTTGAATATCTTTTCGGAGTCTTTTCCATGTAATAGAGGTTGCATCGCGATTTCTTCCTCCGCATCGCTCTGATTGCCGTCTTCAATTTTACTGAAAAAAGAGGCACTTATGTACATAGGTATTTCAATTCCTTGATAGCAGAGAGACCTAGAAGATCTTCGGTCAGACCCGAGAATCTGTAGTTGCTTGTCGTTTGTACTTACTTATCCTCTTCAGGTATTTTGCCATCCATGCCCAGTTCTCGACGCATCATTGTACTTAATGATGCTCCTTCCTTGTCAGTTTTGACTGAAAATTAAATATTTTTTTTAGAGATGTACAATTGTATTACAAATATCTTCTTTAGAAAAAATCTTTGAATCCATTAATTTATGGATTAATCTCCTTCTCTTACATTCCACGTTAGTTATCCCAAATATTACTCCCAGTCTGTACCTCAAGTGCGAGATTCATAGTTAACTTTCCGGTAGTTAACTATATAGTCCGACGTGAATACGTCTGAATTGACAGTATACCTAAAACGTTCGCGTCTAAATACCAATTGTATTCTATTGGTAAACAAAAAGTTTGCTCGATGACTGAAACCACAATTAGGCCCGTTATGTTGGCTTTTACGTTTTCTGATTACGTTTGGGTATCACAATACCACTAAATGAGACAAGATACATATATTTTGTTTTATGTCCTTATCGTTGTGACTGGTTTTTCGGACCAACAATACAAGTTGAAAGGACAAACAAAAAATCGGTCACACGCGATCCGCGCGATGCATGTCTAGATAAGACTAAGAATTCTCATCCGATATTATTTCCTTTTCAACCACATGAGTAACACAGAGAAAGGTGAGTTAGCCAGGCTAAAAGTGTTGAATGACTTGATTTTATTTTCGTTGATATTTTTTATATTGGTGTGAGCTTATTTAATGGTTATAAGTTATCTATATTTCAATTTTCTTTATTAGTACGATGGATGCTAAAAAGGTTTGAAGCTCATAATAACAGATAAGACAGAGGAGGTGGCATATGCTACCTACTTCGATCTACCTCACACTAGCGCATAAAATCGTAGACAGAGAACTGTCAAGGCTTGAATATGTCAAGATTGTATTTCTAGGAACAATATCATTTTATAGAAAATAGTTTGGGACATTCAGGATGAGCCAAAACCGACAAGAGTTGTTCGCTCACAAAACACTTAAAAGAAAATGGTAGCCACGTTCGTAGCGAAAATAGGTCCCATTGTGACGATTAAACAAGGGGTTCGTAGGACAATTAATGCAGAGCGGTAGGTATACCACAGTCTGTTTACCACAAACTATCATCGAGTTTCGGAAAACCAACCCATAGAAGTGCATCATCCTGCACCAGGACAACGCAAGCCCGTACATCAACGGTTCCGGTGTATAGTGAAGAAGCAGTCAAATATTTTTGATCGGCAATTTGGAGTACCATACTTCGGAGTGGAACAAATATTATAACGACTGGTTTGAGCGTATGGAAAGTGCATGAAATACCGTGGGGAATACTTTTTAAACAATAAAATGTATATAACGTTCTAGTTGTTTATTCTTTTCTCAAACGACAAAACTTAATAGGCATGCCACGTTTACTAACTATATTATTATAGCTATACTATCCAGGGATGTTCTTGATACCTTCTCTCCATGGTGATGCTTATAAATAATATAGAAGGATAAATCCTTAATCTTTAATTGAAATATTCTAATGTACACATGATAATTCACAGAAACACAAGTATTGGAAAATAAAAATACATCACTAAATGTTCCAACAAGAAACCAAATTAAGAAATAATCAGTATTACAGGTAGCCACTTTTCCTCTTCCAGCTAATTCTGGGTTCTATTCTTTTTCGCTGTTTCCAATCGGTTCCACAATTATTTTTAGCTGAGGTCCGTAAAGGATTAAAACTCTGCACAGAAGTGTTTGTCTCGCTTATCTTGATTATGAGCACTAGCCAGCATCCTCTAGCCAAGAAAATTACGCATTGGGTACGTTATTATGTAATTTAAACATTTAATATCATGATTTAATATCAATATTGTTTTCGTCTTCGTCTTCGTCTTTTTTACGAAATGAGATGCGATGAAATAAAATGGATATGAATATGGCCTCACCCGCAACTTAGCGGGTATTTTGCACAATGTCTAGTAATTAATAGCAATTAAACTTTCAATAAATACACATTATAAATAAAATAATGGATGTGACATGATGAAATGAAAATGGCGTCAATATTGTTTTCACAAAGACTTTCCACGTTTCACAGTTTACTTCAAAATTCCATTGACAGATTGATTGTCGTGAAAACGTCTTAACTGTTAGTTTACTGTTAGTATACCTAAACCGTGCGAGTGTAAGCTCCCATACTATACAAAAGTATGCTCGATTGACTGAAACGTAAGTTATGCCCGTTATGTTGGCTTTTACGTTTTCTGTAAAACCATAAATCCACCACATAATCTAGAGGAATAATATTTCTTGTATAGCTATTTCTTTTTCAACCATATGAGTAACAGAGATCAAGCCAAGTCGGTTGTCAAATGACTGACAATTTTTATTCTGGTTAAAACAATATTCATATTTCAATTTGCCATCATTGTTTATTAATTTTATTTATTTATTAATAACAAGCGGACTTATTATTTGCTAGCCTAAGTATTTCTGAAATGAAAACAAATGTCCCACAATTTGAGTTCTTGGTAAAATGTATACTACGGTAAGTAAAAGCTAAAAGCCGTAAAATGCGTGGTTGCATTCGTCAAGTCCCAGTTCTAGGTATACCGGTACTGCACCGGTGCCTAACTGCAGGCGGTCAGTGGGGCCATCGGCACCAGTCGGGCCGCGACAGTTGATTATCCAGATACTTTATTTTATGTACAGGTAGTACCCATATTTCTCTTTAACGTAAATAATACTCATGCGTAAATCTCAATTCTGAAATCTAAAAAACAATGTGAGGAAACCTGCATGTCATGGGCCAGCGTGGTGGAATATAAGCTGAATTAACCTCATATTAACGAGAAGTGTGTGTCGTGTACTATCGATAAAATTGGGTGCACTTTAATGGACTGCACCTCTGCCTACTACTTAGGAGATTCCAGGCGTGATGGTGTTTCTCTCTTTACCTAATAGCTTAAGTAATCAAATATTGTATTTTCAGGAGGATGGAAGAACTGTAGATTCAAACTGTCAGGACAATAATCCTGCCACCATACCAATTCAAAAATCTACTATCATTTTCATTGTTGGCTGAATAGAAATCGAACCCACCGCCACCCGGTGCAATGAGTTGAGCGGCCTCCGCTCAAACCACTAAATAAAGATGCCTTAAAATTTTCACATTGTGTTTTATTTTCATTGACCTAATGTGATAATGGATATGTGGAGTGTGTGTATATAAAAGGTATTTTAAAAGTAGCGTCTGTAGCAGAGAAAGTAAAAAGCAGGAGGCTAGTTTGGTCACGTTATCAAAGGAGACGAGAAGCATTTTGAGCGCCTAAAAGGGCTATTAGTATGAATATGCATAGATAGAGTGAGAGGAAGACCCACGAAGTGGTAGAAGTTTGTATAAAAAGTGATATGAAGGAGATTAATGTATGAAAAAGACATACTGCGGCGATCCCAAATAATGGGAAAAGGTGAGGCAGATGATGATGGTTTTACTGATTTCTAATATATATTTACCTAATTTAGATTGAGTTTAATTGCAAACAAGAGCCTTAGTATGAGGTTATGCCGTTTTTTGACGTAGAGAAATCCTTATGGATACCCGCAAGCTCTGCGGGAGACGAGCGGGTTATGTCGGACTGCTACCGACTTAAACCCCACGGTATACCATCGTCTACCTTTGTTGGGGCGCTGTGGGATAGCACTAGCATGCACTGCGACATCCAACGAGGTTATGCCCTAGCTCCACCTTTGATATAGTGTGAACATTCGATAGTAGTGATGGCCATCTTGGTAGAATACTCGCTTTGGAGACAAGTTGCGCAGACTCAAACGCGGCTCCCGCTAGGACTTTCAGATTTTTACGTGCGCATCACGTTTTCAATCATGAATCATTGGCTGTACCGACGGTAAAGCAAACATCGTAAGGAAACTTGCACGTTCCTCAAAATTTATGTGAAATTTACCAAATGGCCCTGGGCCAGCGTGGTGGACTATAGCCTGAGGAATGTGCCCGGTATAATGACAATAGGCTCGCCCCCTATTTCATTGGGACCAAATACCATTGGCGAAATGTGGGTGTACAAGAGTGCACCTCTGCCTACCCCTTCGGAGATTGCAGGCGTGATGGTGTATTAGTAGGTAACAACTAACTATTTTATCCGACAATCTATTCAGAGAAATGGATGTGTTGCGTAGGTGTTAATTAAACATGATATATCAATAACTTAATACATTTTTTTCGTTAACTTTTTGTCGTTTCACGGTTTCACCAACAAAATCATAAGTGACGACGCGAACTATAAAAGTGAACGTTTCCGTACGATACGTATCGTAAAATCTTTCAAATTTATGACTCGCACTCGTGCAATTCGTACGTCTAAAAGTATTCGGTTAACTTATGAAAAATCTCCCAAAATGTCTATGCGTACTATAAAAGTAGGTTTAGGTTTCTCTATGGTACGAAATTATACCTAAGTAAACTTGTGACTCACACTCGCGCATGTCGTACAAAATCGTTAACTTTCAAAGTTTCCGTGAGCAAACGATCGAATGTTTACTACATATAGTAACGAAAAAAACTCACACTCGGCACAAATGTTTTAGATATCGCCCGCTAGGGGCGTTTTTTAAGTCTCTATACAAAATGTCCAAATACGGTAGTTTGTAAACTATAAAGTTAGCTAACGAAAAATCTCACACTTGAGGTACTGATGAACCTACGTATCTACATAAACAAAGTAACTACCTATCTCAAAACTAAAACAGTAACTTCTTGTGTTTACACAGAATTTGCAAACGATCTATCAGGCACCTATTCAATTACATCCAACCAAGATATCTGGGAAAGTTCTCACCGACAAAGGAATTTTCTGAACCAGCACCTAAACTTTGTATTAAAATATATACATGTACATGAAAAGGAATACATTTGTCCGTATTAATTTCGAATGGATGTGTATTCATATATACCTGGTTTAATGGATTGTAAAGCTGTTCTTCGGTCTCGTCCGTAGAAGCTGTCTCGACCGTGCTTCTTGAGACTCGTCCAAACGGCACCAAAGAGAGTGTGATTCCGCTATAATTAAAACCATGTTTTAGGTGGTCTCAACAAAGCCACAAGGCTGTCTCGTTGGCTGTGTCGTATTTACCCTTGGGCCGTGTGGGCCATAGCCCAAGGCGGCAGGCTACCAGGGGCGGCGCAAGCTGCTCCTCGCGTTGAGCTTTTGGCACCTATGTCCTATCTTTCGTTAATTTATGGGGCGGCAAACCTAATACACGCCGGGGCTCTTAGCCCCGTGGCGCTAAATCTTATAATACGCCACTGCTCTTTGGTTTAATCTCATCAACTTTTAATTCAGATGATACTTTTCTTGATAATTTTCAGTATATTGTTACAAAACACACGATTGAGATTATGGCTCGCTCAGTTCGCACTCAGTCTATCGTACGGTACTGTTAGTACAAGCGGTTGCTTAGCTTGCAACCATACAATTGGTGTATTGGTCTGGCGATAATAATTTATTACTGTTGGCACCATAGCTCACCCTATGCATAGGCTCCACCGGCTCTCCAATGGCTTCATCCAGGTTCCCGGATATAGCTCTCTTCAGCTCTGGACCGGCTTCGTGTAGGGTCCGCAGACCGGCCTGAAGTGTCATCTGCAGTGACGCTGCTGCAGCCTGCTCCTTGCGCTTCCTGAACCTGTTCATGTTTTGCCATTGGAAGGGGTGAACTTTTATCATGGTTTTTAGTTATTGGATGATTTGCTTTTAAATTTTTGTTTTGTTGTTAGTAATTGGTTTTTATCTGTTGCCGTTTTTCAAATTTGCATTAAGTATGTCAGTGGACTTTGTTGCGTTTTTGTCAATAACTACATAATTTATTTTATGTATAATTTTTTGCCAACATCTCATAAGGCAATTTAATTTTTAAATCAATAATTTTATTATTGTAATTGATTATTCAATACTATGTCTAGCTAAATGTGAGGTTGTGAATATTTAAAACGCAAAGAAAAATGTGTCTAAAAATCTGTTATGTTCCACTATGGTCCAAACATTTCCAAACATGTCTTCTCAGTGTCCAAATTACAACCATTTGCCTAAAAATATTATATATGATTTTATTCTGTTAAAAAGCCAATTTGTCGAGCTCCTCGATTTTTCATGCATAAACATCTGACAGAAACACAAAGGTATCACCCACTCTTAACGATAAAAGGACCGAAGATGAAATGTCGGTGCACGTCTTAAGCAAGTGATTGTAAACACATCGACGAGTAAAGTTATACACGGAGGAAACATGCTATGGATATTCAAAAAAATGTTGTCTCAAAAATGTTCATGCTGTCAAATATTTTGATATCTGGGAAATTATAATCAATGCAATGGGCTTGGCGATACAGACAACCTTAAGAGGCGGGGAAGCTGAAAACAAAAAATGGGGAGAATCATACAATCATCATAAAAAATATAACCAAGATTATGGCATTTTCAAACATACCAAGTTATCATGGACACAAGAATGATGGAGATTAATCCTAAAGTATTCACTGGAGAGTGGGGCACAAGTGCTTCAGCTTTTAAACATACAAATAATACCAAGCAAATGATTGTATGATTTGGAATGTCATAAAAAAGGGGAGCATCATTCACAACCAAAAGAAAACAGAAAGGGGGCCCCAAGCGAAACTCGGCCTGAAAACTTGTATCGTTGCCGAGATTGAAAGCGTAAAATACAGCGGGAAACAAAATCTTCGAATGTTGCTTAGTACTCGTGTATCAACTTACGCATGGTTCCTATAAAAATAGAAATATAAGTGTTAATGGTGATGTTTAAATAAATAATGATTAACGCATAGATGATGAAAGTGATTCCTTGGACTTTGGTAATGAACATGATATATAAAAGCATACTTCTCATCTCTGTACCCATTTACTGAATATTGAAATAGTTAAATAACGATTAGACTGAAAGTATACTTTACTAGGAGAAACTGCACAATAAAAGACTTCAGTCAGGGATACTATCAAATCACTATAGCTGAACAAACGTTAAAATCTTTATTATTGTTTACACTACAAGCTCAAAAAAACTGATAATCTATAATTGGTTTGGATCTAAGGATGTAACGATACATCATTGAATCTACAAATCTACAACATTAACGTTGAAAGTTGGAAAAAATAAAACGTTATGTTTATGTAGATGATGCACTCGTATAAGATTAAATGCACTAACCTTCTAAAATAGTCCTGTATAAGAAATGTGGCATAGAACTTGCCAACTGTGATCTCATTCGGGTCCCCTGGTGGTGGAACGACTTGGTCCAAAAGTTTGGGTGATGTTCGTTTCCAGACTTTCTTGATGATTGCTCGGAGTTCCGTGTTGCATTTATCGATAATGCCTGTGTGAATGGAATAGTATTTTTGAATAAGATACTTTTCTATCAAATCAATTATTTTAAAGGTAGGTATATCATATATTATAAAATATATGAAATAATGATCAAAAAGTGTGATATTACCAAATTTTTCACGCTTACACTAACTAAAACGGAAAATCGTTTGCACAGGAGCGAGACTATAATTTCTATAGTATAGAATTAACCTTTTAGTTCCTTTTTGCATGCTTGAAATTACGTGCTGCATAAGATATTCAAGCAGCAAATCGGATTCAAAGAAATATGTTCATCCCGTAAAGCCCAAAAAAATACCACAAAAGAAAAACACCGATTCACTGCCACAAAAAAACTGGTATTTCAATTTCTTTACCAATGAAGCTGACTTACTAACCTTTGGTCTTTATTTGAAGCTGCGTCCGTACCACGGCGAACAGTGTAGCATTAAAGTTAACAGTGCCATCTGAATTGAGAGGCATATTCATTGATACAAGCCTCTTGCACGCCGTGCGATGGGGACAGAGTTTACCGAAACCTTGGAATAAAACATGAATGTTACCAGTAACCAAACAAATTAATCTTGAAAGGCAGATAATAATCGCTCTGATTTATCGAGACATAAGAATAGTACAACAGTATACTTCATTACAAATGATGTGACGTCTGCCACAGTGATCCCTATTGATCCAAAACATAAAGTAAATAATGATAATTGAAACAGAGCTTACCTAGCGGTGGACTAATCTTTCTGAGCAGTGTTACGACATCCAAATGCTTGATCCTGCCTTTAGCATCTGGATCGTATTCGCTCCAGAGCCTTACAAACTCGTCGAGATGATGCGGTCCCAGGATAGACCAATCTCTTGTCAGATAGTCGAAGTTATCCATGATGACAGCCACGAACAAGTTAATGATCTACGGTCAATGACAATAATGTTTGGATGTATTATACAGCACGCGATTACAATTTTATTTACTTCCTTCATCATTTGCTAAAGTAACTGCCTTTCACATAGAAACGGCATTCTGAATAATACGTCAAACGCGAGATTATTCGTGAGCTAACCGTATACTTTATAGTCTACTCTACACATTTATAGATGTTCTATAACTTAATCAGATGTCATATAGTACTGCGCAAAAATTCTGTTTTACGCAGTACTATATGACGTTTGATAGAGACCACTATTTGCCATATGCTACGATTATGGCGTACCATGTTTGCTTCATCCACATTCATACATCTCATAAACTTACGTATTAAAGGGTACTAAGGACCTTTTTGGAACAGATAATTTATCTAGTCATGAAAGGTTCTCCTTGGGCGCCCCCTTTCGATACTATCACTCTCATTCACTCGATATGTCTTTCATCCAGCCTCGCAACACGGCCGAGCCATCTTAGCAAAATCTAATCACTTTTAGCCACTAGATCTACCTTCATCTTATACCTTATCACCTAAAGACACTCACCAGGAATGTGCACAAAAGGGAGAAGGATATGAAGTAAGGAAACGCGAGCCATGTGCCGCAGTTCTCCGTGTCCGGGGCCGCTTCACCATTCACATCGAATGTGATGCAGTGGATCGGCTCCCCGGGACGCTCGTCCGTCCGAGAGGACAAGCTCATCATTATGTCTTGCCACGCTTCACCTAGTTGACAAAACAAGAGATTAAGTATACCATATAACTACAAATAATTAGGTTGTTTTAACAGAAGCTATAATTTTTTTGTTGAGTTTGTTTTTCAGGTATCTTTTGTTTGTTTTAAAACGCTGAATATATTTTTATTACAATATCGCGCTGCAGACGCATTTTGAACAATTAACAATTCTCCATACAATCCTGAACCGCGCTATGAGAATTTTCGGAGCACGTGACATATATTCAAAATCCCGACAATAACCATTAGGGCATAGCGGCCTAGCTGGAAAATCTTCCATTTTCCGCAAAAATCTCACTAACATACATCATCAAATTGTTACTTATTAGTATAGAAAGATACAGGTCGTCTTGTAATAGTATATGAATGACAAACAAATTAGATAACACTAGCTGCGCCCGGCGGTGTTACCCGCGATAAAAAGTATGAAGAATTAAAACATCTATCCCACGGGAACCATACCTAGCCTATGTGCTATTCCAGGCTATAATCTATCTCTGTGCCAAATTTCATCCAGATCCGTTCAGCCGTTCGGGCGTGAAAGAGTAACAAACATCCATCCATCTATCCATCCATCCAAACTTTCACATTTATAATATTAGTATAGTATAGATATAGATTATTAATATCACTAGGGTGTCAGCTCCCACTCTAACACAGTTGTAAGTACCTATGTATGAACATGTCGAGCTATAAGAATATTTAACTTACCAGTAGCAGATCTGAAAAGCACCATAAGTGCACCACCGAATGTCTTAAAGTTGTTGTTGCTTGTTATCACATCATCATCGGGATATACTTTGCCGAAAAGCTAAAAAAAAACAAAGAAATAATTATATGATAAGTAGAATTGATAGAACTAGACGATACTTGACGGAAATCTATTGTTAAACAAATAGGGGAAGAGGAACCCATGCCTCGTTTGGAGGCGAAACATGAGTCGAATACTTTTTTAGATTCGCTACGTTTCGGGGAGAATTGCATATTAAAACATGAGTCGAATATTTTTTTAGATTGGCATCGTTTCGCGGAGAATTGCGTATTAATAGGGGTCCCGACACTCGTGACAGACAGTTTCCCGACTGACGTCTTAAAGGAGTTCGGTGTTGCTGGCTTATTTAATTATCGATCAACTTGTTTGGTTTATAATTGGAAAAGTTGACAAGCCGAGGGTCAGTGGTGGGTTCGTCTTCCTCCATTTGTTTAGATATGACAAGTTTTGATAAGTGTTAAGAAAAATAAAAATGTTGTCTGAATACTACAAGTGCAGACTAGTGTGGAACCATACGGTTGATATTCGTCTGGCAACAATTATTTATTACTTCCGACTTTATCTTCGTTCAGGTTGATAGAACTTTTCAAAAATTTGTATACTTTTTCTATACATGAAACAAATGTATAAAAACAGTTAGTTCACAGCCCAATTGGTTCAGTTTTCACTGCACTGTGAGTGGGCACTGCTTTCTGTTCCCATGGTCCCGGGTTCGAATTCCGTAAGAGCAAAGAACTACGTGATGAGCACGAATTTTTGTACCCATGGACAATAATACCCAATTATATGGGAATTTTTATCGTAGTCTTTTGCCGAAAATATAAGGAATTCCAGCTTTGAGCTAGATCATTATGTGTATGTGTCTAACGAGAATAAAAAAATGGTTTTGACTCTCACCTGCATCCCCACCACAGCGTATATGAAGAACAGTAGAACAATCAGTAAAGCAACATACGGCAGCGCTTGGAATGACTTTATGAAGGTCCACAGCAGAGTTCTGATGCGTTCTCCTCTTGATAACAACTTGATGAGTCTCATTGCACGAAAGAGACGAAAGAATGTGATGTATTTGAGAAGGGTACCCTGGGAATATTTTTTTTACAAACTTATTAATTATTGACGACAGCTTGGTCTAGGGGATTTCGTAGCTGGTATTTGCGAGCTCGATTCTCAATCGAGCAAATTTCGGAAATGGTTTTTTTTAATAAATAACAACCAACGAACCACCTAACCAACCACCAACCACTGAACCAACCAACCAACGAAGATTTTTTTAAGTATAGAAAATTATTATAGATAGCTGAACGGTCTAAATTAACATCCTGAGGAAAACAGCACGTCATTCGAAAGACGTGTGAATTTCTCCAATCCAGTATAAAGGAATTCCTTGAATACATTTTGTCACAGCTAAGCTAGCAGTGATAGCCAATTTGGTATAACGCTTGCCTCGGCAACGAGGATCGCACGTCAAACCCCGGCTCACACCTTCGGTATTTCTGAATTTCATGTGCGAATCTCATTTTCAACCACGCTCTGCTAAACGGTGAAGGAAAACATCGTGAGGAATCCTGGCATGTCTGAGAGAACCCCTCGAAAGATGCGTGAAGTCCGCCAACCAGCACCGGGCCAGCGTGGTAGACTATGGCCTATCCACTATTGAGGGGAGGCCCGTGCCCAGCAGTGGGACATTAAAAAGGGCTGGTATTATTATTATTATATTTTGTCACAAGTCTGCGATTGACATACTCACCTCGTCGTTGCCTTGGTTTGCCGTGTCGGCCTGTAAAAAAGTTATCAGTATATTAATCTTGAGATACATGAAATTGATTTTAATAGGAGAGGTTTTTACAGGATTAGATAGTTGCCTATTTTGTTAACGCATATATAATTTATATTTTACGATTACTAACATTGAAATTGTCCTTAGAAGGATGCTCCGCATAACTGAATCTCAGCGTTGCATTGTCTTGATCCTAGAGGAATTAAACATTAAGGAGAGACTCCACAGGGTCGAGAATCCTCTGATATTTTGGACGTGTGTCGCGGTGGCTAATAAAAAATATATTTTCCAGGGTTGAGCCAATGGGAATGGACGTCGTGGACTTAGCCTTATACAGATCGCCAGAAGACAATTCATAATCAATGGAGACGAATTGCTAGAATAAAATTTTGAAACAATTACCATTACTACTCTATCAAGAGTTCTACTACTAAGAAGAGCAATGAACACACATTTCCAAAATAATTCTAAATCATATAGACTCTTAAAGATTCCGATCGGAAAAACGAAAAGAGTACAAAGCTGCAGGGCTATGATGTCATAGCTATAAGTCAGAGCGTGTGCGAAAGAAAAAGTACTCAACTCGATAATAGTAGGCCGGTAGTATAGGTATGTATGTATGTATAGCTACCTCATTATATATATACTAATTATACGATGACATCACACGCGTCGCAGGAAGCCGGTGGATGCGAGTGGCGGAGGACCGTGATGTGTGGAAGTCATTGGGGGAGGCCTATGTCCAGCAGTGGACGTCTATCGGCTGATAGATTAGATTGAATTATATATTTAAGACACTTACAAAAGTTACCGGCTTGTTCTCGTTCACTTGAGTCACGACTATGTCAATAATACTTCCAACTACTAAAATGAAATCCGTCGTATTCCACGCGTCACCGAAATAATTCTGAAAAAAAAGAAAGAAAATTAAAGTAAGTTCTTAATCGAGTAGGCACTTACCCGCGTACTCTTAAGGTGGAAGCTCAGGGTCAGGGCGCGAATTTCAAAATGTCAATGGTTTTTATTTTTTTACGAAAAACTTGGACATCTTTACGATGTAATTTAGTGTTTTGCGATATTAGCATTCTGCATTATATGTCTCGATGTATTAAGTTTGCTTAAAAAAGTACCTAATCCGATACAATACCATAAGGTTTGTAAAAACCGCTACTCTTACTAACTTTAAGGTGTTGTATCGCTTGGCGTATTTCAAAGATGGTAACTACTGCAACTTCATTACCTAAAGTGATTTTTTAAATGGTTGAATTGAATGCTATGTTTTTTGACCTGCCGCTGAAGTCTGATTAGCCGTTTCTACATTGTTCTCACGTACCTACAGCAATGTATTGCTCAAAAATGTAAAAGATATTTTTAAAAAAGTTCAAACATAGAGTTTCTTGCCCGTTGTTCTCCATAGGAACGGCATTCCGAACGGGTGGTGAAGTTGTAGAGTAGTATTTTGTAACTTTTGACGATTCATAAGTACTGTACTTAATGGTCTACGTGAATAAAAAATATTCTGATTCTGATTCTGATTCTATGTTGAGTTGTATATGATGGTTGGTGTCCTTACTTTGAATCTGAATGCGGCCAACTTGAATACAAACTCCAGCATGAACACAGTCGTCAACACCATGTTGATGTAATCCAGAATCTGGAAGAAAGAACACAATCAATTGGTTCGACATGAGACACTCGTTGATTATTTATATATACGCGAATACTACACATTGAAATAAAACTAATCTTACGGATTTAATCGGGTTTTTTATACGTTTTTACGTTCCCGACTATTCGGTTGCTTTACAGCAACCATGGTCACGGGAGGACTGAGGTGGTGACCGCAAGCAACAACTAAATATGAGGGTACCCCGGTTCAAACTATGACACTAGGACGACCCCCCGTGACCATGGTTGCTGTAAAGCAGCCGACACGTCGGGAACGTAAATTCAAAATTTAAACACGATAAAATCCATAAAATTAGTTTTATTTCAATGTGTAGTATTCGCGTAAATATAAGAAATCAATAGTCTTTGTCCCAGTTGGCCCACTCGAAACATGCAGTTGGGTAACTGGACTGGTCAATTTGAACATAAAATATTCCGACCTTCCTATACTCCATGGAGGCGCCATCGAACTTCATCATCAGCGCGACGGTATTCAGCACGATGAAGAAAAATATGAAGTACTCAAACCGCTGTGACGTCACGAACCACCACGTCTTGTACTGGATACGGTGTTTCGGGATGTATCTAAAGATGTATTAAGAAAATATAATAGTAAGAGGGGCAGCGCAGCTTGTGGCGAGCTGTTGGTGGGTAGCGACACCACCGACCCGAGTGCCCCAGAGAGTCGGTCAGGTCCCCACCTCGGCGTGTCTTCGTCGGCCGAATGGAAACCGAAGGGAGCCTGCAGGACTCTCAGCTCTGTCTTGCCTTAGTTGGCTGTCCAGAGAGGGGTCGGTAGAGCTATATGCTCTAGAGGAAGTGTTAAAGGGCGTAACGACGCAAGTAACCACGGGAGATAGAGCAGCAGACCTCTCTACACCCCTGAGCCAAGTCATGGATGTTTATTATTTATATAAGTATTATATACTGGGTTCGCCTCAATCCATTGTACGGTACCCATAATACAAGCGTGGCTTAGTCTGGGACCGTATACTTGGTTTGTTCGTCTGGTGATATTTAATTGTAAACGGATAGAGTCGATACCTTCGAATTGGTTTGGCCTTGAGAGCGAACTCTATGCAATTCCTCTGGTTCTTATCCAGCTCACAGTCCTTGAACTCCTGCTCCCCTTCCTTCTGGAATGTTACTATGACGAAACCCACAAAGATGTTCACCTGTTGAAGAATTACAGTTGTGTTACTTTATGGTAATAAAATTATGCTAATAAATATGATTATTCATTGGCTATATTACTCGTAGACCGATCTAAATGAGATTGCCTGTGTAGTTAATATTCATAAATTAAAAAAATTGCGGATGTACCGTTTAAAAAATCCCATTAGAATGTATTTTTTCCCAAAAATAATCAATAAACACGTTAAAGTGCTTGTGCGAATATACAGAGTGGTTCAGAACGGGTATAGTATATCTTTGAACCTGCGCTTATTTAGCGCATTAGTATTTCGATGTCTACTTAAAAAAATAAAATGTGTTCGCAACAAAATATCAATTGTGTCAATTTAAATAAAAAATACACTTTGAATTTCTGACTTCACATAATGTTTAGAAACGCGGTAAAGAAACACAAAGGGTTCAAAGGTTAGTACATATAACCTTTCTGTATCGCGCTGTAGTAATGAACGTACCATGAAGAAAGCTATAACAATAATGTAGCTGATATAGAAGAACGCCACGAGCGGCCTCGAGTTCTCCACTGGTCCGTGATCCTCTTCGTTTGAATCCATTGAGGTTGACAGCAAGCTGAGATAACAATAAACAAATACAGCTTGACTCAATCGAAAAAAAACAAATAACCAAACTGTTAAACCACTTACTCTAAACTACATTAGCAATTACTCTAAAAAAATATTATTTTATAATCTTTGATCCGCGTAGGGATCGAATTACGAAAAATCCCTCCTAAAGGCACCTCTAGGATACTCAAGGAATATTCTCCAAAACTTCAAATCGCTAGGTGGAACTGCGTTGCCAGTGGTAAAAATGTTATTAAATAGAGGAAAAACTATCACCCTTTTGTAGGGAATCCAGGTCACTGTCTGAAGTCGCGGAGGACAGTCGCTTCGATTGAAAGTTGTAAATACCGTCCGCTAGAGGCGCTTTTCAATTCTCCATACAAAATGTCTAAGTACGGTAGACTATAAAGTACACCGTTAGCTCGCACTTGACGTGCTGAAAGTTAATTCCATTGAAATTGGGGACAAATGTTCAATGAAGTCGATATTATATCATACCCTGGCCATCCCTCGAACGTGGAAACCGTGAATAGGGTCAGCATTCCATTGAGCACATCGTCGAAATTAAACTTATTCTTTATCCAGCTGCGCTCATTAATTTTGGCAACACCGTTCTCGTAAACAATGTACGTGCCTCTAGAATAAATTGAAATATTAGCTTAGTTATAATTTATATGTAATACACTCAGGGTTAGTACTTTTTTAACCAGCTACTCAAGTTTGCCTAGCCGTTCCAACATTGTTCTCCCATAACCATGACAATGTTCTGCTCCAAAATGTACAAAATTTTAAAAAAGAGCAACCATGGAGTTTCTCGCCCGTTCTTCTCCATAGGAACGGCATTTCGAACGGGTGGTAATGTTGTAGCTTAGCATTTTGTGACATGCACTGTACTTAATGGTTTAAATGAACACAAAATATTCTGATTGTGATACGTTTCAAAATGCAGAGACCAAAACAACGATATCGTGTCAATGTTACTATTAATTAAGGTTAAAGAGAAGAGAGAAGAGAAAATTAACAGAGAAGAGAGTACAAGAGAGGAATAAATTAAAAGGAGAATTTTGAAAAAGCCACTATGCGCACTAACGATCGGTAAAATCATCTAATGGCTCTTGTCTTGGATATTCAGTCATGGGAGGTCAGTGGACTTGGAGACTTAGTGTTTGGTACTGTAGGATGCTTTTCTCAAGTGAGATGAACAAAATCTAAGTTACTTTTTATGTCGTAAAAAGCCTACAACTTGGTCGCACTTACCGGCAATCGTTTTGAGTCACTTTAGTGATATCTGTACATTTGGAAAATTTACCCTGAAATCAGATTAATATTAGATCATAGATTAACTTTTAAAACATCTTTCGAAAAAGTGACTGTGGTAGAAAAATAGACAAGTGGTCTTAGAAGTATTTCGATGTTCTTTGTGAGGTACGAAACCCTAAAAAAAAATAGGGTAAGGTACCTAATAGTTAGCGTTAAATTGTAATGCATTTATTATAGCAACATTAATAGCTTTATTTAACTTCAAATAAATAAGTAACTATGAGTTTTAAATCATACATACTTATACGTAACTTTGGATATATCTTATTTTTTTTATGTGAAATAAATTATCATGAAATCGTTAACATGTTCAATCACCTGACCTCGCTCGTGTAGTAAGTAGCTGAAGCTTAAGCCCATTTATATAATGAATTCGTTATAATATCGCTTATAAAATGCTTTTAGTAATAACATTTATATCACAGTTATTAACAGCCAAACTTACAACATGTTTTAAGTATTTTTTTAATGTTAAGTCATGATAGCTATTAATAGGAACAATTATGTTACAACTAGCTGTAGTTATATCAGTTAAATATTAAAATTCCTTTTGCAAAGTTTGTATTTGACATAATGTTTAAATATTAAGCCCCAAATTTATAGACGTTTTATAACTATATCAAACGACATATAGTACTGCGCAAAGCAAAACTCTTGTGCGCAATACTATATGACGTTTGATAAAGTTAAAAAAAAATGTCTATAAATTCCGGGTTAAGTTTGCAAATAGCTAAATCAGAAATCCATATAAACATCCAATTGACACATGTACATAAAAAATATAGATACCTTGAATAACTGTATGCCGACAACAGCAAACATGAATTGCAACATTTGATTTATAACAAAAATGTTTCCAATCGACTTAATCGAAGCAAAAACACACTTAACCACATACTGAAGCACGATGTTAAAGCAACAAAAACGATAAACATTACCACATTGCCGATTTTTTTTTAATGTTTTTATCCACCCGTTTTGTCCCAATGTGCGTTTTGTGTGTAACCCACGATGTAAAAATTGTGTAAAAAAATGCAAAAAAAAATACATGTTAGAAACAAAAGTGAAAACAAAATATCACCTACTTACATCACATTAGTCCTTGGTTTTACAGAGACAAAAAAAAACACGTTTTTATTTATTTTTGTACAGAATCGCCAGTGTCCTGATCTGACTGGTTCAAAACAGTGAGAAAAAAAAAACGTAAAACACAGTAACAAACCAAGTACCTCACTCCTAGTACTCGAGTGAAATGTCAAGGTAGGGCATACTGTGCAAAAGAAACATACTTAAGCTCAATTGAGTCCAAAAAATCACAATATCATAAAACATTTTGTTTATAAAACATCACACAACACCTTTGGGCTAATTTGATTGTAGGAATACACAAATGAAGCATGCAGGCTCCTAGTAAGAAAAAAAAACATCAGAATTTTTTGGACCCACGGGCAAGAAGCAAAAAAAAAACGGTTAGTAAACTAATTTTTGATATTGCACGTAAACAAGCCTCACACATAGAATAGAAACGAAATCAGATGATTTTTTTTTATTTTTGTACTTTTTTACTAAAAAAGATAGTGATGGTTCATGACAGTTTATTATAACGCTCAAAATACTTACTTCCGCAAACTGATGTGAATGAATAAATTGACCCAAAGGTGTCGTTTGGAAGTGGAAATTTTTGGGGAAAAAAATGGGTAGTTTTTTTACATTCCCTACCTTGAACATTTGCACCCCCATGACGGCAAACATGAACTGTAGAAGGTTTGTCACCAACAAAATGTTGCCGATCGTCTTAATAGCGACGATCACGCACTGTACTACATGCTAAAAATTAACAAAAAAAAAAAATTTTTTTTACTATATTTTTTCAATTTTTTATTCTAGACTTTCGACTACATAGTTAATATAAAATACTGACCTTCAATCCTTTTGCTCTGTTAATCGCCCTCAAAGGTCTCAATACTCGAAATACTCTTAGAATCTTTATGAAGGATACCGTATTATTTCCTCTGCATCAAAAAAAAAGAAAAAATATTACATTTAATTAATTAGCTCATTTTTTTTGTCTATAACATGCAATTGCATGACATTTGCAGTTAGGCCTAGTAACAGGACCTTCTACCCTACTATTAATATTTCATTAAGTTTGGAATTATCATACTCCAAAGCTAACGGGTGCACCATCAAAATGTAGCAATTTTGCTCATGTCCTGACTGCACACACAAATGACTGTATCCTGACCAAACGTACAGCCTCACGAGACTAGCTCAGGCATACCATACTTGCTGCACGTGGTCTGACAGCCCACAGATTCAAAAGGAATATAAAAAAACTTGGCCTCCGACAATGTGGACCGATGATATCACACGCGTCGCAGGAAGCCGGTGGATGCGAGTGGCGGAGGACCGGGATGTGTGGAAGTAATTGGGGGAGGCCTATGTCCAGCAGTGGACGTCTTAGGGGCTGATAGATTAGAAAAAAAGCTTTAATGTACTCACCCATCTAAAGATATAAGCGATACTATGACGACCAGCAAATCAAGCAAATTAAACGCTGATCTGCAGAACGCATCCTTATGGAGAATGAAACCGTAAGTTATAACCTTCAGCATCAACTCTAGAGTAAAGACAGTCGTGAAGAAATAATCTATATTGCGGAGTATCTGTAAAAAAGAGATAGAAATAGATATTAGCAAGTAATATTGACCTTCAATCCTTTCGTCGAATCGGAAGACGAAGTGTAGGACGGCCCCCCACGAGGTGGACTGATGACATCACACGCGTCGCAGGAAGCCGGTGGATGCGAGTGGCGGAGGACCGTGATGTGTGGAAGTCGTTGGGGGAGGCCTATGTCCAGCAGTGGACGTCTATCGGCTGATAGATTAGATAGATCTCCAAGGAACAACATTCAAATCTCTACACCTGTACGTTAGAAATTATACGCAACTTTGTACTTTTGATAGAAATTACATACATTCTGCAAGAAAGAGAGCTACGCCAGCTCTAAGGAGCCTTCAGACATAAAACCGTCATGTCCGCAACGACGATTCAATTTGAGTGCTTAATGCACAGTTCGATGGGCCTACAATTAATTATCTCGTTAACAATCCACAACTGGTCTTATTCTTACTTCGTTCTTCGCATCGTTGGCTTTGCTGTTGGTTGGGTCCTCCATGGCCAACATCAGAGACGACGCCAGGATGCACACTAAAATTAAATTCTTGAACCACGAGTTTTTCTGTATTTTGTAGCATGTTACACGGAACCTGGGCAAGAGGATAACTTATTAGGGAAAAGGCTAGCCAACCTAGATCTAATAATATGTGAGTGAGAAAGCATGCTGTCACTGTCATTCTTTTTATGAAATATATTGTATGAGCAGGATGGAACACACGTTAACATCGGATACATTTTAAATTGCTACAAAAAAAAATGAATTCAAACCCCTGTCAGCTTCTTTCAGATTTATAAGTGCGAGTCTCAATTTCAAGATTGATCACCAATTGCTGTTCAGTACTTTCAAGAATGATAATCACTTGCTGTTCAGTAATACCGCAAGGAAACCGACATGTCTCTCAAAAGCCGTATAAAGTTCGGAGCGGATTGGACTATGACCGGAATTTCCCACACATCGAGGGAAAGTCAGGTATAATGGAAACAGGTGAGCCCATCATCACTCCAAACATGTGAATGAAAAATATTATGATTCATGTATGTGGTTGGTTCCTATTAGAAGGTCATCTACATAAAATCGGCAAGTTGTTATTCGAACCTAACTTATGGGATCTAATTATGATATCTAAGTTTAACATCTTTCTGGAGCTCTCACCAATTCGTTTGAGAGAAAATAAAGAAGCTGCTGCCTTCTGGTATTGGTTTATCTTCGTCCTTGATCTGAACGTCTGATAACCGCCTTGGGCGAGCAGACATCGTCGGCTGTCGCTTTAGTGGTGATTCTTCCTTCTTTATATCTCCTGAAATAAGCACGTCAAAATAGTTCAAGATGATTTCCCTATGGGGATGAGTCCCAACTACCCATTTTGACCTATCATTTTGTTAAATATAGACTTATTTATCAATATAAATTTCTACATTTCCGGGGTCAGCTGTAAATGAGACTTTCGGGATTTGTTATGGAGATTTAATGTAGATATTAAAATATTTGGCAGCTCGGAAGCTGTTTCTCTTATTGATTCAACTTTTGTAATATTAGCTTGAGCTTTATTTAAGTTACCATTTTGTATCTTCTCAGTAACTAGTGCATCGTTGGCGTCGTCTCCAACCTCTTGTTCCTGCTCTTCTACTTCTTCTTCTTCTGAACCGGTCTCCTCATACTCATGTTCTGACCTAGAAAATATTTGTATAGGTTTTCATAATGACAGGAGTTTTAAAGGAATTTGCATATGGTTAACCATTTTACTATATTACCTTGGAATCCTTTTATATTTCTTATAAGGCTGGCTGTTATTGAGAAAGCATTGTTAAGTCATGATAAGAATATACTGATGAAGTTTTAGGGACTACTCGTACTGAGTTCAGCGAAAATTGTGACTCGATTGGTATAGTTTTGGAATCCTTTTCGCTCAATTAATATAAATATTTAAATAAAGAGGATAAGAATAGAACTAAATGGGTCTCATAGATGCTAGGCCATTTTAAAATGATAATCATGGCACGTTTTTGAAGTGGAATCTTTTACCAAAGGAATAAGAGCTATTAATTTGTATCAAAAAAACATGCGATGCTTTACCGTGTGAAAGAGGATACAAAGATGAAATGAATAACTTAATCATCGATGTAATATAATTACTTATATTTCAGTGAAAGATACCCACCCTTCACTTGAATAACCTTCTTCTTCATTAGCATACTCATCATCAGTCTCAGCTCTTTCTTCATCTAGTTGTGGATTACCGGCTTCAGGGTTTTCAGCAGCCTAATGAGAAATCACATTAATGTACAATTTAATTTACAATTGAACATGTATTTTAGAGGCAATTATAATCGTATTTTATCTTAAAATTAGAAAACCTGTCTCTAGGTTTTTAACACGGGTGACCATATATCAACAGGTTATTTATATGATATATGTAAACAAGAAACTGATATAGAATCAAGATGTCTTGTGGGTAAAATGATGTTAATAACTTGGGCAATCTATAATTAGCGTGATGACCCTAAATGATTTCATTCTGTGTCCAATTTTATTTTCTTATTATATACATACCTCTTTTTCCTTTTCAATTTCATCCATCTCTTCAGCATCACCTAAATTGTCGACGGCAATAGCCAAGAACACGTTCAGTAGAATATCTGAGCGATTATGTTTAAGAAAATCATTATTGACTTCCATTTTGAAAAATCTGCATCATCTGCATCACCGGAAAATGTCGGCTCTACGCATGCATTTTTATATAAATTAGGGTTTAGTATGACCGGTCATAACTGCTAATAATAATCATTAGCTTATATCCTCAACGGACAAATGGGTCTAGATTTGATATACCCGAAAATTTCTAGACTCCCGCGGCATAGCCAAAAACTGGGCGCATTCAATATACTTTGAAATGGTGGTAGCTTTTACATTATCAACCTTAATGATTTTTTATACCGGGAAAGCATAGGGCTGTTCCGGAATTATTAAAAAAAACGAACGATATTTTGTTTGAAAGGATACAATTACCACAAATGAATATAACTATGAAATATATGGAGGCGAGCATGCCAGGCGTGCCGACGCCACCGTACGCTTTGATGCCGTTGTACATTACCACGTTCCAATCCTCGCCTGTCAAGATCTGGAGAAAAATAATAATTAAATACTCTGCTACTCAATGAGCTGTTCTTCTAGGTGCTACATTGCATGACAGTATATAACATAAATAATAAATAAATAACGCCAAAGGAACTCGCCAACTATACGGTCACACACTAAGCAACGCTTGTATTATGGGTACCGCGCAATGGACTGAGGGTGAACCCAGTACATCTATCACTTGAGTACACATTATCGTGCTCATCACACAACGCTTATCCCTACCAGGATTCGAACCCGGAACCCTCCGTACAGAAATCAGTTGAAGTACTTACCTGAAACATAGTCAGAACAGCCTGCCAGAAAGAGTCAAAGTTGTGCCTCTCCTTTTCCGCCTCGGGGTCGAAGTCGAACCTGCCTCCGAACACCTGCATGCCGAGGAGCGCGAAGATCATGATGAACAGGAACAGAAGGAGAAGGAGCGAGAAGATGGACTGGATGGAGTTGAGAAGAGACGCTACTAGATTGGAGAGAGATCGCCAGTACCTGGTGATGGATAAATACAATCACTACTGTATTCCTTGAAGGGGTATATATAGAATTCGAACCCGGGACTCTTAGTACAAAAAGCAGGGTCACTACCCACTGAGCTAATTTTATCGTCAATACTCATAGCTTACATTACAAAGATACCGTGATCCGTGACGATAAAAAAATAAATGAAAGAGCAGAGGAGAGTTAAGAGTCCGCTCTTAAGGGGAAAGCTCAGGGTTGGGGCGCGAAATTCAAAATGTCAATGGTTTTTTTTTACGAACAATTTAAACATCTTTACGATGTAATGTTAATATCGCAAAACACTAAATTACATCGTAAAGATGTCCAAATTTTTCGTAAAAAAATAAAGACCATTGAAGTTTTGAATTTCGCGCCCTGACCCTGAGCTTCCACCTTAAGATAACTTACTTGGTAACCTTGAAGACTCTTAACAATCGTACACATCGCAACACAGATATACCCAGCTGCGGGATCGTGTCTGATATTGTAAGAGCCAGCTCTACGATTGAGCACACCATGACGAAGCAGTCGAAACGGTTGAACAAGGACACGAAGTAACCCTGGAAATTAACACGAGCGCTATTTATATCTCTTATCGTGAAGAAAAGATATCGATATTGGAAATAAAAGTTATTTTAAGGATTTTATCGCGTTTATTTTCTAATAGCTGTTACCCGCGACTTCGTCCGCGTGGTATTTTTTCGTGTGATCCTATTTTTTTTTTCTAAATAAAAGTACTCTAAGATACTCCTTGTTGCATCAGCTATCTGCCAGTGAAAGTTCCGTCAAAATTGGTCCAGCCATTTCAGAGATTAGCCGAAACAGACAGACAGACAGACAAACATTTAAAAAAATGTTGTTTTGGTATATGTACCGTGTAGACATCCAAATGCACATAGTAAAAAGCGATTATTTTAATATTACAAACAGAAACTTCATTTTTATATATTTGTATAGATTTTTACGATCCCGAAGTACCACCGACTTGGGATTCAGTAATTAAATTACTTAATCCAAAACCAAGCGCACCATTGCAACACTTCAAGACACTGTGAGCAGTTTCTGCGTAGATCGGACCGCAAGCAACAATTAAATATACCCCGGTTCAAACTATGACACTAGGACGTCAACCACCTCAGTCCTCCCGTGACCATGGTTGCTGTAAAGCAGCCGCAATGTCGGGAACGTAAAAGACGTATAATAAACGCGATAAAATCCGAAAGATTCGTTTTATTTCAATGTGTAGAATACGCGTAAATATAAGAAATCAATATTGGTCCTTAGTTTACAAAATTTGTGAATCTGGCTAAAAAATGTATAAAATATGTATTAAAACAAAGTTGACTTACTTGAAAACCTAACGCATACATTTTGACTAACATCTCCATTGTAAACAGAACAACGAATAGATAATTCGCATAGTTCTGGAAGTCATCCAGCCAACGCTTTTGACTGGAAAAAAGATATACAATGAAATAAGTACCCTTTGCAATTAGGCATACCTTAGTTTATTTAATCACAGGGTGATCCATTGTAGGTCGTGTGTAAGCAAGATATGCTACATAAAAATAAATCTTACCCATAATGTTCAGTAGCTAATACTAAGGTGTTTAGAAATACAAGCACTATGATTGCCCAATAGAATGTTTGTGTTTTCACTGCCTTTCTACACGCTCTGCGCATGCGCCGATTCACCTGAAACAACATATTATTAATAATCTCTCTTTAAATAAAGAACTGAATATAGGCTTCTCAAAATTACCTTATCGAATCTCCGGCAGTACACTTTACAAGTGGTCCCTTGCGTTTGTTCCATGTTCGAATTTATGTTATTTTCAGACCCATCGTTACTTTTTCTGTCTTTTTTACCTGAAAAATAAGGTAGCTCATATTGGTGGGACCGGATAGCGGCCATTCTATGCGTATTATTATTAAATTATGTTGTCGTTATATTGATATTCCTAAATCCATATACAGTACAATTCAATAAGTCTTCACAAACCTTTGAACCTGCGAAGGAATTTCAAAAGTAATTCCGTCTAAAGTCGACATATTGAATTTCTGTCTTTATACAAAGATTACAAATGCGTTATAAAATCGTAGGTTCTAAGGTTCGTATACCCTTTACGAATCATCCTGTATTGGTACCTTGTGAATCTTCATCATCCTTCTTCTGACTTGGATCATTCTCCAAGTCCAACTCCTCAGCCACCGTGATCCAATCCAAATAACCTTTCATATCATCCTCAAGTTGTTGTCTCTCTCGTGACTTCTGGAAATCACCACGATTCTTCGCTTTTTCTCTTTCTTTGGAAAACTCACTGAGAAGAAAAGAGATGTAAGAATTATAAGCGCTCTAAAGATATAAAAAAACCAATTCAGGTCACAGGACTCTGCTCTATTCTAGGACGATTCGGGCACACCATTCCACCACGGAGCCGAATTCGCACATCTTGAATAACCTAGTCAGATTCTCTCAGACATGCAGGTTTTCTTTATTTAGTATGTGATAATACACTTCGCATTTGATGGCAGATTATATGATAGCGATTGTGGAGTAGGGTCTGGCTGGAAATGAACACTGTTGGAGACTTCGTTTCTCCCTGCTCATGCTGAGCCAAACGCCTTTCAGCACAAGTCACATTGAGTTCAATATGCCTATATTATTATTTATCTGTACCTACTTCTCCTGCCTTACCAATGTGTGTACCTTTTGTGTTGTATCTGTGACGATGTTAAATTTCATTTACATTCCGTACAAAAGACTTACCCAGACAACACACCGAGAATCAAGTTCATAACGAAGAAGTTGCCAAATATCACCAACGTGACAAAATATATCCACGGCCAGGTGTTCCCTTTCACATTGGACACCTGAAACAATCAGTTTTATATGACAAATACATATAAGCTTAGCAGTAGTAGGATACTAGGCCCGCCACACACTCCCACCACTGCTACTCCTGTAACCCAGAATCTACAGTAGTGTCCCATGATGACAGTTTGTTGCTTAGTTGAGGACAATTTATTTGGCGTGTTTTACCAAATCTAAAACTCTCGAAGAGATAAGCAAAGGTGTGCAGTACACCTACATTTCGCCACTGCTATATGGTCCAAATATAACAGCAGTTAACTTTTTTTTATTCTGCCGGGCACAATCTGCTCTAATACGAGGGGGGATTCCAGCCACAGTCACTACCCTGGCCCAGTACGGAATTTCAAACTTCTCATGCCTTCCGAAAGGCGTGCACCTTTCCTTACCATATTTGCTCTCTTCGCACTCAAGTCAATATAAGAATTGCACATGTAATCCGAACGTATCAAAAGTGCGAGTCAGGATTTGAAGCGGCACACCTTGTTTCTAAATCAGTCGTTTTACCAACTTAAGGGGGAAGCTCAGGGTCAGGGCGCGAAATTCAAAATGACAATGGGTTTTATTTTTATACGAAAAATTTCGACATCTTTACGATGTAATTTAGTGTTTTGCGATATTAGCATTCTGCATTGAATGTCTCGATGTAATAAGTTTCCTTAAAAAAGTACCTAATCCGATACAATACCATAAGGTTTGTAAAAACCGCTACTTTTACTAACTTTATGGTGTTGTATCGCTTTAGGTATTTTTTTAGGAAAACTTAATGCATCGAGACATCCAATGCAGTATGCTAATATCGCAAAACACAAAATTACATCGTAAAGATGTTCAAATTTTTCGTAAAAAAATAAAACCCATTGTCATTTTGAATTTCGCGCCCTGACCCTGAGCTTCCCCCTTAACTAGCAATACAACATTTATGTTTTTATTACTATTAGATGTTCAAGTGTTACTTACAGCATACATAATATCGGTCCAGCCTTCAAGCGTGATGCATTGGAAGACAGTCAACATGGCGTAGCCGATATTATCGAAGTTTGTGATGCCCCAGTTAGGTCCGTCCCAGTATCTCTTGCATGTCTCTTCTTCTGCACACTGAAAGCCGACGTCTTTTGAACTGCTGCACGGCATTGGATCGGCCATTATCACTGAGGAACAAAAAATAGACCAAATCAAATTGTGTTGCCGGCTCACATTAAATATAATAAATAAATAAATATCGCCATACGAACACACCAACTATACGGTCCCACTTTAAGCTTAACGCTTGTGTTATGGGTACCGTACAATGGACTGAGGGCGAACTCAGTATATAATACTTATATACATATTAAACATCCATGACTCGGGTACAAACATTCGTGCTCATCACACAAAGCTTCGTGTCCCTACCAGGATTCGAACCCGGGACCCTAGGCGCAAAAAGCAGAATCTCTACCACTGCGCTAATCAGGCCGTCAAACATTGTATTGCTATTGTTTCTTACGTTGCTTTTATAAATGAATTCCATACCGACGCCTGTATCTCATGACCCATGACTGGATCCAGACCAACAGTGTTCGAAGCAGCAAAAGCGTTTACCTCGGGTAAGCGCTGTCACTTTCCAATTGCCTACATTTAATACAAATGTTTACTTACGCGACGTATTTTTATTAAAACAAGTCTCATGCAGCACCCCCGAGAACAGCTCGAGTCCAATAATAGCGTAGATGATGATCACAAACAGCACCAGGAAAGCTATGTGGAAAAGCGGCACCATGGCTTTTAATATGGAGTTCAAGACGATCTGGAGACCTGGAAACACCATAACGTTTCTTTAGTGCCCCAAAGATAGGCTTCCTGATATGAAGGGATTGATCCTGTGTCAGCTAGTTTAGTTAGCAAACTTTATTTATCTTCTTAGCTTTTCTTTATCTTTTGGGGTACCTTCACAGACCCACATAACGGAACAAACGAGCTAGTTAGCAAACGTCACAAATTCTTTCAAAGTTGGTTAGGCAGTTCTTTTGAGGTTTCATTACTGATTTTTTTACTTCACTACCAGTAAGTAATAATCAGAAAAGAAAACTTGCCGAAGAAGACAATTGTCTTCAGAAGGAAAATTTCAAAAAACTGCTATTTTTCTGGTGGAAGAAGTTCATATGTGAGCATACTGATACATTTCTCACAAAATTAAATTACATACTTGGAACTCCGGAGACTAATCTCAAGGGTCTCAGTACCCTAAACGCTCTCAACGCCTTCACGTCGAAGGAATCCTTGGCCAATAGCTCCTGAAGCGCCATACTAGCAATACTGTAATGAAAGAAATTTATAATTAAGTAGAACATCTCGTCGGAATGTAAATGCTCATAGAAACTATGGTCTTTGGGACAAAAAGACTTTGCAATCGTGACTAAGAAAATATTGTGAAGATGATGTGATTACTTCTAGAGGCAAGACCCTGATGGATACAAGTGGAAAACTGTGACGTATAAGTCCTTAGGGAGGCATTAGTTCAGCCGTTGACGTCTTCTGATCAATGATGGTGATGGTGAGTAGTAAAGACAACTCACCCGATAGCCACAATAGAGAAGTCAAGACTGTTCCACGTGTTCCTCAGGTAGGCACCAGGATGGAACAAGAACCCGTACGCTATTATTTTCATGACGCACTCTCCGGTAAATATTACCATGAATACCCATTCGACTTTTTCCTGAAAAAGGAAACGGGAAAATAGTTATCCTTAAAGTTTGACCAAATTGAGGTGACTGAGCAAGACAGTTGGTTACGACGATTTGGTTGGTCAATGATCAACGTAGACAAATGCTTCTACAGGAG
This sequence comes from Pheosia tremula, assembly GCA_905333125.1. NCBI lineage: Eukaryota > Metazoa > Arthropoda > Insecta > Lepidoptera > Notodontidae > Pheosia > Pheosia tremula. The sequence goes on from HG995420.1 coordinate 990,805, forward strand.
ATATGATTTGTACTATTAATAACTCTTGGAGGATTACTCTTCCAATACCGTATGTACATTTGCTTCTCAAGAATTAACTCGAAGGTATGTGTACAGGTTTCCTTACTCACCAATATCAGATTAGTATTATTTGTGTCGCCCGACGGATAGGGGGTGAATACTGCAAGCGCTATACAATTCGCGAAAATCGTCGTTAATATCATGTATTCAAACGGTCTGAGGGTTTTGTTTAGGATAATTACAAATATAGAGTAACGCCGCGAGTAGCCACGTGAGCAAGCGCAGCACATCTCTACACCCCTGAGCCGCTCACGCCACTATCGTCCTATATGACGGCCTTTTTAGGGGGTCTACCTTAAGAGCGGCGAGTGACTACCTGCCAATAGTAGTTAGAGGAGCGATGATATCACACGCGTAGCAGGAAGCCGGTGGATACGAGTGGCAGGGGACCGTGATGTGTGCAAATCATTGGGGAAGGCCTATGTCCAGCAGTGGACGTCTTTCGGCTGATAGCTAGATAGAAAAGCTGATTATGGCAGGTGTCCGCAACCCTTCCAATAGTCGCCGAGTTCTTTGTACCAGAATTTTAATGTCCCAGTGGACTTAGAAGAATCAGGTGTACTAGGCACCAACATCCACTTATATTGGCGTGGATTTAAATCATAAGAGACTACAACAGTATTGACCCCAACTAAGCACCGCTCCTATTATGGGTGCCGCACATGGAGTAGGAATGAACCCAGGGCAAATTATGAAAAGATGATATCACGAAAACCTCAGATCGTTTTATATCAAAAATTTCATTGGATTTTTAAAAGGATACTTCCACTCCACGATAGCATAGCACAGTTTTCTCAGCGGGTTCTCCAATGTGAGACACAAGAGACTTCTTTTGGGCTTCTCGGGCTGTGGTTTCCCTCGAAGCCTGGCCTGTTTCCTGGGAGCTGTGGCGATGACCGAAGTGGGGTCCGCCATGCTGTCAGCACCAGGGGTGGTGGCCCCCGTCTGCGGAGGCTGGTCCGTTGATGCCATTTTTACCTGCCAAAGAATAATTGATCTAATCGAAAGAAATACAAATTAAATGCTGTTCTTTGGTTAGCGCATAACGCGACTGGAACGATTTGGCTATTACTGTTAATATGTACGTACTGTGCGTCAAGTGCGAGATTATTCGTAAGCTAACCGTATACTTTATAGTCTACCTTATATAGACATGTTGTATGCAGAATTGAAAGTTTTAAATACCGTCCGCTAGAGGCGCTTTTCAATTCTCCATACAACATTTCAAAGGACGGTAGACTAATAACTATATAGTACGCTTACAAATAATCTCGCACTTGACGTTCTGATATACGAACATTGTGAAACTATAAGAGTTTATAGTTTAACTACGGAACCTTAAACCGTACGTACATCAAGTGCAAAATAAATCGTAAGCTAACCGTATACTTTATAGTCTACCGAATTTAGACATTTGGTATGGATATTTGTCAGTTTTAAATACCGTCCGCTAGAGGCGCTTTTCAGTTCTCCATACAAAATGTCTAAGTACGGTAAACTATAAAGTATACAGTTAGCTCGCATTTGACGTGCAGTACCCTTTGAATGACAGTAACTATATTGCATTCAGTCATTCCATGCAAGATGAACACTGACTGTAATGTATTTTCGCATCGGCCACACTAATAAATTCACTCCGACCAATAATACAGCTATACGTCTTCATTTTACGAACTCGTAGCAGTTATCGTTTTTACGATTCTCGTCATCGTAAACGATGCATTTAAATTACTGCTGAGGTTGTGCTGTTGGATTTTTTTTGGAATATAAAATATAGTATTTTTTTTTCTTTGGCGTTACGATGGTTTACGGAAACCATATAATAATAATCATATCGCCCGATGAAATTACTGTCTATAATAATAATAATAACAGCCCTTTTTAATGTCCCACTGCTGGGCACGGGCCTCCCCTCAATGCGAGGGGAGGCCCGTCCTAAGTCCTAAGATAAAAGTTCTTCGACCGAAAAGACCGAAGACGCCCGACCTAAGGTAAAAGATACACTTAATGCATAAAATAAAATTATAGTAATCAGTTACGTCAAAAGTGACGGGTTAAAAATGTTGTTATTTTAGGAGCGCGCAATGTATCGTAAACCACTCGATCACAACACAACGCTTCGCGCGATACCCGACGCGTGTGCATGACGAGCGCGTTCAAGCGTATCGAGTTTTAATTTACATTGCAGTTTTAGTCCTAAATTAGTAATTATGTTTTTTTATTCAATTTAAAATCAACATCTATAAATTTAAAAATACTATAAAAAGCAGCATAATTAATGAACAGATCGACGGAAAATTCCAACTCTGGGGTGTTCCAGAATCATGAGTTGAATCCATAGTATCAGTTATCTTACGAACCCACATACACCCTGTATAATAAGACTATGTTTAGACCTTCCAACTGCTAGCTGCTATGCTGAATACTAAACTATACTAATATTATAAATGTGAAAGTTTGGATGGATGGATGGAGGGATGTTTGTTACTCTCTCACGCCAGAACGGTTTTACGGATCTGGATTAAATTTGGCACAGAGATAGATTATAGTCTGGAATAGCACAAAGGCTACATTATATCCCGGTAAAATGTACGGTTCCTGTGGGATATATTTATTTTAATTTTTCATAGAGCTAAGGATCGACATGATTGACAGAAAAGTACATAGAGGAAAAGGACATACTTTTTAATAGCGGGTAACACCGTGCGGCGCAGCTAGTATATCTATACTAATATTATAAATGTGAAAGTTTGGATGGATGGATGTTTGTTACTCTTTCACGCCAGCACGCCTAAACGGATCTGAATGAAATTTGGCACAGAGATAGATTATAGCCTCGAATAGCACAAAGGCTACATTATATCCCGGTAAAATGTATGGTTCCCGTGGGATAGATTTGCTTAATTTTTTCATAGAATACCAATAAATTCATTGTCTCGTACATTCGATATTGAGGCGGTACTAAGTTCGCCGGGACATGTACTACCATATATTTGACTAGCTGTTGCCCGCGACTTCGTCCGCGTGGTATTTAACAAAGACTCAGCCGTTGGCAACAGCCTGCTCGCGTTCTGATCCCGCGGGACGCATTGCAGATTGTTGCTATCAAACTTTAATCAGGCGCAGCGCTGCAACATTGGTTTTAATTTGTTTTCGAGGGACCCAATTTTTCTAAAATAAAAGTAGCCTAAGTTACTCCTTGTTACATCAGCTATCTGCCAGTGAAATTCCCGTCAAAATCGGTCTAGCCATTTCAGAGATTACCCGGAACAAACAGACAGACAGACAGACAGACAGACAGACGGACAGACAGACAGACAGACAGACAAAAATTGTAAAAAATGTTGTTTCGGTATAGGTAACGTGTATACATCCAAATGCACTTAGTAAAAAGCGGTTATTTTAATATTACAAACAGACACTCCAATTTTATTTATATGTATAGATTATCTATCTGTCAAGAGCATCAAATTCCTCCCAAGAGCAGGATGATATAAACGCAATATGAACAGAGGCTGTTTACTTAGCTATAGTCTGTTTATATAACGCCTACGATTGTAAGGTATATGATCGATACGTTAATACGCGTTTAGAATGTTGGCAAAAGATTAATGACTTGTCCGATCATTCATTTAGCGGTTCATTGAAACCTATAATACTATATTGCAGTGGTGAATACTAAATATACGCACAAGGGACGCCGAAGAAGCAACCTTACCTGTGAATATACAAACATCTTAAAACGCTAAAGGTATATATATATAAGGGCTATAGCTCATTTAAGCCACCTGGTAGCCGACCAGTAACCCCGGGTGCACGTCGCGTGTTCAACCAGTGAACCTCGCGTAGTCGACCAGTGAACCTCGCGTAGTCAACCAGTGAACCTCGCGTGGTCAACCAGTAAACCTCGGACAGTCGGTTGCCGGGCGCTCATTTTATTTTTACTACGTTATTATAATAGTTCATTGTGAACCTTAAAGTGGTTTTAAAGCATTTACTAAATTTCAGTCAGTAAATAATGTCGGCCAAGAAATTCCTTTATCACCGTAAGATTGAATATCGTTTGCATATTATAGGATAGCAAGGTCTATTGTCACCGTTTGTTTTTAATTGGGACTAAGAACATTCCAAATTTGAGCCTTAGTGAATGTTTCATTAACTAGGAGTAGTTATCAAAAGTGATAAAACACTGAGGGCCGACTTTACATCACTAACTATCACATCGAAAACACTTCGCTCTCCGTCTGCTACTCGTACTATTATTTATGGACTCGATTCAATAACACACTGTTTTCTTGAATAACAAATGCTGAAGCACACACACGAAAAATTTAACCGATCGACAAATCGTATGCTCCAATGATTATCGATGCAAAAAAACGTAAAATCGGAGAATTCTTTTGAAATATTACAAACTAGTTGCGCCCCGCGGTGTTACCCGCGATTGACATTATTCAGCCTATGTTATTTGCTGACCCCTAAACAACCGATCCGATCCGAACCGATGTCGATCCTGTGCTCTATGAAAAATTTAAACAAATCTTTCCCACGGAAACCATACATTTTACCAAGAAAAGTAGCCTATGTACTATTCCAGACTATAATCTATCTCTGTGCCAAAATTCATCCAGATCCGTTCAGGCGTTCTGGCGTGATTGAGTAACAAACATCTATACATCCAAACTATCATATTTATCATATACGAGTATATATGTAGAAAGTAGGATTACTAGGATGGCGTCATGTAATGAAAATCTTATAAAATTGTATTGTATTCTATTTTTACTACAGTATTCTAATAAAACAATGGCTGCGTTTTGTTATGAATAATTAAAAACAATTTCGCATTGTTTAGTCTGGTTTAACATGTGGTACTGTCAATGTGTGGTGATGATGCCAATGACTAAATAAAACCCGTGGATACGCCTGAATTAATTCTAAGTACTCTTGTCTTAAAACTCAATATAAATAGCACGGACATTATATATATATTACAAGCTGCGCCCCGCGGTGTTACCCGCGATTAAAATATATGTACTTTATCCCACGGGAACCTATGTGCTATTCCAGACTATAACCTATCTCTGTGCCAAATTTCATTCAGATCCGTCCAGCCGTTCTAGCGTGATTGAGTAACAAACAATCATCCATCCATCCAAACTTTCACATTTTTAATATTAGTGGGATTTTGAAGCTACTTAGGTAAGATCCCAATGTTATACCAACAAAATGGTTACAGCCAAAAAACAAATTGAAACAAGGTTGAAAGCCCGGCTTACACATCTACGATTTTACATGAATGCCGCGTATTGACCTACAGTAGGTATTTTCGTCTAGAAAAATTCAAAACTCCTATCGAGATTCATCATAATTATCTCAGACTACCTAGCTGTTACCCGCGACTTCGTCCGCGTGGTATTTAAAAAAAAGCGGACGAGGTCGCCGGTAACAGCTAGTCTAAAATAAAAGTAGCCTAAGCTACTCCTTGTTACATCAGCTATCTGCCAGTGAAAGTCCCGTCAAAATCGTTCCAGACATTTCAGAGATTAGCCACAACAAACAGACAGACAGACAGACAAAATGGTAAATAATGTTGTTTTGGTATATGTACCGTGTATACATCCAAATGCACTTAGTAAAAAGCGGTTATTTTAATATTACAAACAGACACTCCAATTTTATTTATTTGTATAGATGTATAGATGATCACCATCCTTTATCAAAACACAACTATGAATTACAGGCCATTAGAAACATGAACACAATTTCATAGCACCGTGCGTGTTACAGGCAATAACAATAATGTCTAGACGGAGTCCTTGTAATCTGATAATGCAGTGGTTCTCAATGCTTTATGTTCGCCCCCCAGGGGGCGCAGCGGGAACTCGACATCACATTTGCGATCGATAGATTGAGCATTTTAAGTAGGGCACACCAAATCAGTGTGCGTAGCAGCAAACTTCTGACGTAATATTATCGCTATCGATAAAATGTGATGTTATTGTGTTTCTTATTCATGAATTCGTGGGTGTGAACGGGATAGCACACGTAGTAACGTAACGCTACGAAGCATAACAGTAAAGTTCTTAATCAAAGCACTTTGAGTTGTTTTTAAATTAAGAATATGGCGTCGATGGATCTTATGTACACACAAAGTAAGACTGTAACCGTATCTCAAGAGACACTAGGTTGCTTTTACTATAAAAACCAACACCAAGAAAGAAATATCCCAGATCCCAAAAGCATGACTTTACGACCGTTCTTAATACCCGTGAACAAAAAAACACAGAACATAATCTATACTAATATTATAAATGTAAAAGTTTGGATGGATGGATGGATAGGTGGATGGATGTTTGTTACTCTTTCACGCCCGAACGGCTGAACGGATCTGGATGAAATTTGGCATAGAGATAGATTATAGTCTGGAATAGCACATAGGCTACTTTTTATCCCGGTAAAATGTATGGTTCCCGTGGGATAGATGTTTTAATTTTTCATACTTTTTATCGCGGGTAACACCGCCGGGCGCAGCTAGTGTTCTCATAAGTCAGTCCATGGTCTTTTCGTCAACTTAGTACAACTCATAAAATCATCATGTCAGCCCAAAAAGAGTTATTCTGATTGAAACAAATGCAGTTACTATGAAATTCAAAAGCCTGCTCTTATGCTACTTCTATGATGTTTAATGGATAACGAAATCCATAGAAAGACTGGCTGAATTGTTAATATTACCTGGTACCATTTACTGTAACACAATATTAGGGAGCGGTTAGGGCAATGTTCTTTAACTTGCGTAGTAACTTTATTGTTTGTTAACCTTTATGTTCAACAAACACGCAATGTAACCGTTGTTTGGTAACCTTCCATATTCCCATGCGGCTACCCCATATCCTAGTTTGTGTATCGATCAAGTTTCGTTCCCAGTGGGCCAAGTTGTGTGACTAATCCTTAATCTCCCGGGAATAAGAATGTATATAGGTAGGTAAGCAATGATAGCCAAGTTGGTAGAACGCTCGCCTCGGTAACGAAATTCAAAGGATAAAAACCCGGCTCGCACTTCTGGGATTTCTGGATTTCATGTGCGGATCTCATTTTTAACCATGATTATCATTCGCTCGTGCGTCGGAGAGCACGTAAATCCGTCAGTACTTCGTTTGATCTCTCTCCGGTTGCAATCAGACTATGAGAGAGAAGAAAGAGAGAGTGCACCTGCGCTTGCACACACTCTCGTGCACTATAATATCTCCTGCGCAAATGGCTAGTCTCTGTTGGGGTTAGCTTTCGTGACCGAAATTCGGTCATGAAGTTATACCACGCTAAGTTTTATCACAATCCGTTAAGTACTTTTCAATGTACAAACGCGACAACCAATGTATATAAAATAATATGAGATGATAATAGTCGGATAAACAGGACATAAACATTTTACATATTGATTTGTTATATTGACGCGAATACTACACATTGAAATAAAACCAATTTTACGGATTCTATCACAGTGTCTTGAAGTCTTGCAATGGTACACAACATCTGAATGTGAGGGTACCTAGTTTTAAGTATGTCACTAGGACGTCTAACACTTCAGTCCTCCCGTGACCATGGTCGGGAATGAAAAAAAAAACATAAAATAAACGCGATAAATTCGTATAATTCGTTTTATTTCAATAAAAAAAAGTAATCATTAAAATTTGGTTTCCAAGCACGTAGACACTTACTAGTCTAGCCTTCGGGCGTCGTCTGGAGTTATCGTTCAAATTTGATCTTTATTCATACTCTTATTACAAGATATATTTGCTTATGGTATTCATGTATTATAAAGGACCAGGCCCTACATTTGTTCTGTACGGTACCTACGTGGCTTGTATGGTTAACACGTCAGTTATTGTGTGAGGTCAATAAACTCATTGTTTTTCTCTTTCTGGAAGTCACAAGGTCGTATGCCTATAAATTCTCATCTGAGAGATGTGTGCATCATTCACACAAAACTCAATTTAGGTTATTTTCGGGTAAGTACCTACAAACGTTGTCTCGCACCTCTGGGGATTTCGGATTTTCCTGTGCGAATCTTATTTTCAACTAGCTGTTGCCCGCGACTTCGTTCGCGTGGTATTTAAGAAAGACACAACCGTTGGCAACAGCCTGCTCGCGCGTTCTGAGCCCGCGGGACGCATTTCAGGTTGTTGCTATCAAACTTAATCAGGCGCAACGCTACAATATTGGTTTTTTTTTTTTCGTGTCCGATGTTGATGTCGCTCCCGACGAGCTTTCCGACGGAAACTTTTTGAAAAAAGCATTTGATATTATCGAAGATAATCAAATTCGGATCTTTGTATAGCGATTGCGGTAATACAGTTCGGAAGTTTTCGATTCCGTTTTCGATATCGATTTCGAATGGTTTAAAATAACGCCGCTGGGGCCGAATTCCAACACGATGTAGTAAAAGTATTGTAGAGGCAACAGGCGAAACTCTACAACGTTCTATTAACCTGGCGCAGGACGGAAGCAAATGGAGACAAGTCATATATGGTCACGATCCTCTTTAGAGATACTTACGTAGAGTAGTAAATGTCACGATACGACTTCGATAGTCGTGCAAGCTGCATTCAATATACTATGACTAATTTGTTTGCCTTCACCGTACAGCTAATAATAATAATTATATATACATACAAATAAATAAAATTGGAGTGTTTATTTGTAATATTGAAATAACCGCTATTTACTAAGTGCATTTGGATGTATACACGGTACCTATACCAAAACAATTTTTTCTACAATTTTTGTCTGTCTGTCTGTCTGTTTGTTCCGGCTAATCTCTGAAATGGCTGGACCGATTTTGACGGGACTTTCATTGGCAGATAGCTGATGTAACAAGGAGTAACTTAGGTTACTTTTATTTTAGAAAAAAAATAGGATCTCACGAAAAAAAATTAAAACCAATGTTGCAGCGCAGCGCCTGATTAAGTTTGATAGCAACAACCTGCAATGCGACCCGCGGGCTCAGAATAGGCGAGCAGGCTGTTGTCAACGGTTGTCTTTGTTAAATACCACGCGGACGAAGTCGCGGGCAACAGCTAGTACATACTATAAGTCTACTTAAACATAACATGCACCTAACTAATACATAGGCAATATGTATAAGATGATAATATCTCTGATTTTTTCTTACTCGTGCTGCGTAGACGCATTAAAATACACCGATTTATGAATCACGTTTGACTCACGGAGTGAGGCAGACCTCGAATGTCTGGGATTACCAAACAACAAGTGGCAACTCGGCAGCAGGATACTTGAAAGCGTTGAAGTTTATTTTGAATATGTTATCAAACGAGTAACAGCTAAGATGGATTCTGGTTCCACAAACAAAGGAGACTCTTGTTTCTTAGATTAAAATCTCGATTCGGACATTAAAGAATCCGAAGTTCACATGCGAGTTTAAATTTCAACTACACACACTATGCCCCGATGGAATCGTCAGGGTCTTGTATATATGTTACGTGCTCCGAAAACCCTAATAGCGCGTTTCAGAATTGTATGAAGAATCGTCAATTGTTCTGAATGTCGTCTGTAGCGCCATCTGTGTATCTTGTGACGAGGTTGAAGAAGGTCGGTAAAAATTCGTTTACGACAAAAGAAAAAATCGTTGGGAAAACTATGCAGTCTTAAAGAACCTAATTAGTGTTGGAATAAATGTGCACGAGGCTAGTGTTGTAAACCATGGCCTAAATCGGACTCTCACTTTGAACGGAGGCCCGTTCAGAACAGTTGCCTACTGATCTATTGGTATTAGAGCATTCAGTGGTTCGTATAGTTTAACATAACTGCACCTGTATTTAGGTTTAGCATATTGAGAATTTAAAGTTTAACTTCTTCTTTTCCAAATTCATTTGGGCTCTGCTTCCATTTTGCACTAATTCGGCTGATTACAGATTTCTTGTAAGATACAGAGTTGCTCTCGAAGACCTGATTAGTAGGACTTTAGGGAACCTCATATATTAAACTCCACTAGTCAGTCATACGAAAATGTAACTTTTGAGCAACTGCAATCCAAATTTGGAATGGCAAAGTGTAATCGAAATGGCCATTTGTAGAGCCTACAAATAACCATTAACTATACTTCCCATTGCTCAATACATCGTCATGTTCCTATAAACGATGCTATAAATATACTCTATAAATTCCCCGTGACCCGATTCCGGCCGCTATTCATGGTTAAAATGCAAGCGGCGCTTTGAAAACCGTTGACCTGTTTTGGATTATGTTTGAATGGACTTTGATTCTGTTTGGAAATGTAGAATATTAATTTCAATAAATTATTTTTAGATTTAAAATCTTTCTACTACCCTCTTTACACTCTCCTGAAGGATTATTTGAAACCGTTCGAAATCGACATCGGAAAAGAAATCGGAAACTACCGAGCTGGATTACCGCAATCGCTATTAAAATTTCCGAATTCGATTATCTTCGATGTATCTTGATGACAATACCAAATTGTTTTTTCAAAAAGTGTCCGCGGTATAGCGGTTTCTGTCTGCCCTCCAAAACCTAAATAGCGTGAAGTCTACTAATGCGATTGAGGGATAAATATGTACGTGGAAGGACTTTTTTTAAATATTGAAAATGTATTGAAATTATCAACGAAAGCCGCAGATTCAAACCCTCCGCATGCACCTCTGAGATTTCTGGATTTCATGCGCGAATCACATGTTCAATCACATTTATCCGTTGTGAATGCAGTTCCTATGGAGAAGAACGGGCAAGAAACTCCATGGTAGCTCTTTTCAAAAAGATCCGTTATAATTTTGAGCAGTACATTGTTATGGGTATGTGAAAACAATGTAGGAACAGCTAGGCAGACTTAAGCAGCTGGTCAAAAGAAATTACTAACTCTAAGTATATAATTACAAGTTAATGGCTACATGGTTCGAACATTTACGTTTGGTTTTGGTAGTTTGCCAGTCGAAAGTCAACAGGTACCTTCTAGGCAAGTATGCTCCATCGTAGATCTCATCGTCACTTACCATCAGGTGAGATCGAGATCAAATATTTGCCTATAATGTAATAAAAAAAAAAAGACATGTCCACGGTTTAAAGCTATCGACTTCGTTACATCCATGCGTTATGCATTCATGGTTTTTAATAACAGCAGTTAGTTTTAACTGAGGCATCGTTCGATACGCCAGAGGGCGCACCGTTATCTTATCTGAATAACTTGGTGTACCATCGCGCGGCGCTAATCAATACAACTGTCGGTTTATCTGTTAGATAGTTATCATATTACTGCCAGTGAGGAGAGTATGTTATTTACTTAATGTTCAATTACTTACTTTTTGTAAAAGTAGCTTAATTTTTTAAATAAATACACATCGCCATACGAACACACCAACTATACGGTCCCATATTAAGCAACGCTTGTGTTATGGGTACCGTACAATGGACTGAAGAACTCAGTATATAATACTTATATACATATTAAACATCCATGACTCGAGTACAAACATTCGTGCTCATCACACAGAGCTTGTCCCTACCAGGATTCGAACCCGGGGCCCTCGGCGCAGAAAGCAGAGCAACTACCACTGCGCTAATCAGGCCGTCTTATTAATTTCTTAAATTTACGCGAATACTACACATTGAAATAAAACATATTTTAAGGATTCTATCGCGTTTGTATTATGCCATTGAAATTAATAAACATCTTAATTTCAATAGGGAGGATGGCTGGGTGCTACCACCAATTTGGGATCCAGTAGTAAATATCATTAAATCCAAAACCAAGCGCACCATTGCAAGACCACAAAACGCTGTGAGCTCTTTCTGTGTAGATCGGACCACGAGCAACAACTAAATATGAGGGTATCCCGGTCAAACCATGCCACTAGGATGTCAACCATCTCAGTCCCCCCCGTGACCATGGTTGCTGCTATAGCACGGGAACGAAAAAATCATAATATAAAACCCTTAAATTAGTTTTATTTCAATCATAGCGGAATCCCACTATCCCACTAATATTATAAATGTGAAAGTTTAGATGGATGGATGTTTGTTACTCAATCACACCAGAACGGCTGAACGGATCTGAATGAAATTTGCCACAGGTATAGATTATAGTCAGGAATAGCACATAGGCTTTTGATCCCGTTAAAATGTATGGTTCCCGTAGGATAGATTTGTTTGATGAATTTTTCATAGCGCAAAGGATCGACATGATTTTTTGCATAGGAAGTAGTAGTTTAGGGGTCAGAAAATGACATGGGGACATTCGTTTTAATCGCGGGTAACACCGCGGGGCGCAGCTAGTGTTAATATAAATGAACAAACCTCATTTGTTGTACTCAAACTTATTAGCAACACAATGAAATAGGCCGACGACAATAAAAATAAGTATTTAGTGAGTATTTATATACCTATTAGAACCCAGATTAAGATAACGAGTTAATTCGGATCCACCGCCGTCTCAGCCAGTGGCGATTGGCGAGTGTGCCAAATAGTCTGTCACCAGGCATGCGGGGAAATTTGTAATTGTCCATCAATTACCTATGTCGTCAGACGGCACACGATCATCACGAAATGTGTCACAGAGCTTCTTAAATCTTAAGCTTGTAATTAATCTGTGATAGTCAGTAGTGGTAGTAATCGGAAGATGAAGTGGAGAACGGCCCCCCACAAGGTGGACTGATGACATCACACGCGTCGCAGGAAGCCGGTGGATGCGAGTGGCGGAGGACCGGGATGTGTGGAAGTCGTTGGGGGAGGCCTATGTCCAGCAGTGGACGTCTATCGGCTGATAGATGCCAATATGATTTTATGTATCCCTAGTATGAACTTAGACCTACAAGCAATATGGAACGGAGTGTCGTGAAAACAAAAGCAAGCCGACTTGTGTAGTACACTCGCATGCGTGTGTACTTCAGTACGAAATTCGCGTGTACCTCAGAAATTGGCTGTTTGTTTCCATTACTTAAGTAAAGAGCGCTATGCTATTAAAAAAAAAATAAAAAAAACCAATAACTATTGCTGACATCGTATTCGAATACTTAATAGTGAGCTGTCATAACAGCAAAATAATCTATGAAAAATGCTCTATATAATGTTATCTATGGTTTTCTCTCACTTCTCTATGTGCGCCTCCTTGGCATCGTTTGTTTTGAAAAGTGCTCTGAGTATTTAATTAAATTATAATTATATAAACCTCAAGAAGTCTATAATTTCCACACCAGGACCCATGGTATATTTACCAATAAGTGCTATCACTCGTCGCTGCGACTTTAGCTATGTGCGATAATCACATCTCTATAACTATTAGCCATATATAGCTGGTATAAGGAGTGGACTGCCGTCGTTAGATGTGGCCAGAGATCAAATCTGTAACCTGTCTACTACGACGGCGCGGGCGGCGCGGCTCTCGAACCACATATATTGAAATATAACTAAACTAACTGTTTACGTTCCCGACGTTTCGGCTGCTTTACAGCTACCATGGTCACGGGAGGACTGAGGTGGATGATGTCCTAGTGTCATAGTTTGACACGGGATACCCTCATATTTAGTTATTGCTTGCGGTTCGATTTACGCAGAAAGTGCTCACAGTGTCTTGAGGTCTTCAAGCGCACCATTGCAACCAACATAAAGCTGGAGCTTTCTAAATTTGCGAATCTATGAACACAAATTAACAACTTGTACGCCTGTGCGATTCCTTAACCAAATTATACAATTTTCCTAAAAGCTATAAAACTGTCACGACTTCGATGCCATCATCACTCCATTGCGAGTCAACTGTGTAAATAAACTTGGGAGCCAAGTTTTGAATAAGCAGTTAAGAAAGTCACGCACGCGTGGCATTGAAACATTGAGTACCTATCAGTGGGTAATAGTCCTGCTTTCTGTACCGAGGAACCTGGGTTCTAATCCTGGTAGGCACAAACTGTGTGTGATGAGCACGAATTTTTGTACCCAAGTCATGGATGTTTAATATCTATATAAGTAATATATAATGGGCTCGCTTACAGTCCATTGTACGGTACCCATAATACAATCGCTGCTTAGTGTGGGACCGTATAGTTGGTGTGTTCGTCTGGCGATATTTATTATTATTATTATTATTATTTATAACTGTATAGGATTTCTTTATAAATCGTTTTCCATGTCATTAATTTATTATTTACAATGAATCTAATCGTTATTTTAGCATACGTCTGTTGCTCACAATTAGTTACTTGTCAAGTCGGATAAACAACGTTAACGATCAAAGAGTGTGCGTTGTTTCTACCAGTGTCTGTTTATTTGCGCGATTGTATCTCGAAAACAGGCCTATTGGATGCTCTGGGCATCGTCGAGTGGAGATCAACGCTCTATAATGTTACTGATGTATATTTTAGTATGCTATTTTTGGTATAAGTGTTACGGTATGATTTCAAGACGGATGCGGTACAGGAATGTGCATAGCAGGGCTCTATATCCGGTCAAAGGTTGCCGCCCATATATCAATCTGCCACCGGATAATCTTCTCCTCGACTCGAAATGTTAATAATGCTTTGCATGAAACTATGCATTACAACGCAAACTAATATATATCTATACACATAAATAAGATTGGAGTGTCTGTTTGTAATATTAAAATAACCGCTTTTTACTAAGTGCATTTGGATGTATACACGTTACCTATACCGAAACAACATTTTTTACAATTTTTGTCTGTCTGTCTGTCTGTCTGTCTATCTGTCTGTCCGTCTGTCTGTCTGTCTGTTTGTTCCGGCTAATCTCTGTAATGGCTGGACCGATTTTGACGGGACTTTCACCGGCAGATAGCTGATGTAACAAGGAGTAACTTAGGCTACTTTTATTTTAGAAAAAAAAATAGGACTCACGAAAAAAAAATGAAAAACAATGTTGAAGCGCAGCGCCTGATTAAGTTTGATAGCAACACCTGCAATGCTTCCCGCTGGCTCAGAACGTGCGAGCAGGCTGTTGCCAACGGCTGAGTCGTTGTTAAATACCACGCGGACGAAGTCGCGGGAAACAGCTAGTATTATATATAACTTTATTGAGCATAAGTAAGGCACAGAAATAATATATGAGAGAGAAAAGAAGGAACACACTGCTCAAAATTACCGCAAGCTGAAATTACTTGCAGACAACCATTGGATGGGGAGAACTTGTGGCAGTTAGCGGTATACATTGCATGAGCTCGCCCTCAATCCATTATAAGGTACCCATAATACAAGCGCTGCTAAGTGTGGGACCGTATAGTTGGCGTGTTCGTCTGGTGATATTATAAAAACAATGTCTCACTGCCGACGAGAGAATGGGGCGAGGACCATCTATAACCCCTGTGCTTACGTTGCGCAAAATATTCAAACGCCACGATGTCAACGAGCTGTTGATCAGCTGTAACCGCGCGGTGTCGTGCACACCTCAAAGGCCCTTAACATATGCCTGCATTACATTGGCGACGAGGTGATGACGCATGGTGGCGGCATTCGGCACCACCGATCTGATGCCGAGCTGATATGTGTGCGGCAACCTTCAACTTCAAAAGCAGTTCGAGATTCAATCGTGGATGCCACCATGACAAGCCATACAGTTTGCAACCCATATTGTTTCCTATACCAGCTGTATTATACATCCATCAGTGAATAACAAGAAAACACCATGTATATAACGCTCGTGTACAGCATCCTTGATCTCAACACACATCTTGACCTTGACAATCATCGATCCAGACAAACAACTTGGAACAGTGGTGTCTTATCGAAAACTGATTATACAAGTGAACTGGGATGTTGAGGGTGGGAACAACCCCCTGTACGCCGCCCGTTGCTACCCCCTGTATAAATATTCAGGCGTTGAGTAAGGGAACACAGTGCCAAGATTTTGGGGGGGGGGGGGGCTAAAGTGAGGGTTAAGCAAGAACGAGTGTTGTATGAAAATGGTTCTGTATGGTAATTTATTTCATTAATTTCTGTTTGGGTATGCTCTACACTTTTTTTTTATTCTGATTAATTCGTTTTCAATTCCAAGACAATTTAGAGTTAATTGTTAAGAGATCATGCTCTCGGTGTATCCGTTTGACACCAATGATCCTGGCTTTCAGTGGTAAAAGTTGTGAGAGTGTGTGGTTGACCAAATCACGATATAAAAGGGTGGATCCATAAAACTCTACATAAATTATACTCTATACGCATCTCTACCGCCATCTACCGTTCGTATAAAAGCACTCAGGTAATAAAGTTGGTTCAAGTCAAGTTGGTTGGTTCAAGGGGTTTAAGGTTGTAAAGGTGATAAAGTTGATTCAAGTCTCTATCTATCAATATATATTATTAAATTTTCTGATCACAGCGTACTTACTGAATGCTCTATATGTACGTACAAAAGACCTCAAACCCCACAAAGTTATATTTCCGGCAGCTTAAAACTCATTTGTTGTCGTGTAAAAATTAATAGACTTGAAAGATGAGTCACAAAAATAGAAACAGTCACGCACAATAATATTTCAACCGCTTAACATTTAGTAACCACAAATTGGACTCTATGTTTCAACGTTTTAAGTATGACACTGCAACGTCTCGCCGTGGCTGGATGACACATTGTTGATGGTCATTTGTGTGTTGTGTGTGCTATTTTCATATTGTCATTGACATAATTATGTCATCGAAAAACGAACGAATAAACCAGCGTTTAATGTGTTCAGGACGGTTTTATAAAGTGTTTTAGATGAAATTGGGTCCCTACGAGGTTGTCAATTATTGTATTTTAATATTAAGTATAGCTCTAACTCGCTGTCAGATGTAGCCATTAGTAGATAAAAATTGTACTATAAGACAGGCGAGAGAAAGAATGTATACGGCCAATACTGAAGATATCAATTTTTTTAGTTTTTTTCTTTTTTAAAAGTCGTTGTGCTACATAAAAACTCAAATAACATAATAAAGGCATCAAATATTTTTTGATTTGTTGTTTTTAATGATTTTAAAGACGAATAAAAAAAATACTTAATACTGGCTGGTGATATCAGATTCCATCTTTCGCGTAGTTCATTTTGCTGCTAGTATTTTTGCACACAACCACGGAATAACACGGCATTTTAAAAAAAGCTAGAGCTCCGATACTGACGTGCAGTTGCAGTCGACTGACGGCGAAAACTCTATGTTAGCCTAATATTGGCCAATTGTGTGCGCAAGCCCACCGCTTTCATAACATATCTCCTCTCATATATCTGTGGTATTACGTTACCGACGTTTCAGCTGCTATACAGCGATAATCGCCACGGCAGGACCAGTGACGAGACCTGTGACCATGGTTGCAGTAAAGCAGCTGAAACATCGGGAACGAAAAAACATAAAACAAAAGCGATAACATCCGGAAAAAATATTTTTATTTCAATTTGTAGTGCTCGCTTAAATACACGAAATCATTATGATATATTTATAAATCATTACTTTTATATTCATCTCGGGTCATTACTTACAACGATAAAAAGGGGTCCCTGGATGCATTATCTATGATAGGGTCCTTACGGCACGGAATCCTAAAAAGCGTAACCGCGATTCATCTACATTCATACCCATAAGGCCATGTGATGATTTAGTATTAAAATAAGTTTTCCATAATATAATATAATTTCCTCACGACTTTTCCTTCACAGTAATTTTCGTTTCGGTCAAGGTCGGGCGAAAGCTTTTACTGAAATTCGTTGTAACGCTTAACAATCATTTAGGCCAGGGATTCCCAACGTGGTCATATAGGTTTCCCGGGGACCGATATAATCGTAAACGGATTTTAGGGGTCGACGAGGTCTAAAAATCGACCCCTATTAATTAACACAAGTTCGTATTTGAAACTTTCAAGATACTGTATAAGTTGTATTACGTATACCAACTTGTTATAAGTTGACTAATATTTTAGTAGGAAGTATCATAGTTGTATATTTAAAAAACTCAACAAGTCGATAAGCGTGCACAAGTTCGTACAAGATGAAATTATTATTTCGTATCAATAGAAAAAAAACTAGAGATAGGATTTTTCAATTAATTTGATTATATGGGTCTGAGGTATGATCATTTTGGAAAAAAGGTCTCTTGCCCAAACTAGTTTGAGAATCCCTGATTTAGGCCAATTAATTATTTTCTTCGTTATCTCAGTAGGTACTTATGTTTGCGTAATCGCAAATGGTTTTCATACTCACGCCTGTATCCGATCGGAGTAGGCAGAGACCGCTGATTGCCATATGCTACGATACTGGCATACCATTTTCGCTTCATCCACATTCATACATCTCATACACTTCCACTGGTTGAAGGTGCTACTAACTCCCCTTACTGGAATAGACCATTTATCTGGTCGTGAAAGTTTCTCCTTGGGGGGGGGGGCCCTCCGTCACTACCACTAATTTTTGCCCACAAATTTTTTTTTAGGTTGGCATCGGCTACAAAATAGTGCCATTTTTGCCAGTATCGAGTATTACTTGATAATTGTTATAAAATTATAAGTACCCATCTGTTGATAATGAATGCTAGTATGTCGATGTTGATGATGATGGCGAAATGAATAGCCCCTAGCAGTAAAGCTGTTGATATTTTACTGAAAATTTACCGGACATCTTGGGAGAACTTGAAAAGGCAAGTTAGGTAAGTATACTATTTTATTTCAATTTCCTTCACTCATGTTCTTCAATTTCAATTTCCTTCATGCACGCTTATAAACACAGAATGGTAAATATTCCACTAATATTAACCATTACTAATATAGGAAACACATTTTTGGGAAATAAAACAAAATTGACAACTTTCCGCCATAAAGTCCAGCCATCACTCTCTTAACATGGCCAAAAGGCCAACACCAAACCAATCGTAAATGTTTTACTATAGAAAACTAAAAAGCGAATGTCAGCACAGATTATATAAGGTAATAGCTTTCCCGCGCATTTGGAAAACTCTGCATAAGGTGCAGAATGCAAAGATTTATAGATACCCAATGTAATAGTCATGAATACAGCTATATAGTCATTATATGCATGATTATTGGCATTTATTTGATGTTTGCAATAATAATTTACAACTCCTAGTAATAATTTGTAACCCAAATCAACAGAGTAAAAAAAAGTCAACAAAATTGATAAGCCATAGCGAATAAAAAGAATCCATTTTCAATTTAAATTTCGCGGCCGGAACACGAACTACTTGCTGTTTTCCACCAAATCCCAGAGCAGGAGTAAGTACGTATATATTTATACCTCGACTATCCACAGATAAGATAGCGAAAGCTGTATATTTAAATAGAAAAACAAAATTACCTTAACCGAACGACTTTAACACCAAAACACATCCATTTGATCACTTCCTTCGTTTCATCACATGCACCACAAAACTGTATTAACTAAATGTCGTCATAAAACTAGCTGTCACGGCCGACGGCCGCCAGTAAATTTGTCACCGAAATCCTAGATTCTTTGCGAAACGCGTACACACCAATGCACTATTTTTAAACATTATACCATTGATAAAAGAACGACTGACGATTCACTTTTTAAAATTTCGAACATTTTTGTTTTTAAGAACACCATGAGTGTCGATGATTTTTAAGCGAGCGAATAGTGTTTTATTTTTAAATATTTTAGCGGACGGCCGGGTGAACGCGGCGGCGTAAAGCGCTCGCTCGGAATTCGTATTTATATAGGTTAGATTCGTTTGGTTATGGGCGCCACGCACACATGCGCAATGTTGCGCTGACGGTGCCAAAGATTATGAAAGTTTCAGACTGAAAAAAGCTTGGCGCGTAAAACTTGAAATGGCACCAGATATTATGGTAAATATGTGTATTATATGATTCATAGTCGTTCATAATATAAATATTTTTCTTTACTACTATTGTATAAGAGGTAAAATTTGGGATTTTATTAGTTACTTTGGATGTAAGTGGTAATCTCAGGATCTATAAAAAAAATATGGATGCGATTCTGAAAAATTATTTCACTGATAGCTACATTATCCCTAAGCGCTTTAGACTACGTTTCATCCAGCTACCGCAGGTAGAGCCGCAGGCATATATAATGATATCTCTAAAAAAAAAAACTTTAACAAATTAAAAAAACCCAGCCGTTTCATAAAATAGAAGTCCATCCGTTAAAAATGCGGATACTAAAACGGATGATTGAAGAGTCAACCTAACTAGGAGTCACCTAATCAGGAATTAGTTCAGTCACCAGGATTTATCTAACTAGGAGTCCCATAGGAAGAACTAGAAGTTACCTAACTGTGAGCCACAAATGAAGGAGTTATCTAAATATGTGTCACCTAACAAGGAGTCACCTAACTAAGTGTCCCATTACAAGAAGTCACCTAACTAAGTATCCCATAACAAGAAGTCACTTAACTATGTGTCCCATAACAAGAAATCAACGAACAAGAAGTCGCCTAACAAGAAGTCACCGAACAAGAAGTCACCTAACAAGAAGTCACCGAACAAGGAGTCACCTAACTAGGTGTTGCCTAACTTATTTTAAACTTGGGCTAAAAAGAACCTTACATAATGTGTACGTGCCGGTAAAATAAGAGTTAAGTGCGTAAACCTTCTGCTCCGTGTAGCTTCATTTGCTGCTCTATGTCCCTCAACGCACATCGCTACCAAACGCTACAGTCTTGTAGCAGACTTAGCGGCGTTTACGTAGATCAGGGCGTCAGGTCTGTTAACAATTGACGCACCATCACATGGCAATGGCAACGTGATCGACACTTTTTTTTTTTTAATTTTTATTTGGCATCACCATAGGTATTTTGCCAGTGTCAAGTAATATATTTTTTTCTGTTTTCGAGCATATGAACAGGCCCAAAGGCTAGGCTCAAGTTAAATACCCCCCATCCCTCAATCAGTAAAGTGATGGATACTTTACCGAAAGATTTTTCATGGATTTTTTGTGAGAAACTGAAAAGCCATGTTTCGTCACTCTGTTTCAATTACCTACACTTGTGCACTTTACCGAACCCATAATGGTTAATATTCCACTTATATCACTCACTATAACTCGCAGGAACACTAGTTTTAGAAATTAAAACACAACTGACACCATGATTTTTCCGTTTCCCGCCAAAAAGTCTGATCGACACTTTTCATAGTTTTCATTTTTTTTTTTTTTAATTTCTTTATTTAGAACTATGGTTTCCATCCCATTTTATTAACAATACAGATTTTAAAAAGACTCTTTGACGGGAAGTTGAACCGTGAGGCTGTCAATTTTATTTTTATATCCAAAAAAAATGTGTTCCTTATTAAATTATATATATTATATCATGTGTTACATTAACCATAGTGTTTTCATAAACGTGCACTAGTAAAGAATTGAAACAAAATAGTAAAAAACTCGACATTTCAAGTTCTCCCAAGATGTCTGGTAAATCTCCAGTAAAGTATCCACAGCTTCACTGATCATTGTCGATATCCTCATTGTTGTCAGGGGTACTTATTATAATAATTCCAGCCCTTTTTTATGTCCCCCTGCTGGGCACGGGCCTCCCCTAAATGCGAGGGGGGGTTTAGGCGATGGTCCACCACGCTGGCCCAGTGCGGGTTGGCAGACTTCACACATCTTTCGAGGGGTTCTCTCAGACATGCAGGTTTCCTCACGATGTTTTCCTTCACCGTTTTAGCAAGTGATAATCTTGGTTGGAAATGAGATTCGCACATGAAAAATCCCAGAGGTGCGAGCCGGGGTTTGAACCTGCAATCCTCGTTACCGAGGCAAGCGTTCTACCAACTTGGCTATCATTGCTTTTTTGGGGTGGGGTACTTATTATTTTATAACAATTATCAAGAAATGTTTGCCAGTGTCCATTACACTGGCAAGGATAAAAAATCATCAAAATTATAAATCAAAATTAATCCATGTTTTTGCACAAAAATTAAGACTAATCAATACTTTATACTTAATATTATAAATGTGAAAGTTTGGATAGATGGATGGATGTTTGTTACCCAATCATGCCAGAACGGCTGAACAGATCTAGATGAAATTTGGCACAGAGATAGGTTATAGTCTGAAATATCACATAGGCTTTTTATCCCGGTAAAATGTATGGTTCCCGTGGGATATATTTGTTTCAATTTTTCATAGCGCAAAGGATCGACATGATTTTTTGCGCGGGTAACACCGCAAGGCGCAGCTAGTAGTTATATAAAGCTGTCATCTTTTAGGATGGTCACAATTTAAAGCTTATTTTTCATGCAGTCTAACACCCTATTGGCCCTTCCCCTATTACATCGGAAGCAAATACCATCAGCGAAACGTGGATGCCTTGCAGTGCACCGCTACCAGGGCCCCAAGTCTGCTAACACAATCGACTCATAATCGAACAGCAACCGCATAGTAACTGTCACTTTTGACAGATATCCCATACCATATCTGTCAAAACTGACTGTTACTATGCGGTTGCTGTTCGATTATTCCATACAATATTTTCACTGATATTGTATGGGATATCTGTTAAAAGTGACAGCTACTATGCGTTTGATGTTCGATTATGAATCGATTGTGTTAGCAGAGCAGACTTGGGGCCCTGCCCCTTCGGCGATTACAGGCGTGATGGTGTCAAGTCTTTCACCTTCAGTAACTCCCTGACCTTCACTCTAATAGGGTCGACTGCAATTTAATCTGCATTATACATGGTGTCAGGGGCATGGTAACGAAAACTTTGGGTGAAGGTTACACGTAATGCCTATAATATCCTCCATTCTATCGTCGGTCGACAAGACGCACAGACAAGTGTCATCCGTACACTGTTGACATTCTTTCGGTACGTACTAAGCGTTTTGCTTCTACTTTCATCGTGCGAACCGCCAAGGAATGAAACACGCTTCCGGCGTCTTTGTTCCCCGTTGACTTCGATCTGGGTGTTTTCAAGTCGATAGTGAACAGGTACTTTCTAGGCAATTATGCTCCTGTAGATCTCATCGTCACTTACCATCAGGTGAGATCGAGATCAAATACTTGCCTATAATGTTATAAAAAAAAAATCTTAAGTAATAGGTGCCAATTTTGTTAATTTTAAGCGCGCAATGTTTTGTAAACCTCGCGGCCACAACACAACGGCTCCGTGCGATACCCGACTCGTGTGAGTGGTACGCGCGCTCGAGCGTATTCAGTTTTAATTTACATTGCAGTTTTAGGCCCAAATTAGTAATTATAGGTGTTTTATTTATAATCACGTTGAGATTAATTGCCCATTATAATTTCAAGCTAAAATCGATTCCATGGTGTCTGTTTACGTTACAAAGTCACTTGCACCCCGTATAACTCACAACTCAGAGGACGCAACAAATCACAATAATTTGTGATAAGATTACCCGTCACTGAATTATACATCATTTATCTTTTATACTTAGCTTGCGCTTAGCCATATTCTGAGTGCATACATACATTCTACCAATGGCTTCTTAGGAGTACTTATGCTCTATAACTTTTGACAGTATTTATATTTATTCTGTTCCCAAAAATCACAGGGAAAGCACTCAATAAATTGTATTGTCTCAGTGTATGCTTAATTTATATTCTTGAGATATTTAAAACTTTTTATCCCTAACAATGAAGAGATTCCCAAAAAGACAATCAATTAAGAAAAGGTCACGTGAACTAAGACAAACTATTATTATTATAGAATAAATGAATTAATATTTTGTCATGTCTCTCACCACACGGGCTATACCCGGATCTTTGGAAGGCTTGCGCGGGGCAATGGGTCCAACACGTTGGAACACTGCCCTTTTTTAGAATTCTAATGTTGTGTTAGCCACCTGCTGAAAATGGTAGCATAAACAGCGAATTGACCTCAGCAGGCGGAGGAACTACTGCAGGAATATGGAAAGATAATTGGGACTGCGGATTGAGGTTTGGATGGACATGAGATAGGACGGGACGGATTGGAGTTTTTAATGTATATATTATTATTCTAGCTAGTATCCAATAAACAGCAGCAACGACAGTCTCCGTCACTCTTAATAACAATCTCATAAACAAACTATTAAAATTTATCGCTGTATCTATGAACTTTTATAACTCGCATACTGTCCATCGATTTACGAATAAAATGTAAATCATAAACAAGGATGGAGCTTCAAAGTGTTTTTTTTTATGGAATGTGGGAAATATTTTTAAATAGAGATCGAAGCTTTGATTGTAACGAAAAGCCCAAGTTTCATTACAAACTGGGCATTGGTTAAGTCTACATTTTTTCGGTTGTCTTTCAGATATTAATATTATACTGACAGACGACGTTCGTCCATTCTATTTGCAGAACAAAGTCGATTAAAAGCTATTGTTTATGCATTATTAATGTACGCGCGGCACAGATTTTATGTTGCGGTTATCCCATTTCACACCCGCCAGTAGGGTGCTTTACCTATCCTATGTTTTTTATGGACAGTCCGGACTATTGAATAATAATAATAAATATCCCCAGAAGAACACACCAAACGTTTTTATTTTTTTATTTTTTTTTTACATTATAGGCAAGTATTTGATCTCGATCTCACCTGGTAAGTGACGATAAGATCTACGATGGAGCATACTTGCCTAGGTAGGAAGGCGGCAGTTGATAGAGCCGCTACATTCACTAGGCACATGCAGCGCAACTGATCTGACCCGCCATCCATGAATGGCAACACCGAACATCATGCCGGAACACGGCTAGGCCGCTTGGCGACATGGCTTTGTTCAGTGGGTGGTGACTAGCCACGGCCGAAGCCTACCACCAGTAAGTAATATTATGGGAACTGTACAGTTTACTGGCGATCAAATACACATCAATGACTCGGGTACATTCGTGCTCATCACGCAAAGATTGCCTCAGACGGGATTTGTATCCGGGGCTCTCGGTACAGAAAGCAGCGTCTCTATCAACTGTACCAATCGGGTAACTCTTGGCTGAAAATATTTTAATACATACAGCCAAGATTTATTAAAGTAATCGGTAAGATTTAATGCTCTACATGTCTCTAGTGGATTCCTTTACATCAGGGATTCCCAAAGTGGTCAATATCGATCTCAAGGGGTCGTCAAAAATAGTTGGGAATCCCTGCTGTATATGATTTCAAGAGAATTGGTAATAGTATATAATTTCAAGTATTAAAGCCATAGATCGTTACGCCTGAAGGGGTGGGCAGGTAGGTGCAATGTAATGCACCCACATTTCACCTTAATTATTATAATAATTTAGTCCTAATGTAATAGACAGTTATACTGGCCACACTCCCCTCAATACGAGGGGTATTGGAACAAATTCCACTGAAAATCCCTGAGCAAAAATCGTGAAAACTAAAATAAACGCCATCTAGTGAAACATGGTGAAACCATCTGAGTTTTATACAAGCATGTATGTGGGTAGCTTGGTGATTCATTGCAGAATGTATAGATGGCACTAAATTTAACTAAAGAAATTAAGTAATTTTGACGTAATTGAGTGATTTTGTAACATTGAGTAGGGTTGGAAATAAAAACCGGCCAAGTACGTGAAGGGTCACATAGAGGTAGGGTTCTGTAGCTATATCAATGACGTAAACTTATCATTATTAAGTAGGTACTTATAGTCCCTATCGGTAAACCGAAGCCATGAACTAGAAACATGTGTATTTGCGATTGATTAGGTAGGTATTGCCAATTTTTTTAGGGTTCCGTACCAAAATTGAAGTAACGAAAACTTCATGCTGTGACTATATGTTCGAGTTAACGGTGCAATCTCGCGGGAATAACTCTATAGCTTGACCCTTGGCCCTTGACTTACATAATAATCTAAGTGCTTATTCTGTAGGTACTCCATACTAGTGGGTACTTAACTTAGTTAACATATTAAGATATTTCTTTACTGTTGTTTAGTCGTTAGTGCAACTCGCGAAGAAAGGCCATTTTGGAGGCTTGGAGGCTTCACATTTCGTAACGGGGATTTAATCTATACATCTATACATATAAATAAAATTGGAGTGTCTGTTTGTAATATTAAAATAATCGCTTTTTACTAAGTGCATTTGGATGTATACACGTTACCTATATCGAAACAACATTTTTTACAATTTTTGTCTGTCTGTCTGTCTGTCTGTCTGTCCGTCTGTCTGTCTGTCTGTCTGTCTGTCTGTCTGTCTGTCTGTCTGTTTGTTCCGGGTAATCTCTGAAATGGCTGGATCTCTTGGATCTCTCGAAAAAAAATTAAAACCAATGTTGCAGCGCTGCGCCTGATTAAAGTTTTATAGCAACAATCTGCAATGCGTCCCGCGGGATCAGAACGCGAGCAGGCTGTTGCCAACGGCTGAGTCTTTGTTAAATACCACGCGGACGAAGTCGCGGGCAACAGCTAGTTATAAATATATATCAATGAAATGTATTCACGACATATTTAAATAAGTAAAAAAATAACAAGCTGTCTCGTACTTATTTGTCGAAGTGCGGCAGCCCGCACTGCGCTTAGATACATGGTTAGACTATAGCCTGAATCCCGAATCGCACTTATGTCCTAAAATAGTAGATATTTGAAAAAGGCTAAGTCAGGGGTGGATAGAAGGTGAGAGGGGGGCATGCGGTTCAATTGCCTGCCCCCCCCCCCATGACTTGATAAATAAATAATAATCTATACATATAAATAAAATTGGAGTGTCTGTTTGTAATATTAAAATAACCGCTTTTTACTAAGTGCATTTGGATGTATACACGTTACCTATACCGAAACAACATTTTTAAAAATTTTTGTCTGTCTGTCTGTCTGTCTGTCCGTCTGTCTGTCTGTCCGTCTGTCTGTCTGTCTGTCTGTCTGTCTGTTTGTTCCGGGTAATCTCTGAAATGGCTTGACCGATTTTGACGGGAATTTCACTGACAGATAGCTGATGTAACAAGGAGTAACATAGGCTACTTTTATTTTAGAAAAAAAAATTGGATCTCTCGAAAAAAAATTAAAACCAATGTTGCAGCGCTGCGCCTGCTTAAAGTTTGATAGCAACAATCTGCAATGCGTCCCGCGGGATCAGAACGCGAGCAGGCTGTTGCCAACGGTTGAGACGTTGTTAAATACCACGCGGACGAAGTCGCGGGCAACAGCTAGTAAGTAATAAAGTTACTTAGAGTAATCATTTTTCATAGTGCCTTTGCAACTTGCATCCTCCTTTCTTTTTGAGTGGGTAAATCCTGGATAGCTGGATACCCGGAGGGATACTTCCCTAGGGGAGGTAAGTGGGCTATGGAGGACTTCTAACCACACGGTGGCCACACCGTGATGCAACCACAGATTATCTAATAATTCCTCCGAACAGAAATTTCACTCCGCAGAAACATTTAAATAAATTGCGACCCTTGCTACGAAGCAATAAAGTGCATTTGCGCTCGCACAACACTGCAGTTTATGCGGTTTTTTTAATTATAATTACGTAACTATATGCGCTTCTTCTTTTATCGCGTAACTGCATCTCTTGCAAGTGTTGCAGCCCGGACCGCCGGGGTACAGGGCGCTGCTGCTGGTATTTATAGCAGTTAGATTGACAAGTGACGTAAGCCTGATGCAACCCACCAGAATTTCACCCCCTCACGGCTTTTTACGGGTTACAGGTTACGTAGCCCGTAAAAAGCCGTCACCATCTTATTCAGTACCTATGAAGACCTGCAGTCAGAATAAAACGTTTATTTTTCCCTTTTGGTTTAATGTTTTACTATATCACAAAAATGTACCATAAAAGAACTGCATAAAGCCATAAACAGCATTGTACTAAAAGGAATATTCAATACAATGAGTGAACGAGTCCGCTCAGTGTTTTCTTTGACCTAAAACATTACCGGTGGCATTGCAGTGCGTACCTACGGAATGGTCTGCAATCTGCAATGCGCAACATTGAAACTAGCACCAGAATATACAAGCTGTAGTGTACCCCGGCCTACCTATCAACCTAATACTTATACCACACTTATACGAAAGTATACGATTCGCCAAAAAATAATTTCGCTCCTTGCAAGCGAACTACCACAATGAAAAAATATAAAAGCGATTTTGTCGACCAAATAACACGCGCAAACAAGAAAAAAACGCACAGATAACGCCGCTTCCTAAATCCACAATCATTATTTTGCGATTTTACGACCGAAATGAAGCAATAGAATCAATGAAAAGACAATTTACATTAGAATTAACGCGCAGAAATGTCACATTTGGCGCGTAAACGTCAAACGTCAGTCCACCATCTTGTGCAAGCTTATTGGCGCATTTAGTAGGGTTGTTTCGGCGGGGAAGCAACGGATGTATACCCGTCCTTATCTAACTCCGTTACACGATACGGAAATATGTGAGCAGTGTTAAGTTTTGTACGGAGTTCCGCATGCGGGCATAGTCGGTGGGGTAGTTATTGATTTTTCAAGGAGTTTGCGGCAGTCGCCCAACACGCCGGTGCCCAGCGCGAAAAACACTGGCAAGTCGCGCTCGCGTTTTTTAAACAAACATTTATTCTTTATTCCAAATTCAATTTTAAATACAAAAATAGAATTCGGTTATTACCGTTAGCTTTCATTGTTGAATTGTGTGCAGAGTTCAGTGCTGGGAAACTCATTTCGTAAGTAAAGCTGTTTAGTCACTTTTTTTTTATTTCAAGGTACCCATTACTAGATACTTTGCCTACCACTTTAATCTGGATTTATGCGTCGGAGGCTATTGTCACCTCCGCAATGGTATTTGTCATTTGGTCCGCTGAAAAAACGGTGTTAATTGGGCACGTTTTGTTGTTACCTTTTAATTGATATCAGCTGTTAGGCACGCCCGTTTACATAAACTCGGTTGTATTTAAAAATAATTCGCCTTGACACGTAATTTATGGACAAACGAAAAAGTTAAATTCATAAACAATAACTCACCAGTTTTCCCAGCGCAATGTTTGGCCGGAACAGTTTGTTTCGTGCCACCGTATGATGAACATTCATTTTTGTTTATTTTCATTAATTCTTTTTTAATACCAAATCTAATGGCACGTTCAAATCACCCGAACGTCAGTCGTCCACTGATTTAATCTCAATGATGCATATACATTACTTGGTGTATAGGAACCGGTATATTGAACATTGAAGAGATAGAGCAATGTATAGCGAAGTGGCACATCTTATGGGATGGCTGATGACGTCATGGTGGTGGCGTCAGATGTCCTTGTTCACGTCCCTTCTATACCGAGACCGGATCATTAGTTTTATAACGCAATTATGTTTAGATTACCACATGATATTACTTTAATGGATAATATGATCTACATTATAGAAGGCGTAAACTATTAAGGTCACATTCCCGTAAAAAGTTATCAAATTATTTGAAATTTTAAAAATAATTCTACGTACTAAGTGCGCGTCGAAACGAGACCAGCTCGCTTACAAAATGCCTGTTAAAATATTTTACACAATTTTTGTTACACCTTATATAAGGTCTAACAGAAACTGTGTAAAATTTTAACAGAGAATTCAGTAACTTATATGGTTTACGTTGATGTATTATATTTGTGTTGAAGAGGTTTGTTTTTAAACGATTTTTTTAAACAATACGAACCAGTAGCGTTTAGCTGTGGTCTCATTTTAAAATTGCTGATATTTTTATTTATCTATCGGGGATTTTTTTTATCACGTACTGATGGACCTGTTAAAATATTACACCTTATATAAAACTGGGTTTATTTAACGGTTAGAAATCGTTTTTGTTGTTCAAATAATTATCTATAGAGTTCGATCGTTGAACAAGATGACTCTACGTATCAAAAACAAGAACTCTAATTAACCAAATCAGCCGAGTTTTAAAGGCTGTGAACTCTACTATATTTCTGAAGAAAGAGCCTACTTGGTCCCATCACTATGCCTTATCTTATAACTAAACCAGAATTCATATCACCTGCAAAGGAAACCATAGTGCCCTGATTTTTTGAAACTACATTTTTCAATTAAACACAGTTGAAAACCAACTCTCTGATAACAGCTATCAAACGAAACCGCGTTGATATCTCTATCTGCTGTTTGGAGACGAAGGTGTCAAAACTCATCACTCCATCTCTACGTTGCGTTGGAGGGTAAAGACTCACACGTTTGTTCTGCAGATAAATATTGTACTTAATAATTAAGCGTATTAATTAATAAGCCATTATGCTGTTATACAAAAAAAATAAAATAAAAATACAATAAAATGATCACAGGTTTATTATAAGCATTAAAATGTATGTCAGAATAGTTGTTGACCAAATTTAAATCGCCATAGATCCAAAATGGCCATTCGAAATGAAAAATGATAGGAGAAAAATGAACTTTGGGGTCGAGTCACCTTCGTCCGTAGGAGAATTAAATACCCCCGAGATACCCTACACGTGCCCCTGGGTGGTGCCAACTAGGTGACAACTCTACTGGTGGTAGGCTTCGGCCGTGGTTAGTCACCACCCACTGAACAAAGCCATGTCGCCAAGCGGCCTAGCCGTGTTCCGGCATGATGTTCGGTGTTGCCATTCATGGATGGCGGGTCAGATCAGTTGCGCTGCATGTGCCTAGTGAATGTAGCGTCTCGATTTACTGCCGCCTTCCTACCTAGGCAAGTATGCTCCATCGTAGATCTCGTCATCACTTACCATCAGGTGAGATCGAGATCAAATACTTACTTGCCTATAAAGTAAAATGTAATGACAATTTGTAAGTGCCCCCGTAGGCCTATACGAAATAAATGATTTGACTTTGACTTTGACTTTGAATAATAAAAAAATAAAAAAACCTAAAGATGATTTTCAAATACCTATTCAATAACACTATAATACCTACTTAATCTTATCTCGTTGATAATACCCTATTTAACATTGGTTTGTTGACTTTATTTTTCAAAATGGCGTCTGTTTGTGGCAATATTGAATTTTGATTGCTGTCATGTCTTTAGTGACACTTCACGATTAAGACAAATAGATTGACGTAGAAATCATCAAAATCGGCGCACGCGTTTGGTCTCTAGAACGCCACAAAGTAACAAACATACATACACACATGGGCTGATAGACACATTACCCCCCGTTTGCGTCGCGCTGTCGGGTAAAAAATAAATTCTACAAATGGTTAGCACGCTAATTATGACGTCATGAAAGTTAAGCTGCAATCACTCAACGTGACAAGCGTGTCCAAGTTATGGCATTTGACCTTTTGCCTCACGAATTAATTGAGTAATGGTATGTTTAAGTAACTCAAAATACTATGTCGCCAGACGACCACACCAACTCAAAGTCAAAGTCAAGTCTCATTTCGTATAGGCCTACGGGGGCACTTACAAAAAGTCATTAATATTTTTTTCTTAACTCTACAACCGGATCGGAGCGCGACCTCATCTGAGAAGATCCGGCAAGAAACTCAGCGGGCTTGTATTTTTTTAAATCCATTATTTTTACACAAAAAAATAAAAAAGTAAGCTCCAGTGTGTTGCACTATACGGTCCCACACTAAGCAACGCTTGTATTCTGGGTACCGTACAATGGACTGAGGGCGAACTGTAAATAATACTTATATAGATATTAAACATCCATGACTCGGGTGCAAACATTCATGGTCATCGCACAAAGCTTGTCCCTACCAAGATTCGAACCCTGGGCACTCGGCGCAGAAAGCAAGGTCACTACCAACTGCGCTAATCAGGTCATCGAACTACATGGATTTTTTTTTTGTTTCAATACAAAATTTATAAACATAACAATTGTTAACAAAGTACTTCAGTCCTAAGTCATGAGGGGGGGTTGTGGTTTCCCCCCCCCCCTGCCTGCTTATTGGCTAAATAGATAGAAGGCAAGTTAGTAAATATATTTTTCATATAAATTGATTTATTCAACTGTGGATCATTGACCAGCTACTTGAATATCGTGGTATCAATTCGGAAAGTCATCACAATTAGTCATCGTCCAACGCAGACTTTTAAGATCTATCGGCATCCCATCATAATAAAACAAGCTTTTACCGGCGTGGTACTTATACCAAATGATGTAATGATCTTGATTCGATGACAGCTTGGCTAGTGGCGCATCAACACATTTATATTTTCTTATATATATTACTAGCTGTTACACGCGACTTCGTCTGCGTTTTTAAAGTTTTTATACCTTGTTACATCAGATATCTGCCAGTGAAAGTCCCGTCAAAACCGGTCTAGCCATTTCAGAGATTAGCCGAAACCAACAGATAGACACAGACAAAAATGCTAAAAAAAAAAATTTTTTGGTATATGTACCGTTTATACATCCAAATGGCCTTAGTAAAGATCGGTTATTTTAATATTACAAACAGACACTTCAATTTTATTTATATGTATGTATAGATGATCGCCCGACAAACATACCAACTGCACAGTACCAAACTAAGCAACGCTTGTATTCTGGTTACCATATCAATGGACTGGGGGCGATCCCAGAATATCATTTCCTATATATATAGGACCAGAATCAGAATATATTTTTTCATGTAAACCATTAAGAGCACGTCAAGTGCGAGCTAACCGTATACTTTATAGTCTACGGTATTTAGACATTTTGTATGGAGAATTGAGAAGCACCTCTATAGGGGACGGTATTTAAATCTTTCAATACTCCATAAAAAATGTCTAGATACGGTATACTATAAAGTATACGGTTTGCTTTCGAATAATCTCGCACTTGGCGTACAGTACTTATGAAACGTCAAAATAGCTACAAAATGCTAAGCTACAACTTTACCACCCGTTCGGAATGCCGTTCCTATGGAGAAGAACGAGCAAGAAATGGCAGGGCCCGTAGCACTTGCTGATCCGGCACTGCCAGTAGGTACATATGCGTTTTGCCGTGGGTTTGAATACTTGACATCAGCAACGAAGCTACCAATTCCTTATAATCATTAATCCATTCAAGGAATCCGTTTTAGAATAGTCGTAATTTGATCTCACGTAACGTTAATGAAGTTCGCTTTAAAGATATTGTTTATACATCCACCAATTTATTTTATGGCGATGAGTTTCTTTATTTTATTACAAAGTGCATGCGCAACTATTCCGACGGAGAATACAGTTGTAAAAAATCAGGATAGCAAGCGAGACGCTCTGGCAATCAGCCAAGGTCTTTGAAGGAGAGAGGGCTTTGTTTTTAATATTTAACACTAGCTGCGCCCCGCAGTGTTACCCGCGATTAAAAAAGTACGCTCCTTTCCTCTATGTCCTTTTCTGTAAATCTTGTTGATCCTTTGCTCTATGTAAAATTCAAACAAATCTATTCCACGGGAACCATACATTTTACCGGGATAAAACATAGCACTATAATATCCCCTGCATAGTTGACTAGTCTCCATTGTGATGGGCTGCCATTACCAAATTCTGTCAGGAGAACACCTACTATCATTACAATTTATACACCATCATGCCTTTAATCCTTCATGGGGGTAGACAGAGACGCCCGCAGTGACCCACATTTCGCTGATGGTATTTTGGTCCCATAGGGGGCGAGCCTATTGCCATGATACCGAGCACCTTTCTCCTCAATATAAGAAGTTTAGGGCAATATCCACCACGTTGGCCAAGTACTTGGAGCACACAACTTTTGACAGACGTGAAGGTTTCCTCACGATGTTTGCCTTCACCGAACAGCTAGTTATAATTATTATTGAAGCTGACATTTGCACATGAAAATCTGGAAATCCCAGAGGTGCAAACCGGGGCTGCACCCTGCACACCTTGTTACCAAGGCAAACGTTCTACCAACTTGGCTACGATAAATATAAATAATAATAATACCAGCCATTTTTAATTTTCCACTGCTGTGCACGGGTCCCCTCAATTCGAAGGGAATTAGGCCATAGTCTACAATGCTGGCCCAGTGCGGGTTGGCGGACTTCACACATCTTTCGAGGGGTTCTCTCAGATATGCAAGTTTCCTCATGACATTTAGCAAGTGATAATCGTGGTTGAAAATGAGATTCACACATGAAATTAAATCCCAGAGGTGCGAGCCGGGGTTTGAACTTACGATCCGTTACCGAGGCAAGCATTCTACCAACTTAGCTATGACTGCTTGCTACAATGATATCTTCTTATTTTTGTGTCTTGTAACAATGTACCTTCAATTCCAGCAGCGAATGCGCCAGCAGCCCAGCAGCAGTAGGGCGTGAATCCGAGCCCCCCCCCGCAGCACCGGCCCAGTGGCGTGCCCAGATGATCGGCTCATTCTGGAACTTGTGCCGAGCGTGCCCTTCCATGCCCGTCGATAAGGTAAGAACCTCCTGTATATACGACGAGAAGACCAAATTATCTGAGAGAGCAGTATCCCTCCTTTCCGTGCTTCGAATCCTGGTAGGGACAAAGTTTGTGTGATGAGCACTATGAACGTTTGGACCTAAGTCATATGGATGTTTAATATCTACAGAATTATATCAAAATCATTGGAAATATTTTAAACTATGACTTTCCAAGATTCTGATTTATTTTAGGACCATTAATTTTTTTTATTAAAAATTGGTTATTTCAAACACAACCTGTGTTATATGTGTATTATATATTAATCTTTAATCAATCGATTTCTCGATCATGTATTTTTTTTATACATATTTATTTCTTTTAACCAAAAAAGAGGTTTACAGAGATTCTTTACATTGCAGTTACTAATTTTAAAAATAATAATGAAAATTTAACCTTTCGATTCGACGAATGGTCGAGTGAAACCGTTCAGCTACGCAGTCGTATCAAATCTTCGATTCTACGAATGTACGAAAGATATTTACGAATCGCGGAAAAATATTATTGAATTGATTTGGTTACCTATCATAAAGTAAGTCCATCCGTTAGTTGAGAACAACGCGGTACACGTAAATTTAATTAAAAGCGTGATTGAGGGGCCGTCGTAATCACGAGGACCCAAGTTCGATTCCCACCCTGGCTATTAAACTATCGTCGTGAGCTCTTATAGTACAAGCTTCGGCTTAGCCGGAGAGGCTAACAAGACTACTAAAGTAATGTGTTTAGTTTTACCATGCCCTAGGTTGATTGATCGATCGATTGACCTAATAGCTGGCAAAAATATTCCTAGACCCAACGACGGTCTAGGCTTCATATTGATTATCCCAGAAGCCGTATTAGCGTCGTGAAAATTACCACTACTTTCGGCCAACGGGGTCGATGTACGATAAACGTGTTAGAAACTCGCTCTCCTTCCCTCGGGCAATCAAGCTTGGTACTCTAGTTTTTGGGTAATGTTTTCCGTAATATATTATGTACACTTATGGCCTGGAATGTTTTTGTTAATGGAATTAAAGTCCATTTAAGTTTTATTTCTGTATACTTTCAATTGTCAATCTTCATATAATTTGAAATAAAACTTATTTTGCAGTTTTTATCGCGTGTATTTTATGTTTTTACGTGCCAGTACTCCCGCGACTTATCGCGTTTATTCAGTCCAGGACTGGAACGTAAAAACATAAAATAAACGCGATAAAATATGTAAAAAAAGGTTTATTTCAATGTGCAGTTTTCGCGTAAATATCAGAAATCAATATTTATATAATTTTTAATTTTTTTACTAGTTAATTTTTAGTATATACAAAAAATGTTAATCCTCATGACTAATTAATGTTATGTTAGCCACCTGCTAGGGTCACCTGCTGAAAATTAAATTAAATTACATTATTATTATGAATAAAACCTAGTCGTCTATTATTTCTGTAAAACTAGCCGTGTTACTAGTAAATATTCAGCATTATTTAAACGGCAATAATGGACGAACGATATCTAATACGTGTTTGTCTCTGAGGCGACATTCTGGCGTCCACTGCCTATTTCAGTGGATCTCAACATTGCATTAATTCCCCCGGGGCGTTAAGTTATGTGTGATATGAAAACGTGAGTAGTATTATCAGTCCATTTACGTCATACTAACGTCTATTTTAGCGTGGCGGACTGCAAAGACAGTAAAACATGTGCTTTATTCGTATATAAAGTATGTACCTACCTATTGTATAAAAAGTTTTTGTTGAGAAGTTGTACTACTTTTTACGGTACCTAACTTAGAAGTCTGAAGACTTCGAACTACTATAAGTTCGACGCCCTTTCAATTTTCTCTCCGGACCTAAAAACTTATAAGTCATCCCTGTTTTTCTAAGAGCCTTCGCACATTGCAGGCTTCTAGGCAGTTCTGATCAACTGATGGCTGATTAGACTTTTAATAACCATCGGCCATCAGCATATTAAAATCCAATCAAACTAACGGCTGATGAAATGTGTGAGGTGAGCGAGGGCTTTAAAATATTGTCAAATATAATTGATATTCTGAATGATCTCCAGACAAACACACCAACTATACGGTCCCATACTAAGCAACGCTTGTATTATGGGTACAATACAATGGGCGGAGGGTGAACTAAGTATATAATAGCGGCGTTTTCCCTGAAAGAAAACGCATATTAAACTACTTACCTTATTCGAAGCTTATATAGTGAGATAGGCACTTCCGGTTTCCCGTCGTCTTTGTTCCTATTGGCCTACACGTTCGTGGTTCGGGCGGACGTGACGTCACATCATCGGGCAGTGGAGTGAGTGCGGCAGAGCTCGCTACAATTTTGCTCATTGCGTTGAAACGCCAGGCAGCCTTAAAAAGTAAGCTTCGAATAAGGTAAGTAGTTTAATATGCGTTTTCTTTCAGGGAAAACGCCGCTATTAAACCACTAGACCGTTATTCGAAGCTTATATAGTGAGACGTGTTTGTTATCGCCTGGTGATGTCTGTATGCATAAGACGCCAATGTGAACGTGCTGAAAGTTAGTTGTAATAAGGTGCAATTGTAAATTAAAGGCATTGTGGAAATATAAAATGATCATTATATTTCTAAACATATTAGGCACCCATATAAAGATAAAAGTAATTATGCCCTTATTTTGCTATGTCAATCACATACGTTCAATTTTAATTGTTAAACACATATAGTAGGTAGTACTCAATAACTTAGACATATCGGTATACACTCAACACAGAGGTCTAAATAATCTGGTAATACTGGATTGTATACGTTAAGGCGTGATCTTGACCTTGCGCTTATAAACTGTTTAAATGTTTCGAACGCCAACTTCCTCATGCTAGGATATTATTCAATTGGCAATTATTCACCTAATTAGTTGACGCACCTGCGGATCTAACACTAAGCGGTGTTGCTACTATATTTGTTTCTTTAAATATAGTTTTAAACCATCCAGCAATTACAGTCCGAAGAGCAGACTTCGTTTGACCTTGTGTTGCGACAATTGAATTGTGCGTTTGTCTCCTCTCACCTATCAGAGAAATTGTCTTTTCGATCCAATAAACGAGATCAAGATTTCGATTCGAATGATTGATTAACAATTTTCAACCAGATTGTTGATTATCATAACTGTCCGTTTTCGAACCAAATACTGGCCAAAAGACTATAGAATCACTGTATCGAATACAATGTGTATGATCTACTCTTAACTACATTAAATCGTGTATACGTCGCCCTGAACACAATAAAAGCAGAATAGCTGTCACGTTGGGTCTGAAAGGAGTTATCGCTTTCAGCACGGTAATTAGTAAGAAAATTAACTAAATTAGTCAAATTAATAAATATTCCAGACAGGAGGCTTAGGATCTTTAGGATTGATAAGCGAAACAGATTTCACAACATGTTTCACCAACAACATGGGAACCTAA
Organism: Pheosia tremula; assembly: GCA_905333125.1. Taxonomy (NCBI): domain Eukaryota; kingdom Metazoa; phylum Arthropoda; class Insecta; order Lepidoptera; family Notodontidae; genus Pheosia; species Pheosia tremula. Next base: position 1,028,532 of record HG995420.1, read on the forward strand.
ATAGCTAGACTGATCAGTGTTACACAAAGTAGAACCGACAGATTTATGTAACATGTATTTAAGATAATTTATATATTAGATGTAAATCAGCTATGAATTTTGCCAAATCCGATGGCGATGGCTAACAGGCCTTATTTTTAATTTAGTAGACCAAGCAAGCCAGCTATTCCAAGCAACCTTGTATGTTTTTAATATGTCGGGGCGCCATGCAGATTTTACTAATACTAATTGACTCGGATTCCACGAGGTGAAATCCTCCGACCAACCCCATATTCCCAAAACATCCAAGGTCATGGTGTCTTACTAATGGAGGAGGCATCCACGTTTTATGTCCACTAGAACTCACCGAAGATTGCGGTGCGTGAATGGAGCCACCAAGGCTCGGCTTTCCAGAACACTCGCTGCCAGCGAGGAACCAAGATGAAGTATGTTCCCAGTGCTCGATTCAAATGCACGAGTATTTTGGGTATTAAAAAGGGTGGTGGAAATATCCACGCGATAGAATAGTTCAATTCGACGCTGAAAGCATCGTGTATCTCATCGCTTTCTTGTCGCTCTGATCCAGGGTCCTATTATTGGCGACAACGTATGGTCACGTGTGCAACGTGTGCTACATAAAGATCTACTATGGGCCAGCGCCACTTGGCAATTATCATTTTGGTGCAATCGGGTAGACTAGGCTACTCCTCGTGTGTTGTACATGCCCGGCAAATAATGAATTTTGATTTTATTTGATAATGGTCTAGCAGGGATAGAATTTTATAAGTTATATACATAAGCATCTGTGAGAGAGTGCCCCCCCCCCCCCCCCTCTATCGCATATAAGATACTACTGTCTTGTTGTCGCTTTGTATTAGGAGGGAACTGTAACTTATTTCTGCCGCATATCCTTCAAGGAAACGCAAGATTGCCCGCATTTCCTTTTGATTGCATTGCAATTGCTGCTCTTTCTTTGCCCATGCATCCGATATTGCCAGGTTGTTTAACTGCGCACCCCATGCCCGTGTCGGATGCATCTGCCGTCAAAAATTTCGTGGGAGCGGCATTGTGTAACATTCCTGGATGTTGACAATTTTGTATCCAACATCTCATATCGGCTAAAACCTCCAGGGACAGAAGGTGCATTGTTGTCATCATTTCGGGTAACGAACTCATGAAACGAAGGATCCTGCAATGATAGTCTCCCTGTTGAAACGACAAAACTCAATAGGCCTACTACTTTTTGTAGGTCCTTTATAGTAACCGCAGCTCGATCTATCGTTGCAGAAACTATTTTCATGAATTGGTCCGATTTATTTTTGGGGTGTGACAATTGATTGGGGAGTGACATTTGATTGTGCCAGGGTCCCAATGAAATCCTAAGAAAACGATGCTCTTTTGTGGCACGTTATTGACTTCTCCGTGTTGATTTGCCAAACTAAATACCAGAGGATCACTAACAGAGGTTTTAGATGTGTCTGTAATTATGGGGTCTTGATGCGCCAGAAGGTAATCGTTCAAGTAAACGACTGATCTTATTGCTTTCTCTCGCATAATCTGCGCAATCCAATTGGTGAGCATAGCAATCGTCTTTGGGGCAGAACTCCGACCGAACGGAAGGCAGGTCATTTCGTGTAGTTCTCCCTGGAAGATGAGGCGTAGGAACCTGCTGTAATTTTGCCCCTGGCAAAGTATGCCTGGGAGAGATCAACTTTGCACATCCAATCGTGAGGTTGCAGAAAATCAGGAATACTACAAATGTTTGCGGATACCTGTGTATCTTTATACCAGCTCGAAACTGGGTCAAGTCTTTGATGCTTGGCGGAGCCTCTATTGTGAGAAAGGGAATGGCCGCTTTTTCTGCTACAACGCTGGAAAGCGTAGGATCCACGACCTGGCCGCGAGCCTTGGTTATATGTTCCTCTCTGATGAGGATTGTGTCGAAAATGATTCTAAAATTCAGCTGCATGCTCTTGCGAAGAGCAATTATGTGCGCATCCTCCTCGTGAGGGAGGGTAATTATGCGTGTATCCTGCCCTCAAGGGAGGATAGTTACATGTGCCAGCTCCCCGCGAGGGAGGGTAATTATTTGTATAAAACCAGTAGCATAATGTTTTTGTAACTTGACGATTCATAAGTACTGTACAATAATGGTTTACGTGAATAAAAAATATTCTAATTCTGATTATATACTCTCCGCGAAAGATGATAGTTAAGTGTGCCACGTCCCCGCGAGGGACGGTAATTATGTGTATATACTCCCCGCGAGCGAGGATAGTTACATGTGCCAGCTTCCCGCGAGGGAGGGTAATTATGTGTATATCCTCTACGCGAAAGAGGATAGTTGAGTGTGCCACGTCCCCGCGAGGGGGGGTAATTATGTGTATATACTCCCCGTGTGGGAGGATAGTTACGTGTGCCACTTCCCTGCGAGGGAGGGTAGTTATGGTATAATGTACCACGCGATGGTACTTTATTTTGATAGTGCTGCTGCGAGACTTGCGCAGAAGGAGCACTTTGTTTTGCCACCGGCCAAAAGCCTTGCGTACGCCTTCGGCTTTCTCTAAAGCCGTTGTTAATTGTTCACCATGAAAAATATTAGAACATGAGGATGGGATTCTGTTAAGAGAAGCCTTTACCAAAGGGTCCTTAACAGATTTTAAAATAGCATCCCTTACGCAATTCTATACTTTCCGCCCTATGTCCGCAAACGAATTGTAACAAGTCTGCAGAGATTTTGTGAAATACACCGTTGATAAATATTTCTTCTACCTTCTTGCTCGGTGATTCATATTGCAATCACTCGACCTACCCCACAAAAAAAGATCACGAATGCTACCTTGTATTTCTTTTTGTTTTAAGACACAAAATATTATGGCTGCAAAAGCTTTGTCCATATATGTAAGATTACGGGAATTATCATAAAATTTAAGCCTTCATTCGTATCTAGGTTTGTAACCCCTGGACTATGGCTGTACATCCGAAGGTAATTTCAAAAAGGGGCCAGTCGTTTTAGCAATAGCAGGCTCTTTTAACTTAGCCTCATGTCAAACGTAATTCTGGTTGAGCGACATCGTCCCGGTATAAATCTCCACTAACACCCAAGCTAAGCGATACATTGGTTCGTGGCTGGTAGATGCACGGGACAATCGATATCCGCTCTTAATACGTTTGGAATTAATCACTAGAATATAATTCTTTTGTAGGTAGCTGAAAGAAAAGCGTTGCTAAAAATCTAAGGAAAATAAATAACCTTATGCAGGTTATCTAAAATAATTGCCAAATATAATAATTATGTAGGTAACTCAATTCATTCTTTCGTCATTATTGTAGGCCGTGAAAATAATTATTGCAGGTAGGTAAATAAAAGGATTCGTTAACACAGTTTCACATAATTAACCATTACCTACCTTAATCTGTCTAACGATCGTTATTCAAACACTAATCAAAGTAGGTACGACCAAAATTAGGAACACACAGTATATTTAACATAATCGAACGGCAAAAACCGTTAAATATTTAAAATTACTTACTGGTCCATTTCGTTGCTATATTGCGAACTTATTGGAGATCTCGAAGTATTGAAGTAATTATATGAATGTTAAAAACACATTAATAAATTAATTTAAGATAAAATGTATCTTACTTAAATGAAATATTTAAATATGACTAAAAAATTGCTTGTGGGCTGTTATGACCGCACAAGTGATCTTGACGGGAAACAAAACGCCAATGAGCAAAATTGTAGCGAGCTCTACCGCACTCACTCCACTGCCCGATGATGTGACGTCACGTCCGCCCGAACCACGAACGTGTAGGCCAATAGGAACAAAGACGACGGGAAACCGGAAGTGCCTATCTCACTATATAAGCTTCGAATAACGGTCTAGTGGTTTAATACTTATAATAGATATTAAGCATTCATGACTCGGTTACAAACATCCGCGCTCATCACACAAAGATTGTCCCTACCAGGATTCGAACCTGGGACACCCGGCACAGAGAGCAGGGTCACTACCAAACTACGCTAATCAGATCGTCAACGCTGATGACTGAATAGATTTAGAAGCATTTATTTTCTAGATAAACATTTAGCAACCAATGGTAACCGGTACATATAACTAGGTACATACCTGCTATCATCATGACATAACACACCAGTTAGACAGAGAGATCCAACAACATCTGTGCATACTCTTTCCCCAAACTGTCATATTACCTTTTGGCCCCTTCAAACTAAATCTGAATGAATGGGCGTAATAATACTTTGAGAGCCACTGTCCTGGTCCACTGACGTCATCCGTGTCGAATGTCGTCTGAAGGAATATTTACAGAACCCTTTCTAGTCTCTTGAGACTTTACTTTGCTTCAAGGAGATATTCTTTCTTCAAAATGGATGTCGTAAATAGTTACGACGGGTCTTGTAAACTAAAAAGCGGTGATGCTATAAAAATAGATTCGATTTATCTACTGGATCTGTATGTAAAATGTGAACCAAGTTGTTAGAACACTCGCCTTGGAAACGAGGGTCGCAGATTTAAACCCCGACTCGCACCTCTTGTATTTCTGGATTTCATATGCGAATCTCATTTTGAACAATGAATAATTCTTGCCTAGTAGAGCCGTAAACAGCAACCGCTGGGTAACTGTCACTTTTGACAGATATCCTATTCAATATCTGTCAAAAGTGATAGTTACTATGCGGTTGCTGTTCGATTATGAATCGATTGTGTTAGCAGACTTGGAGCCCTGATCTGTCTCCGATCGTGTCTGACTGCTGTCTGTCTGCCTGCTGACCGTTAGACTATGAGTGTTGGAACATTCACACACACTTATGCACTACAAGATCTCCTACGCAGTTGATTGGCTGACGTGACCGAATATCGGTCAGGACTATTGCTATGGTCAGTGTAAAGAAGCCTTTTACTTATTGGTGTTCCTTTACACTCGTTAAAATACCTTCAATACCCACAAAGAGCACTATAAGCAAACTAGCCTGTATGAACCAACCCCTCCCAAATTTCCCCTTTTACCTGTTAAAGTCACGCTACGAGCACCTCAAAGGCTTTTAGAAACTTAATAAAAATACCTTTTCATCTATTATATAACTCACAATGCGAAATAAAAAAATCAAGTATTCATATAACCTCACATCCCCCGAGTTTGAATCCTTTATAATGTTGGCCAATAAAATCGCGACTTGCGGCAATATGATTGGATGGTTATGTGTCGTTGCGATGCGGCGCCGCGTTCCCATTGGTCGGTTACATTAGGGTGACGACCTCGCCAGCGATTACCTTGAACTTCTGAACTGTACTTCAAAAGGTCGTTTTTGATGGATACTTACTTTCTATGTAACGATGTTATGACACCATGTATTCTATTTAATGGTAGAGACGTTAGTTTCGTTTTAGTGTTTTAGTTTTATTTAGTCAATTATTTTACAATGTCTATATTTTTTTTTCTTTTTCTTCGGAGAAGACTCACATATTCTAGTTTTAATTCATTTAATGGACTTATCTGATTGATAACGCCATCAACGGTCAATAGGAAGTTGAATATGGTACAAAAAGGAAGTCTCTACCTCATTACCTATAAAAAGCTAGAAATTGCACTCATTTCATGAATTAGATTTCCATCCCCAATTATCCAAACAAACTTACGTCTTTTATTTCTTATGAACCTGGTCTCAAAATGGACAGTATATGTTGCCATATTAAAGTTAGCTATATGAAAAACAAATTAAATAAACAATTTTCCCAGCATAATATCAACCTGTGTTTAGTAGATAACTCAGAAATGCGGAATTATACTTAATAAAACTCATCCACCAACTGGGCTGGCAACACAAAGGGCATTTTAATGTAGCAGCATGAAAATGAGTAAACAATGGTAGGAATACGACGGCTTTGCGTTCCGCCTGGGAGATGACAACTGGTGGAAAGGGTTATTGTTAAAGAAAAATATTACTTAATGACACAGCAATATGGACTTGGTGAGCAAACCAAAAAAAAGCACATCTGAAATAGCAATAATAGTGTATAATATTTTTACAGGGCTAACAGTAGGTTATAAAAATAACATTCACAAAAAAAATAACCAAATTATTAGCTACTGGTATACAGCTACTGGTATACAGCTACTGGTATACAGCTACTGGTATACAGCTACTGGTATACAGCTACTGGTATACATAAGCTACTGGTTCGCCTTGTCTTAAATAAATCAAACATAATTTAATGGATGGTTTTATACATCAACGTGATCCATATACATTACTGATTCATCTGTTTAAATATTTAACACTATTTTTGTTAAACCTTATATAAATCAACAAACTTTATGTGCCTAGTGAATGTAGCGTCTCGATCTACTGCCGCCTTCCTACCTAGGCAAGTATGCTCCATCGTAGATCTCATCATCACTTACCATCAGGTGAGATCGAGATCAAATACTTGCCTATAATGTAATAAAAAAAAAAAAAAAAAAAAAAACAAGGAAAGCAAAACTAAGTGGACGTTCTAGCAGAGTTTTGTTCGAACACCCCACACAAGGAATCTCTGTGCCGTGGAGACTACAATTCTAATATAAAATCTTTATTTAGTGTCTCGTGTTAGTTATACCATTCATAACTCAAATAAGGGTGGGCAGATTTTATGATCTTTGTTTTTTTTTCTAATAACAGAATAACTATTAAAACATGCCAATTCATTTTCTCATTCATTCGCTTGGTACGAAGTTCACAGGGACAACTAGTATCAAATATGTCCTAACTAACTGTAGCAAATAAAATAAATAATATCTTCGGAGATGGGGGTTGTTTTGACGTCAATACGACGTCTCAGAATTGGTTAGGTTCATGCAGAGGCATAAAATAAGATTTGGTTAGAGTTTATTTGACGGAGAGTTCTTTGCTCTCGAAGATGCAAATTGTTGTAGAGAATATTGTTGTTAGAAAGTCGAATATGATTATGTTCTGCGTAGATCAGACCGCAAGCAACAACTAAATATGAGAGTACCCCAGTACAAACTATGACACTAGGACGTCTAACACCTCAGTCCTCTCGTGACCATGGTTGATGTAAAGCAGCCGACGCGAAAAATATAAAATAAACGCGATAAAATCCTTAAAAATAAGTTTTGTTTCAATATTATCAGAAAGCTCACTGTCTAAATCTTAAGCATGCAACTTATTAACATAAGCAAGAAATTGCAACGTTAAGCCATGATGCCAGCAAGTAGCCAGTTGCCGGCCCAAAGTTCGTGGTAGGCAAGTATAGGACTTAGCGCATTGCAGATAATTCGGTCGGCTAAGTGATATAAAAGGGTCTTTCTTGCTAGCATAGTGAGCGTGAATAAATACTATTAGAATGCAGAGAGGGAGAATGCATTCTCCAAAGTTGTGCGAGCGAGAAGAGCATACTGCGATATACGAACATTTTAATCACTTCATTTTTTTGTGACTATTGGAGAGTTAATTTCTAGGACTTTGGCCGCCTATAGCACTCTACTACTTATAGTCATATAACCCTGGTATACATCAGGGATTCCCAAACTATGTTGGGAAGAGAGCGAGGGGCAAGAGGGTCTCTTGCCCCTCGCTTTTCCAAAATGAACTGATACCTCAGATCCCCAAAACCAAATTACTTTAAAAATCCTATCTCTAGTTTGTTTCCTATTGATACAAAATAATAATTTCATCTTGTAAGAACTTGTGCACGCTTTTCGACTTACTGAGATTTTAAAAGTATAACAATTATACGTACTACAAAAATAAGTCATTCTTATAACAAGTTGATACACGTAACACAACTTATACAGTGTCTTGAATGTTTCAAATAAGAACTTGTGTTAATTAATAGGGATCGATTTTTAGACCTCGTCGACCCCCAAAATCAGTTTTCGGTTGTGTCGACCTCTGGGAAACCGATATCTACCACTTTGAGAATCCCTGATCTACATGGTGTGCAAAGAAGTCTCCGAGGTTTGACCTTCGGAGAGACAACAATTGACGCGCAATACGTGACGCTCAACAGCACGCGACAAATGTTCCGTGACGTCACGCAACACGATGAACTACATGTTGCTCGATAATTGTATCCTAATTTGCGCAGTTGGTAGTGACCCTGCTTTCTGTGCTGAGGGTCCCGGGTTCGAATCCTGGTAGGGGTAAACTTTGTGTGATGTGCACGAACGGTTGTAACCAAGTCAAGGATGTTTACTATCTATATAATGGGTTCGCCACCAGTCCGTAGTACGGTACCCATAATACAAGTGGTGCCTAGTGTGGGACCGTATAGTTGGTGTGTTCGTCTGGCAGCATTTTTTTTTATTATTTATTCATGAGTACATGGTTTAATGGTCTTGGAAATGGAGCTTTACTGTTTCTTAAGCTCAGTATTTGGACACCAGGACACCAAATCTTGTATCTATTGGCGCACAACTGTGTTAATATTTTCATACATACGGCTATATGAATAGAGCTTATAATTCCTAAACTAAACACGGCCAAGTTATTCTCAACGCAAAGTAATGTGTACTCACCCCAAGATTATTTTATAATAATATTTGTACCCCAATTGTGGGCCATTAATTTCGGCAATCGGGCAATAGCTCACTGAAATCCATACCAAAATAATAGGTATGTGCGAGTTAGATTTTTGAGCGCTAAGGGTTCCGTCAAGTGATTTATTTTATTTACGCGAATACTACACATTGAAATAAAACTAATTTTACGGATTTTATTGCGTTTATTTTATGTTTTAAGTTCCCTACGTTTCGGCTGCTTTACAGCAACTATGTTCACTGGAGGACTGAGATGTTAGACGTCCTAGTGTCATAGTTGGAACATACCTTCATATTTAGTTGTTGTTTGCGGTCCGATCTACGCGGAAAGTGCTCACAGAGTCTTGATGTCTTGCAATGGTGCGCTTGGTTTTGAATTTCATTATATCAATTACTGGATCCAAAGTCGGCGGTAGCGGTCCGGTATAGTTCTGAATTAACCTGAAAAGTGTGTGTAGAGGCACTTTAACCATGTTTTGCTTTGTTATTTTTAAACAGGTAGGTATATTTTCCGTCTTAAAATTACCATGAATAACAATATATCAATTGGAATAACTTCACCTACGCACATCAGCCGAAATGACCTAAACATATATCGAAAGGTTTTATTTATTTCTTAAGAACGGAACCCCATAAATCCAATCCTCCCCGGGACATTGAATCTTATCAGGGTGTACCATAAACCATAATTTACCGGACAATTTGTCGAGCCCCATGTTTTCGGGACACGCGCTATTGTCCTCGCCCGCAGCATGGACAACCTATTGTGAACAACTATTATTTAGTGAAATATGGGATACTTGTATAGTGCCCGCGAATTCGAACGCGTAGATTTTAAGAAATGTAACTTTTGTAAACATACCTAAATGTTAATGCTCAATACACATGATATTTCTGCGCTCACGCACACAAAATATAACAAAAAATAATATTTATAATACAAATCATCACGACTATTATCCCTGAAGAGGTAGGCAGAGGTGTACTGCGGTGCACCCACAATAAGGCGATGGTATATGATCCCAATGTAAAAGGGGGCGAGCCTATTGCTCTATACTGGGCATCCTCCTCAACATGAGAAGGATTTAGGCCATAGTCCACCGCGCCGGCCCAGGGCGGGGCTTGGTGAACTTCATACGACGACGGCAGACGAGGTTATTATAATTTGAAAATTAAATCGGTAATTATTGTTGAAAATTAGTTGCTATACTATGCTATCCACCGAAAGACGTCTACTGCTGGACATATGCCTCCCCCAATGACTTCCACACATCCGGTCCTCCGCCACTCACATCCACCGGTTTCCTGCTACGCGTGTGATATCATCGGTCCGCCTTGTGGGGGGCCGTCCTATACTACGTCTTTCGGTTCGTGGTCGCACTTCTAGAACCTTTCTACCTCAACGGCAATCGGTTCTGCGAGCTATGTGCCCTGCCCACTGCCACTTCAACTTTGAAGATTAGTTGCACACATGAAAATTTGAAAATCCCAGATTTGCAAGCTGGGATGCGTGCGAACCCAACACACCTTTGTTTTCAATGCAAGCGCGCGTTCTCCCAACTTATCTATCATCATAACCAACATGCTTAAGTAATACTAATGTTAAATGTTTAGCCAGAGTCACAGAGTACAGGGTAAAACTATTTTTACCATGACTGCGCTAGGGTTGCAAATGGTTCAATACCTGAAGCTCGCGCAACTTTTAAATCAAGTAATAACATAAGATAAGGTAAAATAAAAGCACCCCTGTTCTGTTGCCAAGCGCAAAGGCGACGCTTGCCAATATTTGCGATACTTGTATGTGTACATTGCCAACATTTGCCAGAGAAAATAAAACAATATCGAGTTGGTAGGGTCGTTCACCTTAAGTAGTGATAGCCAAGATGGTAGAACGCTTGCCTCTGTAACGAGGATTGCTGGTTCAAACCCCGGCTCGCATCTCTGGGATTTCTGGATTTCATGTACGAATCTCATTTTCAACCATGATTATCACCTTGCTAAACGGTGAAGGAAAACATCGCGAGGAAACCTGCATTTCTGAGAGAACCTCTCGAAAGAAGTGTGAAGTCCGCCAACCCGTACTGGGCCAGCGTGGTGGACTATGGCCTAATCATCCTCGCACTGAGGGGAGGCCCGTGCCCAGCAGTGGGACATTAAAATGGGCTGGTATTATAGGGTCGTTCACCTCGCGACGACAATGCGTATACGTAGTCTTATGGAGTCGTCTTACAAAGTAAAGCCAGGCCCGCTCGGCCCCACAGGCCGACTTGTTATCTGTACTAATATTATAAGGAGGTGAAGTTTGTTAGTTTGTATGTTTGTATGTAGGGGGTAATCTCCGGATTTACTGATCCAATTTTGAAAATTGTTTCGGATGCGCCGACTTCAAAATTGACTTTCGCATTGACCGAACTAAAGTTTGCACAGACCAAGTCCGTATCGTTTGGACTTCGCCGCGGACTGCAAAGTTAACGTCCATACGTCTCGCCCGACTTAAAGCTTTCACAGACCAAGTCGGTGTCGTGTGGACTTCGCCGCGGACTGCAAAGTTAACTTCCATACGTCTCGACTGACTTAATATCTGCCCAGACCACAGATCATGATCTGTGGCCCAGACCAAGTCATTTTTGCCCGGTTATTACAAATTGCCCTATTCAGCATCTACTTTATTTAATCTTGAAGGCGATGTAGAAATCTGAAGGTAGATCTAGGTACTTGCCATCGTAGTTAAACAACCACTCACTAGATGGAGCTATATTCCGCGCATGGCACTGACAGTTGAGTCTGAAAAGAGAATTGACCGAAGGTTGGGGTTAGTGGCCTATGGGGCGACCCCGTCCAAATACTGGACTAATATTACATCGAAAAAAACTTTTTCGTTTTGGCTCTTTTTTATGTAACCATTCCATTATAACAACCAATTATGACATAGAAATACCTACCCTTATATTTTTATTGGCAAACACAACAACCCACGCCCATGGCGAGCCTACAATCCAAATATAAACTGCTTCGAAACGCCAGGCGAGCGGTCAGTGCGTGCGCCCCAGACTGTGGTATTGATCCCACCACCACCTGCCAGCTACCACTCCCACTCGCTCCACTTACTTGTAGTCGTCGGCCGTCGCCCCGCGGCACGAAACGACGTTCAATTAAAGAACATAAAACAAAAAACTATTAAAAATAAATCACCTGTCAAAATTTGGCGCGCAAACGTCAATTTTCGAAAAGTGTTCTACAGGCCAAATTTTTTAAATTGTATTTTTTATATTGCCGCGTTGCTAGTGCCGTGATTCGTGACAATCGAGACCGTTTTTGAGTGTTGAAAAAATTGTGTCGGTAGCGTTCAGTCATTTACAGATTAGTGGCAATGAAGTGACTCACGACTGACCCTGTTTCTGGATGCCAGACATTATCTCTATTACACCGTAACAATTTCACAATTATTGCGCGAAAGATCCTATTACAGTGGACGCTTGAAACGAACAACATTGTATATTAACTTTTAACAACATTGCTAATTAAAGAATATAAACAGATCTGCTTTCACCTACCAAGATAGTAAAAAAGGAAAATTATTATCAGCGGTCTATCGGATGCAAATTATCACGCCACTCTAGTCCCCTCTGGATAGAGTGAGATATCGATACTTACGTCTCATCTGGCATACTAACCCGATCGAGCGTAGGAGATTTTTCTTGTAACTACCTATGTCAGCTGACGGGCAGCCGCGTCGATAGTTGTTTTCCTATCGTGCGGGGGGAAATGCATGAAAATTTGCATATTAGCACGTCACAGGTAGCTAGACAGAAGGTATAGTGAGTCAGAGGTGGACGGCGCGCATGTGCGGCGCGGACGCGGCCAATCACGCTTATTGCGCGAACAATTTTCTAAATTCGAAAATACCGCGCTTGTGTCTTGTATACGAAACGATTCGAATTGAACTTTTTAAATTTTTAATCGAGAACTCTCGACGTTCGATTGATAGGAACGGTTTTTGTGTTCTGTGACTTGTGTTTTTTTTACTCATTTGTTGTTGTGAGATGGTGTGATTCAAGCTCTTTTGTAATATTTTTTATAATGGAACGAAGTGTGCTGGCGGAGTCGAGGCATGTTCAGTGGGCATCTGAAGTAAGTAATTTTAAGACGTTTTATAGCGCCCTCACTGTCGGATCCACTACCCAGAGAGAGATAGAGCTATAATGAAATGAGCCACGACTGAGGCCTCTTTTTGTCTTAATGCCGCTCTCTCTGTTCTTTGGTTGATCCGACCGTTTAGAAGCCTAGAAATATTTTTTTCTCACCCTCAACGGAGATTACAAGAACGGAGGCAGGAACCTACAACAGCAATTGCAATTCGAAAAAACGTGTAGCTTGGATAAATATTGGTGGGAAAAGTCCTTTGTCGTATCCTCCCGCTAGTGGGCACTGTGTTTATCTGTATGGTACAGTGAAGGAACCCTTGTAGGATAATAATAGGTACACCAATACAATTCTACTGAATATTTAATTACGATTCTGTTAATTATTAACCACTAGGTGCGCCCCGCGGTGTTACCCGCAATTAAAAAGTATGTCCTTTTCCTCTATGTCCTTTTCTGTAAATCATGTCGATCCTTTGCTGTATGAAAAATTAAAACAAATCTATCCCACGAGAACCATACATTTTACCGGGATAAAAAGTTGCCTATGTGCTATTCCAGACTATAATCTATCTCTGTGCCAAATTTCATCCTGATCCGTTCAGCCGTTCTGGCGTGATTGAGTAACAAACATCCATCCATCCATCCATCCATCTATATATATATATATATATATATATATTATATATTATATATTTATATATATAGTATATAGTATAGAAGTATAGATTATAAGAAATTGAAGGAATTAGTAGGTAGGTTGCATAGCTTTTTTAATTAGCTGAATAGCGGGCATATTTTTTGCTTCCCTAATGGAATTAGGTTTATTATTAGCGTGTGACTGAATTTTTCACGACCTTTAGGTTGGTTGGTGTTCGCGTGTAAAACCGCGGCTTCGCTTGTCTGAATAAGTTATATGAATGGTTATTTTTTTATGAGCACTTCACGCACACAGACACACTTATTAAATTATTGTCTGTGGTGGCCATTGTTTCTTTTTTTCACTTTTGTTTTATCTGCACACAATGGAATGATCTAGAGAGATTTGCATTTTAAGATATATTTCGAACGATTTTTTTCTTACTATATATATACGGACAAAAATGTACGTGCCTATTAATATATTTTATACCTACTATTGAAAAACAATAGACATTTCAAGGCTTTTTCAATTAATATCACTTAAAAGAACCCAATAGCGTTCGCTGAAAAATAAAAAAATATAAATAGATTTGTCTATTGCTAAATAGTGCGTTCACTCTTGCTACAATACTTGAAAGCGAGATAATCAACCAATCTTGACGAAACACAGACACATCTCTTTCGCAAGTCAGTTAAGATCGATTATTGAGTTGTGCTAATCTTGCATTGGATCGAAATGAAGGCAAACATTAGCATCGAGGTTTTTGACTCTACAAAGGAATAGTAGTACTATTACTACTCTATGTAGGTACTACTAACTAAATAACTTTTTCGCAAAATATTAGGTCCAAGCTAGGGACTGTTGACCTTAACCTAACTATGACAAGTATCATAATTACTAAAGAATAATAATATCGCCAGACAAACTAAGCGACGCTTGTATTATGGGTACTCTACAATGGACTGGGGCGATTCCTGTATATAATTACCTTGTAGCGACCTCTTCAATCTCGCCACTAGATACACAGATGGCGCTGCAGACGGACATTCAGAACAATTGACAATTCTCCATACAATCCTGAAACGCGCTATAAGAGTTTTCTAAGAACGCAACATATATACAAGATTCCGAAAATAACCGTCGGGGCATAGCGGCTGACGCATACCACCCGCTTGGCTGGATGATCTTTCCTTTCCGCTAAAACTTGTATGAACAACGCTATAAAAAAAAAACTAATAGTAATGTGAACATTCGGTTTAAAAGATTGGTATCAAAATTGAAACTCTAGGCTATTAAGGGTTAAACAACCATAATTCAGGTACAACCATTTATGATCATCACACAAAGTTTGTCCGTAACGGGATTCGAACCAGGAACCCTCGGCACTGACAGCAGGGTCATACCAACAGGGCCGATGGTCGTCAAATGTCTTCAGCTATACAAAAAAACATAGCTTTTCATGTTTAATTAATACTGAGTGACTCAACAATTCGTAGTTTCATGAAAATGATTAATGCGTCAGATTCACACGAAAAGAAGCTCTTGCTATACAGTTGTGATAGAAAAATGAAGGCCACTGATGAAAATTTAAATACGTAATAATGTTCCTTGTCTATACGTCGCAGTCGGTTTGTAAAATCCGCTTTTATACAAATACAGTTCCGTAAAAGGGCTGGTTCAATAATAACTAAGTTAGCTAATTACTGGTTCGCCTTGTTTAAAAATAATAAACATTTACACAATTACTGTGTGCATCAACGTGAACAATATAAATATAAATAAATAAATATCGCTAGACGAACACACCAATTATACGGTCCCACACTGAGCCATGCTTTTATTATGGGTACCGTACAATGGACTGAGAGTTAAATCAGTATATAATACTTATATAGATACTAAACATCCATGACTCGGGTACAAATATTCGTGCTAATCGCACAAAGTTTGGCCCCACTCGTAAACGCAGGCGCATAATACCGTTGCACCGCGATCTTATCGCCCCCATTTTGATCCACGATAGAGGCTGACTGATCACCACGATTCGAACCCGATTCGACACGGTCACGCGACCGACAAACCGCTCGCTAGATCTAGAAAAAAGTTTTCAAAAGTAGACATTGTTTTATAAGTACTAGACTGTATTTTCCTTAAACGTTTTAATGACAATATTATTCATGGCTCCATTCTGCATCACACCATGGTACTATTCTTCTTTCGTTTAAGAATAATATCTAATCTAATCTAATCTATCAGCCGATAGACGTCCACTGCTGGACATAGGCCTCCCCCAATGATTTCCACACATCCCGGTCCTCCGCCACTCGCATCCACCGGCTTCCTGCGACGCGCGTGATATCATCGGTCCACCTTGTGGAAGGCCGTCCTACACTACGTCTTCCGATTCGTGGTCGCCATTCTAGAACCTTTCTGCCCCACCGGCCATCGGTTCTGCGAGCTTTGTGTCCTGCCCACTGCCACTTCAACTTTGAAATTGTTTGAGCTATGTCGGTAAGAATAATATCTGACCCTACCCCAAACTGAGCAACGCTTGTATTATGTGTAGGTATTCCGTACATTGCACTGGGAGCGAACGCGGTATATAATACTTATATAGATATCAAACATCCATGACTCAAGTTCAATGTTTGTCCTTACCAGGATTCGAACCGGGGACCCTCAGAACAGAAAGCAAGGTCACTATCAACCGTGTTATCGGGGGCCGGCTTAAATGTTTCAAGAGCAACTAAAAAAGCACAAAGAACACCATTAGGTCGCTCTAGCGACACTTCAGACCGGTTGCCGGGTCTCCGAGAGCTCTCTAGCGCTCTAGGGATGCTAATGTGACACTTAAGTTGACCCAATTCCGTGCAAGCAAGATTCCGTTTGTTAAATAAACTAGGCAAATTGCTGGTTTAGAGTTGAGTATTGCTTGCAACGTGTGTACTCTAGTAAAACCTGTGTCTCTATCTGTGATATTGTAACTACAGAACGGCTAAACTGTAGTTTTGTTTTACAATCAAAATCGGTTCTATCCCACGGAATAAAGAACAACTAAGTCGAATGGACATTTTTGTAAGCAAAGCGTCGTCCGAAGTATGAACTGACTTATTCCAAATATCAACCTTAAAATATGCGTCAACGCATCTTGCTATACTGAAGGCAAGTGCGTAGCGACAATGGGGTAGAGGGGGGCAGCTTGGCAGCTTAATTTAGCCATTTTCAAGTCAAACAAAACGCTATTATATGTATGTAGTAGTTTGGATAAAGATTGCATGTAGAACGCAAACTGAGAAGTCGTAGTGTATGGAAATAAGCATATTGGGAGCTATGGCACTTCTATTTATTTTGCGTTCTGTGTTCTACTATTACGCAACCGTCTTTTGAATCCATAACCAATTAACCTCATTGGTTATGGATTCAAAAGACAGTTGCTTGTTATATATTTAGATAAAATTAACTCTACAAAACGACTTAGTCAAAGCTATCATTTCCACCTCGATCCTATCACCAATCCCACAAAGCATTAGTCCAAATTGTGTGCCTAATTATGCCATTAGTACGTTCATGTTGATACGATGACATCATTGTTGGCCATTCGAAAGTCTGTGTGTATGCCGGTCACACGGAGCGCGAAAGACGACGTGAAATTTCAATTGTTTCATGTTGATCCGAACCCGTGTTAAGACGTCAAAATTATTACTTATGTTTAGTGTGTAAGTCAGCGATAGATGTCGCTGACATGTTTTTGAACTAGGTATCGTTATGTTTTCGGTTTTCATATTGTACACTATTCCTTTATCTATACATATAAATAAAATTGGAGTGTCTGTTTGTAATATTAAAATAACCGCTTTTTACTAAGTGCATTTGGATGTAAACACGTTACCTATACCGAAACAACATTTTTTTTAATTTTTGTCTGTCTGTCTGTCTGTCTGTCTGTCCGTCTGTCTGTCTGTCTGTCTGTCTGTCTGTCTGTCTGTCTGTCTGTCTGTTTGTTCCGGCTAATCTCTGAAATGGCTGGACCGATTTTGACGGGACTTTCACTGGCAGATAGCTGATGTAACAAGGAGTAACTTGGGCTACTTTTATTTTAGAAAAAAAAAATAGGATCTCACGAAAATAAATTAAAACCAATGTTGCAGCGCAGCGCCTGATTAAGTTTGATAGCAACAACCTGAAATGTGTCCCGCGGGCTCAGAAAGCGCGAGCAGGCTGTTGCCAACGGTTGTGTCTTTGTTAAATACCACGCGAACGAAGTCGCGGGTAACAGCTAGTTAATACATATCCTCGTCCTGTACCGGGTGTATTATTTGGCTTTGGCCAGTAATACCTGGTTTAACTGCGGGACCTCTTTGGAGCTTGTTCATCTCGCGACCTTTAACAATGATTCTTGAATGAAATCAGCAGAGCGTGCGACTTCGTATACGTGGTCTTCAGTTCTTTTCGTGTATCCCGGGAAGATCCTTTCGATTCCCGGGATAAAAATATGTCTTGTGACATTATCAGGGTATGAGGGTGATTAGCAGGCCATCTAGAAAAGATGGTCATCTACTTTTCATTTACAAAAGTAATTTGTGAATATGGGAACCATGTAGCCATTAATATATAATTATGTATATACCCCCGAATTTATAGACGTTCTATAACTTTATAAGACGGCATATAGTACTGCGGAAATCAAATCTCTTGTACGCAGCACTATATGACGTTTGATAAAGTTATAAAAGAACTATAAATTTGGGGTTAAAGTAAGTACTTTCTTTAACCAGCTGTGTCCACCTAGCCGTTCCTACATTGTTACTACGTTCGTCTGGCTGAAGGTAGTTATAAAATCGGTTCCGTCATAATATCTGCATCCCATCGAGACAAGTGCTATAGAGTGTGAGACGGAATATTCCAGCCGGCAATATTCCGGCGCTCGTAATAACCTCGACTTAGCCGAGTCGCGCAAAGCCTCACACATAGGTACCGACATCTAGACTTGATGATATAGTCGAGAAGGTACCTTGTCGAACCATGACATATATTACTGGATGGATACTATAGTACCATGTTTTATACTGGGCTCCAACTTCAGTCTGTCTTTTGAGCATTGGAATATTTCTACCAAAATTTTAGTAGAAAACAGAAAATGGTTCCTGCAGTCAGAGAATTACGACGATAATATAAAAAGACACTCCATAAGAATAATGACCGCAACCCTTCCAATAGTCCTATCTAATGTCCATCCAAACCTCAATACATAATCCTAATTATCTTTCCATATTCCAGCAATAGTCCCTCCGCCTGCTGAGGTCAATTCGCTGTTTATGCTATTGAATCAGCAGTTGACCCCAGCAGGTGGCTAACATTTAAATTCCCAAAAAGGGCCTCTACGTGTCGGACCCATGTCCCCGCGCAAGCCTTCCAAAGATCCGGGTTTAGCCCGTGTGGAAAGAGACTTATCTATATACATATAAATAAAATTGGAGTGTCTGTTTGTAATATTAAAATAACCGCTTTTTACTAAGTGCATTTGGATGTATACACGTTACCTATACCGAAACAACATTTTTTACAATTTTTGTCTGTCTGTCTGTCCGTCTGTCTGTCTGTCTGTCTGTCTGTCTGTCTGTCTGTTTGTTCCGGCTAATCTCTGAAATGGCTGGACCGATTTTGACGGGACTTTCACTGGCAGATAGCTGATGTAACAAGGAGTAACTTAGGCTACTTTTATTTTAGAAAAAAAATAGGATCTCACGAAAATAAATTAAAACCAATGTTGCAGCGCAGCGCCTGATTAAGTTTGATAGCAAAACCCTTCAATGCGTCCCGCGGGCTCAGAATGGGCGAGCAGGCTATTGTCAACGGTTATCTTTGTTAAATACCACGCGGACGAAGTCGCGGGCAACAGCTAGTTAATAATAAATTTATTAGGAATAAAACATACAGAACAGCGAAAAAACGTTGATATCTGCAAAGTTATCAAACTGTGTCGCAGTGAATTGAAATAGTCTATAAAATACTTTGTATTTGAGTAAAGTTAGCATTCTTAGTTTTCTCGGTGACCCGAGTTCATTGCTCCCAAGTGTAGTCGTTCGTTATATACCGAGCAACTTGTCAGTATATAGCTCGTCGGTAGTAAGTCATTTTCCCGTCCCTTGAACCGCAATATCCACTCCACTCAGCTGCTACAAGATTACGTAGAGATCGCTCTAGTACTTACTCGGTAGAGATATTACCTACGAATGCCTAATAGGTACTTATATCACCGCTGCTGCGGCTTCTAGACCCAAACTCTACTCAAGCATTAAATGTTAGTTTCCGCTCGTCCTAACTTGTTAATCCAAATTAACATGTAGTCTGTCTCTTTCTATATTGACGTTGTTTTATCCCACTAATATTATAAATGTGAAAGTTTGGATGGATAGATGGATGGATGTTTGATACTCAATCACGCCAGAACGGCTGAACGGATCTGGATGAACTTGGCACAGAGATAGATTATAGTCTGGAATAGCAAATAGGCTTCTTTTTATCCCGGTAAAATGTATGGTACCCGTGGGATAGATTAATATGGTAGTATTCATACTTTTTAATCGCGGGAATGGGAAGGCAATACGACACGATCGACGACAGCACCAGGACTAGGATAGACGGCTTTGCGAACTCTACGAGCCACGAGCGAATAATAATCATGGATGAATATTAAATTCGAAAACGAAATCGAGAAATCCCAGAGCTGCGAGTTGGGATTTGAACATGCGACAACCTTTTCCAAAGCGAGAGTTCAACCAGCTTGGCTCTCACCGCGCGAGTAGTTGAGCGATCGTACATTCAATTTTATGTGCCGCCCGACGACGATGCTCTAACCCGGTTCTCGGCGTATTACTAATAAAACGCACCTACTACTCTATGTAGAGCTAAGGATTGGAATCTAGGTCGTTTGAGCTTCAGTTTGATGAAAAAACTCAGTTTATTATGGGAACTAACTTTTGATTGCATTCGATTTTGGAATATAGCACATAATACAATAGTATATCAGCTATGCTCTACCTGTAGCCCGCTGGGATTTTGTGGGTGCCCCATCTGATGTTACATTATATTATACCATTTTCCGAAGCCGAAAGAATTGACATATTTAGCTGTTCTCTGAATGAATTCGAGAGAATAACTTTATACTTATTGTGTTATGTTATGCATAATTAGAGACCACACTGTTGTATTGGGTTATACTGTAAGGACAGTTGTGTTTCTTGTAAATAAATAAATAAATATTTTTTTGCGGCCACACCACGATTAACATGTCTTTGCGGCCACTATGAAATAAATGTTGAGTACCACTGTTATAGAGTGTAAAATAATCTAAAAACTTCAAAGGTACTAAATCTCTACGAACGGCACAGCAATCTATAAAGCCGATACGTTAAGTTCCAACCAATTGGCATTTAGACATGCTAGTTTGTAGAGACGATTTATAATCGAGGATTTAAGAGGAAAAAATCACTTCCCCCAACTAACCTAAAATGCTTGTCACTAACGACTTTAAAAAAGTAGCTTCTTTTCTCCTCGATTAGCGTAGTCGGATAACAAGTTATAAAACTATGAAAATTATAAGTTACTTCATCACGTTGAATAAGCTTCTACCTCGTACCAATATTTGTTTGCTCGTGCAAAGTGAATGAAACGACAAGGTTTGCTTTCAAAAAAGACCTTTTGTCTGCTTGACCTCGCGTGCGTTCACAAGATAGAGTCATTTTTATAGCTTGCGTGTGTTACAACATAACGCTCGAACGCTGACAATGTGCATAATGACACAGTGTAGAGATCATTTATAAACAAGAAAAAAAAAAGATTCCGTTAAAAAGAGAGAAATATCAGAACTCTCTTTGCTATTCATATCCCCGGAAGTGTGGACAATTATATTCTTTTAAATCTCACGTAAGAAATATTTTTTAAATCAGTTAACATTATTCAAGAAAGTGTTTTTCGACCTATTATTTAATTTGACATACATTTGAAAAACCTTATTCAATCTAACGGCGAAAATGATTGGAACTTTATTGATTTACGGAAATACATTTATAATTTTTCTTGACCGACATTGAAAATGGTGAAATCTGTACCGCGGACCCGGCCCGCGGACCGAGTGCTCGCGATCCGAATAATTTATGAGACACATCGACGATTTGATGTCGACCACGTGCTGCGCATGTATCTATTTATAAGTACAGTCGGAAACAAAAACATGTGAAGAACTATTGTAACTCAATGGTAAAAAAGTTGAAAAAAAAACTAAAACTTTTCAAAATTTACCATTTGTAAACCCTCCGTTAGTATATATAAGGTGTAACAAAAATAGTGTAAAAAAATTACAGGACCAACAGTAAGTTATGAATATTGATTTCTTATATTAACGCGAATACTACACATTGAAATGAAACTAATTTAACGAATTTTATCGCGTTTATTATACTTTTTTACGTTCCCGACGTTTCGGCTGCTTTACAGCAACCATGATCACGGGGGGACTGAGGTGGTTGATGTCCTGGTGTCATAGTTTGACAATTATATTATTCTGATTCTGAAACCGGAACAAAATTGTTGGTGCCAACTTTACACAAACACATTTTATGGCCGATCGATAGCAAACGGCTTCAATTTCTATTTTCAGAGCATCCGAACTCCACATGTTAGCTTTTCACAGTTTTTCAGCCTGAAAATCATTATGGATCGGTGGATTCACACAGGGACAGCTCATGCAACAATTGAGAATCAATATTCCCAATTGACGCGATTCGCCAGGACCAATTGGATCTCGCGTACCTACTTATCCAATTAAGTACGATATTTATGGATTTTTTTGGATAAGT
This sequence comes from Pheosia tremula, assembly GCA_905333125.1. Lineage (NCBI taxonomy): Eukaryota > Metazoa > Arthropoda > Insecta > Lepidoptera > Notodontidae > Pheosia > Pheosia tremula. Next base: position 1,050,719 of record HG995420.1, read on the forward strand.
TAATTGAAAAATACTCAAAAGTAAATATTTACAGTTGTTAAAGAGGTCTTTAGGATTCTTTTATTCATGTAAGATTGGCGGAAGTTATCTCATTAGATGGTATGGACACATACATGATTTAAGCTGGATTATACTGTATTGTAATTCATGTTTTTTTTAAACCTGCTGCAGCTGAGGGCCTGATTATCGCAGGGTAGTGACTCTGCTTTCTGTGCTGTGGGGATTTTGCGGGTTCGAATCGTGGTAAGGACATTATTTATGTGGTGAGCACGAATGTTTGTACCCAAGTCATGGATGTATAATATCTATATAAATAATATATTATACTGGGTTCACACTCAACCCATTATACGGTACCCATAATACAAGCGTTGTTTCGTGTGAGATCGAATAATTGATGTCTTTGTCGGGCGATATTTTTTTTTATTTGTTAAGTACATAAAAACTTTAAGAGAATGTAAGTACAAGGAAACTGTTTTTAAAACGACACAGTTTGACTCACATAAGTAGTGGCATGTACTCACTTGCGCAATAAGCATAAAAGTACATTTACGTGCTTGTACATTTAAACACCCGAGGTAAACAATAGTTACTTATTATGCAAGGTTGCAAAGTTGCAATTTGGTGCGACTGCTTGTTTTAAATACCGAACAAGCGACGGATGCTAAGATAGAATCCTGAGTGATGTGAGAGATTCAAAGGCATACGAGTCAAATAATTTTGCAGCCATGCGAAACACGCAACAGTTTATTTCATCTATCTACAACGAGTAAATTTTATATTTAACTAGCTGTTGCCCGCGACTTCGTACGCGTGGTATTTAACAAAGACTCAGCCGTTGGCAACAGCCTGCTCGCGTTCTGATCCCGCGGGACGCATTGCAGATTGTTGCTATCAAACTTTAATCAGGCGCAGCGCTGCAACATTGGTTTTAATTTTTTTTCGAGAAATCCAATTTTTTTTTTCTAAAATAAAAGTAGCCTAAGTTACTCCTTGTTACATCAGCTATCTGCCAGTGAAATTCCCGTCAAAATCGGTCCAGCCATTCCAGAGATTACCCGGAACAAACAGACAGACAGACAGACAGACAGACAGACAAAAAATGTAAAAAATGTTGTTTCGGTATAGGTAACGTGTATACATCCAAATGCACTTAGTAAAAAGCGGTTATTTTAATATTACAAACAGACACTCCAATTTTATTTATATGTATAGATTAGCGTTTCATTATTCATAGCATGTCGCCTACCTTTCAAACTATATTATCTATCTGGTTGATATCCCCTCGCATTGAGGGGAGGCCCGTGCCCAACAGTGGGACATTAAAAGACCTGGTATTATTATACAATCCACTGATTTTTTATTATTTCTGGCTAGCAATAGTTGCAATAGGTTTACAAGGTAGTTTAATATTACAAGTATGTTATCTATGCCAACAATGGGCATTGTCTAAAAATTTTTACCCCCAGATTTTATATTTTTTTTAGGAAATATAGTGTATTTTAAGGAACTAATTTAAATATCTTTGTATTCTATTGCCTATTTTTTTTAATATTTAAATTCTAAATTTTGAAATTGATGACGTCATCGTCGGCGTCAAAGTTATTCGTTTGCTTACTAAAAATAAAAAAAAAACTGATATCCATCAATCGTCTGTCAACGTCAAAATTCTAACCTCTTCCTCTTACCCTTAGGTTCTTACCTTATTGTATTTTTATGTAAAACATTAATCATCACGTAATAAGTGCTATGTCGATCTTTATTAGTCCGCTTAATCCTAATAAAAAATATGGCCGGCTCTTCTAATTTAACAGATACTGATAACTTTGAGCCTATTCTCGCAACTTGCCAAAAGTTTTAAATGTAATGATTTTAGAGTACAGCTACTAATAGTAAGCATAATGTAGCTGAAATAAGAGGAGCGAAAATCCGTATGTAAGTACTATTTGTGTTACTGATATTGTTTCTCAGTTCTTCGTCCTTGTGGAAGTATTTTCTAGAAATAAAAGCAGTCATTCATATCTCTGTCACAAACAATCAATTTCAAGAACGATGGTTAAACTGTTGGGCCGTGAAATAAATAAATAAACTCAATAATATTAAAAACTAGCTTTTGCCTGTGAGTGAGTTTCTTCATTTGGCAGATACAACCCCCAGTGCTTTCCAGAATATAATCTAGAATCAGGAATACAAGTAGTACCATGTTTTGTTATGAACAGGGACTTTTATTTTTTCATTTATTTACTTATTGTTTCAGGTCATCTTGTGATTCTTATTTAAATACTGTAGTTGGGTATGTCCAACTCAGCAGGACTGGCAGTGATTGTGCAGTGCAGAAAGCCGTTCAGACATATATATAAAATAATGTGATACAAAAAAATATAAAGCACAAATACATTGCCAAATGCTTGCATGTAAGAAAAGAAGATCCACTTTTTGAGACAACTAGGAATGTACATATTTTGTGGGAAGATTTTGATGAAAACTACATAAATAAGGTGGAAGATTTTTGGAAGGATTATATATTTCCCAAATTATGAGCAAGATCAAAATGAATGAATAAAAATACTTTATACTGTCAAGAACACTTTATTATTTCTCCTTGCAAATTAATAAGTCTACAAGATATTATAAAGATTTCATCTAAATATGGTCCATATTTGTAGTTAACGACAGAATGTGCTTTTAATAAAGCAAATTCTCTAACACATCTGATCACCCTTTCAACATGAACTCTTAAACTGGCTATAACTTTGCTTTGAATAATTTCGGTTACTGACTGTTTAACTGCTGAGCATACACTTGGTGGCCTAAGAAGTTTAACTCCATGTGAACTTAAAAGTGATTCAATTTCCTTGAAACCGCTATTGGCAAAAACAATAGCATTTGGCTGAAGAACATAGCAAATTACTTTTTTCCACAAGAGCTTTATCTGATATTCTTTTACTTTTGTTCTAGATATTTCAAGTTGATCACTTATTCTTGCAATGGAATCATTTTGTTTTATTTTGAATAAAGTTGCAATAATGCAAAGAGAATCAATTTTAGATGTGCTTTTTTAAACAATGTAATCTACGAGCCACAGAGAGCTCAAAACTCGGAAAGTTCTAAGATGTAATGGTAGCGGAGGTCCCTGCTTATTAACACAATAATAAGAGCTGAATATCACAAATAGATTCAATGTATTTCCTTAAAACTTGACTAGATCCATCTCACAAATAGTAGGTAGTAAATTTCAAACATATAAACCATAAGTATTGACATAAATTCACCCATTCTGGGACTATGATGCCTTCTTTATCATAATGTCAGCCAGTGTCCACCCACTGGTAACTATTACCCTTCTTCTGTTTGTGCCAAATGAATTCCTTTGGTTCAATGATCTTTGGCTAGAGACTGTCAGAGAAAGGTTTCAAGCCTATATCAACAGTCTTATAGCAGAACAAAAATATACCTTCATGGGTAATGTGAAAGCTGAAGATGTACTGGGCACAACATTATCTTCATAATTTCATTTTTTATCGGATGGTTTAGGTTGAAATTGCAATAAAAGCTGGCCTAACTCAGTATTTTGTTGACTCGGAACCTGAAACATACACATACAATAAAAATGTAGGTACACAAAAAATTTGTAACATCTTTCTAAGTAGGTAGTTCGAACATCTCTATTAGAGAAATTAGGTACTAACATCTAATGGATTCTTTGCGATATTCCAGAGTGTGGGTGTAGGTTTAAATAGTGGCTCATGTTTCATTAATGTATACTTATAGTAGTTCTTCAAGTCTGCCTTTGGCTGCCAAAATTACATAGTATGATAAACAAAAGATTAACTTAGGTGTACTTATTACATGGAATATGAAGATTTCTATTCAGCAGTTATTTAGTCGAATAAGAAAATGTGAGACATAAGTACTTACATCACAGTGGTCTTCACAACAATACATCGTATAACTCTAAAATATTCCACATTCACTTCGCTACACCACTTCTCTCGCAAGTCGTCTCTAATGCGAACAAAAATCTTGTTTGGGCTATTTGTCGAATCATTATTGCAGGTAGGAACAAAGCACTTTCTGTATTTCATATCGCAATATTTGTAATGCAACTTCTGCAACTATAAGCGCACTATTTAAATAGGAAATCAATTTCTTTTAAGTGTGGACCGGTACGGTAACGAACAGAGTAAGTAAGGTTATGTTTTTGTTTTGACATTGACACTTGTGCGCTGAACAGACTACTTTTTTTTTATTTAATGCAATGCAATGGCATTATAATCCATGTGATGACGTCACTGAAGGTGAAATAAAGGTCAAACATATTTTTCCAAATATCTTAGAAATGAGAAAGTATTTTTAAATTTTAACTACATATACGACATTAGTAACCCTATTCCTCGAAATGGTTTTTCAATCAGAACGGTTTTAAAAAAATGGACAATCCCCATTACTATAATTCTTGTCATACTTACTATACTCATGAGAAGGGACCGGTATAGTAGACACTTTGACTTTAGTTTTTGACATAAATAAAACCCTTATAATAAAATAAAGTACCTACCATATCAAACATAACAGCCAGTCACAAAAACCGCTGCCAAATAAATGTAAAAATAATATAACCTAGATTTATAGGTACACACGAAATTGCGAATCGAGAGACGAATAATATTTCGATATATCGATAGTAATCCCATCACTGTGTAACGAAATTTCGTGCAATATCGGAGTATCGATCTATATGAGTGACGAGACGAAGTACCTGCTTCTAGTATAAGTTTTAGCTTTACTCGATTGTAATATTAATCATGAGATATATTTTTCGGAATAGGGTTGTATGACTATTATATTTTATTTATGAATAAGTCTCAAAATAATTACATATAATTACAAATTTCCGTCCAGAAAAAACGATAACAGTGCCTTCTCATAGAGCGACAGGCATATGACGTCATCGTATACCATTGCCCCTTAAACGGAATCAGACTCAGTACAGACACCGCTTGTCGTCTCTATGTCCGACTCTATATCTAGGAACCTATAAATTAGAGTTCAGTAAGAGTACACAGACTTTAAGTGAAGTCATAAAGTCATCGAGAAAGCATACTGTCACTATTATACTTATTTATGAAATAGAGCGAGATGGAAGACGCTTATCTTACCGAAACACTACCTAAATAAAAAGGAGCCACAATATGTTATAAAATAATACTAAGCCAGTTATCATCTTCCGACGATAGCCCAAGCCTACGTCACGATACCATAAATTAACATCTTCAAGAGAATTAATACCGGTCATTGGTCGCAAATGGCGGGTAACATAGTCTTGGCCCAATCGCGAGACTAGCTGCCACGCTAGAGAATACCTGTTTTACCATGAGCTACATTCATCTCGCTATCTCGTTCTGGGCGTGTCACGCTGAAGTCTGTCACAAGATGTTAACCTTCCTATCTGTTTGTTCCAGCTGCATTCTGAGTACCGCAGCACGTACAAATGGCACGAGCACAAGGAGCATCAGGCGCAGGGCGTGGTCAAGCAACCTGCGCCCACCCCGCCCTCCGTGCTGCCCATACAGAGGGGTTAGTACCAGTCATCACCATCATCAGCTACTGGGGTAGTTGGGCGTGTTGTTCAGCTCATTAAGCTAATACGAAGTGGAGATGTGATAAACAACTGTGCACTGTGGATCTCAACTAGGTCCTGACGTCATCAGGGTGGGCGTGGTCTTGGTCAGTCTATGCGAACGCAATTTGAAAGCAAACATTGTGAGATTATTGCTATCGCGAAGCTGTTGCCATATTCGCAATCAAGGGCCCGTTTAATGTCTCTTGTTAATTTCATTTTAATAGGATCAGAGGTTTTTACGTGATTCGTGTGCCATCATAATAGCTCGCTATGTAAGTAGCGATGCTGTGATAAAATGGGAATCGAATGGAGACGTTATATTCCACTAGAGATTGCACACCAGCCAGGACTAAAGAGTTCAATGTTTCAATTCAAAACAATGTTGATTTCAAAATGGCAATCCCCGAATCGAAAATTTCACAAGTTTCTCAATGATAATAAAATTTCCACACCAATTTCTACACCAAACGGTTAAGTTCCACAAATCTTACTCAGTCTGTGGTTAGTTTCTCGTGAATTCGCACCGTAAACGTTAAACGTAATAGAATTTGTCTTAAATAATATTCTAGTAGGTTTAAATAATGAAGTGGTTACAGTAGAGCTCATTCTGGTAAGCAACGGTTGACCAAACCATGAAAATGCGATAGTGATTTCGGTCGTAGAGTGTTTTCACATAGAGTTTGAAATTACGCTTTACTATAGATACAACAAAGTCGTGTTAGTTACGCCATTTATATCGCTCAACTAGTTGGGGAGGATTTTTATGATCTGTGATTTTTTTAACCCTTAATAGCCTAGAGTTTCAATTTTGATACCAATCTTTTAAACCGAATGTTCACATTACTATTAGTTTTTTTTATAGGTTGGCTGTACGTATTTTACTGTTGTATAATATTCTTTCCAACAAAATTAAAAAAAAATCAAATGTCATTATTATTAAACACAGTAATATTAAAAATAAATCACTTTCGTAAATCAGGCTACTAAGGGTTAATTTATAGCAGGATAACTATTAAAAAATGGGAAGTATTCCCAAAAAAAATACGATAATTCACTTTTTCATACATTTGATTCTGAGTCGAAGTTCTTCGAGACAGCTAGTTCTTAATAAATTACATGGCGGAGGACTGTGGTGTGTGGAGTAATTCAGGGGTCCTATTTCCAGCAGAGCATGTATTTCGGTTGATGGACAAATTAAAATACTCTATGATCCCAAATAGAGATAGAGCATTCAGTAATCGGGTTTTACGTTTCGCGTTAATAGAGTGTATGAGATTTATAGCGCCCGCGCGAACAGCAGATGGTCAGCACCGTGGAACAAAAATCACTGAACCATAAATTTAATTGTGTTTGGGCACTCAAATAACACATAATCTTAAAAGTCCTCGTGACCGAATCTCGGTCACCGCGACCAATCTCAATGAAGACAAGCCAACTACGCAGGAGATATTATAGTGCACAAGTGTGTGCGCAAACACAGGTGGACTCTCTCTTCCTTCACTCTCATAGTCTAAAAGGACGCCACGCAACCACGACTGGAGAGCAGCGCAGAACTGACGGCTTTACGTGCTCTTTCAGGCACAAAACACTAAAACATCTCACTATCCCACTAATATTATAAATGTGAAAGTATGGATGGATGGATGTTTGTTACTTAATCACGCCAGAACAGCAGAAGGGATCTGGATTAAATTTGGCACAGAGATAGATTATAGTCTGGAATAGCACATAGGCTACTTTTATCCGGGTAAAATGTATGGTTCCTGTGGGATAAAGGACATACTTTTTAATGGCGGGTATCACCGCGGGGCGCAGGTAGTAGTCTATATTTGTAACCTTTATTTAGCCTAAGGTACGAGTAGAAGTATATCGATATAACCGTCCACTATTCCACCACCAGGCCCGATGGAGCCAGCCATCCCTCGGCGCAAGAAGTACCCAGGAGTGGCGTACAAAACCAACGAGCTGTTCGACCCGGCCCCCGCTGACGACATCCGGCCCCAGCAGAGTTCAGCTTTCGACCGTGCCAGGGTGAGCCTCTATTTTAACTTATACCCGGGTGCACCAGAAATCAGTGGCGAAGGAACCATATAACACGATTCCTGTCGGCTTTCCATTCGAAACTTGTCTGAAAACGTTTTTTTTTTCGGTTTTGCAGAATTTCGTCGTTTCGATTCGTCTAGAATCTTGTTTGTTTTGTGCAGAATAAAATAATATTTGTTATGGGAGAACTAGACTACATTGAGTATGAATGAGGGGTTTTTTATTGTAATTTCTGCACTCACGGGCAAGGTTTTTTTTCAGCTTGCCCAGTGTAAATATTTAGCCTTCGCCACTGCTGGGTTTCGAACCGCCATCTTTGCTCGTTTTTCTTTGACGAGCGACTTTGATTTTTCTTATACATTCATAGATTTATTTAGAATCAGAATCAGAATATTTTTATTCATGTAAACCATTTAATACAGTACTTGTGAATCGTCAAAATAGTTACAAAATGCTAAGCTACAACTATACCATCCGTTCGCAATGCCTGGTTGCTCTTTTTAAATAAATTCCTTAAATTTTTGAGCAGTATGGGTATGCGAGAGATATTCTAGATATTCGTTTCGCGGAGAATCGCATTTCATTTGAGGTCCCGTCACTCGTGATAGATAGTTTCTCGACTAGCATCTTAGAGGAGTTCGGTGTTGCTGGCTTCTTTAATTATCGATCAAAATTGATTGGATTCTAATTGGGAATGTTGACAAGCTGAGGGTCAGTGGTGGGTTTAGAATAAGTAGAGTCTAATATCTAGTGAGAGAGATCTAGTAGACTCTAATATCTAGTAAGAGAGATCTAGTAGAGTCTAATATCTAGTGAGACAGATCTAGTAGAGGCTAATAAGTGTTGTTTCAGAGTGCACAGAGAAACGACGCCGAGCGCGCTGGGCGGCGAAGCAAGTCGGAGGGGCCTCGACAGCCGCGGTGGACCGACACCGTGGAGCCTAAGGTCAGTGGTGTCAAGTTTAGATTAAAAAAAAAACTGGGGACCAATAAAAAAAAATTGATCAATTGTATCTATTTTGGTGTAAGAATATCTTGTTAGATTGATTGTAAGCAGATATGAGCCGTTGCGGCGAATAATTAAGATTTAGTTTTAGAAACAACATTATTTTAATAACTTTCTTACAAAGTACATAGCTATATTTACATTTTAAATGATATAGTTTGTCACTGATAATCTTAAGTTAACCCTGAGATATCTTTAATATATATACAAAAAAGACGTATACATTACACCATTTATAACACAAGAACAGGTGGGCCGATTTTTATGTTTTTTTTTTTAATTTATCTCAGCCCTAAATTGCATAATAACTGTAAAAAAATGCGGAAAATTAACTTAAAAAATAATAATAAAGTTAATTGATTTCCTCATTACATTACATTCTCAGGTAGTATGAAGTTCACTGGGATAGAACAGTTATAGGAAATGGAAAAATAAAATCACAAATGTTTTATTTATTTTTACGATAGTCTCAAAGCCTTGCTGCTAGCCCAGTCCTTACTTGAGAGAGTACTCAAGGTCGTAGGTGGGAAGTGGGGAGAGGTGGGGGTGGGAGTTTATACGTTCAACCCCCCCTGAATCCTGGCGGCTACGGCCCAAAGTCGCTGAAGGAAGTTGAAGTCGTGGGTTCACCCTAATTTTTTATTTCTATTAAAACCTTTTTTTTTCTTGTAAACTTGTAGCAAGAGTAAATAAGTAATGATGTAACATCTTAAAGTAGTTCTATGTTTGCAAACTCCCATAATCTAATCTCTGGTACGTATTACGTATGTGCGCATTCAACATTCTTTATTTTTAGAGAATTAAAGTCAGTTCGACTTCGGTATTCGACTCGAGAGTATTATCGCTAATCGATTACTAACTACTCGGCATTGTTTATCGGTTTCTAATTACTTTTGTAATCGTAAAGTAGACGGCATTAACCTATTATTTGTCTGTGAACAAAAGTTGTGTTTTTGTTTATTGATTTAAAAAACAAAATATAACTTTCAGTGTTTTCTTCATCGGCCACTACTTTGATATTCATAATCTTAAGATAAATAACTAGATGGTGGTTAATAATCGCGAATAATAGTATACATATACGAAACGAGGTGAATATAATTAAAAAGTTACCTGCAAGAAATGTCCTTATCAATATTATAACAATTGATATCATCGTGTTATCAGTGAGTTCATCATGCCTCGCAGGACCTATCCATGCCACCAGGTGTGTCTCTCCTTATCAATCCTTATCATATAACTAGCTTCTACCCCAGACTCCGCTCGCGGTACCTCGACTAAACACATCCTAACGCACTCAGGGATAATAGCTTTTTATTACTGAAAGAATTTTCATTATCAAATCAGTAGTTTCAGCGGCCTAGCCGTGTTCCGGCATGATGTTCGGTGTTGCCATTCATGGATGGCGGGTCAGATCAGTTGCGCTGCATGTGCCTAGTGAATGTAGCGTCTCGATCTACTGCCGCCTTCCTACCTAGGCAAGTATGCTCCATCGTAGATCTCATCGTCACTTACCATCAGGTGAGATCGAGATCAAATACTTGCCTATAATGTGTAAAAAAAAAATCCTCAAGACATTCAAGTATTCTCTCCTCCACAGGCGACTACAGCATTACGTGACGTGATGGCAGCCAAGGAGCCGGATGTGGCGAGCACGGAATACCGCAACCAGTTCGCGTGGCCTAAAGACACCACCGATGCACCCAGGAAGAGCATCTCCATGGGAGCGCTGAAGAAAGCCGCTGTCGCTGAAGGTACAGAATTTATTCCATGTAGCCAGGTCTAGCTGTTCTGAGGTTTGATTGAATGATATTATGAATCTGAGTGAGTTTTAATTTATATATATTTTACATTCACACGTATTTCGGAAATTATCGTATTAATTTGACGGCCTTCAGGGCTATTTTAAATCGTTCGGAATCGACATCGGAAACGGATTTGAAGCTTTCCGATGTTGATGTCGCTCCCGACGAGCTTTCCGATGGAAACTTTTTGAAAAAAAGACTTGGTGTTGTCACCAAGATACATCGACGATAATAAAATTCGGAAATTTTAATAGCGATTTCGCTAATCCAGCTCGGACGTTTTCGATTCCGGTTCCGATGTCGATTTCAAATGGCTTAAAATAACCTTGCAGATTAGCGTCGTTTGTAGAGACCATGCTCTCTGTGCCGCGGATCCCAGATTCGAATCCGGGTAGGGAAAATCTTTGTGTGATGAGCACGAATGTTTGTATCCGGGTCATGGATGTTTAATATCTATTTACGTATTATATACTGAGTTCGGCCTCAGTCCATTGTACGGTACCCATAATACATGCGATGCTTAGTATGGGACCGGATAGTTGGTGTGTTCGTCTGGCAATATTTGTGTTTACGTGAATAAAAAATATTATGATTCTCAATCTCTTTGTGACTCGCTTCGGAGGCCATGTACCTACTATAAAACGATTTTTAAAACCAGAATCACGTAATAGTTATATTTTTTTCATAATTACATCCAACAAAATACAATTTAAGTTTGACATTGTCGTACCGTAAAGTACTTTTATAAAAAACTTATTCATTTTTTGTTGAACCAAGTTCCGTTCTCGAGATAATAGTATCAATGTCAAAGACCCGGTGGAACATGGCGCGGCGACCATGATCGGTTAAAATGCCTTGTGTATAGTTTAGGAGAGAAATATTCCAAGAAGTTTCCTTATATGTCGACCTGATTAACTCAGTTGGTAGTGAGCCTTCTGCGATCCCGGGCTGGAATCCTGGTAGAGACAATGAGCACGAATGTTTGTATCCGATTCATGGATGTCTAATAAGTAATAAGTATTATATATACTGGGTTCGCCCCCAGTCCATTGTACGGTACTCATAATACAAGCGTTGCTTAGTTTGGTACGGTACAGGTGGTTTGTTCATCTGACGATATTATTCTTAATCACGTTAAAGTAACGAAATGCTTACAAATTCGGAAATTTGAAATTTCCTATGTCACGAGATGAGGTATCTACGGTTCCATGTGAATCTCTAATGAGTAATGTCTAATGGTTTGGCCTTGCGTTTTCACAAATTCAAGATGTAAGATTTTCGCAAAGTTTCATAGCAAATATTGTGAGACTCCTGCGCTTGTTTTGCGAAAAAACAAAACCAATACTTTGGATGTATAGAAACATAGTTTTCATAACTGTGTAAAGTACTCATCATAATGTGTCGCAAAACCATTCCAGGATCAGTGGAAGCCGAACCACTGATAAATCATATCGATGGTGATCATGACGACGGTCGCAAACGGTACATCGAAGACTACCTGTGGAACGGTCAGAAGCCAGGAGTCCAGAGGTGAGGAGCTTAGTAACACCATGCGTATAGATAGTCTGGTTCAAGTTATTGATCTATCTAGAGTGCTAAATAGTGAGATATCTGAGACACTTGAATTAGATTATGATTTGACTGACGATGAAGAATATGATTTTATTCATAATTATTCAGAAATTGACGAGGGCAATGACTTTGATTCTATTGGCATCAAAAGTATACTTGAGATAACTAAATACATTGCCAATATCTTTCCAGTGACAAATTTAGATAGTCGTAATTTAAGTCAGTGTCGGTGACAAATAACCCTGTAATACTTATTAAAATAACACAATTTTAGATAGTTTAATATGATTTAATTGTAAATTAAATTGGTATTTCCAAAAAATATGTATCCATTTTACCAACATTTGTCAGTTTAAGATAGATAGATAGATCAATACTTGCAAATTGGAATATAGACGACATACTTATAAATTTGGACCTAACATTTTTATTTAAAATATTTTTGCAAAGAATTCTCGTATCAATGGATGTTGTGAAAGTATTTTATTTAACAGACTCCAAGCTTCAGCTTCTCACATACCCCATAACAAACAATGCTTCTCATGTCTTCTAGTTTATAGATTGTTTCATTCTTTATTATCATTATGTATATTTCACTTGCATGCTTTTATATCCACTCGACAATTTAAAAAAGAAACAGTCTATAATCATTTTTAATTACAGTATTTTTATCATAGCCACGAAATGCTTTGCTTTCGCTGAAGCAGCTTTTTAGCAAACCCCATAAAGGCTATATTGGGATAAAGCGACACTTCACAAACAACACTAAATTCAAAAATAACACTCTCATTTTGTACACTTTAAACAACATTTTCATGAAACCCGTGCAAATCCGGACTTGTATACTCAAAAAGTGATTGATTTAGACATGTTTACTCTTAGTTCCTGTACATATGTTTGTGTGAAGTAAAATAATACCAAGACTTTTTCAGGTGACGACAATTTACATTTTATTACTTACATGCTGTAGCTTTCAAACTTTTCTGTGTTAGCTTTGTGTACCTACTAATCTCATTGTGAAGAACACTTTTGATCTAACATCAATATTTGTTTTAAAGGGCTCAAACTATAACTCTCCTTAACACGCATAAACATTTTGACTACTCACTCTTTCCAACTATTAATTGACTTGAAATTTATCCCGATGATGTTGTGGTTTAAACTGATGACGATCATAGGTTCTGGAAAGGCAGAAAAGACTGCTCTGGCTAAGGAAAATCTATTATGTCTACGTATGTATCTATTCATTTTATGAATAGTAAATGTTTTGATGAGTACTTTACTCTATAAGCGTTCAGTTAAAAGCCCACTTATTTATTAAATGATTAACGTCACAAGTTTCAAACGATGCATCATGCAAAAGTGTCCTTCGCAATAGTGTTCTGCCCCCAACTGTCTACTCAAAGCCTTCCAAGCAGAACAAAGTCTAAATTTCGTTTTTGATATTTGCTTTGACATCTATAACTCCACGGTGGCGGTACAGGCCGAGTAGTGTTTAGTACAACAGTACGGAATGGCAGCTAGATTTTTGATTACTCAATGTGTCCTGCACTTGTCGATGTGTACGTTCAACGATTAGATCTTGTATGTCAATGTTTCACCACACTAACACTAGCGAGCCACCGGGTGGCAGCCCGCACAGTCTGTCGGTCCTTCTAGACTCCTCTTGGCATCGACATCCTCTAATCTCACCATTGCGAGCTTGACAATTATTTGAGCATGTCTGTACTAACCCGGCTCGGCGCGAGCCTTTTCTGTTGCCACATCATCACCGCAGACGTTACCACCACGCAGGCGTCTAAGACTTGAAATGGAATTTTCCAGAAAATCGACGTTCCGTAACGCGCTATCGGCCCTCATATCCAACGGGGAGGATCGTTCCAAAGATAATAGGAAACGTTACAAAAGCGAGTACAAAAAGAAATTTAGACCGTTCTCTCAATACGTGTTCGAGGCGTCTAAAGGGACGTTTACGAAATGCAGGGGGAAAGGGAAGTCGAATGAGGAGGCGAGCGAGAGGATGCTGGGGGAGGGGGCGGGCGCGGGGGGCGGCGGGGCGGGCGAGGGGGAGGACAGCGCCACCACGCTGCGTGCGGCCGGCCTGCAGCCGCTGGGGCTGGCTCAGGGGGAGTCCTGGTACCGCGAGGTGCTGGATCTGCGCAAGCGCGCCGGAGAGTACAAGGTCTGCGCAAACTTCTCAGATATTGAACTTCTTAGTATTTTTCGGGACTAGGCCCACAGACTCCCACCACTGTTAGTCCTGTAAGCCAGGACTATCTTAGTCGTAATACTCTTAACACATCAGTCTTGATGGTGGTCGGGCTACTCGCTGAGCGAGGAAATGCCCGGCCCTAGGGTAGCCGGTTGCGTCGACAAGCAATATTAGATATGTCCTTATTCTCATAGATATATCTATGTATTGCTGATCTGAAAGCATTTCAGTTGAAATATCTCTTAAATTCTCAGCTTATGTAGAATATAATGAATCTAGCGCCAATAGTCAAGTGATTATAGAGACCGGTCTCTACCGTGAGGTTTAGGACTCCCTACCGTTACCCTTTTTCGTGTGTTCACTCTTAGCACAAGCATAGTTGGACGAGCTACGAGACTATTCATGATGTGTTTATCACAAATCTTCACACTTCGGTAGGGTCTTCCAAGTTTTTTTAGAGATCGACCACATCTGAGCGAGCAAAGCGACGAGGACGACTGCGTCAGTTACTACACTCGCTCAGGTTCGACCGAATCTTTAAATTGAACTGCGACTAAATCGCTCATGTCATAAGATCCATATACTTTATCGTGCACAACCAAACGCTTCAATCATGATCATGCTTTGTATTGAATATTGGCATTTATCGACAGTACCGCGGCTGGGGGACGGAACTGGCGCCAGACCATATCACACAGCTTTACAATAAGCAAATCGAGCTCTGGTACCAGGTGTCACGTCGTTCCTCGCTGTCTGCATTATCACTCGCTTCCACCAATCACAAGTAAGTGATGCACGCCGTAAACACTCGTGCCGATTGTCTCGACACAGACTAGACTGACACCATGTTCCTGGGGGCTTAGTATGTGTTTTGACACCTTCGAATACCGTTCGAGTGATCCTGTGTTTCTAGCAGCTTCACTGATAAGAGTATAGGAATAGATGATTACTCAATTGGCAGCTTATGAGCCCTGAAACGTATGTCAAACGGATATTTGATAGTGCTGTAAAATTAACAGGAACTATGAATTTGTGTTTTACCAATATATTAACAGAGTATGGATATAACCTTTATTAAATTCATTTAGTCTATATTGTAGATTGTTGTAGAATCTACAACGTTAAATGACTAGTTATTAAAGTCGATGTTTGGTCAGCAACCCGTCTTTCAGATGTTACATCCATTTTTGTGTTGACCAATGCTTCAGGAACCGGGTGTTAGTCTTAAACAAGAGCTATCAAAAGATTTTTCTATTAAGAAAATTACTATAGACTAATGTATCTTAGTTCGACGTGAGAGTAGGCTAGCTCTATAACTGTAAACAATATCGTTTAGTTAAAATAGACTATAGAATAGGCACCTGTTCCAAGGAGCTGAAAACTGTAACTTACATCTTTGATTGAATTATAAATTTGTGATTGCCAAGTTGCTAAAGCGCTCGCTTTTGAAACAAGGGAGAGCAGAATCGATTCCCGGCTTACACCTATGAGATTTTGGATGTTAATTTCAATAATGAGTATCTATCACGACAATAAAGAAAAACAACCTTGAAGATATATGAGTGTGTGAGAACTTAACTAGTAAGTATTGTAAAGACTCCTGGGCCCCAAGTCTGCTAACACAATCGATTCATAATCGAACAGCAACCGCATAGTAACTGTTACTTTTGACAGATATCCCATACAATACCTGACAAAAGTGTCAGTTACCATGCGGTTGCTGTTCGATTATGCATCGATTGTGTTAGCAGACTTGGGGCCCTGAAGTTCGGCCAGTGCGGTAACTGATCCCTTTTGCATGTAGAGGAGGCCCGTGCTCAACAGTAGGATATTTAAATAACATATAATATGAGTCATTTTCAATGTTCCACTGTGCGACACAAGCGTCGCCTTAATGCGAGGGGGATTAGGCCTATAGTCCACCAGGCTGGCGCAGTGCGGGTTGGCGGACTTCACACACCTTTTGAAGGGTTATCTCAGACATACAGGCTTCCCCGCTATGTTTTCCTACACCGTTTTGGCATGTGATATTCATGGTTGAAAATTAGATTTGCACATGAAATCCCAAAGTTCCGTGTCGGGGTTTTGAACCTGCGACCCTTGTTTCAAAGGCGAGCGATCTCCCAACTTGGGTATCGCTTCTTGATAACTTATACTTAAGGCAACATTTTGTTGCCCAATTAATTAATGAGCATGCATGAAAAAGGTTACCAAACGCTATATGCTGCGCAGGCAATATTATGCAGTATTCGCCGCAAATTAAAGCACATCTTGCAATGTAGGCGACATATCGTGTGCGCAACATTTTGTGGCATCATGGCCGGGAGCCATAGCTTACCATGCTGAAGTAGATTAGACTTTAAGGGTATTGATTTAAAGTGTGTACCGTCATTTACAACAAACAATCGAATAGATAGCTAGCATAAAACAAATGCAAAATTGCCTTCGGCTATGCTGTATATATTTTGCTTCTATGTTAATGTTTTGGAGCTTTCCAACTTCGAAATGGCCATATTTGTACTATATTTTAACTAATAGTTCAAAATTATTTAAGGCAAGAATTTCGACTGAAAATTTGCCAATCTATGAAACAACTTTTAGGCCAGAATTTCGGCCGACAATGCAACAAACTGCGAATTAAATTATAGCCCAGTATTTCGACCGAGAAATTGACAATCTGACATGTGACACAACTTTTAGCTCAGAATTTCGAAATTGGTAAGCTCCGTATAACAAACGCCGGAACAGTATAGAAAGAACAAGCCACATAGTGGCAATACCAACTAGTGATTAATCAAACATCACCCTTATTTCTTAATCGACAGAGCACTACCTCGCGATGAGAAAGATGGCAAGGAGTCCAAGAATCACTCCCCCAAGAAGTTCAGGTCGTTCCGTTCGGCTCCGCACCAGTCCATTCACGTGAAGCTGCAGGAGACGAAGGCGCTGGAGCGGTCCCCGCACAAGACCTCGCCGCAGAAGCAGAGGAAGAAGCTGCAGGGACATAGCTTCGATGAGGGCGGTACCCAGGATGGTGAGTTTCAATTATCCACGTGACAATAGAATGGCTTTTAGGATAGGCAGACCAGCATTGGGCAGAACACACGCTTGAAAGCACGGAAGAAGATATAAGCTTATGTAAACTGTAATTTGTAAGTAATTTGTAAGTATAGGAACCATGTAGCCATTAACTGTAATTTTATACTTAGTTAGTACTTTTTGTTTTTTTTTACCTGCTGCTAAAGTCTGATTAGCCGTTCCTACATAATTCTCAAATACCTATAACAATGTATTGCTCAAAAATGCAAAAGATCTTTTTTAAAAAAAGAGCAACCATGGAGTTTCTTGCCCGTTCTTCTCCATAGGCACGGCATTCCGAACGGGTGGTAAAGTAGTAGCATAATATTTATGTTACTTTTGACGATTCATAAGTACTGTACATAATGGTATACGTGAATAAAAAATATTCTGATTCTGATTCTGTACCGCAGGAGTGAAGACGGGCGATAATGCCGCGTTCCGGTCGCCGCGGCGGCGGCCGCGCTCGGCGGACCCGGCGCCGGCGCGCGCGCTGACCAAGCTGCTGCCCAACGGACACGAGCCGCACCCAGCGCCCCCCAAGCCCACCGGTAAGGAACCCTTGTATTGTGCTGTAGAGTATTAACTATAGGATTTGGGTTTGGGAGTTACCAATTTTATCTTAACTTAAGAAGATAGGGCAGGATATTCTACTGCTTTTATACGATACCATCTATTTAATAGATTTTTTTCCTAGTACACGTCCTTACGTTTCATTTCGTAAAAAAAGAAGAAGAATATTTTGTCAATGGTTTTATAATATATGCAGTTTAGTATAACAAAAATAAACCATTACTAGAGATACTCGGTTTCAAAAAATTCTATAAAACTTCTGGTACTTAGCTAATTTATTTTAACGAACGTAGCTCACTTCTTCTAATGTACTCTCCTCTATTAGATTCTATGTCTATAGTAATTGATACTGAGTTAATCTGTGTTAGTTTTATTGATAACCATTATAATTTTTGTAATCCTGCCTGATGCTTGCCCCTTCCCGTAAGGCTAATATGTGAGAATTAGGCTCTACATAACGCTAGAAGGGTAAATCTCTATTATGCTGACTGCCAATAATTTTGTAAGGAGACAAAAATCCTTTCAAAATGTCCAAATGTGTCATAAGTTCTATAGAAGTTCAATGTAGAGCATAGATGAAAAGATTCATCGACTCTACGTATGTGAAACTTCAACTGCTTGAGCCAATTCTCAATAGCCGAAAAACAACATAGCGAAATTTCTTCTGTAGGTTTGCCGTTGAGTAGAGCGAGTAGTAATAGAGTTAGGTCAACGTCGCGGGGAGGGCGTTCCCCTTCAGCACCGAGCAAAACTGGGCCACCCGTGGCATTTGGGGCAGCTGGGGCAGCGGGGGCAACTGGGGCACCTGGCCGAGGCCGTCGCAGCCGCAGTGTGTCCAAAGTCGGCATAAAGTTGGGTGCGTAACAACCAGGTGACGGTTGCGGAGACGCTCTATGTTTGATGCTTGACGCTCTATCTTCAGTTCTTAAAGCTTGTGTCACGTTGCATCCATTGGCGATGTCTCGGCCTATTGTGGCTTTGGAATTTATCGGTGTTCATATTATTACAACCTTACTATTTTCAAAAAAGTCTTCATGATGTAGCGACCTCTTCAAGTTCGCTTCAAGAAACATGTATCACTGCAACGATACACAGATGGCGCTATCGAGTCTTAACACAGTCCTGAAACGCACTATGGGATATTTCAGAGAACGCTATATATACTGACGGACGACAGACGAATCGACATTAACTGTCGCGGCATAGCTGCCAGGCATAAATACCACCTATCTGGCAGGTTTGTTCTTGACGTCGAATGCAGCGCCATCTATGCAGTGGCGCAGTAAACATGTTGTTGTTGCACTTGTAGCCAAGTTTTTAAGATGTCGCTATAATCAGTTTACTCAAACTGCGATGACTTTCAGAAGATAGAATGAAATTGGAAAATTAACATTTATTATATGGATTGAAGAGGTGAAATCAATATTACTATAATATTTTTGTGAAAAAAATACTCAAACGCCTCCCAATCATATTCTAAACGTTAATATGTAAGCTTTCTCGTCCTGTTCTCGATGCTTTGTGTTGTATATTTGGTATATCCTGATTAGTGCGTCTGCGCAACGTCCTGTCACCGCAGTACGGTTGGCACCGACAGTGGGAATGGCTTGCACCCCACGTGGTGTGAATGTCTGTGCAAACACCCACACTCGCACAAAGTACACCCCTAAGGCCTCAGCCTCGGATTTAGCGGGCAGCGGGGTGGCGGCGGCGGCGGCGCGGGAGCGGCAGGATCTTGTGCGTAAAATCAAATGGACCGGATCTCGAAAACAGCGGCGCTGGGCGGCCAACGAGCGCCGCTCCCGCGCCGCCGCCACCACCGCCCCGCTGCCCGCAAAATTCGAGGCTGAGGCCTAAATGTAAATGACTTTCAACAGAGTTATAGTTAGTTCATATGAACATGATCTCAGGTCGAGTTTCGTAGAAAAGTTTAAATCTAAAATAACCTCCGAATCTAATCCTTACGGCTTGATTACACGCAACGAGTAAACCAGCGGGACAGTGCTGACCACTCGGCCGAGAGCACTGTCTCGCCATTTTACTCGCTACGTGCAATCAGGCCACTACTACGAGTACTACCTACCTATACGGCATGATTCAGAAAGGATATCCTAAGCCTGGAACCTACCACAATGCGAAGCTAGCAGAATGACGATTTGTGTTTTGACGATAATTCTTTTTAAATTGTCGTATTCTAATTGTGACTTCGCAGTGTGTTTACAAATGGTTAGAAGGCTAGTATAGCCTTTTTGAATCACACTATATAAATGGGCAAGTGTTTGTGTGTTAGTTTTTAAGTTTTACTGAAAATTAAACGGCTCTAATAAAAGGTATAATGGTCGCTTGTACTCTGGCGTAATATAGCCGACTTTTTTCCCGACTAAAGAATCAGATAAATAATGTTTTTAAATTAGAGTGAACGCGGGTGAAGCCGCGTGTATACTAGTATGACTTATCTAATAGGTATCTGTATATTAGTGACCCTGCTTTCTGGGCCGAGGGTCCCGGTTTCGAATCCTGGTTGGGCACATTCTTTGTGTCATGAGCACGAAGGTACGCGAGTCATGGATGTTTAATATCTATATAAGTATTATATACTGAGTTCGCCCTGAGTCCATTGTGCGGTACCCATAATACAACCGTTACTTAGTGTGGGACCGTATAGTTGGTGTGTTCGTCTAGCGATATTTATTTAGATATCAATGAAAATAAACAAACGTTTTGAAACACCTAAGTATAAATACCATATATTTTATTTGACTCACAGAACATCACAATAGAATTTTGTTCCTTTGTAAAAGAAGTCGTACCTAACCAATTACAGACTGTTGTAGGTAGGCAGGTAGGTACATGTGTGTGTGTGTTGTTTAAATTAGAGGACTGAAATTTGATCACTGTTTAGTCATAATTAGAAAATGTTTTTTATTTGCATGCGACATGTTTTCTTTAGGAATAGCTGATTGGCAACTATCTGTTAAATGTTTGTTAGTTTAGTAGCATTTGATGTTTACGCAAAATAAAGTAACTGCATTTTGGACTAATAAAAGTAGCGGTACCTCATGTTCTTAAATATGTGTTCTCCTCTCTCGCTTTCCTCTCTCTCTCTGGGTTATTTATATCCTCCTCTCCAGATCATAGTCTCGAACCCGGCAAGCCAATGCACGGGGGGTTTCGATTAGGATTTCGAACGGCTTAACTGCAGTGACATTTGACTTTTGGTTCCCCATTCACTTTGTTTACCTTTTGAAAGGGGTTTTCTATTATACGACTTTAGTTTGATACGGCTAAGTTAAAGGTAAAACCCAAATAAACCCGTAGAAAAGGGTTTTTTTTTAAATACCTTCATAACCTAATGGGGAAAGAGAACCCACCACTGACCCTCGGCTTGTCAACTTTTTCGATTATAAAGCAAAAACAAGTTTGATCGATAATAAAAGAAGCCAGCAACACCGAACTCGAGAAACTATCTATCACGAGTGACGGGACCTCAAATAAAATGCAATTCGCCGCGACACTAAGCGAATCTAAAAAAGTATTCGACACGTGTTTCGCCTCTAAACAAGGCATCCTCAGGACCGCTGGGCTACGAATGAGCCCAGGCTCATGCGGAGGGCTGTAAGAAGAAACTAATTAAGAAAAACCCTACCAAAGTTTTTAATCCACAATATGCACATGTCCTTATACCTTGCCCACTCAAAACTCACCCAAAACTATTTCAGACGAGGTACCGTCGCACCGCAGCGCCTCGGTAGCCAAAGACCATTTCTTCGATGACTCCCCAGTGGTCAAGTCACCACCAGAACCGACCAGGGTCAAGTCCCCTGAACAAATGAACATGCGGTCCCCGGACCCCGTCAACTGGACTGTACCCCTGGACACCGGGAAGACCTTCACGGTGACTCAGAACGTTAAAAGCGGTGAGTTTAGGACCTTTGGCAGATTGAGCGGGAAATGTAGCTAGACTTTAAATTTAATTGTGGAACTGATTTTACGAGTAGATGTATCAGGAATGTAGGGATTATTCTATTCTTTTTTTTAAATTTTAAATAATGGATTTTGGATTATTTTTCTTTATTTACTTGCTTGTACTTACCACAAAAAATAACATAGAATTAGTAAATAAACATATATAATTATAAGGTTAATTTACTAATTCTAAGTAAAATATGCCAAATTGACACTAATTGTAGACGTTTGAATCAAGATTTTTAAAATTTAAATAAATTTATTTAATTAGCTAGATACTCAAGTAATCCTACCTACCTACTTATGGCCTAAGGGTCGCATATGGTATTTTTTAAAAGAGGTACTTAACCTACCTACGGTAGGTACCTACGGTATAAACCTGTGGATGGTAAAAATGTGTATACATTTTCTTCGTAAAATTAGTAACACGCTACACGAATGTACAAAGGAGTATCTTTTTCCTCTTATTTATAAGTATTTTTATTGTAAGTAAAACTCAATTTATACTTATCTCGGTGGTGGTGTTACTGTGTCAAATAATTGCACATTATTCTAGTCTAGCAACATTTTATGAATTAGATACTCTTTGAATAAAGTTACTTACCTTACAGTATTTTAGAATTATAAATGATAATATTATATGAAGGTCATTGTCTTGTTAGTAGGTCTAAGCGTCTAGGATTTTAAAACCAATAATTGTATAAGCCATCACACTATCATTCCACAAACACTGGTAGAGAAAACTGCATACTCATCCAATCATTTTATCAGTGTGACTTACCACTTAGTCTAGCCGGAATAAATTTAGAGCTTGCAACACTCACCAACACGAAATACCGAACAACAAAATCATAATATTATGCATTACATGAATTCCTTTTTAGCGTTTGTAGTAATTATAAATTGTTTTATTTTATTGTTCTAAATCCAACGAAATTGATACATCAATAGAACAAAAACTGCTGTTGTCATAAAAAAATATGAACTGTCATTTTCCGTGGACATAGAACGTAACGTTACACACGTCATCCGACCATACAACTCGCTCACCATTTCAGATGAGAGCATTAAGCGCCCTAGCTCTGAGTTTAAGGGTGGCTCCGTAGCCGAGGACGCCTTGAAGCCGGCAGGTACGACGAACACCGCCACTGCCTAGACCATCGGCCATACACACGTATTAATGAGTGTGACAGATGCGACAGTGACCTCTATACCACTTACGCGTAGAGTTCACTATCCCATAAGCACGACACACGATCGACACCAGAAAAAATATATAATCTGTTTTATAATTATATCTATTGAATAGTTCATGATTAAATTGTGTTATTCCAATAATTGAGATGCTTTTATTTATTTTGACCGTACTCCGCTGAGGCGTCGACCACGTATGTATACACTTGTCTGTGTGTCTGTTTCGATGTTTGGTACACTGTCACTGTATGGCACCCGAATTCTTATTGTTTTCCCATCTCATTATAATCGTTCACTTTTGCATGCTGCCTGTCCTCTTCTAACTATAGGATAATGTATCGGTGTATGCTTCTCTTTCATGAAAGTAGAATAATCTGAGGTAGGTGTTATTAAGTTAAATGTTAAACTAAACTACGGAATTTAGTTAGGACTTACTTATTATGTAAACATTTTCAAAGCATCAATTCATAAATATTCTTGTTATATCTAAATTTTCGAAAACCAATTGCATGATTTTGATCGTAAACAGATATAATTGTTGACCCAGTTAAAAAAATAGTAAAATTTCAGCATGAAATATTAAGGGTTCCTTCTAGTTAAAAATACTAGACGGTAGCATGTATAAGTGAAACTAAAACCGAGCTTCCAGTTGAAATTTCTAGACAATTCATACGTAAATGCCTCATAGATAAATATAGGTGTTATAATTGCTGTCCCTTATGGAAACGTAGGTAAGTAATTGTGAATAGATAGCCAACAGACTATTTAACTTGAGCACTTTACAAAAACAGGCTGGGGAATATTCTCAACCTGTTATCTTTTGTATTCCTTTCTGAAATAAACTATTTTCTCTGTATATTACTTGTATAAAAACACAGCTTGAACTTGGGATGAATGTAATAAAGTATGTGTAAATAAATCAAAAAGGACAATGAAAGATATTTGTATGTGCTTATTTGTGTACGTTTGGGAGTTTCAAAAGTCAAGCATAGTATATAGATAAATATTCGAAACCCGTTTGACTAGGTTAGTGTGGGATAAAATAACTTCTATTCATTGTATATGTAGTGAATGTGACTAACTTTTGAAACTCCCAATCAGTTTCTAGACTTCAAAACAATTCAATAAAATAGTTCAATCACTGTTCCAGAAATCGCTCCAATCCATCACCAGCAAATGTCACCAATACGTTCGCTTAAAAAGAGCGAATCGCCAACCAGCGTAAGCAAGCGCATCGACAAGACTCCCACCACCCCCATCAGCCTGACACCGATAGATGAGACCAAAGCCTTGGATATGAACAAGGTCAACGGAATGAACGGTGTGAATAGCAACGAATTGACTCCCGAAACACCAACCCAGGAGCTAATTAAAGAGATAGAAGTAATCAAAAAGTCTACTGAAGCGACTCAGATCGCTCCCGGTGTAGTTGACACCAATGTTGTGAATGAAACGCCACCAACTGGCGGTCTGACTGCGTCAGAGATACTGGACAGGGCCCGTACGAGGTTCGATAAGTTCTGGGGCAAAAAGGACGAAGACAATGTTTAGTCGTTCCTAGATAAACTTTATACTGTAAAGTTTGACTTGAATTTTTAACGAATCATTATACGATTACAATGAAATATACAACTTTGTTGCAATGCGGTAATAATTTACAGTAATAATCAATGAATGGTAGGTAATTAATAATTGAAAGCTTCGCTTTGTAATGACGACTGTATTGATTCATATTTATGTATTTATTAATTTTAATATTTATTATAGGATCACTGTCTATTAAATAGGAGTGTGGTGGCTTGTGATAGTAGTAATGACGACGATTAGATCTTAATTTATTTACTTAGTATTTACTTATTGTATTTATTTACATTTGTTTCTAATCAAGTACGATGGATTTTCGATCTAAATACTAACAGAATAAGTACCAAACTATTCTCCTTGAAACCTAAATACAAATTAATAGGTAAACTTCTCATTTGGAGTTTGGTTGTAAAAGTCTTAAAATTGTTAAAAGGGAGGTAAATAATACTTAAAGTAAAATTTTAGTAACACTTTACAATTTGATTTATAAACAAAATAAGTATATAGTTTATTTATTAATGCTTACAATGCGAACAAGAGACAAATTGGATAGAATATAACTACTAAAAAGTGTAATATGAATTATTTACACACACAGAATATAATTATTGGCATTCAATAAATTATCTATAAATTATAATTATTTTTTAAAATATAAAGTCAATATTGACTGAAACTGAATCTAAACAGTTTACGTTCTTGTGACAGTTCGTTCCGAATAGAAAAATAAGAAGAATATTGATTTCGATATGGTTTCATGAGAAATTTAATTATAAAAATAAAATTACTTAGAAATAAACAAGGGCAAAGTATACATAATACAAAGCCGTCCATTGTAGTGTTTATTGGCAAAAAATACCTTTAGTTACTATCAAAAATATTTCAAAATTATAATATTCCGAACGAAACTTTATTCCCACCAATCACATAATTTCTCATTACTGTCATTTGACCTATCAAGACATTGTGCGACGCGGGAAAACGAAAAAAGTTCCTAGGTGCCTAAACAAATTATAAAAACAAAACAAAATGGAATTGTCGCGGAAGTCCTGTCGTTTGTGCCTATCAGAGAATGAATTTAACGTATCCTTATTCGGCAACTATTGCCGTAGGACAAACATGGTAAGCAAAGTACAAGTCTGCTTGAAACTAGCGATCGAAGAAACCGATCTATTGAACACGATATGCTACAAATGCGCCGAAAACGTTGAAAGGTACTACGATTTTATTATGTTGGTGAAGAACTCTCAATCAAAATTAGTCAAACCTGAGCGTAAACCAGAAAATTCTGTCAATCGTCGTTTAGTTGCTTCATATGTTCGGGAGCAAGTATACGACGCCGATTACACATTTTCCTTTCTTGAAGTACCTGAGGAGAAAGAGCAAAAGCCTTCCAGCCCGTTCTTTTCATATTTCTCACCACCGAACATGCTGGTCAAGCATTCTGACGATAATCTGTGGAAAACTGCGAAACTTCGGCCAGAAGTTGAATCTAGGCAAGATGTTACACATAAAAGATCGTACAAAAAAGACAGGTCTCGACATCACTCCATGGACTTGTTTGAGTCCCAGTCTCAAGATGATGTTGAACCAAGAAGTCTAGACTGGAAACTAACTCCAGATGATAACATTATAAAGAGAGTCCAAGGTAAATGTTTCAGACGGTCAGATTTTTAAGTTAATTATGACCAATATTATACTTTATCACTTGTTTGTACTTGATTTTAAGATGATTAAATTTTATCTATCACTATAGTTACTACCTACTGTTTTGTGTAAAATTATCCTCATGTTGTATAGGTACATCTATCTATGGTTTGTTAACCTACATAACTAAAGTTGTTTGCTTTGCGACCACCCTTGAGAATATTAAATTGTAACCCCAAATTCATAGAAAATATTCCACTTACTGTTATTACAAAGAATTTTTCAAAAGAAAAGTGCCTTGTTATGCCATTGTAAATGGATTATAACTTTCTATTATTTTGGGGGGTGTTAAACTTCAAAATGTTGTCAATACTGTTTTTATATTAAAAATATTGATGTTGATGGTTGGAAGTTTACTGATTGAAAATGAACCAGTCATTCAAGTAAATTGAACAACTGGTTATTTGTTAAGTCATTTGATCAGGTTAAAATGAAGCATGTCCCAGCTGTAGCGCCCCCACAGACAAGATTACCGAACAACGAAATAATAGACATGTAACACCTGCAAATATCTATACTTTTTGTTATCAGTGCCTACAATTGGGACATACTTATATGGTGTGAATTTGGAATGTTACAAATCTTGTTCAATTCTCTAACAATTATTACAAATCAGACACCTAATTAAGTTTGGTAGGTACTAGTAATGATTATTGTTATCAAATGAAACTTGTAATTTATGAGTGGTACTGTCTAATATAGGGTCTATGTTTAATGTTTTACATTTTGTTATGTTGTTTATTGTAAATTTTAATTTATTGAAATATTTTAATGATACATTATTTATTTGTGAATGATTTTAATGGAATTCCTTAGGGACAGGGTACTTAGCGTCGGCTTGGATATATTTGTTGATGGGCTTGTTTTTACAATGAAAGTTCTAAGTAAGTACTTTTGCTTGAATAAAGAAATGTATTTTTATTACCCGCCTGCGCCGCCGATAAAGAATCGAAACGATAATGGCCAAATTGAGTCATATTCGCTCGCACACACAGACAAACTAGACTTGTGCGAGCGAGGGGGAACGAGGTTGGGCGCCATTTTTTATTTTAATTCTAATTTACATTGGCGCTAGATAGTCTGATTAGCTAATTATTTTTTTGCCAACTTTGTAGCAATCAGTAATATTGTAATTGGTGTGTTAGATTTCATTTAAGTGAATAAAATATGAAAAATTCTAGGATGAAAAAGACACTCAGTTGATTTAACAGCGGACACAAGCTGAAATAGTACAGGTCGCATTAAATAAAATAGGTAAATATAGCAGCTTGCAGCGTGCCTGATTGTATGAATTTGCTCATTTCATTTGATGCGCCCTATATGTTTATGGATTTGTATGGAAAATAAAAAATATTGATACACCATCAGAGCGTATTGTATTCACAGTAAGTAATTAATTGTTTAGGAGTGTTCAAATGTATTTATGTTAGTTCCTATCAACGTCCATACTTGCATCCTTCCATAGTGTTATAATAGTACCTATTCTCAAAGATAAGTTATTTTATCAAAGCTGATTTGCCTTGTTTCCCTGTTTGCAGACGTTACAGAGTCCAGGTGTTGCTTGGTAGTGTCACTCTGCAATATTTATGCTGGGCAACAAATAAATTGCTCAATCTCGCCAAATTCTGTTAGATGTATCCAGTCAGGGTCGTTGCTAGGAGACATATTATTTAGGAAGCTATGTTAAAAGGTGCGCCGTTTGATTTTAGGCACTTATTTTGAATGTCATTACTTACCTAATTTGTTGATGGCAAAAAGCAGAAAGTACCTAACTATTCACTGCTATTTATATAACACTAGCAGTTACCCGCGACTTCGTCCGCGTGGTATTTAACAAAAAGCGGACGAAGTCGCGGGTAACAGCTAGTCTAAAATAAAAGTAGCCTAAGTTACTCCTTGTTACATCAGCTATCTGCCAGTGAAAGTCCCGTCAAAATCGGTCCAGCCATTTCAGAGATTAGCTGGAACAACCAGACGGACAACATTTTTAAAACATATTGTTTTGGTATATGTACCGTGTATACATCCAAATCCACTCGGTAAAGAGCGGTTATTTTAATATTACAAACAGACACTCCAATTTTATTTATTTGTATAGATTTTGTGATACTACCATTCAGAATTTTTAACATAAGTATTGATTGATTGATAACTTAATTATAATATATATATTAATTGATTGATAATTTTTAACATAAGTATACCATACCACCAAAGGGCTGGTTGGTATAAAACGCCCTAAAACTTGTCGTTTATTAGTAACATTATGTAACGACTGCAAAAATGGGAAACTCCATTTGTTATATACAATGTATAATTGACATACCAAACCACAAGTACCATAAAGCGTAACCTATTTAATGGTCTGGTAAAGAAAACCTTCCAAACCTATAGAAGTTTAAATCTATTTACAATGGCATGGAGAATATTACAGATAATTGCCAAGTAAATGCCAATTGATATGTACGAAAATCTTCTATGAATTTGGGGGTAGTTATTATTTTCAAGTCCTACACTTAATTTCAAAAATCCGCACTTTGTTTATAAGTTCACAAAGGCGCTGTTCCATTGCTGCGCACGGCTCGCACGTTGACTTAGCATCGCTTTATATGAAAACGTCCCCTGCAAGTTGTAAACCACGAATAAGTGGTCTAAGACCTCATTGAAACGCGATGCCTGCGATCTGTTAAATCGCTCACGTAGCTCAATACTGGGCACGCTATAAAAGCGGCATATGAGCAAGCTAAGCCATTAACAAAGCATTAATGAAATAAAACTTTTAACGACCATGATGTGCATTTAATACTCGTGGGCCAATATTCATATACAGTATGCTTCCAGTTGAAAGAATGTAGCCTGACAAACGGACCCATTAAGCTAAACTGCGCGCGCTCCCGTGCCTAGCATTCGCAGCAAAAGGACAGCACCTTAATTAATGTGTTTATTTCGCACAAAAGATTCTGTTTCTGATGTATGTAAGCCCCGCCTAGAGAGATTAGAAGATAGCCTCCTCCAATAGCCGGCAATGATGAAAATGTTAGCTTTGCTACAGGTTTATAATAGCGTGTGTTCATTTTCAGTTGTTAACATCAAAATGGAGACCTAAATAAAAGTTTCAAAATGATTGTATTGTTTTTTTCTTAAACGTCGACCACTCACTCTTTTGTACACGTTGATTTCCGACTACCATCGCAGATAACCGTGCTAACTATAAATAAATAAATAAATAACTACTCGTGCTTGCTTGGCGTACTGCTTCGTCTGTTAAAATATGTTACCGTATTTTTGTTACACCTTATGTGTGTTATACATGCAAAATTAAACAATATTGTAAGAACAGTTAATTCGTGACTTTATTTCATTATCCATATAGACTCATACATAATAGTTACACTAGAGAAAATATTTCCTCAATCGCTATACATACTTTTGTTTAATCGTAAATCACATTTAACATTTTTAAACGCTAATTATGTTACCAAAGTACATTGTTTGCATGGCAGGCTACACAAGACGAATTATAAAAATAACGACAAAGATACTTGTGGCAGCCCTATTTGAACAATTGTAGCATTATATTTTTTTTGAGCGAAGCTCATTATTTATGCTAACATGTAGAAGACGATTCTGTGGTACACAAATTGAAACTAGGGGCGTATTACCAACTCTTATTTCTAGGCATTTCATTTCCAACTCTAAAACTTGTACTTAGTATCATGTTAACGATATAAGATTCCGCTTTGTCTCTATCTGTATTTGCAATTCTGACCAACAACGTTTGAGAACAACATAGAATTTTTTTTTTAATAAGTATGTATTATTGAGTTATAGTGCAAAAATGCCAAGAAGTTCAGTATCCTGCCCAGAAATTAGAGTTCTCAACACACCCCCTGAATTAAATTTTACGCTATCCCTTTCATAGATGGCGCAAAAACTATGAACTGTCAAATTTGAATTTATTTGTATTCGACAGAATTAGGACCAATTAATTGAATTGTGAAACAATGATTATAAATATCAAGTAGTTTGCAAGCATGGTCCCAGAAGCAATTATTATTAAATTTATTATGTCCAAATGAATCTACTTACATCATAACTATATATTGGTCTTTATAAAAGTTGCCATTTGGCATGTGGCCAATTGGCAGCGCGCGCAAAATTATATTTTTGACGGGCAATCATAAACCCTGTGTTACCATTAACAAAAAAAAAGAATTTACTACATAATTTTATAAAATAAACCAATGAGTATTTAACATATCTTTATACAAACACAATTTGGGTTTATAAACGAAATGGGGATGAATAAATTTTAAACATAGTTCGAATACAGTATGACACACTTTGTTTGAATAATAACTAATATTTGTCTTTCTGTTATCAACATTCAATTTTGAAATTGATAAAGGGACAGTTAACCAACTCAACAACAGTAAAACATGCTTTGACTTTAATATGAAAATAGTTCTCAAAAATTTGACTTCATATCGTAATCAGATTAATTTTTCATACCAAAGCACATGCAGTTTCACCGGGATCAATAAAATTAAGTTCGTTAGATAAATCAAATGAAATTTGAAATCATTAAAATAAATAGACCACTTATACGTTCTTGCAACCGTGCAAGAAACAGACAAGTAGTCTATTTATAGCAAAAAAAATAACTTTATACCTTCGTCTATGGTTTTGGCATTGCCATCAAAATGTACAGCTTATCATAACCCGCGCTGTAAAGTTTTATAATCTGTGTAAACATGGCGGGGATTTGTCTTGCCTGGACCGATTCACACAATTAACATATCCAAGTGTAGCGTGTGTGCGCCTCGCAACGCAATACAGTAAAAAAATAGACTCTAGTAATAGATAATAGTATAGATATTATGGCGATTTAAAAAAAAACTGTAAAGAAAGACAAACCTGCTGAGTTTCTAGCCGAATCTTCTCAATAGAGGTCGCGTTCCGATCCGATTGTAAGAAAAATAAAATGTAAAATGACAATTTGTAAGTGCCTATACGAAATAAACGATCTAAATGGTACAAAAATCGATTTTTTTTAAATAATAGATCTTTGAAGGTTATAAATGTCGATACATCGGAATGCTTCAATTTATTTCTTTTGATGAAAAGCACACCCACTTTGATAGTACAAAATATGAAATATGGTACATACAATATGTTTTACTAAAAGCAAACTTTAGCAGACAAGTTGTACGAATTACAATGAAAACAGAACTTTTAATAACAATAAAAAAATTAAATGTAATGATATAACTTAACCATTCGGAAGACGATAATGAGACCTTTGTATTGATGTACTTAATCAATTAAACATTGGAAATTATATTAATGGCTTTTGCCTGCGGCTTGGTGAGAGGTCGCGAATTGTAGGGGGGGGGGGGGGAATAGATAAAGCCGTGTCGTGGCTTTATCTATAACGGTCGCATCAAAAACACAATTACAAAGATAGTACAACAAAATTTTATGAATTCGCCATCCAACAGAGCCGCCATCTTTGCTCATTTTATTTGATGCCACCTATATGTATAGAACAACATACACCTGTTAGCTCTTCGGAACAGTTGATGCGAGAAAACTTGGGAAGATATCGCATAATTCATTAGGTATCATCCACATAGATTTAGAAAAAATTGCAGTTAAGATATTGGTATTGTTCTATCTATGATCTTATGTTCCGAAATAGGTTAATTTGTGATGTGACTTTCCTCAAGTCTACTGGGTCCAAATGTACTCTTGTCATCGCAATATCATTATTTCCCCCAGCGACGCACGCGCAGAAATAACTTTAAACATCTATATTTGTTTTTTAAGTTTGCCAAATAACTCTCAACGTTAACTTGATTAGATGTTAGAAAACGGATTACACAGGTATGGCACAGATGTTAAAATATACTGGAATCTTATATTGATCTATTTCACCTTCACGACCTAACCTCACGGGGTTGAGCAGGACTTTAAGCGATAACGTTATACTCAAAATAGTAATGGTAAAACAATATCAATAATAGACACAAAATTAGAAAAGAAAACTCAAAAATAAAACAAATATGCATATAACTAGAAACGATTAAATGGATGTTATCTAAATTACGAATAAAAATTATGCACTCAATGAAGTGTTATATCATATATCACATTACGTCACATGAGCAGTTCGGATGGACTTAACATCTATAATCGAGTTGCTATGACATTGTTATGGAATCGCTGATACAATTACAACGTGATTCCGTTACAATAGCGAATAATAATTTACTCCACATGTTTACAACAGTGCCATCTATGTGGTGTACGGCACACTATGGCCCGGTGCTACTTAGTTATCGACAAGTATCAAATGGTGCCACGCGGCAGCAGCAGATGGCGCTATTTACAAAATAGAAACCATTCGATTGAAGACGAGAACTTCTCCACCCCAATTTATATTGCTACCTGATTAAAACAATTACCAAGTCGAATCCAGAACTATATACTACATTTTCAACGTAGTTGTCTGTGGAAAGCTTATACGTTGATGTAATAAAAATATTGATTGTCATCATTAAAATATTAAGCCCCACATACAAGCATTACAAAAATTAAGCCCCATCCAAACGGTATACAAAATTACATGCTAATAATAATAAAAAAAAATACTAACTACAAAACTAAATGAGAATTAGTAGAAAACGACAGGAGAAACGATCAAATTACAAAATTAATTACATCAGTGCGCACGCGCTCCTCCTCCAGTAAACATTGATAATTAAATAATAAAAAAAAAAACTCTCAAACACCTTAACTTTGTAATACTGAAAAGCGATTTCTTAACTAACGCGATCGAAGCAAAATGAAATGATCAGTATAATCCGACCAGAAAAATCAGTAACCACGTACTCATAGTGCCACAAGTAATTTTTTAAGCCGTATCTATAGTACAATGACGTCAACAACATTTTTTTTCTACCACAGAACACGGCATGCTTTTATTTTTCTGGTTGGATCTCAAAACTATTCATTCGATCAATCGATACAAAATGTCCAAGCTCCTGAGATCTTTTTATAACTAATTACTTAAATTATTATAGTCCTAACCATGAAGTTCAAGCGTTCATTCAAAAAATATAAATACCTGAATCATATTCCTCTATACTGCGCTACATTTTAAGTGAGGTGCAGTAAAGAATAAATTATCTCACAGATTCACATCGAATCTCCCTTTCTTACTTGTGAGATAAAACGAGACGAAATCGATACTTCACACAACTTGGTACACTTAAGGATTGTTAACAAAAACTCATGGTTTGGGTATCATATTCATTTATGCAGCAGCGCAAAATTAATGTTTTTTATTTCTTATAGTCACAGAAGTAGCCCTAATTACACAAACTTAAAGTCGATCGAATTAATCCCATCGTCTGAGGGCTCTTATTGGCGTGACGCGGCTCGCCGCAACATTACCGCCACCGAAAAACTTCCATTAAGAGGCCGCCTACGTTAACAATTAAGACCACATACGCGTCGTAGTACAATCGAAATAAAAAAGGGAGGCGTGAATTACTTTCGCGTGTAAAACCAGCGAGTGAGAGAGAGAGAGTGCTTGCGCGCTTAGATTAATGCGCCGACACAAATCATTGTTATTTATAAGCCAACCACAATATTAATAAAAAAAATGTGTAACGAAATATACAATTCATAATTACCTACCTATTAAGATATGACCGAAAAAAGGTTAAGAAGCATGGTGAATTCTGTTATATTTTGTGTATTTATTTTTGTTTTCAGTTCAATTTTCTGACACACATCAGTTTTACTATTTTGTGTTCATGTTTCATGGGTCCAATTATTAAACACCTAGCCGGCAAAAGTACCGAGATCTAATCACTGAAATTAGTATAGACGTCGCTTGACAAGAGCTAAGAGCTTACTTTGCATCGTAAAGTGGGATTTAGCCGCATGCGTGTACGTAGCTTGAACCGCTCAACTAACTCACTAACTTTTTTGGGGTCGAGTCACCTTCATCCGTAGGAGAATTAAATACCCTCGAGATATCCCACACGTGACCCTGGGTGGTGCCAACTCTACTGGTGGTAGGCTTCTGCCGTGGTTAGTCACCACCCACTGAACAAAGCCATGTCGCCAAGCGGCCTAGCCGTGTTCGGGCATGATGTTCGGTGTTGCCATTCATGGATGGCGGGTCAGATCAGCTGCGCTGCATGTGCCTAGTGAATGTAGCGTCTCGATCTACTACCGCCTTCCTACCTAGGCAAGTATGCTCCATCGTAGATCTCATCATCACTTACCATCAGGTGAGATCCAGATCAAATACGTGCCTATAATGTAATAAAAAAAAATAAAAAAAACTACGTGTGGAATCGAGAGGACATACGAGCAAAAGAGACAAAACCCTATTGGCGTGGAGGCGATACACTGCACTGCACTGCACTGCACTTGACTTGCGTATCTGAGTAATTCAAACTGCGCGCAGGTATATATGATGCTTGAAAGCGACTACTTTCGTCTCTTTTCTTAAAATACAGCTATGTTGTTCGTTGAAACGAAATTCAATCTAAGTTTTTTTTATAAGTTTGCGTATCAATTAAGATACCTTACAATGAACCGAGACGCTTTAAATTTAATTCATTACAGGTATAATAATATGACTAAACCTATGAACAGTCTAAACGAAGCTTGCGACAACATTTTTTTTTACAATATTTTTTTTTTATTATTTATTCGTACACAACACAGAATATCGTGTTTTTATTGAACTTTTTAAAAGCGAAGTTATGAGGCTATCGACGTTACATAGACTATAGTCAGTTAAGACGATAAAACCTATAAGACGTTTATTGATCAACTATTTTTTTATTTCCTAATGGCCTTTATTTAATTTGAGTCGATTTATTATTACAATCTATCCAACAAATTATAACACTGTGGACAGATCGCCCATCAAAAAACTTAAATATTGACAGTCATTTTAGAACAAATCAATGCAATATTTTATTACTATCCGGCCAACAAAAAGCGTCGCCATGGCAACAATAAAGTTGTTTCGTTGACAGATGTTGGTTTTTACCGATCTAACTGACTACAATTTTACCTCGTCGTTGCCAATTCAAAACACATCAATCGATCAATGCAAATACACTAAGAAAAATACATTTATTTCACATCTACCTTCTTAATTTAACCACACCTCACAAAATCCGTCTTTTTTTAAGTTAAGAAACAGCGTTTAGCCGTGAAATATGTTCATCTCACTCGCACATCCTAGGTTGGTGTATACCTGTCTCACTTCTCGCCTGAGGACGAGCTGGAGGCTCTGCCGCGTCCTTTCTTGCCTTTCTTATCATCAGAGTCGAGTTTCTCTAAGGGTTTTTCTTGCGTGGGAGTGGGTTCCTTAGTTGGCTGTTGCTGTGGGGCAGGTTGGTTGCCGCTCTGTGAATTGCGTAGTGTTTTAATTTAAATATGAATAAAAATTAAATGCTGTTCGTCTGTAAACGCACCACTTGAGAACAGCTGAACCGATTTTGCACTTTTTTTTTTCAAAATGTTGGTAATAGCCCGTATCAGGTTTAAAAGGAAAGGGAAAAATTAAAAAATAAAGGCGGAAATTTAAAAAAAAGGTGTCCGGAAAACATGAAAAACAGGGAGAAACTGAATGGGTTTATAATCTGTGGGATTTGAACAGGAGCGCGTCTAAGTCAGCTAGTTTAAATAAAAAAACAGTTAGTGTAATAGGTTCATTTGCTACCGATTGGTTGTGCGGGAAATTTTATTATCTGATATGTTTCGTTTTTTTTTTCTTAAACATGCTTGGATATTCGATCATTATCCCCGACGCCATTTATGTTCAATAATCATTTAAAAACGATATTATTTTTGGATGCTTAAACGTTTGTTTTTGTGTGGGGAATTTTTAACTAAATCATTTCAATGTTAATCCACCAACATGTTTTATTTTGTTTTATCGTTGTAAAATATATCGAATTTCTCGAAGTGGTTACAAAAACACCGATAGATGGCGCCAAATTTTAGTATGAAAATCCGTAGCCCTCATATTATTTCAATACACAATGATGTTTAATTACTTGTTTGGGCTATATCCCATTGAATGCGAGTCACCAGACAATAAACAGTGAAATAATATTATTTAATATTATTATTATTTTCCAGACAAGCAGCGCCTAGTTAATATCATTTATTATATACGATAATTACAAAGAAATTAACTTAAATAATTACAAACTAATATAAATTAAAAAGAGTATAGAAAAGCTACTTAATATTTACATAAAGTTGAATATTATTAATTTAATAAAATCAGCTCAAACATAGAAACCGAGTCCAGCGTTCAAGTTTGATGATCGCGCATTTTTGCAGTAAATCCTCTGCCCTTGTAACACGTTTGTGTGCAGTAATGTACTGTTTACCTTCTTCTTGGCGTGTTTGTCCGCCTTCTTGCTGGCCCTGTGATCATCCTCGTCTCTGTCCCGCGCGCCTTTCCGCCCCATCACGCCCAGCAGCTTGCTCACCATGCTATTCTTGGATCGACCCTCGCTGCACGCCTCCACAGATTCCGGTGACTGTACATGAATATAAATTATTGTACTACCAGACTTCAATAAAGCGATTCTCGATACTCAAAGACTTCTTAGCTCCCAGTAATAGCACTAATTTGTGCTTCATAAATGCTTTGGTGGTGCTTTTAGCGTCCCGCGTTTCGTTTTTTTTAAAGGAAAGATACAAGTAATAATGAAAAAAATCATGTTTTCAACTATTGTTTGGGTATAAGATTCACCTTTATCTGATGAGCCGCTGACAACATAATTTACGATTTGAAAACAGATTGTCTCAGTTAGTCATGGTCAAGTGGCACTGCTTATAGTGCCGGGGGTCTCCATAGAGGCAAACTTTGTGTGATGAGCAAGAATGTTTGTACACGAGTCAATGATGTTTAATATCTATATAAGTGTTATATACTGGGTTCGGCACCAGTCCACTGTATGGTACACATAATACAAGCGTTACTTAATTTTCGACCGTACCAGTTGGTGTGTTCGACTTACGATATTATTATTTCATTGTATATTATGAACGTTGAGTTATAGATTTCGGAACTGTTACGTGGTCTACTTCAGTAGGATCACCTTCATTCAGTAGATCACGTTCATATTTAATGACAATACCTTATTAGTATCAACAGACTCCTGCCTCTTCAGCCCCTCAATCTTCTTCATGGATTCTGTCCTCTTCGCTTCCATCTTCTCCGCCTTTTTCTCCTTTTCCTGTTTCCGCACTTCTTGCTTCTCCACTTTCTTTATAGACCCCATCCTCTCCATGACCTTCTCAACCTTCTTATCTTCTGTGGGTTTATCTTCTGTCCTCGCTGACGAATCTTGTTTCTTCAACTCTGGTTTCTCTTGCTTTGGTTTCGGTTTAACTTCTTCGTCTTTGATGCTTGAGTCTGATTTCTTTCTCGTCTTCTGCTGTGTGTCAGGCGGGGGTGGCTCTTGGGTTGCGGTTGGGTTTTTGGGTTTGTCTTCTGGTGGGAGACTCGTTTCGTTACTTGTTCGACTGTCATCTGCGAAGATCAAGTTTTAAATTAATTAAGGTAAGTAACATAACGACAGTTTCAGGCATATGCCTATATATATAGCATAGCCGTGACCCTCGGATTGTTAACTTTTCCAATTTCAAACCAAACAAGTTCGATTGATAATTAAAGAAACCCGAATACTAATCGTGGTAGGGAAAAACTTAGTGTGATGAGCACGAATGTTTGTACTCAAGAAATAGATGTTTTATAACTATATAAGTAATATATACTGGTTTCGCTCCCAGTCCATTGTACGGTACTCATAATACAAGCGTTGCTTAGTGTGGTACCGTATAGTTGATGCGTTCGTCTGGCGATATTTATTTGTCATATAATTTACTGTAATAAACAGCCGAGATAATATAAATGATTTGACTTAATAAATACAAGTCTTTTAAAGACTATAATACATGCGTTTTATGACGACAATACAGAACTATGACCTTAGCTTACCATGCACTTGCACTGGCCAATGACCCCAAACGATTTACCTGCAGCAAGAACTCTGTTTCTGCATCTACTCACCAATCAACAGCTCGTCGTTGTTACGTGGCTTGCTGCAGTAGATCACTGTCTGAAGCACAGGCGTTGTAAACCTGTCTTAATACTGAATGACAATACCTTATTAGTATC
This sequence comes from Pheosia tremula, assembly GCA_905333125.1. Lineage (NCBI taxonomy): Eukaryota > Metazoa > Arthropoda > Insecta > Lepidoptera > Notodontidae > Pheosia > Pheosia tremula. The sequence continues at coordinate 1,089,316 of HG995420.1, forward strand.
AACAGACTCCTGCTCCTTCAGCCCCTCAATCTTCTTCATGGATTCCGTTCTCTTTGCTTCCATCTTCTCCGCTTTTTTCTCCTTTTCCTGTTTCCTCACCTCTTGCTTCTCCACTTTCTCAGCAAGAACTCTTCAAACCTGTGTCTGCATGTACTCACCAATGAACAGTTCCCGCGAGGAGTCCAGGTGGGTCATGTCGGCGGACGTGTCGGCCACGAACGAGTCGTCGGACAGCGAGAGCGACGCGAACGACGCCGACGCATCGAACGCCGACTTGTCCAGACTCGTCTTGGGGGAGGACGTGAAGATGCTCGGCGTGGACTGTTTAGCTGGGGTCCTGGAGAGAGGGGATATATAAAGGTTGTTTGACTCAATTTATTAGTGGTCAAATTGTATCAGATCTCTTCAAACTCGCGATAAGCTACACAGATGGCGCTGCAGACGCATTCATAAAAATTGACAAGTCTCCATACAATCCTGAAACGCGCTATGAGAGTTTTCGGAGCACGTAACATATATACAGGATCCTGACATTAAGCGTCGGGGCAAAGCGGCCGCCCCGCCAGGCATACAACCCGCCTGGCTGGAAGATCTTCTTTTTTCCGCTAAAGTACTTATGATATTGGAGTCCATTCCAAATTATGCTAATAAACCTTATCGACAACTTATTTGTCAGATAGTCAAAACGAATTATATCAAATAAGTTGTGGATCGAGTTTATCTATACTTCTACTAGAAGAACAGTGTTCTGTATCTCCATTGTAAATTTAAGTTTACACGTATTCATTCCTCTTCGTTATCAATTTTAATCGAATCAACCTCGAATAAATATTAACAAGATAGCGATGATTTACAAACCTATTGGGCAAGTTTCTGGCATGATGGGTGGGCGAATCTTTTTCTTCGGCTATCCTCGGCAGCGGAGCCGAAGTGTCGTCCGCCTTGTCGGCCGGAGGGGGCGTGGGCGGGGCGGCAGGGGCGGCCGCGCGCCACACCACCGCCCGCCGCGAGCTCGCGCCGCCCACGCCCACGCCCACCGCGCCGCCCGCCCCACCGCAGCACAGCGGGGAGATCGAGCATTTGGATTCCGCTGAGCGGGGATGCAACCTGGGCGGTTATAGATTGCAAGTTTGTAAAATTGAATAAGAGTGATTAAACTATTGGGAAGGTAGAAAATAATGAGCGAAAACATATAAACATGCGTTTAGTACAATGCAATGATGATAATTAAACATAAATTTTTTGATTAAAGAACAAATGGGGGACGAGGAACCCACCACTGTCCCTCGACCAACTTTTCCAATTATAAACCAAACAAGTTGATCGATAATTAAAGAAGCCAGCAAGACCGAACTCCTCTAAGATGAGTCGGGTAAGATGACTTACACCTTACTCGAGACTTTCATCTCGTATGTGTAGAGTACCTGTCTGGCGAGAGAGCTCTGCGCAGCAGCGGCGAGGCGGGGTCGCGGCGCGGCCAGGCGCGGCGGCCGCCCGGCCCGCACTCGCGCACCGCCAGCGGCGACGGGCTGCGCGCCTCGCAGCGGCTGCCGTGCCCGGGGAACGTGCTGGTTAGTCACAGGACGATGGGACACCATGTCGGAGGTTTGGGTTCGTAGCTTTTATGGTGTTTCCAATAGAGATTTTAGCGGTCTCTAGTGACGATGTTACTTGATGTTAAGTGAATATAGCGCGCGAATTGACTACAATACATCGCCCCCCCCTCCCCCCTCCCTCCATAAACATTGCGTTAATATTCAAGACGCCTCTTCGTCAAATGGTTTTTTTTAATGTATCAGAATTAGAATATTTTTTATTCCCGTAGACCATTCAGTAGAGTATTTATGAATCATATCTTATATTAATACGTTATTATTAAAAAAAAATGTATTATTATTTCAACAAAATACTGTTAAATGTTTAAATTAACAACAATACCAACAACGGCCATTTATCACAAAATAATTAGGTAGCAACACTAGCGCGCTTTTTTTACGGTGATCCCGAAGCTATGACAACAAACCTTTGACATACATAGGAACAATGCGTAAAGGAGACAGTTGTTAATCACAGACGACTGATTGCGGACGACACATACACGGTGGGATGCGAAGTGAAAGTGCAATGGAACAGACAGCATGAAGATTTACGACAATAGTATAAAGTGTCGGCCAATCATGAATTCTTTATAGCAATCACAATAAATAAATCGAGTCCGTTCAGACTTAATGGGAACGTATTACACGTATCACATTATCAAACATTTCATAGGAGCAGCATGTTTGAGGTGGCTGGGTTCACCATATGTCACATATGCAGGTACAATAGTGGGTATTCCAGTCCGAACGCATCCTGAGGTGCTTCTTGTAGGACCTGACTCCACCTTTCCCTCCATCGTTCCCACCCCTAATACTCTTCTAAGTCAGAATCTACAGTGGTGTCCATGCTGTGTGAATGTTATTGGGAAAGGCCTAGCATAGTCCAGCAGTGGACTTCTTTCGGCTGATGAATGGATGGATGGTATGGTCCCACCTGGTCGGCGATGCTGGCTGCGGCTGCGGGGACGGCGAGGGTGTCCTGGCCAGCGGCGACAGCGGCATATGTTGGAGAGACCCCCGGCGTACTTCAGCCGCGCCGCTGACGCCGCCAACTAGCTTGTGCTTCAAGCCGTGGAGGGACGACGGCCTAGGACGCAGAAATTGTATTATGACGAATCCGTTAGGCTATTGCGTGGAAACCTCCCAATGGGGATGAGGGAAGTACCAGGTAAACGCACATGACGTTCCAATGCAGTTAAGCTTAACAATGTTTATAATATACTTGAACACTAAGGTATACAACATGGGTACGCCACAGTGCCTTTTCTATGGCGCGTTTGCCTTTAGATCTTCAATTATGGGCTTTCCTAGCTCGTACTTAGGGGACCACATGAGGTGACCAAAGAATTTGGCAGCCTTACTCGGCAGACCATGAAGAGCTGTTGGTTGTTGATGGTGGAAGGAAGGGATTTATTACTAGGTACCCGGGACAGGGAATTTCCGGGAAAACTAACTTTTTCGGACACGGGAAACAATTCGACGAAATAATACCAGGAATGTTTTTGTAGTTTTCGGTATTGGAAAGACGAAAACGTCCTATTGGTCTCTACACGCAAGTTTGAGAGCTTGTTACATTCACAAGACTAGACTTCGAGGACTATCTGGTTAGCTTTAGGCGTAACGCAAGCGAGAGTGTAATGATCGATGCTCACATATGTCATACCAGCTACGACGTCTTTCAACACACTCGTGAGGGAAAAGGAAGAAATAAAACCACAGAAAAGCTACATACCTCTGATAGTGCGTGGTGGTGGTGGTGTGCAGCGGGCTGTCGGCGGCGGGGGAGGCGGGCGCGGGGGACGGGGAGGACGCGCACTCCCCCGACGACACCATCTGCACACAACACACTACTATCACACACACATACATACTACAACATGAGAAAGTACCTGTTATAAGTCATTGTATTTTTTTAGTTTCAAATTCTATAAATTTGGGGTATATATATCTCTGGACTATTACTATATAACTGAGGGATGTCTGTACATTGAAAATATACTGACTAATTGTCGGACAATGGCAACACCTGTTTTTTCCAGTATCACAAAAAATCCAAGGAACCAGTTTCAACAAGTTTGATTTGGAGCTAATGAAAATAATTCAATCTTTTTTGTAACTGGCTTGATATTATTCGGCATTAAAAATAGTTCTGTACAAAAAGACAAGTCCGCTGAATTTGTTGCCGGATCGTCTCAGTGGAGGTTGCGTTCTGATCTGGTTGTAGAGTTCAGAACATAAAATATAATATGACAAATTTGTAAGTGCCCCACAGGTCTACACGAAATATATGATTTGACTTTGGTTGTTTCTCTCTGAAGTTGGTTCCGGACGCTGCGCAATAGATTTTTTTGTACAAAATATGTATTGCCACGCGCTATATGCCACTTGGCGCTAACTTCGTTGGATTCACGACTCGTTGGTAGTGTGCGTACCTGGTGCATCTCCTGCGAGGCGCGCTTGGTGGAGATGCGGCGGAACAGCGAGCAGCGGCGGCGCGGGCGCGGCCGCGGCGGGGCCGGCGCGCGCCGCCCGCACGCCGCGCGGCGCCGCCCGCCCGCCTGCACCACACACCACACCGACCATTACATCATACACATGGACAACGGCAACACACGAGGCCACCTGCCCATTACAGTACCCGAGGCGGAGGCAGGCAGCCGGAGCCAAGGGTCCGGCTGAATGGATCAGAGTGCCACGGGTACCCCCTAGTGTTAGTGCTCCCCCTACTGCTAGTTGCTCCATCTAGTGTTCTCAAAACGCTTACGTTAACGAGCACTAGATGGCGCTAGCAAAAATTAATAGCACTTCTGTCACTGTCACTTTAATGCATAAGTCAAAACAATAGACTATTAGTTCTGTGTAATAGAGAAACTGTATTGTTTTGTGAAATATAAAAAAGTTAATTCAAGACACAATAGACAGCAAAGACTCAGCAGCAGCAACACGAACTTTCATTTACCATTTTATTATACAAAAACATGACATCCCTAATAACCCCAAAGAAACTATAAGGCAGGAGGCGACCGGCGTGCTGGCAGCCGTTCACCTATCTTTGATACGCCCCAGCTTGTGTAGTTAATTGCGCAGAAAACGATGTTACATCTGCTCTATAGTCTATGACTGCGCACCACCAAGACCAATCAGATTGTTTTAAAATCGTCCTGTATACTGGTACTGACTCCAGTCCAATGTAAATACCCATAATACAGGTGTGGCTTAGCTTGGGACCGCACAATTGGTATGTTTTTCTGGCGATATTATTGTGACTATTATAATAAGAAAAAAATTAGCAACCCAAATCTTACCTGGATGGTGGTTTGGTCCAGTGGCGTCGCTCGCAACGTGGCATGCGGCGCGGCTAACAGCAGCCGCAACACCTGATACAAATCAAGAGCATTACATCCCAAATGTATTTTTTTGTTAGCATTCAAAACCAATTGTGATTTTGTAAGGAGCATTTATTATAAATTGACATATTAAAATTGTGTCTTCAGATAATGATTACAATACCCGATTAAGGTAAAGCCACAAGAAAGGATGAACTATTTTATTTTAATGAGAGTTTATAGATTGAAAAAAATAATAATTAAAAGGTCTGTAAAAAAGACAGGCCCGCTAAATTTGTTGCCGGATCATCTCAGTTGTGATTGCGGTCCGATCCGGTTGAAGAGTTAAAGAAAGTTAAAAAATTCTGATTACTCCATAGCTCTATGCTAAATAAATGATTGGACTTAGTCAAATTAATTTAAAAACGCTGAGAATTATTTCAACAAGACAGTTCGCTTGGTGATATTATATAACATATTAATATTATCACACTAATATTATAAAAGTTTGGATGGATGGATGTTTGTAACTCAATCGCGCTAGAACGGCTGAACGGATCTGGATGAAATTTGGCAAAGCGATAGATTATAGTCTGTAATAGCACATAGGCTACTTTTTATCCCGGTAAAAAGGACATACTTTCTAATCGCGGGTAACACCGCGGGGCGCAGCTAGTTTTAGTTATGAATATGTTATTATACGTACTTGAGTATGCAGCAACCCTTGCACGGACTCTCCGTTGAGCTGCGTGATAAGGTCCCCGGCGCGCAGGCCCGCCGCCCATGCTGCGCCTTGCTCATTCACAGCCTGTCGATAAACATTCTGTTAGCCCAACTTGTGTTCCCAAACCGCTTACTTTAACGAACACTAGATGGCGCTAGCAAAAACGGATAGCACTTCTGTCACTGTCACTTTAATGCATAAGTCAAACCAACAGACTATTAGTTCTGTGTAAGACCATAGACAAACGGTATTGTTCTGTGAGATATAAAAAAAAGAATTGAATACACAATAGACAGCAAAGACTCGACAACACCTACTTTCATTTATTATCATATATACAAAAACATCCCATCCTGAAAACCCTGAAACCCCGAAGAAACTAAAGAAGATTTAGGCCATAGTCCACCACGCTGGCTCAATGCATTTTGGTGAACTTCACACAACTTGAAAGACGTGCAGGTTTCCTTAACTGTTTAGCATGTGATGATCATTGATTGAAAATGACATTCGCACTCTAAATCTAGAAATCCCAGAGGTACGAGCCGGGGCTAGTGTCCTACCAGCTTGGCTAGCACCGTAATATAATTAAGTATCACTTATCAACTCACCGATACTAAATGGTGCATAGTATAGTAATCAGTATCACCGTAGTATACTCGGACTGTGTGTATCGTGAAGCCGAACCCTCGAGGTCCACGGCGGACCACTATCGGTGGTTTTGACGACTGAATCAACCTGTGAACGATTTTTGTCGTTAGACAAGTATAGATACCGTACATATACAGGGTGGATTTTAAAATTCTCCAGAGTTCATAGTTAGGATTTGGCCATCCGCATCCACTGACAAGACCGCTGAGTTTCTTGCCGGATCTTCTCAGTTGAGATCGCGTTCCGATCCGGTTGTAGAGTTAAGAAAAATAAATAAATGTAATGACAATTTGTAAGTGCCCCCGTAGGCCTATTCGAAATAAATGATTTGACTTTGACTAGAAAGATTCAACCGGTTTAGCGGTTACAGTCATCAACCGCATAACCGATTGTTACGGTAAACGAATAGCCGTTAATCGTTTTATCAACCCAACTGATAACGGTTACTACTTGAGATACAGGTCACTAAACACTAACACATTATTATTCTATGTATATCAAAATTACCGTTTAGATCAGGATTAATAATCAGTATAGATCGAGATAAAAAAAAACCGGGTTAACAGACAACTGGGGGTATTATTGTTGGTTCATAGTCTTGGATTTTTTTATAAAATTAACTAATGTGTAAAAAAGTTTCATGTGATATATTTCAATTATCTAAATGAACAAATTATCCAGAAACTATTTAAGTTCGTCTCAAAGCGTTGCTCATAAACGTGTAAACACAAACTTGGGCATTGCCCAGTTAGACACCCCGCACACTAGGCAGCCAGTAAATCATATGACGTCGTATGGGAGCCCGCGCACTAGGCAGCCACGAATTCCCGGCTGCGGCAGCCAATAGAACGCGCCTGTTTGCACGGCAGCCAGAGCGTGTATAGGCGAATGTATGTGGCTGCCGTCAGTCTCCGCGCACTAGTTGTAGCAGCCAGATATATTTTGGGTTCCGAACTTTAAAAAAAAATGACTAGGATCTCGAATATTCGTCGATTGGCTGCGCAAATATTCCGGCTGCCTAGTGCGCGAGGGCTCTTTAGTCGCCTTGAAGTATCTATCTAAGTGAGTGACTCACGAGTGGTTGGGCAGCGCGAAGGGCGAGGGCGGGTCGCGGCACGGCGACGAGTCGCGCGACGAGTTGGTGGACGACGTGTTGCCCGCGCACGGGGAACCCGCGCTCACGCTCAGCGTGCTGTCCTCCGCTGGGGAATCAACAATAACAACGGGACCGTTATAATCTATACTAATATTAATATAATAAATGTGAAAGTTTGGATGGATGGATGTTTGTTACTCAATCACGCCACAGCGGCTGAACGGATCTGGATGAAATTTGCCACAGAGCTAGATTATATTCTGGAATAGCACATAGGCTACTTTTAATCCCGGTAAAATGTATGGTTCCCGTGGGATAGATTTGTTTTAATTTTTCATAGCGCACAGGATCGACTTGCATTTTTTGCGCGGGTAAGGTAAGGCGCAGCTAGTCATAATATAAACGTGATAACATCCTTAAAATCAGTTTTATTTCAAACAATAACAATGTATAGAGGCAATACCATAGAGTTCATCTCACGAGAGAAGTCGCGCGGCAATAACTAATTATGATAGATGTATACAAGGTGTAAGTGTCATGGCGACGATAACTTCGGGTAAAGGTTACACTAATTGTCTATAATAACATTATACAAATCGTTTAAGTATAAAGTGACTGGTTATAAATTTTATAATTTTTGAGCGCGCTATGTATCGTAAACCACGCGAGAACGACACAACGCTCCGCGCGATATCCGGCTCATGCTATAGTGACGAGCGCGCTCGAGCGTATCGAATTTTCATTTACATTGCAGTTTTATGACTAATGTAGTAATTATTGTATTTTTTTAATACAATCGCATTGAGATAGACTTTTATAACAATTTCATGGCAAAATAAATTAAAAAATATAAAAAAAATCGATACGATATAATTCATGAAATAATCGACAGGAAACTCTGAGGGGTCCAAAAACATGACCTAAATCCATGGTGTCAGTTTTCGTTACGAAGCCACATACACCCTGTATAATATACAAAGCATTGATAAACAAGTTTTTAAGAACGAGACCAAATATTTGATACGATATTCACTAACACAAAATAACCTGCTACAATAAGAACCAATAAACAGAATCTTCCATTTTTGTATTGCAGTGATCGGACAGTGGTAAAGTCATTGTAGCGACCACTTCAACCGCACAACAAGCTACACAGATGGCGCTACAGACGCATTCAGAACAATAGACAATTGTCATCACAAGCCTGAATCGCGCTATAACAGTTTTCGGAGCAAGTAACATATATACAAGATCCCTACAATAACCGTCGCGGCATATCGGCCGGCCCGACAGCCATACCACCCACCTGGCTGAAAGATCTTCCCTTTTCCGCTAAATTAACAACGAAATGGTACATCCGACAAGATATTTAGAATCAGAATATTTTTTATTCACGTAGACCATTATTGTACAGTACTTACGAATCGTCAAAACTTACAAAAATATTATGCTACTGCTTTACCACCCGTTCGGAATGCCGTTCCTATGGAGAAGAACGGGCAAGCTTCTCAGAGCGGTGCATCTCACCTGGGTGTATTACTAGGGACAGGCCGGAGGTGCTGGCTGACCGGCGCATGGACTTGGCCACGATGGCCGTGGGCTTCGACTTCTCCGGCCGGTCCGGCTTGTCCGCGCTGAACGACCTCTCGTCCTTCCTCGACACGTCCGATCTGTTGCAGCGAACAAGTACACAATTATTAGATTACTGGCGTACATTTTCATTGCTATGATATTGCTCGCTTATTAAGTTATACGAATGTAGAACGAAACTTATAACGATGAATGAAATGAAAGAATGGAAACACAGCCTCACAAGACGTCCACATTATCTGATTGTAAATTGTTCTGGGCCTTAAGTCTTAAGAATGTCATTTTAATACGAGCCTACGTTAAGGTGGAAGCTCAGGTCAGGGCGCGAAATTCAAAATGTCAATGGTTTTTACGAAAAATTTGGACATCTTTACGATGTAGTTTAGTTTTTTGCGATATTAGCATTCTGCATTGGATGTCTCGATGTATTAAGTTTGCTTAAAAAAAATACCTAAAGCGATACACGAACACCATAAAGTTAGTAACGAGATGCTGTAGTAGAGATGTCAACATTTTTCGTAAAAAAAAATAAAAACCATTCACATTTTGAATTTCGCGCCCCGTACTGAGCTTCCACAGTAACGTCGAGTTGGTAATGCAAAGTGATGTACGTACAGTCTGGGCACCAGCGCCAGTGAGGTGGCGGCGGCCGGCGGCGGCGGGTGTGGGTGCGGCTGCGGCTGCGGGTGCGGCTGCGCCAGCTGCGAGGGCAGCAGCGGGTGCGGGTGCGCGTGCAGCGAGTGGTGGTGCGGGCGCAGCGCGGCCCGCCGCCGCGCCGCCGGCGACACATCGTCGCTATCCGTCTGCGAGGACTCCGCCGTCGATATGTTGCCACCCATCATCTGCTGATGGACATATTGCTGTAGTCACGCGCAAATGTTAGTCACACCCTAGCGCAGGGGTTCCCAAACTTATTTTGTCTACTGCTCACTTTGAGAATGGATTATTTTTTAGCGCCCCCATTTTTCACCTACTAGAAAACCACTATAATTTCAAATTAAATTTACGCCTCCATTTTTTTCGGGGTATTCACCGCCCCCTTTAGGCCTGCAGCGCCTACAAGGGGCAATATCGCCCACTTTGGAAAAGGCTGGCCTAAAGTATGTAAGCGGCCAAGACGATGTTGCCTACTCTTTTTTTATTTCCAATAAGTAGTGTATTTTTTTGGCATCCCATTAGTAGGTTATAGAGATCACATTCTCATAAAAATTATGCAGATTAATTAAAAATATTAGTAGATGCAACTGGCGACCCAAGAGCAGGCAATTCCTCGCTCAGCGAGTAGCTTTGGACATTCAACAAGTAAATGCGGCCAGTATCAGGGTTTGCTACAGTTTCTGCCAATTTTTCTAAATACTAAGTAGGTAAGCTTTTCTATTCTATCTTTAATTTATATTTGTGTTGTACATATACGAAATAAAAAAAAACTTTCTATATTTTTTTATGATTATACTTTATTCCAAATTACGACCCGATTGATACTTAAGTAGTAAGTAGCCCTGATTCTGTCTCTAGGGGTTCTCCCGGGTTCGAATGCTTGTAGGGGCAAGTTTAGTGTGATAAACGCGAATGTTTGTACCCGAGTCATGGAAGTTTCGGCTCCGTCACTACTCTCAAATGGTACTCATGTTGGAGCTACTCACCGGACACTTAGGGTGGTGGTGCGGGGGGGCGGTGGGCGTGGTCGGGGGGCCGGCGCTGTCCGGCGTGCCCGGCCAGCTGTCTGTGCTCTGCGCAAACAAATTTAACTATTAATAATAGCCTTTCTGACCGAATTTCAGTCACGGTGGTCGATCTCAACTAAGACTTGTTAACTACGCAGGAAATATAATAGTACACAAATATGTGAGCAAGCGCACTTGAAACCTCTTTCCCGCCCCCTGATTACGTAACTTGAAATAGCCTAGCGATAGCAGTAATCGCGCAATATTTGCTTTTAAATTGCTAATGCGTATTACGTAGCACTGCGACGCCGTACAAATCGGCGATTTGAAAGCAATTCTTGCGAGATTATTGCTGTCGCTTTGCTATCGTTAGGCTAGGCAAGATACGTAATCAGGGGGCTGGTTCTCAGTCAGACGATTCATAAGTACTGTACTTAATGGTCTACATACATACATACATAGTAAAAAAAAATCAGCAGAAATGAAATTGGGGCTAATGAAAGTAACTGTCACTTTTAACAGATATTGTATGGGACATCTGTCAAAAGTGACAGTTACTATGCGGTTGCTGTTTGATTAAGAATCGATTGTGTTAGCAGACTTGAGGCCCTGGTTTCAAAAAGTTAGAAGTTGCAAAATTATTTATTCAACTAGAATCATTTTTATCCGGCGTCAACCGAGGATTGATCGTTGTGTCTGGGGCGAGGATATCCCGTTATAAATAATCCTCGTGTGGTTCGCCACTCCCCCACGCTCACCCTGGAGTCGTGGTCGAGGCAGGAGTGGTTGTGGTGGCGGCGCCACTGCGGCGAGGTGCTGGAGAAGGCGGCGAACACGCCGGCGTCCTCGCCCGCCTCGGCCGGCTCGCCCGCCTCGTCCGTGTCCACCTCGCTGTGGTTGTACCGGTCGCAGCGGGCTGCACCACGAACACAATGCATTGGACAACGGGTTTACATTGTAATGTAGCCAACGAATTATATGGTCTGTCGAAGGCCCAGGCAAGTCGTTCAAAGGGTACCCCATTCATCGGGATTGCCTAAAATGTTAATTACCCAGCGAACGACTGGCTTACACTAATAACGTTACTTTCCCTATAGAAGGGGTTGAAGGGTAATGAATGGAAATTTAAAAAAAACTAAAGATGGGTGTGTGTCATATGGGAAACCGAACGGGTTTTATCGGGTTTGGCGTTTAATTAAGCCGAATCAAAACTTACCTCATGTTGTATGAAAGCCCTTTCAAATGGTAAGCACTTTGATCTGGTAACGATAAGTCGAGTTGTACGAGAGTACGAGTTGGTATACTAACATAATATTATGAAGGAATGTACTTAAAAAATACGCCCTAAAATATCGCAGATGTAATTTTGTAGCCATTTTTTTTTAAATTGACATTATACAAGCGCGCTCAAAAATCGCACTTTCAAAAGGTAGTATACGCTCCCTGAGTCCCACGGTATAGCCTATAGTTTTCCTACTCACTGTCAAAATAGCTGGTGTCCTCGTCGTTTTCAAGCTGCGGTATGAACTCAGCCTTGCGCCTGAGCAGGTTATTCCAGTCCAGACCATAGAAGTATACGTGTTCCTGTAAAAAAAACATATATTTATTTATGCCAGCCAAACTGACGAGCTGTTCTGTGAATGTTAACGTCATTCATACCAAATACCTGGGCCCATAGTCTGCTAACACAATCGAGTAGCAACCACATAGTAACTCTCACTTTTGACAGATATCCCATACTCTAACTGTCAAGTGACAGTTACTATGGGGTTGCTGTTCGATTGTGTTAGCAGACTTGGGGCCCTGTTAAAATAATTGAAAAAAATATTTTCTTTTCAACCCATATTTTTCCTACAGTAAAATGGTGAGTGTGTGCGAAGGGTCAAGTCCCATTTAAAATGCGTCCATACATTTGAACCTATAATTACCTTGACTTGGTGAGTGCCGCCCGTGCCCAACCTGTCCCTGGGATTCCGTGATAGCAGGTCAGTGATAATGGTCCTCGCTTCCACGGCGATGGGGAAGTCCTCTTCCGACGGCCACTCTATGTCATCTGTATACCATAGTTCTTATTTATAGATTCCATAAACAATGCTGTAATTTGCTGCTCGTCTTTGAAAAATGCGCTGGACTGGCTTAGCCAGGATGTCGTACATACCATTGACTGTATGAGCGAACAACTCCTCAGGAGTGTCTCCGAAGAACGGCACGCAGCCGACCAGAAACTCATAGAGGATGATGCCCATAGACCACCAATCCACTGGCTTGCCGTAACCCTAAAGATATCGAATTATTTTAAAAATCAATTACTCGCACTAAATAAATGGCATGGTAACGAAAACTTTGGGCAAAGGTAACACTGTATTAGTTTAATCCATAAACTGTTAGGTTATGGTAATTTTTTTTTCTCACCTGTCTAAGTATAACTTCGGGAGCGATATATTCAGGGGTGCCACACACTTGCTTATCCGAGAACTGTCTCGCTTCTCTGTCCGCATACTCCTCGTACAGATTTGTGGCCACTGAAATTTAATTTATTATTACGATTTATGTGTTTTACATTACGCATGTCAGCGCGGTTTTTTATTTGGTATTAAATTATTTTAGAGCCATCCTGTACTTATTTGTTTCTAAATCTATGATTTTGTTCACTTAATGCTTTACTTACACGACATAAGACCCATTTTGCTGAGACCGAAATCAGTGAGTTTTATATGGCCGGTCGCCGTGATGAGTAGACTGGAAAAAATATTTTCTCATATTAGGGACACGTTACTCGAATGCTTGGTGACAAATTAGGATCTCTTTGCGTCCCATAGCATCACCAAAACGGCATAATCACCACCCACCCGACTAACACAGCAAATTTCACTTTTGCGCAAGCGCCTATGTGATTGCACTGCAGACTGCAGTACACATCTGGGTACCATTTTTTTCATTCAGGTGAGTTTATTAGTAGAAAAACAACAGTGTATAGATCAAAATAGTCGCAGCAATAGTGATCGCGCTTCAATCAAATAAGCACAAAACGACGATTTCTGTCTATCGCCAGTTTAGTAGTAGTTTTTTTTTCGCCATACGAACACACCCACTATACGGTCCCACTTTAAGCTTAACGCTTGTGTAATGGATACCGTACAATGGACTGAGGGCGAACTCAGTATATAATACTTATACACATATTAAACATCCATGACTCCAGTACAAACATTCGTGCTCATCACACAAAGCTTGTGTCCCTACAAGGATTCAAACCCGGGACCCTCGGTGCAGAAAGCGGAATCACTACCACTGCGCTAATCAGGCCGTCAAAAGTAGTACAGGTCAATGATTCGTACGCAGCAGGTGCACTCACTTGTCGGGCTTGAGGTCCCTGTGCACGATGCCGTACGAGTGCAGGTACTCGACGGCCAGCACGGCCTCGGCGAAGTAGTGGCGCGCCATGTCGGCGGGCAGCGGGCCGGCGCGCAGCAGCGTGGCGCAGTCGCCGCCCTCCACGAACTCCAGGATCAGGCACAGGTGGCGCTTCGTCTCGAACGAGCAGTACATCGTCACCTGCGCCGGAGCCGAGATTGGTCTTACGCGGGGCCCGGACAAGTCGTTTAATGAGCTACAGCCGTTCAAGGGGTACGCCCTATAATTTACTTACCCATTGAACGCCTAGCTTACTAATTTAACTTTCCCTTATGAAGGGGTTTCCCAATAGTTTTCTTGGATTTGAGTCAAAATTAATGAAAAAATAACAGTATATGAAAGGCAGGTGTTTGATATATGGGAAACCCTTTCGAACGGGGCTAGCCGAATCTAAGCTTAACACGTACAGGGTTCTATGCCCTGTTATACGATACAATATATAGCAAAAAATAATTATTACGTACACTAGAAACCTTTTAATATTACTGAAATCATACATCATCACAGTCACGCCGCTTTTATAAGACAGCCGAAAAAAAAATTACGAACTAAAGCAATAAAATAAAAACATACTGGCATAGTCAAAGATCCTTCTCAAATTATTAGGGGGAAGCGCAAGGTCAGGGCGCGAAATTCAAAATGTCAATGGTTTTATTTTTTATTTTTTTACGAAAAATTTGGACATCTTTACGATGTAATTTAGTTTTTTGCGATATTAGCATTCTGCATTGGATGTCTCGATGTATTAAGTTTGCTTTAAAAAATACCTAAAGCAATACAGAAAACACTCATAGCGCGTTTCAGGATTGTATGAAGAATCGTTCAATTTGTTGTGAACGTCGTATGCAGCGCCATCTGTGTAGCTTGTGGCGAGGTTGAAGGGGTCGCTACGTATCTATAAAGAAAATTAAGATGAATAAAAAATTTTAGGACTCACCACGAAAGGATTGTCGGCAAAACTGAGTATGTCCCTCTCTGCGAACGCTTGCTCCACCTGGTTCCTCAGTATCAGATTGTTTTTACTAATTTTTTTCATCGCATACCTGCGTGCGAAAAAATTACACGTGATAACGAGATACGCTAAATACCGAATACTCAGAACCATTTTTTGTTGATTTTACATTATGTACGGTATATTTTTAAGGAAGTAGTAAACAAAGATGGCGGTTTTGTAACCAGAGACAATACAATAGGGTTGGGAAATAACGAATGAATAACTCAATAATAATAATCGAATAGACGAGTGATAGACAAATCTTCATCATTTTGCGTTTGTTGCAAACGATATTAAATAAGACGCCACTAATTATAATACAATATACTCCGCAATATGTATAATAAATGTACTTTTAATCCAGTTCCAAAAATCTATGGTCCACGCTTCTCTACGTTTAAAAAATAGTAAAAAGACAATATGGCCATGTCCTTGCATATCTAGTGGACACAACTTCTATTGTTTTTTTTAGATTTTAGGAAAACATCCAATATAATAGAAGATATAGTTTCCTATATATATAATAGTTTCCTACTTTAACCCTGAATTAATAGAAGTTAAGCTTTATCAAACATCATATAGTACTGCACACAAAAGTTTTGCATTGCGCAGTACTATAATTTCCAAAGTTTAAAATGCAGCAAACGCGAGTATTGCTAGAAATATTGCCGAGCTATAGTCCTCAGTAAGAAGGTGTTTTTGCCCTCTTTATAGTGAAGAATCATGACCACTCACCTCTGCCTGGTTTGTTTGTGTTTGACTAAGTATACCGCCCCGTAGGCGCCGTTGGAGATGAGCTTGATGACGTGATAGTCGGCCTCCGAGGGCGGCGCGCCCGTGCTGGGCGGCGACTGCCGGCCGCGGCTCCTGCATCACCACGCTATCATTACCGGGGGGACGGCAGGGCAGTCGCTACAAATCGTAACTACTGGGTGTAATAAGAATGGCATTCCTTACATTTATATGTGTGTTGTATATGGGAATATGTTAAACTATGTTCTGCTTTATGGGGCCGATAAAATAACGACAACTAATTCGTTCTTGGAAGGAATGGAGTTAGCCGACAGTTTCGGCTGTTATTATAATAATAAATAAATATCGCCAGACGGACACATCGACTCCACGGCCCCTAGATAAGTAAAGCTTTCGTTATTCCTGGTTAAAACCCGACCAAGCAGAATTATGGCAGAATATTTCCGAAAATAGTCCAGACAAGAAATTGACCGCAATTAGCCATCTAAGGATTATTACTATATCTATTATCTAATTAACAAATGTGCTGATAGATTAAATGAATTTAACTCTCGGAAACTATTATCATAGAAAGGATCATATATATATGATGACGTATTATCCCCCTTACTTGGAAGGCGACGCGTTTTGTGGCGGCGGCGGTGGCGGGGCGGGCGGTGCGTTGAGTTCAGCCAGCGGGTCGCGGGAGAGCCCCAACTTGTGGATTATGTACTGCGGGATATCCGTCGTTATGCCCTGGCGGACAAAGTACATTTTACTGTAACAACGTCAACTTAAGTGGACTAATGTTCTAGGCTCTTCCATACCCTCAATCTATATAACAAATCCGGATAAATAATGGCATTATGAATTGCGGTTCCTCGAGCCTGTACTAGTAGTACATACTATAGTATAGACTAGAGTATATTGACAGTACAACGAGCAACAGTACAGATACCTAATAACAACATTCATAAATTATGAGACCACATTTATTTCGCCATGTTGGGAATTTGAAATTTCAAAGTACTATAGTCTACTGCTAATAGCGCAATCTTATCACGCAACAATTCGCCATCGTGCGCGTGCTGCGTCCCACTCACACTACAGACCTTATACAAAAGTATGACAGTGATAGCATACTTTTTGGACGACGTTACAATTAATTTAGAAATTCCTGCGTAACCTATAAGTCAAAGTCAAATCATTCATTTCGTATAGACCTACGAGGGCACTTAGAAACTGTCATTAACATTTTTTTAACTCTACAATGGTATCGGAACGCGACCTCAACGGAGGCGATCCTGCAAGAAACTCAGCGGGCTTGCTTTTTATTTATTTTTTTAACACCCATGTTTGTTACAAGAATTTATTCTAGAACAAACGTTTTGACTTTGACGAATAAATGCATGGTTTGTATACCTGTTGGTGTTTAGCATGCCCCTCGGCCGCTTCGAGCAGTCTATAGAACCGCTCGGGATCGAACTCCAGGCACTCGAGCAGCCGCGCCGGCCGCGCCATCGCCAGGATCAGGCGCGTCACTAGAGGCGCCACTTGCGCACCCGCATCTGCTGACTTCTCACGAGTCTGCAACAAATATTAATAACTAGCTGTTGCCCGCGACTTCGTCCGCGTGTTATTTAACAAAGAGAACCGTTGACAACAGCCTGCTCGCCCATTCTGAGCCCGCGGGACGCATTGCAGGTTGTTGCTATCAAACTTAATCAGGCGCTGCGCTGCAACATTGGTTTTATTTTTTTTCGCGAGATCCTATTTTTTTTTTCTAAAATAAAAGTAGCCTAAGTTACTCCTTGTTACATCGGCTATCTGCCAGTGAAAGTCCCGTCAAAATCGGTCCAGCCATTTCAGAGATTAGCCGGAACAAACAGACAGACAGACAGACAAACATTTTAAAAAATGTTGTTTCGGTATAGGTAACGTGTATACATCCAAATGCACTTAGTAAAATGCGGTTATTTTAATATTACAAACAGACACTCCAATTTTATTTATATGTATAGATAATAATACCCACCTAAAGAGCGGCAAGCATAAATTCACTGTTTATGCTATCATTTTCAGCAATTATATATAACCCAGCAGGTCGCTAACATAACATTAAAATTCTCAAAAAGGGCCCATATCCCCGCGCAAGCCCTCCAAAGATCCGCGTATAGCCCGTGTGGAGAGAGACATAATAATAATCCTAAACGGAAATTAAGCAACTACGCTAGAGATATTATAGTGCGCAAGCGCAGGTGCACTCTCGTGTCCTCTCTGTCTCACAGTCCGATGGGACGTTAATCCGACACGACTGGACAGAGATCGGGCACAGGACCGACTGCTTTACGTGCTCCCCGACCCACGACTAAGTGATGCTTCGTGAGCCGAAGTTTGAACCCGCGACTCTCGTTTCCAAGGCGAGCGTTATATGAACTTGGCTATCACTGCTAAGTTATATATATATATACTAGCTGTTGCCCGCGACTTCGTCCGCGTGGTATTTAACAAAGACAACCGTTGACAACAGCCTGCTCGCCCATTCTGAGCCCGCGGGACGCATTGCAGGTTGCTATCAAACTTAATCAGGCGCTGCGCTGCAATATTGGTTTTAATTTTTTTTCGTGAGATCCTATTTTTTTTTTCTAAAATAAAAGTAGCCTAAGTTACTACTTGTTACATCAGCTATCTGCCAGTGAAAGTCCCGTCAAAATCGGTCCAGCCATTTCAGAGATTAGCCGGAACAAACAGACAGACAGACAGACAGACAGACAGACAGACAGACAGACAGACATACAGACAGACAGACAGACAGACAGACAGACAGACAGACAGACAAAAATTGTAAAAAATGTTGTTTCGGTATAGGTAACGTGTATACATCCAAATGCACTTAGTAAAAAGCGGTTATTTTAATATTACAAACAGACACTCCAATTTTATTTATATGTATAGATATAGATTAAAACATTCTCATAGATCTAGGATACTATATAGTAACATAGTTTAAAGATAAAGCGCATTTGTAAACACAATGCGAAGTCAGAATTTCGATTTAAAGATTAAAAAAAATTAAATTTATTCCCGACAAAATGACAACTGTGATTTTTTGAGCATAAACATGTTTTTTTATTGTCATATCCAAATATTGATTTCTTATATTTACGCGAATACTACACACTGAAATAAAACTATTTTTCAGGATTCTATCGCGTTTACTTTGTGTTTTTGCGGCCGAAACGTCGAGAACGTAAAAACAAAAAATAAACGCGACAGAATCCTTAAATATAGTTTTATTGCAATGTCATATCCAAATTTTGACTTCAAATCAAGTCTTACTATACCCTTTTGAATCATTTAATAATGATTTGGGTATTATTTAAAGCTGTCATAATTACCGTTCAAGTTTCATATATGATAGCATATTATGATAGTGTGGGTGAAGCGATCAAATACATACCTCAGCGAGCAGTCTGTCCAAGCTGTCCGCCATATCGTAGAAGTAGCTGCTTGTCACCTGCTTGGACTCCGACTTATGGAGGCAGTCGCGGGCCATCTCCAACACCTGCAATACAAAGATCGTGATCAATGATCACACATTTATACATACAAGTTGTAAGAGCCACGGTAACGAAAACTTTGAGTAAATGTTACACTGAAGGCCGTAGATCAGCCTTTCCCAAAGTGGTCGATAACACCCCCTAGTGGGCACTGCAGGCCTAAAGGCGGTAAGAGACCCAGAAAAAAATGGGGGCGTTGTGTAGAGGCTTACAATAATTAATTTAATTTGAAGTCATAGTGGTTTTTATGTAGGTGAAAAAATGGGGGCGCTAAAAAATAATTCATTCTCAAAGTGGGCAGTAGACAAAATAAGTTTGTAACCCCTGCCTTAGATAATAAAATTATAGAAATATTTTTTAGCCCAATGTCGTGGGTTACAAATGTTGTAAAATTTGAGCGCGCAATGTATCGTAAGCCACGCGATCACAAAACAACGCTCGCGTGATACGAGACGCGTGCGAGTGACGAGTGCACTCGAGTGTATCGAGTTTTTATTTACATTGCAGTTTAGGTCTAAATTAGTGATAATGGTTTTTTTTATCTCGTTAAAATGGACTTCGTTTATGATTTTATACTGTGATGATTAAAAAGCTAGACATATTCTATATCTCATTTGCAGTATGTATCAAAGGCGAAAAAAAAACTCGTGCAAGTACTCCCAAGTACTGCGAACAGTAAGAACATTTCCACCTACCTGCCTCTGTACGAATCTTTCGATGGGCGGCCGATCTGGCTTCTTATCTAGCTCCAACACTTCGTCGATAAGTGCTCTTAATCTGTAACACAAAAGAAATAAAACAATTCTTATTTCGAATTTTAACGCGTTTACTTCATCATTTTGTGTGCCCGAAGTTTTTATTGATTCTTTGTTCCGTCATGTCGGTAAAGAATAGAAGCACATACTTGTCGTCCATGGCCCTCTGCGCGGCGGGGAAGCGCGCCGCGAACAGCGCGGACATGGCGGACACGGCGTCGTCGCGCGACCCGCCGCCGCCGCCGGCGCCCGCGCTCCCCGACCGGGACGGTGAACTGGAAATGGAACTAGTGTTGCAAACGGAAAAATAACATTGGCTTATTTATTTATTTAGGATTGCCAACAGAGTTTACAATGTTACATGTGATATAGTAAAAATAAAAATATGAGTGATATCAGATGATTGTAACTCTAATGACAGGCAACCACATCATGTGCCACAGATACAGTGTAAGTAATAATAATAATCTAAAAAAATGAGATCAAATGTAGAGTATACTAGAGGTAGCACTTAAACAGAGGTTCAACAGCAATAGACGTAAGTGGTAATATAGGTAAAACATGTGTAAATAAATCAATGAATATAGGGTTCAAGAGTTTGTTATGTTTATTATTTGTATTGTGTGATTTTGATTGAGTTGTGTGGTTAATGAAATTGATTTTGTTTGTGTGGTGGCGAGATTTTATGAATTTATAATTGAATAACATTGTCGTGAACCAGACATTAGAGTACTTATTTATAGTATTTATTTATTAAATAAAACACCACACTACATATTAATTTAATGTTATTGTTGTAGGCGTATCGGGCATAGAGTCAGGACGCGATCAAATCCGGTGCGTTCAGAAATTAATAATAATATTCGCGTTCACAAATTATGAATCATCTAAAATGTCACTAAACGCTATGCGACGAATATGCCACCCGTTCGGAATGGCGTTCCTATGGAGAACAACATATTGTTTGCCAAAGGAACCCGATCCTATTTTGGGCAAAGATGAAGTTATTTCTCGTTTTCAGCTTAACTTAAAAAAGCATAGTTTCAATATGATGTCGTCTACGTGACGTAACACACATGGTGTACCCACAAGTCTTTACCATTGATTATTTTTTCCGTTATATCCGTGGTAAACAAAACAACACAAACATGCTGTCTATGACCCTTTGCGAGGTGAGAAAGAGCGCGGCGATAAATTAAAAAAAAGTTTAGTGTCGCGATCATGTCGTCGGTCACCTGAGGCTCCTGCTGCGCACGCGGCGCGCCGGCGACTGCGGCGACGGCGCGCGCGCAGCCGCGTGGCCGCTGCCGCCGCTGTCCGACAGCGACGCCCAGTTGTTCATTCCGCTGCCCTGCGAGCTGCTGCTGGACCACAAGTGGGGCGGAATTAGTGGTTTGGGAACCAGGTTTAGCGCTTGAGTAAATCGGTTCCAAAACGATTCGATGTCAAAGAGAGACGACCGACAAATTCAATTTTTGGCTGGCTGTAAAATGGTTGATGCTGTCAATGGTGATGGAACCCACGCCACCAACACAGAACAGCTACTTCAAATCCAATTCGGTGCAGATAAGTCGATTTGACCGTCTTCCATCTCTTCCTTTGTCTGCGATTTTGACCCCGCGCCGCCCACTCTTATGTAACCCAACTAAGTGGTTTTATCCTCGTTCTGTACTTTTGCCAAGTACATCTGGCAACCGTGCTTTTGGGTGTTGTAGGTGATGTTGTTACATACTTGAGCGAGTTGTGGTGCTGGCAGTGCGGGCACGGCGCTCGCGGCGGCGGCTCGCACGCCGCCTGCACGGCGAGCAGCCGCTCCTGGGACGAGCATTGTGACTGCAACAGGGGGATAGGAGGCACATTAGTATCATCATGAAGACTCTAGAACGGCAACCTGCTCTGAGCTAGCGTGGTGGACTATGACCCAAATCCGCTTCGCAGTGAGTGGGAGTATGCCTGATATACCGGCAATAGACTCGCCCTTATACATTGGTACCAAAATAGACTAACAAAAAAGAAGACCCAAGGAATCCCTTGGTCTGAGGGTACCAAATGTGTTTCTCAATCGTTACACTCTTGACAGATTGGTCGTGGTCGTCTTGTCGGGATTGGGTGGCACGGTTAACAATTCGACGCCAACTCCTCTCTCAAAGTCGCCTGTCTGGCGCGTTGTTATAAAAGACGACCTATGGCGATTATAATTTGATCGGTCCATCTTCAAATAGCATAGACAAAATGTGGGTGCATCTCTTACAACAAACAAAACAGGTCCGTACTTTTGTAGTTTTTTTTATCGTATATATTTGTGTATCTACAATTTCGTACAACATCAGACCGATTATATTATTATTCGCATGTGTGTTGTTTCCTCATTCACGTGATGAATACAAACTAGTGTAATCGATTACGCCGTTCGATCATTCGTCACGCACGATCGCATCGAGAACCGAAACCGATACCTTTGTGTGTTATCGGTACCACAAGCACAATCCTTTTTACGAGCCGCTGCGGTAACGTAGCGTCTTCCATCCCTTTTTAACCACAATTTCATGAGTAATGTCATCCTTACAACATGCATTCTCGATGACGTGACGATTACATTCGAAGTTCCTGCTTACCCTAGAGATGGTTTTGAGCAATTGTAATTGAATGATTGTAGCCCTTAATGTTATTTTCACTTGGTCGTAAATATCTTGTAGTAAGGTTAAGTGTGCTTATATAGCAGGAGAGCCGGTTACCATACAGGGAAAACATCCTGGGTTCGATTCCCGGGTCGTGCTAAGTGATGCTAAACATTACATACTAGAGATATTGATGGCTACAATAATGTTTTTTTTTTGTGTATTTACTTAATCAGTATGTAATACTGTTTGTTCCTGTGCTAAAATAAATGTTATAGGAAGACCCATAAAACAACTATTAAAATACCCAAGCCGTCTTATTAGTTATTCTTATGCTATAAACGAGAAGTAAATTTGAGTTATGCTACACCGAACATGACATTAAAATTATAAACAAATATCAATAAACTACTTGACACCTCTTGCATATTTTAAAATAGTTTTCATGATTGTATATATATACAATATGTATATATACAATATGTATATATATATATAAAACATAGTCGTGTTTGTTACACCATTTATTACTCCAGAACGGGTGGGCCGTTTTTTGTGATCTTTGATTTTTTTAAATTCTTCTCCGCCCCGTATAGCAGAATAACGATATTTCATAATTCATAAAAAGATAATTCATATTCTCATACATTTGATTCTGAGGCGGTACTTACGAAGTTCGCCGGGACAGCTAGCGAAATATATATGTATAGTGAATATTTTTATCAAAGATATTTTACTTGTGATTTATATTAAAGATGAGATAAAGATAATCTTACAATCGGTTGGACTGTCTTATTAAATTTAAAACATACTTATAATAAACTCTATTCCAACTACATTAATGTGTAAATTTGTATTGATAATCGTATTTTCAGCTGACATGATTAACGTTTATTTTCGTTTACGTAAAGTATGCTAATTTACAACATTAACAACGCCCAATATCAATGTTTAAAATTATAACTCACTAGCTTTTTGCCCACGGCTTCGATCGTTTTTTTTTTATATGTCCCTACAATTTTTTCCACCCTCTTTTACCGCTTATGGGGGGAAAAACTGTGCAAGAGCAAAAGAGTCGCGGACAAATGTTTTGTATATCTCTATACCTACCTACATAAAGTGATATGGGATACTTAATCATAAAGGACCTTATATTGATTGAGATATTTACGCGAATACTACACATTGAAATAAAACTATTTTTTCGGATTTTATCGAGTTTATTTTATATTATTACGTTCCCGACGTTTCGGCTGCTTTACAGCAACCATGGTCACGGGAGGACTGAGGTGGTTGACGTCCTAGTGTCATAGTTTGACGGGGGTACCCTCATATTTAGTTGTTGCGGTCCGATCTACGCAGAAACGACCTTATATTGTTTATACGAACCCTTGAAAAATATTCAAATACAGACCAATAGGTCCTATTTCCCCCCCTAAATAACAGGGGAAAGCTAAAAGGAAACCACCCAAATTTGTCCACACTCAACAATATTCGGTGTAGTGATGAATCATCTGTGTCTCGATACGACCGCAACTAATTACAGACTTCGACACAATGACACACAAGCGGGTGTGTGCTGAACACGTAAACAATTCAAAGAAAAAAGTACGCGAGAGTAGGCCGAGGATCCATTGGGGTGATTATCGCGCAACAAGTTGCTCAAACGTTGTGCGAGCGGTTGGCAACAAGGTGGTCGATATTAGTGATGTAGGTAGGTAAGGAGCGAATGTTCGCATTCGCAAAAATGCTAATATTATGGAAAAATATGATGGCAATATGATCGGCTGCAACGAAACCGCAATATTCGTCCAAAAACTGTCTTCCTTGATTGATAGTCAGACATCTCAATATACAATCAGATTACGATCAATCAAATGAATTCGGAACTGGGACTGGGACGTGAGCTGGGACTCCGAGGAGTATATTTATTGAGTGTGTGTATGGTGTGTATACAAGGCACTCGGATAATCCCTGGGGTACTCCTTAGGGGTTCCAATGGGGTCCCAAAAGGATAGTGGAATGCCCTGAGGCATAAACATTTAAAAAAAACCTACAAGGAACTAAAACAAATAAGGGTAATAATTGCTGAAGATCTGAGTGATATTATATACTTACTGATAAACTGGAACTGCCGGGAGTCGTGCCGTAACCTGACGATGGTAGCGACGCCACGGACCACCTGCGGCCATCGCTGCAAACAGACGAACAAAAACTAAGCAAAGATGAACGTAACGATGCAAGCATATAAGCAGTGATAGCCAAGTTGGTAGAACGCTTGCCTAGGTAACGAGGATTGCAGTTCAAACCCTGGCTCGCACCTCTTGGATTTTTCATGTGCGAATCTCATTTTCAACCATGATTATCACTTGCTAAACGGTGAAGGAAAACATCGTGAGGAAACCTGCATGTTTGAGAGAACCCCTCGAAAGTGTGAAAATGTGTGAAGTCCGCCAAACCGCACTGGGCCAGCGCGGTGGACTATGGCCTAATCCCCCCTCGCATTGAGGGGAGGCCCGTACCCAGCAGTGGGACATTAAAAAAGGGCTGGCATTATTATATGCAAGCATTATAGCTTAGGAATCGTACAAGTCGATGATTGGATACGTGGATTAGATACTTACATATCCTTATTTCTGATTCGGTTAGACATGTAAGCAACGCAAGAGAGACGTTAGACAATTCTGTAGGTCAAACACATTATATGCGCGAGCGCTCCGGGCCAAAATCGAGACCTACGAATTATTCAATAATAATACGACTGGGCACGTATTAAGGAAGTAGAAAGTCGTGTGGAGGCACATAGCAGACCCTGATAATACCAACCTTATTTGAATTTTTTTTTTATGAAAGACAAAAAATTAAATCTCTCTAATGCCTTACACAAGATATGAGGTACTCACGGCTCGGATAATCGTACAAAAAATGGTGTGGATTTTTTTTTTTTGCGGAACCATCTCAGACAGATTTTCGTTTCCATTCCGATGTCTTTCCGAATGATTTAAAATAAACCCGAAGTCATAGCCGCATCTCGCTTTCAAATCCTGGCAATAATGGCTGAGGTACCAGGTTCAAGGTTCAAGATGAATCTTAAGGTAGATACTCACAGCTCCTTGCCTCGCTTCACGCTTGACGAGAGCAGGGCGTGGTGCAACGGGTGCGGGTGGTGTACGTGGGGCCAGCGGGGGCCCTCCGCGGGGGACAGGGGCCCGGTGCCGGGGGAACTGCATCTGCCTGAACCGACCTGGGAAGAACACTGAGAATTATAGACAGTCAAATCCTGAGTCACTATAATGTATCGACTGAAAATACTAAGAATCAGGAAGATGGATGTGAAATAAATGTCGAGTGACACTCCGAATACCTACCTAAGGTATTCGGAGTTTAATTTTGAGATCAATACTTAATATCGTTGTCTCGCTCACTATACTGAGCTCCTCTCTTTCTTGACTACTTGATTTGACAGTGGTATTAAACGGCCGAGATATTTAAAAGTAACGATCGATTAATATTAAAATCGAGTGCCCAAAATAGGTACTCAACTTTTTTTCTATCATCACGAGCGGCGTATGAACATAGCGGGTCGCGCAAAAAGGTGCGCCCGCGCAACTTCAATACATTTTGAAGCGGTTTTTTTTTCGCAAGTTATTGATTGTCGATATGATCGGACCAGAAACGCGAAGTCGTTGGAGTTGTAATATACAAAGTAGAAACCTGCACCAGTTTTCGAAAGGCACTAACACACACTTAGGTCAAGCTAACATGGGGTATGTGTTTTCTGAAGAGCGTATACTTTGGCATTTGTCAACACAATAGTTTTTTATACAGCGTATTCCGTAGTGTATATTCTAGCATGTATTGCTGCCTCTCACTTCGCAATAGAGGAAGATGGATGATATTCTTTGCAACTCCTATTTGCCTCTCATTTAATTATTTGAGAGTTCCGAAATACATATGCTTTCCATGTTTTCGTTGACCTTAATGACCACTGTCTTGCCCATAAAAGTAGCACTATGGTGAGCGTGTGTGGGGTTGCATGTCCCTTTTCCTTTTTTTTTTTTTCCTTCGAAAGCCATCTTCGAGCGCACCAGCGCCATCACACCGACTAGGGGTCGAAATGGTCGCCATGGCCGAAACCGGTCGGAACAATCATCATCATCATCATCATCAAATACCCACTCACGGCATATTCCAATGCTTTTTCAACCAAGACGTTAGACAAAAAAAATATCCGGGATAAAATCGAGATTTACTGGACCGATTTAAGCGGTGTACGTGACTTATCAAAGTTGGACTTTTTTGCCCATTTTCGGCATGTTTCTGTATAGTTAGCAAAATTTACAGATTAACAAAATATCAATATCGCTAGGTAAACTAACACCAGACTACCTAAGGTGGGACTCTGAAAGCTGCACCAGCGTCTCCACTGTAGTCTTTCTCTGCCCAGAAAGATACATCTGCTTCTCCGCTACTGTGTCTCTGCTTTGTTGTTGTGTGTGTGTGTGTGTGTGTATGTGTGTGTGTGTGTGTATTTGTGTGTGTAGTCTTTGCCTGTCCATCTTAGCTAACAGACCAGCCAGAAATGAGTATCTGCCAGGACTAACTCAGCGACCATATATAAAAAAACCCTACAAAAACGGCAGTCGTGCGTGATCTAAATACCCTAACAAATGCTTACGCATTCCTTACAATTTTAGTCTCAACAATATTATAGACAAGTCTAATAATCCCACGAAATGGGTGGGTTTTCAGAAAACCCACTGTTTCGTGAAAGTCAAACGCGAAACGGATCGTTTCTTGAAAATATGACTAACATGAATTATATATATTGCGAGAATATTTCTTAGGGTGAAAAAACCATTGGGAATTCCATAATTATTTAATCTGAGATACATCTTAAAAGCTTAGTTAAAATTACAGTAGGTGACGCAGAAATGTTCCGGAATGAAGATGACGAGCTAGAAGTGTGAGATGATATCTCAAATGATAAACCAACGACAGTAAATCTGTTGGAAGCGAGTAACAAGGACCTGGGTGTATCTAAGTCCCTAGGGAAGCCTTAGATCGGCAGTGGACGTCTTCCAGTTGACGGATAGAGGGGGCAACTAAGCATCGAGGCTGTAGATTGAACTTAAATGGTTCCAGTGAAAACTGGGCCGCATGTTACAAGTTTTTGCTTGGCTTTGCTTCACGTTTTGTCATAAAATGACACAGTTGAATAGGCGGGCTCGTTTTAATGACATTCGCTAAAGGAAAAGTAGGTATAGTTCAGTAATGTTAATAGTAAAAAAAAAAAATCTTGTCTGCACGTTATTGATACTGGTCCAGATTAAAATGAACTCCAGCAAATTTTAGGACTACGTATGTTATGCCAAAGCGCAAGTGACCTAAAATAACTAACTCTACTAAATAAATAAAAAAAAAGAGTGACTATATGAGAGAATTAATGTTTTCACTCACATTAAAGAAGTTAATTAATTCATAGACAACCGTTAAATACAATTAAATCATAAGACCAACATGTCTAATTACAAATTTTCTAACTAGACAAAAAACAATGATTTATTTATTCGAGTGAAATGAGTTTCTTATTATTATTTAACTGTAACTCAGATGAGTCTGTGCACTAAAGTGATAAAAAAAATCTTTGAATCCAAAACAGGGTCGAGCTGCAAAAGAAAATCAATGGATGAGCAGGCGCAGTCGCGGTCTAAAGCTAGTATTATTAACACGACGGCCTAGCCAATTTAATTTCTCTAATCTTATAGATCTAAGTAATCCCACTATCCCACTAATATTATAATTGTGAAAATTTGGATGGATGGATGTTTGTAACTCAATTACGCCAGAACGGCTGAGCGGATCTAGATAAAATTTGGTACATGGATAGATTATAGTCTGGAATAGCACATAGGCTACTTTTTATCCCGGTAAAAAGGACATACTTTTTAATCGCGGGTAACGCCGCGGGGCGCAGCTAGTTCATTATAATATCTCCCAGTCCAAATACATCTCTAATGTTAAATAGTTACTCTCTGACTGACGTGGCTGAATAGTGTAATAAGGCCGCACCACATTCATAAGCGTAGCGTATTCGTTAGCTGGCCTATTCAAGTACATTTGACGACACGCTCTTTTCATACCCTCATGTCACATCCATTTTTTTTATAATGTGTATTTATTGAATGTGTTATTGCTATTATTTACTTGATATTGGCCCAAATACCCACTAAGTTGTTGTTAAGGCATTATTCATACCCATTTTATTTCATTTCGTTAATAAAGAAAAAGAAGAAAGTACCTTTTTATCTAAAATCAAAGAAAATGAGGTAAGTACAGAACATAATGAATTATATTTCACATAATTCATGAAACAGGTCGTTTATAATGAACCAGAAAGACAATTAAAAATTTACTAATACAATGTAAAAAAAGTCACTGTGTTCATACATAATAGCGTTGTGAGTTTTCCTCCACATATTTCGTCTCATTCTTTCAGCTCTTTATAAACCCACTGCTGAATATTCCTATATCAATCTCGTACAAAATTAAACGTTTAGAAAAGTTGACAATGCGCTCCGCTTCCGCTCACCACACCAAATCCTCATCCCAACATCCAAAGAAACATCAAGAGCGCGTTTTTTGCCATACCAGTTTCACCTTGGCGTGGATCTTTGACTCTCATGACATGAGTCAGGCCGCAATCTGGCCATAACAGTGCTGGCACTTTGTTATTGTTTTTATGTGGGAACCGGTTCATTGTGTTGGCTGTATGAGGTTAGATACCGCATCTATTAGATAAGGCTGAGCAGACGTACTTAAGCAAACGACTTTGTAAAGCAGTTACTTTAATGTCGCAAGATAAAACAACGCTTTGAACGGTGACACTAAATCTGAAGTGGTGTTATAAGAAACATATTTAATATTCCGAAGACTTGCATGTACAAAAACAACCTTGATCTAGGGATACGTGTATATTAGTAAGCGATGATGAGTGTATATGAGTGTATATTCATAATATTATATGTATACAGAAAAAGAGAGAGAGAGACTGAGCCAGCGAGGTGGACTATGACCTTTTCCTCCACGCATTGATGGGAGATCTGTGCCCAACATTGTGAAATATAAAAGGGCTGGTATTATTACTAATATTTTCATCATAAGAGATGCATTTATTGTAGCCACAACAGCATCGCATTTTGCAGACGGTAAGGTTATTAAACAAATTTTCAAACACACCTTACTATTTATAGACAAACTCTAAGAGCAACATTATACATGGAACGCAGATTTCAATCCTTTCCACTGAATAAAAGAAATTCTATTCACACGTAGTAATTTCTCTTTCAATTTCACCCAAGAACAACTTTTAAAACCTTATAAAAGAACAATATAAATCTAGAAAGAATAATTCATGCATCGTCTAACGACTTTCAAAGCATAAACCAGTTTTTAAAACTCGTCAACCGTTATTGATTGAATGGAAAACTTGAGACTAACTTATATTAGGGTTGTCGCATTTAATCACAGTCGTATGTGATTAAATGCGACAACCCTGTGCGATCTTAAGACGCCCCATTTCAAAGGTGGTGAAGGTGGACGACCGCTGGATTTTAGTGGGTAGTCTGGACGTGTCCAAACGCCCAACAACCATTAGGGTCCCCCCGGCTGGAACGCTAAGAGTAAATGCATTTTTCAGCGTCAAAAAGACAAAAAGGGGTTGTCGTATCAAACTAACCTATTAAGATATAAACAAGTGGGGGACCCACCACTGGCCCTAGGCTTGTGAACTGTTGCATACTCTTTTGTTACTAGTTTTATTCCTTTTTTATTTTGATGTTCTTTTTATATATTTTGAATTATAAGTAGTTTGACAGATTGATGGAAGTATTGGTAAGAGAGGTTTGTTCTTGTATCTAATTATATAAATATTCACTATTCACATCTTCGTTTCATTATTATTATATACAGTCCGTATTCGTTCAGTTCATGAACTTTTCAACTCTATAAAGATTTGACTTTTTTTTTTATTAAATATCGTTGCGGGTTCTGAAACAATTTAAACTTTTTTAGTCAGTCTTCGAATCTCTAATCTCAGTGTCCTTGTTGGAGACAATTGTAGATCGTGCAAAACCCCCAAAAAAAACTCGTTTTAAAAAGAAGTCCATTTTGTACCGTCGCCTTCACCAGATTATGCTGATTTTCGGGTTTATGCAACCGGCTTCTACAGATTATGAATTTCTGGTTTAATTTTGTCACCACAGTACGGTTGCATTCCGAGACGCGCTAATATCGATATCTTCGTGCTCACACCCGTTCTGAGTCCCGAGCGCGTGAGCGCGACTTCAATATTAAATATCGCCATACGAACACACCAACTATACAGTTCCACATTAAGCAACGCTTGTGTTATGGGTACCGTACAATGGACTGAGGGTGAACTCAGTATATAATACTTATATAAATATTAAACATCTATGAGTCGGGTACAAACATTTGTGCTCATCACACAAAGCTTGTCCCTACCAGGATTCGAACGCGGGACCCTCGGCGCAGAAAGCAGGGTCACTACCACTGCACTAATCAGGCCGTCAAATATATCCCGTGTGTCGTCGTATCACAACGATACCGAGTACTGACAATCAAAGAAGACGATCAGTCTCCATTCCCCGACAAAGATGTCGTGCAAAACACTTGCCTTTACAAATTAATGACACCCGCACGCCAAATTGGAGACAATAGGCTACCAAATAACATCTAACGAGCTTGATTCACGGGAAGTCATTCAGCATGGTTTTATTGTATGATTTTTTTTTATAGTTCAAATCTCGTCGTCGTGATGGTGTGATAAATTTATATCGACTCATGT
The DNA here is from genome assembly GCA_905333125.1 of Pheosia tremula. Classification (NCBI taxonomy): domain Eukaryota; kingdom Metazoa; phylum Arthropoda; class Insecta; order Lepidoptera; family Notodontidae; genus Pheosia; species Pheosia tremula. Next base: position 1,120,904 of record HG995420.1, read on the forward strand.
TATCAATTATAAGAATATAAATTAAAGTTACGTTTATCTTTGATATTAAAGGACCCAAGAGAGATACTTACTACTCACGGCTAGTTATACTGACAGTTAAGACCCCACCTGTACATCGCAGCGCGACCGAATTAAAAAAGAATAGCATGAATTTAACAGCGACAGAGAACGTGCTTGTACGCGTAGATTAAAGCGTCAAATGAAATAATTGTTCTTTATTCGAAAACCACACCATCAATAAAAAAATACCCGATAATCCAAAGATATCTTCGGATTTCTGATCAAAAGCACGCGCGTAAGAAACTGTTTGGACGTGAGCCAACTCCTTTTTTTTGGTTTTCGTGAGGAAATCCTCATGGATGCCCACCTGCAAGCCCCAGGGGAGGCAAGCGGGTTATGTCGTACTCTTACCGACTGAAACCCCACGGTGGTCCTTCTCCCGTCTTGTGGGGTCGGGGTGGGGTACATTTACACTTTCGCACACACATAAGCCAACTCCTAGCACAAGCCTTAGCTTAGCTATCGGACAATTGCCGTATATATCGTAAAATACTAATAAAAAAAACCAAGACCACCCAATAGCGAACCCAACAAAATCATTTTCAATGTAAAAGCTCATTATAAACCGTTACGTTATTCATTCATTTATTGAATAAAATTGGAAAACCAGTCGGCTGTTTCAACGCTGCGAATTAAATTCGCTGCCCTTAAACGGATCACGCTTGACCTTAACCGTAATAAGCGATTACGTATGTTGCATAACGCTTTGTCCATTGTCAGCGCAAGCGTTTCATCTAATTACTACGTAAGCTGTGTGTGTATTTATGTTTGCAATCATTTCACAACCAGATTGGCGCAGTTGGTAGTGACCACAGATCACGAGAGATATGCCGTGCGGTTCAAAATGTATGGGAACTCGCTGTCGCCGTTTTGTTCCCAACCACTCGCTAAAACCAACCAATACGAAGTCTCCTCGGTGCGTGCTGCGTCGCCGCCGTATACAGCGGCCGTACCACGCGACGCACCAGTTTATTCAAAGTATCGTTAGACGATCTATACATTGCCTCGTACATTCACTCAGTAGCGAACATAGGTGGTACTTAAAGAGCCATGTATTTTGTACAAAAATAAAAAAGTCGTTGTGCTACATGAAAACTAAAATAACATAATAAAGGCATTAAATATTTTTTGATTTGTTGTTTTTAATGATTTTAAAGACGAATAAATAAAATACTTAATTCTGGCTGGTGAAATGAGATTCCATCTTTCGCGTAGTTCACTTTGCTGCTAGTATTTTTGCATACAAACACGGAACAACCCGGCATTTTGAAAAAAACTAGAGCACCGGCACCGACGTGCAGTTGCAGTGGACTGACGGCAAAAATTGTAGGTTAGCCAAATGTACGCTAACTTTGTGCGCAAGCCCACCGCTTTCATAACATATCTCCTCTAATATATCTGTGGTAGTGACCCTGCTTTCCATGCCGAGGGTCCCAGGCTCGAATCCTGGTAGGGACAAACTTTGTGTGATGAGCACGAATGTGAGGACCCAAGTCGTGGATGTTTAATATCTATATATGTAATCGCCCTCAGTACATTGTACGGTACCCATAATACAAGCGTTGCTTCGTGAGGGACCATGTGGTTAGTATTTTCGTCTGGCGATATTTATTATTTATTCAAAATGTTATCATGGCAATCCTGGCAGGCAATCCGAATGAGATTGGAAATAAGGCATGGAATAAACGAAGGTCGTAGATCAAGGCTGGTGAGAGGCTAGTATAAGGAACAATTATTAGGCGAAGGTTCTGAAACAAAAACAAAAAAATCGTTTTGCTACCTAGTTCACATGTTGAAATTATTATACGTTAATGTTTTTCGTTGAATACCACTTTTTGACTCCACTTTTAAAACGTTACCGTTGAAACCGCTCAAAAAATATTACATTACCGTTGTATTCCATTTTTGAATTATAATTTAAATACAGATATACTGATTAGAAGAAGAATACTTATATTCTCTTGGTGGCTTGGTTCTCTTAGTTTCTAAGGAACCACAGAGAAAAGAAATCCGCGCCTATTAACGAATAAGGTTACACTGCGAACCACAGAGTAGACAACATTATAGACGAATATGCTAGTTACTTATCTAACCTAAAATCGTTTAAAAAATATAAGAATCCAGCATTAGTTAGCGATGCAATCGCGCAACGGGATGCTGATATACCAGCTACCTAACCTACGATTGATAACATAGCAACGTTATAGTTACATAAAACGGCTCGTAAAACTGTTAGTAACTTAATCAAGTCGTAAACGAACTCGTGACGAAGTGCTAACTAAAGTAACAATTTATTGGCTTGCTACTATGTCCGAGTTAGCGAGAAGTCATTTGAGCTATAAAGGGTCGACGCCAGAGCGAGACCAATATCTTAAATGAGTCCCTACTTTCTTGATGAGATGCCGAGACGATAATCTCATACCTTCGTGTACCAAGATATCGGTAAAGAAGGACATACGTAAAAAACGAATAATAAACGCTATAAAATCCGTATGATTAGTTTTATTTCAATGTGTAGTAATCGCGTAAATATATGAAATCAATATGAATCCCCACTCCTAGTAATAATGATCCTATATATCTATACTTACATATTATAAAGATCACTGCGTTTAATTACAACACAAATAATAATGCAATAAAACCACATATTCCTTATTATAAGTGGGTTATCTTGGCAAAGTTATCATATGACATGATACAATTACTGATTGAGGTAATGAAACTAACCACGAAGGACATCTTTGTGGTGACGGGTGTGTGTTTCAACTTAAATACATGCGCAAGTATAGTATAGTTAACTTAGTATATAGTATAATATTATAGTTATGTAGCGACCTCTTCAAACGGGCCACAAGCTACACAAATGGCACTTTAGACATTCTAAACAAATGACGAAAGCTTCATACAATCCTGAAACGCGCTATGAGAGTTTTCGCAGCACGTAACGTATATACAAGATCCCGACAATAACCGTCGGTGCATAGCGGCCGCCCCGCCAGAGATACCACCGCCTGGCTGGAATATCTTCCCTTTTCCGCTGAAGTTACAGTCAGTTTCATCAACTCACTGGAATCAAATGTGCAGGACCACTTGCCAAGAGTCGCTATAGCAATAGTAATTACTCAATATAATCTATACTTCTATACTAATATTATAAATGTGAAAGTTTGGATGGATGGATGGATGGATGTTTGTTACTCTTTCACGCCCGAACGGCTGAACGGATCTGGTTGAAATTTGGCACAGAGATAGATTATAGTCTGGAATAGCACATAGGCTATTTATCCCGGTAAAATGTATGGTTCCCGTGGGATAGATGTTTTAATTTTTCATACTTTTTATCGCGGGTAACACCGCCGGGCGCAACTAGTTACTCAATATTGGAAAGACACAAAATTTCATTACTGGAGCAGTAAATCTAGTAGAATGTAGATATAAAAGGATTTTAGAAACCGCTCAGATTTGTTAGGGCCCTTATGTATAGAAATCGTTTTAGGTCCTAATCTTCGGTTGGCTACTCATTTAATTGAAAAGACTCAGTTCGCCACATTCTAGAATTTAGATCATAAATTATCAGATCCAAGTAGTAGTTTGCTTAAAAAAGTACCTAATCTGGTACAATACCATAAGGTTTGTAAAAACCGCTACTTTTACTAACTTTATGGTGTTGTATCGCTTTAGGTATTTTTTTAAGCAAACTTAATACATCGAGACATCCAATGCAGAATGCTAATATCGCAAAACACTAAATTACATCGTAAAGATGTCCAAATATTTCGTAAAAAACTAAAAACCATTGACATTTTGAATTTCGTGCCCTGACCCTGAGCTTCCCCCTTAAGCTTATGAAGGCTCAAATTTATGTACAGATTTATATATATGTGGTTTAGATGTAAATTAGCTGTCTATACAGCCTGTATACATGTAAAACATATTAATTCAGTGGTGTGCTAACCAGATATATTGTCTTGATACAAAAAAAAATACAAATTTTGGAAGATATTACAAAAAAATTAACAATTCTGAGCGAAAGTATTAAATCCTTCTTTGCTAAAATTCTTGTGGCAGTCAAAGGGCTAAAGTTTTAAAGGGCTCTTTCGCGTAAGTAAAGATTTATTCGAGTCCCGGAGTTACGGCTCCCCGTAACCTGCAAACGCTCGTAAAAGTTTTAAGATGTAACTTGCATCTTTGTATGCTTTCAATAAGGCTGCTATTGCTAGGAACCTTAAAGACGAGATGTAGACTTGATACCGCAAAAATATTTCGGCAAAAAAAAAAACCTGCATGCAAGTTACACAGATACCCTTGTGCAAGTAACTGGCGTTTGTATAGACACTCGAGAAAAATAAACAAACTTTCGTTTTCGCCGAAGCTTCAGCGAAAGCGATCACGAGCACTACCACATAATAAGCTTATTAATCCTACTATGTCATTTCTAACAAATATCGCTAGGGCTGTCAACAGATTCTTGGAATGCTTCCCGGTCGGTAAATAATGTCGATCGATTGCGACTGAGTCACTACGGTATTCGAGATGTATGATCAAATATTTCACATTGGCACCCCTACATATTTCATACAAGTCAAACTCATTTATTCCGAATAAGGGACAGTTATTCAGTGACTTCTCTAATAAAAACTATTTTAGCCTTGTCATGAAATGCTCTTAAAACTCCTAATAATCTTTATTATGGCTGATTGTACATTCTTGGTTCCATCTTATACAGAATAGACTGTTCCTGAATATTGCTGTTTTTATTACGTGAGCGAGCAACCAAATCAAAGATGGCACGATTGGTAGAGCAATATGAAATTAAGATGACAGACCATTTTGCCACGTGGCTGGCTGCCTCTTATGTGTTCGGCGTTGATCGCCTGGCAAGAATTACTTCAAAAATATTTCATATGAGCACCATTAAACATGAACATGAACATGAACTAAGAGCAAACTTAATTGCTGTCTTTGGAATGGAAAACAAAAACTTGGGGCACACCAAAATTTCTATTCAACTTTCAGATAGTTTTATCAATACGGACCTCAAATAGCTAGTAGCAATCATAGCCAGAACCCCTCGCCTTGTCGACGGGAAATCTTTGTCAATCCGTGCATATCCTTAACGCGTAGTTGACAACCCTGAAGCTGACTGATACTCACCACGAGGGAAAGTCTGTGGTGCGGCGGCGGGGGCGGCAGCCGCGATGACCTCCGGGAGACGGCGCACGGCTCTTTCTGCACATTAAATATTAATCAAGACCACAATTTATAGAGAACACAACAGAAGACCAAATAAATAGAACGTCAATCGTTTTTAATTCGTTTCTAAACGATGTCGCCTAAGCAACCTACATTGCTTTCTTTATAGAATGGAATAGAACATATTAATATCAGCCTGTCACCACAGCTCACCTACATACGTGGGAGACACATATCAGTACAAATAACAATATAACTTTAAGCATGTTAAACTATAAGGTACTTACCTACTCGATACCAAGAAAGTTACGCCCTTTTGGGTAAGAAGGGATAAGGAGAGAGAGAAGCCTGGGTAAGGGTATTTTTTACATTCGCTATGGCTTATATGCTGTAGCGCTTTAAGCATTAAAAAACTCTCTTCGTTTTCTATTCTACGTAGGACGGCTTTTCACTCCGCTACGCAACGTTTTTTTTTCTTTAGTACTGCAGCGAGTAATAGGCGTTGACTCGTTACATCAAACAACGCGCCTCTACTAATACTCTTTCCAGTATTTTTCTTTATTCCGTGGTGAGTATTATGTAGGCGGAGTAATTTTAAACTATTTGATACGCCTACGGGGAATCATTTTCTGTTTAATGTTATTTCGGCAAAAAGTGATTAAGCATAGTTTAATTATCACCAATAACTAATCTTATACAACAAAATACCTTGATAATTAGCATATACAGGGTGTAACAAAAATACGAAATAATATTTCTGGGTATGAATGTACCCATAAAAGCGAAGAACTTTCCCCAGGGAACATAAGTCGAAATCTTGAAAAAATATTTCCATATAAACTTAAAAAAAACCATTTGTCTAACATTTTTCGGCAACCCTGCGTATGAATGAACACCGCCGCCCCCGCCTCTATGCCGCTACACTCCCCGCTGCCGCCGCGACACTGCCCGCGCCGCCGCGCAGCCGCCCGCGCGCCTCACTATCATACTGTCTGTACCCACCGTGAAATTTCTACATGATTTCCATTCGCATATTTAACATAGGTACCTATCCTATCTAATAACTAAATCATCGTCATCATCATGTCAGCTGAATGACGTCCAACTGGGCATAGGCCTCTTCTCCATAGACCTCCACTACGCCCAGTCTTGTGTTTTCTGGTTTTAGCTGATTTCCGCGACCTACCTAAGCCGGGTCGTGATAACATAAATAAAAGTACTAAATTCAATCATTAAAGTTTTATTAGGTACAGGTAACCCAATCTACTTCAGAAATCAAAACATAGTCAGACACAGTAATCAAACAAATTCAACAAGTTAACAACAATATTATTATCATAACACGATTTTCGAAAGCTTAGCGACTCATTACTTACAGTTTTATTTAATTTAACAACAACAACAATCCTGATATCTGCCTACGAGTAGGTAAGTATGTATACACACAAAAAGATTAGCTCCTACTGGACACGTCTACAGCGTTTTAACGATTTTAATCACAAACAAAACGATATAGGTAAGTAGGTATCTACCAAACAAGCTAGTGAACCAAATTCACTAGCTACATATTCCTAATTTCGTATGTAATTATGGTAACCATAACAATAACAAAAAACTTAATATGTAGACAACCTTTGTACCTACCAGATTCGCATTTTACACGTATTTATACATTTTATACGATGGTATTCACACAAAAAACAAATTAGGTGTTTATTATTATCACACAGCATAGCACAGCACACATTCTTGAGACTACGTAGGTGTCTATCGCATCCATCACTATTACGCATGCTATAAGTATGGTTCAAAGTGAGCCCCTTCTTTTTCGATACAGGGCATCATCCTGCGCAAAGTTGACGCCCGGACGCGGACGTTCTGTAGCATCTGTGGGGTTACAGAGCTGAATGCGGAACGTATTCTGTCCTCCATCTCCTCACGCGTGGTGCACTCTTCAGCGTACACTGTGCTCTTTATGTGACCCCAGAGAAAAAAGTCCAGTGGAGTTAAGTCCGGGGACCTAGGAGGCCACGGCACTGGCCCACCTCGGCCAATCCACTCAGGGTACCGGGCGTTTAAATACTGCCGGACGACGCGTGTGTAATGCGCTGGCGCTCCGTCGTACTGGAAAGTCATGGCCAAGGACTCCGACAATGGCAACTCCAATATTACGTCTTCCACGTACCCCGTCAGATGGTCCAAGTAGTTCGTGGAGTTGAGACTATGGGGTAGGATTACCGGTCCAACCAGACAATCGCCGATAATACCAGCCCAGGCATTAATCTTCCACTGATGCTGGTAGTTGTTTTCAGTGGCGGCGTGTGGGTTCGTATGTGGTGGCTGGTGAAGCTCGCTTCGTCGGTCCAAAGGATCCGCTCGGTGAAACGCGAATCAGTAGATACGCGCTCCCTGTACGACTGACAGAACGTCATCCTCGGCACATAATCCGCTGGCGTGAGCTTTTGTATCCGCTAGAAGTGGTAAGGGTGTTGTCCGTCGTCACGGAGAGTACGCCACACCACCATGTGATTGACGTTCAACACAGCAGCGGCACGGCGAGTGTTCGTCCTCTTGTTAACAAAAAATGCTGGAGAATCGGCGTTTCAATCTCGGCCCCAGCGCGCAGATTGGGGCGGCCAGCTCCCGACTCCACGCCACCACGGGTCCCGCGAAAGGAACCGGTCCTATGCAACCGCAGGCAAAGATTGCGGAAGCACGTGTATGATGGAAGCCGGCGCTGTTCAGCATGCGGCCTTCCATCACTGTACTGATGACGGTAAATATTCCCCGCCTCGAGAATACTTCCCCGTGCTTCACCCAAACACAACATCATTTCGTAGTATTCACTATTTGATAGTTAAAATGAGGCGCTTCTTCAATTTACGCGCTTACACCTTAAAAGACTCCGACTAACTGGACGACTTGAAAGCGGAATCAAACGAAATGTGCAAATGCCGACATTTCCGAATTGTTGGGTTCCCATAAAACAATTAAAAAACCCTTTCAAATAAATACACGTACATAAGCGATGGAGCGAAGCAAAATTGAAAATGAAAAATTAACTAAGTGCTTAAACAAAATTTAAGACACAAAATAAATACTTTAACGTTAAATGGTACCAGAAAAAAAATAATTCATTAATTAATTAATAAAAAATAATAATCGACGGAACCAATCAATTCAATGAATAAAAATAGCGGTGTGAAAAGGGCGTCACTCATTTTGTTTGACATGTGCCGACATTTCTTTGTACATGCCGATGTTTGTCGCTCCCAGCCAATGAGAGTAATTGAACATTTGGCGCGACTTTATCATTGGAGCGGCGACGCCAGCGCAAAGGATTTCATTGAACTTTGACCGTAAGTCCACGTGGACTACGCTGTCGTATCAAAGACTAGTTATTGGTAGAATGATGAATTGGTAAAATGTTGTCTCAGATCTGTAAAGGTAACAGACTTGATACAAAAAATACCAATTTAACATTTAAATTAATTATGTGAATGTTTTATCGAAATTATAACATTTTATTAACTAACAAATATTAGTTATAATTAGTTTTTAAGCAGCAGGTAAGTACTAAATACCTAGTAAAATAGGAACTGATATGAAAATTAGAAGAATAATGAGTAACATAAATGGTATTTTAATGCTGAATTAAAATCAAAGATATCAGTAACTTGCGTAATGTTTATTGTTAACCTTTTGTGTCGTAGGCAAGAAACATATCCTATTTTGTCACGTCTGTGAAATCGTTGATCTTAATTGGAAAGACTAGACACTGATTGTAGGGTTGCACTTAACATTTTTTTGGTAAAAGTTTAGACCTCATTATCTCGAGTCCTAATCACTTTTCGACCTATGTGCTAGAACAAACGTTGTTCAGTGTCATTAGTACTTACACCTCTTGAAATATTATTTCGTATTTTTGTTACACGCGGTATAGTTCAAATTAGAAAGTTACGAAAAAAGAGACCGTTTATCTTCATATGGAAAATAAAAGAAAATGTCCAGGGACATATCGTATAAGGTGAAAACAACTTCTTCAAATCGAGTCAGGTAGACAAGTTCATCAGCTCAAGATCAAGGTCGTGATGTTCGGTGAGCTTACCACGTGCACGGAGAGTGTTGGCGCCGATTTCCCGAGAGCCGACCTGCGTATGCGCACAAGATTTGATGAACGCAATTTGCTCGCATCTGTAACAAGGTACAAAATGAATGTCTCTTATTACTGTATGACACTGGTCCAAATAGTTCTTTGCAAGTTTTTTTCGTAATGTCTTCATTGCAAAGAGAGCCCAGTTAAAGTATACATATAGTACCCAAAATATCTCGAAAGCTGAAATCTGACCATACTAATTATGGTATCTTAAGAAAACCACTCAATTACATTAATTAGCGTTTTATTAATAATCAGACACCAACACAGATAAATACCCGATATGACAGAGCAAACGTCAGATCTGTCGAGTGACGGTAACGGCTGCGTTCAGTATCCCACACTCTCCCCATATATTTAAACAGGACATACTTATTCCTAACAAAGCTTACTAAAGTTTCTAATTTCCATTTCCATACATGGTATTTTTTTTTACTGAATTGCTGAACATTTTACTCGTGCTTTGCCAATGCGTCGATATACGAGTATATTAGCGTGATAATATGTGGAATTTTGATCAGCAGCTTTTACTCGCAGCCTTCCGTATAAAAATTATAGCTGCGCTCGCGACTCTAATAAATTATACGTGTGTACTTACTTCAGTTCTTTTACCATACCGAGGAAAGCTCTTCCAGCGGGGTATTTTATATCACCCGAAATCTTTATCGGAAACGCGATCGGTTTCGGAAAATATTTCGATGTCGCTGTCAAAAGGCTATTTTAAATAGCGGTCAGTGCGTTAAGTGCGAGATAATTCGTAAGCTAACTATACAGTTTATAGTTAACGTATCTAGACACATTGTATGACAAATTTAACAGCGCCTCTAGCGGACAGTATTTAAATCTTTCAAATCTTCATACAATGATATGAAGTATACGATTAGCTTACGAATAATTTCGCACTTGACGTACAGATGACACTTCGAAAACTTTCAGTCGCAGAAACATGGTATGCATTAACGAATAATCTATATAACGATTGCGGTAATTCGCATCGGGAAGTTTCCGATTCCGTTTCCGATTCCGTTTCCGTTATCGAGTTTCGATTGATTTAAAATAACCCCGCTGGTTTATTCCACTAAGCAAAAGTCGCACGGCTCCAACGCGAGTATGCGCGTGTTACGACATACATTGAACTTAAAAAGTAAATAGATAGAGTACATAGTTGGCATCCCGCCCAGTCTCCCCACGTGCCGCGTATTTTGATGACCCGACGCGCGGCGTTTCCATCACACGTTACATAATTGTGTTGGTTATGTGTTTGTTTATACCTCGTAACAAGTCCACGGAAGTCACGATGAGTACCTAGTGAACCAAATGTCCAAATAATAATAAATAGTGGTAACGATTCTATGAAGCATTCTGCAACTGTAAGTTGAACTTTATTGGACATAAAAGTCACAAATTTTAGTGAATTTTTGATTTGATTTTCACTAAAATTTGATACATTTTCGCACTTTTAATTTAGTGCATTTTTTTTTTATTACATTATAGGCAAGTATTTGATCTCGATCTCACCTGATGGTAAGTGATGATGAGATCTACGATGGAGCATACTTGCCTAGGTAGGAAGGCGGCAGCAGATCGAGACGCTCCATTCACTAGGCACATGCAGCGCAGCTGATCTGACCCGCCATCCATGAACGGCAACACCGAACATCATGCCGGAACACGGCTAGGCCGCTTGGCGACATGGCTTTGTTCAGTGGGTGGTGACTAACCACGGCCGAAGCCTACTACCAGTAGAGTTGTCACCTAGTTGGCACCAGCCAGGGTCACGTGTAGGGTATCTCGAGGGTATTTAATTCTCCTACGGACGAAGGTGACTCGACCCCAAAATTTAGATTTAGAGATATTATGCTGGTATAAATTCGACACCACTAAACTTCCTATGCTTTGATAGTATGTTTACAAAACAAATCAGTGTCTTCAAGCCAAACCAGACCACTTGGAAGGACCCCAACGTATCGACAAGATAAGATAACATAAAACGGTCGCCGATCCGAAAAATGACCTCATTACACGAATCATCGGAACTAGAATATAGCTTTTAATAATACATTTTTCATAGATATTAAATGCAATCTGAATAATATAGTAATTAATAGATAAACACGGCTATATATATATGTCCTTATTAACGAGCTATCTGATAACAGAACGATTTAATATTGTTGCTTGTATCGTTATTATATCTGACCAGTCACTCGATGCTACTGTGCTGATAGATTAAATACCATCATTGTTGATAAGTATGCAGTCATCGTAAGTACCTACTGACGACCAGATTGGCTCAGTTGGTAGTGATCCTGCTTCCTGCGCCGAGGGTCCCAGGTTCGAATCCTGGTAGGGACAAACTTCGTGTGATGAATGTGATGTTTAATATCTATATAAGTATTTTATACTGGGTTCTCCACAAGTAAATTAATACGAATCAATTGCCCTTAGGTGTAGTTCAAGACAAGGTGATGACCATTTGTGATGTAAATTTCAAACAATACCTCAATAATTCGACGACCCGATGGCACAGTTGGAAGTGACCCCGCTTTCTGTACTAATGGCTCTTGGGTCGAATACCGGTAGGGCCAAACATTGTGTTAGGAGCCCAAATTATTGTACCAGAGTCATGGACGTATACGCAATCATATAACGGGTTCGCTCGCACTTCATTGTACGGTACTCATAATACAAGCCTTGCTTAGTTTGGGACCGTACGGTTTGTGTGATCATCTGGCGATATTCATTTAATTAAGGTTGAAGCTTACGGTCAGGGCGCGAAATTCAAAATGTCAAGGTTTTTTATTTTTTTACGAAAAATTTGGAAATCTTTACGATGATGTAATTTAGTGTTTTGCGATATTAGCATTCTGCATTGGATGTCTCGATGTATTAAGTTTGCTTAAAAAAATACCTAAAGCGATACAACACCATAAAGTTAGTAAACGTAGCGGTTTTTACAAACCTTATGGTATTATATCGGATAAGGTACTTTTTTAAGCAAACTTAATACATCGAGACATCCAATGCAGACTGCTAATATCGCAAAACACTAAATTACATCGTAAATATGTCCAAATTTTTCGTAAAAAAATAAAAACCATTGACATTTTGAATTTCGCGCCCTGACCCTGAGCTTCCCCCTTAAATCCAATAACATGTTCACACGGTACCGCCGAAGTCGCGTGACCGCATTGCCACTCATCGATGCATCGATAAATTGTTATAAGTATGGACTTTGAAATCGCCTTTTTGAGTTTACTTGAGGTCACTACTATACTTCCTGTGAATTGAATATTGATTTTACGTCATAACACTTACAAAATGTTGGTACCTACCTACGTTTTCTACGACACATTTTATTGGAACCTTGAAGACATTAGTAATGTAACATCACCGTTAATACAAAATCTACAGTATCTAGTACCGGCGGGAAATGTCAAAATATGAGAAGAGAGATTCGTCCAATGTTGGTGCCAAAACTTGGCCACCTCACTTATTATTGGCGAGCTGACTCGCCACGAAGGTGCTCGGATACACGAGGTATTATGAATTTGTGATTCCGCATATTTTATTTATAAACAGTGGCTCAAGCACAAGCTTTCTACATATCGTTACGGTAACGTAAGCGCGCTCCGTCCCGCTCTGCCCAGGGATTTTATAAAACCAGAATGATAATTCTTATTTATGAAATCGTGCCAAAATACTTTCTCGATGAAGCTTTCGACACAGTCACGTACCTATGTAGTAACTACATAGTTATACATTACTGATTGATCATAGAGCACATTTAAAGGGCGAGACTGTGAGATAGCAATGCATGTGACGATTGGCGATCGAAGATAAAGACGGCGATTTTTTTTATATTTCGACGTTATTTAACCATATTTTGACGCACTCATTCTATTAGTTTGATATTTTATCGGTGCTTATAAATAATCACGCCCAGCTGGCTTATAGATAAACAGGGTCAGACGATTATTAATACGGTATTATGGGTATATGACCGAAAATAACTGCTATAGTAATAGCCATATAAACACGTTTTCGCCCGTGGCTCCATAGGGGCAACGGTCGATTGTGCTCTGCAGCCCCCTGACCGACCGAACCCTGATCTTCATAGCGTGATATGAATCTCATCGTTTAAGTCTATAATCCTACTAGCTGCGCCCCGCGATTTTTTTTTTCTAAATAAATAACTTCTTAACAAAATAAAAACCGTCTTCAAAAAACAAAAAAGCAAAAAATAATCTAAACTTGAAATCTACCTTGTTTAACTAAATCAAATATTTAATTAATCTGAAGTCGGTGCCAAATAAACCAACTCCTCCTTTTTGAAGTCGGTTAAAAAACACGGTTTCTGTATAAAATAGCCTATGTCATTTTCTGAACCCTAAACTTCCACTACCTATGCAAAAAATCATGTCGATCCTTTGCTCTGTGAAAAAATTAAAACAAATCTATCCCACGGGAACCGTACATTTTACCGGGATAATAAGACTCCAGTCTATAATCTATATCTGTGTCAAATTGCTTGTAATAATAGAACTTATAATACAGTTTTATAATTAATAGTACACACCTCTTTTAGGCGCGGCGAGGGTGTGTCTCAGCCAATGTCCATTCTAGATGTAAACATCCAGCCATAACGTGTTAAGCTCAAGACATACTTTCATATGAATTTGGACTTTATTACACCCGAGTTTTTAGTTCGAAATTGTATGGCCATATAAAAAGTTAATATTGCTCTATTAGATATTGAATGTGTGCCGTTATCATCCAACGGCCACACATTATAATTTGCGATGTAACTAAACCGCAAATTCCCAGAAATTTTAATGAACTGTTTAAGTGGATTTATTACATTTGATGAACATGTGGTATCAGTCATGTTAACAAGAAGGCTACGCGATGTGTAGACGGGTAAGAGTAGGAGGAAGATATTCACCATCGATTGCAAGCTGTTAGTGATTTTGTCAATAGATGATTTGTATAAAATAAATAGAAAATAGTATTCGTTCAAAAACCTGTGTTGCCAGTCATAATCTCATTGATTTCTCTCTTCGTTAGTAGGCGTAATGAACTTGAATAGCCTGAACATGTCATAGCATCTATCTTCTTTATTGTTTCGGGTTGGCATTCGGCTACAAAATAGTGTAATTTTGCCAGTGTCGAGTATTTCTTGATAATTGTTATAAAATTATAAGTACCCCTGATGATAATTAAAACGTCGATGATGATGAAATGAATCCAACACCCCTATCAGTAAAGCAGTGGTTACTGCACTGAAAATTTACAAGGTATACTATTTTATTTCAATTTCCTTCACTTGCGGACGTTATTGGAAAATAAAAAAAAATTACAACTTCACGGTTCAACATCCCGCCAAAAAGTACCATAGCAACTATATTAGTGCATTAAGTATCGGTCAACCTCCACAAGACGATATGCCTCATACAAAAGACTAAAAGACGACAAAAGACTTGAGAAAACTAGTATCATTTCAAATTAGGGAAATCAGACTCTATATGTTTCCAAAATTGACCTTATATTATGGCAGTTTTATACTCAAACCTTAAGACTGAATTTCCTATGCAACTCTCCATGAAGACTTATCTACCATAACATCCTTACACTATCCACTGACGCGTAAAAATAACAATACTACAAAAACTATGCTATACAAGACGTGCTCTGACAAATGTTCATGGAATCCCATAGATCACTCGAGCATGCGTGAATAATCTATGGCGATACGGTTCAATGGACTGTGGACCTTAGAAACACACTATAATGTGATGTTGTATACAATTATTACATGCATTCATTGCTTTGAAGACAACACGAGAATGTTACCGTTAAACGAGTATGAACTATTGGTCATAAGTTTCACCAATAGCGAATGTTAGCCCCATCAAGAACGGGAAACTCGGTGTGGCATACACCATAGTCATAACTTCCGACATTTCGCGTCAAGATCTCAAAACTTGGACACCTTTGACAGCCATTCCGCATACCTACACTGCTCTAAAGAGACCTACCGTTCCTAATATTAAGTTTGACTTTGCCCTTAGAGGCTTTGGTATAAAGTCGCCAAACCAAAATACATAATATACGCAGAGCTTGACGGTTCAGTTCCCATCTCCTGACAAACACGATAGACCCACGAAGTCATTCTATATTGGTATACTGGTTATGCTTCTCATCTACATAAACGTAGGTGGCACATTCCCGACCTGATATATGCACGCGAAACTTAAACACTGACCAAAACAATCCGATAATAATAATTGCGCAACGGACGCGTCACGACATTGAAAACGTTGCCAGATCCCGTGAGCGGGTGTACCAACAATAGATTGTGGTTATTTCTATTGCACAAACTCCCGTTTTGTGGTCAGGGCTAAAGGTCATTGGGTATGGTTGTTACAGGACCGGTATCTGGATCTAGAATCCTGAAGCTAGTTCGAGCGCGTTCGAGCTAGTTGAGGGATCAGCATATCCTATTAACATTGCTATCTAATATAGACCTTATTGTATCCAAATCCCTTTCAAGATTATATACGAAATCTATAAACGCAGTACGACATCAAGGCCCTGCTTAAGGCTTTGATACCAGGCGGACACAATGACCTCTAATGCAACTCAATATAGATCGATGCGAAAGCTCCGTAGCACATTGTGTTGTGCTCGCGACATTCTATTTTCAACTGTAACAATCCAGAGATAAAGACGAACATTATGTTATGATGCTACCATCGATTGCAGATGCAATCTGTGATAGTTTTGAAGAGGTCTGAACCTATCCAAGAGAAGCTGATAAAGAGGATTTTAATGGAATGAAAAGACCGTCCTTAGGACAAAAGGGAGACGAACAAATGGAGTAATATAATGGAGAGCCATTATCATTAGGTCGTTGACATTAATATTAATTCTTTGTTCCGTATTTTGGCTTTCTGTGAAATCATAAGGTATGTGTTTTATTTGGAAGAGCTCACACTTGGGTGGAGTTTGAGACACCTGAAACTGCTATCGCAGTAGAGTAGAGCAATTATTACCTTACAGGGCCTTTTAAATCATATCATACTGTGTATCTTTACGGGCAAAAATTGCCTCTTTTTTGCACTGAAAACACTTAACAAGCACCCGAAATCTATAAACATGCAGGCAAAGGTTACAGTACTGTTGGTTGCTTTTCTGCCTACCCTACAAGAAGTATTGCGTGTATATATAAAAGTCAGACCTTATTTATACAATGACATTCGAGACAGACAGATGTCCACGGAAAAAAAAGAGAATTTCAATTCAAAACGAAGGCTTGTGAGATGAAAGTCGCCTGTATCGACCCCGTTAGCAGAGCACGATTGGAAACCATGCCTTTCAATGCATGTAATAGGGCTGGCGATTTTAGAATGATACGAAACGAAGGTCAAATGGATAACTAAACGCAAGACTCACAGTCAATTTAGTGTATTGTTGGAGCGGTAATTAGAATTACCAATCACGTCCATATTCTACTTAGTAAAAAGATGCGACTGACTCAGCATTGTGAATACTAATTTGATATTGACTTAATAAGTATCCCAATCTGCGCTAACACCGCCAAAAATCTTGGGAATATATTAACAGCGATTCCCCAAGGATAGCTTACTTCTGCATCTTTGAAATAACGGCCTGACGCTGATGACCTTGACGGCCTGATTAGCGCAGTTGATAGTGACCCTGCTTTCTGTGCCGAGGGTCCCGGGTTCGAATCCTGGTAGGGACATACTTTATGTGATGAGCGCAGATGTTTGTACCCAAGTCATGGATGTTTAATATCTATATAAGTAATATATACTGGGTCCGACCCCGGTCCATTGTACGGTACCCATAATACAAGCATCGCTTAGTGTGGGACCGTATAGTTGGTTTATTCGTCTGGCGATATTTAATTATAAAAGCACCTTAAATTGGTTGAACCGTGCAGTAACTTACTATAAGCTGCCTTGACACTGGCACACAGGTATAAAGGTAGATTTCAGAGTAAAGAAAAAAAAAACAGCAGTCAGTTTTATTAATCTCTGGTGTAAGTGTAAAAACAGATTGGCCAGCCCTACGTATAGTGAGCGTTATCTCTAAGAAAACGAGGCCACACGCCTACTTGTCTATGATTTTGATGACTAATATGTCGATACGTTGTTCACGCTTCGCTAAGACCACATTATTTACATGATTAATAACATATCAGCTGATTTGTAGATAAAATTACGATAAGTATTTATTTTTTAGGCTTTGGATATATAATTATTATTGTCTTGTCATGTGCTATATAAATATACATTGCATATAAGGTTTTATAAGGGAAGGAAGGGCGTCTGGTGGAGACATCTGGTGATCCGAACGCTAGTAGGTACTACATATTTTGGCCAACACATCAGCATTGCCATTCAACGTGGCATTGCTGCCATCGTTTTGGGCACCCTGCGGGCCGATGGTGGTGGGGATTCGTTGAGTGCATTTTGAAATTAGCCTAATTTTAATTTTAACTTAGTTATTGTTTAAAGAAATATTTAACTTTTCAGGGAAAAAATATGGTGTATTTTTATTTATGCAAAGCATAAGAGAACACCGTATTTTAACAAGCTTACAAGCATTAGGATATCATTTGATAGTGTTAATATACTTTTAATATATATATATATATTTTAGGTTTTTTTGTAATCATTAATTGGTTCGTTTGTGGTTACAGGCGGAGGGTGACCACGGGTTGTTTCCTGCATTACTTATAAGCCAAGGTTATTTGTCTTAGTGTCAAGGCCCGCTTTATGGCAAGGACGTGTGGGCCGTATAATGATGACAGCCCGACTCATGAGCCGTCATACCATCAAATTATCGCAGACATCGACATCTTCTAGCTTTCTATCGCCATATAATATACGCACTCGTTCTCTAATGAGAGTTTATGTTGCTCTAGCTAGGCGCGATGAATTTGAACGACAAAAATCTCAGTATTATATATGCCTTTGTTAAAATATTCTTTATATTAAAGCGCTTATATATAAGCTATTCTATTTGCGCTATGAAATACCGACGACCAGATTAACGCAGTTGGTGATGACCCTGCTTTTTGTACCGAGGGTCTTGAGTTCGAATCGTGGTAGACAAATTTTGTGTGACGAGCACGAATGATTGTACCCGAGCTATATGTTTAATATGTATAAAAGTATTATATACTGAGTTCGCCCTCACTCCATTGTACGATACCCATAATACAAGCGTTGCTTAGTATGGGACCGTATAGTTGGTGTGTTCGTCTGGCGGTATAATAATATAAACAACCACCACTAACTGTCCTTCTACTTGCAAGGCCATTCTATCATTAATTACAAACAGCCTACATTCCATTCACTTATTACTACCTCGATAAATATCGATTCTAATCGATAATGATCGACCAAGATCAACATGTTGTAACTGACCTATAATATGCGTGTGCGCATACCCAGCACCGATCGATCGGAATCATAGCGCGCCCAATTATGATATTACTATCTCTGCACTATAAACTGAGTCGTGGCCGTTGTGGTAAACATGTTGGAACACATATTTTTTTTATATTTAGCTCCTTTTAAGTTTTACAACCGTATACTAAGCATAACTTATATGGCTAATATATGGTTAATATAGTTTAAGTTTAGCCAAGTTGGTCGAAAAGTTGAATAGGAATATGGGCACGTAGGTTCAAAACCCAGCTCGCACATTTAGGATCTTTAAATTTCATACATGCAACGCAACCAAACATTTTTTACTTTTGTTTCGTATTTATTCTTTGGATTGCATTAAAGTAAAATTGTTGACAGAAAGCGTACAGAAACTGTAGCTTACATCGGTAATTACTATTGACTCAAACAGTTGAGCAAACAAACTAAACACATGATAATGTTGTAAATAACTCACACACGATTTACTACATACGTACACTACGTAGAGTAGCGTAAGACAGATCGTAATCGGAATGCGCCTAAATAAGCCGCGAAGGGCGTAGTGAAATCTAAGCCATGGTCGGCATGGTGGTGAACCAGTAGGGCCGCTTTTCGGAAAGTAATTAAAACAAAGACAACTGATAACTTTGCCATAATTTAACGCCTTTGTAGGTTAGATCATTTATTATACTCGAATCCATGTGCGAAGCCTTATAATAAACTAGCTGCGCCCCGCGGTGTAGCCCGCCTAAAAAGTATGTCCTTTTCCTCTATGTCATTTGCTGACTCTTAAACTACCACTACCTATGCAATAAATCATGTCGACCCTTTGCTCTATCGAAAATTAAAACAAATCTATCCCACGGAAACTATACATTTTACTGGGATAAAAAATACAACCGAATTGAGAACCTCCTCCTTTTTTTTGAAGTCGGTTAAAAAGTAGCCTATGTGCTATTCCAGACTATAATCTATCTCTGTGCCAAATTTAATCCAGATCCGTTCAGTCGTTCCGGCGTGATTGAGTAAAAACATCCATCGCTCCAAACTTTCAATTTTATTATATTATGTAGTGGGATAAGTAAATAGACTGTTCCTGCTCCACCATTGTAATAAGTCAGCTGCTACTAACGCAAAAACTCGTCGTTATTCTTCGAACAATTGTTCACTAGATCCTCACATCACCTGCCAACACACTGCTTCGTGAAATTCTCATCTGAGGCGTTTTGAAATAAACTAATTTTACGGATTTTATCGCGTTTATATTATGTTTTTTACGTTCCCGACGTTTCGGCTACAGCAACCATGGTCACGAGAGGACAGTCCATTGGAGGATCCCGAGGATAGTCCTCACGTGACCATGCTTGCTGTTAAGCAGCCGAAACGAACGTAAAAAACATAATATAAACGCGATAAAATCCGTAAAATTGTTGTTTTATTTCAATGTGTAGTATACGCGTAAATATTAGAAATCAATTTGAGATGTTTTACTAAGAAATTATTAAGTCCGACTTATATGTACAGCACAATATCGGAGACAATACATTTTGGGATTAATAAACTAGAGAACATCGTCCCAAAGGGCGGACTGGAGGTCACGGACTGTCTCGGAGATAAGAGAACGCACACACGTAATTTTGTTTTTTTTTACGCAAAGTATGATCAACATACTATGCTGCAGATTAACCTTCAGTGTGGAATGATAATGTCGTCATTTCTAAACTTTTCTAGCTTTCATGCGAATTTTAATGTCGGCCTATCAAAGCTATCAATAAGTACTAATTTTGAATGCACCAGACATCTATCTAAGCGAGCGTAAGTATACGTCGTTGTTCAAATCATAACAGCATTTTGGCTGTGATTTCCATAGGAATTATTACACTACCGACTTGACCTACCTATTCTCAATTAGATTCGGCCTTAAGTCGTTACGCTCATAATTATGGCAGATCATAATTATACTTGGCACCGGTAAGACTTATCCACATCAGTACAATGTTGTTTGTGCGCAAGCGGCGAAATATTTACCCTATTTACGTATTTAGACACAGCCAATTTGCGACCAAGAATTACATTTACCCAAAAGGAATCCGAGTCCATATCAGTAACAGGAAGCTTGCCAATTCCTAGTATAACAAACATTGTTAGCGCCATCTCAGTAAAATTAGACCACAGGTTCTGTTTTTCAAAATATGTAATGTTAGTCATCTTATTTACCCGTCTCTGAAGTTTGCCATTCTCCCCACGAACCCAAATTGAAGAAGGCATCATTCAAAGAAGAAGTTATGCGCGGTTAGAAAAAAGTTATTCAAGAATTATATCAGGGCGATTTCAACGTACACGGCGGGTTACGTCCCGGTTGGATAATCCGAGTTAGATATAGCGAGATTAAAAAGGATCTTCTGTGATGCAACCACCTTCGATGGTACGAAGAAAATTGCATTACCTTGATAAGACCACCTTCGAGTTTATTTCAAGATTATTTTACGGGCCAGGGTAACTTAGATACTCAAATGTTCTTATATTTACCCGTCTCGTTTATGGTCTTATTCTGGCTGTCTGGACTTCATTCATGGCATGATCTTCCTTCCTCTGCCGGGCATTGTATAGGACCAAAAATATAGCTCATCTAAACTAGACGTCTGTCTATTCTGTTATTTTTTGTGGTGCCTATACACTCATCGCTTTACCCGTCAGTTAACAGCTCTGTTAACTGACGTGACTGTTAACGACGTAAGTAACTATGGCAGATAAAAAAACAATCAAAGTTCCATCAATAACATTGATTCCTTTGTATAGTTTTATCACTCATATGCTTAGTAACATAACGGAAGATTCCTACGTCCATCTGTGATCTAATTGAGGGTCTGTTCACCTCACGAATGATAACAGACCGCTGATAGCACTATTGATACGGAACACGAGCGCCGAGGTTATATTTATTGTTTTTATCGAGTTTATCTCGGTGTATGCACTCGAACGCAAACAATTGTCGACAGATGTTATCGATGTTTTATAGATAAGTTAAACGAACAAGCAAAATTTATAGGTCGTGGTAGACCACCAGTCCATCATTACCGAGCTATCCTCGAAAAAAAAACAAAAGCAAGAATTGATAATTGAGTCAGAGTTGCACTTTTAGGACTCGCATATATGTTTTACGGGATAGGGCTCCACGATTGACAGCCTCAGTACCTAAATTACGTGACTAAGCTCTTAATCACCCCTTTTGCTACAAAATTATGTAACATTCCTTGCTTACAACCCATACAATGATACCAACCAGTACTAAAAATTCAATAATCGAGCATGATGTCAGCATTATACATAGCATAACACTTGTGCAATTGGCGCGTGTGCCTGTGGCCTTATCTGTTAACAGCAATTACATTGAGTAATTGTAAGCGGTTCACTTCTATGAATGTGCTTGTGCTTTTGGCATGCGGTATTGAGAACACAAATTAAGGCCTGATTATCTGAGTTCCAGTTCATCAGCCCTATTTTAGCGTACATATTGAACCTTTCTGGTGCCTTTGAGCTTTCTTACAAAGGATTTTATCAGTCAATAAGTAGCTAGCTTGATTTGTCAGACGTCGCATACCTTTCTAAAGCTGGCAAGTCGTTTCAGGCTGCTTATGAAACATGCCCCAAGCAACTTCAAGTGTCTCAAAACATTATGGAGATATGAATACGTTGCCACGGGGCAGAGAGTAATGATACCAGCCCTTTTTAATGTCCTACTGCTGGGCACGAGCATTCCCTCAATTCGAGGGGGATAACGCCATAGTCCACCACGCTGGCCCAGTGCGGGTTGGCGGATTTCACACATCTTTCGAGGGGTTCTCTCAGATATGCAGGTTTCCTCACGATGTTTTCCTCCACCGTTTAGCAAGTGATAATCGTGGTTGAAAATAAGATTTGCACATGAAATCCCGAAATCCCAGAGGTGCGAGCCGGGGTTTGAACCTGCGATCCTCGTTACCAAGTGTTTTACCAACTTGGCTATCACTGACTGACTAGGTAGAGAATGAGTACTCCATATTACCACTATAAAATATTTAATTATGGCTATAAAATACCTTAAACCCATCTCATCTATTTATAAGGGGTATCAAAGAGTTACGACACACCATTAATAATTCAAACAAGGGTAGTTGCATCAGTACGGTGCTCAGATACCCCGCTCAGCCAGCAGCCGCGGCCCGAATACAAATGAATATTAAATGCCGCCTTACTATTCTTTACCAATGTCACGTTTAGGGAGATTTCCAAAAACTACTTTTGCGTACCTTACCATGGCTTTCACGAGCTTACTTTTGTCTCATCATTCGGCTCGAAAATCTCTTTTAAAATAATTTGCTTTCTATAAATCGTGATTTACAAATGTATGTTTAAATCTTTATAATAATATCTTATGGAAATATCAAAGCGAGAAGGAAACCAGAATCGAAAGCTCTAGGAGGATAAGAAAAAATAGAAAATTGAAGGCGGAATATCATTTGATTATGTCGGTTCTACGACATTAACCAGTCTACAGAATTCATCTCCCAATCCTTGCTGGACATCAGAAAGTCTGGTCGTTACTTGTGGATTCCAGTGAGGACTTGGGAGAAGGAACCGCCACTTGCCAACTTCCCATTATGAATCAAGTAAGATGATCTAAAGCTACAGCAGCCTGGTCTTCTAGAATCTTCGACTTAGCCTTTTTTGTATTTTTTTTAATATATTGACCGATTACTGATATGAACACTCAGCTATTTCTATTTGTCCTCCGCGACACAGCTAATAAGGCTACCGGTAATCTAGGCAGACAAGCGTTAGGAGTCCTCCATACAGATTTCTTTGCGATGTAAAGGTTTCGTAACACCTGCACAAACAGCAAGTGATCAGCCTCCCTTCATCTTAAAGGACCCAGAATGTGGCAGGCGAACGCTGAATAGTGTCTTTTCGGGATCTAAGACTAAGGAATGACTAGTCTAGTATGGTCTTTAGGCCAGTTCTACGGACATAACATTGGTTTACAGTCGTTTGAAGTAACGTTTAACAATGCCACAGTTCGCGGACGTGTAAAATAGAAGTCCACAGGTCGCGCCGAGAGCAATCAGAGCGTGTGCTGCGCAGGCGCCGCCGCCCGCTCGCATTGTCTCAATCTTATTGTTATGAGTAGCCAGGGAACCGACGCACCTAGTTATTTAAACAAACTTATCTGCTTTCTATAATTATGTGGGATTCAAAGATAAACTTTGTTCATGAAGAATTCGCAAAATAAGGCTCTGCACGGACAGAAGAGTATTAAGCATTATGCGTTACTGTTAATGAATGGGTTTTAAAGCGCCTGCGCGAACAGCAAACGGACAGTATCACATACATTACAAAGAATGTGGAATGCACAAAAACGCTTATACAGCTGGAAAGAGGCGAAAGACATTGAGAACCACACAATTTGGTTCCCAATGGGTAAGCCTTAATAATTGGTATATCAATAGGCACAATGGCTATTCATTGACATGCCAATGGTAGAGTACTGATTGGCTCTACCGATTGTGGGTCAAATTGTGTTGTTTGTAAAGGCATGAAGACCTATAAAAAAATTGGCTAGAGAAATTAGATAGAGTGCTGGTCATAATGGTATAGGTTGGTCAGATGCTGAAGACTAATCAGGTTAACAATTACTTCATTTTAAGTAAATAGTAATTAAAATGAATTGATATGATATATATAAATTATATTATATATATAGATATTGATATTGATAAAGCATAAATGTTGTTGATTGCATGTGGGCGCGCCTTGCATGCAATCATTCGATTAAATTAACTCATAAAGCACCTAATTGGGTGAAATTTGTGATTAAGTATTATAAACATGGCTATTCAAAATAAAAGAGTTATAAGTATTATGCAAAGAGAGGCAAGCCCGCTGAGTTTCTGGGCTGATCTTCTCAATTGAGATTGTATTCCGTTCCAGTTGCAGAATTATGAAAAAAAATGTTAATTACAATTTATAAGTAGGCCTACATAAAATAACTGATTTGACTTTGACGATTTTTATATATATTATACTCATTGAACCGTGCTACATTATTTTTAAATACATAAAGAAAGCTCTACGAGTAACTGTCATTTCAAACGGGTAAAGAAGTAGCAAAGAATATTCTAAATTTTGACAATTCATAAGTCCTGTTCTTAATGGTACTATGTGAATAAAACATATTATGATTCTATTTAAACATTCCTTTTGAATACAAATACAGCTTAGATAAAGAAAAATGTTATGTTGGAACACACTGAAAATGTTATCTGATTAGATATAGGCATAAAACAAACTACATTATAATCAGCAAATACAACAAATTCAATGTCTTACAGTCAGACAGAAAAATGCAAACATAATTTAACTACAATGAAAAATATATTAGTTCCCTCTAAATAGCTTCAATTAGTAACTACATTATTTTTTTAATATGTTATGAACCTACCTACTAAGTAAAATAGTTGAGAATTAATAGTTCGCAACTTAGTAGTCAAACAAGTTACTGGATTATATGTTACATGAAATGTAAATCTACCCGCAACATAAAATTATAAATCTTATATTTATATTGTACTGTTTGTAATGGTGTACTTATCTGTTTTTAAACAATAAAACTCTTTATTATTATTATGTCTCTCTCCACACGGGCTACACGCGGAAGGCTTGTGCGGGGACGTGGGTCCAATATCCAGAGGCCCTTCATGAGAATTTTAATGTTACTATTTATGTAGGTACTAACTGACCTAACAGACATTGTCCTGTCCAGATAAATATCCTTTATTTAATAAACTTTCCTTAAAAACCTTATTTGATCAAGATTTAAAAAAAAATGCAGAGTCCGTCCATACAAATGAAGGAACTTTTTTTTAATACACAACATAGAAGTTGCTTAAATATAATAATGTTAAAGCTTGTAAGAATGGATTGGCAATGGTTTGATTTACTCACTTCACCAAAGCTTTCATTCCCATCATGCATTTTTTTTGGATAGGTATTACATTTTCAAAATTTGCTTGGTCTGGATTTGTTTGGCACCATACAGATGGTCTGTTCGTCTGGTGATATGTATTTATTATGTTTAATTGGTTGTCAAGACACAAATACGCATTGTTTATATTTCTATCAGCGAGTAAAGTAATCTGGGTCATAGTAATGCAATTTTTACGTTTTGCAACCGCGGCACACGGTCGCTAAAGAGGTAGCGATACAATAACGCAGTTTTCCCCACAAATTTGCTCCACCAATGGACAGCCGTTGTTTATTCACGCCCTCGCAATTTAATTGACAGCAGATAAGTGTAATAAACCTTGAAAACACTACAAAAACCCGCTCGGACACCTATCATAATATTGATAATGTTACCCACCTTCGGCGCTTTGGTTCAAAGACAACGGGGCTCCAGATGTCGACAGATCCTTCTTCTGTCCGGATTTAGGCGGATCAGAGTCTGAATCGTCGAAATGAAGCGTCCTGACCGACTGAGAACATCGGCGATCCATCTTTAACTCTCACTGCACAAATCATGAATGCACTAATATTTCCCCTATATATACCCCATGGTTATAGTACGACTTCACGGTTTATCGACATGACACTATTAATGTTCAGCTAGCCTAAACACTGCACACAATCCAGATACCTATTCATAAATAATTAAAATACAAATGTTTTCTATGCCATGGTAAATAACGAGACACACGACTACACACCGCAAAATCGAAAAATGACACTTGAAATGAATGAATGAAGGCTTAATCGATGTTACCAAGTATTAAAAAACTAAAACTATTGGCCTTTCATAAAATGTGTTTATGCTAGTTCCACACATATGTAAAGCATTTTTACAACTAACGCGCTTTGTAATACAAGTGATTTTATCGTGTTTATTTTATACTTATACGTTCTCAACGTTTCGGCTGCTTTACAGCAAAAATCCGTGAAATCAGTTTTGTTTCAGTGTGTAGTATTCGCGTAAATATAAGAAATCAATATAACTAGCTGGCTCTTACTCCTTACAAGCCCGGTAAGCCTATTAATCTATTCTCAATCTACGCTATGAATGGGTTTTATTGGGTTTTTGAACGACTTACCTGCTGTCAGATTGGACTTATGGCTAGCCACTTGCTTACAGAGCTTTCCTATACGAGGCAAGTTTTGGATTCAGCTAAGCAGATCCCATTCGAAACAATCACCTATGTCTTTCAAAGACGATGTTATTTTTGTAGTACGATTCAGTTGTGTTGGTAGGAGATTTTGAGCAATTACAATTGATTAAAAAAATGTCAATTTTACTGAAAGGAAGAAATAACCCAGTTTTTTGGGAAAAAGTACCGGTTTTTTTAATTCCATTAGTGATTTAGTACTAATTCAAAAAAATATAAAATTACTCAACAAAGAAATTAAATTGAAGGAGTGTGGCGAACAACTTGTTGAAGCACAAAAATCAAGCTGATTTTAGTAAGCGCAAATAACTTTCTTACGGACACGCTTGTACAGTTCGTATGTACTATACCTACAATCAACTTAAAAAATTCAATGACGTAGGTCAATTGGCACTCATTTTCAATATTTTTTTGCGTTTTTAATGAAAGTTATGAGATTCAGCTTTATAATATTTTTTCAAGTGGCAGGCAGAAAAAGTACGAAAACATTCCCTTATCATTCTTTATATTTTACACTGTCATCTATTGGTGAAAAGTGATAGCACAAAACTACATTGCCTGAATGAAATACTGATTAAAATGACAAATCTATTTTGCTATAATGTTGCCATCATATTGTTCAGAAAATATCTAATTATTTAATATTTCTGTTGTATGACGTGAAATCCTTAACTGTAACGATTGTATTTACAATTCACTTGAAAAATCTCAAATTATCCAACCATAAAACTAAGTTTCAATAATTTTAATCTCTCTTGAAAACCTGCCATCTAGTAGCGAGAAATGTCAAAATAAAGTTGTGTCGTCAAAAGAAACGGAAAAACACGAGTGTGCGTCGCCTCCGTAGATATCAGCTGAATTATTCGGCTAAAATGCCCTGGCACGGGCATACGTAGTCGTCGGTCCGCCATTACGACGCAGCCGAAGACACGTTCGTCGTATTTAGTTAAATATTTTGGTTTATAAATGAGTAATAACGCTCATGAACTAAGTAATCGACTTCTGAATGCGTTGGATAACAATTACAATGTAAGTTTCAGAGTTTTGATGATCGTAAGTCCGATAAACTAGTCGAGATATGAAAACGGCCCACGAGCCCATGACACCCGATTCGAAGTAGCGATTCGGTCGTTCGGGAGCTCGTCTCGGAAGTGCCTTGTGCAGTGCGATAATCACGAGATGTAGTGATAGCAATCCAAACGTCGTATTGGAGTACAGTGCCAATCCCGGAAACGGAGCGTGTTGATACGTGAGCGAGTTTGAGGGGCCACTGACGTCGGCAGCCCGCCGCCCCGTCCCTCCGACCCTAGTGCCAAAAATTTTGCAATGTGAAAGTATGGAATTGTGCCACGCGCGACCTTTCCCGTTTATCTACTGTGTTGCGATGACGAAGCGACCGGGCTGCTGCGAAAATGCGTTTTTTGTACCCATTGACCTTACGTGAGTACGAATGTAGTTTTAAGCGGTGTGGCGGGCACTCGGTGGGTCCGCGTGCCGTATGCTGGCTCCCACCCCGCCGTTGACTTCGTGATAGGTTGTGATTGGCACCCTGGACCAGTTTGGAGGTTGTGCTATATGTAGTTGTCTGAAATTCACGCTGTTTATTAGCGTAGCCGTGTGATTTTATGGTCTTCACTGTTGCTAGGGCAGCATGGCATTGGGATCTTTAGGAATCGTGTTCCAATGTTATGATGATTGTATTATTAATGAAATCATTATGATTTTATCTTTGTTATATTCTTATCATAAGGTTATGATTATGTTAGTCTAATATCATGTTCTTCCTAGTGATTTTCCCATTGGTAGTGAATGTTGACTACACATTTAATAGTTGTATGTTGCTTTTACATCCTGCCTATTGCTCTAATGATAAATTGTATATTGCTATAACATAATTTTTTGATCCATGGTGCCATAGGCCATGTGTTTGGTTATGATATCTGTCAACTGTTGACCATGCCATGCGAACTTTTAACAGAAATCTGTTTCCATATGATTGTATTACTAATAAAGTTACCTAATGGCTGTTAAGATGTTAGATTATATATAATGCCAAACGTAAATGCAATTTAAGTTTGAGTTGATTGAGCTGTACAAAAAATGCCAGTTAACAACAGTTGGCTAATGTTTAAGTATTAATCACTTAGTTTATTACAAATCCTTGATTAGATCAACGGATTCTAATTTTTATCTCATTAATCAGTTAGGTTGCAAGAGTAGCCATCCTGAGTTTGCATCTCGGGTCTTTTAATGTGTTCTTAGTATTGTCTTTTCGGGCAGTCACACCCCTTACCTTGGTTTGGGCTTCTTCTCTTTCAGACTATTCATGTATGGCTTGTTTCAGTCATGTGGTAGTCTAGTCCAACATGTAGAAACCATCTTAATGTCAGCATACCGTCTGGCTGGTGGTCTGCCTCCCTCCCTTTGACCCTTCTAGTCCGCCATACTGATACTGCCTTGGTCCACTTGTTGTTATACCCCATAACTATAACCTATAAGCTAAATTGCCATCATGTCTGCCTGCTTCCTTTAAATTTATTATTTATATTAATTTAAATCTTATAAATTTGTAAGCAGTACATTGTTATGGGTATGATTTAGGAATTGCATAACATGTCTTCTTCCTACCTACTTCTTTGTCCTGGAAGTCCTCCATGAATCCATTGACTGCAGATGACCAGTTTCCTTAAATTTCTCTTTGGGGCGGGCATGTGGAATTTTCTTAGAGGTTTTAAAAAATGGTCTCACACTCCTGATTGAATGATTGATCATGAAAATGTTATACATAAACCTGGGTATTGTTACAAGACTGGATATAATGAGTGGAGTATTGATTTTATAGTTGTTACCTGAGAGCCGCCTGGCCCTGCCTAATAAATTATTAATCTCAAAGTGCTTGCAGTCCACTGATATGTCCTATTACACTAGATAGGCCATAGCTGACATTATTTTTGTGCAGTTTGTGCCATTTTAAAATGAATGTAGTGTTTAATGTAAACATAATACCCACCACTGACCCTGATGTAAACCAAGATCAATAGCGGTTTTCAACGGAAGACACTATGATTTACCAATCAGTGAGTCCTGGGGAAAGCTTAGGCCTGCAATGAAATGCATAGAGAAAACATATCTTGCCATAACTTCACTGTAGAATAGTGTTTTATTTGGCCTTATCTTTGTCATATTTTCAGTTTAAGGTCACAGACAAGGCTAGAAAGATTAATTAAATTAGAAAATATTATCTAATGGCTACCGAAGGTTACATTTATGCTACATGAGTGTACATGTATTAGGGTTTATGAAGCCATGTACATAATAGTTGAATGAAGAAACCAATTAATTATCTTCATAAGACAGCAGATGGTCTCAAAAGACCCACACGTCGCGGTCCTTCGCCACACAGGCACTGGCACAACTTCCTGTGAGCCAATTTAGGTCACCAAATTATTGTCTCATTAATTAACATTTTTACATTCATGGTAAGAAGGTTTCGGGTCCAGCAATATGGACCATCATCACCTGAAGCCCCAATTCTGGTAACAAGTTAGACTCACAATGGTCACAGATAGGTGTGCTTCTAAGATATGTTTGTTTAGATTTTTCTTTTCTAATGTATTTGTAAGTTTTCTAAAATATTTTGGTTTACGGTCCTGGGTGCTAGCCCTTTAAGAGCCTGTATTAGTAAGTATACTGTTGTTGTGTCTATGCATAATTAAATAAGTTGATTAGATCTTGATTTTCGTGTGTAGTATAAAATACTTCACACCCTGCTTGCATACCATACGATGTATCCTTAAACAGGCATAATAATAGGTAAAGCGACTTCAATCGAAAGCTTTCCACATAACAAAAATATTATGTCTCTAATCTTAAAAATCAGGAATCGTGTCGAAAGAAAACAAGCAAACTCGTCACAATAGTAGGAAACGATCGATAGTTATTTTTTACTCGTTGATTGCGGAACGTCGTAAAATCGAGAAACACCATAAAAGAATCTGAAAAATGTTGCTTGAGTTTTGTGATGTAGGTATTCGTGGTTATTTACAAGTTTCTGAACTTCTTGGATAGCCCATTACAATATAGTAGGATTTTCAAAGGCTGCCTTTGAGGCAGTTCCTTAAGGTCAATAATTGAATTCGATGCTATAAAAATGCACGGAAAAAAGATGGTATGGTCGTTACAAGTTCAGTCTAGCGCCAGTTCGGTCTTTGCCAGACTAACGATAACCTTAAACCATTTGAAAAACCGTCAGTCGGGAGTTTTCGTCTACCAGTCTCAGTGGGTTAGACGGTCAGCCTTACATAAGTTAAAACATATTAATGCATAACACTGACGCCAGACTGACACACGGTCAGTCTGGTGTCACTCAATCAACATATCACTGCAATTTAGAACTCTAATCACCGAATACTCGAAAGGCAACTCATACGAAAAATCCCTTTCGCATTGAGATGGATCCGTGCTCAACAGTGGTAGTTTTTATTAAAAGAACGACGTCCCAAAAAGGTACATATCTGAGTGCCGTTTAAATATTCCGATCAGCAGAGCTTCCCGCTTTCTAATAAGAAATTCCTACGAAGAAAAATCGACTATGAAGCAGCCTGCCAATGTGGTCTAAAACACTACTCATTGATTATATTTGAATCTGTAACCTTAGATCTTGCAAGGGCACGGTTCATAAACCACCCAACAGGTAGACAAAACATTAAGAAATAGACACAGTTATCGTGCGTAGTTTTTTTTCTAATGGCTTTTCTTTGTAGAAGTAATTTAAGTCAGCATTGCTCAATATGTAAAAAAAATGTTCAGTGCGTTATCGAAATAAACGTTCGGTTATAAAACGCGTAAGTAGGTACCACAGAACAATGGCAAAAATGTCGCTAAGAAATACGGTTACTTTACTCCTACGTCTATCCCCCTTTTCACCCTTTTAAACATTTTTTGTGACTCCAAAATACTTCCTGGAATTATTTGGGCGTCACAGAGAATTTATACTTTTGTCTTGACGCAATAAGTCACGTTACGGCCGTTGCAAAATTCTACACTTCTTTCCTCTGAATATATAAGACACGAGACTTGAGTGCTGGGAGAGTGTTTAGGGTGTCAGCACATCAGCGGCGGCCACGTGACGTGTGATGATTTGATGATCAGTTTGCATCATCAGAAATGGCGTAACCTCCCGTCCCGCGGCGGGATTCTCGCCCGCTAAACAGACGGACTCAAAGTGTTGAGTTTTTTTGTCTGTGTAGATAGTTTTGAAGATCTGAATGATTATTTGGGAATGAGTACAACTTAATTGGAGGGCTGTGCCGTATCTTTGCCTAGCAAATATCTTAATATATACACATTACGTGTCACGGTGTTTGTCCGCTATGGACTCCTAAACTACTAAAGCGATTAAAATAAAATTTTGCACACTGTGTGCAGTTTTATCCAACTTGAAAGATAGGACAGATTATATCTCAAATTTTAATGGCAAATATTTCCTAGAAATAATGTATACGCAAAACAAAGTTTGCCGGGTCAGCTAGTTATTGATAAAAAAAACATGATCGTTGTACTCACCTATAATTATTCTAAAATTATGCCGTAACATTTTTCAGGTTGTCGACATGCATACTGTCAACGAAATTATTTCCATTTTGGAGAGAATCAATATCACAAAGGAGCTGTTGGAGGTAAGCATTAATACATAAAAATATTTTAACCATTTACAATTCCATTACAATGCACTTTTCTTGTAAATCATGCTTTTTAATACCACTTTGAATTGTTTAAAAGGACTATACATACACTTAAGTTAAGCTTAGAATGAGTCAGTTAACTATTATCTTATTTTTTCTATCAAGGATTCTATCTTGTGTTTTTCAAGAGTCTGTGATGCATATCAGATCTCTCTCTCTTATTTATGAGTAAGAAGGAGCTGTCACACGTTTATTTTTGGTAACATCTCAGAACCTTTGTCGCACAGTTGTCAGAAACCATTCGGAGCTGATAATGCTAAGTCCCACTCAATTCTGATTCGCTCTTTGATTCCAGACCACCCGACTCGGTAAGCATGTGAACGAACTCCGGCGCAAGACATCGGAGCCGACCCTCGCGCGTCGCGCTAAGGTGCTGGTCAAGCGATGGCGGGACCTCGTTATACCCACTGTGGCCTCGCCGGGACACACTGGTAAACAACTTTACCCTAATATTTTTTTTAAAGGCCTGGTATTTTTGGCCCGCGAATTCCTCTGTTTTGGGGAATAGAGGATTTATTAGTAGGATGTAGGATGTACTAGTAGTATTACTAATCTTAATATATATGTGTACATAGAGTTTGTACCATGGAAGAATAAACTCGTATATTAAGCCCGAAGTACACGTGTTTGTAACTCGCTTGGAAGCATAGACAATTTTTTTTCTAGCTTATCTTGATGTAAGCTAAAAGTGGCCAGTAGATTTTGAGATACAGATATAAGCTATGACCATGCCAAGTTTAATCGAAATCGGTAATGTAGTTTTCCTGTGATGCGCGAACAGAAAGGCGGGCAAAAATTTCAAGAAATGGCGTCATCTACCATTTAATTCAAACTTAAGACACGACTGAGATTCATTATTATTATATTAGACTAGCTGTTGCCCGCGACTTCGTCCGCGTGGTATTTAACAAAGACAACCTTTGACAACAGCCTGCTCGCCCATTCTGAGCCCGCGGGACGCATTGCAGGTTGTTGCTATCAAACTTAATCAGGCGTTGCGATGCAACATTGGTTTTAAACTTTTTTTCTTGGATCCTATTTTTTTTTTCTAAAATAAAAGTAGCCTAAGTTACTTCTTGTTACATCAGCTATCTGCCAGTGAAAGTCCCGTCAAAATCGGTCCAGCCATTTCAGAGATTAGCCAGAACAAACAGACAGACAGACAGACAGACAAAATTTTTAAAAAATGTTGCATCGATATAGGTAACGTGTATACATCCAAATGCACTTAGTAAAAAGCGGTTATTTTAATATTACAAACAGACACTCCAATTTTATTTATATGTATAGATGTATACTCTTATTATTATATTAGATGTATACTCTTATGATGACATATAAAAAACCCTGTTTTATTTTTATTATAATAAAGCCTCACCCACCGCTGGATAGGTATTTTGCCAACATCGAGTGGAATTTTTCTTTTACATATCAAACATGGGAGATTGTATGCAGGCCTAATCCGTAGACTAGGCCTTATAAACCCCCCCTAACCGTATCAGGAAACTCGAGGATACTTTACTAACACATTACCGGACTTATTGGGAGATTTAGAGATGTATTTTCCTACACTTGTGCACGTTTATGAACATATAAGTTAATATTCCACCATAATGACACAATATATTTCGAGGAAACACATTTTTCACTAAAATAAAACAACATTGATAACGTTTCTATTCGAGTACCCCCAAAAAGAGCCCGCTGTTTCATTTTATGGATCTGTAACTCCCAGCGACATCTACCGACATAACCGGCTGACCTGTTTACTGTTGTACTGTGTACGAGTGTGTAGAACAAGTGTGTCACGACCGAAATTATTGCCAAACACTCGTGATTTAGTTATTTGAGTATTAGTAATTATGGCACAAAGACATTGGTACACCGGGCTACTGTTACGCGCGCCTAATTATGTAATTCTTGTAGCTTTTGGTTTATTTTTGTTATACTGTTACTAAACTGTTTGAGTAACTAGCATTATGCTTCGTTGGTCCAATGACAGCGTTCTATAACTGCCGATCATGAAGTCATCGGCTGTTGGACTGCATTTAAGGTTTCCTTAGCATACATGATAGTCTGTAACAAAAAGTAGTTTCTTGCCGGATCTTTTTAATTTGAGATCGCGTTCGTCCCGTTCTTGATTTGAAGGGAAAACAATCAACTGTCAATTAGTATTTCATCACCGAATTAAGTTGGTGCGTTCTATCCAAGGGTTCTGGGTTTGAATCCCGGTGGTGTCAAACTTTTTGTGGTGAGCACGAATGTAACTGAGTCATGGTTGTTAACTATCCATATAAGATTTTAAATTTTGTGATCGCCCCTATAATTTTAGACTACCCATTAAAAAAACATTGCATAGTTTGGGACCGTACAGTCGGTGTGTTCGTCTGGCGATATTTACTTTATTAGTTTGTGTGTGTACATATCACATCGAATGCCCGGGTGGTGTAATGGAAAAACGGTATAAGCATATTATATTATTAAGCAATGTATACGCTTCTATAATAAACTTCCCAAAGGAATCCGAGATTTGCCCATTAATAAGTTTAAAACAACTGTAAAAAGTAATCTTTGTCGTAAGGGTTATTACAGGATCTTGGATTATTTGGATGATAAAGCAGCCTGAGACTGATCGCTTAAATATCAATATATATAATGTTAAAGTGTAGCGTATGTGCGCCCCGCATGGCAACACACTGGAGCTTACTTTTATATATTTTTTTGTAAAATAATGAATTTAAAAAAAAAAAGACAAGCCCGCCGAGTTTCTTGCCGGATCTTCTCAGTTGAGGTCGCGTTCCGATCCGGTTGTAGACTTAAGAAAAAAAAATGTAATGACAATTTTTAAGTGCCCCCGTAGGCCTATACGAAATAAATGATTTGACTTTGACTTCATTTTCTGTACCATTATCATCAATCAGGGACTTTTCTTTAGGTACCTAAATGTATCGGTAGATACCGCAAGCAATGGTATATTGTAAACATTTTTATTACATTGTGTTGTATATCAGTAAGGTTTCAGAATAGCGACCACTAGCTGAAGACGTAGTGTAGGCCGGCCCCCACAAGGTGGACCGATGATATCACACGTGACGTAGGAAGCCAGTGGATGCGAGTGGCGCAGGACTATGGGATGGTCTATGTCAGGCAGTGGACGTCATTAGGCTGATGGATGAATGGGTGTATCTGTAATATCTGTCCTATGCACTATGTATTACGAATGTTTTTGCATTGTCTGCAGGTTCGAACCGCTCGTCGGCCGAGAGGCAGGTGAGGCAGCGGCTCGGAGGCACTCCACTCACCTCCCCGGCTCTCTCACGGGTCAGTTCATACCTTCCATATTATTGTACCCTACACAGAACAAAGAAAAAAAAAATTTGCACCTGAAACGCTTATATCTGGAATACTTGTAGGTAATCTAATAAGTTAAACCACATGTGATATAAGTTATGTACACAATATACAATAACAGTTAAGTTTACACAGATATAATACTTTTTAGTTGCCATGGCAACGCTTAAATGGTAAATTAACCTCCGAATTTATAGAGGTTTTATAAATTTTCTAAATGTCATATAGTACTGCGCAAAGCAAAATTCTTGTGCGCAATACTATATGACGTTTAATATAGATATAAAACGGTCTGTAAATTAAAGGGTTAAATGATAGTCTTCCTAGTCATGATCCTTAAGTTTAAGCGAGACAACAATTGTTTTTGTTGTGTCAAAATAAGTTGAATCTTATTTTGTAGACACCAGAGTTTGCTTCAGTGATGGCTTTTTACAAAATTCCACCATTACCTTTAAACGAAGCTGTTAATATTTACATGCATGTTAAGCGTGTAATGAAATGAGTCAAAAGCACCTGAATACGTTGGATATAATGTAGTTTCGTGAATCAGACTATATTTTTTTTTTCATGTAAACCATTAAATACAGTAATTATGAATCATCAAAATAGTTACAAAATGCTAAGCTACAACTTTACCACCCGTTCGGAATGCCGTTCCTATGGAGAAGAACGGGCAAGCAACTCCGTGGTTGCTCTTTTTAAAAAGATCTTTTACATTTTTGATCAGTACATTGTTAGTATGTGAGAACAATGTAGGCACGGCTAGGCAGAATAGTATCTGCTCAAAAAAAGTACTAACTCTAAGTATATAATTACAAGTTATTGGGTAAATCAGCATTTCCCAAAGTGGGTGATAACGCCCTCTCGTGGGCGCTGTAGGCCTAAAGGAGGGTGGTATGAGACCCAGAAAAAAATGCGGGCGTTGTGTAGAAGCTTACAATAATTAATTTAATTTGAAGTTATAGTAGCTTTTGAGTAGGTGAAAAAATGGGGGCGCTAAAAAATAATTCATTCTCAAAGTGGGCAGTAGACAGAATAAGTTTGGGAACCCCTGGGCTACATGGTTCCCGCAGTTATCTTATTTGGTGAACCTCCAGCAGGTGGCGAGTCCAGCGGTGGCCAGCCCGCGCCCGCCGTCCAGACCCGGTGAGACGTTGTGTCATATAATACTATGTTATTCCGGCGGGTGTGACGTCACGTATGTTATTACGTCATAATACTATTCGATATATTCATATGTGGGTACAGCATAACCGATATATTGTTTAAATTAAGTTCTTTTTGTACGATTGAGTACGTGATTTTGGAGTTACAAAAGCTGTATAAAGCTTGTAATGGAATAATATAGCTTTGATACAGCTTTTCAGCCCATGCCATTATTTCTCCTTAGCTATTTGAAAGGTAGCTGTGTTGTTTATTAATTGATCTACTCCGATTGGCATAATTATTAGTGACCCTTCCTTCAGTACCAAGGGTCCCGGGTTCGAATCTAGTCAAGGGCAAACCTTGTGTGTAGAGCATAAATGTTCGTAGCCAAGTCATGAATGTTGTATACTGGGATCGCCCCCAGTCCATTGTCGGGTACCCATACTACAGGCGTTGTTTAGTTTAGGACTGGGACTAGCTGGGTGTTGCTATATAATAGTATATATTTTCCAGCATGGGGCGGGTACGAATCGGACTCGCAGGACGTGATCCTGGTGGACGACGACCCGCCGCCTGCGCCCGCGCCGCTGCTCAACATCGCACACAAGCCGCTCACACCACGTAATAATAACAATAATTCCAGCCCTTTTTTAATGTCCGACTGCTGGGCACGGGCCTCCCCTCCATGTTAGGGGGGATTAGGCTGTAGTCCACCACGCTGGTCCAGTGCGGGTTGGCGGACTTCACACATCTTTCGAGGGGTTCTCTCAGACATGCAGGTTTCTTCACGATGTTTTCCTTCACTACAAGTGATAATCAATGTTGAAAATGAGATTCGCACATGAAATCCCAGAAGTGCGAGCCGGGGTTTTAACCTGCAATCCTCGTTACCGAGGCAAGCGTTCTACCAACTTGGCTATGACACCACGTAAGTAAATTCATTCCACTGATTTATCTATCTATGTGCCCCTTCAAATCCAGCTTCAGAAAGAATAACAACACTATATACAAAACATAGACAAAGATTATTTTTGTATTTTAAACTAGCTGTTACCCGCGACTTCGTTCGCAAAAAACTTTTTCAAAAATAAAAGTAGCCTACACACGCAGGCACTTGCGGAATCGTACCAAAGTGCTGGGCGAGTCAAATTTTAATTATCATATCCTTAATATATATGTTCCTAACATACTAGGTATTAAAATCAAACTAATTTTACGGATTTTATCGCGTTTATTTTATGTTTTTTACGTTTCCGACGATTCGGCTGCTTTACAGCAACCATGGTCACCGGAGGACGTAAACTTAGTGTTACTTCAATGTGTAGTATTCGCGTTAATTTAAGATATCTATAAGGTACTAGGTTTTAAACTACAAAGAAGTACGTTTTTTAGTTTAGGTCGTTGTTTTGGTCATTGCAACAAGAGCCAGGTAACTTTTATTATGATAATTAACAGATATATGTTTGACATAAATGTGTTATTGCAGCCGTGAAGAGGCCGCCCTCCCCGGAGCCCCTGCACGATGAAAAGAAAGCGAAAAGAGACAAAAAGATTAGAAAAAAAAGGTTAGTATTATGCCGTGAATGATGCTTGCCTAATTATAATAAGCAAGCGTACAATGTACAGGCAATCCATTCTGTATTTACTCGAAATAATTTTTGGACTGTGAATTTGTTCAGCCGTTGCCATTTTGAATCCGCTTTTATATTATTTAGCTCAAGATAAATAGCTCGCGTATATTTAGACCGGTCGCCAGTGACCAGATATGGCTTATAGAATCAGCTGTGAAAATTACAAAATGTTAAAACTTAAAAAAAATACGGAATTCAAAGTCATGGGGGATTATGACGGATGTTATTTTAACTTCATATTTAGTACTCTACCTTGAATTAATAGGAGTTACGATCAAATTTCATTGGTTTTTATAGAAAAATAAAATGATAATAATAGTATGTATTTATGTTTAAAATAGAACGCAATCATAATGTATATTATTTAGTCTGTGGCATCTTTTCCTACATTCCCGCCAAATTGTTCTGGTTACAAGATATACTTAAATACACGTCGTTTATATCATCATGTTTAATTATGAAATTAATTCTAAAATTTACGATAGCGTGTAAATCAAAGAGAAACCTAAAAAAATGCTTTCCATACAGGGGCTACAGTCGCGCCGGCGCCGGCACCGAGGCGACGGCGCACGTGCTGGCGCCGCCCGCCCCGCTGCCCCCGCCCTGCCCCGCCGCCGCCCCCGCGCCCGCCCCGCCGCCGGCCGCCGCGCCCGGCCCGCAGCCCGCCCCCGCGCCCGCCCCGCCGCCGCACGCGTGGGGCGCGCGCAACGGCGGCTCGCACGAGCGCCGCCGGAACGGCTGCCGGCGGGACGCGATCGACCCGTACGCCGCGCTCGTCAACAGGATGCCCGCCGCGGGGGCCAAGAAGGTAACATCTGATGTGACGTCACTAGTTCTTTGTGCCCCTGAATTCACTAATAATAAAGACAGTTACTAAGTGCTATAAACATTAGGACAGCCTTTCCCAAAGTGGACGATAAAGCCCACTTTGGGGACACTTTGTGGGTGCTGCAGGCATAAAGGGGGCGGTAAGAGAGCCAGAAAAATAATGGGGCCGTTGTGTAGAGGCTTGGCTTAATAATAAATTTAATTTGAATTTGTGGTTTTTAAGTAGGTGAAAAATGTGGGCGCTATAAAATAATTCATTCTCAGAATGGGCAGTGGATAAAATAAGTTTGGAAGCCCCGGCATTAGTGGTTCCCGCTTGGTACATGTGTCTCTATAAATTAATATGTGTTGCAGGTAAAAACCACCAAGGAGCTGCTGGAGCAGATCCAGTCGCGAGGCAGCAAGCCGGCCGCCTCGCCCGCCTCGCCGCGATCGCCCGCCTCGCCCGACGTCATGCTCATCGAGCCGGACTGTGAGTCCACACACACACACACACCCACACACACACACACACACACTTCACCGGTCCATTAGGAGTCAAACAATGACACTCTGAAATGCGTTGTTATATCATACCAAAACATTATCTTACAACAACTAAATATGTGGAGGTGATATTGAGGAACTAGAGAACTTATCGGTTGAGGTAGGATGGCTAGAGCGATCAGCCAACCAATCTCATACACACAAAACATTCCAATGCCTTGAGAAGACGCTGCTGAAGAAGTAACTGAACTGAAAAGAAGTAAATGAAGATAATATTTTTTTTCATCATGGTCCCGCATGATCTAGCACACCCTCAAGAGTTTTGTGTGAAGACCATTAATCCGTACTGGGTCAGCGTGGTGGACTATGCCATGTATCCTTCTCTCTATGAGGAGGGGTGTATACCCTTTAGTGAAACAAGAGCCCGGAAACATAGGAAATCGTTCTGCATTTTGTGCTTGTGTTATTAGTGTTGCCTCAAAATCAGGGTTTGTCTTACAAAAATGAAAGACTGACCAATATTGGGCAACACTATTTGTGTGATTTATGGGTTTTATTGCGTCCGCGCAAACAGCC
Organism: Pheosia tremula; assembly: GCA_905333125.1. Classification (NCBI taxonomy): domain Eukaryota; kingdom Metazoa; phylum Arthropoda; class Insecta; order Lepidoptera; family Notodontidae; genus Pheosia; species Pheosia tremula. Next base: position 1,161,734 of record HG995420.1, read on the forward strand.
GGTTTTTTATGAATGTGAAACTGATAGCACTCCCGTCTCTGGGTGCTTTTAAATGGTCAATTATTGTTATGTTTCGGCCACACATGTAGCTTAGTGCGTTAATATGTCACTTAGCAGATGTGGTCAACGGTTTGAGATACATTAATGAGAGCTTTTGGCAGAATCAGAGTATAACGTGGTAATTTTTAATGCCTCAAGTAAAAAAAATAGTTTTATTTCAATGAACACTAATGTTAAGTCAGACTTGGCCGAAGCATTCTGAAACATTTACCATTTTCAGCGGTCGTCAAAGCGGAGTCCCCGCTCCGCAACGGCGGGTCCAGCCCGCGGCCGGCCCCCTGCGCCTCCCCCCGCGCCGCGTCCCCGCCGCTGCCGCCGCTGGAGGAGCCGCGCGAGCTGCTCGAGTGCACGTGCGCGCCGGACGCGGCGGCCGACACGTGCCCGGCGGCGGCGCGCGGCGCGGTGCGGCCGCTGCACGTGCACGCGCTGCACCACGCGCTGCTGCCCGGGGTCAACGGCACGCGCGCGCCGCTCGCGCCGCACCGCTTCGCCGTGCGCCCGCCCGCCGACCCCGCGCGCCCCGGCCTCTTCGCCAGCGTCGTGCCGCTCTACAAGTACTCGGACTACGCCGACGACTACTGCGCCAAGAACATGGCGCGCGTACCGCTGTGCGCGCACCTGCCCTGGACGGAATTCGCGCCGCCACCGCCCGACCCGCCGCCCCCGCCCTCGCCGCCGCCCCCGCGACCCTACCCCGCCGACCCGGAGCCGGACGCCCCCGAGATCAAAACGGAGGTGAAGGACGAGCCGCCGGACGACGAGATCCCCATGGAGGCCGAGGCCGAGCTCGAGACGGTCGACGGGCCGAGCCTCGAGCCCGGCGAGAGACTGAAGGCGCCGCTGCTGACCGCCGAGGACGAGACGCAGTTCGGGCGCGGCGAGGGCGGCGCGCTCGACGACGTCGCGCGGGACGTGGTCGCGGAGCAGCGGGACCACCGGACGGTGGAGCGGACGAAAGCGGGGCCGGCCGACGGGCGCGAGCTGTACGAGCTGTGCCGGCGGACGGTGGAGCGCATCCCCTACGACGCCGCGCAGCTGCACGTGGCGCCCGTGCTGGCGCTGCCGGCGGGCGAGGCGGAGGCGGCGGCGGCGCTGGAGGCGGCGCTGCGGGCGGCGGCGGCGGGCGGGCAGCGCGACGCGCTGGGCCGGCCGGCGCGGCCGCCGCGCTTCGCCGAGTGGCACGAGTGCGTGCAGCTGGGCGCGCTGCTGGCGCTGCCCTACGTGGTGATAGACTGACGGCCGAGCTCTCGGACCAGCCCCCAAGTGTCCTTACGTTAGATGTAAGCGTAGCCCGTCGCGCGGTGCGGTGCGCCATAGTCATATATTTATTTTGTAACTAGGCGATTATCAAATTGTGTGCCGGCGGGGCGACAGTGCGTTGTGATATTGTGCGCCGGCGACGGATCGCGGGTGGACCACGTCTCCGTGTTAGCCGCTAAGTAGTGATGGGAGGCGTTTCGTGGCGGACTTGTGACGTTGCGTTCAAGGACAGGTATTATTTTCCTATTTTCATTATTTGCAGCACAGTTGTTTGTTCGTTTGTGAGAATAATGTATGGGAAATTTAATAATAAATAATCAAGAAACTATTTTCATGCAGCTGAGCAAAGATTGCTCATGTTGAATCAATGTTATAAGCACTTTTGAAGCAAATCGTATGGTATTCTTTGTCAAGTATCAATATTCTCACAGATGGACATATTCTATTATTATGTATCACATAAGTACAATGGTTGTATCTATGAGACCCTCGCATCACTATTTAGATGTTAAAGCCAAACTTTATTTTTAATTACATTACCAAAACGGACCTTTGAATTAGTAAGAGTTATTTTTCTAAACAGTTGAGTAAAATATTTCTACAATTTTCCATTAACATTCCGGCTACTGCAGACATTTCAACTAGCCAGTAATAATATTACTTTTTACTTTTAAATATAGATCAAATATGTAGTGACATTAGATGCCCTGCATACGACGAATTTTTCACGAGTAGTCGTCCTTCGCGCGTGTTCCATTGCGCTGTTATACGCAGTGACGGTATCTCATTCGCAGCTCATAATTCCGTTTGCCGAGCTCGACTGCGCGTGAAAATATCCCAGTGTACAAGGGGTCTAATGTAACTTTATTTTTGATCAATAAATATAATGTTAAAGTCCCCCAATTCATAGACATGTCATAATACTGCGCTAAGCAAAACTCTTATGCGCTATATGATAGTACTGTGACATTTGGTAATATTAAAGAATGTGAATTTTTATTCAATCATTTTTTTATTAAACAATTTGCTACATTGTCTCATATTCTTTATACTAAGCTCAGTCTATAATACACTCTAAACAGGAACAAGCTAGTTGGAATGTCAGTGGTGGCATAATCCCTGACACCAGACCTGTTAATCAAGTAATCAATGAGTGGACCCACACCGACCGTGCAGCCTTGCGAGGCAGATGACAAGGCGAATGTTTTCAAGCCTGAGATAGCCCGACTAGGCTACACTCTCGGTCTGGATTCGGCCATTGTATTGCCGATAGCTCCATTTTCAGAATGCTAATAAATAGAAACCAAATCACATCAAACTAGGTTACCACAGATAATACTAGTATCCTAAAGATAGTATGGATAATATACCAAATACCTAGTACAGATATTTGGTAAATGTACCCTACTATAGGTCTGGTCATCACATCATCTTCTCACAGCATCCGGTCCACCACTAATTTGTATAGCATAGTGATATCCAAATAAGATATAAATAATAATAATAATAAAAAAATCTCCCGACTGTTTTCAATAATGAGTTGTTACCTTATGTGATTTATAAAAAGAAAGAATGAAAAAAAAATTAGGTAATTAATAATTAAATAGGAGTTCCAATTGTATATTATACATATTACCGCGTTTATCATGCGTCGACGATATCAATGGTGAGGATGAGAATGTTAAATTTTTATATATAAAGATACATGTTGCGTTGGAGACTGTACCAAACTGTCGATGTTGCTAAGGGTTGGTGGACATTACTGTTGATATTGCAAAGAAATATATTGGTTTAAATCATAGGTTCCCAACCTTATTTTGCCCGTCGCTTTGAGATTATTCTTTTTCTAGACGGGGTTCTAGATTTTCTTTACTTGCCATCTGAAACAGCTATTTCCACAGTTATATTTAAACGTGTTATGTTATATAGTCGTAAGATAGGTTCCCCTATCCTATTTCCGAGTAACTAGTAATTAACATTGAAGGCATTGAATTTATAACTTATCTAATGAGTAGTTTCTATTTGATGCATTTAAAGGAGCTTGTTAATATCAGGACCATGTATGCTCTGTGCCATCTTAACCCCCCCCATAATCTGTCTCGGGTCTTCTACTGCCCCTTCTTCAAATTATTTGTTTGTTGCAATGATGTTTCCAATTCCGTCAATAATGTCCATCAACCACAAATTTATGATAAATAATCTATTTGCCAAACTAGTAAATGCTATTTGCTTTAAATTCTCAAAGTTCGTTTAAGTTCCTTGATCCCTAAAGCAAGGGGTATATTACGGAACAAGTATTCTGTATAAAGGTGCGTGCTCACCGCGAGCATTTGTTATTAAGTGTTACTTTGTAACTGAGTATTGTTCGGCGAGCCATGTTTTTTTTTTAAATCCTGGGTAATGTCATTAAAATAACTTCTTAATTGCGATTAAATTAAACAGTGATTCGGCTTAGACCTCGGCGTCTTTCTGGGACCAATGTAGATGCTGACTTACCAGGGGTAACAGCGGTGGTGGGTATGCGTGGTATGAGAAGCCTCTTAAAAATCAGTGCACTGAATAGACTCCAGTAGTAGAGTCATAGTCACATCTATTAAGATTGTTCTATCATATAGCTCGGTTCATTGTATTAAATGCTCGCGGTGAGGGCGCTCCGCAAAACGACAGTTTGGTAACATTTTCACTATAATATATCAAAAAGTATTAATAGACGATCGAACTTGGTATGGGCCAGACCACGAACATGATACGCTCCGTACCATCTGTGCGTACGTACTTAGACGAACAGCGGGTCGACTCAGTACATTTCGACATGTATGCAAATCGATTCCGTTAGAAAATTTCTCGTTTGAACGACGATCTTTCGAATCCAAAATTCGGTTTGTATTCGACCACTCGCTATGTTTACATAGTACTTTTCATAATGCGAATTTAAATTAATAGCACAATCGGTCGATACAAGACTTGACATAAGGTTGGGAATCGGTGGTCAGATTCGGAACAGAGCAGACCAAACCCGTGGTCCGGCCCGTACCAAGTTCGATCGTCAGTTAATACCAAAAAATAGCGTGAATAATACAACTTCTGTATCTCAAGTTGAATGTGAAATGATGATTATCATTCAAATATGTTTCCTAACAAATCTGTCAACAAGTCTAGACGAAGTCATGTTCTATGAATATATGAGGTGTAACAAAAATAGTTTCAAATATTCTAACGGTGGTTATAAAGATAATATTCCAAAAGAAAGAACTAAAAAAATTGCAGCCTGTACTGAGCGCATGGCCAAACATTACTCGTCGGCCTTGTTTAAAAAAATCAATTCTCATTTACACAATTAATTTATAACTTACTGATTCATCATAGTTAAAATATTTGACATTATTTTCGTTACACCATATATCGTTCGACATTTGCAAATTGTATGTCATGACATAAGTTATGTGAATTACTTATCAACGACCTTGCTACTTGCCTTGTTCATACACTGGCGTAATGATTAAAGAAACACCTGCTAATACCTCTAGCAGTCTTAATACAAGTGTATTAAGGTGACATTTTATTTAATGGACCATTCCATTGTCAATAGATTAGAACTAACGCACATTTGTGTGGGGCGCGACTAATAACGGATCGCTGCAAGCGATTAAATGTTTTATTTCGACTACTCACAGTGTGTAATCGCAGTAATGCAAAGGTATATTTGATGCGACCCACCCAAATATGCGCTTAGCTTTAGGCGACACAAGGCTCGGTTTCCCCCAAAGCGAAGATGTACGAAATATAATCAGATTGTTTAAGAAACATCGCTTGGTACCGAGCGAAGGCTTTGAAACAATCTCATTGGTGTATTCCGCATATCTCCGCTTGTATTCCGGACCTAAAATTGTATTCTCGCTTGGCGCCTCCAAAGGCGTTATACACATAAGAGGACAATGTGAAATTAAAATTGCATTGAAACATAAATCCATGTCATATTCAACTATAGTTACATAAGTTATTGTATCTAATGTTAGTGTTTTGCAATAAGCTTTGATAGGGATTTGTGGGGCGGAGCCGACCACACGGCCCGCCCCGTATCCTCTCACTCTTGTTACTGAAGACTATCCTGATAACACGCTAATTATTGTATGTTGGTTGCAACGACCGTTTGAAATATATCGCGCTATTATCTTTTGAGTTAAGAGCTGGTTTTTGTACTGTTTTGTTGTATATGAGGCACGGGCGGTAAACACGTGCAGTCGCTCAAGCAGTTTTTAGGTAGCGTTACGGTAGCGTGAGCGTCTACTATCCCTGTCCCACAGCACGCTTGAAAAATAAGTATGAAAGTAACAGCTTGCTTTCTTAATGTCGTTATGATTACATTAGGAGTGCGGTGCACACTCATGCAAAATAAAATCATGTCTATACACACGAACTGAGGAAATGCCTACACACAGGCGCTAGTATACCTTGGGAAGCAAGTCCAAGAGTCTAATTTGCGGATACTACTGATTAGTGTTTTTGGTCTCGGACAAAAGAATATATACAGGCGGTGACACGAACGACATATTGATGAAAAACCGAGCCGATTTGTGTAGAATTCGCCTGTACGTAAGGTCGTAATTCGTGTGTGTATTGATCGTTGTTCGTGATACTCCTGTGTCTGTATTATTTCTTCGTCTATGTTTTCGCCATCAAAATTCATCTAGAAACATTTCTTAATCTGCTGTTTTCACAATCGTTGCAACAAACATACAGTACAAATTATATATCATTATAAACGCACGTTCCAAGATGAAATTATGGAAAATATATATAACGCCGGTTTATATATTGATAGAGTTAGCGTCGTGTGGTGATCGCGACGCGAGCTGGTATCAACATAGGGTCGGCTCGACGCCGCAGCGGGGCCCCCATCCGTCTGTTTGTTTTTGTTGGTTGTAATCTATGGTTTGTTATGTTTGGCGGCGGGTGGCGGGCCCCGGGGGCGTGCCTTCGACACTGGGTCTGTCTTACCGCCTCGCGCGCTAGCGTGAACGTACACCGTGCTTAATCAGCGCTACATTAATATTATAGTACAAAAGTTGTATGTTAATTTGTGAAAGTGTATTGAAATTAAATCTCGTAGACAATAAGGTGAGCGCTATCAGAGCTCAAAATCATTTCTCGTATCGGTGATATAATTTTGAATAGCTATATTTAATTCGCAGATTGATTTTCCTAAGTTGATTCTAATAACTCAGATTTATAATTATTGTTGTTTTATATGTTCAATATTTATGGCAATGTTGGCGGTGCATATGGTGTTGCACTAAGTTGTGTTGAGATTTTTTTGCCACGGTAATAATGCTCAATTATTGTTATAAGAAATATTAGAGAAGCTGTGTCCCCAACAACGTATTGAAGTGCATGAAACAGTCGATTTGTGCGGTGCGAGGGGATTCCCGTGTACTACACAAATCGGCTTGGTTGTTTGTGCTTCAATGTGTTGTCCGCGCCACTCTGTCTGCATTATTTCTTCGTCTAAGGTTGATGACTGTGATTTTGACAATACCAAGGTCAGACGAGGATTTGCGCCTCGCCTCTAACAAGTATTTTATTCCATAAGATCTCAGAATGGTTCTGCTTGCAATGTTTGATATCACACAACGCGTTGTAAAGTCTGTTGATAGTGCATTCTCGCTCTCTCTCTATACATTTAGTTGCGATAAGACAGACCCAGTGTCGGTCCGGCGCTGAACCAAAAGGCCTTACGTGTAATGCGCGGGCGCCGGCCGCTGAGCTTGTGTGCGCGGCGCGACGATCGCGGCCCGCTGACTGCCTTGTTGGACTCGATCCAAAATTTTGGTAAAATATAAAAACGAAAAATATATGTGTTTTTATTACGAATGACGTGTTTCATTTTGAAAACTACAATCTGGTATTTAATAACATTCTTATCTGGTGGACGCAGAGATTTGAGATTTGTAGGATATATTCCTCGTGTACCGTAAATGTGCACTAAGAACGGATTTTTGGAACTTTGAACCTTAAGAGGGTCAAAGTTGGTATGAAGATGTCGGGTATATGGCCAGTGATATAAAAATTACGTTACGCCAGGTAGGAATTATTTTCGGAGGATGGCCCATGTCTGCGTCTCGATCGAAATCATCTTCAATGGAATGAATACCGCTCAGTCGTCGATCTTCCCGTAGATGGCCGATGACATAGTCTTGGGCCAGTCACGGGAAGAGCATTCTTCTAGCTAGTAGGTACTATGATAAAGCATTCCTCGTCCTGTTGTACCATGATCTGTTAGAACAGCGACCATTTTGTGAAAGCCTTTAATTTATTTGGTTGTCTATTTATATACAATAATTACTATCCGGTAATAAAACACTTCTCTTCAGAATAAGACTTATAATACCAGGGTGAAATATTGAGGGTAAATCATAAATGCTCAGTTCAGTTAATAACGTTTATTATTAATATTAAAAATACAATATCAATTTATACACGTTACATTAGTCTAGGGCACGTGTGTTTGTGTGAATGTTTCCTGAAAACTACCCACAATAAGATTGGGATTATCGTGCATAGATGGCAGCACCATAGAATAGACCCAGTTTTGCGAGATATTTTATAATTATAACAATACCTACTTATGAGTACTTATTTAACGTTATAATGTGTACTCAAAAACAGTTAGCAGTATCAAAGATGGCACATTGTTAGTTCGGTTTTTTTTTTTCAAAATTATTCAACAAGAAATATCTACCTAATAAATAATGAACGCCATATTTTGTTAACTTTTGATTTACACGGAACATTTTTTGTATTTATTACAAATTAATTAATTAACTTTCTTGAGATTCGTTAGAGATTTTCATACATTTACTTTTAAAACTGTGGAGACTCTTAATATTATATTAATTATATTGACAACGAAATTAAATAACAATGAATACATACTTAATTAATGCACAGTTTTGACTCTTACTTATTATTTTCAGTAATTAGCCTAAAATATTTCAGCATTTACATTTGTGTAGCCTGTACACCCCGGTAGGGGGAGCTCACGTCTAAAATAAAGGTAGTCATGAATAAAATGTATTTTTACACTTATAAGTTTATTTTTTCTTGTTTTTATTTATTATCTACTTGTAAAAGAGCACTGTCATAAGGTCTGAGCTTACTGCGTTTTGCGTTCTTTGAAATATATGGGCTGTATGCACGCGCGGAATGAATAATAATAATATCGCCAGACGAACACACCAACTATACGGTCCCACACTAAGCAACGATTTTATAATGGGTACCGTACAATGTACTGAATACTTATATAGATATTGAATATCCATGACTCAGGTACAAACATTCATGCTTATCACAAAATGTTTGTCCCTACCAGGATTCGAACTCGGGACCCTCAGCGCAGAAAGCAGGGTCACCACCAACTGCGCTAATCAGGTCGTCACAAAGAACGCGGAACGCTGAATGCTCGCCTGTGTTTGATCTCTAATAGTCACTAACTAGCTGTCAAAACTTTATACATTACCTACACGCCCGACAGAGCGAGACAGACCTTTACAAAGAAATATGACACAAACATCTGCATTTTTTTTTAATCAATCAAATCTCAAAGATGTTTTCAAAAAAGGAGCAACCATGGAGTTTCTTGCCCGTTCTTCTCCACAGGAACGGCATTCCGAACGGGTGGTAAAGCAGTACCATAGTATTTTGAAACTTTTGACGATTCATAAGTACTGTACTTAATGGTCTAAGTGAATAAAAAAAAAATCTGATTCTGATTTATATAGCCCTGTCCCCCTATCTGGTAGTGACCTTGAATTGAGACCTTCGTCTCCAAGGTCAAGGTCAGGTAGTGACCTTAGATTGTGACCTTCGTCCGCAAGGTCAAGGTCAGTGCGGTCTACATGATGACGCAGGGCATGGCGCAGCACAGCGGCAGGCAGATGGGGACGGCGGTCTTGGTCTCGGAGTGCTTCTCCTTGCTGCGCGAGCCGGACTCGTACTCGTACATGCCGCGGCCGGAGGCGTACGCGCCGCCGCCGCGCATCGCCTGGCCAACAAACAAAAAAGGACTTTATGTGACTATAATTGTGATTTGATTTTGAGCGTCAATGTTTTTTTTATGAGGGTTGAGTCACAATGTAATTATGTCACCGTTATGGTTAAATACAATAAATTTGAATTCTATTAACAAAAATAACTTAGCTAACAGCTAACATCCGCGCTTCCTCGGACAAGGCGAAAGCGAGAATGCTGTTACATTTACCAATATTATAATTAAATTTAGAAAATAACTGCTCTCTACGGATTGCATTCCTGACACACTCCATAAATACACGATATTGCGTCAATGTTGTTTGCGGTCAATTTCTCATTAGTCTCCTTGTCATCGTAGTCCCATCAACCAGGATTTAGTATTTTAGCTCAGTTGACTCATAATGAAATAGCAATGTCTCGGATGACATCGAATATGACTCGATTGTGTAACAACTTGGGTTCAGTAACTATGCTATGCTATTGATACTGTATATGATATATATGTATATATATATATGATAGGAACTTCCAAGTACTGCACAGAACTTTTATATAACTATCCGGCCTAAGAATCGAATCGGGACATTAAGGGGTCTCATTTCTTGTTTTCATTCATTTATTCAATCAAAATTCCATAGAAAAAAATGCCTATAAATATAATAGTAATTACAAACAATGACATGTTTGAATTATTCAGACCATAAAACTAATTAACTTATAGCAACTTTTGATGACCTGATTAGCGCAGTTCGTAAGACCCTACTTTCTGCTCTGAGGGTCCCGGGTTCGAATTCTGATAATGGGTGCTTAGTGTGGGACGGTATAGACAATAAAGAAAAAAATGTTGGATTAAGTACTTAGTTAAAATTGTTGTGTCTGTGCGTGTATCACGTGTGTGGGGATGCTATAAAAAGCCTAAAAAAAACGCCGTTGTGTATTCTGTTGTCAAGTGTCTTTGTTTTTTTTATACTTACGCTGGCTTGGTACCCGCTCCCCCCGCCGGCGACTATGGGCGCATCTTTCTTGGCGAAGGGCGTGTGTCCCGGCGGGTAGTACACGGCGGGCCCGGCCACGTTCCTGCTGCCGCCCACCGGCGTGGGCTTGGCGGGGAGGCTGGTGGGCGGGCTGCTGGGGGGGGCGGCCCTATGCCCACTCTGCGTGGAGTTCTCGTGGGTGACCTCCACTCGACGGCGCATCACGCCGTCCGGCTGCGTTGGGAACCGCTGTGGAAGGAATGCAGAGGCGTGCAAAGCAATAGGCTATTTGACTGTTGGTTTATAATCGGAGAAGTTGACAAGCCGAGGGACAGTGGGGGGGTTCCTCTTCCCCCATTTGTGTAACAATGGATTTCCGCCAAGTATCGCCTAGTTGTATTCATTATGTTTGACTGTGTTTGAGATAGCAATATAGTTCTTTCATAGTAAAATCCAGTATTTTCCATAGAATTGCACGATAAGTTAAAATAAATAAAGGTACCGCCAAAACGCGGCCTCCAGATCACGTCACCCTTGTGAATATTATGATATAAAAAAATCTGTATTATTCCAAAAAAAATAAAACGAATACTTTTAAAAACCTATAATCTTTAAGGGTGGCCACAATTTAAATCTTATATTTCATATAGTCAAACACTCTAATTAACATTATTGACTCACAATGGAATCATAATGGCATCGTCAGTGCCACTCGCCACTGCCAACAGTTATTGTAAGATAAAAAAACTGTCATGTACTGAAACTGAAGCGTTCAATTCTTACCGCTTCAGGGAAGTCAGCGAGCAGGTCATCCAACTTCTTCGGCGGCTGCTGAGTGCCCGGCAAGGGGGTGGTGGGGCGCGGGAAGGGGCCGGGGGAGGGCGAGGGGGAGGGGGCGTGGCGCAGCGAGTGGGGGGCGGGGGAGTGCGGCGGGTGGGGGGCGCCGGGGTAGCGCTGCGAGGTGTTGCTGGAGGAGTATGATGTCTCGGAATACTTGTAGCTCGTTGGACCCTGGGGACACAGAGATAAAATATTTCTTAGTTATCATAAAATTATTTGTGTATTAATAATAGCAGTGGTAGCCAATTTGGTAGCACGCTTGCCTCGGTAACGAGGATCGCAGGATCAAACCCCGGCTCGCACCTCTGGGATTTTTGGATTTCATGTGCGACTCTCATTTCCAACCACGATTATCACTTGCTAAACGGTGAAGTTAGTATACGGTTGCTGTTCGATTATGAATCGATTGTGTTAGCAGACTTGGGGCCCAGTTTTTGTTACGAACCTACTTACACCCTGCACCTATACAGAATCATTATAACAATACTAGCTGGACACACCAGGCAACACCTGATTTTTTTATTTTTTTTATTGCATTATAGGCAAGTATTTGATCTCGATCTCACCTGATGGTAAGTGACGATGAGATCTACGATGGAGCATACTTGCCTAGGTAGGAAGGCGGCAGTAGATCGAGACGCTACATTCACTAGGCACATGCAGCGCAGCTGATCTGACCCGCCATCCATGAATGGCAACACCGAACATCATGCCGGAACACGGCTAGGCCGCTTGGCGACATGGCTTTGTTCAGTGCGTGATGACTAACCACGACCGAAGCCTACCACCAGTAGAGTTGTCACCTGGTTGGCACCACCCAGGGTCACGTGTAGGGTATAAAGTTATAAAATAGTTATTGATAGGTACTTACGTATGGGCTATGTCCATTGTGCGGGTCAGAGGGCAGCAGTTTGGTCTCGTTGGCTGGGCTGGGGTACACCATGCGCTCGGTGCTGTGGTCTAGATACGCGAACAAATATACAAGGTACAACAAAACATGTGTAAAATATATTGGTTTCTTATATTTTCACGAATACTACACATCGAAATATACAAAAGAAAAATCTGATTTTATTGCGTGTATTTTTTGTGTTTACGTTCCCAAAGTTTCGGCTGCTTTACAGCAAGCAACAACTAAATATGAGGGTACCCCGTTTTCTAACTATGACACCAGGACGTCAACCACCTCAGTCCCCCCGTGACCATGGTTGCTGTAAAGCAAACGAAACGTCGGGAACGTAAAAACATAAAATAAACGCGATAAAGTCTGATAAAATATTTTTATTTCAATATGTGTAAAACATGTATACTATTAAGTTTGACCTTATATTGTTTATTGATTTCTTATATTTACGCGAATACTACACATTGAAATAATACTAATTTTAAGAATTGCAATGAAAAAAATTGAAAAAAAAATAAAAAAAAGTGAAATCTAATTTTAAGGTTGCTGAAAAGCAGCCGAAACGTCGGGAACGTAAAATCAAAAATAAACCGCGATAAAATTCTTAAAATTAGTCTTATCGAGTTTGTTGTAAAATAATGCCCTAATTATAAGTCATTGGAGGTCAGCCAGTAGATGATAATCTTGGTCATGTTTATGTATGTGTAGTTGTCCCGGCGAACTTCCTAATCGTTCAATTAAACTTTAGTTAAGTTAAGATTTCATGGTTGTCTTTTCATTTAATTAACCATGTTTGTTGGAGAGATTTGACCCTTACGATTGACCCTACCGATTTATGCCATAAAACTACAGGCTGTCCCATACAATATCTGTCAAAAGTGACAGTTACTATGCGGTTGCTGTTCGATAATGAATCGATTGTGTTAGCGGACTTGGGGACCAGCTGGAGGGTATTGAAGGACTCACCATCGGTGGTGGCGACGCTTCTGTACTCGCGGGTGTGCGAGTTGCAGTGCGAGCAGTGCTGGCAGCCGCCGGGCTGCGCCGGCGCAGGCGCGGGGGACGAGTTCCTGGTGCTGTCGGGGATAACATAAATCAATATCTGACCAATTACAAAACGCCCAACAGATTGGCACAACCCTTGTTGAGTGACAGAACTTATTTTTAACCCCATTGCATAAAGGAGGAGGTTTTCAATTCGGTTGTATTTTTTTTCTCCAATGTCCTTTTTCTATTGAGTGAGGCTCAACGCGATTATGCCAGTGTCGACGTAGTGGCGAAGACACAGAACTTATTACGAATGTAAGTCAAGTGCGAGATTATTCGTAAGCTAACCGTATACTACATAGTCTACCGTGTTTAGATATTTTGTATGGAGAGTTGAAAGTTATGAATACCGTCCGCTAGAGGCGCTGTTCAAATCTCTATAGCTATATATTTCTCTATTAGACTATAGCTCAGACGTAGAAATAATATAGACGGAGTGAACATTCAAATAATTCATTTCGTATAGGCCGACGGGGGCACTTACAAATTTTCATTAAAAAAAAATGTTTACTTAATTCTACAACCAAATCGAAACGCGACCTCAACTGAGAAGATCCGGCAAGAAACCCAGCGTGCTTGTTTTTTTTTCACAAAATATATTTTTTAATAGTTGTTTGTTTACAAAAAAAATGAGCCTGAATTCGAATACATTCCAAACCCCTACTAAGTGTTGCTAAAAGTACTCCATTCTTCAGGACCGAGACCTAGAGGCAAGAACTACACCCAGCTCTTGCAGAACTGTTCTTGTTCGAGGTCGTTGCGTCTGAGTGCGAAAGCGTTCCCCTGGCCCCCTCGCCACAAGGGGCGAGAAGGACCACCGTGGGGTTTTAGTCGGTAGAAGTCCGACATTACCCGCTTGTCTCCCCCGAGGCTTGCTGGTATCCATGAGGATGTCCCCAGGAAAAAAAAAACGTCTGTGTAACTCACGTGCGTAAGTTCTCCGCCGCTGTGGAGCTGACGTAGGTGTGCTGGTGGTCCGCGAGGACCGGCAGCGGCGCGGTGGCGGGGTCCTGGTCCGCGGGGACCTCGTACGTGTACGTCTTCACCGTGGTCGTCACCTTGTTCATCGGGGTGCCGCCGCGCGAGAGCTGGTGGAAACAGTATGCTGAAGCAACTTCTTAGGTCTCGTATGCTCTTCACTGGAGCCACGACCTACCTGATCAGCTTGAGGGTCTTGCTTGTCAAAGTGTTTGGGCATTCCCTAGACTGCCTGAAGATGCCAGATGCAAGCAGTGATAGCCAAGTCGGTAGAACGCTTGTGTCAGTAACGAGGATTGCAGATTCAAACCCCGGCTCGCACCACTGGGATTTCATGTGCGAATTTCATTTTCAATCATGATTATCACTTGCTAAACGGCGAAGGAAAACATCGTGAGGAAACCTGCATATCTGAGAGAACTCCTCGAAAGATGTGTGAAGTCCGCCAATCCGCACAGGGCCCGCGTTGTGCACTATGGCCTAATCCCTCTCGCATTGAGGGGAGGCCCGTGCGCAGCAGTGGGACATTAAAAAGGGCTAGAATTTATGAAGATACCCTTAGATGTGAAATATCAATATTCAATATCGCCAGACGAACACACCAACGTTGCTTAGTGGTTTCAAACTAAGCAACACTTGTATAATGGGTACCGTACATTGGACTTCCAGTAAATACTCCATTAAGTACTCAATTAGATATTAAGCGTCCATGCATGACTCTGCTAAAAACATTAGTTCTCATCTCATAATGTTGGTCCCTACCAAAATTCGACCCCGGGACCCGCAGTACAAAAAGCGGGATCACTACCAACTATAGCTATCGGGTCTTGTCTCATATATAATTTCCCTATGTCTCTGTTCTAAGCACGTCATTTTAATGTCATCTGAATTAAGTTGTTGAAGGTCATGAAGGGTTCAGGTACTCACGGTAGCCGTGTTGGGCGGCTGGCGGCAGTGCGCGCAGGCGGCGGGCGGCGCGCCCAGCAGCAGCGCCGGCGGCACCACGCGGGACTCTGCCGAGCCGAGGAGATAATGGTCATTCTGATAACCAATCTATATACCTTCCCATTAGATTTGTTCCGAAGGTCAGGCAGACGGTCAGCCTATTATTACCCACCATACTTAGGCCAACCCATCCCCATGTTCATTCCACTAAGCTCAGCCCTCTGTCCGTCTACCTGGGGCCCAATTCTGCTAATTTTAATAAAATAACATACAATTGTCATTCCAGCGACACACTATTGAGGTTTCATTACAACTGTGACAAAATATTCTGATTCCAATTCGCGCTTGTGCTCTGTAGGCCATGACAATTTGATTAAAGATTTGTCAAGCATGAAACTGCGGTACCCAAGCTTAATGAAGCTGGTTGAATGCTGAACAGCTCAGCGGAGTGCTGTTGGTTCCTCTAAAACAGGACTTCCCAACCGGTGGGGCGTGCCCCCCGGGGGGGGGGGGGAGCGTAGAGAGATCTTAGGGGGGGCATGAAGTGTTCGGATATTTTAATCTAATTACTTATCGAAGCGAAATCGTCTTGCAGTCGATAATGATTTGATGATAGGTCTGTCAAAAACAGAACCTGATATCGACCAACTGGTTCAAAAATGCAGGCGCAAACATCCCATTAATAAATAATAAATTGTATTAAATAAATATCGTAAAAATATTTTTTATTGGAACGATGAAGAAAAGTATAGGGGGGCATGAAATTTTTTTTTATAATCCGGGGGTGCACCATGCAAAAAAGGTTGGGAAACCCTGCTCTAAAATATGTGTAAGGAAGGTACATGAAGTCTGTTTATCTCATGATGTGACATACCGGTCTTCTCCTCCCGGTACAGCTCCTGCCTGACCTCCGCGGCCCGCGTGAGCGTGGCGGGCGGCGGCGGGCTGGAGCCCCAGGACGAGGCCTCCAGGCGCTCCTCGCGCTTCAGCGTCGAGTACCCGCTGGACGGCGCCTTCATCGGTGTACTCGAGTACACCGGAGACTTGCTGTACACGATATACGGTGTCTTAGAACTACGCGAACTGCCAAGAAATGGAACACGCTACCGGCGTCTTTGTTCCCCGTTGACTACAATCTGGGTGTTTTCAAGTGGAGAGTGAACGGGTACCTTTTAGGCAAGTATGCTCCATCGTAGATCTCATCGTTACCATCAGGTGAGATCGAGATCAAATACTTGCCTATAATGCAATAAAAAAAAAACGTGTTCTAGTTCCAATGCAATGAGTCAACAAGATGACAATCAAGGAAGCAATAGTTCTCGTAACTGGGAGCAGTGGTTGAATTCTGCAGCAGATTGCTAAGCAAAAGAAAACAAACAAGAAGTACTGGTAGAAAGTTACGAAACCAAATATCTCTAAATGTTGAATTTGAAATCAAAAACGTGTTAGAAATGGTTCTCGGGACGCTAAGTTTGATATTGTTGTATATTTTTGTTGTTGTATGAATTTTCACATACCTAGGTAACACGAGGTCGCTAACTAATCAAGCTATGCAGTACCCAAAGCTGACTTATCAAGAGTGAGAAAAAATAATTTTAGCACTCACCTCCTCTTGTAATCAAAAGATGAAGTCTCGGCCGTATCTGAAGTGTATCCATCTATAAATGAAAATAAAGGCAAAGGTTAAATTCTAAACTGATTAATTCAATATTGATTTCTTAGATATATTAGACATCTTATTGATAATATAGACATCCTAAAACAAAGAAGGAATACAATAAGGAAGGAAACAAAGAAGAAAAGTACAGTCTACCGTTTAACTGACTCGGTATCTACGGTTGCAGTGTGGAAGGAATGGCTAGTCCATACACCACCCTTCATTTTGATTCTTCACTCTACATTCCCAGGAGTCATGTCACTCTGACAATTACATGATTACGTAAATAGGATATGTTTCTTACTTTTATAGAGCTGCCTCTCTTGGTCCTTCTGCAGGTCATCGAGCAAGGAGTCTAGCTCTTCCACGTTCTGAGACAGTTCTTTAGTCACCTTGGAGCTCTTTACTTTGGAGTATCCTGGTGGAGACACAGACAAAAATATATGATATGGTTATAGCCAAGTTATTGTTATTAGGGCATATAGCTTCATAGATTTGCTTGCATGTATTAAAAATAGAATTTACTTTACTTTAGATTTACCTTAGAATTTACTCCAAACATTGTTCTTACATACCCATTAGATAATAGTAAACGATCTTTTTGAAAAGAGTGACCATGTATTTCTTGCTCCGTTCTTCTCCATAGGAACGGCATTCCGAACGGGTGGTAAAGTTGTCGCTTAGCATTTTGTAAGTTTTGAAGATTCATAAGTTACTTACTTTATGTTTAGATGAAAAAAAATATATTCTAATTCTGTTTATGTGCCAAATGAAGGTGCACTGCAAAGCATCTGCTTACCAACCTAGCAGCCTACTTAGAGCGCAAGCGTCGTGATGTATTTATTAATTTAATCGTGCTGGTGCTGTACCTGGTGTGGAGCTGGTGGTCTCGTAGTTGTACGTGCGCATGCCAGAGCTGGACAGTGCTGGCAGCTCACGTTCGTCCCTCTCGTAGTAGTACGAGCTCGTCTCACAGTTCTTTGGGATGGATTTCGGGGGGATGGTATACTCCTGTAATTACGAATGAAGTAGCTATTCTTTATTGTCAAACCAATCCCCGTCACTACGCTAGAAACTCTTTTGTAGGTGTTGAGAAGACAAAAGATTGAAGCCAATTTAGGTAGAACGCGGTTCCTCTTCCCGCGACACGTTTTATAGCAAACGCAAATATCCTATACCCTGTAATTAGCCTTGGCCAGAATACAACAGCCACCTATGCAGTAGTCACCCTTGTAGATTCGTGTGAAAATTTAACCAGAATCTTGGCAAGACTTGAATTTGTATCCCACATCCAGAGGCGTATAACATTTGGCGCCCAGGGGCTAAGGGCCCTGGGGCAATTAGGTTTGCCGCCCCATAAATTAACGAAAGATAGGTAATGAATATGAAGGGTGTCAAAAGATGATGCGCGTGGAGAGGCTTGCGCCGCCCCGGGCAGCCTGCCGCCCAGAGCCATGGTTCACATGGCCCAGAGGTAAATACGACACTGCCCACACCTACTCAATTGATCTTTCTCAAGCGTCTAGCTCTAGATCATTTGTTCCCAAAGTGGTCCAGGTGAACCCCCCAGGAGTCCACGGGAGACTCGACGGGGGTCTACGGTATTTCCATAGTAAGATCTAATCTTCACATTTTTTGTTGAGTTTTGGAAATTTGGTAGAAACGTAGCTGTAGGGGGTCCACCGGAACCAGCTGAATTTTCAAAGTGGTCTATGAGAAAAAAAGTCTGGGAGCCTCTGCTGTAGACAATACTAAGTACTTATTAACGTTTAAAATCATCCATCGTCCCCCAGCTTTATGCATCGATGATGTCACCCTATGCGTGGCATTAGTCATAAGTTTTTTTTATGGCCATTGACAAGAGAGATACGACCAGTTTACATAAACAACATTATTTTTATTCTGAATATGGTAAGCAAACGTTAGCAACAAATAAAGCGTTTAAAGTTGAAATGACATCAACATTTTATCAGCATCCAGATGACCAACAGTTTAAATAAGTACTCAGTGTTCCTTTAAGGTTTTACTGAACAAGCACATCGTATTTCTTCGTGATAGATTTCCAACTTGCTATAATTAATATAATTAATCAAATCACCTAAAAACATGAGCAGTATGTAGTAAGTAGATATATTTATACATGGCTAGGGCTGGACTATTAAGTGGTCATGTCCTTACCTCGACAGTGCGCAGGTCCTTCCTATCGTACTGCCCGGAGGGGAGCTTCTCCTCCTTGTACTCGTAGTGGTACTCCCGGGCGCCCCCACCGCGCCCCAGCGAGTCCAGCTTACTGCCTTTCGGGAGAAGATCGGATTTTATCATATCTGGGAAAAAATAGACAATATTTCAGCATGAATGACGTTTGATGTCCGTTGGATCAGAATGGAATAGTGATCATACTATCAGAAAGACGCAGCCTGCCCGCCATACGGTGGTCGGATAAAGACGGCAGATGATATTGGCGAGGGACCATGTGGTGTACCAGACCAGAAGGAGGGGTTTATAGCGTCCTCTTCAACCTCACCACACAGATGGCATTGCAGAAGACATTCAGAACAAAACATGACGATTCTACATACGATCCTGAAACGCGCTATGAGAGTTTTCGGAGCACGTAACATATATACAAGACCTCGACAATAACCGTCGGGGCATAGCGGTCGCCCTTCCCTGGCAGGAAGATCTTCCATTTTCCACTAAAGGTTTATACAGAAGTGAAACGTCTTCTGGATAGAGTGAAAAGATTGTTTCGTGAAGCTGACTCAGGCACCAGGTGCGGTTGTTTTAGACACTGCTAAACACGTCTGATAGCATGGAGATGGTGTTTACTATGAGAAGTCGATTCTGTTGATTGAGAGCAAGCATCAGGGGTCCTAAGATATAGCACCTCGGTGTAAGTACTAGGGGTTGTTCTTACCGAATTGTTCGTCTGTATAGGGTATGTTTCCGCTGGTCGAGTACTCTTTGTACTCCTTATGCTTGCTGTAAGACTTGGTCGCCATGGTGTGTTTACTGTGCTATCTGAAACAAAATAGACATACCGTTAATGTCTTAAGTACCAAGCACCTATTCATGTTGATATATATAAGTAGTATTCTTGTTTATATGTGAATGGTCGATGGTACTAAAATGGAATAAGTTACAGTAGCCAAGATCACATCGTACCACATTTGCGGTCGTCCTAGTTACATGTAAAGGCGCTCACACAGCGCACAGAAAACTAGGAATGTAATTCTAAGAAAACTGTAAATAGGTACTGTACCTTATTTTTATTCTTACAACGATCTCGAACGACTTTACTCGCTTGGGTTTATGGCAAAAGGCCGGGAAGAAGATAATCTCCAACAAACAACGAAAGAAGCTACCAAAATAAATCCACAATTTTTACGATCTTTGATTTTTGGAATTTGTCTCCGCACTGAATAGCAGAATAACTATTAAAACATGGGACACATACATGAAATAAATATAATAAAGATAACTTGTTCTCTTATACATTCGACTGTGAAGCGGAACGAAGTTCTTCAGTTGCTTGTTTATTAACCGACTTCAAAAAGGAGGAGGTTCTCAATTCGGTAGTATTTTTTTTTCTAATAAATTTTCCGGCAGAAAAAAGCTCTAACATTAAATCTTTAAGCAATACTTGAAGCAGTGTCATCATGTTCATTATCTCACACCATGTACTGCTAATTAACGTTAAGTATAAGCGGTACAGTAAACCTGCCCGTATTAGGCGGTGAAACCGATCGTGCGCGCGCGCAGGTGCGTGGGACGACCAGTCTGTGGCAACGTGGCAACGTCTTCTCAAATGTCAAATAAATTGATAGATTAATACAGTCCCTGGCATAATAAGGCTCCTTAGTGGCGATAATGTTTTAAAAGAATCTCTTTGCCTTACTCGGTAGCTACAACCACAAATATTAATATCAACGAATTATTATTACAATAACTTACGATTACAACAATTAAAAAAGTTCTTTTCTGCACATGGGCAAGTCCAATAATAGACTCGCCCAAACAGCGTAAACAACATAGTGACTCTTACGTCCCGCACATCGAGCACACCGTGAGCGGAACATGATTGTTGTTCGGCTATGCTATTCTAGAGTAACATTTATTTCAATGCATAGTACATTGTACAATGACCACCTCAGTACGTGATATTTGCAAACAACAAACTAAACGCGCATATCATTTGTAGCTACAGCTGTACATACACTCAGCTGCTAGCGCCAAATCAGGGTCCCAAGTCTGCTAACACAGTTGACTCACGATTGTATGACAATGGCAACGTAAATCTCACATATGAGCGTTTTAGTATGGGCAAACTGTTAAAAATAAGACCTGACTACTTGGAGTCTTGGTGTTATACCAAAAGTGTTATACAAAAAAAAAAAAAATTCATCACAAGTATAAACCAAATTACCAAAGATTCATCGTAAGTTCATCTCAAGGGTAGGTACTTAAGGAATAATATAACTTACAAATTTCATACCTATATATCCACCAGTTTCGGTTTGTAGGTTGTCTGTCAGTCAGATAAATTTTATAAATTAGATGCTCATATTATAATGGGTTCTAATAACCTAGAGAATACAACTTACATGTTCGTTACGTGATCAGAATCGGTATTTTACATTGGGAATGCCAGATGAATGTTATTGTGTGTCAAACATACCCATGCTTCTTAAGGGGGAAGCTCAGGGTCAGGGCGCGAAATTCAAAATGTCAATGGTTTTTATTTTTTTACGAAAAATTTGGACATCTTTACGATGTAATTTAGTGTTTTGCGATATTAGCATTCTGCATTAGATGTCTCGATGTATTAAGTTTGCTTAAAAAAATACCTAAAGCGATACAACACCATAAAGTTAGTAAAAGTGGCGGTTTTTACAAACCTTATGGTAATGTATCGAATCAGATACTTTTTTAAAAAAAATTTTAAAAAAATAAAAACCATTGACATTTTGAATTTCGCGCCCTGACCCTGAGCTTCCACCTTAAATAATGTATGCAGGACCATAATATGAAACACATGAAACACACACAAATTTCTATGTATTTTCAACTAGTCACCATTTTTAATACGGGCTTGCAGAGCCGCTAATTATTTGTATAACTGAAATCCAACACTATTGTGAAACATGGGGGGTAGTTTTGTTTATTCGTTTGACATTTTAAGATTTCATCAATCATCTTGGGAAATCTAAGATCGTATCCTGACGGAAGATTCAATATTTTTGCCGTCAAATTTTTTACTTGATTTATTTTTTTATAATGGAAAAATAAATGAAAACAAAATCTCCACTTCTCAGTTACAAACACCTACGCCATATTATGCACAGTGTTGGTAGTCCTGAATCGCGGTATCAAAGTTTTGACGCAAGTTTGTATATATACAAGTTACCAGCAAGCTAATACCGGGGGTCAGTCCTCTCAAGGGAAGCCAGTATCGCCAAGCTGGTCAAAGTTGGCGGTCATTCAGATGTACCCATTGTGTTAAAAACAGAGGCGGGGGGGCATATTGCTCAACTTGATGAGATTCATAGTCACTTGGTGACTAATAAATATCACCTTGAGAAGGATAAGATAGCCTTTCGGCTCACTCGACCCCCATTTTTTGGAATTTTGCACTAGAATTATAATAATTGGTAAAAAAAAAATTGCCGTGATTTTTATTCACCTTCAGAAAAGGAGGAGGTTATCGTAATGATTTCTTATATTTACGCGAATACTACACATTGAAATAAAACTATTTTTTAAGGATTTACGCGTTTTTTTTTAAACGCTATAAAATACTTAAAAAATAGTTTTATTTCAAGGAGGTTATCGATTTAAACTCGTATTTTCGTTATTTATGACACTATAAATAGCATCAGTTTCGAGTTTTTCAGATTTCATATAGGTACTGAGGTGTTTGGATATTAACGGGACATTAATTATAACATCAACAAAAATTTAAACAAATAAATATAAAAAAACAACTGAACCAATCTTGATGTAATTAAAATGGGACCCTAATACTGTATTACTGGGTATACTCTATTCAGTAAAAACCATACAAACCACACATACAATTAGATAATCCACGAAAAAGTAATTCGAGGGTCGACATGAAAAAAAAATACGGCACGAACTAATAACATCCTCAGTTTTTTCGCCGGTTAAAAATTGATTTGAACAATAGAATCATAACTTTATTACGGAGACCGTATAGGTAAACAAAGGGGTATTTCATAAACGTGCATCAGTACCTGCAGAAAAATAAATCAATAGTTTCCTCCATTGAATAGCCAGACTTATAATTTACACCACCCATCTAAATCAATTACCGGCCTAAAATCTATCCATATAATTCTCGGTTCGAATCCCAGCATACGAATCTTATTTTTGTACCTAGCATACATTTTAGACGTCAGTTAATGATTATATTATTTATTGCGTATATTTTTCTTCTTTTTATTAGGGCTCCTACTACCAATGTTATATTCTAGTAGAAGATAAGTCGAACAAATAAAATATATCATTCGAATTTCAAACACATTTACCCACATCCATTCTTATCCTGAATCGCGCTGTCAAAGTTTTCACATAAGTTTGTATAAATACAAGGGTTGAGAGTACTAGAACCGGGGGTCAGTCGCCTCAAGGGAAGCCAGTTCCACCAAGCTGGTCTGAATTGGTGATCATTCAGATGTACTCGGGCTTCGGCTAGCAGTAAACAGTTGAATTCAGTAACGCACATTGGTAACACGACGGCTCGGATATTAACACCTCAGAGGAGGACGCATAACTATACGGTTAACTCGACCCCCCCCTTTTTGACTCCCGGCAAAAACCCCCTTTTTGACTCCCGGCGAAAAACCGCTTTTTACTCCCGGCAAAAAACCCCCTTTTTGACTCCCAGCAAAAAACAACAGCTCGGTCTAGTCTTTGGTACGTAGTCCGCTCGGCTCACTGCGGTTTCGATTCCCGTCTGGACAAATTCAAAAGCATGCCTTCCACCAGCTTGGCTATCATTGCTTTTGTGTGGTGGGGCACAAGCTGTGGTTGTATTCTGAGCAAAGTGTAGGCAAGTAATGTTTCGTCATTCAATTCCTTTGCCACTTTATTTGTTCATAATTAGTCACCAGTTGTCAGCATCTCGTCACTCCCGTTTCGGAGTTAACACAACACTGACGTACACACCAGTAGTATTTACATTTAGCGCACGAACGAAGAAGAAATATAGCTCGAGTGTGAATCAGACATCATCTTAGCTAGGATGTGTGTAATCGAAATAAAAAGTATAAAAACATAATATCAATGAGTAATATAAGTAAGTAGATATAGTAATAATAATATCGCCAGACCAACACACCAACTGTACGGTCGATTGTAGCATCTTCTAAGACAGTCAACAACACAAAGGTAATCTCAAAAAGGGCGTGCGTAATTAGAAACCACGCCTCCATCTACCTCACGGTGTTAAGATCTCTTGTAATACTGAAATTATGAATGACTAGCTGTTACCCGCGACTTCATCCGCGTGGTATTTAACAAAAAAGTATTTCTAAAATAAAAGTAGCCTAAGTTACTCCTTGTTACATCAGCTATCTGCCAGTGAAAGTCCCGTCAAAGTTGGTCCAGCTATTTCAGAGATAAGCCGAAACAAACGGACAGACAGACAGACCGACAATTTAAAAAAAAAATGTTGTTTTGGTAAATGTACCGTGTATACATCCAAATGCACTTAGTAAAAAGCGGTTATTTTAATATTACAAACAGACACTCCAACTTTATTTATTTGTATAGATATGATTGGCTAACCAGAATTGATGCGTTGTCGTCAAGACCTAGCTATCAATTATGCAAGCGGGCAGGTATATTAAATGCCAGGAGATCTAGAGGACACCGGACGGAACCATATGTCATTGCACCACTTGATTGGAATCCTGAGCGTGCGATCGGCAACCGATGCACGAACCAGACTGACACATGTCGCTAAATGTAACGATGTTATATGCTGATAGACTGTTAGAGAAGTATGGTATTGAATATTAAATGTATGTTAAAAGTTAAAGTAAATAGGACAACAAAAAATTGTATGAATACAAACAATGTATCAAAAAGATCTAGTCCGCGTGGGATGGTGGCAAGAATGCTGGCTGCATTTCCTCGCTGTATTATTAAGCTAATTTTTTGAGCGAAGAAAGAGCCAACCCTGCTCCTGTCACCCGTGGAGGCAATCAAATATCGAGTACATCGAGAACATAAAATATATAAGTACATCGAGTAGGAACTCTGAAACATTCTGCTGCCGCGAGGAAAATTACAGTAGCTCCTCAAATAGTGATAGCATTAAAAGGGCGCTTCCACCCACATGGTAGACATAGCGAGCGCATCTTAGAATTACATGGTTTTGTAAATATTGTTTTGACTTAGACCATGTTTTAAAAGGACTTCGGCTGCGAAAGAAAATATAGTAATGTACGTGAGCGTGACATGAAAATCAATTATTCTTCGATAAATCGATACTAAAATCGAATTATTTTTAAACAAAGGCGGTAAACAAGCGCAAATAATTCTGGGTGATGCTGTATAAATTATTTTTGCCAGGATATACTCCACCTTAATTTGAGGGGGATCCGGGCAATAGTCTATCACGCCTAGCCCAGAGAGGGTTGGCGAACATTACACGTCTTACGGAAGACGAGCAGCTTTCTTCACGATGTTGCCTTCACCGTACAGCAAGTAATCAAAAAACCCAACCCAGAAGTCAAAAAACCCC
Organism: Pheosia tremula; assembly: GCA_905333125.1. Classification (NCBI taxonomy): domain Eukaryota; kingdom Metazoa; phylum Arthropoda; class Insecta; order Lepidoptera; family Notodontidae; genus Pheosia; species Pheosia tremula. The sequence goes on from HG995420.1 coordinate 1,187,200, forward strand.
GGAGGTGCGAGCCGGGGTTTGGATTTGCATGTACCTTGTTTTCAAAATGAGCCCTCGACCGACTTGGCTACCAATATTAACTCACTATTATTATCCAAGTTGTTTTGGAATGTCTCCGACCAATCCTTTGACGGCTATATCACGACGGCTATGATTTCTAGAAATTAATTGAAATAATTTAATACCTACATTGATTTGAGTTACACGAGACGCATCGATGAAATCATACTGTCTTTCAACACCTGTAAAAGTAATCATCGAAGCGTATCAACGTAAACTGTGCTTTATTCACGAGCTCCAAGCGATAATTTTCATTAGATCCCGATAATAGTTTGTAGCGTTAAGGCTACTAACTAAATAATAATGCAGGAACAAGAGTATGAACGAACATAATTTATTTACAAAATACACTAAATATATTTACAAAAGTCTTAACCTAACACGTAGTACAACAAATGAGCTAACAAATAATGATTAACCAATGAGCGCGCGTGCGAGCAGGATAGAGCAACTATATAATAATGCGCGCGCGTTCCGCGCTCGCAGACATTCATTCGCACCGTGGCAGCCGTCACGGTCGGACGTCCCGCTCAGCACGCTCCGCGCGCTCCCCTCCACTGCCGCTCGGCCAGCCGCCGACGACGCCACGCCCCGACGCGCCCCGCGCCGTCGCCGTCGCCATCCGTCGCGCCATCGTGCGTCATTGCGTGCCTCGCGCCGCAGTCCGGACACTGTCGTTTTCACGGCATGTCCGTAGTTGTTTCATATAGGACAGGACGCTCCTTTGATCTGCCAACGGGAAACCTAACGGTGTCAACAAGTTGGCAGTGAGCGAGACCCAAGCGCTCACCTTTCCCTCCTGGGAACGGAAAACTTGGTTGGGTTTGGAACCACCGGCCTTGGGGTCTCCCCTCGCCGACACCAAACATCTCCCTCCCACCCTACCCTTCCTTATTTCCATCCTTTGGGTGCTGTCTGGATCCAAACCGGCTCGCCGGTGTCGGTTCCTCTGCCCCAGAGCTGTCAGGGTCCGTAGGTACTCACCCCTCGCGCATTGCACATCGCGCGTTGGTACACCTAGGTATTCACCCCCCCTACCTTCTGAAGGTAGGGAGGGACGGTCACCATGGCCCCTCCTTCCGTAGAGCTTCTTCAGAAGCTCTTCGAATTCATTCAGGCCAAGCATCCTGAAATAATTCAGGAGCTTGTTTCATCCGCGTCCCCGTCATCCGCGTCCCCCGCGACCGCGTCACCCGCGACCGCGCCCTTAACCGCGTCCCCCGTGACCGCCGCCCCGTCCTGCTCAGGTGTCGAATCCGATATGGACGTCGAGTTCTCGGACTCGCCAGCAGCTTCCTCGTCCGAGGAAGATTTCATCCCCGTGATGGGAAAGAAGCGCGCGCGAAAGACCCGCGACATGCCCCCCCCGAAAGTCTGCAGGGCCGAGGACACTAAGTCCCCCTGCCCCACTCCTCCTGCCGCACAGCCGGCCGTAACCCGCGACTCCCCCGCGAGTCCCTCACCATCTCCATCCCCGCCTCAGCGCCGGTCTGGTCCGCCCCCGCCTCTTGTCATCCAAGACAAGGCAAGGTGGGAAGTCATCTCAAAGGCGCTAAACGAGCGTCATATTAATTACACCCATGCGCGGTCTACCGCAAATGGGATCATGGTTAAGGTGCCGTCCTCAGACGAGCACCGAAAACTATCCCAGTTCTTAAGAACAAATAAGATAGGTTACCATACCTACGCTCTTGAGGAAGAGCGCGTCCTCCGGGTAGTTATCCGTAACATACCCGCCGAAATCAACACCGAATACATTTTCGGCGATCTAACCGCTCAGACCCTCCCAGTGCAGCAAGTACACCGCATGTACAAGGCTCGCACAAAGGAACCATACAACATGGTTCTCGTCGTCTTAAACGACTCCCCCGCGGGCAGACAGGTGTTCAACCTGAAGACCCTCTGCCACATTTCGGGTATTAACATTGAGGTCCCCCATAAACGTGGCACTCCTAGCCAGTGTCACAACTGCCAACTCTACGGGCACTCTGCCCGAAATTGCCACGCTCGCCCCCGATGCGTTAAATGCCTCGGGGACCACGCCACCACCCAGTGCGATCGCTCTAGAGAGACTGCGACCGAGCCGCCCAGCTGTGTGCTGTGCCGGACTTCGGGACACACCGCAAATTATCGCGGTTGTCCCAAGGCCCCCAAACGCAACCGCAGGGCTGCTAGACGCAACCGCCCTCGAGCTCCCGCCCCTCTTACTCAGTCCCACGCGCCCTCCGCGCAAACAGGTCCACCAGCTCCCGCGCCTTCAGCGCCCACGTCCGCACCCGCACCGGTACCCGTAGCACCGGCAGCGCCCCTCTTACCCACCCCGGCTCCTCGGCCGAACGCGTGGAACACAGCTTCCCTGCGTCCTCGCCCTTCACCGGCTCAATCGCCTGATGCGCCCGTGCGCTCAGTGCAGGTGCCCTCAGCACCAGAGAACCGCGCTCAGAAGCCCTCTGCTTCATCTCGCCCTACCGCGACGCCTTCTGCGTCCGCAGGTAATCTAACTGACGACCTTTCCTTGGTTGGGGCGCTGTTCAGCAGCATCGACATGGAAAGAGTTCGTTCGCTAGCGAAACTTATCCGCTCACCGCCTAACGGTGACGTACTAAACGCCATATCCGGGTATATGGACGTCTACGACTCCCTGTCCAATTTCCGCTCTAAATACGTCGCATAATGGATTCACACCCGAGCAGAATTAAACCTAAACAGATTTCCCTCGCATTTTTCAATGCGTACGGTCTCGCCCAACAAAGGGATCAAGTTGGTGATTTCATACGTGATCACCAAGTTGATATCATGCTAGTGCAGGAAACACTTCTCAAACCCTCGCGCCGCGATCCTAAAATAGCCAATTATAACCTCGTCCGCAACGACAGACCCACCTCACGCGGAGGTGGCACTCTGATATACTATAGAAGGTCCCTGCACTGCATCCCCGTAGATCCCCCTGCGCTCACTAACATAGAAGCCTCAGTCTGTCGCGTCTCCTTAACGGGTCACCCGGCAATCGTCATCGCATCCATCTACCTTCCGCCTGACAAAGTATTGCTCAGGAGTGACATCGAAGCACTCCTTAATCTGGGAAGCGCTGTCATCCTGGCAGGCGACTTCAACTGCAAACATGTCAGGTGGAATAGTCTTGTCACCTCGACGAATGGTAGACGTCTTGATGCCCTTGTCGACGAGCTCGACTTTGACATTATCGCGCCTATGCATCCCACCCACTACCCGAACAATTTAGCCCACCGTCCCGACATCTTGGACATAGCACTGCTAAAGAGCGTAACTCTACGGTTGCGCTCTCTAGAGGTGCTACAAGAGCTAGACTCCGACCACCGGCCCGTCTTAATGCAATTAGGCCCCCCTCCCACCGCGGAGCCCACACTGAGATCGGTGGTGGATTGGCGTGTGCTAAGCAATACCCTAGCAGACGACACTTCACCACTACTCGATCGTATACCGGACCCCATCTCGTCCCCTCAGGACACCTCACAGGCCATAGGCGCCCTCACCGATCATCTTCGAACAGCCGTTAGCCAGTCCTCGCGGCAGGTTGAAGTGGGAGACATCTTCCGCTTCAGGCTGCCGGATGACGTTAAGGAGCTAATCCGAGACAAAAACGCATCCATCCGCGCTTACGACTCCTTCCCCTGCGAGGCTAACAGAGTCCGCATGCGCGCTTTACAGAGGGACGTAAAGCGACGTATCGCGGAACTCAGGGACGCCCGCTGGGGGGGATTTCTAGAAGAACTCTCGCCTTCACACCAAGCATATTGGAAGTTGGCGAGAGCCCTTAAATCCGATACAGTAGTTGCCATGCCCCCCTTGACACGCCCCTCAGGCGATCCCCCAGCATTCGACGATGACGAGAAGGCCGAACTTCTTGCCGACGCCCTAGAGAGTCAATGTACTCCCAGCACCCAACCCATAGATCCCGACCACCTGGATCGTGTCAATAGGGAAGTAGAGCGCAGGACATCTCTCCCCGTTACGACCCCCCTCGCCCCGATCACTGAGTCCGAAGTCAAGGATCTCATAAAGGGTCTAAAACCAAAGAAATCACCCGGTTCCGACGGCATCTCCAACCGCGTACTTAAAGCCCTACCCGCCCAGCTTGTCTGCCTCATAGTAGCCATCCTGAACGCCGCCATGACTAACTGCGTCTTCCCCACCGAGTGGAAAGAGGCAATAGTTATCGGTATTCACAAACCCGGCAAACCGCGAAACTCTCCATCGAGCTACCGCCCCATTAGTCTCCTCAGATCCCTGGCCAAACTCTATGAGCGCTTGCTTATCACAAGACTCAGAGAATTTGTGACCTCTCAGGGCATTCTTATACACGAGCAATTTGGTTTTCGGACCAGACACTCGTGTGTCCATCAGGTGCACCGCATCACGGAGCACATACTCACCGGCTTGCAAGTCAGGCCGCGGCCCATCCACACGGGTGCCCTCTTCTTCGATGTCGCGAAAGCTTTCGACAAAGTCTGGCACAACGGCTTGATATACAAGCTATATCAACTCGGTGTGCCGGATAGTCTCGTGCTCATCTTACGAGACTTCTTGTCGAACCGCACTTTTCGATATCGTGTTGAGGGGACCCTCTCCTCCCCCCATCCCATACGTGCCGGAGTCCCGCAAGGCTCCGTGCTATCCCCCCTTCTATTCAGCCTGTACACGAACGACATTCCTCGTTCGCACCAAGTACAACTAGCCTTGTACGCGGACGACACCGCTCTCTACTATTCCCATAGCAATAGGGCCTATATCACGCGCGCTCTTCAACGCGCAGTCAATAATCTGGGCGAATGGTTCCGTCTGTGGCGAATCGAGGTCAACCCGGATAAGAGTGCCGCGGTGCTCTTCTCCAATAGGTTCTCCGTCGTTACGCGCGCAGATGCTCGCCGGCCGCCCAGATCTAGAATAGATACCATCTCCCTATACGACCAGGCTATCCCCTGGGTTAGGCAGGTCAAATACCTCGGCGTCACTCTTGACTCCGCACTCACGTTCGGTCCCCACATCCGCTCAGTCCGAAATCGAGCCGCCTTTGTGCTCGGTCGCCTCACTCCCATGATCTGCGCAAGGAGTAAGATGTCCCTTAGAAATAAGGTGACACTCTACAAAATGTGCATTCGCCCCATAATGACCTACGCGAGTGTTGTGTTCGCTCACGCGGCCAACACTCACATTGACAGCCTTCAGCTAATCCAAAACCGCTTCCTCCGCAAAGCCGTCGGAGCCCCTTGGTACCTGCGGAATGTAGACCTCCATTCCGACCTAGGACTCAGCTCGATCCGCAAATACCTTAAAGAAGCGTCCGATCGCTACTTTAAGAACGCGTCCTCTCACCCGAACCCCCTTATCGTAGCCGCCGCCGATTACGAACCCGCGCCTCCCTCGGAGGGAGAGAAAATCCGCCGCCGTCCTAAACACGTTCTGACCGACCCCCCCGACGACCTCACCGCGCTACTGGACACCTCGAGTGACCAGACCGTAACACCCAACACTAACAGACACCGACCTCGCCGGCGAGGTCGAAGAAACACATCATCTGCCCATAGGTGCGTTTTCGCACCCAGCAGTCGTCCGTCGTCAACCCACCCATTGGCAACAGCCCAAGCCGAGGTCGTGCCTCCGGAGGCGCCCTTGAGCTAGTTGCCCCCCCACCCTTCTGGCTGGAGTGCCTTTAGCGCTCGCCCTCTCGTCCGGTGAAGCTGTAAAGGTCCCTACGACCAACAGCATTTTTGTCATTCCGAAAAAAAAAAAAAAAAAAAAAAAAAAAAAAAAAAAACGCGCTCGCAGAATGTATCGATGCGCTGTGATGGTCGGACGTGTCGCTGTGACTCCCACAATACCCCCCTTCAAGCAAACCGTACATTAGGTTTGATGACTCTGCCCGATCTTGTCACATATGCTTGACTCGCAGGCGTCGTAGATGCTGGTACTGTGCGTGTTTCACTTGCTGCGTGGCGAACTGGAAATGACTCGATATCTTCATGACTTTCATTACAGATGTAGGCTGGTTTTAGTCTATCCAGCGAGACAACTGTAACTCGGTGTGGCATCTGTATCTTGAAAAATTTTTCATGCCTCTGCAGGACTGGATACGGTCCGTCATATGGTGGTATCAACGGTGATCGCACGGTGTCGTTGCGTACGAACACGTGCGTACAACTTGCCAAATCCTTGTATATGAACGGTTGCGATGGCGGAGTATTGTTCCGGGGTATCGGTGTGAGTGATCTCATACACTCACTTAGGCGCTGTACAAACTGTACGTCGTCCATGCGTTGCGATGAACTAGCCGGTGCGATGAAATCCGATGGAACGCGAAGTGTAGTGCCGTAGGTCATGAGCGCAGGGCTGATGTTGTTGTCACCACGTAGCGCTGTACGTAGACCAAGCAGTACAATAGGTAGATCATCGCTCCAATTCGTTGTTGCGCCTCTAGCCATTAGTGCACTCTTCAATGTGCGATGCCAGCGTTCAATCTGTCCGTTTGATTGTGGGTGAAATGCTGTGGTACGTATGCGAGTGATGCCAAGTGTTCTTGCTAGAGCCTTGAATAAAGATGACTCAAATTGTCTGCCCTGATCGGTAGATATTCGTAGAGGGCAACCGAATCTTGTAATCCAATTTTCATAGAACGCTTTCGCAACGACTTCAGCGGTGATGTCTCGAACTGGTACAGCTTCTGGCCATTTCGTACATCTGTCTATCATCGTGATGCAGTATCGATATTCATTTGACAGTCTGAGCGGGCCAACTATGTCTATATGTACATGCTCGAAACGCTCTGACACTGGAAAGTCCTTCAATGGCGTAATGACGTGTCGTTGAACTTTTGATCGTTGACAGCTGATGCAGTTTCTCGCCCATGTAGTCAGGTCCTTGTTCATTGAAGTCCAGAAGAACTTCGAAGTGACTAGCTTCCTGGTAGCTCGTACACCAGGATGACATAGATCGTGCTGTGCTTTGTATGCAGCGTAACGATATGCCAACGGTAAGTAGGGACGATGCGTCGCTGTCGAGTACTCGCACGTGATTGGTTGATGGAGACCGGGTAAAGTGACGTTGACGAATTTCAAGTTTGACTGCTGTTTTAATCGTTTCAACTCTTCGTCTAGTTGTTGATCGTGGGATAACTTGTCGTAGTCTATGTTCGCGGGACATTCTATATCTTCAATCCGTGATAGTGCGTCGGCGACAGAGTTATCTTCACCTTTCACGTACTTGATTTTCGAGCAAAACTGGCTGACGAAGTGTAGCTGACGCTCGCGACGTGGTGTATCACTGCTGCTCTGTGGTCTCGACAGTGCATAGGATAGGGGCTTGTGATCCGTGTAGATCGTGACGTCACAGCCTTCAATGAGTCGACGGAAGTGCTTAACAGCCGTGTAGATCGCTAAAAGCTCGCGATCATACACGCTGTATCGACGTTGTGTTGCACTCATTGCTTTTGAGAAAAATGCTAACGGCTTCCAAGAGTTGTCTACTCGTTGTTGCAGTACCGCGCCGAGGCTGTGATCTGATGCGTCGGTCATGATGCTTAACGGTGCGCCGACGCTGGGATACGTGAGCGTTGTCGCTTCCAAAATGCTTTGGCGGCACTTTTGAAAAGCTAGTTCGGCTGCGGGCGTCCATGTGATCGGCGTCTTATCATTTTTCTTCGTGTTGTGTAGATATGCGTTTAGTTCACTCTGTAGCTGCGCTTGATGTGGTAGGCAATCTCGATAAAAGTTTATCATGCCGAGAAAGCGTCGCAACTCGATGACTGTCTGCGGCTGTGGGTATTCAGAGATGATTTTGGTGCGTTCGTCTGTCGGCTTGATTCCGTCGGCAGTGACTTCGTAGCCGAGAAAATTGATCTTTGTCTTCGCAAATTCACATTTTTCGACGTTGAGTGTAACACCGTATTTGTTCAGTCGATCGAGGACTTGGTGCAAAAGTGTTTCATGACTTGACTCATCTTCCGAGAACAGTAGGATGTCATCGATGAATGAGAAACAGCCTTCGATGCCGCGTAGAACTTCGTGCATAAATCGTTGGAATGTCTGGCTAGCATTACGTAGTCCAAACGTCATGCAGTTGAACTCGAACAGCCCAAATGGCGTGATTATTGCTGTCTTCTGTGCGTCTTCTGGATTGATGGGTATCCAATAATACGCCATCTTCAAATCAAGTTTAGAGAAGATCTTCTTATTGCTGAGTTGGTAAGTGAAGTCTTGAATGCGCGGTATCGGGTATCGATCAGGTAATGTTACTGCGTTTAGTCGTCTGTAGTCTCCACATACACGTAGATTGCCGTCCTTTTTCTTCACTACATGGAGCGGACTCGCCCATGGACTCTTTGATGGCTGGCAGATGCCCATTTCAATCATTCGCTCAAATTCTTCCTTTACCGCCTTATACTTTTCTGGCGGCAACGGGCGGCACCGTGCAGCGAGAGGGGCGCCCGTCGTCTCGATGTGATGAACGACTTGATGTCTTGCTGGAGTCTTCAAAGTCATGGGGCGAAGTACGTCTGGATACAATTTAAGTATGTCGTGGTATGTGTGACTGTCGGAGAGGACGTGAACGGTTTCTTGAGCTGTTTTCACTTCTACAGCGTCTATTGATAGATCGGTGACTTGATCGATGAGTTTCTTGCGATGTAAGTCGACTAGCAGTTTGTAGTGGCGAAGAAAATCTGCTCCAAGGATCGAAGTCTTCACGTCAGCAACGATGAAGGTCCAACGAAAATGGCGTCGGAGGCCGAAGTTCAGTTGGATAGTTTTCTCACCATATGTGTGGATCGGTGTATTGTTTGCTGCATATAATTTGTAGGCGCTCGGTGTCGGTTTTTTCTTCTGAAATTGCGAAGCAGCCAGTACAGAGATGTCGGCTCCGGTGTCCACGAGGAAACGTAAGGATGTGTTGCGATCGTGAACACATAGGCGATTGGTTCTTGCGTTAACACCGACGTCCGCCACGGTCGGTGCCTCTGCTAGTTTTCCGACTTTGATGATTGGCGTTTTGCACACGGCGATATACAACGTTTCGCGTTGTCACCAAATCTATAGTGGTACTTGCATATCCACTCGTTCGTATTCTTCATAGCCGACTTCGAGCGTGAGCGAGAGCGGGAGTGAGCGGGATGGCGATATCTGGGTCGACCGCGATGATTTCGTAGCTCGGCGATCTCGAGCGACAATTTTTCTAATTGCTTCGATAGCACCTCGAAGTGTATAGAAGCGGGATCAGCAGAGTTTGATGTTGCGGGCATGGCTTGTGTAGATACTGCAGAGATGTTCGAACTGCCGGAGTACTCTGTCATCTGGTCAGCCATTGCAGCGAGTGTGTCCAGAGAAGATTCTATGTTGATGGACAGTACTACGCGTATCTGCGTCGGCAGCTGGTTCAACCACTCTATTTTCAAGCCTTCTTCTGTGATCAGGCCACCGCCGAGTTCACGCATCTTGCGCAATAATTGTGATGGTTTCTGGTCGCCGAGTTCCAGGCCACTTATCAGCTTCTGAAAATTCTTCACCTCAGACTTGTCATATACGGCGAGTAGTCTGTTCTTGATCGCTGCGTATTTATCGGATGCTGGCGGGTTGTACAGTATGTCGGTGAGATGCTGGAGATCGATTGTTTGCAACTGCTGCAGAACGTAGCGGAACTTCTGGTCATCTGATGTCTTCTGAGGATCGACGACTGCTTCGAATTGTATGAACCAGGCGCGGGGAATTTCTCTCCAGAAAGGTAACAGTCTGGATTGTATGGAGATTGCAGCGAGCTCGTAGGCAGACTTCTCGAGCTTCAGGGATTCCTCAGGATGTTCTTCATGTGCCATCTTCGGTATCTTGTCCAGAGTAACGTTCGGGTCACCACTTGTAGCGTTATGGCTACTAACTAAATAATAATGCAGGAACAAGAGTATGAACGAACATAATTTATTTACAAAATACACTAAATATATTTACAAAAGTCTTAACCTAACACGTAGTACAACAAATGAGCTAACAAATAATGATTAACCAATGAGCGCGCGTGCGAGCAGGATAGAGCAACTATATAATAATGCGCCCGTATAAAACGCGTCGCGCGCGTTCCGCGCTCGCAGAATGTATCGATGCGCTGTGATGGTCGGACGTGTCGCTGTGACTCCCACAAGTTCATAGATGAGACGTTTAGATATTGCTAAACGAAAATATATTTTATCTAATCTGAGTAAAGTATCATTTTACGTAAAAATAACTGAAATAGTTAATCGACTGTAGCCATATAATAATACACCTTAACTTCTACATTTTTGGAATGATTTTTGATCGCACAAGGTAGTATATTTTGAAGATAATTTAGCATTGTTTACATACTTAGTTTCATCACATCGGTTACACGAAAATAAACTTCAGTTAAGGGGCCCAGCACACATCAAAAGGTGCTTATTAACCGCGCGGTTGGCTACGCCCTAATTTCACTAATTATATTGTGGTTCGGCTTGTTAATTGGGTTTAAAATAACTTGGTTATTTTGATACTGATGATATATAATAGCCGTTAATTTTAACCGACTATTTTAGAGTAAAGTTTAGTGGAAGCAATCCAACTCGGTAGTTTTTCAGTTGTTATATACCCGTGTAAGACCAGAAACCATTTCCATTTCTGGATTCTAATCATTGGACTGGTATTGTGGACACCATTATGAACCCAGCTATAGGTCAATGGCTGCTACATGTAAGTATTCAACAATCCTATAAAACGTTGTCTCATTACATCGCACACACACGACGTAGCTTTGCATTTATAGATCTAAATAAATATATCGCCAGACGAACACACCAACAGTACTGTACCAAACTAAGCGGCGCATGTATTAGGGTTACCGTACAATGGACTGAGGGCGATCCCACTATATAATATTTTAGTATCTAAATAATCAAACATCCATGACTCAGGTACAAACATTCGTGCTCATTACATAAAGTTTTGTAGGAATCAGGGTTCGTTCGGTTCAGTCCCTTTTTCGGTACCTATAATACAAGAGTTGCTTAGTTTGGGAATCCAGTAGTCAGTGGGTTCGTCAGACAATATTATATTATTATTTCTTATTCATATAGCGTTGATAAACCACAAATACCTCAATCAATATAACAATTCATAATTCTTGTTAATCCATACCATAAGGTTGACATTGTACGAAAATGCGTCACAAATAAGGCTTCGAGCCTTGTTGTAACGTACGCTGCGTAGGCGCCGGTTGCGTCATCCATTCACCAAGCAACCATCGCTCACGGTAGGTATACTACGGACTAGAGCTGTACGACTGAGTACCTATCTGGTTGTCATAATGGAACCCTACGCCAAAATTGTTGTAATGGAACGATATGGCATGTTATCTAAACGTTTTGTTCATTGACAATGTAGTCTAAGTAATTACTGTGACGGCTGCTCGAGAGGTCTTGAGGTCGATTTCCGGGTCGTGTAATCTATTGTTTGGTTTCTGAAAGTATGCGTAAACGCAGCTCCCCCTTATTACTGAATTAAAGGGTACTTCCCCGGTATATTTCCAAGTCTACTTTCGATTAGACGTACATAAATTAATTCATTAATTACAGACTATTTTAGAAAACAACGACATTTTCGGTATTTAAAAATAGATTTATTAACAGCTAGTTTCTATACAGTTTTTTTCTGCCAATTCTTCAGAAGGGGATGAAAAAACACGTACCTACAGCCCATAACGTAATGAGTGTTTTTAAAATAAAATACAGAATTGGCCACCATGACATCGAATACTCCCAAAAGTATTAGTCTTACTACTAACGTAATCGTAACACCTTCAAAAACCTGTAAATCTGCATAAGCCAAAATGCCTGTAAATCTGTTCTTTTCTAACCTTCTAAGTGCACAGACAGCTAGCGATAGATTGTCAAGCCACATGTGCCCAGGATAACTTCGCATGGTGACTACGACAACTCTTTTAAGAGAGCAAGTGCAAAGAAGATCAGCTATTCCCCCACCGCTCTTGCCATATTCTTATCCAGTAGATGTCAGTTCTAGTCACGTCTTTTCTCTGGCCGTCTGTATGCTGCCAAAAGCCCACCAAAGAGAAATGTTATTCAGTAAACCACTGCTTTTTTAAAATTTCTCCAATATTTGTGTTATTGCAAACCAATTTTCCTGCCCACTTCAAACTTTTGCTTGGATTTTATCTACAATAAATATTCATTTTCATTAGTTACAATTAAGCGGGCACAATATGCCATGCATTTAAAACAATTAAGACCAAACATGGGAAGTTTAATAAAATCGATTAGTCGTATCGAGAATTTCTCAACTCGATACATCATTTTGCTCTGTTATCTCGCGAACCGCAACGTACCCTTGACCGCTATTCGCCTTACAAGAATGACATCACCAGTATGTTTGCCTTTTCATTTATTTTTGCTAACAGCACCCCCTCTCACTCACTCTTGCACATTTCGTATCTCCCTCTCGGTCTGAAGATGGTAATTACATACGGTTTTAGAATAGGGCTTTCTTTAGCGATGTTTTATTATATTGGTGTGCCAAAAGAAATCCGCTTTTAGAACGAAGCAGTTTAAAGTTTATTTTCTAGGAGCACCATCCCAGGAGCACCAGGCGATGTTTTTCAAGCTTGATCTAATTTACCGTGTCTCTGTGTAATAGATTCTTGGAATAGTCGACAGCTTGTTCAACTGTAGAAGTCACCAGAGGTTCTGGGCTTTATATAGTAAGTCAATAAGTAAGAGGGAGACCTCTTTACAACGTCACTTCATCTAAAAGTATTTCTAACATTACGTACCTCTGGACATGATCCTACCTGTGGATCCGGCCGAGTTGTAGCATGTTGCGGTCTGACATCATCGTTAAAAGTTCTCAGCCTTTTTCGGAGAATATACTAATATGCGATGTTGCCCAACCACCAATGAATATTTTAAAAACTATAAAAGGAAGACATTCAAAAGGTCAGCCGACCAGGTTAATTCTTGATAACAAACAATAACAATAATCGTACAATATTACGTAGGCTTACAACATAAAATAAGAGAAACTATTGAGTATAGCAGACGTAAAATCACTACTGAGACATTAGAGCTTTTTCCCTTGTATTTGTGCTAAGGGTCAACTTATTTCCATCATCGCAAATATTTGCTCATCATAAGTCAAGTGTCTTAACTCAGCAAACCAAAACTGGAGGGGTCGGTTCATTGATCGCGTAAGCAATTAACACAGTGGAGTTAGCACCATCCGTGCACCGCCATCTTGGAGTGAGTCAGTCATCATATCGGCGATTAGGGGTTATTAGATGCACCTATTAAGATTATTTATAGAGTTTAGTAGGAATCATGAATCATTATACTTTTAGAATCCACAACGGATGCCAGAGCTTGTTGTACCTTATGTTTTACTCATTTATGGTCCTAACAATAACTATGCAATATTTGGGTACCAAACCATCGTTCGGGTGGACTCGGGACGATCCCAGCAACACGCAAATCAGAGTAAATCACAAAAAGGTCCATTGCTAAATTTGCCTCGATCAGGAATCGCAGCTACTCGATACAGTGAGCCTGGCGGCCAGCACTCAAACGAGCATTTAAAACAGGTACATAATAAGAATGGATTTGTAAAAAACACTGGCTAAAAAGATTTAAAACAGCGAATATAAAGGTATATATTTGCAAGGAAAACATAAAGTTCAGCGTCGAGAGTCGAGATAAGCTCAACATTGATAAACAACTTCCTATATAAAGACTGAGGACGCGGACCGGTTCCGTAGGCAAGGCGGAGTAGGTGAACTGAACTCATTACTGTGTTATGCAACAGTTCTTGCCTCTGATCCTTTTCTGTATTGATTTAAAATTATTTTAATAATAGTGGTCCTAAGACGTATCCTTGAGGCATGCCTATGAACAATACGTGTGCGTCGATCAAAAAATATATCTAATCTTTTAAACGTCCTCCTGCCAAAGTGTGTAGAACAATTATTGAAAAAGTAATAGGACCAGTGGAAAGCGGACTTAACTGCTTCTTAGATTAAAGTCTAAGGGCAATTCGCTTCACTAACGCTTTTAATATATCCGCCAGGAAGAACACAAGTATTTCCTTGTTATTGCTCTAAAATTAACATTACAGTGCTTTGTTGCCTCGCCATATCAGATTTCCAATTACATCTGTTCCAATGCTATCTTTTACAAGTATATCTTTTTCTTCATCTTCTTAACCTTTTTAGATATATTTTTTTGGATTGTGTTTTGGTTGGCGATTGCCATCTGCTCTCCGAGACTCAACTAGTGCAACTATGGGTCTATTTACACTATTTATTGGAATGTTTCAGGCTTCCGACTGTCTGTAATGCCTAACATACCTCCTGAAGCACAGGTTTATAGGCATTTAGCGGAGAAGGGAAGATCTTCCAGCCAGGCGGGTGGTGTGCCTCGCGGGACTGCCGCTTTTCCCCTAATGCTATTGCCGTGATCTCTTATATATGCTACGTGTACCAGAAATATCATTGCGCGGTTCAGGTTCTAGTTGCGGTAAACATATTTCTTGTTGCTACAGGTATTTAATATTGATTTGCGAATTCACTCTGTGTTTGAGAGTTTTATCCCGAGTACCGTCATGATCCAGTTTTATTTTTAACTAGCTGTTACCCGCGACTTCATTCGCGTGGTATTTAACAAAGACACAACCGTTGGCAACAGCCTGCTCGCGCGTTCTGAGCCCGCGGGACGCATTGCAGGTTTTTGCTATTTAACTTAATCAGACGCAGCGCTGCAACATTGGTTTTAATTTTTTTTCGTCAGATCCTGTTTTTTTTCTAAAATAAAAGTATCCTAAGTTACTCCTTGTTACATCAGCTATCTGCCAGTGAAAGTCCCGTCAAAATCGGTCCAGCCATTACAGAGATTAGCCGGAACAAATAGATAGACATACAGACGGACAGACAGACAGACAGACAAAAATTGTAAAAAAATTTGTTTCGGTATAGGTAACGTGTATACATCCAAATGCACTTAGTAAAAAGCGGTTATTTTAATATTACAAACAGACACTCCAATTTTATTTATATGTATAGATGTATAGATAACAATCTACTCTTTACCTCGTTCGTCTTCTATCCGTTCCGTTGTAAGTAGTTAGAATCTACTTAACTCCAGCCTTTTGTTCATTAGAGACCAGCAAGTAAACAATACTGAAAATAATCCAAAGCATGTTCAATATCAAGGATAATGTTCTGTTCCACTAACCCCTGACTCTAAATATATTTATACTTACAATAGTAATAAATGTATTTAGGCTCATAACTATGACATCATTATAGTTGAGGTCATATATATCGCGTCCGACCTCGCTGGGTGTCGCTTGGACCTTTCTGGGTCAAGTTTGAATATGTATAATACCATATTGGACGGCGAATAAATATGTTTAAGATTTGTTTGTATGAAAGCTAGTCCTTTGTGGTGAGGTCATCAGTGGGGTGATACAAGGTAATGTCTGTTTTATTGAGAGTGCATGTGAAACCAAGATGTGTCATTTTCTAGGTAATATAGGTTCGTGATGTTATGTTCTGTCTCTTAACTTCTGACCACGCCCGCAATCCTTCTTGAGGCTCAAGTCAACGCCGTGACTATGATATAGAAATACCAATTACAGCGTCTTTTAATTCCCGAACTCTCCTTATCCTTCATATGATGTTAACTTTGACGACAACTTTATCTAGTGGTTTGAGCGTAGCCAAGGCACTCAGCTCACTACACCGAGTATTTGCAAGATCGATTCACATCTCAGCAAATGTCAGATTTGCTCGTATAACCCTGGTCTGGGTGTTAAGTCCATTGTACGGTACCAATTATAAAAGCGTTGGTTATTAGTTAGTAGGTTCTTCTGGCGATTTTAACAGTCAAGAGTTTTGAGACTGACTGCTTACTTCAAAACCTACCTTGAATTAGATATAAGAAATCATCAAAAAATTGAGGAGAATTTTCTATCTTCGTTGGCAATTTGCCGGGTTCTAGTAAGCCCAATATAGTGTACACTTGAGCGTCGGATATGAATCCTCACAGATCATCACCATCATGACAAAACGTGAGTGTTAAAGACATATTAGGAGCTTTTATTACAGCCCACTCGGCTATCATATTATTACAAACAAAAGAATACGTCCTTGTTACTTTTGCCTCCAGTCGCGAGCGTGCACACCTACGGACGACAGTCATTAATGCGCTCATCGTGCGGTGGACAGTGGCTAGTCTATTGATTCGTCGATTAGTATTAATCGACTGAGTGGTAAGGGTCAGGGAATGTATATATTGAACGCGATAAACTACTGACGGTATGTGCAAATGTAACTATCAGGTTAAACACACTCTTGAAGTTGTGACGTAGAATTTCAGATTTGATAGAGAGAGATATCACAGTGTAGTCGAAATATACAGTAGAAATAGATCTAGCTAGAGTAGCTCTTCAACCTCGCCACAAGATAAACAGATGGCGCTTCGTTCAAACATTATTTTCCTTTATTATTATTTTTTGGCAATTGGTAAAAAAATTGAGCCACTTCTGCCAAAGACAAGTAAAATGTCTCGCTCGTTATCTCGTTGTTCAATGTTTTTCAAGTACCCCTAATGATAATGATGATTACGATGAAAATGATGAAATGGAATGTTCTGTCTCCAATTACTGGCCAAAAATAATTTAAACTTAATTTAACAACATTCCTATTAAAGGGTCTATAAAGATAGCGAGGCACCGAGGTCTGCTGGATAGTAAACCGCTTGATGTGGGCGGATAGGTGTCAGAATGCCATAAGCGGTGGCCAACTGCCCCTCCCACGAGCACTCCAACCACATAGTAGGGATATTTGACAATTTGATTTTGTTTACAATGACTTTGACATGACATCACAACATGACTTTCAAGATGAAATAAAAAGATATATTATAGACTAGCTGTTGCCCGCGACTTCGTCCGCGTGGTATTTAACAAAGACAACCGTTGACAACAGCCTGCTCGCCCATTCTGAGCCCGCGGGAAGCATTGCAGGTGTTGCTATCAAACTTAATCAGGCGCTGCGCTGCAACATTGGTTTTAATTTTTTTTCGTGAGAACCTATTTTTTTTCTAAAATAAAAGTAGCCTAAGTTACTCCTTGTTACATCAGCTATCTGCCAGTGAAAGTCCCGTCAAAATCGGTCCAGCCATTACAGAGATTAGCCGGAACAAACAGACAGACAGACAGACAGACAGACGGACAGACAGACAAAAATTGTAAAAAATGTTGTTTCGGTATAGGTAACGTGTATACATCCAAATGCACTTAGTAAAAAGCGGTTATTTTAATATTACAAACAGACACTCCAATTTTATTTATATGTATAGATGTATAGATTACTTATACACAGGTCTAGGAACGCGCCTGCGCCTGATCTCTCTCCGGTCGTGTCGGATTTCTGTCCCATCGGACTATGAGAGTGAGAGAAGTGAGAGTGCACCTGTGCTTGCACACACACTTGTGCATTATAATATCTCCTGCGCAGTCTCCGTTGAGATTGGCAGCCGTGACCGAAATTCGGTCAGGACTATTATTCTATTATTATTATTCTAGGAACGGAAATCGATATGGCTGATCGGCAGGGTCGACATGCCAATATGTTCAAATTGTTAGGTGCCGTTCGTAGAGGCCTTAAAGTGATGATCACATACAAATATGAATGGACTAATTCAATTATTTATTTAAATTGGATTCTGATCTCGTGAACCGTTAAAAACTAATAATTTAATAACACCAAAACACGCTTCCCAAACAAGATTTTTCTTAGAAATGGTTCGCCTCGTATCTGTCCGCGACCGCGAAGGCTGAATGCCAAACCAAAATAGCTTTTATACGTGGATAGTATACAGAGTAATCAGCGTATAACATATTATTATGAGCAGTACTCTACTAGTATGAAAGATTATTAAATGATTTAGATATTTGCAAAGAATCTACAAAAATTAAGAAAGTGACCCCTTTTTTATTAGTCGGGTGAAACATAGATTATAAATAATGGCGAGCATATATCTACACACAAATAGTAATTTAAAAGAATAGACTTGTTTGGTTATTATGAATAGAATCCTTTTTACATACGTCTTTCAAGAGGAATAAACAAAATTAACAATCTGACTGTGAAAAAGTGTTCATTATGTCTGTCGTGAAATAAGATCGTTAAAACATATATTTAGTTGCTATGGGGCCGTTTTCAAGAAACAACTAAAATAGTTCGACGGATGTGCGAACGGTTTGCGCCTACGCATACACCTTTTCAAATAGTCTTGCGTCCTACTCTAGCATTAGACTTCTAGATAAACCTGTCTCGTTTATCGCACCTACATAGGTAAACTCAAGGAGATTTGGTTCGTAAAAACATGAATGGGTGCTAAAATAAGCAAGCAAGCTATATGTTAGTATTGGGTGGTAAGACTTAATCGATTGACATATTTTTGACAATACTAAATATTTACATTAAACCTCAAATTTATAGAAAGTTATAATGGGTTATAAAGCTATTATAACACACTTTTTCCTCTGAAAATTTCGTTATAATGCCATAATAATCCTTTATAACTGTCTATAAATTTGGTGGCTCTGTATAATGAACTAGACTTCTTTGGACAGTTCAAAAATAACATTGACTATAATGAAACAATTCAGGAAATGAAGCATTTTTTGCAAATATTTTCGATTATAATACAGAAAACATATTCTATCTTGATAGAAAGGTGTGTATTTTGTTGTCGATATAATTTCCCCTTAAATCAAATCAAGGAGTAACTGTGAACCTGGAATTAAGGAGGTTGGTGAGCTGCAATAATTGTTATCACTCCCTCATCGGTGACGACATCATCGTGAGGAAACCTGCATTTCTTTGAAAGACTTATGAAGTTAATCAACCCGCACTAACCCAGTGTTGTGGATTATGCCCGAATGATTTAGAGGGGAATGAGCCAAGTATTCATTATGCCTGAATCAGTCCCCTCTAGATCATTAGGTTTGCCCGACATTACATTGTTACCATTACATCAGCGAAATTTGGGAGCAGTGCAGTGCAGCAGCCTATCTCATCGATGATTACAGGCGTGATGATATTCATTTTGTTTATATGGTTTTATTTTTAAGATCAATGATTTTGCCATCACCTTTTTCCATCTTTGTATTATCTTTCTTTAGCAAGATTTTCCCATATTATCTTTTTACATCACACATTATAAGATCTTTGAAACTAATAAGTACTTACTCTCAAGCGAGATCATCAAGATTAAAGTACAATTAATAAGTAGGTTAGTACAACAAGAGTACATATTAATAAATCGTTGGAATCACGTGATAACGTGATTGATGATCATTGGAACAACCACAAGTAACATCAGTGATAAAAATGACGGAGGTTACGTTGCCGGGTGATCTCATTCGCAATATCTTGCTCACAAGGAAGCAGTGTATGAATACCTAGAACATTATTTACCTTTTAAAACAGAAATCATTGGAACCTTGCATAATGGAGGAAGTAGTTTAAGAATGTTTATGATACTTAATTGCCTTAGTGAATGGCCATAACTTATCATATGAAGCGACTCTTTGAAAATTATTACCCTGAGTAAAACGTCTGACAGCTTTGTCTGGGCTATATTTTTATACTGTATTTTCTGTTTGATGACTGGTGTCTTCAAGATGGTACTTTGGTTGTAAAACGGCTCTGCAGTCTTGACAATACAAGTGTATTAGTTTTTGAAGTTACAACACCAGCTCCTATTAATGAAATAAATATGCTTGCAATATCAAAACAATGCCTGCCTAATAGAATACTTTTCAAAATGCGTCCAAACATTTGCCCAAACAATGCCAAACATGTAACCATACATCATTACATCACTCAATTAAAACGACTCGTAAATACTATAATAGAAGATAATTTCAGGACGGCGCTTACGAATAACCGCCAAGGTTACGTGTATGTTGGGCCACGCGAAAAAATAAATTTGGTGCATGCAAAACAAGTTTGACCGGTTTTTTCGTGTAGAGGACGCGACGTAGCCATCGAAATTTATGACGGGTACGTCGCGCTACCAAGGATAGGTGTTCGTTTTGTTTTATTATATTGACGATGTTATTTCTATATATTTCTATTCGTGCGAGGAACGTTTTTGGCAGAAATAATCTATTATGAGGATAGAATAAGTTAGGTAGCATGAATTAAAGAATCATGATAGGTGTAATAATAATAATACCAGCCCTTTTAACGTCCCACTGTTGGGCACGGGCCTCCCCGCAATGCGAGGGGGATTAGGCCATAGTCCACCACGCTGGCCCAGTGCGGGTTGGCAGACTTCACACATCTTTCGAGGGGTTCTCTCATACATACAGGTTTCCTCGCGATGTTTGTTTTCCTTCACCGTTTAGCAAGTGATAATCGTGGTTGAAAATGAGATTCGCACATGAAATCCAGAAATCCCAGAGGTGCAAGCCGGAGTTTGAAACTGCGATCCTCGTTACCGAGGCAAGCGTTCTACCAACTTGGCTATCACTGCTTTTAAGAATGATGATGAATGATAGGTGTAATGATAAAAGGTAGATAGAAGGAAACAGAGGATGCCCGATAAGCTAAAGATATATAATAATAGATATGCATTATTGTATAATAATATTTTTAGTCAATTAACGACTCTATGGTAGCTGTGTTGAGTGTTGTCAATTAAAAAAAAATAGAATAAGAGATAAAAAAGCTATCGGAAAAGAGTTTAGCAAACTTTGTTTAGACTGTAAGTTTACAAGAGCAATCAACTACTATAATCAAGTAATTCTGCAACAAACATGTTTGCGTTTTTTAAGACATTCGCTTGTGTTTACTTAACCCTAATCACCTAACTAACTTGCGGTGTCATCAACGTTATTGTTAAGGTCATTAAACCTCAAATCTGTAAACCGCACTTCTATATACGTAATGGTAAAGCCAATATGTACGTCTGTAATTCAAGTCATTGTCTTTCCACATTTACATCACAAAATACCAGCATTAATAATGAATGCGTGCCTATTTTCTGCAGATTGTCCTTGTCTTTATGAGATATTCAAAACTATGCCTGAATCTTAATAATCTGTCAACTGAATAAATGCTAAAATGTTTTAGCCAATTCATCTCGCGGGTCATTCTAATCAAAATTAGTCAATTGTTTCAGCGAAGTAGTTAGCCTTCTGAATATTATATTGAATTAGACTCTTCCTGTGAATTCCGTCTGGTCGATGTCATATCATTACTTATATAAATATAAACTCTAGGTACATCTAAACGGAATGATGCAACCAATGACTTAAATAAATTCTAAGAAATTGTATCGATAATTAAAATCTGCCTCGACGCACTCAGCGTTCGAGATGTAATCGATTCTTTGCAATGATAAAGAATAGGAAATCTAACAGGAAATGTTAAACAATTTCTTTTTATATCCAAAGACAGAACTTATCAATGTTACGTATAGTTTACGTCGGCAATTAGCCCCAGTCCAGTCTAGTTTCCTATTGGAGCAGTGATGCAACTTCCTGATGAGAGCGCGGATATGAGGAGCTCCAGTTGGCTCAGGTGGCAGAAATAAACTAGTAGTAGACCTAATTATAACTGACCACGTCAACTCGGGGAGCACACAACAATTGGCATCGTGTATTGTGTCTTTCAGTGTCCTCTTTCAGATCTGAATCACTTTTTTTCTACAATGGCACCTGCAGATCTCCAGTCACTGCCTAATTTTACTATTCTTGTTGTCGTGTGGAATTTCTTGTATAATCTTTATTCCGTCGTCACAACAAAAAGATTCTGTCTTAAATTGATTAATTATGTAGTTACCCTCCATTTGGTCTTGTTCATCTATAATAGGACTCTTCCTGATCTTTTGGACTTGAAATTTCAATGTCAGTGTTGCCAGACATTTAACTGTCACAAAGTGAAATCTTAATAATTCGTAAAACACTCTCCGAAGATGCCCTTTCTCTCGCAAGACTTTATAATTGAGTGTCAATTTGATACAATGCTCTAAAGACTGTTTAAAATGACGTTCACGACATGTAGGTTACTTAGCAAGCGTGGTCCAGTTATTATCACTATTGAGTGCCACTAAAAGCTGCATTTTTATTAAAATTCCAAGGTTAAGAAGTTTATTCTCGGAGGAGATTGTTTATTACAGAATTCCCTTGAGTGAGTGAGTAATGTTTGTGATTTCATATGTTATTCCAGCTTCTATACCTGCATTATTTTAGTCTGGATTTGGTTCCAACTGGGATCTAAATTAGGCAACATGGCGAGATCGTAACTTTGATTCACATCTTAAGGAGGGTTAAAGTCCTACTTGAAATTAGACTGTCCGCAAGCTGATACACTGATACGTATAAAGTTTCTACTAATCTCTCATATACATTTAATAATAATAGAACAGATAAACAGTAACCACAAAAGTGTTTACGAACGCGACCAGTTTCGTAAGACCCTGACACAAAAAGCTTCTATAACTTTAGAAACAGACGTGCAAAATTACTAACTTATTCCTAGTAGCAAATGACCTTATGGGGAGCCATCGAGGAAAACGCCATTCGCAAGGTCGTTAATCTTTGAACAGCTTATCTTGGATAGAATACTAATTTAGCGACGGGAATAGGTGTCGTGAGATGAATTTCATTGTGCAGTAGTGCCAAATGAAGCTGGTTGGACGAAAGTTGATTCAAAGTTCATTGTACTGTTAATGGAAAGGGATATAAATGTAACGTTTTTGCTTGCAATTTTTTTTAAACTAACTTTCTAAACTAGATGTTTTTCCTTTGTCAGCATTTCAGTGTCCACTTCACCTGCTGCTTACATTAGCTTACCAAATGAAAACCTACTAGGTACTGCCTTTTCAATACGTATCAGAGTGCCCTCAAAGTCCTCTAGTTGTAATGAACCGTCTGGCGAGATATCAAACAAGTATTCCGGGCCACGAGCCAAACGTTTCCTAGAAATGATTCGATAACAATATTCGTCTTGAATCAATGATATTTTATACATAGCATAAATTAATTATTTGGAAAAGTCATATTTTTTTTGTAAAAGGGATGCTAAAGTAGGATGCTGATAGCAGTTTAGTCATCAGATTCAGAGTTCGGAATAACACTTTCAGATTTAATGTGTCTGTGTCGATTGCTTTATTAGTGCTAAAAGTATTGTGATATTCTTGTAGCTTCATAAATACATATTTATTATATAAACATTGTCACTTTCTACTTTCGGAGCAGCGATTCATGGATATGCAAATTTATAAGGCGTGACTTGAAGTGGGTGTTTGTATGATGTGTCATGTCAGTAGTAAGAAGCTGTCTGTCCTCCCTCTGCATGTCTTTCATCTTTCTCATTGACAAAAATTTCTAATTCTACGAATTCAGTCGCTAACAGGCAATACCTTACATGGCCAGATCTATCCAGTGTCATTCTGCAGTCCCGTTTGTCGAGAGTACTCTAGAACTTGTCGCCCTGACCATATCAGTCACAATTACAGTCAGCCTCAGCACGTACTCCAGCAGAATATATATAAGCCTCCTTCAAATCATTGATTGAATATATATGTACCCAAAATTCGTGCCCTCATTTCGTGTATATATGAAGTAAATACGTATTCTCCGCACCTCGATTCCGCTATGATCCACGATGTATGCCAGTGGATGTGTGCCAAGTTTTAATATTAGCGCTGCTCGTTGATGTCATGCCGTACTGTTTACACATCCAATCGGTAACATATTGTTTTTCTGAGTTTGAGGATTGGCGCCAGTGTGTGAATTCGGGTAGCGAGGGCGTTCACTTTGCAGAATGGTGTCTGATATTAATCTCCTGGTACTGCAGCCACCACAACAAATAATATTACGACCCGATCGAACATTTCATAGTGAGCTGAGTAGTGATCCTGCTTACTGTATCGAAAATGTTTCTAATTCAAGACTGGAAGCAGTCTAAAGTTGTCCGGAAAATTGGAAGATTAGTGAAAAACGGAAGGCTCTTTTGACATGAAAACGTCTGCCGGGACAGCTAGATATATTGATCTAGCAATTACACCATCACGTGAACAAACTCTATTACATAGGAGTTGTTAGATTTCTATTAATATTCTTAAGTCATATCAAGAACAAAACACGTTTGAGTCAGCCGGTTCGTGTAACTACGAAGGCAATACTAATACTAATCATGTAAACGGGAATGAACAAATGAGTTGAATCACAGCTGTTCAATGTTTTTCGGATTGTTTTTCTGAAGCAAGGCTATCCAAGAATTACCACACACACACTGACTAATTTGAGTAAAACTACAAAGATACCTACCTATCAATTAATAAATACTATAACGAATGTATCAATCAAGAAAAACTAACTACTGTATCGATTTAGTTAAATTGATAACACTGACTGACCTAAAGCAATGAACTTAGAGATAGAGAATATATTCTTTGAGTAATCAGTGCACCTAGATTTTGGAAAAATCCACGAAACCTGCACGTCTAAGAGAACCACTCGAAAGACGTGTAAAGTCAGCCTAGCCGCCCTGGGCTTACGTGGTGGACTATGGCTTAATCCTCCTAGCATTTATGATAAGGACGTGCCTAACAGGGGGCATTAAACGGCTAGTATTATTACACAAGCATTTTCCAAACTAATGATCAGCTTGGATGGTCTTATCGCAAGCTGCGATTTCTTCTAGCTCCAGACGATCTTCGGATGGAGAGGATATTGCCTATAATACCTTTTAAACGTATTTATCTACCAAATAATGTACATCACTGTAAATGTGAATCCACTAAAAGTAGCTGTTGTTGCTACACCTCGTACATTTGCGGTTGGCTTGAGGCAAGCTTATAAAAAGATGCGAAATGACTGCATCCATATGTCGATGATCTTATTGGATGACGCATAACTCCATCTTGCGGTTTTCATTCAATGCGTTCTCTTACGAATTCAGCAAGCAACCGAAATAGCCAGTGAGCAATACAGGATTGTGTAAACGAGACCAAGGCTTTAAGGATCCTGGAATTGTTTATGACCAAATAGGATTTGAATCATAAATTGATATTTTTATTACGTGACCGTAGTCATGTTCTTTGGTAGGTTGAGAATCATTTATATACCAACCAAGTTCTTTCTGGATAAATCATAACTTATATCACTGTCTAGATTATAATTCTGCGTGTTAATGTTTTTTTTAATCGGAAGCATTATTTTGTTTGTTTTATTTTTGCAGTTAAAGCTTTTCGCCAAGTGTGAGTAAGGGTCACACCTTGTTCATTTCGTAAGAAACCACTCCTCGCTTACCCTTATAAAAGTAGACTCAACTATGGGATCGGTGCGATATGTCTTCATTCTTCCAGTCATTAAGTTTTTCTATCATACTCACAGCTATTTCAACCTCCTTTAACACTTAAATGCAAACTAAGGTATCTAGCAGTAGCGAAGCCGACAAAACGTTATCTGTGAATGCATAAAATAAAAAAGTACTCTTTCTCATTGTGTTCTAGATCTCCCATTAAAGAATATATTATAATCTGCAGAAAACCAAGACCCTAGCTGGTTTCTGCAAAAAGGTCCAAAAATTTAAATTTCAAAAGGAAAGCCGACAAGGAACTTTGTTATATGGACCCGTCGACTTAGATTTTAGGTTTTCCTCGCGCTCTGTATCTAAGAAAATTAACTATACACCAAATACTTCAGTCAAAATAGTAAACGAACCTTGGCTCATTAAGCGGTCATTGAACCGATGGCAGATAATCATAGCGCTAATCTCTAGTTGAGTAGTTTAAACATTGTAGTACACATTTAAGACTGAGATTAACTCGTTAAGCCCTAAATTCACTCCCGAATAGACACCTTATTGTCACAGTAGATTATCCAGTACCCTATAAATCATGGGTCTAAGTAATATTTATTTTGTCTACGAAATGAAGTAACAATGTGTGGGTGAGACAGCAGTATACAACGTATTAAGAGGCCGACAATGCTCATATCAATGATACTTATTATCAATCAGACCTATCCATGGGAGCTAAGGTGCCCATGAAACCTAACATTTTATGAATTACTTATATGTAAATCATTGGACCTACACTCATAATCACGAAAACGCAAATGATAAAAAACACAAAAAAAAGCGATATTCCTTCGGTTCTCACAAGTTGCTCGAAAAACCATATCTTTTTTTAAATCATAAGTACTTATCTAGTATTAAATCCTCGATTTTGGTAGTAATCATTGTAATATCTATCTCAGCACGCATGCGCTCTCTCATCCTCTGTCGCGGTTTCGTACACGAGAAAGTATAATGCTATCTCTTTTGCACTATAGCTAGCATTGGTTGCCTCTTAACCGATCTCAACTCTGAGAACAAACTCGAGTGACTTTTGAAATGTATTTAGACAATGGCATCACAAGAGTTTATTTAAGTTCTCTCGCGTTGAGTAAATAATATATACTTGGTACATATTAGAGTATATAATGTATAAGTAATTTAACCGCACACAGCAATGTGGGTGTACATTTAAATAATGACCTTAAGCCATCAAGTCTACGTTCTACATTCTTTCAACAGCTGAGCGCGTGGGTTCGAGTGTTGGCTGAATAATTGAATACATTAAGTACCTAGGTATATGTCATCAGAATGGATCATCAACCCCTATCATTGACTTTTATATATAGGGTGAATAAAACAAACATGCTCTGGAGGGAAAGTACCGTAAATATTGTAAATTTTACTTCAGGGAAATAATGACAACAATTTTTTTTGGGCTCTTTGGTTTTGCCAAAGGGTTTAATATGTTGTTTAAAATTTTACGTTTTTGCTTATGTTGGTACAATTGATTAGTTAATGGTGCTTAATATTTTTGTCTCTGCTAGTGGATACAGAGAAAATATGACTACTTATGTTATTCATATACTCTCCTACTTTTTAGCGTAAGATTTATTTGTACTGACGCCCTAGAGCAGGAGTCTCTAATTCAGGGTTAAGCAGACAACATAGGAAGGTATATACCTACATTCGATTTACCATTACCTACCGCTTGTTAGAAAGTTTATCTCAACAGCAAAGGCACAATCCCGTACTTTCAACCCGGCCTAGGACAAGTTTAGATCCAACTTAGACAAGACTCCATATTCCTGGAGTAAAGCTCCATATTCGCTAACATAACGGCTATAACGAAACCAGAAATGGCCATGCGAGTTAACAAGTTATACTCTTTTAACTGCAAATGCCACGGCCCTAGGTATAGGTATTAAACAAAACAAAGCCGCAATTTTTTCGCTTATTATTTTAAAATAAATATTCATCTTACCGTTTTCAAAATGATCCCTGCACTATCACAACACTATCACACAAAACAAATAACACAATAAACTTATTAATTCATCATTTATTACACGATTATGGCAACAATTTAGTTTTGCAGCAAAAATTTTAGTTTCTCGTTTTAAATTTCGAAGAGTTCGTAAAACCTGCGCGTGTATGCGATCGCGCGCGGAATGAAGTTGCGCGCGCGAACGTTGAAAAAGGCGCGGGCAAACGTGAAACGGAAATAATTATCTGGGCAGCGAAGTGAGCTGAGGAATTGTGCAGCTAGCTTCATTCATATATGTGCGTTTATATTTTATTTTCGTGAAAATGTCTAAGGTGAATATGTAATTTATCCATCTATGCCACGAAGTACGAAGCTATCGAAAACTGTAATCACAGATAGATTGGCATACAAATGTAATCATTATATTATCATACAAATATGACATTCGAGATGTTTTATAATATAATAAGGTCAATGAAAGAATCACCTATAAATATAGGGTCGCCACCTTTTTTTGAAAGATTTTTTTTTTCAGGAAAAAAAATGCAAGCTTTAGTTTCACTCGCCTCATCTTTGGCCTACAGATACATAACATTTTAATAATTACTTATTTTTTAATATGTAGTTATTTGGATGGATCTTTGGGAGGCGTGTGAGAACCATAATCTGCATGTCTCGCCATTTTTTCAAATTAGTAGGGCACAAAATAAACAAACTGGTCAAAAGAACACCTCAATGGGGCGGCATTCAATTTTTTTTTATTTTTTTATTACATTATAGGCAAGTATTTGATCTCGATCTCACCTGATGGTAAGTGACGATGAGATCTACGATGGAGCATACTTGCCTAGGTAGGAAGGCGGCAGTAGATCGAGACGCTACATTCATTAGGCACATGCAGCGCAGCTGATCTGACCCGCCATCCATGCCACATGACATGAATGACAAATTATATAGGTACGAATATAATAAAAGTATGACTGTTGAATTAGCGAGGATAATATCGTATTTTTTTACAGTATATAAGTAGTGCAATTGCCTAAAATATAGTATTACATATAATTTTTAGAATGAGTGGCAACCCTACATAAATCCGAATTGGGTGCTAAGATATAGGTCCCTACTAACTAAATTTATGTAGGTAGGTAGGTACATAACTAGCTTTTGCGCAACTTCTTCCACTGATAGGAATATAGGATCATAGTTTCATACATTTTGTCGATGATCATATTTATGTTCCTAGATCTATGTCATAGATGAATAATAGTATGGCAGCCCCCTTAGCATTGTCGGTGACGAGAGATCTTTGTAAATTTAATCATGCAACGATATAATATGTTTCGAACTTTCGCCAAAAATATGTGAGCTTTTAAAGGTATATAGTTACATAAGGGGCTCGGAGCTTCTGAAAAGATTAGGAATCTTGCTTGCGATAATTCATAGCTGGCCCATGAGAATCTCTTATGATAACCCCATGGATTATACAAACTTAGGTTTGGACTACAACTTTGTAAATGGTTGAAGTTAATTTAGTTCGTAAAAGTTAGTATAGATGCCGCTAGTATGTGTGTGTAGAACGATCGTACTGAACGTGGAGTAAAATGATCTTTCGTATAATTATAAAAGTAATAATAGTTATGCCTAGATGGCGGTAAAATAAATTAAATATATTTTTTCAAATATTGTATTTTGTAAGATAAGCTATGAGGGTCTTACAACCTACTAAATAGGACAAATATTATACTTACTTACTAAAATTCATCAATAATGATTAATCGCTATCATCACAAGTCATCTTTCATCTCGCAGTTGTTTTATCAGCGGCTCTCAAAGTAGTAGGTATCAAATATAGACATACCAGTTAAATAGGTAGTTATACCTGAGTAGCTCGTTGGGTAGATACTTATAGAACTATCCCGCCAGAAAGTAAATGAGTTGGTAATAAGTTACATACATACATTAATTAATGCGATAATACCTTACCTAACCTGACCCGTCAAAACGAACAAACAAAAATCGCGAAGAAATTCCATCACCAAGCTAAACTTAACAATAAAATGTTATTGGTTATATATAGACGTCTTTTACGCAGCCAGATAAAAAGTCTGACAAAGAGACACTTAGCAATTAGAAAAACTAAAGGCGCGGCTCCTTTTTTATTCTATAGATTTGTGTCTTATGGATGGTTGATACGAAGAGCCATGAATGATGACGTCATGACGTGGCGCTAGGAATTAATCATAACCGTTATTAGCATCTAACGTTTGAAGGTACTAGTTATTTCGTAGAATACAATCTGAGGTTACATTATTTAGTACATACTAATAGGTAAGTACCTATTTTCTGATAAATATTAATACTCGACCGCAGGGTATCTACGGTGTTAATTTATATCAAAACGTCATCCAAAAAAATACAAAAAAAAAATTTGATTTGTCTGCTGTTCATTTTATAGGTAGGAAGATAGATACCTACTTACTTTTGTCTTCGTCAATAGCTACCGTCATATCAGGTATTGATTAAAATTTACGTTAATTTAGTGAGACCTGAGTTTGCCCGACCCCGCCTATTCATGACCAACATAACCATTATATTGTCTATGCTATGAACCTAGCCCTGAACTATTGATCGCTTTGCTTTGCCTCAAATAAAGAAAAAAGTTTGAGCATCGCACGCAACGATCAACACACGTGTATTGACACGAATACAAATGTGTATGTGTGAGTAGGAAACTGTCTCGTTATAGAATAACTCTGATATAACGACAAATTAGATGATTTTGACAGTGAAATAAGGTTAAAATCTTTTAAAATAGACAAAGTATACTAGTATTCAAAAAACTTTTAACTGTTATTCTGTAAATCTTGATAAATTGTGTCCAGACTGTTGCACACTAATACAAAACTTGTCTGTGTGTGTTCCTGTCGCCGACCAAACACATCCATAAGATGAAAATAACGATTTTTAGTGTTGTGTTCAAACAATATTATTTATCGATATTATTTTGTTATTTGTAATATGTATGTATACCCAATAGGATGCAGGCGTGAGTCTAAATGATTGTACATTGAAATGAGAAACATAAAATTATTTAAATAATAAGGTATTTTTATCACCTAACTGAAATTATAGTCGCGGAATGAAAAGGTTCGCGACCTTAAAGTTGACTTTTGCTTGCAAGAGTTCAAGAACCGTAATGCCAACATTCCAATGCAAGCAACAGTACTGCCAGCATTTCACTAAATGCTTTTTGACGCGTTTAATATATAATCTACTAGCTGCGCCCCGCGGTGTTAATGAGAACGAGAAGACCGGGCCGAAGTAGCAATTCATACATTTAGCATGGCCGCATGCCCACTGCATAGAAAACATGCTTGATCTTATGTGGGTGAAAAAAATATTTCAAAGTAGTGAGTTTCCGTAAGAGCATCCCGTAATCTTGAATTTCTGTTAAACATAATTTATTTTTAGAATACCGGTACCCAGTACAAAATTAAATCTCATCATGTCATAGGGTCACCTAGATCACGACTAATAATTTTACCAACTAAGTTAATGCAAAGTCACGCGTTGTTTTTTTTGACTGGAGTTAATTGAAAATACATCCTCATTGCTCGTAATTCATTATATTTAGTTTACTGAGCTTGTCACCTATGATAAGTTTTCGTTGTAGTCATAGGTACGGAGCCCTAGCTTTTGCTTTCCCCAATACTTTCTAAGCTGTAGCAAATTATTTCACTGCTCAACTGTGAGTATAAATTTATCGTGATGCCTAAAAATACAAATCAATTTCTTGACATAGAATCAAAGTTAATGAACATCGATACAAGCCTATCGATAACATTATCCACACTAAACTTCAATGATTCACCAACCTACATATTCCCGCAATGGTGATAAAATGCAGCTTTGACCTTATTGGCTGAGCCGCCCATGCGGCAGTCACAGCCACCAATCACAGGCAAGCATTCGTAGCGTCGTTCCTCCGTAACGCCGGTCCTATAAAAGCTCGTTCAACGGAATTTTTCGCATTCAATTCGTTTGGCAAGCCTCTTAACCGGTCGCGCTGAACGACGACTGAATAATTTAATTAATTTATTTCTACACTAAGTTCAACAAAACTCAATACAAAATGGTGAGTGTTCTTTTTAATTTGTTATAATCCCCTTTTTTCCAGAATATTTCGTGCATCTAACTATTTTCTCCACGCTAAGTGCCGGCGAGTCACGCCACCATTTTGTCAACGTACCTATAACCCGGCCGAGTTCAATATCCCGTACCATGAATAGAATG
The DNA here is from genome assembly GCA_905333125.1 of Pheosia tremula. NCBI lineage: Eukaryota > Metazoa > Arthropoda > Insecta > Lepidoptera > Notodontidae > Pheosia > Pheosia tremula. The sequence goes on from HG995420.1 coordinate 1,218,935, forward strand.
TTCGCGTCCAATTGACATCTGAATTCGACATCATTATATTTTTTGATACTCTATTTTCAAAAAATATTCTACTACTTCCTTCTGACAGTGTTTCTATCAAAATTAGATATTGTTTGACTTAAATAATCACGGTATATACGTGTTAATGATGTGATCGCGTTCAAGGATACCATGCCGGCTATTGCTACCACGCCCTTAAATTTTTCACAGTTAATAAGTTGATGAATAATTTATACAATATTCACGTTATAAATAAGTACTGTGAGTGGAGTACATTCTTTTCAGTAAAATTTTCCTTATTCTATTGATCGTTTGGTGACGTGTCGATGACCTCATTCGAGTTGGGCGGCCATGATGTCACATGTTTTCGATTTTCTTCAATAACTTGCTTATTTGCATTTAACCTTGAGTTGTATAACTTATTGATTGAGTAGAGATGGTATAAGCGTGGAAAAAGATATCTACTTTCTATATACCGGCTCCCAAGTACCCAGTAGTAAGCATACCTACCACCGCGCTTTCTGCTTTCACATTTTACTCGTGACTTTCAATAGTTCAGATAAGTCTCAATGAATGCGGAGATTAGTACGAGTTATGATCGTATCAAACACCAATCGAATGATTAAAGTGTAAGTTATAGTGGTAACTTGCAACTACTCTTAAATATACCTATCTACCTATGGACAGATTGAATGAGTTAATAATAGTTATTCATACTAAAAGCCAGGATGTAGATAGAAGACCTATAGCTATTAACCGGCCTAAGACTTGACTTATGCTATAATGTACCTTCAAGCAATATAAACAATCTTTTCTCCAACAGCGTGAGTGCATCTCAGTACACGTTGGCCAAGCCGGAGTCCAGATCGGAAATGCCTGCTGGGAGTTATACTGCCTTGAGCACGGCATCCAGCCCGATGGCCAGATGCCCACAGACAAGACCGTGGGCGGTGGTGATGACTCCTTCAACACCTTCTTCAGCGAGACCGGGGCGGGCAAGCACGTTCCTCGTGCTGTGTTTGTTGATCTTGAACCTACAGTAGTTGGTAAGTTCAATGGACTTCTTAAGATACGTTAGGACCTGATTAAGCCTTTTTAGCTGCCTACAGTCAATTTGGGGGGGGGGGGGGCGGTATGTAATCAAATCAATCTATATATAGATGAGTCCATCGGTTAATTATGACTTCCTCAAATCAATCTTTTGTCACTCACTTTTTTTGACACAGATTTTTTCAAAATTCAAATGCAGATAAAACTCAAGTGTATTTAGGTAGCATTTCAAGCATATCATCATCAACAAGTCTGGAAAATAATAGGATTGCAATAGACTCTTCATAACTGGTCAACTGGGTGGACAGCAATGCACCCTACGCTATGAGACTTTTTAAAGGAATACTAGTGTGATTGTATACTAATTTACATATTTTCTTTTTCACAGATGAGGTCCGCACAGGCACATACAGGCAGTTGTTTCATCCAGAACAACTTATCACTGGTAAGGAGGATGCCGCCAACAACTACGCGCGCGGTCACTACACCATCGGCAAGGAGATCGTAGACCTGGTGCTCGACCGCATCCGTAAGCTGGCTGACCAGTGCACCGGCCTCCAGGGCTTCCTCATCTTCCACAGCTTCGGCGGTGGCACCGGCTCCGGTTTCACCTCCCTGCTCATGGAGCGACTCTCCGTGGACTACGGCAAGAAGTCCAAGTTGGAGTTCGCCATCTACCCCGCGCCCCAGGTCTCGACCGCCGTCGTCGAGCCCTACAACTCCATCCTCACCACCCACACTACTCTGGAGCACTCCGACTGCGCGTTCATGGTCGACAACGAAGCCATCTACGACATCTGCCGCCGCAACCTCGACATCGAACGCCCGACATACACCAACTTGAACCGTTTGATCGGCCAGATCGTGTCCTCCATCACCGCCTCCCTGCGTTTCGACGGCGCCCTCAACGTCGACCTCACCGAGTTCCAGACCAACTTGGTGCCCTACCCGCGTATCCACTTCCCTCTGGTGACCTACGCCCCAGTCATCTCCGCCGAGAAGGCGTACCACGAGCAGCTGTCGGTGGCTGAGATCACCAACGCTTGCTTCGAGCCCGCCAACCAGATGGTGAAATGCGACCCCCGCCACGGCAAGTACATGGCCTGCTGCATGTTGTACCGTGGTGACGTCGTGCCCAAGGACGTGAACGCGGCCATCGCCACCATCAAGACCAAGCGCACCATCCAGTTCGTGGACTGGTGTCCCACCGGTTTCAAGGTGGGCATCAACTACCAGCCACCCACCGTGGTGCCCGGCGGCGACTTGGCCAAGGTTCAGCGTGCCGTGTGCATGTTGTCCAACACCACCGCCATCGCCGAGGCGTGGGCCCGTCTCGACCACAAGTTCGACCTCATGTACGCCAAGCGCGCCTTCGTGCACTGGTACGTCGGTGAGGGTATGGAAGAGGGAGAGTTCTCCGAGGCTCGCGAGGACTTGGCCGCCCTGGAGAAGGACTACGAAGAGGTCGGCATGGACTCCGCCGAGGGCGAGGGTGAGGGAGCCGAGGAGTATTAAGCCGCTTATATGTTCGACGGTTTACTCGCACCGATGCATTCCCGGTCATTGAAATAAAAAGATAAATTATGTTGAATTTTGTCGTTTGATTCCTGTATTCACACCTCTGAGGTTACACACTTTGCAAATACAATTTCAAATTAGTTCACACCAAACACAGTTTTACTTATTTGGGGAGATAACAAAATATCAGATATAAACCATTAGTACAGGATTTATGAATCGTCAAAATAGTTACAAAATGTTAAGCCACAACTATACCACCCGTTCGGAATGCCGTTCCTATGGGGAAAAAACTGTCAACAAACTCCCAAGCTGCTCTTCAAAAAGATCCGTTACATTTTAGAACAGTACATTGTTATGGGTAGGTGAACGCTAGCAGCTGGTCAAAAAAAAGTAAATCATATCAATTATTATTCTGATAGACGCCACATTGCAATAAAAAAAACCACCGTCGTACTCTTTCATAAGCAGTCTTCAGTTACGAATTAGAGACCACACAATATGATTGAAAAAAAAGAAAATGTTCGTTGAAGTCTACACAACGACGCATGCATGAATGAAATAATAAACTACTAATATTCATTTCTAAACAATCTCAATGCGAAATGCATTTCTTGTGATTCACAAGATAAACATGCATATAGATAGAACACGCTACGCTCTTATCACTCAGGATTGTCCTTGACATGAGCCGATTCTATCACATCCATAACAATAATAATACATGCCTAGCTAATGTAAAAATAGAGATGACAAACTATATTTTCTGTTGATTGAAACCCTGTAGATATTTGTACATATAATGCCACGTAATTCATATGCGTAGGTGTTCACTCCAATGTTACAAACAAGGCTGTATTCGAATCAACGGAATAGGTAATTCGTGCGCTTGTCCAAACACATCTGTTTCTTGTCGATTTTCGTGCTAAGTCCTTAGTATATAGGTAAGTAAATAGTACCTTTAGCTTAAGCTATCCATCTGGATAATGTACAAAAATGTATATTATATTGTCCTGTTAAAAAATCTAGTAATGTAGGCATAACCCATTTTAATAAACCTATAAAACGGGACTGCTAACCCTTGCCTATAATTAAATATACAACCCACTAGGTTAAATGTGTATACCTATGTACCTAGTGAATAGTGTAGCTATATAATGTGTGATACTATCAAAACGATAGCCTTTCATTAAAGTCATCTAGGAGGGAGACCTCGCCATCTATCATAATTTACTTTACAAGGAAGACGGTAATTTTGACCACCTACGTAGGAAATATTCCTAACCTACTACACTGGTAGGTATCGCAAGAAATAAAGCCTGGCAACGCTGTAGGATCGCGATAGTATTAAACAAAATTTTAGATCCGGCCGGACGAAGAGAGACTGATAAGGGCTCATGGGAGGATTGATTAGTTTGATGACGAAGATTGTATTGATAAATAAAGTGTCTGTACACAAGGATAATTTAGCTTTCTATCAGTGAAACAATTTTCAGAATCAGATCAGCGGTTCTGAGATTACGCCCTACATCCGAACCAACAAATATTACCGTTTTAAAATGAAAGTATTGATTGCTATTATAAAAAATAATGTTCCACAGCATTTTCTGCTCAATGCCTTTACTAGTTCGACTTGTCAACAGCCCACACATAGGTACGTTTGATTCATGGCCCATGACGTAACCCACGCGAATAAGATTGGAAGTAATGAGCACAGAACTTGTTTGTTTGTTTGGGGGCGACATGACATCATAGCATAGATCGCAGCACCATATATGGTTGTGACAAGCGTTCAACATTTAACACATTCATACCGCTTAAAATGGTGCTTGGTTGTAGATTGAAAGATGGACTGAATAATTGTCGTTACCTTTGCAAGTAGGTATATATTTTATTTGGGCAGTACACTGTACTCGTAGACTAGGGTTTTTGGCAATCCCGAGGTACCACTACTTACATTTTCAGGAACAAAACTTGACAACCCCTCGAAAGACGTGTGAAGTCCGCCAACCCGCACTGGGTCAGCGTGGTGGACTATGGCCTAATCCCTCTCGCATTAAAGGGAGGCCCGTGCCCAACAGTGGGACATTAAAAGGGCTGGTATTATTATATATGCAGATTTGTGTATTGTATCATATGTAAATCACGCTTACATACCTGACCACCTTGCCGACTGCGATCAGTTAGAAAACGTGTCACCATTTTTTTCATAGTAAACAATTAGTTAAACTACGATGTCAGGGACGGTTATACAATACTTCTGAAACGGACGGTTATATAGCATACCTGAGATAAAACGGAGATAAGAAAGTTCGAGTTTCAATTTCTAATATTCATCTATAAGGAAGCGCAGTAGGAGCAGTCTATTTCAAGCCGAGAGACTAAGGTTAGGGTTCGATGAACCAAACGGTTAAATTTAACTGCGTCCGCGCCGCCGCCGTCTGCGCACCAGATCTTGTTTTTTATTATTTTTATCGGTTCAAAATCCTTATTCTATTGTTAACATCGACATATTTTCGCGATACGTGTAGAGAAGCCTTTTGAATTTATTTGTTCCTAAGTATAAGCTGTATTTCATTATGCAAGAGTTGCGCCCGCGACTTACCGTACGTTGAGCAAAAATCATCCCAGATCTTGATCTTGTAATAAGCTATCGCCATGCTAAGATTCATAGCATTGTGACAATCCAGATAAAAACCTACACATAGTTCGCTTATCCCGCGGGAAGCCATCCTTTCTCCCCGAGAGAAAAAATATGTCTCATGTTAACCGAGCTTAGATATAATTTTACTAAGATTCATCAAAATCAGTTCAGTGGTTTTCGCGAGATGCGCGATTAAACGAATACGAAAAATGTGTTTCAGTCTTTATATCCACAATAATTTTACTTTGTCAGTAGTAGCAGACACTGACCGTAATAGGACTGTCAGATATATGTTTTGTCTTTTTTTACTGAAACATGAACATAACGGGAGATCGGAAAACAGACCAAAAAAGGTATGTGACAGAAATATCCTGCAATTTCAAAGCTATAGCTACAGGGTGGGTAAAAATTAAAGTTGATGATTATTTGATACAATATTGTTTAATGTTTATTTAAACTAGTTCGTTACAAGATAACATAAATTATATTATACTTACAGTGATTGAATCGAGCCGAACTCCAAAATAGTGTATGTAGGTAGGTAAGTCTAGCTAATGACTAATCAACACAAGTTCCTTAAGAGGCCGCCTATGCTAATTAGCGCAGAAGTAAAATACAACATGCATAAGAAAAGTATTATTATCAGAATCTAGAATATATCACTACGCAGCTAATGTAACATAAATCATACCTATTACTAAAATATCTTAGGTATTTCGGGATATGACCAAAAAATCGTAAAAAAAAAGAATTTACTATTTTGGTTATTCACTCGTATCAATTTTAAGATTATGAACTCATGTTTCATATATCCAAATATCAAGCTTATAGTCGCATAGATACTGAGTTGTGATCTATAAAGATTTAACCGCAATTAGCATAGCCGACCTCCCAATTTGGTAATATGAAATATTCACGCGTGGGTTTTTTAGTATGCCGTATATCTTATATCCATACTAAGAGATTGTTAAACATAAAACATATGAATAAACAATGCGTACTCAACAGGAATAATGAGTAAAACAATGTACCTAGTTAAGTACAACATTACGATAATACATTCGATCAGGGCCCCAAGTCAGCTAACAGTGACAGTTACTATGCGGTTGCTGTTCGATTATGAATCGATTGTGTTAGCAGACTTGAGGCCCAGAATATTTGTGTTGCCTACATCAATAATTTGGTACTCCAAGCCATTCCTTATTCATAGCAATAAACGTACCTACTATAAATAAATAATACATATATGTATATTCACACTGTCATTATGGAAGTCTATTTATTTAATTAATAATAATAAAAAACTATGTATTTGGACCGCAACATTTACCCTCAGCTACGACCTCCCCAATTATAAACCAAGTAGGTATCTAGCAATGAAACCTATGAGTCCATTGAAAAACAAACCAATAAAAATTGTTTATGGAACTATTAGTAACGGTCCGAGACACTCTTGATAGACAACATCTCGACTGCAACCATAGGATGACCCGTATTGTTGACTTGTTTTATTTTCAACCTAAGAGCTTTATAATTGGTGAGGTTGAAGCCGACAGTGTTGTATGACTCCTCCATATAATATTACAATAAACTGCGGTCAAGTAACGCCTCATACTATTAATTACAGTTTTTATTTAGCATACAATAATTCTGAGCAATTAGGTAGGTAGGTAGGTACTTAACGTGTAATAAAAAAGTCATTTAGTTTACCTACATCATATTATCGACTTCCTTTAGTTATCACCTCGAGTTGTACTAATACAATCCAGTTATCAGAATGATTTTATGCTAAATTGTGTAAAATATTTTAAGAGGTTAACAAGTGAGTCATACCAATAATAATTTTATTTAAAAAAATATATAGCCAGACGAACACATCAACTATACGATCCCACACTAAGCAACGCTTGTATTACTAGTACCGTACAATGGACTGGGGGCGAACCCAGTATATATTACCTGTATAGATATTAAACATCCATGACTCGGGTACAAACATTCGTGCTCATCACACAGTTTGTTCCTACCAGGAATACGAAACCGGGACCCTAAGCACAGAAAGCAGAGTCACTAGCACCTGCGCTTATCACGCCGTCCGTAATAAAGTTTGTTTTTTTTCTAGACATTTTACCGCGCAATCAGTACGTAATTACTTTTAAAATTTCATATAATATCATTACTTTTTTAGGGAATGTGAACTCTATAACCAACTGATAGGTCTTAAAATATTTTACACTATTATTGTTACATCTTATATGTATATGTATATAAAGCTAAGTAATATGGCCAATGTACTAGAGACATTGCACAATTAAATTAATTAATTTCCGTCCGCCCACCGCGTTCAGCTAGCGCAAATAATACTTACATATAGAATTGTAATGAATTAGAAAGTATATTTTAAATTGTCGGTAACTGATATGTTTACAACTAACTTTGGCCCATGGTTTCGCTCGCGTCGATTCGAAATAAATCCGCAAAAAAAATTGTGTCGATTCAGTCCAGTATTATAGTCAAAATCAACAAACATAAATAAAATATTTATTCATACATAGTTATTGCTAGACTAGATACTAACTATAATAATAATATTATCGCCAGACGAACACACCTGTACGGTCCTGCACTAAGCAATGCTTGTATTATGAGTACCGTACAATGAACTCAGTATATAATACTGATATGATCCTGCTTTGTGCGCCGAGGTTCCCGGGTTCGAATCCTGGTACAAGCTTGTGTGATGAGCACGAATTTTTGTACCAGAGTCGTGGATGTTTAATACCTATATGAGTATTATATAATGGGTTCGCCCCCAGTCCATTGCACAGTACTCATAATACAAGCGTTGCTTGGTATGGGACCGTATAGTCGTTGTGTTCGTCTGGCGATATTATTATTATTTGAACCTTCTTTAGCGCAGTTGTAAACATTATGTAAACACAATTTCAATAGCTGCGCTAAAGAAACGCAGCTTCAAATAGTAGTATACTCTTTCTGAATCCCGCTGTATATATAAATACGTCTTCAGTTACCGCAAATGAACGGTCATTCAATACAAAACACTACACGCATCGACTAAGGCGCTATATTTATTGAATTCTAGCTAATTTTGCCTTATATGTTTCGAAACACTTCAACATTCTAGCTCCTAGGAATTAATGATAAAATATAATTCATGATACAGCGATGTGAAATATACTCAAATATATGAATATACTTTTTTCTTTACGAAATGAGATGCGATGAAATAAAATGAATATGAATTGCCTCACCCACAACTTAGCGGGTATTTTGCCAATGTCAAGTAATTAATAGCAATAACACATTCAATGAATACACATTATAAATAAAATAATGGATGTGACATGATGATATATATTTATAGAAAAATGTATCCCATTTCTAAAAATGCTTTTCATTTAATTGATTAAAACATTTATCAATTTGAGGTTGACTCTGTATATTTGTTAAAAATCACCGCAGCAAACTCAAGATTTTGTAAGTGTGAATAATTTTATCACTGTACTTCATTTATAAAGTGAGATTATCAATATTGTTAACATTAAAATAACTTTCAATCAGAATAGAATGTACTATAATATATTATATACAAATTATATCACGCAAAACTTATAACTAACAATTTGACGAATCATTAACAGGAATGCTTCACAATATTTTTAAATTATTTTTTACATAATATGGTCGTTCTGTTTTATTCAAATTAAATATCTAAGTACCTAGATGATGGCATATTGAGATGTAACATTTTTAGGGTTCTGTAAATATGATGATATACACGGAGTATGTCTGTCGCAGGAGTAGCTAACAATGGCTACATAGACTCCCATGGCAAGACATGTTCCAGTAACTGGGTAAAATGAAGATTTACCCCCAAATTTATAGACGCTTTATAACTTTATCAAACGTAACATAGTATTGCGCACAAGAGATTTGCTTTGCGCAGTACTATATGACGTTGGACAAAGTTATAAAACGTCTATAAATTCGGGGGTACCAATGTAACATTCAAAGTACAATTATTATAGTTAGTACAGCTCTAAAAATCTTACATCTTGTAACATCACAATAAGAAGGTACCATAGAGTTTATGTCAATAAATTAGATCACCCGTGAAAAGTTTATAAACACACAAATATACACTAACACACACAGCCACGTGTCAACGAAACAAAAATAAATATTTGATCGTAGTCATGGCAACGTGTTTTCTTGACATTAAATCGAAATAATCCTTGTTGAAGGATTATTTTAGTAATTATATTAAGTTTCACAGGTGTATTAGTTTATTGGATAAACTATAGTTTAATTACAAAATAAAAGAACAATAACTAAGAGCAATGAACTGTGCATTAATTTATAAATTTATTAATAATAATTTAATCGATTATTCTTATGTAAATAATGATTGTCGTATGGTTGCGCTCGCTGTGCGCACGTCGTACTTCAGTGTTGTAAGCTGTGACGTCACTGCAAATAATGTTATTAAGCTATTAATATACTTCACAGACCAAATTACTATTCTTCAAAATAAAATGACGATATGGAACTGTGGTCCTAGGATGTAACCTTGTGGAACACCACACTTTTATGGATCGCTTGATACCGGTAAAAGGATTTATCAGCTTATATAATTAACAAAACAAATTTGATACTATAATAAATCATTATGACTGATATTATTCAAATTTATTAAAATAGTACAAGAAAAATTTTGATCACACAAAGATATCCACTACCGGGATTCTAACCTGGAATTCTTGGTTAAGAGGACAGGGTCACTTCAAATCAAAGTGGTATCATCAGCCGACCTAGCACGCCACGCAAGATACAAGACTTACGGATGATGGATGTCGCACTGAGTCGCTCTCTCCCTTGTCTTTATTCATAGGAGAGAATGAAACATATCGAAATATCTAACATATAGTCTTGCCACAACAGTCCGTGGCAGGCTCACAAGCTAGTAAATGTTGAAAGCGTGTTATGTTTTTTTGTGAGAAACTGAAAAGCCAAGTTTCGTCACTCTGTTTCAATGACCTACACTCGAGCACTTCACCGAACCCATAACAGTTAATATTCCACTTATATCACTCACTATAACTCGCAGGAACACTAGATTTAGAAATTAAATCATAACTGACGCCATGACTTTTCAGTTTCCCGCCAAAAAGTCCGCGTTTAATGTTTTTTTTTTCTTTTGTGGCATCACACCTTCGCGTATATTGCCAGTGTCATGTTTAAGCGTGTTATGTTACCGGCTTGGCGCGGTGCACTAGAGCCTCGTGCTCTATATGTGTATGGTGTAGAGCAGCTGGCGCTAGAGCGGCGCGGCCAGCAGCGCGCCGAACTGCAGCAGCGCCTCGCGCAGCGCCCCGCCCGCGCCCCCCGCGCCCCCCACGCCCACCACCCGCGCCTGCCCCGCCAGCTTCACCAGCTCCGGGTACACGCCTGACCACATACACATACCACTTATCTTATACTCACCACGAAACACATCCAACTAGTAACATTCTTTACACTGACTGACTGACTGACAGACAACTTGCAGCCTAAACGGGTGGACGGTTCTTTATATAACATAGGTGAGCAATAAGGATTTTAGGGAAATCGCCCCCTAAAGAGGCCCCTACTGGGCTATACGAATTGAATAGTACAGACCAATAGCAATAGCCTAATTTAATTTCATAACAAAAATATAATTTCACTGCAGACAATACGTGCGTATTTTCAACTATTCGAAATAGAAATTTCTGAATTTAATAAATGTCAATATTCTAAGGGATATCTGTCAAAAGTGACAGTTACTATGCGGTTGGTGTGCGATTATGAATCGATTGTGTTAGCAGACTTGGGGCCGTGGCTGGCTCCATTGCGTACGTACCTATTAACTTCTGCCACGCGACGGCGTCCACCTTGCCGGGCGGCGCCTTCTTCATCGACTCCGTGAGTGTGGCGACCGCTTTCAACACGAACGAGATCTCCGACAGCTGATGCCTGGCGTACACAATAGATGCCTTTATTCATACAAGAGAATTTATTTATTTTACTGGCGGTAGGCTTCGGCCGTGGCTAGTCACCACCCACTGAACAAAGCCATGTCGCCAAGCGGCCTAGCCGTGTTCCGGCATGATGTTCGGTGTTGCCATTCATGGATGACGGGTCAGATCAGTTGCGCTGCATGTGCCTAGTGAATGTAGCGTCTCGATCTACTGCCGCCTTCCTACCTAGGCAAGTATGCTCCATCGTAGATCTCATCGTCACTTACCATCAGGTGAGATCGAGATCAAATACATGCCTATAATGTAATAAAAAAAAGAGAGCGCGCATGTTTAGACAGACCAGAAGAAGGCATAATCGCCTCAGCCGCGCCACTGTACGCGAGTCTTCCGCAAATTCTCAGTAAAAAAAAATTGTGAGACCGCGCAAGGCTTCCCATGATCTGGGTATAGCTGGTGTGGAGAGAGCCATAATAATAATATCTCCAGGCGAACACACCAACTATACGGTCCCACATTCGCCGTTTACAAAGTGATAATCCTGGTTGAAAATTTGATTCGCACATGAAATCCAGAAATCCCAGAGGCGAGCCCTTTTGAACCTGCGATTCTCGTTACCGAGGCAAGCGTTCTACCAACTTGGCTATCACTGCTTCTGTAATAATTTGTAAAGCCTCGTTAATTACCTCGGCAGTGGTTCCGTGCTGTCCTCGTCTTGTGTATACCTACATATGACTTCCTTAAACCTGTCCAGCAGCGCCACTATCGCCAGGGGATCCGTGTCATCTGTCACGATACATAATAATTACTGTAATAGTTCATACACGAAAAATTAACAAAAATAGTCCTTATGTGATAGCTTCTAATAGGTGAGTTTTGTGAAAATTCTGCTCACGTAATAGGCTATTGGAGTGTATTTGAAAATCTTAAATTGTTCATTTGTTTAATATGATGCTACCAATATAATGTTTTCATTGTAAATTTTAATATTTTCCATAAAATTTAATGATATTTTTTATAAATTAAGATGTGACGAATGAGCTCATTCGTAGCAACGGTCCTGAGGATGCCTCGTTTAGAGGCGAAACACGTGTCAAATACTTTTATATATTCGCTTCGTTTCGCAGAGAATTGCATTTTTTTGGGGTCCCGTCACTCGTGATAGTTAGTTTCTCGACTAACATTAGAGGGGTTCGGTGTTGCTGGCTTCTTTAATCATGGATCAAACTTGTTTGGTTTATAATTGGAAAAGTTGACAAGCCGAGGGTTGGTGGTGGGTTCCTATTGCCCCATTTGTTTAGTACTGTAATGGTTTACATCTATAAAAAATATACTGAAACTGAATGTACTGAATGCTTGTCATGTTTCAAGAAATTGTAACATATCCTCACTCTCAACCCCCGCCAGGGAGTCCATGTCCTCGAGCATGGAGAACTGCAGCAACGTCTCGAAGCACGTCCGCGCAAACTCTTCCCTCTCTTTCAACTCCTGTTCATTCTCTGTAACACACATTACATATACATAATTTACACAATATGTACAACGAAAATTGAAAACCAAGTGAGAATAGAAAACCTCGCTGCCTACTTATATTTATAATAAGTTAAAAAAAATGGCCCAAACGGTATTGAACCTAAGATGTTGGCCGCATTTCCTCGTTTAATAGTTAATAGTTTATACCTACTCGCCGAGCGAACAAATGCCCGGCTCTACATTTCATTATGTTCTAATTGTTTTAGAATATGGTTACGATGGGATTCACATTGTCGTCTTTTGTGCAAAAAACCCTTTATAATAAAAGAGATAATTAAAAAAAGGATTACGTCACATTTTGTTCTACATTAAAAAAATGTACAACACCATGGGTCGTCGCTATATAAAAATAATAGGTTAGCTAAATTTAAAAACCATGGCGCTCGCAGCGCTCGCTCGCGCACGCTATGGGCAGGTCGAGGGGGGAATGGGTGGAACTTACGTATGGGTTGCTGCGGCTGGTGGTGCAGCGAGCCGGCGCGCACCAGCGCCAGCAAAGCTCGCTCGTAGTTCGCGGGCAGGCGCGGCCGCGCGCGCTGCGCCCGCAGCGCTCGCTCGCGCACGCACTCCACGAGCGAGCGCGCCGCCCGCCCGCCGCCCGCACTGTTACCAATACACTATTAACACACGCTGCTCCAATTGTGTTATCCAACCAATCATTCTATGCTCCACCGCGCAACACTCAATCTGAATCCATGCCCAGATTATCACAAGACTGAAGCTCTGAGACGAGCATCGCATGCACTTATTCTATTTCTATAGTTTTATTATTGAGGGTTAAAGTTGTTTTTTAGTGACAACTATCACTTAATTATGATCCAATAATGTTAGGACACTCGGGGCCATGGATGTGAGTTGAGCCTCGCCATTGAACTCAAATTAAAATAGCAAATAAAGATGACATTTTTGAAATATCAGAGCGAGATCGATAACTAACAAAACTATGTAAAAGAAAGGAAAAAAATATACAACCAATTGTTTTATTTGTCACCTAGCATAGCACCCATTTTGCTTAATTTATCAACTGGCTGGAGAAACGCCTATATATTTCTGTTTCTTGCAGCCTAACTGTGGTGTTATCTATGGAGTATCAAGGCATCAGCCACCCTAGATGCGAGGGAGAAGGAAATACTCACGGCGGCTCGAAGAGGAATGTCTGCAGAACTCCCGGCAACGTCTCCCAGAAGTCCTTGTACGCGTCCGGCTGGTCACGAGCCAGGGGTAGCCCGGTGTCCAACACCTGCGGCAAACAACATGGAATATTAAGAGGCCGCCAGTGCCAGTGTCAGTGAAGTGCATTGTCTTGAGGTCTTGCAATGGTGCTATTGTTTTTGGATTTAATTATATTAATGACTGGATCCCAAGTCGGTGGTAGCAACCGGTCGGTAGGGTTCTGGAATGGCGACCACGAATCGGAAGACATAATGTAAGACGGCCCCCACAAGGTGCGAGGATGCGAGTGGCGGAGGACCGGGATGTGTTGTGTGTGGAAATCATTGGGGGAGGCCTATGTCCAGCAGTGGACGTCTATAGGCTAATAGATAGATAGATAGAAGTCGGTGGTAGCATCCATCTTCACTATTTAAATTAGGATGTTTTTTAATTTCAATGGCCACATGTATCATCCCCGGTCGGAATCGGTGATCTTTTGCGAGGATCTGCGGTTGATCAAATCTGATATAATGTCGGGTGCGATCTTGTACATTTTCACAGATTGCAGACTTCGTGGAGCGCCGGTGTTTTACGTAAGCGATGACTTCTTTTAAGAGAGCCCACATTCACAATCGAGTTTGTATACCCCTGCATCTTGTAGAGGAATGCTCGCTATTTACTACTTCTAGTAATCGTTACACATAAATTTATAAAATAGACATGTATAAAATGTGCTCCATTATGTTTATGGGATTCATTAAAATAGTTGTGGTACATGGGCGTACCTGTAGTAATAAAGCTGAGATCTGAGCGGTTTCGTCGGCTTGTTCGTTAGTCCGGCGCCGCTTGTCTTGTCCGCACTTCAATACTGATGTGTGCAGCGCCTGGAATCAACATTATCTTGTATTATACTTTGATAGTATGAAACATTGAGATTTTATAAAAGATGATTATTACATAAACTTGTAAAATATGAAAATACTATGCTACAACTTTACCACCCGTTTGGAATGCCGTTTCTATGGAGAAAAACGGGCAAGAAACACCGTGGTAGCTCCTTTTTTAAAAAGATATTTTAAATTTTTGAGCAGTCCATTGTTATAGGTATGTGAGAACAATGTAGGAACGGCTAATCAGACTCTAGCAGCAGGTCAAGAAAACAATAGGGGAGTGTGCGCATCGGCAGCATTTTGTTTTTAGACGTCCGCGGGTTATTTTTTCAAGTGTGCGTGGATGTTATTTAGTTGAAAACTAAAAGTGCATCAGTACATTTATGAAAAAAATAATTTGCCTGGCCAGGAATTGAATACGTTGATTTTGAAAATAAACCCATCCTGTATGAGAGTATCATTCAAAAATGTCGCTAATAAGGATCAAGTTCTGGGAAGTAATGACATACGGCAAATTAAATAAAGTGTTTTTTTTAAGACAATACTGCTTTATTTTGGTACATTGATAACCTAATCAATTGTTCAATATTATGTCCATGCAGTGCAAGCAAGTGCAATATTTTTTTAAATTAATAATTCTTTTTTTTTTAATCAACGTGGTCTTGGCAATAATTTTCCAAAAATCTAATGATCATTCATGGATGGCGTGTCAGATCAGCTGCGCTGCATGTGCCTAGCGAATGTAGCGTCTCGATCTACTGCCGCCTTCCTACCTAGGCAAGTGTGCTCCATCGTAGATCTCATCGTCACTTACCATCAGGTGAGATCGAGATCAAATACTTGCCTATAATGTAATAATAAAAAATAAAATAAAAATCTAAATCGGTTCCTAGTCCTTTAAACAATTTTTGCTATTCCCTATAGTTACGGATGTGGCTATTAACGCCCATATGCAAAAAATCACCTGTATTCATAATTCTTCCAGTAACGTCCGACCACCGAGCGAATGTGTTCCTGCCAGGTCGTGTTTTATAGCATTTCTATTCTACGATTATCGTATTGCAGTAGTGTGTACGAATTGTAACGGTCAAATTTATACAAATTATAATCCCTTTATGATGACATAAAAATGCTCTTATAATATAACGAATACGCAAAATCGTGATTTATAAAGCTCATAATATATTATAGCTTCTTCTTCTACTTTAACTAAAACTGGATGTCAGTGGATCTATAAATGATCGTTTCTTATAACACACTAGCTGTTGCCCGCGACTTCGTCCGCGTGGTATTTAACAAAGACAACCGTTGACAACAGCCTGCTCGCCCATTCTGCCATTTTTTTTAAAATAAAAGTAGCCTAAGTTACTCCTTGTTACATCATCTATCTGCCAGTGAAAGTCCCGTCAAAATCGGTCCAGCCATTTCAGAGATTAGCCGGAACAAACAGACAGACAGACAGACAAAAATTTAAAAAAATGTTGTTTCGGTATAAGTAACGTGTATACATCCAAATGCACTCAATAAAAAGCGGTTATTTTAATATTACAAACAGACTCCAATTTTATTTATATGTATAGATGTATAGACTATAAAGCCTATAGCACGTTTTAACTAACCAGTGTTAGTAACGTGTTATAACGAATGTCTATAAATTCGACTGTAAATATATACCAGCAGCAGGTGCGGCAGCACGTCCTTGCACGCGGCGGGCGCGGCGCGGTACAGCGCGGCCGCCGCCGCCAGGCAGCGCGAGCCCGCGCCCGCGCCGCCCCCGCCGCCACCGCCCCCGCCCCCGCCCGCCGCCGCCAGTGACGTCAGCGCGCTGAACAGCGCCGGCAGCAGTTCGTGCCGCGCCAACGCTTCCTGGGAACGATATAATATTGACGACCAGACTACCTCAATTGGGTTCAAATCGGTTGTCGTTGTTCGTTACTCTGCTGTTATCGAATACAATCGGATAAACTCTCGGGTACTTATTAATATTTCAATTATTATTGTAATCTAATCGGTGTTAGACCAAGTCAAGTGACGGAAGTTATGAGGGTACCCCGGTTCAAACTGACACTAGGTCGTCAACCACCTCAGTCCTCTCGTGACCATGGTAGCTGTAAAGCAGCCGCAACGTCGGGAACGTAAAACACGTATAATAAACGCGATAAAATCCGTAAGACTAGTTATATTTCAATGCTTAGTATTCGCGTAAATATAGGAAATCAATATTTGGTATTTTATTGATCCGCTATCCTGTTATCGAACATCACGTATTATCATAATACAATCTGTAAAGTCAGTTTATAAAAGCATCTGTTGTGAAAAGTAACACAGTATCGTTATTCATTATCGCAATGCAGCCATTGTTGTGGTCACGAGTAAAGTGTGTGTGTGTAATGTAGCCATCGTTCTGGTCACGAGTAAAGTGTGTGTGTGTAATGTAGCCATTGTTGTGGTCACGAGTAAAGTGTGTGTGTAATGTAGCCATCGTTGTGGTCACGAGTAAAGTGTGTGTGTGTAATGTAGCCATTGTTGTGGTCACGAGTAAAGTGTGTGTGTAATGTAGCCATCGTTCTGGTCACGAGTAAAGTGTGTGTGTGTAATGTAGCCATTGTTGTGGTCACGAGTAAAGTGTGTGTGTAATGTAGCCATCGTTGTGGTCACGAGTAAAGTGTGTGTGTGTAATGTAGCCATTGTTGTGGTCACGAGTAAAGTGTGTGTGTAATGTAGCCATCGTTCTGGTCACGAGTAAAGTGTGTGTGTGTAATGTAGCCATTGTTGTGGTCACGAGTAAAGTGTGTGTGTAATGTAGCCATTGTTGTGGTCACGAGTAAAGTGTATGTGTGTAATGCAGCCATTGTTGTTGGCACGAGTAAAGTGTGTGTGTGTGTAATGCAGCCATTGTTGTGGTCACGAGAGAGAGTGTGTGTGTGTGTGTGTGTGTGTGTGTGTCACCTTGTGCACGGTGTCGAGGCAGTGCAGCGCGTGCACGGCGACGGGCGCGGCGGCGGCCAGCCCGTCCAGCGCGGACGCGGCCGCGGACGGCTCCACGCTGCAGATGTGCGCCAGGCACGCGCCCAGCTTCTGCACGTCCGCCGACGTGAACCTATCAATATATATATGTAGCGACCACTTCAAACACACTGCATTCAGAACAATAGACAATTGTCATCACAATCCTGAATCGCGCTATAAGGCCTCAGCCTCGAATTAAGCGGGCAGCGGGGCGGCGGCGGCGGCGGCGCGGGAGCGGCAGGATCTTATGCGTAAAATCAAATGGACCGGTTCTCGATAACAGCGGCGCGTTTTTACGCATAAGATCCTGCCGCTCCCGCGCCGCCGCCGCCGCCGCCCCGCTGCCCGCTTAATTCGAGGCTGAGGCCTTATAGCGCGATTCAGGATTGTGATGACAATTGTCTATAATTCTGAATGCGTCTGCAGTGTAATCGATGTAGCTTGTTGTGTGGTTGAAGTGGTCGCTAGATATGATAATATATATATACATAATACCAGCCCTTTTAAATGTCCCACTGCTGGGTACGAGCCTCCCCTCAACGCGAGGGGGATTAGACCATAGCCCACCACGCTGGCCCAGTGCGGGTTGGCGGACTTCACACATCTTTCGAGGGGTCAACTGCTGAAAATGATAAGATTTTATCGTCGGTGGACAAGACGCACGGACAAGTGTCATCCGTACACTGTGGACATTCCTGCGGTACGCACTAAGCGTTTTGCTTCTACTTTCATCGAACTGCCAAGGAATGGAACACGCTGCCGGCGTCTTTGTTCCCCGTTGACTATAATCTGGGTGTTTTCTAGTCGAGAGTGAACAGGTACCTTCTAGGCAAGTATGTGACATCGTAGATCTCATCGTCACTTACCATCAGGTGAGATCGAGATCAAATACTTGTCTGCTACTATTATTATTAGATATTAAATTGACTAACGTGGTTCGTATGTGTTGGAATATGAGCGGGAATATCTGCACCAGCGTGGTGAGGAAGTTCAGGGATGGCGCGTACACTTCCGCCGGCTTGCCGTCCTCGGCCGCTGCGAAACATACGTGCGGTACATTAAATGAGTTAACTTTGTACAGCGTGACTCAGAAAAGGTATACTTAGCCTTGAACATGCGCTTC
Source organism: Pheosia tremula (assembly GCA_905333125.1). Lineage (NCBI taxonomy): Eukaryota > Metazoa > Arthropoda > Insecta > Lepidoptera > Notodontidae > Pheosia > Pheosia tremula. The sequence goes on from HG995420.1 coordinate 1,237,871, forward strand.
TTTAGCGCATTAGCAATCATTGCTTCAAGCCAGAATTACGATATGTCAATTATAAAAAAAAAATCACAAAAAACCATTAAATTTTTGGATGTTTTCTTAATGGGCTAGCCTATTATTATACTCCAAATAGCCGTGAATTTGTTTCAAGTCAGAATAAGTCTATTTAAAAAAAAAGTTTGCTCACAAGAAACCACAAATCTTTTTTGGGGTTTTCTCTATTTATGTTTTATTAACTTTATTAGTTGCTCTGCAGGGAGCTTTGAATCGAAAAAAAAAAACTCATGTGATTTTTCTAGGAGGAGTACTTTGAGGCCTGGGTTTGCGTAGCCCGCGATTTAATACGGGTTTTTGGGTTTTCTCTATTAGATAGCCTATTGTTATACTTCAAATATTCGATACATCATTACGCTATAATAAATGGCAGTCGAGGCGTATCACAAGATTATACAAGAGTATGGTATGTACGTGTGGTGGCCCCCGGCGTGGCGGCGGCGATGCTGGTCCAGGCGGCCCAGGCGCCCGCCCACACGCGCCGCCGCAGCGCCGCCGCCTCCCCCGCGCCCGCCCCCGCCCCCGCCCCGCCCTCCGCCGCGCGCCCCGCAGCAGACACCACCTCTTGGAATGACTTCAGAGCGCCCACTGACACCTGCATACCCATTTATACAAATATTTAAAATTGCATTACAATTCACTTTTCTTCTTCTATAAATTAAGGAGTTCAACTTTATAAAATTGAGCATTTTTGAAGGGGATTCAGAATGGGAACACTAAGCATTGAGCCTGCGCTACTGTAGCGCATTTTTTTTTTTGTTGAACACAAGCAGTTTACAATCAAGTTTGCATTAATGGTGACATGGAATATAGTAATGATTATGTGGAGTTACCTCGTGACTCCGTCTGAGCGCGAAATCGGTGATATATTCGAGCAGGGCCGTCCACGACCTGTTGAAGTCCCCGACCGTGGTCAGCAGTTGGAAGCGAGAGTGGAACACGCGGGACACACCCGACAACGTCAGCACCTGATCAAACATTCAAAATTTTATTTTCAATTCTCACGCTCGTTAAGTTATTGTTTATGACGGATGTGAGCGAACTAAAACTGCATTGTATGCTCTTGTGCTTTAAAGCGTTTAATTCTTCTAAAACTAAGACAGTTACCACTCGATAGTTTCTCGACTAACATCTCATAGGGACTCGGTGTTCCTGGCTTCTCAATTATCGATCAAATTGTTCGGTTTACAGTTGGAAAAGTTGACAAGCCAAGGGTCAGTGGTGGGTTCCTCTTGCCCCATTTGTTTAACGTAAGTTATGAGACACGCCATTTTCATATCATCATTTCTCATCCATTATTTTATTTATAATGTGTATTTATTGAATGTGTTATTGCTATTAATTACCTGACATTGGCAAAATACCCGCAAAGTTGTGGGTGAGGCCATATTCATATCCATTTAATTTCGTAAATAAAGAAGAAGAGAAGAAGAAAGTAAGTTATGTTAGAGCTTATAATGTCTCTCTTTCTCTCTCATTATGAGTTCCGAATACATCGAGTTATGACGTAAAGTCCACTATTTGTCACCTGCGTCTCGGCCCACTGCTTCTGCGCCGTGTTCCTCGTGTGATGGATCAGTATGTGCTCTCCAGTATCCACCTTCTCCGAGCTCGCGATGTTCGACTGCTTTTGGACCTGGTATTAGATATTAATATTGAGCCATGTTATTAAATGTTTTATTATTATTATGTTTCTCTCCACACAGGCTATACCTGGGTCTTTGGAAAGCTTGCGCGGGGAAATGGGTCCAACACATAGAGGCCCTTTTTGAGAATTTTAATGTTAAGGTGGAAGCGATCAGTCGCATTCCCATACATATTTCAAAATGGTAATACTCGATACACATACAGTTTTTTAGTTGTACAAGCATTGTTATCAATTCTCTATAAATTAAAGAGCTCGCAGTATGAAATATCAGGCAAAATCTTATAGTAATAACATCATAAAACGATATTAAATTTTAGGCTTGTGTGCGTGAATAAAAGCGCCTCTGTCCAAATTAACCCGTAACTAATAAAGCATCCGATTCTTTGTCTTTCAGTATTTACGGCGACAGATGGCAGCAGGAGTTTTTACTTATAATACATAAAGACATAACATTATAATATATAGAGATATAAATTTTCTATAAATAAGTATAAAGATTCATAATAAAAAATTAAAATTAAAAATACATATAAATTTCGTTCGTCCATCGAACCTACGAACAATCGCATTTCACCGATAAAGTGAACATAACAGCCACAGATGACAGTTCCTGTAGAAACTTGAACGAGCGTCATTTTTAAATTCTGTATACATTATTTAATAAAAATATGCCGCTTACGCACGTACAAGGTCATAGCAGAGTCGGAGAAACTGATAGGGATGGAGCTATATTATTATTTCATCTAAGCCCGTAGGTAGGTACCTTCACAACAAAATCGTTTATTTATTCATCTAGTAGGTACGCTATGTATATTTTTTATTGTAAACTTGACAAATAAATAAAATACGTAATTTATGTTAGTCTATATATTTTAAAATTCTATATAGGTAGGTATTTATTTTTGGACAATAATCATTTCATTACTATCTAGGCATATCTATACCTATCTAGGTAGGAGACATCATTTTGTAATGTACCTACGTTTTTTTCTTGAGCCACTTGGGGTGTGTTATTATCTGTGTGTGCAGATCGTCATGTATCCCTATTTCCTGTAATCCAAGTTTTTAGGATTTGTCTGCACCCAAAACATATTTTTTTCGGGTTATTATAATAAAATAACCAACATACCTACATAAGGCATGTATTTATTTTTTTAAATAATCAATGAATGAATGAATATGTCGTAATGTTTCAATTGGTTGTAAATATCATTGAAACCTATCAAAATATTCGTCGTCATGACTAGTGGTCTACGTAGCCTAATGTTCTACACGGTTGATGCTAACGTGTACCATAGCAAGTTCAAATCTTGCCGGTGGGCTTGTCTTTTTGAATGATTGATATTGTTTCTGTAAGTGAATATTAGATTTCCAAAACACACAGCTCGGCCGTGTTACTCCAACATGGTGTGGTAGTAATAATATAACGAAAATATATATAGGTAGTATGTACTCTACCAAGGCCATAGCTAGATGATGTCGTGTTACGAAATATAGTCCGGTCAATTTAGATCAAAAAATGAGAGTAAGGTTGCATAAAGTCCCAACAAGCTGAATTTCAGTGAAATTGTTCAAAATATAATTATAAACAATGTCTAAAAGTTCCCCATCATTTCCCTGTAAGGAAAAAAATTTATTCAAGGTCAAAGGTCAAAAAAATGAGTTTTTCGCGATTTTCAGCAAAACGGTAAGTTTTATCATAAAGTACATCAGACAAAAATTGTAGATCATAAAATTATCTATAAAAAATGTATCAATACTTTTTTCTTACGAGCCACCGTTTCTGAGATATAACGATTCAAAAAGTTATAAAACGCGCTAAGTACACTACCTCATAGGTGGCGTGGAAACGTGTGCATATTATGACGATAACAACTTTTATAATACAATTTTTGATTGACCTTGAATATTTTTTTTTCCTTACAGGGGAATGATGGGGAACTTCTAGACATTGTTTATAATTATGTTTTGAAGTTCACAGAAATTCAGCTTGTTGGGACTTTATGCAACCTCGAATGTCTAAATTGACCGGACTAATATGTCGCGCGAGTCTTTGTCGATTTATTGATCAATTTATCAAACATTTTTTTAGGCACTGCCGGGTGTGCTACTGACATATATATATATATATATATATATATATATATATATATATATATGTATGTATGTATATATATATATATACCCGGCAGTGACTAAAAAAATGTTTGATAGAATAACACAGCCAGGTTGTGTGTTTTGGAAATCTAATATTCACTATATATATATATATATATATGGCCTTGCTGGTTTGTACCTTCCTATAGCTAGTCAGTAAGTAAGAAGAAGAGATAGGTACACATATAGGTCGCTATGTAGGTTTTCTCAGATTGATTCAATACTGAATAATTAGTAAAAACCGATGTTACGAAATATGTCGCGCGAGTCGCTGTCGATGTATTCTAAATTTTTTTCTAGTCACAGCTGGCTGTGCTACTGATATATATATATATATATACATACATATATATCCAACCAACTAACCTAACACGATTGGCGATACAAAAAGGGCAAGCCCCGGCACCTAGTATGAACGGGTTTTTCGAAATTATAGGGAAGCCTAATGAATGGGATACCCCTTGAACGTTTGAACAAATCAAGTGCGACATAGCTCGTAATTGAATAAATCTAAGAAAACATACCTATGTGCACCTATTTCTCTTCTTTTTACTTACCGATTTATTATAGAGTAGCTACAAATTGGTACCAACTAGAAACCTACTTAGTTTTAGATATATTGATATTACTTTTTTTTTCGTTTCTGAACGCAAAACCTTATACCTCGGATACGAGTACTCGTCTACATAATAAATAGGTGCCTAGGCCGAAAATAACTGGTTTTGATGCACATACATTCTGTACTTAGATATTATGTATGTGCTTACCTACTGTTATATTTTTTTAAATTATTCTCTTTGGATTCTGTTAATCTGAGGTATAGATATTTAATAAATATAAAAGTCGGTAAGCACTTACTAAGTTCTTAGAATGTATAGAATAGTGTTACTTATTTTGTTCTGGGTGTCTACGAAGTTAATTTATTATATCTTGACCAAATTGGCAGCATGTCTATGGTATGCTGATGCCAAATACAAGAATTATAAAAAAAATGGACTCACTACTCTGCTGCGACCGATTTCATGTTGTGAGTATGTATGTAAAAACTTACTTCAAAATTCAAATAATAATTGTGTGGGATTTGCGATTAGTTTTGTTTTAATTTGTGTTTTGTTGTTATTTGAATTGTAATGGAGATACTGATGGAATGTGACGCTGGTGAAAGTTGGTAACAAATACCTTAGAGCATAACTCGTATTGTAAAGTGGCTACACAACACAAGTTCAATTTCATGATTATCACTTGCTTGTGCTTCGGACAACACAGCCCGATCTCTCTGATTGTACCGGATTGCCATCCCATCGTATTATGAGTGTGAAGAACATCAGCGCATCTAGTGGAATCTATTATATTAGTATAGATTCCAAAGTTGTACAGCAGTGACAGCCTCGTTGGCAGAACGCTCGCCTTGGAACGAGGTGTTCAGGTTCAAACCCTGGCTCCCATCACTGAGATTTCCGGATTTTCATGTGCGAATCTTATTTTCCATAAAAATTATCACTTGCTGTACGATGAAGGCAAACATTGTGAGGAAACCTGCATGTCTGTCAAAAGTCGTGTGAAGTTCACTAAACTGCACTGGGCCTACGGCCTATATGCCCCTCATATTGAGGAGGCGTGTGCCCGATATAATGGCGATGGGCTCACCCTCTATTACATTGGTACCAAAATACCATCGGTGAAATGTGGGTGCATTGCAGTGTGATGGTGTATGTTGGCCCGTCTCTGGAACGATGATTGAATGATTGAATCTATACATGTCACAGCAGCATTTACCTTATAATAAGTATGGATACAGTAATAATTATTATTGGACTAAACAATTATTTTTTTCTTTTTAGTGGAGGAATGAAGCACAGGAGGTTGCAAGAATCAAGATGACTGTAAATTGTATAGAGTCGATTCTATATTATAATATTAGTATTTGAAACAATGTTATATTTACCTAAGTTTAGAATACCAACAACAAACAACATTGTTTCAAAGAAATTTGGAAATGTAGCTGTATCCCTTATTAGGTATAGAACTACATTGCCAAATTTCTTATTCCCTTGTAAATTATAATAAATATTGTTCTTGTTGTTGATCTGGTATATTGTAAAGCGTAATACTTTTACAGTTATCATGCAAACCTTGCTATATTTATAAGATCTATACAATAAACATTATATTTACGAACATGAAAGTATACATTTTCTTTTCTATCTTTTATTTCTGAAACTAATATTGCAAAGCTCGCAAAAGTATTTCTATTATTTTACAACCGATAAATAAGTTTTTTTATGATCGCTCTACCTGGTGGCATAAAAAGACAACTTTTAGTATGCGAGACTTTTAACAAGTGCTGCGCTCTAGCGGCACAAAAAAGACGTGTATTTGTCTATGTGTGAGTGCCTATTTATACAAGGATTTTAGAAGCTATGGTATCTCATCCATTATAAATGATTTCAGGTTAATGTTTTTTTGGATATTTCAATGCAATGTCGTAGTAGTGCTCGCAATTTGCAACATCAAGTCTCATAGATGCTCGATGTTCGTGTAACTAGTTGCAGAAAAACAGGACCATCTATCGAAAATGTGTGGCAACCGACCCTGAGCATTCACCTTAATCTGATTGGTTCAGTTGGTAGAGACTCTGAATTCTATACTGAGCGTCCCGGCTTTGAATCCCGGTTGGGGCGGCTTTGTTTGATGAGCACGAATGATTATACCAGAGTCATGGATGTTTAATTGCTGTATTAGTTATTCAGAAAGGGTAACCAACCTTTGGATCTGCGCCTGAAATTTGCTCATAAAAAGTCAAAATTGTCATCTTGTTTGGAACAAAATGTATGGGACCGAACAGTTATAGTATTTTGTACTGAAAAACATTCATGCACATCCCACAAAGTTGGCCCCTTCCGGGATTCGAATCCGCGACCTGCCGTAATGAAAGAAGGGTCACTGCCGATTGTAGCAATCGGTTTGTCACCTCACCTGGTCCAGCATTGGGAACAGCACGGCCAGCAGCGCCCGCCAGGCCGGCTTGCTCAGCAGGGTTCCGTGGGCGCCGATGCAGCTGAATAGCGTCTGGCTGGCCGCGCGGCGTACCGGCGCGCGCGGCTCCGTACATAGCTCACCTGAGTGGTATCAAATGATTAACTCCTAAAGAACAGTGCCCAGGGAACTATGGACCCTAATACGAGTACTAAGTGGTATTTGAATAAGGTTAATATTAAAAAAAAATACAAGTAAAGACCAGACTAGTATAAATAAAAATATCAATATATATTTTTATTGGATCATCACTTGGGAACATCTGAACTATTTTTTTTTTTATATTCGCAAATGTCCGATTAATGTTTTTAAAGAAAGAAAATCGTCTATCGGGTTTGCTAGTTAGTTATGAAACAAAAAAAAAACAATCTTGTTTTTTATAGCCTACACATATCCTATAACACTCGACATATTTTTTACGTAAACCAGAATTAATTAAAAAAATATATATATAAGAAATCAATGAGTTACTAGGAACTAGGAAGCAATGATAGCCAAGTTGATAGAACGCTTGCCTCGGTAACGAGGATCGCAGGTTCCAACCCCGGCTCGCACCTCTGACATTTCTGGATTTCATGTGCGAATCTCATTTTCAACCATCACTTGCTAAACGGTGAAGGAAAACAACGTGAGGAAACACGCATGTCTGAGTAAACCCCTCAAAAGATGCGTGAAGTCAACCCGCACTGGGCCAGCGTGGTGGACTGTGGCCTAATCCCCCTCGCATTGAGGCGAGGCCCGTGCACAACAGTGGGACATTCTATCGTCGGTCGATAAGACGCACGGACAAGTGTCATCCGTACACTGTGGACATTCTTTCGGTACGCACTAAGCGTTTTGCTTCTACTTTCATCGTGCGAACTGCCAAGGAATGGAACACGCTACCGGCGTCTTTGTTCCCCGTTGACTATAATCTGGGTGTTTTCAAGTCGAGAGTGAACAGGTACCTCTAGGCAAATATGCTACATCGTAGATCTTATCATCACTTACCATCAGGTGAGGTCGAGATCAAATAGTTGCCTATATCGTAATAATAAAAAAAAACATTGGAAAGGGCTGGTATAATTATAAGATGTGTTACTCACTGAGTCTGATGTAGAGACACATCCACAGCTTGTCGAGCGGCGGCACGTCCGCGTGGTTGGGCACTTCGGGGCACACGGCCGCGTCGCTGGCCAGCGCCACCACCAGCTTGTCGCGGTTGTGGTACAAGTAGTCCGATATATTCCACTGCAGGCGCGAGTACCACACATTTATGATTAAAATGACACGACAAAGAACGAGAATAGATCAAGATCACTTTGGGAATCAAGATTGGAAGATTTGAGGCTCATTCGTAGCCCAGCCGTCCTGAGGATGCCTCGTTTGGAGGCGAGACGAAAGAAATGGAGCAATTTACGTTAAGCCGCATTTGCAATATACAAGTTTTTTGAATGCAAGACGCGAGGTACGTGCATCTTGAGGAGTGACAACGTAAACCTGCGTGTGAGTTGCAGGTAGTTGTATATAGGAGCCGTGTGTGTTGGCACTCACCATGAGTCCCACGGCGGTGAGGCTGATGTTGAGCTCCTTGGTCTGGTTGGCGAAGGCGGCGGCGGCGGCCAGCACCTGGCGCAGGCAGCGCGGCCCCGCGCAGCCCAGCAGGTCGCCGGCCACCACTTGCGCGCACTGGAACGCCGAGCGGATCAGCTGCTCGCTGGACAACACAACCATCAATTAATCTATCTTATCTTATATATATATAAAATCTCGTGTCACAATGTTTGTCCTCAATGGACTCCTAAACCACTTAACCGATTATAATAAAATTCGCACACCATGTGCAGTTCGATCCAACTTGAGAGATAGGATAGTTTAAATCTCAAATTATAGTCGCAATTTTAATTTATTGCTAATTATTTGTCTGTTATTATTTGAAAGTCACAATTATCTGTTAACTCCAAATGATTCTAACAGATGTCGATACCTTTCGACTGGGTTGAGTAAGTAATCAATAGATGGCGCTGCTATGGTAAATCTACGAACGTGTCATATAAGCTACATTTTAACAGCATAATTACCACGTGTTGTTGACGCTATAAAATTAATTAAATTTATTTTGTAGTGAACGAAATACCGTATAATTCAATTATTTCCACTTTTTAAATTTTTGGTGTTAGCCACAGCAACGCGTGGCCGGGTCAGCTAGTAATAATATAATAATATCGCCAGACGAACACACCAACTGTATGGCCCCATACTAAGCAACGCTTGTGTTATAGGTACCGCACAATGGACTGGGGGCGATCCCAGCAACACACAGACCAGGGCAAATTACGAAAAGACCGTTTCCGAAATTTGCCCAGGCGGGAATGGAACCCGCAACTACCTGGTACAGTGACCAGACCGGCCTACACTCAAACCCCTAGACCAAGCTGTCGTCAAAATTGTCTATATACAATGTGTAACAGGTAGCTGACCAACTATTTCAGAGATCCATCTACTTTTTTATCTGACGTTTTGTATGATGTTTCTTGATAAATGCATGTCGGATCTTTTGTGCAGCTGAATTTAGTAAAAGCAAGGTGTTTTTTCTTTTCTTCGTTTTATTTTAATGCAGCAAGTGACAGCAATATAGGATAGGGAAGTGACATATAATGTATATTGATGCCATAGAGGAAATACCACAAATAAAAGTTTGACATAATGCCAGTTGCGATGACATATGTCAAAGTGAAATCATTTCTTTCGTATAGGCCTACGGGGCACGTACAAATTGTCAATTAACATTTTATTTTTAAAGACGTGCGACGTCCGTTTATGCACACTGGATCACCGTGGCGGACTATAGACCCCCTTTTCTTTACGTGGGGAAATCCTCATGGATACCACGCCGCCACGGGGGTGACGGTGTGGTTATGGCGAACTCTTACCGGGTACAACCCCACGGTGCGCCTTCACCGCCTTTGAGTGGGGCGCCACGGGATCGCACATGGATCCAGGATCCAGCACAGGATCCCACTTGTGGTAGCAGTAGCGCGTGTACCTGTGGTGGTCGGAGATGGCGGCGATGATCTCCATCATGAGCGGCCAGGCGGCGCCGAGCTGGTCGCCGCGCGAGTGCAGCAGCCGCGCCGCGCACTCCAGCTGGCGCGCGCGCACGTCGCCGTGCCGCACCGCGCACAGCTCCGCCAGCGGCGCCAGCAGCAGCCGCGCCCGCGCCTGCGCGCCCACACACACCCTACACGCTCACCACCTTCGCGCACCACGCCACCGCCACCACCGCCAGGAGGGGAGGTAATGGCCGACCAGTGTTGTCAGATGTGATTTTCTATTTGTACCCAAATTTGAAATTATTTTTCTCCAAAATGATACAATTTGCTTGAGTTTTACCCTAAGGCAAAAAGTTGATAATATCGGTTAATTTTTATTATTTTTTCCTTGAAAGACTGTTCTAATTTACAAAATGAAACAGCAGAATGACCTTTTTTTTTTACGTTACGTATCCCCACTGCATGTGTTTGACGGGTATGACATACCATAGAGAGAAAAAGCAGAGTGATAAGAATGAAAACTAAAAAGTACCCAAAATTCTCCATGGTATTTTTTTTTCTCCAAATTTTTCTCCAAGAATTTCATTTCTCCAGAGCGAAAATTTTTACCCAGAATTGCGAAAAAAATACACAATCTGGCAACACTGTGGCCGACACAACGACGCGACGTCCGATTAGACGTTCCGACTCAACTTTACGTACTTGGCTAATAATCACGATTTAGGTCGCCTTGTAAAAAAATTATTAAATATCACCTACACAATTATATTCATAAATAGCTGTTGCCCGCGACTTCGTCCGCGTGGTATTTAACAAAGACTCAGCCGTTGGTAACAGCCTGCTCGCGTTCTGATCCCGCGGGACGCATTGCAGATTGTTGCTATCAAACTTTAATCAGGCGCAGCGCTGCAACATTGGTTTTAATTTTTTTTCGAGAGATCCTATTTTTTTTTCTAAAATAAAAGTAGCCTAAGTTACTCCTTGTTACATCAGCTATCTGCCAGTGAAATTCCCGTCAAAATCGGTCCAGCCATTGCAGAGATTACCCGGAACAAACAGACAGACAGACAGACAGACAGACAGACGGACAGACAGACAGATGGACAGACAGACAGACAGACAGACAAAAATTGTAAAAATTGTTGTTTCGGTAAAGGTACCGTGTATACATCCAAATGCATTTAGTAAAAAGCGGTTATTTTAATATTACAAACAGACACTCCAATTTTATTTATATGTATAGATATAGAATATTTTACACTATTTTGGTTATAAATTATACATTTTTTTATATAATTTCCTAATTGTAAGACAGTTTACGGCTTTATTCGTCGGGAAATAAGTAAATAATAAGGTTCCTTTACCTCAGTAGCGAGTACGGGATTGCTGTGGTGGTACTGGAACGCCGCTTGCACCAGATACGTGATGGCTTCCACGCCCCACTCCCGCATCCTTATGTGCGGGTGCTGGCATACCTGCGTTCAGTAAACGTTAAAAATTATATAACTGAACCCCTATTATGATAAAAAATATATTAAAAAATATTTGCTTGATAAAATAAATTAGCTAAGAAAGGGGGCAGCCATGCACCTTTCTTTCAAGTACCTTTAGAGTTGTTTATCTATTTATAAAGTCTTAGGAACACATACACAATATTTGAAAGAGCATGATAAAATCAGAATATTTTTTATTTATATATACCATTAAGTACAGTACTCATGGATTATCAAAATAGTTAGCTAAGCTACAACTTTACCACCCGTTCGGAATGCCGTTCCTATGGAGAAGAACGGCCAAAAAACTCAATGGTTGCTCTTTTTAAAAAAAAATTTGAGCAGCACATTGGTATGGGTGTGTGAGATCAATGTAGGAACGGCTAGGCAGGCTTGAGCAGCTGGTCAAAAAAGTACTAACTCTAATTATATAATTACATGGTTCCCACATTTATAAATAACTTTTGACAAAAATAATAATTAAACTAGGATTGACATCAATAAGTATTTGCTTACCTCTAACAAATGGTTGGTGATAGGTCTCCATGTAACTTCTATTCTGTGCATATTGGCTAAGCCAGTTTCGAGCAATTTGGCAACTGCGAACAGTGAAGGCTCCTGTAACAAACACACCCAATTGTCACAGTTGGTGGTGACCTGGCATTCTGTGCCGAGGGTCGCAGGCTCTAGTCCCTGTACCGAAAAACATTGTGGGGAGAGCACGAATGTTTTTACCTGAGTCTGAGTCATTTATCTTTAATAATAATATTTTTATAAGTAATTATAGCAGTGACAGCCAAGTTGGTAGAACGCTTGCCTAGGTAACGAGGATTGCAGATTCAAACCCCGGCTGGCACCTCTGGGATTTCATGTGCGAATCTCATTTTCAACCATGATTATCACTTGCTAAACGGTGAAGGAAAACGTCGTGAGGAAACCTGCATGTCTGAGAGAACCCCTCGAAAGATATGTGAAGTCCGCCAACCCGCACTGGGCTAGGGTGGTGGACTATGGCCTAATTCCCCCTCGCATTGAAAGGAGGCCTGTGGCCGACAATGGGCCATTAAAAGAGGGCTGGTATTATTATATAAGTTATTATACAGTGAGATCGCCCCCAGTCCATTGAATTGTACAGTACCCATAACACAAGCGTTGCTTAGTTTGCTACCAAGCAGTCAGTGTGTCCATCTGGCGATATTGTTATCCCACTAATACCACTAATATTATAAATGTGAAAGTTTGGATATATGGATGTTTGTTACTCAATCATACCAGAACGGCTGAGCGAATCTGGATGAAATTTGGCACATATATAGATTATAGTCTGGAATAGCACATATGCTAGTTTTTATCCCGGTAAAATGTATGGTTCCCGTGGGATTTGTTTTAATTTTTCATAGAACAAAGCATCGATATGATTTTTTGCATAGGTAGCGGTAGTTTAGGGTTTGATCTGAATGACATAGGCTAAATCATTTTAACGCGGGTGACACCGCGGGGCGCAGCTAGTTGTTAATATTTGCTTCAAAGCTTACCCGATTAGAATACGCGAGCTCCATGGCCTCATTGGATAGCTTGCAAAGCGCATCAATCAGATGATGCAGCGCTTCGTCGTCCAAACTCTTCGAGGACTCGAACACGCGCGACAACATTGCTGAAAGCGCTGAAAGGAATAACGAAGAATTAATTTTCAGTCAAAGATAAACTTCTGGACCAATTTCATTAGGGTTATTAATATTGGATAGCGGATAGTTGAACCCAAAAGATAGGGTACATTTTATAACCCGTGGAAGTCGTATTGCAGAGCAAAATCGTTGGATGCGCGCGCGCAGCCTGGGCAAAAGCTAGGTAAATAAAGCAATATCTAGTGCTGAGCCAGTGCAATATCGATAACAAAAAAAACACAGAACCGCTAGCGTCATATAAATATGATTAAGGAGACAACACACAGACGGCCAGCAAGCTCCATCCCAGTGCTATGTGAAACGGACACAAGCTTTATATAATAATATCCTTTATATTTTATTTATATACATTTGGATTAAAAAAAAACATTTTAAATCTTTTACAAAGGCTTTTCATCGGAAAATTATATTTTAATAATTTCTTTAAACGTATAATCCTATTAATTTATGAAACTCAGTGTAGAAAAGTACTTAAAGACACTACTTGAGTACCAAATGTATATAAGGCAGTATATAATGTACTTCAATATACCACTCATGACTCCGAGTGACTCGGCGACGGGAACTTGCTGACCTGCGAAACATTATTAGCGTACAAACATAACTCCTACCATTTGAAACATAAGATTGACTTTTATTTAACAGTGCAACAAGATCGGCAGATTGCCATAAAAAATATTATAGTTATAGTCTTACCCGGAAGGTCTGCCATGACAGCGGATGTGCTCATAACGGCGTTTGCGTCTGCGCTTGCGCGGCTTGCCTTCATACTCCCTCCAGTCGAAGGTTTCAGACCCAAGATCCATACCTAATAGATAATATGTTAACAAAATTAAAAGATCTAATAAATATATTGCAAAGGTGCCCAGAGGGGTGTAATTCGTTTCTTATATTAACGCGAATACTGCAGATTGAAATAAAACTAATATTTTTTCGGATTTTATCGCGTTTATTTTATGTTTTTACGTTCCCGACGTTTTGGCTGCTTTACAGCAAACCCCGATACCATTGTTGATGTAAAGCAGCCGAAACGTCGGGAACGTAAATACATACAATAAATGCAATAGAATCCGATAAAAATATAGTTTTATTTCAATGTGTAGTATTCGGGTTAATATAAGCAACGACTATGTCTATGACAATGTTTTTTTTTAAATGAATATTTGTCTGTGATTCTCACCAAATGCTGCAGCGTGGTGAGGACCGGCAGCCACGCTTGCTGTATGGTGTCACCGTCCCTCTGCGCGGCGCACAGCAGAGCCTTCATCGCGGTCACGTGGCGAGAGGTCACCATCACGAAGGACTGCTGCTGACCTTAGTGGACAAGGATATTAGAAGCTATAGCAGTGCATCATGACAATCAGAATGTTCTATTACAGCATGTGTGGATCTTTAAAAATAACTCAAAATTTCAACATGCCAAACCCATGACTTTCGACAATGGTTTTTGTAATTTTAATACAGGCATTACGTGTAACCTTTACTCAACGTTTTCGTTACCATGCCCCTTACACCCTGTATATATAATACCAGCCCTTTTTAATGTCCCACTGCTGGGCACCGGCCTCCCCTCAATGCGAGGGGATTAGACCATAGTCCACCACCCTGGCCCAGTGCGGGTTGGCGGACTTCACACATCTTTCGTGGGGTTCGCTCAGACATGCAGGTTTCCTCACGATGTTTTCCTTCACCGTTTAGCAAGTGATAATCGTACACCCTGTATACCTAACCTTCAAATAATAAGTGACTTTATTTTCAATAAATATATAAACAAGTGGCCAAAAAAAATGCTGTCCAGAGAAATCTTGAGCACGCGATCTCGCGAGGCTGGCCGTCAGCGGGAGCGTATTGGGGCCGGCTTTCAGAGTAACGCTTGTACACCTGTAGGTTGCGATGCGGAGGGCAGCGGCGTGCCGACCCACACCACCTGGTGGCGGTAGTCGGGCTCGGGCGCGGCCGCCTCGCGCCGCCACGGACACGGCAGCGCGCCCAGCGCCGGCACGCAGTACTGCGCCGGCAGCGCCGAGCGACACAGCGCGCTGATGCACGCGTCGCGCCCCACCGTGTTGCCCACCTGCAGGACAATACATCAGGGACCCAACTCTGCTGACACAATCGATTCTTCTTCTTCTGTCTTTACGAAATGAAATGCGATGCAATAACATGGATATGAATATGGCCTCACCCGCTTACCGGGCATTTTGCCAGTGTCAAGTAATTAACAGCAATATTAAATTCAATAAATACACATTATAAATAAAATAATGGATGTGACATGATGATATGAAAATGGCGTCCCTTATATCTTTATATTTATTTTTGTACAATCGATTCATAATCGAACAGCAACCGCATAGTAGCTGTCACTTTTGACAGAGTCAAAAGAGGTAACATTAAATAGATAGGTAGTGTTGCCTAGCAACTATTTTATTGTGCTATCACTTTGGTAAAATCTTTGTATCTCATCTTTTGCCTAATAAAGTGTATCTCATAGTAAAGTCAGGAAAAGCTATTCAGTGTTCCTTTTTTTTTTTTTTTTTTTTATTACATTATAGGCAAGTATTTGATCTCGATCTCACCTGATGGTAAGTGACGATAAGATCTACGATGGAGCATACTTGCCTAGGTAGGTTCACTTCTACATTCCACTGCTACTCACAATCCATCAAACGTAAGAGGTTATCTGTCAAAAGTGACAGTTACTATGCGGTTACTGTTCGATTATGAATCGATTGTGTTAGCAGACTTGGGGCCCAGACCTGTAGCGACCTCTTCAACCTCGCCACAAGGTACACAGATGGCGCTGTACACGCATTCAGAACAATTGACAATTCTCCATCCAATCCTGAATCGCGCTATGAGAGTTTTCGGACCACGTAACATATATACAAGATCCCGACTATAATCGTAAGGGCATAGCGGACGCCCCGCCAGGCATACCACCGCCTGGCTGGAAGAACTTCCCTTTTCCGCCAGACCTGTATCCGAATACTTTTTGGGTCAGACCATAAATATTGGTGGGCATTCAGGTGTTTTATTATCCAATACAAAAGATTTTATAAGCTTATTTAAAAGATAAAATATAAATTAATTTTTATTACGGCAACAAGTCCATCAACTGACGGAGCGTAAATAATACAAGTGCTCTTTTTTTAAAAAGATCTTTTGTTCAAGTTGCATTAGCTTACCTTCCCACTGACCCTGGCCAAGGTCTGCATGGCGCGCAGTATGTTCTCCAGCTCTCCGATGCTGGCCTCTGCGAGGATCGATAGCCCCCACACTAAGCCGCACCACGAAGACTTTAATAGCTATAACGAAATAAAAGGATTAGTCGGTACGATTTCTGGGTAGGATTATAATTTTACACAGTAGTATAGTTAGTATTTTATATCATTTATAATTTATAGAACTAGGAGATACTTGGCGGAAATCCATTGTTAAAGAAATTGGGGAAGAGGAACCCACCACTGACCCTCGGCTTATCAACTTTTCCAATTATAAACAAAACAAGGTGATCGATAATCATTGCAGTTCTGATGATAACACATTATTATGACAACATTGAATTGCTTAGATGCTGAAGCCTCAGATCAAAAGCTCATTTTAATAAGACCTCGATTCACCAAAAATAATTTTACGTCCTTTTTATATTTGCGAATTAAAAGATAAAATAAAAAAGTAATTGAAATAAAAAAAAAATTAAGGATTTTATCGCATATATTTTTTGTTTCACGTTCCCGACGATTCGGCTGCTTTACAGCAACCATGGTCGCGGGAGGACTGAGGTGGTTGACGTCTTAGTATCAAAGTTTGACGGAACGTTTTGACGGACAGAAAATAAACGCGATAAAATCCTTAAAAATAGTTTTATTTGAATGTGTAGTATTTTGCGTAAATATAAGAAATCAATATAAAAAAGTAATGTTTCCATATAGTATAGAGATTACTATCACCAATATTTGTGGTACTTTTCCCTTCGTGTATCGTTAGCTCTTTCCGCCCTCTATATTTGTATACCTGCAACCTGATCTCCGTCTCTTTCTCGTTCACGTCATCCTCTATCTTCTGCACCACGTTAGAGTTCCGGTCGGCGTCGCCATTTTGTGTGTTCGTTATCACTTTATCTGTCTTGTTATCAGCGTCTAATCAACAAAGTAAATATTGTCATTAAAACTTTTTAATAGATCAAAGCGATTAATCACTATTGAAATCATTTCCGAGTGCTGGTTTGGGTTAATATTTTCGGGTTCCGTATCTCAATAGACAATAAAACGCAACCTTTATAAGATCATCTTTGCGACTGTTTGTCTGTCTGTCACAGCCATTTATCTCCACAATTATGGTGCGTCGAACCGAAGCCCACATAATTCAATAGTTTAAATACATTTTAATTATACGCAGCCATAATCATTATTGAAAACGAATCGGACATGAACTCTGACAACCCCAGAGATGCGTGCTGGGCTTCGAACCCGCAAAGCTCGTTTCTAAAGCAAGCGTCCGACAATTTTTTGTAGCCGAAAAAATGTTACCTTTATTATTGCTGTTCCTATTTGAATTAATTTCCTTGTCGTCTGTATCGTTCTGCACGTCTTCATACATTTCTTGTAATCTGGATAAAAAAATATATTCACTCACACACCGACATGAAAAAAAAACTAGTATCTCCAATTTAGGCATGCGAGGGAACGGAGAAATCGCTTGCATGCTCGCATGCCGAACATTACGCCCTACATTACACTTACATTACAAGTTAACGCAGTCAGTTTGGGGATACCTCAACAGAGTACGTTGAAGCAAAAAAAACTCTCACGAAAGATAAACAAAAACCCAAAAAAAAAATGGCAAGCAACTTCTACCAGTTTTAATCTGTGGACCATTAAACTTCTAACTTAATCTTCTACTAAAGCTTCAAGTTGTTACATTTAAGACAGGTGCATTACCATTTTGAAGTCATTAAAATATGTATATCATACCTGAAATACTCGGAGCCCTCAACGGTGATAGCAATGGATCTAATTATCTCCATGAGACAGGCATATGCCACTGATATGCCGTACCCGTCCTGTATAGATGGCGCTTCGGTCCGATCCAGCATCTCTATACTGAAAATGAAACGATCGATAATTTAGTACCAACTTTAAACTAAAGAGAGCACACCCATGGCCTCAAACAGTAGAATTTGAAAATTAAAAAAAAACAACAATTCGAGGGCATATCTGACACCCAATCAGTTGTCACACAAAAGAAAAAATATAGCTTGCGCATAAATTACGACTAACTTCTAGACTCATTTAAAGATTTCTTAGGTTTACAACGCCTTTACATAGCACTTTTCGTGTCAAAAATGCTTTACAATGCAATTTAACATTTATGCAGTCATGTTTAATTAGAATACCAACTAAATTAGTAACATTAGATTACGTCAATACACTATTTTTCATCGGTAAAAAATGCTATCTCCATCATACCACTGCACAGTTCAAAGGAAACTTCGGAGACCCGATCACTTCCGAACAACAAATCAATATCAATTGATGTACTTATAATAATAATGCCAGCCCTTTTTTTAATATCCCACTGCTGGGCACGGGCCTCCCCTCAATGCGAGGGGGATTAGGCCATAGTCCACCACGCTGGCCCAATGCGGGTAGGTTGGTGGACTTTACACATCTTTCGAGGGGTTCTCTCAGACATGCAGGTTTCCTCACGATGTTTTCCTTCACCGTTTAGCAAGTGATAATCGTGGTTGGAAAATGAGATTCGCACATGAAATCCCGGAGGTGCGAGCCGGGGTTCGAACCTGCAATCCTCGTTACCGTGGCAAGCGTTCTACCAACTTGGCTATCACTGCTTAAGCTGCTATTGATGTACTTACTAAACAGATTTGGCGGTGCACGGGTCGAAGGTGATGCAGAGCGGTAGCCACACTCCCTTCCAGTAGAACCCTGACTGCTGTGGAATACCCGATGAGCCTGTCAACAAAATTGATACTTAAGCTGCAAGCCACCCAGATGAAGTGGGATGGCATGGAATTAAAATCTAGCCGACACTTATCCACCAAGAGACTGACATCGATAGATCAGTGTTCGCAACCTGACACTGATATCCATTGACAAGACATTGACATCTCATGAATGCTGTACTGCATACACTAATACCTACTCTAAAAGCGCGACAATACGGTTCAATTGTGTACTAACCAACATTTTAATTTAACTATTTATGTAAGGCTGCAAAGTATGCTAATACCAGACCGGGCCAAATTACGAATATATAATTCCCAAAAATTGCGCAGACGGGTGTCGAACCTGCTACCACCTGGTGCAGTAAACCAAGCGACTTACACTCGTATGTTTATAAAAATACTAATATTTTAATTTAATGAATACTCATATCAATAACTAATATCTTTCTAGAAGATCGGTCGACGCAACTGGCGACCCAAGGGCTGGGTATTTCCTCGCTCAGCGAGTAGCTTTGGCTTTTCAGCGAGGAAATGCGGCCGGCATCTTGGGCACGCTACCGCATGGGCCAAATATTTTACACATTTTGTAGCTTTTCTATACTCTTTATAAGTTATATCAAAAATAGTCACTGAATTATAGTAGCAACATTATTATTAAATCTAATAAGCTATGCCTCGTGACGTAAGTTTATTACACAAACAAATATTTATATGACAATAAATGGGTGTACAATTATTAAATAATATCGCATATTGTACTGTACTAATATGTTTTGTCTCAATCGTATATGGGACAGTAGAAATGGAACATAGTTGTAAGTACACCTTCACTGCGGGACACACCCGCTTGTATTATGGGTAGTTGACGTTACCCATAATACAAGCGTTGCTTAGATTGGGACCGTATAGTTGGTGTGTTTGTTGTCTAGCGATAATACTTTTTTTTTGACCTGCTGCTAAAGTCTGATTAGCCGTTCCTACATTGTTCTCGCATACGTATAACAATGTATTGCTCAAAAATGTAAAAGATCTTTTTTTAAAGAAAGAGCAACAATGGAGTTTCTTGCCCGTTCTTCTCCATAGGAACGGCATTCCGAACGGGTGGTAAAGTTGTATCATATTTTGTAACTTTTGGCGATTCATAAGTACTGTACTTAATGGTCTACGTGAATAAATAATATTCTGATTCTGATATTATTATTTAATTCTAATGTATTACTTTCCAATTGTCCCCAGCCCACTTATTGTCAGTGCTAACTACTGCGAACAAGATGCGTTGTACTCGCCGCTTCTCCCCGGGCGCCTGCTCTGAGCCCCTAGCACCAGTTTGGACGTTCGTGTTTCAACTACAGAATTGCTCGTATGTCTCAGTATTTATAGAAGATATAACTAGCTGGCCCCGCGACTTCGTCCGCGTGGTATTTAACAAAAAAGATTTTCTACAAAAAAATAGCCTAAGTTACTCCTTGTTACAACAGCTATCTGCCAGTTAAAGTCTCATCAAAATCGGTCAAGCCATTTCAGAGATTAGCCGAAACAAACAGACAGACAGACAGACAAAAATTCTAAAAAAGGTTGTTTTAGTATAGGTACCGTGTATACATCCAAATGCATTTAGCAAAAAGCGGTTATTTTAATATTACAAACAGACACTCCGATTTTATTTATTTGTATAGATTATAACTTGGTTGCAGCTGTACAATGAATTTATCCAGGTACGAAAGCTGGCAGCGACCTCGTGTCTAAGGCCAGAATAACTTAGTATTCCTATCAAAGGTTAATTTATGATTGGCACAGATAGTGGTGACCCTACTTGTAGTACCTAGGCTCCCGGGTGCCATCCAGGGCCCTAAGTCTGCTAACACAACCGATTTATAATCGAACAGCAACCGCATAGTAACTGTCACTTTTGACAGATATCCCATACAATATCTGTCAAAAGTGACAGTTACTATGCGATTGCTGTTCGAGTATGAATCGATTGTGTTAGCAGACTTGGGGCCCAGGCAGGGGCCATTTTAAGTCAATTCTCCAAGTCTATTGTACGGTACCAATACAAGCGTTAGTTTAGGACCGTACGGTTGGGTTTACCGATTGTTATAACCAAAGTAACATTACAGGGAGAGATTAGGGTGTGTCTACAACTACAGATCGAACTGTTTCCGCAATTACCGGATGTGCATGTGGAGGTGCCGGCCTCTCATCGACATGTACCTGCGGATGCTGGAGTTCGACGAGAAGAACCGGACGCATCTGCGCGAGCGCGGAGAAAGTAAGCTCACCCGTGAATAAGGTTGTACACCAGTGGAGAAGAAAGAATATTCGCACATGGTAAGCCTGTCTGTCTGTTTGTTCCGGCTAATCTCTGAAATGGCTGGACTGATTTTGACGCGACTTTCACTGGCAGATCGCTGTTGTAACAAGGAGTAACTCTAAACAAAACCCTTTGGCAAAACCAAAGGGGCCCAAAAATAAAAACAAGGAGTAACTTAGGCTACTTTTATTTTAGACTAGCTGTTACCCGCGACTTCGTCCGCTTTTTGTTAAATACCACGCGGACGAAGTCGCGGGTAACAGCTAGTGTGGGATATTAACCATTGTATGTTGATATATATGCACAAGTGAAGGAAATTAATATTACAATATTATAGCTAGTCCATTGTATGGTACCCACAATACAAGATATTTAATTTGGGACCTACAAAGTTATCCTGCTCATCTGGCGATATTATTACTGTATTTAGGTGCTCGAAGAACCAGCATAGGAGCATCCACTGCAGAGGGTTTAGAAGATGACGACGAGGCGTACGACGAGACTGAGGGAGGATGGCCCATCGGTATGGTATATAAGAACACCCAAGACGTGTCTGAGGACATACAGCCACCAGACATTGACTTTGTGAGGGGCGAGATCGTAGCCGAGTATGATTTGTTTCATTGAATAAAGTGTTATCTTAAGGAGGAAGCTCAGGGTCAGGGCGCGAAATTCAATATGTCAATGGTTTTTATTTTTTTAAATTTGGACATCTTTACGATGTAATTTAGTGTTTTGCGATATTAACATTTTGCATTGGATGTCTCGATGTATTAAGTTTGCTTAAAAAATACCTAAAGCGATACAACACCCAAAGCCGAAATCCAATTTTTTCCTAAAAAAATAAAAACCATCGACATTTTGAATTTCGCGCCCTGACCCTGAGCTTCCACCTTAATATATATAAATTACGTGTCACGGTGTTT
Organism: Pheosia tremula; assembly: GCA_905333125.1. NCBI lineage: Eukaryota > Metazoa > Arthropoda > Insecta > Lepidoptera > Notodontidae > Pheosia > Pheosia tremula. The sequence continues at coordinate 1,260,181 of HG995420.1, forward strand.
GTCCGCTATGGACTCTTAACTACTAAATCGATTTAAATAATTTTTGCACACTGTGTGCAGTTTTATCCAACATGAAAGATAGGATAGTTTATAACTCAATTTATTTTATATGGCAAAACAACGTTTGCCGGGTCAGCTAGTTCCTTTATATTTTTTTTGGTCAATAGCAGAATAAGCAGCGTCAGCTAAGTTGGTAACACGCTCGCCTTGCTAAAGAGAGTCACTGGTTCAAACCCCGCTTCCCATCTCAGGAATTTCATGTGCGAATGTCTTTAAACCAGGGGTTCCCAAACTTATTTTGTCTACTGCCCACTTTGAGAATGAATTATTTCTTAGCGCCCCCATTTTTTTACCTACTTAAAAACCACTACAACTTCAAATTATATAATTATTGTAAGCCTCTACACAACGCCCCAATTTTTTTTCTGGGACTTGCCGCCCCTCTTTAGGCATGCAGCGCCCACAAGGGGGCGTTATCGCCCACTTTTGAAAGGTTGTTTTAGACCGTGATTATCACTTGCGCGTGGCTGTGAGCACGTAAAGCCGTCGGTACTGCGCCTGATCCCTCTCCGGTCGTGTCGGATTGCCGTCCCATCGGACTACGAGAGGGAGGGGAGAGAAAGTGTAATTCGGCCAAGGGGGACTATTTTTATGTTGAAAAGAAACTTAAGCTAATAGATGTATGGATACTTACCGAAAGGTAGGTCGTTATTGATAACAACACTCAACGAAAATATAATAATTATATGTTATAATGGCATAATAATGTTTTTTTGTTAATAATTCCCCATCTACCTGAGTATAAATCAGATTCATGTTTTTTTTTTAATTACACAATATGTGCAACACAAATATTAATAATTAAAAAGAGAAGTGAAATTATTACCTACATAATATTTACAAAAAGTGTAAAAAATTGGCCTACACGGTAGCGTAGCTTTACTGGCCGACTTCCTCGCTGAATAGCCAAACAGATATGATTATTTTTCTTAATAAAAAACATTTCAAATTGTTCCTTCTCTGTCTTGCCTTCCTGAATACAAATATTACTATGGTAACTTGACTACAGGTATGTACTCACCGGCCGGCGTATTAACATTGGCAGCAACGAACAGGCTCTGAACGTACGCGCCCAGCGCCGTTACAATGTCCTGAAAGATGTTAGTCGCGTGGGGCACCATGTCGTAGCACTGGCAGAATGCTTTCAGGAGATCTGAAAAATAAGGAACATCGTATATGAGGCCTCTGTAGACTTCTTCCGTAAGAAATCGCTAACTCGAATGGGACTTTATTGTTTGTCAAATAAATTTTTGCTGTAGGTATGTAGTTATATCCCAGGAATGTGACAACTGTCGAAATTTCGAATTTTGCGACCCAACCCTAGCGCTTCCACCATTAATTGATAATGGCTATGATTAAAATTTCGGTGTTTCATGGACAATACACACTTGGTTGTATGGTCATTTTAACAATATTCACTTGGTTATATGGTCATTTTGACAATACTCACTTGGTTGTATGGTCATTTCGACAATACTCACTTGGTTGTATGGTCATTTCGACAATACTCATTTAATTGTATGGTCATTTTGACAATACTCACTTGGTTGTATGGTCATTTTGACAATATTCACTTGGTTATATAGTCATTTTGACAATACTCACTTGGTTGTATGGTCATTTTGACAATATTCACTTGGTTATATGGTCATTTTGACAATACTCACTTGGTTGTATGGTCATTTTGACAATATTCACTTGGTTATATGGTCATTTTGACAATACTCATTTGATTGTATGGTCATTTTGACAATACTCACTTGGTTGTATGGTCATTTTGTGCAGCACCTCCAGGGCTAAAGCTCGCTGCCACATTGGTTTGTCAGGATCCAGGAACTTGATCGTGAGCGATAGAAATATCTCGCACTGTGTCTCCTGTAACAACCGTAACTACGTTGGCACTCTTGAACTGTAAGAGCGAGATGGATGATGGATGCAAATGGACGCTTGTGAAAGAAAGAAACAGATTGTGTATCCTGTAGTATCTGTCACCATCGCTAGTTTTTTTATCTGACAAGTAGCATTAATCGGAATTCCTTTATCATGGCTCTATATAACTGTTTCATGAGAGCCATACAGTATAACTATCTCGGGGTTTATAATCTAAGGAAATAATGAACTGAAGGATAACATTTTCTCAGGAACGGGTCAAATTCAAGCTTCTATACGGCCATTTCTGTCACATATTTTGATAATTGATCTACTCACCAGCACCGAGTGGTACTTGTGCACGAGGATGGAGACGAGCCTCAGCAGCCGCATGGTGACCGGGAAGTGGGGGCGGTCCGCGGTGGCGGGGCTGGTCTGGCCGGGGGCCTGCTGGCTGCTGGGCGGAGCCGCCCCCGGGATGTGCAGGGAAGTGAATGCTGCCCTGGATAAAGCGTTACTCAAATGCCAACCAGCGCTGGGCTAGAGTGGTAGACCATGGCCTAATCCCCCTCGCATTGAGAGGAGGCTCGAGCCCAACAGACATTTAAAGAACTCATGCTATTAGTTATGAATACTGTATTTATTTAAAATGAACAAAGTAGAGTTGGCCTGACTAGCACAGTTGGTAGTGACCCTGCTATCTGTGCCAAGGGTCCCGGGTTCGAATCTTGGTAGGGATGAACTTGGATGTCCAATATCTATAAAAGTATTATATACTGAGTTCGCCCTTAGTCCATTGTACGGTACACATAATACAAGCGTTGCTTAGTGTGGGACCGTATTTTTTTTTTATTACATTATAGGCAAGTATTTGATCTCGATCTCACCTGATGGTAAGTGACGATGAGATCTACGATGGAGCATACTTGCCTAGGTAGGAAGGCGGCAGTAGACCGGAACGCTACATGCACTAGGCACATGCAGCGCAGCTGATCTGACCCGCCATCCATGAATGGCAACACCGAACATCATGCCGGAACACGGCTAGGCCGCTTGGCGACATGGCTTTGTTCAGTGGGTGGTGACAAACCACGGCCGAAGCCTACCACCAGTAGAGTTGGCACCTAGTTGGCACCACCCAGGGTCACGTGTAGGGTATCTCGAGGGTATTTAATTCTCCTACGGACGAAGGTGACTCGACCCCAAAAATATATGTTAGTTGTGTGTTTGTCTGTCGAGATTTATTTATTTACTTGCAAGAATTATGCCTGCTACGTTCCCTTACCTGTACTTCACGTTGGGTGAAAAGAGCCTTATGATAAGTGCACACACATGTTCCTTCAGCAAAAACCGGAATTCTGATATCTGCAAAAAGAAAAAAAAAACACCCAAGATTTATTAAAAGGCTATTCTGTCCGCGATCGCCATTAAAAGTTAGTTTTAGCAATGCCACAGTATAAAAATCTACGTATTCATAAGGTTTTACAAAGCTAGTGTAAAATATTTTCAGGGGTCAACAATAGCTGGTAGGTGATAACAATGTCGTTTATGTACAAAATATATGTGTATACAGTGTTTGATTTTTATGTGAGAATGCGAGACAGTACCGTTTCACCGCGGACTTAGTACGTAGTGTTATAAGTTCACATTATTTTATTTTATTTTTCAAGAATGTGACCTTTTCAGCCTAACAATGGAAACCTACCTACTCACCTACCTACACCTACTAAGCAGTGATAGCCAAGATGGTAGAACGCTTGCCTCGGTAACGAGGATTGCAGGTTCCAACCCCGGCTCGCACCTCTGGGATTTCATGTGCGAATCTCATTTTCAATCATGATTATCACTTGCCAAACGGTGAAGGAAAACATCGTGAGGAAACCTGCAAGTCTGAGAGCACCCCTCGAAAGATGTGTGAAGTCCGCCAATTCGCACTGGGCCAGCGTGGTGGACTATGGCCCAATCCCCCTCGCATTGAGGGGAGGCCCGTGCCCAGCAGTGGGACATTAAAAAGGGTTGGAATTATTATTATGGAAACCATACAATATTTTTTACTATTATTGTTAAACCCTTATATAGTCCATTAGATATACCCGGCGACTGCGTACGCAAGGACTTTTGGCTACGTATCGCACCGGATTCCCGATTTCCCTTTTCCCGGGTCAAAAATTATCCTATGTATTGAGCCCGGATTATAAACATATATTTATAGTTTTTAGGACTAGCTACAATTCTAAAAATGGCGGGTTCAACTTGTGTATTGAGAATTAACAGTACGATAAATTTTCGGCTCCAAATATCTAACTCTTACCTCAAATGGATACTGAGATAATATCAACCATATGAGCAAAGGCAGCCTCTTATAAGATGACCACGATCAATATACCGTGGTAAGTTTAACGACGAAGAAGATTACCTTGAAAAATATTGGCGAGAAGTCAGTGAGGACTGTGTCCAGCAGCTCCAGTCCAAAGGTCTTCGGAACATCTGATATACCAACTAGCCAGTGAGCCGAATCACCGTTTATTAGTTGTATTATGTCCTGGAAATAAAATGGTAGGTCATATCCTTAAGTTTCCAACTTCGTCTCATGCCCTTATGATACGAGACAGTAGGATAAGCGGAACATCCTAATGCAATCTTTATGTCATCGAGAATGCATGCTATCACTGTCATTCTCAATGATAAAAGTTGAGGTGTGAGCGAGACGGAACACGGTTACGTCACCGTGATGCTACGTAAAGAGGCTGCTTCAGCCACAGTCACCGCGTCACTGGCATTCTAATGGCTATAAATTTAATGACAGTTCACTGAGCAAATTAGTAAGAAGCCAGTTAAGTACTCCGCCAACCCGCACTGGGCCAGCGTGGTGGACTATGGCCTAATCCCCCTCGCATTGAGGGGAGGCCCGTGCCCAGCAGCGAGACATTAAAAAGGGCTGATATTATTAATATATATTATTAGTTAAGTACCATGATAAAACCGCCGGCAATCCAACAATGATCTCGTTTTAACTGTCTACTACTTCAAGTATGTTAGCAAGTAACTAGGAATTCACTTTGGGGGGGGGGGGGGGTGGTCGATATCTGGACTAGGGATTAGACGTATTTACGATACCAGTTTTAAAAAGAAGGGCTTCGTTTCGAAGTAGGTCGCCCTGGCGAGGGCTGGAAATGAGATATTATTGTAATCAGCTCAAACACGTAGGTAGCAACGCAGCCTATGAGAAGGAGGGACTGGGTTGGGTTCGCACTCCAGCGATAGATAAAAAAAGTCCTGGTTGTGCGGGCCAGTGTACCTCACATTGGCAAGGGATGGAGGGCAGCCATTATGTATAAGGTACTAGATGTTGCGTGCTAAAACAATATGAATATACCTGTAATATGAGGTACGCATCAACGGCACATGGTTTCAAGTCTTTCGGCGCTTTGCTGTTCATCTGTGGTCGGACGTCGGCCGGGTTCACCTTCAGAGCACCTAAAAACATTCAATCTTCACTACTGTTCTTTTTTATTGGGACTTCGCCTGCCTCTAACTGCCAACAATGTTATTTTTGAAAGCTTGTATGTAACCACGGTCACGGGAGGTCTGAGAAGTTGGCGTCCTATTATCATAGTTTGAACTGGAGTACCCTCATATTTAGTTGTTGCTTGCTGTAAAGCAGCCGAAACGTCGGGTACGTAAAACATAAAATAAACGCGATAAAATGCTCAAAAATAGTTTTATTTCAATATGTATTCGCGTGAGAATATAAGAAATCAATATGTGAGTTTTCAATTTTGAATGATTATCACTTGAGTTCAAGGTAAGCATAGTAAAATAGCCTGCACGTATTTCGATTACGTGTTAACTTTGGCAACCTACGCTAGGCACGCGTGGTATCCCGTAATACCCATGGCATTGTAGGTACGAAGATTCATTCATTCATTCATCCATCAGCCTATTGCTGTTTGCTGGACATAGGCTTCCCCCAATGTCAGCCGCTGAGCTCGGTCTTCAGCTGTTTGCAGTTCTTAGCAGCCACTTTACGCAGGCCGTCACACCACCTGGCTGCAGGACGCCCTACCCTCGGTTTGCCTAATCCTGGTCTCCATTTGAGGACTCCTTTACTCCAGCGGCTGTCAGTTCTTCCTGAATTATGACGAGGGCGAACTATATCTAGTATATTGGCTATAGGCTCGCCCGTTGTGACATTGGGATGGAATATTGACTTCGTATAACGTACCGTCAGCTTCAGCCAGCGCCCTCTCGAAGACCAGCGCGACGAGCTGGCGGACGGTGGCGGCGGCCGCGTGGCTGGTGCTCACGTCGCGCGTCTCTGCGGCCGACACCATGCGCATGCACATCACCATCGTCTGGCGACAACATATCATATGCTGTGGTACTATTATTCCTCAGGCAGTGATAGCCAAGTTGGTAGAACGCTTGCCTCAGTAACGAGGATTGCAGGTTCAAATCCCGGCTCGCACTTTTGGGATTTCATGTGCGAATCTCATTTTCAACCATGATTATCACTTGCTAAACGGTGAAGGAAAACATCGTGAGGAAACCTGCATATCTGAGAGAACCCCTGGAAAGATGTGTGAAGTCCGCCAACCCGCACTGGGCCAGCGTGGTGGACTATGGCCTAATCCCCCCTCGCATTGAGGGGAGGCCCGTGCCCAGCAGTGGGATATTAAAAAGGGCTGGAATTATTATTATTTATATTATTCCTGGGAATCTTTGTCTGTTATTCAACATATTGCGAGTAGTTTTCAACTATTGTCTAGATCAGCCTTTCCCAAAGTGGCGATAACGCCCCCTTGTTGGCGCTGCAGGCCTAAACTGGGACGGTAAGAGACCCAGAAAATAAATGGGGGCGTTGTGTAGAGGCTTACAATAATTAATTTAATTTGAAGTTATAGTGGTTTTTAAGTAGGTGAAAAAATGGGGGCGCTAAAAAATAATTCATGCTCAAAGTGGGCAGTAGACAAAATAAGTTTGGGAGCCCCTGGTGTAGATCGATAAGACAGTGATATACCATGTTAATGTAAAAGAATGAGATGCATATACAGCGTGATTTAGAATGGGTAAACTTTATGTGAAATCAGAATATTAAAAAGTTTTTTTTTTCGAATGAAATGTCAGTTGTGATGTTTGTGAGTTTGTTTTTTATTTGACATATCGAAATTCTGAGTTCACGGAATGATTACAAAAGCCCTAAAGAAGCGCAGGTACGAAGCTTTGTATACTATTTCTGAAACATTTTTTTTTTTTTTATTACATTATAGGCAAGTATTTGATCTCGATCTCACCTGATGGTAAGTGACGATGAGATCTACGATGGAGCATACTTGCCTAGGTAGGAAGGCGGCAGTAGATCGAGACGCTACATCCACTAGGCACATGCAGCGCAACTACGGCTAGCTACGGCTAGGCCGCTTGGCGACATGGCTTTGTTCAGTGGGTGGTGAATAGCCACGGCCGAAGCCTACCACCAGTAATAAAAAACACTGGCCGACTCACCTCGAAAATTCTATACGATTCGTTTTTGTCATACATATTTTGATCTGTGGAAATGGTTAACTATTTTCTACACTACTATTTTGATTAGTACTAGTTTAAAACTTATATTAATTTAAAAATGTATTTAGTGTTCACTTTCAGTCTTTACACTACTTTAATATCAACATAATGAAAATTTATGACATATTAATTACTACATATTAATCTTACATCTAACATGCAATTTAATCTTATCCGTAATTAAATAATAACATGGACATAATAATGCACTTGAGTTATCAATGGTATTGTTTTATTTCCGGTTAAATTATCAGTTTAATGCTTTTCCTGTTCTATGTTTTTTTTTTTCTAAATATATCTTGTGATAATGTTTTAAGGATATGGATCTGGATTTTCATTAGTCAGAGCTTAATTTATGAAAGAACTGATGGACGAACTACTGATCTGATTTTAAAAGATCTTCTTAAAACTAGCAACCAAGGAGTTCCTTGCCCGTTCTTCTTCATGGGAACAGCATTCCGAACAGGTGGTAAAGTTTCAGCTTAGCATTTTGTAACAATTTTGACGAATAATAACTACTGTACTTAATGGTAAACATAAAAAAAAAAATAACTGAAACGGGTTTTCATTATTTATGTTAGAGCTGTTAAAATGAAGGAAATATTCATCCAATTTTAGTGTTTTCATTATTTAGAGTATTTTATATATTTTCATCATATTAAGTATAACCATTGTCATGTTATATTGTAATGGATAGGCTTGGATATTGTATATAATGGATTATCATGATCTTAGATCACCAAATATTTTATGGTATCTCTTGAGACTACAAGTTATAATGTCAATGGTACAGTTCCACTCACCCTAGCCAATGTATCACCGTGCACCAGATCCGATGTGGTCATCAGCAGAGCGGCAGTCTGCAGAAGCTTCAGCTCCAGTACACCGCCTTGTCCAAGGTTGTAAAGACAATCCACAACATGCCTGGCTCCCTTGGCATCTATGCCTTGCTGGGCAATCAGACGCTGGACTGTGCCGAGGCAGAACTGTGGTCATAGGAATAGAAAAGTTCAAAGTTTTTGTTTGGCTGGTCAGAGTTAGGTCATGCTTTATCACACAAAAGGTGTTAGAGCATATTAATAAATCTAGATTATGAAATTCTGATAAATAGATTCACCTTAATAATTTTTAGATCTTTTGACTCGCATCCTTGCACAAGAGGATACAGAATCTGATTCACAACTCCATATAAAGACGCCTGCGGGTTGTTAGCAGCCAGGGATAGTTTCTCAATCGCCTCATCACACGCCTGAAAAGAGAATTGCTGATAAATTAAAAGAGTAAAATACTTACTTAAATTATAAATTGCCGGTGGCATAGTTATAATAAATATGTGTATATTATTGTTAGCATATTATTAAATAATCAACTTTAGCTAAGAAAATTCAGGAGTATTTCCATACATTGTATCAATCTATACTTCTATACTAATATTATAAATCTATACTAATATTATAATCTATACTTTGGATGGATGGATGGATGGATGTTTGTTACTCTTTTACGCCCGAACGGCTGAACGGATCTGGATGAAATTTGGCACAGAGATAGATTATAGTCTGGAATAGCACATAGGCTTTTTACTTTTTATCCCGGTAAAATGTATGGTTCCCGTGGGATAGATGTTTTAATTTTTCATACTTTTTATCGCGGGTAACACCGCCGGGCGCAGCTAGTATTTATATAAATGTGATACAGGAATCACATAGGTCTATGTATAGTTCCATTGTTATTTTCAAACTAATACTAGTGATAAATGGATTTACATCCTTTTTACCTCTCTTATCTGAGGATATTTTTTCTTGGTCTCTAAACTCAGGGTCTTGAAATCATTTTGCAAGACCTCCATGAATTTCTTCGTACAGTCATCGCCGGTAACAGCACTGACGAACGCCATTATTTAAATAAATCTCTATTTTTCACTTATTCACATCATAATTCGAGTAAAAAATTAAAGAAATTAAAATGCCATGTACACAATCGACATCACATACAATTCTGTTCGGAAACATGCTTTGAAATTTGATTTATAGGTCGCTTGCTTGATTAATTGATTTTATTAAAAATCTAAAACTAATCGAAAAAACCCCTTAATCTATCTACGAAAAAGCAAGTATTTAAAATTTATAGTAATTGTATTATTTAGTAAAATGTATAATTGCATCCTAATTCATGAAAAAAAAAATGCGTAGATACGAATGTTCTAAAGGTTTTCGAACGGATTTCACTCCGATGCACGCAATATACGAGTGAATCCAACACTCAAATTATATATGCTTTATCCATGGGTTAATTTAATTATTATTTAGACAATATTTTTTTTCAAACAGTCATGAAAATTACAACAATAATTGTATAATTATAAAAAAATTGTTTACTTGTATTGACTCATGCCTAGTACCTATATAATAATAAATTAATGGATAACATATCAGTGATAAGTTTTTTAGTGATTGATTGATCTTCGTTGCGTAGAATGGACCGTTTCCCTCATTCTAGTGCTGCCAGCTACAATAACATTCTCCTCAATTTAATAGAATTTTCCTAGCATGAAAAACGCAAATTTTAATTTAATTAAGTCATACACAGTGATTAATTGAATCTTTAATTTATTCAAGTAAATCAGAAATATTCAGTTTTTAGGATCTGTCAATTAGATCGATTTATATCATTTTTCTAATAGTTTTTACTAATAGATTTATGTCTACCGGCTTTGATTAGCTAAACATATCAGTATCTTTGTAACGTTTTGTTACTCGCGGTAATAAGGATCAAATGGCTTACACAGTTACATCGAACTAGCGGGATCACAAGCGGAGTGAAAGTGAAAGAAATGCAAGTGATCGATGATGACCCAATTTTGACGGTAACATTTTTTCTAGTATAGCAACATCGATTTCTGATTGTGCAGAAGAAAAAACAATGGTGTGATTCCAGATTTTTATTTGTAAGTATTTATAGAATCCAATATCAATTTAGCCAGAAGTAACGTTGGAGTGTCGTTAAAAACGTTGACCCGCCTAAAGATGCCGATACCGAGGTATAAAACGCCAACCGTGATCTAAAAAATCATTTTGTGAGCTTGACGTGCTGTCATTACAGTTTTTTATTCTATTTATTCAGCTTGATTCAGCTATGCGCCATTTACTGCATTAGAACGGCCCATGTCTGCGAATCTCAGTGCATCTGTATATAAAACAGTCGGCGTCGCAAGTGTAAAATCTGATTATATTACATGAAGGTATGTCGATCGGGTGAGTGATGGTTTCACGTCGTGTCATATTCAATTAGTCGTGCCGGCACCCAATTTTCGTTATTCCAGTGTGGATAGGATAGTTTTTTTGTCGTAAAGTGCGTCATGAGGGCGGTATGTCGTATGGAATCAGGAGTGTCCTCGCCGCCGTCTGGTACGTGTTCAAGTGATATCTTGTAAAATAGTCAATCGTGCGTACAGCGCGCTGTAAACAATGCAACATGTTCGTGCTCTGATTTGTAAATAACTTGGGCTTGGGCAGTGGCAGCTCGTCATGCAAACTTTGTCTCTATCATGAAGGTATTAATGACCATAATTTATGTTGGGTAATTGGATGAGCTGGTAATTCATTGTTAACATCATTTTGAGTGTTTCTTGTGAACTGCTAATTGGATGGAGATGTTCTCTGAATATTTGTTGAATTAATCGAATAGTGATATAAGTTATGTGTGATACATTATCCAATAGGCTGCCTAAATCAATTAATAACTCACTTTTAACTCAATTCTAGTGTAATATATACAACAATGTAAACACATATACTAGCTGTCATAAAACAATTTCTTAGAATTCTATTAAAGTAGATGTGCACATTCCTGCATTCCAATATTTATGTGAATGTTACTGACTATCATACACCCGTACCATACAATCTGAAAACTATACAAAGGAGTGATTAGGCTTATTCCAAAAATGGTGGTCAGATTTGGTACATCATGTTTTAGTGCAGCAACCCATAGTGAGCGTGAGTGCTAGAGTCCTTATTTTATAGATAGAAGTGCATTACAGTGCAACCATATTTGTTTATGATATATAGTCCCAATGTCAGGAGCTAGCCGATTGCCATCACTCCCGTTTAATGCCAGTGCTAGCTGGAGAACTGGAAGACCTGTAGGTCTGATTCAACCATGTGATAATAATTATTGAGTATAAAATTCAGACGAGAAATCCAAAAAACCCACAAGTGTGGATTGCGATCCTGCAAGCCTTGTTTTCAATGTGTGTATTAGACCAACTTCGCTATCAGCATAGATAAGAGAGGAATAGTTCTTTCATTAGAAAACAGTAGAAATGAGATTTATTTAACACCTGTAATGATAAATATGTCTTAAGGTGGAAGCGATCAGTCGCATTCCCATACAAATTTCAACATTGTAATACTCGATACACATACAGTTTTTTAGTTGTACAAGCATTGTTATCAATTCTCTATAAATTAAAGAGCTCGCAGAATGAAATATCAGGCAAAATCTTATAGTAATAACATCATAAAACGATATTAAATTTTAGGCTTGTGTGCGTGAATAAAAGCGCCTCTGTCCAAATTAACCCGTAACTAATAAAGCATCCGATTCTTTGTCTTTCAGTATTTACGGCGACAGATGGCAGCAGGAGTTTTTACTTATAATACATAAAGACATAACATTATAATATATAGAGAGATATAAATTTTCTATAAATAAGTATAAAGATTCATAATAAAAAATTAAAAATAAAAAATACATATAAATTTCGTTCGTCCATCGAACCTACGAACAATCGCATGTACCTACGTTTTTCACTTGAGCCACTTGGGGTGTGTTATTATCTGTGTGTGCAGATCGTCATGTATCCCTATTTCCTGTAATCCAAGTTTTTAGGATTTGTCTGCACCCAAAACATATTTTTTCGGGTTATTATAATAAAATAACCTACATACCTACATAAGGCATGTATTTATTTTTTTAAATAATCAATGAATGAATGAATATGTCATGTTTCAATTGGTTGTAAATATCATTGAAACCTATCAAAATATTCGTCGTCTTGACTAGTGGTCTACGTAGCCTAATGTTCTACACGGTTGATGCAAACGTGTACTATAGCAAGTTCAAATCTTGCCGGTGGGCTTGTCTTTTTGAATGATTGATATTGTTTCTGTAAGTGAATATTAGATTTCCAAAACACACAGCTCGGCCGTGTTACTCCAACATGGTGTGGTAGTAATATAACGAAAATATATATAGGTAGTATGTACACCTTCCAAGGCCATAGCTAGATGATGTCGTGTTACGAAATATGTCGCGCGAGTCTTTGTCGATTTATTGATCAATTTATCAAACATTTTTTTAGGCACTGCCGGGTGTGCTACTGATATATATATATATATATCTATATATACTAGATGCGCCCGGCGGTGTTACCCGCGATAAAAAGTATGAAAAATTAAAACATCTATCCCACGGGAACCATACATTTTACCGGGATAAATAGTAGCCTATGTGTTATTCCAGACTGTAATCTATCTCTGTGCCAAATTTCATCCAGATCCGTTCAGCCGTTCGGGCGTGAAAGAGTAACAAACATCCATCCATCTATTCATCCATCCATCCATCCAAACTTTCACATTTATAATATTAGTATAGATATACATATATATATATATATATATATATATATATATATATCAGTAGCACAGCCAGCTGTGACTAGAAAAAATGTTAGAATACATCGACAGCGACTCGCGCGACATATTTCGTAACATCGGTTTTTAGTAATTATTCAATATTGAATCAATCTGAGAAAATCTACATAGCGACCTATATGTGTACCTATCTCTTCTTCTTACTTACTGACTAGCTATAGGAAGGTACCAACCAGCAAGGCATGTATGTATATATATATATACATACATATATATCCAACCAACTAACCTAACACGATTGGCGATACAAGAAAGCAAGCCCCGGCACCTAGTATGAACGGGTTTTTCGAAATTATAGGGAAGCCTAATGAATGGGATACCCCTTGAACGTTTGAACAAATCAAGTGCGACATAGCTCGTAATTGAATAAATCTAAGAAAACATACCTATGTGCACCTATTTCTCTTCTTTTTACTTACCGATTTATTATAGAGTAGCTATAAATTGGTACCAACTAGAAACCTACTTAGTTTTAGATATATTGATATTACTTTTTTTTTCGTTTCTGAACGCAAAACCTTATACCTCGGATACGAGTACTCGTCTACATAATAAATAGGTGCCTAGGCCGAAAATAACTGGTTTTGATGCACATACATTCTGTACTTAGATATTATGTATGTGCTTACCTACTGTTATATTTTTTAAAATTATTCTCTTTGGATTCTGTTAATCTGAGGTATAGATATTTAATAAATATAAAAGTCGGTAAGCACTTACCAAGTTCTTAGAATGTATAGAATAGTGTTACTTATTTTGTTCTGGGTGTCTACGAAGTTAATTTATTATATCTTGACCAAATTGGCAGCATGTCTATGGTATGCTGATGCCAAATTCCAGAATTATAAAAAAAAATGGACTCACTACTCTGCTGCGACCCTTTCATGTTGTGTTTGTGATTATGTATGTAAAAACTTACTTCAAAATTCAAATAATAATTGTGTGGGATTTGCGATTAGTTTTGTTTTAATTTGTGTTTTGTTTGCTATTTGAATTGTAATGGAGATACTGATGGAATGTGACACTGGTGAAAGTCGGGACAACTTGGTAACAAATACCTTAGAGCATAACTCGTATTGTAAAGTGGCTACACAACACAAGTTCAATTTCATGATTATCACTTGCTTGTGCTTCGGACAACACAGCCCGATCTCTCTGATTGTACCGGATTGCCATCCCATCGTATTATGAGAGTGAAGAACATCAGCGCATCTAGTGGAATCTATTATATTAGTATAGATTCCAAAGTTGTACAGCAGTGACAGCCTCGTTGGCAGAACGCTCGCCTTGGAACGAGGTGTTCAGGTTCAAACCCTGGCTCCCATCACTGAGATTTCCGGATTTTCATGTGCGAATCTTATTTTCCATAAAAAATATCACTTGCTGTACGATGAAGGCAAACTTTGTGAGGAAACCTGCATGTCTGTCAAAAGTCGTGTGAAGTTCACTAAACTGCACTGGGCCTACGGCCTATATGCCCCTCATATTGAGGAGGCGTGTGCCCGATATAATGGCGATGGGCTCACCCTCTATTACATTGGTACCAAAATACCATCGGTGAAATGTGGGTGCATTGCAGTGTGACGGTGTATGTTGGCCCGTCTCTGGAACGATGATTGAATGATTGAATCTATACATGTCACAGCAGCATTTACCTTATAATAAGTATGGATACAGTAATAATTATTATTGGACTAAACAATTATTTTTTTCTTTTTAGCGGAGGAATGAAGCACAGGAGGTTGCAAGAATCAAGATGACTGTAAATTGTATAGAGTCGATTCTATATCATAATATTAGTATTTGAAACAATGTTATATTTACCTAATTTTAGAATACCAACAACAAACAACATTGTTTCAAAGAAATTTGGAAATGTAGCTGTATCCCTTATTAGGTATAGAACTACATTGCCAAATTTCTTATTCCCTTGTAAATTATAATAAATATTGTTCTTGTTGTTGATCTGGTATATTGTAAAGCGTAATACTTTTACAGTTATCATGCAAACCTTGCTATATTTATAAGATCTATACAATAAACATTATATTTACGAACATGAAAGTATACATTTTTCTTTTCTATCTTTTATTTCTGAAACTTTTAATATTGCAAAGCTCGCAAAAGTATTTCTATTATTTTACAACCGATAAATAAGTTTTTTTATGATCGCTCTACCTGGTGGCATAAAAAGACAACTTTTAGTATGCGAGACTTTTAACAAGTGCTGCGCTCTAGCGGCACAAAAAAGACGTGTATTTGTCTATGTGTGAGTGCCTATTTATACAAGGATTTTAGAAGCCATGGTATCTCATCCATTATAAATGATTTCAGGTTAATTTTTTTTTGGATATTTCAATGCAATGTCGTAGTAGTGCTCGCAATTTGCAACATCAAGTCTCATAGATGCTCGATGTTCGTGTAACTAGTTGCAGAAAAACAGGACCATCTATCGAAAATGTGCGGCAACCGACCCTGAGCATTCACCTTAAACATAATTTATCAGTGATATTGGGCTACGTACATAGATATGACCATAAACAAACAGCTGTTATACAATAACTCACTGATAATCTGACACTGATAACCTGATTATCAGTATATGATATGTCTTGATAATGATAGGGACGTCATTGACATGTAAATTTTTTGTAGGGTAGGAGTTCATTTTGGATGATAAAATGTTGCAAATGCATCAGCTTCCTAAAGGTGCTAGTGTGTCGCTCCAATAATAATCTACCACAGTTGGAAAATGCTCACTATCTGATGTACACTTGGCTTAGGTCCGTGCACACCAGAAAACCCGTAAAAACCGAGCAAAAAATATCCAAAAACAAAAAAATAAGTGTAGTAATTGTATATGTTCTGATTCAGACCAATTCTATGTCAATTTATACAACATTCACAGTTGAAGCCCATGTCTATGGTCTTATTTACCGCCCGACAGAGAGATGGAGCTATCAGGGAATTTTGGCATTTGGCAACAGTTCATTTTTTCGTATACTTTATCTCTATCTGTTAAAGGGTTTTAACTGGGACATGTGGTTTGTTAACATTACTTGAATATCTATTTAGAACAGATTTTAGCTGTGATGTTTGTAAGTATAGGAAAATAGATGCCACTCACAACATAGTTGAGTAAGCAAATCATAATTTCCAGGATTTATTTTTAATTACATGACATGTTTTTGTTTAAACATTCAAATGCAGACTTATGAATCGGCAAAATTGTTACAAAATCCTAAGCCACAATTTTACCACCCATTCGGAATGCCATTCCTGTGGAGAAGAATGGGAAAGATACTACCCTCTATTCAATTTCCCTAGCAGATGCGGTGGTATATAAACCTTCTAATGTTGTTCTTTCCTCTTGTTACAGATAACATCTAAAAAATATCCTAAAATTAAACTTTCCAAAATCTTCCTAAAGACTGTTTATTTTTTTTATTAGATTTATAATAATAATAATTTCAATTATCGTTAGTAGTAAAGAAAGTTCGGAGCGGTAAACAGCAGAGGATGCCAACAAGGAGAGAGAGAGAATCAAAAGACGGAAATAGCTATTTATTTATTTATAATAATTAATTAGTGTAATCCATTGTAATCGTTATTATTTTTCTAATTATTATTTAAAATATATACCTACTGTCAATAATTAACTCGGAATAATAATGGACTTATTTTAATTTTCGCGCCGCTTCACAATTATTTATTCAATTATTTAATCGTTATTTAATAATCACAATGAATATAATAGAGACTAACAAAGGGTTTTGATGTGATCCGAATCGAGCCATAATGGAGAATATGGCGTCCAACGTGTCCTTGCGGAGTAACAAACAGCGAAAAGACAATCTGATCACGAGGAAGCAGGACAAGTCCCCGGAGAAGACCATAAGGGGAACGAGGGGGGCGTACAGAGGCATCCCATCCACGTCGAAGAGGCCCCCTGAGGAGGAGAATGAGACGGGCTCCACGGAAAGACTGGATAGACCAAAGAAATTCATATCACAGAACAAGAGCAACTACGGGCTGGGCAAGAGGCCGGACTTTTCACTCAAAAACAGGAACGTGCATTTAGCGTCGTCTCGGTATGGCCAGGTGAGTTATCATCTTTTGTATTAAAAAAACAAACCTCAAAGTAGAATACTACACGTTGAAATAAAACATTTTTTTCGAATGTTTTCGCGTTTATTTTATGTTTTTACGTTACTGACGTGTCCGTGACCATGGTAGATGCAACGCAGAAGATACGTCAGGAACGTGAAAACATAAAATAATCGCTATAAAATTCGAAAACATAGCTTTATTTCAGAGTAAAATAAGTTCTAATAGATGTTTTCTTTTTGTATGAAAAGTTGTTGTTGTTGACATGGCTACGGAACCGTGTGCGTCACCCGACATGCACTTTATCGGTATTTTCCTAAATGAGTCTGTTCTGCCCTTTTTATTGAAGTTGAAGGACAAAGAGGCGACTACAAAAGTATGCTATTGGTCAATACGCGAACAATAGCAGCTAGTTACGTATTACCTACGTGTTAAGTGACCTCTTTTATGAATAGGCTGCTGACTACTTGTCAATTTCCACGTCTCGACTTCCTTTAGAAACGATATAAGTCATTATAGTTCCCACATCCCACATTTAACATCCTATAATACGTGTGCTTTGAATCAATACTTGGTGATGCATAAAAAAACAATAAGTCCGTTTAATCACACTGTTGGGCACGGGCCTCCCCTCATTGCGAGGAGGATTCACGACTACCACACCGGCCCAGTACGGGCTGGCGGACACACTGCTTTCAAGACGTTAGCATATTTTCCGCGACCAAGTGATGATCATAATTATAAATGTGTTTAACTTTGGGTCACGAGACAGTTCCTTCTATGCGTTTTCGGAGCAGGTAACATATATATACAAAGTACCGACAATAACCGTCGGGGCATAGCGGCCGCCCCGCCAGGCATACAACCTGCCTGGCTGGAAGATCTTCCCTTTTCCGCTAAATTGGTGACCCCGGTCTGGTCCGGTGGACTCTGGTCTGCTGGAGTCAAAAGATAATAAGCTACTATAATCATAGTATGGACTCGTATCTGCTACTGGCTTTTAGATGAGAGAGTACGTCTGGCAAAACGAAAACCTGCCTACCCACTAGGTATATAGCCACGAGCACATGTCAAAATCACAAATCAGGACAATGCAAGTTTTTAATTAGACAAACAAAAGCGCGTGGGCGGACCTTTCGCCTCGGTCAATTGAGTTCTGCTGCTGGTGTAGTAAGAGCACGGTCGTGACCACGAATGGGAACATCAAACTGTGAGTTTATTCCACACGTCGTGTCAATAAATAAAAAACTTTTTTACAAAAAAAACCGTCCTCAAAAAACTAAAAAGCAAAAAATACAACCGAATTGAGAACCTCCTTTTTGAAGTCGGTTAAAAAGCATATTAATTTGCTCCTAAATACAGTGAGTGACCAGGTTGGTAGAACTCTCGTCTTAAAATCAAGGGTCGCAAGTTTGAATCCAGCTCGCTACTAAGGGATTTCCGTATTTCATGTGAGAGTCTATGTTTCAAATATAATTCAGACTTGATAAACGTTGAAGGATAACTTCGAGAGGAAACGCGTGTTTCTGTAAGTTGCTTACAACGAGATCGTCGCGTCTTTCTAACGAGATCTCGAGTCCGCCAAACTGCAGTGTCAGGTCTATGACATAAATCCCCCTCGCATAGAGGGGAGGTCCGATGGCTCTTTATTATTAGCTCCTTGCATCATTTTTCAACCGACTTCAAAATGGGAGCAGGTTCCCAATTTGATAGTTTTTTTTATTGAACTAAACATGGAGAAATCGTTTTCACTAGAGCTTAATTCTCTATTACACTTGTAGATTTTATAAACTATAACTTATCTAACGTAAGCCGTATCTCTCTGTGACCCGTTTGTTGTGGATAGATCGTTATAAAAATTAGTCGGTCTTGTCAAAGACCAGACAGATTGACCCGCATGACTTGACAGTTTATACCCCTCAGTAGGTCAGCCTGATGGATTGTGGCGTAATCAACATTAGTTTCTTGGAGATGTTTTGTGCGTTTTTCATATTGCTATTGTGAAATTCTCTTGTTTGTTGCCATGCGATTTAACTTTGCGACTAGGCGAAGTTCGCTTGTGCCCTTATCCTTTCTATAGACTTACCAAGTCGAAGTCCATATTTCCCTCGAGTTGACAATAAGCTATTTGCTCTATGGAGCGTACTTAGTTTTTATAATTTCGTCGGTGAAGCTTTTGTACCGACATCAAACCAAAAAAATATCGCGCTAAACGGCAGTAGTTTCACTTTAAAACGACCGCTCAAAGGAATCCAATTTTCTATGGATTTGGTGCATTGTAAACTTTGTATATACATGTACGTCACAGGCGGCGCAAACTTCTAACTTAAATATGATTAAGCACATATTTAACCATCTCTTATTTGGTTGCAGTCTGCAACACTTCAGCGAAGTTTTCGATATGTACGCGTCTGCATTTTTTGTGCTGTGCAAATGGTACCATTGTGACGCAATTTAGTTTGTACAATTATATTTAATATGACTGAAATTTGCTTAACGACATTCTAAGAAAACGACGCAGGCATACACCTATAACTAGGTACTCACCTAGCTAAGTATCTAAAACGTTTCGTCGTGATTCGTTAGTCCTATTAGTTGTATGTTTCAATGTTGTTTCAAATGAATAGCTATAAAATGTGATTAAATAACCAGACACTTATAATGAATCTTCAACTGGCGATCTAGTTGGTGCATATTTTGGTAAGCGAATCTTGGCTGTAATCATACTATTCCCTCCTGGAATCCTTGAAACTTTAAAAATCAGAAACTTTTTTATCTAATGGATGTTACTAGGGCGACATTGGCAATGTTTTTTTTTCGTAGTAAATTATTCAATCTTCGTGAATCTTTTGAATAGGGCCGTATAGGCTATAGGGCAGTAGCGAACATGCGACCCGATTTCTAGCGGCTTCCCTTTCGAGAAATGACAGCTACTAAGTTATATTGTTACCAAATAATATGGCTACATTACATACAGCTATTTAAAAAAACTATTCGGGTTCCTTTTTACAAAATAATAAGCAATCACGCTTTTTTAGGATGTTGACGTTGCCCTCACATTATTCGATTTCATCTGATAATTAGGATAGGAGTCATATTAATTTATATTGCATTCCACAATGTGTAATAAGACGGTAATTTAAAAAATAAAAAAATACCGAATTGAGAACCTCCTCCTTTTTGAGGTCGGTTAAATATGTATAAATCAATTCTGGACCCGGCTAGGCACGGCATCCATATAGAGGAGAGGTGATATAGTGAGGATCCCAAGGTGTGGAGCCTGTCGTATCCTACGCCTGTACTATAGGGTGGTACATTCAAAGCAAAAAGTTTCCGAATTACAAATGACGTCATTGCTCAATGTTTATGCTCTTCAGAGAATATCGAACTGCGTCGCCTCGTATGTGACAATGTAATGACAACACACTCGCCAATACAAATTTATTTACGACTAGCTGTTGCCCGCGACTTCGTCCGCGTGGTATTTAACAAAGACAACCGTTGACAACAGCCTGCCCGCCCATTCTGAGCCCGCGGGAAGCATTGCAGGTGTTGCTATCACACTTAATCAGGCGCTGCGCTGCAACATTGGTTTTCATTTTTTTTCGTGAGATACTATTTTTTTTTCTAAAATAAAAGTAGCCTAAGTTACTCCTTGTTACATCAGCTATCTGCCAGTGAAAGTCCCGTCACAATCGGTCCAGCCATTACAGAGATTAGCCGGAACAAACAGACAGACAGACAGACAGACAGACAGACGGACAGACAGACAGACAGACAGACAGACAAAAATTTTAAAAAATGTTGTTTCGGTATAGGTAACGTGTATACATCCAAATGCACTTAGTAAAAAGCGGTTATTTTAATATTACAAACAGACACTCCAATTTTATTTATATGTATAGATTGTACAAACACAGCCATTGTAAACCTTGGTGCGGTTACGTAAAAAAATCTAACCTATATGTTGGCATCTCGATGCCGGGTGTTATGTTACGGCTTCACCGCACATAGGGTGGTATGCACACTGTGGTACCCATTTAGGTTTGTATATGTTATAAACATAATTTCTTATTTTCTTTTTGAAATATTCCGCTGAGACGTACAGTATCAGTCATTTCACTTACAAATTAATATTGCTCGCGAAAAATTAGATTTGTCATTTTATTGGAAACGAAATTTATATTTTTAAATTGATATATCGAATTTGTGACTTCAGATAATCATTGAAAATGCGTTAAAGAATAGCTGGTTTAAGGTTTAGTGCCCTTTTTGCTGTATTTCAACCATCGTCTCCTTGGTCTATCTCTTCATAAACATGATCGGTCTGACCTACTCATTTATCACATACAATAAGTTTCACTAATTACGTTACCTTGTTTGTGTTTTTTTTTTTCTTAGAATGACACCAAATAAAACGAAACGCTCCTATTAATAATACAGAAACTGATAATATAATTATTAATCATAATTGAATGTGTAACACATATTTTTGTATTTACCTATACTGATAGTGAATCAACATAAGATTGCATTTATTAAAGAAATAAGCTGTCCATATTCTGGCACCGAATTGAATCAATCTACACAATTATATTGGTGCGTGGGAGTGTCTGTATGTACATTTTAATCGATTATGTGATAATAGGAAATACAATCAAAAGTTAAACATCAAAATTGTTCTCAAATACTGTACGTATTTGCCATTCTTTTTACAACCTCCTGGGTGAATTCACAAAAACATGTGATTGGAAGAATTTTATTGAATTTACATGTTCGAAATACTTTATTATCGGGATAATAACAAAAATATTATACGAGAATCTTATTTCGATTGTAAAAAGAAAGCCACTCATTTTTGTCAGATGTGGGGTTCGAACCCACGCTCCCTCTCGGGAACCAGAGCTTAAATCTGGCGCCTTAGACCACTCGGCCAATCTGACTTGATTTATTCTATTCTAACTTACGATCTCTTACCGAAGTTAAATAAATACATTAGGGTTAAATTCTATTCGCTGGTTGGATCATACATTTCTATACGAATTCATATTATTCTCTCTTATCGACTTTTCCTCAAGAGACAATATAATTTCGAAAGGTTTTTTTTAAATTGCACTCAGGACTGCAATCCACACAAAGAGGTACGCAGAGTTGCACTGCATTGCAGTGTGCACCCACATTTCGTCTATGGTATTTAGCCCAATTTGCCGAGATGTTTACACAAGAACACTTGTTTCTTGCGTTCTGTGCTTGTGTAAACCGAACATTACACATCTACTTACTTATGACGCGTTTTTTTTACACTCATAATGTATTTCTTAGGAAGATGCAGTTATTACTAACTGGTTCCGTGACTTCATACAGGTGTATTTTATTATTTTTAATTACCACGGGTAAATCCCCCCCATATCCCAGTATACATGATCCAACAATTTTTCTGGGACAACAATTATTCGGGACTCTAGCTATACCCACAATGGTATTCCTGTAACGCCAGCTTAGACAGATATTACAAAAAAAATCGCCATACGACGACACCAACTATACGGTTCCACACTAAGCAACGCTTGTATTGTGGGTACCGTACCATGGACTGGGGGCGAACCCAGTATATATTACTTATATATTGAACATCCATGACTTGGGTACAAACGTTCGTGCTCATCACACAAAGTTTGTCCTTACCCGGATTCGAACCCGGGACCCTCGGCACAGAAAGTAGGATCACTACCAACTGCGCTAATCGGGCCGTAAAAATGTCGTATTCATATATGTTTTCTTTTTTTTTCATTTTTAATCTACTAATTTATTATTCACATTTGGTTTTGAATATAATATCCTCAACGATATTTTTTTGGCCTAAACTAAACCTACTCAACGACACGGCCTAGTTACAATATTATTATAGATCAGGGGCTCCCAAACTTATTTTGTCTACTGCCCACTTTGAGAATGAATATTTTTTTAGCGCACCCTTTTTTTTCACCTACTTAAAAACCACTATAACTTCAAAATAAATAAATTATTGTAAGCCTCTACACAACGCCCCCATTTTTTTTTCTGGGTCTCTTACCGCCACCCTTTAGCGCCCACAAGGGGGCGTTATCACCCACTTTGGGAAAGGCTGTTATAGATGTACGGATTTATAGCTAAATATAATAACACGTCCAATGACTTGTCAATAAACAATTAAGGGGATTTATGTATTCATCGAAACTGATAATGCGTCAATATACTTTACATTGTTTTGACGGAACACGCCTAGTTAATTACCAGCTAACGAGCCGTGCGCATGACTTTACCAATGTTAGTAGGTAGTTGTTTGACTATTTCAGTGTTGACTACCTCAATAGTTGAACTATTGTCGGACATATGATGGACCATGTGTTGTGTTGTGATATATATCAATTAAAATGGATAAATCGTGTAGTGTGTCATTATTTTGCGACGTATTTAGTGTGTTCCGTTGCTTTGGCGTTCGAGGAGACGCTTTGTTTGACAAAATATATATTTTTGTAAGTATATCGATGTTGGTGTCGTGGTTGTTCTATTTGTGAAGTTATTGCTTGTCTAGATAGAGGTTATTTTCTCATGACAATATACTTAGCAATGAATCATTCAAACGAAAATGTTGACCTCGATAGTACATCAGTATAGCTCTTATTAACCCCTTAACCCCTGGTACTATTATGTGTCTATCGAGTTGCTGTATATATTTTTAGCATTACAGATGACGTCTGATTGTTTGTGCAACTAAGTAATGTAATTTAATTTATTCACACAATATTCATTTGGTTATTTCAATGAAAAGTAATTATTAAGACTAGTGATGGACCGACTATGGATTTGTTGTCAACTAGCCAACTAAACGGTTCTTAATGCTCCGATCACCGACTATAAAATGTGCTGTAATTGAGACCAATAATATTGTTTATTTTTTTTTATATTTACGCAAATACTACACATTGACGTAAAAATTATTTTACAGATTTTATCGCGTTTATTTTACGTTTTTACGTTCCCGACGTTTCGGCTGCTTTACAGCAACCATGGTCACGGACGGACTGAGGTGTTTGACGTCCTAGTGCTATAGTTAGAACTGGGGTACCCTCATATTTAGTTGTTGCTTGCGGGGTCCGATCTACGCAGAAAGTGCTCACTGTGTCTTGAGGTCCTGCAACGATGCGCTCGGTTTCCATTTAATTATATTAATTACTGGATCCCAAGTCGGTGGGAGCACCTAGCCATCTTCCTTATTGAATTTTTTTTTTTTTAAACCAATAATATAATCTAAATCTTATCCATATCTATGTTGGCCAAAGTCGTGTCAGCTTGTGATAGCATTTGTAACAGCATCCAATTCTTTGGTTTTTTATTCGATTACACAGCAGTACGTGACTTTCGATCCGTTGGCAATAATGAAATACGAATCTCTGTGGATAGGATATATATTTCTATAATGAATTGACGCGAGTTAAGTTTGGCGTGTCGCTTTGTCAAACATATTTTTCTATTGTGCCTTTTGGACGATATTTTAAATAAACAATAATACACGGATGCACGGATCCCAAAACTTGATTGTATATCATACCTATCTAACGTTTTATTATAATTCCACATCGTTATCACAGAAATCAGGATGGAAGGACGAGAACACTCTTGTCTTGATCAGATAATCTTAATGTGAATAACCCGTTTTGTCACATCTCAATTTGCAATTTATACATACATACATACGAATAAATAAAATTGGAGTGTCTGTTTGTAATATTAAAATAACCGCTTTTTACTAAATGCATTAGGATATATACACGGTACATATACCAAAGCAACATTTTTTATATTTTTCTGTCTGTCTGTTTGTTCCGGCTAATCTCAGAAATGGCTGGACCGATTTTGACGGGACTTTCACTGACAGATAGCTGATGCAACAAGGAGTAACACAGGCTACTTTTATTTTAGAAAAAACTTTTTTTGTTAAATACCCCGCAGACGAAGTCGCGGGTAACAGCTAACTTCTAGATAAATCTATACGCAATAAATAAAATACTTTTCGAATCATGTTACAATCTTTATCTGGAGTCTGTGTGATCGTCGACATTGCTGGTTGACCTCATCAAGCTATCGAGATCCGGAAGAATATAATTATATTATTAAAGCGAGGCACCTTGGTCCAGTGGCTGCAGGTCCTGACTCGGCAAATTTCGGCAATGAACGTTTCGTAATTTGTCCCGATCTTGGTGTTGATCATCCCCATTCCATTGTACGATACGGTACCCATTATACAAGCGTTGCTTAATTTGGGACCGTACAGTTCGTTTATTTATTTAAATCAATAGCACCGGTACCGTCAATGTCATATGTAGTAACTTTGATTAGTCTTATGGTATAGGTAATCTTAATAAACTGTAATCACCGCTGTAAACATTATAACTAGGTAATGAGCCGACCTTAAGGTGGAAGCTCAGGGTCAGGGCGCGAAATTCAAAATGTCAATGGTTTTTATTTTTTTACGCAAAATTTTGACATCTTTACGATGTAGTTTAGTGTTTTGCGATATCAGCATTCTGCATTGGATGTCTCGATGTAGGTATTAAGTTTGCTTAAAAAGTACCTAAAGCGATACAACATCATAATGTTAGTAAAAGTAGCGGTTTTTACAAACTTTGGAGTATTGTATCGCTTTAGGTATTTTTTTAAGCAAACTTAATGCATCGAGACATCCAATGCAGAATGCTATTATCGCAAAAACGATATTACATCGTAAAGATGTCCAGATTTGTCGAAAAAAATAAAAACCATTGACATTTTGAATTTCGCGCTCTGACCTTGGACTTCCCCGTTAACTATAATTTAATGTCACATTATAAATATTAGTAAGAAGTTCAGGTTTTTTAATCGTTTTCAAAAAAAAATCACCCGTGTACGTAGGCAGATATGAATGCGTGCGTGAGTATCCCTTACGCACGCGTAATAGGTCCGTAGTAGATGCTATGTATGGGTATTTCTATATATTTTACCGTGGAGTTTGTTGTTAATCGCCAAAGCAATGACATTACATTCGGGTTTTAGGGTCATGATCAATATTTTTGACGAAGCAATTCATAAGTATACATAGTGATAGTCCACACAGCTTTGCTGATAGGGGTTGGGATTCATTTCGTCATCATCATCATCATCATATTTATTCATCAGGGGTACTTATAATTCAATGACAATTATCAAATTATATAATACTCGACATTGGCAACATTTATCAGCCGATTGCCAACTTATTAAAATAAAAATACTACCACTAAGATGACGAGCATTTTTTTTGGTATATTTCTAGGTTATGCTTATTGCATTGTACACTCGTCTATCACAAGAGTGTACCCACATTGATCGATGCGACGAACAGCCACGAACCGGTCGAAAAGCCTTTATGTCAATGAGATAAGATTCTAAACAGAGCTGCCCTAACGAAGTTCTCACTACACTTCCGACTATATATACGTACCTATAGAGATGGTGGGTATGTCGTTACATCACACAGTGCATACGATAAGTAATGACGCGTTATCAACATCCCATTCAGTCGAGATTAAGTCGTCACAGCACTTATCCGCTCTCGTTTTCTAATGTTTAATAAATGGGTGCCTTTATGCCTCATTCAGATGTTTTTTAAACACATTCCATGGAATGCGCGGGTTTTTTAATTATTTATAGTTTTTATTGTAGTATTATTTTGACGCGTTTATTTATTAATTAATATTGTTTTTTTTTATAAAGTACATATATTGTTTGCGAATTTTTTTTGGATGTAATGAGGAAGGAAGCAGTTTTTTTTTGTTTTTTTTTTTAAGTGGAATTCTTCTAGTATCCGGTGAACGTTTGGTATGTTTAGTTTTATCTTATTTAGTGAATAATATTTGAAGGGATGTGTGACGTGGTGGACTGGCCTGATGGCCTGAATCCCCCTCTCACTCAGGAGAGGGCCTTGCTCAACAGTGAGTCATGAATTGAATTATTAATCGGTACTACCAGTGCCTGTGACTTCGTTCGCGTGGACTTTAGTTTATTGTCTGTCCTGGGGGAACTCATTAAAATAAACCTATATGCTCATTTGTCATATCACTAAGCAGTTTCAATATTTTCTACCCAGTGATTCGGTGTATGTATTGAAAATAATGTCTCTACAGACGATCAAGTTAGTCCCAATGTGGATTTACGACGAGCTTTATCAATTAAAAAAAAAACCGGTACCGGTTTCCGGTACTTTGTGCGACAACGCTGATAATGAAGATGCAATTATCACGTTGAGTATTATTTCCGTAAAGTTATTCTCGTATGATCGTATCATATCATATTGATACCTACATGTGTATTTTTGTACGCAAGCTATATATATTTTTACATTAGCAGCGCAGAGCCCGCTATGGGAACTAGCGGGCTCTGCACTGCTAATAAGCTTGAACTTTAATTTCCTTTTAGTATCCATTTTTGGGGACAATTTTTACCATAGTAGTTTTGATGATCTTGACATAGCCTATCGCTATACTATGCTAAGTTTTAGTCAATGTTTTTAGCTATCCTGGGGAAACCCTATCATTTCCCAAAATATAAATAGTTACATTAAACTCCACTCATTGGATTACGAGATGCTAATCCATTTATTTCTAAGGAAAAAGTATCTTATACGATGACCTGGGTTATAAGCTATCACCATGGCAAGTTGCAACAAAATCCGTCCGCTACATTTCCCGGGATATGCGAAAAGACTAAGCTAAAAAATAAAATAAATATCATAAGAATCTTCACTCCTCAGATGACATCGAACCTGCACGGGCACGGGCACCAGATCTCGCAGCCTCCGACGCACCACCTGGACTCCACCGCGGTGCTCCCCACCAAGGAGAAGACCGTCCACGGCAAGGAGAAGACATTTAAAGTACGTGGTTGCATTCGATAAATTCCTTTATGCCCGAGTTCCATAGGTATGCTGCTTTTTGTCCAGCTCACCAACAGCCTACTTAGCCAAAATATTCGTACATTGTTCTCACATACGAATAACAATTTTCTGCCCAAAAATGTATGAGTTTCTTTTAAAAAAGAGCAACCATGGAGTTCCTTGCCCGTTCTTCCAGCTTATCTGGACCCCCTAAATTTGAAATATTCCATCGAACTTTTCATGAATATACACATTTTTATATTATATTTTGAAATATAGTTTATCATTAAATCATAATAGAAGTCTAACTGTATTTTAAATAAGAAACCATAATTACCAATTTAGACCGAAAACTGCAATGTAAATAAAAACTAGATACGTTCGAGCGCACTCGTCACTTGCACGCGTCGGGTATCACGCGGAGCGTTGCGTTGTGATCGCGCTATGCACGATACATTTCGCGTTAAAATAATAATTCTATAACCGATAACTTTGGACAAGAATTATTTCTATAATTTTATTATAGGTATTAAGTGTAACCTTTACCCAAAGTTTTCGTTACCATGCCCTTACACAGTGTATTAACTTCTTTCGCCAGGTGGTGGTTGGCAGGGAAGTGGGTGTGATGAAAACCCCCGTGATAGGCCCACACCCTTACAACGCGTTGGCCATCATTCATACTCAGCAGAGCAACACCTTCGATATGCTCAACTCAATGACTACCAGCGTTGTGAGTACAGACACAATATGTTACGCTTATCACATGTGTCATAGTTATTGACTATGGCACATATACATGGTGATTCAGAAATGGTATACTAACTTTGGAACCTGTGCTTTCGAGGCGAATTCGTGAAGTCGGAATTAGAAATGTCGATTTAAAAAAAATATTAATTGTTCCTATCACAATGACAATTGAGATTTTGTGTGAGCTTTTTTTTATGTAAATTGGCATATCGAATTTCTCACTATTGAATGATTATCCTAATGTTCATTATCTCTCCCTCTCTTCTTTACTCTCTCCTTGTCTTTTTGCATTTTTTTTTCTTGTGTATTCTTTTGTTTCTTATTTCTGGTGCGCTCTAATGTTAATTTTGTTCTGAAAATACTGTGTAATGCTATTGCAAATTGATTAAACTATTTTACATTTGTAGATTTATTATTATTACTGCTAATGATTTATAGACATTTAAACTAAATTCATTAATAGTCTACCACCGTATTATTAACTGCATACATGAATGTTGGTGATATGATCGGCAGCGATATGCTTATTATATATTAGATGGGTCATTACACTCCACCTTAACTCATTCCCGGCATAAACCTAAGAATAAATACATATAGGAAGGAAAATGAGGATGACGTAATATTCTTATTGTATCAACCAACTAGTCCGCTGACCCGAAGCTGCATGTTATCGATACCGGGCTGGATCTTGATATGAAAATGACGCGTATTCTCGTATTATCTGTAATGTGTTGATAGGTAGATTAAACTTAAATGCTTCTAGAATATGTGTATTGTTTGCACTCTTGGTCGGCTGGCTCTACTCAGTGGTACCAGTGTTTCGAAGCAAGCTTACCAACTAAGGGTTTTTAGCCCCAAATTTAGGGCGGAAATATACGCCTTCCAATGGGTTTAAAATGAAACCAACGCATCAATCTGACCAGAACAAGGGATGATAGACTAAATGCGTGGTGTAGTGTTTTGTATGTTGGCCTCTCAAGTTGCCCTAATGTATGTGCGCCTTCTGTTATCGTATAGGGCTTTATGCAACGAATTAAACTCAAACTCAAACATTTATTGCAAACTATGTGTTCATTGGTCTTACATTAGTTTTAGTACTTATGACATAGCGGCCTTCTTCAAGCATTGCAATGTTGAGGGGCTAGTTCTATCTACTAAACACGATTCTTAAATACTAGGTACAGGTACATGTCAAAAGAGTTGTTTTTTTTATTATTTATTATCCTGTACATGTTAAATTTATTCGAATATTCGTCAAGTATGTTTGTTCCACAAACACAAATATGTTTTTTGTTTAATGGCAACCCAAGGTGGGCAGTCACTGTTCAACCCTGCGCACAGTTCGCACGCTTAGAATTTACTTATTTATTTTTATTACCTAATACAGTCCGCTCGAAATTATCTATGTGTGTTTCATTTAAATTGGACCAGCGCGCACATAGTTTTTGGTCCTTAGCTCGCGAAAAGTGATAAATAAGTGTATTTTTCATATTGACTTTGTCGGCGGGCGGACTGTTGCGCGAGTGACTCAATTAAAAAACCGCGGCGTTCTATAAACATTGCGGCAGGAGCAAGCGCAGCGTCTATAACGTTGTTGCTGTGGAGGTTTTCGTCGGCATTGCTGAGCTACTCCGTGCTCCGAGTTTAATTTCAAGCATCATTTTTGCAAGAAGATGGCGGCCAGCGTTCTATAACGTGGCTGTCGAAGACGATGTGCTATATCACGTTGTTGTTGCGGGGAATTTTGGCATCTGCATTGCTGTGCCACTCCGTTTCTTCTCAAGCTTTCAAGAAGAAAATCTGAATCCTTTTCATAATCACATTGTGATAAAAATTGTAATTTCATTCGCCATTTCGCCATACCTACATTTATACCTGTGCCAGAAAGGGACAGATACCCTTTCATCGCTTGGTGCGTGAGTGGGAGCGAGACGCCAACCAGGACAGCGCGACTGCGGTTTAGTGCATATTGCCAGTGCACACTTGGAACGCCTTCGTCTACTTCGGGCATCACAACAACCATCGACCAAGTCGGCATCGCTTCGGGTGGCATTCGTCTTCCTTTAGTATCGTTTCCGAACTTGTTCTCTTATTGTTCTGTGTTTCGGGATTATTTGTTTCCGGAAAAAAATAAATTCGCCATTTTGTTGCGGCGCACGAGTTATTTGTACGCGTCGTATAATAAGTTTAATATTTTGGTGTAAATTGTAATTTAATTATTTAAAAATACGATTGTTTAAAGTAATTTATAGTCATTTAAGCTATTTAATTTATAGTCGTTTAAAAAATGAGCACCAAAGATTTGGCAAGGCTGGTCGCAGCACGAGGCCAGACCAAGGCTTCAATAAGCAAAATAAAATCATTCACAAAAGATGATGAAAATATTAAGTGTGCTACCATAGATTCTCTTATTGTTAAAAAGAACAGGTTAGTAGAGTGTTTCAAAACATATTCAGAATTAAACATCGACATAATTGTGATTGATCAGTCGGATAGTGAAAACTTTGATTTAATTGAGGAAAATTACATGTATTGTTTAAGCGAGCTGAACCGGCACATTCGAGAGAGGTCGGGCAGTGTCGCAGCGGAGCACTCTTTACCCAAGATGGGTGAGGAGGTGCCGAAAGGATTTAGGGGCTTACCCAACTTAACTATACCTAAATTTAATGGTCAGGTAGGTGACTACTACAATTTTATAGAAATTTTCAATAGTGTTGTTCATAAAAACACATCGTTAAACGATTGTGAAAAGTTTTATTATTTAAAGTCATTAGTAGAGGGTGAAGCACGTTCTATTATTTTGCATTTGGGTCTCACATCAGACAATTATACACAAGCACTTGAGCTTTTAAAAGAGAGGTATGATGATAAGCCTAAAATTATAAATTTTCATGTCTCTGCACTATTAGATTTAAGTCCAATAAGCAAATGTACAGCGGCATCGCTTAGACAATTAGTTTCACAATTGAAACAGCATATTGGAGCTCTAAAAAACCTCAATGTTCCTGTGGAGCATTGGGACCATATTTTAATGACCATTTTGCAGCGTAAGCTAGATACCTACACGCTGAAAGGCTACTTTGTAGATACACAAGGTCAAACACAGACACTAAATACACTTTTAAAATTTATAGATCAGCGGGCAGCTGCACTTGAATCAGCCTACACAGATCTTCAGGCGAGGAGTACTAGGAGTAATGTGAAGTGTCTAGCGGTAACTCATTCATCCTCGGCCTCGTGTAAGTTTTGCAAGAAAAGTTGTAACAAATTATATCTATGCCCGCAGTTCAAACTTGCTAATGGTTCTGATCGACTTAAGTTTGTAAAACAGAACAATTTATGTAAACTTTGTTTAAATAGTCATAAAGGACTCTGCAATTTTCAATTTAAGTGTTCGACATGTAAGTCGAGGCACAATAGCCTGCTGCATGATGCTATATCATCAGATACCCATGTATCAAATGCAGTTACAGGTATTACAGAGCAGGTCAATGATTCGGTTGTTTTACTGGCAAGAAATGGTGACAATGTTTTACTGCCTACTATTAAAGTAAAATTATTTAAAAAAGACGGTTCAACTATGTGTGTCCGCGCCTTATTAGACTCTGGTAGTCAAGTTTCATTTATTTTGTCAGAAACTGCTGACACAATTAATTGTAATTTACACCCTGTAGACACTATTATACAGGGAGTGGGTGATGGCAGGCAAAAAATTGCTTATAATGCTGAATTTAATATGTCTTCTTTGGATGACAATTTTAAAATTATTGTCAATTGTTGCATAGTCAATGACATTACTTGCAACTTACCACAATTTAAGGTGGACTTACAAAGTTTAAATATACCTACTTATGTTAGGTTAGCCGATGAAGATTTCTATAAATCTCAAAGAATAAGCTTGCTTTTAGGCTGTGATATATTTTTCCAACTATTATTGCGTGAACAAATTCCACTTTCAATGCCGGGGAGCTTATGCTTACAAAACACTCGCTTTGGTTATGTTGTGGCTGGGGTCGCTCATGGCTCAGCAGCTTCCAAGAGAGAGATTACTGGCTTTTCAGGTCATGCACGTCTTAATAGTGGTATTCAATCTAATAATGTTAAAAGTCTTGAAAAATTAAATAAAAATATTGAGAAGTTTTGGGAATGTGAAAAGGTGCCAGAGCTGTACTCTGAAGCAAGTTCTGAACAACTACTTGCTGAAGAGAATTTCCAAGCTACTGTCACACTTAAAAATAACAAGTTTCAAGTAGACTTACCTTTCAAACAAGACTTACAAAAACTTAAGCTGGGTGACTCTTTTTCATGTGCACTTCAGCGATTTGTAAATTTAGAAAGGAGGCTTAAAAAAGACTTACCTATGTATGAAGCCTATAAACAATTTATTTTAGAGTACATTTCATTAGGACATGCACAATATATAGATATATCAAGTTTAGACTTGTCCAAAGAATTGTATTATTTTTTACCACACCATTGTGTGATTAATGATAGTAGTAAAACCACTAGATTAAGAGTTGTCTTTGATGGCTCAATGAAGACCAAGAATGGTATCTCGCTCAATGATGTGTTGCTTAATGGAACTTTAATGCAAAATGATTTGTTTAGCATCCTACTTTTATTCAGGCTTTATAAGTTTGTGCTTATCGCTGATATTCAGAAAATGTTTCGAGCTATAATGCTTAATCCTTCACACTGTAAGTTCCAGAACATTCTTTGGAGAAATGATCCTGAGGACAGTATACAATGTGTACAACTTCAAACGGTAACTTATGGTTTAAAAAGTTCCACATACTTAGCTACAAGATGTTTGCATGAGCTTGCTCACAGATACAAGGAGCAATATCCACTTGCTTCTCAAGCTTTACTAAACAATACTTATGTTGATGATGTAAATATAGGGGCTAATGATATTTCCGAATTATTATCAATTAAAACTCAATTAATTGAACTATTAGCTCTAGGAAACTTTAAGCTTCACAAATGGTGTTCCAATGAACACACTTTATTACATGATATTCCCATAGAACATCAAAACTTAAAGGAAATTGATATCTGTAAAAATAATGTTACAATTAAAACTTTAGGAATTTCATATAATGTACAACAGGATATTTTTATTGTTAAATGCCCTGAGCATCAGGTATCAGAGTCTTATTCAAAAAGAGATTTATTAAGTTTCATAAGTAAGCTATTTGACCCACTTGGATTAGTTGGTCCTATTTTAGTCAATGCTAAAATCTTAATGCAACTAGCTTGGTTATCAAATATCAGCTGGGATGCACCTTTACCCATAGAATTAAACGAGAAGTTCAGGCAGTTTGTTATTAATTTGCAACATATGTCAGGCATTCGTGTTAATAGAAATATTAAAACAGATATGGTTCAATCAATTGAATTAATTGGTTTCTCTGATGCTTCCAATTATGCATATGGATGTTGCTTATACATAAGAACTATAGATAGTCAGGGTAATGTAAAGGTTGATCTATTGTGTTCAAAGTCTCGAATCAATCCAATTAAGAAATTAACTATACCACGACTTGAACTCAATGGTGCCTTATTATTGGCTACCTTGACAAGAAAGGTGGTAGATAATTTTAAGGATAAATTTCATATTAATACATACTTATATGTAGACTCCATGATAGTACTTTCTTGGCTAAAAACAGCACCTATCAAGTTAAATAGATATGTCGCAAATAGGGTGACCAAGATTTTAGAAATTAGTGAGAATGTTTCATGGCATTATGTCAATTCAAGTGAAAATCCTGCTGATTGTTTGTCAAGAGGTGTGGAGCCTCATTTGTTACAGGACAATGAGTTATGGTGGCATGGTCCACAGAATATGCATTCCAAGAATTATAATCATACTTCTAATTTTAGTTTGTTAGAAACTATCCCTGAAACTAAAATCACTGCCACAGTTTATCAATATAAACAGCAGTTAACTATTTTTGAAAAATATTCTAATATTAGTAAGCTTCAAAGAGTAATAGGTTATATCTATAGATTCATAAATAATTGTAAATTACCTTCTCATGATAGAAAAAAGAGTTCATATTTAAATGCCAAGGAGTTAGATTATTCATTAAAAATTATTATTAGAAATGAACAGCGTCAACACTTATCAAAAGAAATTAATTGTTTGTTGACTGATATTCCCATTAAGTCTAATTTAATTCATTTGAATCCCTTTCTTGATGGCTTAGGTTTGCTTCGTGTTGGTGGTAGATTGCAAAATTTCAACCTGTCTTATGAACAGATGCACCCCATCATATTGCCAAAACATTCATTTATAACTAATGCAATTATAGAAAGGGAACATAAAGCTTTATTACATGCCGGGCAAAAGTTAGTATTGTCCAATTTAAACCAAAGGTTTCATGTCATTAATGGCAGAAGAGAAGTCAGTAATGTACTACACAAGTGTATTGTTTGTTTTAAACTCAAGGCCAAGGCTTCTGAGCAATTGATGGGTTCTCTACCTGCTGGGAGAGTGACTCCAGCCAGAGCATTTGAGCGAGTAGGTATTGACTATGGTGGTCCATTTTCTATAAAAATGCACCGTGTCAGAAATCCTATTATATTAAAATCATACATAGTATTATTTGTTTGTTTCTTAACTAAAGCAGTACACATTGAATTAGTAACAGATTTAACTACAGAAAGTTTTTTGAATTGCTTAAAAAGATTTATATCACGTCGCAATAAGCCTTGTGAGATACATTGTGATAATGCCAGTAACTTTAGAGGGGCACGCAATGTATTAAAAGAATTATACCTATTACAGTCTGGTAAAGATCATCAAAATCAGGTATACAACTTTGCGGCTGAGCAGGGTATTGAGTTCAAATTCATACCCAGTTATTCACCAGTATTTGGAGGTCTCTGGGAGGCAGGAATTAAGAGTGTAAAGTACCATATAAAAAGAGTGGTAGGAGATATTGTTATGACATATGAAGAGTTTAATACTGTCTTAATCCAAATAGAAGGTATATTAAATTCAAGGCCTTTAACTGCCTTGTCCACTTCTGACTCAACAGATTATTCGTATTTAACCCCGGGTCATTTCTTAACAGGCAAACCATTGTCATCATATCCTGAACCTGACCTAACAGATGTACCAAGTAATCGCTTATCATTTTGGAAAAAATGTACCAAAATAGTGCAAGGCTTCTGGAAGCAGTGGCATAAGCAGTATTTAGTTACATTACAAAACAGGCCCAAGTGGCATAAGCAATGTTTAAATATAAAGGAAGGATCTCTTGTCCTAGTACGCGATCAGAACATTCCTTCTCTGCGCTGGCCAATGGCTAGGGTGATTAAAGTTTATCCAGGCAAGGATAGCAAGGTCAGGGCGGTAGATATAAAAACCAGTAATGGCTTTATAATGAGAACGAGCATAGGTAAAATTTGTTTACTGCCTGTGGAGTAAAGTCCCTACAAGGTAGGTACTGTAGTATGATGCATACCTATGCATAGTTATTACATAATAGCAGGAGGTCGAGGATGATCGGTTATAAATTGATATGGTCATTGGAGCATGATCCCAGTGTCAATATATTGTGATTGATTAGTGTTCAAACACACAGAATTACTTGTTATTTTTTATGTTTTATTTCTTCAGAAAGAAGTTTCCTTTGTTATTTTATTTAATTACTAAGCATTAAGTTTTCTATGTCTTATCAGACAAGTTATGTGTTTCTATTAGGAGTATAGATTTTTATTTTGATTTATATTAATTAATAGTTAGATACATTAAGCTACCTACTTGTTTAAGAAGGACTCATTATTTCTCTAAACTTATGTTTTAATTTCTCTACCTATTTAATTGTGTGAATAGTACTTATATAGTTTGTAAGTGAGTAAACAACAGACTGTAAGTGTTATAATTAAAATTCATAACATTAAGTTAAATTTAAACCTTTGTGATAATTAAGTCAAGCATATAACTGTTTAGCTATAAACAATATTAAGCCCCAGGGTCGGTTGCCACAATATGTAGTTGTAATTGTAGTTGTAGGTAATTGTAATTAATATGTAATTGTGTTTCTCAAAGAAAAAAGATAATCATTTTGAATTCCTTTATTTGTATTTGCATACCTAGATAGTAACATGTATAGATGTGCCACTGATGTATCATAGATTAGTTATGAATAGATTTGACACTTTTTGTAAACAAGGAAAAGGTAGTTCATAAATTTGTTTTCTGTTTCCCCAGCATGTTTGTTCCACAAACACAAATATGTTTTTTGTTTAATGGCAACCCAAGGTGGGCAGTCACTGTTCAACCCTGCGCACAGTTCGCACGCTTAGAATTTACTTATTTATTTTTATTACCTAATACAGTCCGCTCGAAATTATCTATGTGTGTTTCATTTAAATTGGACCAGCGCGCACAAAGTACATGATTTTGCTTTAGGCCTTTTAGGGGGTTTTAGGGGGTATAAGTTTTGAGGAGTTCGCTACCCTGTTTAGGACTTAGAGTGCTGTAGACGTAATCAGGATTAATGCAATTCTGACATCCATTCTGGTAACCAGGCGAGTCAGCCGGTCGTCGGCGTGGGCGGGTACCACCGGCGCAGCTCGGGCCAGGGCGCGCTGTGCGACCCCGAGCTGGACGATAGCGGCAACAAGCTCGTCGCGAGGCTCGAAGATGACGCCTTCATCTCAGAACAGGACCTGGTCAGTATACCATCCAACTATCAGCCGGAGGACGTGTACTGCTCGACATAGCAGCTCATTTTAATTTCCTTCGCCATAACAGGCCACTTAATGTCCTTTGCCATAGCAGCCCACTTAATTTCCTTCGCTATCGTAGTCCACTTAATGACCTTCGCCATAGCAAGCCACTTAATGTCCTTTGCTATAGCAGCCCACTTAATTTCCTTCGCCATCGTAGCCCACTTAATGACCTTCGCCATAGCAGGCCACTTAATGTTCTCCGCCATATCAGCCCACTTAATGTCCTTTGCCTAAGGCGCCCACTTAATGGCCTTCGACATACGTAGAATAATCATTATAGCACCAAATATATAAAAAAAAACTTTAAATATTAAATTCTACTTGGTATAATTTTAGGAAGAAAACATAGAAGCAACACTGAAACGAACCGATGTCGACAAAGATCGCCCGCAGCAGCCCGAGAACGGTAAATAATCTAACATTTTATATATTTAAATTGCATTTACACCTATCCTATTGGGTGTGTACATACTAGCCGCGCAACGTCGTGAAGTTGGCCTGGGAAAATACTTCGCGCGGGCTAACAGAATGCAAATACTAGATTTCATAGCTTGGAGAGCGTTTGTTTCGGGAGTGCTGTCATTTGTCTCGCTTCTGCCCTCGCCCGGCGTTTACCGTATCCAACCTAGCGCGGTTGCGTGGTTGGTCTAGACAGCGCTGTATCCACGTTTCTTTAAGGCGCTCGTAAACGGGCTAGTTTTGTAGCAATATCTAACTGCGATTGTAGAGCCGTCTTTATCGCGTAGCACTTGCCACAATCAATGCTAAATATTTTGCGTAATAACATTGTGTTAAGAGAGAATCGCTGGCAACATTGCAAAGCCATAGTACTCGGCAATATTGCCGATTGTTATAGCCTGTTTACTTGCACTTTAACGTAGCTACAATGAAGACCGTCCGAGTGGCTCTAAAACCTGCTCTAATGAATTTCCTTTCCAATTGTTTGTAGGAATAGTATTCGACACGGAGATATATGAGCTGCAGAAGCTCGAGCAGAAGGATAAGCTCGAGAAGGAGGACAAGGAGGATGAGGAGGAGCCGATTGGAGTGTCACCTTGCGGCAGGTACGAGTCACGCCAGAACGGCTGAACGGATCTGGATGAAATATGGCACAGAGATAGATTATAGTCTGGAATAGCACATAGGCTACTTTTTATCCCGGTAAAATGTATGGTTCCCGTGGGATAGTCGTGTTTTAATTTTTCATAGAGAAATGGATCGACATGATATTTTGCATAGGTAGTGGTAGTTTAGGGGACAGAAAATCACATAGGGACATATTTTATAATGGTGGGTAACACCGCGGGGCGTAGCTAATATATAATATATCGCTGGACGAATACACCAACCGTACGGTCCCAAATCTATAATGGCCCGGGATATTTGTATCCAAGCTCTTCGCTCAAAGTTTGCCCCTAAGTGTTCATCACACAATGTTTTGCCCCTACCCTGGATTCGAACTCATGAGTCATGAGTGATCATGATCCATGACCTCGACAGAAATCAGGGTCGCTGGAATGTAACTACAAAAAGACCAGAACTAGCATTTTGGGGGTAAAATAGTTGCCTTCTCTCGGCAGGTTCTTTAAGTACGACAAAGAGGTGGGGCGGGGTTCGTTCAAGACTGTCTACCACGGGCTGGACACGCAGACCGGCGTCGCTGTGGCCTGGTGCGAGCTTTTGGTAAGTGTCAAGGGGGGAGGCACTGACACTCGACACTTATGTCGCTAGGCTTGAGCGACAGAAACACGTTACCAGCAGTTCTGTGTCGCGTCAGAATCAGATCAGAATCAGAATAATTTTTATTCACCTAGACCATTAAGTACAGTACTTATGAATCGTCAAAAGTTACAAAATACTATGGTACTACTTTACCACCTGTGTATGTTAACAAGATTGTCATCTTGATAGTCCATTACTCCCAATGGAAGTGATATTTCAGACGTCCATTGAGTCAAATATTTTTTTGTGCCGACGTTATTTTAAACTTTGATTATAAAGGACTTGATTACCTATACTAATATTTTCAAGAGGTGTGATATTTGTGAGTTTGGATGTAGAAGGTATTGTTTAGAGTTACCGATCTGATTTTAAAAATCTTCACCAATAGGAAGCAACATATTCCTTGAATACCGCATGCGGATGTAATTGGTAATAATCCTGTAACTTTTATCACAATTTCAGGAGAAAAAGCTGAATAAGACGGAGCGTCTCCGGTTCCGGGAGGAAGCGGATATGCTGAAGAAGCTGCAGCATCCCAACATCGTGCGATTCTACAACTACTGGGAGGGCACCGTCGCCAAGAAGAAGAACATCGTGCTCATCACTGAGCTCATGCTGTCGGGGACCTTGAAAGCGTAAGTTGATACCCACCGACACCAATAAAGGTCGTAAACCTTTATACACCGTGACCAAGAAAGGATGTACATTTTTGGCCCTTTTAATGTCCCACTGTAAAACACGGGCCTTGCTTCAATGTAAGGGCGATCTAGGCTATAGTCCACCATGCTGGCCCAGTGCTGGTTGGCGATCTTCACACGTCTTTCGACGGGTTCTCTCAGACATGCAGGTTCCAGTGGAAATCACGGTTGAACATTAAGTTCGCTCATTACCATGGCGGCCATGTTACCAACGTGGCTATCGCTGCTTGTTTTGAAGGAGTAAAACTATTTTCTTTAAATCGTCTGCACGTAGGACGGTTTTTTTTTTAAATTTATGATGTCATAAGTGCCTGTGCCTAACTAATATGTAAGTCTCAGCGTTAAACACGATTCAATCTGCAAGTGTTAAGCCTCGAATCAAGGCAGTGTCACGCCGTTTGGCCTAACAATGAGTATTGATGTTGTCCGCAGATATCTTCGTAGGTTCAAGCGCATAAATCCCAAGGTGCTCAAGTCGTGGTGCCGGCAGATCCTCAAGGGGCTGAACTTCCTGCACTCGCGCACGCCGCCCATCATCCACCGCGACCTCAAGTGCGACAACATCTTCATCACCGGCACCACCGGCAGCGTCAAGATCGGAGACCTTGGACTGGCCACGTTGAAGAACAGGAGCTTCGCTAAATCGGTTATAGGTAACGTATTCTTTTTTTATTAGCACCCTGCTTTCTGAAATGAGGACTTCGGTTTCGAATTTCGGCAGGTGTAAACTTTTTGTGATGAATGTTTGTACCAGAGTCATGGACTTATATTTATACAGATGAATCAGCCAGGATATACTTTGAGACAGCGCTTTTTTTACCGCAATTGTAAATGAAATGAAATCTATTTATTCGTTAGAGATAAGGTTTGGTTTACATAAAGAAGTTAAATAAATTAATGGTACAGCATATCTCGCCTGCAGTAGGCATGCGAATATTGAATAAATTAAGATGAATATGCGGTTCACGACCACTTAGTGGCCAATTATTATAAACTGGCATATTCACCCTAGTTGAGATATAATATAACCATTATTTGAAGACAGTGTTTCGATACGTCGATTTGAAAATAAATTGCCCTCCATAATGACAATCGTGATTTTTTTATTTTTTCTGACTGATATTCTGACTTCACATAATGATTACATAGTCGCTAAAGAAGCTGGGGTTCCGCGCTCAGTATACCGTTTCTATATAATTCTGTATTTATATATGTACCGGTACTCGTAATACTAGCGATGCTCAGTTTGGGACGGTATAGCCAGTGTGTATTGGCGATATTGATTAGTGAAGTTGTGAACGCCCCCTCCCCCCTCCCCCCAGGCACGCCCGAGTTCATGGCGCCGGAGATGTACGAGGAGCACTACGACGAGTCGGTGGACGTGTACGCGTTCGGCATGTGCATGCTGGAGATGGCCACCGGCGAGTACCCCTACAGCGAGTGCAGCGGGCCCGCGCAGATCTACAAGAAGGTCGTCTCGGTCAGTGCAAACCATACTTTATATGTCATACTATAAGGTTCGTTTTATGTTTGTCATGTCATCACACGGAATCCTACCGGCTCCCAGTTTAAAAAAAATATGATATATGTAGATTTAGCCGTAAA
This sequence comes from Pheosia tremula, assembly GCA_905333125.1. Lineage (NCBI taxonomy): Eukaryota > Metazoa > Arthropoda > Insecta > Lepidoptera > Notodontidae > Pheosia > Pheosia tremula. Next base: position 1,301,952 of record HG995420.1, read on the forward strand.
GGGAAGGCGCCAGGCGGGCGGTATGCCCCGACGGTTATTGTCGGGATCTTGTATATATGTTGCGTGCGCCGCAAACTCTCATAGCGCGAGTCAGGATTGTATGGAGAATTGTCAGTTGTTCTGAATGTCGTCTGCTGCGCCATCTGTGTAGCTTGTGGCGCGGTCGAAGAGGTCGCTACATATACTTGTATAAGGAATAAACTAGTTTAGATTTTTTTGAGACCTGAGCTATTCTGATGCAAATTTCCGTCAGAATCCTTCCAGTAATTTTGTTATGATGCACGTTCAGCCTGATAGACGTATGAACAGAGTAATTAAAGTTTAAAAATAGAAAACAAACCATGTCATCACGTTATGCCCATTAGGGTTCGAGTTGCAGACCAAAAAACGCTACGTCAAAATCTAGCTACCTACTTGTGGTTCCCGGTTAGAACATTGTCATGGCCAGTCTTTTTGTAAATACCATAAAAGGCGGCTAAATGTTGCAACTTGTGTACAGGGTGTGAAGCCGCAGAGCTTGGAGAAGGTGACCATTCCTGAGGTGAGGGACATCATCGAGTCGTGCATCCGGCCGGAAAAGGCGGATAGGTAGGTACTAGTTACTTTTCATATTCACGTTAGTTCACGAAGGGGTAGCCAGAGGTGATATGCAGGGCACCCACAATGCGCTGATGGTATTTGGTCCCAATGCAACATTGTCAATACACCGGGAAAGCTCCTCATGTTGAGGAGGAGGAGCCATAGTCCACCACGCTGGCCCAGTGCGGTTTGGTGACCTACATACGACTTTCGAAAGCCGTGCAGGTTTTTAACAATTATTGTCTTGAAAACATGCACACGAATTAGCATCAAAATATTGCCAGACGAACATATCAACTATAAAGTCCCACACTAAGCAACACTCGTATTGTGGGTACCGTACAATGGACTGGGGGCGAACCCAGTATATAATACTTATATAGATATTAAACATCCATGACTCGGGTATAAACATTCGTGCTCATCACACAAAGTTTATCCCTACCGGGAATTAAACCCTGGTGCCGCAGCGCATGAGGCAGGGTCAGGGCCCAGCTTTTACCAGCAAGTACCGGTGGTGATTATATTGCCCATTCCTTATCATTGTTTGTTCTCTGACAAGGCCAGAGGTGAAGGACCTGCTGAACCACGAGTTCTTCGGCGAGGACATCGGCCTGCGGCTGGAGATCGTGGGCCGCGACCTGGTCACCTCCTCCGACATCACAAAGATACAGTTCCGGCTCAAGATCATCGATCCCAAGAAACGGTGAGCCATGGGTACCAAGACCATTCATACACCAATGGGGGGAGGGGGGGGACCCGCAGAACTGATGACCGTTGGGGCAGAAAGGTTCTAGAATGCCAACCACGAACCGGAAGACGTAGTGTAGGACGGTCCCCCACAAGGTGGACCGATGATATCGCGCGTAGCAGGGAGCCGTTGGATGCGAGTGGCGGAGGACCGTGATGTGTGGAAGTCATTGGGGGAGGCCTATGTCTGGCGGTGGACTTCTTTTGGCTGATAGAGATAGAGTACAGTGAATGTGTTCGTCTGGCCATAATACTATTTTTTTTCGTCCAGATCGTACACTCATAAAGAAAACGAAGCGATCCAGTTCGAGTTCGACGTGGAGAACGACGACTGCGAGGAGGTGGCCAATGACATGGCCAAGGCGGGCCTCATCATGGAGGAGGACGCCAGGATCGTGTTCAAGCTGCTCAAGTCGCAGGTCATCAGCCTCAACAGGTCAGTGCCGTGCTCCACGCACCAGCCAGGCCCGTGTCCAAGGAGGCCACCTATCACGGTCCTCCACCGTTCGTATCCACTGGCTCTCTATGACATTACTCCATTTTGCGGTTGGATGATCAATATATATGTGTTGCCGGCCTGATCAGCGCAGTGGTAGTGACTCTGATTTCTGCGCCGAGGGTCCCGGGTTCGAATCCTGGTAGGGACACAAGCTTTGTGTGATGAGCACGAATGTGTGTACCCGAGTCATGGATGTTTAATATGTATATAAGTATTATATACTGAGTTCGCCCTCAGTCCATTGTACGGTACCCGTAACACAAGCGTTAAGCTTAAAGTGGGACCGTATAGTTGGTGTGTTCGTATGGCGATATTTATTTATGTATATAAGTACCAGCTGCGCCCCGCGGTGTTACCCGCGATTAAAAAGGTATTTTCGCAAATGCACGGTTCCTATATGCTATCCCATAGGAACCGTGCATTTTTCCGGGATAAAAATTAGCCTATGTCATTTTCTAACCCCCTAAACTACCACTACCTATGCAAAAAATCGTGTCGATCCTTTGCTCTATGAAAAATTAAAACAAATCTATCCCACGGGAACCATACATTTTACCGGGATAAAAAGTAGTCTATGTGCTATTCCAAACTATAATCTATCCCTGTGCGAAATTTCATCCAGATCCGTTCAGCCGTTCTGGCGTGATTGAGTAACAAACATCCATCCATCCAAACTTTCACATTTATAATATTAGTGGGATTATGTACTAGGTTCGCACCCAGTCCATTGTGCGGTTCTCATAATACAAGCGTTGCTTAGTGTGGGACATTATCATTCTTATTCCTTTAGGTTAGAATAGATTATAGATAGCTTTAGAAAGTCTAGAGTTATACTTATCCAACCCGATGAGATATATATTATCACAAATCAATTACTGCGTGAACTACTTTTATCACTGTCTGATAATGCTGACGTATCTTTTAATTCTAATTTGGCGAATCTCCAAAATGTGTTCTATTACGAGTTCGCGTTATATATTTGATTAGATTAGTATTTTACTCACAAATTCTTGTAATGTGTTCATTATTTGAACAACTTTCTTTGAATAAAGTCAAACTTTTCGCGCTACTTGAATAGGCGCCGGCAAAGTTGTATGGAGTTTCATTGCCGGTGGCTTGCATTAACTTGTAAGTATATACTTAGAGTTAGAACTTTTTGACCAGCTGCTAAAGTCTGGCTAGCCGTTGCTACATTGTTCTCACATACCCATAACAATGTACTGCTCAAAACTAAAGAGCAATTATGGTGTTTCTTAACCCGTTCTTCTCCATAGACATACGGAACGGGTGGTAAAGTTGTAGTTTAGCATTTTGTAACGTCACAATTTTGACGATTCATAAGTACTGGACATGAATCAAAATATTCTGATTCTGATTCTGGTGAGTTTTAGCCACCAACTTTTTATCTTTTTTTTTTTAAATTACATTATAGGCAAGTATTTGATCTCTATCTCCCCTGATGGTAAGTGATGATGAGATCTACGATGGAGCATACTTGCCTAGGTAGGAAGGCGGCAGTAGATCGAGACTCTAAATGCACTAGGCACATGCAGCGCAGCTGATCTGACCCGCCATCCATGAATGGCAACACCGAACATCATGCCGGAACACGGCTAGGCCGCTTGGCGACATGGCTTTGTTCAGTGGGTGGTGACTAGCCACGGCCGAAGCCTACCACCAGTAGAGTTGTCACCTAGTTGGCACCACCCAGGGTCACGTGTAGGGTATCTCGAGGGTATTTAATTCTCCTACGGACGAAGGTGACTCGACCCCAAATATACCCCTATCGATTAAAATTTAATACCTCTTGCTGATGCTTCCTTATTTTTTCGAACATTCATTGTACGCTTTGACCGATACAGTTTTGGGAACTAAGACGGTTATAGATGAGGCGGAGACACAGACGTGTCGTGACGTGACATGACGTTAAGAGCCGTTACCAATGGCACGGTGTGATTGAACGCTATCATCCGGCGACATCGCGAGCCGACGGGCTGCGTGCGGCGATGTGCATGCAACACGGCGACCTTCGACGTAGACATGTCGTGACCCACATTCCAACTGTTTGCTCGCGTGTCTTGCACGTCTCGTGTATGTAAATATTATTATTTTATTATCATAGTGCGTCGGTTGCGAGCGCCGTCATGAGGTAATGGGTTCGATTTCTGCATCGTGCAGTGTTCTTTTTCTCCTCGGTCACACGCGGGATATCCAAAAGCTCAAAATTGCAAAATTCACTGGCTAGATTTTTGAAGTCGAGTCAAATAATTTATTTCGTATAGGCCTACGGGGGCACTTACAAATTGTCATTTACACATTTTTTTTTCTTAACTCTACAACCGTATCGGAATACGACCTTAATTGAGTAGATCCGGCGAAAAAGTCAGCGTGCTTGTAATTTTTTAATATTTTTTTTAAATATAAATTAAAAATTTAAATATATTGGGTATGGCGAGAGATATTATAAGATTAAAATGTTAAATATAATTTATCCCGGAAAATGGCAGCGTTCGTCGGAGTAGTCATAATAACTAACTCAGAACTTATTGGGAGCATATTACTGCATCTGAGTATGATGATAGCACACCGAGTAAACGTATCCCGGGAAATGAAAGAGTTCTCCTTGTATAATACATAAACTAAATTCTACTCGAGTAAAACCGCGGGCACTGTTAGTCTCATAAAACTAACTAGAAAAATATCCCACTAAAAGCGATAAATCTTATATCTAGAATAAACATGCGCTACGCATTTTACGTAACCATTACGCTACGCATTTTACGGAAACATTTCTAAGTCATAAATTAAAACAACGAAAAGCGTAATAATTTGATATCCGACGATTATCAGCTAAAATGAACACCAACAACCCAATAAGATTTTTTCTTGAGGTGTCCTATTGGCACTGTTAGTAGTGGCCTTCCTTTATTCGGTCACGGGTTTGGTTCCTGGTGCGGGCAAACTTACGATGAGCATGTTTGTTTGTACTCGAGACATTAATGTTTTATTATAAGTAATTATATACTCCATGGTTTTAGACCGTATATTTAATGTTTGTATGGCGACATTATTATCATGTACATATACACTATGGAATAAAAAAAAATTATCGTACCATTGCAAGACCTCAAGACACAGTGAGCTCTTTCTGCGTAGATCGGACCGCAAGTAACAACTAAATATGAGGGTACCCCCATCAAACTATGACACTAGGACGTCAACCACCTCAGTCCTCCCGTGACCATGGTTGCTGCAAAGCAGCCGACACGTCGGGAACGTAAAATTTAAAAAAAAAAAAACCGCGATAAAATCCTTAAGATTAGTTTTATTTCAATGTGTAGTATTCGCGTAAATATAAGAAATCAATATATACACTATGGTTTAGGAAGGGTATACTATCCTTTGAACCTGTGCGCTTCATTAGCGCATTTCTAATTCTTGGGTGTAGATAGAAAATCGATAAGTCAATAAAAAAAATCATAAAAATGCTAATTGCCATTTTGTTGGAACAATATTTATTTTTTTAAATCAACATTTGGAAATTCTGACTTTACATGATGGTTACAAATGCGCTTCAGGAGCGCAGGCTTAAAGGTTAGCATGCCCTTTCTGAATCAGCCGGTATAGTCAATTGGCATTGAATACTAACAGTTGGATTAGGAGACATCGTTCGGTACGGACGAACGCGCGCCAGCCACGCGAATCAATCTGTATATACTACAAGGTATTACCTGCGTTTTTTCGGTATGCTACTTAATTTGGTCGAGCAAATTTTGGGTTATCTTCAAACTTACTCACTTTAGCATTTTTAATATCAGTAAGCATAACATTATAATTTCGGTAAGCATAACATTATAATTTCGGTAAGCATAACATTATAATTTCGGCAAGCATAACATTATAATATTTGTAAGCATTACATTGCAATGATCTAAATTACAGTTTATTCATTAAACCGCGTGGCTAGCTCTCACATAACAGTGGCGTATAATTCGTATGCTTATTTGCTACGGATGATTGCGAGCGATTAATTGCTCTGACGCAATCATAAATGCATATGCGGTGTACACTCGTCGACACACACGTTACAAGTATATTATAAGACCGTATAAAATATCATCATTTCCACCTATTTTCTGGAATCCGCGTTTAATATCCTTTAATTCATCCCCGTATGTCAAATTATTATTAAAAACCCCATTGGCGCGTCCATCAACAAAAAAAGTTTAAATCTAACAGAAAAATGAAATAAAATCTAATAATAAGCATGTGCTATGTTAAATCAATGTTACTGCGGGTGGAGCCCGAGAGCAGAAGCTAGTGAGCCAACACATGAATACAAACAAACATGTATATTTTGTATGTATTTCATGTTTTATCTACATATATTTATTAAGCCTAAAATGATATATATAAAGAGATAAGGCTAGGAGGACACCTGAGCTAGACAAACATGATAAAAGGTCACCTTTGTATGTAGCTATCATGTCATTATATCATGTACATTCACAATCTGCACGGCGCGGCGTTGCGAAAACTCATTATCAACTTGATAATTTGGTGAAAGTTATCATTCAGTCAGCGAAGGCATATAACTCGGTGGAGAATTGTCAGTCTGTTTATACACACCAATCTATACCCAATGTACGGATTATGTTAAAACTTTCCTGTTATAATAGAATTCATAATGGATTTCCTATTCTAAAAATAAATTGTCACACTGTTATATATATGGGCGGAATCACGGTACGGTGTCTTTGACCGTGTGTGTAAATTGAATAATAAAAAAAAAAATAACGTACTACATGCAACCTTATTTTCAAAGTAAGTCCGAATTCCACCTTTTTCGATTTTTGGTTTGTCTGTTAGCTTGCGCGTCGCGTGAAAACTACTGCGCGGGTTCTGATGTAACTTGGCATGATGGTAGCTTATAATCTGGGGCGTGATATACGATACTTCTTACGCCCATGTAGCCATTAACTGTAATTTTATACTTAGTTAGTACTTTTTGTTTTTTTGACCTGCTGCTAAAGTCTGATTAGCCGTTCCCACATTGTTCTCACATACCTATAACAATGTATTGCTCTTAAATGTAAAAGATCAATTTAAAAAAAGAGAAACCATGGAGTTTGTTGCCCGTTCTTCTCCATAGGAACGGCATTCCGAACGGGTGGTAAAGCAGTAGCATAATATTTTTTTAACTTTTGACGACTCATAAGTACTGTACATAATGGTCTACGTGAATAAAAAATATTCTGATTCTGCCCGGAAAATGGATGGATTCTCGCGGGATAGCTAAAAAAACTGTATCTCAAAATCAACTTGGTGGTTTTTAATTAATCGTGGCATGGAGATACTGAGGTAATACATGCGTTAATTTATTCATTCCGGTAAATAAAAGGGTGCACAGGATATTACAAAAATAATGAACAACGCGTACGAAATCGCGGGCACCACTAGTGTTAAATAATTGTCTATAATCAGTAGAAACTGGCGCTCCAAGCGGTCGAATTAGTGATTACACAGTTTTGTTACGTTCGTTCGCGAGGCTAAATTTCGTTTAGGCCCGATCGGTTGCCTACAATATTGAGTAACACTCTTAAAATATTAGTGAAGTTACGTATAACCAAAACAATATAAACATAATATGTTGTAAACCTTACGGACTCTACATAAAGAACAGAATAAGTTTAGTTTTTAAGTTTTATATAAGGTTTGACAAATATAGTGTAAAATATTTTAAAAGATGAATCAGTAAGTTATATGGGTCACGTTGATATACAAACTAATTGTGTATATAATGTTTGATTTATTTTTAAAAGATGAACCTTTAATGTTTGTTCATGCGTTCAGTATAAGATGTCATTTTTTAAATGTCTAAAAATGTCATTTGTTTATTTGGGGATGTTATCTTTATAACCTACTGTTGGCCGTTTTAAAATATTTTACACTATAATTGTTACACCTTTATACACAAATTATTTATGTTATTTATATAACAAGTAGCCACACTCTGTGCGATAGTACATCAAATCGCGGGTCGGTATCGTGACCCACTCGTGTACTGACTCATTAATATATTCGATAGTATCCACGATTGATTCGATCGATTTACCGACTGTGCTGCGATAAATACATTTAAAAATAAAATATATGTTTTTATTTATGTTATTAAACAATAAATATGTTTCCTTGTACGAGTTATCTAAAGTAGTTTTGTGTGTGCGAATTAATTGTGTTATCGTACGTGTAATGTGTAGATAAATTATGTGTTTTGTGTCATGTAACATTGATAGTGTCGTTTCGGATGGAAATGTTATTGAAGTAAATGGCAGACGTAAGTTTGTTTTTGGGGTTTTAAAGTCTATTCATCTTTCATCTATATAAGGTGTAACAAAAATGGTGTAAAATATTTTAAGATCACGTTTATGCATAGAATATATGAGTGTTTGTTTTTGCTCTGTGAAAGCGAGCCAGTACCATTTCACCGCGCAGTTAGTACGTTGTGTTATTTTTAAAATTTCTAATAATTTGATTAATATCATCGGGAATGGGTCCATGTCTGCCTATCGATGGATTTAAAATATTTTACACTATTATTGTTACACCTTATATATATAAAACAGAGCCCTGTTAGTTATACTATTTATATTCCTAGAACAAAAATAATCGAAGGAGGGTACTATCTTAAATAGTGTGTTCTAAACCGCCTATTTTTGAAATTTTAGGCTCTGTTCGCGCATCATGAAAAAAATACTCTACAGATTTTGATGTGACATCATAGTGATAGCTCTGGGTTTTATAGACAAAACACTAACACAGGATCCACTGGGGAGAAAACCTCGAATATTTTTTTTTTCATACAATTTATGGCGGTCGCACAATTTCAAGACTTCGAGCACCGGCAATCTTAACTGCGATCTGCCTGAAAAATACGTACCTACGGTTCCGTTGCCATGGCGACCGTAACCAAGTATCCAAGTAAATGATTTGGAGCCCTCGGGCCGACCTGGCGTGTACCCGTTTCGGCGCTATTAAGATTAGTCTGTGACGTGCCCTTCGTAAGCGTTATTGTTTGATTTCATTCGATAATTTTGTTGCATTATGATACGTATTGCAATGTGATTTTGACACGTTCAATGTGAATATGCCATGGCGTTATCTGTGGAAGGTATTTTTTATAAAGTCAAGTTAATTTTATTTTTCCCATGTTTTAATAGTTATACTGTTATTCAGGGCGGAGACACATTAAAAAAATCAAAGATCATAAAATTTGGCCCGCCCGCTCTCGAGTTATAAATGGTGCAACTTACACGATTTTATTTTATGTCTATAGATATCAGATACATATAGTGTAAGGATTAGATTTTGTATAACTTATAAATGGGTGGAAATAATGTGATAGACATATTGGTTGAGTTGAGAGAGAGCTCGCCTTGCTAGCGAAAGCGCTAAGGTTTGATTTCCGGTACGTTCCTTTGTGATGATGGACTGGGAGCGATCCCAGTCCAGACCAGGGCCAATGACTATTCCATTAATTCCTTAGACAGAGGCCTGTGTCCAGCAGTTGTTAGATATTAACATTATAAACACACGGGGGTAGCGGGACCCACCACTGACCCTCGGCCTGTCAACGTTTTCAATTATAAACCAAACAAGTTGTGTGTGTGTTTTTCGTGCAAAGCCGGGCAAACACAATACTTGTAACTCACATTTTGTCGCGTCACAGCTGGCCCACTAGGCTTGCTACATGACAGGTGAGAACCTAACCAGCTCTTGAAAGCCGTGTCAAGTCCGCCAATCTGCACTTGTCCTGCGTTGAGGACAATGGACGAATTACTGTTTTTTCTCAACAGGAGAGAATCTTCCTGTATGGTTTCATACTAAGCACACGTTTGTATTATTTACACCATACAATAGATTAGACGCGTTCCGATCCTAATACCCAGACCAAGGTTCTTTACCAATAGATTCTTCCGTAATTTGCCCAGGCGGGAATTAAACCCGGAACCGCCTGGTACGGAGAGCTCAATGGCTTACGCTAAAGCCAACCAATTTGAGTTTTCAAAGTAGCCGACGTTCAACATAAGATCGTGACGATTGGATGTTTACTTAATTCTGGTGGTCTTGTTCGCAGGGAAAGGAGCGAGAAGAAAGCTCAGATGCTGTTCAACCAGGAGGTGATGATGGAGCAGAACAGACAGCAGATCTACGAGCAGCAGCTGAGGCAGGTCGGTCTTGTACACGGAATATGGGCAGAGTCGGTTTCGGGCAGAATTTACTCAAGTATATTAATTACGATTTGTATTAATAAGGACATTTTTGCCTTTTCCATATCTCAATAACATAGGCTGATAAACTAGGCAACGATATCATACAATATGAGTGAATAAAATAAAGGTTGATTGGAAACTCCTACTGTGTACTCAATGATATAATCCGTAAACAGATGAAAATCATGCAGAATCAGCAGTCCGCGGGTCCCGTGGACCAGGCGGCACTGCTCAATGGCGTTGGATCACAGCCTCTAGCAAACGTACAGTAAGTTTATAATTAAGGACCATACTCTAATATTTATCTATCTCAAAACCTCTTTTCTGATAATACCAGGATTAAAAAAACAATCTCGCTGTCCCCTCTTAGACTAGACCAGCAGTCCCAACTCTTGCAAGCGCAACAGCATCTCCTCCAGCAGCAGTTCCAGCTGAATAACGAGGAGACCGCCATGCAGCTGCTACAGCACAACCTCATGCAGGCCAGGATCTCGCCCTCTGACCAGCAGCTGCTGCAGAATCAGGCGATACTCGAGCACAATCTCAAACAACAGGTATATCTTGGCATACAATGCAATTGTGACAATAGTAATAGGTATAAAATAAACTACATTATGGTTTCATATCTCAGGTAATGATGGAGCAGAATCTCATAAACCAGAAGATACTGGAACAGACCGTCCAAGGTCAGGCTTTAATGGAGCAGCAGGCTCAACAGAACCTTCTGGAGCAAACCTCCTCGCAATCCCAACTCCAACCGGCACTCCTCAACCAACAACTCACCGCAGAAATCAACAACCAGAACCAGGTGCTACAACAACAGATTATTCAACAACAAAATATAATTGCTCAGCAAGCTGCAGCAATACAGCAGAAGCAGTTCGAAGAGCAGCTCACGGTGCAGGAGAACATCATGACAGGACCACAGAATCTCGTCACAGGTCAGATTTTAGACCCATCCCTTCAAAACTTGCAGAATACACTAGCTCAGATTATACATAGGCCGGACACGTTGCAATCCAGAAAAGAGTCTGAATCAGAGACTCAATCTCAGCAAATACAGCCGCAGCAGACTCAACAGATCAACCAACAGCAGACTGAGAACGTGGAAGTCCACCAGAATCAAGAGCAGGAGTTCTTACAGCAAAAGATGCAGAATTTACTAGGCGGTCAGATGCAACAGCAAAACATGAATTTTCAACAACACCAGCAATATGGCGCGCCAATACTAACGGGTACTATCGACATGAGCGTCTATGCTCAGCGATACGAGGTCGCTCAAGCTCAGCAACAAGCCGTGCAAGCCCAGCAGCAGCTCAATATGCAGAAACAAATGCTAGCCCAACAGCAAATAGTTGTGCAACAGCAGATATTAACACAACAACAGATGCAAATGCCGGGGCAGACGTTATCACCCCAACACATGCGCAATTTACAGCAACAGCAGTATTTAGCCCAGCAAGAGTTGCAATTACAGGCTCAGCAGAATTTTATATCCCAAAATCTAGCGATGCTCATACAGAAACAGCAACTCTTGGGCCAGCAGCAACAGAAATATGAGGAGCATTTGCGAAGGCAGCATCCGATGTACCAAAGGCAGGGCTCAGAGCAGAGTCAAGTCAGTTCGGTCGACGTTCACGACCAACAGCAAGTCCTGATGCCCGATCAATATCAAAAACCGCAGTTGCAGCAGCAGATGTCAGTAGATCAGATGCACTATAGCAACCAGAGATCCGACGACCATTACCATCAAATGCCGACGATGCAGGGCCAGTCCCTACCACATAACATCATGCAGCAAAACTTCAGCATGGTACAGCAGACCGAGAGGCAGATATCTAGTCATGAAGGCACTCCGGTGCAGAATTATACCGCTAATCCTCTGCAAATGTATCAGCAAGCACAGAATCAGTTGGTTCAACAAATGCAGAATATTCAGTATCAAATGGAGACCTCGATACCGTTGTCGGTCCCGCAGAGTATAGTGCAGGTCCAGGATTCTATGAACCAGTATATACAACACCCAGTGGCTCAGTCGGTCCAACAAGCCGTTCACTCCGTACAACCGGTGCAACAACCAATTCATTCAATGTCACAACCTAGCCAATCCGTTTCACAATCTATCCAGTCAGCACCGCAAGCTCAATCTCAGCCTATTCAATCAGCCCCTCAACAAATCCAAACAGCCACTCAGCCAATCCACACAGCCCCTCAAATAATCCAAGCTCCTCCACAGCCTATCCAATCAGGTCCACAACAACTGCAGTTGATCCCACAGCCGGTCCAGTCCATCCCGCAGCAAGTCCAACCCGCTCCACAACAGGCTGTGCCACAAACTGTTCAAACAACACAACAACCTATCCAAACGGTACAGCAACAAATGGCAATGCAACAACAGTCTACACCACAGCCACAACAGATGCCACAACAACAACAACAGCAAGACACAGTGCCCCCACAATTGTCGCTGGCCTCGGAGCAGGTTGAGAACGGTTACCATCCGAATGGTGGGCAGAAGGAGCAGTTTTTGACTCCGATGACGGAGATCCCGAACCACGTGGAGTCTGTAAGGCCTCCCGAGTTGAGTTCGGTCGAGGAAAAGCAGGGCGAGACACAGCAACCAGAGGGTGAGTGGAATTATTATTATACGGTCAACGCTCAATCCTGTTCTTATACTTTTTATAGCAGGTAGACCACATTCTTAAGGTGGTCTGCCTGCTGGTTGCTGTCTGGTTGAAAGGTTCTAGAGCAACGTTCTAGGACGGCCCCCCTCAAGGTGGACCGATGATATTACACGCGTCGCAGGAATCCGGTCCACGCGAGTGCCGTAGGTGGTGTGGAAGCCATTGCGGGAGGCCTATGTCCAGCAATAGACGTCTTTCAGCTGATAGATGAATTATTTGAATATATAAAGTGAACCTCATCTCTCTCTTCCAGCTGGCACGGCAATATCCTCTCCGATAAGCAGCGAGAAGAAATCCCGCGGCTCCAAGAAGCGGTCCCGCGAGAAGGACAAGCTGCCCAAGCTGACGGTGCTGGAGGTGACGGAGGCCGCCACGGTCGAGTGTCAGCTCGAGTCCAAGTCCAAAACGGTCACGTTCAAGTTCGACGTCACCGATGTCAATCCTGAGGAGATAGCCAGCAACCTGGTGAGTGCAAAAACCTGGTGACTTGTTGTTTGGGTGCCAATCAAATACATATAATAATAATAATATGTCAGTGTTGAGGGATACTTATAACGCGGCTTCTATTGGCTTCCTTATTGAATTTTAGTTTGAGTACCTACCTTTTTTTGTGGGGATATCCTCATGGATACCTACAAGCTCCGAGGCAAGCGGGTTATATCAGACTCTTACCGACCAAAACCACACAGTGGTCCTTCTCCCGCCTTGTGCGATGGGCACGGGAAGTTAGAGTACCTACCTACCTCAACTATTAGGGATAAATTATGATTACTCCACTCCACATACATTCATGTCGCAGGCACTAATTTAGTTTTTACTCCCCTCGGTACCACACTACCACCTCGTGGTACGTGGTGTTGCACCACGTTAATTTTTTTTTTGCATGTAGACGTAGATATTTTTTGCATGTAATTTATTTTTTCTTTATTAAAAAAACAAAAAATAACACATACTCAAACTTCAAAGGTTAGTGTACCCTTTCTGTATCAGCCTGTATGTGCCAGGTGTCGAACAACCTGCTGCCCGAGTGGCAGAGCGCCACGTTCATGGAGCTGATCAAGGACATCGTGGCGCAGCTGCTGGCCAACCCGGCCGCCACGCCCGTGCTGAACCCCGCGCACCACTCCGCGCTGCGGCTCAACATCGACAAGGTAGCCCACCACGCGGACCTACACCTTCTACTTCGGGAGCGTTCACGTATTGAATTTGGGGGGGGCTTCTGAAACGTTACGACGCGGTATAGTGGCAGGAGGGTTTGAGCTACGCGTAATGTAACATTGTTTTAACCCTTCGGAACGGTTGCGTGGAGATTTTACGTTTTAGTAGGGGGAGGGGGGGTAAAGAAAACGTTACGGCTCGTTACACGGGGCGGTTAAAAATCTCCATAAATTGCGTTAAGTAATACTTTTACGCACCCTTAGTTAAATTCTTAACACTGACTGACAGAAAACCAACAGTCTAAATCGGTGGACCTGGATATTTAAAATTTTGAGGGTATATTTTTTTGTCCCCTAGATGTGTAAAAAGGATTTTTTTGGAATTTCGTCCCCTCATAGTTTAATGTTACGATCGGGTAAATGTCCAGATGTTTTAATAATTTTGATACAATGTATATACTCATGGTTACATGCGCCTGAAATTCCTTACATTATGTTCCCTACCTCCACAAACACATTTGATTTTATAGATCGATTGGATTTTTTTTTATATCATGCTATAATGTATTTCATAATTTTGTTATAATAATACTTCAATTATATTTTCTTCCCAAGACTGACTACGACTCGGAAACAACGGAGCGAGAGGAGAACCTAACAGACTCGAACCAGGACAACTCGGAGTGCACGACGCCCACGGCCAGCCACGACAACATCGCGGCCGAGCTGGCGTACGACCAGCCCGAGCCCGCGTCGCACGCGCCGCACGCGCCGCCCGACCCGCTCGCGCCGCCCGAGCCCGCCGCGCGCCCGCCCGTGTCGCACGTGGACACGCTCGCCAGGAAGATTAGCACGGCTTCATCCATAGGTAGCTGTTTTATTTGAATAGAAACGTAATACCCTGCGGTGATAGCCAAGCTGGACGATCGCTCGTACAGGTTCAAGCCCCGGCTTGCACCTTGTGAGTATTTACTATATTGAAGATGATAGTTTGTCCATGCAGAAGACTTGCGTAGAGAACCTTCCGACGATCTTTTGTATACGGTGGATGCGAAATTTCGTCAGGAAACTTAACAAAGCATTCAAAAGACTTGCAGTTTTGAAAGCCGTGTACAGTTCGCAAACTCGCGTGATACACTATGTCTTGAGATGTTACTCAGCATAACGGTAATTATCTGGCCCTTATTAGTCGAAACCAAATCGATGTTATAACCACCAAGCTAACGCTATAATAATTATATTGTCAACATCTTATTGCATGTTTCGTATCTTTGTGTGTACTCTGAAGAAATAATTCAACAGCGTTCCTCTTCAGGTTCCAATCAATCCGACGGCGGGTCGATGGCGCCCGAACGTTCCGGCAGCACGGAGTCGCAGAACGGCGAGAAGAAACAGCATAAGCCCACTCGCAAAATATCACGTTTTCTAGTCAGCCCCGTAGTCGACCGAGGCGAGGTTCCCGAGGAGAAACCGCCGCCGGAGCCCACGGAAACCCAACAAAAAGAACCCCAAGTCAACGGCCTGGACAAGGAGGCCGCCCCAATACTCCCACAAGATACATATGTTCCTAATAATCAGTATTCCACACCGTCCCAAATGCCGGTCGCGCCCAGCGCAGACCACAGACCCGCAGAAATTACTCAGGAGAAACAAGAGTCAGTGCAAGAAGTGCCAACAAGTGTTGCAGTGCCAATATCTGCGCCAGTAAACGTCCCTCAAGTACCAGTTGCAGTGCCAGTGCAAAATACAATGAACCCGAACTTATTGAACGCGCCGTTACAGTCAAATTTAACTACGCCGCTTCAGATAGCGACCGACACGCCCCTGCTGGGGCTGAGTCAGGTCGCGACCCCGATGGGTGGGGAGCTGACGCTGAACATCGGGCTGGCGCAGGCCATGCCGGCGCAGCTCACCCAGCAGAACCTGACGCCGACAACGGCGGCAACAGAGCCCGGTGCACCGAACGCAGAGAACATACAGAGGATGCTGTTGAAGCAAAACATTATGAAGTGAGAACTACATTTGTATATACAGGTTGATGCAGCAAATATATACCTTTGAAGGTTCGCGTCGTGAGCGCAAGTGAAGTCGTAATGTCGAGAAGCAAATTAAAAACGATTTTTTTGCTCCCAAAAATAACAATTTACATTTTGTTGGCAACATATTATTTTTTTTTTAAATCGACTTATCCAAATTCTCACATCACATAATGACTACAAATTATATAATTAGTGCAGGTTCAAAAGTTTAAAAACCCTATGTAAATAATTGTACTGGATTTCTATGTTTGGTACCGTACAGTTTATGTGTGATTTATTTTGATTTCTGACATTAATATATTTGCAGCCAACAACAAAACCTCACCGGCCCGAATCTGCTCGGCCTTCTCAACCAACAGTCGTTCCAACAACAGGATCTGGCTCTCCACAACACGATACTAAACAACACCCAACAAGGTAGCAACATTTAATTATATCGGATACTTATGAAGCCACAGCTTCAACTAATTGAATGACGTCGGGCTGTGTTTGTATATCTACTCCAGCATTTAAAATATATATGAGGTGTACCAAAAATGGTGTAAAATATTTTATGTTATAACGATCATGATATAATAATTCCAGCCCTTATAATGTCCCACTGCTGGGCACGGGCCTCCCCTCAATGCGAGGAGATTAGACCATAGTCCACCACGCTGGCCCAGTGCGGGTTGGCAGACTTCACACATCTTTCGAGGGGTTCTCTCAGACATGCAGGTTTCCTCACGATGTTTTCCTTCACCGTTTAGCAAGTGATAATCTTGGTTGAAAATGAGATTCGCACGTGAAAAATGCCAGAGGTGCGAGCCGGGGTTTGAACCTGCAATCCTCGTTATCGAGGCAAGCGTTCTACCAACTTGGCTATCACTGCCACGATCATGATAATGTATAAAAATAATGTGTAAATGGTGTTTTAATTTAATGGAAGTGTGCCAGATACATTGTTTTTAAATTTCTAATGATTAATTTTTTATAACGGCACCTCTTAATTGTTTTAACACTATTATTGTTACACCACATTATATAATGTGCGCTATTGGCTTTACAATAGATTCCATTGTAGTTCGTGTTACAAGTAAGCTTATTTCTATCAAAAAGGGTTAATGTCAAACCAAACTGAATTATTTTTCTATTCCGCGGAACCTTGGCGTTTCCCGGGATAAATACCAAGATCTTGATATTAAATTCAGACGGAAAAAAATAACAGATTCGGACTCTGTATCAAAAATATTGTTGTGAATAAATAATTGTAGGTACTAAGAAATCGTCTGAAAATTTTCTATGCAAATAAATAAAACTGGAGTCCTTTTGTAATACTAAACTAACCGCTTTTTACTAAGTGCATTTGGATGTATACACGGTAAATATACCAAAACAATTTTTGTTACGATTTTTGTCTGTCTGTCTGTTTGTTTCGGCTAATCACTGAAATGGCCAAACCGATTTTGACAGGACTTTCACTGGCAGATAGCTGATGTTACAAGGAGTAACTAAGTCTACTTTTATTTTAGAAAAAACTTTTTTGTTAAATGCCACGCGGACGAGGCGCGGGTAACAGCTAGTAATAAATAAGCATCAAGACGTATCTCTCTCTCACAATCGATTAACCTTTATCTTACGTGTGATGTCGCATTGCGAGCGTATTGTGTGTGTGCGTGTGCGCAACTAACGAGCACGTTGTGACGTCAGCGGCGCCGATGATGGGCGGGCGGCTGCAGCCGCAGTACCACCCGCAGCAGAAGTACTACCAGCCGATGCTCGCCACAGCCAACGACTTTATAGGTAACGTACACTATTAAGGTGGTAGCCCTAAGTCAACGCGCGAAAATCAAAATGTCACAGGTTTTTATTTTTTTACGAAAAATTTGAACATCTTTACGATGTAATTTAGTTTTTCGCGATATTGGCATTCTGCATTGGATGTCTCGATGTATTATGTTTGCTTAAAAAAATACCTAAGGCTATACAATACTCCAAAGTTAGTAAAAGTAGCGGTTACTGTATAATTTCAGTTTCACGATAATGTATTGAAATAGCAATAACAGAGTCATGTTTATCCAAATGTCACACCCAAACAAAAGATTAGAGGAATTGTACTCAGTTTTAAAAATAGAATACCAGAATCAGAAAATTATTTATTCATGTAAACCATTAAGTACAGTACTCATGAATCGTCAAAAAAGATACAAAATGCTAAGCTACAACGTTACCACCCGTTCGGAATGCCGTTCCTATGGAGAAGGACGGGCAAAAAACTCCGTGGTTGCTCTTTTTAAAAAGAGCTTTTACATTTCTGATTACGTGGAACAGTAATGCCTACTATCATGCCTCCTCCGATTCCGCTTACTCCAGCTTCCCCTCTCCCTGCAGTCCAGCAGCAGGCCCTTCAAACATCGGTGAACCAGCTCGCGAACCAGCAGATGGGACAGTTGGGCATCGGACTGGGTCTGGGCGGGCCGCTGCCGCCGCAGACCCTGGGTCTGCAGCACCAGAACATGCTAGGCGCTCAGAACCTGGCTCTCAATCAGAACCTAATGGGGCAGAATCTTGGACAGAATTTAGGTAAAGCCAAAGCTTTTTATATAGTTTTACGCTTTAAGCATGTAATGTTGTCAGCTTTTTCTTGTGATGTGGAATATTTGTATTTATATATTCATATTTCTAATACAACCCATCGCTGGGCAAAACTATCCTCGATTAGCCTCCATCGATTACGGTCCCTTGCGATATTATGGGAGCCATTGTTCAACAAGTTAACATTGTCAAGCCATCGCTTCATCGCAAGATCATGATATGAGTAATAAATCAATCTACTTTCAATACTTGCCAACTAAGTTGGCGTCTGAAGCTAGCTACAATCCCCTCATGCAACACAGTTCAAACTCCCTTACACCTAAATTCTCTTTCGCAAACATCATTTGCACGAATCGTAATGTTCAATCAAACATTTCACCCAACTCCTGCAGGCTTAACTAGTCAGAATCTAGGCCTGGGCGGACAGAATCTCATGGGCGGGCAGAACCTTGGCCTGGGCGGGCAGAACATGGCACTGGGCGGGCAGAACATGGGGCTGATGGGACAGAACCTGGGGCAGCTGGTCGCGCACCGCGCCGTGCATCACGCGCTCGCCAGGCGGGCGGTGGACATGGAAATGGCTGGTAAAACACTTTTGAACACTGGTCAGCGGTTTCAGGATTTGTACGTTGAGGATATTAAAAAAAGGTGCAATAGGCTATTGGGACATCTAATCCAAAACAAGCAGTTTTAGAACTATGCACTGTCTTTTTACTCGGGTATTACGGAAAATCACCGGACTAATAGCTAGATATGAAATAGGATAGATCTCTACGCTACCCTTATGTTTACTTCTGTCGTATAAGAAATTGCCCTTGCCTTGTATTTAGTTTAGTTGATCTCTAAAAGATGACAAACTCTATACGTAAGTGTCTCCTATGAATGAATGTCTGGAATTGCGACAATTCGTTTATTTACTCTTTCACGTAAATATATTACGTTTTTTTTTCAAATTTTCTGAACAAATCTTACGAGTGACATGTGCGCAGGCATGGCGAACGTGAACTCGACGGGCTCGTCGCAGCCGAGCACGCCCAACAAGAGCCAATCGTACGGCGAGTACATGCTGACGCTGCAGCACAAGCTGGCCTCCATATCCAATAGCGTGAGTTACATCATTTACTCATTTCGATCATATAATATCCGTCTTCTGATTCGAGGGGATTATTTTTCGGAGAATCGGAATATTTTTTATACGAGAGAAATTAATAATTTGTGTTTATTTTATTATGAATTCTTCCGTTTGGATGTGTAGACCTCTAATTTTTTTTTACTCAACTAATCTTGCCATTAATTAGTACGCGGAACGCAGAACGCTGTTCTGTGTCCGCGGGCCTCTATACCGGTGTGTGCGTGTCGGCAGGGCCCGGTGTCGCCGCAGTCCCCGCTGGAGTACAGCCCGGCGCTGTCGCCCACGCACCGGCCGCCGCTGCACGTGCTCGCCAAGGTACCGGGCCAGGGTGCCGACCAACATGCAGATTGTTGCACGAGAATTGCATTCATTGTTTATTTATTGAATTAAAAAGCTAGAAACAAAATTTTCCGAGAAATAACAAGATCAGATACCAAGAACCTACATATAATAAATACCCTAGTTACCCAGGCGTTGTATGTATTATAATAATCCCTCTAATATTATAAATGTGCAGGTTTGGATGGATGGATGTTTGTTACTCAATCACGCCAGAACCGCTTAACGGATCTGGATGACATTCGGCACAGAGACAGATTGTAGTCTGGAATAGCACATAGGCTACTTTTTATCCCGGTAAACTGTATGGTTCCCGTGGGATAGATTTGTTTTATTTTTTCATAGAGTACCAATAAATTAATTTTCTCATACATTTGATTCTGAGGCCGTTAGACGTTCGCCGGGATATCTAGTTTGCTATATTATAACTTATGAGTGATATAGTATTTGTTTTAATAATTCACAAGAGAATATGGTAAACATAACATAATAGCTGTATTATAAATAAAATGCTAGCTGTGCCCGTGATGTGTTGAATGGCCGGTGTGGTTGCAGAACGAGGCGAGCTCGCCGGCGGAGGGCGGCGGGCCGGCGCAGGCGCGGCACGCGGCGCAGCTGGCGGAGCTGGACCACGAGCTCAGCAAGATCAGCCTGCACTACAAGCAGCCGCCGCCCAAGGTACCACCGCCATACAACCGCGCGCTAGAGGAGATCGCAGCACAGAGTTGGTCAAATAAATGTTTGAAGCATGTATTTGACACAGGACAAGACCGCAGGCAAGGGGTATCCCCCTGCCCGCGCCTAATCCAACGTTTAACGTTACTACTTTGGCTAATCCAACGTTTTATACATGGGTACATTCTAAAATATTTTCGACTCTTGGGATTACTGATGTTGTTTATTGTCTCTAGTCCAGCTACAACCAACTCCAGCTTGGACCCTGTTAGATAGTAAACTCCTCTGTGTACAGAAAAGCAAAGCTGTCACTTGCTTGTCAGTTTCTCTACGACATGTCCGTGTGTATTCTTACTTATTAAATCCATTTCTATCTTTTCTACATCGTTTACTTTGCTGCCCATAACCCATCAGGTTATGGGCCCAGGGCGTAGTTCCCTGTAGTTATGTAAATATATTTCCAAACCATTTTCGTGAAATTAAATAATTAAATTTTTCGATCGGGTGATTTTTGGAAAAGATGGCAGCAAACACATTGATTCAATGTAACGACAAATTACGAGGTATCGACAATTATTCAACATGGAAGTTCATGATGAAAATGATTTTAATACACGATGACCTCTGGGATTGCATTGAAGGTGATAGCAAAGAAGAAAAAGTCTGTCCGAAAAAGTCTCAGAAGGCTTTAGCGAAAATCTCTCTGTCTGTGCAACCAGGTGCATTTCCATACATTAGAAATGCGAAGGACGCGCAAGAAGCGTGGGCGAATTTAAGTAGAGCCTATGAAGACAGAGGACTGTGTCGCAGACTAGGATTGTTAAGATTACTATTCAGTACGAAACTGAATGAGCACAGCAGCATGGAAAGTTATCTCACCAAATTGTCAGATTTGTCACAACAATTGCAGGACATTGGCTCACCCCTGGAAGACGATTTCTTAGCGGTTGTCATGTTGAGCGGATTGCAACCCGACTATGATCCTCTCGTGATGGCCCTCGAGAATTCGAACGTCAAGCTGTCCAGCGGTCTTGTAAAAAGTAAATTATTGCAAGAGTACGGACGTCGTGACAAGAAGACTGACGATACAATGGCTTTGTCAACCACTACGAAACCATTAAGATGTTTTCGATGTAAGAAAACTGGACATTTTATGAAGGATTGCCCGAAAGGAAACAAGAAGGTGACTAAAGACAAGGTACACCAGCAGGCTACCTTGACAGCACTAACGGCGAATATCCAGCATGACATGTGGTATGTGGACAGTGGAGCGACGAGTCATATGTGCAACAACAGAGACTTATTGCACGATTTTGTGTGTGAGAAGCCGTTTGTAGTGAATGTAGCAAATGGTGAGAAGCTGTTGACAGCGGGTCGAGGACAGGTTACCGTAAACCTTAAAGACTGTGTAAGGACAATAACAGATGTTTATTATGTACCTAATCTTTCAGCAAATTTACTATCTGTGAGCGTTTTAGTAAAGAAAGGTTATAGAATAGTTTTTGATAAACATATGTGTTGTATATCTGATGTTAAGGGAGTTCTAGCTACTGCGACATTAAGGGATGGTATTTATAAACTCGATATCATCGCTAAACCCTATGTAGGGAGCATCAATAAATCTGTTTCTTTCAGTGCATTGACAGATGGTAAGGAACTTCAATCGGATCGCAAGACGGTCTTGCGAGCTTCATCAAGTTCGGAAGGTAAAGTAGCAGAGGAGTCTCAGGAGACGTGGCATCGTCGTTTAGGCCACTTGAACTCCAGGAGCATGACGCTTTTGAAACGAGGTATGGTGACAGGAGTGAACTATAATACAAATATTTTTCATCCGTGTACTGCGTGTATTGAGGGCAAGCAGACTAGACTGCCTTTCCCTAAGAAGTCATACACCAGAGCTACTGTAGTGTTAGGGTTGATTCACACAGACTTGTGTGGCCCTATGCCATGTGTTTCTTTTAGCGGTAAAAAGTATTTTCTGACGTTCATCGACGACTACACTAGAAAAACTTATGTGTATTTTTTGAGGACGAAGGATGAAGTATTTGAGCATTTCAAGAATTTTAAAGCGGTGGTAGAAAATGAAACTAATCACAAAATAAAAATTCTTCGTAGTGATAACGGTGGTGAATTTGTAAATTCCAAATTACAGGATTTCCTAAAGAAAAGTGGAATCAAGCATCAGACAACAGTCCCGTATTCCCCACAACAGAACGGCGTGGCGGAAAGGGCGAACAGGACTATTGTGGAGAAAACAAGGTGTTTGTTACGAGATGCAGGATTGGAGAACAAATTCTGGGCGGAAGCTGTGAATACTGCCGTTTACTTGAAAAACAGGACACCAACTAAGGCTGTAGTTGGAAAAGTTCCTGAGGAGAAGTGGACCAATCAAAAGGTGAACGTAAACCATTTACGTATTTTTGGTTGTTTAGCTTATGCAGTTGTTTTAAAGAATCGAAACAAACTAGATTAAAAATCAAAACAGTATATATTCGTTGGATATTGTGACGATACGAAAGGCTACAGGCTATTAGATCCTAATGATTCGTATAAATGTGTCAGTGCTCGTGATGTGGTTTTCTTGGAAAAGAATTTCTATAAGAATAGGTCACATGATGATAATCAGGACTTGGTATTTATACAGTCTGATGGACTGTCTGAGCTATCTACTGTAAATCCAGAGTTGTCTGATGACCGAGGGCAAAGGACGAGTACAAATACAGTACATGACTCAGATAGTGACGACACTTTTGAATCAAATAGCTGTGCGGATCCAACATATATTCCAGGTGATACGAGCTTGGACGATACATCATACATGTCAGACTGTGAAGATCCAGAGATGGATGCGCAGTCTGTGTTGCTGGTGAAGAAATTATGCAGCGATGGTGATGAGCCAGAAAGCGTACAGGAAGCCATGGATTGTTCAGAAGCAGTTGAGTGGAGAAAAGCTATGTCAGATGAGTACAAATCTTTCATTGATAATAAATGTTGGACACTTACTGAGAGACCAAAAGACCAAAAACCTATAAAGTGCAGATGGGTATTCAAAAAGAAAAGAGGTCTGGACGGTGAACTCTTGAGGTATAAAGCTCGCCTCGTGGCAAAGGGTTATACTCAGAAGTATGGTGTAGATTACGAAGAAACATTTTCCCCAGTGGTAAGATACTCTACTATTAGAATGTTACTGGCTATAGCTGCGGAGTACGATATGGATATCGATCAACTCGATGTGAAAACTGCGTTCTTGAATGGCGATCTAAAAGAAAAGGTCTATATGGAGCAGCCTGATGGTTACAAAATGAAAGGTAAAGGACAAATGGTTTATAAATTAAATAAAGCCATTTATGGCCTGAAACAAGCATCCAAGATGTGGTATGATAAATTAAATGAAGTTTTGTTGAAGAAAATGAATTTTAGAAAAACTTCGTCAGAACCCTGCGTGTATTTTAAAAGAATGCTAGGTGAATTGTTGATCATTGCCTTGTACGAGGATGATATTCTATTGTTTTCAAGTACTAATTCGGTCTTAAAGAAGAAAATAAAGAGCGATTTGATGAAGGAATTTGAAATGAGAGACTTGGGTCCTGTTAACCACATTTTAGGTATGAGAGTTAAGAAGAGTGATAATAAAATAACTCTTGATCAATCTGGTTATATAATGAAAGTGCTAGAGAAATTTCAGATGACAGATTGTAAGTCCGCCAAGACACCAATGGAAAAGGGTCTAAAACTTTCGCATGAAAAAGGAAAGGAAGAGAAGTATAGTTATAGAAATTTGATTGGATGTCTAATGTATATTGCAGTATGCAGTAGACCGGATATTGCTCACGCAGTGAGTGTGCTAAGCCAATTTAACGAAACTTACTCAGAAGTTCATTGGAAAGCGGCAAAACGGATACTAAGGTATTTAAAAGGAACGTCCAATTTTTCATTGACATTTGAAAAAGGAGGACTGGACAGTGTCACCGCCTACGTTGACGCTGACTGGGCTAACGACGATATTGACCGGAAGTCATACACAGGTTTTATTTTTAAACTTGGAAAGTCTTTAGTAGCCTGGGAGAGTAGAAAACAAAAGACAGTTGCTCTTTCAAGCACAGAGGCGGAGTATATGTCGATGTCAGATGCTTGCAAGGAAGCTTATTTTGTTCGCAACTTTCTGTATGAATTGTTAGAGAAAGATTGTAAAGTTTTAATGTACAACGATAACCAATCTGCTCAGAAGTTAACTATCAATTCAATGTTCCACAGCAGAACTAAGCACATTGATGTGAGGCATCATTTCATTAGAGAGGCAATAAAGCGAAATGTTATTGATGTCAAGTATTTGTCAACAGATTTGATGATAGCAGATATTTTGACTAAACCTCTGACAAAAGAAAAACATGAACAGTTTGTTAAAGGTTTATGTTTGTCTAATTTATAATAAGGTTATTAGACATAGGTAGTTAGAGTTGTCATATGCTATGACGGTTTAGTTATGTTTGTTTTTAAGAATGTTGATATGTTGTTGTTTTTTAGTTTGCTGTGAGTATAAGTTGTATGTCTTATGTTTTGAACTATGTCGGAGTAGTTTAAGGGGGAGTGTTAGATAGTAAACTCCTCTGTGTACAGAAAAGCAAAGCTGTCACTTGCTTGTCAGTTTCTCTACGACATGTCCGTGTGTATTCTTACTTATTAAATCCATTTCTATCTTTTCTACATCGTTTACTTTGCTGCCCATAACCCATCAGACCCCCCCCTGTATAAAAAAATGTTCGTTGTCGTGGGCCCCGAATATAAAACTGTTAATGTCCACGTTGAAAAAGAACACTTCATTCCATTCACATTATTAAAGTTTCATACATTTTAGTATAGTACAGAACTTTTGATGCTCCTATTTGACCCCTCAGGGGGTCGAATTAAAAAAAAAAACAAAAAGTGCACTTCTACGGTACTTAAACAATATATCCTCCACATTTCAAATCTCAACGTCTCAAGTCTAGTTCGAGTTGTCGGTCTGTCTGTCTGTCAGTCGGTGTTTAAGAATTTCATAAAATATATTTTAATCAATTCGCAGGACGTTTACATTGAACACAACGCGGAGGAACACGAGATGTTATCGACGAACATCGACGACGGCGCTGTCACCGATTACGAAGGTTCGTTTAAGACTCCAGTTAAATATATACTATTAATTACGGGTTATCCACCAGGCACCCCAGTTCCAACTATGACACTAGGACGTCTAACACATAAATCCTCCCGTGACCATTACTGTTGCTGTAAAGCAGCCGAATCGTCGCGGGAACGTAAAAACCAAATAAACGCATAAAAAATAAAAAATAGTTTTATTTTAATGTGTAGTATTCGCTAATTTGATTATCCCAATGGGCAGTGACCCTGATTTCTGTGCTGCGGGTCCTGGGTTCGAATCATGGTAGCGAAATTCTTTGTGTGATGAGCATGATTGTACCCAAGTCATGGATGTTTATTATCTATTTAAATATTATATACTGAGTTCGCCCTCAGTCCATTGTACGGTACCCATAATACAAGCGTTGCTTAGTGTGGGACCGTATAGTTAGGTGTGTTTGTCTGGCGATCTGGTTCTTCTCCATAGGAACGGCATTCCGAACGGGTGGTAAAGCAGTAGGATAATATTTTTGTAACTTTTGACGATTCATGAGTACCGTACATAATGGTCTACGTGAATAAAACACATTCTGATTCTTATTCTGATATGTTCTCCTCGCCGCGCCCCGCGCCCCGCGGCTCGCGGTGTGCGTAATAAATAGCAGCTCGGGATGGGTGTTCGGCTTTCTGTTTCTTCATGTCGAGTTTATTTGATGATTATTATTACATTTTTTTTTTTATTTTGTGCACGTCAATTTTATTTTTATTATGCTTTTATTTAATTCTCAGTTCGCATTTGTTTTTTGTTACCATTTTAATTTACTCAACATATTATTGTCATGTTGCGCGGCGTCAATGCGTCATCAAGGCCTTGCTCTGAAAACCAGCGTTGAGGCATCCCCCGGATGCCCCAACTTAGTGCTGAGAGCAGACCTTGTTGGTTGCAGCTACGTACGGCGGGAAACTAACATTTTATTTTATTTCTACATTACTCATAGTACTCATGTATATTTTTAAAGATGTTGCCTGCGTAGCTGATTCACCAATAAATCAATTTTTATTTTTATTTTATTTTATTTATTATATTTATAATGTTGCAGATGTGAGCGGGTCGTGGGAGTGCCGGGCGCGGTTCCGCGTGTCGCGCGCGGCGCCGTGCCGCGGCTACCGGCTGTGCCGGCTGCTGCCCGCCGACCACGGTCAGTGCGGGCCCGGCCGGCCGGCTCCGGCACCACAGTGCCGGCTTTTTGTTACCTATGCTATCCATACCTTTATATGTTCGCTTACAATATATCTTACAATAATATATATATATATAATAATAATATAATAATATATATATATATATTAACATGGTAAGATATATTGTATTATATATATATAATTTTGTTGTTTGTTGTTACTCGCGATTAAAAAGTATGTCCTATATATATATATATATATATATATATATATATATATATCATATATATATATATCATTATATATATATATATATATATAATGACCTATATATATAATTATATATATATAAAAAATATGGTTCCCGTGGGATAAATTTATTTTAATTTTTCATACTTCATCAGGATCGACATGATTTACAGAAAAGGACATTTTAAGGAAATTTTAGCGGGATAAAAATTTGCCTATGTGCTATTCCAGATTATAATCTATCTCTATGCCAAATTTCATCCAGATCCGTTCAGCCGTTCTGGCGTGATTGAGTAACAAACTTCCATCCATCCAAACTTTCACATTTATAATATTAGTGTGTGTGCAGGCAAGGAGCAGCTGGAGCACCTGTCGGCGGCGGGCTGGGCGGGCGGCGCGGGCGGCGCGGGCGGCGCGGGCGGCGCGGACGACACGTACGTGGTGACGGACCTGCGCGCGCGCAGCTTCCTGGTGCACGACGCGCTGGCCGGCACCGTGGCCACCATCATCGACCCCGGCCGCGTCGCGTACCAGGTACACTATTTTTTTTTTCAGTCCATATTGGGAAGGGGATGTGGTTTGAGGGTAGTTCGTTCGGTTGGTTGATTCATTTCCGTATGGTCACGGAAATATGAATTTCTGAATTCAACTTGCATGAAAATCAATATTAATTTTTTTAAAGACTACATTTTATCAGACATTAATAACGTGGGTGTTTTTTTTATATAAAATACGTGTCTAGAGGTAATTTCAAAAAAAATACTTTACGAGCTGCAAATTTTGCAATTTTGGCTTGTTTTTCGTTCTGCGTCTGCAATGTTTAAGTGTAAAGCAAGCAGAGCAGCTAGCACTCCATAAATCTAAAAGATCCTAGCAAGCTCTAAAAGATAGCTTCCATGAATTTAAAAGAACACGGAATATATAACTTGAAACGCCAGAACTGCGACGCTTTTGACAGGTTTTTGACAGGGTTTATAAATCTCTATAAAAAGGACATTCAGCGATGGATAGGATACACCGATTGTAATTACACAATATTGTGTGTACAGAGTGAACCGAGCGAGGCGGAGGAGGCGGTGGGGGAGGCGGGCGAGGCGGAGGGCAGCTGGCTGGTGCTGGGCGCGCGCGGCCGCAGCTGCGCGGCGCTGGGCCGCCTGCGCCTGCGCAGCGACCCCGCCTACACCGCCTTCCGCGACGACAAGTTCCGACACAAGCACGAACCACCGCCAGAGGTACACACACTCATACATCTCGTATTAAACTCGCATTTTTTTCCATACAAAATTGATAATAATTAAAATATGCAGAATTTCAACCTTACTTGTTTTATTCTTAATAAAAACTGGCATTTCTATCTGTGAATTTGTTTGATTAAAAGTATGACTTTAGATCAAATGGAATTATGTATAAAGAATTGAAATCCAGCTGATCCTTGTCCAATTAAAAAATCGATTGAAATTATAATTTCAAATCGCTCTAACCAGGCATAGATTGGAATACAGTTGAAAACCAGCGTGAGGCTAACTTGTCTGGCATGTTAACTGGACACATATATGGCACAATAATGTTAGGCTGTATCCCCAGTCGGCAAACTGTCAGCGGCCGACTGAGTTAGCGGCGTATCGGTTTAGTACGTCCTTCCATATATTTGAAATGGAGTGTTCACAGTAGTTTGCGCTCACTCTACGCAGTTTGCTGTGTTGCGCGCGCCGATTGATTCAGTGAGCGGCCGACTCAGCAAAACCGGTTCCAGTCGGTGGCGGCGATATGCTTGTTCGTCGGGCGTAGTCCGTTTGCCGCAAACTGTCAGTTCTGACAGTTGACAGTGAAAATTCAGTCGGTCGGTCGACCTAAATAAGCGGCTAACACATAACAGTTTGCTTGCGACGCACGCAAATTGATCTGAGTTTGCAGCTAACTCGAATTTCAGTTCGCCACAAATTTGCGGCTCGCTCAGTCGGCCGCTGACAGTTTACCGACTGGGGACAGCCTTAGGCCTTGATATAGCATAATGCACAGTATTTATCTAACCCTTATAACCTTTCTCTTTCTTATAACCTTTCTAAGACCTTTCTCTTTCTTGCCGCTCGCACTCACAATAATTCTAATTGAATATTATTGGTCTAATAAATAATATTACCCACACAGGGCGTGGAAACAGTGTCGGCGGCCGAGGAGCTATCGAAATGGAAGAGCACGGAGGTGTCGGGTGGGGCGGGTGCCGGGGCGGGCGGTGGGGCGGGGGCGGGGGCGGGGGCGGGCGGCGTGCGCGTGCGCAGCGTGGGCGGGCTGTGCGCCGACCTGCTGCTGCACGAGGCGCTCACCGACAAGGGTGAGCCGATACTAGCTAGCTACTAGCTAGCTTCGCGTCCACGTCTTGCTCTTGCGACAGTACAAGACTGGCAAGTCTTGTACTGGCTCTTGCCAGTCTTGTACTAGCAGAGTTAAATAGCATAGCCTTAAGAGCCAGTAGGAAAGGCCTAATAGTTGAACTTACACAACAGGTTGCATTGCTTTTCCGCACATTACAAAAAATTTAAAATAATAGAGACAACAAAAGCATCGATGTTGTGATAAATTATTGAAATGCCGCCACTTTATATATACCTATTTTATTATTATAGAGTTCTTTAGTGTGATCCTGCTTTTTCCTATAAAGTTATAAGTAATTGTCAACATTGCTCTGTTTATTGTCCGGCCCCCAACTCTGTGGCTACGAGGCTTTGAAACATGGGGAAGCAGTTATTGTTGTCCCCTTTAATCATATAAAACATGCCGTTGGTAGGACGAGATTTTAGTATAAATCATTTGGTTCAACTTTTTAGTTAGACTACTTGGCAGAGTCGACGAGACTTGAGTCTTAGGGCTCCACTAATTGATAATATTTGTTGTTGCAGCTGTGTGCCGGCAGGTGGTGCTGCTGTCGGTGCGGCCGGCGCAGTTATGACGAGTGTAGCGTTCACCATGTACCTTAATATTTATTGTACCGTGTAACATATATGCTATATCATTACTCGTAAATAAAATATTCATATGTGATATCTAGACAACGGTGTTTTATTGATAGTGTGACCGGTCGCCTGGTGGAATAACTCACGATACTATAGTTTGACCACTACCGCTGTACCGCGGCGAGGCGGGGGGAGTGTCGCCCCGCCCCCCACCACGTGGTCAAACTATAAAACAGCTGCGTGTAGCTGTGCCCAGACCGACCTCGTTGCCTCGCGCGCCTGACTCGAATACATGACTTGCATGGGCTGTCTGTCTGTCTGGGGCAAATGACTGCCCGAGCGCTATCGTCTGTCGTTCGCCTCATAGTCAGCCCGCGCGTGGCATGTGGAAGACTGCAGTCGGTTTGTACATGACCAATATTAGCCAACTAACATAAACTCAATGTAGAAACGCGATAACAAAACTAGATAGGTAGTATTAGGTTGTCGGATCACGGGATAGACTCGGTGAATACACCAATATGCAACATTTTATTATAAAAAAATAATAATTATACTATGTTCTTATTACTTAAACATGATTACGCTAAGCAGAGTATCAGCAGGAGCGGGGTCAGCAGCGCGACGACGCTCGCGCCGGACGCGGCGGCGCCGCTGTAGCGCGTCACCTGCACGGAAATAAAATACTATAAAAAACAAATTTGGAATAGACCACTAAAAAGAAAAAATACTTTAGGTTAGCCACGCGTGCGCAGGTTCTTTGAAACATTCGACCACAACTAATACGTAAAATTTTATTTTTAAATAAAACTAATTTTAATGATTTTATCGCGTTTTTATTATGTTTTTTCGGTCCCAACGTTTCGGCTGCTTTACAGCAACCATGGTCAGGTTTGCTGAGGTGGATGACGTTTTTGTCATACTTTGAACTGGGGTTTTTAGTTGTAGCTTGCGGTCCTAACTAAGCATAAAGTGGTAACAGTGTTTTGAGGTCTTGCAATGGTGCGCTTGGTTTTAGATTTAATTATATTAATTAGCACCCAGCCGTGTTCCCTATTGAAATTAGGATGTTTTTTTAATTTCAATATCCTCATGTTTCATACACATCTATCCTAATTTCATCCTTCGGAATAACGACGCGTGTAAACTTGATATGTAGTGCGCACTTCATTGCTTTGTTATGCCGCCAGCGACCATTAAACTATTTAGATAAGCAGCCCAATTGATTGTTTGTGCATACTGGGACTCGGTATAAACCTTTGTTATCAGATAACAGCTGTTAGTCACTGATAACCGGCCATTTAGATAATGGCCACCACCGGAATACCCTAATTGTACACATTGTTATTTTCAGTTTATGATTGGTTTTTACAATCTATAGATGTATACAAATACTTGCTCAAGAGTTAGTCTACTCATTCTGATCGCCAGGGCCCCAAGTCTGCTAACACAATCGATTCATAATCGAACAGCAACCGCATAGTAACTGTTACTTTTGACAGATATTGTATGGGATGTCTGTCAAAAGTGACAGTTACTATTTGGTTGCTGTTCGATTATGAATCTATCGCGTTAGCAGACTTGGGGCCGAGTGCATATGCTGATAGTACAGGCTCGATGTACTTATAGTATATACTGTAGTATGGCGTCTACCGTGGTATTGATCCACGTGGTGTAGCTGGCGACCCTGGCGGACACGCCCGGAAACAGCGGCTCCGCGCAGCCGTAGCCCCACGACGTGACACCCACCACCACCCCGCTGTAGATGAGAGGGCCACCCGAGTCGCCCTGGCACGCGTCCTTACCTGCCACGAACAATATACCATATGTTAATATTAATATCGCCAGACGAACACACCAACAGCACGGTCCAGAACAAAGCATCGCTTGTATGTGTACCGTACAATGGACTGGGGATGCTCCCAGTATATAATACTTATATTAGATACTTATATCTATGACTCGGGTACAAACATTCGTTGTTATCGCACAAAGTTTGTCACTACCAGGATTCGAACTCAGGACCCTCAGCACAGAAAGCGGAGTCACTACCAACTGAGGTAATCAGGTCGCACTCTTAGGTGGATGTTGTTGCAATCAGTTTCTTTACAGTTAACAATACGTTTTTACAATGACGTCCGCCTATATGTATTGCGCATTTTCACCGAGATGTATATGCATAGGATAAAACTGTACAAGTCTTTTTAAGTCGAATCAGCTCTACCTGCTACGCGCAAATAACACTCCCCACCCTACACCACTAACCTCCAACATCAAGCAATCCCGCGCAGATCATGTTCCTGGTGACCGGGTAGGAGTCTCCGGTGACTGTCTGCAGGAAGTTGTAGCGCGCGAAGCACTCCTCGAAGCTGACCTTCTTCACCTCCACCTCGTTGAGCACCTGCGCTGCCGCCGCTATGTTCACCTGGCCAATTATATACAAGCATCAGATTAAATTAAGGGCTTGACAACTGCTGGTACACTAGCTGCTGGAAAGCATATGTATTTTTGAGACGTAACCCGCGCTGGGGATATATATAGGGAGGTGAAAGAAGCTGCTCTAGATCGAGACAGATGGAAAGAGCTTCATCAGCTACACCGACAAGGGTCTAAAGGGTCCCTTAAATTAGAAGAAGAAACCCGCGCTGCTAGCTACTTGACCTGCGGCGTTTCTAGAAGTTTCGAAACATGATACAGTATCACAGATTATACTACCTAACTTACAAATACAAAGTGTCCATTATTTATCAAGCATACTTATTATTTAACAAGATTGCACCAAATACGGACTCCGGAACACAGGACAAAATTAATCAAGAGCTGCTTCAGAGATGCTTCAGCATGTTCCAAGCAAGTATAATCTCTGACGCTGGTTTTTAACTAGACATGGCCGTTGCTTTTGAACTTGTCCTCCACGCATCTCGCTCGATGCTAAAAATATCACGCAAAAACAAAGTACAAACTCATAATATTAACTCACATTGAAATAAAACTAATTTTACGGATTTTATCGCGCTTATATTATGTTTTTTACGTTCCCGTATTCCGTGACTATATGGTGGCTGTAAAGCAGCCGAAACGTAGTAGTCGCGTAAATATAAGAAATCAATTTATTAACTCACATCAGTCCTGCCCCAACCGATGTGCACCACCATGCTGTTGTCAGGCACCACGGCGTCCTGCACCGGTATCAGCGCGGCGGCCACGCTGGCGCTCAGCGTCACGCTGGACGCCAGCAGCAGGACCGCCACGTCGTTGTCACGCAGCGGGCTGTTGTAGCTCTCGTGCACTACGATAACGGAGACAGAGTGCACGGAACCACCTGGGGGGAGGGGGGTGATGCAATAATAATATAACCAGACGACTATCAACTGTATGGTAAAAAAAGTAAGCAACACTTTATGCGTAATGGGGTGATCTCAGTTATACTCAGATAATTTCAATTTCAATAGATTCAATCACTTAATCTTTAGAATTTAACTATTCTGTTAAAACTGATACCAAACCAGACGTACTGTTATATCCCTGAAATGTAGTAATTAACGATGACTGGACCTAATCCTAATCAGCGCCCTTAATATTACATTACGATTCTTAAAGGTTTGAGGCTCAGTTCGGTTCGGGACGCGAGCAAAGAAACACTTGCTGGATTTCTTTAATAATATTAATTATCCCATCTTCATTATCTCATCTATTGTAGTAATTAAAATATTTTTTTAAAAAGACCAGAACTTTTATTGGGATAACAGTACGTTCAATTATACCTAACTATTATATTTTTATAAGTGTTTCCATAAAACAAACGGTTGGTACCTAGGTGGATAATGATAGGGCGGCAGAGACTTACCAGAGTTAAGAAGTTCGGTTCCCACTCGTACTGCGAAAAGGCTTGGCCTGACTACGTTGCCATCCCTGCGAACATATTATTCGCAATAGGTGAATTGGAGTCCTATTTTAATAACAATATAGCGACATGTAGACTTATAAGCTAATGATAATAAGAAAAATGATTTGGTGACAATATGCAAGGACTGGCAAGCAGCATAGCAGCATTTTAGACTTGACTAACTAATGGTTGTAATCGATGGATGCCCTTATTTGTCCAAAGTTCATACTCACTGGTCCACGAAGCAGTGTGCCGCGGACAGCACGTGCCTGCGCGTGAGCAGGGACCCCGCGCAGATCAACTGGCTGTTGTACAGCACCTGGCAACACCACGTTAGGAATTAACAGCTTCCAGATAACATAAAACGTATCTTGCCGGCTCTTTTCAGTGGAACCAGGAGTTCGGTAGTGAACTACATAAAAAAATGTTTGGCCTACACGTATGAAAAAAAAAAACGATATGATCCGATAAAATTGTATTTGTTTTTATGAGACCTACGTACCTTATCTTCACAGGTCGTTATATTTATTTTATTTATCTATTTACTTTTAAATAATGACTCACACAGCGAATAATAGTTTATGTACCTATGTAGGTACTGGCTACGTATGAACAATGTCCACGTTAAGGTTGAATCACATGAAATATTATTCGGTAGATTACCAGATCACCGGACCTGAGAATAACCACGATAGGTCAAAGTCAAAGTCAAATCATTTATTTCGTATAGGCCTACGGGGGCACTTACAAATTGTCATTACATTTTTTTTTTCTTAACCCTTAATAGCCTAGAGTTTCAATTTTGATACCAATCTTTTAAACCGAATGTTCACATTACTATTAGTTTTTTTTATAGGTTGGCTGGTACGTATTTTACTGTTGTATAATATTCTTTGCAACGAAATAAAAAAAAAATCTAATGTCATTATTATTAAACACAGTAATATTAAAAATAAATCACTTTCGTAAATCAGGCTACTAAGGGTTAAGTCTACATCCGGATAATTGGCGCGATCACAATGCTGATATAATTATTAAGCATAGCTTACTTGCACAGTGTAAGGATATTTCTGTATGGTAGTAGGGCTGCCTCCGATGATGCGTGTGTCAGATGCCGCTATCGCCGGCAGCGATACCGCTGTCACCTTCAATATTTCCGCGCCTTGAGCTGATGAGTTGACGGTTTATAAACTTACAACTTCGAGCTTCCCACATTTTTTTAAAGTACGACTTTTATATTTTTGAATGTTAGATAACAACTTGAGTTTAGCTAAGGCGGTTAAAATCGCTTTCACGTCTCTACCGTTTAGTCAAACGAAGGACGGAGCTATATAAACAAATGAGACGCCTCGGTAGCTCTATTTACGTGAGCTACTGTTTGAAATGTCTCTATAAACCGCATTTTCATGGAACAGATACGTAAACGTTTAGCTTGTAAATCCAAATATTGTGTGTATATAGTCTTCTTTATGTAGAGTTATATATCTATCTATCTATCAGCCGAGGGACTTCCACTGCTGGACATAAGCCTCCCCCAACGACTTCCACACATCACGGTCCTCCGTCACTCGCATCCACCGGCTTCCTGCGACGCGTGTGATATCATCGGTCCACCTTGTGGGCCGTCCTACACTTCGTCTTCCGATTCGTGGTCGGCATTCTAGCACCTTTCTGAGTTATATTGTAAAACATTAATAAAAGGTGCCGCTATACTTATTGGTTCGATAACTTTTAAAAAGGAAGTGTATATGTACACAACATGTGTGTTATCACATCATATTTGAATACATTATTACACATTTTTCTCACTCACAAGAGAATCACTATTGAACAGGTAAGACTTACAGCACGCAACGGTCGCTAACATAACAAGCACACGCCACATTTTGTCGGTCTGTCACACTCGTATGACCGCCCTAGATGCCAATACATCTTATCAACAGGTAGATATTGATAAAACATTTTTTTATCAAAATTATTAATCGCATTCGTGAGGAATATCGTGAGAACAAACACTCTTTTATAGATATCCTTTGATGATCTAAAGTTTGCGAGCGGTGACGATTAACTATGGCATACTAGTGAAACAATTAGCTATCGAGTCATAAAGCTCAATTGCCAATAAGGGTTTTGATCCCATCGTTTTGAAATTATTCCTTGTCTGAGCCATTTACTTAGTAGGTATTATATTTGTAACTAGCATATGCTCGCGGCTCTGGCTTCGAACCTGGATAATGTAGCTTCCAATAATTGTAAGAAATTTCAAAATCTAATCTCAAGATCCAGAGATTACCCGCCACATCTAAACTCACAAACTATACCTTTTTATTATATGTGTATAGGTTAAACTCCATATCGCGTCGCAGAATCTCCATTTCATGTTTTCCAAGTGCCAGCCGTGAAGCGTATGTGAAGCAGCTAATGAAACAACCAACTTTTGTGCCAAATCTTTATTTTTCATCAAAACAAAAAACACGTTTTATTGCTGTCAAAACCATGTTATATCACAACGAGCGGCTTAGAGCATTTATCACCTAGGTTACCAGAAATATCTAAAATAGACGGTAGAACGGTAACACTAATTTATCTTCGAAAAAGAAAAAAAGAAACGTTAACACCACACAGGGTAGGAATAGAAGTTCAAAATATGGCAAGACATAAACAATCTGTTTTATCATTGTATCGGAGGAGAATATGACGGATTCCTTAAAATTAAATGCATTTTTGGAATGTGACTCTAATTCTAAATTATTGACAGTACACTTACAGTACTTAAGTTTTAAGGCAAATCTGAAAAGCTGCATTCAAACTTCTATACCTACTTCAAAGCCCTGTCTCGTGTTCAAAGATTCAAAAATACAGATCTACAATGCCATATACAAATTAATATTATAAAAAATACATTCGGAATGGACATAATAAGTACAATAAATATTACATTAAGTATATAAATATTTGCTAAAGATAGTTTAAAAATATATACCTAAGAGAGACGAACATTTAACTATTGGAGTTGGTGATTGGAGTTCGAGTTAAAATTCCTGAGTGTGTAAAGATCCAGGGATTCCCAGTGATCGATATCGGTTTCCCAGGGGTCGACATAAAGGAAAACTGATTTTGGCGGTCGACGAGGTCTAAAAAACGACCCCCTATTAATTAACACAAGTTCTTATTTTAAACTTTCAAGATACTGTATAAATTGTTTTACGTGTACCAACTCGTTATAAGAATGACTAATATTTTAGTAGGAAGTGTCTTGTTGTACTTTTAAACAACTTAACAAGTCGATAAGTGTGCACATGTTCGTACAAGATCAAGTTATTATTTTGTGTCAATAGGAAAAAAACTAGAGATAGGATATTTAAAGACATTTGTATTTGGGGGTCTGAGGTGTCAGTTCATTTTGGAAAAGGGGTCCCTTGCCCAAAATAGTTTGGGAATCCCATATTTAATTGATCGCAGCCGGTATCTTCGACATGGTGAAAAATCAATTTTACGCATCTGACGCTATAGCGGTTAGCGTCAACAAGAACAAATGGGGCCCCAGAAAATAGTAGCTACGTATAAGTAAATAATTTTATTTATGTAATAAAAAAAGATCTCGTCGTAAATGATTTTATATACAACTTTTACACATACAATTAATTTTAAACAAAACACACCAAGTGTATATGGAATTAAAAATATAAAACTTAATTTAACACCTATAAATTAAGTTGTAAACCGAATAAAAAAGATAAAAATAAAGAATGATTAAAAGCGTGTCAACATAGAGCGGCAGATCTATCAAAGCGCACACTTGGTGGACCGTGTTACATTTTTTTTGCTAAATGTCGATAATATACTTTAGCGCACGGAAATAAAACCGCTTTTAGCGATGGGCCGGTGCACAGCAACAAATTTATAGATCGCTTCAAGCGAATTTAGTTTTTATTTACTACTAGCTGTTGCCCGCGACTTCGTCCGCGTGGTATTTAACAAAGACTCAGCCGTTGGCAACAGCCTGCTCGCGTTCTGATCCCGCGGGACGCATTGCAGATTGTTGCTATCAAACTTTAATCAGGCGCAGCGCTGCAACATTGGTTTTAATTTTTTTTCGAGAGATCCAATTTTTTTTTTCTAAAATAAAAGTAGCCTATGTTACTCCTTGTTACATCAGCTATCTGCCAGTGAAATTCCCGTCAAAATCGGTCCAGCCATTTCAGAGATTACCCGGAACAAACAGACAGACAGACAGACAGACAGACAGACAGACGGACAGACAGACAGACAAAAATTGTAAAAAATGTTGTTTCGGTATAGGTAACGTGTATACATCCAAATGCACTTACTAAAAAGCGGTTATTTTAATATTACAAACAGACACTCCAAATTTTATTTATATGTATAGATATTTAAGGTTTATACAAGTGTGCTCTAGCTTTTTCAGCTGACAGTAGCGAGACATAATTTGCTTATGTCTTTCTCATAAATATACAGGAATCACAAAAATAAAATAAGTTTGAGAAAGTCCACGCCACATGCCACGTCAGTTATGGATTATGCTAGAGCTCTCTGCTGTAAGAAGGAATGCTAGTTAGAACGATCAAATCAATCAGATTTTTTCTAGATTATATTTAAGTACAAATATAGAGAACAGATTCAATAAAAACAACTATGATTTAATAGTTTGGTAATTTCATGATGTATAATTAAGCTAGCGACGAAAAATATGTCGTTCTTTATTTAATTAAATGTGTGAGTGCCGAACAAGCACGCGTAGTCATGGCTATTTTATGGGACTTGGCCGGTTTACATCGGCGAGTACCGGGGAATAGCAAAAATTGAGAGAAAAAAAATATGAAAAATAACTTGTTACGTAGCGACCTCTTGCGTCTGTGTGTCAGATCTAACATCGCGGGAATAAATGTTGACACACAGACGAAAAAGGCCACGGGCACTCGTTCCCCAGTCTATGCCAACTAAAGACCAATGTAGCTAGAAAAAGCAAGAAAATTTGGAAGAAAAGGTGTGACCATATTAGACGAAGAAGTGGAGAACTAAATTCCTGATCTGTATATATTGCAGGAAAATTGTAAAATAATTGTATACTATGTGTCGTAGCGTTTGACAAAACAATATTGTCACATTATGGCACGATTTCTTTTGTAGAAAATAAATTATTGTTTTAAATGTTAAGTTGTTCTTATGTTTTTTTTTTGTTATAAATAATGTTTTAATGAAATAAATGGATTTTTAATTGCTCTCCACTATGTTTAAAGTCATAGACGGTTGTCTATTTTGTTTACGCCTTGTGTCTGAGCGAGATACAGGGGGTTGCAATTGATAAGTAATTTTATTTAACTGCAATGCCAATGGTACTGAGACTACTGTTCTTATTATATTAAGATTAACCTCCATATTTATAGAATATCTAATCAATATATATTACTTT
Organism: Pheosia tremula; assembly: GCA_905333125.1. NCBI lineage: Eukaryota > Metazoa > Arthropoda > Insecta > Lepidoptera > Notodontidae > Pheosia > Pheosia tremula. The sequence goes on from HG995420.1 coordinate 1,341,473, forward strand.
TTACACGAAAAAATATTTGCGATACCATCGTAAATGGATTGTTTAAAATAATTTGGGGGTTATATAATATACAGACAAAAATATTTTATGTTATTCCTTGTCTACACAATATATATTTGGCCGTAAAGTATCTCAATTGAGATTTAAAATAAAAAAATGGCTCAAGTATAAATCCGTCAATTTATACACACAAATTAACAGACCCGCACTTAAACGTCAGAATCGTATAAACTCAGTATTACAATTTAAACTCTCAAAAAAAAAACTTACGTCACAAGTGCTTTCGTCATGACGTCACGTCTTTGTCACATGCACAACAACCTTTGTTACATTATAATTATCTCACATATAATAATCAGGAGGTTTAATACTAATGTAATCTTACAATTACAGATATTTTCTCATAATAATTAGCAACTTATAATTGAATAGTAAGAACATTGTCTGATAAAGAGACGTGTTGAGCAACAAGTTGCCTGATATATTTGGCAACCAGCGGGGTTATTTTAAACCATCAGAAATCGATATCGGACACGGAATCGAACTTCCGAACTGGATTACCGCAGTCGCAATTAAAATTACCGAATTTGATTATCTTCGATGTATCTTAATGACAATACCTAATCGATTTTTCAAAAAGTTTCCGTCGGAAGGCTCGTCGGGGTCGACACCAACATCGGAAAGTTTCAAATCCGTTTCCGATGTCGATTCCGAATGATTTGAAATAACCCTCCAAATCAACGTAGACTTACAGCTTGATTCAGAAATTATATACTCACCTATGAACCTGCGCTCCGTTTGCGTATTTTTTGAGCAGGTGCAAATGCTATTATACCCTTTCTGAATTACACTGTATACATGAAATAATTTACCGATTCTCTGTTTGACATTAGTGTTAAACCTCAATATGGCGCCATCTAGACTAAAATCTAGAAATACTAAAAAACTATTACATAACAAACTCTATCACCCATTATAAGAAATAACATTTTAAATACAACAGAAGTACATTGATCAACCACACTATAATAACTCGAAAGAGATAAAAAATTTAGATCTTTTCAAAGATTACTTAAATCATGAACGACAATGGAATGTCAAACGACATACTGAGTTGTAACGTCGGAAAGATTACATTTGTATGTTATAACGAAACACATTCGAGTTCAGACCTTATACTTACATACTTTAGGTTTAATTACAAATGCGACTACATTTCAGTATTATTTAATTTGTCCCAGCGCCATCTAGTATCGCTGACGGAACTAAAATGTCTATGTAAATGTCTGAATACAACTCGGTATACCGTTCGCATTCTCACTTCGGACACGTATTTACAAATATTATTCGATAGCTATCTACAGTAATAGGTAACGGGCTTGAGCTATATATTGCACTTGCGAAGTACTAATAAGGGGGAGATCCTTAGACGAGGGAGGGGGAGGGGGGGGCAAAGTTTGGGTTCTGTTTTAGTTTGCCACACCGGTGTTGTGGAGTCCAAAAATCCAGTTGTGTCTGTGGAAAACACTGATTTTTGCCGAATACAAGTCTTGAGCCTACCTGACTTGATTACATGGTCTGTTACCAGATAGTAGCACAGAGATATACGAAGAAACAGACAGCTTGTTTCTTATTTATTTGTATACCTTTGCCCCTGTCCCTGTAGTTAGAGATTTCAACGCTTAATTGTTTTAAAGCCAGAATTCAAGAAGAAAAGAGGACCAGAGAAAAATAATAATTTAATAGCTTCTCAATCATAATTGCTTTGCAACTGCGATTGAGGAGTGGAATAATTCATTAACAAAACTCTTAAATTAAAAGTATTAACTGAGGTTTGTTTATGGATAGATTTATAAATCTGTTAAGATACATGGGAGTGTAATGATGAAAGGCTACAAAGATGTGTAGATAAGACCTAGGAGTAAAAAGAATATAAGAAAAAATCTGGCATCATAAATAATTATAGTTCGCGATACAATCTCCCCCAGGACTACTATAACTACGAACAAAGCTATTTGTTCTTATAACGATTTCAAAATATAGTATTTCTCTATACTTATACGATAAAGATTGAAAATAATTTTCACAAGGCCATGGCCTGGGCATTTAACATTGTGGCCTCATACACGCTTATCATTTGCTAGACCATTGAACTTATCATCGAATAACATTACTTACGTAACTATTACGTCATTATCAAAATGGTGTGATCAGTCAAACATGGCCCCAAGACTGCTAACACAATCGATTCATAATCGAACAGCAACCGCATAGTAACTGTCACTTTTGACAGATATGCCATACAATATCTGTCAAAAGTGACAGTTACTATGCGGTTGCTGTTCGATTATGAATCGATTGTGCTAGCAGACCTGGGGCCCAGGTTTGTTGCTAACAGATTTATTTTGAATCATAGTCATTTGTACAATATAATAGGACTGCCACGTTTCAGGCCACGGCCTCGCCTTTTAAGCTCAGAAAGTGACTTTGGACGTCGATTTAAGGTCAATTCGTAGATGAACATATGACGAACACCCGTTGCACTGAAGCCTCATTTAACTATTAATTATAATCACACTGCATTCTAAGTATTGTTAACTGTGTTTAAATAATTAAAAAAAAAAATGTTCTCCTCCGGTATAATAATACAACATTAATATGTGGCGACTAGACGTATAATGATCTATTTAACATATCTTATAATAATATTTTTAAATTGTCAGTTGTTCGTCAATGTTGCCACACTCAGTTTCCCATATAAGGTATCGCTATTATGCCAGTCGTTGACTCGTCACACACTATCAGTGCAAGCGGGCGCTATCAGAATCACGCTTAACTAACTAATAGTATACCTATTCGAATATCATTGATGAGATATGTATGAACACTACATCTATTTGTGTTTGGGTGCTGCTCGCATCCTTGAGGCGTTAGGATGAAGATAAATTATCTTATTTACGTATTTATTATTATTGAGATAGAATATCCGATGACTATCACGATTCAGAAACAATCGAGATTGAGATCAAAAACGCGTTCTGGGTACGAATAAATGGCGTCAATTATGACACCAAAATGGCCTGTGTTTGTTAGATATTCGTTGGAAAGTAGTCGGAAATTCTAAATTACCCAAATACCTTTTTTTGTGTTACTCACTTAGTTGTATCGTAATACAGGATAAAAAATACTATCCAATAAAATTTCCGGCATGAAAGCAAAGACCTATCCTTTTTTTATGTAAATTATAAAAGACCACTGACCTTAAAATTAATATTATTCGATAGTAAAATCGACGTCAAACGGTGTGTCGGTCGAAACAAGGTTTACATATAGTTAACTAAATAGTTAACTATTGATTGTGCTGTATTGAGGTATAAGATAGTGGGAGGCTGGATGTCAGATAATATTGGTGACACACACACACATACATATAAATTTTAAAGGATGTTAATACAAAGCTGTTTTCATCAATTCATCATGCCATTGAAAAGGCAGTATTTACACGAAAAGTGTTTTATAATACCATTGTAAATGGACGATAACTTACGGAGATTAGTTTTCAAAATAAATATTTCTTACTAAGTAACTTCAGTCACGATTTCTTAGGACATTCATAATTTTTTTTTCTCCAAGGAATTAAATTTAAAATCCTACAATGTTTGCTCATAAATTTTACATCTGATTATGAGTATTAAATCTGCATAAAAATGAATATAAATCCATATTTTTTAAGGTTTCACGTGAAACAATTCCTAGGGATCGTTACGTTTTTAAATCAAACTAATTTCCTAGTAACCAGTGATGAGTGTGTGTCAGGTGTGTGTCACCATGTGTGTGTGTCCGTGTGTGCGGCGTGTTGTTCACGGTGGCAGGTTCATTTGCAAATTCTGGAGGTACGCCGAGGTTGAGTTGAGTAAGCCGATGCGTTGTTTCTGCTTCCTCTGCTCTGTCATCTAAAAAATAAATTCGTTTATTAGTTAAACCACTTCACTTCAGTTTTGACTTCTATACACGTCTTGTCAATTATGAGATCCGGGCTATGCAGTTTATTTGCATTTTCAGTAAAAAAAAAACAACTAATACCTTACAATTGGGCTACTACCAAAATAAAGATGTGTAATGAACGTAGGATTTCGATCAGACCAAATATACAGGGCTATGACGTCACCACCATGAGTTAACGTATGTTTGACAGAGAAACAGGGCCACTATTTGCTTATACATATTCTTTGGTAAATATCCTACTATGAATTTAATTTCAAAAAATATTCATAGTATGTCATAGCAAATATACTAAACTAGCAATGACCGCGAACTCTTATACGTGAAATTTAGTGGTATGCGTATCCTTGTGTTTATCAGAAGACCGATTGTGTAACTCTATTGCAAACATGTTTCAATCATCTCGTGTTGCTAACAGAAATTTTCGAAGAATCGACCGGCGATCTTCAAAGAGGTCTGTTTCCAAGATGTTAGAAGTGTAACTTCTGACGTAATCTTCTCGTGTGGTACGTGAATAAGTGTGTGGTGGTGTGTGGTGTGACCTGGTCGCGCAGGTCGGTGAGCAGGTCGGTGAGCGTGTGCACGGCGCGCTGCGCTCGCTCCAGCTGCGCCTGCAGCGCGCGCAGCTCCAGCTCGCCGCCCTCGCCCTCGCGCCCGCCCACCAGCGACAGCGCGCGCAGCCGCGGGAACCACTCCAGGTTGTTCGACTGCACACGACATACGACTATTTATATCGCCACACAAACACCCTAACTCTGCCAAAACAATCCACTCGTAGCCAAGCGGCAGCGGCTTATTCGTTATTTTTGCTTTTGACAGTCAACTCTGACACAAAAGCTGATAATTATATGTAATGTACTGTGCGATATTATTATAATTAGGTACGGTATATAAGTATTGCGATACTTTTACGAAAAACACGCAGATAATCGTCGATAAAAATGGAAAAGAGAACGGGTCCAAGATGGAATCCTTGAGGTACGCCAATAATGGACAATAAGGATGTGACTGACGGCCGCTGCCGGAAACTATTTGACGTCGTTTTGATGTATTGGATGGAAACCAGCTCAGTCGGGAGCCCAATATTCCAATATTCTTTAATTTTTTAATGAGTTATGCAAGATTGATTGTATCGAAAGCACTAGCAAATTCTGTGTGTATCGTGTCAACTTCGAACAAAGTTCAACTCGACAAATCAGACAGACGGAGATGAGTGAAGGTTAGTTACGATGCAACAACCAGATTGAAATCAGTGTTGACTGCATAATGTCGTACCGTCTACATGACCTGTTGATAGCGGACAAGCAAGATACTCATTCAAAAGAATCATGATAAAATATCGTTTGGTATTTAATTATCTGTGTTGCTGCAATCACATTAGGAAGAAGTGAAAACCTTGCGTCTTTTCAGTCTTCTTGGAACAACTCATTCCCCTGAAGATCAGAATCAGAATCAGACTATTTTTTATTCACGTATATCATTAAGTACAGTACTTATGAATCCTCAAAAGTTACAAAATATTATGCTACAACTTTACCACCCGTTCGGGATGTCGTTCCTATGGAGAAGAACGGGCAAGAAACTCCATGGTTGCTCTTTTTTAAAAAGATCTTTTTCATTTCAGGTGTTCCAAGGTATATAACTGCAGCGCCTAAGGAACAGTGTAAAGTTGGAGTACCTTGATCATGGAGTGCACGTAGCTCTCGGGGCCGGTGAACTCGGTGGGGTCCTTGACCCGCACCAGCACCATGAAGTACAGGTAGTGCCACATGTTGTGCTCGCTCTTGATGTGCTCCTCGAACGAGACTGTCTTGTTGTCAAAGGCTGACCTGTTCAATCCTGCACACAATATACACGCCGACATTGTTATCGTGTTACGAAGACCACCAGTTATAGTATCCAATACACAAAATATAACTAATTCTACCGATTTTATCGATGATCGGACCGCAAACATCAACTAAATATGAGGGTACCCCAGTTCTAACTATGACACTAGAACGTCTAACACCTCAGTTCGCACCATGACCTTGGTTGCTGTAAAACAGCCGAAACGTCGGGAACGTAAAAACCTAAATAATCGCGATAAAATCAGTAAAATTAGTTTTATTTCATGTAGTATTCACATAAATATAAGAAATCAATATAAAATCGAATTTAAAAATTATCACTTGCACTTAAATGGTGTAGGCAAACATCGTGGAGGAAACCTGCATGTCTGAGAGAACCCCTCGATAGATGTGTGAAGTCCGCCAACCTGCACTGGGCCAGCGTGGTGGACTATGACCTAATCCCCCTTGCAATGAAGGGAGATCTGTGCCCAGCAGTGGGAAATTAAAAAGGGCTGGTATTAATATTTTTGTTTTTACAAAATAAAATAATAATTGGTGCAAGAATCAAGCTCGCTATTGGATAACAGTCCACCATCTTGAGCTGAAATAAAACAACTTACCACATACAAAACAGGTGTTTTTCAATATGAGCTCCTTTTGCTGCTTCTCGCTGCGCAGATCTGCGAAGGTGTCGATGATCACGCCGAAGATGAGGTTCAGCACGATAATGATCACCACGAAAAAGAATAGCAGGTCGTACACCACGCGGGCAACGAACAGGGGCTCCTGGGGACAAGAAAACAACCCGGTATTCAAGCATCCGAGCTGGGTTCACCAGACAGCGGGTCAAGGTCCGAAGACATACCATCTATCGTCATAAGTGTACTCTCCTTTATGTTGATTAGAAAGACATGAATATTTTTAATACGTTTATTAACGAGAGACGCGCACAGTTCAAATAGTGACATTTTTAGATGAGAGAAAAAAACAATACAGATTAAAAAAGGTGTTGCCACAACATACATTATTATGTTTATTTTTTATGAACAATTATTGTCTGTCTGTCCGTCTTTCTGTCTGTCTGTTTGTTCCGGCTAATCTCTGAAATGGCTGGACCGATTTTGACGGGACTTTCACTGGCAGATAGCTGATGTAACAAAGAGAAGATTAGGCTACTTAGAAAAAAAAAATAGGATCTCATGAAAAAAATTAAAACCAATGTTGTAGCGCTGCGCCTGATTAAGTTTGATAGCAACAACCTGCAATGCGTCCCGCGGGCTCAGAACGCGCGAGCAGGCTGTTGTCAATAGTTGTGTCTTTATTAAATACCACGCGGGCGAAGTCCCGGGTAACAGGTAGTATGTATATAAGTATAATATAGTGGGCACGCCCCCAGTCCATTGTACGGTACGGGGTCCGGGGTGGTACGGTACGGTGCGGCACTCACGAAGCTGGCGGGCGCGCGCAGGATGTCCCCGATGCCGCCGCCGTTTCGCAGCCCCTGGTTGAGCGTGGTGACGATGCACATGATGAGCGAGTCGCAGCTGCGCTCGCGCAGCTCGCCGCCCACCGACACGAAGCGCGCCGGCCGCCGGCACTGCTCCGCCTCCGGCAAGTACTTGGAGGCGGGGTCGTCGGCGCACCGGTCCACGTCGAAGCGTGGGTCGTCGTCGTCTAGGGACATGAAGATATGATAGAGACAACATTCTGAATACCAAGCTATCGTTATCTCATTCTTTTTCAATTTTACAGCCTACGACGAGTTGTTTTCAGAGGTTAGTAGTAGTGTCTTGGTATAAACAAAGACTACAATAAAATAGTAGACCAACCAAAGTATTAAATCTGGTATTTTTAACAAAATCCCCGCCCTCCTAAAACTTCCTTTCCAACACTAGATACCCACCATCACCAGCTGTACCCACCATCACCAGCTCTACTCATCAACACCATCATGTGCACAACTCACCATCGAGCCGGTCGACGCTAAGGAGAAAGTGGTCCCGGAAGAACATGTAGCCTACGATGGAGAACATGTAGACCAGCACCAGCGCCAGAACTGCCGTCAGTAGGATGGACCGCCCGTTGCGTGTCACTGATCGCATTACGTTCAAGAGAGTCTCTTCGCGGTACACTATGTCTAGGAGCTGCGCACAGAACGACATATCAGTATAATCAAAGCAGTGATAGCCAATTTGTTATATCACTAGCCACGTTGCCTCGGTAATGTGCAAATTATTTTTTTTGAAACCATGATTACAACTTGTTAATCGGTGAGGAAAAACATCGCAAAGAAACCTGCATGTATGAGAGAATCAATCGAGTCGTGTGAAGTCTGCCAGCCCGCATTGAGCCAGCGTGGAGGACTATGCTCCCCCCCACCCAGCATTGAGGGCCTGTGCCCTACAGTGGAAGATTAAAAAGGGCTAGTATTATTAATATTTATTATAAATGCTAGCCCTAATATGCTGCTCGACCCCTCGGTCAGAGTGATGATACCACGCTATTATATTAAGTTGTAGCGACCTCTTCAGCCTCGCCACAAGCTACACGGATAGTGCTGCATACGCATTCAGAACAATAGACAATTGACGTCACAATCCTGAATCGCGCTATAAGAGTTTTCGGAGCAAGTAACATATATACAAGATCCCGACAATAACCGTCGGCGCATAGCGGCCGCCCCGCCAGGCATCCCACCCGCCTGGCTGGAATATCTTCCCTTTCCGCTAAAAAGTCAACCACAAGTGAAAATGCCATTCAAATCGGTCTTGTGTTCAGACAGAGAGTCCAAGTTTGTTACTCACGAGCACGGAGAAGAAGAATGGATGGCAGCAGATGCCGAGGAAGCAGAAAACCAGGTAGATGCTGTGGTACACGAGCTCGGGGTCCGTGAGCACGTTCCTGGGCGACTTGGAGAGCGTGCCCTGGTTGCCCATTATGCTCACCAAGTGGACGCCTTTCACCACTATCTGTTGTACGAGTTGAAAAATAATATCCAACTTTCACTGCACACAGAAGTACGTAAAGATTCACTGTCGTACACTTTCAAATTGAGTACTATAATGATGAACCCCGCCCCAATGTAATAGGCCAGTTTATGTCAATTACATGGCAAACTTCTGGACTATATTTTGTTACTTACAATTCTGTAACAGCAAGTAAAAATAAAATTTCGGAAAGCCTGGGATTTGAGATGGAATCTACCTTCGAGATTCGTGACTGTAGGAACCATTTTTATGTGATGCTCGAACAAACTTTTGGATTTACAGATACCCAAGCTACCCATTGCATTTTTTTTATATCTTCGATATAAAGAAACAGTACAGGTAATTTAATAATATATAGTAAAGATAGGTAAAGAATATGATATACGTGACAGTGTACTGACAGTGAGCATGGCGAGCGCCCAGAGCGTGGGCTCGGGGCCGGCGGAGTACATGAGGCGCACGGCGGCGCTCGCCAGCAGCGCCCGCGCCCCGCCGCCGCGCGGCAGCCACGTCACCAGCGCGCCCGCCACGCCCGACACGCACCACACCACCAGCGACAGGTGCTCGCCCAGCTCTGAGGAGAACCCGCCCGGCTTAGCGACACATCCCCTACTCTGGTGACAACTCTCAAGCCACTCATGTTCCCGCGGAACTGGACCTTATCAGGCATGTTTATCCTCCCGATAAGCATCGAGTATGTAGTATGGCACTTTTTTATATTGACTGCCCTGAGCTATTGGTAAGAATGTGTCTAAATATCCCACGAAAATAAATTCGTTTTAATCTGCCCTTACGCATACCAAATGCCTCAACTAACTCTCTCTCAAAGGCAAAATAGCTACGAAACATTAATATTTTTTAAGCCGCACGACATTAATCCTCTTGAAACCAATGTGTCCTCAACTAGGAGGAACTTGAGCCTTTATTTCTTAAAAAAAAAATTAAGTTGTTGCTCTCGAATTACCGTTGCTAAACTTATTTTTGCATGTAGTATACCAAGGTTTGTATTACTTTAAAAACGCCGCTATAATTAAAGATTAGTAAATTAGCTTTCCAAATTAACTTGATGTTACTTTTCATGACTACTTAAGTAAGTAGGCTGTAAGACTTCCATTAGCTACATATGCATTGTAGATTACAAAAACAAATCATCATTTTGACCTAGATAGTTAAAAAAAACATGTTTTTAGCGCAGCATCTTGTCATATAGAAAGCAGTTACAGTCAGCAATGAAGTTCAGTTTTCATTATAACTTCTAGTAAGTTAAAATTTTACTAAAGGCTGACGACATTTGAATTGTTCTAAATACTAAGTTCAATAACAAAAATAGACAATAATTTTTCATCCTATGACGTGCAAATGATAAACGATATTAAGGTGCATAAGGACTTTCTAGGTCGACTTTACATGATAATAAATTGTATAAATTAACAGCGCTAATGTACAGATCAATGTACTCACTTGGGTTTTCATCTTGGAATGGATAGAAAAAAGCCACAATGATGTTGATTAGAACAGCAAAGTTGAACAGTATGTTGCTCCACAGAGACATGTAGGACGACACCCAGAACAGAAGACGTTGTCCTGCGAATAACAATATTTTACATACACCCTAAATCGGAAAACCATTCATTATCATTAAAAATACATAATAATAAAAAAAATACAAAACAGGGCCTTCACGTGTTGCACCCATTACCCCGCGCAAGCCTTCCAAAGATCCGGGTATAGCCCGTGTCGAGAGAGATATAATACAAACATACATAAATACAAAAATACAAAAGAAAAATACGAAAACCTAGGTCAATCTAGCCTAGCGCATTAACGTTGAATTTGACGGCCTGATTAGCGCATTTGGTAGTGACCCTGCTTCCTGCGCCGAGGGTCCCGGGTTCGAATCCTGGTAGAAACAAACTTTGTGTGATCAGCACGAAAGTTTGCACCAAAGTCATGGATGCTATAAGTATCTATACTAATGTATACTAAAATTATAAATATAAAAGTTTGGATGGATGGATAGATAGATAGATGGATGTTTGTTACTCTTTCACGCCAGAACGGCTGAGCGTATCTGGATGAAATTTGGCACAGAGGAGAATATAGTCTGGAATAGCACATAGGCTATATATAGGCTTTTTATCCCGGTAAATTGTATGGTTCCCGTGGGCTAATATTGTTGAAATTTTTCATAGACTACCAATAAACTCATTTTCTCATTTGATTCTGAGGCGGTACGAAGTTCGCCGGGACAGCTAAGAAGTAATATATACTGGGTTCGCTCCCAGTCCATTGTGCGGTGTCCATAATACAAGCGTCGCTTAGTGTGGGCCCTTATCTATGTGTTCGTGGCTCACCTCGCAGCTTCTTCTGCCACTTCATCTCGTGGAAGAGGTTATCGAGCCGCGAGAAGAAGTCGGCCACCTTGCTGCCCTGGTCGTCTCGCTCGGCGCTCTGCAGCACGCGGTGCTTACTGTCGGCGGGCAGATACTCGCAGATCTCCGGGATCGGGAACACGATCTGCTCCATGCTCCGGTCTGTGCGGACTATCTGCCTCACACCAGGTACATTATATTAAAACACCTTTAAAACACATTATGAAGCTGTAAAGTACTTTTGAACAACAATTTCTATGGTTGGTATGGAATATATCAGCATAAAGGGCATGCCCACAATTGGGCGATTCAGTGTTGTATTTCTAAAAGGTTCTTATCGCAATTTCAATTGTTGGTATGTGGTAGTACCCCATATCATTGCACGATACCCATAATATAGTTGATGTGATAACATTAATAAGTTTTAGCTTCCATCTTAACTTTTTCATAACCCAACACCCAGCGTGGTGGTTACTGCGTCCATCCACGATCACGTTGTAACACACTGCAACACACATCATGTTGAAAGGTTGTGTGTGTAGTGCCTCACAGACGGTCCGTGCAATCTTGGATCATTCAGTGTTCCACGGACCAACGTACGCACATATGTCATGTCGATTCTTTGACGGCACGGCACTTATCGCGTCGAATTAAATGTATAGCGCGTCCTGATACCCAGGGTACAATAATATGCGTCCCGTGTTTGGGCCCAGCCTATGTCATAGCTCTAATAAATTCTGTTAAAGTGGAAGCGCAGGGTCAGGGCGCGAAATTAAAAAATGTCAATGGTTTATTGTAAAACCTTTGAGTATTGTAGTATCGCTTTAGGTATTTTTATGAAAACTTAATACATCGAGACATCCAATGCAGAATGCCAATATCGCAAAAAACTAAATTACATCGTAGAGATGTCCAAATTTTTCGTAAAAAAAATAAAAACCATTGACGTTTTGAATTTCGCGCCCTGACCTTGCGCTTCCACCTTAATTATATTGAAGACTAGCTGTTGCCCGCGACTTCGTCCGCGTGGTATTTAACAAAGACAACCATTGACAACAGCCTGCTCGCCCATTCTGAGCCCGCGGGACGCATTGCAGGTTGTTACTATCAAACTTAATCAGGCGCTGCGCTGCAACATTGGTTTAATTATTTTTCGTGAGATCCTATTTGTTTTTCTAAAATAAAAGTAGCTTAAGTTACTCCTTGTTATATCAGCTATCTGCCAGTGAAAGTCCCGTCAAAATCGGTACAGCCATTTCAGAGATTAGCCGGAACAAACAGACAGACAGACAGACAGACAGACAGACAGACGGACAGACAGACAGACAGACAGACAAAAATTGTAAAAAATGTTGTTTCGGTATAGGTAACGTGTATACATCCAAATGCACTTAGTAAAAAGCGGTTATTTTAATATTACAAACAGACACTCCAATTTTATTTATATGTATAGATGTATAGATGACTGTAATTAATGGTAATGAGGACAGTCCGCGCCGCGCGTGCACTAAGGCCGCACCTCGATCTGCGCCGTGTGAGTACGGTAGTACCGCAGCGCGTCGGCGTGCGCGCCCCGCGGCGCGGCCCGCACCAGCGCCGCCAGCTCCCGGTTGTGCGCGGCCAGCTGGTGGCACAGGATGTAGATGTTGTGCCCCACCTACGTACCACACTCCGTTATTAACTGTGACTCCACTATCCCTCAATAATCATGTCAAAGACTGCGTATTTTATTTTGTAATCCAAACTGTTGGCTCTCGTCATAGTTTAATGGCCAAGGTGGGAATCGAACCCGGAACCTTTCGGGTACGAGTGCTACCCGTCTGACCACTTACGCTAATTAACATCTGCCCAAGTGTCTCACTACGGATTATCTATAATAATGTATGTATAATGTTTAGCAATGAAATTGATAATAATCCTATTGAATTTTTGCCTTCGGTGTTTGAATTGAAAATAGCATGTCCGCGGTACAACTCAACTCTCAAAATATTTCAGTGAGTTTGCCAACTAAAATAAATACATAGTAAGAAATAATTAAACACCTAACTGGACAATTGAGAAACGATCACGTAAAAGACCAAAAACAAAAAAGTGTACAGCGACATTTTATTGTCTGACAATGTCAAATCATTTATTTCGTATAGCCCTACGGGGGCACTTACAAATTGTCATTAACATTTTTTTCTTAACTCTACAATCGAAACGTGCCCTCATCTCAGAAGACCCGGCGAGAAACTCAGCGGGCTTGTTTTCTTAAGATTTTTTTTATTACGTTATAGGCAAGTATGTGAGCTCGGTCTCACTTGATGGTAAATGACGATGAGATCTACGATGGAGCATACTTGCCTAGGTAGGAAGGCGGCAGTAGATCGAGACGCTACATTCACTAGGCACATGCAGCGCAACTGATCTGACCCGCCATCCATGAATGGCAACACCGAACATCATGCCGGAACACGGCTAGGCCGCTTGGCGACATGACTTTGTTCAGTGGGTGGTGACTAACCACGGCCGAAGCCTACCACCAGTAAAAAATGACTGACCTCCTTAGGAGACACGCCCTGCACGATGGCGTCCTCCTCCGAATCGGAGTCCGCGTCCATGGCGTGTTCCTGGTGGAAGGCCGAGCAGGCAACATCAACCTAGGACAATACACCACACTGAAATATATGCACTATACATGATTTGAACACAGCAGATCGGAAAGTAATATTAGATTATACAGAATCATTTTTGTAATGGCGTCACACCAGTGAGTAGGTATTTTCCGGACGAAAATCAGAAATAACTCTTACATATGGGGGATTCTATTTACACCAGCTCTCATAATCCCCTCCCCTATAAAGTGGAGAACCCGAAGTGAAAAGTGAAAGTGATAAATATTCTACCAGAATTAATTAAAAGACTGAATTGATTTTTCATAACAAAACCAAATTGTCGAGCTTTCTATAAAGTGTAGTCTATAATAATCGTTATTTGACGTACCATTTATGGATAAAAAAAGCGTATATGATAGAAAGCGAAATAGTTGCTTCAAAAGAATACACTCAAGATGTAACTCAAAGATACCTGAACTTATGTGGAATATGCCCTGATTGAATCTCCTCGCCTGTGAAACCCCCGCGGTACTGCCACTCACCAGCTGCTTAGGATTCATGTTGTACAGTATCCTCTCGGCGTTGTTCTCGGAGTCATTCCTGGACTCCATGATGGCGAGCAGCAGCTTGGACGCGTTGTTCTTCAGCTCCAGGACCAGGTCCATGCGTGTCTTGCCGAGCGGGTTGATGTCGTTCAATATCAGTGCTGTTATGATGTCCAGTCCGTTGCTCTCGTGAGTCGCTATGCAGTTCTGGTTGTCATGGCAAGGACCTGGTGGAACAGTGAACATATTTTACAACAACATATTGGCTATAATCCCCAACGGAGAAGGCAGTACTGCAGAGAAATGCACCCCTATTTTGCTGAAGGTATTTGGTCATAACGAGGTCAACTCAAAACGAGGAGGGTTTAAGTCATAGTCAACCACACTGACCCAGTATAGTTTGATTAAGTTCGCACGACTTTCGTGCAGGTTTCCTCACGATGTTTTTTGGTATCTGTAATCTATAAAATCCTACAGTATTTGACCTAAATAATGCCAATTATGTAATTAGTGTTTTAAAGTGGAAGATCTACTTTTGGTCTAGTGGCCTCACCTTGACAGTACTCCGTGAGCGTCTCGAGGGTCTGGTTGATGAGAGCCACGTTGCCCTCGTTGATGTACAGGCCCAGCAGTCCCAGGCCGCCCGTGGTGGACCCACAGATGCAGTCCAGGAACATGAGCGTCTCGGAGACTAGGTTAAAGTTGGATTTGTTGTTTTGGTTGCGCAGGAGATTCTGTAAGGAAGGGATTTCTTCAAAAATAACCACTAACTTTAATCGCATGTACGCCAATTGCGGTGGGAGTCTAAATTCAACTCAGTTACATATTTGGTGGTTAAGGGTTCGATTCCCGTCTGAACCAATTTCGAAAATTACCTTGGCCTTGGATTTACTAGGGCCGTTCTAGTCCATGTGGTATGGTACCTTCCACCATACCATACACTATTGTTACAAACGCTGGTTAATTTGGGACCATAAAGTATGTGTGCTCTTCAAAGTAGTATTTTGCGATTTCTCATCCTGGGTCCTGGTACAGTACCTGCAGGTCAGGGTTGTGGTTCTCGCAGAGCAGCTGCAGGAACCGGAGTATGGGCCTCATGACGGCCACCTTGGCAGGCAGCACGTCAGAGTTGCCCGCCTCTTTCTTCTCGGCCATTATTTCTTCCAGAACTGTTGTACCTGGGAGGGACGATTAAATTAAGGTGAATGCTCAGGGTCGGTTGCCGCACATTTTCGATAGATGGTCCTGTTTTTCTGCAACTAGTTACACGAACATCGAGCATCTATGAGACTTGATGTTGCAAATTGCGAGCACTACTACGACATTGCATTGAAATATCCAAAAAAACATTAACCTGAAATCATTTATAATGGATGAGATACCATGGCTTCTAAAATCCTTGTATAAATAGGCACTCACACATAGACAAATACACGTCTTTTTTGTGCCGCTAGAGCGCAGCACTTGTTAAAAGTCTCGCATACTAAAAGTTGTCTTTTTATGCCACCAGGTAGAGCGATCATAAAAAAACTTATTTATCGGTTGTAAAATAATAGAAATACTTTTGCGAGCTTTGCAATATTAAAAGTTTCAGAAATAAAAGATAGAAAAGAAAAATGTATACTTTCATGTTCGTAAATATAATGTTTATTGTATAGATCTTATAAATATAGCAAGGTTTGCATGATAACTGTAAAAGTATTACGCTTTACAATATACCAGATCAACAACAAGAACAATATTTATTATAATTTACAAGGGAATAAGAAATTTGGCAATGTAGTTCTATACCTAATAAGGGATACAGCTACATTTCCAAATTTCTTTGAAACAATGTTGTTTGTTGTTGGTATTCTAAAATTAGGTAAATATAACATTGTTTCAAATACTAATATTATGATATAGAATCGACTCTATACAATTTACAGTCATCTTGATTCTTGCAACCTCCTGTGCTTCATTCCTCCGCTAAAAAGAAAAAAATAATTGTTTAGTCCAATAATAATTATTACTGTATCCATACTTATTATAAGGTAAATGCTGCTGTGACATGTATAGATTCAATCATTCAATCATCGTTCCAGAGACGGGCCAACATACACCGTCACACTGCAATGCACCCACATTTCACCGATGGTATTTTGGTACCAATGTAATAGAGGGTGAGCCCATCGCCATTATATCGGGCACACGCCTCCTCAATATGAGGGGCATATAGGCCGTAGGCCCAGTGCAGTTTAGTGAACTTCACA
This sequence comes from Pheosia tremula, assembly GCA_905333125.1. Taxonomy (NCBI): domain Eukaryota; kingdom Metazoa; phylum Arthropoda; class Insecta; order Lepidoptera; family Notodontidae; genus Pheosia; species Pheosia tremula. Next base: position 1,358,060 of record HG995420.1, read on the forward strand.
CGACTTTTGACAGACATGCAGGTTTCCTCACAAAGTTTGCCTTCATCGTACAGCAAGTGATATTTTTTATGGAAAATAAGATTCGCACATGAAAATCCGGAAATCTCAGTGATGGGAGCCAGGGTTTGAACCTGAACACCTCGTTCCAAGGCGAGCGTTCTGCCAACGAGGCTGTCACTGCTGTACAACTTTGGAATCTATACTAATATAATAGATTCCACTAGATGCGCTGATGTTCTTCACTCTCATAATACGATGGGATGGCAATCCGGTACAATCAGAGAGATCGGGCTGTGTTGTCCGAAGCACAAGCAAGTGATAATCATGAAATTGAACTTGTGTTGTGTAGCCACTTTACAATACGAGTTATGCTCTAAGGTATTTGTTACCAAGTTGTCCCGACTTTCACCAGTGTCACATTCCATCAGTATCTCCATTACAATTCAAATAGCAAACAAAACACAAATTAAAACAAAACTAATCGCAAATCTCACACAATTATTATTTGAATTTTGAAGTAAGTTTTTACATACATAATCACAAACAACATGAAATCGGTCGCAGCAGAGTAGTGAGTCCATTTTTTTTTATAATTCTGGAATTTGGCATCAGCATACCATAGACATGCTGCCAATTTGGTCAAGATATAATAAATTAACTTCGTAGACACCCAGAACAAAATAAGTAACACTATTCTATACATTCTAAGAACTTGGTAAGTGCTTACCGACTTTTATATTTATTAAATATCTATACCTCAGATTAACAGAATCCAAAGAGAATAATTTTAAAAAATATAACAGTAGGTAAGCACATACATAATATCTAAGTACAGAATGTATGTGCATCAAAACCAGTTATTTTCGGCCTAGGCACCTATTTATTATGTAGACGAGTACTCGTATCCGAGGTATAAGGTTTTGCGTTCAGAAACGAAAAAAAAAGTAATATCAATATATCTAAAACTAAGTAGGTTTCTAGTTGGTACCAATTTATAGCTACTCTATAATAAATCGGTAAGTAAAAAGAAGAGAAATAGGTGCACATAGGTATGTTTTCTTAGATTTATTCAATTACGAGCTATGTCGCACTTGATTTGTTCAAACGTTCAAGGGGTATCCCATTCATTAGGCTTCCCTATAATTTCGAAAAACCCGTTCATACTAGGTGCCGGGGCTTGCTTTCTTGTATCGCCAATCGTGTTAGGTTAGTTGGTTGGATATATATGTATGTATATATATATATACATACATGCCTTGCTGGTTGGTACCTTCCTATAGCTAGTCAGTAAGTAAGAAGAAGAGATAGGTACACATATAGGTCGCTATGTAGATTTTCTCAGATTGATTCAATATTGAATAATTACTAAAAACCGATGTTACGAAATATGTCGCGCGAGTCGCTGTCGATGTATTCTAACATTTTTTCTAGTCACAGCTGGCTGTGCTACTGATATATATATATATATATATATATGTATATCTATACTAATATTATAAATGTGAAAGTTTGGATGGATGGATGGATGAATAGATGGATGGATGTTTGTTACTCTTTCACGCCCGAACGGCTGAACGGATCTGGATGAAATTTGGCACAGAGATAGATTACAGTCTGGAATAACACATAGGCTACTATTTATCCCGGTAAAATGTATGGTTCCCGTGGGATAGATGTTTTAATTTTTCATACTTTTTATCGCGGGTAACACCGCCGGGCGCATCTAGTATATATAGATATATATATATATATATATATCTATATATACTGATATATATATATATATATATATATATATATATATATATATATCAGTAGCACACCCGGCAGTGCCTAAAAAAATGTTTGATAAATTGATCAATAAATCGACAAAGACTCGCGCGACATATTTCGTAACACGACATCATCTAGCTATGGCCTTGGAAGGTGTACATACTACCTATATATATTTTCGTTATATTACTACCACACCATGTTGGAGTAACACGGCCGAGCTGTGTGTTTTGGAAATCTAATATTCACTTACAGAAACAATATCAATCATTCAAAAAGACAAGCCCACCGGCAAGATTTGAACTTGCTATAGTACACGTTTGCATCAACCGTGTAGAACATTAGGCTACGTAGACCACTAGTCAAGACGACGAATATTTTGATAGGTTTCAATGATATTTACAACCAATTGAAACATGACATATTCATTCATTCATTGATTATTTAAAAAAATAAATACATGCCTTATGTAGGTATGTAGGTTATTTTATTATAATAACCCGAAAAAATATGTTTTGGGTGCAGACAAATCCTAAAAACTTGGATTACAGGAAATAGGGATACATGACGATCTGCACACACAGATAATAACACACCCCAAGTGGCTCAAGTGAAAAACGTAGGTACATGCGATTGTTCGTAGGTTCGATGGACGAACGAAATTTATATGTATTTTTTATTTTTAATTTTTTATTATGAATGTTTATACTTATTTATAGAAAATTTATATCTCTCTATATATTATAATGTTATGTCTTTATGTATTATAAGTAAAAACTCCTGCTGCCATCTGTCGCCGTAAATACTGAAAGACAAAGAATCGGATGCTTTATTAGTTACGGGTTAATTTGGACAGAGGCGCTTTTATTCACGCACACAAGCCTAAAATTTAATATCGTTTTATGATGTTATTACTATAAGATTTTGCCTGATATTTCATTCTGCGAGCTCTTTAATTTATAGAGAATTGATAACAATGCTTGTACAACTAAAAAACTGTATGTGTATCGAGTATTACAATGTTGAAATTTGTATGGGAATGCGACTGATCGCTTCCACCTTAAACGTGAATGGCCGAGTCCAGACCGGCCGCGCAGGCCAACGGTCGCGTTGCTTTGCACAATAATTGTTATCTGCCTCGTTGTCAGTCCGCACAACATATGCCTGAGTCTTGATCCAAGGCACGAGCCAGCCTCGCTTCCCTCCCTTACGTTTTTTCAATTTCATAGTCTCTTTATTTTTATTATTTTTGTTTATACAACCGTACAATGTAGGGTACCGAGTTCGAATCCCGGTAGAGGCGAACTTTGTGTGATAAAAACGAATATTAGCACACAAGGCATGGGTGTTTAGCATCTAGACAGGTCCATTGCGCAGTACCCATAAAAAAGCGTTGTTTTGGGACCATGTTGGGCTGGCAATATTGGATTATAGTACTCAGTTCGATCGTCTGTTAACAAAGTAAGTGTGACTGGACTTAGTCTAGCTGTAAGAGTCTTGCTTCAGTGGAAATTTATCTACCAGATCTTTTTTGTCTCCCGCTTTGCAATGGAGAGAAGTGGATAATTTTCTTCCAACTCCTCCTATTATCCTGGCTTACAGGAGTAGCAGTGGTGGGAGTGTGTGGCGGGCCTAGTCCCATTAAAGAGTGTGTTACCGTGCGACATGGTGTGTATGTCCGAGTAGGCGTGCACAGCGGAGCCGCACGCGGTGGCCACCTCGTCGTCCATCTCCTCGCCCACCACCAGCACGCCGGGCGACGGCTTGTTCGCTGCTCAATGGACATTATCACATTATCTATCATCGGCTCAGAAATTGCTTCATTATCAAACAAAATACGTCAATCGGGTCTTTTCGGTACGCAACGAAAGAGCTCGTCAGCTATTTCCAACATATATACAGTTTAATAAAAAAACTTAAAAAAAAAACTGAAAAGCAAAATATTTTCCAATCTAAAAATGTACCTTGTCTAACTAAATCAAATATTGAACAAATGTGTTGTCGGTGTCAAATAATCACTCTTGCGCAGACCACGGAGGACACATGATACATTCACGCTATATATGGTAAGCAGGGAAAAACTATGTTTTGCCTGATTAGCGCAGTGGTAGTGACTCTGCTTTCTGCGCCGAGGGTCCCGGGTTCGAATCCTGGTAGAGACACAAGCTTTGTGTGAGAGCACGAATGTTTGTTCCCGAGTCATGGATGTTTAATATGAATATAAGTATTATATACTGAGTTCGCCCTCAGTCCATTGTACGGTACCCATAACACAAGCGTTAAGCTTAAAGTGGGACCGTATAGTTGGTGTGTTCGTATGGCGATATTTATTTATTATTTAAGCTGACCGTCGGTGGCGGCGACCTTGTGCTTCTCCGAGTAGCTGGAGCGCTGCTTGTCGGCGCCGGCGGCGGCCGTGCTGCTGGCCGCCAGCGAGCGGATCTCCTGCTGTGCCTCGCGCATTTTGTCGTAGAAAACCTGATAATTCAACCTGACTCAAAAAGGGTACACTTCATATACATCTTCGAACCTGAGCTTCCTTAGAGTATTTGCAATCATTATGCGAAAACACAATGTCGATATGTCAAGTTACAACAAAAAAATTGCTAAAAAAAAAATCACAATTTTCATTTTATAGATATGTATTTTTTTTAATAAACATCGAAACTAACTCCACAGTATAATTACAAGTGCACTAAACAAACGCAGGTTCAATGATTCGTATAACCCTATCTGGATCAGCCTGTATAGTACTCGTAACGTCGCGAACGTTAATTTGCAACACATTTAAGGTTGAAAATCGTACAGCACGGGGCTACTGTTTTAGTTCTGTGTGGATTCGTATACATTGTTGGGGTAAAATTTATAATAGGGTAGCATTTATAGATTAACGAGATATCAAGGTTAATTCAGTGAACCAGATTCATTCATTCCGAGTGTAGATCAGTCGTAAGGTAAACAAACACATAAATAATCTTATTGTGCAATCATGTCAATCCTCATTCTGAAACAAATTATGAAACGTATTCGAACCTTGAAGAAGGCCTGCGATATCTCGCCGTTTTGTAGTTTTGTGAATATGCTGTGTTGAATTATTGGGTTGCCACCTTCCAGAAGTGCAATACCTGGCGAACAGAAACAGGACATTATAACAACTATAAAAACATGGAATTAGGTAATAATATATCTCTTTTAAGCAGCTGCTAAGAAACGCAACCGCTTAAAATATCTGTAAAAGTATATAAAAATAGTCTCCAACCCCATAATTTTACGTTTAACTAAATCTTCATTCAGAAATTAGGAGATCCGTAGACAAACTAAAGTTACCGACATAGCTCAAAGAATTTCAAAGTTGAAGTCGCAGTGGGCGGCACATAGCTCGCGGAACCGATGGTCGTTGGGGCAGAAAGGTTCTAGAATGGCGACCACGAATCGGAAGACGTAGTGTAGAACGGCCCCCCCCCCCAAGGTGGACCGATGATATCACACGCGTCGCAGGAAGCCGGTGGATGCGAGTGGCGGAGGACCGTGATGTGTGGAAATCATTGAGGGAGGCCTATGTCCAGCAGTGGACGTCTATCGGCTCATAGATTAGATAAATATAAATCTTAATTTATATACACTAACTCTGTAACAAAAAGGCGAACTCACCAAGCTGTATAGCTTCCAAGAATATAGCAGGTCTGTTGGTGCTCTTGATGACCAGCTCCACCACCAGGTCGGAGGCGCCCTCCTTGTCCAGGTGCGCCTGCACCTGCGCCAGGGTCTGGCCCGTGCGCAGCAATACTTTGGCTGCATGGAGAGACGGTTCATTAGTCACTGGGTCGTGGGGACAATGAGATATGATGGGTCGTTTATATTTACAATAATGTTTGGTGCTATACCAAAAACCCGTGATATTAAACATGTTTTTTTTTATTTACAGATGACTGGATTACTCAAAAAAATAGCGGTACGACGCGGTCGTACAAAATAGATTTCCCTTTGCCTCAACTACTCTAGATAAGCTAGCACGCAGATCAAAACTAAACCTTTGTCATAGGTTTAGCAGAATAATTATTAATACATGTAAGGCACAAAGTTCGCCGGGACAGCTAGTTCGAGATAAAATTGAATTGATCATGTTTTTAACTCTACAATATTAATAAAACTAAACAGCAATGTAAAGGCAACTGAATGAATAGCAACAAGCAGTTAGTGTTGATGATTGTTTGCTGTATAGTTACCAAATGAAAGTCATTATCGCGATGACTGCTGGACATGCTAAATAAGTATAATAACACATTGATTTCTTATATTTACGCGAATTCTGCACATTGAAATAAACTAATTTTGCAGATTTTATCACGTTTATTTTATGGTTTTAAGTTACCGACGTTTTCGCTACTTTACAGCAACCATGGTTACGGGAGGACTGAGGTGTTTGACGTGCTAGTGTTATAGTTTGAACCAGGGCACCCTCATATTTAGTTGTTGTTTGCGGTCCTATCTACGCAGATAAAATCAGTAAAATTAGTTTTAGTACTGTCGGTGCGCTAATTAATGCGGCACTAAAGATTGCGTTAGTGTCAGACATGTCAGAAAACAGCAGGCGTGCGAGGCGAGCTGTGTAGATGCTGTCAGGTCTCGGATGCAGTCAACTCGCGCGTTGGTACTGCGGCTCAAGCATGATCATTGTACATCGCGTTTCGGTGACGTAAGCGTCTTCTGTTCCGCTCACACCACCGACTTAATAAAGGAAAATAACGGTGATAGCATGCTTTCTCGATGACGTTACGATAGCATACGGAGTTCCTGCTTACCGTACTGATCTACATTAATGACTCTAGTTGGCTTTGGGCTACGTCCATATGTGGTAATTAGCGCCATTTTGGGGGTAATTATTACTCATAGTAATTGCGAGAGATAGTTTAAGACACCTTTCTAGAAAAAAATTTAAGACAAGACCAGTGATGCAATATAATCTATTACTATGGTGCTCTGGATATTAGCTATCGATATATAGAGCCACTCTAGTAATTACAGAAGTCAGTAGCTTGGTCGCGAAATATTAGATAATACCGACGCCGACGTCTACTTATTTATTCTTATACTTTTCTTTTTTTTTCTAGCAATATGCGATAAATTCATTACTAGCAGTCCCTACAGCCCTTCAAATAAGGTCAAAGCTTATGCCAAGAGCGAGCTCACCTCAGTACTTATGTGTGTGTGTGTGTGTATTTAGTGAATATTTCCAGCATCGTGTAAAACACACGTGTAACACAAAACCCGGATCAGGACCGTCTCTAGCTCACACGGCGCCGGGGCACCCACCCAGCCATATTGACCCCCAATAGTGATATCTTCCCCCCAGTGGTCCGGGTCTGGAGCTAGTTGCCGCACCCCTGACACCCCCGGGTAGACACGGCCCTGACTCAGGGGCATCGGCACCGTCTGCCTGGGGACCCACCTGTCTTCAGCTGATGCGGGTGGCATTCTGCGTCGCATGCGATGCGGTGAGGAAAACAGAAAACACTCTACACTATGCTATTGTGTTAATGGTATAAGAAAGATGATCTTGTTACCTTGATATTACAAATCGCACCCTCAGAACGATAGGGGCTAACTCAAAATTATGAATTCAAAATTATGGTTTTAATGTATGTTCTATCCGATGAACATTAAAACAATGGCGTTATTATGATAGAAAAAGCTTATTATATTTCCGTCTCTTTTACACCGGTACTTTTCGTCCTCCCCGTGCAGTTGGAAAGATCTTTGATTGCGATTTCCCAAAAAAAACATGATTTTTGAGTTGAGCCTCTATCGTTCTGAGGGTGCGAAATGAGCTACAAGAATATTTATTTTTCAAAAGTGAGCCTCTTATTGGTAGTGTATCATAATTTAGCTGCGCCCGCGTCTTCGTAAGCGTGAACTTGAGCTGTTTGGCTATCCCATGGCAATCAATCCATTTCCCGCAGTAACAAATAATCTAGATATTAAAGCTGTTATAAGCTATCATCATGCCAAGTTTAATCAAAATCCATGTTGTAGATTTCTCGTGATGCGCAAACAGACAGACAAAAAATTATATTTATTTGTAATCTTCTTTGTACCGACATACACTACGTGAACAGTGGTAACAAAAACACCTTTCCTAGTTACTATTAAAACATTCTAAATACCAGATATTAATTATAGAGTAGTTAATGTGTCAAACTTGTATTTAAAAAAGAAAAAGTGGGCATAGAATGTTATCGTTTAGCCAATAGGGAATTTAACTGACATGTTTTCATTGCATAATAAATTATTAGATCGGTGACACGATTTAAAAAAAAGAGAAATTTTAGTAACATAGGCGTTCAAAGATACTGTTTAGGAAAAATAAAACAGTACAGAGCTACAGGCATGTGAAGTCACCGCTATGAGTCAGCTGTCGTGCGACAGAGAAAGAGCGCGACTTTACTCTAGCCAATTATGGAAGATATTAAAAAAATGCAAGTTATGTTAACGGTTAGACTATTTTAAATAATAGTCCAACACGCTTTTATTTTTTTATTTGTGCCTGACGCTTATGTTTACATTATAGATATTGAATGTGTGATATGAGTCTTAACTGAAAACAAAATATGGCCCATATTCTCTTACGATAAAATTATAGTTACTTTAACCCCCTAATTAATAAAGGTTCTATAACTTTATCGAACGTCACATAGTACTGCGCAACGCTAAACTCTTGTGCGCAGTACTATGTGACGTTTGATAAAGTTATAAAACGTCTATAAATTGGCAGGTTAGACTATAAGTAAGAATTTTAGTGCCTACAACTACTGCTATTTGTACAACTACTGGTATTTAGCGAAACGTCTGCTTTGTGCAGACGTTTCGCTAAATACCTTACTTTATATATTTTCTATTTCTGTTTGACAAGTAAAAGTTATATAGCAGCAATGTAAGTAACCTTTATATCTTGTAACATTATATTTGATTGATAACGACTTACCACCGGGTCCGTGCATGGCGGCGACCGACGGCGGTGGAGGTTGAATTTTCGGCTCCGATTTTCGGTTGATGAAGTATTGGGATAGCAGTTTGCTGCGGAGTTGGTTGCCCTGGGAATAAAATGTTCGTGAATTATTTGACAGAGTTTTTTTTGGTGAGCTATGACCCGAACCCCCTCACATTTAGGGGGGGACCGTACCCAGCAGTTGTACAGCGGCGGTATAAAGACATAATCCGCGATTCCTCATACATTGGGATCGAAAGGAGTATGGCAAATCGTGGGTGCATTGTGGTGCACCACTGCTTACCGCTTCAGGTAATACAGGCGTGATTGTGTATACATAAATTACACTATTTAACAAGCGCTGATTATTACGATGGTAATGTATCTATTGGGTACTACATAGTACCATACATATATTTCATAGATCTAGAACGTCATATTTATATGATAATGCAAATTAAACATATGAATCTATCTATAATTATAATAAAGAAAGAGCGAGAGAGAAGAGAAAAGAAGAGCATCGAGTCGCCACCTGCCAATAGTAATTAGATAAAAGCTGATTATGGTAGGTGTCCGCAACCCTTCCAATATTCCCGTACCACATCCATCCAAACCTCAATCCATAGTCCCAATTATCTTTCCATATTCCTGCAATAGTTGCTCCGCCTGCTGAGCTCAGTCATCAGTCAAAAATATCGCCACAGGGACACACCAACCATACAATGATAACATGTTTGATCCTACATCTATGTCATAGATATATTGATAATCTAATGTGCTGTATACCTTTTCTCCGTACTCTGGGTCCACCGCCATCATCTCCCGAAGTGTGCGCAACACTTTCACGCATAACTTCTCTTCTTTCTCCTCAAGAAGTTTCTCCGTGTGACGTATTAGTCTGAAGATGAAGAAATTCTTTTATAAAAAAGAGTAACAGAGTAAAATATTATAAGTACACCATCGGTATGATATAAGTATTAAGTATATTTAGAATTCAAGTTAAGGTAAACAGGAAAAAATATATATAATGATCATATACCAAAGAAAAGACGTTTTTAAATAAAGTCACGTATTAAGTACACGGTGATAAGTTACTCGAGATCAAGTGTCTGTAAAAACATTGTATTAAATTGAAGGAATACCATAAGGTCTCGACCTTACGGTCTTCTTTTAATTGAATACATGAGGAGCATCCATGATTCCTTAGCGTCCACTTCAACCACACCACAAGCGACACAGATGGCGCTGCAGATGCATTCAGAACAATAGACAATTCGCAACACAATCCTGAATCGCGCTATGAGAGTTTTCGGAGCACGTAACATATATACAAGATCCCGACAATAACCGTCGGGGCAGGCATACGCCCCGCCTGGCTGGAAGATCTTCCCTTTTCCGTTAAAATGCTGGCAATCTGTCATCATCATGACGCTCTCGTATAACCTGGAGATGAAGATGCCGCTGGTGTCAGCGTGCGTCATCTCGCCGGGGCTGGTGAAGAGCAGGTGCGGCTTGTACAGGATGTCCACCAGCAGCGACTGCTCGGCCTGCAGCAGCGGCCGCAGCTGCTCCTCCAGCAGCGCCACGATCTCCTGGAGACCTTCCATCACCGATCTGTCGTTTTGGAGGTTGGACTGTTGGAGAGAGTAGAGGGATCCATTTATTAGAAAATTTCTACACCTGCCTTATCTATACAAATGAATAAAATTGGAGTGTCTGGTTGCAATATTAAAATAACCGCTTTTTACTATGTGCATTTGTGTATACACGGTACATAAACAAAAAAAAACTTTTTTTACAATTTTTGTGTCAGTCTGTTTTTTTCGGCTAATCTCTGAAATTGCTTGACCGATTTTGAAATATATAATCTTACTTGTGAGGCCATCTTCTCAAGCTTGGATGTCTTGGAAGCCAGCAGCCACTTGCTGGTCTGTCGGGAGAGCGCAGCCGCCTTCTCGAACACTGTCTGGATCTTGGCTTCCAGTTCGAGGGGTATCGCGATGCTTCTGGACTTGGCTGCAGGATATAACGAGGTTAATGCAATGTAGATGTGGGAATGGAACGTAAAGGTATGTGTGAAGAGGACGGATGGATAATAAAGGAGGGAGATAGACGACGCAAGGAAGGATGTTCAACACGGTGTGAAGTTTTTTAAGAACCTCAGACTACATAGATGTATTATAAATATTATACACTAGCTTTTGCCCCCGGCTCCACCCGCGGTACCTCGATCAAAGCATATAGCACACAAGAATAATGTAACTTCCTATTAATGAAATCATTTTCAGAATCGGATTAGTAGTTCCGGAGACTACCCCCTACATGCAAGCTCACAATAGTAGATAGATAATACTTACCAACTTCACTCAAAGTCCTGATGCACTTCTCAACGTTCAGCTTCTGCGGTGGCGTCAGCCACGGACATTGGTAGATACTGAATGTAGTCTGCAGTAGTTTCACGAAGATCGACTGCCGGGTCTACAGATAATAAACTCAAATTGCTCAAAAATGTAAAAGATCTTTTTAAAAAAAAGTCAACCATGGAGTTTCTCGCCCGTTCTTCTCTATAGGAACGGCATTCCGTACGGGTGGTGAAGTAGTAGCATAGTATTTCGTAACATTTGACGATTCATAAGTACTGTACTTAATGGTCTACGTGAATAAATAATATTCTGATTTTGATTCTAAATAATTATTGTCACCATTATTTATTTAGGTGTTCACAAGAAATAGAGAAATTACATTGTACTCACAGAAAAGAAAATCCAATTGGTTATTGAAGCAGATAGAAAAGTAAGTAGATTAGACGAATTGTTTAGTTAAAATAACATTCCGTAATTCGGGGTATGGGAATATCATAATTTTCGTTTGATGGTCGCCACGCGATTCTTAAGTTTATCATTACATGCTATGGCAATACCAATTCACGATGATCGGAAACATTAAACGTTGGTGTTATAAGCTGTAATATTTAGTTATTTTGAAAAAAGTCCGCGAACCCGCACAGGGCCAGCGTGGTGGACTATGGCCTGATCCACCTAGCATTGCGGGGAGGCCCGTGCCCAGCAGTGGGACAATAAAAAGGGGCTGGTATTATAGTATATATTGTTGAGTCAGCGTGTACCTGCACGGTGGTGCTCTGGTCGCTGAAGGGCGAGTTGAAGAAGGTGCAGATGGTGTGCATGAGCACGTCGGTGACGTAGCTGACCCACGCCTTCTGCGCGCCGCCCGGCGCCGCCCGCCGCGCCCCCGACGACGACGACGGACCTGACAGACACTCTATTCACTTTTTGAATGACTGAACCGGAATGATCGGTGAGAATAACTCATCATTCATTTGTGCCGGGCCGGTTGGGCAAAGGCCTCCTTCAACATTCTCCACTCCTCCCATATTATGAGCTTTACAGGATTAGCACTTCGTAGAGGTGTCTAGTCTATACGAAGCCATAGACCATAATTTAAGTACATGATCTAGAATCGCTCAAAAGGAAAACAAGATTACGTGAAATTTTACGATATTTTTTATCGTAAAATTTCAAATGTAAACTAGGCTCTAATTATTAACCATTTTCCTTGCCACCGCGATATTTTTACGAATTATATCACGGAATTATTTTTAAAACAGAGTGAGTAATTATTATAATAAATCAATAAAAATATAGGGAAGCTAAAACGCGAGAAATAAAGAAGAAACAATATTTCGATAATGTAACACGTATGTATCGCTAGATATCGCTCTGTGCGAGCGCGGCCGCAAACCAAGCCCCAAAATTAGGTATCATTCTATCGATGTATCGTCTTAATCATCGAGTGAACGAGTAATTGCGACTGACCGAAGCACAGGCGGCCTCTTAATGAACGAGTAATTGCGACTGACCGAAGCACAGGCGGCCTCTTAATGAACGCGTAATTGCGACTGACCGAAGCACAGGCGGCCTCTTAATGAACGAGTAATTGCGACTGACCGAAGCACAGGCGGCCTCTTAATGAAAGAGTGGTTGCGACTGACCGAAGCACAGGCGGCCTCTTAATGAACGAGTAATTGCGACTGACCGAAGCACAGGCGGCCTCTTAATGAAAGAGTGGTTGCGACTGACCGAAGCACAGGCGGTCTCTTAATGAATGAGTAGTTGCGACTGACCGAAGCACAGGCGGCCTCTTAATGAACGAGTAGTAAATGATCGAGTAGTCGCGACTGACCGGGCGCGTCGTGGGGCGCGTCGCCGCGCAGCAGCGCCTGCATGTCGTGCAGGAAGGAGCGCTCGAACAGGTCCCACATGTAGTTGCTGGAGTAGATCTCCTTCATCTCCACCTCCGTGTCGATGTAGCAGTGGTTCAGGAAGCCCACGTACGCCTCCTTCACCTGCCCAACGATAATAATTATATTGACAGACGAACACACTGATTTTACAGTCCCGAACTAAGTAACGCTTGTGTTATGGGTACCGTACTATGGACTGGGGGCGATCTCAATAGATTATGTATTGAGATCGCCCCTTATATAAATTGTAGTAGTATTCAGGACAGCAGTAAAAAAAAATCATGAGCATCACACAAAGTATGTCCCTGCCAGGTTTCGAACCCGGGACCCTCAGCACAGAAGGCAAAGTCACTACCAACTGAGCTAATCAGGTCGTCAATGAAATATCGAAGTAATTTAGTTAAAATATTTTTTTTTTTTCGCATTTTATCGCGTTTATTTTATGTTCTTACGTTCCCGATGGACCTCAGTCCTCCCGTGACCATGTAAAAACCATCGTCAATGGTTTAAATAGAAGAAATTCTATAATAATATTATTTTTATTATAATATAAGAGTTTCTTTGCTAGTTTGGACTGTGGGGAGTAATCTACAGATACCCTGGTCCGATTCTGAAAATCCATTCACTAATTGGCATTTTATTATTTAATAGCTGTTGCCCGCGACTTCGTCCGCGTGGTATTTAACAAAGACAACCGTTGACAACAGCCTGCTCGCCCATTCTGAGCCCGCGGGACGCATTGCAGGTTGTTGCTATCAAACTTAATCAGGCGCTGCGCTGCAACATTGGTTTTAATTTTTTTCGTGAGATCCTATTTTTTTTCTAAAATAAAAGTAGCCTAAGTTACTCCTTGTTACATCACCTATCTGCCAGTGAAAGTCCCGTCAAAATCGGTCCAGCCATTTCAGAGATTAGCCGGAACAAACAGACAGACAGGCAGACAAAAATTGTAAAAAATGTTGTTTCGGTATAGGTAACGTGTATACATCCAAATGCACTTAGTAAAAAGCGGTTATTTTAATATTACAAACAGACACTCCAATTTTATTTATATGTATAGATACATTAGACGCTAGTCGAATATAATTAGGTGTTCTTGGTGTTTAATATTGTCAAGACAATGGGCTCCGCACTCACTTCTGGTATGCAGTCGGGGTGTGTGATCATGGACACTATGTCGTCGAGGGGCAGCAGCGAGTGGCATTTGATCTCCGTGTACACGTTCTTGCCCATCGTACAGCACGTTAACAGCTTCACCAGTTGAATGTGATACCTGGATGGGGCAAAAGATCAGCGCCCCAAGTCTGGTAACACAGTCGAAAAGCAACGGCATAGTAACTGTCACTTTTGAAAGATCTTTACTATGCCGTTGCTGTTCGATTATGAATCGATTGTGTTAACAGTCTTGGGGCCCAGAATATATCGATCTATTATTGGAGAAAAAATATAGAGGGTACATTATTGTCGATAAAAGAACCAAATTCATCAATTTATAGTACGTTTGTTCGCTTGCTAGTATATTGATAAAACTTAACATGATAATAGCTAATATCAAGATCGATATTTAGAAAAAAAAATCTAACGTCGATTAGGATTCTTCCGGGATAACTAAAAAAAAACAAAGCAGTGATAGCCAAGTTGGTAGAACGCTTGCCTCGGTAACGAGGATCGCAGGTTCAAGCCTCGGCTCGCACTTCTGGGATTAAATGTGCGAATCTCATTTTCAATCACGATTATCACTTGCTTAACGGTGAAGGAAAACATCGTGAGGAAACTTACATGCCTGAGAGAGCCCCTCGATAGTCGTGTGAAGTCCGCCAACCCGCACTAGGCCAGCGTGGTGGACTATTGCCTAATCCCTCTCGCATTGAGGGGAGGCCCGTGCCTAGCAGTGGGTCATTAAAAAGGGCTGGTATTATTATTATTATAACAAAAAAACACCATGCGTACGAAGTCAGCCAGCAAAACTATTCCCATCCCATCGGACATATGGCTGCACAAATTTTCAATACGTAACTAGACAGAGTATGTACCATGTAGATATTTAAAAAAACTAACCTCAGGGCTTCCGGCATGTCGTTGGTTCGTCTGAACTCCCTCATCATCTGTATGAAGTAGTTGAATGACACCTTGTCGTTGTAGAACACCAGCACGTCCTCGCCGGCGTTCACCATCTGCGAATAACAGTATTAGCGACGATCCAACATTTGGGGAGGCCTATTTCCAGCAGCCAGCATTTCGATCATACTAAGCAGAACTTGGATGTAATTTTAATAGAAACGACATCAATTTTTTATTTTTTTTTATTACATTATAGGCAAGTATTTGATCTCGATCTCACCTGATGGTAAGTGATGATGAGATCTACGATGGAGCATACTTGCCTAGGTAGGAAGGCGGCAGTAGATCGAGACGCTACATTCACTAGGCACATGCAGCGCACCTGATCTGACCCGCCATCCATGAATGGCAACACCGAACATCATGCCGGAACACGGCTAGGCCGCTTGGCGACATGGCTTTGTTCAGTGGGTGGTGACTAGCCACGGCCGAAGCCTACCACCAGTAGAGTTGTCACCTAGTTGGCATCACCCAGGGTCACGTGTAGGGTATCTCGAGGGTATTTAATTCTCCTACGGACGAAGGTGACTCGACCCCAAAAATACATCTGCGCTTGGTCTTAGTAGGAGAAGAGGGAGGGGGGAGAGGCGGGAGGAGCGCATCCCCTTTTAATTTGAGATCCCGTCACTCGTGATAGATAGTTTCTGGACTAACATCTTAGAGGAGTTCGGTGTTGCTGGCTTCTTTAATTATCGATCAGACTTGTTTGGTTTATAATTGGAAAAGTTAACAAGCAACAAACCACAAGTTTGGTTCAGTGGTGGGTTCCTCTTGCCCCATTTGTTTAACAATGGATTTCCGCCAAGTATGGCCTAGTTCTGTCAATGGGGAAAAATCAAATAGGCTCAATATGTGGATGTGTATGTGCGGCGATAGCGGATATATCAGCATGGGGCTGGGTGTCGGCACCTCCTGCATGACGAGGTCCTGGCTGCGGCGGATGTAGTGCGTGTCGGCGTGCACGATGGTCTGCAGGAAGTGCAGGTACTCGGGGCGGCGGCCGCGCGACTCGATGCAGTGCACGAAGTGCGCGACCACCTTCTCGTTGCACTCGTGGCCGCACAGCGCCGCGTTGTCTTTGAATATCGAACACACCGTCTGCGCTTCGCGAATCTATGGACCAGAAAAATAAATCCTTCCTCAACCTCTTCAAATTTGCTACGAGACATATGACTCACTACGACGAAGCACAGATGGCGCTGACGACTCTCCATACAATCCTGGAACGCACTATGAAAGCTTTCTGGAGAACGTAACATATATTTAATTCTTTCGTACAAATTTACATAGTACATTATGTACTATGTAAATTTGTTAAAATTCGGCAGTTTGCTTATGTATGTACTGTACATACATAAGCAAACGGCCTAATTTTAAATAGCTTAAATTGAAATATTTACTAGACTGTAGTATTTAGAATTCGTGTCAGTCTGTTTTCTTTAAGCATCACTTAAAACTACCGGGTTTTTTTTTAGATTTTCAATGAGTGATGAATTGATAAGGTGTACCGAGTTCTTAATATGAAGCGTCAATAGCCCAACGGTTAGAGGGTATATGGGGATAGAAAAACAAGTTTACCTAAAAGTTAAGAGTGTAAAAACTTACCCCAGCGTTGAGGAACAAATCCAGCTGCTTGTGGAGTATCGCCTGGTTTTGTTGGTTGCCGTGGCAGAAGTGCTGTAAGAAGAGGTGCGCAAGCGCAAGCAGCTCGTCCATTGCCGCGTCGTCTTCATCGTGGGGGACCTGTGCGTACAAACGTTAAACAGAAATTCAACCTTAAAACAAGCTCATTATCACATTCACTGAGAAAGAATCTCTTCCCTTAGCCATAGGTTGCTGCCAATAACTTCCTCGCAAACCGGTCTCCAAGACTTACGTCTGCCATGGCCAGGGGACAAATCGCACCCTGAGAACGATAGGGCTCAACTCAAAATTAAAAATTAAAAATGATGCTTCAAAATTATGGTTTTAATGTATGTTCTATCCGATGAATATTACTACAAATGCGTTTTTATTATAGAAAAAGCTTATTATATTTCCGTCGCTTTTACATCGGTACTTTTCGTCCTCCCCGTTCAGTCGGAAAGATCTTTGATTGAGATTTATTTTTGAGTTGCGAAATGTGATGTCATTGATCGTCTCTTTACGTCTTCAGATAGTATCAGCGATTATCGAAGTCAAAGTCATAGTCAAAGTCAAATCATTTATTTCGTATAGGCCTACGGGGGCACTTACAAATTGTCATTACATTTTTTTTTCTTAAGTCTACAACGGATCGGAACGCGACCTCAACTGAGAAGATCCGGCAAGAAACTCGGCGGGCTTGTCTTTTTTTTAAATTCATTATTTTTACAAAATAGAATATAAAAGTAAGCTCCAGTGTGTTGCCATGCGGGGCACACACCCGCTACACTTTAACATTATATATATTGATATTTAAGCGATCAGTCCCAGGCAGCTTTATCATCCAAATCGTGCGGATTAAATAGGATGGGGTAGTTGTGATTTAGACCGTAGCCCTTCGTATCGTCGGGATCCTTATCTCGTGGTGGTGTAGGTTACCTGCAGAAGGTCGAGCACGATGTTGTGCACGCCGATGTTTCTGAGGAGTCTCTGTTCGTGGCGGCGCGGGCGGCCGCTCTCCCCCGACCCGCTGTTCCCGTGCGTGCAGTACTTGATCATACGTTCGAGGATCTGATAAGAGATAATAATGGTTCGAATAAAACAAAACTAATTTCACAGATTTTACCGGCTGCTTTACAGTAACCATGGTCACGGGAGGACTGAGGTGTTTGACGTCCTAGTGTCATAGTTTGAACCGGGGTACCCTCATATTTAGTTGTTGTTTGCGGTCCGAGCTACACAGAACGTCCTCACAGTGTCGTGAGCATGTTCTGCGTAATTTTATTACAATGTAGTATTCGCATAAATATGAGAAATCAATATAATACTGGTTAGCTTCATCATCATCGCTCAGCCGGTGCCACTCCTTCCACTTTTCTCTATCATGGGTGATTGAGGACCGGCCTCTCACATACGTGTTTAGTTCACCTTAAGAGTGATGAAATTTGGAGGATATATTCCTAGAGTACCTTTGAGGTGCACTGACGAGGGATTTTTTGAAATTGGTCCTTTTAAAAGACCACATTTTATATGAAGATTTTTAAATTGATGTAAGTTGCACGTGTCTTGTAATGTACTAACTTCCTTAATCTTCAAGTACTCGTTGTGATCGTGTTTGGCCGTCCTGGATGTGTCCAGAACGTTGTCCATTGATGCGTTGCGCTCCAACATGGCTCCGCCCGGGCCTACCGTGCCCGCGATACCTGAAGAACGAAAACATTTGTATTTAAGTATAAGCCAACTCCAATATTGTAGCTAGAACATTACCAGAAAGGTGTGAGATAGATGATATAATAATACCAGCCCTTTTAATGTTGGGCACACGCCTCCCCTCAATGCGAGGGGGATTAGGCCATAGTTCACCACGCTGGTTGGCGGACAGTGCGGGTTGGCGGACTGCACACGTATTCGAGGGGTTCTCTCAACCATGCAGATTTCCTCGCGATGTTTTCCTTCACCGTTTAGCGAGTGGATGAACCATGGATGAAAATTAGATTCACACATGAAATCCAGAAATCCCAGACGTGCGAGACGGGGTCTTGAACCTGCGATCCTCGTTACCGAGGCAAGCGTTCTACCAACTTGGCTATGACTACGTTTCTTGTTTGATAGATGCTATAACTAGCTGGGAAATGCCCAGGAAGGAGGTGTTAGAAGGATGGATGCTGTACCTAGATGTTCGTCGAGCAACACCGCGCGGCCCTTGTTGAAGACCCACAGCTCAGACTTCTCAACGCTCTGCCGAAGCAGGTCCAGATCTGCTTTGATCTGCTTGTACGACTCCACGTCAGCATCGGACACCAGCAGTTGCACCTGCAGATCGTATTAAGACCCTTGTTTGATTTAAATTCACTTGCAGGAGGTAATAGAATTAGTTAAAATATCGGATAGATCAGCGCGTGGCCTGGATGGGGACCGAATAAACAGTCGAACACACGAACGGTACCAAACTAAGCAATGCATAAAATTATTTATATGGATATTTAAAATCCATGACTACTGATAAAACATTTATGCACAAAACACAGAGTTTAACCACACCGAGATTCAAACCCAGGATCTTGGATCCCGTTTACATGGGGAAGACAGATTAAAACGTTTGAGCTCCATACAGTAGACACGTTAAGCTGGCGTCCTGAATTTTTGACAGTCATTAAGAGCAGACAGATGATTAGAAATTTTGACAAATAGTCTTACCCCTGAGTTGACACGCTAGGTACATTTCAGAAGACTAATCCTTAATAGGTTGGGTTGAGAGTATTAAAGAATTCCGGTAACTCTGTATACCAGCGGGCTCTAACCATGTAATTCCGGTGACTCTGTATACCAGCGGGCTTTAACCATGTAATTCCATAGGGGCCGAGCATATTACCATTACTGGTCCTACTTCTTAAGCTCAAAGGTACTTAGAGACTTCAATATATACAAGCCAAACTATAACTTGTGCGGCCTGCAACTGAGCCGGCCTCAAACTGAGGACCTTAAAAGGCGGTCAAGTTTTCTTACAAAGGGTACCAGAAAACCAAACCTGTTTGAAGGCGGCCAGGACTTCTTGGCGCTGGCTGAAGTGCCTGAATAGCAGGGCCAAAGCTCCTGACACCAGGGCCGCCGAGGCGCCTTGCGAGCACAGCTGCAGCAGCACGCGCAGCACCATGCGGCCGCCGCACTCGTCCAGGTCAAGGCCATCCCTGGTCATCGGGGGTACCGTTATACGAGGCTAAATAGGTACAGTTAGAGCGTAGCATCGGAGGCAGCTAAGGCGCGATAAAGCTGTCGATACGTTGTGGTTTTATGATTCAAAATAATGAGATTCACACACTGACTTGTATTACTACTGGACTTAACATAATCGTCGTCATTTTGTGCCTATTTGATTTTCGCATGGTTTGTAATGCTAGCAGGTATTGATTGTCCACTGAAGTAATAATAGAGATAGGAAAAATGACAAATATGTCGAGAAACATAAAAAAAAAATATGTATCATAAAGATAATATATATTTTTACCTTCTAAAAAAATATATTTTTGCAGTCAAATACACAGATACCCTGCAGACAACGCAACGGCCGTTGAATGTCAAATTAGATTCGCTTGAAATAGGCACAAAAATAGTAACCCGTTTTGTAATGTAAACCAAGTCTGGTAGTAGTACAGGCCGGTGGATTCACATTAGAAATCTGAAATGTCAGAGTAGCAGGCGGGAGTTCAAAACTGCACACCTTAATTCCCAAGCAAAGTTTAGATCATCGCCGTTTAAAAAAATATATAACACGTCACTTTGCAATCACAAATATGGAGCAGCTATCTGGACTATGTCTAGGGTAAATAGTGAAAGGATTACTCTATGGTAAATATCTAACCACCACCATCAACAATTTTGGGAGATTGTTTATGGCCTACAGGGTTGCGTAACAACATGAAAACTAAACACAATGTTGGTTCTTATGCCACATAATAAAAAAAAGAACCATTATAAATCAATCTATGACACAACACAGGGGCTTAACTAGGGCGGGAAGGGTCAGTTACCCAATAATTAATAGCACGGCAGTGCATAGGCCAAGTTATTTTTAGTAATAATTTCATTTGTTAGTATAAGGAACATGCAATACATTACACCGGGATTACCATGTTCATATTTCAATAGTTAATATTCAAAGCTGTCATGCTATTATGTGCTCAATGGTACGTGCTATAACGCCGCGTATTCATTAAACGTCGTATCATGGTTCGCTCGTAATGTCGGACTTTGACAACTATACAGGGTCCCAAGTCTGCTAACACAATCGAACAGCAACCGCATAGTAACCGTCACTTTCGACAAATATTGTATGGGATATCAGTCAAAAGTGACAGTTACTATGCGGTTGCTGTTCGATTGTGAATCGATTGTGTTAGCAGACTTGGGACCCAGATCAACTTTGATACTTGTTAATGTTTATCGATCTTGTTGCAAGATATATTTTAATGAATACACCGTATATCATGCTCTGGTTAATCTCATCCCATGCAGTATTCATATCTTACTAACAAATCTACATTTTTTGGTAGACAGCCGTCAGGCACAGTTTGTAATGCTCTGAAATAATTATTGTTATATTAGTACGACCACATAGTAGAGTTACATTATACACGGTAGGCCCGAATCGTTAAATGCAATCCCTTATTTATTATATTCACTCACAGACTTGTTGGAATATTCAGACAGCACACTGAGTGTGTTACAAGCTAAGCCTAAAATAACTCTGGCTAAGTATGTAAACACACTTAAGCACACATATAAAAAGACTATGACCAGAACTCCTTAGACCAGGACTTCCCAACCTGTGGGGCGTGCCCCCCCGGGGGGGCGTAGAGAGATCTTAGGGCTATCATGAAGTGTATGATTTGATGATAGCTCAGTCAAAAACAAAACCTGATATCGACCAACTGGTTCAAATGCAATGCAGGCGCAAACATCCCATTAATAAATCGTGTAAAATAAATATCGTAATAATAATTTGTGTTTTTTATTGAAGCATTGAAGAAAAATATAGGGGGGGGCATGAATTTTTTTTTATAATCCGGGGGGGGGGGGCACCATGCAAAAAAGGTTGGGAAACCTTGCCTTAGACTATGCCGACATTAGACAAAAAGTTATCTATGTGGTAACATTTACCACTACAAATGCATTGAAAAAGTGGCTTCGCTTTGCTAGTGGCACCGTGACGTCTGAACTTCTAAACAAGTCTGTGTATTCATTACACATAAATAACAACTTCAAGAGTATAATGCATGGTTACTACCATGGTAAGATCTTAGGTTTGAAATTCTTATAAAAAATCTAAAAATATTTAGTTATTGCTTTCTAACACAAACAGGTAAAATATTGCTAGCCGTCTGAATATTTATATGATGGTAATAGCGAGGTCATAAAATAATTTATTATTATTACATGCTGACTATATATGGTAAAAAATGGTTAAAAATATTTTAACAGATGATCAGAAAGTTATACGGATAATGTTGATGTATAAAATAATTGTATAAATGTGCTTATTTTTTTTTATACAAGGCGAACCAGTAGCGTTTTGCCTTTCGCTTAGTACAGGTGTAATTTTTTTTAATGATTAATAGTATTGATTTATTTATTTGGAAATGTTATCCTTATATATACTATTATTGTTACACCTTATATAGTCTAAAAAAATGCAAACAAAATAAAAATATTATTGATACACGTTCCGCAATGTGAATGTTTGTATAGGTATTATTCAAAACCCATTGGTGGTTTTAAATTAAAATGTTCTATGAGAGTGAGGGAAGAGAGTCCATTTATGCTTGCGCATAAACTCGTACACTATAATATCTTCTGCGTAGTTGGCTAGACTCCGTTGAGACTGGCCGCCGTGACCGAAATATGTCCAGAAGGACTTATAATTTTTTATTGAAGTATTATGGATGCAAAATGTGAATAAATAACCATATTTATGTGTAATAAACGTCAGGGTACCCGTCACCGTACACATGCATTAGTCACGTGTGGGAATACCAGTACAATGTGTTGTTTGATGAGTCGATCGATTGTCGATGACGTCAGTAGAGAGAGTTAGGGTGCGTTTACGAAACCCGGGTAATTTTCCAGCCAGCAAAAATTACGCTAGCGACCGTCGCTGAACGGTGTCATAGTTTTATATTCTGGCAAATTATATTGTTACATAGTTAAGGCCAGTTGCAATTTGACAAGTTTTAATCTTATCTGACAGCAGAGTAAAATTCAGCGACCTTTTGAGGTCGCTAAAAGTTACACTTGTCAGTGGAAAACTTATACCAGCGGATATCCGTAAACGGAGCCGTGTAAATTTAACCTGGTTTAATTTTTCCCTCGCGGAGTCTCTGAATGGCGTACTTGGTTGACGTTTACCGCATGTAAATTGTATGGTGGGTGAGTACCGTAAACGCATCCCAGTCGTCATTACACAAACACAAAGAGATATATGTCACATCTACTTACTAAATATAAATCTTATGACCATGGTGTAAGATGCGGCAATGTATACAGAAAAAACTGGCAAAAGAGCCTTTAAGATTTTTAAGTGATGATTCTAAAACCACTGCTAGAGAAGAAGCCCAAATTAATTAATTATATATATATTAAATTATAGAAGAATATATAAGCAATATATATTGTTTTTGCATACACAACAGCATCATAATTTCTATAATAATAATAATGGAGTCTATAGATACAAATATGTATACTTATAATACAACTGTTAAAAAAATAAGTGGCTTCATAACATCGATCTTTTCATGAATTATACGCATTTTTTTCCAGTGAAATTACACCATTTGTGTCAAGGCTGTCAGTATTGTTTTATTTTATCTGTGACGTATTTTATTCGTCTGTGCATGTCATAGAGAGTAACTCTATGGTTGCATGGCATTATTACACATTTTAGTATAAAACTCTCTGTAATATGGAATACAATAAATTAATACGCTAAAGGAAAATGCCTCTATTCACAAACTACCATTTCATCAGACAAACCCAATTACACAGTATAACTTTTAACCCTTGACTTTCGACATTAATGAATACAAAAAAAATCTTATAGGCGTTAGTGTAACCTTTATCCAAAGATTGCGTTACCATGCCCCCTTACACTCTGTATACATTTAGCAAGAAAAATAATCGTAAACATCTACGCCAGCGCTTAGGAGTCTTCAAATATCAACCTTAATGTCCGCAAATAGGTCTCACTTAGGCCTCAGCCTCGAATTTAGCGGGCAGCGAGGCGGCAGCGGCGGCGGCGCGGGAGCGGAGCTCGTTGGCCGCCCCGCGCCGCTGTTTTCGAGAACCGGTCCATTTGATTTTTTAAATTCGAGGCTGAGGCCTTAGTGAGGCCATATTCATATACATTTTATTTCATCGCTATTCATTTCGTAAAAGAAGAAGAAGTCTCACTTACCGACAGCTGAAGATACCCTCAGCCTGTAAGCCGATGGCCTCGACGTCAGCGCGACCGATGGTGTCCGCGGAGCGGTCACCGCCCTGCTCGAACTCCTTCTTGAAGATCGACAGCAGGCAGCTGATGCGGTAATCCAGCCGGACGTCCAGGATGAACTGGGCAGACGAACACTTAGTTATAGTGGAAAGAAACGCCACATGCGCTTGCGTTGGTCAAGGGGAATCACGCTATCATGATTTTTTATGCGCGGTTAACTTGCAGTTTGGCTTTAGAGACGCGGCGAGGCAATCGTCTCTACTGTACTCTTGCGCATCCCGGGCTACGGTAGTCAGAAACAACTTAATACTCAATAGTGTATATTCGTGCTCATTTATTTTGGAAATTTTATATGTGAATTTGAATTAATCTATACGAAAATAAATAAAATTGGAGTGTCTGTTTGTAATATTAAAATAACCGATTTTTACTAGGTGCATTTGGATGTATACACGCGGTACATATACCAAAACATCTTTTTTTTACAATTTTTGTCTGTCTATCTGTCTGTCTGTTTGTTCCGGCTAATCTCTGAAATGGCTGGACCAATTTAGACGGGACTTTCACTGGAAGATAGCTGATGTAACAAGGAGTAACTTAGGCTACTTATATTTTAGATTAGGTGTTACCCACGACTTCGTCCGCTTTTTGTTAAATACCATGCGGACGAGGTCGCGGGTAACAGCTAGTAGATTAATAAGAAATGTTTTTTTTTTTTATACATTATAGGCAAGTATTTGATCTCGATCTCACCTGATGGTAAGTGACGATGAGATCTACGATGGAGCATACTTGCCTAGGTAGGAAGGCGGCAGTAGATCGAGACGCTATATTCACTAGGCACACGCAGCGCAACTGATCTGACCCGCCATCCATGAATGGCAACACCGAAAATCAAGCCGAAACACGGCTAGGCCGCTTGGCGACATGGCTTTGTTCAGTGGGTGGTGACTAGCCACGGCCGAAGCCTACCACCAGTAGAGTTGTCACCTGGTTGGCACCACCCAGGGTCACGTGTAGGGTATCTTGAGGGTACTTAATTCTCCTACGGACGAAGGTGACTCGACCCCAAATGTGTGTGTGTGTACCTGCAGTATCTCGATGATCTTGAGCTTGGTGTCCATGACGAGCGGGTGCTCGCGCGCCAGCAGCAGCGCGGAGGCGCTGCGCGGCAGCCCGCCGCCCGCGCCGCCCGCCGCGCCGCCCCCGCCCCCGCCCCCACCCTGCGGAGCCACATAACCAGTATTAACCTCCAAGGATTGGCCGGAGACACACCAAATTTGCTCACATAGCAACGATGTCTTCGTAGCCTTCTGCCACACTTTTTTATTGGATTTGGTTGGACTATTTACACGAAGCGATTGTGGGACTATCAGAACTACCTACCTAATAAATACCACATATGTTAGAATAACAACCGGACCCACCTGCTTATGCGGTAAATAACGCTACCGTGTCACTAAGATCTTAAATCGTGATCGTATCATAAGTTAAGAAGAAAAAATACCCATAGGTTACCGGTACTCCCACGGTTCGGTTTCAGAAAACAAATAGCAATGCTTTTAGTATTTATTTATGTATTATATACTGGGTTCGCTCTCAGTCCATTGTACGTTACCCATAATGCAATCAAACCTTGATTAGTGTGGCCGTATAAGTTGATGTGTTCCTCTGGCGATATTATTATTATGTCTCTTTCTCTCTCTCTACACTGGCTATATCCGGACCTCTGGAAGGCTTGCGCGAAGCCATGGGTTCAACACGTAAAAGCCCTTATTGAGAATTTTAATGTCACGTTAGCCTGTTGGTGTCAACTGTTGAAAATGATAGCATAAACAGCGAATTGACCTCAGCAGGCGGAGGAATATTGCAGGAAAGATAATTGGGACTAGGAATTGAGGTTTGGATGATTTGGTTGATCGTTTCGCGGAGAATTGCATTTTATTTGGAGTCCCGTCACTCGTGATACATAGTTTCTCGACTAACTCCTTAGAGGAGATCGGTTTTGCTGGCTTCTTCAATTATCGATCAAACATGCTCGGTTTATAATTGGAAAAGTCGACAAGCCGAGGGTCAGTGGTGGGTTCCTCTTCCCCCATTTGTTTAAGGTTGTGTGGGTGAGACGATTTAGATAAATTCGAGGTTTTTTAAACGACTGCAAAAAGGAGGAGGTTCTCAATTCGGTTGTATTTTTTTTTATCTATTAGCAAAGGAAGGGAAGGGGAATGCTCACGTTTCTGGCGACGCCGCCGAGCGTGATGGACGTCATCACGGCCCCCATGTCCCCGATGCTGCGCAGCACCCCGCCCTCCGCTGCTTCACACAGAAAGCACAATACTTTACACCATACACTATGCAGATGAGCCATATTAAAGACAACAAGTGGCCTGTTACTATAAAGTTTATATACACAGGGTGTATGGTAACGAAAACTTTGGGTAAAAGTTATGCCTATAATACAATTACAGAAATCATGCGTTGTAATTTTTGAGCGCGCAATGTATTGTAAAGCACGCGATCACAACACAACGCTTCGTGCGTTACCAGACTGGTGTGTACTATACGCATCTTAATCGGGGTCCATGGGCCTAATGCTCGAGTTCGTACTTTTTAAACCAGCTACTCAAGCCTGCCTAACCGTTCCTACATTGTTCTCACATACCCGTAACAATGTAGTGCTCAAAAACTTGTACAATCTCAAAAAAAAAAGGAGCAGCCATGGAGTTTCCTGCCCGGTCTTTTTGGTTGGAACGGCATTCCGAGCGCGGGGTAATGTTGTAGCTTAACATTTTGTAACAATTTTGACGGCCCATAAGTACAGTACTTAATGGTGTACATGAATAACAAAAAATATTTTGTTTCTCTAATGTTTTTTAGGGTAAGAGGCAATCAAAATGGTAAAACAAATATTATTAATCTATTTCATTACCGACACAGTACTCACGTTTCTTTATTTCACTCTCCTGAGCTGCGTGCAATAGTAATGAAGTACATAAAATACTATACTAGCTTCAGCCCGCGGCTTTTTGCACACAATGTAAAGAACGTCTGTTTGAAAGCTAATCGAGCGAAAATTTCCGCAGAAGACTGTCGGGTTCGATAGCGCAGCCGACGATATTTTTCTATCCTTGTCTACCTTTACACGCGCGCTCTTTCTTGCACGAAAGCCGATTCAGACGCGGTAAAGAGGGTACAGTATCCGGCCGTAAATATTGCACATCGGTTATGGAAAAAGTTTCGGCTTTGTAGAGCGTCGTCTCTTTCGCTCTCGACTCTAGCCGATAGTCTCTTTCTAAAGCTTAACGTGCAATATTTTCGGCCGGGTGCTGTACGTATAACGCCAGTTGTTATGTATATACCATATAATATCATTTATGTATATATAACATTCAAAAGTAAAGTTGTCTACGCCTATTCTCTCGCCGGTCGTGTCGGATTGCTGTCCCATCGGACTATGAGAGCGAGGGAAGGGGGTATACCTGCGCTTGCGCACACACTTCTACACTCTATCTCCAGCGTTGTCTAGTCTCCGCGGAGACTGACCGCCGAGAACGAAATTTGGTCAGGGGTACTGTTATTATAATACCAGCCCTTTTTAATGTCCCACTGTTGGGCACGGGCCTCCCCTCAATGCGAGGGGGATTAGGCCATAGTCCACCACGCTAGCCCGGTGCGGTTTGGCGGACTTCACACGTCTTTCGTGGGGTTCTCTCAGACATGCTGGTTTCCTCGCGATATTTTCCTTCACCGTTTAGCAAATGATAATGATGGTTGAAAATGAGATTCGCACATGAAATCCAGAAATCCCAGAGGTGCGAGCTGGGGTTTGAACCTCGTTGCCGAGGCGAGCGTTCTACCGACTTGGCTATCACTGCTTTATTGGACTGTTATGATTGTTATTATCATAATACTTACATTCCAATTCGCCGGAGAGGGCGTTGCTCTCGTTGAGTAGCTCCATGGCAGTGACGCAGTCCAGGATGCTCAGCAGGGTCTTGGTCAGCCGCAGGAGGTCGGTAAAGCTGGGCATAGTGGACAATACTCCTGAGTTACCAGCAGACCCTGGATCGTCTCTAGAGACCCATCATCTCGAAGACGTCCAATAATAATAATTACAGACGAACACAGTAAGTGTATGGTCCCAATCTAAGCAACGCTTTTATTATGGGTACCATACAAATGAATTGGGACGAAGCCAATTGTATAATATAAACATCCATGGCTCTGTTACAAACATTCGTTCTTATCACAGATAGTTTGCCCCTACCGGGATCCGAGCCCGGGACCCTCCGCACAGAAAGCATAGTCTACTAACTGTGCTAATCGGGTCGGACTAGCTCGCATCATGGTCTTCCGGTTCTACTACTTGCTCCAATGTCTATGTAGACACATCATTCAATTCAACTATGTAGACACATCATTCAATTCAACTATGTAGGCACATCATTCAATTCAACTATGTAGCCACATCATTCAATTCAACTATGTAGACACATAATTCAATTCAACTATGTAGACACATCATTCAATTCAACTATGTAGACACATCATTCAATTCAACTATGTAGACACATCATTCAATTCAACTATGTAGACACATAATTCAATTCAACTATGTAGACACATCATTCAATTCAACTATGTAGACACATCATTCAATTCAACTATGTAGGCACATCATTCAATTCAACTATGTAGACACATCATTCAATTCAACTATGTAGGCACATCATTCAATTCAACTATGTAGCCACATCATTCAATTCAACTATGTAGACACATAATTCAATTCAACTATGTAGACACATCATTCAATTCAACTATGTAGACACATCATTCAATTCAACTATGTAGGCACATCATTCAATTCAACTATGTAGCCACATCATTCAATTCAACTATGTAGACACATAATTCAATTCAACTATGTAGACACATCATTCAATTCAACTATGTAGACACATCATTCAATTCAACTATGTAGACACATCATTCAATTCAACTAAGTAGACACATCATTCAATTCAACTATGTAGACACATCATTCAATTCAACTATGTAGACACATCATTCAATTCAACTATGTAGACACATCATTCAATTCAACTAAGTAGACACATCATTCAATTCAACTATGTAGACACATCATTCAATTCAACTATGTAGACACATCATTCAATTCAACTAAGTAGACACATCATTCAATTCAACTATGTAGACACATCATTCAATTCAACTATGTCGACACATCATTCAATTCAACTATGTAGACACATCATTCAATTCAACTAAGTAGACACAGCATCCAAGGACTATATAGACACACACATAATTCACCCCCTCACCTATAGAAGCCGAAGTATATCAGCTCTCGAGCCAGCTTCACCACCTCGAACGTCAGCTTGTTCTGGTCGTGGTCGCTGAAGTACCAGGTCTTGGTGACCACGTTGCACAAGTAGTTCTCCACGAAGCGGATGGTGGACGCGAACTGTTCTTTAACTTTCTCCCGGTTCGCGTCCGGACCGCCCTTTACGCATTGGTAGCTGGGGAGTGATCGCATAATGTTAAATTAAACCCTATGTTAATAAAAAATTAAAAACAATTTACAATGGCATTAAAAAATAATTTGCGGAAGAAAAGTGCATTGTAAAAAAAAAAATTTGTATTATTAAAAAACTCAACATGTTGATAAGCGTGCACAAGTTCGTACAAGATAATTTTTTCATTGTTTTATTTCAAAAAATAATTGCCTACTTAAGTATTTTTACGTAATTTGTATTAATAATTATTGATTACACTTGATATTTACTGAATTTTATGTCTATTTATTTTGATAAATTTGATGAGAAAATTATGTCAAGTTTACTCACTTAAACAACCGCAATGTTTTTAAATTGGTAATTATGTTTGTATCAATAGGAAAAAAACTAGAGATATAATTTTTAAAGTAATTTGGCTATATGTATGTAATTGGACCTATTTAGGTTCTTTCTTTTTAATATTTGTAAAATTGTATTCTATTTTGTTTTTTATGTCATGGAGTGTTTTTTTTGGTTTTGTCTAGCTATTAAAATGTTCGTGGCACAATATCGTCTTCCTTTCCTTAAAAATTCCTTTTCTTCACCCTATCTACGCGGGGCTCGAGGAGTACCTTGGAGTCTCTAATGCTTTTTAGAAAAGCGGTGTCTTGCCAAAATAGTTTGGGAATCCCCGCTGTATATGATATTCCATAGTGCGAAGCGAGTTAGTGTGTGTTGTCGTCTCACTCGTGTATGTGTATCCGGTCGCAGACCTCGGTCCAGAGCCTGGCGTACTTGACGGGCGTGACGGGCTCCTGCGGGTCGCGGTCGGCGTGCAGGTGCAGCATGAGCCGGCAGAACGCCGCGCGCAGCTCGTACGACAGCGCCGCGTCCGACATGCATCTGCACCACACACACACACATACAGATATGAATTGTTGGGTATAATACATATAGCTATACCCATACATGTATGACCGTTTTTTTTTTATTACTTTATAGGCAAGTATTTGATCTCGATCTCACCTGATGGTAAGTGACGATGAGATCTATGATGAAGCATACTTGCCTAGAAGGTACCTGTACCTGTACTCTCGAATTGACATATTGTGTGAGTGTGAACAGGTAGGAAGGCGGCCGTAGATCGAGACGCTACATTCACTAGGCACATGCAGCGTAACTGATCTGACCCGCCATCAACCACCGAACATCATGCCGGAACACGGCTAGGCCGCTTGGCGACATGGCTTTGTTCAGTGGGTGGTGACTAACCACGGCCGAAGCCTACCACCAGTAAAACCGTCCCTTTACAACGAATAAACAGTGTGGTTATAGCAAGTACTCGTTTCAATCGCCTAACCCGCAGCCTACAGATACATCAGTATTAACAATGTCGCCAGACGAACGTACTTACTATACGGACCCACAACACGGTTGGTAAAAAAACATGACAAAATTATACTAAACATGATTAAAAAAATAAAAACAAGATTTTTCATAATTATTTTACATGATTTATTAAATTTCTGACTAATATTAGTGATTTAAAAACAAAAACAAGTAAAAAATATATTGTTATTTACGTGTTTTTTAATTTTAAATCGCGTATTACCGCGTAACTACTTATCTATTGCGAACATGTTGCACGCTGTAGATATTTATCGCATTAGGATCGACGAGTAGCGGATGCTTACTAACAGTTACAACGTTTAACAATACACAATGTTACATTACATTTTGTTTATTCATGTAAATCGCACGCCGGGTTTTGAGCTTACGACCTTTTCCAAGAGGATTGTACGAGATTCGCGATCAGAGGGCACTGGCTTAACTACAATAACATACTTGAGTATAAGATGTATGTGCAGCTGCGGCGACAGGCTGTTGAGCGCCAGGTACTGCCGGTTGAGGCACATGTTGGAGAACAGGTCGAGCTGGTGGCGGTAGTAGTCCAGCACCGCGGCCGCCGGCCCGCCCGGCTCACGCCGCGCCTCCGCCGCCAGCTTCGACAGGTACCCCGAGTCCTGGCAAAACAACTTACTAAATACCACCCAGTGGCGTAGCATGAGGGGGGGGGGGGCAAATTTGAAATCCGCACCGGGTGCTAATGACCTACGCTACGCCACTGACCACCCATCCATCAGCCTAAATACGTCCACTGCTGGACATAGGCATCCCCCAATGACTTGCACACGGTCTTCCGCCACTAGCACCCCGGCTTCCTTACACGCGTGTGATGAGTAAGATGAGTTCGGTCCATCTCGTGGAGAACCGTTCTTAACTACATCCTCCGGCTCGTGGTCGCCATTTTAGAACCTTTCTGCCCCAACGGGCACCGGTTCTTCGAGCTATATGCCCCTCCTCTGCCACGACCTATATCGGGTACTCTAATTCGTCTACAGCAGGTATATTTTAAACCATTCGAAATCGATATCGGAAACGGAATCGAAAACATCCGAGCGTGATTACCGCAATCGCTATAAAAAAATCCAAATTTGATTATCTTAGATGTATATTGATGACAATACCAAATCGTTTTTTTCAAAAAGTTTCCGTCGGAAAGCTCGTTGGGAGCGACACCAACATCGGAAAGTTTCAAATCCGTTTCCGATTTCGATTCCGAGTGATTTAAAATAACCCATCAGATCTCATTTCTGATTATCGAAATCTCAAGCGACCTTAAGTGGTCTTATAAGGCCTATAGTAAGACACCATGACTCAGCACCAAATTACATCGATGGCTACGTACACTGCTTGTAAACCTCAGAGAAAACTCAGGTAATGCAAATAAGAATACATAATTAACGCTCCTGCTACACTTGCGGCTATTGCCATTAACGGCAGGTGTGGCACGGACGTAAGGTGCTAGTGAAAAACAAAATATAGGTTAACCTATGGGGAAAGAGGACCCACCACTGACCCTCGGCTTGTCAACTTCTTCGATTATAAACCAAACAAGTTTGATCGATAATAAAAGAAGCCAACAACACCCGAACTCCTCTAAGATGTTAATCGAGAAACTATCTATCACGAGTGACTCTTTCCCCATAGGTTAACAATGGATTTCGGCCAAGTATCGCCTAGTTCTATCAATTATATAAAATATAGGTTACCTTCTTATTATTCCAAAATAGCATTACGTCTTCCTCGACCGTACTTTTGGATGTGCTATCTTCTGAATCCGATGTTTTACTTTCCTTGTATTTGATTGAAACTAATCTGTAAGAATAAAATAACGTCCGGATCAAAGGCGGGCTTATGAATGAAGCGCCAACGATTGTTTGAAGAATTTCACTCGTCAACCGTTACATAAATATCGGTTAATAAATTGTTCATCCAATAATCTCTTACTAAGAAACGTTTCTTCTTTAACCTTCACGTTGTGGATTACCGATTACTACGAGAAAATAGTTTATCATCCCACATCAAGCGGTTATAGAACGGGAGTTTATCAGTTAATTTCAGGATCTCGGCATCGAATCCTCCAATTCTCTGACCAATAAGCGGTTCATTGATACGACGTTCAAATTTCATTGCCACCGGTTAATATTACACGTAACTGCTTAAATAAATGGATATGTTAGTTTCCCTCACTGACCTCGTCTCAATGAGTATGTCCGAGTTGTTGGCGCAGAGTACGCTCTTGCAGATCAGCTCCTGCGTGACAGCAATAGCCTTCTTGTTGGAGATGCACAGGTCACTCAGGTAGTCTAGGAAACGGGACTGCCAGGTCTTCATGTTCTTGCGGACCAGGCCTACGAGACACAGTGGAGTGTTGTAAAAGTATGAATCACTATACGACTATAGCTATACAATCGATAAAGCTAGGAGATACTTGGCGGAAATCCATTGTTGAACAAATGGGGGAAGAGGAATGCACCACTGACCCTCGGCTTTTCAACTTTTCCAATTATAAACCAAATAATTATCGATAATTAAAGAAGCCAGCAACACAGAAGTCCTCTACGATGTTAGTCGAGAAGATATCACGAGTGACGGGACCTCAAATAAAATGCAATTCTCCGCGAAACGAAGCGAATCTAAAAATGTATTCGACACGTGTTTCGCCTCTAAACGAGGCATCCTCAGGATGGCTGGGCTACGAATGAGCCTTCTATACTTGTACAGGTCGAACGAAAAGTGTATTAACAAAGTGGGCAGGACGTAATGTCGAGGACAGTATATAATAATTCCAGCACTTTTTTAATGTCCCACTGCTGGGCACGGGCCTCCCCTCAATGCGAGGGGGATTAGGCGATAGTTCACCATGCTGGCCCAGTGCGGGTAGGCGGACTTCACACGTCTTTCGAGGGGTTCTCTCAGACATGCAGGTTTGCTCACGATGTTGTTCCTTCACCGTTTAGCAAGTGACAATCGTGGTTGAAAAGAGATTCGCACATGAAACCCCTGAGGTGCGAGCCGGGGTATGCACCTGCAATCCTCGTTACCGAGGCAAGCGTTCTACCAACTTGGCTATCACTGCCAGCCAAGTCGTGGACAGTACATACCCACAAACGTCTCAATCTCGGAGCCGGTGATGTGCTTCTCCAGAAGTTTCCTGTTGTTGTGCAGCAGCGCTGTGATGGTGTCCTCGGCTAGTATGTCGTACCCTATCTGCTTCTGCATGAAGCCGAAGTGCTTCGCTATGTATTCCTGCCAAGTTAACATACGAAAATTGTTATCCCACTAATATTATAAATGTGAAAGTTTGGATGGATAGATGTTTGTTACTCAATCGCGCCAGAACGGCTGACCGGATCTGGATGAAATTTGGCACAGAGATAGATTATAGTCTGTAATAGCACATAGGCTACTATTTATCCCGGGAAAATGTATGGTACCGGTGGGATAGAGAAAGGAAGATGAAGGAAGGTAGTACACCAACCTGGTTCTTCCTGTAGTCCTGTTGGCTGAGCCTCAGTATCCTGTAGCAGAGCCGGAAGATGTACTTGTAGGGGGCGTACCGAGGGTCGTACAACTCCTCGATCTTCAAGAACGCCTCGCCCTCCGCCGTCTCCTGGAACGGACCCTGGAACCAAATACCATCGCAGCTGTTATCCACGAAAGGTTAGGCTGGAGTACACTGTTCTGCTCCTAGTATCTAGTATACATATTATCTAGTACTTCATAGCATTTAACAGGACGTGCTGCCCATTAAATCCCCATGACCATGGTCATGGGGATTGTCATGGTCATGGTCATGGTCATGGTCATGATCCCACACGTCATAGTATTTGATCCCAATGTAACAGGGGGTAAGTACATCTATACTGGGCACACCAATCGTTTTTCCATGAGGATTGTGTAGCGACCACTTCAAACGCACCACAAAGTACACAGATCGCACTGGAGACGCATTCAGAGCAATAGACAATTCTCATCACAATCCTGAATCGCGCTATAAGAGTTTTCGGAGCAAGTAACATATATACAAGACCCCGACAATAACCGTCGGGGCATAGCGGCCACCCCGCCAGGCATATCACCCGCCTGGCTGGAAGATCTTCCCTTTTCCGCTAAAATTGTGTACCTGCAGTATCCTGAACAGCTGTCTCAGGATGTACTGCTCGCGCAGCAGCTTCTGCCGGTCGCGGTTGGGGTTCTCCACGATCAGGTCCAGGGCTTCCGACTTGTTGGGCTCGTTCTCGAAGCCCGCTATGAAGTACACTATATCCTGGAGGAGACACGTCAGTGCCCTGCAAAGGAATAAGGTGGCCGGCTTAACCCTTAGTAGCCTGATTTACGAAAGTGATTTATTTTTAATATTACTGTGTTTAATAATAATGACATTTGATTTTTTTTTAATTTCCTTGGAAAGAATATTATACAACAGTAAAATACGTACAGCCAACCTATAAAAAAAACTAATAGTAATGTGAACATTCGGTTTAAAAGATTGGTATCAAAATTGAAACTCTAGGCTATTAAGAGTTAATTTTAAAACCTTGGACAAGAAGTTGAACAATGAGATCGACCCACGGAGTATAAACCGAGAGGCAGTAACCTAACCCACTATTACACTAAAACAGCCTTTCCCAAAGTGGACGATAACGCCCCCTTGTGGGCGCTGCTGGTCTAAAGGGGTGAAGTAAGAGACCCAGAAAAAAATGGGGGCGTTGCTTACAATAATTAATTTAATTTGAAGTTATAGTGGTTTTTAAGTAGGTGAAAAAATGGGGGCACCAAAAAATAATTCATGCTCAAAGTGGGCAGTAGACAACATAAGTTTGGGAGCCCCTGCACTAGACCAAGCTATGGTCAAATGAGAATGGTGAGGAGAAAACAGCTTAGTTTATCAAAAAACTTTTTTTTTTTAAATAATCTTTGTAATGTCGTTGTAAGATTAAAACCATAATGAACATACAGTTTCTTGTGTAGTGTAAGTATACGCAACCCGATCGAAGTTTATTGCCAGACCAACCAGTAATTAATATAATACTCTAACAAACGAGCTTATGACAGTGAATAGTGTGTCTTACTTCCTCTCGTTATGCTCTATATTCCCGTGCTGCAGTTTGGTCGACAAGGCCGAGAGCACTTTGCAGGCGTCGTTCGCGAAGTCCAGGTCGCGCACCTCGCTGGGCGACACGGATATCAACGCGAACGCTTCCTTGTCCTCCTTCACTAGGGAACACCCCACCTGGAATAAAAATAACAATATTTTTTATTCCTACACTTACGTATCGTCAAAAATATTACAAAAAGCTGAGCTACGACTTTACCACCCGTCAGGAATGTCGTTCCTATTGAGAAAAACAGAATAAGAATCAGAATATTTATTCACGTAGACCATTAGGTACAGTACTTATGTTTTTTTTTATTATTATGATATAGGCAACTATTTGATCTCGATCTCACCTGATGGTAAGTGACGATAAGATCTACGATGGAGCATACTTGCCTAGACGGTACCTGTTCACTCTCGACTTGAAAACACCCAGATTGTAGTCAACGGGAAACAAAGACGCCGGCAGCGTGTTCCATTCCTTGGCAGTTCGCGCGATGAAAGTAGAAGCAAAACGCTTAGAACGTACCGAAGGAATATCCACAGTGTACGGATGACACTTGTCCGTGCGTCTTGTCGACCGACGATAGAATGGAGATCGTCGATGATGAATCGTCAAATATTACAAAATACTCACTTACCTTAGACATGACAGGCTTTTCTTCCTCTATGTCTATGGGTATAGATGTCGAGTGTACCCACGTGTGTGTGCATAAGTGCTGGAGCCTGAAATAATATTACAATTAAAGCAAGCAACAAAAACCTCAAGCTTAGCCCTCACCAATGCGCGTTGAGCGAACTTGACGTTTCCTATGAAACACATAGTAAGCGACCACGTCTGTGTCATATGTAAACATAGGCGTGATGGCGTTTTTCTTTTATTACATTATAGGCAAGTATTTGACCTCGATCTCACCTGATGGTAAGGGGCCATCCATAAATTACGTCACACGAATTTCATGAATTTTTGACCCCTCCCCCGTCCTTGTCACAACTGGTCACATTTGTGAGACCCCCCCCCCCTACCTAGTGTGATGTCACATATTTTGCAATTTTACATTTGGAAATTTATGAAATTAAAACAGCAGTGTTCCGAAATTGTTTTTATTTCCATTTAAATTATTTTTCAATAAAATCAATAGTTAGATATAAAATATTATATTTTGAAAAAATGTCATGTCACAAAATTTGGGACCCCTCTCCGCCCCTTGCCACACAATATCACACTTCGTCGACCCCCTCCCTCCCCCTTAACGTGTGACGTAATTTATGGATGGCCCCTAAATGACGATGCGATCTACGATGTAGCATACTTGCCTAGAAGGTACCTGTTCACTCTCGACGTGTGTGTAAACTTTGTGGGTGTAAATAGTATCTGTGAGTGTTTACCTGACATAGCTGCTCTGCGGGACGGGCGTGTCGGAGTGCGTCATGGTGGTGGGGTCCAGCTCGAACAGCGTGGCGATCTCCGAGGAGTGCGGCACCGACACCAGCTGGTACGCAGGCGAGCCCGCCTCCACTGCCGCCTCGCTACACAAACCACATTTATTATAGACTAGCTTACTCGACAAGACATTGTTCTGGCTAAATACCACTGAAACCAGCACATTCCGATTTTTCTGATAAACTTTCCCTAAAAAACTTATTCGGAGTATGTCGAACAATAAAAAAAAATGCCGAATCAGTCCAGCCGTTCTTAAGTGACGCGTAGGTGCTAACCAAAATCTTTTACGTCTATTTGAACACAAGACAATGGGAAGAGACGCCAAACCCTAATACAGATTTGAAAAGTAAGTTGGTCATTTGTTATTATTTCGCAGAACTTGATCCTAATTAACGCTATCATCGGATGAGATCTAAGAGTCTTGGATTTAGTCAACAACGGCCACTTGAAAATGCCGTGTATATATGAGAATATTTCAACATATTCTGACCGGCAATATATTTTTGCCAACAATTCTAATCTGTTGAAGGCGTAGTTATTTCGTCGTTTGAGGTTGCTTAAAGAAACTATTCTGAATCGAGTCGTCAGTTTCATGGTAATTACATGTGGTACAATACTCACGGTGGTCGGTTGCAAGCTTCGGCGGCCAGGTAGTGTCCGGTGGCGAGATGTTTGAAGCGGAATATCGAGTTCCAGTGGCCGGCGCCGCCGCGGCACGGGTCGTGCTGGACCACCTGCCCACCACAACATCAGCTTTATACAAATAACCCCATATTAATCGACATTCTAATAAATATCTATGATACCTACCCCCATACCATGAACAAATAATGCGATTGAAATAAAACAATTTTTTTTTATGTTTTTTTTACGTTGGCGACGTTTCGGCTGCTGCAACCATGGTCACGGGAGGACTGAGGCATAGTTTGAACTGGGAAATTGACGCGATAAAATCAGTTTTTTTTTTCTATGTGTAGTATTCGCATAAATAATATAATAAATCAATAATACAAATAATGCGACTCAAATCGGCACCTCAATTGCAACATTGTGGCACTTCATTCAAGCCCATCGGTACAAATTTGTGATGTAGATCAAATTGCTGGCCAGATATGAGTGGCATTAAAATACCATTGTAGGCATTGACTCGTTAACCGTGCTAACGTATAGTTTTTTTATAATAACGCTGAACAATCTCTATTAACGACGACCTGATTAGCTCACTTGATAGTGACCCTACTTTCTGTGCTGAGAATTCCAAGTTCGCATCCAAATAGAGGCGGCATTTATTGCCATTCTGATAAATATTGCCAGACGAACACACACACGGTCCCAAACTAAGCAAGGTTTGTATTTTGGGCACGTGTAATGGACTGACTGTTGGTCCATAATATAATTACTTATAAACAGCCATGACTCGGGTACAAAGCTTGCCTCTATCAAGATTCGAGTACAGGACCCTCAACACAGAAAGCAGGATGACTAGGAACTGAGCGAGGTGATCAGCAGTGGTATGGAGTGTGTGGTGTGCACCTCGATCTCCCAGAGCGCCTTGCTGCTGGTGGCGGCCGTGGCGCTGGACCGGCCCGTGGTGCGCAGGAACACGTGCTGGCGCTTCTGGTACTCGTCCATGGTGAGGAACTTCTCCTGCTCCGCGTGGAACAGCCGCACCACGTCGCCGCCCTTCAGGATCTCCTCCTGGTTCTCCTTGTGCTCCAGGAACAGGGTCACCTTCCACGACGTTGATGAATTTACCACGTTCACCTGGAATTTGGACAGATTACAAGGTGGACCCATTATATCACACGCATCGCGGGAAGCCGGTGGATGCGAGTGGGGGAGGACGGTGACGTGTGGAAGTCATTCGGGGAGGCCTATGTCCAGCAGTGGACGTCTTTCTGATGAAACACTATAACATTGAGAGAGGTATAAAAACACCTTTATTTGCGCAAAAGGGAGTTAGTGGTGAGCTAAGTCTGAGAGAACCCCTCGAAAAGACGTGTGAAGACCGCCAACCGGCACTGGGCCAGCGTGGTGGACTATGGCCTAATCCCCCTCGCAATAAGGGAGGCCCGTGCCCAACAGTGGGATATTTAAAAAACGGCTGGTATTATTAAGTCCCCTTAAAAATATTTTTTTTAGGTGGAAGGGAGGATGGCGGGGCAAGTCTATATAAAAAAACCTAGTGTTTAACAGTAGGGTAGTGTGTGTCGAGTTAAGTCCACATAAGAATGCATTTGTCTAAGTGAAAAGAACTGCATGGCATGCCAGGTCCTATTAAAAAGAGCCTTGTGTAATGGAAAGGGGTGGGTAGTGAGCCAAGTCCATATAAAAAGATCCTTGTTCAAGTAGCTTAGGGAGCGTTCAAGTATTAAGTAACGAATTTGGGGGGAGGGGCGGGTCTTCTGAAACGTTACGATGCGTTCCAGGGGCGGGAACTACGCGTTACGTAACATTGTTTTAACCCTTCACATCGATCGCGTAGATTTTACGTTTCACTATTGGGGAGGGAGAGGCGTAAAGAAAACGGGGGAGGGGGGGGGGGGGTCAAAAATCTCCAAAAGTTGCGTTACGTAATACTTGAACGCTCCCTTAACGGGGTTAGACAATGTTGTCGTCAGTCTCACCTCCATGCAGCCAATGTTGTCAGGCAGTTCGTGGTTGGAAGACACGTGTAGGACTTGTTGGCCCGCATTCACGGGATTCATTATTACTTTATCGCCAACGACCACGTTGTCACCTGCGAAATATAACATTGGGTCTCAAATATTTTTTTTTTAATATAACGGTGGGCGACCACCTTTGTGTAAGTAGGTATTTTTCCTGTCAAGTGGAATGTTTTTTTTGTAAATATCAATCATTTGAGATTATATGCGTCCTAATAATCCCCCTCTAATCGTGTCAGTAAAGTTGAGGATACTTTAATGACAAATTACCGGACTTTTTGGGAGAACTGGAAAAGTTAGTTTAATTTTCCATCACTCGTGCACGTTAATGAACACATAATGTTTAGTATTCCACCAAAATTACACATAATATTTCAAAGGAACACATTTTTCTCAAACAAAGGAAAATTGATAAACTTTCTCTTCGACTACCCCCAAAAAGACCTGTGCAAATACTGCTTTTCTGCTTGTTAAATATACCGCCAAATTGTTTGGCATTATTTGAAGTTTCATATTGAATATTACTATATATGTAGCGTGTAACAACACTCCGACTGCATGTGCGAATCTCATTTTCAACCATGATTATCACTTGCAAACAGTGAAGGAAAAACATGGTGAGGAAACCTGCATGTCCGAGAGAACCCCTCGAAAGACGTGTGAAGTCCGCCATCCCGCACTGGGCCAGCGTGGTGGACTATGGCCTAATCCCCCTCGCATTGAGGGGAGGCCAGTGCCGAGCAGTTGGACATTAAAAAGGGCTGGAATTATTAACAACACCACAGAATATCGTCATCCGTGGCAGGGTGAGATTCGCGGCGGGTGTCTCGAACGCGTATATCATGGACGTTGGCGTTCAGACGTCACAAATACAAACTATGCATTTTGATGTCACATTTAATCATTTACAATGTTTATTATTCATTTTATTTCACTTTATAACACTTAAAAACTAGTTTGCATTATAATTTTACAATCAGTTTCAATAATGAGTCCCATCATCGGTTTGTAAAAAACAAATATTCATCCATCAATTGCTAGTTGCAAAGACGATTATAATATCTTCCATTTAAAGTATACACCCGAGCCAGCAAATCCATTATCTATACATATAAATAAAATTGGAGTGTCTGTTTGTAATATTAAAATAACAGCTTTTTACTAAGTGCATTTGGATGTATACACGTTACCTATACCGAAACATTTTTTTTTTTAAATTTTTGTCTGTCTGTCTGTCTGTCTGTCCGTCTGTCTGTCTGTCTGTCTGTCTGTCTGTCTGTCTGTCTGTCTGTCTGTCTGTCTGTCTGTTTGTTCCGGGTAATCTCTGAAATGGCTGGACCGATTTTGACGGGAATTTCACTGGCAGATAGCTGATGTAACAAGGAGTAACTTAGGCTACTTTTATTTTAGAAAAAAAAATTGGATCTCTCGAAAAAAAATTAAAACCAATGTTGCAGCGCAGCGCCTGATTAGGTTTGATAGCAACCTGCAATGCGTCCCGCGGGCTCAGAATGGGCGATCAGGCTGTTGTCAACGGTTGTCTTTGTTAAATACCACGCGGACGAAGTCGCGGGCGACAGCTAGTTATAAATAAATAGTTTCTTTTATGTTCTAGACGAGAATATTGAACACTGTTATCTATTCTTAAACAGATAAAGTTCAAGACGACGCTAATGGTAATGAAATCGAAATACAAGCATAAGCAATAGTAATTATTAATTAATAAACAAAGCATTTCTTGTTATGATTATAAATTAGCTTTTAAATTTAGGGGACAGTAA
Organism: Pheosia tremula; assembly: GCA_905333125.1. NCBI lineage: Eukaryota > Metazoa > Arthropoda > Insecta > Lepidoptera > Notodontidae > Pheosia > Pheosia tremula. The sequence continues at coordinate 1,400,227 of HG995420.1, forward strand.
AAATCAGTAGAGTGAGCACGAACTCCTAGTGTAATCGTAATAACATCGAGTAAACATGCTGTCACTGTTATACTTATTTATAAAATGTGTTATGTGAGAGGGATGGGACGACCCTTGCATACTGAAACGGTAGGTAAAACGGATTGTGCTTCAGGTACTTTACTGTGTTTTTAAGTTATAATAACTTCTTAATTATCATTAAAGCTTTAGATGATAAAACTAAGTATCACCATATCTCTCAATAAATTAATTTCTATTCAATTATGATTGGATGTACGTAAGTATCAAACCGTACAAAGTGGACAAGCTGACCAGAGATAGGTCAAAATAGGTTGTGACGTCTTCGCCACAGTAGTATGCCATGTGCGATCCTGTGGCGCCCCACTCAAAGGCGGTGAAGGCGGACCGTGGGGTTTTAGTGGGTGTACCGGCACTCTGCCGGGGGTCCCACAAACCCCTCTCGTCCCCCCGGGCGAAAGGGGATGCGTAATGCATTTCCCCAAGTAAAAAAAAAAAAAAAATTGTGACGTCATAATCGTGCATTGTCAATGGGCTCACCAGTGGATCGCAGCTTGTAGAAGGGCATGACGTAAAACCACGAGCCCTCGTTGCCGTTCGCGTCGAGGTGGACGCGCATCGCGTTCTTCTCGAGCAACGCGGGCAGTCTTTTGTTTACCTGCAAATAACCGATACAGCTGGGTCGTTTTAAATCGTTGCGAATCGATATCAGAAACGGATTTGAAACTTTCCGATGTTGGTGTCGCGCCCAACGAGCTTTCCGTCGGAAACTATTCGAAAAACGATAACGATTTGGTATTGCCATTGAGAAACATGGCAAAAAAAAACTCCATGGATGCTTGGAGGATATATTCCTTGAGTAAAGGCGCACTTAGGTCGGATTTTTTTTTAAAGTTATTTCGGGAACATGGCGTGACATCTATACGTGTAATGCGACTCACAGTGAGGTACTTGTTGGACTTGACGTGCAGCAGTTGTATGACGCTGCCGTACTGCACGACAGTTCCGAGCAACTTCTTGTTCTCCAACTCATTTTGCTTCTTTTCTATCTCGGCGGCATGCTGTACACAACACACAGAAGAACACACATAAAGATTCGGCTGCTTTTAAGCGACCATTTGGTTGCTGTAAAGCAGCTTAATCGTGAACGTAAAAAAACACACATTAAACGCGATAAAATCCGTAAGATTAGTTGTATTTCGATGTGTGGTATTCGCGTAAATAAAAGAAATGAATACACAAAAGTTTTTATTTTTTATGCTAGCCCCAAATTTATAGACGTTCTATAACTTTATCAAACGTCACATAGTACTGCGCAAAGCTAAACTCTTGCGCGTAATACTATATGAAGTTTGATAAAGTTATAGAACGTCTATAAATTTGGCGAGTAATATTGTACATATGCAAAGTTTGTTCGTTTGTGAGTAAATCCGGAATTTACCCCCAACATTTAATGTACGGGATAAATTCCGGATACTGATCCTATTAATTTCACTAATAGGAATCTGCATTATCCCGATGTGTCAAAGGCTATGTTTCTAAGAGGTATCGAGGGCGGAGCCAGGAACAGAAGCTTATAGTAAATAAAGCGGTAAATTACTCGCTCACTTTTTAAGTAAAGAAATTTCAACAAAATTTATTTCGTAGAAGTGAGGCTGAGCGGGGATTTAATTAGACTGGGGTACGCTTGGATTTAGGGGAAGCAATTAAAGTACATGAGGTAATGAGAGTGTAATGTAATCCCTCGGAGAGGAATTTTAGTGAGGAAATCTGCAAAAGTGAAACCGTATTAAAAGCAACTATATTTCAATGTGTTGGAGAGGGGAAGAATATTTAACGATTATATCCAGCAGGATCGTAAGTGGTATGCTGAAAATCTGTACAGCTACAGGTGATTTATGGGATCTTGTCTCATCGTGTCGATCGCAAACTTATTTCTATCATAATGGTTGGAGCATAAGCCAATCGATAGGTCGTCGATCTAATAGGCCAAATGAGCAATGATTACAAGCCTTTGGGTGTTTGTATCGAGGTGAAATACTAAATTACCTACGTCTCCCAGATGTTCCAATTTTTTCTACTATAACAATATTACTATTTCATAATCCCCATACATCTAGTCGTAGGAAATAAATCGTATAGCGGGGCGTTACGCTCCTCGCGTGTCGCAGAACAATTCATCATGTGTCTGGAGCCTTGCCAGAGGATTATAAACCTTGTGGGGTATATGCAGAGTTTATTTGAGAAAGTTTTATTGTTTTTTATGGTGTTATAACAAAACTACCGGTTGGGAGTTCTTTTTTTTTATTACATTATAGGCAAGTATTTGATCTCGATCTCACCTGATGGTAAGTGATGATGAGATCTACGATGGAGCATACTTGCCTAGGTAGGAAGGCGGCAGTAGATCGAGACACTACATTCACTAGACACATGCAGCGCAGCTGATCTGACCCGCCATCCATGAATGGCAACACCGAACATCATGCCGGAACACGGCTATGCCGCTTGGCGACATGGCTTTGTTCAGTGGGTGGTGACTAACTACGGCGCAAGCCTACCACCAGTAGAGTTGTCACCTAGTTGGCACCACCCAGCAGTGTCTACAACCCTCTTTGTCAAAATTACGGTGTTGCCTGGTCTCAAAATACGGGAGATGGTGGAAAATTACGGCAGACCAGTGTTTGCAGCAAAAATACCCATGCAGTAGGGATGCGTAACGTAAAAAAAAGAAGTCTTTCTGCTGCTTCTGTTTGGAAGAAGCAGCAGAATGACTTTTTTTTTTTACGTTGCGCATCCCTGCTCTTCCAAACTGAAGCAGCAGAATGACCTTTTTTTTTTACGTTACGCATCCCAATGCAATGTTGCCGTAATATTTTGCTAAATCAAGTGTTGTCATTATAGAAATATGGACACGGACGAAATTACGGTAGATTTTGACATGTCTACGGTAGGTGGTAGACCTATAAAAATTACGGTAGATCTACCGTAATTACGGCATGGTTGGAGACACTGCCACCCAGGGTCACGTGTAGGGTATCTCGAGGGTATTTAATTCTCCTACGGACGAAGGTGACACGACCTCAAAAAAAGTTCATGCTTTGTTAGTCATTTTGGTAGACTTGTGCGTTTAAAAATGTGAGTTCATTCGTGCTTACCTTACAAAAGGACTAAGACTGAACAAAACTAGATGGTTATGATTTTATATATCATTGTTCACCATATCAAAGAAAATTGGACAAAGCATAATCTTTTTTTTATTTACCTACCTACCAGCCCTTTTTTTAATATCCCATTTTAGGGCACGGTCCTCCCAACGATGCGAGAGGTTTAGACCTTAGTCCTCCACGCTGGCCTAGTGCGTGTTAACGGACTTCAAAGGTCTATCAAGGAGTTCTCTCAGACATGCAGGTTTAAAATGAGATTCGCACATGAAATCCAGAAATCCCAGAGGTGCGAGTCGGGCTTGAACTTGTGATCCTCGTTACCGAGGCAAGCGTTGTACCAATTTGGCTATGACTGATTATTTTTGATTTTATTATGATATGGATATGGCTTCTAGCATTATAATATGCTGACAGATTAATTAATATTTAGATACACAATTTTATAAATTTACCTACATTATTAATCACCATATATTATATAAGTGTTGCCATAAATAACTTAAATTACCAGAAGGTGTCTCCGTGAACCATTGGAAGGTGTAAAAATGAGGGCAATAAGGCCTATTTTGTATCATCTGTTTAGATTAATAGCCAGCTGAATGAGATGCCGAGCGAAATGTGCTCATTAACCTATTAATACGTTTTGATTAACGATGACTTTTATATTTCTATATGATATTTGGCACGGGATACCGTCTGGAACAAAATATCGTACAATCAAAATTGGTGATTAATTTTCCCAAATTTATAGGCAACATTTTAGTAAGATTGTGCCTTGCGATACTATGGTAAATAGACAAAAACTATCTATAAAGGCCGATGCTCACGAATTGAAATACAACTTATTATAAGGATTTTATCGCGTTTACTTAATGTTAGATATTTGTTAATTGCGATAAAATTCATAAATATCTTATTTATTTTATTTCATTTCAATGTGTAGTATTCGCGTATATATAAGAAATCAAAATGGTCACGAAATTGGACCCGGTACCAAGTTGGTGAAAATCAAGCATAGCTTTTGTAGTCTATAGCCATCTTATTAAATAAATCGTGGCGTGATTTTTTAAACAATACCAGGGTTTTGAAGTTATTTAAATGAAAACTACTAATTCTTCGGACAATGCTCCACCGAATGTTATTGATATCAAATTAAATTCAAATCAACTTGAATGGAAATTGTGGTTGGTAGTTCTCATGTATCATCAGGTTACCAGGTGATGTGATGGTAAAGGACTACTTACGTGCAACCTCTTCAGCAGTCCTGTGTCGGTGTTCGAGTTGGCGGACTGCTTGGCAGTGTTCCAGAACTGCTTTTGAGCGGAGTAGCGGTTCATAGGGCATATTTTGAAAAGGCAATCTGGAGATAGAAATATTAGTTACCGGCGATACATTATTACATGATAACACGTGAGACTTAGCTCGTTATATCGACCGAAAAATACACGCGTGCCTCGGTCAGTTCCAGGATGGATGACCAATGACCGATGGATGACATCTCTCTTCCACGCTTCAAGGATACGTCAAGCTCTCGGTCGTGGCTGTCAAACTAGGTATCAGTTTTGACAATCGTTACGGGCAGTCAAAAGCCCGAAAAGTACTGACAAACGGTCTTACCCTTAGGTCACCAAATAGTCCCATTAAGTCCTTGGGCTTAGGGGATAGAAGGCAATTTCTCCTAGTAAATATCGGTAATCAGTCGAATCAGAGTAGAATGGAAACCTACGCCAAAAGAAACAAAAATACTGTTACGATGCGTATAAAAGAGGTATCGATAACTCGAGAAATAGTCATCGAAGCTTCTAGAAACAAAAACGCATTGTTGGGTCCAAGGTCCCCTATCGATCTGTGAAGAAAGATCTAGAATCGTCAACAATGTTGCAACCGGCTTCCGGAATATACCTCATATTATTTTTATTAAAATTATTATTAGTAAACAAAAGGCGAGGACAATGCAATTCCTGGAACTACGAGTTCTCGGAATAATACCGATTAGACGAATACAGCTACGTACACTAGAACATTCTAGCGCCTCCTTATTACCGTGTACATAAGGTTCATTTTCCTTATGGAACATTTCTGTTTAGTGGGTTTTTATCGACACCTTTCTGGAAAGATCCACCCTCGCTATTTTCGGATTATAAATAGTGTGCAGGACCAGCGACGCGACAGTTTCTATTTGAAAGCGATTGTGAACACATCTCTCGGAAGCGAACTAAGAAGACTATACCGGCGACTCTAGCGAATACTGTGGACAACTGTGTTACAAAGTGATTTGGTGTATTGTTGTTTAAGTGTTAAATAGTTAGTGTACTGGTGTGTACTATTTTTTTGCCTTCTGTGTGGAGAGCGATTAAAGTAATTTTCACGTAATCGGCATTTGATTACCCCCGCACGTAACAATTGGTGTCAGAAGCGGAATGCCGTTACTACCACGTGAAGACGAAGGGCGTACTCCACGAACCAGACGGCAAGTGGAAATAGATGCCGCACGTCAACGGAACCGTGAAGAAGAAGAGCATCAGGCTGGTGCTGGGATTCCAGCTGAAACTGTGGCAGCACCAGGGGTTACCTCACCTGACATGAACATGTCAGCACTGCTGGCTTCTTTGCAGGAAATGATGAAGGCCAACCAAGAAGCCAGTCGGCAGGAGCTGAAACAAATAATGCAGGCCAACCAAGAAGCCAGTCGGCAGGAGCTTAAAGAGACCAAGGAAGCTGTAGTAGGGAAAATCGATGCCGGCATAATAGCACTCGGAGAAAAGGTAAAGTCTCTTGAAGACCGCATGGAAGTCCTAGACAAGGAAGTAATTCAAAAGACTGGACACCTTGATGACCGCCTGAAAGCCCTGAATAAGGAGGTTATTCTCAAGAATGAGGCTATGGAAGACCGCTGGGAAACACTTAACAAGGAGGTGATGAAGCTCAGAACACATGGATCTATTGCAGTGGCTTCACCATCGTCTGCAAAAGTTGACCTACCACGCTTCGATGGGACTTCGTCGTGGTCAGCGTTCAAGTACCAGTTCGAGGTACTTGCAAGTGGTAATAGCTGGAGCAACGAGCAATCTTTTATGGCTCTTACGCTTGCTCTACGAGGGGATGCTTTAACAATTCTCGAGAACCTGCCGCTTGAAAGAAGGACGCTGGAGACACTTATGGAAGCATTAGACACGCGCTACAGTGATAAGCACCTGGAACATGTCTACCGAGTGCAACTCCGTGAGCGATCACAGAAGGCTGGTGAAAGCCTCCAGCAGTGGGCCCAGGAAATTGAAAGGCTGGTTCGTCGGGCTTACTCATCGGCACCGGAAGTTATCGAGGTGAACTTGCTGCAGGCATTTGTCGATGGCATAAGAAACTCCGAAGTTCGAGGCGCTGTGAAATTGGGTCATCACCAGTACTTGAAAAACGCACTCGCACATGCTCTTGAGGTGGAAGCTGTGCAACAAGACACGAGGCTACATAAAGTTAGAGCGATGATTCCAGAAGAGAAAAAGTCTCGGTTTGTCCCCACGTGCTATGAGTGTGGAGAGAAAGGGCACATTCGGCTTGAATGCCCTAAGAAAAGGAGAAGGGTCAAGGACTCCGAGACCCAGGACAATCAAGATAGTCCGTTAAACTAAAGGTCGCCAGGGCCGCGGGGCGGGCGCTGGCTGGTCATCATGAAGCCCCAACAGTGACCATAACTCAAGCTTTTAATGGAAATAGTCTGATCCTCGAGGGCACCGTAGATAATAAATCATGCAGTTTAACAGTGGACACCGGAGCATCACGTACCATTGTGAGACCAGAGCTACTGAGACGCACCATAATGTGGAATAGACGATCTCCAAAATGTCATCTTCAGACAGCCACGGGTCAGCCAGTTTCCGTCCTCGGCGAAACAGACGTAAAGTTTAGAATTGGTGACCGAGTGTATCTACAGGCAGTGCTGATTGCTAATATTACCGACGATTGTATTTTGGGACTGGATTTCTTGAAGAATCAGCATTGTGTTTTGGATGTTGCTAATGGAGTGTTAAAGTTTCCTGACCAAGAAGTTTGTTTGCAAGGATCACGCCCGTGCAATATTTATTGCCTCAAGGACACTATACTGGCGCCGAGATCAGAAAACTTGGTAATAGTGAAATTTCCTCGTAATATTAAACAAAGAAGATGTCTCATCGTCGAAGACGCTGGAAATTACCAACATTTAATTACAGCACGGACTTTACTAATGTCAAACGGAATTACTAAGGTGAGAATCCTTAACCTTGGTAATGAAGAAGTTCACCTGAAGAAGAATAGTGTGGTTGGAAGATGTGAGGAAGTAAAGTACCTGAGACGATTGAATAGTGATACGGTTAAACAGAATGGTACGGACGTGAAGGAGGATCACATCCAGCAACTACTGGAATCTTCTAAGGAGCATTTATCGGCAACAGAACTGCAGCAAGCCAAAGCTCTCTTGCTGAAATTCAACGACATCTTCGCAACTGGAAATGACTGTGGAAGGACAGGGCTCGTAAAACATCGGATCGACACAGGCGACGCCAGGCCTATAAAACAAAGACCACGACGTATACCATGGGCAAGAGAAAAGGAAGTAACAGATATGATAAAGGATATGGCTGATAACAGAATAATTGAACCTTCTACGAGTCCATGGTCATCACCCGTGGTGCTGGTGAAGAAGAAGGATGGCAGCACAAGGTTTTGTGTGGATTACCGGATGTTGAATAACGTCACAAAGAAAGACAGCTACCCCTTACCTCGGATTGATGACACACTGGACATGCTCAGTGGTATGAAGTGGTTTTCAACAATCGACCTAAAAAGTGGCTATTGGCAGGTAGAACTAAGCCCAGAAGATAAAGAGAAGACAGCCTTCAGCACTGGAATTGGAAACGGATTGTGGCAGTTTAATGTTATGCCTTTTGGGTTATGTAATGCTCCAGCCACATTTGAGCGCCTTATGGAAAGAGTGATGGTGGGTTTACTCGGAGAAGTGTGCCTGGTCTACCTTGATGACGTAATCGTTATGGGTCGTAGCTTCAAGGAGAACCTGAAGAATTTGGAACGTGTGTTCACGCGTATCCGTGAGGCTAATCTAAAACTTAGTCCAAAGAAGTGCGCTCTCTTTAAAAAGGAAGTCAGTTACCTCGGACACGTCATCTCAACGGAAGGAGTTCAAACTGACTCAGAGAAAATAAAAGCTGTCCAAGAATGGCCTGTCCCAAGAAACAAAACAGAAGTGCGCGCCTTTCTGGGATTATGCGCATATTACAGACGATTCATTAAGAGCTTCTCGGACATTGCAAAACCGTTGCATCGACTTACAGAAGAGAAACGTGATTTTATCTGGGACCTGACTTGTGAGGAAGCCTTCAGTGAGCTCAAGCAACGGTTATGCGAAGCCCCTATTTTGGGTTACCCAAATAGAGAAGGAAGATTCATCGTGGACACAGACGCCAGTAACACAGGAATAGGTGGTGTTTTATCTCAGATGCAGGGAGATCGTCAAGTTGTTATCGCCTATTTCAGTAAGTCACTTTCCAAACCAGAAAGAAATTACTGTGTTACTCGCCGTGAACTACTTGCTGTGGTGAAGACCCTACAGCATTTTCAGAAGTATCTTATAGGTAGGGAGTTTACTATAAGAACGGATCATGCTGCGTTAAAGTGGTTGTTACAATTCAAGAACCCAGAAGGTCAAGTAGCTAGATGGCTCGAGCAACTACAAGAATTTCACTTTGTAATAGAACACCGAAGTGGAAAAGGACATAGCAACGCCGATGCTTTGTCAAGAAGACCGTGTGCTGAAGACTGCAAGCACTGTCAGAAGAATGATGTACGAGAAGAGGTTAAAGTCATCAGGACACACGGACTTGATGACGAATGGACTGGAACTAATATGAAGAAGGCCCAAGAAGAGGACGATGACCTTCGACCTATACTGGACTGGAAACGACTTGGGAACAAACCCCAATGGAGTGATGTGTCTGCTCATAGTTCGACCACCAAAAGCTATTGGGCTCAGTGGGACAGCTTGACTCTGGAAGACAGTGTACTATGCAGAAAATGGGAGTCCAACGACGGGAAAGAAGTAACCATGCAAGTCGTAGTACCTCGGAGTAAGGTGGCCCCTCTTCTGCGGCACATTCACGACGGTATTTCTGGTGGGCATCTTGGAGTCAAGAAGACCCTGGTTAAAGTGCGACAACGGTTCTACTGGGTTCGTTGTCGGGAAGATGTCGAGGATTGGTGCCGTAAATGCACTGCTTGTGCTTCAGTGAAAGGCCCGCAGACAAGAAGCAGGGGAAAGTTAAAGACGTACAACGTTGGAGCGCCATGGGAACGCATCGCTATTGATGTTGCTGGACCTTTTCCTATAACAGATGATGGGAACAAGTACATCATAGTAGTGCAAGATTACTTCACTAAGTGGCCCGAAGTCTTTGCGACACCGAATCAAGAAGCTGTAACTGTGGCGAAGAAACTGGTTCAGGAAGTGGTCTGTCGATATGGCGTACCCATGGAACTTCACTCAGACCAAGGGCGGAATTTTGAGTCTGCTCTATTTCAGGAAATGTGCAAACTGCTTGGAATCAATAAGACCCGTACAACGCCAGCGCATCCGCAGTCAGATGGAATGGTCGAGAGGTTCAACCAGACCTTAGAGAACCACTTGGCTAAAGTCGTGGACGATCATCAAAGAGATTGGGACCAATACATTCCGCTGTTCGTGATGTCTTATCGATCTGCGGTACATGATAGTACGGGACATACTCCGGCCAAGGTAAATTTCGGTCGAGAAATGAGGCTCCCAGTCGATGCGATAACAGGCACGCCACCCGATAGTCCTAAGCCTGTTACAGACTATGTGAGTGAACTTCAAAACCAGCTGGATGAAGTACACAGAAGAGTACGGGAGAATAATCTTAAGACTAGTACAAGGATGAAGACCCGGTACGATCGGAATTCGAACACCAACGGGTTTGAGGAAGGAACACTAGTGTGGCTTCATAATCCGCTTCGCAAAAAGGGAAAGTCTCCGAAACTTCAAGCTCGCTGGGAAGGACCGTACACCGTCATTACAAGGATCAATGATGTTACCTTCCGCATCAAGAAGGGACTTAGAGGAAAACCAAAGGTAGTCCATGTGGACCGGTTAGCGCGATATCATGGCTCAAATAATGCTCGGGACGAGCATGACTAAGAGGGGGGTAATGTTACGATGCGTATAAAAGAGGTATCGATAACTCGAGAAATAGTCATCGAAGCTTCTAGAAACAAAAACGCATTGTTGGGTCCAAGGTCCCCTATCGATCTGTGAAGAAAGATCTAGAATCGTCAACAATGTTGCAACCGGCTTCCGGAATATACCTCATATTATTTTTATTAAAATTATTATTAGTAAACAAAAGGCGAGGACAATGCAATTCCTGGAACTACGAGTTCTCGGAATAATACCGATTAGACGAATACAGCTACGTACACTAGAACATTCTAGCGCCTCCTTATTACCGTGTACATAAGGTTCATTTTCCTTATGGAACATTTCTGTTTAGTGGGTTTTTATCGACACCTTTCTGGAAAGATCCACCCTCGCTATTTTCGGATTATAAATAGTGTGCAGGACCAGCGACGCGACAGTTTCTATTTGAAAGCGATTGTGAACACATCTCTCGGAAGCGAACTAAGAAGACTATACCGGCGACTCTAGCGAATACTGTGGACAACTGTGTTACAAAGTGATTTGGTGTATTGTTGTTTAAGTGTTAAATAGTTAGTGTACTGGTGTGTACTATTTTTTTGCCTTCTGTGTGGAGAGCGATTAAAGTAATTTTCACGTAATCGGCATTTGATTACCCCCGCACGTAACAATACAATCGAAATGAGAACCTCCACCTTTTTTGTAGTATGTTAAAAAGGAAGAAGACTAGGAACGATGGAGCTTATCACATTTCTAGTTAGGCTCTCCTTTTGTTAGCAGTTAATATTTCGAGTAATAATAGGGGGTTTATGTTGTGTAAAGAAAGATGCTTCAACTTCGCGAACCCCAAACATTACCGTTATGTCTAACGCGACTATTTATTCATCGTTTGGGGGAGGTTTTGCAGGCACTTAAGCTGAACGACCCGCGCAGGATTAGCGGGATGACGCTATTATGTCGAGCAAAACACAAAAATGTATGGTCCAAACTCAGCAACATTGTATTATTACTTACTAGCTGCGCCCTACGGTGTTACCTACGATAAAAAATTATGCAAAAGATATGTTGAACCTTCTATCCCACGGGAACCATACATTTTACCGGGATAAAAAGAACCCTATGTGCTATTCCAGACTATAATCTATCTCTGTGCCAAATTTCATCCAGATCCGTTCAGCCGTTCTGGCGTGATTGAGTAACAAACATCCATCCATCCATCCCTCCAAAATTTCACATTTATAATATTAGTGGGATTGAAGCGATCTTAGCAACACCCAGAGCAGGAGAGATTACCGGAATTTCAACGGACGGCAATCGACCCTGAAAACATTCGTTCCAGTGAGCCGAGTGGCCTACGCTCAAACCACTAGAGCAAGCTATTGTCTAATGAACGAAAGGTTTTGTTTTATTGGCGCAGTGCCACAGAAAAAATCTTTAAAAACCGCATTAGTAAACATGTCTTTGTAGTACCCCGTGAGCCCTTTCAAGCTAAACAGTTGTGTTTGTGGACTCATGTCAAAAGTGTATAAGAAGATTAAGAAGGCCGGTCGAACCTGAAATATCTTACTCAACAGGCAACCTATTTAATTGGCTAGACCTTGGACTATAACATATTTCGGTGAGTTATGAATTACTAACCCAGGGAAACCCGTATATGGTTTTATTGACATTAACACATCAGCAGATATTAGGATTGTCCGTCCATCCGCTACGATCTTGGTGTACTTACCCCTGAACTTTTTGGGCGGATCAGTCAGGTCGCCCGCTTCCGGGCACACCACACACCTGTCATCTACCAACCTAAGCGAAAGAAAACAAATTATGAACCGAGATGATAACACAGGGCTCCCCGATTCACAACCTTACGACAATTCTTATATCGACTGATTCAGTTATTAATTGAAACTGGCGTAATGAAATAGACTATGTAAACACAGCGGGTGGTCGAAGCGAACGATGCGGTTGCGTAGTCGTATCGAGTCTTCGATTCGGTCATGAAGAATGGTTGTAAAAGAACGTCGCCAAAACAAGAAAAATCCTAATCGAATGGATTCGGATACTTGTCGAATCGATTTTGTATCCAAGAATTGTACTCACCCTAAGGTACTGAGGAATCCTGATACTGTGCCCTCCGCATGGAGGGAGACAATGTCCCCCAGGTGCAAGAAACTGTCTCCCATCTTGACACCTTCTCCTTACCCCCACCATGCAACAACACCTGCCAACAAATAATAAATTAATGAATACTTTTACGGATATACATACACACATTCCTGCTGTCTTCGATGAAGTCTCCATGATCGATATGCTACGTGACCACTAGACCAATGGCACAGTCAACCAAATATATGACATTTTTAAGAGAGTCCTTTAGGTGTAAGAACCATTGCAAATTCACAAGGTCAGGCAAGTGAGTTCGATTGTCTTCAAAATTAGCTGCCCGTAAACGACGGGAAGCGGTCGAGGCGATGACACGAGGGGTGCGGGACGAAAGCGCAAAGGACTTATGAAATACGAGGCAAATACTCAAGAGTACTTTAAGCCAGTGCCATTCAAAGCTCCAGAGATGTGTTTACGAGTAAAGAAGTCAACTCTTTGAATAGCTTTATTCATTAAGTCACGACATTATTATGCAGTATCGTCAAAACGAACAGATCATATTGGTATTTTTTTTACTTCGCAGTCTGCTTTGCAAACGATTCTATGCATTATTTACAAACAGCACAGCATCGACAGAAAATGTTCAACGGAGGGATTCATACGTACATAATGTGATCATTTTTTATTTCTTAAACCAAAATTATGTGTAACCGTTCCTGTTGGGAATATTCGTATTTAGGACCTATTCGAATATGTGGAATCCCTAATTCAGACTTTATTCGAAGCCTTTCTCATGCTCATTAGATTATTCTGTGAGAAATGTATACCGACGAATGAATATGTAGGATATTTGATTACAGTGAAAACCACACCAAACTCCGTACAATATAACTCAAGTTATAAGCCAACAGACAGGATAGAATAGGAGATAAGTTATGCATGTCCGTTATCAGAGGTGCTCCGTACCCACTTACTACTTCCTTGGATAAATAGGTATCGTCTCTGTGCTGTAGTTTCCCAGACTTTTATACTAAACATTACGTAAACAAAATCTCATTACTCCGTAGAAAGGGTCTCATATAAGGTCGTCAATCGGCTTGGGACCATGTTTGCTTGTTAACTGACTATAACTGGACCGGGTGCGATAAGGATGGATATACATAAATCGTGTTTACGTCTACATCCCTTTGGGATTATATCCGGGACCAAAGGGAATAGAAGGAGTATGCTTAGGATTACTGATTTTAACCACTGGTCAAAGCGAGGTATACGAGTATGCATATAGCAGCTATACAGTTATGTGTAAACTATTAGAAGTCTTGGTAAATTAAGCACACTCACGTTCGGTCCATACCAAATGATAGTTCCCTAAGAATGTCTATTTTCAGCAATAGATAACAGGTTGTTTGCTCAATGGTTGCCGACATAATGTATGCACCGTGTAAGATACTTTCACGCCAGGTAATTATTCGGATTGATCTTCTTACGTCAGCGCTACAACGCCCGATTACGAATAAATCTTGCACTTAATATTGCATGAAACCCAATCATAAAGGAACGCTTAATGAGTTTAAATGCGTATGCGTTTAGGGGTACTTTTCGATCAAATGAAATCTTTTTGCTGTGGCTGTCCTCCTTCATGTGTTCCTAATCTAGAGTTTCCGGAACCTCAAGCACAATCCTTTTTTCGTACCGTTTCGATAACGTTACGTCTTCCATTCACCACAGATTCATAAGTAAGTATGACAGTAACAGCATGTTTTCTAGATGACGTTAAGAATGCATTAGAAGTACCTGCTTACGCTACTGTTAATTAATAAAGGATCCACCTAAGTCACGGGCACTACTAGTACTGCTATCTAGTTCTAATAATAAAAAAAATATTAATAGCCCTCTCCTAAAAGCTTTCCATACAATGATTGATAACCTTTTTTGTTTCGATTGTAGACTGCCAAGGTAAGAAATCGTTCGCAGATGAAAAGTTTACGTTGCGAAAATAGCTTTCCCGGAATATCGACGTAGGTGTCAAAGTAGTCTGCACTACTGAAATAAAATCCGCAGGAGCCATGAGCGAAGTGATTCATTGATTGGCTGTCATAAGGGCCTACTGTTTTTGATTTAATTCTGGGTACCCTACTTTGCAACGGAGTCGATGGCAACCTGGAAAAGATGTTTAATTTAGTTTAGTTTTTGATGATAGATAAAGAGTTAAAATTTACTGACTTGGTTGAGCATTAACAGCGTAGAAACATAAATATTATAAGATTAGCTATACCACAATCAAAATCACTGATCTCAAGAAAAGTTTTCCATACTACAGAAGTAACTTCCGTTCGGGGAACTTTTTACCTTCAATGAACGATTGACGTTATAGCAATCCAATGACGCCGATGTTTCAAATAAATGAGACGGTGACGTCAATTGCGCAGGTCCTTGAACGAATTTTATTGTGTATCACTTTTTGCTTTAAAATACATATGCAAAAACATTTAAAAGGTTGTCTCAGTACAGGCTTTTGACAACAGGATATTTACTTCTCCTTCTTAACGGGTGGCTAAGGTGCTTGCTTTTCATCTATATCTATACATATAAATAAAATTGGAGTGTCTGTTTGTAATATTAAAATAACCGCTTTTTACTAAGTGCATTTGGATGTATACACGTTACCTATACCGCAACAACATTTTTTAAAATTTTTGTCTGTCTGGCTGTCTGTCTGTCTGTCTGTCCGTCTGTCTGTCTGTCTGTCTGTCTGTCTGTCTGTCTGTCTGTCTGTCTGTTTGTTCCGGGTAATCTCTGAAATGGCTGGACCGATTTTGACGGGAATTTCACTGGCAGATAGCTGATGTAACAAGGAGTAACATAGGCTACTTTTATTTTAGAAAAAAAAATTGGATCTCTCGAAAAAAAATTAAAACCAATGTTGCAGCGCTGCGCCTGATTAAAGTTTGATAGCAACAATCTGCAATGCGTCCCGCGGGATCAGAATGCGAGCAGGCTGTTGCCAACGGCTGAGTCTTTGTTAAATACCACGCGGACGAAGTCGCGGGCAACAGCTAGTTTATATATATAAAAGGTTTTGTCCTGACTCACTGATAGACAAGGCACATCCTAAGCCGCTGGATATATATAGACATGAAATTTGAACAGTAGTTTCATTTTAAGACGTAATCATCTACTAAGAAGGAATTTCTGGAAATCCTACTCCTAAGGGTATCAAATGGGGGTTGGAGGTTTGGTAATTGGATTTTGAAAACGTAATCGAGTAGACCCCTCGAGTTCGCGTTCATTTGAACGGTCTTGACGAGTGCTTTGGTTATACATATTGTCAGGGATGTATTTTAAACCTTTTTTTTACTTTTTTTACGCGGACTTATTCGTGGGAGAAAAGCTAGTATATATAGATGACATAATATTGAACAAGTGCAGCCACGTGCAACGAACAAACGTTAACACGATTATTAAACGTTAACAAGCTCAAATCCGGGAGGAATAGCAATCCAGTCATTTGTAAACAGATTGCTACTTGGAATTTCATCACGCTACGACGACTTTAGGTGTAATAAAACAAGTCTGATTTAAACTGCGATGAGGATAAGCGTACTCTATAACTAGTTTAGTATTATTAACCTTATTGAATCTCGTCTATATAGGTTGCTGCTCAATTAGGTTTCGCAGTGGAGTTAGCATTATTCAGAGATCGGCGTGTACATGATGATGCTGCAAAATTATAAAGTCAGCCCCTTGTTGTACATAAGATGGCGGTCTCAGTGTAATTGTAACACCTATCACCGTCGTCACGGGCAGACAGAGGAGCCGGAAAACGCCAGACCAAGTCAGAAGTTGCTCGTAACTATCTGAACTTGAGATATTTTTTCCCAATCTTCCCTATATCTACGTGATTTTTTTTCAGTTTTAATCAGTGATATTGGTGGATCGATAATTTTGGCGTGAGGATATCAGGCTGCAACAACACTCATGCTGAAAGGGCTCTACTAGATATTAAAATGTGATACCAATCAGATAATATTTTTAGTATAGATTAACTCGGTGAAAAGTTTCCATCAATGGTAATGGGCCGATGAAACTCCGAAGGGACCGATAACACCAAATATATAGCTACATAAGGGCTATAATTAACTAGAGATGAAAAAAGAGTTATAATGGACATTATAACGCACTTTTTCCTCCGAGAAGTTCGTTATAATGCCATTATAATCAACTGTAACGGTGTATAAATATGGGGGATCGTGTTTGTTTAAATTTGAGTAAGTTTGTAAGCTATAATTAAAGGAAGGCATAAAAGTGTATTAGTTTATGTTGTCGTAGTATTTTGTAATAACTATTATCTAATCTATGGTATTGCATCGTAGAATAAATGTTTAATGGTCACCCTTTGTCTACTACGTTGTTTTATGGAGCATTATAGTTCTTAAGAAGCTTTATCTACCTCAAACACTTTGATAACGTTATTGCTACCGTCAAACGTATGGTGGAAAAAGTGTCTGTTTAGATAAGAAGGAAAAGTTGGTGTCACTTAACGGTACTTTAGTTAGCGGTTACACAATTAATAGGATAACAGCAATCCCAGTTCCGAGACCTATGTTTTTAAATGACACTACGCGAATAAAAACAACATTTTGTATAATCTGAGTTTACTTAAATATTGAGCAGATAGAACCTCCCCGAATCCAACTTACCTCCACATAGAACCACACACATTATCTTCAATAAAGTTCAACCAACTTCATGAGCAACTTCAACATGTCGCAGACGAAGTAGAAAATGTGCAAGATCAGCTTATACCACACACGTTTCAGGTCTATGATGCTGTAAGCCAACACTAGGGCAACAAGGCACACCGCACTGTAGCATACTACCTTACGATTATAACTTATGACCATCTGAAAAGCCGGCAGTCTTTAAATTGAAGTTTGCATTGTTGGATGGTTCTAGAACTCCATTGCAGTTTTATGGACTTACAAGATTGGCATACTTGGAAGAGGCAAGATTGAATGACAAAAATGTGTTTTAAATACTAGTTAGAATTTAGTTTCTTTGTGCAGCGATATTATTGAAAACTTCTTTTTTAGGGCAGTCAAATTGAATTTAGAGCTGATCTTAAACAGAATCGGACGTTGCGGTAGCTCGGTAACGATTACTTTATGCAGGTTATAAAAAAATCGGAGGGCTCATACCACCTGTTGCTGGGATAACTTTTATTGACACTTGTGGCTTTTTTTAAAACCTCAAACAAACAGGAGAAACTATACTATAAGCCTGGACACATTTATCTCCACACTTTAGAATCTAACCTTTTTCAGACAACATTAGAACGCTCTTCTAGTTAATAAACTTTAGCACGAACCAAATCTGATAAAGGATTCCTGTTGCCCAAAAACATGATAATTATTATGATCAGGAATAAACAAGAGCAACAGGGATGACTCGTATTTCCCAAGGATCAACAAACGTATCCAGAATCCTTCTGCCACAGCCCACAAACGTGCAAAGGGAGCCAAAACCAACCACAAGTTTTTTTAACTCTTTTTGCGAATGGCAATCACGAAACCGGCCATCGGAGGGCACATATTATCATGAACTAGCAGTTTCTACCCGTGGGCCGCACCAGATAATGCCAATCGATATGTGAACACGAGTAGGTGCGTTGGTTGGGTAATCAAGCATCAAGTAGGGGACTTGTTATAAATAAAACCTTTGCTTATAATCCTGAAGGTTTCCGAGGCAACCAAGTGACCTGGATGGATGGGTGCTTTACGGCGCGTAATTTTTTCAGCCTTACAACCTTTGAAAAACTATTATTAAATGTTGTCACATTTAATAACATTCGCTATCGTTATAATTAATTAAATGGCCTAAGTTCGAGATAATTGTAAGATTTTTGGTCACTTTTAGATTTCTGAAGCACTCTTGAGACAAGTAAGAGATATAGCACTTTCACAGGGAAACTAAACAGTAGGCGATAGTCAACTGAGGCTCCGTACATAGAATGCCTAAAACATGTTTGTTCGTTCCAGCTAAATGATTGATGTTTAGTGGGACCTTGTGTCTCTAAAAGTGTTTATTTTGGTTTCTCTGTGCATTCTCATCAACTGTAATGTTTCTAAAGAGCTGTAATGGGCTGAGAGGTACTTACATCTGGGGAAACGTAAACCATATCTCTGAATAACGAATTTCACAGTAATCTTTGTGAGCGTCAAGTTAAGGAGATGGCAGAGCGATTTATGTCTGTTGGAGAGCGTGACAAAGCGGATTAACTCTCAGAAACCCGTGCAAGACGAGTAACGAATACGAAATAAATAGATGTAGTCAAACATAAACGAGACAACACCGATATCATAAAGATGACTGTCCTTTCAACGCCACGTTGGACCAACCGTGGATCATCTTGGGATATACTGCAAATTTTCTGTAGGGAAAAATACGACGACAAAGAAAATTTCACAAGAAAAGCAACTTCAGACTTCACTTGCAAAAAAGCCGGGTCATGGTGGCTAAAACAGAATTCTCGGGAAATTAATTTCATAAACGGCTCAAGATATGCCATAAAATAGAAGGGGCTCCATTTCAAACAGAATCTGAGGGCTAAATCGTTTGGCAGAAATTGCGGTCGCGTCGCGCTCGGAGACCCCTTATCCTGTGACACCATTGCGCTGGTTTCATCGCTGGATAGCTAATTACGGCTAATTGCTAGTTTATCAAATTAATACGTTACTCAAGTTTATTGTTAATTCTTATCTAATTGCTCTCCGATTCGGAGTTCCGAGTCGGTTTATATTGTAACCAAGTTTACCGAAAATTAATTTACTAGTTAGTCACTAAAATCGAAACCTTTAGAAAAAATCTAACACCTGTTATTTAGTTTCAGTATAAGTATTATCGTCAATCGTAGACGAAGTATGCACTACTCAGCTTTCATTATACATGACAAAATTCAAAAGTAGAAATGAAAAGACAGTACGAAAAGTCACGAACGTTGATTCGGTCTCGGTAGTAGTCCGGTAGGTTTGCTGCCAAAACCGAAACTCCAACTTTGTGCCGAAGGTTACCGAAGCCGAAAGTTCGGTCGGACACTTGACATATCGTAGGAAGTATATTGAGCAAAAGCCTCTAACTTCTTTCGCGATTGGATATCTGGGCCCCCTTCGCTCCAAAGATATCCAAAAAAGTCATTAGGAATTTATTGTTCAAATGCTCAGACGGTCAAATGTTCGAACATAAATATAACTACGTATTAATGTAGGTGCCTATACAAACAATCCGAAAGCTTCGTTTCCTTTCAAAGTAGATATTTTATCTTAAACTTGGCGCCACCATTACTCTTTGATGATAAACGCAGATACGAGTCGACGATCCGTCAGTTTGTCCATTTTATAGACAATCTACGTTTTGTCAAAGGCATTCCTGAGGTCTATCAATTCGAACTCGACTGCCAATAGTGATAGCGTGATAATATTTCCATCTTTTGAATCTAACCATTAGCCCCTTCTTCTTCTTCCTTTACGAAATGAAATGCGATGATGTAAAATGGATATGAATATGGCCTCACCCACAACTTAGCGGGTATTTTGCCAATGTCAAGTAAATAACACATTCAATAAATACACATTGTAAAACGGATGTGACATGAAGATATGAAAATCGTATGCGGCGTATCCCCATAAGCCCCTTAGAAATGGGTCGAATACTTTGTTCGCGATGCTCGTGACGTCGCATGAATGTGACCAAATAACATTTTCTTTTTTTAAATATATTTAATTCAACAGTCCAGTGACAGTTATATAATAGTGTAGATAAATACTAGTGTCTGAACTAAACGGAATGGCCTGCCCTATATCAATCAGCGTTATCGCGATACATAAGGGCTCACTAACAGAGAATATACTTTTTCTTCTTCTTTTTTATGTTGGCAATTGGCTACAAAATAGTTCGATTTTTGCCAGTGTCAAGTAAAATGTTTATTCGTTATTTTAAATATAAGTATGTTGATGACGATGACGAAATGAATACGCAACCGCTATCAGCAAAGCTGTGGATATTTTATTGGAAATATCCCAGACATCTTGGCAGAAATCGAAAAGTCAAGCTTTTCTGTTTCATCTCCTGTTCTACTCTTTTATAAGTATTTTGAATGCAACATTTTCGTCCCAACCAACAGCCTGTCGGTTCAGTTATAACTGTAGTTCTACTGGACGGATTTTGATGCAGTCGCTAGGCATTTATCGCACAATGTCAAGGTTTCATAAAAGCCGGCGTCACTGGCGATTAGCTTAACATAACCTAGTGCGATAATAATGTATTGATATACATGGCCCGAAGACTTTTTCGATGAATTAAATCTGTCATATATCACAAAGGACTACTCAACAATAACATCTAAGAAACAAAGTAGTAACAGTAAAGATGTATTTCTGTCCAATTTGCGAGAGAAACCGCTGATGTGACCAGACTCCAAACGATCTTAATCACGCATGTGGATGTGCTCAGAAGTTCTTTATGGGTATTAAGATGTCTATACGGCCGCATCAAGACAATACGGTCGAGATTTTCACTTAAAATTAATCAAAATATTTTTTCTTATATATTCATATAGGTCCAAAAGTAATTATGAATAGTCAGATTTATATCTTGCAGCTGTTTAAATCTACGGGCAGGCAACTCAATGATTACTCTTTTTTTTTTAAAGCGGTTGTTATAATATCCTAGAAGCGGACAACACCGTTATGACTCGACTATAAATGATTTTGTGTTCTCCATGGTCACAGGATGGACATGATTATTAAAAAAAAATCAGACAGTACCTTATCAAGACTGACAATTATACAACTTAAAGATAAATACAAATTTAACAGAAACTCAGTCGCGTAATTTGACCGTACCTAGATGAAATCTGCCGTAAAATTCATTCTTTTGATTCGCTCACTTTTTCGTAGTTATTCTGCTGTTTTGGTTCGGAAATCGGAACAGTATTTTCATGAAAAAAAAAAAAAGTAAAAAGCTAATAATAGCTCATAATTAACCTTTTTTTTAACTTTTAGTCTTTAGGTAAAACTTGAGCAAATTGTATAATTTTGGAGAAAAATAATTTCAAATTTGGGTAGTAATAGAAAATCACACCTGGCAACCCTGGCTATAGAGATGATTGATAATGGTCTAGATTGCGTCTATGCCCGACATTGGTGTGAAAGAGATGTCACTGGCGAGCCGATTGGCACAGTTTGAGCTATATTCCAGCAATGTTATCACGATGTTTCGCGCTCGTAACATAGCGTTTTATAACAGTCTATACGGGATTCGTAAAAACGCTCATATAAACTAATAATGCGGGCTTGGTAACAGGTTTTGTGCATAGATAAAATGAGTATAATTGGAGACGGTTTAATAACCTGACCTTGATTAATCTGATTTGCTCAGTTGGTAGTGACCCTGCCTTCTAGGCTGTGGGTCCCGGGTGCGAATCCCTGTTGGGAAAAACTTTGTGTGATGAACACGAATGTTTGTACCTGAGTCATAGTTGTTTATATATACTGAGTTCGCCCCCAGTCCATTGTACGGTACCCATAATACAAGCGTTGCTTATTGAGGGCTCGTATACTTGGTGTGTTCATCTGGCGATATTATTATTACTATAATGAGATGATATTAAAAAGTGTTCCTAACAATATGAGATTATCTGATCTAGTGTTTCCCAAAATCTAACTTGGTGTTGCGATAATGCAAGCCAATGGATGTTGAGGCATTTTCGTTTACTCGGTGGACCCATCAATTCCGCGGGTCAATAATTGTTCCTGTTATGTTAATTTGGTATAAACGATCACCACGCAAAGTGTTATTAAAATCAGTACAGTAACTATCCCGTGATGCACCTCAGACAGACTGATTCGACTTCTGAATCCCCTACAGTAATTTTACCCAAAAATATTTAATTTATAGCCAAGACAACTGAGCTTCAGTCTTATTTCAATATAGTATACATTTCAAAATCAAGAAATAAAACTATACTTCTTCTTCTTTCTTTACGAAATGAAATGCGATGAAGTAAAATGGATATGAATATGGCCTCACCCGCAACTTAGCGGGTATTTTGCCAGTGTCAAGTAATTAATAGCATGATTAAATTCAATAAATACACATTATAAATAAAATAATGGATGTGACATGAAGAAATGAAAATGGCCAAAAACTATACTTAAGGATTTTATTGGGTTTATTATTCGTGATTACGTTCCCGACGTTTGACTATGACACTAGGACGTCAATCACCTCAGTCCTCCCGTGACCATGGTTGTTGTAAAGGAGCCGAAACGTCAGCAACGTAAACAACGAATAATAAACGCGATGAAATCCGTAAGATTAGTTTTATTTCAATGTGTCGTATTCGCGTAAATATAAGAAATCAATATATTCCCAGGGTATTGGTAGCGCTGCATTTTCCTGGGAAACTATATGCCTTGACGATTCCCAAAGTAAGCTTGACTCACACCACGTGTTCCAGTCACCCAGTAAATCACAACGCACAGACGGCACTTACTTTAATACCACACATAACTCATCGCTATTGCGGTGCATAATGTGTTATAACATTTGGACACGGCACAGCTGGCTACTAAAGCCAGTGATCCACTGTTGAGTAATCTAACAAGAGATTAAACGCTCAAGACCACAAAACGTGGTAAACGGTAAGTAAAAATGTTGGGAGTAATTGGTAAATGTCTCTCGACTGCCAGCAGTAGCTTTTTGCAGCTGATTGGTGCGGATAGAAAGAAAAGAAGAACGACATCCTCAATGAATTTGAAATACAAGCTGCAGAGAGCGTCAAATTAGAATTTAGCTTACTTAAAATTTAATTTGAGCGCACACAAACATCATTCTTCATTGTTCATCCATTTTAGTTAAAAAAACATATTTTTATTAATTGATTTAATCTGTTGTTCCTGTTACATAGTTACTTGACATTGGCATAATACGTACTATTGGTTGGGTGAGGCCATTTAGAGTAAGAAGGACGAATTTAATTCTTTCTTTGCAAAAAAAGAAGAAGCGAGAACTTTAGCAAGCTTATTGTTTTCAACGAACACCTCGATTTGGTAATTCGCTACAGCGACTTCTATGGACAGCTAAATTCGGCCGAATATGATAGGTCTGATCATAAATAAGTTGACACTGAGCAACTTGAAATTTCGCAAGAAGCTAACAAGTTTAGCCGCCGCGATATACCTAACTCGCTAATGGATCAACAGCTTTATCCAATTATTTCATAACACTGAGAAATTGTTTTGGAAATAATAAAGCAGCCGAAATTGGAATTCTCAAACCAATAGTCATATATACATACGTAAAGTCAATAGCAAATGCTAAACACTAGTCTAAAATAGGCAGGCAATGAGCAACCACAGAAGCTCAAGAACTCTTGCGACGAGAGTTTGTGACTCTTGTCTTGACGGCCATTGGAGTCTTTTGCGGTCGATATTTCAAGAACCATTCTGCATCGAAAAGACTAAATTTCATGAAACTATTAAAGCTTTTACATGTCTAATATATGTATATACTCGTATAAGCCAATCTTTTCTAGTGTACTGATCCCTGGGATACATTAACGAAAGTAAGTACCAAAACAACTGATAATATTTTTAATATTTTAGCTATAGTCTGTTTTATACTTTCGATAGAACATTAATTAAGATATTTAACAAATACATAGCAAAATATCGATAAAATGAGACTGTCGATAAGGACGCAAACTCACTATCGATCGACTGATGCATTGGTAGGAATATAAAATATTTACTATAGCAAAAATGAAAGTGATGGCTATTTTAAAGCGATTCAGTCGCTTAGTGAAAATCATGCCTACTTAGATCATATTGATTTCTTATATTTACGCGAATACTACACATTGAAATAAAACGATTTTTTAAGGATTTTATCGCGTTTACTTAGATGATGTCAATAAAATGTAATCGCTCGCACACACAAAAAACGACTACCGACTGATGTATGTTAAAATGACGGTATAATCTAAAAATCGCGTTTTCAGAGCTGAACTCAGTCAGGCACACATTATACAAACATTAAAACGTGTATCGTATCACACAGAACAGGAAAACTACCGAATAAATAATACCGGATACAGGTACTCCATACCCGATGTTTTTTCAACAAACTACTTACTTTGAAAACTCGGGAATTTGGACTACCACGTGTTTCCCTACAAAGCACACCCATCCCAATCCCTACCGCACCCCACACCGCTTAACAACACAGATCACGCTACGATTAGGTACGATTAGGCGCTACCCACGCCGCGATTTACATACCATTATGTTCAGCTAAATAAGTCGTTATCTTAGGGGGCTAATTATACGCTAAATCCTGTGCAAAGATACGAGCGGACAAGGTCGTCCGCCTTTATGTTATAATATGGCATAATAAAGCCGGCCCGCACTGAATTACAATAGACAGACTGTACAAGAGATTTGCCTAGATTCCTTAGGATTACATGTACCGCCACTCTAGCTGATCATGCCTAATAAGGACGGCATTACTAAACGCAACAGATACTCAAGTTTAGGGACATGGTGTTTCTGTACGAAAGTAAACGGAGGGCGACAGAGCTGTATGAAAGAACAGGATACGTTGTCAGCTACTTGTTTATTTACTCCATCTCTTTCTGATACCGAGTCACTAGACCTTTAGACGGACTCTTCTCTCTTTAGTCACGCTATTCGAAGCTATGTTTTTACAACGTTGTGAAACTCTGGCTGCTGATCATGAGACTCCTATTCACTGAAACCTCATGGCTGATACTTCCGCGAATCTACGTACCTAACCTAGGCTAACGAAAATAGGCCAGTCATCGCCGGTGACGCCAGGGTCGACGAGCGAGCTGTCAAACCTCAGTCTGTCTCAGTCTGGCAAGGAAGCGAGGTAGACGTCGCCTCGTCCGCGTAGGCTAGCCGACACGATCTATCCATGTTGCCATTGACCTTTCACACTCTGGGGGGCTTAGTACGATTGCAGATAGACGGAAAACCGATCGAGTGATCGAATCATTCCATAATTCCACAGTAACACCGCCAGCGGAGTTCAGCTTTACTGGGCCCAAGCCTGCTAACACAATCGATTCATAATCGAACAGCAACCGCATAATAACTGTCACTTTTGACAGATATTGTATGGGATAGTCAAACGTGACCGTTACTATGCGGTTGCTGTTCGAGAATGAATCGATTGTTAGCAAACTTGGGGCCCTATTTAATGTATGAGAACATTCGAACTCGATCGGTATTTGAATACTTTTAAAACGTATATCAAGGGCCTTGGTCAGTGCGGTGATAAGCCAATCAAACCACTGAATTGGAGTACGCATAAACATGTCCATTGTCCGTCAGAAAATGCGGGAACAATCAATTAGTTGCCCAACAGCGGTCACCCCGCGCCGCGCCATTCATTTAGCTCAATTAGCTGGCGTTTGGTAGAGATTCAATCGCGAGGTAGGGTTGACACCCAACTAATAATTGTACGTGGTAAAACCGAAAAAAAAATTACTCATTCAATACTAAAAACTATAATCCTATTATTTTTTTATTTATTGATTACTATTTGAGTAATGTGTTTTTGTGATTAGCCTCCATTACTTAAGCCAATGTTTGTGCTAACAGAGGGCTCAAAACAATAGCTTAATGTTTATTATTTAAGTTCGATTAAAATTAAGTGCTGGAAGGAAACTCCAAAAGTTTTTCCATCATTAAGAAACCTTGAAAGGTAATAAAAAAGTCAATCTTAGAAAAAAATACAGTTGGCAACCCTAGCCCCCATCATGTTTGTGAATGGCATGATATTAAGCAATATCCTAGACAAATTCATTGGCAGCTTAAATGTTTATTAGACCCTAATTCTGCTCACAAATTGACTCATAATTGAATGACTATGGCCACATTATTGTTGTTGTTAACAGTTCCTCTACTACACTGTTACACTGTGTTAGCAGAATTCGAGCCCAGAACTTATAAAGTGTTTGGGATAAGTTCACACATGGTGAAGGTAATATAAAACTAAATGTAATTACTTTTCTGTGAATATGATTATTCATAAGACCATCAAAAACTCCATCAAATTTTCTGTAAATTTAAACCATATAGTGTAACCTCTCATTTATCAGCTCATGTCTTATTATATTGTGTTCTTTAAGGTACTTTCAACTACTCTAACTGGCCAATCTCAACAAAAACTAATAAGTCAGAAGTATAACCAATCAAGCATTCTCCATCATGTATGCCGTTACATCAAAATTGGCAGAATTGTGTTGAGCCACACACAACAAAACAAGGAAAAAAAAAATTGTAGGAACTCATTATAGGAACCGAATCAACTTAGCTTGCCCTGTAAGTTCCACATTTGACTGACTCTTAAGTTCTCTTAATGTTCAGCTATTAGGGAAGATAAGATTATGTTTCACTATAAATTTGTTGTTTCGCTTGCTCTATACAAGATCTCTGATGTTTAATCACAGTAGGTTGATCCAAGTGTGGGGGACACTTATTTCATGAAGCAATAATTAAGAGATTAGTCTTATAATCTCAACAAGGTCATATGATAGTATTTATCTAGGTAAAGACACTTTTTTGTGTTATTCTCAAATACTATGAATGTAAATACACTGGAATGTTATTTTACCCTCCACTACTCTCAAAAGGTTTAGTTGTTTTCAGTCTCTTTCAAAGCTCAAAATTGTGAATTATTTATTAACATGCTAGCTTTAGATTTCATAGGCCTTTATCGCAATGTGCTGATAATTCTAACCAATTTGACAGATGGCAGATACATATTCCATAAAATAGGTATTTTGTGGAACTGACTCAATGGAAAAAGGCCATTAGGGGGAAAAAAAGGTATTTTGTGGATAGGGTTATTATGTTTTGATCTATTAAAAGTAATCTTTTAGTTGTGTGACACTCAATATTTTTAAATAATGTGTTAAGTAAAATTTTACTAGATTTACTGGTTTTTAGAATTCA
Organism: Pheosia tremula; assembly: GCA_905333125.1. NCBI lineage: Eukaryota > Metazoa > Arthropoda > Insecta > Lepidoptera > Notodontidae > Pheosia > Pheosia tremula. The sequence goes on from HG995420.1 coordinate 1,427,748, forward strand.
GGGCCACATATTATGATAAATGTATTCAATGTAAATTTCATGTAAAAATAACAACTTGTTCTAGAAATCTTTAAGTTCCTAACCTAAATGATCGACAAGGTTTCAATATAATTTAATTGAGGGTAGTAATCAATTTAGAAGTACTACATGCTTCTTTGAATATAATAGAAAAAAATATAAGGTTCCAGTATGAAGTTGTAATTCAGTGTCGTTTCCAACCCAAAATGTACATATACAAATCCAATAAGATTCCAACAGGAATTAGCACATTTGATAAGGCGCTCAGCGTTATACAAAAATAACTAAAACATGAATTATTGGACACTTCGTCTGTCGGGAAAGTTAGAACCGGACTGGCAAACTTATTGCAATGAACTTGATAAAAAAATGCTCTAAATAAAGTTATATATCGAGCATAATGATCAAGGTGCACGGAAAATGATTAAATAGATAATTATTAAGCAATTTAAATATAAAAAAAATATTATGTTAACACGATGATATATTATTTCCGAAGCACCGCCTGATACGGACAAACATTTATATAGCATTATCTTACCCTTATCGTACACCTCTACCACTCATAAGATAACGGCACATAATCACAAAAATGTCAGTTTAAGATTATACTTGGATTAGTAGCGTTAATTAGAGAAAAAACATGTAAACTTTGCTTCGATTTCTTATGACACAAACGAAACGGAGTCACGTCTCGCTCGCATGAAGGCGCGCCACTACAGTGTTGCCACGTTCCGTTTTGGATAAAAAAATATACACTCGACAGACTAAAAATAATTTATTTTAATCTAAAAAAAACTTCTAAAACCTAAATATTCAAGGAAATCAAACGTTACAAATGCTGACGTTATTCTTTGTCCTAAAATTAAAATTATGTATGCTCGATGAACAAAGTTTTTTTTTTATTACACTCATCACAGTAACCCGCACAGGGATATGATTTGACACTACGAGTACTATGACAGTGTTGCTCACAAGGTTTTATATGGTTTTGTTCAGAAAAACAGCACTTCACCGGATCACAAATTTTTTTTAGCCTATGACAATTATTATTGGGCTCTGATGTTATGAATGTTACTAATATTGGCACTTTATCACCGTATAGGCGCCGAAGTTTTCGAAACTCGTTGTTGGACAGTTTTGTGAAAGCGCTAGTAGCCCTTTGCTTTCTAGTTTTTCTGGGCCTTGGCTTGTAATGCCTATATTTTTTACAACCTGTACTTGGACGTAGGCCTGCATTCATTCCTTGATCTTTGAAACTGGTCGCACTAGTACGTTTCATATTTTGATTTCCCATGGTAGACAAATAATTTTGCAATTTTGGTAAGTCGGTACAAAAATTTTGTGATTCTTTGATGAGTGATAATGGCACTTAAAATGTCACACTTACATACATTACGGAATTGTCATAATAACATCTAGGTTTGAGGTTTGCTTGGTGTGCACATAGCAAAAGTGCCAGTTATAACATTAGAGAACGAAGGTTTTCCTACAGAAAACTTAAGTACCTACTTAAGTGTTCTATATAAGTACATTTTTTTAATGATGGTAAATCCTCATACGGATACCCGCCAGCCTCAGGGGAGACAAGCGGTATGTCGCGGTATGTAAGCGCTATGTCGGCAGTCGGACTCCTACCGACTACACCCCACGGAGGTCCTTCTCCCTCCTTGTGGTGAGGAGGCCACGGGAACGCTTTCGCTCTCGTCTGCGACTTCTATAAAAGTACCTACTCTAACATAAAAAAATCAAGACGAAATATTGTACGGACACAGCGGCTTTGGCGGTATGGATTCAACAATTTCGGCATTTTTTTTTATTTATTTTTTTTATTACATTATAGGCAAGTATTTGATCTCGATCTCACCTGATGGTAAGTGATGATGAGATCTACGATGGAGCATACTTGCCTAGGTAGGAAGGCGGCAGTAGATCGAGACGCTACATTCACTAGGCACATGCAGCGCTCTGCAGCATCTGACCCGCCATCCATGAATGGCAACACCGAACATCATGCCGGAACACGGCTAGGCCGCTTGGCGACATGGCTTTGTTCAGTGGGTGGTAACTAACCACGGCCGAAGCCTACCACCAGTAGAGTTGTCACCTAATTGGCACCAGCCAGGGTCACGTGTAGGGTATCTCGAGGGTATTTAATTCTCCTACGGACGAAGGTGACTCGACCCCAAAATGCACCTGCATGCGCAGAGCCGCCATCTTTGATCATTTTACGTGATACGACTTATATATTTTTTGACAAAATACTTTTTAATTCGATGACACGGATTAGATCATCAGTTGGCATGGATTAGCTGCTATATCTAAATGTAAGTATGTACCTATGCATGACATAATTGTTGTCACGTCTTAGATAATTCGTACGTGCATGATTACCGGTGCGTATTATGTCAGTGTTGCCGTTAACAACTCCTCGTAAGTATTTACAGGTTGTTACACTTACTACGTAAAATGGAAGGAGACCCGTGGATTAAGTCACAGAGGATTTTGATCTGAGACTAGCTAAGTTCATGCATCAACCGCCAACCTCTCTAAATTACCTTTCTCGCGCCATCTAGCGGAATCTAAAAAGGTCATTTTTGTTGTGGTCCGAGCTCCAAATGTTGTAACCTAGGTATTTTTTTATTACATTATAGGTAGGCAAGTATTTGATCTAGATCTCACCTGATGGTACGTGACGATGAGATCTACGATGGAGCATACTTGCCTAGAAGGTACCTGTTCACTCTCGACTTAAGTAACTCGTCTCGATTTAAGTGGTATCAAGGAAATAACCGAAGTCCTAACTACTTACTTGGCCCATTGCCTAGTATATCTTTGTCATCGTCGTCCGGATGTTGTCAAATAATATTCGTCAGAAACTTCTTGGAGAGCAGTTCTCTAGGTTATAGACAGGCTCCACACCTTCCCATCCGATCCTAATTATCGGATAATGTGTAGGGACGTTCGAACGTCCTAATATAGGACGTCCGAATGCCCTAGCGAGACAGGCTTCACACCTTCCAATCCGATCCTAATTATCAGATTAAATCGGATAATTAGGACAGGATTTGTTAGGATCGGAAGGTGTGGACGTGCTGCAGTACACATTGTCCGATAATTGGCATAGGATTGGAAGGTGTGCAGCCTGTCATATTATCTGCAAGACGACCTGCTGCTCCGAATACTTAGTAAGTCACCCTCAAATAGGATAATATATTGTACGGAAAAACAATGCTACTTTATGGGTAGGTCCATCCTCGGTGATATGGTGTGTATATTGTAGGCGAAATTTCCATATCCTTCCGTCCGCATTGCTATATTGTACACATCCTGTGTATGCATAGGCAATCAACTTCATTGATACGACAGATTATGTAGGATAATGAAATTTCCTATATAAATTAGGTGAATGTCAAAACGCCGGTAGCCTGTGAAATATCTGACAGTCGAGATGGCCTTCCTCGCATTATTGTTTGTTGGACTCGTGGCCAGTGGTGAGTGCAACACGTGGATACCCTACATATTGAAAGAACTGAATACTGCGACAATGTGATGACCTGCCCACTTACCGTGAATTATACGTGACTCTAAATCAGGACTTCAATTGGAACATTATGTCAAGTCCATGGGTACAAATTTGCGTTGTAGATCAATTGAGGTCCTGAGTCGCGAATAACATGAATAGTTCATGGTGAGGGAGCGGGTACTGATCACCCCGGGTGGCGGCAAAATTGAATACAATCGCTCCTCTAAGGGTGTGGAGTTAACAATCATGGGCCTACCCAGGAAGGAGTAGGGGACGGCTGCCCCTGGTCCTGGGTTGCCATCTTCGTATCCTTCATGCCTTCCATACATTCAACCAACGATTCAATTAGCTAATATGAAAAAAAAAAATATTGGTTGCTAATCACCTGCTGTTTGCGCGGGCGCATTGAAACCCATAGATTACAAAGAACGTTGACCACTTTCCCGCGAGTGTTTGGGCTCTAGTTATTAAGAATTTCAAGGACAGTCTGTGAAAACTATTATATATTTTCTCATTCGCGCTTTATATATCTTCAGCCTCGGCAGCTCCTGAGAGCCGCATCGTGGGAGGTAGTCCGGTTAACATTGAGGAGTTCCCCTACATCGTAGCGTACACCTACCTCTACCCTGGCCCCGGCATCACGGTGCAGAGATGTGTCGGCTCCCTGCTCTCCTCCTGGCATGTCCTCACCAGCGCTTTCTGCTTCACGTGAGTATTTGAACTAAAGGTACTTGTGCATCCAGCACAGTAATGATGGAGTCTATAAAAAAATAAATCTTTTCACCACAGCGGAGCAGTTCTCGACAACATGCAAGTACGTGCTGGCTCCACCAACAGCTTGTCTGGCGGCATCCTGGTCAACATCCGCGACTTCGCTAAGCACCCTGATTACGTGGAGGCCCCCCGCGCGGCAGATATTGCCGTCACCTTCTTGCAGCAAGCCCTGGGCATCAGCAACACAGTTAACATACTATACCTGCCGCCTCCAGGCACTTACTTCCCTGATGGATTCATCTTTAAGGTTGTGAGCTGGGGTTTCGAGAGCGTGAGTATCCTGACGAGTTGTTTGAGTTATTTACTCATCTTCTTACTACCGGAGGCTGGTCCACTCTCTCCCAGAACCGCTCACTATACAGAAAAACCACCCTAACAACGAAATGTATGCATATATCTCTCATATATATATGTGGCATATACACACCACGTCTCTCCCGAAGGGATAGGAAAAGGTGCACAACAATGGACCCACATTTTACCGACGTTATTAAAATTTGGTCCTAATCTAAGTTAAGGATTTCGTTAACGTGGGGTGAATTCTTATTTGATTGTACACATGGAAATTAGTCGCAATAAAGTACTTCGGTTGTAAGTCGGGGGCGGGCAATTGCCCCCATTGCATCCATTATTATATATCATACATTATTTATCATACATTATTATATATAGTATCGATCGGTAAACATCACACGGGTTTAAGATCGTGGCTTTTTTACTTACACCATTGCTTTCTTACAGGAAGCTGGCCCCCAACTGGAGATTCTGAAGACTGTTAATTTGGCTAAAATTAACGTTGATGAATGCAAATCCATTTACAGTGGCTCTGACGCGGCTACCATCAGCGACGGTGAGATCTTGATGACCTTAAAACGATCACATGTTAGACAACTTTTGAACAGCATGAGGTCGGTAGCATTCGACCAGTATAGAGCCAACATACCTAATCCAAATCTTATTCTCTACTTTCAGACGTCATATGCGCCAATGCTGCAGGCCAGGGTATGTGCCTTGGCGACTCCGGCGCTCCAATGGCCATCAACAACGTCGTGGTGGGAATTTCCTCCCACTTCGTCGGCTGCCGCACTGATGAGTACCCTGATATCTTCAGCAGGGTCGATCGGTACACCGACTGGATTCTATCAGTGGCGTCTGCTGGCAGAAGCGGCCCTGCCCTTAGGGCTGCACCTACCGTCTCTTACTAAACTAAGGGATACTTTTCTTAAATTTGTGGGTAGTTGACAACAAAGACTTTTGACTTATTTTGGTTGTATTGATCTGAAGTATGCATATTTCCTCTCACGGAATTTCCCTTCAATATACGTGAGCTTATCTTCGGGATAATAATTGTCTTCTTGGCCGACGCACACTGGCCAAAGGCTAAGTGGGTTTTTGCTCATTGCTTAGATTTAAAATACGGCGGCAGTTGATGTGATCATGTTATATCTTTATTAAATAGCTCGTTTAGCTTATTTCAAAGACAACATAAAACTTTCTCCCTCTTCGACTGCATTTATTAATTTAAGTAATTATATTTTCTATTATTATTAATAAAACAAATGAACATAAAATAAAAAATATTTATTGATCAATTAATTGTCTTATTTCATATTGTTATACAGACGGATCATCAGATCTGATGTTATATAATAATTAAATAGAAAACTAATGGAATGGAGCTTTCTTTGGATAAAGTTTTATACAAATAGGGTTTTTTTTACATGTCGGGTAAGGCAAGACAGCGATTACAATAAAGGCACGTGGATTATTGCGATATCTTACAACTAATATAACTACTTAATTAATTTTAATTAAAATTTGATTTTCATACGTTAAAAAGGATATAAGAGAGCCGAGGATCAAGTGGTAGTTTATTTTTAAGCCAACTGTGTACTTTATAGCCTACTAGCTGCGCCCGGCGGTGTTACCCGCGATAAAAAGTATGAAAAATTAAAACATCTATCCCACGGGATCCATACATTTTACCGGGATAAAAAGTAGCCTATGTGCTATTCCAGACTATAATCTATCTCTGTGCCAAATTTCATCCAGATTAGTTCAGCCGTTCGGGCGTGAAAGAGTAACAAACATCCATCCATCCATCCATCCAAACTTTCACATTTATAATATTAGTATAGATGGATTTGTCATTTAGTATGGCAAATTAAACAGCGCCTCTAGCGGACGGTATTTAAAACTTTCAATGCTTCATACAAAATCCTGAACACATTTCATAAAGTATACGTTTAGCTAACGAATAAAATCGCACTTGATATACCTACTGGTAATGTATATTTTTAATCAGAAATCGCCATTTAATCTGGCATCTATTGCGCGATTTAATGGAGATTTTTTTTATAGAACCGATTAGTAAATTGCATACTAGTATATACTATAGCGGTCCTTGTATCTCGTGTATGGCTTCAGTACTTTCTAACAACAACATTTAACTTGCATTGTACACTTAACAATATGAAACTATGATTTTATGAATACTTATAGTGAGTCTTTCAGAATCATCATCCTTAATACCCTCTCTAGACAGGTCAAAATTGATCGTCAAGCATGCACAACGTTGCTTGATTCAACAAAATATTAATGAACTAGCTGCGCCCGGCGGTGTTACCCGCGATAAAAAGTATGAAAAATTAAAACATCTATCCCACGGGAACCATAAATTTTACCGGGATAAAAAGTAGCCTATGTGCTATTCCAGACTATAATCTATTTCTGTGTCAAATTTCATCCAGATCCGTTCAGCCGTTCGGGCGTGAAAGAGTAACAAACATCCATCCATCCATCCAAACTTACACATTTATAATATTAGTATATAGATTAAGTAGAATGGAGAGAGCGGTATCGCGCTCTTTCTCTGACGCACATTGTGCTGATTTATGGTGGTGACCTCACTTTATCTGTAATTTTATATTTCTTTACTAAATGAAATAAAATGGAGATGAATATGCCTCACCCACGACCTAGTAGGTATTTTGCCAATGTCAAGTAATTAATAGCAATACCACATTCCATAAATACACAATAGAAATACAATAATGGATGTGGCATGAAGATATGAAAATGGCTTTTTTTTTCTCTACATTTATACTTATTGGACACTAACGTCTGTTTTTGTATCATTTAGTTTTTTTTTTGTACATTGTGTACTGTAGGGTAAGCAAGACATCTAAAGTAATCGTAACGTCATCGAGAAAACATGCTTTCACTGTCATACTTATTTATAAAATCCGTGGCGGTAGAGGGATGGAAGACGTTACGTTGCCGAAACGGTACGTAAAAAAGATTGTGCTTGAGGTACTGATATTAATCGTAGCACATGATTTAAAAAAAGTATAGTCAACCACATTTATCGCACTCAGTATCAAGCAATTTTGACCTTATGGGGGTGCCTTAATTATGACTAAATTGGCAGACATTACATTTCACCTAATAATTTCCTACAAGTACATAATTGTTAATCTTATATATCTCCAAACTCGGTGGTCCCGTAAACATACAACCGTTTATAAATATCCGTGCGACGCTACATTAATATAATTTTATTAGTCAGTCGATAATTAATTAACAAACTAACACTTATAATAAGTAGCTACAGTAATAAAGTCCCTACTTTTTTTATCAAAACATACAATGGTAATGGTTCACAAATAATGGGCAGTGAGGCGGTTATATTCAAATATGTTAATGGACTTTTCCTATTTATTCCAGGACCAATACGATTCTCTCAGTCTCAACATCGTTAGCTGCGCAAGAGATTGAGCGGTAAGGGTACGAATGACAAATTAGTCCCTGCTCAAATGAAACATCTTGCCGCCGCTATTATTCATTATTTACTGTATGTTGTGATGAAAACACATTAATCTATACATACCTAATTGTTACACTGTATAAAGTGTAACAAAAATGGTGTAAAATATTTTTACAGAGCAATAACAGTATAAAGATATTCCAAAAGACAATTAAAAAATTACACTTCGAACTGAGCGCATGGGCAAAACTACTAGGTCGCCTTGTTTCAAAAATATAAATCATAATTTACAAAATTATTTAAAAAATCAACATGATTAATATAACTTACTGATTCATCGGTTAAAATATTTTACACTATTTTTGCAATACCTTATATAAAGGGGGAATTGACGCAATAGAGGGACGAAATATTCAAAATTCCTTTATGCAAATATAAATAACATTATTTGCACGTGAAGGCTACGCTGGAACAAGAGAGATATACCATACCTTGATACGGTCTACTGTACCTACGTGGACATTAGCCTTCTAATTTAAAGATAATTATAATGGGATTATAACGAACTTTTCATAGGAAAAGTGCGTTATAATGGCTTTATAATCGATTATAACTTTTTTATAAATTTAAGGGTAGCAATATAAACAATTTGAATTTTACTCCATCGTGTGTGCAAGCTACTTGCACGCCAGTGCAACTTAAATAACAGTTGCAATATAAACAACATTCATGATGATCTAATACATTTGTCTGGCAATAATAAATTTAATTACAATAATATTGTCTAAAATAACATTATACCATATTGATGTACGTGTTATCTAATTATACTAGAGCCTCGTCCTCGAGATTAGTAACCGTAGATATTATAGAACACAATGTAGTAACGCATAGTAACTACCACTTTCATCACTTTAGTTTAAAAAAACCCTAGTAACACCTTGCGGATAGCAACACTGGTGTATAATTTTTTTTTTTTTTTACTACATAGCAGGTAGGCACATCACTTAGTTGTCTACACGGTCTCCCGTTCCTCATTCGCAGTTTAGTGCTCTACCACTCCACAACCAATATTACCACGTAATCATGCCGAAACGTTCTAACAAAAATAGTTTAGAATTCATAGCAAATAAGTTAAGAAAATTAGAAAAAGAAATTAAACGTTCGCGTCGCGATAATCCCTACCCTCTTTCGCGAAGTTCTACGTCTTCATCATGCCAGTCTTCTAGTTCATCTTCCTGTTCATCGAGGAATCCTTCTCCAACACCGGCCCATAATGTCCCCGGTAAGTGTTTTTTCCTAATCGCCTACCCACAAAAATATATGTATGTAATATACCTGGTACGCAACGTTGTTTATAGCATCAGAATAGTCTTCGGGACTAATTCACCGCACTGTTTGAAGGCATCAGGATAGTCTTTGGGACTACTCCGCCGCCTTGTTTGTAGGCATCAGGATAGTCTTTGGGACTACTCCGCCGCCTTGTTCGATGGCATCAGGATAGTCTTTGGGACTACTCCGCCGCCTTATTCGATGGCATCAGGATAGTCTTTGGGACTACTCCGCCGCCTTGTCTGAGGACATCAGAGTAGTTTTTCGGGACTATTTCGCCGCCACATACATAGCCGCATTTATTTTCAAATACCGCCAAAAAAAAAAAAAAAAAAAAAAATACAATGGAAATTCTGTTTCCAGATCAAGAGAGAAGCGCAAGCCCACTTGCGGAGCCAGTTCAGGTGGATCTACCACAAACTGAAGTTCTTGTTGTGGCACCCCCAGAAATACAAAATGAAACATTGGATCAAGTCGATGCCGGTATGTCTCCGGAAATCCTAGATATTTTGGGAGCCGACCCATCTACGGTCACGGAATACGGCCCAGAAATTAACAAAGACGTTGCACAAAGGTTTGAACACATCGCAACCTCTGGCCTAAGCAAGGAAGTACGTAAAGATCTTCTCTTGAAGTACACGGTGCCAACAAACTGCAAGAATGTCATGAACCCAGAATTAAATCCCGAAATTAAGGCTGCTTTCACAGACCAGCTAGTTAAGCGCGACAAGGCCATCGAGGCGAGGCAAAAACAAATTGCCGCCGGGATATCATGTTTGGGAAACATTATATCAAAACAACTAAACTCTGACGACAAGGACCATGACTTGCTCAAGAGTCTAATGGATGCTGGCCGAATCTTTTGTGACATTCAACACTCTGAATCTGTCACTAGGCGCAATTTCGCCTTATACTCGGTAAAAACTGATCTTAAAGATCATTTGGCCACAACTAAAATAGACAAGTTCTTATTCAGTAAAGATTTAGCGGATACTCTCAAGTCGGCAAAAGCTGTATCAAAATCGGGGACCGATTTAAAGGTGGATGTCTCAAAAAAGAAGCGGTCGACGAATCCACCCGCCGCCGCAAGTTCGTCAAAACATTTAAACTGGAAGGCGGGCACCGCAGCACGCAGGCAGCCGCCGGGCCCGCCACGCCACCAACCGCATGCCGCACCGCCCGCGCCGCCGCGAGGGACATCATCGCGCAATTACAAGCAACAACCCAGACAGAACCAGCGCAGATAGATCCGGTACGTTACGCGGGTAGACTTACCCTCTTTTATAAGCAATGGTCTCTGATTACGGACGACCGTACTATTTTATCTTGGATAAATGGGTACCAAATAGAATTTGGTCGTCCGGTTTATCAACCTTGTTGGCCTAAGCCGAATGTTTTTACGAATTCTGAAAGAGTACAGGTCGCACATACTGTTCAGAATCTACTGTCCATTGGAGCAATTTCCAAATGCAATCCTTGCAGTCATCAATATGTATCACGTGTATTTTTAGTGCCCAAACCGAACGGCAAAATGAGATTTATTTTGAATATGAAATTCTTAAATAAGTTTATAAACACACGACATTTCAAACTAGAGGATATACGTACAACACTTAAGTTAATAAATAGAGATTGCTTTATGGCGACTTTGGACCTCAAAGACGCATATTTCTTGGTAAACGTCCATCCGAATTCCCGAAAATATTTACGGTTTATAATAGATGAACAAATGTACGAATTTAACGTATTGCCATTCGGTATTTGCACTGCTCCCTACATATTTACAAAAATAATGAAGCCTGTCATTAAACTACTCCGTTTATGTGGCTTCATATCCTCCATATACTTGGATGATATTTTTCTGACAGGCTCATCTTATCATGAGTGTATCGAAAATATTAAGACAACCGAAACATTATTACAAGCTTTAGGCTTTATAATTAACCTTGAAAAGAGTGTCAAAATACCTTCAATGTCTTGTAGATATTTAGGATTTATATTAGACAGCCAAAAGTGGCAGCTGACTTTACCCTCGGAAAAAAGACTTCGAATAAAAACTGAAATAGAGAACATTAAAAAATTAAAACGTTTTAAAGTAAGAAAGTTTGCTCAGTTAATTGGGTTATTGGTTTCTGCCTGTCCGGCGATAGAATATGGCTGGCTGTACACAAAACAGCTTGAGCGATGTAAGTTTCTTATCCTAAGGGGTAACGATAATTACGAAAAGTATATGACTTTGCCGTGTACTATAATTTCCGATTTAGACTGGTGGTCAAACGTCATTACACATTCTGTACACAGAATTAAGGATGGTAATTATGTACTTGAAATATTCTCTGACGCCTCAACAACGGGGTGGGGCGCCGCGTGCAATGGGGAGACCGCCAACGGGTACTGGTCTAATGAGGAAATTATAATGCACATTAATTACCTTGAACTCTTAGCGGCATTTTTCGCCCTAAAAGTATTTGCGAAAAGTTATAAAAATTGTCAAATTCTATTACGAATCGACAACACCACAGCTGTAAGCTATATAAACCGCATGGGAGGTATACAATACCCCCATCTTACCCAAGTTGCAAAAAATATATGGCAGTGGTGTGAAGTCCGTCAATTATTTATTACAGCGTCTTATATAAAATCGGCAGACAACGTAATTGCAGACAAAGAATCTAGGCGAACACATCCAGATGTCGAATGGGAACTTTCTAGTTCTGGGTATCAAATGTTGATAGATAAACTTGCTGTCCCTTATATTGATCTATTTGCCACAAGAACCAATAAAAAATGTGACAAATATGTCTCCTGGTACAGAGATCCCGACGCTTACGCTATCGATGCTTTTACCTTAGACTGGTCAAGTCATTTCTTTTATGCTTTTCCACCCGTAGCCGTAGTTCTTAAAGTCATTAGGAAAATAATTTCCGACAAAGCGGAAGGCATTTTGGTTGTACCAGATTGGCCTACACAACCGTGGTACCCATTGTTCGTAAATTTACTGGTATCTGACCTAGTAAAATTCGATTCCAATGATATCATAATACCATTTTACAGCAAACGCAATGTCCAAGCTCACATTACCCTGGTTGCCGGAGTATTGTCCGGACGGCGCTCCTGAGACGTAGCGTGCCACCTTCGGCCGTAGACATCATGCTGGCTTCGCTTTCAGAAAATACCATAAAGCAATACAACGTTTGCCTTCAGCGCTGGTATGTTTATTGTAACCAGAATAATATCAACATGTTTGAGCCACCCATTCCTATCATATTAGAATTTCTTACTCAGATTTATAATAATAATGGTCATTATGGAACAATTAACAGTCACAGAGCTGCGTTAGCACTTATTGCTGGGCCAATATCTGATGACGATCGAATTACGAGATTCTGTAAAGGCGTTTATAAACTGAGACCACCACAGCCACGATATAATGTAACGTGGGATGCAAGTGTAGTTTTAAACTATTTAGCAACTTTATTCCCAAATGAAGACATATCTATCGAACAACTTTCAAAAAAATGCAGTACCTTGCTTACTCTTGTAACAGCTCACAGAATGCAAACAATATCTAAAATTAACATTAATCACCTGGTGATCTTGGATAACCAAATTATTATTAAAGTAACTGAAATTATTAAAACTTCAAAATTAGGCACCAAACAACCCACTCTTTATTTACCGTTTTTTAATGAAAGACCTGAAATATGCCCTGCTAGGACACTAATTTCATACATGAATAGAACGAGAGATTTGCGAAAAACTGACCAACTTTTTATTAGAACTCGCAAACCGCACAGCGGTGCGTCTTCACAAACCTTAAGTAGATGGGTCAAAACAGTCATGAAAGATAGTGGAATTGACGTCTCTATTTTTTCATCCCATAGTACTCGCCATGCCGCAACCTCTATGGCCCACAAACTGGGGGTTAATGTCGATGTCATAAGACAAACTGCAGGATGGAGTGGCAATTCCACTACCTTTGCAAAATTCTATAATAGACCAATTATCAACACTGAGAGTAATTTGGAATTAGCCAGGACTATATGTTCTCTTGATTAATGTTATTATTACAATAAGTTCTTCTCTATAATCTATCAATACTTTGTACAATCTTGATTATTATAAATGAGTAAATAATGTGATTATGGTTACAATATTCGTCTCATTTGGATATTCCCTCCACTCGCTCTCAACATCTACATTGTGTTCTATAATATCTACGGTTACTAATCTCGAGGACGAGGCTCTAGTATAATTAATGATTAAACGAACTTACCTGTAAGTGAAGTTCTGTCATAATTATACGTAGAGCCTCGTCCGAAGAGATTAGTAACACCCACCCTCCCTGGACACCCCATATTGTTTCGGAAATATCCAAATATTTGAGTTATAAAAACCAGGCACTTTAAACTAAATGAGGAACGGGAGACCGTGTAGACAACTAAGTGATGTGCCTACCTGCTATGTAGTAAAAAAAAAAAAAAATTATACACCAGTGTTGCTATCCGCAAGGTGTTACTAGGGTTTTTTTAAACTAAAGTGATGAAAGTGGTAGTTACTATGCGTTACTACATTGTGTTCTATAATATCTACGGTTACTAATCTCTTCGGACGAGGCTCTACGTATAATTATGACAGAACTTCACTTACAGGTAAGTTCGTTTAATCATTAATTATATTATTAAAAATATCGAATCTTATTTATCCAATAAAGAATTATTTACAAGAGATTCACAACAGATGGATAGGATAAATCCTAATAACAGTTAAATGTGTACGGATTATACTTGAGCAAGTACCTATACTAATATGGTTTTCGTATACCAATGGGTTTATACTATAAAGGCAGGTAAACCTACATTGTATTATGTGAGTATCATAATACTTATGATATCCAATATTTAAAGCTATGTTGTTTCTGTAGCAGGGTTCTGAGTACTCCAGCACTCAAGATTGTCTTTCGGGTAAAAATATGGATTGGATTTTTTGAGGAGGTCGCAACCTCGTCGCAATAATTTTTTTGATAGCTAACGATATATAGAATTATATGGTCCCAAACCGAACAATACTTGTATTATGAGTACCATGCAATGGATCAGACCATGAAAAATTACGGAAGATTATACGAATATTGAACCGCAACCGCAAACAGTAAGCCGAACTGCTTACGCTCAAACTATTACATTAAGTTCTCATCAAAGAAGTTTCAGACAGCCTTTTGATTGGCCATAACGACTGTTACAGATGTTAGTGCCTTTCGAAGCACGAAGGAGGTTAAAAGTGGTTCAGCAACTCACGTAAGTTTCGACCGAGCTAACATTTTCTAGCCCGCGCTACCAACTAGGCTAAAAATACTGAGGACCGTAATGAGTCCTACCATGAAAGTCTACGCAGGGTCAATCCAGCCAATGTCTCGTGGTCAGTCCGCGGTGTCGACAACCACTCAGGGCTGCGTGAGGTTATAGATAGATACTTTAGTGTCATCAACAGCTGTTATTAGTACTGGCCGAAGAGTACCTTGGGTCTACGTCCAGTGTCGGTCCAGCCAGCGTCTCCAATACAGTCGTCAGTCCTGCCGAGGGTCTGGCGGGAGGACAGTCAGCGTGACGGTAGTGCCGGAGTGCTTGATGAGGGCCACCACTTCAGGGTGGGGCAGGTTTCGGATAGGCACGTGGTTGATAGCCACTATCGTGTCCCCGACGTGAAGGAGACCGCAGCGGGCTGCTGGGGAGTTCGGGATCAGTTGACCTGCAAGAGAATTATTAATCAAATATTGGAACGGTGCTGTCGGTGTGTCACGGTGCTGACGATAAATATGAATGTGCGAACTCACCAATAGTGCTAGTGGCTTTGTTAGCCGAGGAAATCACAACGAAGCCAAAACCCTCGCCTTCATTTCTTGTCACGGTGACGTCGTACGGCGCGACCGGCCACCCGCCCGCCGCCGTGTCGTACTGCACGTTATACCTGACGGTGGAAATATATAATAATAATTCCAGCCCTTTTTTAAAGTCCTACTGCTGGGCACGGGCCTCCCCTCAAGGCGAGGGGGGATTAGGCCATAGTCCACCACGCTGGCCCAGTGCGGGTTGGCGGACTGACGGTGGAAATACATTGAGTAAACCTTTTTTTATACCATGAATGTTGGCGCGATCGGCGCGGGCGCACGCTCGCGGCGATTAACGGGTGAACAACTGAGGATACTGACGAGCCGCGTTTCACGTTTAAGGGGGAAGCGCAAGGTCAGGGCGCGAAATTCAAAATGTCAAAATGATTTTATTTTTTTACCAAAAATGTAGACATCTTTACGATGTAATTTAGTTTTTTGCGATATTACCATTCTGCATTGGATGTTTCGACGTATTAAGTTTGCTTAAAAAATGTCCTAAAGCGAAACAACACCATAAAGATAGTAAAAGTAGCGGTTTTTACTAACTTTTAAATTTTCGTAAAAAAAATAAAACCATTGACATTTTGAATTTCGTGCCCTGACCCTGCGCTTCCCCCTTAAAGTTTTTTCGTAGCGTTTCAGTAACGTAATCGTCTTCTATCTTGCTCTCACTACAGATTTCAGGAACAAATATGATAGTGACAGAATACTGATTCGATGAAGTTAAGTTTACATTAGGAGTTCCTCCTTACTCTACGTACGGGTCTTGAACGAAGCGTACGCACTCCCCGTGTGTGGACAATTTGTTTTTAATTAATCGATTTGTTTTTTAATGGTCTTATAATAAACAGAATCATGTATAGAGTTACCCCCAAATGTATAGACGTTTTTAACTTTATCACACGTCATATAGTACTGCGCGAAGCAAAACTCTTGTGCGCAATACTATATGACGTTTGATAAAACTGTACATCGTCTTAAAATTTGGGGTTACAGTTTGAAATATTGCCAGCAATTACGATTTGATCCTGTAGTCTATTCTAATCTATCAGCCGATAGACGTCCACTGCTGGACATAGGCCTCCTCCAACGACTTCCACACATCACGGTCCTCCGCCACTCGCATCCACCGGCTTTTATTATTTATATTTGATCCTGTAGATGTAGGGTTAACTGATCCGGTTATTAAAAATTCTTTCACTAATAGGAAGTTGTGTTTTCCCGAATTCTAAAGGCTATATTACATCGAGGTGCCGAGTTAAATTGTTCACCCCTGGGATGTTGTATACTGTACTGACACTGGCGCGTGAGTGGCTGGCGGGTACATCGGCGCGGGATGCAGAATGTTGTAGGAGTTCGCCGGCATGTGATGGAGCGATGGATCCGTACTGGAAACAAATAAATATAAATACACAAGACGAACACACGAACTGTACGGTCCCACACTTAGCAACGCTTGTATTGCGAGTACTGTACAATGGTCTGTATAATTACTAAATATGTGTAAAAGAGGCCAGAATATATATAAAAAAGTCCAGATGTGTATGTAGTTATGTGTGTGAAAAGGAGGCCAGAATGTATATAAAAAAGTCCACATGTGTATGTAGTTATGTGTGTGTAAAGGAGGCCAGAATATATATATAAAAAAGTCCATATGTGTATGTAGTTATGTGTGTGTAAAGGAGGCCAGAACGTATATAAAAAAAATTCAGAGTGTATGTAGTTATGTGTGTGTAAAAGAGGCCAGAATGCATATAAAAAAGTCCAGATGTGTATGTAGTTATGTGTGTGTAAAGGAGGCCAGAATGTATATAAAAAAGTCCAGATGTGTATATAGTTATGTGTGTGTAAAGGAGGCCAGAATGTATATAAAAAAGTCCAGATGTGTATGTAGTTATGTGTGTGTAAAGGAGGCCAGAATGTATATAAAAAAAGTCCATATGTGTATGTAAAAGAGGCCAGAATGTATATAAAAAAAACTAGAACGTTGAATCTATTCCCGTTGGTAACTTACGTGAGTAGAGGCTGGTGTGGGTGTGGCGCCACCATCGCTGGCATCCCCAGCGGTTGAATGTCCGCTCGATTGTGTCTAACGCCCAGCGTTACCTGTCGTACAATATAATAACATAATTAACAGCTCTTCTTCTTTCCGGTCAATCAGTGAGTCATATGGGGCACGTTTATGTAGAGAATAATTGTGTAAATGATGTATATTTTTTTTAAAGAAGACAAACTCGTAGCGTTTGATCGTGCTCCTAGTCTATGGTGTCATTTAAAAATGTCAAATATTTTGATTAATTTCTTTGGAAATGTTATCTTTTTCAGTTAAAATATATTATGCTACTAGCTGCGCCCGCGGTGTTACCCGCGATTAAAAAGGAAGTCTTTTGCAAATGCTCTATGTTATTTTGATTTTCCTGTATGCTATCCCATAGGAACCATGCATTTTCCGGGATATAAATTAGCCTATGTAATTTTCCGACCCCTAAACTACCACTATCTATGCAAAAAATCATACCATCCTTTGCTCTATGAAAAATTTAATCAAATCTAAACCATAAATTTTACCGGGATAAAAAGCCTAGCCTATATGCTATTCCAGACTATAATCTATCTCTGTGCCAAGTTTCATCGAGATCCGTTCAGCCATCAGCGTGATTGAGTTACAAAAATCCATCCATCCAAACTTTCACATTAATAAATACCAGTGGGATTATTAAAACTTATATTACTTTAATACCCCTTGTAAGATATGGAAGAGCGCGGCATCCTGGCACAGGTACACATTTACTTTAAAGGATGTCAACACACTGGTTTAAAATTGTACTCTTGAAAAATAAACTATTTTGAATTTGAATTATATAAATACTCACATGCCCCCTGGTGGCCGCTTGACACACGTACGCCACGGCTCGCGTGTGCGTGGCGCCGGCTAGCGGGATGCCGTCCACTGACGTCAGCAGGTCGCCGGGGCGGAGCAAGCCGTCGGCGGGGCCGCCTGCACAGTTCCACAACATATAAGTAACAATATAGACCCGTAGTTGGTTCCGGCTGGACCGCTGTTTGCGATCGCCAATAAGGCGGTGTAATGGTCGTAATGGTCAACAGCGTGGATCATTTCATTCGTATACGATTCGGAACTCAACCAGTTTTGAGATTCTGATGCAAAATGAAAAGAAAGAGCTGTATTTAATAATATTCTTTTTATTTCAGTAAATGTTCAAAGTAACAGTAATGTTCTTGAGTATATTATTCAACTCGTGTCGGAAACGATTGATTTTCATTTCATTTTCCATTCATCACATACCCTATATATTTGTTTTTAAATACATAGCTACATTTACTTCTTGGTGCCTACACAATCAATAGCGCAATAAAACAATGGTTTATTTTATCAAAATGACTAAGTTCGATTCTCGTTTCATGTACGAGTTTTTTTTTAATCTATAAATGTAGCTTTCTTATCTCTTAAATCAACCGTATGGTTCCTTAGAACATTTATAAAAACTTGAGTTCCTATTAAAGTATTTGAACCGTATCCATGTTATTCACTTGTTCTCTGAGATACAAGCATGTGCTTAGTGCAGAGGACACAGACAAGTTCCAATATAGTAAAAGTTTTTTGCTGAATAAATTAGTAAATCTTTATATTTTTTTATCTCTTATATTTTCGGAGATCCCCGTACCGACCCATCTCGATGTTAAACTCAGTATAGTTACCGGGCACGACGTATCCGACGGCGACGCGGCTGCCGTCCTCGGTGCCGCCGACGATGCGGAACCCGAAGCCGGCGGCGCCGCGCGCCAGCCGCACCAGCACGTCCGCCGCCGCGTCGCCCGCGCCCGACCCGCCCGCCTCCACCTGACACGTAACATTAAACCCTTAAGCTCCCCTTAACCTTAAGCACATTAGGCGTGCTATACACTTGAGAGGGTCGGCAGTATTTGTTAACAAAGCCGGTCCAAAGCAATTACTAGATTATATTCGGCTCATATCGATTTGCAACGATTTGCGACCTTGTACGTGCGTAAGCGTCATATTTTTATTAAATAATGTATACAGAATGTAAAAATGACGCTCGTTCAAGTTTCCACAGGGAGCTGTCATCGAGAAAGTAAATAAATGGAACTAGTATAGTGAAGCAATTTACAGAATCGGGTCAGTGGATCCGAAGATTATCCCGTACCTTCATACTCACACTCTAACAAACTTTACCACATTATAATATTAGTACAAAAGTATAGTTCCCTACATTTTTTCTATCAATATTCAATATGCAGACACGGCCATGCTAGACTAATTAATATTTATCACTAGATATACGTGTTCAGTTCACCTGTGGGTAGTTGGCGACGTACAACGCGTTGGGCTGCGCAAGCGCATCGCCGTCGTAGCAGGGCGGCGACCGGCAAGACTGCGGCGAGTGCATGCGCCGGCCCGGGGAGGGGTCGCGGGGCCTGGGGGGGGATAAGGATCATGTTACCGCCATCTGTGTATACTTAATGCATTCCATTACGGATATGATTTGAAGCATTTGATTACATAAATATTCGTTACAAACATAATATGAAATAAAAATTAATATTTAAATAACGATGGATCATTCTTCCTTATTTTTTTATACCTGTCCAAATCAAATTTATGGAAAGTTATGATGGAGTATAAATACATTATAAACACACTATTTCCTCTTGAAAGTTCGTGATAATGCCGTTATATCGTTTTGAGGGTTATTAATCACAGAGATCGTTAAATAAATAAATAAATTGGAAAAAGTACGGGTAAGTTCTGATACTTTTAGTAACACTTTTTAATATTTTTTTTAGTCTATGCCCGATGCGTGTGAATATAATCAACTAGCTGCGCCCGGCGGTGTTACCCGCGATAAAAAGTATGAAAAATTAAAACATCTATCCCACGGGAACCATACATTTTACCGGGATAAAAAGTAGCATATGTGCTATTCCAGACTATAATCTATCTCTGTGCCAAATTTCATCCAGATCCGTTCAGCCGTTCGGGCGTGAAAGAGTAACAAACATCCATCCATCTATCTATACATCCATCCAAACTTTCACATTTATAATATTAGTATAGATAATGTGCGAGTGAGGGGTGAATAGAGGTTATGCCATGTATAATATGCCATTATTTTTTAGCCGGGTAATAATGTTTGATCGTAAGTTCTTACGAGCAATGCGATGCCATCTTCGCATGTTCAAGCGAGCTGGGCCCCAAGTCTGCTAACACAATCGATTCATAATCTAACAGCAACCGCACAGTAACTGTCACTTTTGACAGATATCCCAATATCTGTCAAAAGTGACAGTTACTATGCAGTTTCTGTTCGATTATGAATCGATTGTGTTATTAGGGTCCTGGTCATGCTTACCTCAGCGGCGAACTCTTAATCCTGCTATTCGAGGAGTTGTTGGAAGGTGACTGGCTCTGCAGTCTAGTGGACGGCGAATTGGACAACAATCGCTCCGATGCGCTGGTGTTCGAGGGCGAGTGACTTTTCAGACGACCTGAACAAAATATGAACGATATAAACTTCCCGAGTTAGCTGTTCACGAAATTTTCAAGCTGTGGTAATAATAATAATTCCAGCCCTTTTTTTAATGTCCCACTGCTGGGCACGGGCCTCCCCTAAATGCGAGGGGGATTAGGCCATAGACCACCACGCTGGCCCAGTGCGGATTCACACACTTCACACATCTTTCGAGGGGTTCTCTCAGACATGCAGGTTTCCTCCCGATGTTTTCCATCACCGCTTTAGCAAGTGATAATCATGGTTGAAAATGAGATTCGCACATGAAATCCCAGAGGTGCGAGCCGGGGTTTGAACCTTCGATCCTCGTTAACGAGGCAAGCGTTCTACTAACCTGGCTATTACTGCTATCAAGCTGTGAATCTGGGACTATTTCTTAAAAGTATTAAATATACATGATTTGCCTAATTCACAACTAATGACGGATAAACACAGCATGTAATTTTAGCGTAACGCTTCTTCCAGCTATAATGACAGTGAGAACAAATAAAAGACTTATACCCAGGGTTACATAAATAACGAAAAAGTAGATTTTTTTTTTAAGATTAACCCACTCAATCAAATTTCAACTCGAAAGCTGGATATTTTGTATAAACCATTTAATAAAAAAAATATAGTAAGCCGCCTACGTTTTTCTTTACGACTCCAAGATGTTTAGGAATAGGAGTCTTGATTCGTGACTAGTACCTGTTGAATTAGACGGTGAATGTGGCCTGAGTCTGCTCGTGGAGGGAGACTGTCTGTGGATGCTGAGGCCTCCCATGGCGGCGGTCGTGGGGGAATGCAGCATACCGTCTTCTGGGAACCCTGAACAAAAGGGGTGAAGATGCTTTACCACTCGATTAAAAGCAGCAACAACAACAAGCAGTGATAGCCAAGTTAGCAGAACGCTCGCCTGGAAACATAGGCTCTGCCTACTCCTTTGGGGATTACAGGCGTGATCGTGTGACATCGATAACGTTTTCAGATCCTTAACATGCTATAAAAAAGGTGCGCTGCTATCAGTTCCAACATCCCACATAGACAGCGTGATTCAGAAAACGTAAAATGCAAAAAAAACGCAAATGAGTTTTTGGTTAACTGAAATAATTATTCATGTTTAAGGCCTCCTACTAACCTCCATTATCACTGCTATCGGCGACACTGGCATTCCCCCTCCAGTAGGCAGCATTCATGTCTACATGCACAGTGGGAGTGGGTACCTCCCCCCAATTCCCGTTCCCCCACCTCTCATTATTGCCCCACCTGTTCCCATTACCCTCGTCCCACTTCTGCCCATTTTCAACCCACTTTTGTTCGTTTTCAACCCACTTTTGCTCATTTTCGTCCCACTTGTGACCATTCTCGACCCACTTTTGGTCGGTTTCATCCCATTTCTGACCGTTCTCGACCCATTTTTGGGAATTCTCGTCCCATTTCTGACCGTTCTCGACCCATTTTTGTCCGTTCTCGTCCCACTTCTGTGCGTTCTCGGCCCAGTTTCGTATGTTCGAGTTGTCGACCCACGTCTCTCGGCCCTCCCATTGGTTGTCGTTTTGCGGCTCGGTCCATGGCGCTACCACGGGTAGGGTGAGTCGACTACCGGGAGTGCTGCTGCGCCTGCGCCGGTCCATCAGGCTCTCGCGTTCCCGGTTCTTGTGTTCGGGCACCGCGTATGTTGCTTCTACTATGACAAAGAAAATATGTGTCAGCAAAACTACAGTAAGATTCTCACAATAAAATTGCAATGGGTCTTTGTTTATTTTCTACCCTTGACAACATACAAATATTAATAAAAGCTTTTTTTCGCGGCTTCGGAAATGGTAGGTGCTTTTTCATAGAAAAAAAAATCAATCACTATTTCCACATGTATTTTATACATAACGTTGGCCTACTTGTGGAACCCTTAAAAATATTACACACAATTTTTGTGAACCTTATGAACCTTACGAACCATTCGTACAAGAAATGGCGAGGACAACTATTAAGCGACGGGCTCTTTTGGAGTCATATCAAAGAATAGAATACTCACAGTTTGATATCTATTATCAGTATTTCAAGCGATTTGGATCCAATTTAATTTATGCTATATTTGAATCCCTCAAAATATGTTTTATGATTTCTGATATTTTCAATAAAGGATAATTTATTGATTTTTATATACTAGTGTTAGCTTGTGTTTACCCGAGTTCATTCCATTTAGCCGCTCGCGCAACGAGTCTTGTGTGTGTACATTCTGTGACCGAAGTTGTTCAGCCGTGGGCGTTTTACTTCTGCACAGTTGGTTGTTATTGGATGCCACTGAAAAAAAAAAAGATTGAATGAAGAGCAATGCTGATGTGCTAGCCAAAATAAATGCCAGCGTTCTGGTCACCAGATGTCGCCACCAGACGTTTCACAATTATTGATTACTATACTAGGACATTTGTTGGGTGGTACAGAAGGGTACAGGAAAGCAGGGCCCATGTCTGCTAACACAATCGAACAGCAACCGCATACTAACTGTCACTTTTGACAGATATCCCATACAATATCTGTCCAAAGTGACAGCTATTCTCTCCATTAATTCCATTTCATTATGAATCGATTGTGTAAGGAGATTTGGGGCCCAGGGTGCATTCTGTACCGAGGATGGGAAAATATGGGGTGATAAACACGAATGTTTGTACCCGAGTCATGGATGTTTATATTAATACTAGCTGCGCCCGGTGGTGTTACCCGCGATAAAAAGTATGAAAAATTAAAACATCTATCCCACGGGAACCATACATTTTACCGGGATAAAATGTAGCCTATGTGCTATTCCAGACTATAATCTATCTCTGTGCCAAATTTCATCCAGATCCGTTCAGCGGTTCTGGCGTGATTGAGTAACAAACATCCATCCATCCAAACTTTCACATTTATAATATTAGTATAGATGAGTTTCTGTTTCTGATATTCTATTTATTTGGACAGAATGGGAGTAGGATTTTTGCTTTAATTCATTTATAAATTTGATATAATTGTATTTTGCAATTAACCATAACATGACAAATCGCAATGGTATCACAAAAACCATGTTTGGTTTGACCGGGTAAGGCATTATCTACCTTCCAGCATTCGACTTATGCCTCTGACCGAAGACCGTTTTAGGCTGTGTCCCCAGTAGGCAAACTGTTCGCGGCCGACTGAGTGAGCCGCAAATTTGTGGCGAACTGAAATTCGAGTTAGCTGCGATCAATTTGCGTGCGTCGCAAGCAAACTGTTCTGTGTTAGCCGCTTATTTAGGTCGACCGACCGACTGAATTTTCACTGTCAACTGTCCACATGACAGTTTGCGGCAAACGGACTCACTACGCCCGGCGAACAAGCATATCGCCGCCGCCGACTGGAACCGGTTTGCTGTGAGTCGGCCGCTCACTGAATCAATCGGCGCGCGCAACACAGCAAACTGCGTAGAGTGAGCGTAAACTAGCAAACTGTGAACACTCCATTTCAAATATATGGGCGTACTAAACCGATACGGCGCTAACAGTTTGCCTACTGGGGACACAGCCTAAAAGATGGAGTATGCTTACAAGATGCTGGTGGTACGCGCGTTGCCGACCGACTTCTCGGCGCCCTGGCCGCTGCGTTGTTGCGCCTCCACACCCGGAGTGTTGTCTCGTGCAGCGCCGGACAGTCTTTCAGTACCTTAGTTTTGTAAAACAAATCTATCTTTATGCACTCAATAGGGCTTTTGTCCGCGTGGTGGTGGTGGTGGTGGTGGTGGACAAAAAGCGGACGAAGTCGCGGGTAACAGCTAGTCTAAAATAAAAGTAGCCTAAGTTACTCCTTGTTTCATCAGCTATCTGCCAGTGAAAGTCTCGTCAAAATCGGTCCAGCCATTTCAGAGATTAGCCGGAACAAACAGACAGACAGATAGACAGACAAAAATTGTCTAAAATGTTGTTCTAGTATATGTACCGTGTATACAGCCACATGCACTTAGTAAAAAGCGGTTATTTTAATATTACAAACAGACACTCCAATTTTAATTATTTGTATGTATGTATAGATGTATAGATTACGAATATATGATTACTTGGTGATAAAAGACATCATTTGCATTAGTACCTTTGGCTATTGTTGTGCATACCTGTACAACGTGTTGGTGAGGCGCATGTCTGACGTCTGTGTCTCCGATTTGCAGCAAGAGATCTCCTTCTCGCAATCCCGCGCACCGGCTGCGATCTAAAACCTGTACAACACATTCAAAATAACGACCCGACTGGCACAGCCGGTAGGGTGTTTATTTTTTATAAATATAGCTAGGTATTCTGCCTACGCCAAGTGGTTTTTTTTAATATCAAACATGGGAGATTCTGTGCAGGCCTAATCCGTAGACTAGGCCTAATAACCAACCCCCCCCCCCCCCCCCAACCCTATCGGTAAAGTTGTGGATACCTTACTAAAATATTACCAGACTTCTTGGGAGAACTGGAAATATCATACAACTTACTGATTCATCTGTTAGAATATTTTACTCTGTTTTTGTTAAACCTTATATGTGTAACGTTGATAGAAAAATATTCTGTTTCTGACGAGTGTGTGAGTGGTTACCTTCTTGACTTTCTGTCCGTGCACGCTGTCGGCGATGGTGAAGCCGAACCCGGCGGCGCCGCGCCGCAGCGCCAGCGCCAGCTCCCGCCCCGCGCCGCCGCCCCCGCCACCTGCACTGCCTCCCCCACCCACCTCCGCCTCTGCACAACACACACATCATACATATCCATATAAATACCTCTATACGCCAACAAAAAGGAGTCAGATGTTTTTAATTACCATTTTAATATACACACAAAATTATACAACTAGGATAACATTAATTTGAAATTAAGACCCTATCGCTGTCACTAAGTAGTGATCTGATCTGATCAAAAGCGTGTGAGAAACAGGGTAATTACCGATCATTTTCGGTTGAGATTTTTTTTCACAATCTGTATTAAAATTTAGGGTCAGGAACTATTAACGTACCAGTAGCCAAGGACAGCAGGTGGTCTGCAGAAGGACACCTCGGCGGCAGCAGGTCGGCTTCCGTGGTCGCCAGCTCGTCCAGGTCGAAGGACCGCGAGAGCAGCCGCCGCTGGCCAGCTCCAGCCACCGCTGAGTCGGTCTCGTCTCGACCCTGACTTGCCGACTCGTGGTTCGGTGAATCTAGGTTGAACCTGGGTAAAGATAACAATAATAGTACATCTGACTGATTTTTGGTCAACCAGCCGGCCAATCTGGAAAGCCGTGTTAAGTTCGCTAACCCACATTAGGTTGGGATACAAAGTCAACGTCAAAAAATTTATTGCGTATATGCCAACGGAGGCACTTACAAATTTTGGTCAACCGGCCGGCCAATCTCGAAAACCGTGTTTAGTTCGCTAACCCACTTTGGGTTGAGTTTAATAGTCAAAGTCAAATCATTTATTTCGTATATGCCAACGGAGGCACTTACAAATTGTCATTAATATAATTTTTTTCTTAACTCTACAACCGACTCGGAACGCGACTTCAACCGAGAAGATACAGCGAGAAACTCAGGCTTGTCTTTTTTTTACCCTTTTTAACAAACATATTTATACAAAAAAATGCTTTGATTATCATATACTATGGGCTAAATCCCCTTCGTTTCGAGGGGGGAGGCACACTCCCCCCTCAATGGCAATCTCCCACCTATTACATCTAAATACCATCATTAAATTATGGTTGCACTGCAGTGTATCTCAGCCTACCCCTTCAGCGATTACAGGCGCAATGGTGGTGTTTTATACCTGGTCCTGAGCGCTCTGGTGAGTTGTTGCATAGCGACAGCGTCCGACGCGGCCGGTGTGGCGTCCACGGCCATCGTACTCAGCACTCGTGTATTCGGGTCCTCAGAGTCGAAGGAGAGAGGATAGCCTGGAGATGAGAACATTATTATTTCGCGACCTGATTACCAATGTTCGTAGCGACCTGACCACCAGTCCATTTCAGTCCCTCTTATCATTTTCAGAAATAGAAATTCGAGAGTCGAGAGTGAACAGGTACCTTCTAGGTAAGTATGCTCCATCGTAGATAAAAAAAAAATTAAAATAATAATAATAAATTTATTAAAACAAGGAAAATTAAATGAACACTCTAGTTCCACACTAGCAATTCCTGTGTCGTGATGAAATGATGATGAAAATAACATGAGATTATACTGCCCGTTCGGAATTCCGTTTCTAAGGAGAATAACGGGCAAGGAACTCCATGGTTGCTTATTTAAAAAAAAATTATTAATCGAAATTAAACTAATACTATGGATTTTCTCGCGTTTATTTTATGTTTTTTTTTTAATTTGTAGTATTAACCTGAATATAAGGAAACAATAATGTTAATAATTTCTATATACTAATTAACCTTAGTGGAAAGAGGCATACTTTCATTAGAAGCTTTACATATGCGAGTATGCCTCTTTCCACTAAGGTTAATAATACCTAGCTCGTGTTTTTATTTTAAATCCTGTTAGTAGTAAGGTGCGTACCTCTGACGAGGTGTAGCGCGACGTCGGTCCCCGGCGCGATGGACTGGAAGATCTGCGCCACCTGCGCGTGCGCAAGCCCGCGCACGCCGCGGCTGCCCACGCCCACCACCACGTCGCCGGCCCGGAGGGCGCCTGCCGCATATTATCATTATTGAGTATATATTTAGCATTATTATATAATACAACAACAACAAAAACAATATTTAGTTACCTATTTTTTCATCTATACAATACAAATAAATAAAATTGGAGTGCCTGTTACGCGGTAACAAGAAAACAATTTTTTCTTCAATTTTTGTCTGTCTGTCTGTCTGTTTGTTCCGGCTAATCTCTGAAATGGCTGGACCGATTTTGACGCGACTTTCACTGGCAGATAGCTGATGTAACAAGGAGTAACTTAGGCTACTTTTATTTTAGAACCCCCCCCCCCCCAACCCCCGCCAACGAACGGGCACAGAACGCGCGAGTTGGCTATTGCTAACGGTTGTGTCTTTGTAAAATACCATGATGACGATGTCGCGGGTAACAGCTAGTTGCTAAATATATCACGTACTTTCAAAGGTTACTGAGGTGCTTCCAAGTACTTACCGTCAATCCATGCTGGACTGTGTGGCACGATACTGCGGATCTGGAGATAGCCTTCAGTCTCCGGTAGACCTTCAGCTCCAATTAGTGTGAAGCCTAATCCCTAAGAAAAAAAATCAACCGTATATTATCAATTTTGGTATGGGATATTGATGGTAACTTGTTAGTAACACTAAAATTTTGGTCAGTTACGTAGACCAGGCCAGGCAAATGCCAGTAACTGCGTACTGACTGATTGCACAGCTTCGTGAGGTTTTTCCAGGTTTTATTTATGATCTCGTCACTTTTTATATTGTGACGGTTTAGTCTGTGTTTTCTTTTTGTAACTGTGAGTTTTTTATTCTGTTTGCAGCTAGATTTATTCACAACTTTAGTATTTTTATTCTTTTCTTTATTACTGGGTATTATATTATTATTATAAG
This sequence comes from Pheosia tremula, assembly GCA_905333125.1. Classification (NCBI taxonomy): domain Eukaryota; kingdom Metazoa; phylum Arthropoda; class Insecta; order Lepidoptera; family Notodontidae; genus Pheosia; species Pheosia tremula. The sequence goes on from HG995420.1 coordinate 1,456,106, forward strand.
TTTTATTATTTTAAGTATTTTATGCTATTCTTACACTTTTTATTGTTTACTTGCTTACTTACTAAGTATTATATTACGTTATTATTATAAGTGCTATATGCTATTCTTACATGCTAATTATATGTATAAATGTATGTTTTTGTATTTTGTATATTTTGAATTTTTTTTTTTTTTTTTTTTTTTTCCTAATATTATATTTGAAATCAGTATATTTACAATCATTTTTACGCCATTTTCGCTCCATTTTGGCGGGCACACCTTCGCACGATTGCTTCCACGTAGATGAGGAAGCGATTGCGCGTTTCCTCGCTGTTTATTAGATCTGGGTAATTGGCGGCGCAGATGGTTTTGTCCATCGCGCATTCAGTATCGTACCTCTCCCTGGCGTAGCAAGGACATTGGTCTATAATGTGTACGACTGTTTGTGGTGTTGTGCCATCGCATCCGCACGCGGATGAGTTTATAAGCTTAAAACGATATAGATACTCTTTAAAACCTCCGTGTCCTGTAAATATTTGAGACGTAATGTTGTTCATTTCTATATTTTTTAGTACTTTGTATGCATTTTTTATGTTTGGGAAGAAGAGTTTGGTGATCTTTCCGGTTGTGAGTTCTTCGTATCTCTGCTGCCAGGTGTTTAAGGTGTTTTCTCTAAGTGTTCTTTTAACGTATGATATTGGTATTGCTCTGTAAGTTGGAGCTACTTTCCTGTGAGCTGCTGCCTTCGCTAGTTCGTCTGCTCTTTCATTACCTGGGGTACCTACATGGGCCTTGGTCCAGTACAGGAGTATTTCACAACCCTGACTCTCGGTTTGGCGGATTAAGTTAAGTATTTTTGACTCTAGGGGATGAGTGCTGTGGGGGTTTTTGAGGGCCTCGAGTGCGGATCTAGAGTCGCTTATTATATTGACCCCTTTGCAATGGCTATCGGCTGCCATTTCAATTGCTTTTTTGATTGCTACTAGTTCGGCCTGATAGACCGAACAGTGCGATTCTAGTTTGAAGCTGGTGTAGGTAGACTCCTCCTCGCCGTCCCACCAGGACACCGCACCACCGACCTTGTCATCCATTTTGCTCCCGTCCGTAAATATTTTTGGGTATGTGTTATTTATGTCGTTTACTTGCTGGCTAGTGATTAACAGTTCGAAGTTCTTTGGAGTTCTGTCTGCAGGGTGTGGTGCTTCGTGAGGTTACGTACGTGAGACTCGGAAACCTTACTTTTGACCCGAGCAATCCGTGCGAGACAGATGTCATCTGACAGCGCATGAGCGAGGCAACACGTACTGACTGAGCGGGGAAAAGTACGCGTAGGGTTGCTCGGTCGGTCGGTACGCGGCTATCGACAATGAAAACCCATTCTGGGTCGAGTCACCTTCGTCCGTAGGAGAATTAAGTACCCTCGAGATACCCTACACGTGACCCTGGGTGGTGCCAACCAGGTGACAACTCTACTGGTGGTAGGCTTCGGCCGTGGCTAGTCACCACCCACTGAACAAAGCCATGTCGCCAAGCGGCCTAGCCGTGTTCCGGCATGATGTTCGGTGTTGCCATTCATGGATGGCGGGTCAGATCAGTTGCGCTGCATGTGCCAAGTGAATGTAGCGTCTCGATCTACTGCCGCCTTCCTACCTAGGCAAGTATGCTCCATCGTAGATCTCATCATCACTTACCATCAGGTGAGATCGAGATCAAAGACTTGCCTATAATGTATATAAAAAAAAAAAAAAAAAAAAAAAAAAAAAAAAAAAAAAAAAATCTGCTTACCTGTGTGCCTTTAGTGAGGGTGACGGTGAACCGCTCGCCGCGAAGCTCAGGCGTGGGCGTGGGGCCATTAGACTGCCCTCCAGCGCTCTCTGGTGTAAGTTTCTCACCTACAATATATCAGATTTATTTTGAAACTAGCTGCGCCCGGCGGTGTTACCCGCGATAAAGTGTGAAAAATTAAAACATCTATCCCACGGGAACAACATTTTACCGGGATAAAAAGTAGCCTATGTGCTATTCCAGACTATAATCTATCTCTGTGCTAAATTTCATCCAGATCCGTTCAGCCGTTCGGGCGTGAAAGAGTAACAAACATCCATCCATCCAAACTTTCACATTTATAATATTAGTATAGATTAATTGGACTTGTACCATTAGTGCAATGCTTGAGTATAACAATACCCTACAATGATAAGGATTGGTTATTTATGCAAACCAATTGTATTATTATTCTATACAAAATCTATCAAAAAGCCAGGCCCTTGGCATTTTCTTGCTCGGTGAGTAGCTTTGGCTAATGAGTTGAATCAATAGAATTAGTTTTTGTTACTAACCCATTTACACCGTATATATAAGTAAAGGATCTAAGTTACTCTACTGCTTTTTACTATAACGCGATAAACGGTATGTAGTGCAATATATCATTGATACAAATATAGATATTTTTGCAACCTACTCTGTGTACATAACACATATAGTTATATAAATGTTGCATGAATAACGAAATTAGGTTCAAATACATAAATTAAAAACTTTTACTCGGTCTGTCTTCTAACAAATTGTTTTATAATTATGTATACTCATACTAAAATTATAATTTAAATCTGGGTGTTATATAATTTTACTCGCATTGTTATGTGAATCCTCCATACTCGCCACTATTCGCTTCAGCCAATTTTCCATAGAATTTCGAAGGGCATTTTATTTTTAATTACATGAATCATACTGATTTAATATAATGATAATATTGAGCCGTTTAATTCATATCCTACTGCTGCGTACATGCCTCGTCTCAATGCGAGAGGGATTAGGTCATAGTTGACCACGCTGGCCCAGGATTTTGGTCACAGATCAGGTCCACTCAGACATGCAAAGTTTCCTTACAATTTTTTCTTGACCAGGCTTCATTTATGAAGTGATAATTATCGTTTAATATCAGAATAAATGATCAATATATGTTGTTACAAGTTCTTAACTCACAATTATCTATATTTATTTCTTATATTTACGCGAATACTACACATTTAAATAAAACTAATTTTACGGATTCTATTGTGTTTATTTTTTTAATTGCAAGACCTCAAGATACTGTGAGCACTTTCTGCATAGATTGGACCACAAGCAACAATCAAATATGAGGGTACCCCGTTTCAAACTATGACACCAGGACGTCAACCACCTCAGTCCTCCCGTGACCATGGTTGCTGTAAAGCAGCCGAAACGTCGGGAACGTAAAAAACAAAAAATATACGCGGTAGAATCCGTAAAATAAGTTTCGCAATTATCTATTATAACTGTTATAAAACAAACATTCCCTGAATTACCATCCAGTCAAGTGTAACAAGTATAATTGACTTATTACACACATTCCATACATTTTTCAGACTTCATAATTACGTAAAATGTTAAATTTAGCACAGTTATTATTTAAGAAATATTCATGCATTGCATGAGTAGATTTGTTTAAAAAACTGTATATTATAATAACTTATTTTTCTAAGAAATTCATAAAAAAAGCAGTCATAGCCAAGTTGGTTGTTGTTGTCTTGCCTTGGTTGGTTCAAACCCCAGCTTGCACCTTTGTGATTTTCAGATTTCATATGCAATTCTCATTTTCAGCCAGGATTTATTTCAGTTAATTACCAACATTTAAAATATGTGCAAATAATGTTAATCTATGTGAAGTTGGCTGCAACTACCACACACATTAACAAGAAAACTAGCGCACAGACTGACGTATCAGAATCAGACATGAAGCTGTGTTAATGAAGTTGTTCTAAAAGTATTACCTCTCAATCTTCTGGCTTGTAACACAGGGTTCTCATACTGAGTCCGTCTGTTGATGTGGTCCACATAATATGATCCATATCTCTCATCTGTCACCCTTTCCCAGCCGAATGGCAGTTCATCTTCTCCACACTCTCCTAGCGAGTGTTTCCGGACTCTAGCTAGGCGAGGGTCTAACCAGTGGGAGGTGCCAGAGTTGTGGCTGTAAGAAATCAGTTGTTTTAATTATTTGAAAGTATATTTTTTCTTTATTTATTGTCAATTCATTGACAAGTGGCAATAAAACTTATGTGGCTACATACCTACTCCCCTTCACTTATACAAACTTTATCACTTCTATCCTGTTAAGATGATGATATGGCCAATAATAAATATATTTTAATGACACTTAGTTGAAAAAAACTACCTACATCTCAACTAACAATTATACCAAGCTTCAAAAGCCAGTAAGTTGACTTGTTATTTGTGTAAACCAGGCATCTGTTTTTGTTTAAAGAAAAAAAATATCCACTATAATGAATTAGTTATGAGTCTACTTGCTTGCCTATGCCTACTTTCTCAACTCTCTGAATGAATTTCTTAGATAGGTTTTAAACTTGTATCTAGAATATTAGTTTGAATTTCATCTCTTTGTAAATTAAGTTGGTTTTTATATATAAAAACATATGTTATTTTTGCACCTAACCAGGGTATACCCTGGTAACATAACATATAAGGTATATACAATGTCAAGTCAACCATTTTTATTGATCAAACTGGTTTGCATGGCCATCAACAAATCTAATTACTTATGTAGGTATCATGTTGAGCTCTTGTGGTTAAAAACATGTATAACATAACAGCTACCATAATGTAAAATTAATTACAAATGTTACTTACTCAATGAAGTACACCTCGCCTGATGGTGTGAACGCCTTCTCCCACATAGGAGGGAGTGGTCCCAAGTTATATTCGTCCTCATCCTCCCTCTTGAGGCCCGGGTCACCAGGTCTAACTCCCACTACCGATCCACCAACAGTTCCAGCCGTGCCAGAACTGTGTGTTGATATGCCCGCTGAGGACAGCCTGTCCGAGTCAACTGAGCTCTGGGCCATTTTCACTGTACTACACTACGTTTTAAATCATATTCACATCACAACACTATAAAGTCTTCTGTATTCCCCAGCGAGCGGAAATGTATTTCCCGACAAAAAAGTCTTCAATTTTAAAATAGAACACTGTTTTCATAAATAATCAGGTCCTTTTTTGTCTTTTCGTCGCAATTTACTCATCGCAATGGAATTCCACAAAAACAAAACAATACAGGAATGCCAGTGACCGCGAATGACTCATTTTGGGCTCGTAACTCCTCGCCGACTTGTCTAAACGTGCACTTTTTATATCTGTACAGTAGTCCACGTAACAAAATTGATTTCAGCCTTCCATCAGACCTTGCAAGCGATGCGATGCGTTCAACTCAAATTAACTCAATGCAACGTTCAGCAGTGCAGGTGCATCCTAACGAACTTCCGAGATAACGATATCAACACGCATTTCCCACGTTCACTAGACAGTCGTAACGGTAAATTAACACGAAATAAATTCTATGGCATGTAAGTAAATGAGACGAGTTCACTTTCTCACAAACATGTAAATAAATTTCTAGCTATTTTGAAAGTAGGTGCTATATAACAAGTGTAGAACAAGGCACATATATCTACAGGCAGACAGATGTTTGTTTATAGACACGGCAGGTATGTAATTAAAGGTTGCTCCACTCTATTCGTTAACGCCAGCTAACGATTTTTTAATAAATGGCGTCTCTCGTCTCAAGTCTGGTCTTGATAAATTGAATGATTACTGGATATCTGTTAAGTTTTCATTGATAAATAAAATTTAAAACCAACAATCATTTCGTGAAACAAGCACAACACACACATACATGATAGAGTGGTCATGCATGCACACAAATAAACAAACAAATTATCGATTATTGTAGAGAGTAGCTACGTTGCATCTCTAGTATATAATCTGGTTTATAGTCTAGTAAACCGATGACTCTGACAGTCGATTATGCATGTGAAAGGATAGGTTTAGTTTAATATTTATTTGAAAACAATGATAAAGTATAGAAATATCTAGTTATTCTATTAGAACAATTTAAATCTATTATTCAGTAGCTAAAACTTTACTACACTTATTATTACAAATCGATTACTAAAACATAATTATTCAAATAATCGAAGCATGTCAACCAACAGATAGAGTAACTCTATCATAACGTTCCGTTATACGCAAAATATCGTTATTTGGAAAAAAATATATTACCGTTTTATTAATTTTAAACTACATGATAACTAAGCTACAATTTTTTGGTTTTATGATTCAGCTTATAACTTTTAGTTACCCCTATTTATAATAGTTACATACTGTAGTATCCACTATTCGGTGATAGATGGCGCTATATGCTATTTTTAATTGACGTTTTTAGGGTTCTACAAATAAGTTATATTACCTACTGAATTATTGTGTGCAGGCAGACCTGACTTGTGGTCCGGACGAAGAGCATTCATACATCTATACAAATAAATAAAATTGGAGTGTCTGTTTGTAATATTAAAATAACCGCTTTTTACTAAGTGCATTTGGATGTATACACGGTACCTATACCACGACATTATTTTAAAAATTTTTGTCTGTCTGTCTGTCTGTCGGTCTGTCTGTCTGTCTGTTTGTTTGTTCCAGCCATTCTCTGAAAAAAAATTAAAACCAATGTTGCAGCGTTGCGCCTGATTAAGTTTGATAGCAACAACCTAAAATGCGTCCCGCGGGCTCAGAATCCGCGAGCAGGCTGTTGCCAACGGTTGTGTTTTTGTTAAATACCACGCGAACGAAGTCGCGGGTAACAGCTAGTTTTAAATAAAAACAACATAATCACTAGTATCTATCCTTTATCCAAGTATCACAGGCTCCCACTAAGAAAATCAATATCAATACAGTTTTTTTTCTTAGTTGTGATTATTGGGTTAATTTTCTGAAGCTAGAAACTCTACATTTTATCCATGAAGCTCACGTGCTTACCTAAGAACCTATAGGTAGGCACTTAGCTGTCGAATCACTTACGTTCCGAATATTAAAAATCAAATCTTAAACAATGTAGGTATAGCTACAAAACGTGCAGATAATAAATATTGGGTAATAGTACTAAAATATTTCACCGCTTCGTAAGTCGCTTGCGATGAAATTAATGATTTGCGTGTGTTAAATGCTAACACATTCGTGAAATACCTACTAATTTAGTTGAGAACGCCCTGAAATATCCTAAGCCACAGCTGAACCGGTGATAAATGTCAGTTTTTTTTAAATAGAGAATCCCGTTATTCGGTTTAGAAGCCGTATAATATCACCCCGGACTTTTTGGCGGGAAACTGAAAAGTCATGGCGTCAGTTGTGTTTTAATTTCTAAAACTAGTGTTCCTGCGAGTTATAGTGAGTGATATAAGTGGAATATTAACCATTATAGGTTCGGTAAAGTGCACAAGTGTAGGTAATTGAAACAGAGTGACGAAACGTGGCTTTTCAGTTTCTCACAAAAACTCCATGAAAAATCTTTTGGTAAAGTATCCATCACTTTACTGATTGAGGGATGGGGGGTATTTTACTTGAGCCTAGGCTTTGGGCCTGTGCATATGCTCAAAAACAGAAAAAAAATATATTACTTGACACTGGCAAAATACCTATGGTGATGCCAAATTAAAAAAAAAAAAAAAAAAAAAAATATCACCCCGCAATTCAGATGTTTTAATCGGTTACATGCAAAGCATATTTTTATAAGCAAAGTGCGTTGTACCGCCATTTTAAATGACAGGATAAAGCATCTGCGAATACTTGTAAGGATCAATGTTTCTAGATTTCTTACCTACTGGCACGTAAAACAATTTTCTTTCAGTGCAATGAAAACGACCTTTTTGAAATGGTCACGATGGTACCCAGGTTATAAGTGTCTACTTATGAAATTAGGACCTAATGGCATAATTTGCCACGCGGCGCTCTTGCCGGAGTAGGTAGAGAGAGTCGATCTCCACTCCCATCTTTCATCTACTCTATTAATATTACTGAATAACTTAGGTGTCAGCCATTCTGGAAGTTTCTATGTTTTCCTCCATTTATCAGCTGTCTGCTCTCGACTTAAGAGTGTATCCTTCTAACTTCTTTCGTAATTTTATACTACTTTGTAAATAAGTTTTATTTTCTGAAAAGTGTGTTTCTTTGATATATAATGTGTAACTATTAGTGTAATATTAATTATTGTGTGTTCATAAACATGCATGAGTGAAGGAAATTAACATAAAACAGTATAGATCGAGTTTTCGAGTGCTCTCAGGTAGTCTGGTATATTTGCAGTAAACTATCCACAGCTTTACGGATAAGGGAGGGGATTCATTTCATCATCAGCATCGTCATCAACAACATGATTATCATCAGAGGTACTTATATTTAAAAGAACGAAGAGACATTTTAATTGAAACTGGCAAAAATGGCACTATTTTGTAGCCGTTTGCCAACATAAAAAAGGAAGAAGACTTCTTCATGCAACAGCGTCGTGTAATTTTATGATGCGATCCAAAATACATCGTAATTCGTAACCCACCCAGCTTTTCATCCGTGCCATCTAAATTTTAATATTAAAACCACGTGAAACGGTTTTAGTCACGTATGCTCGTTGGCCGGGCGAACACTGCACGATAAAAAATCCGACACCCGACACGCATAAACCTCTGTGATTATCGTTCGCGAAGATTTTCCCGCGCTTCCGACGCCATCTTGTTATTCAAGTTTTTCTATCCGGAAGTAAGTGCAAAGGCATTTGTTTATACCTAGAACTTTATTTTCTTTTTGCTTTTTTTATAGGTCCGTACGGTTTTGTGAGTGTGTTTTTTTAATTCATATCGACAAGGTAAGGTGGTTTATTTGTTTCTTTTTTTTAATATAATACAACCAACCAAAAATAATATCGCAAATGTTTGCATCAGTTAGTCAAATCCTACCTAGTGCAAATGTATTTATCGGTCCATTAATTATAACAGAGAAATATATTAAATTGGGCTTGGCATAAACGTTGGATCTCGCACAAGTTACGAGTAATATTATGTCGGGAATAATGTGATGTAATCCGTCACTGAAACTTCGCTATTTTTGCATTTGCTTGTATCCTACCATTTTTAACCGACTACAAAAAGGAGGAGGTTCTCAATTCGGTTGTATTTTGTTTTTATATACATATATGACGTTCTCTATTAGATATTAGAATAACATATCAGCTGTCCTAATAAATGCTACGTGTCATGTAGCGAGATTATCGCGTGAAAATCTCTAACAATGTGATATGTAAGCCTACTTAAGCCTTATTTCCACATGTTTTCAGACTGGTTAATAAATAAAACTATATCGTATAGGTAGTTATATAGATACATGCCGCAATTAAGCTAAAAACAAAACAATTCCTTCTGTAAGTTACGGTACAAGCATCCATGACTCGAACACAAACATTTATTAAATTATAATATTTTTTTGTGTCCGATGTTTAATATCATATAAGTATTATACACTGTGTTCGCCCTCAGTCCATTGTACGGTACCCACAAGACAAGCGTTGCTTAGTGTAGGACCGTATAGTTGGTGTGTATTTCGGCCGATATTATTATTGAAATAAAACTAATCTTACGATTATATCGGATACGGATTTTATCGCGTTTATTATACTTTTTTACGTTTCCGACGTTTCGACTGCTTTACAGCAACCATAGTCGCGGATACTAATTAATACCACACGATTAATACGATATTATTATATTGATTTCTTATATTTACGCGAATACTACACATTGAAAGAAAGATATTTTTAAGGATTCTATCGCGTTTATTTCTTGTTTTTACGTTCCCGCGCGATACGCGATAGAATCCTTAAAAATAGTTTTATTTTAACGATATTATTATATTATTATTATTCCCTACACACCTACGATCATTTTTATTACAATATATGTAAGTATATGTAGACTGCTGGAGTTATTTACGTCTTTACCGAACATTTCCTTAATTAATTAGCGACGGTATATGGGGCAAGGATAAGTTCTCACCGTCTCGTCGCCACGAGAACTGGGAGTGGTTGTTAGGTAAATTAAACATAAAACAGTGTTGCCATATTGAATTCAATAAATAAATACAGTAGATTAAGTGATTAGTAATAATATTCGTTATAATAAATTATGAATAACAAACAGATATATATATTAGAATAGGAATGTGTAATGGTTGCAAAAGTGCCTTTTTTATGTCAATTCTGTTCAGCCGCTCTCAAGAGATACGCGTACCAACAACCAGAATTTATTTTTTTATTTATACAAGGTGTTTCAGAAAGGTTATACTTAGCCTGGACCTCGTTAGCGCCTCTATAAGTATTATTTGAAGTGAGAATATCGATATATCGATTTAAAAAAAAATGGCTCATAATGACAATTAAGATTTTTTGTAAGCAATTTTTTTTTAAATTTTCGTATTGACTTCAAGCGCAGGTTCAAGGTTTAGTATACCATTCCTGAATGACTCTGTATTGCTTGTGAAATTGTGAACTTCTGTCACAGAATGGTCGTTAAACTGGGCTCGGGCGTGGACTATGTCAATTTGTCATGTTATTATAACGATTTATATCATGAACCGTCACTAAAATATAATTTACCAGCCTAGGTAGCTACTATGTAACATGTTCGCGTTGCTGTTGCTAGGCAACAGTTTCAAGATTGGAAGGACAACGTATTGTGCGGGGAAGTTCATACTTTCAATATGCCGTCATAGGTACTGCTTGATGCTTTTAATCCCGTTAAATAGGCGTATTAACGCGGCATACCCAAAAACTGTACGTACTTTTATATCAAAATTTACTGGGTGGATGTTTATTACCCCCAGTTAAGTCATAAATAATTATTTTAGAAAAAGTAGATGAGCCATGCCTTACTACCTACTAACGCTATGTTAGTAATGTCGGAGTAGAAGGTAGCAGGCAACAAAAAACTAGGTTGTACAGCCTAGTTTTTCAAGCTTAAGAAACACATCTATGTATTTATTTCTAATATCATGGGTGATAGCTTATAAAAAAGATCACATCATCTATAAATAATTTTATTCCTGAAAATTTTTATCTCAAATTTCAACAGTTTTTTTTACCGATACTTGCCTTATTGATAGATTAATGCATATCACGGTCAATATCCACCATCCAAGTTTATACTGAGAAATATAATAGTTCCTCTAGGATAGTATAAATGCTACAGCATACTGGCACAAAGTTGCGAGCACAACTATTCAATTATATTAAGCACTTCGTCCACATTATAAACGTCTAGGTGCACGCTTAATGCTCGTTCGTCGGGTGTTAAGAAATAACCCAATAAATCAGCCCACCGGCTCTCCTGAGCCAGCGTAAACATAATCTCCAATGATTTATGTCTAACTAACGGCGCACAGAGTCACACGATTCGCTGCACCTTTTAATTATAGATTACAAGCTTTACCAGCATACCAACGCAGATTTCAAGGGTAAAAACTAGACATTACTATCCTGAATCCTGTTTAATACTTTGCAAGTAACATCTACAGTAGTATACTACTGTACAACTTCCGTGCGTTCAAGCGTTTTTGCCATACCTATTACTGGAATCAAGTTTAATCAGCTCACAAGTTTAGGACCAACTAGTATTTAAACTCTCCGTGGTGCCTTACACCTGGACTTAGTCCAGCTGTCCAGCTTAGTCTTGCTTCTGTGGAAATTTGTCTACCAGATCTTTTTGTCTCCCGCTTTGCAATGGAGGGAAGTGGATAATTTTCTTCCAACTCTTCCTATTTTTATCTTTCGATTAAATTCGTGAGGGTTCCAAGACAATTAATTTTATCCCGGGACTCGCCGAGGGTCAAACCTCGGTGTCATCATGGGACACCACTGTAGATCCTGGATTACAGGAGTAGCAGTGGTGGGAGTGTATTTCTCATCTGCCATTTGTGTAAGATATCCGCCACGCCTAGTTCTATCAATTAATCTTGAGGTATAATTACGTGTGTATAAAATTTCATTAAAATCCGTTCAGCCGTTTTTGCGTGATCCTCACATTTATCATATTGACAATTTTCCCAATACCAAACCCGTGGTTAAACTGTAATTTGTTACGATAAGAAATCAATTAACTGTTTAACACATTTATACATACATCTCTTTGAAAGTTTTATATATTTTTATTCGTTGGATGGCAACCATATGTAACAAGGTGACATTAAATCGTCCCTAGGAAGTCCATCACTGTCCGCCAAACGATATGATTAATATAAACAGATTTATAACCGACCCGTCGCTATGGCACAGTGTATTTTAATTTAAATAACACTCTGTGAGATCATTCAGAGATGTTATAATAAAAGTAGTATCATTATGCACTCCCTAATGCAAATTGCCGACGCGCGCCAAAAAGTCCAGCTATAAGGCACGTTGTTAGCACAAAAGGCGGAGAGGAGAGATGTGCGGAATAGACCAATCTGATATTTTCAAAAACACAGTTTGGAACGGAGCAGAGGATTTCAAATAATGTAATTGGTATTTCCACACATCTTCTCTTCTCTCCGCTTTGGTGGAAACCGGGCCTAAGTGGGAATGGGATCGCCATGTCTGCCGCATGCCTGACAACTTTTGGGTCAAAGCCATCTGGGTTCCTCAAAAGGCATAACATCCAAGCGGTAGACCTAGCCGGAGACGGTGGGATGAACTGGACACCTATTTGAATGACTGGTCCTCCATAGCCTGTAATCGGAAGGAGTGTAGAAAGTGGAAGAAGGCGTTTACCCAAGGTTTACCCCTGGTTGCAATGGGTGCTATTTCCCCCTCACTGACCTAGGACTGAAGTACTTTATATTGACCAATTTCAATTACTTTTTCTGTAAGATATACGCACTGACGTCCATGATACAAGTACGCTAGACTAATGATATCCTTTAAAATGACAAATATCTATGGTGCCTATTTGAAGCGCCCCCATCGTGGGGGAAAGGAACTAAATCTGACGTAAAATGCAAATGGCCGTTGTTTTGTTTACATTGTCTCCGTGTTTATAAAGTGATTTTGAAGGTTTAACGCGATTAAACTTGTTTGTTGTGTCGTATTAATATAGTTAATACATAAATAAGTGGCGTTAGTTAATAGGTAAACCATGAAAGAGTGCGTGTTATGCAAAACTCTTTACCAGAAGGGAAGTGGGGTTACATTCCACAAGTAAGTGAATTTACGGCTAATATTCAAGAAATTAAAACTTCTATTGATATTATAGGCACTTAAAAATATGTTACTAATCTTATTTATACGTGATTACAACGCATTTGTCTTTGTATTATCGGTTTTTTATAAACAATAAAATTCAATAGTGCTGTAAAAGTTCCTTGTCGATAAAATTTATCGATATTTTTTCTATCAATATCTTAAATAGATAGAACGTTCAAGAACGTAAAAATCGCCGAAGACAGATTTGTATTATCAAATACATATTATTTTAAAACAATGTTTACTAATTCACAGGTTTCCGACTGACAATAGAAGACTAGAATTATGGCTCAAAAACATTGAAAAGCCTAGTTGGCGTCCGAAAAAATATGATTACATCTGTTCAAAACACTTCTCTGATGACTGTTTTATTAAACATAACTCATGTACTACTTTGATGATTTTTATTTTCTATTAATACCTTACCTACTCCATTGCTTCCCAGACAACATTACATTACCTCATTTCTAATTAAAAAACGATCCTTATTTAAGTAGGATCTAGCTAGTCACACACCACCCTTTAGTCCGGTTTCGGCTTATACTAAGATTACCTACCCTACCCATGAGCGATTCGGCTAATCATTATCATTATTTGCTTCATCTTAGTATTAACCACTCGACTATTTTGGACATTAGCCATTGTTAAAGGAATGGATCATAATTATTTTCATTTTACTGCATGGGTAGGTTTAAGCATAAACATTTTTATCGATGTATCATATCACTGTCCCATCTCTATTATTAGTTCCATTCCCCCTCACTGCCGCTATCAGAGCCAAAATGGCGAAAATCAAATAGGCACACGATAACCGGGCTTATGATTAGTCCAGCGATATATACCATAGAGGTCAGTGGATATACGTCACAAAATCACACAAAAGGCATGTGTCCGCGGCTGCCTAATGCCTCCTAAACTAATGCCAAAGATATCAAACGTTTCTGGCAACAATCATTATGCATGAAACCATAATGTGTTTGATTACAATGTAACATTACTAAATTAGCGACGCGGTTGGCAACCTTTAATCGCATTCGTACCGAAATAGTTTTGTCCAGCGCCGAATTCAGTTTTTTGTTAATACATGTCGTTCGTGGTGAAATAGTGAAACTTGCAGCTCGAGCATTTTCATGAAGAGGTAGTACCAGTAGTTTTATTTTAATAACTTTCCCTAGGCCTCCAGAGGGACTATTTTAAATTATTCTAACACGATTTTGGAAACGGAATCGAAAACTTTCATGATCAGTCAAAAGTCGTTCACGGTAATATGGTGTCCATTTACGAAGAATTTTAATTATATTTAATTTAATTAAACATACATTGCGAAAATCCGTCACGGTACTCTTCGATAACGATTACGAAACGATTTAAAATGAGGTGCTCGCTAGGAAAGTATTTCACACAGAGCGCTGGTCGCGTGGTTTTCTATAAAATAAAACCGTCGCTAAAACATGTTGTAAGTTTGCACAATATTTAATCGTTACACAATAGATCTATTTTAGATCTGTGTCATTTTAATTCTAGTGGCATCGCAGTAAATCCGGAGCGACAAACACATTCCGATGTAGTCGTTCATTAGCTAAGAGATTATTCGAGCTGAATGCAGCAACTGATAAGAATATGGCGGAGCATTATTTGTTGGGAAGTCTTAAAATATCTAATTCCAATTCCATTTAAAAACTATGGCTCCATCGTTTACTGATGATTCTGCCAACGATAAGTGTAGAGGAGATTAAAAAAAAACACTAAAAAAACGGTTACATTGACAATTATCCGGTAAGTCTTAAAATATAAAAGTTGAGTACGTGTGGACAATAATCTATGATAAATGTTCTATATAATGTTCTCTATGGTTTTCTCGCGCTTCTCTATGGCGCCTCCTTGGCATCGTTTGTTTTTAAAAAGTGCTCTAAGTATTTAATTAAATTATGATTGTATAAACCTCAAGAAGTCTATAATTTCCATTCCAGGGCCCATGGTATATTTACCAACGTGTTGTATAAGCAGTAGGCCCCTTGGAGTACATGTGCCCCTAAATTCTGCGCCCCAGACAAATTTGCACTTATTACAAATTTTAATATAGCTTTGAGTTAATTAGTTGGTTCCTCCCGGATAATTGCTTGTAAGGGAATGCACTCAAATGAGTCCTTCCGTGACCATGGTTGCTGTAAAGCAGCCAAAACGTCGGGAACGTAAAAACATAGAATAAACGCAATATAATCCGTACAATTACGTTACGTTTTATTTCAGTGTGCAGTATTAGCGTAACTATAAAGAAATCAATATGTAAACGATACTGCCTATTTACGGAATATATTATCTCAGTCATATGAGTTACCCATCATGCGCAAGCGCAACCAACCCACGCCACACGACTCGGCAAAAGACCGCAGGAAAAGTCTGTTGCGAATTATAAAAAAATAAAAAACTAAATCGATATTATTTATCGTAAATTTTAATGTGAGTGTTATATTCTGTCATCCGCTCGCTACATTGCGAATATTTTTTGGATGAGTCACGTGAATATAATAAAGCATCATGTTTTGATTTGGATCAGTGCCAAGTCCTGGGTCACCGAGCCGCGGCGGCTTTTAGTGAATGGGTTCGCGGAAAAAGACGGATTCCGGGAGTTTGTTAAGACATCGTCTCGCAGTAGAATGATAGGTACTTAATAATGTAAAGTACAACAAAAATTGTGTACAACATCTTAACCAATGAATCTGTAAGTTATATGAATTACTTTATACTATGGATGATGTGCAGATCTCGACGAGCTCGATGTAACATCGTATTTAAAACTAGCCATTACACGTGGTTTTGTTCGCATAACGATCGATTGTGTGCTGCAGCTCTACCTCCAATAGAGAGGTAGTAAGGCCAGGCCTATCGTAGGTATTATATTGATTGTATTTTAAAATCATTTTTTTTCTAATTCCACATCGCATTCATGAGGTTAAAAATAGTGTACGATTGTTGAAATAGCTGAAAAAGAAACATACATTTCATGAAATCAGGAAAAACAGATTAGCAAATACACTTGAATAATTATCTATTTCACTGCTGAGAATAACAAAGCCTGTTTGTCAATATACAACCTGCAAAATTTGTTATTAAACATAAGTAAGTCAAATTTGCGAACTTAACCTTATCAATGCGAGGGCGACATGGAAAGTTTTTAGAACTGGGCACTTGTAAACGATATAATAAAAAATAAGTTCAAATTTTGAAAATGGAACTATTTTGAAAAGATATAATAAAACTAATAAGGACTTTTTGGCGGGAAACTGAAAAGACATGGCGTCAGTTATGATTTAATTTCTAAAACTAGTGTTCCTGCGAGTTATAGTGAGTGATATAAGTGGAATATTAACAATTATGGGTTCGGTAAAGTGCACGAGTGTAGGTAATTGAAACGGAGTGACGAAACTTGGCTTTTCAGTTTCTCACACAAAATGTTTACTGATTGAGGGATGGGGGGGATTTGACATTGGTCTAGCCTTTGGGCCTGTGCATATGCTTGAAAGCTGAAATAATTTACTTTTCTTGACACTTGCAAAATACATATGGTGATGCCAAATAAAAAAAAACTGTTAGTTAATACTACTCTAGTACAATACTTACATCTGTAAGTGCATCCAAACATACAGTGCGGAACATTGTGCGTATAGCAATAGGACGTTGCGCACGTAGCAACATGACTCGGAGCGTGCTGCGCGTGCGCTCGTTAAATCGACGCTCCCAGCCGCACGAGTACACCGCCAGGCGGACATCATTGCCCTATGAATGAAATTCATTTATATCAACAGTACTGATAGCCAAGTTGCTAGAACGCTTGCCTTGAAGACAAGAGTCCAAATTTCTCACCCCGGCTCGCACATAGGCAATGTCTGGATTTAATAAGCGAATCTCAATTTCAGCTATGATTAACACTTACTATATAAATACTGCATGATGACAAAATCAGAATGTCTGGGAGAAGCTTACTAGCCCTCGAAAGACGTGGGAAGCGCTAACCCTTACTGGGCCAGCGTGTTGGACTAAATCTATGTCATAAACCATCCTAGGACTAATAGACTCCTGCCCCATAAAGCTTCAATGAGTTTGGGGTTGGAATACTTTTTGGTATGTAATACCAAGGTAATGGTAAACACATACCTTCTCCATAAGCAAGTCACTATAGAAACACGGTGAGCTGCTTATCAAAGTCCCACCGAATATAAATGTGAGGAATTCCAAGCTTATTTCTCCACGCTTAAAGGACTGAAATTGAATGTAAGTCGGTAAGTATACACAGATCAAAGCAAATGGTCCTCTGTTCCTGTTAATATAGTTTCTATCAACACATAGTAAAACGGAAACAGTAAATTCATAGTCCCCATAGCAATATGCCTGTGACTTCGATTGCGGGGACTCTATACTTGCAGAAGAGCTCTGATTTATCCACCGATATTATTGGAATGAAACCTTTATTTCAGTGGATTTATCCCATGCTATCAATGTATTGAAAGCTTTATTTCAATGGATTTATCGTGATCAAAATGTCTCTGATGTAAACTATCACGCTGTCATGCAACCAGTAAAACAAAGACTTAAGTAACTACGTAATATAGGTACATGTGTGCTTACCTCTATGACTTCGTAGCATGTTATAGGTAAGATAATGGTGGTTGCTTTTAGGGTCAGCTCGTACGTAACTTTGAAGCACGTCTTGATACGTTCCACGAAGCTGTAAAATATTCAGGAGCATAATTGAGCACTAGTTTCTTAGTTCTGCCAACATTTTTATGTGGGACTAGGCTTCCACACACTTTCGCCATTGTTTATTATGTAAGCTAGAATCTACCGCGGTGACCAATGAAGGCGTCGAAGTTCGACCCTCGAGTCCCTGGAAAAGCTAATTGTCCTGGAACTCACAACAAAATTAATGCAAATGAAAATAAGGGGAGTTCATTCCCCGGGACTCCCATTTCAAATTTCAAGTTTCTTTGTTAGAGACCATTGTATATTCTGACTTTCTAGAATGGCAAAGGTTGACCAAGAACATTAAAGATACCTGTAAATATATTGCAACTGCTGTATAACACTTCTTATTTTCATCCAAATTGCTTCATCATCGCGTTCATCAAATATATTACTTATTCTCCTCCTAACCAACTCCAACTGACCGCAAGCGTGCAGCATAAATATTGGACCCAATGGCACAAAAGCTACATACATTACCGCCGACGAAAAGTCGTAAAATAGCAATAGAGCGTATGTCAAACAAAAATAGGGGATTTTGTCTTTATTTCCCTCAATAACATCAGGATAGGACAATTCATAGAGAGGCACCAATCTAGGATCGCCTATATAGTAGTAGTACGCAAATAAAACTAGGTTTTTGAAGACGAAGATGCTGAAACCACAGCAGGAGATCATTAGCCATTGCTTGCAAACCCAAACTCCTCTTTTGGAGTAATCTGACATAATTTGTTGATCTTTGATCGGCAAATTCCTTGATAATTCAAAATCTTTTTTTATATCCTCAATCAATTCGATTAAACCGCGCCGATGGTACAATAAGATACAATATTGATATGTAACGACCATGTAGACGACGGATAGGACGCCATTTTTGCATGTTTGCGAAAAATCGTTGATTTTCAAATCATAGAATATGATATTATATATTATTAGTACGAAAACTAAAGTGAAAATCCCGTGTAGAATTATGAATTGTATGAGCCAGGTTTTGTCTTTTTTTATGTATGGATTGGAACGATTGATGTTCATAGCTATTGTGGGGATTTTAAAAAGCTTATAGAAGTCTTCCATTGTTTAAGGTTTAAGCCTGACTGCCCGGCCGAGTGATTACACTGTGTTTTACAATAACGGATTTGCTAATACGTGTTTAGGTACTATTACCTTGGTCACCTTTAATCATGCCTTCTCTGTAATCTTAAGCGTACAACTAACTAAAGTATTGAATATTCTATTCTTAATATTACTAAACATTCTTTGATGACTGAAAATTATGGAGTGTTTACTAGTTAATTTTCTTTTGTTTTGTATTGTATGCAAATTATTTAAATACTAGCCATGTGCCACTGCGTCTTTAAAAAAGAAATGTTTCCATGCCTATACCAATTTTAACCCCTTAGCGGTTTTAGGGTAGGTGCTCAAGGAATACATCCTTCAAATTTCAAATCTTCAGGTGATCTTCAGGAGATTTTCAGGTGTCAGTCTGACAGTATTACGATTTTTATCATAGATAAAGTTTTTAGTTACAAGCATGATTAAAGAATATTTTATCGTCGATGAAGGCATAAAATTAGAGGAGATTTTTTGGGACTTATCGGTTAGATTCCCGACTGATGTAAGCTAGCATATAAAAGTCTTTGAAGGCAGTACTTAGTTTAAAATAAAAGGAAAATTTGGCTATGAGTAACATTTGTTCTCATTAATACCTGAAGGTACTTTCCCATTACCTAGGTACCTCTTTTCTATCTGTAAAGTCATATCATCATATATGTAAACCTTAATATCTGAAAAGTAGAGCCAATAAAAACAATACTAATACACTAGTATCCCCAGTTAAAAATGACCCCCCAAATCCTTATCATGAACCTTTTCTACGATAAGATGTTCTTTACGAAATGAAATGCGATACAATGGAATAAGATGAAATATCGCCTCACCCACATATGGGTATTTTGCCAGTGTCAAGTATTTAATAGCGATAATAAATACAATAAATATACATGAAAAGATGAAAATGCCGAATCTTCAGATGTTAAATGGTTTAGTTTAACAAATAAGCCATTTTTCAGATGACATATGCCGAGCATCCAGTCATGTTTCACAATCAGTTTTGACATTTCTTAAGACATTACACAATGAATTACTTATTATTTTTTAATCTATTTTGTGAAACAAATGAAGATCGCATTTTTTTTTCTTTTATTATGAAAAAAAAGCCAAGCCAATGACCCCTTCCTGTAGCTGAAGATAAAATTAGTGCAATAGGCTATGCTTTATCTAGGTGCGGCGAACAGAAGCCAGTAAGTTGTGAAAACATTAAATATTAAAATTTTATGCATACATTTTACATTACCGCATTATATCCGTAAGCTATAATATCAAGTCGTTCACGAATTTTCATAATACCGAGTATTTATTTATAGTTCGCCATTCAACGGTCTCATACATAGTGGTATATACCAGATACACTGCGCAAGAGTAGACGCTTAGTTAGTTAGTCAGTAGTGCTTTGATTGTGACCTAGTTTTTGGGAAATTTAGGTAAGTCTATTTTATTGTAATTATTAATAATTTTTGAATATAGAGTTTTGTTTTTTTTTTGTGTTGACTTCTTTTATAAAGATTTAAAAGCGATTAGTGGCGAATTTTTAATTGCGTAGTTTCGAAAATAATAATATAAATACTTAAGTATTATTATACTTTTTACATTATACTGAATAACATTTTAATACTGTTCGTTAGTAGGTCGTTACTTGAGAACGGCTGTACCGATAGCATTTTTTTTTAATGTTCGTAAAAGTCCGAATAATGTTCTCGGCAGGACAACATAAGTCGGGTACTCGGACCTATAAAATAAAATAAGTACAAATGTGTTTTGGGTAAGTAAAGTCGGCCAAGATATTCCTTTCGCGCTTTAAGATCGAATATTGTTTGTACATTATAGAATGGCAAGGTCCATTATCGTCATTTGTTATTGATTTGAACTAAGAACTTTCTAAATTTCAGCCTTAGTGAAAATTTCATTAACTAGGAGTTGTTATTAAAACCGATAAACAATTACAACTAGTTTTATTCTTATGAGAAGGCTTAATAACATTTGAATGATACCATTGCTGCTATTATTTAGAATAAAAATGACTTATCTAGGTATATTCATCTTAAGACAATGTTAACGCGGGAAAATGTACGAAAATTCAATATGGCGTCTGTCACCATTGACAAATCACGCTCCGTTGACAACTGACAAACATAGTGTTTTAAAAATTGAATGGGAAAAAAATCTAGCTTGTTTGGATGCAAAAAAGGAATGTTTTTATTTAAAAACATGATACTATTACTAGTTTAGTTTGTTTGAATTGTAAAATATCTAGCAATAGGTATGTATTTATTTCTATTTTAATTAACATTTAAGTAAAACTGATAATAAAAATAAATAAATTACAAGTTTTTTTTTTAGGAAACATACAGTCATATACAAAACAACCTACAAATCGAGACACAAACATACCACAATTGTTTCATTAAATTATAGAAACGAATTGACAAATTTTGTTAATTTTCTTATTTACCAAAAAAACAGAACAGTATAAAAAAATACTAAGCTTATATCAATGACCTCTAAACCTAAACCCAGAAACGCGCTGTACGACCGCGACCTTAAGGCCGCGTCCTCGCTAAAACCATTCCGTGTCCTTGCCACAAGGACGGCCCTGGATGAAGGAGCCTTGAACTTGCGGCCTCAATTCCAAGGCTGTCCCTGGATCGGGCTACAGCCTTGAAAGTCCCGCCCGAATTTTCGAGGCCGAGGTCCTTGAGTGGTGACCTCTTCCGAAGGCTGGGGAGTGAGACACGTATGTGAATAGGGGGGCTACGGAGTATGTCCGTGAACTATTTGGGAAGGCCATATTCTGACCTTGGCCTTCGACTGTGCTAAACCGTTTTGAATGTTTTGGCTATTTATCTAAAGCTTATAATTTAGGTACTATATAAGATAGCGCAAAGTAAATAATAATTGTATGTTCCATTCAAATTGACGACAACATGCTTTAGTGATATGAGTGTCGTCTTTTCAGTTCACTGCACCGGTGGTTGTGGGTTCGATTCTTGTCTAGCCAAATTTTGGAATTGATCGTATTTCCAAAGTTTAGATATAAGTAGCTTCTGTGTGTTAATAGTATTGCCCCCAGTCTATTGTGTATTTTACACATCTAATATGACGGCCTGAGTAGCGCAGTAAGTAGTGACCCTGTTTTCTGTGCCGAGGTCCTGGGTTTTATGGTAGGGCTAAATTTTGTGTGATGAGCAAGAATGTTTGTACCCAAGCCATGGATGTTTAATATCTATACATATAAGTAATATATACTGGGTTCGCCCCCAGTCCACTGTACGATACTCATAATACAAGCATTTCTTAGTGTGGGACCGTATAGTTGGTGTGTTTTGTATAACAATGTAATTTTCATGGTTACGATTTATTGTAAATACCAGCACTCTAAAATAATGTTTAAATAATCTAAATAAAATCATCTAAAATAGCTTTCCTCTACAAAAGTAGCTCTTAAAGTGGAGTGATCTCGGTGTTAAATAAAGAATTCGCATAAATTAATCGCGTTAAATACCAACCACTCGCTTTCGACAGCGCACGTCGAGATAGTAATTTGGCAGCATCAATAAACTTCGGGATAATGGTGGATGATAAAGTTGTTGTCCAAATAGATTTCTTTAAATTAACTGTAGACATGTTAATTTGACGGTGTTGTGGGCCGGGAGTAGATTAGAAATTGTTACGAAACGGAGAACTAAAAATAGTTATCTTTCCGACGAGAGTTTAAGATTTTTATCTATACATCTATACATATAAATAAAATTGATGTGTCTGTTTGTAATATTAAAATAACCGCTTTTTACTAAATGCATTTAGATGTATACACGGTACCTATACCAACACAACATTTTTTAAAATTTTTGTCTGTCTGTCTGTCTGTCTGTTTCTTCCGGGTAATCTCTGAAATGGCTGGACCGATTTTGATGGGAATTTCACTGGCAGATAGCTGATGTAACAAGGAGTAACTTGGGCTACATTTATTTTAGAAAAAAAATAGGATCTCTCGAAAAAAATTAAAACCAATGTTGCAGCGCTGCGCCTGATTAAGTTTGATAGCAACAATCTGCAATGCGTCCGGCGGGATCAGAACGTGCGAGCAGGCTGTTGCCAACGGTTGTGTCTTTGTTAAATACCACGCGGACGAAGTCGCGTGCAACAGCTAGTTTAAAATAAAATGGACCCAATGATGCGAGCAAGGAAAGAAGGGTCTCACCCCACGTTCGGTAGATACAAGACTTGTCGTGAGGTTATTGGACTAGGCCCGGCGCACACTCCCACCACTGCTACTCCTGTAAGCCAGGATCTACAGTGTCCAATGAAGACACCGAGGTTGAGGTTGTCGTGAGGTTGTGAAGGTCGGCTCTAGCTGTCGGCTCCTGCCGACTTGTGTCGGCGGCTGCAGTCTAGTTGTCTACTAGGTACTACCCATGCTACCCAGACACAATTCAGCGAAAATAAACGCAATGTGGAATAATATTTATTTCGTTTGCAAACACAAGAATCCGCATCCACATGTTTCAATTCCAGCTCGGTTCCCAGACGTCTGGATCCATTATTGTTTTGTTGATATATAATCGCGTGTGTGCATTGAAATACTTATAGTTCCACGAATATATTAAACTGTTGCTGTATAGAATTTGGATGGTTCCTTTTTGTAGAGTT
This sequence comes from Pheosia tremula, assembly GCA_905333125.1. Taxonomy (NCBI): domain Eukaryota; kingdom Metazoa; phylum Arthropoda; class Insecta; order Lepidoptera; family Notodontidae; genus Pheosia; species Pheosia tremula. The sequence goes on from HG995420.1 coordinate 1,479,720, forward strand.
TACTAAAATGTAAAATATCTTCCCATTCATTTTAGTATCATTATTTTATATCGTGGGGAATTCCTCATGGATACCCGCAGGGTGTGGGAGAGGTAGGTAGGTTGTGACGGACTACTACCGACTTAAACTACCCACAGTGCCTTAAAGACTTCCGTCTTGTGCCTCCCCACAAGGCTGGAACGCCTTTTGTTACCTAACCAGCCGCAATCAATGTCTTATCTTGTAGGACCTAATTAATTATTTTATCGACCTAATATTATTTTATCGCATTTCATTTCGTAAAGAAAAGAGAAGAGATCATTTGGTTCATTCGCTGACATGCTCTTATTACTTTTAAAACGCATGGCTTGCCATAGCGCTCACATTAATTCCGGTGTAAGGAATGTATTGTTACTCCCAGGTTATTCCATGTTTATTAATAGCATTGTAATTCCGATGTCAATACTCGGTCACTCTGGGATCACAAAGTCCAACTTCTAATTATGCTTGGAATAAGCGATTTTTATTATAAGGCTGAGAGAGATTACGTTTATAATGACAAAGAACTTAAAAACGTCACAATATTGTGTTACTATAAAAAAAATACTGCCTGTATTTCTGTACCTCAGTATCAAAATCAGAATATTATTTATTCACGTAGACCATTAAGTACAGTACTTATGAATCGTCAAAAGTTACAAAATACTATGACACTACTTTACCACCCGTTCGGAATGCCGTTCCTATGGAGAAGAACGGGCAAGAAACTCCATGGATGCTCTTTTTTTTTAAATATCTGTTACATTTTTGAGCAATACATTGTTATAGGTATGTGATAACAATGTAGGAACGGCTAATCAGACTTTAGCAGCATCTGTACAGTGACACTGAGAAGTTTGCTATGTAGGTATTAAGATGAAGTATAGTATTACTTACTGATAATGATCAGTACTACACTAGCACTAAATCACGTGATCACTAAAGATGTAACAATGTTAGAACTATTCAATTAATGCGTATCGCGCAATCGTTTGCGGCGTAAATAATTGCATTAACAATATTCAATAGCTGTAACGCTCTAGGGCTGCCACCAAACTAGAATAAAAAATACAATAAAATTTTACAAATATAGCTAGCAATAGCTCGCAGAACCGATGGCTGTTGGGGCAGAAAGGTTCTAGAATGGCGACCACGAATCGGAAGACGAAGTGTAGGACGCCCCCCCCCGAGGTGGACTGATGACATCACACGCGTCGCAGGAAGCCGGTGGATGCGAGTGGCGGAGGGCCGTGATGTGTGGAAGTCGTTGGGGGAGGCCTATGTCCAACAGTGGACGTCTATCGGCTGATAGATAGATAGATAGAAGTTTAACGAATAATATTTGAGACGCGAGAAATCTTTGCAAATTTATTTTTATATTTTTTACTGATGCAACTTTTAGTGTTTCTTAGTCAGTGTTTAAGCTTCGAAACATTATAGTGTAGGTACAGTAAAATAATTGAAAATATCATGTTTTTCGACCATTTTGTGGGACCATGGAATATTAAATGGTATTAACTTTTTCAAATCCTTATACAAAAATATAAATCATACTTTTAGATATAATTAAGACATTAAACTTTTACCTAGATAATACATAGAAAATAGAGAGGCAACCCTATTCACAATGAAGCTGGGCGGGCGGGCGTGTTGCCAGCGCGCCTGTCGACGCTTATCAACTTCATAGACGGGGTTGCCATGCCCGAATACATTTTAAATTTTAATTGAAACATGGTATATTTTTGGAGATCATCAAGTTAGTGGAGTCAGATACATTTTGAACGACACGTTTTAAGATTGAACGTTAACGGTTATAATTATAATATAGCCAGACGAACCCATACCATGTGTATGGTCCCAGACTAAGCAACGCTTATGTTATGGGTGCCGTACAAAGGGGGCGATCACAGTTTAGTAATTTGCTTCTGTTTTTTTTTTTGATTATTAAAAACTAGCTTTTTCCAGCGGCTTCGCCCGCGGTACCTCGATAAACCCACATATACCTACCTATAAAAAGTAGCCTATGTGCTATTATAGACTATAATCTATCTCTGTGCCAAATTTCATCCAGATCCGTTCAACCGTTCAGGCGTGATTGAGTAACAAACATCCATCCATCCAAACGTTCACATTTATAATATTAGTGGGATGTATTTTTAATGAATTGATATGTTAGTTAATAGTCCTACAATAATCAGAATCATGTTTAGAGTTATAGATTATAAAATATTGATTTTACCCTTATAATATTCACCCACATATGGAACACAGTAACTTGCTAGTTACATTATTCCGCGTACTGAAACATCGCTGTAGCTAGTAATATGTATTTCTTGTTCTATCTAATTAAATTAAACGAACATACATATCATTGCTACAATTACTGTAGCTCATTAGGCTATGAGAGCTGTGAGTGTCAAATGAATGAACATTCGATCTCATTACACGATGCGATGCGCAGGCGCATTGCCAACTTGTCCGTCGACACCAACGGCCGTGTCCGGTCGGTCTGCACATAGCTTATCATATTGGGAGCTATCGATCTTCAATATCACTTGTATTATCCTTATCATAAGGATACGACAATAACGCATAAGTAATATTTACAGATGATGATAATAATCACACTAACATTATAAATGTGAAAGTTTGGATGGATGGATGTTTGTTACTCAATCACGCCAGAACGGCTGAACGGATCTGGATAAAATTTGGCACAGAGATAGATTATAGTCTGGAATAGCACATAGGCAACTTTTTTGTCCCGGTAAAAAGGACATACTTTTTAATCGCGGGTAATACCGCCGGGCGCAGCTAGTAATAAATAAAAACGCAGGACAGCTTGTGGCGAGCCGTTGGTGAGTAGCGACACCACGGACCCGAGTGCCTCAGAGAGTCGGTCAGGGCCCCCACCTCGGCGTGTCTTCCTCGGCCGAATGGAGACCGATTGGGGCCCGTAGGACTCTCAGCTCTGGCTTGCTTTAGTTGGCTGTCCGGAGAGAGGTCGTTAGAGCTACCGCGAGTAACCACGGACGAAAGCGCAGCACACCTCTATCTCTCTCTCTTATCGACTTATATATTATCGGGCACAAACATTCGTGCTCATCACAAAAAGCTTGTCCCTACCAGGATATGAATCCGGGACTTTCGGCGCAGAAAGCAGGGTCACCAACTGCGCTAATCAGGTCTTCTAAATAAAAAGCAAATATGTTTTGTGAGTAATTTTTATTTGTCGTAGACAAGCCATAGAAATTATGGCACCCACAAATTAATCTCTTATCTGTATACTAATTAATTACTATAAATATGTAACTTTGTTAGTTTGTGAGTTTGGATGTTGGGGATAATCTCCGAAACTACTGGTCCGATCCTAAATAACCTTTCACTAATAGTAAGCTACATCATTGCTGGGTGCTATAAGGCTATGTTTCTTCGAGGTGCCGCGGGCGGAGACGCGAGCAGAAGCTAGTACTTAATAACTTTGAAGTAATTATAACTACAGAATTAATTAGAATAAAATAAAAAAAATTAACAATGTTGTAAATTTTTTGATGTTTTTTTTTATTACAGAAACATGTTCAAATTCAATTCAGTACATATACAAATAATGTCACTTAAAGTTGTTGCTAACCGACTTCAAAAAAGAAGGAGTTTCTCTATTAGATTGTATTTGTCTATTCACACATTTTCTTGATTGACACGCCACAACAAAGGTGTGGCGTAGTAAAGTTGGTTTACTACGTGAAACTCGACACTACCGCGGCGCCATTATTGCTGCTGGCGCGCGCGCAGCTTCCCTGCCCGAAATAACTGAAAATAGTCGTAACGACGCCACTTTAATGATCTCAGGATGTTTTTAAAAATAAGGGTTCGCAGAAAAGGAATTATTAGCTGCTTATTACTGTTAAATTATTCATTAAATCACAATATAAACTCAAGGTATAAGAATATGCTATGCCGGGAATTTTCTTCCCGTGCCGATTAGGGCATATGATTAACCCCAGAACACCCACGTAATCGGCTAAGTGCTATTATGCGGTATTAACTGTATTTGAGACGTCAACTAATGGCAACACTGATCGTGATGTAGTCTTGAGCCATCGTTGGAAGAGAATAGCTGTCGCACCGTATTAAATTCACTATTCTCTGCCCGTGGCTCCGCCTGCAGTGCCGCGATGAATGCCTAAAGCGCTCAGTAATCATGTAGGTTTCATTTTTTTTTAAATCGGGTCACTAAATCCGGAGATTGCCTCCTAAACAAACTCACAAAGTATAATTTATTTTTATAGATTGATAACTCTGTAGCGACCTCTTTAACAACGCCCCCCCCCCCACACACACAGCTGGCGCTGCATACGAAATTCAGATCAAATGACGATTCTACATACAATCCTGAAAAGCGCTGTGAGAGCTTTCGGAGAACGTATCATAACTAAAGTGTTACTATAATTAATAGTGAAAAATGTTTTAACAGAGGGCTAACAGTAGGTTATAAAGACGATATTTCCAAATAAATAAATCAAATTGTTGCACATTTATAAATGATGATGTACTGCGAGCACAGCCAAACGCTACTGGTTCTCCTGCTTTAAAAAAAATCAAGCATCATTTACACAATTATGTTAAACATAAACGACTTACCGATCATCCAACTTACCGATCATCTGTACAAATATTTTATGATTAATTTAACACAAAACAATACATCGTACCTAGCTTTTTAATTTCAACAACCTTGTGTACCGAGAGAAACGTCCCTGTGTATAAAAACTAGCTAAAGTGACAATAAAATTGATATTTTCATATGATTCGAAATTAAAGTACCTATTTATGAATGAATTAAATTTAATACTTTCCATATAATTGTGATGCAGCGCCATCTCTTGACGAATAGCGAACACATTATAGTAGTAATCGATTTTGACAACAAGGCCATCTATTGACATTAGTTTTTAAAACATTAAAAACAACTTATACTCAAACCCGCTCTCGCAATAAGTACAAGAAATGGCCAATAGATGTCGTAAAACGGAAGCGTGAAAGACCATCGCGTTTATTTGCGTCAATCTAACGTGAACTTGGGGCCGTACGAAAATAGTTCACTAGTTTGACATACGGTGGAAACATGTAGTTTTTATTTTGAATACCGTCTCGCGAATTTTATTTAATGTTTAATATTCCCGTGGTATACTAGATGACTGTAGAAATGGAGGCAGGGTAAATATCCAATGAGGCTTTGTGCATGTTTGCTATTATATTTCATAAAGGCGTTGTGCCCGCGAATGTTTTGATTTGTCATAACCTCTCTGCGTTTTTTTTACACTGATTTAATGGGGTTCCGTTTTATATTTAGAGTCAACAAGTTTTCGCTTTAGATATAAAATATGCAATATCGCCTACGACTGGAATTACTTGTCTATTTATATTTACTTAAATATTTTACTGTTGACTGAGTTTATTTATTCGCTTCGTCTGTCTTGGTTGAAAATGCGAATTATTGGTTGGTAGCGCACATCATCTATTACTCTATATGTATGACCTTATGGGTCCCATAAAGATGTGGTCTGGTAGATATAATTCAATCCCAATACCGGCGTTATTGCTGGCTACCTTCCGACCACTATAACCTGGGCTCTATTCTCTTTAACTGATCAATTATTTCATTAGTCTTAATATACATAAAATGTGGCTCAATGTTTATACTGTCATGTATTATAAAACTGGACAACAATGTCCTTTTTTTATGGGACTAGGCCCGCCACACGCTCCCACTGCTACTCCTGTAAGCCAGGATCTACAGCAATGTACCTGTAAATTAACCCTCAAATATATAGACGACTAGCTGTTGCCCGCGACTTCGTCCGCGTGGTATTTAACAACGTCTCAACCGTTGGCAACAGCCTGCTCGCGTTCTGATCCCGCGGGACGCATTGCAGATTGTTGCTATCAAACTTTAAGCAGGCGCAGCGCTGCAACATTGGTTTTAATTTTTTTTCGAGAGATCCAATTTTTTTTTCTAAAATAAAAGTAGCCTAAGTTACTCCTTGTTACATCAGCTATCTGCTAGTGAAATTCCCGTCAAAATCGGTCCAGCCATTTCAGAGATTACCCGGAACAAACAGACAGACAGACAGACAGACAGACAGACAGACAGACGGACAGACAGACAGACGGACAGACAGACAGACAAAAATTGTAAAAAATGTTGTTTCGGTATAGGTAACGTGTATACATCCAAATGCACTTAGTAAAAAGCGGTTATTTTAATATTACAAACAGACACTCCAATTTTATTTATATGTATAGATATAGATGTATATCTTAACCAAGCGTCATATAGTACGGCGCACAAGAGTTTTGCTTTGCGCATTATTATATGACGTTTCATAAATTTATAATTGTCTATAAATTCAGGGGATAGAGTTCCATTATTTTAGGTCGAAACTTTCAGGTGTTCGTTTCTTTGTTAATGAGTTTTAAACACAAGGCCGCAAATACGTTTAATGGGTCGTAAACAGAAGTGTCTTATTTTAAACGCGACAAAAATAACTTCCTAATTACATCTTGTAACATATGGGAGTTTCATGTGGTTTAATAACAACATAGGTTACCTATTCTATTATGAATTACTTAATAGAGATGGAAAGCATCATTTGGTAAAATGCATGTTCGAGAATCCTTAGTACTATCGTATAAGTATGAATCCTGGGTCCAACACCAAGTCACCAACCAGGAAAGTCCAAGTCTGGCCTAATATAACTCCTATTATTTCCTTTAGACAAAAGCATTTAAATGTCTAGGAAATGGATTTTTAAACACTGTAATATACACCAGCTTCAATCAGTCAGTTCTGAAGGATGCTGGTTTCTAGGAAGAGAAAATTGGTCCATATTCTCAGTTCGGATATATAAATTGTCTCAGCAAAATATATCTCTAGTACTCGGTTCAATACACTACACGTAAAGAAACCTGACGGGAACTAGCTTAAATTTGGCAAAAACGTAGTTGACTAGACTCTATAGCGACCACTTCAACCTCGCTACAAGATACACAGATGGCGCTGACGATACTCCATACAAGTCTGAAACGCACTATGAGAGTTTTCGTAGATCGTAACACATATTACCAGGCCCCGACAATAACTGGTGGGCCACAGCGGCCAGCACCGCCAGGTTCAAGGTTTTTCTGCTAAAACTCTTAACATATGTTTATCATCATTACAGAGGCGACTCCGGTAGGCTGGGTGAGCAGAAAGATCCGCAGTGGTACATCGACTCGGCGTACGCCTCCTCACTCAAGGTCTCACTACGTTTACCAACCAGGCAGTTCCTTGAAGGTACTATGATTCTATGTTTAATGTCAGTACCTGAATTGAAAGTCACCCTTGACTGGCCAATGTGCACACGATTATAAGCACAAGTAAATAGTAATACGATTAGATTCCCTTTGGCCTATCCATCACGATTGTAAGGGAAGCAAATGAGGTATAAAAATCGAATAATTGGTGTTTCATATTAAGCGAAATATCCTCTGCATAATTAGCCAGCAATAAATGTGATATAAGTATCAGCGCTGGTTTGAAATAACATTACAACCCCGTTTCAGACTTTTACCACCCGTGGTTTCGTCAGAGCGTTATCAGCAGATTAATTATGGGTATGACAGTTTCTCTCAAGCATTCATAAAATGCAAAAATCAGTCATTAGTACATAATTTACAAACCATTTTGATCGTTACTTCCATGTTCCTTGTGTCCACTTACTCTACGTTGGTTTAGTTTGGTTTTAGTGTATGTCCTCTGTCCTGCCATTTTGTTATTATATATTTTGTCCTTTTCTAGCCTTTTGTTGCGTCCTTGGATGGGTTTTTATGTATTGTCCACACAATGTGCCGTATTTTTTTTATTCTTAGAATACGCATATTTTTTTTTTATTATTGCGCCATCTCTTAGTTGTTGCTTGTACTAAATGAGGAGTTCGTTATCTGTTTGATTATGAGCAAGTATCACAACCTAGTGGTTCAAAAAGAACTCGCAAGAGGGCGATATAATAACTATTATTAGTAAAAATATGCTATTATTTTTTCACTTCCAAATTATGAACTTACCTACCTTTTGAGTTCTAGAAAAGCCACGGAATAATTTTCTTTAATTTGATTACCAATAACTATCTTTTCACCCGACTGCGCCAGAAAGAGCGTAATGTTTTTTATCGTTTGTTATTCTAGTTTTATGTTTTAATTTTTGTAACCATAAATGACTAAAAGGCGCGTCTGCCGTTCGGCACAAATATTTTAATATTTATTAATTAATAAGTACCTACTACGTAAGGGCTTGAACAGAATGTTAAGTAAGTATTTGTAACTTTAATAAATATTAATTATTGTATATTTTTTACAAAAGTTCGATTATACCAACCAAATATTCGGCCGAATGCCGAACATATAAAATCTTGCCGAATATTCCGAATACCGAATATTCGGCGCATCCCTACAATAAAATTCCACTCAATATTTCAGGACGCCCTTAAAACACTAACATTGAATTTTTTATACTTATAAATCTCAAAGACCCTTCAAAATAAAAATAATTCCGAGGAACGAACAAAATTTGAACATTAGCGCGAAATTTATGTTTGATACATCTATTTATTAAGTGTTTGTGACGCAAAAAATATATTTTATGGTAACAGGTGTCCGGGAATGTTTTATACATTATATACAGCGATATATTTCTTGATATATATTTTATATTAAAACAACTCTGTGTGTAGGATAGGTACTTATTGCAAATTGGTAGGCGTTTAAATAAAATATAAAAATGTTTTTTTTTTAATATCAAATTATAAAATGATAAATTGGTATTTACGGATATGATTTAGTAATACTCCTTTGCAAGATTATTTAATGTACCTAACGAAATAATGCATTTATGAATCATCAAAAGGGTCACAAAATGCTAAGCTAACATTACCAGTCGGGCTGAGATGATCTGAAAAATCAAAGATCATCAAAACCAGTGCGCCCGTTCTTCAGTTATAAAATGTGTAACGAACACGACTTTGTTTTATAGTTATGCATATATATGTATGTATGTTCATGTCGAAGTCGTTCAATGAGTCATAATTTCGCTGCAAATTGATAATTTTGATCTTTTACAAACATTACAGTTTTCAGAACGGACCGACTTGCTGCCAAATTCTAGTTGACGCGATCACTGAATATTATAATTATACGATTGTATGGGGTGCCAGTGTGAGTGGGGAGGAGGAGGAGAGTGACGTCAATCATACTTAAGTAACTATATGTGTTGTTACTTATATCTATATGCATTTATTAGCTAATGTTAATTTTAACTTACGGGACTACATTTTGCAGCCTTCAGTATATCAGTTTTCAGAAGGGAATTCCTAGCATATGTATAGTCATTTCATTTTTATTAATATAAAATAATAATAATTCCAGCCCTTTTTTATGTCCCACTGCTGGGCACGGGCCTCCCCTTAATGCGAGGGGGGATTTTTATTAAATATATATATATATATAATACACTGTTACAAGAACAATACGAATAACAATCATACTAAAATGTCAAACGAGAAATAGAAAACAATTTATAAGTAAATAAATAATTTAAAAAGAACTTAATTAAACAGAAATAAAGATCGAATCTCAAAATAATATCACGATAATGACCACGGTAAAATCAAAAAATATAATTTAACTTCATAAGGGCGAAGAATAAAAACAAATTTAATTTAATACTTAGCTTAATACCAAATTATTTTCTTACTTAATTTTCATATGTCACACATCCCCGCCAACAGTCGCGCCACACCCGGTGCATTGCATTCCGAATTGCAGGATTTTATTGGCATTGCTCTCAGCGAATGTGTAAATGCTATTAAGATGCAATTTTGTCATATTATTAATGTTATTTACTCATGCGACGAGCGTTTGGTGGGATTAGCTGCTGTGATCATGTTTGTAGAGTTTAACAATATTTGTAATAGGAGCGTGTCCGAGTTAATTTTAGAATGAGAGTCATGACTTTTCGGATGAATGACGCTTTTAAAAGATGATTATTGACTGAACTCATTGATATTTTATTTTACTTTTTAGTTATCTTTTGTTTCACTCTTAGGCTAGGTATCGCAATTTTGGAGGAGTGCGCTCGCGCGGACTACCGCTGGTGGGGTCACGGATGTGTGCGAAAGCGTTCCCGTGCCACCCCCCCCCCCCCCCCCCCACAAGGCGGGAGATAGACCAGCGTGGGGTTTTAGTCGATATGAGTTCGACATAACCTGCACGCTTGCCTTGGGGCTTGCAAGTACCGTGAGGATTTTCCCACGAAAAAAAATAGTTATCCCAATTTTCTGTTGTAACAATATAAAACTTGTACTCTTATACATTTTTCCGAAGTTCTGTGCTTACAATACAGTGAGTTTACTTAATCACACCACAAGTGATAATACTTGACTAATAAAAAATATACGATAAAATAAATATAATATATATACATATATATATTACGTTCGAACCTTATAAGTAGGTAGACAGAAGGGTTTTCCTAATTTGGAATTGTTCAGAAGTCTAGAACACCTTCTCGCGTCATTATCAATACGAATGCCGGATAACTTGGCGGGCTGCGCGCGCGCTTATTCCTGCAGCTGCCCGGAGCGTGGGCGCCGCCTGATGATTCATGTTGATCGGAATATGCATCTTCGTGTGGCCTTGCAAAGTATTTTCGATCTGCGGAAGGAGATGCAATAAGGATGAATGCATCACGATTTTTAAATCTGCTGATCAGAGTGATTCCAAATAGTTAAGTAGTCTACAAATATCATCCTTTTTTTAGATAATTGCCTCAACCACCTTTGGGTAGGTATTTTGCCAACGTCAAATGGATTTTGGTATGATACTATAATAGAAGTGCATTCAACGTGATTTTAAATAAAAAAAATATAATTTAGACCTAAAACTGCAATGTAACTTTAATCTCGCTACACTCGAGCGCGCTCGTCACTCGCACGAGTCGGGTATGGCGCGGAGCTTGGTGTTGTGATCGCGTGGGCTTACAATACATTGCGCGCTCAAAAATAACAAAATTTGTAACCCTTGGTTTACGACATAAATTATGTTTATATTTTTATTATAGGCGTTAAGCCTTTACCCAAATTTTTCGTACCTCCCCTCCCCCCGTACATTCCGGATTAATAAACACTGCGTATACGTTGTAGTAATTCTTTGGCAATGTTAGACAATCAAAGGATTAATTTCGGCTGCATCTGAAACTTAAGAATGCTTTTTCTATATTCCTAAAAAAATCTAAGAAAATAATCTTGCATTTTTTTGTGTTCATATTTTTTATAAAACAATCTGTTTAGTTCTTTCCAAGATGGATTTTACAATTCCAATTTCGAGCCATGCGGACGATCTAATTAACCCAAGGCCGAGTTTCTAGCATTGCTGAATGTACCACAAACCAGAAATACGGCTGGCGGACGTGTATTTTATAAGCTTATTTTTATATATTTAATATATGTTACGCCAAATTACGTGTTTTTATTGCTTACGAATGATATTTTAGCGTCGCGACGCGACATGTGGGTTGGTAACGGGAATAATTTGTACGCGTGTCATATTTAAAGTGTGGTTTACATAATATATATGTTGTTACTAGGCTGATTTGAGCCCCCTTATACGAGTAAAGTATCTATAGAGTTCTTGTATTACTCTAAACTAAGTCTACTGTAAACTAACGTTACTTAATTGTAAGGTCTTGTGTTCGTGATTCAAGCATCCTGTATGATAGTTTTGATGTCAATCAAAGGTCTTCTGGTAACAGTAAACCTTACTGATGTATATATAAAACAAAGTCGTGTTAGTTACACCATTTGTAACTCAAGAATAGTAGGGTAGATTTTTATGATCATAGATTTTTTTGAATTTGTGTCCGCCCCGAATAGCCGAATATCTAAATATAAATCATATAAATCATGGGAAAGAATAGCAAAAATAAGATAATTTATCGTCTCATACATTTGATTCTGAGGCGGTACGAAGTGCCGAATTACTTGACATTGTGCAAAATACCCGCTAAGTTGTGGGTGAGGCCATATTCATATGAATTTTATTTCATCGGATCTCATTTCGTTAAAGAAAGAAGAAGAAGAGTGGAGGAAGAGAGGCCCTTTGCCCGGCAGTAGAGCAATAGGTTTCTAATAATAATAATGAATCAGTGTTGCCCCTTATCGTCTTATATGACGGCCTTTTTAGGGGGCCCACCTAAAGAGCGGCGAGTCGCCACCTGCCAATAGTAATTGATTAAGAGCTGATTATGGCAGGTGTCCGCTACCCATTCCAATAGCCCTATCCCATGGCCATTCAAACCTCAATCCATAGTCCCCCGCCTGCTGAGGTCAATTCGCTGTTTATGCTATCATTTTCAGCAATTGAACCCAGCCGGTGGCTGACATAACATTAAAATTCTCCAAAAGGGCCTCTACGTGTTGGACCCATGTCCCCGCGGAATCCTTCCAAAGATCCGGGTATATCCCGAGTGGAGAGAAACATAATAATGTACTCTTGCTTTACAGTTTACAGATTCTGAGAATTATCGTTAACACGTTCAGATCAACACTAATGCTCTGTTAAAGTTAGCGGTTCCTTTGAACTGTGGAATTTTAACGTCGTATGTTGACGTCAGCGACGCCGTCTTTATCGAGGCTGGCGTGCGGTATTATTGTCTCTGTTTAGAGTGATTAGAGAACTTTGAGTTTGTTTATAATCTCTGAATGTTGATTGTAGGACCTAATGGATTTGTTGAAGACTCGTTTAAAAACGTCTGATTGAGTGATCAATTGGGATGCGAGAAGTCGGCTGGTGCCACTGTAATGTGAAGATTATTCTCTACTTGTACACAACGTATTTCTTTTGATAGCAACATTATAACATATTTATGTTTAGAGCTGGCAACTCTCTCTCTCTCTCTCTCTCTCTCTCTCTCTCTCTGCTCTTACGCTCATTACGCAGCTCAATAATTTGATTTAATTTAAATAATATTTTCATAAATTGTCTTATCTAAATAAAGTATTATTTATTTATGTTGTTAACGCTTCAACAGTACTGAACTTCTTTAATGACAAATATGATTACTATGGTTAGTTAGTAAATAAGTATACAGGTTGGTTCAGAAATGTTATACTAACATTTAAAGCTGCGCTTCTTTGGCGGATTTGTAATCATTACGTGAAGTCGGAATTAAGTTTTGATCTTAACAAAATGGCGAGTATGGTTTTTTGTGAGCTTTTTTTTTAGTTAGTATACCTTTTCTGAGTCACTCTGTATAACTGAGAACCGACAAGATTTAAATCGAGTGGTCTCCATGCTTTTGGAAATCTCCCAAATTATCTTCCAAGTCTAAATCGAGTAAACATCGATTAATATTCTGGTTTGACGTTATTTTGAGCGTGCGTTGCGCTGCGATAATTTACGGCGCGACTAAATTGGCCGAAGTGAGGATTTTGTGAGGAATGTTTAATGTGTTTTATGAGATTCGGTCAACACCCTGATGGAAGTCTCAGGATAACTTTCAACTGAAGTAAGATGACTGTTAGCAGTCGCGAAAATGAATATTCGCACATGGGAAACCGGCGAAAAACTTGACTACATAAAACATAAAAAATAATTTGATTTCATTTACAAAAGTAATTTGCAAATATATGGGAACCATGTCGATATTATATACTTGGAGTTAGTACTTTTTTGACCAGCTGCTAATGTCTGCGTAGCCTTTCCTACATTGTTCTCTACATACCCATAACAATGTACAGTTCAGAAATGAAAAGTGCTTTTTAAAAAGAGCAACCATGGAGTTTCTTGCCCGTCCTTCTCCATAGGAACGGCATTCCGAACGGGTGGTAATTTTGTAGCTTAGCATTTTTTTTTTTTTATTACATTATAGGCAAGTATTTGATCTCGATCTCACCTGATGGTAAGTGACGATGAGATCTACGATGGAGCATACTTGCCTAGGTAGGAAGGCGGCAGTAGATCGCGACGCTACATTCACTAGGCACATGCAGCGCAGCTGATCTGACCCGCCATCCATGAATGGCAACACCGAACATCATGCCGGAACACGGCTAGGCCGCTTGGCGACATGGCTTTGTTCAGTGGGTGGTGACTAGCCACGGCCGAAGCCTACCACCAGTGAAATGTTGTAAATATTTTGACGATTCATAAATACTGTATAAGTTCACATGTATAAAAAAGTATAATACCACCGGTTAATTAATTCGAGACGATTCAGAATAAATAAGTTAATAATAATACCAGCCCTTTTAATGTTCCACTGTTAGGCACTGGGCTCCAAGACAATTAACTTTATCCCGGGACTCGCCGAGGGTCAAAACTCGGTGTCATCATTGGACCCCACTGTAGATCCTGGCTTACAGGGGTAGCAGTGGTGGGAGTGTGTGGCGGGCCTAGTCCCATTTAAAAGGGAGGTTATCGCCCCAGTGTCCTTACTATCAAACAAACAAACAAACAAACTAGTTAACATTGTTATTCTTATACAAAATAATATCTGTGCAGTCAATGCGCACGCGTCACGAGCCAAACACATTGGAAATATTGCTTGTGTATGTTTGAGAAAATATTTTTGAACAAAAGTGATTTTACCAAGCTTATATGCGAGTCGTTTCGTGGATAAGAAATGTTCTTGCTGCGTGTGCGCAGATTGATGGAGTGATTATGTTTGAAATTTACGGACATCTTCAAGTGCTTTGAGATCTGCAGCTCCAGCCCAATATTATTGCGTGGCTTAAGGGTAATGTAAGCTTGCTTCGTCCCGCTCACACCAATAAATAAGAATGACAATGACGGCATGCTTTCCCAATGACGATACGATTATATTCGGAGTTCCTGCTGTGGACCCAGACCACGTTGTATTTTTACATAACGTCTTAGAATTTCGGGCTGTATTTTTAATGTCATTTAAATGGTGCTATCTGGCTGTTAACGAATCAATCTAAAACTTTGGAGTGTAGACACTTGTGTTGCCAGGTATCGTTTGGGGCTAGGCCAGACTACAAATATAAATATATCGCCAGAAGAACACATCAACAATACGGTGCCATACTAAGCAGCGCTTGTATTATGAGTACCATACAATGGACTGAGGGCGAACCCAGCATATAATACTTATATAGATATCAAACATCCTTTCAACGAAACATTCGTGCTCACCACAGAAAGTTTGTCCCTACCAGCATTCGAACCCGGACGCGTGGTACAGAAGCAGGGTCACTACCATCTGCGCTAATCAGGTCGTCGAAAATTATACGAGTATGGTAAAAAACATTTTTCAATGTCCAGACCACAGATATATTAGAGGAGATATGTTATGAAAGCGGTGGGCTTGCGCACAAAGTTAGCGTACATTTGGCTTACCTACAATTTTCGCGTTCAGTCCACTGCAACTGCACGTCGGTGCCGGTGCTCTAGTTTTTTTCAAAATGCCGGGTTGTTCCGTGTTTGTATGCAAAAATACCAGCAGCAAAGTGAACTACGCGAAAGATGGAATCTCATTTCACCAGCCAGTATTAAGTATTTTATTTATTCGTCTTTAAAATCATTAAAAACAACAAATCAAAAAATATTTAATGCCTTTATTATGTTTTTTTAGGTTTCATGTAGCACAACGACTTTTTTATTTTTGTACAAAATACATGGCTCTTTAAGTACCACCTATGTTCGCTACTGAGTGAATGTACGAGGCAATGTATAGATCGTCTAACGATACTTTGAATAAACTGGTGCGTCGCGTGGTACGGCCGCTGTATACGGCGACGACGCAGCACGCACCGAGGAGACTTCGTATTGGTTGGTTTTAGCGAGTGGTTGGGAACAAAACGGAGACAGCGAGTTCCCATACATTTTGAACCGCACGGCATATCTCTCGTGATCTGTGGTCCAGACCTTTTTTAGCGTCGTTCATTATACCGGACTCATAGAAAATACCAACTGTGGACCTTCTCCCGCGTTGTGGGGGCGTAGCGTTCTCGTGGGTTCTTGGTTCCCGTTCCCCACGGGAACGCTGGCGCATACAAACGTAATCTCTAGCGGTTCAGCCAGGTCAACTACTCAATGTGAATAAGCATATAATAGTTCTTACCATGGGCGTAAGAACAATGGGACAGAGGGGGTTTGCAGCCCCCTACCTAATGGAGTCATGTGAAAAATATGTTACCATTTTACTACTGAAATCCATAAATGATATGCCTCTATAGTATTTTGGGAAATGAGAGCAGTGACAAGTTGGGTAAAAGCGACATTTTCTTGGTGTCAGATTTTGATGAATAAACGATACGACTTTTCCCCAATCTGAAGCAAATCCTGGCTGCACCCATGGTTCCTCCAGCCGTCATTAGACTAGATAAAATGGAGGAGTATATAAAAACATAAATGACTTATGAAATTATGGCACACGAGCTTACCGTAGCTAATAAACCGTTCAAAATAATCTCCATTTGGCAAGGAATGGTTATGAGACAGAACGTTTCAAAATAACGGTGTGACTTTCAGGCGGCCATGTTGTATTATGACCCGACCTTTGGATGTGAGCTGATTCAGCTAAACTGCTATAATTATAGACTTTGTGAAAGAGATTCCATTTATTCCGCTTTATTCAAGAATCGTTTTGTAAATAAGCCACCATTTGAACGCATTATCAGTAGGCCAATCATATGATTTGGTTTTAATGCCCAGGTTTAATGCGCATTGCATTCGAATATTTTAGACGGCATAAAATAGCTATTATCCTGGCTGAATTATCATCATCGTCATCAACACAATCATTATCACCAGGAATACATATAATTTTATAACAATTATTAAAAAAATACTCGACACCTGCAAAATGGCTCTATTATGTAGCCGATTGCAAACCTGAAAAACAGAAAAAGAACCGCAATCCGAACGGCCGGTAGGATGCTTGAACTAATGTCTAAAACCCCCTTCGACTTGACATAGAGGTTTCCCGTTATAATAGTAATATAATAGGCTTGCCCTCTATGAATTGGGAACTTATACCTTCGATGAAATGTGGGTGCACTACAGTTTATCTCTTACAGCTCTTCGGGGACCATAGGTGGTATAGCGTATATTCTTTGGGCTTGTGCTTATGATTTGACTTTGATAACTATAAACTTATTAAACTCTTTATTGTACTGCGCCAATGAAATAAACATAACAATAATCAAAGACAACAGATAGATGTAACAGACAAATGGCGGTGTTACCACAAAAATGTGATCTCTTCCAGACAATGTATAAGGGAAAAGGAGAAGGATAAAATAAAAGATGGGTAAATAGTTAGCTTAGAAAAGGTACCCTTGGGTACTGATTAATATAAAATACACGCTTATATACATTACATACATTAGATATGTATATCTAAATATAATATACCACACATATATACATACATACTTAACAGAGAATGTGTATAACACTGAAGATGGGAGAATAATAGTAATTTTATTGTGACACGTAATAGTCATGGACATTAACTTTGAATCCGCTTAAAGATCTAGCCATTTATACTAGATTCTAGTCTAATATTAAGGTGTCTTATTTTGATGCACACTTACATTTAAGTGTAGAAATTGAATGAAATCTGGTATTTTCTTAAATACAGATTACATTCGTGTTGTTATATGTATATATGTACGTACATGGATAGCTTACTAAAATCGATATTGAATGACAAATTGATCCTCTCATTCTGTCGCGTGCAATCAAAAAGGACAGCAAACACGTTGGTTATACGTGAAAACAGTGCGATTATAATACGATGTGTGGCCGCAAAAATAATCTCGGAATATGTACATAATTAGTGTTTTAATATATATGTAATGTTATCGTGGCCGGTGGACAGGGGCGGGCGGGCTAGTCTCGCGGCGCGCGTACTACGGCACACAACATACTGGAGATTTTATCACATTCATTTTCAGTCTCCACTTTGTGAAGTGAAGTGTTTTCAGTGGTAATTTTAACGGTTCGTGTTAGAATGGCGACAGTATGGGATTTTTTTTAATTTTACTTGTATTATTTTTTTGATATAATATATTGTGTCGAAGTGTTAGTGCGAGCGTGCTACGAAAGTGCTACGCGCTTGCTACGCAGGCGTTTGGCGTTGAATGGAGCTTTGAAAAAGTTTTTTTTTTAAATATTCAAATGAATATAAAAAAATAATTAAATTGATATAATAATTAAATTCGACAAGCACTTACGAATATTAACATATTACTTGAATACATTTTTTAAAATTAAAAACAAAATAAGGATGGCTAATTTAATATAATAAATTATAACGACAATAATGAAAAAAAAACCCCTAATAAAACTTTAGTAAAATGTTTGCAAATATTATTTTCAGGATATGTAGAGAGTACATGGCATTGAGACATTAATCCTTGGCATAAAAAAACTTAACAAAACTTGTAATTCAACGAAAATAGGTATATAGCACTCTAAACGAAGTGTCATCTTTAAACATATTATTATAATATGAAAAACCTCACGATCTTCGACATTCCATGTCGACTCGGTTTATTTTCAGCGCCCATAACACTTGTGGTCATTTGATAGTACATAATTTAGAATTTATTAAACTTTTTTCATATCATTAGATGTTTGAGCCAAAAAATTTAAAAATATTATCCGAGTCAACCCTAGAAACGTGGTTGTGAAGCGTGTGCGAACGATTATGAGACTTCGGTATATACATTTAGATTTTAATGTACGTGATTATGACGCGGTTGAGCGGCGGTTACTGGTGTCGGGAAATTGATGGGTGACCGTTTTGACGTCAGTTTATGCCGTTCTTTTTGTCACGTGAGTAGTCATCATACTTAGTAATGGTAAGCAACTTTACCACCCCTTCGGAATGTTGTTCCTATGAACAAGAACGGGCGTGAAACTCCAGGGTTGCTCTTTTTAAAAAGATCCGTTACAGTTTTGAGCGATACATTGTTATAGGTATGTGAGAAGAAGAACGGGTAGGCAGACTTTAGCAGCTGGTCAAAAAAAGTACTAACTAAGTATATAATTACAAATCATAATATCGTAAAAATTTACTGTCCAACCGTAGCAACCAGTTAGAAATTGGCTCATCCGTTCTGGAGCTACGATTCCACAAACAGACATATTATAGTCAGACAGACATATTTTAATACAATTCCATGGTAAACGAATTTTTACCACATAGCTATGTAATCAAGGTATATAGTATGTTATAAATAGTTTTTAAACTGCTACATTTCTGTAGCAATGAGTGACAAAATGAATCAACCTCTGGCAACTAGAAGCCTAAGAGCAATTGGGTCATTACCTAATTAATATAAGTCCACACTCAACTACTATTAACTTTCATGCACGCCCCACACCTTCCGATCCTATCCCAATTATCGGATGATGTGTAGAGCAATCGGACGTCCTAAACACTAATCCTAAATATACATTTACCGATAATTAGGATCCGATAGGAAGGTGTGAAGCCTGTCTACGAACTAACCGTCATATTCATATAAGTTTTAATGGCATTGCCTTAAAATGTTAATGCCAAAACAATTTCTTTTAATAAAATGTATTTGCAATGCTATCGAATCATTTATTTTGTGTAGGCTTAGAGGGCACATAGAAATTACCAAGTTACACATTTACACACATATTTTTCTTTATCTCTACTGTGTCTCTACACTTGTATCGGAACGCGACCTTATTTAGAGGATCCGGCAAGAAACGGCGTTGGCTTTTTTTAACAGTATTTTACATGCTTGTCTTTTTTCAGTATTGTTAGTAGCTTAAAGCTTTTTTATTAATTTAAGGGTCATCATCATCAATATTTGTGACTATACAAGTCGATCGGCTTTTTTAATTTATGTAGTGCCATGTATACTATTAACTTATGATTGGGGCAAATTGTGTGCTGAGCACGTATATTTGTTTAATATCTATATAAGTATTATATACTGGCAGCACCTCTACTCCACTGTACGGTACCCATAACACAAGCTCTGCTTAGTTTGAAACAGTAAAGTTGCTGCGTTAGTCGGGCGAAGTTATTATAAAAAAAATGGGAGCAACTTTAATGTATATCCTATTCAATAAACAAATAATACCTAATTAAGATCCGGATTATCCAGTTAAGTATATGTGTAATCGGATTCAGAACCTCCTCTTATTTTTTTCCTTGACCGTACAGACGAGAAACATATATCGTCGTCGGATCACGTCGTGTCGCTTGCGCAAAGTCAACAAGTGATCAGTATACCTACGGCTTGACGTATCCCCCTCCCCTCCTCTCCTCTCCCCCTTCCTCTCCTCCCCCTCCTCCCCCTCCTCTCCTCTCCTCCTCTCTCCTATCACCCTTCCTCTCCTCCCCCTCCTCACCCCTATCAACCTTCCTCTCCTCCCCCTCCTCTCCCCCATAGCCCTTCCTCTCCCCCCTCCCCCCTCCTCTCCTCCTCCCTCCTCTTCTCCCCCTCCCCAAGTGTAGCTCCAGCTTATTCATGGCAACATTTAGCTTATATGGAACGGATATATAATTTGGTGGCCACATTCTTGGCCAACAGCTGCCGCGGGCCGCCAAATAATCACGGCCCTGATTATTTATGCTTGGTTCCCGCTGATGTATCTATATTGCAACATTACTACGACGTTTTTATAAATAAAGCCATGTATATAAGAGTGTATATTTCGCAAAAACTCTACGCTAGTACTAAATGCGCGGATTATCGTTACTGACTGCCCCACTGTCTTAAACAAAAAAAACAATTTACATTCACAAAGAAAACTATTTACGCGTTTGTTTTATACATCAACGTGATAAAAATATTTGACACTATTTTTGTGAGGTTAGGTTAAAAAAGGTTAAATGACTAAAATCATGGTTGATTTTAGTATACCTACCTACAGCGTGAAACTAACAAAACGTACACTGATTCCTTGATTGACACTAGGACGTCAAACACCTCAGTCCTCCCGTGACCATTGTCGCTGTAAAGCAGCCAAAACGTCGGCAACGTAAAAACATAAAATTAACGCGATAAAATCCGTAATATTAATTTTATTTTAATATACCTTTATAACTAAACTTTTGAGTATTATTTATATTAATTAAATTAATGTGTCAATGATATTTTAAGCTACAACTTTTGTCGCATTCTTGCCTCGGATATGACGCGTCACGGCAGCTGTGCCCCAAAATGTCTTGCAAAATGTGCGACACGAATCCGTCATAACACGAATATATCATGACAAAATATATACAATAATACATGCTGTGTTAAACATATATATCTTACAATAACAACACATGATTTGGTCTAAGGTTGTCGACTTCAAGTGGCGTCATAATATGCATAGATGAGCAATATATCAAATGAATTGTGTTAGTTTGTCACGGAGAAAGTTAATCAGTCAACATAATGTAAATATGGTTCTGAGTTTCGTAAAAAAATATATATAAAAATAAACGGCATATCGGATTTAATTACGTGAATCTTATACCAAAAGATTGGTTAATAAGACCACTTAACGATTTTTTTTGTGTGTTTGAACTTATATGTGAAAATCCGTCAAACAAGCAACGTACTTTATATATGTCTTATATACATCTGTGTATATGTATGTGTGCATCTTGGAAATTTGCTCCAGTTTCCAGAATTAAAATCGCTCTCAGCGACTGCCGCTTGCGAAAATTATACGGCGGATGTAATATTTGTATACAGGTTGATCATATAATGTATTTCATAGTTTAAAAAAAATATGTGTCATGATGACGAAAGCTTGAGTGCACTGGTTACTCCGGTCTCCAAGATCTATAATAAAAAAATGCTTAGTTTAGAACCATGCAGTTGGTGTGGCGATGTAATAATAATTTAATATAATATCGCCAGACGAACACACCTACTATACGGTCCCACACTAAGCAACGCTTGTATTGTGGGTACCGTACAATGGACTAAGGGCGAACTCAGTATATAATACTTATCTGGATATTAAACTCGGGCACAAACATTCATGTTCAACATACAAAGGTTTCCCTACCAGGGTTTAAACCCGGGACCCTCGGCGCAGAAGGCACGGTCACTAGCACTGAGCTAATCATATCGTCAATAATAATAATACCAGCCCTTTTTTTAAGTCCCACTGATGGGCACGGGCCTCCCCTCAATGCGATGGGGATTAGGCCATAGTCCACCACGTTAAATCCCAGAGGTGCGAGCCGGGATTTGAACCTGCAATCCTCGTTACCGAGGCAAGCGTTCTACCAACTTGGCTATCACTGCTATTCATATCGTCAAATTATATGATATTATTCTTTATCTAACGGCAAAATACTATTCAACATGCAATGTTATCACAACCTGTATGCGCTTTTAAATAAGTAACCCGCGGAAAGTCAGTCACGCCACTGGAAAGTTATCTGCCAGCATTTAGTGGGTGACAGAGAGATGAGACGAGATATATCTACCGCTAGCTATATAATTGTAGGTTTATATATATCAATATATTAGCCGGCATACGTTAGATTTATTTAACTGGCCTATATTTACAAACGGCATTAGCATCCAATGTTTATATAAATAAATATCGGCAGACGAACACACCAACTATACGGTCCCACACTAAGCAAAGCTTGTATTATGAGTACCGTACAATGGACTGTGGGCGAACCCAGTATATATAACTTATATAGATATTAAACATCCACGACTTGGGTACTAAAGTTCGTGCTCATCACACAAGGTTTGTCCCTGCCAGGATTTGAACCCGGGACCTTAGGCACAGAAAGCAGGGTCACTACCAACTGCGCTAATCAGGCCGTCAGAATATATAAATCTACAATCGGCCTGGAAGAGCTAGGATCGGGTTATGTATTGTCAGCTAT
The DNA here is from genome assembly GCA_905333125.1 of Pheosia tremula. NCBI lineage: Eukaryota > Metazoa > Arthropoda > Insecta > Lepidoptera > Notodontidae > Pheosia > Pheosia tremula. Next base: position 1,502,698 of record HG995420.1, read on the forward strand.
TTTCTTCTACTTAAAAAAAATCTTAACACGGACTAACTGACTACGCACAACCTAAACTGGTGGACTTAGAAGAATGTAATTTTGGATAGGAGTTCCTTGTAAAACGTAGGTGAGTACTAAAGAAGGCTTTTTGGAAACTTTTAGAAGTGGGTCAATTGGGGATCAATGTTTGTATAAAAATAAACTATTATAACTCCGAACTTTGTAAGAAGACTCTTTGTAATTAAGTAGGTTTCAGACGATTTTTTTAAAATGACCCCCACACGGTCGTAATGGGGTCCTAAAGTTTGTATGAGGTAAATGAATTAAATTTCACTCAATATAGAGTTAAAATGTAGTACAAATTATTCTTGATCATAAATGATAGGACCACTATTTTCCAGTTTTTTTTTTAAATCCGTTTCTTAGGGGGTTAAAAGGGGTTAATAGTTTGTGTCACAATGATTCGATGAAGACGAAGACGAGTAGCGTAGCGATCATGTTCCACTCGCGGTCTGAACAGGCTGCGGAATTTCGCAAATGTCAATGCAATTGCAAATAAGTTATGGTTCCCGAACCACAGTTCAGTAATTATTTCGAGCGCCCAATCTAGTACGATGTACATATTATATATATGACTTTATAAGAAAAAATCTGCAATATGAATGATGGCGATCCAGTGTAGTCTTTTCATTCAACGATCCAACCACGTTTTTCTCAATTTAAAATCCTTGGCCGCCGCACAGTCGTGTGCTTTCGCACATAACATTATCATGTAATTGCGGACGCGACAGACACAGTTAATTAACATATTAAACTAATGGTTACACGTTGAGTTAATTTGTTAAACCGACTTTGATGTGAATTAATTCGCGGGTTGCGAAAATATTTTATGTAATGACGAGCCATTAGTGTTAGTGCGAGATGCATCTTAGTAAAGGTGAACTGTACATATTACAAGAATAAGGACAGGTGCCTGCCAAGGGTGCAAGAGCCTGCCAAGGATGCTTGCCAAGGATGCAAGAGCCTGCCAAGGGTGCAAGAGCCTGCCAAGGATGCTTGCCAAGGATGCAAGAGCCTGCCAAGGGTGCTTACCAATGATGCAAGAGTCTGCCAAGGGTGCAAGAACCTGGCAAGGGTGCAAGCGCGTGCCAAGGGCGCTTGCTAAGGATGCAAAGGCCTGTCAAGGATGCAAGAGCCTGCCAAGGGTGCAAGACGCACATGTCGAGTATCGCACGGAGCGTTGTTATGATCGCGTGCTTTGTATTACACTGCGCACATAACCATCACAACATTTGTATTCCATAATTTTTGAAATAATTGACTTCGATAATATTATTTATTATAGGTGTAACCTTTACCCAACATTTTCGTTACCATGCCCATTACACACTGCATTATCATTTCATTGCAACATTTACATTTGTCTGTAATATACAGCTACGTGGTACAAATACCGTCTAAGATGTGTCTTAGTCACCGATGAATCACACCCAAGTATTCTACCCACATAACATAATCGTGGCGTGAAAATGATTGGTACAAAAATACCAATAAAAAATGTCATCACACTTGCAGCGATTTATTATGTTTCTTTTGCCAATATCTTTGCGTGAAATGTTCTCTACAGATATAATTCGACGCTCGCTTCTCCCTCGGCAACTCCAAGACTCAGGTACGGACATTCGTGCTTATCACACCGAAGGCCTGATTAGCGCAGTTGGTAGTGATCCTGCTTTCTGTACCGAGGGACCGTGGCTCGAGACCTTGTAAGGACAAACTTTGTGCGATGAGCACGAATGTGAATGAATCATGTTTGATATCATAAACTGAGTTCGCCCTCGGTACCCATAATACGAGCGTTGCTTAGTGCGGGACCGTATAGTTGGTGTGTTTGTCTCGCGATATTATTATGTTATTATTATTTTTATAACATATCAATTGTTATCATATTCAAATGCAACAAAAGAACATTTATAAACATTATAAAACTGTCGTGTTACCGTTAAAAATACATTGATAATGTTGTCACGGAGATGCATTTAGTTAATTTTAGAATTATTTTCTTGTTATTAGTATATTTGTTTACGCCGTCTCGTGCGACATTACTCGTCTGTAATGCCGCCAATGTTTTTAATAAATACTGCGATTATTGAGGTAATTATTCGTCCTCGGGTGTTTACATGAAAAATCTGGGTAACTATGTCGGTTTGTGTTTGTCGGAGTTCCTATGGTGATTATAATTACTTGTGTTGCATTTCGTTATTAATACCTATGGCCATCATTTAAGAAGTTTATTCTATTGAGAGGATCAAAATCAAAATACAAGGTGTAACAAAAAGAGTGTAAATGTTTTTAAGGATTGAACGAGTAGGTCATACCGATCGCGTTGTTGTATAAAATGGATACACGTAAATGAGTTTGGTTTTTGTAAGTAGTATTTCACCGCGCACTTAGCATGTGTACTATTCTAGAATTATTAAGTGGCTAGCATTAAGAACATCATCTAAAATCTTTACGGGCTCAAGAATAGTAGCAACTAATTACAAGGAGCTTTCTGGAATCATCCCACAAATATCTGGTAATATGTTTCGGGAAACAAATCTGTTTGCGACGGTAATTGGGGCACGGAAATGTGAAATATAGTTCTGTAAATAGATAGATATGTATGAGACCTGTTTAATAGACATTGACTTTAATGTTTCATGCCAATACGCTAAAATGAATGGCAACTTTCATACATGCTAGGATTTAGATTCGTTTGTTTGTGCAATAACTTTTATTTATTATGTTTTTAAACTCGGACGAACTTCATTCTATTCGAACGTCAAAAAAAAGAGGAGGTTCTCAATGCGACACGTATATTTTTTTTTTTTTTTTATGTTTGCCCACGCATAGCTTTTTGATGATTCTTTATTTAGAGTATTTGTATTTACCATTCCCTAAGACAACGTTTTCTGGTCAAAATCTGCGGATATAATTATCGCATGATCGAATGACTATGACATTTTTTATATTCTTATAAAACAAAACTTGTCAAAGTTTGATTCCTGTCTGTACAAATATAGGAAATAGTCTTTTCATAATTTGCCCTGATCTGGGTTTTACTAGGACATCGCCCTTAGTCCTTGGTACGGTACGGTACCTATAATACAAGTTGCTTATTTTAAGACTGTACAGTTGGTGTGTTCGTCTCACAATAATCAATTATTTTGGAGCGATTGAGCGATTCGATTATGGTCGTCGTTAATTTCGGTGTTAGAATGAGAAAAAAAACTCTTTAAAACCGAACATTTTCCGACACAACTCGACAGAGAATACCTGTCAACTGTCTTAAGAAATACTATCGTACAAGCTAAATATTGTTACGGACAGCGATAATCAATTCATTTCGTCGCTTATAATAAATCTTCATTTGTTTTCGAGGCTAATTTATGTGGGCCGCGTTGATTTACAACATGCGTAAACACTTTTCATCTTTTTAACATATTTGATCGCCAGGCCGAGTGACTACTTATCATATTCGGTAATTTTTTTCCCAAGATTTTTAGTTGTCTGCTCCACTCCGCCCTGCACCGCTCCGCTTTACTCAGTTTTACCCACAGATATATTAGAGGAGATATGTTATGAAAGCGGTGGGCTTGCGCTCACCTTTAGCCAAAATTACGCTAACATAGAGTTTTCGCCGTCAGTCGACTGCAACTGCACGTCGGTATCGGAGCTCTAACTTTTTTTTTAAATGCCGTGTTATTCCGTGGTTGTGTGCAAAAATACTAGCAGCAAAGTGAACTACGCGAAAGATGGAATCTCATTTCACCAGCCAGTATTAAGTATTTTATTTATTCGTCTTTAAAATCATTAAAAACAACAAATCAAAAAATATTTAATGCCTTTATTATGTTATTTTAGGTTTCATGTAGCACAACGACTTTTTTATTTTTGTACAAAATACATGGCTCTTTAAGTACCACCTATGTTCGCTACTGAGTGAATGTACGAGGCAATGTATAGATCGTCTAACGATACTTTGAATAAACTGGTGCGTCGCGTGGTACGGCCGCTGTATACGGCGACGACGCAGCACGCACCGAGGAGTCTTCGTATTGGTTGGTTTTAGCGAGTGGTTGGGAACAAAACGGAGACAGCGAGTTCCCATACATTTTGAACCGCACGGCATATCTCTCGTGATCTGTGGTTTTACCCTAGTCCGCCCTGTTCTGCAGCACGTGCCTCTGATCTAGCCGGCTCCATACCGCTCCTCTCCACCCCACTCCCCCTCACTCCACTCACGCCACACTGTTCCGCTCCGCTCCACTCCACTCCACTCCGCTTCACTCTGCCCCGCCTCGCGCTGCACCGCCCGCTCCGCTCCTTCCCGATGCCCTCTGCCCCACCCCGTGCCACCTCACTCCACTCTGCTCCGCTCCAAAGTATGTTTTATCAATTGAAAAAGATTCAAATTCTAGTTGGTATTTCACAGAATAGCACTACTGAAACCGATTCCATAACATTCCTAAGTTTATGTCGCTCCCGAAGAGATCTCAAAAGGCTATTTTTAATAACGGTCTGACGTCAGTTCGAAAACTTTCTAGGATAAAAAAGTTAGTGTGCATTTACGAAGAATGTATATTAGTAGTGATTACGAAATTCCGACTCTAGATGATTTCGTTTCCGAATTTGATTTCGAATGATTTAAAAATAATTCCGCTCCCTGTATCCTAAATGGTACACCGGTGAGAGCCGTGTCAATCGCCACTCGCGCTGAAATGACTTTTTAAATAACAAACTCGCATCGAACCGGTGACTCAGAACAACTCGATTAACATTCTTCAGGATAAATCATGAAGATATTTCATTTGAAGCTTGTTTTCATACGTTCGCGTAGGATTTTAAGCGTACACAATATGCAGTACTTCAAGCACAAACCTTTTAAGTACCGTTTTGGTGCGTGAGCGTCGTTCATCCCTCTCACGCCGTCGATTTTATAAATAAGCATGAGTGTGATAGTACGTTTTCTTGATGCCGTTTCGATTATATTGGGAGTTCCTGCTTAACCTAAAAGTCACTAGTGTTTTAGGGTTCCGTACTTCAACCCGAAAATGTATGATAGTTTTTTTTCTTTTTTTTTTCTATATTTTTAAGGTTTTCGTGATATTTAACATGAACGTGTTGGTGATGTGTCTACTGAATTGAAGAAGAACACTGGAGATATTATAAGCGGAACAACACTATTAAATAAATGTTAGAAAATATATAGCTCGTTCGAATAGAAAACTCTGACAATATATTTGCTATGATACATGAGGTATTTGCGATCTTTGAACGCGACTATTTAATATGAATAATGCTTTTTGTTTAACACGACACGGGAAGTTGTTCGGAATGTCATGAATCTTTAAAAATATCTGTCACTTTTGCTACATACGGATACAAAAGATTGTTTTTTTAATATAGCTATACTTAAACGATGCTACGTATGAACCTCGAAGGTCGAGCTGCACAAAACTAACGATGTTTTAGAGACAGCACCGAAGGATAAAGCTAGTCATTAAACATTATCAAAGGGAGATACGGATCAGTATAAGGCATAACACAGATTAACCTTTTTATGTAATAGCTGACAACACAGGCTAGCAAAAAAATCTCGATTGCTCAACATTTCAAAACGTCGACGTGTCGCTAGAAGAGTAATAATCATAATCTATCTATATATTTTAAAAAAAAGTCGTGTTGGTTACACCATTTATAACTCAAGAAAAGGTGGGCCGATTTGCATGTTCTTTGATTTTTTCTCCGCCCCCAATAGCAGAAAGAGTAATAAAACATGAAAAAAAATATCTCCCAAAAAATAATAATGAGGATATTGAATTAAAACTCCTCTTACGGATTTTATCGCGTTTATTCTACGTTTTTTACGTTCCCAACGATTCAGCTGCTTTACAGCTACCATGGTCATGGGAGGACTGAGAAGGATGACATCCTAGTGTCATAGTTTGAAATGTCCTTAAAATCCGTAAGAGTAGTTTAATTTCAATGTGCAGTATTCGCGTAATTATAAGAAATCAAAAATTAGGACAATTATTTTTCTCATACATTTGATTCGGAGGCGGAACGAAGTTCGCCGTGACAGCTAGTATAATTTTAAATCAAAGGTTGCATATAAATATTCCAAATTCAAAATATGTCAACCAAAAAAATATTGCAAAACAAAATTTATTTTTATCGCTAAACTAATATTATTCGTGTCAGCGGTCACAAACATTTGGCGTGCGTTGAGTGACAGGGAAATTATTAATAACATTAATTTATTGGATCGCTGCCTACGATAACCGATTAATGTTTATTTAAAATTATTAATGGGATGACATAAACAAAATAGGTTTTAGTAAGTAAATATTGTAAAACGTACACATGACGGGCTGTAATATAATGAAATACGTGATTTTGAAATAAAACTAATTTTAAGGATTTTATCGCGTACCAAAAACGCTGGTAAACATTTTGCTTGGCCATTGCCCCAAATATTAGGCTATTATTTCATAAAATATGTTACGTATATGGCATGGACGTCCTTCAGCCAAAATATCTCTCACGGGAAGTAAACAATCCATTAAATTATTCACACTTTTATTTTTAGTCTGTGTCTGTCAGTGCCTTTTATTTATAGCCTGATCGTGGCTCAATTAAGTGCAGAGTGATTACATTTTCAGCGATTTAAACCGTACGTCGAGTGCGAGTTTACACATAAGTTAGCTCCATACCTTGAAGAATAAATATTAATGTGTCTGAATTGTATAAATAACTAAATATTTTAGGCGCCTCTAAAGTTGTAAACTAACATTCTAATGGCCCATTTATTACGTTTATTTATTTTATACTTTTTAAATGGATGTGTCAATTGTATCCCGGTAAATGTTAATAATATGAATTCCCACAGGAGTATTAAAATTGTGATGGTAATAATGTTAGAGGTATACAATACTTTCTCAAGATTTTAAGCGCACTATTAAGGAGCTGATAGTTTTTGAATGGCTGAGTGAAAAGACTAACCAATAAATATTACAATAAAAAATTAATACGTCGTTCATTTATCAAACACTTTATTAATAATAGTCATAAAATATAATAATTATGTGATAATATATTATAAATATTCAAACCAGCCTTACACGAAAATTCATGTTCGGCTATTAAATAAATTATTTTATTGGATACAATTTATAAAAAAAATATTCTAGATAAATGGTTGTCGACGTCCGTTTGACGATGAAATTGTTATCAGAAGCAGGGGTAATAAATATGATGACGTAAAGCAGTTTTTTAAGAAACACTTCAAGGGTTGCCAACAATTTTTTATGATGCGTTTTGATGTCGAAATGAAATCAATATTGCTGTGGTGTTAATTTGGGTTCTCGAAGGTCGCTCGAATGCTGTGCTTCGGAAGGCTTTCGGAAGATGGCGGTCTCCTCTGGTGTCATTCGTATTATAACAGGGTGATCCAGAATCATTACGTGACGTCATAATTTCGAAATATCGATTTAATTTGTTTTTCTTTTATTATTTACATTGATGATTACAAATGCGCTAAAGAAGCACAGGTTCGAGGCTTAGTATATCCTTTATGAATTATTCTGTATATCGCAAGTGTAAATTACAGATTGAACTGTAATAGAAAATAACTATGGGTACTGTAGCAAACCTCGTTAACCTTACCACAATATCGTGTGGTGAGGTTGACGAGACGTACATTCAGAACAAATAAAGATACATTGAAATAAAACTATTTTTAAGCCCGTGACCATGGTTGCTGTAAAGCAGCCGAAACGTCGGGAACGTAAAAACGAAAAATAAACGCGATAAAATCCTTAAAAAATAGTTTTATTTCAATGTGTAGTATTCGCGTAAATATAAGAAATCAATAAATAAAGATACTCCAAACAATCCTGAAACGAGCCATAAGAGTTTTCGGAGCACGTAACATTTATATAAAATTCCGACAATAACCGTCGGTGCATAGCGGCCGCCACGCCAGGTATACCACCCGCTTGGCTGGAAGATTTTACCTTTTCCGCTATACTGGGATCGCCCCCAGTTCTTTGTACGGTTCAAGGTACCCATAGTACAAGCGTGACTTAATTTGGAACAGTACAGTTAGTGTTACCTCAGTACCACTCCTTTCATGAATGGATGGAGTTGCCTTAATCATTGACTAAGCGCAATGAATATGTGTAAATCTTCCCGTATTTAACTTTACTAGAGAGTGCCTCACAGTCAAGTTACTTTCGTTTCCATTACGCTGTTAGTTATAACTCACTGCGCAAACGCAACTGTCTCATCGCTCATCTCTTGTCGTCCGAAAAAAAAATACAAATTGAAATTTATACGAGACATATGTTTATTAAAAAATATGCAAGGCTGTCCTAACATTGTACGCAATGATAAATTAGGTACGGTACCAATGGGGCGGCGCGGACGCCACTTTTTGCCACATCAAAGCATTTCTCGCGTCCGGAAATACATTTTTATATGTTAAAATAACTTTGCTAAAACTGAAAATAGGTTAGATAGACATGGAAAAAAAAACAAATAGTTAATAGTTGTAAGCCAGAAATACAGGTTATAAGCTAATACAGATTTTCGAAACAGCGTTTTATTCATAAAAACTTGATTTGTACACATTTAAGCCTTTCGTAAGTATTAAAACTATACCTAAATAGTTAAACTACATTCATCAAAATAGACACTAATAATAAAGATTTATTTATAATAAACTTGATACGTTTAATCTGCTCAATTATCTATACTTCTATACTCTATACTAATATTATAAATGTGAAAGTTTGGATGGATGGATGGATGGATGGATGTTTGTTACTCTTTCACGCCCGAACGGCTGAACGGATCTGGATGAAATTTGGCACAGAGATAGATTATAGTCTGGAATAACACATAGGCTACTTTTTATCCCGGTAAAATGTATGGTTCCCGTGGGATAGATGTTTTAATTTTTCATACTTTTTATCGCGGGTAACACCGCCGGGCGTATCTAGTTAATATATAAATAATAAAAAAAATCTAACTTGTTTACTGTAACATTTATAGGAAGTACTTATTGATGTACTTTGTATTGAGCTCCATTCATCTTTCGTAAGGCCTCAATAAAAATAAAAAATAAATCACCAAAAACAAAAGAAAACTGTTGAGGCCTAACGCTAACACACCACTTCAACGCTCGACCGAAAAATTAAACTTTCAAGATCCAAGTAACACATTATCTGTTCATATAAATGGCGTTTGTGAGCGGCCTGTGGAACTCGCTCGTCGGTTGCAACGATAAGGAGGACAATTGGCAAGAAGTTGCCACATTTTACTTCGACAAAAGTCTCAAATACTTCTCAGTGTCTGAAGTTGATAGGGAAGAGGTTCCCATAGTGTTCGGAGAAGCCCACAACATCAGTTTCAATAAGACCGGTCTCGGATTGAATTATATACCGTTGAATTTTGTCACTATCTACTATATTGATACTCGGAAAGGTTTGTATTTTCGCATCTTCTTATGTAAATAGATTAACAAAGATAACCGTTGACAACAGCCTGCTCGCCCATTCTGAGCCCGCGGGACGCATTGCAGGTTGTTGCTATCAAACTTAATCAGGCGCTGCGCTGCAACATTAGTTTTAATTTTTTTTCGTGAGATCCTATTTTTTTTCTAAAATAAAAGTAGCCTAAGTTACTCCTTGTTACATCAGCTATCTGCCAGTGAAAGTCCCGTCAAAATCGGTCCAGCCATTTCAGAGATTAGCCGGAACAAACAGACAGACAGACAGACAGAAAGACAGACAGACGGACAGATAGACAGACAAAAATTTTAAAAAATGTTGTTTCGGTATAGGTAACGTGTATACATCCAAATGCACTTAGTAAAAAGCGGTTATTTTAATATTACAAACAGACACTCCAATTTTATTTATATGTATAGAGTATGGACTAGCTGAATCGACCAACGTGCTTTTTATATCAATTTTTCTGTTCATAAAAACCTTATACGGACTATTAAGATCATAAAAATATAGCTACATTGATCCAGCCGTTCTCAAGTGATGCGTTTACCAACGGACAGCATTTATTTTTTATTTATATATACGTATAGATTTTATATAAGGATCTCATTTTGAAATATGATTATCATTTGCTAAACACTGAAGGACAACATTGAGAGGGAATCTGCATATTTATGAGAACCCCTCGAAAGACAAATGAAGTCCGCCAACCCGCACTGGGCCAGCGTGGTGGACTATGGCCTAATCTCCCTCGCATTGATGGGAGGCCCGAGCCCAACAGTGGGACATTAAAAGGGCTGGTATTATTACTATTATATAGTTATCTCATTTCCAGATGCGCCTGCAATTTTTTTTAATCATCAACTTGATTCTTATGTCCATCATCTAACACACCCCAAATTTTTTTTTCAGCTGAAGTCAAAATGCCGAGCGGACATATCGATACCCCTGTAATTGAGGACAACAAAGATGGCACCGTCAGCATCAAGTACGAGCCCAGGGAGGAAGGTGTCCACGAGCTCCTCGTCAAGTACAATGGCGAGCACGTTCAGGGTGAGCTTAAAAGTGTGCTATATAATTTACAGTGTGATGGGACGAGCAAAACTCCGGTAGTGCTATCGCTAAGTCATTCAAACTTTTGCCCTGTAACAAGAGACGCGGGTAATAGTCTTGGCTCACACTACTGGAAATTCTATGTGTCATTTGCAAAAAAATACTTTTAATGATGATAATCATTTGGTAAACGGTGAAGGTAAACATCGTGAGGAAACCTACATGTCTAAGAAACAAACCAGTACGTCAAGTGCGAGATTATTCGTAAGCTAACCGTATATGTTATAGTCAACCGTATTTAGACATTTTGTATGGAGAATTGAAAGTTTTAAACACCGTTCGCTAGAGGCGCTTTTCAATTTTCCATACAAAATGTCTAAATACGGTAGACTATAAAGTATACAGTTAGCTTGCACTTGACGTGCAGTTCCTAACTCAGTAAAAAACTTATCTATATTAAACAGTGATTATTTAAAGTGAGTATCTCATGCTAATGCTATGTCTCCTCATTCTAGGATCCCCCTACAAGTTCCATGTAGACTCCATTTCGTCAGGGTATGTGACGGCATACGGGCCGGGTCTCACGACCGGCGTCAGCGGGGAGCCGAGCGAGTTCACTATCAGCACCAAGGGTGCTGGCTCTGGTGGACTGTCGATGGCTGTTGAAGGTCCTAGCAAAGCTGAGGTGAGCGAAGACAAAAGTCCTTGGCTCAAAGACTCCTGATTAATGGAACCCACTTTTTTTTTTACTTATGTTTTTACCTTTACATTACCATTAGGCCGTTAGATCTAAATAGCAGATGGTAGCTGTTCTAGCTCGCGTTTGTAGCTGTCGGGCACGGCAAATTGGCAGAGATTTTCTTCTTTCGCTTTGTTTAGGTAGGTTAATGTATATTTTATTGCCATGACTTAATGGATGCATATAATGCTGGAAAATACGTAGTAGATGGTAGCTGTTCTAGCTCGCGTTAGTAGCTGTCGGGTACGGCAAATTGCTAGAGATTTTCTTCTTTGGTTTTGTTTAGGTAGGTTAATGTATATTTTTATTGCCATGCATATTATGCTGGAGGGTGGTAGTTTAAATATTTTTATGACGTAGAATCTTAATCCTGAACATATATTTTCAGATCACATGCCATGACAACAAAGATGGTACCGTCTCGGTGTCATACCTGCCCACGGCGCCTGGAGAGTACAAGATCTCGGTCAGGTTCGGAGACAAACACATCAAGGGATCTCCGTTCATTTCTAAGGTAACCGGTTGCTAACGTACAGTCGCGAACTGAAAAGGTTCGTCACCTTAAAGGCGAATTTTGCTTGCAAATGCACACCATCCATGCGCATGATCAAGTCCTAATGGTTTTTATGGATGCTCTCCCCAGGTCACCGGAGAAGGTCGCAAGAGGAACCAGATCTCGGTCGGAAGTTGTAGCGAGGTGACTCTACCAGGAAAGGTCAATGACAATGACCTTCGCGCCCTCAATGCGTCCATCCAAGTAAGATTCACTTACCGACCTTATCTTGATGAACCTTGATCTTAACCAACTTTTTTTTTCAACTTTTTATACAACTTTTTATGGATTCCCACCCACTCGGGGAAACCGTGAGGGGTATGTGAGACTCCCGGCTAGAAGAGCCGTATACCCCCTAACAATCCAAGGTGGTACCTTCTCCTTCTCCTTTGGAGGGTCGCCACGGGATCGCGTCTCGTCGATCAGCCTGTGCTGAGTCGTCTGCACCATAGGGTAGACAGCCTGGCAACACACCAGCTGTCTCCCAGACCGCTGGAACTATTGAATGAGCGACAGGCCCCCCATCCCTACATCCCACTCCAGCTTGGGTGGAGGACGACCCATAGCCCACCACCCATTTCTATCGCACGAGTGCGCACGCACACAAAGTTGTTTGCTGTATGTACATTACACATTACACTCTTTACTAATTTAGTAATGAGGAAAGAGTGAAGCCGCACTCTGTCTCTGTCGCACACATGACGAGTTATGTGGCGTCAGTGTATTTCTAGTTTCTTCTCCTCAGATATTTCATCAACTCAAGTGTAAAATTTAAACTGAAAATCTTAAATATTATTCTTCTCCTTTCAGGCTCCCTCAGGCCTCGAGGAGCCCTGCTTCCTGAAGCGCCTTCCGTCAGGTAACATCGGCATCAGCTTCACGCCTCGCGAGGCAGGCCAGCACATCGTGTCCGTGAAGAAGATGGGTGTGCACATCCAGAACTCACCGTTCAACATTACCGTGTTGGCGCAGGAAGTCGGTGATGCGAAGAAAGTTAAGGTTAGGATTCAAAGAACCTTTAGGTTAATTCAAATTTATTTTATTATTTTCATTTATTGAATTAAAACTTACAATTACAGTTAAAGGAAAATAAAACAAAATCTTAAAAATAGTACGACAACAAACTATGTATCAAAAAGACCTTGTCCGCGTGGAATAGGGGCAAGAATGCTGGCTGTATTTCCTCGCTGTATTATCAAACTAATTTTATGAGCGAGGCAAGAGCCAGCCCTTCTGTCCCTGTGGAGGCAATCAAATAACGACATGTCGGACCTTAAAGATCAGTTAAGCAGAATAACAACCTTCAATGCAACGACTTATCATACCCCAGTGCTAGTTAAAATGAGTGGGGAGTATGTATGTTCCTCATTTGGGGGCATAAGGTAGGTCGACGACTCGGGCGTCGACAGAAGCCGGAATATGCAATTGGCGGAGGCCTGTGTCTGGTAGTGGGCATCTTCATGTGGATAAAAAAAATATATATTAACCATAAACTTATATATAAAACAAAATCGTGTTAGTTACCATTTATAACTCAAGATCGGGTGGGTCGTTCTGAGGTTAGATTTTTTGCATTTGTCTCCACCCGAATAGCAGAATTTTTCCCATGTTTTAACATGGGAAAAAAATCTCAAAAATATATATAGCTAGCTGCGCCCCGCGGTGCTACCCGCGATAAAGTGTACTTTTAACCGGGATAAAAAGTAGCCTATGTACTATTCCAGACTATAATCTATCTCTGTGCCAAATGTCATCCAGATCCGTTCCGCCGTACTGGCGTGATTGAGTAACAAAGATCTATCCATCCAAACTTCGACATTTATAATATTAGTGGGATATACATTTGATTCCGAGGCCGCACGAAGACCGTCGGGACAGCTAGTCACCAAGCTAGACCTATTATAAAATTGTGTACCCACTATTTTTATTTCTCATCATAAGGACATTGGACCTTTAACCATGATCCAATTGTTGTACATAATTAATAATAAGGCCAAGGTTATTACTATCCCCTAGTAGTTTTAGTGAGGAGTTGGAAATATCCATAGTCATTTGTTTTCGATAATGTTTTCCACCAGGTCTCGGGAACAGCTCTGAAGGAGGGCAAGACCCACAGCGAGAATACCTTCAGCGTGGACACCAGGAACGCTGGCTACGGTGGTCTATCTCTCTCCATTGAAGGTCAGGTCACATATAATTACGACTTTATTCCCAAAGTGGTAGGGAGAGGTGTCATATAACACCTACATTTTTTCAATGTTTCCTAATGGGATTGGATAAAACACGTTTTTCCTGAATGCAAAAAGGAAATCGGGCCTTAACCCATCATGTGGTTGACCTAGAATTTCTATCTACAACACGGGAATCGAACTCAGAATCTTATGATTCGCAAGCACGCAACAAAAACACTTACACGTACAAATATTAACAAAAAAGCCTTAAAAGTTCCGAGATTTTTTTATCAATATTAATTACGTTTACACTGATTAAGAAAATAATATACGAGTATATAGACTCAACATAGATAGCAACATTTTGAAGTACAAACTGGCAAGGTTGGGTATTTTATTTTGCCAGACGAACACACCTACTATACGGTCCCACACTAAGCAACGCTTGTATTATTGGTACCGTACAATGGACTGAGGGCGAACTCGGTATATAATACTTATATTGATACATCCATGACTCGGATACAAACATTCATGCTCATCACACAAAGTTTCTCCATACCAGGCTTCGAATATAGGACCCTCGGCACTGACAGCGGTTCACTAGTAACTGACCTAATCAGCTCGTAAAACAATGTCGGTGCTCATAATTTGAGGCATTTACTTCATATTTTAGCTTAGTCTGAGAGATTTGCTAAAGATTACTTGTCCACCCAGGTCCCAGCAAGGCTGAGATCCAGTGTGCCGACAGCAAGGATGGCGTGCTCGCTATCAGCTACAAGCCCACGGAGCCAGGATACTACATCGTCAACTTGAAGTTCGCTGATCACCATGTCGAAGGCTCGCCGTTCACCGTCAAGGTACCTTGGACTTTAGTTCAGTATGAAGCTGAGCATGGTACAGTAATATGCTACGCTAGGTATTCTGTTCTGTGATACCTAGGTCACGTGATTGGTGGACTACGTCATCGGCTGTAGGTATCAATGGACGATATTAATTATATTGAAGAGAACACTGATCGTGGCACTGCCTTAAGCCATCGTCAGAAGATAATTCTTGGCGTAGCATATTATTGTACCATGAACCTAAGGATCTTATTGGTGGTCCATACAAACTCTGTAAGTTGTGAATATTTATCTGCTCAATGTGAGAGGGCCCTTGGAGAATTAGATTATCATATGTCTATAGATCTGGGGTATCATATATTTCTATGAGAATGTAGTTCAGTAATTATGATTATGTCGGTGATTATGATTATGACTACATAAAATATGATCTTAGATCTATGTCATAGATGTTATATGATTATTTAATAATTGCCAAAGTATTAATATCTGGGAGGAAATCCCATACCTATTTCATCTATACGACAGTCACGTCCTCAAATCCAGTGTCACTTTCTTTTTCAAAAAATATAAGTTGTACAGACCCGACCAAATTCGTTTTATTATGTGTACAGACAGCGTATTTCTTACTGAGCCTTGAGTCTTTCAGGTGACCGGTGAGGGTAGCAACAGACAGAGAGAGAAGATCCAGAGGCAACGCGACCCCGCGCCGCTCACCGAGGTCGGCACCAACTGTAAACTCACGTTCAAAATGCCGGGTATGGGCCACACACTGTATTACTTCTAATAACTATTCAACAACAATATCTCCATCTATAAAACCTCAAACTCACCCACTAACACCGCATCAAGCACAATTATTCAACCAAGCAACGCCACAACCACTCACACAGCACCAGTCACAACGTTCCAACCAAATACACTATCTTCCTGGCTAGCACTTGGCTTAGGCCTGTGCTAGCATGATATACCGGCCATAGCCGAGAAATAGCAATGAAAAAATCAAAGTAATAATAATATCGCCAGACAATCTCACCCATAATACGGTCCCACACTAAGCAACGCTTGTATTATGCGTACCGTACAATGGACTGAGGGCGAACTCAGTATATAACACTTATATAGATACTAAACATCCATGACTCGGGTTCAAACATTCGTGCTCATCACACAAAGCTTGTCCCTACCAGGAATCGAACCCGAGACTCTCGGCGCAGAAAGCTGGGTCACTGCGCTAATCAGGTCGTTAATAATAATAATAAGTATCGCAAAAGGAAGATGCCAAGTGTACCGTCGCTTGTACTATAGCTACCGCACAATGGACAGAGAGCAATCCTTGTATTAAAGCTAATCATCCCCATGTCATGGCTTGGCTTAGCGATGATGTTTCTCAGATCATCATTACCATACCAACGTCTTTATAACCGTTGAGTATCCTGCCAGTACTCTCAGTTGGATCACGGTTCCAAATCGCTCATAGAGTAAGTGAATTCCTGGCCTACATGGTTCGATTTGATCCAGGTATCACCTCCTTTGACCTGGCCGCCACCGTCACCAGCCCAGGAGGTGTTTCTGAAGACGCAGAGATCCAGGAAGTTGAAGACGGCCTGTACTCCGTCCACTTCGTGCCCAAGGAGTTGGGAGTCCACACTGTATCTGTCAAGTATAGGGAGATTCATATTCCTGGTGAGTGAATGGTGATCTTGAAGGATCTATAGGATATTGGATACGACGTAGTCAGATAAGCAAACCTTGGTTTGTTCTTGCATGGAATTATATCACACCAGAGAGCGTATTACTGGTGGTAGGCTTCGGCCGTGGCTAGTCACCACCCACTGAACAAAGCCATGTCGCCAAGCGGCCTAGCCGTGTTCCGGCATGATGTTCGGTGCTGCCATTCATGGATGGCGGGTCAGATCAGCTGCGCTGCATGTGCCTAGTGAATGTAGTGTCTCGATCTACTGCCGCCTTCCTACCTAGGCAAGTATGCTCCATCGTAGATCTCATCATCACTTACCATCAAGTGAGATCGAAATCAAATACTTGCCTATAATGTAATAAAAAATAAAAAAAATAAGAAGTCATATTTCTAGGTAATTCGCTTACCGGCGTAAGGTTCGTATTTTTGGAAAAACATAGAAAATAAACCACACAAATTTTAGCAAAGTTTTCACTGTTTAGCTACCTATAGCCAAGCTCAAAATATAGGTTACTTATAATCACGCTATGACTATTGGAGGTCCACCAGTCTTGGGCAAAAGCCAAGTGGGTAAAAAACAAACAATATAAATGAATTTCTGCAAGCAAGGTTACAGAAGTTTGCACTGGTGATAAAGCTCAGCAAAGACCTGTTTAATAAATCCTGGCCACAATTAACTGAACATCTGTTCTTTCCAGGATCCCCCTTCCAGTTCACAGTCGGTCCTCTCCGAGACTCCGGGGCTCACTTAGTCAAGGCCGGAGGCCCAGGCCTCGAGCGCGGCGAGGCAGGCCCCTTCAACGAGTTCAATGTGTGGACCCGCGAGGCTGGAGCGGGCCAGCTCGCCATCTCCCTGGAAGGACCCAGCAAGGCTGAGATTGACTTCAAAGACAGGAAAGACGGGTCCTGTGATGTCTCTTACAAGGTCGAAGAACCTGGTGAGTGATTTTGACATATTTTTACTAAAGCCGGAATTACACGGGTAGAGTAAATGGCATAGTAGCACAGTAGAGACTGACTACGTTAGTAAATGTTGCAATGCAGATGACATTAAGTAAAGACTTTACTAAAATGTATAAGCGTGGAGTAGCTAGTACTGGGGCAATTTACTTAACTGTTATTGCACTCGACTGTACCGGCTACCCGCACTGGACCAGCGGCCAACCCACACTGGGCCAGCGTGGTGGACTATGGCCTAATCCCCCTCGCATTGAGGGGAGGCCCGTGCCCTGCAGTGGGACATTAAAAAGGGCTGGTATTGTTGCTTGTATTGTACCGGCTACTCGACTCATGTACACGGATAGTAGAGTGAAATTAGTTGAATAATATCTCTACGTGTGACATTCGTGACGTAACTTCTAGGAAACATAGATGGCTCTACTAACAAAATATTAATTTAGGTGTAGACAGTTATACTTAGTCTACCAGCTAACTCTACACGTGTAACCCCGACATTAAACATATTCAAGGAATTAGCCCACATCCAAATGGTAGTCTCTAAACTCATGGAATTGGTAGAAATCGGAAACGAAATATTTTTGGAAGGTTCTTGATACTTATCTGTTTACTGGTACGAGACGCTGAATTTCCTCCCTTTCGCTGTAGTACGAAGCATTGTATGTACCGGCCTTTGGTAAAAAAATAACGTTTAAAAAAAAGTGCATATGGGTCTTCGAAATTCAAACTAACTTTTTTTATTCCATCACCAAAGTAGGCATTTTGAAAGTGTTATCCCCACAGAGTACCTCCCCGCTGGCCACAACCACTGCGCTATACAAAAACATCTGAAATGCACTTCATAAATAATTCTTGTTGTCCTTATTCCAATTGTCGACCACGCCCACTCTAAGCCGCCGGCCAATAGTAGCAGAGCGCGGCAAAATTTACTGCATACCATTTTGACAGTTCGATTTTTTAGAGTTCCGTGTCGTGGAGTGAAATCGGAAACTGTGAATAGTTTAGTTAAACTGCACTTGTTTAGTTTATGTTTATTCGTTTTATAATGGGTTGAGTTTAATTATATTAAATGTCCGTTACTGCATGGACGAGATATCTCAATACCTAGGTTTCCCGTATTGTACTGTACTGATATTTAAGTCTCATAAAGAAAAAGAACCCTAATGTCTGAGATACAGTATTTTCCTATGTCAGGTATAGACACACATTTTGATATACTCTTTATTAAGATACTACTAGACTTGTATATGAAAACTAGATCATTATAGTAATATTTATATATTGGTTAGAATGGTTGATTATTGACGAATATTTTCTACCTATATGTGGCAAACGCATAGGAATAAATACAATTTCCTACAATTAATTGTCGCAAGATGGTAAATAGACTCCGAATTCATATTTATTCATACCCATATACGAAGTTCTTATAAAAAGTATACGCCCAGATGAAAATCCTACGGAACATTAATAGCACACCTTTGGCACACACTTGACAGTTCTTTTTTCAAAAGTTGTGGTTGTTTTTTCTTTGTTTTTCTTGAACTGACCATAGAGGGATGAGCGTTTCTTTTTAAATTGCAATGGTTGTCGCATTTTGAACGGGCACTGATTATTCTGATATTAGGAATGAAGTTTTGCTAATGAAAGTTGTAATTAACATTGCGCATATAACGTATGTCAGATAAGCAGCGTTTACATACAAAAAAGCCGTAAGGTCCCTACGACTTTCTTCTTCTTCTTTTTTTTTTGCTACAAAATAGTGCCATTTTTGCCAGTGTCGAGTATTTTTGATAACTGTTATTGAGTTATGTACCCCTGATGATAATTATAATTTTGATGACGATGATGATGATGAAATTAATCCGGTAAGCTGTGGATACTTTACTGAAAATTTACCGGACATCTTGGGAGGACTTGAAAAGTCAAGTTATACAATTTTATTTCAATTTTCTTCATTCGTTTATGAACACACAATGGTTAATATCCCACTAATATTACACATTATTTATCAATGAAACTATTTTTTTGGAAAATAAAACAAAATTGACAACTTCACGGTTCAACTTCCCGCCAAAAATCCAATTTGGACAAATCTGTAAAATGGGTAAAAAAAACAACATTCTAACAAGGTGTTCTTGAAGATTTCTGAATTATTTTCAATAACCCTAATCTTGTTTCAAATACAAAAATTATTTATATTGATTGAGAATAACTTAAATATTTAAAAACAGGAAAATAAAAATAAAAACATAAAAATAGTATGACAACAAACGTATGTATCAAAAAGTCGCGTCGCACGAAAAACCTTGTCCGCGTGTATTTTAACTGGATTTTTAATGAAATAAATGACAGATTTAAATTCCGTCGGGAATTTGGAATAAATTGCAAATAATATTGTTCCCTACATTAACTGCACCGTGCGCCAAAACGCGAAACCGCACCGCCAAAAAACGACACACCAATCAAAGAATAACTGTCGCCTAACAAAACTTAAGTCATTATTATTTCGGAATTGTTCAAACATTTCTAATCGCGATACACTTATGAAGTATTCGCAAGACAAAAAGGCGCCGCGTTCTTTGTCGGCCGGAGTCGCGATTTTTTTGTCGTCCCAAACACAATAGCGATACGGGACAAATTCAGTTCGGAGCCGGCATTCCGGGCTTTCTGGTGTTTAGGAGTCATTTTAATTGACCGCCCGATGGATATAATCGTTGCGGAAAAAAGTTTTAAAACTGCCCAAAGGGGACAGGCGCGCTATGAAGGAATGTTACTTTTGATTCTTTTGAACTGGTTTTTGGCCGGCGTTTTGGAACCTCAGACCGGTGGGTTGGTGTTCGTTTTTCGAATTTCTAGAAAGTTGGCGACTGTTTTTTTTTCTTTGAGGGTGACGTAAGAGTTGAGTTAATTCCGATTGGAGCGCATGTTTTTTTTAAATTTAAATTTCGACTTACATATTCCAGTCCATGCTTTATTACGAATAATGTATGTATTGCTTCTACATGTACGTACGTTATGTTACGGCCACATCTGGTTTAACGTTTAGTGTTAATGCTAATGCGCCTTAATTAAGGCATGTATATGCCAAGCTAAATGCTTGCCTACACTAATGCTGTCCTGCTCTTATAGCTTAATATATAACGTCATTACTAATGACGTTAGTAAATGAACTGGTGGCCACATCTGCTTTGTGACATTATTAAGGCTCTAATTAGTGCACTCAGACACAGATATAGCTGTAGCAATAAACTACACAAAGATAGAGCTACACATCTGCCAACACAATAAAATCATAATTAACTGATAATGGAATTGTAACCTTTACGCAAAGTTTTTGTTATCTGTTCAAAAAAGTACTAACTCTAAGTATATAATAACAAGTTTCAATTATTATTATTAAAAAAAAAAAGTTAATGGCTACACGGTTCCCGTATTTACAAGTCACTTTTGTATTTGTACACATGCAGGCAAATATTAACAGTAAGTAATCTTTAAGTAATTAAACTTCAGTTATGCAAATGATAATATTAGCAAGCCAAATATTACGGGCTGTTAACCATTAAACAGAGATTATATGCAGCTGACGGCATTGCCGTTATAACTGTGACCAATTGTGGTCCATAATAATTACTTATGCCTCTCATATATAGCTCTTATAGAACTAAGAAGCTTTTTGGAAGTCTATGGAACAGTAATGTTTGGTTTAATTTAAAAAAAAATGTGTTTCCTTGATATATAATGTGTAATATTAGTGGTATATTAACCAATGTGTGATCATAATAGTGCACGAGTGATGGAAATTGAAAAAAAAAAATAACTTGACTTTTCAAGTTTCAAGTTCATAATATAACAAAAACCGGAAACCGTACTGGTGTACCAACCACAAAAAACTCACCTGCGAATCGGCAACATCTGAAAAAATGCAGTTTTTGAGCTCACAAAAACGGTTAATAAGAAAGGGGAAACGGGCCGGGCATCGAACCCCAGCGCGACATGTCAATACCGCCACTTTGCATAGCCTACATCATTATTTGGACCACTGGGTGGTCCGGTTGCACCGACCATTTAACTATAGTTAACCATTGATTGTGACTCATAAATGCTCGTATGCATTGCTTATAATCTGAATAAATCAATTTTCCATTTACTGGCCATTCGTCCAAACTGGTCTGTTAATAAAAAGTATTTGACAGAAAATTCAAATAACAGTTTGCACGGTCTGGGCAACTCAGAGCCTTATATTTGGCAGGCGATGCGAATAATATTATGGATTTTATTAACTTTATCAATGTCTAACAGTTTTTTTATTATTATTTCATGCTGCTAAAATAAGGAATGCAATTCATACGAAAGGTATGTAGTACATCATCATACATTTTATCAACCAATCGCTGTACTAGTCCAGCGTTATGTAAAGCTTGACAGCTGTCAATTTAACTAATATTTGATCTCAATTAAAGTGATTTTTGCTGTACTGTGCCACCCGTCCGCCAACTAATTTCGAAACAAAAGAACCCATTTCGAAAAACTACATGTATTTTTTATGCAATCAACAAAAACTTTTGAAATAAAAAGTAAAGTTGGCATGTAAATAAATGTGCCGATACTGTATGCCCACCGCGGAGACCGCTCATATGGAGAAAGATGGATAAGATAGCATCGAAAGTAATATATAATGGTTCTGTAGATAATATTTTTAATTTATAACGTGTTTTGTTTAAATATTAACGGCTGTACCACAAAAGAGATTTAAACGCGGTTTAATCACGAGGGTTAGCTAAACAATGTATAAATCTTAAACCTTGACTAATCATGGTTTTGTGGTAAAAAAATATGAAAACATGTTTAGCACGCGATTATATTATTATTAAGTACAAATATTTTTTTTATCATTAGCGCACCCGACGGGTACTCTAAGTGGAATGCTATTGTTAATATTCAAATTAGTGCTTCAACTGGAATGCCCTCTGCTTTTGAGTGTTTGTGTCCAAGCTACAATCACACACGAACATTTGTGAGTATAGCGGTGTCACAGGCATATAAAAGCTGTATAAGCTAGGCAGAGAGGGGAGTCTCATCTGTTACATTTTACGCTCGGAACCCTAAATGTAGAAATTCAAATTTAACTAACAGAGGGCCTGGGAAGAATTATTGGTTGCATCGTTAGTCTGTTATCCGGATTGAATGACAGCACTGTTCCTATATATTTTTTCACAACGATACCGTTTTTGTCCATTTTCGTCGGGTTTTTAGAGCACTGTGCAAATTTATTGGTGTATTTTGTCGGTATGTTTTATAAAAGAGATTAGATTTCGATTTGTTGAATTGACGTTTCCGGTTTTTTTCGGTCTGAAATACTGAGGTTTGTTTCGGTTTTAAGTTTAGAATTTGCTTGTATTGAGTATATAGAATCTTATTGATAAATCCTATTGTCCATTTGCTATATGAAATATATAAGAGCAATAATTTCTTAATTATGGATTTAATTAATGTATTGTTTATAATAATACCAGCCTTTTTTAATGTCCCACTGCTGGGCATGGATCTCCCCTCAATTCGAGGGGGATTAGACCATAGTCCACCACGCTGGCCCAGTGCGGGTTGGCGGACTTCACACATCTTTCGTGGGGTTCTTTTAGGCATGTAGATTTCCTCACGATGTTTTCCTTCACCGTTTAGCAAGTGATAATCGTGGTTGAAAATGAGATTCGCAAATGAAATCCAGAAATCCCAGAGGTGCGAGTTGGGGGGTTTGCACCTGGGATCCTCGTTACCGAGGCAAGCGTTCTACCAACTTGGCTATCACTGTATATTTTATTCTCGATTCTGTAAAGAGACTAGAAATAATATGTTATTGTCAATCAAAATCGTAGTATCTGGTTACACATTAAATATACTTACGTGAATCTTAACGTACTCGTACTTATTTATTATTTCACTGCCCAATTATTCTTTTAAAAAACTCATAAAAAAATAAACAAAACGTTATCCCCTGCTGCAGTTTACACTGGAAACCGAAATTTTTTAAAAAGTGCAGTGGAATGACGTCATTACTTTATATCCAATTGTCTCCCCAGGTGAGTACCGCATCGGGCTCAAGTTCAACGAGCAGCACATCCCGGACTCACCTTTCAAGGTGTACATATCCCCAGCGGTGGGCGACGCTCACCTCCTGGAAGTCGCTCAGTTCCCGGACTCGGCGCAAGTGGACAAGCCCAGCCAGTTCTATATCAGACTTAACGGGGCCAAGGGCAGTTTGGATGGCAGGGTAAGTTCTTGTTGTTCACCTTTTCTGATGGCCTGGTAAGATCAGTTGGTAGTGACCCTGCTCTCTGTGACGAGGGTACCGGGTTCAAATCCGCGTAGGGACAGACTTGGTGTGATGAACACGAATGTTTGTACCCAAGTCGTGGATGTTTAATATCTATATAAGAAATATATGGGTTTGCCCCCAGTCCATTGTACGGTAGCCTTAATACAAGCGTTGCTTAGTGTGAGACCGTATAGTTGGTGTGATCGTCTGGCGATATTTATTTATTTTCCTTACGTTAACGGTCAAAAACTAAGTCAAGCGTCAAAGTTATCAATCAAAAACCGATTGACATTCTCTATTCAAATCGAAAACCGTTACATCTCACAGAGTGCACATATTTTACGCAACGAATCGGACACGATACACAAGATAAGTATACCTACTTACTCAAATATTAAAGCTCACAATACGTCTAATAAACTGTACCAAGGGGTCAGTTTGATTTATCGTGTGAACATGACGGCGGAATCTGTGGCCGACTGTACATATCGGAAGAGATTTATGATCGATGGGCCCGACTGTACCCGGTATCAAACGTGCAGTTATTTTCGCGTTTGGGGGAGATCTTTTTTTTTGTCCAAGAATTTGGGCGTCTGTCCCACTGTGTGTTGAGGTATTTTTGTTTTATATAATAATAATTTTGTCCGATAAACACACCAATTGTACGGTCTCAAACTAAGCAATGCTTGTATATTAAGCGTACTGTACAGTGGGGGGGGGGGGGGGGAGGTGATCTCAGTTTATAATTACTTATCAAACGCCCATGGCACGGGTACAACCAAAGATATATGAGAGGGTACAACATTCGCGTTCATCACACAAATTTTGCCCCTACAGGATTTGAACCCGGGAGCAATCGGGTCTTCATACCCTGTCATTGGCTTCAAATTTTAACTAAACACTATCCAAGTAAAAATGGCGTTCATTTTTCCCAAGAAAACGTGATCAAAAAAAAAGTTCCCTGCACAGTGTGCTTTCCCCACATTCGTGGAACAAAAAAAATGTAATAAAACAGACTGACCACCGCACGTGACCGCCCCCTGGCGGCCGAATGGCGTTTCATATTTTATAACAACGTGTAACTCGATGAATATAATACCAACTTTGTGTTTCGCGATATAAAAATTAATACGGGGACGGGAAAATTTATCCTTCGCGGTTATTTTTATAAATAATTCTGGTTACGTGCTATCAACACTACACATTTACTAGTAGTACTAGTGGTAACTACTGTTAGCTCCTCTAACTAAATACAATTGATAGAACTAGGCGATACTTGGCGGAAATCACCAATGACCCTCGGCTTGTCAACTTTTCCAATTATAAACCAAACAAGTTTGATCGATAATTAAAGAAGCCAGCTACACCGAACTTCTCTTAGATGTTAGTCGAGAAACTATCTATCACGAGTGACGGAACCTCAAATAAAATGCAATTCCTCTAACTAAGCCTAAGCTATGGATCCCGGAACCCAAGTCTTTAGCCAGGAATTCACTTCGGGGCTTGGGGTGGGAACATCATATCAGGGGGTAGCCTCTGGACCAGAGACATTACTGAGAACCTATTAATGTATGAAATAGTAGATTGTTTAGGGCTTTTTGGGGAGATTTCAACTCCCAACCAAAGATTTATCACACTTATTTTTCCTCCACCATCTAGATGGTCTCACCGTCGGGCAAGACAGACGACTGCTTCATCCAGAACATCGATGGAGACCAGTACAGCATCAGGTTCATGCCCAGAGAGAATGGAGTACACAACATCAATGTCAAGTTCAACGGAGTGCACATACCCGCTTCACCGTTGAGGATCAAGGTTTGACTCCCAAGTTTTTCTAATTCAAGATTGGGTCAACATCTATGTGAAATCGTTTATTTCGTATAGGCCTACGGGGGCACTTACAAATTGGCATTACATTTTTGTTTTCTTAACTCAACAACCATATCGAAACGCGACCTCAACTAAGAAGATCCGGCGAGAAACTCAGCGGGCTTGTCGTTTTCTTAAATCCATTATTTTTACAAAAAAAAACGTAAGCTCCAGTGTGTTTCTATGCGATATGTTTAACCCAATAGATAGATAGAGAACCCATTGGTTCTCTCGTGAAAATCTCATCTAGATATAGAGCATTCTCTATATCTAGAATATTGATACCATCTTCTTAATGCGGCAGAGCACCTCGTGTGTTTTTTCAATAATTTATGTCCGTAACGACTTTTCTGCTGAAATGGTAAGGCGCATCGCCGTTCCTTATCTAAACAAATATAATTTATTCAGGTTGGTAAAGACGACGCTGACCCAGCGGCGGTCCACGCCCACGGTCCTGGATTGGGGCAAGTCAAAACTGGTGAGTATCTAGTATATCTCTTCATTCATAACCTCGGCATCCGTCTGGTGGTAATGTAACGTAACGTATCCATCAGACGTCCACTGCTGGACATAGGCCTCCACCAATTACTTCCACACATCACGGTCCTCCGCCACTCGCGTCCACCGGCTTCCTGCTACGCGTGTGGTATGATTGGTCCACCTTTTTGGTATAGCTAGCAGATAATATATCTCTTTCCATGTAATTGAATGCTAGTACTTCGAATGTAAACATTGATAGTATTTTGATTTGAATGAGCGTGCATTATGGCGGCACTACAAGTAACAGGGCATCCCCGTGGCCACACTGACACGTGGGATTTTGGGTGGGAAAACCCCCCAGAATGCATTTGCTAAACCCACGTTTTATACTTTAGCGAAAAAGGGAAGATCTTCCAGCCAAGCGGGTGGTATGCCTGGCGGGGCGGCCGCTATGCCCGGACGGTTATTGTCGGGATCTTGTATATATGTTACGTGCTCCGAAAACTCTTATAGCGCGATTCAGGATTGTATTGAGAATTGTCTATTTTTCTGAATGCGTCTGCAGCGCCATCTGTGTAGCTTGTTGTGCGGTTGAAATAGTCGCCACAATACATAGTTACCTTCTAAAATATTTTCAAATCTTTTCGGGTTATTGGTGTTGCCATCGAAGTGAATTCCTGGCTACAACTCTGAGTGTGACCACCACTAAGGAATTTATCATAAAAACTCTTCTGTTCAGGTGTGAAGACGGATCTCATCATCGACACGTGCAACGCGGGTACTGGTATCCTCGCCGTGACCATGGACGGACCTTCCAGGGTCGCTATGGACTGCACCGATGTTGACGAGGGTTATAAGGTATTTTTCCTAATCTATCTATAGAATTCAGTAACTTATTGCCTCCAACTAACTATGAACCGAAGAATATAATAATATTACAAACAAATGCACAACTATATGCAGGGCTGAATTATGCGATGTAGAAGTCCCTAGGCACTGCATGGCTTGAGGCCCCTAGGTAGGTAAGATCTAGGCAGGTAATATTTAAACCATTTTTTTAAATATTTTTCCGTATAAAAAGCAGAATCTTCCCAGATTTTAATAATTCTAATTGGACGATTTTATTAATATTTTTTAATATTAAGAAAGATACATTCAGTCAAAAAAGTATCGGGAATGGATGATTTGTTTAAGGTTCCTATTTCAATTTTTGTTTTTTGTTCTTGTTGTTAGATTGGCACAACTGTTTTCCATTTTGGCGCGGGGTTTGAGTTGCATCTGTTATTTAGATTAAATACAGTGCTGTTTTTAGTTATATCATATCTGTGTGTATTGCGAATTTCATAATGGACAAAAACATCGAACAAAGAGTTTGTCTTAAATTTTGCATCGCCAATGGAATTTCGTGTTCGGAGTCACTGAAAATGTTACAGAAGGCTTACGGTGAATCGACTTTATAAAAAACACGTGCTTATGAGTGGTACAAAGCGTTTAAAAGCGGTCGAGATGTGATGGAAGATTTTCCTCGCTCTGGTAGGCCATCAACGTCTGCAACTAAAGTTAACATCGCAAAAGTGAAGGAAATAGTGACTGAAAATCCTCATTCAAGTTTGAGAGAGATAGCCGCCGAACTTTCTGTGTCTCACGAGTCGATCCGTATCATTTTAAATAATCACTTGGGTATGAAACATGTTGCCGCTCGGCTAGTCCCAAAAGACCTGATTTTTCTCCAAAAACTCAATCGCATAAGAGTCGCTGAGGACATGCTAAAACGAGTCAATTCCGACCCAACATTCATGAAACGCATTGTTACTGGTGACGAGACGTGGGTTTACGAGTTTGACATGCAAACTAGTCAACAAGCTTCGGAGTGGCGCCTTCCAACTGAACCGAAACCGAAAAAACCACGCCAAAGTCGATCAAAAGTCAACGTCATGTTGACTGTTTTCTTTGACTATCGCGGTGTTGTGCACTCGGAATTCTTGCCGGAAGGTCAAACAGTAAATAAAGAATATTATTTGAGCGTTATGCGGCGTTTAAGATAGCAAATTCGACGAAAAAGGCCAGATTTGTGGAAAAAAAATTCTTGGATTTTGCACCACGATAATGCGCCTTCGCACAAGGCCATAATTGTGAACGAATTTTTGACCAAAAACTCAACAAATACCATCAAACAACCACCTTATTCACCAGATATGGCTCTAGCCGACTTCTTTCTTTGTGCTAAACTCAAATTACCACTTCGTGGCACCCGTTTTCATTCGGTAGAAGACATAAAGGAGAATTCGCGGCGAGAACTAAACTCAATTCCGGAAAAAGCGTTTAAAAAATGTTTTGATGATTGGATTATTCGTTGGCGTAAGTGTATCGTTTCTGAAGGAGCATACTTTGAAGGTGATAAAATAAAATTGGATGAATAACTAACATTTTGTGTATTATTGATCTATTCCCGGTACTTTCTTGACAGAGTAGTATCTTTAAACTTGGTTATTCAACGTTTGATCAAATGTTTGTAAAAGTAAACCGAAAGCTTTTGTAAAACGAAAAAGAAAGCATTAAATTAAAAATACTTAGACATATTTTCCTCACGGACCGCGGGACTCCTATATTGCCTATATGGATAATCCGGTACTACTGTACGGTTCCACACTAAGCCACGATTGTATTGTAAGTACCGTACAATAAACTGGGGGCGATACCAGTATACTGGACATCCCAACACACAACTTAATAGTATGGCCCGTAAATGGCCGTAACAACTCATTGGGCGCTAATGCCGTACTGCCGTGCCTACCCCTTTCGTGCATTGCAGGCGTGATGGTAGCTTATTTATTTTCTCTGTCTAGGTGCGATACACACCCCTGGCTCCTGGCTTCTACTACATGAGCATCAAGTACAACGGCGCTCACATCGTCGGCTCACCATTCAAGATTGAGGCAACAGGTCAGCTATATTCTTAAATTCCATCTTAAATCATCCAAGTATACGAATAATACTTTTCTACCCTTACCTTCAAATCAAATCCACTCCATTGTTATGTTATTGTAAATGAATGACAATTTCTATCAATTTGGGGGTTATAAGGCTAATGATGAGGAGTCGACCTACGGATCAAGATATATCTCGCATCTTAGTCTACAGCCTCCTTACAAAGCAAGTTAAGGTATGCCCTTAGGTGCGGTCAGCTAAGCGAAGAAGAGACGCAGGTTAAGTCAGTCAAAAAATAAAGTCCCCAGATTAATTAGCATATATTTCTTGTGGATATACTTGGTTTGTACAGCATCCCTTTTATATGGCCATTGTCGTCATCAGGTACAAACCTGGCGGAGATCGGTGCTCAGGAGACATCCTCGGTGACCGTGGAGACGGTGCAAAAGGTCGCCAAGGCGGATAAGAAGCAGGGCCCCGTGCTGCCCGCCTTCAAGTCGGATGCCACTAAGGTCACATCGAAGGGCATGGGATTGAAGAAAGCGTACCTCAATAAGCATAACCAGTTCACCGTACATGCGGGCGATGCTGGTAAGTATTGAAACACATTTATACAGGGCCCCAAGTCTGCTAACACAATCGATTCTTAATCGAACAGCCACCGCATAGTAACTGTCCCTTTTGACAGATATCCCATACATGTTCTGTCAAAAGTGACAGTTACTATGCGGTTGCTGTTCGATTATGAATCGATTGTGTTAGCAGACTTGGGGCCCGGGGTGTAAATGTCTTCGTACCTAAAACTGCTACCATAAATTGAACTTATCATCCTGAACCCCGAGAGTAGGTATTTTTCGTCGATCTTTCCATGAATTATTCGCATTTTTTCTATATGTTATAATTTATTTCAGTATGAAATCATAATAGATGTCTATATCAATTTGATTTTTAATAAAAAAAAACATACCTACTAATTTTGACCTTACACTGCAATGTATATTAAAACTCGATACGCTTGAGCGCGCTCATAAATCAGCCGTTTCACCCGCACGTCGGGTATCGTACGGGGCGTTGTGTTGTGATCGCATTGTTAACGATACATTGCGGGCACAAAAATAGAACTTCTCATATTTTTTGATTATATTTTATTATAGGCATTAAGTGTAATCTTTTCCAATGTTTTTCCCCTTACATCCTGTATAATAATCGTATAGGCTTATATCCCTAGAAGGGGATTTATGCATCGCTTGCTGAATATTCCAACAAATTTCTTTAACAGGTAATAATATTCTCTACGTTGGTATCTACGGTCCTAAGGGTCCCTGCGACGAGGTCCAGCTCAAACACAAGGGTAAGAACAACTACGAGTGCTGGTACGTCGTGAGGGATAGGGGGGACTACATCGTGATCGTAAAATGGGGCGATGAGCACATCCCCGGGTCGCCCTACAAGGTGGAGGTTTAAAAAAATACAACAGCAAAAATATACATATAGGTACGCTTTTAATTTATTTCGTAAGAGGTTTTTGGGGTCAAATTAACATCGTATTTTTTTGTCTTAATTGGGGAGAGATAATTTATTTTGTACAACATTTTTATCTCGTTTTGAAAAGCTGAGTCGATCAATTTTATTCATTTTTTTTTGTAGTGTATAAAATAAGTATTTCTAATATTAAATTTTTTTTTATAATGGCTTGAATGTGTGATGTATTATTGAATTGTGTTAAAATGTCCTACGTCATAAATGAAAAACTTCAGCTTCAGCGAGTGTAGAATGAAAATGTTAAGATGTTTATGGCTGAATCTTGTAAGATTAATAAAAAAAATGCGTGTTTTTTTTTTTGGATTTGAACACTTATTTATTTATCATTATGCAAATTAAATATTTAAGGGCTTTTTATTGGTTACATACATACTATTGTTAGTGCTAGATTTGAATTACCATTATGGTTTCTAAGCGTATTGGGATAGGGTATAGAATGCCTCATAAAGTATGAAAGTTTTATGTCAAAACAAGTTGCTAACTTGTGTTTGCAACAGAATTGTACCCTAACAAAGAGTTTTATAAAATCGTATGGTTTATATTATATAACGGTATACAAGGTGTAACAAAAATAGTGTAAAATATTTACACTTTATATACTTTCTTAGCAATGTAGCATCCCTAGTCAATTTAAATTATAATATCTAGTCATTACCTTCGTCAATTTCGTTGCTACTTCTG
This sequence comes from Pheosia tremula, assembly GCA_905333125.1. Taxonomy (NCBI): domain Eukaryota; kingdom Metazoa; phylum Arthropoda; class Insecta; order Lepidoptera; family Notodontidae; genus Pheosia; species Pheosia tremula. Next base: position 1,534,070 of record HG995420.1, read on the forward strand.
AAATAAATTAATATCCAAACGGCTTGCTTAAATTTTATAATCATCCTGGAATACTAGTTATAAGAACATACTTTGTTTGGTTTGATAGCGAAGGAGTTTCTTTTGAAAATGCTTCGCGAAAAGAAACCTTATCTACGACGGGCTTTGTGTTTTTGTTCTTGTTCTTTATAAATGAATTTTGTCAAGGCTACCGCAATATTTGCCAATGCTACAGTAATTAATTTGTACAGCGACAATTATCGATAATATGTCAAATGAAATGTCGATAGTGTCACGTGACTAATCTTTTTTTTCTGTTAACATATTTTACATTGTGTATGTCAATTTTATGGTTTCGTATAGATTAAGTGGAATATCAAATATTCCATTTTACAACAAATGTAGTTGCTAATTAGAGTATTTGATAGGCGTGTAAAGAGGCGTATCGTAAAAAAATTATATGTATTCCTATTTTAACTTTCAAACAGACTGATATTAACCAAGAAATATATTTTTACATTAATAATGTATCGATTTTTTTTATCATTTGACGTTCGATATATTCATTTCTCTATTTGTCAAGATTTTTTGGTATTTTGGCAAATAAAGATCTGGTTGTCGCTTGTACACATTTCTTGACACTTTTATATGATTCTCGTTTAGTAATTAGGGCGACTAAATGACAATACATATAATGTATTAACACTAAAATATTCCCTTTACATTTTAAGCTCAAAGGAGACACTTTTCACTGTCCAAAATTTGCGATTTTTTTGTAATTCTTTTAGTTTTTTATTTAATAAAAAAATGCCTCTACGTCTTTTTTCGCTAAAAGTCACTCAATGTTAGAGGTATTTTTTATAATTCGCATTTTTTTGGATTTAATTATTTAGTTCTTTTTCTTTTTGTAGCTTCCACGGATACCTACATTGTGAGTTGTGCCTCCTTATTTATCTCATTAAGTATAATTTACTTGCTTTTTAATTTTTGTATGGCTTGTGTATGGAATTTGCCTACGTAGGTAGAATGGTCCCGTATTTGTAAATACCTATATTAAGTATTTAATAATTATAATGTATTTTGCGACTGTTAACTAAATAAAGAGAAAGGTCTAAACTTTGTTTTATTTTTGATTTATTTTTTCCTAATTCAATGTGTATATGATTTGATTTAAAAGTATATATATATTCAATGATTTAAAAGTATAATAACTTGTACTATGTGCGTATATTAGCGCATTTGGTAGTGACCCTGCTTTCTGTGCTGAAGGTCCTGGGTTCGAATCCTGGTAGGAACATACTTTGTGTGATGAGCTCGACTGTTTGTACCCAAGGCATGACAGTTTAATATCTATATAAGTAATATATACTGGGTTAGCCCACAGCCCATTGTAGGGTATCCATAATACAAGCGTTGCTTAGTGTGGTACTGTATAGTTGGTGTGTTCGTCTGGCGATATTTATATTTATTTATAGGATATATTTTTATATCGATATTATGTTATGCCGTCCTGCACTAGTAGCGCAGCCGGCTGTGGCTACACAAAATGTGAGATAAGTCGATTTTGTCTCTTTCCCTCGTATGAATTACGGGACTCGGAGCGACATGGGTCTGTCTTGACCTGTCAGCCTGTATGGTACACCTTCAGCCCTGGGACCAATTCTGTCTTCTGTGTACCTACTTTTGTTTTACAATTTTTCCCCTCTAAGTTGAAGGTTGTATTAACCGACTTCAAAAAAAAGGAGGAGGTTCTCAAGTCGGTAGTATTTTTTTTTTAATATCGTTTCTAAACGCAATTGCGCGGGGACAAATAAAATACACAGGTTATAATTCTTGGCATAGTTGTAATTAATTTTTAATCGATTTTAAGTAACAAAAAAAATGATTTTCGTTCACTTTCATCTATTTAAAATCTTAAAACGAGAACGCTAGACAAAGCGAGAACTAACGTAAAACGAAAAAAAAAACATACAAAATTATCGTATTTAACCATAATAAGTTTACACTTAACTTTAAAAAAAATCAAATTACAATATCACATTTCTACTTACAATAGAGAGATATTGGCGATTTCTATAAATTCCCTTAACTCCAAAGAAATTTTCAAAAATGTTTGGATAATAAAAATCTTGGCTCATTGTCATGTTACAATTATTATACAACAGTGTTGCCACTTAACAACATATGTTCGGAAGAAATGTATTGCCGTTATTAACATTAAAAAGAAAAACACATTTTATACACAAGAAATAATAAAGATTTGGCTAACTTTGTGACAGACAGACGGCCAACGCCCCCCGCGGACCCTAACGAGATAAACCACAACCTAACGTTATACAACTAAAAGATCATTAGCAAATTAATTTAGAAGGAAAATAGACGATCCTCCAAAAATAGTCACTCTTCCCCATTCCATCTCCTATCACAATTTCTTTATTCAATTTTACCTACTAACTGCTGATTCGTTAAAAAATAATAAAAAAAACAAATCAACAACATTTGTGTTCGTATACTTGAAACTAGTCTTAAAAATCGATGTACGAAGGGCCTATTAAGTACTGAAAATAGGAATACTATACAATTCCAATGTCCGTTCCAACTCCCCGACCAGTTCTTAATGCTATATATTGAGCATAAGCACTTTTATACTAAACCAAAAAATAATAAAATCATCAATAAATTTCAAAGGATTTTTTTTTCTCAAAAAAAAACTGCAGGTATTATATTTACAAAATATTTACACAATGTGCGCTTTTCGTTATGCGATGTAAAAAGCGATTTGGCCACTCATAATTATTTATTTTACACGGAGTATCTTTTACTGTACATTAGAAAATATATTCGACCTGAATACATTTAAAAATAATTAACTTAATTTCTTGTTCGTTCTATCTAACGACGGGAAGAATATATTTTCTAAATTGTTGATAACAAAAAGGGCACTAAAATGATAGTAGTACGATAGATAAAGCTAAAAAAAAATACATAATATGACCTAAGTAGGAACTGGGTGCAGTGTGATGATATAAGAGATCTGTTATTATTGTATTCTTACACAGAATTGTTAGAATAATCGGACAACACAGATACGTTAAAAGTTAAGCGTATAGCAGCAACTCTGACATGGAACACGGATGAACTCGGACCACGGATCATTTTAAAAAGATCAACCATGGAGTTTCCTTACCGTTCTTCTCCATAGGAACTGCATTCCGAACGGGTGGTAAAGTTGTAGCTTAGCATTTTGTAACTATTTCGACGATTCATAAGTACTGTACTTAATTGTTTACATGAATGAAAAATATTCTTTTTTTGGCTTCATTTTAGCGTACGCCGTGTGTTGTCTGAATATTCGTATTAATATGTGTATTCTTAATGAATAAAAAAATATAAAAATGCAACTAAACTGTGAAGTGAACTGTGAATATGCAACTCCAAGATGCATTTAATTAACTTGTATTTCTAAGGAACTTTTTCACTCAAGTATTGTGGTTAGCGCAAATAAATGATGAACTCTCAGATGATATATTAAATGAACATTGAAGGATTATAGAATGTTTATACTGATGCACTAAAATGTGGACATAAATTAATAAAAAAATATATATTCTCATTACAAGTACGAATTTGGTTTTGGATTATGCATCTATAAAATATTATGCGTTTTAATGCAGCTAGCGAAATATTAGGCATAGTAAATTCATTCGGATATGATTATACCATGGTTGAACGCATTAATGATTAGTTTTCATCAGATCACTAACTTTAAAATTATTATTTTTCAAGTTGCTCCGATTGTTTGATCGACAATTGAAATAAATACAGCACAGTAATAAAATCTCAAAAAAGTTAAATTTCATATTTCTAATAATGATAAGTGTTCACAAATTGACAATCACTCAATCGAATCAACTGTTTAAGACTACATAAATAAAATTAAAAAAAACTAATCAAAAATCCGCCGATTTGAAAAAGAAATGGGTAAGTAATCCGAAATAACATTCATACCCAGTAAAATAATTCGTCATCTACCCACAAAAAATGTCGAGTACTCATACATCTTTAATAATATTCTCTAAAAACATGAAATTCGTTTCGCTAACGTTAAAACCGTTTTATTAATACCACCTTCTTTGAGAGCGAGATTCTAATTATTTATTTTTTTAATATTTCGTTTAATAATACAACTAGTAATACCATCATAAGTACTGTAGTTAGTGTACCTACGGCAATTTACTGCTTATCCTTGTGCGATAGTGCATGAGGGAGGATGTGTTCCGCAGGCAGCAGAGACGATGGCTGGTGCGCATAATTCCTTATCTGATGGAGAGATATCAGCTGGTTGGGGAAGGAATTCGGCTGCTGTTTAGCCTGCTGGAAGTGCAGGGGATCGTAGAGATACGGCCGAGTGGGCAAGGCGCTGTGATGCGACAATCCATTCAGATGAGGAGCCATGGAGTTGATGGGCGTGAAGGCTGAATTCGCAGCGGAGGACACTGGTGGTTGAATGCGATCGTCCTGGCTCTCGTGTTGAGCGAACAACGCACGCTGCTGCTGCAAATGCTGCTCATGATGCTCATCGCTCTCCCGTTGGTGATGGTATCCCCCTTCGTCGGACATGTGGGCCGCTGAGTCGGGACTGACCTTGGGCCAGTAAGGATGCTCAGCGAACGGCTGGGTCGGCGCGGCCGCTGCCAACGATCTGTTCAGCCCGCTCAGACCCAGAGCAGAGATTGGCGGCCGCTTATCAGCCCTCTCTGCGTGTTTGTTCATGTGCTTACTAAGATACGTCTCCTGCGTATAACTCTTGCCGCAGTACTGGCATATATGAGTCTTGAGGTGCTTGGATTCTTTGTGTTTCGGGATGTGTTCAAGCAGATCCTTCTCGTGGGTGAAGCATTTGTAACAGGAATTGCATTTGAACGGTTTGTCGGTCTGATGACAGCGGCTGTGGCTCTGGAGATTGGATAATTGGGAGAAGGCTTTGGTGCACCCGATCTGGGTGCAGCGGTAGGGCTTATCGCCGGTGTGGGTGCGAATATGCTGTTGGAGATGAGAGAGTTGGGTGAACTTTCTCTGGCAGATCTCGCAGCGGTAAGGTTTGATGCCCAAGTGGATGCGGGAGTGCTGGGCCAGGTACGAGGAGTTAGCGAAAGCCTTCGGACACTGCGTGCAGCGGTACGGCTTCGCTTCCCGGAGGTGTATTTGAGTGTGGAGCTGCAGGTCCGCTTTCGATCCGAAAACCTGGAAGGAGCAGAAAAATATTTATGAGTAAAATGAATAATAAGTTAAGTTTTATGGATAGATGTTGCTGGCTGGTGCGGCATTTGCAGCTATATCAGGTTTTTGGGTGTACACAGAGTGCGCTTCAGCCGGAGGGGCAGGGGCAACTAGCTCAAGGGGCGCCACATGGGGCATGACCTTTGCTTGGACCGTTGCCGGGGGCTAGTGGTCGGATTAAAGAATTGCGTGGCGACCGGTTGCAGAAACAGATTAAAGAATGAAAAAAAAATGGACGGAATTATGTTTATTGGTCATTGGAACCGGAATATTGAAACGCATTGCGAATACACGTGTTGTAGCTGGTTTTATTAAACTGGTATTGTTTTATCTATTCTGTACATATAATAAAAACCTAGCTGTTCGCTGCCAGAAGCTTCACATGGAAGATATATGAAAAAAATAATAATTGGAGGCCTTTATCAACGCAACCAAAAACAATTATTATATATTTTTTTCTGTTTGTTTGAACGCCCTAAGCTGAGAAATGTCTTAACCAATTAGGGCGCGGGTCACTAAAGTATTAGGTTAAGCTTCACTTAGAATTTACTGTTTGTTTTATATCAATCAGTTCATACATAAAAAGTTACATCAATTTAAAGGCGCAGACGAAGTCGCGGGCATCAACTAGTCAAAAAAAAATCTTAGTCGCCATCTTAACTGTACCGTACAGCTGTACAGATATAATTAATATTAATTAACAAACAGTGCATGACGTACAAAGATAACGCAGACACATCTCGTGGCATTGCAGATCGTGTACATAGTAATGTCCCAAAGGAAATATCTACAAAGAAATATAACCTTTAAAGCTTCACACGTATTGATTATTTTTAACAAGCATTTTAAGTGTTTTTTTTAATACGATTTAATATTTTAAAAAATGCAAGCAACGGAAGCGCAATCTATCGAAAGGTACAACAACTAGGTAGGCAGTTCCTTATTATAATAATCCTCTATGTGTTGGACCCATGTCCCCGCGCAAGCCTTCCAAAGATCAGTCAGACGATCACCCCGAATGTACTATGGTATCCACGACTCGGGTACAAACATTTAATGCAACTTTTTGACACAGCGCATTCGAACCCGGGGCCCTCGGCACGTAAAACAGGGGTCACTAACAATTGAATTATTCTGTACGGTAAGCAGGAACTTCTCATGTAATCGTAGCGTCATCGAGAAAGCATACTGTCACTGTCATACTTATTTATGAAATAAGTAGTGTGAGAGGGATAGAAGACGTTACGTTAACATAACGGTAGGTGAAAAGGATTGTGCTTGAGGTACAGGTCGTCAAAACAAAAGATCGATCTTCGATCTTCTCATGAGTTTCACGCATTTTTTATCAGTATCCAAATAGATTTTTGAAGAAAATTTATTATTTCAGATGATACCGTGGTTGTCATTATATTATAGTATTGTGACGTTATCAGACCACGTATGTCATCGACGATCCCATGATCATCATCAACCGTTGGAAGAACATCATCGGGAAGTGAACATCACCCTTGAACCACATCCGTAGCGGGCGGAACAAATTATTCTTATAGTATTTTTTTATTTACCCAAATCTTAATAAAGGCAGGATGCCGCCGTCACGGCGTTTTTCACGCACCATAATCATCCGACTTCCTACATCATCTGGGCACTCAGAATCTTTAAGGATCTCCGGGGATGCTGGTACGACGTGGGTGAGGAGTCACGTTTAATAATCGATCAGAATATTATTATCTAAACACAGTTTAAAGAACGAAGCTTACTGCATATTTAGTAGTTGTAACACCCCATAGTAACACACACAGTTTAGCAATATACATTTTCTATTTATTCCTAGTAAATCAATGATATATACAGACACAAATATGACTGCCGTTGATAAAAGTAATCTAGATGTTACTAAGATCGGACCAATGTATGGTACAGAATAAGTGTTTCGCATTCTGGGTCCATTAGCGTTTTTATGTGACGATATTAAAATAAAATCAGCAATAAACTATTAGCTGATAAATCTGTAAACGAACACCTGGCTCTAGCTACCTCACATCGCAAAACCGGTAATTTTGATTCAATACTAATTACACTTGTTACGTAACCCATATCATATATGTTAGGTACAGGATATGAGGTACAAGCACCCCAGCTCGGCATTGGGTCGGAAATAAAGAAGCATATAATCAAATACATTCTGACATCATCACATCAGCTATCAAGGTCTGGCGCGAAGCTATTCATCTTGACTGAATTTTTAAATAGGTATCAGAATACACGCGCCAACAAAAGCCAATCCATTATTGGTCGCCGCAACTCTTAGCACATTCTAAAGACAGTTTCGGTACACCATTGATACCTCTTTGTGATATCCCAAATTAGTTTCCAAGTTAAAAGTGACACGTCATCTTATAGATACGTTTTCATCTAACAATGAAACTGCGGGCCACGTTCCTTCGGGCGCTACGATCGATGCCCAATCAAATGATACTAATCTCTGAATCAATGCAAATAGAGTTGATGTTACATCATCGTCAGATGATGCTGCCGGTTGCTGTGCCCAACAATGAGCGTTAGGGAATGTATTCGATAAAGATGTTGGTGCGAGTGATTTTGAACTGAACTGTGGTGTATATAGAGATGGTTTTTGTGTTGTCGATAGCGAATTTGATTCTGTACGCTAGGTTTGTTCGGTAGCACGTTGCATGACTCGCCAGAAAGGTCGAGACACGAACGCGATTGGTCACAGATGAAACATAATTAAAGTTTGGGGCACTACTTAATGTTGTGAAGCCAGGAAATTCGAGGTGGTATCTGACTTTTAATGGGGCCTCGTGAAGGATCTGCCGCGAAGGAATCTGCGTTAAATTGGTGTAACGCTGAGATTTTCGGTCCAGTAGACCAGGTACGGGTTGAAGCAACGGGTGTTTAGGGAGTTTGATCGCAATAAGATCACAACAACGAGACCTTGTCGATAGAGGAACTAGGTCTATGGGCATCAAATCCAAGGTGTTTCAGATGTTCCTCATTATTTGCATTAATTCTAATTCAGTCTATTATTTTAGACTTCAAAGCTTCCGATGGTCATCACGATTCAACTCAAATCGTAAATCAACAAACATTCACGATCCAGACTTAAATCAAGACATAATATCATTACATTTACATCACGTAAGCATTCAATAACTATTAGGAAATTGGAATCTAGCAAAAAACCGTCGTATTGACAATTCGATTGCCACAAAACTGACAAATAGTTTGACATTCACGACACAATGCAATTGAGTGAGACAAAAAATTCAAATATCGCACCTCGAACAAAACAGACACAGATAGACAGAATGCAGGAGTGCACGGTAATGATTCTAGTATTGTATTTGTATAGCCAACCATCGTGGATGCTTACAGTTGATGTAGAACCTTTAACGATTATCATTTCAAATTTAATGTTACAAATGCACCAATAGCAGGTCCTAAAGAATTTCAAAGTTAAAGTGGCTGTGGGCAGGGCATAGCTCTCAGAACCGATAGCCGTTGTGGCATAAAGGTTCTAGAATGGCGACCACGAACAGGAAGACGTAGTGAAGGACGCCCCCCCCCCCCCCCCCCCACAAGGTGGACCGATGATATCACACGCGTAGCAGGAAGCCGGGGGATGCGAGTGGCGGATCACCGTGATGTGTGAAAGTCATTGGGGGAGGCCTATGTCCAGTAGTGGACGTCTTTCGGCTGATAGAATAGAATATAATAGGTCCTAAAGTGATGTTTTTTTGTACTTATGGCCCACACAATGGGAACATACAGAAAATAGCATAAAGCCTTACTGATCCATTATTGATGGCTGAATCGAAGACTCGATATGTTTACATAGTACATGTCATAATGCAAGTTTGAATTTAATAACCGAATCGGTAGACACAAGACATGTCGTAAGATTATGAATCGGGGGATAGTGAGACCCCATAAAAGCAAGTTTTAGAACCCTTCAAACATGATTTTCTGTCTATGATGATGTCGTCTCGACCCAAAGTAGTTCCAAATTAATAAGTATAATTTGGAACAAAACATCGTATGGGTGAAGTAACTAGAGGTGCTAAGTACACGGATATTACACGTGGACGAAAGTTTTTATCTGCCTTGAAACAAGAATGGCTAAAATAGACACTTGAAATTGTACATAATAAGATAAGGAATAAAATTGGATATTCTATGATGCACATACCAACTAGGTACCGGCAGTATATAAGCCAGTCCTCATGGTCAAGTCATACCGGTTGTATTTATAGCTGAACAACTTTGCACGCCAAATTTTCTAGGTAATAAAGCATAGTTCATGAATTTTGATGTCTTATACACCATTTATGATGATTTTATACCAGTTTTTGTGAGGATCCTGGCCAAGCATTTTGGAAACATACTTTTTGAAGTTGAACTTCTGTACCTAGCTAGAAATTATGTTATCTGAAGTTGTATCTTGTAACTAGGTAGTACGTTCGCGACTACGGTCGACTTTAATTTCTTTTACTATCCCGATAAAAAGTATCCCATATCCCCTGGGCTATTCACTATAACAAGTTTCATCCAAGTCCGTTCAGCAACGTTCTCGTGACATGCGAACATACTGACAGACAAATAATCCAAACTTACTACAATTGGTCTCAGTAGTATTAAGAAAAATACCGTTGCGATTATTTTTTGCGTGGAAAAGAAGAAAAATAAAAAAAAACAACTGAATTGAGAACCTCCTCTTTTTTGAAGTTGGTTACAAATAAAACGACTTTTAAGGCGTCGTTAACTACTCTCTTGTAGAGCTAAATAATGGAAGCTGGTCTCGCAAGAAGCCACCGTCTCATGATGAGTACTCGAAAACAATCAAGGATATGTTTACTACAACTCATTTCTAAGTATAGTGATTGATTGAGGTCTAAATACTGGTCCGTGTGGATGAGAAACGATAAATTCATCACACCATGTCGAATGTACATTAAAAACGTGTTTTGGTAACGTAATAGGAGTTGAATAAATGCAATAAAACTTTGATTCTCAAGAAAATATTCGTTTCTATTAACGTACGCATGATGGGTCTTTAAATAAAACTAGCTGTTACCGGCGACTTCGTCCGCGTGGTATTAAACAAAAAAGTTTTTCTAAAATAAAAGTAGCCTAAGTTACTCCTTGTTCCATCAGCTATCTGCCAGTGATAGTTCCGTCAAAATCGGTCCAGTCATTTCAGAGATTAGCCGAAACAAACAGACAGACCGAAAGACAAAAATTGTCAAATATGATGTTTTGGTATATATACCATTAGTGGCATTATAGTGCATTTGCATCCAAATGTACTAAGTAAAAAGCAGTTATTTTAATATTACAAACAGACACTCCAATTTTATGCAAATACGAATATTTATAGATGATTTTACTGTAGTTGAGTGTTTTAAGAACCCGGATCTTATTTTCACCACAGCGAAAGAAGTCAATCATATCTGTCAAACGATTAAATTCCCCATAAAACCACAGATTAGTTAACTTGACAGCTGTCAAAATTAGAAGGCAAGACAAGATTAGCCGTGTATGGTTGACGAAGGGGTGAAGGGATAAGGGTTGTTATTAAACACCGGTCATCTATTACGGTGACCCTTAGGAAAAATAACGTGGTAGAAGGGTAGAAAATATTTTCTTCTTTTTTTTTAGAATTTGTCTATGGTATAGGTTAAGGGGAGATAACAATCGGAGGCTTCATAAATATCGCTGGACCAGTTTTCAAACTAACATGTAAGGTCTGGATTTTTGGCGGGGAACGCGTATATTTAAATTATAGACCAGATCCAAGTGAAAAGATTAAAATTCATCATATGTTTTACATAAGTAACTATAGTTAAACGAATAGTAGGAATACACAATTCGTTTTGTAAATATGGTACAAGCTAGACATTTCTAATTAACAATAAATGAATGCTTCAATTTGTTTGTTACCCAAAAAACATACTAATTTTCTTAAAATCCCAACTTTCACAAATTTTCTTACGAGCAAAAAAGCTGTAGGGCGGCAAAAAGGGCAGGCCAGCCGGGGGCGGTTTTTGCCGCCCTAAAATTATTATTAATCGGGGGCATACATTCTGTCTGTTTATCTGTGGACATTAGACCCTGGCCGAGGGCGGGATTTTCTCTAATAAGGCATAGTTTTTGCTTGTCAAGATTAATTTCACGAAAGCTTTGCGGGTTCGCGAAACGGTGCTTTTTTATGTTTTCAAGAGAAAAGTCAATTAGTATTTTTGACAATTCAATTTGTCTTTTATTTTTTATGTTCGTTATGTTGCCATAACATTTGTGTAGATGGCGTTAGAGGTAGTTTTATTTGTTGTGCTACCATATTTATTACAAAATATGACTGAAAATAATTCAGTCTAATGAAACAAAGTTGCATATACTATCATTTTAAACATTTGAATATATTTTATAGAATGCGTGTACTATATAAACTAATTATCCACAAAAACATCAATAGTCTGAAGTGTCATCAAATAAACTTCTTCGTTGCAACAAAAAAACAAACATAAACAATTTAAACAGTGTTAAACATCTATCGCGGAAGCAATAAAGCGGCTTCTTAAAACAAGGAAAAGATTCAAAAACACTTCAATTACCGGCTTCCGAATCGATTACGGTTCAATAGAATCGATTGTTGTTCGATTTTCCGTTTATCTTTACGATTATAATTCGATTAAGATGTTTAACGATTCATGAAAGTAATTAATGCGATAATGAGTTGATTTGTTGGATTTTAATTGGTTAAATTTAGAATTATTATGCTACTAAATGCATATAATATATGAATGCTTTTTTTAATTTGAAATTATATAAATAATTGGGGTAGGCGTACCACTTACTGAAAGACCAAACTAATTTAAATTAATATAATTAAAATCTTGAAGGTACTTCCAGTAGTTAGATTGCTAAAACACTTATTTTTTTAGGTTAGCAATCGGCTACAAAATAGTGCATCTTTGCCAGTGTCGAGTATTTCGTCATATGTTTTATAAAATTTTAAGTACGCCTGATGATAATGACGACGTCTATGACCATGATGATGATGGAATGGATCCCATATCAGTAAAGATGAAACTTGAAAGATTACTGGACACCTTGGGAGAATTTGAAAAGTCAAGTTATACTATTTTATTTCAATTTTATTTACTCGTGCACGTTTATGAACGCACACGCTATTTATCAAAGATACACATTGTTTGGAAAATAAAACTAAATTGACAACATCGCCGTTCAACTTCCCGCCAAAAAGTCTTAAAAAAACACTAATGAGGATTTATTTACCAAAGACAATTTTAACTTTTTATTTTTTTTAATCATTTCAAATCCGCTGCTCCTGACCGTTTAATCCATATTTTTTAATCGACCGTGTTGTAACTTCAATAATTATCCTTCTCAGAAACACAATAGAAAATCAATCAATTAAGTACTTACTTATAACTGAGTATTTTTTTTTAATTAATAATATTATGTCAGTGAAAAATACAGTAAGCAGTGCTGATTATAAAAAAAAATCAAACGGTGTTTTTCACGGCGGCGACCCTCGGCTCGTGATTTTGGCGGCAAAAACACGGAACACCAATGTCAGTGTCGGCCATGCGTTAAATATTGGCGCAACCGTTGAAAAAAACCAAGTAATCTGGGTAAATAGCAAGAAATCGGTCCGCCACGTTGCCAAACATCCGAACTCTTAAGAAGATTGATACTATAATATCCAATAGATATAGAAATATCATATTTAAATATAGAAATAGAAATATTGCATCTTGGGTACGCTTATCGCATGGGCCAATTCTTTTACGCTCTTTGTAAATGTTAAGTAGGTAAGAATCAGAATCAGAATATTTTTATATTGACGTACACCATTATGTACAGTACTTATGAATCGTCAAAAATTCACAAATATTATGTTACTACTTTATCACCCGTTCGGAATGACGTTCCTATGGAGAAGAACGGGTGAGAAACTCCATGGTTGCTCTTTTTTAATAAAGATCTTATACATTTTTGAGCAAGTTTTTCTATTCTCTGTTTAGTTTATATTTTAATGTTTATCTGCTTAAATAATAAAAAATGCGGTATAAGATAAGCAGTGACAGCCAAATTGGATGAACGCTTGTCATGGCAATGAGTGTCGGAGGTTCAAGCCACGGCTCGCGCCTCTCACATTTCTGGATTTCATGTACGAATCTCATTTTCAACCATGATTATGAATTGTGCCTGAGAGAGCAGAGTCCTGCGCCTGATCTGGTCGTGTCGGATTGCCGTTCCGTCGGACTATGAGAGTGAGAGAGAGATCCACCTGTGCTCGCGTACACACTTGTGCACTATACTATCTTCGATGCGTAAATGTGACCGATGAGATTGAGAGAAATTTGATCAGTTACATCTTCTCTCTTAAAGGTCTAGGAGTTCCTTTTGACATTGAAACGTGTTTGGGTATAACTTATACGACATTCCGCATGTATGCGGCGTTATCAGATCTATGCGATAAAAATACTGAGCGATGTGCACCTATCTGGCCATACGTATATAGCAGAATAATTGTATCGAATTAGAATAATTTAGCTAAGACTAGCTAAGCAACGAAGTTTTGTTCAATGGTACCGGCTTATAATATTTTATGAAAAAAAAACTTTGGTATCTCCTCTCGTGACTATGGTTGCTGTAAAGCAGCCGAAACGCTGGGAACGTAAAAACATAAGATAAACGCCATTCAATCTTTTAGATTTTTTTTTAATTCAATGTGTAGTATTTGTGTAAATATAAGAAATCAATATTGATAGCCAAGTTGGTAGAACGAAAACAAGGGTTCCAGGTTTATACCCCGACTCGTACCTCGTGAGATTTCTAGAATTCTTATGTGAATCTCAATTTCAATCATGTTTATTAGTGGCTAATCTGGATGTATAAGGAACCTGTCGTTGGGGGAGATCTTTGCCCAGCAGTGGGGCACAATAGGTAGAAAAATACTCACGTACACATTAGCTCTAGCTAATGCCTTAAGACCTCACGTCTGCTAACATAATCATAATGTAACAGCAACCGCATAGTAACTATCACTTTTGACAGATATCCCATACATTATCTGTCAAAGTGACAGTTACTATGCGTAGACCAGTGTCGTCGTGTATCCGTGTCCTTACAACACAACTCTTTAAGTCATAGATCTAAAACAACCGAAAGAATTCGTTCATTCGCAATTCACGAGTCGTAATATTAATGTGAGAAGAATATTTTAAACATCTTTCTGGTAACAACGCGGAAACTGCTGTTGCGATTTGAACTTATCAAAGATCTAAATAGTCGCATAAATAATGTTTAGTGTATGTTTGTACTGTCAATGTGTATAATTATGGTTGGTGGTGTGGTTGAAAGTCTTTGAAACGTTTTTTTTTTTAAGAAGTATATTTTTTTCTCTATGGTTGTTTAACGCTTATTTGTGTTAAGGGCGTAATTGTTGGCTGTCGTTGTTCACGTATGCTGCTAATGGATACAGAATACTTTCATATATTGTCTATACAATATAATGAGTAGTGCTCTTGTTAGCCCCTCCAACTAAGGTAAGTATGGTGCTGAGACTGGGCTAACAGGGAATGAACCCGGAACCAATGGATTACGAATATGACCCTTCTTCCCACTAGCCTACTGACGCTTTTAATTTCCTGAAAGTCAGCTTCCAAGGTAACCCTACCCGACATTTACACAAAGCGTTCTCCAACTATGACATATTTCTAGTATCATACACTTATTATTGATGATATTGTGCCTGTACTCACTAATGAAACTATCGGAAGCTATGATCATTCATGACGTCCAAGATTTATTTCATATATAACAAAACAATATCGCTCATCAGACAGAACATGTTATTAGTCGATAATCTATCTAGATTAGCCTTTTTTTTAAATAAAAGCATTGATGGTATTTACATTATGATCAATGTATTTTCACACATTAAAAAGTTAAAGAAATGTCAAACAAAACATCCGAACCAAATGAATATTCAAATTTTCAACTCGACGGGTGGCGAGCGCGTGCCGAACTAGAAACGCTATAATATCGACAAAAAACTGTTTTTCCAAGCTCTGAAGTAAAGAAGTCAAGCGACCAAGACCCAGATACAAACCTACGTAATATAACAAATTAAACAAATCAAAATGATCTCTAAATGCATACAGATAAGATCGAAGCGGACTGTTGCATTTTTTATCGACTTTTTTTACCATCTTTTGTCACCCAAGCGAGTGAAAAAGTTTGAAATCGTGCTCCCGATTAAAAAAAAACCGTTTAATATTGGCATTGAACGGTTGACGCGGATTTGGGCGTAGAAATTTGGTTTTAAAACGTATAATTTGGTCTCCAGTCGTGTCACTGGCTGTCTAAGATAAATGTCACGTACTGCGCCTATTGTGTATTTGAAAAAAGAAAGAAATTGATATTTTTCCATCGAATGATAGTTCATTCATTGTTGTTGGCGCGAAAATGTAACTTAATATTTTTAAGATGACGAACCGACAAAAACGTTGATGGATTCTTTTTTCGAATTTTTAGGTAAAATGTTAGCAAAATTTTGTCGTGATTTTTATGAATTCGCAATTTAAAATTATCTATTCTTCCTGACATGCATTCATTGTTCGTTTAAAACGGACTATTTGGCGGGAACAAAAGTTGACACTATGAATCACATCCATCTTGGATACAACAGAGTTATTACGATTCAGACACGCCATCCAGAATGCAATCGTGTTCGTCATTTTAACCCGAGCAAAAGTATAAAATTAGTGCCAGGTCTTTTATTATGATTTATGGTGGACATAGATTTACTAATAAAATGGATATTCCCTAATAAAATGGCAATTCCCGTCTTATGTATGCTTAAAGTAGACACTATTTTTTTGTCCGTTTCTTTTTAATTAGCTCCGAAATAGCTTATGGTACTTATTAAAAAAAGTGGATGTACCTAGCAAGCTCTACTAATGCCCACTTCTTTATGTTTAACCAATGAAAAAAGGAGAAGGATTTTTATTCTACAAATTGTGCATCTATCTCTAAAATTATGTTATGAGTGCCGTAGGCTCAGCGAAGCCCGACGTAATAGCTAGAATATATTTATAATATATATTGTCTGAACTAGGTGATCACCGAGGCTTCGATCGCCGCGTGCGCCAGCGCACCCTGTGCAAATAACACTGTAATGACCCCGTAGACCTATGTATGGGAAGACAGAGTAATCAAATTTATTGATTTTCGTAAAATAAATCAATTTATATTAAAGTTTTATGAAATGAAATGTATATTAACTATTGTCATAATGTAAATTATAACACACATACATGATCACTCTTTAAATATTATTATGAATACGAGCTCAGACGCACACATCCATTTAATAAACCATCCAAAAGTTTATAAATAAACTAGTTCGCTATTCAAATTATAATTAAATTGGAAATTAATTCATTTTCGGTTTAATTTAAAATTCAACGAATGATTTTACATTTTGCCTATGATTTGCATATAGCCTCGACCTTAAAAGAAAGTTTTATATTAAAAAATAACCTGTTCCAACCTGTTTCGTTACCTGTCGCATACCTGCTACAGGTCAAGGCTAATCAATAGATAGGATATTTGCGAATATATCGAATGTTATTTGTGTATTATGTGATTGGTTTTGTTTATACGACGCATCTTGTTTAATATTTATAACTAGCTGTTGCCCGCGACTTCGTCCGCGTGGTATTTAACAAAGACAACCGTTGACAACAGCCTGCTCGCCCATTCTGAGCCGCACGCATTGCAGGTTGTTGCTATCAAACTTAATCAGGCGCTGCGCTACAACATTGGTTTTAATTTTTTTTCGTGAGATCCTATTTTTTTTCTAAAATAAAATTAGCCTAAGTTACTCCTCGTTACATCAGCTAACTGCCAGTGAAAGTCCCGTCAAAATCGGTCCAGCCATTACAGAGATTAGCCGGAACAAACAGACAGACAGACCGACAGACAGACGGACAGACAGACAGACAGACAGACAGACGGACAGACAGACAGACAGACAGACGGACAGACAGACAGACAGACAAAAATTGTAAAAAATGTTGTTTCGGTATAGGTAACGTGTATACATCCAAATGCACTTAGTAAAAAGCGGTTATTTTAATATTACAAACAGACACTCCAATTTTATTTATATGTATAGATGTTAAAGTGTAGCGTGTATGCGCCTCGCTTGGCAACACACTGGAGCTTACTTTTTTATTTCTTTGTAAAAATAATGGATTTAAAAAAAAGACAAGCCCGCTGAGTTTCTCACCGGATCTTCTCAGTTGAGGTCGCGTTCTTATCCGGTTGTAGAGTTAAGAAATAAAATGTAATGACAATTTGTAATTGCCCCCGTAGGCCTATACGAAATAAACGATTTGACTTTGACTTTTGTAAAATACCGAAAATCTTTGGATATGTGTCATCTATTGAAGTGAGTACTAAGTTAAGCAGCAGGTCCCAAGTTGGGATTGTGCCTGGGATTTAATAGCATCAGTGGAATGTGGGTGCACTACTAGGCCACCTCCGGGGTATGCACTATATAGGGTAATTCAGAAAGGCTATGCTAACCTAACCTTTAACCTGCGCATCTTTAGCGCTTTTCTTACCAGAATGTAACAGTGAAGTCAGAATTGCAAAATGTCCACAAAATGAAAATTGTGATTTTTTTACGCGCGATTTTTTCATAGTTGTCTTGTCTAAGTTCTGACTTGACATTAGTATGCACGCAATGAATTACACTGTATAAATGTACTAAAATGACATGCATAACCCAAAAAAAAACTAAAGACCTTGCTATTTTTGAAACAATGTAGCCTTTAAACACTTTCCTAACACTACGCAGCCGGATCGATGGGTCTCATCGTTAGTCCCGGTTCCAGGATCCCAGGATCCATTAAGATTTCCGTTCGCTACCATGAGATGCGCGGGAGCATGTATAGCGTACCATTTTTAAAAAGCCCTTTCATCCGTTAACGTTCAGATGATTTTGAACTTTAAAGCTATAGAGATAAAGTTTTATTTAATTTGTAGAGTGATAATTGAGGGTTTAATGCCTGAAGCAAATTTTGTATCGTGTCTTGTAAAGATTAAAGTCTATATTCCTTGAGCAATGATTATTTGCGAAGCGCCATTGAAGCATTTAAAAAGCGTTTATAGATTTTCAATTTTGTCTCACAGTCTTTGAGTTGAAATTTGTTTGTGTGGTGCCCTGGAAAATGATTTGTTGTTAGGTATCAGTAATTTTAGTAGTGGTTTTAAGATAATGGTATTGATTCACCGCCATATATGGCTATCTTGTGATCTATAACAAGTTTTGTGCATATTGAGGCATCTTTAAACTTTCAAGTTAGGTCTTCAAGAATATGGTTTAACTGTCTAGATGGCCTGGTCTGGAGTAAGTGGGTTCAGTTTTCTGTAGGCTGTTCACTAGGTGGTTCAGTTTTTTTTTGGATCTTTAAGTAATTCTAGAACATGTAATCCCCAGAAAATGTTCATCAGCGGCGAAGAAATTTGATTTCGACTGGGTTTTACTATTCGATAGATTTAGATTATCTAGTATTAAGGTATGAGTATTCTCGGACTAGTTGCTTCACTAACTGGATGGTCTCGCGGGCAGAGCCGCGGAATAAAGCTAGTTTTTCTAATATAAAAAAGGATTTAGATCATGTGCATTATTTATTACAGTGTAAGCAGTAATAAGTGAAATTTATTTACATAATTATTTTACACCATAGACTAAGATCTTTATTTCTTAGTCTTAAAGTTCTGAGTTCTGAGCTTTTAAATAAAACACCATAAAATCCGTCTAGTGCGTCTGCGTTTTCTATATTCAACACCATTATTGACTGCCACACAGAATTGCAATGACAAAAACCATGCTACGTGTCTCGGACGCAGGAAGTTGGGTGTGCGTCATCTCTTCCGCACTCATGGATAGGAGTATGGCTGTCCTACTCTGACGTAATACCAGTTTCGGGTGGAGAATGGTGAATGCGGGTTACACAGCAACTATAGATACAGGAAAGATATGTTTGGTCTTGGAAATATACTACTGCTTATAAATTAGGCATTTGTTGTAATATTTTTTAATATTAAGTCGTCTGGATTTAGAAATACTTGAGAAATTATTCGTTTGGGAATTTATTTCTGTCTGTAAGTCTATTACGAACTCCATAGAACGTAGGTTATAAGATATTGTTTAAAAGTAGAACCTTATAGTATTTTAAATATGTGCTGGTTTAACATTCCACTTCACTCAAAATATAAAACTTTTACGAACAAGATCTATTTTATTCCTACAATTTCAATAAAAAGTAATGATTTTTATGAAATAAAATTTAATTAAAGAAAGAATTATGGATTTATATTATTATAAAATATTTCTTAATAAATCTTATATCATGGATAATAGATTCATAGGTCTATGGCGAAATATGAATGGATGGTGCAAAACATGGCGTAACAACAGGTGAGCGAATTTCTCTCACACGATAAAAACTCAATTCCAACCCTTCACCCTTAGTGCGTAAATGTCATATTGCCTTGTATGGTATTTAAACCTGACAGGTGACTGACGTGAACCGTCGCAATTTGAACTCAACGATGTTGATGTTAAGTGCGAGATCTTTTTAATATGACAAATGTCACAACGGTCAATTACGTTTGAACGGAAAGGAATTAATAACTGAATTGTGTTGTCTATTTTATGAAGTCCAATTAGTTTGTGCTCAGCCTAACAATTTGCTAAGGGCTCCTACTGTGTTATTTAGCCGGTGAAGTGGTAACACAAGTTGTTGATAAATTGTTGCATTTTATTGTATGTAATTTATCCATTACGAATTGGTACTAACAGTGCATTAAATAAATATATAATCGATTTATACAGAATTATTCAGGAGTGGTGTACTGAGCCCTATATATAAGGTATAACAAAAATAGTTTACAATATTTTAACACGGTAACATGTATGCCATACGGATATATAATAATTGTGTAAACAATATTGATTTTTTATATTTACGCGAATACTACACATTGAAATAAAAAATCGGATTTAAAGCGTTTATTTTATTTTTTTACGTTCACGACGTGTCCACCCGCGAGCATGAGCATCGTTGCTATAAAGCAGCCGAAACGTCGGGAACGTAAAAACATAAAATAAACGCGATAAAAGCCGATTTTTTATTTTATTTTAATGTGCAAATGTTGTTTTAATTTTTATTTGATGGCCTACCAGTAACTTTTCAACATGCTCTCAGTACGTGATATAATATTTAATTTTCTCATATTTGATTTAGTTCTTTGGGAATGTTGTCTTAACCTGCTCATCGAGGAGTTAAAATGTGTTACACTATTCAAGTTACACATTATATAGATATTTTATAGAAATGTTGTTTTGTAGAAAAGGTCTAATAGTTTTAGATTTCATATTAGAATATCAGACACTATTCTAAAAAGTCATGTCTTAAAATAAGTGGGTAACTAGGTCGTGACATCGATGCACCATTGATCTGCTATTATGATAGCTACCCCATGGAGTTGTTTACAAGGGGACCGGTCAATAGGGTGGACGGATGACCGTTATGGGGATGCTGCAGGGATTATCTTTTGGGGATGACGGTGTGTTTAATACATTGGCTTTACAGAACTTCTTGAGTCAAAAAAATAATGGTAATATTTTTTAAATTAAAAAAAACGGACAATGATCATTTGATCCAAATTTTTTTTGACCGTTTCATTTATTGTTTTTTTAATCATTATTCAAATGAAATTTATTTTATTTCATTAGAGATGTTATGTTAATATTGTGTTCAGAAAATGTTTAAGTATTTTGTTTTTTTTTTTTAATTTACTGAGTATTCGCTACATATAGTATTATTCTCTCTTTCGTACTTATTTGTATGCATTTAAATGCATACTTACTCAGATGTATCTACTTATTCACATCTGAAGAGATCCATACGGTTCTCACAGCCATCAATATTAAAATAACAATACATATATTAAACAACTACAATACTATTGGCATTATGCATCCATGCCATTGCATAATCTGAGCCTATTCACGGAAATAAAAAAAAAACTTTAAGAGTTTCCGTAGATTCGTAAATTTAGACGTTCCCACGGGACGTTCCAAAAATCAAACCGATGGAAATTCAACTTTAAATCTCTTCAGATAAAGTTTTATTTCTTACGACGAAAAGGGATGGTGTTATAAATTTTGTTGACCTACGATTTTGCGCTTTATGTTTTACAAGATAAGGGTGGTATAGTGGGTTTATGGGGGGTGGTTTAGCACCACCTGCCGGGTCGTGGGACAGGTCGTAAGAATCCCTCTTATGGCACCAAATTGCACATCCCGTATCAGATTTTAAGAGCATCAGTGTGTTGGAGGTTACTCAACGATTTTTTTTCACATCCTACCTACCCGCTATTTGATTATGCAGTTGTGTATGCCACGAATTGTCGTAACAGCTGAACAAATTCGGAGGAAATATGGAGTCACGTAATCCGTAAAGCTTAAAAAATATATCAAGAAAATTTGCATTTTTTTTTTATTAGGAGTTTTGATCCATTTGGATATATTTCTAGAAAGATACACCATCACGCTATATTCTTCGAGGTGTTGGTTAGAGATGCTTCAGCACCCACATTTTGCCGTTGGTATTCGGTCGCAATTTACCTAGTAGGCATTTTAGTAAATAAGTATTAGCGTCTATAATGAAACTTTTTACTTGTCACACTTTTTATGGGAGATTAAAAAAACAATAATTATAAATTCTAAGTCCATCCCTGCTTTGTCATAGGCACATATTTTGGGGTCGAGTCACCTTCGTCTGTAGGAGAATTAAGTACCCTCGAGATACCCTACACGTGACCCTGGGTGGTGCCAACCAGGTGACAACTCTACTGGTGGTAGGCTTCGGCCGTGGCTAGTCACCACCCACTGAACAAAGCCATGTCACCAAGCGGCCTAGCCGTGTTCCGGCATGATGTTCGGTGTTGCCATTCATGGATGGCGGGTCAGATCAGTTGCGCTGCATGTGCCTAGTGAATGTAGCGTCTCGATCTACTGCCGCCTTCCTACCTAGGCAAGTATACTCCATCGTAGATCTCATCGTCACTTACCATCAGGTGAGATCGAGATCAAATACTTGCCTATAATGTAATTTAAAAAAAAATGCTTTTTTATTAATAATGTTAGCTGTTACCCCATTCTCTGCTGGGAGCGGCCAAGGTGACAATTTATCGCCCACCAATAATTTTATTCGTTCCAAATTTAAACCACGTTCTAATTTCGAACGTGGTATTTTTTTTATTCGAGTCGTTTAATCCGTTGTTCTGCACGATGCATAAATTATTGTTATTATTTAAAAGTTTTAATTCCGAGTACTTAATACTATAAGCGATTATTTTTTACGTGCAGTTTCACAATTGTTTGATTAATAGTCTTCAAAGTGGAGTTGTACCTACCTACCTACCTACCTATATTTGAAATAAGTTATTATTGCAAAAAAATTGCATAGCCATCGATAAAAGCTAGTATTTTGAGATAAGTCCGAGATAATTAAACCATTATGTACAAGTTGTAAACAAAGAAACACCGAACACATGTCACGCGAGGCATGTGGGCTAAAAATGTTACATAGTAAAATGCACTCTATCGCTATTACATAAGATTGACGTTAATTTGAAAGGTTAAGAATTGAGGAAATGCTATTTATTTATGGTATAGTTGAAAATAATGCGTGGCTAATACAGTCGCTTGCAAGTATATTGGCACACTTAAATAAAAAAAAACTATTTTATTTGTTTTTTGGGGATGGAGGGACGGTGCAGCCTAGGACTGAGAAAAAAAAGTTCAAATATCTGTATGCTTATTTTAAAGGCTCACCATATGATATCAGTAATGAAATAGGTTTATATACAGAGTGATTCAGAAAAGTACATAAAGCCGCGAACCTGCGTTTCTTGAGTGCATTTGTAAATATAATGTGAAGCCAGAATTTTGAAGGTCAATATAAAAAAAAATAACAGTATTACATAAATGGCTACTTTATAAATAAATCCATATGTTAACCTTAAGGCTAATTATAACCTCAACGTTCGTTCGCTTGTCATCATGTAAACATACCACGATTTTTTTTTATTTGACATCAAGTTTTTACCGATTGACGTAAACGCTAACAGTTATATCCAAATTGGTAGATCCGAATATGGTGTTGTGACGTCACAAGGAGACCACGTGTCGCTAATTATATCCACATAATCAACATTTTTCCACATCTATATGTAGACAAGAAAATGGGCTGTTTTTTGTCTACAAGAGATTCGCTGAACGTATTTTTTAACACCCAACGCACGCGACGCGGTGTTATAAGTTTGAGGCCTATGACAAAGTAAAATCATTTATTTCGTATAGGCCTACGGGGCTACTTACAAATTTTCATTAAATTTTTTTTTTCTTAACTCAACAACCGGATCGGAACGCGACCGCAACTAAGAAATCCGGGGAGAAACTCAGCGGGCTTGTCATTTGTTTTTGTCACTTTTTTTTAACAACCATGGTGTGTGTTTGTCTGTCACATCTATATCTATACATATAAATAAAATTGGAGTGTCTGTTTGTAATATTAAAATAACCGCTTTTTACTAAGTGCATTTGGATGTATACACGTTACCTATACCGAAACAAAATTGTTTACATTTTTTGTCTGTCTGTCTGTCCGTCTGTCCGTCTGTCCGTCTGTCCGTCTGTCCGTCTGTCCGTCTGTCCGTCTGTCCGTCTGTCCGTCTGTCCGTCTGTCCGTCTGTCCGTCTGTCCGTCTGTCCGTCTGTCCGTCTGTCCGTCTGTCCGTCTGTCCGTCTGTCCGTCTGTCCGTCTGTCCGTCTGTCCGTCTGTCCGTCTGTCCGTCTGTCCGTCTGTCCGTCTGTCCGTCTGTCCGTCTGTCCGTCTGTCCGTCTGTCCGTCTGTCCGTCTGTCCGTCTGTCCGTCTGTCCGTCTGTCCGTCTGTCCGTCTGTCCGTCTGTCCGTCTGTCTGTCTGTCTGTCTGTCTGTCTGTCTGTCTGTCTGTCTGTCTGTCTGTCCGTCTGTCCGTCTGTCCGTCTGTCCGTCTGTCCGTCTGTCCGTCTGTCCGTCTGTCCGTCTGTCCGTCTGTCCGTCTGTCCGTCTGTCCGTCTGTCCGTCTGTCCGTCTGTCCGTCTGTCCGTCTGTCCGTCTGTCTGTCTGTCTGTCTGTCTGTCTGTCTGTCTGTCTGTCTGTCTGTCTGTCTGTCTGTCTGTCTGTCTGTCTGTCTGTCTGTCTGTCTGTCTGTCTGTCTGTTTGTTCCGGGTAATCTCTGAAATGGCTGGACCGATTTTGACGGGAATTTCACTGGCAGATAGCTGATGTAACAAGGAGTAACTTAGGCTACTTTTATTTTAGAAAAAAAGTGGATCTCTCGAAAAAAAATTAAAACCAATGTTGCAGCGCTGCGCCTGCTTAAAGTTTGATAGCAACAATCTGCAATGCGTCCCGCGGGATCAGAACGCGAGCAGGCTGTTGCCAACGGTTGAGACGTTGTTAAATACCACGCGGACGAAGTCGCGGGCAACAGCTAGTTGTTAATAAAATAGAGTAAGTAACCTAGCTGTTCTTGACGCCATTGAGGATCGATAATAATATAAAAAGAGTAAACATTTATTATATTTAACGTTTTAAACATTTGTTTTTATGACTGTTTTTTTTTTTATTTTTTATTATCAAAACAAAATTCTAATTTCTGCTGCATATATTAATGGAGATTTTATATTTGAATATGTTACTTTTTCGGAACGATAATTATTACAAATTATTTTTTTTCAGTCGAACATAGTTTTAATACTAGTCGTAGGTATAGGTAGGTACCTAAAAAATAAACTCAATAATGTAGTAAATTATTTATTGGCCCATTAATTCTGATCGCACGTACAAAAGTCGGTTACAAATAAAATTAATCGCTGCAACCTTGAACTAAAGTTCATAATTAATCGCGCTCTTCACGGCGTGTTCAATTACTGAGGGGTGATATCGATTTGATGTTTAAGCGTGTTATGGCGTGTAGCGGGCTGCTGACGTCACGGCAACATTGTTCTTAGTGTGTTTGTAAAAATAAATAATAAATAATAAAATAGTAGGTATATTGAAGATAAATAAATAAATATCGCCATACGAACACACCAACTATACGGTCCCACTTTAAGCTTAGCCGCTTGTGTTATGGGTACCGTACAATGGACTGAGGGCGAACTCAGTATATAATACTTATATACATATTAAACATCCACGACTCGGGTAAAAACATTCGTGCTCATCACACAAAGCTTGTGTGACCAGGATTCGAACCCGGGACCCTCGGTGCAGAATGTAGAGTCACTACCACTGCGCTAATCAGGCCGTCAAAGATGATATACACACTTCGGTAGAATATGACGCGGTATGGTGTATATGGACCTTATTTTAAATTGCCCAATACAAACGCAGTGTAGTTACTTATTTATCTAATAGCTATATACAACTGACCCAGGAAGAATGCCGTAGTTAGCTGCCGTAGTTATTATTATCGTAAAGGTAAAGAGTGTTCCCAAGGTACATAATCTTAAAACAACATATTGCAAGCCTAACCTACGCGTTCCAGTAACCTGTTTAATCAGCAAATTTTTTTTCCGGAAAAAAAAGACAGATGGCACGCTTATAAACTCTTCCCACGCCTATTAAAAAAAAGGTCAATATATTGTAAAAAATTGCTTATAAATAAAAAAATTAACGCAGTCTTATAAGGCTTCTAAGACAGGTGTTTAACCAGCCTGTATACAGCTTGCATGGTCCACGAGACCACCCATAGCATTCATTCGTTAAGCAATCACATCCATGGGAGATAGAACGATGTTGTTAAAGTTAGCACGAAATTGTTATGTTGGCTGTCACAGGTTAGTTGATAAAACAAAAAAAATAAACTTGTTGGACGCTGGCCAATACATGCCGAATGCGGAATTTGAAATTCGAATTCGAAGTTGTAAATGCAAATAATTAAAAAGTTTAAAAAAAAATCGTTAATTTATTTTTAAAACACCAACCTACGTGTAAAGTCCGAGCCTAGTATCAAAGCCTTGTAAAAAACAATGTAATAATTAAATTTTGAATTTCGAAAACAAACAACTTCACGGAAACCCTGCCGCTGCGTCCGCATAAAACATTAATTAATAATAAATCAAAATAGTTCCTTTCAAGGCCCAAAAATGATTAATCTGTGACCCCGAGCAAGTGGGTAGTGGTCTGCAAATCGCCAGTCATCATTCAAGGGTTGACCAACTTTAAAAGGCACCCCTAATTACGAGTACTTTAGACATCCTGTATATGAAAAGTGTAATTAATTATGCACTGAGCATGTACAGTTTTCTAGTTATGCAATAGTTGGTAGTGACCCTGCTCTCTGCGCCGAGGGTCCCGGGTTCGAATCCCGGTAGGGACAAGCTTCGTGTGATGAGCATGAATGTTTGTACCCGAGTCATGGATGTTTAATATCTATATAAGTACTAGCTGACCCGGCAAACGTCGCTTTGCCATATAAGTACATTATTTCTAGGAAATATATATTTTTATAGTTAAATATTTGCGATTATAAATTGAGATACAAATTATCCTATCTTTCAAGTTGGATAAAACTGCACACAGTGTCCAAAATTTTATCGAAATCAGTTTAGTAATTTAGGAGTCCATAGCGGACAAACACCGTGACACGTAATCTATACTAATATTATAAATGTGAAAGTTTGGATGGATGGATAGATGGATGGATTTGTTACTCAATCACGCCAGAACGGCTGAACGGATCTGGATGCAATTTGGCACAGAGATAGATTATAGTCTGGAATAGCACATAGGCTACTTTTTATCCCGGTAAAATGTACGGTTCCCGTGGGATAGATCTGTTTTAATTTTTCTTAGCGCAAAGGATTTACATAATTTTTTGCGCGGGTAACACCGCAGGGCGCAGCTAGTTTATATATACATATTAAGATAACATAGATACTGATTTCGCTCAGTCCATTGTACTATTCCCATAATACGAGCCTTGCTTAGTTTAGGCTCTTACAGGTATAGTGTTCATCTGACAATATTTATCTACCTTACTGATGTGACTACCGATGGTCAAAAAGGTACCTCGTATCTTGCCAATTTCTCAAAGAGTCAGGTCGTTATAAATCTACACTATCTGCCAGTTAAGATCCGTCTTAACCCTCGCATTGCTAATCTAAGGGTCCGGACATATCTATGCTAATTGCGGGTAGTGGTGGGGTTAATAATTTATCCGTTCCCGCGACCCGCGCCCTGATTACGTAACTTGCAACAGCCTAGCGATAGCAATAATCACGCAATATTTGCTTTCAAATCGCTAATTCGTATTACATAGCGATGCGACACGTCATTCAAATCTGTGATTTGAAAGCAATTTTGCGCGATTATTGTGGACGCTTTGCTATCACTCAGCAAGATACGTAAACAGGGGGCCGGGTTGCAAGTTTCTGGGTATATTTTGTATATATGGCGGCTGGTCATTTGCTGAATGGCTGATTTAATAATGCATGTCGCTTGTAAGGTAGTTGAAATCCACGATGAAAATTGTCTGGAAATAAAATCTTTAAAGCCGCGGCGGGCGGACGTTTTTCATGGATGGCGGGTCAGATCAGCTGCGCTGCATGTGCCTAGTGAATGTAGCGTCTCGATCTACTGCCGCCTTCCTACCTAGGCAAGTATGCTCCATCGTAGATCTCATCGTCACTTACCATCAGGTGAGATCGAGATCAAATACTTGCCTATAATGTAATAAAAAAAAAAAACGTACATAGACTCAACGCGGAACCCAAAAGAGGGGAAATATGTTTATCTTAATAATAGGTCCAAGTACCCTATACGGATGTACAAATAGGCCATTATAACAAAACGAATTTATAAAATGTCGAAACAATACAACAGCAAGAGCGTATTGCGCAATAAACACCTGCGCCGAAACAAAAATTAACATTTATTGACGTCAGCGCGGGGATACCATTTTAGGGAAACTACCTAGAATTCGGGAAAATATAGCCTTTTTAAAAGGTGGTACCTAATGAGTACTACTTAACACACATTGTAGAAAACGATGTTCTTGTGCATTATAATAATCGTAGTAGGCAACCCTGTTGGTTATTTTTTTCCGACAGACATCTATCTATCGTAAATGTGGTAAACCACGTCTACACTTGCGAAAAGGTAAAATTTTACTTCGAAAGGAAAGCTTCATGCCTGGAAGAATCTTACCAGTTCTAGTCTTGCACTGAAGCAGCGTGATGGTCTGAATCCTCCTCGTATTGGTGGAGGATCAAGCGAAACAGTGGGTCATTTAACGTAAGTATTAACACTAAGCCATAAGGTGAGATCGAGAAATAAGGGCGGGTTAATAATAACCCGAAATTTCGGTAATTTATCATTTATTATTATGGCAGCCCCACGCAAGAATAGCATGGGGGCCTTATTTCTGCTTGGATGAATGGCTTCAAGGCCGCGGCATACGTCGCTGACACGTCACAGCTCCGGGTATACATAATTAAGAGGATAATTTTTATTTTTTTTATTAGCCTACCGTGTCTATTAGCCTACCTCTACTGGACAAAGTTGTCCCCTCTCTACATAGGCCGCTCAGAGACTTGGGACATTTTAGTGTATGAAATTAAGAAAATTTGAATGGAATTGTAACGGTTTGGTTGTGTATGAGTGTGTGTGTGTGTATCTTTGTATAATATGTACTTTTAAAACCTATTTAAAAAAACTATATAATTGTAACATTGTGATGAGCACATAGATCCTGTTAGATAATCCATAATCACAAATTAATTCTTATACATATAATGGTTGTTAAATCAATTTTCACTTCCACATGGCAACACCGCACTAGAATAACGTGGATGCGCTTCCACCTGCGCTTGCGCCTAATTTTCGCTCGGCATTGAGCGGCGTCAAGGTCGCGGGCGCGCTGTGACGTCACCACGCGCCCGCGTCGTCGTTGCGCGCGCGCTTGAACTTGCGCGCGCGCTTCTAGTTCGAATGATTTATGTGTTACATGAATTTGATAATAGTTATTACTATTTTAAACTTGAACCAGGATTGAGTGTGTATCCCACTATCCCACTAATATCATAAATGTGAAACTTTGGATGGATGGATGAATAAATAAATAAATATCGCCATACGAACACACCAACTATACGGTCCCACATTAAGCAACACTTGTGTTAAGGGTACCGTACAATGGACTTAGGGCGAACTCAGTATATAATACTTATATACATATTAAACATCCATGACTCGGGAACAAACATTCGTGCTCATCACACAAAGCTTGTCCCTACCATGATTCGAACCCGGGACCCACGGCGCAGAAAGCAGAGTTACTACGACTGCGCTAATCAGGCCGAAAGGATGTTTGTTACTCAATCACGCCAGAACGGCTGAACGGATCTGGATGAAATATCGCACAGAGATAGATTATACTCTGGAATAGCACATAAGCTACTTTTTATCTAGGTAAAATGTATGGTTCCAATACATATCGTTTAAACTACACAATTATCTTACGAATAATCCCGCACTTGACGTACGGAACATAAACCGTTGTTCCGATTAGCTATTCTAGTCTATATATCTATACATATAAATAAAATTGGAGTGTCTGTTTGTAATATTAAAATAACCGCTTTTTACTAAGTGCATTTGGATGTATACACGGTACCTATACCGAAACCACCTGTTTAGAAAAAAATGTCTGTCTTTCTATTCTGTTTGTTTGTTCCGGCTAATCTCTGAAATGGCTGGACCGATTTTGACGGGACTTTCACTGAAAAATAGCTGATGTAACAAGGAGTAACTTAGGCTACTTTTATTTTAGAAAAAAAATAGGATCTCTCGAAAAAGATTAAAACCAATGTTGCAGCGCTGCGCCTGATTAAGTTTGATAGCAACAACCTGCAATGCGTCCCGCGGGCTCAGAACACGCGAGCAGGCTGTTGCCAACGGTTGTCTTTGTTAAATACCACGCGGACGAAGTCGCGGGCAACAGCTAGTGTTACATATATTTCGATGCCAATTCGAAATTCTATTTCGCAAGTACATTCGTGTGACAACTCAGCCTGACCCACGGGGATATTAAGGCATAGTATTGAAACTATGTGGACGCGAAACCGCAAGTAACATTATACATTTGGGACCCAAGAGGTTGGTAATGATTTATATCGTGTCATAAACTCGTTTTGATACCTGGGCGATGTTTATTAAAATAATTTGTAGTATCTATACCTATAAATAAAATTGGAGTGTCTGTTTGTAATATTAAAATAACCGCTTTTTACTAAGTGCATTTGGATGTATACACGTTACCTATACCGAAACAACATTTTTTACAATTTTTGTCTGTCTGTCTGTCTGTCTGTCTGTCCGTCCGTCCGTCCGTCCGTCCGTCCGTCTGTCTGTCTGTCTGTCTGTTTGTTCCGGGTAATCTCTGAAATGGCTGGACCGATTTTGACGGGAATTTCACTGGCAGATAGCTGATGTAACAAGGAGTAACTTAGGCTACTTTTATTTTAGAAAAAAAAAGGATCTCAGGAAAAAAAATTAAAACACGCGGATGAAGTCGCGGGCAACAGCTAGTATTACAATAAAATTGTGGTATCCGTTCAAATACTTGGTATTACGGGTAGCAGATAATATCTTATTAAATGAGTATTCCCTCACTCGAGGTGTCCGCCCCGACCGTTGTTATTGTTATATGTTGCGTGCTCCGAAAACTATCATAGCGCGGTTCAGGATTGTGTGGAGAATTGTCAATTGTTTTCAATGTCGTCTGCAGCGCCATCTGTGTAACTTTGAATTATATGGCGGCGTGCAATGACTTCGAACAATGTTGAGCTCCATTATCGATTTGACAATCATGGATGGCGGGTCAGATCAGTTGCGCTGCATGTGCCTAGTGAATGTAGCGTCTCGATCTACTGCCGCCTTCCTACCTAGGCAAGTATGCTCCATCGTAGATCTCATCGTCACTTACCATCAGGTGAGATCAAGATCATTTACTTGCCTATAATGTAATAAAAAAAAAACCAAATCATTTATGTATCTCGATAGTGATCGAAGTGGCTAATACAGTACAGAGATCATGTTGATTATTAATGACATTTTAATATTGGTAAGTAAATAATAATATTAATATGCCCCTTATCTATACTCTATATATATACTATATACTTATACTTACTAATATTATAAGTGTGAAAGTTTGGATGGATGGATGGATAGATGGATGGATGTTTGTTACTCTTTCACGCTCGAACGGCTGAACGGATCTGGATGAAATTTGGCACAGAGATAGATTATAGTCTGGAATAGCACATAGGCTACTCCAGACTATAATCTTTTCATACTTTTTATCCCGGTAAAATGTATGGTTCCCGTGGGATAGATGTTTTAATTTTTCATACTTTTTATCGCGGGTAACACCGCCGGGCGCAGCTAGTTGTCTTATATGTACGAAGGCCTGTTTAGGAGGCCAACCTAAAGAGCGGCGAGTCGCCACCTGCCAATAGTCATTAGATAAAAGACACGTTTTGAGAGACACATATTTTATTTTCATTAAAAATTTATATAAAATACAAGTCTAGGCATCTGCATGTAATCTTTTTAGTATGAAATTGGTTTTATAATTTTATTAGGTACTAGCTGTTGCGGCGACTTCGTCCACGTGGTATTTAACAAAGACAACCGTTGACAACAGCCTGCTCGCCCATTATGAGCCCGTGGGACGCATTGCAGGTTGTTGCTATCAAACTTAATCAGGCGCTGCGCTGCAACATTGGTTTTAAGTTTTTTCGTGAGATACTATTTTTTTTTCTAAAATAAAAGTAGCCTAAGTTACTCCTTGTTACATCAGCTATCTGCCAGTGAAAGTCCCGTCAAAATCGGTCGTCAGCCATTTCAGAGATTAGCCGGAACAAACAGACAGACAGACAGACAGACGGACTGATAGACAGACAAAAATTGTAAAAAATGTTGTTTCGGTATAGGTAACGTGTATCCAAATGCACTTAGTAAAAAGCGGTTATTTTAATATTACAAACAGACACTCCAATTTTATTTATATGTATAGAAGATAAAAAGTATTATAGTGTTAAAAGCACAATTGTGGTCAGAATATAACACATAGGTAACTTGAAAGCTTCAACTTAATTAACTTATATGTATAAGATATTAAATGCACACTTAATTCAGTATTGCCGGAACTATATTGCAAATAATAATTCGTATAAAAATTATTCTAATTCGACTAATAAATCAATTTGAATTATAAAATGTCATTAAATTTGAATATGCTTCCTTGAAATAAGACTTTGAACTTGTGAATTCAGATGTCATAATACATTCTTATTCAAGTGCTTTGCGTGTAACACGTCGCCAAGTTGATACACACGGTCGAGAAAGTAGACAAATAAGTACACAGTAGGTACCGTACGTCATAAAAACCTATTTTTTAATTTACCCATAATACAAGCGTTGCTTAGTGTGGGACCGTATAGTCGGTGTGCTGGTCTGACGATATTACTAACACGTAACACACATATGCACGGGATTCTCAATATCATATCGTCCTGCCCTACGTGTGAGGTTTTATTATTTTTAATTTGAATGAAAAAGCTTTGAAATTTGTTTATAAAAAATAAATTATCCTTAGTTCAATTAAAAAAAGGGTCGATAAGTCGGTGTCAAAAATATTGAAGGCCTTTTTTTTTATAATTTAGATGTAATCTTCTCTAATGTACCATAAATCAGATACAAAATAGGCTATACAATTAAGCTGACAATAATTTATACGACAAGTTCTGTGGAAAAGTTCGTCGAAATTATCAACAGTGTGTCTCAGTCGCTCAAATAGCAAAGCATGAGTGTTACGAAATGAATAAGCTGTAAGTACAATAACGAATTCTGATTCTATAGCGCTAAAGCCTTTATTCTATTAACAGTAGGTGTACAGTCGTTTGGAGGAAGTATTAGGTATGTGATTATTATAAGTAACTTAACGACTCAAGAACTGGTGTAGGGTGACCACAAGTCAAGATATTTTTAAGATTGTTTACTGTTTTAACTGTTTGAATATAATGTCTTATGATCACACACAATATTATTAGTTTAGTCCTAAACTAAGATTTATGGCTGGTTACTTTATTAGTGAATACTGAATATAGCCTGTTTCTTTATTTCTAAATAGTAAAATTATGTATAGCATCACGCCTGCATACTTTGACGGAGTAGGCAGAGCTGCACTTAGAACTAAAAAAATACAGTTTACTTGATTACCATTTTCCAGTCCAAACAGTATCATAAGATACATATACAAAAAAATCTGAATGTTTCATCCTACAAACATGTAGACTTATACCAATCTATCCCAGATAAAACATAAAAAATACAAATACGAGAAAACAAAGAATGCCGAACGCAGCCTCCGGCGGGGCCGACAAATTATATCACAGGAGATAAAGATAGACGAATCGCGTGACGAGCCGCAACGATTAGTGTAATTTCGGACAAACGAAAATGTTCGTTTCATGTTGTTGTTTGTACAATGTGTCGGTGTGTTTCGTAACACTAGTGATGGGATTCGAATTTCGAATTCGAAAAAAATATATTTAAAGTTGTATTTTTATTCCAATTAAAAGTACCCAATTCTCTGGGCCGTTTTATCAATGGCCAGATAGATTTATTCTTTAAATAAAATTGACATGTTGACAGTACGTCCATGGAATATCTGTCAAAACATCAAATTTTGTGGAGAATAAACATTATCTGACCATAGAATCGGCCCTAATAAGCACCTATCTAACTATATTTTTAAATAGGTATGTGCTTCAAATTAATTTGATCTACATTCTAAATTAAACTGACATTATAATTATACGCCAGAGGACGTGCTACGCTTTTCGTAGCAGTGTTGCTACAGCATAAGGTTTATACGAAAAAAATATATTCATAGACATTATATTTGCAAAGGAAGTAGGTATAATAACTCACCTTTAGAAGTTACGTATTTCTTTTTACTAAAGTAAAGGGCAATTATATATTAGAAACTCCACGAATAGGGGACGCAGAGGACAGCTTAGGACATATCCTAACTATTAACAGTTCAACGTTAATTACAGCAAAACAGCACCTTTCCATTAAAACATAATGTTCAAATTCCTTTGTAAATAATCATTATATTCAAATCAAATTATATGTTTCAAAGACACGAAGGATTCAAGCTCTTAAATTGTAGCTGTAAGGTTGGAAATGCTGTAAAATGTTTCGGGTTTATCTCATACGTCGTTATGTATGACGCAATACCTACTCAGCCGTAATGGTTGGTGTCAATCAAAATTATATACCTACAAAGTTTTTTGAATAGTCACGAAAATTATTCGTTAAAGCAATGTCGACTATATGCCCTTGGAATAAGAGCTCGAGGATTGTAGTTTAATGGTAACACTTTTGGTAATACGTTCCAAGAATTGGCTTGGATCAAGACGTCTCGGGTTAGACAAAAGTTTGTTGAATTAAAAATGTATGGAAATAATTGTAAATAATTTTATGTTAGCAACAAAACCAGCAAGTAATATAAGTGGGTACTTATTCCATTTTATTATGTTAATTTGTCTCATAGGATATTTCGTAACTAAAAAAAAGTAATATTGTTTTCTTATATTTACGGGAATACCACACATTGCAGTGTAACTAATTTTACAGATTTTATTGAGGCTGCGTAGTCAGTCGTCGGTGTTAAGAATTTTATTAAGAAGACTAGCTGTTGCCCGCGACTTCGTCCGCGTGGTATTTAACAAAGACAACCGTTGACAACAGCCTGCTCGCCCATTCTGAGCCCGCGGGACGCATTGCAGGTTGTTGCTATCAAACTTAATCAGGCGCTGCGCTGCAACTTGGTTTTAATTTTTTTTTGTGAGATCCTATTTTTTCGTCTGAAATAAAAGTAGCCTAAGTTACTCCTTGTTACATCAGCTATCTGCCAGTGAAAGTCCCGTCAAAATCGGTCCAGCCATTTCAGAGATTAGCCGGAACAAACAGACAGACAGACAGACAGACAAAAATTGTAAAAAATGTTGTTTCGGTATAGGTAACGTGTATACATCCAACTGCACTTAGTAAAAAACGGTTATTTTAATATTACAAACAGACACTCCAATTTTATTTATATGTATAGATGTATAGATAAAAACAAACATGAGTAAGATTCTAAGATCCAAAAATATATATTCAGGTAATTCGAAGATTATTAAAATGATTTAATACATTCATAATGAATTGGTGTTATTGAATTATGCGTAAAAATGTCATAGCGTTTTTTTATTTATAGTTATTCCAAATATCATTTATTGTATTAAATCAATATATGTAATATTAATTTCTTACATTCACGAGAATACCACACATTGAAATAAAACATATTTTATCAATTACTAAATATTTTATTGAGTTTATTTTTATGTTTTTACGTTCCCGACGTTTCGGCTGCTTTACAGCAAACATGGTCGCGGGAGGAATGAGGTGGTAAACGTCCTAGTGTCATAGTTTGAACTGAGGTACCCGGATATTTAGTAGTTGCTTATAAAGCAAATTTGAGTCAGTTACACCGTTTATAATAACTCAAGAAAGGGTGGGCCGATATTTTTGATCTTCGTTTTTTTGACTCGTCTCCGCCCCTAATAGTAATAATAAACAATTTAAAATATCATCATTTTCTCATTCATTTGATTCTGAGGCGGTACGAAGTTCGCCGGGACAGCTAGTTTTTAATCTGTAGAGACATTGCAATATAAATTCACGGATTCTAACTGTGAATGATAGAATTAGTTTTCTTGTCATAATAACATGCCTCTATGTTTTTTTATTATTTACGAAATTGGTTTAAGACATTGACATATTTGCTGGTAATTATAAAAGTCGTTAGTTCAGTTCAAGTGCGTGGGGGATTATTAATTTTGAAGTTCAGTTGCACAAGATAAACTAACAGCTTGTTTTATGAAGATTACAAATTGAGGAGTCCGCATACAGAGCCCCAAGTCTGCTAACAAAATCGATTCATAATCGAACAGCAACCGCATAGTAACTGTCACTTTTGACAGATATCCCATACAATATCGATCTAAAGTGACAGTTACTATGCGGTTGCTGTTCGATTATGAATCGATTGTGTTAGTAGACTTGGGTTCCAGGTTGGTAACAGTATCAATACACGATCGTACTCGGTACGGTCCGGTCCGGACCGCGGGCATCATCCGCTCAGTACCAAATCAGTTCGTCTAGAGCAGGGATTCCCAATGTGGTCGATATCGGTTTCCCAGGGGTCAACGAAAACTGATTATGGACGTCGACGAGATCTAAAATCGACCCCTATTAATTAACACAAGGTCTTATTTGAAACTTTCAAGATAACTTATAAGTTGTGTTACGTGCACCAACTTGTTATCTAAGAATAATTTTTATTTTAGTAGGAAGTGTCATTGTTTTACTTTAAAAAAACATAACAAGTCGATAAGCGTGCACAAGTTCGCACAAGATGAAATTATTATTTTGTATCAATAGGAACAAAAATGAGATATGATTTTTAAATTAATTTGGATGCGGGGGTCTGAGGAATCAATTCATATAGGAAAATATTGCTGTTGCCCAAAATATATTGGAAGTCCCTGGTCTAGAGAGTCCGAAAATCCGGTACGAACGTTTAGTTGGGAACGGACTTAATCCGTTGTACTATTCGTACCAAGTTCGATCGTCTGTGAATACTGTTACACGTGACTCGATAGATTCGCTTATTCTGGACTTGGATGGGTCACCCTACGCATCGTTGTTCGTGGAGGGGACCGATACAGAATTAATATCCTAGATATATTATATACTAGCTGTTACCCGCGACTTCGTTCGCGTGGTATTTAACAAAGACACAACCGTTGGCAACAGCCTGCTCGCGGGTTCTGATCCTGCGGGACGCATTGCAGATTGTTGCTATCAAACTTAATCAGGCGCAACGCTGCAACATTGGTTTTAATTTTTTTTCGTGGGATCCTTTGTTTTTTTTCTAAAATAAAAGTAGCCTAAGTTACTTCTTGTTACATCAGCTATCGGCCAGTGAAAGTCCCGTCAAAATCGGTCCAGCTATTTAAGAGATTACCCGGAACAAACAGACAGACAGACACACAGACAGACAAACAGACAGACGGACAGACAGACAGACAAAAATTGTAAAAAATCTTGTTTTGGTATAGGTACCGAGTATACATTCAAATGCACTTAGTAGAAAGCGGTTATTTTGATATTACAAACAGACACTCCAATTTTATTTATATGTATAGATAGATAGCCTGATAGATCTCCGATCTCTTTGCCTACCTCAGGGCTCAAAGGATAGGTACGATACCAACAATATTCAGGTTCTCATTCCCATTTTGCAGTACGTAGTGTAAATAGCGAATAGAAATAATAATTATTGTGATTTTAATGATTAAAATAAAAAATGTGTCAACTTAAATGACAGCGGAATTAATTAAAAGTCCATTTCCAAGTCAATGACCAGACATAACAAGTTGTTTGTACTTAATTATGTATACAGCTCGTGTGTTGTCACATAACTTATATAATTGCTTTAAATGTTATTTTTATTATATTAATCAGTAGTTGAATTAGTATATATTTAATCATTGTTATCTATTGCTATAGGTGTCTCTTTTATTTGTCAAATTAACATCGATCTGGCTCAATATGATGAGATCCTAGCTGTTAACCGCGACTTCGTCCGCGTGGTATTTAACAATAAAGTTTTTCTAAAATAAACGTAGCTAAGTTACTCCTTGTTACATCAGCCATCTGCCAGTGAAAGTCCCGTCAGAATCGGTCCAGCCATTTCAGAGATTAGCCGAAACAAACAGACGGACAAAATAAAAAAAAAATGATTTGGTTATGTACCGTGTATCCAAATGCACATAGTAAAAAGCGATAATTTTAATATTACAGACAGACACTCCAATTTTATTTATTTGAATAGATATATACGTCTAATATACACTTAAGACAGTGGCTGTATTTTATTATGCATTAAGACCTTCATGATATTCTTCAAAAGCTCATCGAGATAAAAAATACGACTTTATATATTTATTGAGTGTATTTTTTTTAAATAATTTGTTTAAAATAATAATAATAAATCGTCTATGCGTCTCTGTAGAGCAAGAGCACATCCGTCATCGACGGCGGCCGGTGACATTGACAATGGCTCGGCTGATTTCGGAATGCGGCCTTGAAGCGAATTCGGCGCTGGACGGACGCGCGCGGGCGGCGCGGGGGGAAACGAGATCGACTATTTTTTTTTTTCAATATTCGATAGATTACAGTTCAGACGTGCAGAATAGATTATTCGATTCGACATCCAAAATATATTTCGTTACGTATCGCTGCGGGAAGCGTGTGACGCAAGGCAGCGATGGATTCATTATCGCGGGACGATTATTAATTGAAAAAAAAAATCGCTCGTAAACAAATATTAGGGATCGATAAAGAAAGGGATGTAAAGTGAGCAAATATATTGTCCACCTGTTAGAAAGTCTTTTTCATAGGTTTTTTTTTTAATTTCTTTCAAATGAAACTATAATAAGCCCTTTTTAAAATGTCCCAATGTTAAGCACAGGCCTCTCCTCAAGGCTCTCGACCTCTCGATCTATTATTTCACCGTTTATCAAGTGATAATCATTGTTGAAAATTAGATTCGCACATGAGATCCAGGGTTTGAATCGGCGACCCACGTCACCGAGGCAAGCGTTCTATCAACTTTACTATCTCATCTTAACAACACAACATCCAAAGATTACGTAGTTACCTATCTGAATTCGTTTTGATGTGTAAATTAACATAAATTAATTACCTACCTACACGTGTAGCAGATACCGAAATGTTATGTAATGAATAAATAATGCAAAAATAGCATTAATGAATATCATTAGTGAGACTATTATCGAATGCCGAGCGGATTTATGTTATGAGCGGAATAAAAAAAAGCAGCACGGTCGAAGTGCTAATTTCGACACTTATATAGGTATATCTTTTATTTATTTATGTCATTTTAAAAATGAGAAATAAAAACCGTTTTATACCAGCCCTTTTTAATGTTGGGCATGAGCCTTCTATTAATGCGAGCAGAATTATGACATGATCAAACACGCTGGCCCAATGGGAGCTGGCGGACTTCACATATCTTAAGAGGGGTTCTCTCAGACATGCAGGTTTTCTCACGATGTCTTCATCACCGTTTAGCAAGTGATAATCACGGTTGAAAATGAGATTCGCACATGAAATCCAGAAATCCCAGAGATGCGAGCCTGGGTTCGAACCTGCGACGCTCACTACCGAGGCACGCGTTCTACCAACGTGGCTATCACTGCTAAAAACCGTTAAATAAATAATATAAATTCTAGTTTATTTTTGTCGCAAAAATAATAAAAGAAGCGAATTCAAATTTGTAACGATTCCGTTGAAACTTTGAAGGTTGAAATCGAAATTGTAAGTCAAATGAGAGCCAAAAAAATAAATTCAGGGTCAAAAGTGGGCAATACAAAGTGTATGAAACCTGAAGAATGTATAAATAACTAAATCTATATATTTTTTATCGCACAGCATAGGTATTTGCAACCATATTCCAGAGTGACAACGGAGCGCATTCGATATTTAAACGATATGCGAATCTATGGAAGAGTATAGACGTGTCATCATAGTAGGTATAGGAACATAGAATATAATAGAATTGTACACATAGAAAATGGGAGATTAGCATCCAGAATGCAGAAGCAATTAATTCACTATTAGAAATAATGATGAAAAGCTAATAAAATGTATGAGAAATTGTTTTTTTTTTATGTTTTTTTCCTACGTACTACTTCAATTCGGGGCGAAGACATTTTTTTTTTAAATTGGTCCCCTCGCTCTCGAGTCTTAAATGGTGTAACTAACACGACTTTGTTTTAGATAATGCGTTGAACGAACTAACCATAATAAACTCGTATTCCTATACCGACTACGACTCTTATATATATCGGTAAATTATAAAAACGGTATGTGTAAAATAAAAAAAAAATGTGTTAACCTTGAAAGAAAAAAACGATTACTTGTTAGTCATATCAGCAAGATAGCTTGAGTAAACATTATTGATGGGAATTTGCGGATCTGTTCTGTATTTTGGCAAACAGAAGCAATTTAAAAAAAAAACATTCGGTCTAGTATTTTTTTATTGTTTTTTTTTCATAATTTTAGCATAAAAAACTTACGTCATTTGGTGTTTATTTTTAAACAGATAAGAATTAATAATTAAACCTCATAATCATTTTTAGAAATTAATTATAAAATATTGAATTTTAATCATTCAATTGAATAAGTACTTATTTTGTAGATTTGTAGCTTTTATAGTGGTTTTGTGTATATATTGCAAAAAATGCCTTACGGATGCGTATTCCAGATTTTTGTATATTGAAGTACCTTTGTGTGTGGTGAGAGTTTGATAACGCGTATATTAAAAAAAAATACTTTGCCAGAAATCACTAGTTTTAGTTTTTAGTAAGCTACTTTACGAGACTTACATAATGTTATTCCCGAGGGTCTTTATCGGCTGACCTTGTAACGCTTTGGGAGTCTACCGGGTCATAATGTGATCTTGATAATACATTATGGATAATGTTAAATACCGCCGCCTGTAGCTCTCGGCGCGAGAATAAAAAAAAATGCAAAATGATTCACACAAACTATTTCGAAATAATTCCAATTTGATAATTATTTGCAAGTTGGCAATAAAATGCAGTACCCTATTGTTGTATGATATTGAATTTACAGCCGAATGTCACTAAACGTTTTAATAGAAATTTGCGTAATAATAATGAAAACCGTTTTCATTATTATTACGCAAAAGTTGTATTTTTACCGATTCAAATATTGAAAATCATAACTAATTAGAATGTCTGGATGTTATAAATTTAATATCTTATAAGACCACACATGACTGAACTAAGAATGTTTCCCAACGTGCTAATAAAGCCTATGCTAAACTTATTCGACAGAATTTGTTTGGGTCATCCGAGAAATAAGTCACTTTGTGAAACAGCCCTTACTTAACTGCCACTTAAATAATTATGTAGTCATATTTAACGGGTTGAGTTTAAAAATTAGCATTTCTCCAATTTGAGTTTCGTTTGAGAATTCATATAGGTTAATTATAATGAGCTATTTAGTAAATTATTAGATCTGTAGAGTAAGCAGGAACTTCTAATGTAATTCTAAAGTGATTGAGTGAACATGCTATCACTGTCATACTTATAAACAATTTATGTGATGTGAAAGGGATGGACGATACTTACTATGACTAAGTTAAGACGATTGTGCTTGAGATTCTGCCATCCAATAAGATGGTGGATCTCGATACTCATAAAATTCAACCAGTGATTAACATTATTCCGGAAAACTAAACAACAAATATTCATTAAACTGTTCGCTATTGCATTAATAATACGTACTAAACACAATAGGCACCTCACTGCCATTACCTAGTGATGTGCCTCACTGCTAAGTCGTGGAATCGAGTATACGTTTAAACCATATACATCACCTTGGAGTACTATTTATGTGCCGATTTGAGGAGCCTCTTCGAGCGTCTGCGGAACTAAATTTGACAGTAAAAGGAAATTGTCGTCGCTTTGTAAAATAGTTTTACAATGCCTTTATGTTAGAGGGCATTAATTATATTTGTTGTTATGAGAAAAATATATCCATTTTATTGTTTTTTTGACGCTATAGTTGGCTCATGTCTATATATTAGATCCGTGGATACTCACCTAGCTGCTATTATTACTATCAGCGACATATTAGCGGAAATGGAATAGACAGAAAACGACGATGTCCGTAGCCATTCCAGTAGGTTGTTACAGGTCAGTGCGTCAAGTGCGAGATTGTCTATGAGCTAAATGTATTCTTTATAGTCTACTTATTGAGACACTTTTTATAGAGAATTGAACGGACAGCGCCTCTAGCGGATGGTACTTAAAATATTCAATACAAAATGTTCAAATACGTAGACTATAAAGTATACGGTCAGCTTACGAATAAACTGGTACTTAACCCACAGTGGTTAAAACATTTTGTGATTTAAATTGTTGAGGGGTTGTATTTATTTCGAGATTAAAACATCCTCGATATAGGTTTTAAGATTCGTGCTCACAGACCTTTGGAACAGAATAGCGTACTACGCACTGAGTAAACAGCATTGTATTTTCATGGATGGCGGGTCAGATCAGTTGCGCTGCATGTGCCTAGTGAATGTAGCGTCTCTATCTACTGCCGCCTTCCTACCTAGGCAAGTATGCTCCATAGTAGATCTCATCGTCACTTACCATCAGGTGAGATCGAGATCAAATACTTGCCTATAATGTAATTAAAAAAAAAA
Organism: Pheosia tremula; assembly: GCA_905333125.1. Taxonomy (NCBI): domain Eukaryota; kingdom Metazoa; phylum Arthropoda; class Insecta; order Lepidoptera; family Notodontidae; genus Pheosia; species Pheosia tremula. The sequence continues at coordinate 1,576,969 of HG995420.1, forward strand.
TATTTTTTTAATATTAGTTTTGTTTACACGTGAGACAAATTGTTACTACATATTGGAGTTGTCCTCTTGAAGTTAGTACTCAAGTATTTATATGAGTATCGATAATGCTGAACGATGTTGGCACATCACTACGGCGGCGGAGCCTGACCTCGGTTCCTCTCAAGGTTCATCCGCGCTCATCAGTCTACTAGACAGACACTTGAGGCTTTCATTAACTGTCGAATTATTGTATTAACTATAATTTGTTTAGTTAAAATAATATTATGTCTAGGAAGTCTATCGGCTAGCATAAAAAAAAACTTAATGAGCAATTTGAGCGATCGTGGATGCATTTGGCTCTTGGCGTGTATATACGTTGTTTTTGAAAAAATATTTAAACGCTTTGTGAATTAATTAATTAGTTATAATATACTAGATATGTAATTTAATTAAACTTATCCTATATTAAAATAATGTGTAATACGACTCATAAGTTTTTTTTATTAGAAAATATATATAAATAAGTAAGTAATATTATTAAATCTAGCACTAGCTGTGTGTTAAATATGAATTTGCAAATTTAAAGTTCTATTGTTTTTTTTCGAATTTGCATAACACCGGTCGTATTATAATCTTTACGTCCGTGAGAATGCGGTTCCGCAAATCGGGTGCCACTTTGTAAATAACATAACATGTTTATAATATTATATATTATGTTCAAAATAGTTAGCAAAAAACGAAAAAGAAAACAAACTAATTGCAAAAAAATATGCCAGTACCGTTTAAATAAAAAAAAGTAAAAATCAATAATATAAAAAAGTTCATAAAGTTCTCGTTAGCCCCTCAAACTCAGCTAAAGTTTGGGCTATCTAGAAATTGGCTCACGTTCTGAGGTCGATGGAATATGATGAGTAAAAGGCGAGGTCGCGTTCCGATCTGAATGAAGAGTTAAAAAAATATATATATGACAATTTGTAAATGCCCCCGTAGGCGTATATGACATAAATGATTGACTTGACTTGACTAAGTATTAGTAAATTAGGAATACTCGATTTGGAAGTCAAATATTCTAGTTGGGGCAATAAATCTATTTCTTATTGGAAAACTGTACAAGCGATGTTCGGGTTACTCTTTTTTTTATTTTTTTTTATTACATTATAGGCAAGTATTTGATCTCGATCTCACCTGGTAAGTGACGATGAGATCTACGATGGAGCATACTTGCCTAGGTAGGAAGGCGGCAGTAGATAGAGACGCTACGTTCACTAGGCACATGCAGCGCAACTGATCTGACCCGCCATGCATGAATGGCAACACCGAACATCATGCCGGAACACGGCTAGGCCGCTTGGCGACATGGCTTTGTTCAGTGGGTGGTGACTAGCCACGGCCGAAGCCTACCACCAGTGAAACTCAAAACTTTTAGAAACTTTTTTTTTTACTGCAAAAGGCGTTTTAATACCAATGTAAATCGATAATTAATAACCTTTATTAATTTGAGGTAATGTTTGTAACTACACAATTAAGTTTCGATATTAATGTGAAGGGTCAGATGTAATAGATATTAATTAAATTAATACTCTTGAAACGAGGAAACGATAAACCAAACAAGTGTTATAAGGGTACTTAACTGCTGGTACTATGTTTATATATCGTGTAGGACCACTTTAACTAAAAACATACGAAATGTATGCAAACACTTTGACAGCGAACAGTGACATTTGTAAATATTTTTTTTTACATTTTGTTATGATAGACTAGCGTATATCGTGTTTTTTTTTAATTTTATTTAGATTTTACTACGTAATATCATCGCAGAGATAATAGTTGGAACACGGAACAGAGTTGCACCGTCTTTTTTTAATGATGATGGAACAAAGTGCCACAAATTGGATTCGTGAACTGACGTCAAAATGTTGAAGACTTCCGAATCGTTCAAGGACAGTATCATTTACTGGCGTAAATTTGTTTAAAATTACAATACTTTCGGGGCAAATGCCGCGAATTGTATAATCATTGAATATGCAGCAAGGGCTTCATAAATCGTCAACTAACTAAACTAGCATTTATGGTTGACGACTTAAAATAAAGTTCAAGTCTCTTCGGTAGTCTTGCGATGTACTTACGAATGTTCTTATTACACACAAACACAACTACACTCGTACAAACACACACACACACACAGACTCACGCATAGTACCAAACATAACATGTATTTCCTTCCCACTTTTCGCTAAACCTAATTGTCAAAAATATGTATCTGGCCACACCATGACACGCCTCGCGCTTAGTATGAGGACCTACATTGTAATTTTTTTTAAAGTGATATTGTTATTTTTTATTTTAAATTCTCAATTGGCTTTGCTTATACCAATAAGTAAGTCTTTTTTCAAACTTATAACTATAAAAAAAATCATTTGTATCCTTTTCGGTACGAATAAGACAGTATACACTGCACTTTTTTATAGTTTTATAAAGCTTGTTACACAATTAAAAGACGCGTTGCTTTATAATGTCTTCAAGCTTATACAAGATGGACAATCTTTCAGTATCACATAATGAACTAACCTTTTCCTCCTGGGCTGCCTGTACTCCGTTTTCCGATAGAGGCGTTGACGGTGCACTGTATCCTTTAGGTCCATCATCTTGAGGAGTCAGCTGCCTGTGACCGTCATTTTCTTGATCATTCTGAGCCCTCAGCTCTTGCAATCCATTCTTGAACTCAGATAACCTTAACACGGACGGCTTCATATCGGGCATCTCATCAGGATGCTCGTACCTTCTCAAATCCGCTAGATTTGTTGCTAAGTGTCTATGGTGGTCCAATGGCGTTGGTACTCCTATGGATCTTAAGTGTTCTATACTTCTGTGTATGTGGTAATTGTCGACTGGTATTTCCGCCATTAGTGGGGAGTTATGGTAATCTAGACCGCCGCCATCAGGCCTATAGTCGATAGTCCTACCTTCCATCATCTTGGCTATTTATTATTTTTTGTTCTATCTAATTTGTATAAATGTTTTGTGTTTAGTTTTTTCTTATTTGGCACTTATAAAAATACGCGTCTTATCCGTGTCATGGAATTGTTCCGAGATCCTCCGTTTTCATTGGGCTGCAAAGATAATTTTGATGCTGCAGTTTTTTTTCTTACAAGTAAAAAAATAAATAAACAGAGTCCAAAATGTTGTAAAATACACATGTATTGTATTTGTCTAAAAAAATATTTCTACTTCTATTTTCAAAATAGAAAAAAACTACTTCTATTTTTAAAATAAAAAAAATCTAGTTCTATTTTTGAAATGGAATTTCGTAACCGACTTGATCATACTGATGAGTGGATTTGACCGGTAAAAAATATGTATTTTTTTTTGCAAGCAGGTGACTAGTCGCCGCGTAGGATGTGTCAATGATCTATCCCCTAGCCCACATGTTGCATCGAATAAGGCATCGATAATCACATTGTACCGACTACTCTATTCGTGTGCGCGGACTTAATAATGATTTTTATCTTTTGATGCGTAATTTTAGTTTAATCCAAGTTTTAAGCAAAAAATCGCAATGAATAGTTTCCATTCTTAATTTGAATAGATTTAATAATATGTGAGATTTTTTTTTATCATAATTATGGTTGATTCGCCGAATTTGTTTTTGAAGTTGTTATGTCAGCTTCCTGTCAGTTTCTCAAATTAAATTTTTTTTTTTGTATTATTATGCTAAGGCCAGTGTAAACGATGCCTAGCTACCTCCAGTAGGTATAATATAATTGCGAGGAGGTATAGAAAAATAAAACAAAGTGACTTTACGGTTTCAACAAGCCGTGCCATTCAGTATTCAGTCTTAATGCTTGCACTCACCGGTGTTTTTAGATCGTTTCACCGGCACCGTGTTGGGTATTCGGTGATGTATAGGGGCCCTCACGGTTGATGGAGTCCAAGATTTGTAATACCAGTTTGGTCCAGAGAAGTAGCTCGAAGCGAGTAATTAGGTTTTTGTTCACATCTATTTGTATTAGAAGATTAGTTAGGCTTTTAAATACCTAAATGAGGTATGTTACAATTTTTAAATGTTTTTTTTACAATTAAGTTTTAGTGCATACAAATATGTAAGTGGGTATGCAAAAGATATTGATTCGAAATATAATGGAATATTTGATTTATAAATTATTTATTTAAAAATATACTTGAGTTAGAAAGTAGTTATAACTAAGTATCTGCCTGCCTAAAATATAAAACAAAATTTTAAGTAAATGTAATATTGGCGATATTGGTTGGTACACATGTAAAAGATTCGGGCTTACCAACTTAGCCGTATTTTTATCTACACTAAGTATCTGGCAAGAGTTACATAGACTTTTTTTATTCGTATTGCTATAGAGGAAGGTAGTTACTAGGTACGACGTTGTCAAACATCAGGTTTTTTTTTTTTTTTTTTTTATAACGACTTGTCAAGTTTTTAATAAATCATTTAGCGTTGTCAAATGTGCGTTTAAATGAAGTTACCTGAGATTTCGAGTTAGTGAAGCGTGCGATACAAGGTTACTTGACAAGAAATATTTGATCTCAGATAGGTACCTAAGATTCGAACGTTTCTAATAATTGAAGTGTTGGGTAAAATGAGTATTGAGTCAAGCTTATTATTGATGCTGTGGAAATATTTTTACTGTGGTATTTATTTTGTTTATTTATTAAAATTGGATGATAGGTAAGTTGAAAAAAAAAACTTTGTTGTGTTTTTTTTAAATTGGTACCTAATTATTTGTTATGACTTGACTTTTTTCTAGTGATTATACTAATCTTCAAAATCAAACGTATAATTGTAAAGGAATTTTATAACTATATTATAGTTAAGGTTTATATTATGGACGAAATTTTCTTTAAAATATTTTTAATGCCAGTGACATTTTACAACAATTTGTAAAAATATTAGTAGTTTCTTTTTATTCGTTTTATTTTTTGCGATGTTAAGCTAGGACCAACTCTAAATAAATAATTATTTTGCAGGTGTATTAAACATGAGATGCAACGTTTTAATATATGTAAACCTACACAAGTACGTAGGTAATGTAAACGTTATCACAAGTGTGTAATTTACATAATAAGTAGGTACTTAGGTAACCATGTGCTGTTGTTTACAACATTTTGGACAACTTTTACAAAAAAAAAAGTATACCTAGTAGGTAGCAGGTCAATATTTTTATTCTGTATCATAAATAAAAAAATATGACAAACGGAATGTTTTCAAACAAACAAGTAAAAGCAACAGATCGCAAATCAAGTTGATTTGAAAATAACGACACGGCACACTGTCCAAAAATATTTCCGTATTTATAGTCCGGGCATTATTCAAGGTCGTGTTTGACAGACGGCGACCGGCGCGACTCACAATTACAGCACACCTCGGCCGGGGGGATCTTACGTAAAAACCCTCGCCCCTCGCGGGGAGGACGCTCCCTAACCCACCCACAGGGCGAAACAGGACCTGCTACCCAATTAATTTATACAAAAAAATAAAAAAAACGTACCTGTTCACTATCCAAAAATCTTCACATTCACCATGTATATCACCATAATAAATCACAGTTTGTTCCTATGTTATAATGTCACTAAATATCACATAATAAGGGTAACACTAACGTCACAACACGTCCCAAAGGCAACAGTCCAAGGCTCTATCGCTAATATTCCTCGCAATATACACGTGCACCTCGAAAATAAACATTAAAAAAAGCCGGCAAATTGAAAAAAAAATCGCCGACCCGTGTTCTTGACCCTGCGGCACAACTATGAATGCCGGCCGCCTTAACTAGGATCCGAATTACCAAATTTTTTGTATTCAATATTTTAGTGTGCTATAAATTATTATAGCTATGGATAATCCACACGTGATGGAGCACTCTGTCCCTTTCGCACCAGGCGATTCGCGCGTGCACCGGCTTGCAGTAGCGCGAGTGAGCACTCTTCAAGACGACATGTGGTCGCAGAAAAGCCGGCCTCTCCAGACGCAATGTTGATCAGTCTAAGTACTACAAGCCACCACCGGCCGCTCGCATCACAAAAATGCAATACAAAACGCCCGCTCGCCCGCCTATAGACCGACGCGGCAAAAACGAGACTGAAATTCAGATCTATAGTAGAAAAAGTGAACTACACCGCGCGAGGGGTACACTAACACATAAAAATGAAAAAATTACACGGACGACAACAACGACGACTGAGCTTAAAAAATCGGAGTGGGGAGCAGTTGCAGCCGCTCGAACGCGTCGCGGCGTCTCGCTCTAGCGGCGTGAGGCCGCACTCACACAGCGAAGCGGTGGTTAAGCGAAAAAAATGTGTACACATTTTTTTTATTATTCACGATTTTTATGTGTGTAAGTGGGCTTGGTGCGAGTGAGACGGCACGCGGCGGGCGCCGTACACCTTGCGTGGCGAGAATGGGACAGCGCGCGTCGCCACGTGCTCGTCCCTTGGTATTAAATAATAATTAAAATGGCTACAAGACCGGTGATACGAGATACTGTTCGGTAGACGATTTTTGGCCGAGCTTTTGCCTTTTTTGTTGAGCTTTTTGCGGAATCGACGAGAACGAGGTAAGGCGCGTTAGACGCGTCGGTCATAATGAAAAAAACCGCGGACCGATTGACACATTATAAACGAAATACGCGCAGAAAAAGTCGCGCCGAGAAAAAAAACAAGGACGCCGCGCGCGAAAAAGAAGTTATTGATTAAAACAGGGCTGTCATTGACCAGACGTAAATGAGGGTGGTTAATTGTATGCAGCAGCGGATCCGGCAGGAATCGATTACTCAGCGCCTTGAAGGAAAGAATTTGAATTTAAAAAAACATTGTTTGCGTAAACTGTATTTATGGTGCACGTAATGAATCAGGCAGGCAAAGCTTTTGACGAAACAGGATTACAGTCAGATAGGAACAGACTTTCCAACGTCGAAGAGCATTCATAGGATGATAAGACCACTGTGAAAAAATGAAAAATCATCTAAATAAACGAATAAGGCAATCACAAAAATAAACAACTACCAACTAACACTAATAATTTTAATTTTCGATAAAAAACAGCTATCTAACTTTATAATTTAAGTACCTAGGTATATTTGTACAGCGGAATGATTTGATTTTACACTCATATTTATCTGAATGATTATTAAAATTTGTACTCATGTGATTGAGCAAAAACAATCGACCCACATTTTCATAAAAACTCAAAATATTAAAAACTTCTGTATACTATGTATGTCACAAGACACAGACATTGTCTAGTTTGGAGCTCACAAATACTTTGTTGATGTAAATATTAATTGAAATAAATATTCTATTCTATTCTATATTCTATTCTATTCTATTCTACTATAAACGGTGAAATTTAAATATGTTGTAATAATAATATAAAATATATTATTACAGGATCGGACAATGGTCACTAAAGCAGCTATGAGGGGGATTTTATTCATCCCTCATCTTTGATACCACTGCGTATGATACGAGTATAAATAATAATCGTAAGAGCAGATGCGTCCAAATTAAGGGATATTTTTATCAATCCATGTACGTACTAAGTTCCAATCTATACATATAAATAAAATTGGAGTGTCTGTTTGTAATATTAAAATAACCGCTTTTTACTAAGTGCATTTGGACCGACACGTTACCTATACCGAAACAAATTTTTTTACAATTTTTGTCTGTCTGTCTGTCTGTCTGTCTGTCTGTCCGTCTGTCTGTCTGTCTGTCTGTCTGTTTGTTCCGGGTAATCTCTGGAATGGCTGGACCGATTTTGACGGGAATTTCACTGGCAGATAGCTGATGTAACAAGGAGTAACTTAGGCTACTTTTATTTTAGAAAAGAAAAATTGGATCTCTCGAAAAAAAATTAAAACCAATGTTGCAGCGCTGCGCCTGATTAAAGTTTGATAGCAACAATCTGCAATGCGTCCCGCGGGATCAGAACGCGAGCAGGCTGTTGCCAACGGCTGAGTCTTTGTTAAATACCACGCGGACGAAGTCGCGGGCAACAGCTAGTCTTATAATAACATAAAACTATTTTTCTTGCTCGGACCGTTTGAGCGTACACAATCGAATTTAAAGTTAATAAATAAACTTTATTTAATTTTAAATAAATGGTAAAAATATGCTCTCAAATAACATTGAATATTGTAAATGCAAATAATGCATTTCTCAAAGGGAATTACAAAATGTGTTATCTAGATCATATTACTTCAAACTGAGTTGTAAAAAATCATAAAAAAAAGTATTACACTTTTCGGCGCTTTGACTTTGACCAATGTTGACCGAACTTTTAACTTCTTTTTAAAACTTAAATGACAAAAGAAGTAAAGCTTTATCGTTTTACGGCAGTATCACTTAATTACGCTGTTGTAAAAAGAGGATTGTTTTGGAACTTTCGATTTCAGAATGAAGGTCACGAAATATGACGTCGGTATGTTTTTATGACAACAAGAATCAGAGGCAGTGAGCGGGGTAGTGTATTACTTTTAGAAATAATAAAAAAAAACGTTTTAAAAAAGACCGTCCTCAAAAAACTAAAAAGCAAAAAATTATGTAATCTTGAAATCTACCTTGTCTGACTAAATCAAATATTTAACGAATGTGATGTCGGAGCCTCCTCCTTTTTGAGGCCGGTTAAAAATTAGTATCTTTTTATTCTAAATGGAAACAAAACACTGAAATATAGGCTACCTAAGAATGGTGGACAACTACATACAACATCTACCCCCGAATTTATAGACGTTCTATAACTTTATCAATCGTTATACAAAGCAAAGTAAAACTCTTGTGCGCATTAGTATATGACCTTTGATAAAGACATTAATCGTTCATAAATTCGGAGGTTAATAAGAATTCTAATAATTTAATAAAATAATATGTACAATAATTAGAAAGCAGATAACTTAAATTTTAAAAACTAATATAAATTAAAAAGAGTATAGAAAAGCTACAAAAAGTGTAAAAAAAATTGGCCCATGCGGTAGCGTGCCCAAGATGAATTGATTTTATATATTTGAAAATTGTTGGCAACCCCTTTCTTTTTTTTTTCTTTAATTTTTTGTACAATTCCATCCAACACGTGATTGCACAACACTCTTATTTTCAACATTGGGGCCGTAATTTTAGAACTTCTATTTCCTACGTCCTTGGTATTTTTTTCTAAACATTTTCAAAGCAGGCAACCTTATTCATATGCATTAAACTTTTTCTTAAAAGTACCAGCAAGGGTTTCACGACTCGGTGAATAGATTTTTTTATATATTTTGATGTGAAAATCACCTGTTTCTGGGCGCGGAAGCAGGATGTGGATTGAATCTTTTTACTTTTATCTGATTTGAATATTCTATAGATTGTGCTTGACAAGTGTTTTTTTTTTAATATTTTTAAACAAATCATTTTTCAAAGGTATAATACACCTTGAACCTAGGATTCTTTTTTAAGCATTTGTCATCACTGAGTGTAAATTAAGTCGGAATTTGGATGTGAATTATAATTGTCATTTTCACACACTTCTAGTCGTGTTGACCAATGTGTTAAAAAGTGCAGCTGCAAGGCTTATTATATCCTTTCCGAATGATCCTTTATATGTACTTACTATAATCTTAATGTTCCTAGAATTCAAATTGACTTTATGTACATTTAAGTAATTAAATAGTTTAAGTAAGTAATTGATTAACATTTATTTTAATTGAGGTAACAACTCGTGCCCTTTCTTGAATTTCGTTATTAAACAAAATATTTTTTTTTTTTTACAAACGTGACAAATCTAGTTGGAATCGTAAAAATAATTACCTTACTATAAACAGCATTAAGATTATGATAATAATGTAAGCATTTATTCCTATTGCGAGCGAATCCATCACAATTTAAATGTGATAAATAGTGGGATACATTTGCCCAGCTGTGGGATTGTACAAATTAAAAAGTTACTGAGTGAAACTTACTTCATATTTCTTAATCTTTGAACCGAAAGAGGGCATTGTATTTTATTTCTAGCTAGCCAATTTTATTTCAGGAACAAAATTTTCGTATTATACACGAATGATCAAAATCTAGCCAAGTTATAGGTATATGATCCATAATAGCACTCCGTCTGAAGCCATTATTCTAAGGATATACACAATGAACCAACACATCATATAACTCGGTGTGCAGCTAATTTCTCACATCCAACTACCTTCATCACGGAACCTGTATTTTGGGGTCCGCCATTTCAATCTACTCAATCTATAGCTCATCACTACAATGATCATAAGACCAGAAACGACGACTTTAAAACAATTTCCGAATCCATTACTGGTAATGATGATTTCACTAATACATTTGCTGGTATTGAAGCTGCAATGGATGGTGTTTTGTGCGAAGGTGTAGAGGAGGCGGTAGATGAAACAGGTTTGGTGGTAGACGGGATCGCGCGTGCACCCGCCCTGACATCCATCACGCAAATGTTTGGAACCGGATTCGAATTGAGATGAGTTCTGAGACTAAGAACGTTTTATTAAATGTATCATCATTACGGGTCGTGATGTCAGTACTATTAATAATATTGTATGAAAACAGTAATGGAATAGATGTTGAAGTGTTACGAGTCGGTTGGATATATGAAAATTAAGGATAAGAGGTATTAAAAACTGTGAAAAAAAAATAGTTAAAAAATTATGAAGAAAACTTCTTTCTAACGTAGATTAGTTAAATGTTGTAAATTCAAAAACTAAGCGTACAAAAACAAAGGCTGACATGAAATCTTTTTGTGCTAAAATATCCAAAATAGTATCAATATTGCTTAAGCATAACTACCGGATTTCGTAAAACAATACAAAAAGGAAGCCGACAGCATAATTTCAAAGCAAACTATACGACAATTGTGAAATAAATAACTTTCACTTTTGTGTTGCGTTTTTTTCGAACAAAAAACACTTTTTTGGCTACCGACTGAAAACACTGCTTGAAAAAAATCAAATGAAAGGGTGTTAGTAGCCAGTATTACAAACTAAACAATAGAATAGGTTTGTGAGACAAAAAACTGAGTTTCTTCTCTATGCACCTGGTTTTAATATTTTTTTTATTTCAATCTATGATGTTTATTATAATCAAATAAGTTCCTTTTCCTGTCGGAAGATGGGCGCCGTGGTTTTTTGCTAGATCTTTCTAAAAAACACCACGAGGTCATTTTAGACCTTACATCCTTACGATAGGAACTGTTTGGGTTGATTTCTTGTTGAAAAAACGGTGGTTGCATTGAGGCAATGTGGTCGAGTAGACTTTTTTTCTTATATTTGTTCAGAATGGATTGTTTTATGCAGATGTCGTTGTAATAATGTGAATAGTTGAGAAAAATAATGAAAAATATTTTTATTTAACACTAAAAAAAAATTAATAGGAGTAATGGTGACCCCCAGACTAGGCGTGGCCTGTATCGTGAGGGTCCAAGTTAAAATGGAACAACAATTATATAAATGATAGTACTAGATAATTGGGAAGCATTATAAGTACTCGTATCACTACAATAAGATATTTGGATGACTCTGAATCCACAAAAGCAGTTTTCAGAATGCTTGTATGGGTGCCTATTTGTTCGAGGAACATTGCAAAGCAACCGGACAATTTCAACATGAATAGAATAGACTAGACTATGAATATGATCAACAGATAGTTTAGATATATAATTATACTAAAGCAAATAACGTTTGACAGTTACCCCCCAAACTAAGATATTTTGTTAAATGTGTATCTTATAGAGAATACATAAAGCATAAAAAAACAATCAATAACTCCAAAATAGGTTGAAGCAATTTAAAATAAAATTAACGTAAGGACAATAATTGTCTTTACTTCGTCAATTTTAAGATAACTAGCACCACCAACTACTAATACTGCTTCTTTATTAGCTCTAGAATCTTTGCGAACGGTCACATTCAATTAGCTCTCTCAATATAATATTGGAATCTTGACATAAATCTAAGCCTGCATCCGCAGTCCATCCATTGCACCGCATGACGCCAACGCCGTCTTAAATTCGACCCTTATTTTTTTCTCTCATCCCTTAGAATGTTCAAATTTCTTTACCTGCCATCATCCCTTATTCAAATCGCCACTCATCTCAACAATTTCTTTCACTGTAACAACAACTTTACCAGCACGTGTTAGAGCTACTATTTCATTATCTCCTTCGTCAGTTACGTCGTTTCTATCACAGTTATCCTCCGCAACATCTTGAATAGCATCCCCTAAGACTTAATGACTTACTGCATTGTAATTAAACAAAGGATTCTCATTCTTGCTGCATATATTGTAAAGTTTAAATTGGTAATATCGTTTAAACATTTTTAATCAGTAGTTTGGTGGAATTTTGCTACGGGATACAAAATGTGCGTTTCCCTTATTTAGAAATTTATTGAGATTGCCACGTCCTGTGGCGAACGCCATAGTTTTAAGGGATTTTAAAACTTTACAATAGGAAATTCGATGGACAACAGATGTTGATATTAGAATATGTGTGGCTTTTATTTCGAAAATAAGTCCAAAATGGAGTAGAGCATTATAATAAAGTGTCACAAAAATGGTATTAAATCAATCTTTTTAAATATTTCGCTCTGCTTTTGTTAAATATTTAATGTTTGTTCTGGGCACAATAATAAAAAAATAAATTAGAGGTAGTAGGGCTTTTAAGGATTTAGGTGTAGGTTTGATTGAGGAATGTTTTAACGTTAAAATTAGATCTTTCAATCTCGTATTTGTGCCAATCCATTTTAAAAAGTCCGTTGGAGTCAAAGTTGCTTCAGACTTATCCTATAGATATTTTTTTTATTAACCGCACGTCATATTTCTCTTCTTCAATCTTTCGCGTGATAACTTTTTTTTTATTAATATTCTGCGATTTATCCCGTTCAATATTGCTCTGACGCGAATTCAGATGCGTATATCTAGTTCTTGGCACCTGCATCTTAAAAAAAACATCTGGAACTGTTTGAGATATTTTTTATCTTACATTAAGGGCCTGATTTATATGTTAGAAACAGATGCTACTTAACATACTGAGTAAGCATCTCTTAGTTGACCTATAAAGAATTTTGTTTTAAAAGCATAAAATCAAATCATATGAGTACGTAAAAAAAATCTCAAATAATACCTGTTTTCCTCACAATAATGCAATCAAAAGCAATAAAACTCCAGACAGGCGCACGTCGCTATAAAGAGAGCGAAAAAACTGCATTACGCATCGTGGGAGCCATTTTTTTTTCGTCTAAAAATGCTTTTTTACAAAAGGGGACTGTTCTTTGTCAAAACTCAGGTGGTTGGTGCTGAATAGACCGAGTTAGTACAAAGTCTTAAGATACTATATTGTATAAGTTGTTATAATAGTTAACATAAAGTACGATTTGAGAATTGACTGAAGGTGTTTTTGTCTCAAATAGTTTGTCTCCCTGCTCTGTCAGCAGACGAGTAAATTCCTTCTTGTTCCTTCTTCAAATCCTAGCCTTTTAAGTGTACTTCTTAAATCCTTCATCGTTTTTAGCTTTTGTAGTCCTTACCTGTGGCTTTTCTAGCCTTTGACCTTCCTAGCTTTATTAGCCTTCTTAGGGATGGCAACAAATAAAGCGTTGCTACTGTTTACTTCTTCCTTTTTTAAATTAGGAATGGCTTTTGGTGTAGGCACCCTGTACCTATCATAGCGTCCATAAATATATTAACAAACACATAATTTTTTAATTTACAAGAAATGAGCGCAGAAACGGATTCAGCCAAAATTTGGTAAAACGCCGAAGACAAACCGCAGGATATGTTATCGAATACTACTTTCTACGTTCCCGACGTTTCGGCAACTTTACAGCAGTCCGTACAAAAATCCGTAAAATTAGTTTTATTTCAATTCAGGTTATGTTAGTTAAATCATATTACCTACCTCTGTACGTTTATCTGCCGCAGCCACCAGATCTCTGGAGGAGGTTTTAAATTGTAATTACCTCTGCATTGTACCTAACGTTAGCCGAATCACGTTGACCTTGAGATGTCTTTTGCTCATTGAGTTACCGATGTCGCGTTTTTTGCGCACACACACATGCATACACTCCTAATTATTTTCATGCTCATTACATGATGTATTATTTGTGCGGCTAATGTTTAGGATTATAATGAAGCGAATGAAGCTGTGTTAAAGATCAAATTGGTTGATCACGATTTTGATGGTTCAGGTTGCAAGCAAGGTTTTAAAAATTGTTTTCCATAGACACAATTTAATATACATAAATATTGCTTGACGAACACACCAACTATACGGTCACGGAAAACTTCTATGTGTGTGCGTGCATAATTTTCCTACAATGATGTGTGTTTAAAAAAATAGAGTTCTAAATTCAAAATGTTCCATGATCCATTCCCTCACACTCACGGGATCTATTCGCGTCATTAATATACCTGCTAAAGTTACTAAAGTAAGGTTATCAATTTTGGCATAACATAAGAGATTACTTATTATTGTTATAACCTAACCAATCTAATCGCATGATACCGCGCATCCATCTGAAACGTAACCTCAAGTCAAGACCACTTCCGTCACTCCCTGATTAGCATAAAAATAATCTTTACATTTAACAGATAATGATTGAGGAGTCCTTCTCGGTCTATTGGGTGTACAGAGGCCGTGGGTTCGAATCTCGGGTCAGTTGAGTCAAGGGTGCGTTCGTCGACCATAACGATAGTTGAAAATGTGATAGGTAAATGTAAAATATTTAAGTGGAGACCTTCATAAATTGCTTAGCTTTTAATGATAAATTTTGGGTAGAACAAATATTATAATAAATATCGCCAGAGACACACACCATCTGTATAGCCCCAAACTATGCAAGGCTTGTAATATAGGTACCGTACAATGGACTGGGGACGAACGAATCTATCTCTGTGTAAAATTTCATCCAGATCCGTTCAGCCGTTCTGGCGTGATTGAGTAACAAACACCTATCCATCCATCCATCCAAACTTTCACATGTATAATATTAGTATAGATTATAATATTAGTAAAGATTAAAATAATTTTTTAATCTATACAAATTATAAACAAGTCGCGGATGCGGAGCCTAGCGTTACAAATATTTCCATGACGCCATTCTCAAAGGTATCAATTGTAATTACATAATCCGCAAAATATTACACTTCCTCGGACCATACAGAAACACAACAGAACGATCGTTCAATTACAAACGATTGGTTACCAAATATGGTAGGTATAGCAACGCGGCAACTCAATGCGTGATTAGACCGTATATGGCCACGGTATTAGGAAGTACACGAGTGAAGATTAAAGGATGAGTTTGAAGTGTGTTAAAGCAGTGCATCTGGCATCTCATCTGGTCGTGAAGACTACCTATCAGCCGAAAGACGTCCACTGCTGGACATGGGCCTCCCCCAATGATTTCCACACATCACGGTCCTCCGCCACTCGCATCCACCGGCTTCTTGCTACGCGTGTGATATCATCGGTCCACCTTGTGGGGGTCGTCCTACACTACGTCTTCCGGTTCGTGGTCGCTATTCTAGAACCTTTCTGCCCCAACGGCCATCGGTTCTGCGAGCTATGTGCCCACTGCCACTTCAACTTTGAAATTCTTTGACCTGCCCGTGCCCAGCAGTGGGACATTAAAGGGCTGTTATTACAACCTAGATTATCTGTAGGAATGGGGTGTCCTAAGAGATCATTATTATCGCTTCTTGCACCCAACATTTTTGCTTTCCTTAAGCCTTTGCGACTTACAGTAGATGGAGTATGTCATCCTTGCCCCCCTTTCAAAGAATGGCCTGATATTATGTCGTACTAGCTGCACCCCGCGGTGTTACCCGCGATTAAAAAGTATGTCCTTTTGCAAATGCACGGTTCCTGTATGCTATCCCATAGGAACCGTGCATTTTTCCGGGATAAAAATTAGCCCATGTCATTTTCTGACCCCTAAACTACCACTACCTATCCAAAAATTATGTCAATCCTTTGCTCTATGAAAAATTAAAACAAATCTATCCCATGGAAACCATACATTTTACAGGGATATAAAGTAGCCTTTGCTATTCCAGACTATAATCTATCTCTGAGCCGAATTTCACCCAGATCCGTTCGGCTGTTCTGGCGTGATTGTGTAACAAACATCCAGCCATCCATCCATTCAAATTTTCACATTAATAATATTAAGCGGGATTTACTTATGTGTCTCCGTAATACATAGCTTATTTACTCGATCCCTAAGTATATAATATAAGTACGCAGTGTTACTATTGAGCAATGGCCGTGACTTTCGTATGAACCACAAAAACTAGTTTATATGTTGGTGTGTTTATGTACACGCCTTGGTCCGTGCTGCGGGGATCACGAATAGATGAATGTAATTGCGAAATTGATTTTGTTTCGATGTGGAGTTTCCCGTGGTCATATTTGTAGCGCGGTCATGCGAGGCAGGCCGGTAGCGAGGCACTGATGACAGCACGCTTGGGTTTGCCTCATACGTTTCGGGCGTTGCCACGGTTTTTGAATAGAGTCCTGCCCTAAATTGTTTGAAGCTGTGTCGGGAATTTTATCCGTATGACATTTTTCAAGAACGTTCGCCAGTTTTCAAGCTGTAAGTCTATTTATCTTTTTGAGTTTTTTTTCCTTTAGCTATTATTAGTCGTACCGATTTTTCTCATTATTGATCCTTCGTTAATAGTGGCGTAATTATAATCAGAATACCCCCCCCCCCCCCCAATTTATAGAATGATTTTGTCAATTTACAATACAATTACAATGAAATTGTCGTTTGAAAAAGTTGTTAATGTGATGTCATGATCAGTAATTAGCGTTTGCGGTGACGTGATCGCTAGCGATTAGTTGATACACTTGCTGATTCTAGAGCGGCTGAAAATTCGGCCAAGCCATACCAGCAAGAGCTAATTTAGGATTCCACAATTCTTGTACCGCGTTAAGTCTGCGCTGTGAATGTGAGTAATTACCCTGCGCACGAGCACTTGACACTGAAACAGAGTTATACAACAACCAACAAGCATAACATAACGATTTGATCTTTTTACGTTACAAGGGATGTCTATTCTCTTCCTGATTTTACCATTATGCCCGATTTGGCTCTTATATAGGCTGCTTGAACTAAATACGCGAAGTACCGCGGCAACTTGCCTGCTAGTCATTTTGCGACCTATCAAGTTTACACGAAGATAGTCAATTTGACTCGCCATCTTGCAAACTTGCCAAATTGAAAGTATAAACTGGCCTAGCTTCCAACAAATCGGAGAGGAGATGAGATATGCGAAAACAATCAGATTGTTTGAAATCCGCCGCTCGGTACCAAGCGGTATTCCTTTTATTCATGTGATTGCTGTTGCCCGTGTACAATTTGGTACTGTACAAGTTATAACCCCCCCACCTTCTTTTTATTCATGTGATAGCTGTTGCCCGCGAACAATTTGGTACTGTACAAGTTCTGCCCCCCCGCGTGTAGCCCCTTAGAGGTCGAATTTCCCAAAATCCTTTCTTAGCAAGCACCTAGGGGCCCATAGGAACCCGCATGGCAAATTTCAAGTGCCTAAGTCCCTAGGTCTCATGGTTTCGGAGATTTCGTGATTGGTCTATACAGCTCATGTCTCCTCTCGGCTTTGGTAGAAACCAGGCCTTACAGCTTTCCGTGGCAACCGATGTGCTACAGCTGGTTCTTAACATTTCATGTCAAATTTCATATGATTAGGAAGCATTATCGATCGTGCAGAATCAACTTATCTACTTTACCTGGTAACCACACATATTCCGATAGTTTGAGGACCCGATTAGCTCAGTTGGTAGTGATCCTGCCTTCTGCGCTGAGGGTCCCGGGTTCGAATCCTCGTGTGTGTACCCGAGTCATGGATGTTAATATCTATATAAGTATTATATACCGGGTTCGCTCCAGTCCATTGTATGGTACCCATAATACAAGCGTCGCTATGTGTGGGACCGTACAGTTGGTGTGTTCGTCTGGCAATATTATCATTGCTATTATAATAATTTGATGTTGCTCAAACAACACTAAGCACGTTTGAGGAGTACCTACTTAGTTACATTTCAAGTATTACAGTTAATACAGGATATTTTTTTATATGTGGTCATCTTTAATTTATAGAATAATTCAAAATATATCTGTTAGATGTAACTAATAGACGTTTAATTTAGTTTTTAATTTAAATGCCAAACATTATGTCTGAAGTTGATAAATTAACGTTGAAATATCATTCTATATTTATAAATAATGATTTAATCATGATTTTTTACATGTGTAATATGAAAATGATCACCACGTAGGTAGGCAATTAACCTGGGCAATTAATCATTGCACTGTTAAGTACTTGTCGAAAAGTATGTGACAATAATAATGTTACCCTTTGACGACCGTAAAAATGGCAAAAGAAATATAAACATTGGCAACACTGGCACCTTACATACCAACGCGTTAGCAAGTGATATTTTCATTAAAAAAAAACTAGCAAAAAGCCCCCTACATAATCGTAATACATTTTTTTTCATTCGAAATTCGAAAACGTTGAAATCTGCGCGCACGCATGTGCAGGTAGGTGTTTCGGGTTCGCACGCAGGTAGAAAAAATCTTTAGTCGATGGTATAGAAAAAAAAGGTTGCTTTTATGCGACCCACCCTCTGGATCTTCGCCCACGATTCTTACCCCTCTACAAGGGCGCAACGAATTTGATACTTGTTATAAAATATTATTTTTGATTTACTGTTAGATCAAATCATCAAGCGTCATTAATGATTAATTGTGTTCAATGTACTCGTAATTACATTGCAATACTAGAAATCTTACATAGAATAATTTTTCATGCCAATCCAATCTAAAACTTATCACTTAATCATGGTAATTCAGAAGATATCTTCTGATAGATATTAAACTTGAACATGGTCTCCTCATGTTGCAGTTCTTAGATACTTCCATTCATCGGCTTCCTGAGACCACACCAACTATCTATATACAGGCTGATTCAGATGGTACATTTGCATTTCGATATTCGTATGTTGTTATTTGTTCACAAAAATGACAATTGTCAATTGTTTTTTTTTCAATACGATCGAAATTCTAACTGTAAATAGTGATTCAAAAAATGCGCCAAAGAAACGCACGTTCTAAGCTTAGTATACCATTTCTGAATCAAGCTGTATAGTTGCACAGATCACAACTAATAACAAAAAATCTAAACTAAACGCCGCTAAAAATATCCAACACAAATCAAACGCAAAAAGCATCAAGACATTTCGCTATCGCGTCATAGCGGGGGTGGGAATGGATGACGGCATGCAACAATGCAACAGCGAGCTGCGTGCGCGCACAGCCCACGCACACACGCACGCCAGCCTGTCAAATCATGCGCACACGAACGCATCACGCCAGATTTATCGCGAGTAACAATGCGGCTAGGATTTTGGGCAGAACGTATATTTTTTGGATCGCACGACTTTGTAGCTTTTTAACTAGCTATTAAAAATATAGAGAAACTAGCTGACCCGGCAAACGTTGTTTTGCCATATACATTATTTCTAGGAAATATCTTTATAGTTAAATATTTGCGATTATTAATTGAGATATAAACTATCATATCTTTCAAGTTGGATAAAACTGCACACAGTGTGCAACATTTTATTTAAATCCGTTTAGTAGTTTAGGAGTCCATAGCGGACAAGCACCGTGACACGTAATTTATACATATTAAGATAGCAGTAAAAGCCATTTTTTTTCTAGGTACAGCCCTTGCCTTACGAACAGGGTCGCAGGTTCAATCTCTCTCGCTCGCACTTCTGGGATTTCCGGATTAAATCTTCTTTATCACATCCTAAATGGTGAAGGAAAACATCGTGAGGAAACCTGCATGTCCGAGATTACCTTACCAGTCTCGAAACACGTGCGAAGTGCGCCAACCTGCCAACTGGGCCAGCGTGGTGGAATGTGGCCCGAATCCCACTCTCATTGAGGGGAGGCCCGGGTTCAACAGTGGAATATTAAAGACTATAGATAAACTTAGTGCGATTAGCACGAATGTTTGTAGTCATGGATGTTTAGTTTATTATCTGTATAAGTATTATATACTGAGTTGGCCCTGATTCCATTGTACGCTACCCATAAAACAAGCGTTTTGCTTAGTGTGGGACCGTATAGTTGGTGTGTTCGTCTGGCGATATTTATTTATTTATACACCTAAAGATACTTTGACGTGGTTATAGATTTGGGAAATTTCTGTTTTCATTTAAAAGTAACGTACAATTGTTTACGAACGATTTATAAACGATTATTTTACCCATCGATGAAAAACCGCCATTGTATAGGCATGAAGCCAAAAAGTTTATAATATAATATGAATTTACCAAATAAAAAAAAGTGGAGGTTCTCAATTCGACATGTATTTTTTTTATATTTGGAGTGTAGTTACATAATTATTAATTCATAGATGCTATTATTGGTACTATTAATGGTGTTTTAAAAGATAAATCGCTTTGACATAGACACGACATAATAATAATTAATTATTATAATATATTATTTGCATACTTAATTATGAAAAGAACAATTTTAATATTTATAAATGAACTAGCTGTCCCGGCGAACTTCGTACCGCCTCAAAATCTTCGAAAGATACTCGGCCTCTGTGTGGGAGAGGGCCGGGTTATGTGGGATTCTTACGCACTAAAACCCTCCCGGTCGCCGCCTTCGACACATGTTGAAGGGACTCCGGGATCTCCAAACGGAACGCACCGGTACCCCCCCCTCTTGTGCCTCGCCCCCTTATGGGGGAGCAGACGTTCGCTCCCCCTGCGCCCTCGCCGCGCCGTCCTCCTCAGGTGTCATCATCATCACCAGACGTCTAATATGAATTCAATTTACACTTCAGTCTAAGTAACACGTGGCCGGCTATGCTAACACCAAAAATTTAAAAAGTGGAAATAATTGAATTACACGGTATTTCGTTCACTACAAAATAAATTTAATTAATTTTATAGCGTCAACAACACGTGGTAATTATGCTGTTAAAATGTAGCTTATATGACACGTTCGTAGATTTACCATAGCAGCGCCATCTATTGATTACTTACTCAACCCAGTCGAAAGGTATCGACATCTGTTAGAATCATTTGGAGTTAACAGATAATTGTGACCGTCAAATAATAACAGACAAATAATTAGCAATAAATTAAAATTGCGACTATAATTTGAGATTTAAACTATCCTATCTCTCAAGTTGGATCGAACTGCACATGGTGTGCTAATTTTATTATAATCGGTTAAGTGGTTTAGGAGTCCATTGAGGACAAACATTGTGACACGAGATTTATATATATTAAGATTATAATTTGCTATAATAAAATATATATAAGTATTTTGTGTGCCTAAGTCATAATTATGTTTCATTATTATGTGAAGTTAGAATTTCGATATATTAATGTAAAAAAAACATTGTTGACCGTTTGTTAGGAAACATTTTTTTTAAATCGACTTACTTTTAGCGTAATTTTGACTTCAAATAATATTTACAAATGCGTTTACAAACCCTTTTTGGAATCCATATTGTAATTACCTGTGCCTTTGCAAATAAATAATTTAATTAGAAAATAAAATTACTAAATAAAATGGATAGTTTGTGTGAAACACATCCTACAGAATATTGTATAGGTCTGTTTGATACCATGGGCCATTAATTTTATTGATCTATTAACCGTAGACGTGTTTCTCTACTTCTTCATTTTTATGACCTTAATTAAGAAAAAAAACTAGTATTTTCCTGTAACCATTACTCATCCGAATTTAAATTTGATTTATGCATGTACCTACCCATATTAGAGGTCGTGACATCATTTTAAAAGGTATAAATTTGTATCTAATGTTCGGTTTACACGAAGACAGTACGCAAGTAAGAAGTAGCCTTGGAAGTCTAATTCGGACACTTGAAACGTCGTGCTTGCCGAGCTGCTTTTACAAGAACTCTTGCTACTTTTTACTTAATTTCAAATCATTTCAAGACAAAATATCAAGACCAAATGAAAAAATAACTTACATAACCTAAAAAAGGGTGTAAAGAATCAATTCGATTAAAAATTGTCTCGTGTCGTGGACCTGTCAAAGCTATGCTAAATAACGGAATGAAGATTCGATACGATTAAGCAACCGAACAGTTTGATCGAACACTCATTGTATATATAGCACATTTTAAAATTCAAGTTACAAGTGCTGTAAGTTCATACCTTTCAGCACTTGTAACTTGGGGAGTTTGTGAAAAAGTTAGCAGACTGAATTGACGACTGAAAGAGACTCCAATTCGGAGTTGAGACTTCCAATTGCTATGCAGAGAGAGAGAGGGAGACCAAAAAGGTCTGTGTCGTAGATAGTAATCCTACTGGCAGCCTTCATTTCGAATGGCATCCAAAAATAAAACGATCTCGATTCCAACCGCGGTCCGCGCTAAGCAAATTCCCGCCGCGACCTAACCCAATAATATTCATACAAAAAACAAAGCAACACACAAAAACAATGTTTAAAATTCGAACGCGTGCTAAGAAAAAGTTCCATTCTCGTATTTGCAAAAACATTTATTCATTGTGGATGGTCGTTTTTGTTTGCCGCCTTTTTGCTCCCGTTTCGTTGAGTGAAAAAAAAAGGATTCACGGATACTACTCCCGTTGAACCCGTTATGTGTTTTTGCCCCTTTTTGATATTGTTGTTTTTATGCCATCGATTGCATAAGGGGTCAGTGTGGTCAATACTTTTTTAAGGACGCCAACTCGGGCCTTCACCCTACGTTTTTTGGACGAGTTTACACGAGAGTAAATATGTTTTTGGTGTTGTATTTTTTATTATTATTTATTGAATTAAAATCGTCACACCTGTGTATATATAATATACTACATACATAAAACATCCATGACTCGGGTACAATCATCTCATTACACAAAGTGTACCGCTACCAGGATTAGAACTCGGAACCCGACCCTCGGCACAGAACGCAGGGTCACCAACTGAGCTAATCAGCGCCTCATATTTATCAACCCTACCTCATTTTTTTTTTATAAACCTCCTAGATGACATTAAAATTACCATGTGGATAATAAAGTACTTATTATCTGCATTATTAATGATAGGCAGGTATACTTTATCCGTTGAATTCACCTGTCACAGATGGGTGCAGTTACGAGCTAATATTTGCGTCATAATTACTAGAGGACTCAGGCGGCTCATATAGATGTTCCTACACTGTTCAATCAATCTACTGAGTTTATACAGGTGAATCTGAATGGGTAAACTAAGCCACTTCAGCGAATTTGTTATCATTATGTGAAATCTGTATACTTTATAGTCTACCGTATTTAGACATTTTGTATGGAGAATTGAAGAGCGCCTCTAGCGGACGGTGTTTAAAACTCTCAATTCTCCATACAAAATGTCTAAATACGGTAGACTATAAAGTATACGGTTCGCTTACGAATAATCTCGCACTTGACGTACAGAATATCGATACGTCAATTTAAATGGAAAAAAATCTGAATCGTCGTTTTGTTGGATAGTTTATTACAAATGCGCTAAAGAAGCGCTGGTTCAAGGTTTAGTATACCCTCTCTGAATCATTCTGTATACTTCTCTGTTGCTTTTGACTAGTAGTAACAGTGTTGGAGACTGTCAGATCCTTTTAATCCTCTCTAAGACAAGATTGGATCTCGCCAAGCACCAGCCATCTTGTCCTGTCAAGCATCGACATTATAATTTGGCTATTAATCCGCTTGTAATTTATTGTATACTAGCTGTTGCCCGCGACTTCGTCCGCGTGGTATTTAACAAAGATTCAGACGTTGGCAACAGCCTGCTCGCGTTCTGATCCCGCAGGACGCATTGCAGATTGTTGCTATCAAACTTTAATCAGGCGCAGCGCTGCAACATTGGTTTTAATTTTTTTTCGAGAAATCCATTTTTTTTTTCAAAAACAAAAGTAGCCTAAGTTACTCCTTGTTACATCAGCAATCTGCCAGTGAAATTCCCGTCAAAATCGGTCCAGCCATTTCAGAGATTACCCGGAACAAACAGACAGACAGACAGACAGACAGACAGACAGACGGACAGACAGACAGACGGACAGACAGACAGACAGACAGACAGACAAAAATTGTAAAAAATGTTGTTTCGGTATAGGTAACGTGTATACATCCAAATGCACTTAGTAAAAAGCGGTTATTTTAATATTACAAACAGACACTCCAATTTTATTTATATGTATAGATGAATTTCTCAGTAGTGGTAATATGAGGGTACCCCGGTTCTAACTATGACACTAGGACGTCAACCACCTCAGTCCTCCCGTGTCCATGGTTGCTGCAAAGCAGCCGAAACGTCGGGAACGTAAACAAGTACAATGAACGCGATAAAATCCGTAAGACTAGTTTTATTTCAATGTGTAGTTGTTCGCGTAAATATAAGTAATGAATTCGTAAATAGTTTTACATTAGCAAATTGAACTGTATTATTTTTCACACACACCGAATCCATCACAATTAATTCACCATTAAAATTAAATATAACAACTAACTCGTTCAATCTAAGAATTCGTTACATATCTGTTTTTTGCTCGCTAATTAATTCTAAATGTAAATTTTGACAGATGGCGAACCGCCATGCTGGAATATGGCGGTGGTCGCTTAGCAACGGATGCTTGGGCGCAACAGGTGTTGCGGGTGCTTTTTTTTTAATCCGTAGGGAGGCGGCGGCGATACGGCTTTCGAGATCCGATGGGAAAGATTTTTTTTTCAGATTACGTTAGGGGTTTTTGGGGCGAAATTGTTGTAAGTTTTCATATGCGTTTTAGTTTTAGCTAGTTAGTTAAAATATTACGATTGGAAGGATTATAACCTTTATTATAATGGTAGGTAGTAGGTCTAGGTAGGTATATCGATCATGAGCCGACCTTTGTCGGACTCTCCTACGCTGCCGGAACACATCAAACGAACGTGCGATGATATTTAATTGTAAGTACTTGATATTCGCTGTTACGCCCAAAACGATTGAGGCCTCGATGACGTCACTAGTTAATATAACCTGCCGATCTGGTTACATAATTCTGTAGTAACATCTGATAACCACTGTTTGATCTCAAACTAATATTTGTATTTAAGTACGTTCGTCTTAGGGCTTTTTCAGGAGCACTCCGATCGGGGCACATTATGAAGAGACCGTTTTAGAAATTCAGGGTATCGAACTAGTAACCAAGGTCAAGCAGCCTAGACTCATTACCACTAGACCGAGCTGTTGATTTTAAGTACCAACTTTTGTACTTCTTCTTCTTTCTTTACGAAATGAGATGCGATGAAATAAAATGGATATGCATATGGCCTCACCCACAACTTTGCGGGTATTTTGCCAATGTTAAGTAATTTATAGCAATAACACATTATAAATAAAATAATGGATGTGACATGATGATATGAAAATGGTTTATCAACGTTTATGAAAAATTCATTTCCTCAATTTTTTTTTAAATTCAATTTGTGAAATGACAGTTGTCAATTTGGATGGGAGGGAAGAGAGTCAGAAACGCACCCTCTTTAACACGCTTATGGAGTCAATCAAATCACCGCAGACCATTGTACGGTACCCACACCAAAAGTGTAGCTTAATTTGAGACCATATAGTTGATTTGCTCGTCTGGCGATATATATAATTATTATTATATTATATCTCTTATTCAAATTTAGAATCAATAAATTATTCAGTTGAAAATATCTTAGCAAGTCAAGTTAGTGTACTCGTGTCACGTTTTTTTTTTTTAGTTTGTATTTAGCTACTACGGATCAGAATCACCGTACTCAAATCATAGACGAAAAAATAAATAAAGGAGTGTCACCGGAACCATATTGAAGCACAAAAAACCAAGCCGATTTGTGTAGTACACGTGTAGTAGTTTCGTACTAACTTCATATAGGCGAATTTGCGCGTACTACATAAATCAGCTTGGTTTATCTGTATATTGATTTCTTATATTTACGCGAAGACTATACCTACATTGAACGATTGAACTACACGTTTCGGCTCCTTAGAGCAACCATGGTCACGGGAGGACTGCGGCTGTAAAGCAGCCGAAACGTCGGGAACGTAAAAGCATAAAATAAAAACGATAAAATCTGTAAAATAAGTTTTATTTCAATTGTTTTTTTTTGTGTTTCAATGCGTTGTTCACGACACCTCATGTATGTTCTATAAAATTTTTACTATACATGTGTATTTTTCCTATTAATAAGTATATTTTAGTTTTTTTTCCATGTAAATAACTATTGTACATAATTTATAGTAATAAAGAAAATCTAAATCTATGTTCTTTCTTCGTACAACATTGAAACTAATCAAACACATATTGTCGATCTGTTTATTTTTCAATTTCCATAAACTATAAAGCTTCCAAATAGAAGCGGCATGCCGTTTGACGTCACCACATGCACCGATTTCGGTGTGTTGAGTTACAGCACCCAGTGTGCGGCTAGCCTTATTGTGGATACGACTTTAGTTTTAAAGACTTGGAAAACGGGGCATGACCGGCTTACATTAAGTTACTTTGTATTTATTCAAATGTTGAGTCTCTTGGACAGGCGCAGACAAAGAAAAAATATATACGGTGAATTGCGTACAATATCGAAGCACAACATATTTTGAACAACCTATTAAATTAATCACATCCTAATTTTAATAGGGGAGATGTTACCAGCGACTTGGGATCCAGTAATTAATATAATTAAATCCAAAGCCAAGCGCACCATTGCAAGACCTCAAGATACTGTGAGCACCTTCTGCGTAGATCGGACCGCAAGCAACAACTAAATATGAGGGTACCCCAGTTCAAAATATGAAACTAGGACGTCAAAAATCGTAGGTGTCCCGTGATTACGGTTGCTGTAAAGTTGCTGTAAAATCCGTAAAAATCGTTTTGTTTCAATTACATTGAGTTAGTTTGCAGTTATTAAAATTTTAAGACTCGGGGTCGATTCACCTTCGTCTGTAGGAGAATTAAGTACCCTCGAGATACCCTACACGTGACCCTGGGTGGTGCCAACCGGGTGACAACTCTACTGGTGGTAGGCTTCGGCCGTGGCTAGTCACCACCCACTGAACAAAGCCATGTCGCCAAGCGGCCTAGCCGTGTTCCGGCATGATGTTCGGTGTTGCCATTCATGGATGGCGGGTCAGATCAGTTGCGCTGCATGTGCCTAGTGAATGTAGCGTCTCTTATCTACTGCTGCCTTCCCACCTAGGCAAGTATGCTCCATCGTAGTTCTCATCGTCACTTACCATCAGGTGATATCGAGATCAAATACTTGCTTATAATGTAATAAAAAAAAAAGCTTTTATGTGATAAGGTAAGTACAGAGAAATAAAATAGGCGGTGTATTGCGTACAACATCGAAGCTCAACCACCCTGTAGTTGCCAGGTTAGCGGGTATATCGAGAACTATTTATTTAACAAAATCATAGTTACCAAGTTAGATGCACTTAAACTAAGGTCAGTGGAAAAATAATTTAGTGAATTCCGGCACTTCAATATTATAGGAAAAGAAATCTCGCCTTGACCGAAACTGTTCTAGATAATGCGCCTGCGCCGGTCCATGACGACGCCGCACAACCTCGAGACCCAATGATTACTTGAATCATTTGAGGGTGTCTGGTGATTTTCATAAAAACAATTGACTCTCCTTGATATTGTTGCAATAGTGTAATATTAACAAAAAAATAAGGTTGAATTGCATCAATATATTTTTAATTCATGCTCAATGTTAGTGTTAGCGCCGAATACTCAAACGTGACCCAAATTTGACAAGTGTATCCATCCAAACAAGCTAGCTCAGTCAGTTGTACTTGCGAACTCCGATATACCGTAGGATGTTATACACGAACATATGGAGAATAATTACTTGCTTGAAAGGTATTTCAACCAGTCCCTATCAAGCTAAGATGAAGCAGATGACGATGGTTGCGTGAAAGTTTAAAAAAAAAAAGAGCAACCATGGAGTTTCTTGCCCGTTCTTCTCCATAGGAACGGCATTCCGAACGGGTGGTAAAGCAGTAGCATAATGTTTTTGTAACTTGACGATTCATAAGTACTGTACAATAATGGTTTACGTGAATAAAAAAAAATAAAGTATTGGTAGTCAGCTTGATTAGGCATAGCCACCATACTTAAGGTTAAAACCAGCTGTAGCGACCTCTTAAACCTCGCCACAAGCTACACAGATAGTGCTGCAGACGCATTGAGAGCAATAGGCAAAGCTCAACACAATCCTGACTCGCGCTATGAGAGTTTTCGGAGCACGTCACGTATATACAAGATCCATCCATTAACTGCTGGCGCCGTTGGGGCACAGCGGCCACTCCGCCAGGCATACCACCCACTTGGCTGGAAGGTCTTCCCTTTTCCGCTTAACAGCTACTTAAGCCTACCTACCGGTTCCTACATTGTTCTCACATACCCATAACAATGTACTTACTACACAAAAATGTATAGCATTCTTATAAAAGAAGAAACTATTTTTCTGGATATAAGAGCGGCATTTCAAACTGGCGGTATAATCGTATCCACAAAATCAGTAATTAGTCAAACCTCTTCGGTTATTTCCAAAATAACTGATTTTTTTTTAAATACCTGATCTCTGATTAAATTTACCAAACTGAGTGTTGTTGTTACTAGTAGCAAACCGAGTTTTGTTACTAGTAACACACCGAGTTTTGTTACTAGTAACATACCGAGTTTTGCTACTAGTAACCCATAGTTCGCATGTCGCAATATTTGTGTAACTAGTAGTCAAAGTTTAGTTAAACATTTTTTTCAGCGTACTTAGCACGTAATATTTTATGATATTTTTCACGATCCATAAGTATTCTGATTCAGAGTTTTAGGAAGAAGGAGGAATAATATAAAGGCGTATCCACATTATGTCACACCAGACATCGATAAATGAAATATAAGTGACAGGCGACTCGGCTAGACAAGTGTGGCGCACATGTGTCCGTCCCTTTTGGTAGCGTGACAATGTGCTTAATTATTATGACCGGGACGCACGATACTAATTACAATTTTATTTGCTCATTGTATAAGTACTATTTACGTTGGCAAATAAAGTTAACTTCTATAGGCCTTAATTTTATAAACTTCAATAACAATAGGACGGTACTTTTATGGAAATTTGCGAGCACGGGAATCGAAGATGAGCACCCGATCCGGTCAGCCAAGCGGCTTGCGCAAAAAGCGCTGTACCTAGACGATATCACGCCGTTTTTCTTTATTTTATAGGCAAGTATTTGATCTCGAACTCATCTGATGGTAAGTAAAGATGAGATCTACTATGGAGCATACTTGCCTAGAAGGTACCTGTTCACTCTTGACTTGACTTGATAATATAAATAATACCAGCCCTTTTAATGTCTCACTGTTGAGCACAGGCCTCCCCTCAGTGCGAGGGGGATTAGGCTATAGTCCACCACGCTGGCCCAGTGAGGGTTGGACTTCACACGTCTTTCGAAGGGTTCTCTCAGACATGGAGGTTTCCACGGGACGTTAGCCTTCACCGTTTAGCAAGTGATAATCATTGTTCAAAATGAGATTTGCACATGAAATCCAGAAATCCCAGAGGTGCGAGCCGGGAACCTGCGATTATCGTCACCGAGGCAAGCGCTCTACCAACTTGGCTATCGCCGGTAAACTTAATAAAACATTAACATGACTATTGCCATTTTTTTACACCTAATAACTAACGTAGATAAAAATCAATTTATAATAATTTTAATGTATAGCTACGTTTGTCTGACATAATAATATGGCGTCTCAGTATAAAAGCAAAAACCGCCAAGGTTAATCGTTTATAATGGTCGAAAGGTAATAAATATGTTGCTAACTGATGTTATGGATTATTTATAGAACTGTTCTCACATTTTGATTAAGCATTAGAGATGGGATACACTAGTGAAGTTGTATCTGTAGTTTTTGACTTAACACAGAATGACGTTGTAGTCTATCTCCTGGTGTGTTCTTAAGAGATAGCTGCCGGAAGAGACAAAGCTGTGGTACTCAGCCACCATCATAAGGTGGACCGATGATAAGCCAGTGGGTGTGAGGGCCAGAGGACCCTGACATGTGGAAGTCTTTGACAGAACCCATGGGATAGCCAAAAGACCCTAAGAAGTGGTCAAGATATCTCTGAACCTCAACATAAAGGTGCTGCTTAATAAATGTAGGTATATTCTATATGATGATGTCATGTTAAAAATCTTGAATTATAGCTCTTATGATTTAAATGCCGTGAATTTTGACTTATAGAGATCTTGTGTACCTACGTTCTAAGGTGTGTGTTCTACCGTACATAGAGAAATTATTTTTAAATATATAAAAAGTTTAGGTAGGTTTGATTCTAGTTACAAATTATGTTGCGAGTATCATATCACTAAAAATTGAATGTATATAATTAATTATACTTATAGTATTATACAGATACAAAATAATGATTTCCTTTTGAAATAGATTAATGCGTTCTATGCATTTTAAATAGGATTAAATTTATTTTAAAAGTGTAATTATTCATGTATAATACATATTTTTAATTAATTATTTAAATGTTGATAGGTTTATTTTTAATGTTTCGCACGGGGGCCCTGGCATTTTTATTATGCTAATACCTAATGTTCTAAGTTGATTGGCCATATATACCTAGAGTAAGTACTTTTTAGAACCAGCTGCCGAAGCCTGCCTAGCCGTTGCTACATTGTTCTCATATACATAACAACGTACTGCTCAAAAATGTATAAGACTGTGTATTTGTCATATTTATGTTATTTCATTATTTGTGGTGAGAAATTAATTTGTTTTTATATAATTATTTTTATACAGGGTGCAAGTGGTAAGTGGCCAGCTAACGAAAAGGTTACTTCTAATAACTATAATAAAAATATAGAAAAAAAATATATGTCGTATGTCATAATATAACAAATTTTGTAATTTTTGATCGCACAATGTATTGTGAACCACGCGATCACAACACAACGCGTCGCGCAATACTTGACTCGTGCATGTCACGAGTTTGCGCGAGCGTATCGAGTTTTATTTTACATTGCAGTTTTAGTACTAAATTAAAAATAATGTTTGTTTTTTACTAAAAGTCCTGAAGGACTTTACTAAAAATATAAAACTTATACGTTCATGAAAAGATCGACGGAAAATTCCAACCTTAAAGTATTATTCAGAATCATTTCGCAGGTTCGCGAGGTCACTCCGCACCGAGTCTTATCCAAAAACTTGTTTATATGGTGTCCACAATACTAGTTATACTAGGGGAATTATTAGATTTACTGAATAATTACACTAAGGCAGGAGCAATTTCAAGAGGCCACCCAGTCCTTAACATCTCTGGGAGAATTCTCGTATATTCTTCGGGTATAAGTAATAATAATTCCAGCCCTTTTTAATGTCCCACTGCTGGGCACGGGCCTCCTCTCAACGCGAGGGGGATTAGGCCATAGTCCACCACGCTAGCCCAGTGCGGGTTGGCGGACTTCACACATCTTTCGAGGAGTTCTCTCAGACATGAAGGTTTCCTCACGATGTTTTCCTTCACCGTTTAGCAAGTGATAATCATGGTTGAAACTGCGAGCCGGGGTTTGAACATGCAATCCTCGTTACCGAGGCAAGCGTTCTACCAACTTAGCTATCACTGCTATCGGTATAAGTACATAATAAAAAGAACGCCCGATGATCATATCGACTGTAGGGCCAGCAGGAACTGTTAATGTGTAACGACATTGAGAATTAAAGCATGCTGTCACTGTCACACTTTATTATGAAAACTTTGGCGTGAGAGGGATAGATGACGTTACGCTACCGAAAGGCTACGTAAAACGGATTGTGCTTGTACTGTACGGTTCCAAATTGCAAGCAACGCGTGTACTATGGGTTTCGTACAATGGAATAGGTATGATGATCCCAGTTAATAGTTACCTATATAGATATTTAACATCCATGACATGGATACAAATATTCGCGCTCATCACACAGCTTGCGTCTACCAGGATACGAACCCAGGACCTTCGCAAAAGAATCAGAGTCACTACCAACTGAGCCAATCGTGCCGTCAAATTGATCCAGTAACTTCGAGTAATTCTCCCCTTAATGCGAGAGGATTTCAGGCCATATTCCACATAACATTAAGTTTTATTTAGCACACTTATATTTAACGGAAGTTGGAGGACATATCTCAACATCTGTATATCTCATGGTGCGCATACGCAACCAAAGATGGAAGCAAGTATTACTTCTAATGCCTACGTGTCCATCACTATGATTGGTTCAGAAAAAAACATTGATTCATATTCGTAATGTTTGGGACGATCGACAGCTAATAAATTTAATATAGTTAGAGTCAAGTTATTGAAACGATTGCTTTGAAAAGTCTACAGGTTCCAACCCCGGCTCGCATCGCTGAGAGCTTTCATGTAAGAGTTGAGAGTAAATGGGGGAAGAAGAACCCACCACTGAATCGGCTTGTCAACTTTTCCAATAATAAACCAAACATGTTGATCGTTAATTAAAGAAACCAGCAACACCGAACTCCTCTAAGATGTTAGTCGAGAAATTATCTATCACGAGTGGCGAGACCCCAAGCAATATGCAATTTTCCGCGAAACTAAGCGAATCTAAAAAAGTATTTGACACGTGTTTCGCATGTAAATGAGGCATCCTCAGGACGGCTGGGCTACGAATGATTCCGGCGAATTTTTTAACAAAATTTTAAGAAAGATTTGAGTTAGGCTATGGCATTATCGTCGTGATAGGTAAGTACATAGGACCAGAGAGGCACGTTGAGCACCATTTTTGTTGGAATAAAACAAATTTTAAGGATTTTATCGCGTTTATTTTAGGTTTTCACGTTCCCGACGTTTCCGCTGCTTTACATCAACCATGGTCGCGGGAGGACTGATGTGTGAGACGTCCTAGTGTCATAGTTATAACTGGGGTACCCTTATATTTAGTTGTTGCTCGCGGTCCGATCTACGCAGAAAGTGCTCACAGTGTCTTGAGGTCTTGCAATGGTGCGCTTGGTTTTTACTAGTTCCCAAGTCGGTGGTAGCACCCAGCCATGTTCTCAATTGAAATTAGGATTTTTTTGTTAATTTCAATGGCCTCACGTATCACCCTTGGTCGAAATCGGTGTTATTTGCGAGGATCTGTGGTTGATCAAATCTGATATAATCGTGCGATCTTGTACATGTTCACATATTTGAGACTTCGTGGAGCGCCGGTGTTTCACATCAGCGATGTGTTCATTTACCCGGGTTTTTATTGATCTTTTAGGTTGCCCTATATAGTATTATTTTATTTCAATGTGTAGTATCCGCGTTAATATAATAAATTAAGCATTGTTATGTATTAACTATATACTATATAGTTATTCCGTGGTTTTACTCCAAGCAAAATCGCACCATATATTCGCCAAACAATATAGTACTGCACCAAAATACGTTAAATGAGTCACTTGTATAAATTTAAATTAAGTCACATAACCAGTTAAGGACAGACAGAAACACAGTGACCCAGTATTTCGTAAAAAAACATTATCTAACAGTGTTTTTTTTTGGTGACCAAAAAAGCAGTTTTTCGCGGGTTTTTGAACAAAAAACAATATAGCGTTATGAGACGTTCGGAAACGAACAATGAACGCGTTTTTATTGGCTTTTTATGATTCGTGTCAGTGTGTGTGTGTGTGTGTGTCATAATACCTAATGAAAGTTATAAGTTTTTTGTCTTTAAATTTGCCAGCAAAAAGTTGAAATTTGCGTAATGAAGTGGCACCTTTGCTATTTTATATTAGTTTGTTTTTTATGCGCAAGATATATTGTTTTTAATGTGCAATAACATTTATATTATTTGTTTGCGTCTTCGTAATTTGTATCTACGGTAACAAATGAAATTATCCACATAGTATGTGGGTATTAAAAGGATGTCTGACGCGATTTTGTTTCTTTATGAATACGCCAATCTCGAGAACCACGTAACGCATTTCGATGTGGTTTTCACTGTTATAATCTGCATTTCCTTTTTAAGGTCTATAAAGAGTGGATTAGTTAAATAACAATAATATTGATATAACTTATTTTAATCAATCAGCCTATAAAAAACAAAATTTAAATAAAAATATAAACATAAAACAAATGCCTTTGAATCAAAACCATAGAAAAACGATACAAAAAATAAAGTTCCATTACACTCATAATTAATAATGTAATGTTTTATTTCGAAACGGTTTTTTTTTTAAGAATTGTGACTCCGAGAGAGACGATTTTACTTGCTACTGTATTTAGTAACTGACTTAGTTTACAAACATGTAACAAGGAACAAAAAAAGCTGAATAAAAACAAACGTTTTTAATATGTCATGTTCAACACCAAGGCAAAATGAGGACGATAAAATTATGAGTCCGACCGGATCCGTATTCGGCCGGATCTATGGAAATCCGACCGGATCTAGCCGGATTGAAAGTTACACTGGCAATTCTGAGTTGCGATTACATTAGGTGTTCCTGCTTGCTTTATAATAATAAATAAGTAAATATCGCCATACGAACACTCCAACTATACGGTCCCACATTAAGCATCGCTTGTGTTATGGGAACCGTACAATGGACTGAGGGCGAACTCAGTATATAAAACTTATATACATATTGAACATCCATGACTTGAGTACAAACATTCGTGCTCATCACACAAAGCTTGTCCCTACCCTGCTGACTGATCTTGAAAAAATTCCAGCTTTTACAGAGTTTTAATTTTCTGGTCAACATTTTGAGAAGTTTTAAGACTGGTTTTAGTTTAAACCAACCCACCAACAATATTCATGTTAAGGCAATAACATTTTATTGTTCAGTTATTACGAGTTGCTTTGGCAAATTAAAAACTAATAAAACACTAATAAATATTCATAGCTTGAAACGTAATAAATCTAAGTGTACGAAGTTTAGAATATATATATTAAAACAAAATATTAATTGCATTAAAATTAAGTTAGGCAAAACTATTTGCATGGGAAATAGCCAAGACTGGTTTTGAGTAGATAATTTAATTTATATTATCTGCGTCAGAGTTCATAGTCTCAAAACCCGAGAGAAGTGCGAGCCGGGATCCGATCCCGCGTACCGTGTTACCCAAGCATACAATCGAACAACTTGACTAGTTTCCTATTACTATTTGCAACCCAGCAGTGATAGCCAGGTTAGTAGAACGCTTGCCTCGGTAACGAGGATTGCAGGTTCAAACCCCGGCTCGCACCTCTGGGATTCTTCAAGTGCGAATCTCATTTTCAACCATGATTATCACTTACTAAACGGTGAAGTAAAACATCGTGAGGAAACCTGCGTGGCTGAGAGAACTCCTCGAAAGATGTGTGAAGGCCGCCAATCCGCACTGGGCCAGCGTGGTAGACTATGGCCTTATCCCCCCTCGCATTGAGGGGAGGCCCGTGCCCATCAGTGTAACATAAAAAAAAATGGGCTGGCATTATTATATATTATTATTATATTTGCAATCCTAACACGGATCCTAATCAATACATAATTCTTATCAATGGCGAATTGAATAAGAACTCAAACAAAACACTTGGTTAAATAAAATACGGAAACATCTATGCGGAAAAACCTGGCGTGTAGGTAGCAATATCTACGAGACGAGTACCTATGCGTCAGTCACTTAAATACCACTCGAATCAACTTAAGTGTTATCCAAAAAATACACTCAAAAATCGACTTTAGACACTGTATTTTAAGGTCTCAATCTAATTGGTGAGAGGCCGAAATAAGGCATTATAAGTATTATGATGTAATTGGTGTCCGTACAAGGTCAACATAGACCGAAAATCAGGTTTGGGGTACCCGCCTCCCGCTTCGTCTCGCCCCCCCACCGCTCTCGTCCTGCGTCGCAATCGTGCGCGTGAGCAGCGTCATAGAGGCGCCCCTTTGTACGTTAGACTGGCGGGACTTGGTAGGAATTTTGCTGGATGGAGATGTTTGATTAGCGGTTGTATGTTAACATCTATTCTATAAATGGTGTAAAAGTGTGAAATATTTTTTTTTGTTATCTAGTAAGCAAGTAAGTTATAAATATTCATTTCTTATACTAACGCGAATACTACACATTGAAATAAAATAAATGTGATAAAATTACTTTTATTTCAAAGTAAGTAAGTAACCTACCAATTGACGTAATATATTATTCTTATATATGATGCATATATTTTAAAGTAATAAATAAGGAGATTTTTATAATAATATTTGATTATTATGAAAATCTTCTATATTCATATAATTTGTAAGCAATTTAAAAAAATACATTAATGCGTCTCGCTGGCCTAACGCACACAATAGTCTATTCGGAATTCGTCAAAATACTCGACAACGAACTACCACATGGCTCGCCAGTCATTATTCATCGGCACTTCCTATGTGTGTGTTTGTACACTCGTGTGAGTGGCAGAACGTCATACGCACACATATTATAGATGTATGCGTGCCTGTGCCTAGGGCTGGCATCGTTTGAGAATAAAAAAAAACTTGCAAATATAAAAAAAACCCTGACTTAATTTGACTAGTCATCATAGGTTTTAAAAAGTTGCAGCTACAGAAGAGTATCATTTATTTACAAACCATACGTAAAGTCAATTTTTAAAAGAGAACTTATAAGCATTCATCTATTTAGAAACTCATAAAGATGATTTGCTCATAGTGAAAGATATCTGAGATCAATATAATAATTATTACATCTTATAGAAAAAAATACATAAAGCTGTAAATACATATGTTTTTTTTTATTGATAATTCAATA
The DNA here is from genome assembly GCA_905333125.1 of Pheosia tremula. Classification (NCBI taxonomy): domain Eukaryota; kingdom Metazoa; phylum Arthropoda; class Insecta; order Lepidoptera; family Notodontidae; genus Pheosia; species Pheosia tremula. The sequence goes on from HG995420.1 coordinate 1,613,850, forward strand.
AAATAAATATGTCCTTCCGATACCAAAAACCGATATAAAAAATTCACTATGCTTACATTTTTTAACAAAAAAAACTTTTGTTTTCTTTTATTTTTAGAATCTCTGTATCCCTATGGATTCGGATTTCCCTATACTGTCTTAGTTAAATAATACTCATAGTAGATTTTCCGGTACTGTAATATATCCACGAAAACCCAGAAGAGCTAATTATCAGTTAAACAGATGTAACCGTTTGTATACCTATCTACAACAGCTGTTTTAAAGTGGCATATAAAGTTTATTAGTTATGTGACAACCCTGCGTGCACCCGCGACGATCTACACAACCTTTTTGTAGTTTAATGTCGCGATAGTGGCAACATTAAAGGCCGTTTTTAGCATTGCAACTTTTTTATGCAAAACCACAACCGAGTAAAAATGTCGATATGCACAAAATTCTTATGTAATGTTTATTGTTTTTAAGTGTTAACTTGAACTTGACCTTTTAGCGTACATGCTTTGTTAGTTGCATTTTGATAATCTTACGTCATTATGTGTGTAAAAAGGTATATTTGCCGCTTTATTTTTAAATGTATGTTATCTTTTCTCTTAAGTTTCTTCTTCTACCTTCTCTGGTGCACAGTCTGCATTTCAATGCTTAAATGATTAGCTTACATATATATTATGAGGTAGTTCTCATTATCTATCTGAGGTTACTATTTCCAACGAAGTTAAGAAATAGCTTAATATAGAACTTTCTAGAATATGTCAAAGTCCACGCCACTAAAACGATAAATATACTCGTAAATATTGCAAAATAGAATACTATCCACGCGCTGCCGTCTTTTTAAATTACATAGTAACAAGATCCATTGAACAAAAAATCCATGCATTTGTTTTGTGTTTGACCCCATACAAATTTGGAGGCACGAGTAGTACCTCCCTCCTACTACTATCCAGTGATGAGGCACCGATCGCTGTATTATTTTTCGATGGCCGTCTGAATTATTTAATTCACACGCTAGCGTTACGTTAAGTTCTTAAGTGCAGGATGATTAAGGAAATCTAAGTCATTAGTCATTATTGTAAGGTACGTCAAAAGTTTGCTAAAATTCACCAGGAAACATTATAATTGACAGTTGATTGATTGTTGATTGACTGGTAGGTACATAGAGTACATACCGAGGTTGCCTCAATCATTTTACAACATTTACATCGTTATTTGTAAGATTAAATACATAGGATCATTGACAAATTGGTTTAATTACATCTGACCTTCCGATGCAAATGATTGTAATTCAAATGAAACGTGTACATTAAGATCTTAGAAAGCTAATGATGATCAATAAATCTGTGAAGCAACATGTAACGCCATCTATTGATGATCCAGGGAACTAGTTTTGTAGTTGCACGTCACAATAATAGATGGCGCTACATTGTCGATATTTTGTAGATCAATAGAGGGGTGAATAAATTAATGTTTTATTAATAAGCACGATATTTTATTGTGTTTGTTGCAAAATAAGTATGTGTTGGAATAAATAGAACTTGTTCGTGAAAGTTTTATATTTTGAGTGAAGAAAGAATTTTCATTAGTACATATTTTTGTACTATGACATTCTTAATTTGAAATTAAACTGCTTACCACCCTACGTTCTAAGGAGTTCGTAGTGTACTGGCAAGAAAATTGATTAAAAAATAACTTACGTGTTTTTGAAGTACTACATACCTGAAACAAAAAAAAGGTCCATTAGTCCATTTATTAGTCCATTGCTCCTATAAATAATGACTAAAATAATAAGTGATTTGTAAATCGTCGAGGGTCTTTACGATATACCTAAATGGTTGATGATAAACTACTTGACAAATTATTTATATAGTCGAAAAAGAATAGGATATACAATTCATGAATATGATTCAATATTCATCACCGTGTACTTCTCATCAAAATAATGCATATATAAGTTAGGTCTTAACTTCTAAAGCTGTAATTATGCATGGTTTTTTTTATTATTAAACAACAAATGTGTATTTTTTCCAAAATGAATTCTCTCTTCTAAAAAAAACGCACGGTAAAGCAAGGCGGCAGTTCGTTAACAAGGCCTAACCGTTAATTTTTAATTTATACCAGTTTTTTAACTTAAAAAAATAATCAACCAATTGAAATCTTCAATTGATTCAAATTTGTTCATTTTTTGTTGCTTTATACAAAAACGTCTCACCCAACGGCTTTCGACCCCAGAGCTGAGACTAGACAGTTCCCACAGTTTAAGACTGAGCGTTTGATTTGCATACATCCAATCATTAATAATTTCTTACACACATTCTTCCATACACTCACCCCACAAATACTGAATAGTATTAACACAATAAGATGCTATTAAAATAAAAGATTAAGTACTCGTAGCCATTTGCATACGGAAGTATGAGAACGGTGTTCCGCAAGGGACGAGTCTAGGGCCAAGATGTTTTAATGTATGCAAAAATTGTCAGTCACGAATGGAAGCGGTTTTTTTTATATTATTTGTTTTTATCTTTCGCACGATGATTTGCATAGCCGGTATTCGCCCTTTTTGCATATTAGAGATTTCAATGTTTACTTGGGCATTATTTTAGTTTTGCATTATTCGTGGGGTCAGGTTTTTTCTTCGGTAATTTTTGTATTGTGCTTTATTTCTTTAGTGTGTGATTCTTCTGAATAATTAAAGGCTGGAACAAGAAGTGTGTCCCCACTTTCTTTTGTGTGTCTAATTGAAATCCGGTTTTGATGCGCAGTCATCGTCTTTTTTATATTAGTTTTTTTTTCTATAGTTCAAATTTTGGGCGCCCTTTGTGCATCTGCTATTTCGCAATTAAAAATCGTGAGAACTGAAGTAAGGATGTCCGCATTAATTAAGAACATTGTTAATGCTTTTATATGATTTCTTTTGAGAAGTTTCAGCCGTTAACGATTTTGGAATTTCAAATAACATAATTTTGTAATTGTATTTGATGGAATAGATACTGATTTTATATAATAATACTTTTTCTACCGACTAAAACAGATTGTTCAATCTCTTTTTTAAAATTTCGATTTGGAGCATGAATTAATTTAATAATTATAAATATTTTAAGAACTGACTTAACGTATTGTTTTACGAATAATGTTATACTATATGCTATCTCATATAAGTAACAAGAAGGGTAATAGAGAAATTTTTAGATAGCTATCCCGCTTTTTGACAATACATTGTTTAAATCAATCGCCTCATTGATCTATTTTCAATCACACATAAGCACAATATTACAATAGATCAACAATAACACAATCGGTCTTTCATAAACACACGCATGCGCAAGCGCATAACCCTAAAAATATTATATTTCACCAATCGCGAGGGCTGCTCGAAAATCATAAACTATTGATATTTTTATCGATCACAATGGTTGACATTGACGCGTGCGCGCGGATAATGATCTATAGATCGATGATTTACTTTGAAACTTGATAGGATTTTTTGCGTTGACCGCAGTCACGACAATCGTTGTTCGGTTTTGGTTATTTTCTGGTTAATTTACGTTGTTTCAGTGGCCTTTTTGAATTTTCTTTTGTAAGACGTTGCGATCGAAGTTTCACAAAGAATCTTTACTAACGCATTCGTCTTGGTGTTATTTTTCTAAATTGAAACTATTTGTCCCGAGTTTTGGGTCGGTTTCTGTAGAAAATGTATTTATTTTGTGTTCATGATACCACGATTCCGTGTATAACACCAGGAGTTATTGAAGTGTGACTGAACAAGTTGTTGATAGAGTTTTAGTTAAGATAAGTATGATAAAGTTTAGAAAAAATATTTATGTTTGAAGTTAAACAAAAACGTTGTCAGCTTGGTATAGAGAAAGTGGCAGTAAATGGAATAGGCAACCTACATCGCTTTTCCGTTCCGTGTAAATTGCAAAAATTAAGAAACTCTAATGTAGGATCCAGCTGGCCTAACGTACACTAAACGTGAGTAACGAAAGCAGTACGTCAAGTGCGAGATTATTTGTAAGCTTACCGTTTACTTCATAGTCTACGTATGGAAAGTTGAAAGGTTGAAATGATTTCCGCTAGAGGCGCTGGTTAATTTGCTATACAATGTGTCTGAATACGTAAACTTCACGCACTTGAGACCTTAAAATGTCCTCAGTGGGACACTAAAAGGGCTGGTATTATTGTAAAATGTTATTAGTAGACTAGCGTTTGCCCGCGGTTTCAGCCGCACAACAATAATTTTACTATACAATTTGACCCAATAATATATGCACATACCCTATATTTCGAGTCTATATTTTCAGTCTGTTGACCATCACAGACTGAAAATATTGGCAAACAAATTAACAGACAAAAATTCTAAAAAAAACCTCTCGTTTGGGACTTACGGATACATTTTTTTATATTATCTCCTATACCACGCTTGCCTACCATAAAATTAAATATACAATAATAGATTAAATTGTTAAGATTTGTGTATAACACGAAAAATTCCCACCTAATAACCCTATAAGTATACGGGCAACCGATTTGCCCAGCCTACTTCTTGGCAGACAATTTGATGGCTTAGACAGCCATAATCCTTTCTCGACACAAGAAAGCCAATTTTAATCCATACACACACAGTACAATTGTTTTATTGATCATCAGTCAAGCAAAATCGGCTCAATAATACCCCCACGTAAAAAACTTCGTCTGTCGGCAATCGAAGGGTTGAATTCATTGTGGGGGGCGCGAAGGGTTAAGTACCTTCTTGTTATAGATTTTAGGGGCCTTTTGTAGCCGTTGACTACTTTTGAGATTTAAAATGTTCATTCTTACTTATTGGTGTCTTATATTTACGCGAATACTACACATTGAAATAAAACTAATTTTACGGATTTTATCGCGTTTATTTTTTGTTTTTACGTTCCGTTTTCAAACTATGACACTAGGTCGTCAACCACCTCAGTCCTCCCGTGACCATGGTTGCTATAAAGCAGCCGAAACGTCGGGAACGTAAAAAACAAAAAATAAACGCGATAAAATCCGTAAAATTAGTTTTATTTAAATGTACATACTTACTTATAAAATATTGGATTCGCAGGATTGTTGGGTATTTTGGTTATCTTTTCACCAACATGGTTGACTATTCAGCTTGTCTCGAATGAAGTATTATGTCTGTCTGAACGCGCCACTCGCAAAATTTACTGATTATTTTTTTATTAAGTAACTAGCTGTCCCGGCGAACTTCGTACCGCCTCAGAATCAAATGTATAATCAGAAAATAAATTATGTTTATTATTATTTTTTTAACTGACTTCAAAAAAGGAGGAGGTTCACAATTCGGCACACTAGACACTCGAAAACATGCTCTATTTTGTAGGCCATTGCCAACCTTATGATAAGAAGAAGTGGTTTTTGGACAAAACGAAACAAAAAATGAATTTGATGGGAGGACTAATAGTACCAATCTGGGGCGTCCTCTAGGCGACATAATTTGGGACACTTCGCTATCATTACTCGTAATAATATTATTTTCATCCAAGCACTGTTACATGCAAATAACCATCTTCAATTCCAATTCCATACAAATTCCAACGAAAAATTTGGCAATGACAAATTGCAGATACGTTTCGGAGATGCGTTCTCACATACAGATGAACGGGCCATCTGCCCTTATTAGCGGAATGTATTATGCAATAATTGTCAAGCATTTTGGTTATTATGCAGAACACCCGTATTGTGATGGTGGATGTTGACATAATACCATCAATCTAGTGTTTGATTTATATATAGAGATGGGAAATTCTATCGATAGTATATACTCGTATTACAAATTTATCGATATGAAAGTCATGTTATATATATTGTTGGTGAGTACACCTTTTGCTTCTGGGTTGAGAAATTAATATTATTTATTACAGTAATCCACCCATCAGCCGAAATAGGACCATTACTGGGCATAGGCCTCCTTCAATGACTTCTGCACGACATATGATAACTGAAATTAGTAAAAATAAAACATACACCATATATAAAACAGTCTGCCAACCCACTCTACAGAACCACATAGTGAAAATATTCCCTAAATCCTCACTGTCTTGATGGGATAAATTCCACCATCAGTCCATCATAAGCACTATTATGGCCTGTAAATATTTGATATCTATATTTTTTATCGGATATTTTTTATCGTTGAAATAAAACTAATCTTACGGTTTTTATCGCGTTTATTATACGTTTTTAATGTATAAGTTTTATTTCAATGTACAGTACTCGCGTAAATATAAGAAATCAATATTTTTATCGCCTAAAATGTGGTCCCCTGAACACACATTCACCATTTTCATTACTTAATTACGATAAATGAAAATATGTTTATCGATACATATTTCGTCGTCGACCCCCTCCCTATCCATTATAATGACGGATTATCTTCCTTAAGGTACTCGCACAATGCGTGTTTCGCACCGCAACGCCTATTAGGGCACATACACATTGTCATTCAAATTTCGTGTTTAACCTGTGGATGTACCCTTGCAGTTTTTTTAAAAGGGTTGGTGCATGATCGGAATAGAATTTAGAGCATTATAATGGATTATTGCGGTTTTCTACAGGAAGTGGTGTTATAACCTATAATTAGATGTCTTCTAAATGTATTAACAAATAAATCTATACTAATGTTAGAAATGTGAAAGTTTGGATGGATGGATGTTTGTTACTCAATCACGCCCGAACGGCTGAACGGATCTGGATGAAATTTGGCACAGAGATAGATTATAGTCTGGAATAGCACATATCCTCATTTATCCCGGTAAAATGTAGGGTTCCCGTGGGATAGATTTGTTTCAATTTTTCATAGCGCAAAGGATTGACATGATTTTTTGCGCGGGTAACACCGCGGGGCGCAGCTAGTATAACATATATTGTAAGTACTTAAATGGCCATGTGAAGTGCCAGTTGTAAGTAGAGCATAATTATTATGTTGAACAGCAACACGAAGGCTCTATATAAATAAATATTAAGTATCGCCAGACGAACACAGCCACTATACGGTCCCACACTATAAGCAACCTTTGTTAGTTGTTTAGCTTTGGACCGTACAGTTGGTGTGTTCGTCTGGCCATATTAGTCTCATTAGTCCCACTAGAGTTTTAGGTCTCGGAGAGCCAGCAGTAGAGTTTGAAACTGGTATCATTTCCAACTCTACTTCAAAGTAGACCTCGGTATAAGATCAATTGTAACAAACAATCTTACGTTATATTATACGAAGGGTCGTCTGAACCACTAAACGGCTTGCGGTCTTAGAGATCCGGCGTAAGAAAGAGAACAAACATATAATTTCTATCTTCATCGCGTATAAAATATTGCAAGGGTTTGCAGTAAGTGAAATTTCCTTGTGTGTTTCCAGTGATGAAACGACGTGGTCGCTGACTATGGGCCTCATGAGAAAGCTCAAGGTCGCTCAGCGCGCAATGGAGAGAACTATGCTCGGGGTTGCGCTTCGCGATAGAATCAGAAATGAGGACATCCGTAGATGCACTAAAGTAACCGACATAGCTCAAAGAATTTCAAAGTTGAAGTGGCAGTGGGCGGCACATAGCTCGTAGAACCGATGGCCATTGGGGCAGAAGGGTTCTAGAATGGCGACCACGGGCCGGTAGATGTAGTGAAGGACGGCCCCAGGCACAAGGTGGACAGATGATATCACACGCGTAGCAGGAAGCCGGTGGATGCGAGTGGCGGAGGACCGTGATGTGTGGAAATCATTGGGGGAGGCCTATGTCCAGCTGTGGATGTCTTTCGGCTGATAGAATAGAAAAAACAAAAAAAGGAATTTTCTTACTAGAGTTATAAACTATCCCCCGAATTTATAGCCGTCATATAACTTTATCAAACGTTATATAGTACTGCGCATAGCAAATCTCTTGTGCGCAATACTATATAACGTTTGATAAAGTTATATGACGTTTATAAATTTGGGGGTATGAATATATTGTGTGTGCATACTTTATGTGATAAGTGCGAATGTTTGGTACCGTACAGTTGGTGTGTTCGTCTGGCGATATTTATTATTTATTGTATTCCCTTCTATTCTAGAGCAACCCTAGGAAAATAATAACAATAATATTTGTACGTGAAATAATATTTGTAAGACGGTCTGCGGTTTGCGGCCGCAGCTTCCAGACCTCTTGAGTGTATTCTTGGGATAAATCTTGAGAGCCGATTATGTGGTCGTGTGTTACATGTTTGTACACATTATTTTACGGCCTCAATCCCTGGTCAGAGAGATCGCAAAGGGTTTTCATCAATTAAACGAAAATTTTCAGTAAAAATTATTATATTCATGTAAGTAAACAGCGATATTCAGAAAGGCTATATTAAGCCTTGCGCTTGGGCTTCTTTAACGCATTTGTAAATATTACAAGAAGTTAGAATGTAGATGTGAAGTTTAAAAAAAATTGTTTCCAACAAATTACCGAACTGAAAAAGTCGTGTTTTACTACTTAGTTTTATTTTGCTACACTCGTGCACGTTTATGAACACATAATGGTTGATATTCCACCAAAATTACAGATTATATTTTAAGGACACACATTTTTCATAAAGCAAAACATAGGAAACCTGCATGGATCTGAGAGAACCCTGCGAAAGTAGTGTGAAGTCCGCCAAGCCGCGCTGGGCCAGCGTGGTGGACAATGGCCAAATCCCCTTCGCATTGAGGAGAGGCCCGTGCCCAGCAGTGGGACATTAAAAAGGGCTGGTAACAAAATTGATAACCTTTCTCTTCGACTACCCCCAAAAAGTTATCGTAGTAAGCTGTCACCAATAAACACCATCCATATTATAATATATCCTAGAACCCTCATTATATCTGAGTGAACTTTATAACACCTCCCACTCAACGAAAGGGTTACTTACAGTGTCCCTTTGTACCCAAATTCTATGATTAATCATCACGTCAGTTACACTGGAAGGGGTAGCAGAGCTGTATTTATTTGTGATAGTTTTGGATTGTAAATCATAATATAATGCTTGGTAACTTTTAAAAGTTACTTTCATTTGGGACGTTTTTTGCATATACATTTTCAGTTAAAGCTATTAAATATTGATTTCTTATATTAACTCGTATACTACACATTGAGATAAAACTAATTTTACGGATTTTATCACGTTTATTTTTTGTTTTTTACGTTCCCGACGTTTCGGCTGCTTTACAGCAACCATGGTCACGGGAGGACTGAGGTGGTTGACGTCCAGGTGTCATAGTTTGAGACGGGGTAACCTCATATTTAATTGTTGCTTGTGGTCCGATCTACGTAGAAAGTGCTCACAGTGTCAGCTTAGCTTATCAAGCTATTAAAATAAAAAATAAATGTATTGAAATCAATTCATCCTTTTTGAGCTGCAACTATGAAATAAATTAGGTTGCTTAAACTGCAATGGCATATACAAACAAAAAAATAAGTTAAACTTATATAAGGTGTAGCATTAATAGTGTACAATATTGTACCAGTTCAAACAGTAGGTTATAAAGACAACATTCCCAAAGAAGTAAATTATTTTATTAGAAACTAGCTGTTGCCCGCGACTTCGTCCGCGTGGTATTTAACAAAGACTCAGCCGTTGGCAACAGCCTGCTCGCGTTCTGATCCTGCAGGACGCATTGCAGATTGTTGCTATCAAACTTTAATCAGGCGCAGCGCTGCAACATTGGTTTTAATTTTTTTTCGAGAGATCCTATTTTTTTTTCTAAAATAAAAGTAGCCTATGTTTCTCCTTGTTACATCAGCTATCTGCCAGTGAAATTCCCGTCAAAATCGGTCCAACCATTTCAGAGATTACCCGGAACAAACAGACAGACAGACAGACAGACAGACAGACAGACAGACAGACAGATGGACAGACAGACAGACAGACAGACAAAAATTTTAAAAAATGTTGTTTCGGTATAGGTAACGTGTATACATCCAAATGCACTTAGTAAAAAGCGGTTATTTTAATATTACAAACAGACACTCCAATTTTATTTATATGTATAGATTAAAAAAAATACACCTTGCACTGAGCGCATGGTCAAACGCTACTGATTCGCCTTGTTTAAAAAAAAACAAATATCAATTACGTAGTTCATATTTCATGCATCATATAGGTAAGTTACTGATTCATCAGTTAAAATATTTTACACAATTTTTATTACATCTTATATAATACCCTTGTACGTGGCCTACGGTGAAGGAAAACATCGTGAGGAAACCTGCATGTCTGCGAGCACCCCTCGAAAGAATTGTGAAATCCGCCAACCCGCACTGGGCCAGCGTGGTGGACTATTGCCTTATCCCCCCTCGAATTAAGGGGAGGCCCGTGCCCAGCAGTGGGACATTAAAAAGGGCTGGTATTATTATACGTGGCGTTAGTAGTTAAAAAAATAAAAATCTTCATTTATCATCATTCAAACATGTTTAAACAATCGTAATCTTCTAAATAACAATCATAATTGCTATTTCTGCGTGACAACAAAGTCAACTGCACTTAACCAGCCTTTTACATAGTCACTTAACCTTATATTACTTACATGGTAGTTACTTAAACTAATTTAAAAAAGTGAGTATACGTGAAATTGCCGGCGTCCGGCGTCAGTGAACAGGAAATTATTGTATTTAAAACAAAACGGAGTTTTATAACCAGTTGTAAATTAGCAAGTGCAATTGCTTCATAAGCAACCGTAGCTAAGCGGTTATAATTGTTATTTACATCATAAGTATAGGTTTATTGTTTGAATTATACTCTAGAATAATTAGAACGATGTTAAAAATTCCTTCATCGTCAATCTAAAGTGATTTTAAATATAGACAATCTTAATAACTAATTGGGATCTAAAACCGCAATGTAAATTAAAACTCGATACGCTCGAGTGCGCTCGTCACTCTCACGAGTCTGATATCGCGCGGAGCGTTGTGTTGCGATCGCGTGGTGTACGACACATTGCGAGCTCAAAAATTTCAACATTTTTAACTGATGACTTTCGACGTGAATTATTTCTTTAATGTTATTATAGGCTTAACTGTTATCTTTACCCAATATTTTTGTTACCATGCCCCTTGCACCATACATTATTTCTTCGTCTGCTGATGTAAAAAAAAATGGATCTGGGCTTCAGAATACTTGGCATGGCATATGGTATGGTTTAGGGTTTCCGCGTTATATCGCCAGACGACCACACCAACTGTACGGTCCCAAAATAAGCAGCTCTTGTATTATTGGTACTGTACAATGGACTGAGGCGATCCTCATATAGTCTATACAAATAAATAAAATTGGAGTGTCTGTTTGTAATATTAAAATAACCGCTTTTTACTAAGTGCATTTGGATGTATACACGGTACATATACTACAACAACTGTTTTTTAAAATTTTGTCTCTGTCTGTTTGTTTTGGCTAATCTTTGAAATGGCTTGACCCATATTGACGGGACATTCACTGGCAGATAGGTGATGTAACAAGGAGTAACTTAGGCTACTTTTATTTTAGAAAAACTTTTTTGTTAAATACCACGCGGACGAAGTCGCGGGTAACAGCTAGTTACTTATATAAAAATAATAAACGTCCATAACTCGGCTGCTCTATCGAACTAGGGACCGTCCATGCAGAAAGCGGGGTCTCTAACCACTGCGCCAATCAAACAGGCAGAAGGTTATCCTGTTTTGTTTTTTTTATTTGGCCACCCATCAAATTCTAGACTGGGCTAGCATGTTAATACACTGACCAACTGTACCCTCTTCAAGGAACATTAAAGACAAAACGCTATCTCGAGAGTTACCCTCTCAAGGGGTTCAATGCACTCTCCCTCCCCCTAATGACGTCATTAGCTACTACCCGCAAAAACTACCGATAATCATGGGGTCCCATGGTTATGTGAGGTGTGTACTTTGTGTGTACCCGATAAATATGTTTCGCCGATTGAGTTGAACTGACTATTGAAATAAAACTAATTTTAAGGATTTTATCGCGTTATTTTTTTGTTTTTACGTTCCCGACGTTTCGGCTGCTTTACAGCAACCATTTTACTGGTGGTAGGCTTCGGCCGTGGCTAGTCACCACCCACTGAACAAAGCCATGTCGCCAAGCGGCCTAGCCGTGTTCCGGCATGATGTTCGGTGTTGCCATTCATGGATGGCGGGTCAGATCAGTTGCGCTGCATGTGCCTATTTCACTAGGTAGCGTCTCTATCTACTGCCGCCTTCCTATCTAGGCAAGTATGCTCCATCGTAGATCTCATCGTCACTTACCATCAGGTGAGATCGAGATCAAATACTTGCCTGTAATGTAATAATAAAAAAAAAAAAACCATGGTCACGGGAGGATTAATGTGGTTGACGTCCTAGTGTCATAGTTTGATTGAACTGACTATTTTTATTTTTTTTAATTTCGTCGTAGCAAGACTTTTTGGCTCATAGTCCATAAACTTAATGAAATACGTGGAATAGAAAATCAACCAAAATCCGATTATTCCTCTTAATCAATTATCAAAAATACAAACGTGACTCAAATTTGAGGGCTGCTAACTCATATGAAAATGCAATGCAAGATATTGGGACCAATTTAAGTAACGTTTAAGTGTATGGTAGCATTTAGCGGACAAGGGAGGATCTTCCAGCCAGGCCAGGCATGCCTGGCGGGGCGGCCGCTATGCCCCAACGGTTATTGTTGGGATCTTGTATATATGTTACGTGCTCCGAAAACTATCATAGCGCGATTCAGGATTGCGCGATCTGTGTAGCTTGAGGCGCGGTTGAAGAGGTCGCTACAGTCAAAATAATCTTAACATTGAAAAAAACTATAAGTGCTGAAGTCCAAACTGCGGTAGAATCTCGCTCATATCACTCACAAACGACCTTTCAAATCATTCCAATCTTGTACACTCGCTACGAAAATATTATACCACTTCCTACCACAAATGACTGCTAATAAAAAAACGTCCCGTCCTAATGTCCACTGAAACAATCGACACCCGGATATGACGGTGTGTGAAAAATGGACACCAATCAACATTGACACCGACTGTACTTTCATAAATCAATAGAAATACAACTCTAACTCGATAGACGTAAAGCCGAAATTCGATTGACTAGATTTGTACGTGCCAAAATATTACTGACTGTATTGGAATATTGAACGAACAATTTTGAATAATAGCGTGATCCAGTTAAGGTTTAATATTCTTTGTTCGATGCGAAATGTATGTAAGGTGGATAAGTTACTTATATTGAGTCTTAATTTCAGAATTTTAACGTTCATTTTGCATTGTTTTGAGCAAATGTAAGTAGTCTTCGTGGTTGACAAAATGGATGTAAATTTGTATGATCGTTTGTGATATTGAATGGTTGGTAAGGTTTGGGGTTTAAAAATGATAAATATATTAATGTAAAGAGGGTAGGTTTTAAATATCCGATGCGTAAATAATATTGGTAAAGTCGAGCAAGAACATCCTTTATCACCTTAAGGTTGAATATCGGTTGCACATCGTAGAATCGCAAAGCCTATTTTTGTTAATTGTTATCGATTTATTTGAACTTAGAACGTATGAAATACGAACCTTAGTAGTTTTTTTTAACTAGGAGTTTTTGTCAAAACTGATAAAACACTTTTATGGCCGATCGTACCTATTTCTTTTATTGAGGAAATACCAGAATTGCTTTGATATATCACAACATTGCAAATTCTTTGACATTAAACCACATTTTTTTTTAAATTTTGAGCTGTCTCTGTTCGTGCATCGCGGAAAACTACTCAACCTATTTTAATGAAACGTGGCATAGTGATAGCTCATACTACGTTTGTCCTGAAAAATGGAACGGTCATACCGGAACTGTTCAAAAACTGTGGGTACCTATCTCAAAATGGCTGATTTTACTAAAACTTGGTATAATAGCTTACATACCGTAATAATTTACTCTATAAATGTTTCATCCCGGTAAGTAAAAGGGTTGTCCCGGGAAGAGAAACAAGTCTAGACGTTTATAACTTTATCAATCGTCATATAGTACTGCGCAAAGCAAAACTCTTGTGCGCAGTACTATATGACGTTTGATAAAGTTACAAAACGTCTATAAATTCGGTACTTAGTGTCTAATAAAGATACTTAAGTATCTAACAACAACACGAACGCGATGAGAAATAAAATAATGACACAACAAAAAAGGTACAACTCAAACGTCTCGGCGGCGCGCCGCCGAGACGTTGCGTCTAAAAGGGAAAGCATGCCAAGTGCGGAATCCGAAAATTTACACAAACGCAAAATGTATTAGCCAATTCTGGTTTTTGTTGGTCGGTCGCGCGGCTCGCGGCTCGCGGGGCGAACATTTTTCTGATGACATTCTTCGTCCGACGGTTTTGATTGGAGAGTTAGCGGTCACATCGTCCGATGATTTTTTGGAAGGCCCATTTCTTTTCGTCGCTTTTTTTTTGGTGGGACGAAATGAATATGGATAGGTTTTCGGCAAACTCTAAGAGACAGATTTTTTCTTTGCGAAGATTACATTATGAGATGTAACTGTCTTTTTATATTTTGTTGGAATAAACGCTTGTGTGTGACAAATAAACAAAGTATTTGCGTACCATGCAACTCACCTTAAGACCTCAAGACACTGTGAGCACTTTCTGCGTAGATTGGACCGTAAGCAACAACAAAATATGAGGGTACCCCGGTTCAAACTATGACACTAGGCTGTCAACCTCAGTCCTCCCGTGACCATGGTTACAGTAAAGCAGCCGAAACGTCGGGAACGTAAAAACATAATATAAACGCAATGAAATCCTAAAAAAAGTGTTTTATTTCAAATTAGTATTTGCGTAATCAATATGTCATAGAATATATTAAGGAAATGGGTCCCATATTAATGTTCGCGACATTATAAGTGTGTGTGTTATCAAAGTGTAATTAAAAAAAACTACAGTCTGACATAAATGTTTGTGATTTTATCACAAGTGCAGCCCAGTTTCTTAAAGTCAAAACGCAAGCAAACCAAAAAAAACTACATTTTTGTTCAGTGAATTAACAGTTCAATTTAATTATATTGCCATTAGAGTATAATGCCGGTAGGATTTTATATTGTTTTAGCGATGAGCGGTCGCTAAACGCGACGCGACGAGCAAGAAATACTAAAATAGAGAATTAATTGCAAGTTGCAATACGGGACACTGGGACTTGGTAGAGACAGCAAACACAATGAATGAAATTTTTTGAGCTTTTTTTTATTTATTTTTTCACATATTAAATGTTGGTCACGCATAATTGTTATTTTTTTAATTTTATTGTCTATTCTTTTTGTAATTCATTTTTAAATGAAGATTGCTGTTGAAGGTGTCGTTTTGGACTTTTTGGCGGAAAACTGAAAAGTCATGGCGTCAGTTATGATTTAATTTCTAAAAATAGTGTTCCTGTGAGTTATAGTGAGTGATATAAGTGGAATATTAACCATTATCGGTTCGGTAAAGTGCACGAGTGTAGGTAATTGTAAACAGAGTGACGAAACTTAGCTTTTAAGTTTCTCACAAAAAATCATAAAAAAACTTTCAGTAAAGTATCCATCACTTTACTGATTGAGGGATGGGGGGCATTTTACTTGTGCTTAGCCTTTGGGCATGTGCATATGCTAGAAAACTGAAATAGTCATCATCTCCCATATTAGGTCAGCCACATATTGCTTATAAGCGTGCAATAAAATTATATCGGCTTACAAATAATAGGTTAATTAACATTAAAACGTTTTTGGATAATGTAATTTTCATGTTTTTATATTAAGTGCAGTAGGTATGCTGAGCAACCACCGACCAATAATAGATTAGATGGCTTAGTTTATAGATTAGAAATTATTAGCAGTTATCATGTCGATCCTAGTTGGCTCTGCTGACGCTACTCAACACGGTTGACGAATTGAATTTTGATGAGTTACAGGCGGCGTCGGGAGCTCATTATCATTTCACGATCGGCGTGCGGCTGCCAAACATGATGCGAGCCCAGACGAGAGGCTGCGCAGAAGGTCAGGTACGTAGAGAGCTTACTGATTACTTATATTTACACGAATACTACACATTGAAATAAAACTAATTATACGGATTTTTGGACTTTGAGCCGTGATAGCCAAGTAGAACGCTTGCCTCGGTAACGAGGATCGCAGGTTCAAACCCCGGCTCGCACCTCCGGGATTTCTGGATTTCATGTGCGAATCTCATTTTCAACCACAATTATCACTTGCTAAACGGTGAAGGAAAACATCGCGTGGAAACGTGCATGTCTGAGATAACTCCTCGAAAGATGTGTTAAGTCCGCCAATCCACACTAGCCCAGCATGGTGGACTGTGGCCTAATTCCCCTCGCATTGAAGGAAGGCCCGTGCCCAGCAGTGGGATATTAAGAAGGGCTGGTATTATTATTATTAGTATTACATGGATTTTAGCGCGTTTATTTTAAGTTTCCGACGATTCGGCTGCTTTACAGCAACCATGGTCACGGGGCCACTGATGTGGTAGACATCCTAGTGTTATAGTTAGAACTGGGGTACTCTTATATTTAGTTGTTGTGAGCGGTCCGATCAACGCAGAAAGTGCTCATAGTGTCTTGACAACTTGCAATGGTGTACTTGGTTTTGAGGTTTAATTATATTAATTACTGAATAACAAGTTGGTGGTACCACCCAGCCATATACCCTATTGAAATAAGGATGTTTTATAATTTCAATGGCCTCCTGTGTGCTCATAGAAGTCGACCCATCCTTTCTTGAGTTATAAATGGTGTTACTAACACGACTTTGCTTTGTTTATATGTAGCGACCACTTTAAACGCACCACAAACTACACAGATGGCGCTGCAGACGCATTCAGAGCAATTGACAATTCTCATCACAATCCTGAATCGCGCTATAAGAGTTTTCGGAGCACGTAACATATATACCAATATCCCGATAATAACCGTCGGGGCATAGCGGCCGCCCCGCCAGGCATACCACCCGCCTGGCTGGAAGATTTTCCCTTTTCCGCTAAATATATATAGATTTTTGGTGATACTTCTGTTTATTGTTTTCTATCAACTGTATTTACACTGAGTCTTTGATGTGTCCACTCGTCAGATGAGTGGTGAATCCTTTCATATCGACGCAATCTCAAGGAATATCTCGATCCCAAATAAAAGTAACTTAAAGGCCTGGTATAAGTGAATTGAAGGTATAAATTGACACTGTATTGTTAATTAAAATAACCTGAAGATATCTATTGTATATATAAATCTAAGTACTGTTAGTTACACGACGTATAACTCAAGAACGGATTGGCTGAATTTTATGTTTGATTTTTCGAATTTGTCTTCACCCCGAATAGCAGAATAACTATGAAAACATAGGAAACATTCACAAAAAAAAATACTAACGATAATTCATTTTCTCATACATTTTATTCTGAGGCGGTGTGAGGTTCACCGTTATCCCGGTGCACATATATATGAATACTAGCTGCACCCCGCGGTGCTACCCGCGATTAAAAAGTATATCCTTTGCCTCTAAATCCTATTGCAAATGCACGGTTCCTGTATGGTATCCCATACGAACCGTGCATTCTTTCGGGATAAAAAGTAGCCTATGTGCTATTTCAGACTATAATCTTTCTCTGTACCACATTTCATCCAGATCCATTCAGCCATTCTGGCGTGATTGAGTAACAAACATCCATCCAAACTTTCACATCTATACTCTATACATATAAATAAAATTGGAGGGTCTGTTTGTAATATTAAAATACCCGCTTTTTACTAAGTGCATTTGGATGTATACACGTTACCTATACCGAAACAACATTTTTTACAATTTTTGTCGGTCTGTCTGTCTGTCCGTCTGTCTGTCTGTATGTCTATCTGTCTGTCTGTCTGTCTGTCTGTCTGTTTGTTCCGGCTAATCTCTGAAATGGCTGGACCGATTTTGACGGGAATTTCACTGGCAGATAGCTGATGTAGCAAGGAGTAACTTAGGCTACTTTTATTTTAGAAAAAAAAATAGGATCTCACGAAAAAAATGAAAACCAATGTTGCAGCGCAGCGCCTGATTAAGTTTGAGAGCAACAACCTGCAATGCGTCCCGCGGGCTCAGAATGGGCGAGTAGGCTGTTGTCAACGGTTGTCTTTGATAAATACCACGCGGACGAAGTCACGGGCAACAGCTAGTTTATTATATTAGTGGTATAGATAGAGAAATATATTTTATATCCATACCTGAGGACACATCTTGCAGTGGTACTTCCTCGCGTGGGCGTGCAAGGGCTGGAGCTTCGTGGGGCCTTTTCCCAAGGGTTGGGGCACCACAAGCAGCCCGCTGCCCGTATTGCCACCCCCCACTGGTGATGATGATGAGGATCCTGGAAGAAGATGTGATTTTCGTCAGTTATAATGATAAGTGGTTACTAATATGGTGATAGAAGTAGGCGATACTTGGGGGAATTCCATTTTTAAACAAATGGGTGAGGAGGCTGAACGGACATTGTTAATTTTGTTTTTTTTTTTATTTCATCTGTTTAAATTCTGACTGCACATAATAATACCACGCCTTTTTAATGTCCCACTGTTGGGCACGGGACTCCCATCAATGCGAGCGCGATTAGGCCATAGTCGACCATGCTGGCCCAGTGCGGGTTGGCGGACTTCACACGTCGTGCGAGGGTTTCGCTCAGACATGCAGGTTTCCTCACAATGTTTCCTTCACCGTTTGGCAAGCGATAATCATGGTTGACAAAGAGATTCGCACATGAAATCCGGAAAACCCAGAGGTGCCGGGGTTTGAACCTGCGATCCTCGTTACCGAGGCAAGCGTTCTACCAACTATGCTATCACTGCTTTTATTACATAACCATTACGCTAAAGAAGCTTAGATTCAAGGCTTAGCATACCTTTCACAATTACTCTGTATATTATAAGCTCCTCATTGAAGAGTGGCCTACCTGATCGTCCCGGTCCCAGACCAGCTCCGTACAGCATCTGGCTCATGGATTGGTGGTGTCCAAGTCGGTCGTCTGTCTTCTGGTGGCCGCCCAAGGTACCATCTCCAGTGCTCATCTTAGCCTGAAACAGAAGAAAGAGGATTTATGAGGATCTGGTAAGCAAGGTTTAAGTCTTCTTGTGCCAGTCTCCATAGCTGAGGGTTTACAGGTGTGTTGGCTATTTTGATGACACAATCAGCATAGTTGGTAGTGACCCTGCTGTACCGAGGGTTCCGGGTTCGAATCCTGGTAGTGGTAAACATTGTGTGTTATGAACAAGAGTGATTGTATCCGAGCTATGCGCCCTCTCCCTCTCCTCTCCTCCTCCTCCTCCCCCTCCCCCCTCCTCCCCTCGCTAGTCTCTTGTTATTTTTTACCATCTCGTCAATTTGGGTTCACTGCAGTGCACCTCTGCGTACGCCTTCAGAGATTACATGCGTTATGGTTTTTATTTATTTAAAGATAACTATTTGATAAACATCTCTGAAAACTTCAGAATTCGGGACACAATATGTTATTGAATTAAAACATTTTTTTAAAAGGATTTTATCGCGTTTATTTTTCGTTTTTACGTTCCCGACGTTTCGGCTGCTTTACAGCAACCATGGTCACGGGAGGACTGAGGTGGTTGACGTCCTAGTGTCATAGTTTGAGACGGGGTACTCTCATATTTAATTGTAGCTTGTGGTCCGATCTACGAAGAAAGTGCTCAGTGAGCCCTTCCTTAAAAAAATCGTTTTATTTCAATGTGAAGTATTCGCGTAAATATCAATACACAAAAGAAATTAATACACAATATGTCAGTTCAAAGTATATGCGGTAACCATGTAGCCATTTACTTATAATTATATACTTAGAGCAAGTACTTTTTTTGACCAGCTGCTGAAGTCTGCCTAGCCGTTCCTACATTGTTCTCACACACCCATAACAATGTACTGCTCGAAAATGTAAAAGATCTTCTTAAAAAGAGCAACTTCTTTACCGTTCTTCTCCAATGAACGGCATTCTGAACGGGTGGTAAAGTTGTTGCTTAGCATTTTGTAACTATGTAGTGTAACACATGATATTCAACCGATGAATCAGTAAATTATATGGATCACGTTGATGTATAAATAAATTGTGTAAATGACGTTTGGTATTTTTTTAAATAAGGCGGACAAATATCGTTTGGCCATGCGCTCAGTACAGGGTGTCATTTGTTAAATCACACTAATATTATAATTAATATGAAAGTTTGGATGGATGGATGTTTGTTTCTCAATCACGTCAGAACGGCTGAACGGATCTAGATGAAATTTGGCACAGAGATAGATTATAGTCTAAAATAGCAAATAGGCTACTTTTTATTCCGGTAAAAAGGACATACTTTTTGATCGCGGGTAACACCGCGGGGCGCAGCTAGTGTCTAATAATTTGATTTATCTCTTTGGGAATGGTATCTTTCTAACCAACTGTTGGTCCTGTTAAAATATTTTCCACTATTATTGTTACACCTTATATACAAAATTCTAAAGAGTTGGCCATGAGCCACTGAGGACTGTTTAGCGGAAAAGGGAACATCTTATATCTCGCTATGCCCCGACGGTTATTGTCGCGATCTTGTATATATGTTACTTGCTCCGAAAACTCTTATAGCGCGATGCAGGAATGTGATGAGAATTGTCTATTGTTCTTTATACGTCTGCAGCGCCATCTGTGTAGCTTGTGGTGCGGTTGAAGTGGTCGCTACAACTGTAATAGCCAATTGCCAACATCGCCGCCAACTTGACCAACATTTGTAATTTCACACCTCCCAATTTGCCTGCCATGTTTTTCAGGCTTTATGTAGATAATTTACGACCACCCACAGTCCTAACTAATCACGAGCAATACTTGAAACTAATAAATAATGTGGGATAAGGGATAGTGGTCAGTTCGACAAGTGTGAATCGTTGAGGCTGAACTTCTTGGTGACACACGGCTGTGACGGTTTGGGAGCAAGAAATGGTTAATCTTGTTTAGATTTAGGAAGGCCCTTATGGCTGTGTGTATTATACTAGCTGTTACCCCCGACTTCGTCCGCGTGGAATTAAAAAAAAAGTTTTTCTAAAATAAAAGTAGCCAAGTTACTCCTTGTTACATCAGCTATCTACCAGTGAAAGTCCTGTCAAAATCGGTCCAGCCATTTCATAGATTAGCCGAAACAAACCGACAGACAGACAGACAAAAATTTTAAAAAATGTTGTTTTGATATATGTACCGTGTATACATCCAAACGCACTTAGTAAAAAGCGGTTTTTTAATATTACAAACAGCCAATCTAATTTTATTTATTTGTATAGATGTATAGATTAAACAAAGTGGAAGCTATGATACTGAAGGTATATAATAATTCCAGCCCTTTTTTATGTCCCACTGCTGGGCACGGGCCTCCCCTCAATGCGAGGGGGTGTTTAGGCCATAGTCCACCACGCTGGCCCAGTGCGGGTTGGCAGACTTCACACATCTTTCGAGGGGTTCTCTCAGACATGCAGGTTTCCTCACGATGTTTTCCTTCACCGTTTAGCAAGTGATAATCTTGGTTGGAAATGAGATTCGCACATGAAAAATCCCAGAGGTGCGAGCCGGGGTTTGAACCTGCAATCCTCGTTACCGAGGCAAGCGTTCTACCATCTTGGCTATCACTGCTTACTGAAGGTATAGGACTCCTCAAATTAACTAATAACTAGTATTCTAGCGCCTGTTCAGTAAACACACACAAAGATATGTAATTTATATTGTGCAGGCTTACAGGGCACAAATAGTATTTTTTTTATTAACTCTAAAACCGAATCGAAATGCCACCTCGACTGACTAGATCTGGCTAGAAGCTCAAGGGGCTTGTCTTATTTTTACAGTGTTTTTTTTTAAATTACCAATTTATGGTAAAGCTTTTTTTGTGCTCCAGTGTCTTGCCGTTCTAAGACAAGAATAAATTGTAAGTTGAGCTATAAATGCAAGGTAAAAACCTTGAAAGAAAATACACTGTGTATATACATAATTGTATATGTATATCCATAATTGGAATACAGAAACAATGTAAAGCATTGTCAATTAAAATGATACTGACCCAAGAAAACTTAATTTACGCCCTCGGCAAAGGGCAGAGCTAAACTAATATTTTAACTAAACGAAGGGTTGACAATCATAATTTAGTGTGACCACGCGCCCTCCGGTGGCCGAGACAAATCGTGCGTTATTAATGTAACCTCGGACTTCCTTGAATTATTGAATTTGGACACCCTACACATGAGAATCAATAAATTATTTGATGTGACATTTCTGCGTAGCCTTTGTGTAATCATTGACCAATCGAAGATCCGATTGGCGCAGTAGGTAGTGACCCAGGTTTCTGCACCGAGGGTCCTGGGTTTGAATACCAGTAGGTGCAAACTTTGTGTGATGAACATTAATGTTTGTACTTGACTTGTGCATGTTTATGATCTAAAATATAAGTAGTTATATACCACGTCAGTCCCCAGTCCATTGTGCGGCAACCATAGGACCAGCCTTGGATAGTTTGGTACTGTACAGTTGGTGTATTCGTCTGGATAAGCAAGCGGTGTCGCGGGCAAAAGCTAGTTTTTAATATCCCTAAACGGATATACATGTTATTGTGTAAAAGCAGTGATAGCCAAGTTGGTAGAACGCTTGCCTCGGTAACGAGGATTGCACGTTCAAACCCCGGCTCGCACCTCTGGGATTTTTCATGTGCGAATCTGTTTTTCAACCATGATTATCACTTCCTAAACGGTGAAGGAAAACATCGCGAGGAAACCTGCATGTCTGAGAGAACCCCTCGAAAGATGTGTGAAGTCCGCCAATCCGCACTGGGCCAGCGTGGTGGACTATGGCCTAATACCCCCTCCCATTGAAGGGAGGCCCGTGCCCAGCAGTGGGACATTAAGAAAAGGGCTGGAATTATATAAACGGATATACCAATAACCCCTAAACTATTTCCTAAAACAATCATAAATCAACTGGTATCCCGGCTGGTGGAGTTTTCGTTGCGAATTAATTTAGTTACTGATAACGCCCTCTAGTGGTCGAGACCAGAAATTTAATTTCAGTATTAATCACACCAGCAGGGTTATAGTATACTCTACATGTTTGTAATCGAATTGAATATCTCTGTTAGTTCAACAAATTGCTTATCAGAATCAGAATCAGAATATTTATTAATGTAAACCATTAAGTGCAGTACTTATGAATCGCCAATAGCTACAAAATGCTAAGTTAATAGGTGTAAGCGTGAGATTTTTATATCGTTTCAATAACTGCAGCGTTTCATTGTTATATGGACCCTTTAACACTGACAGTAATATATAAGGTATATTAGCTGTTACCCGCGACTTCGTCGGCGTGGTATTTAACAAAAAGTGTTTCTACAATAAACGTAGCTTAAGTTACTCCTTGTTACATTAGCTATCTACCAGTGAAAGTCCCATCCAAATCGGTCCAGCTATTTCAAAGATTAGCCAAAACAAATAGACAGACAAACATTTAAAAAAAAATTGTTTTGATATATGTACCGTGTATACATCCAAATGCACTTAGTAAAAGCGGTTATTTTAATATTACAAACAGACACTCCAATTTTATTTAATTGTATAGATAACAAAAATAGTGTTCAAATAAAAAAAACATTAAGTATTACTAATTTAGACTTAAAACTGCAATGTAAATTAAAACTCGATACGCTCGAACGCATTCGTCACTCGCACGCGTCGAGTAGCGCGCGGAGCGATGTGTTGTGATCGCGTTCTTTACGATTCATTGCGCGCTCACATTTTGAAACATTTGCAAGCCATGAATTACGACACTAATACTTGTTATCATTTTATTATAGACATACACCCAAATTTATAGAAAGTTATAATGGATTATAAAACTATTACAAAGCATTTTTTTTCTGAAAAGTTCGTTATAATCCCACTATCCCACTAATATTATAAATGTGAAAGTTTGGATGGATGGATGGATGGATGGATGTTTGTTACTCAATCACGCCAGAACGGCTGAAAGGATTTGGATGAAATTTGGCATAGAGATATATTATAGTCTGGAATAGCATATAAGCTACTTTTTATAGGTTATGGTGGGTTTATTGAGGAACCGCGGGCGGAGCCGCAGCAAAAAGCTAGTGTCATTATGATCCATTATAACTGTCTATAAATTTGCGGGATAAAGTGTGAACTTAACACAAAGTTTTCAGTCACCATACTCCTTACACCCTGTACACATACATGAACTATACATAAACATAGGTCACTATATACTATCGAATCTCTTTTATGTTTTGCGTCGTAAAAACTTGCATGCAATACACTGACGTCATCGTCTTTGCAAATTGTCTGGTATAGCGCCATCTATCGGCAGTTAATGGCGACTCGTGACATAAATTGCATCGAAGTAACAAACACGCTCAGTGTTTTCGACCCACTTGCGCATGTTAGGGTTAAAAGAAGGTTAAATATATTATATGACGTACGGAATAGAGTTGAAAATGACCCTGCTTTCTGAACCAAAGGTCCCGGGTGCAAACCCAGGTCAACGTTTTGTACAACGAATGTTTGTATCCAGGTCATGGACGTTTAATATCTATATAAGTATCATATACTGAGTTCGCCCCAAGTTCATTGTACGGTACCAACCCATAATACAAACGTGGTTTAGTTTGGAACCGTACAATTCTAGCGTTATTGAAAATAAAATTGATCTTACTTTTTATTTAATTAACTTAGAAAATGTCATTTTTTTTAATCATGGCACTAACAATGTTTCAAATCGTCTTTGAATATCTCTGACCACTCTCTCGGTGATAAAAAACGTAATATTATATACCAATGTATCTATGTATGTAGCTAGTTATTAATTAAATAACTTTCTGCTATACACAAGTTAAGAATGAGACCAAAATACGAATATGGGCGGGCTCTGGAGCGGACAGTTGCAAATGAACCCCCTTTGTCATAAGCCGAGAGCTATCGCGGGACTTTGGGAGGGTATCATAACGCTAACACTTGAGGGGTAAGCAGCAAGACATCAAATATGATTTGAAAATATCAATAAAAAAATATGTAAATAATTGCACCATGAATATACTGTAACTGTTTACAATATATTAAAAAAACATTCAACACTAGGATACGTGTAAAATGTTCGACAAAAATATGAGTCAGTACTTCTTAGTAGTATTGTTTCGAACCACGGTCCGAATCGCCGAAATCTATAAAAGCATTGGCTGATTTGCGCCATGGTCCGAAACACCCCATTCAATAGGGATACTTGTCGATTCACCCCATGGTCCTGACCGCTTGTGGTACGAATCGCCGAAGTACCCGCAATAAGTGACAACCAAATGAACTAAAAATTGACAGAACTATACATAAAGATGCACAAAATATTACTTACGGAAAATAATCATTTAAACTTGACTGAAAAAAACTGCCCACGAAAAAGCAAGAATTGACCAACAAAAAGACAACTGAAAATGAACCACAACATCTAAACATCAAGGGTCAGGTTTCTACTCTCACCTCGTAGCCTTGCTTGATGGCCATCGCGCCCCGCGGTCGTGACCACGCGGCGTACTCCAGACCATCTTTCTGTTGGCAGTGCTGCTGACAAACAACACCCTTTCAATGTCAAAGTCTAAGCAGTGATAGCCAAGTTGGTAGAACGCTAGCCTCGGTAGCGAGGATCGCATGTTCAAACCCCAGCATCTCTGAGATTTCTCTGACAAGTGTAAATTTTGGCGAACTCAAAGGATCGCTAATTTTTGCTCAGATTAGATCAAATCTTGTCCATTCGCAGTTAGAGCCAACTACTTTACAAGTTTAAAATAGATTTTGACAGCTAGTATGGAAATAATCTATGACACTTAAGCGAGCCTCCGTTAGTGTAATTACCCGGTTTACATTAACGCACCCCGGGGGTACTTATAAATTGGCATGTAACTTTTTTTTCTAAACTCTAAATTCAAATCAGATTGGAAATTCAGCCACAGAATAGATATATAGATTATATCCATTGTGAAGATCCGACAAGAAACTGCATGAGCTTGCCTCTATCTGTTTATTTTTTAATTGCAAATTTGTCATGTCACTTACAAATATTTTTTTTTTATAGTCAGTGTGCGACCAGAAATATAATTTTGGGCAGAACTTACTCAACACAGACATTTTAACATCTGAAACAGTCTATACCTTACACTTATATCTAAGACAATGACGCCATTTTTTTACGAAATCCGTGAAGTGTGTCCATCTGTACAAAGGCATTTCATGTCGTATAGAAATAAAAAAAAAATACAATTTAAATAATTTATGACAGGAACGAGATGACATGATCAAAGAAATTCCCATTCGATTATAATCAAAAAGACACGCCATCACATCATCATGTCACATCCATTATTTTATTTATAAAGTGTATTTATTGAATGTGTTATTGCTATTAATTACTTGACATTGGCAAAATACCCGCTAAGTTGTGGGTGAGGCCATATTCATATCCATTTTATTTCATCGCATCTCATTTCGTAAATAAAGAAGATAATCAACTAACTCTCTCAATTAATATAGAGATATATAGATCTATATAACTTCGAGGTAATAGGTTACCTAACTTAAAGTACCTACGTAGATAAAAGTTGCACTTGAGAACTATCTCAAAACTTGACGTAATCTTCTACAAAGCAATAAAACTATGCAATGAAAGGCAAAAATACTTAAAAATAAGCGCACAACGGCAATATATCCACGTTATAGAGGAATCGTAATACCTCGCTAGTCGCACTCACAGCTATATAGACTCACATATTATATGTATATGAAGAAAACGATTTTTATATTCCTGACCCAGCCAACATATAAAACGTTAGTCCTAAACCGGTTGTCTATCTCGTTCTATCGTGGAATGTGCGAAGGAGATGACGATACGCACGTGTGACGTAGGTGGAGACGTATACGTATGACATGTCGGAAAATGGTTTGAAAAAGAATGGAGATGACATTGGTACATTATATACAATTAGAAATTATATTATAATAAGAATATTGCCACACTAACATACTAACTATACGGTCCCACACTAAGCAACTCTTGTATTATGAGTACCGTACAATGGAGTGAGAGCGAACCCAGTATATACTTAAATAGATATTAAACATCCAAGACTCGGATACAAACTAACATGCTCTTTACAAAAAGTTTATGCATAAAAGGATTCGAACCCGGGACCCTCCCCGCTGAAGGTAGGGTTGCAACAAACAGCGCCAATCAGGTCGTCGAGGGTAGGTTGGTATGTATATCGATCACTGTTGACGTTGAAGATCTTGATATTGCACACTAGTATTTAGTATTGCCATCATTAATAATTTGTAAACAGAAAACAAAATACAGGCGAATATAGCGAATGCATACACTAAATTTAGTCACGCTTGTATTAATGGTCCAACCAGAATAGGAAAAATCACAGAACTGCGATCTCTTCCCTAGTAACGTTTGAACCTTTATAGACATACTACTGGTAAACATAGCTGTAGTTATTAAAAAAATGTTTTTAAACATTGCCGAAAAATATCAAATAAATTCTATAGTCCAAAAAATATAACTATAAAATAGTCTCTACACATCTCGTGTTCTCCAAGAAAGCCCGCGACACAAGTATTTTTCTTAGCGCTCACTTGTGCACCATATATGCACACACACACACACACACATGTGTATTTATATGTGTGACGTGTGCATGTGTGCGCACGTCTTGGCTAGTAAAATATTATGCTGTCGGGTCTTGAAATAACATTGTATAGATAATCAATAACAGACTGAATTTCATGTTAGGTCCTGAATTTCAGGGCGCCACGGGGTTTTCAGGGTAGTTTGGTACCCCACATTTTAAGATACGCGCACACATCACGCCTGTACTTCCATGAGGGGTAGGCAGATGAACCATGTAGCCAATAACTGTAAATTTATACTTAGTTAGTACTTTTATTTGACCTGCTGCTGAAGTCTGATTAGCCGTTCCTACATTGTTCTCACATAGCTATAACAATGTACCTACTGCTCAAAAATGTAAGCATGGCGTTTCCTGCCCGTTCTTCTCCATAGGAACGGCATTCCGAACGGCTGGTAAAGAAGTAGCATAGTATTTTGTAACTTTTGACGATTCATAAGTACTGTAAATATTCTGATTCTGATTCTATCAATTAAATGGACTACAGTGCACCTTTGCATATTTCTTCGGGCATTTAAGGCGTGTCATTGTTTATATTTTGGTTTAAGAAAAGTCCTACTTATTCCCAAAAACATACCATTTTCAGAGAACTACTTATATAAGGTGTAAAAAATAGTTTAACAGATGAATCAGGAAGTTATATGGATCTCGTTGATGTATTAAATATATATGTAAATGATGTTTCATTTTGAAAAAAAACTATTTTTAAGGATTTTATCGCGTTTATTTTTATGTTTTTACGTTCCCGACGTTTCGGTTGCTTTACAACAACCATGGGCACGGGAGGACTGAGGTGCTTAACGTCCTAGTGTCATAGTTGGTACTAAATTACCTTATACAGATTTTTCACAGATACATGAAAGAATAAAGGCTGTCTGTCTGTCTGTATATACGAATGATTAAACGTTTAAACGTCTGAAAGCATCCAAACTCAATTTGCGGCGTGCGTCCATTTGTCACCCGTCGTCTCGGGAACTGAGCGACGGAAATGCCAGATTAGCTGCATGCTTGTACGTTCTATAGTAACTTAAAAGTTTGTGACATAGCAAAAAACAATATAAAAATAAACAAGTTTGTCCCGAGTAATACTCCTTTGGCACTTTTTGACTTGACTGTAATTAGTTTTACCAATTGTTTTACTCAAACTCAGGCCTAATAAGATTGCCTAGTTAAAAAATCACGTCATTATCATAGCTAAAGTAATTGGCAAAAATCAACACAATGTTCTTTGATGGATCAACATGGAAGCCGTATACTTTGTCCTTCATATTACCGACAAATAATTAGAAATATCTATTTAGATAAACTACATTGAGAATGGTACAATTTGGGGAAGGTACTTCTTAAGAAACCTGCATGTCTGAGAGAACCCCTCGAAAGATGTGTGAAGTCCGCCAACCCGCACTAGGCCAGCGTGGTGGACTATGGCCTAATCCCCCTCACATTGAGAGGAGGCCTGTGCCCAGCAGTGGGACATTAAAAAGGGCTGGTATTATTATTGTTACTTCTTAAGAGTTGCACATTGGCAAGAATCGATTTTCCATCCATCAGTCGGAAGTCGTTCATTGCTAGAGTGGACCTCATCTTTCAACCTTATGTGAGGCCGTCCTACACTGCATCTTCTGGTACGTGGTCGCCATTCTAAAAACTGTCTATCCCATCGGCCATCGGTTCTTCGAGCTATTTGCCCCACTGACTACCACTTTTGACAATTTTGACATTTCTAGAACCAATGTCGCTTACTCCAGATCGTCATAGATCTCCTCATTTTGATATTTCTTTAATAATAATATCGCTACACGAACACACCTACTAAACGATCCCACACTAAGCAACGCTTGTATTGTGGGTGCCGTACAATGGAATGAGGGCGAACTCAGTATATAATACTTATAAAGATCTGGAACTGAATCCCTCTGAATATATCTTTGATCCTATAAAAAATATCACTAGACCAACAAACCGAGTGTCCTAAAGTGACTATTATATTGCGAGGGCGATCCCTGTCACACCTAGACCAATGTAGGCCCACTATACGGTCCCACACTAAGCAACGCTTGTATTGTGGGTACCGTACAATGAACTAAGGGTTGGACTCAGATACTTATATAGACATTAAACATCCATGACTTGCGTACAAACATTCGTGCTCATCACCCAAAGCTAGGAATCCAACCCGGGACTCACAGCAAATAAAGCAGGTTCACTACCAACTGCGCTAATCAGGTCGCCGACAATTAATGAGGTAAAATATAAAATTTCCGTTGTTTTATTGGTCGTTACAGTTGTAACGCCATCAGCGTCTCGTAGTACGTACGATCACTGTGTGGGCGTGTGACGTCATCAGCGTCTCGTAATATGTACAATCACGGTGTGGGTGTGTGCGTGATTGATCGCGGCAATCGTCCCGGGCGAGCCGCGGTGTCATCACTAGCGAACACCCCACGTTCCAACATACACCCGGATAACCTCCTGATAGAGATTTGGGGACATTGATTAGATCAGGAAAACATTAGCAACATTATCGCGATGAAACTGATAATATTAGTTTTTAAATTAAATTTGAATAAGAAAGAGAAAATAATTATTATTAAGGTGGAAGCTCAGGTCAGGGCGCGAAATTCAAAATGTCAATGGTTTTTTATTTTTTTACGAAAAATTTGGACATCTTTACGATGTAATTTAGTGTTTTGCGATGTGAGCATTCTGCATTGGATGTCTCGATGTATTAAGTTTGCTTAAAAAATACCTAATCCGATACAGTACCATAAGGTTTGTAAAAACCGCTACTTTTACTAACTGTCCAAATTTTTCGTAAAAAAAATAAAAACTATTGACATTTTGAGCTTCCCCCTTAAAATATTTTTTTCTCTTATATAATATATCTCTTAAGCAGTTGGTACTTAATCGTTTAATTTTCACAGTTTCCTTAAAAAAAAATATTAACAGAAATCCGTCCCCCTGTCTATCAATATCAATGCAACCGCATCGGCCCGGGACATCGGTCTACGTCAGTGGCAGGATGACGCCTCCGAACGTTAACGAGGGGAATAAGATGAGACGGTTATTGCTCTACATTAGATGCTCTACTATTGAATATTCAATAGCAAAGTGCATGGAGAGTGACACAGGAAGGTCGTAGAGACTAAATTCCATAACTACATTATTATCGATTTCATATAAATAGAGCCCAATAGAGCACATATCGTAGTTAGTTTATTGAATATTAGAATAGAAAACAAAGATTTTAGATTAAAAAACAATGTCGTGTTAGTTACACCATTTATAACTCAAGAACGGGTGGGCTGATTTTTATGATCTTCTATTCTTTAAATTAGTCTCCGCCCCTAATAGCAGCACTATTAAAACATACCAAAAAATTCACAAAAGATAATAAATTTTTTTTTTCTCATAAGAAGTTTGCCGGGACGGTACGCGAATACTACACATTGAAATAAAACGTATTTTAAGGATTGTAAATATGAGGGTACCCCAGTTCTAACTTTGCCACTAGGACGTCAAACACCTCAGTCCTCCCGTGACCACGGTTGCTGTAAAGCAGCCGAAACGTCGAGTACTTAAAATCAGAAAATAAACGCGATGAAATCCTTAAAATAAATTTTATTTCAATATGTAGTATTCGCGTAAAATATAAGAAATCCAAGATATAGGAAGATACTGATTTATTGCCACCGTGTCCAGGAAAGAGGTCTGTAAAATTGTATGCCGAAATGACACAATACCTCACAAATATAAAGGTCATTTTACCATGAATACGGAATTGTATCAAGAGTACGGATCTTGATACCATGTTGTCTTCACACCAATGTCGCATCAAGCTCGCGTTCTCGCGATAACGATCGCACGAACGCGTACATGTCCGCGACTGCGAATGACATTGACGGATATACGCGGCGCAGAGATTATGCCCGGCTTTTGTGACGGATCCCCGCCGGATTATCCGGCCGTAACGCCGGAGCGGTTTAGGGAGACGATTTTTTTATTCGTGTTTTTAATTGCGACAGTTTGGTAGGTTATATTGGATAATTTATCTTCACCCGTGGCTCTTAGGATCAGACCAGACCAGATCAGAACAAAAACGAGGAAGAAATTTTTTTTTTAAACTTCATTCTAATTGCGAGTTCACATTTATCAGCTTTAAGATTATCAGTTCAAGGTTCATGAGTACGAATATTAAACACAGTTACGGTCATAGTTATTCTAACGGTGCGGCCACACCTGTGGCTTAGTGCACTAATTAGTGTCTTAATAATGTCACTAAGCAGATGTGGTCAACAGTTTCATTTATCAACGTCATTACTAGCAGAACTACGTTAATGAAGCCAAGCGTTTAACGTGGTATTTTTAACGCCTTAATTAACATAAAAATTAATGTTAACCCAGATGTGACCGGACCATAAGGAGACATTACTGATATATTTTTTTTTATGATGGCTAAAGAATTTACCACCGATTTGCATTGTCGGTTTTTTGAGAAGCGCCGGCAAGAACCTACTTTTCAATCGAACTTAGAACCTTATCAACAAACTCCGTTTGCTACCCCTAATTATTAGGCCATATATATAACAACAAGTTACCATCTAATTACACTAGAACATTACCAATACAAACAGGGAAATAGAAATATCTACTTAAGGCGGTGGGCGCACAGGGGCAAATTAGCGTGATGAGCCCCGGCGACTCTGTCTGTCGACGGCCTAAGATGGATGGCAGTGGGGCGACCACGTGACCACTCGCTAACGACGAATCTTTGAAAGAATTCGGTGAGACGGTTAAGTGAGCCTCAATCATTAAGAGGTCACCTATGCCAAATCGCGCGAAAAGGATGGCACGACATACTTCTAAATGTGATAAGCAGCGACGTAGAATGTGCTTAGACTGATGCGCTCAATCAAATAATTTATAATGTAGCCACGATATCAATGGAAAAGCGTCTTATCAAAACCTAGCATTTATTTTTAGCTAGCTTATAAATAAAAAAAATATCTTTAAATGTGTTGTCTACCCAAAAAGTTTTCTATCCGTTTATTAGTTTTATTTCAATGTGTAGTATTCAAAGTGGTAGTCGCGTAAATATAAGAAATCAATTTACATATTTGTAGTCGAATTATGGTACTTGTTGTAATTACTTTTAGAGCACAGTGGCTGGCATTGAGATAAAAATATTGTATCACAATTCAATGACTGGCAGTCAGTGTTAATACCCCCGTTTTGAAACATATAATCCCATCCTTGACTGTGATAATCATTACCAAGAAAAAAAAAACAACAAAGACAACTGCAAAATCTTAGATAGTTTAAAAAAATCTACGGCAGCTTAGAGCGATGACAAATACAGTCATAGAGTAAAAAAATGTGTAGCGGTTGCTACCCTTTAATTTTTTTTGTGTGTAGTGTCTCAATGTATGAGAAACGAATGACAGGACAGTTAATTTATGTCTGTACAACGCGCGGTAATGGATTTGATACTCACATTATTTTTATTGCATTAAATTTATTTGAACATCAATGAATTTATTGATTTCTTATATTTACGCGAGTACTACACATAGAAATAAAACTAATTTTTCGAAAGTTATGTCCTCCCGTAACCATGGTTGCTATAGAGCAGCCGAAACGTCGGGAACGTAAAAACATAAAATAAACGCGATAAAATTCGAAAAAAAAGTTGTATTTCAATCAATGATTTTAATTCGAAATTCGTTGAATAATTAAATTATTAGGTGGTTCTTTGATATATAATGTGTAATGTTAGTGGAATATAAACCATTGTGAGTTTAACCAAACGTGCACGAGTGAAGGAAATTAAAGTAAAAATTTTAACTAAAACATGCCTATTTCTATAAACGACTTACACATTCTGCTACAAAATTACCAAAAGTATCAAACCACTTCCAAATTGATAATAGTACAGTGAACCCCATAAGACACTGCACACTCACCCCTTAACAAATAATTCTTAAAAAATTGGTTGCCCCACAATTTATTCGGCCAATAATACGGCGCTTTATCAACTAATGCATTGTTGTGTACATCATAATATTGTATTCATATGTTATTTATTGACATCTATCTATAACTGGTACGTTGACAGCAAAAATGAAGAGGAGAGTCACGATTTTTAATAAATTACTACCATATTTTTTTTAAGATTCCATAAAGAAATATATAAAGTGTTGCTAGCTGTTTTTTTTCAAAAGAACGCATGTCCTATGCATGGTTACCAACATTATTAAGAATAAAAACTTCAAAAATATTTCCTTGACATTGAATTAAAAATTTCAGGCAGGGTTAGCCAAGTTGGTAGAACGCTTGCCTCATTAACAAGGATCGTAGGTTCAAGCTCGGGATTTCTGGATTTCATGTGCGAATCTCATTTTCAACCATGATTATCACTTGCTAAATGGTGAAGGAAAACATCGTGAGGAAACCTGCATGTCTGAGAGAGCCCATCGAAAGACGTGTGAAGTATGCCAACCCGCACTAGGCCAGCCTGGCGGATTATGGCCTAATCCCACTCGTATTGAGGAGAGGCCCGTGCCCAACAGTGGGAGATTCAAAAGGCTGATATTATTATTTATTATTAATATGTCGTTCTCCACACGGGCTATACCCAGATCTTATGTATTATATTACAAGCTGCGCCCCGCGGTGTTACCCGCGATTAAAAAGTATGTCCTTTTTACCGGGAAAAAAGTAGCCTATGTACTATTCCAGACTATAATCTATCTCTGTGCTAAATTTTATCCAGATCCATTCAGCCTTTCTGGCGTGATTGAGTAATAAACATCCATCCATCCAAACTTTCACATTTATAATATTAGTGTGATTATTATATTAATGACTTAAATGGCCTTCGCATTCTTCATCATTGAACTTCTTAGTCCTCAATACACAAAACGTGACATAATTTTAATACTTTCTATATAGCACCCACAAACTTAAATCAAACTATAAACTATCACCGCGATTCCGCTCATGTTTTATAACACCTAGTAGTCTTGGCACTAAAAGCAGAGTTTCCAAAAGTATACTAATAAAAAAACTTTTTCCGTTCGTTTATGGTGCAGCCGCGGACAATATATCGACTGTGTTTGTATGTTACGAAGTTTGTAGTGAGAATTAGACCTGAGGGTGTTATTTGAAAGGAGAGATGCTGGACATGGGCGTAGTTACAATGGGGCAGGGGGGGCTGCCCCAACCTGGCTCTTGGAGTGGCTATAAAAGAACACATGGCTGATGTGAAACACCGGCACTCCACGAAGTCCTCAATCCGTGAACATGTACATGATCGCGCCCGCCATTATATCATATTTGATAAACCACAGATCCTCGCAAAAGAACACCGATTCGGACCGAGGATGATACGTGAGACCATTGAAATTAAAAAAAACATCCTATTTTCAATAGGGATGATGGCTGGGTGCTACCACCGACTTGGGATCTAGTAATTAATATAATTAAATCCAAAACCAAGCGCACCATAGCAAAAACTCAAGACACTACTGTGACCACAACAACTAAATATGAGGGTACCCCAGTACAAACTATGACACTAGGACGTCAAACACCTTAGTCTTCCCATGACCATGGTTGCTGTAAAGCAGTCAAAACGTCGGGAACGTAAAAACATGAAATAAACGCAAGAAAATCTGTAAAATAAGTTTTAATTCAACATATCATTACTGACGTCCAGAAATTATATGTATCTATATAGTATCTTGGCAAATGAGAGCAGAGACAAGGTAAAAGCGACATTTTATTGGTGTCAGATTTTTTGATGAAGTAACGATATAATAGTTCAATTCAAGTTTCTTTGATTTGCCCACTCCTGGCTACGCCCATGATGGTGGATATAGACATCAAAGAATCAAAGTCCTACTTGTTCGAAATAAGGTTGCTCTTTATTTAAATTATTGAGCGTCAAACATTTTAACCAAGGTCAACTAGAAACCAGAAATATTCAATTTGGTTGTCATATAATAATGTAAGGCCATCTAACGATAAATAAAAGATATTAACACGCCAACAATACAACTATCCTTTACAATAAACAAGGAAATTAGCCGTGCACAAGGGTGTCCACGATTAATCCAAATAATTAGAGGCCGTCCAACTAAAATCGATTAGTGTACGAAATTCGGGGGAGCGTCGGCAATTCGCAACGACTCGGTCCTTCCAAGATAAACATGCCAGACTTTTTTTCGGTGCCGCAAAGACATTAAGCAAGGATGTTTTGGTGGTGACTATGAACGAAATGTTGGTGGGACAGTCCTTATTGCAAAAAAAGTTCCTTTAATTTTTGCTTTGGTTTTTTTTAGATAATAAAACATTTCCGATTTCTAATCTACGTGTCAAAGACAATTAATGTCAGAGATAAATTGGTGAAGATCACAGGGATATCAATTCTAATTGCGTTGCCAATGTTATGTCAACTGAACGGGTATTCTGTATACAATGGTTTATGGGCATAACTGTGCTGACGTGGATTGTGGCAGATCAAGTCTTCCTGATCGGAAACATATAAGCAGCCCGTTTTCTAGTCTAACAGGACATTTGATTTATCAATCTATTTTATTTTACTAGACCAATACCTTAGATTAAGTTTTCAAATAATACGAAACATCCTTGCCCCTCTATTTGTAGCGAGCGTAGTAAAGATGACCTACGTACCTATCTAAAATACCTACTAGAAATATCTAAATAATATATTTGTTCAGTTATAACTAAGTTCCCCACATTATTTAATTTAATAATAACCCATTCATATAACAAAACTTCTTTTTTTTTAATTTTTTATTCATGTAGACCATTAAGTAAAGTACATATGAATCGTCAAAAGTTACAAATATTATGCTACTTCATTGGTTAAATGACACCACACACACCTAGTATCCCGCCTCCACATGCCATGATGGTCACCCTACACTGTATGTCATTAGAACAAGCGGCGGGGGCGTCATTACGACGATGAGTAGACCGTCCATTAATCTTCCTGGACCGGTCTCCGCGCTGTCAAAATTGTGGCCACCGTTCCTATAGATACGCACGTTTCGTTATTGTTCGCGATTATTCGTTGGTTAAATGCCTTTTGTTTCTGACTGTACTAGTGTTTTGGGGTGATTTGGAATAAATTCAAAGAGTGACGTTGACATTGATACGATTGCTAAGATGTTGGGTTGAGGAGATAAACGACTGTGGATTCGAACCCCGGCTCGCACTTCCCATTTCTATAGTTCAGGTTTGATTTGCATTTTCATCCCTGATCATTTCTCGTTAAATGGTGAAGGAAAACATGGTGAGGAAACCTGCATGTCCGTGAGAACTTAGCGCACTGGGCTACCGTGGTAGAGTACGGTCTACATCCCCCTCTCATTGGGATAAGGCCCGTGCCCAACAGTGGGATATTATTGATTTCTTATATTAACGCGAATACTACACATTGAAATAAAACTAATCGTACGCATTTTATCGCGTTTATTATTCGTTTTTTACGTTCCCGACGTTTTGGGTGCTCTACACTCAGACTTCACCCACATCAGTCCTCCGTGACCATGGTTCCTGTAAAGCAGCCGAAACGTCGGGAACGTAAAAAACTAATAATAAACGCGATAAAATCCGTAAAATTAATTTTATTTCAGTGGGATATTAATAAAGGGCTAATAAAAAAAAAAGTAAAATGCATGTGTTCAGAGTCGCAGGCGCGGCTAGTTCATATAAATGTGATGGCTTGGATATAATGGTACCACTCCTACTCTGGGTGTGGATGTCGTAAAATGCGCCTTAAGAGTGCACACCATAGAGCACCTTATAGGACCTATACTTGGATATCGCGATGGATTTACCGTCCCGAAAGCGGTTCTTATACAGGTTGTTTCAAAAAGGGTATGGATACAGGGTGATTCAAAATCGGGATAGTAGACCTTGAACTTTATTCAGCGCATTTGTCATTAATATGTGAAGGCAAAATTTCAATACGACAATTTAAAAAATACATTTTTGCTCACAAAAAAAACACTATTGTCATTTTGTTGGGAACAATTTTTTTTTTAATAAAGTCATTATATTTACGCGAATTCTACACATTGACATAAAAATTATTTTACAGATTGTATCACGTTTATTTTATGTTTTTATGTTCCCGATAACAACTAAATATGAGGGTAACCCAGATTAGGACTAGGAAGTCGACAAACCAGTCCTCCCGTGACCATGGTTGCTGTAAAGCAGCCGAAACGTCGGGGACGTAAAAACATAAAATGAACGCGATAAAATGTGTAAAATATATTAAAAGTCAATGCGCTACATAAGCGCAGATTCGAGCCTTTGTATACCATTTCTGAATCACTATGTATAATTTTGAAAGAGAGAATTTATTAATGACTAGCTGTTGCCCGCGACTTTGTCCGCGTGGTTTTTAACAAAGACTCAGCCGTTGGCAACAGCCTGCTCGCGTTCTGATCCCGCGGGACGCATTGCAAATTGTTGCTATCAAACTTTAAACAGGCGCAGCGCTGCAACATTGGTTTTAATTTTTTTTCGAGAGATCCAATTTTTTTTTTCTAAAATAAAAGTAGCCTATGTTACTCCTTGTTACATCAGCTATCTGCCAGTGAAATTCCTGTCAAATTCGGTCCAGCCATTTCAGAGATTACCCGGAACAAACAGACAGACAGACAGACAGACAGACAGACAGACGGACAGACAGACAGACAGACAGACAGACAGACAAAAATTTAAAAAAATGTTGTTTCGGTATAGGTAACGTGTATACATCCAAATGCACTTAGTAAAACGCGGTTATTTTAATATTACAAACAGACACTCCAATTTTATTTATATGTATAGATTACAAACATTAAACCTACAACAATTTTGGTACTACATATTATAATGTTACTATATATGTTCAAGTTAACTATGTTCGAATTGTTTATGGCAGGGTTTTAAACTTTGCATTAAATAATAATTAAAAAAACCATACAACTGAATTGAGAACCTCCACTGAAGTCCGTTAAATAGATGAAATTAAGCTGATTTTTTTATTATCGGTCGTTAAAAGATTTTCTGAATCGGGTCAATTGCATCTATTGTTTCTGAAGAACTCTAATTTGATTGGTCTTCCAGCATCTATGTATTCAAACCGGTAATAATCAAAACCATTCAGATAAGACCGTTACAATCATTCGTACCATTACATTATAATATTAATTACAACGTTCTCTGACAAATCGCTTCTGGCTACCACATATTCATATAGGCGTGAATATTCAAAAATCCGTACACCTGGCCCAAAAAAATATAATTAATATATCATAGCAACAAAAGGTGTTGGTCGTATAGTCGTGCTAAATCAAGCGTAAAATGCAAGGACGGGAACTGAGACTCACCCCTTACAGACGAGATGAAAAGCCAAAACATTTTATTGCCCTAATTTTATATGACATCAATTGAGTGAGTCGAATTTATTGTGAGATGTTCCGTATACTTAATATTTAGGAAATATTTTTTATACTGACTGATTATCATTTGTTTTTTGGTGAAGGCAAACAATCATGAAACCAGCACGTGTATCACAAGCCGATTGAAGTTGGTCCAAGGTTACAGGGCCCCAAATCTGCTAACACAATCGATTCATGATCGTACAGCAACCGCATAGTATCTGTCACATTTGACAGATATCCCAAACAATATATGTCAAAGGTGATAGTTAATATACGGTTGCTGTGCGATTATGAATCGATTGTGTTAGCAGACTTGGGGCCCTGGGTTAGAGTAGGAAGTTATACCAATTTAGTGGGTATACCAACCGCCACCGGGGAGTCCCACATACCCCTCTCGTCCCCCCCGGGGCATAAGGGGATGCGTAACGCATTTCCAAATGTAAAAAAAAAAAAGGAAGTTATACCAAAGTTACCACTCGAGCATTGAGGGCGAGTGCCCGGTAGAATTGAAATTAAATTCAAATTCAAATTCAAATTCAAATTATTTATTTGCTAATATGGGTAGGTTACAGTCATGGTCAAAGATATAAATTAATGTTCGCCATATTTCGCCTTCCAGCATGCAAACTTGAGATTGTAAGAAGTCAAAAACAAAAACATAAAATACACAGTAAACAATAATATAACAATATGAAAACTTTGTCACAAATATAATTCGCCAGCAAATTGCTAATCTGGCTATATCATTTACAAAATTCTAGTGTCAACATTAAAATTAGTTCAGCAACTAAGTACCTAAGAAATATGTCAGTCAAAATAAAAAATACAATTAAAATTAGAGTCAATACCCTTCACTTGACCGCTATCTTTGCAGAGGGTCTGTTAAATATTCATTAATTGTGTAATAACATTTTTGTACCAATAATTGTTTAACTTTCCGCCTGAACAATTCAATGGGTGCAGTTTCAAGTATTGTACTCGGTAGATGATTATACAGTCGCGGCGCCATACAAAATAAGCTGTTGCTATACAATGCGGTCTTGTTAGAGGGAAAACAGATTTTTGCATTATGCCGCTTACTCCTATAATTTTCAAAATAATGAGTGCTGTTTCTCACGAAACTGACAACCTCGTAGATGTAGGCACATGCTAGTGTTAATACACCATGCTCTTTAAAATAGGGTCTACAGCTGTCGGTTTGTTTAATATTACATATTCCTCTAACGCACCGCTTCTGCGCTTTGAATACCACATCTCTTTCTGTGGATTGTCCCCAAAATATAACGCCATACCTTATCAGTGATCCTATGTAACCATGATAAATGCTGTTAGTACAACTGATATATCAACAGTCTTCGCCAGCATGCGGAGTGCATATGAGTGCTGCTTGATTTTTGA
This sequence comes from Pheosia tremula, assembly GCA_905333125.1. Taxonomy (NCBI): domain Eukaryota; kingdom Metazoa; phylum Arthropoda; class Insecta; order Lepidoptera; family Notodontidae; genus Pheosia; species Pheosia tremula. Next base: position 1,654,464 of record HG995420.1, read on the forward strand.
ACTTAAGGTCTCAATATGTGACTTCCAATTTAACCTATTATCAATTATCATGCCTAAGAACTTTGTTATTTCTACTTCTTGAATCTTATTCCCTAGATAGTCAATATCGAGATCTGAAAATTGTGCTTTACGATTGCGAAATATCATTATTTTAGTTTTTCCTATATTTAATTTCAAATTATTTGATGTCAGCCATTTAATTATGCTTTGGATAGTGCTATTTATATCCTGTTCTAGGAGCAACTTGTTCTGGCCTGTAAAAATAACCGTACTATCATCAGCAAAGAGTATAGTAGGATGATTTGTTACTTTTGGAAGATCGTTTATATATATATTGAATAACAAAGGGCCAAGCACACTTCCTTGAGGTTTTAGCTTAGCTCGACCAATTGTCTTTCGGACTAAATACCATTGGTGAAATGTGGATGCACTTCAGTGTACCTCACCTACCCCTTCGGGAGTTTCAGGTGTGATGACTAAATTATTTTGAAAATTTATCTGCGAATGTAAAATCTAGTCTCGGATAAATTTCGAATAAAAGTTACTTGCCTTATCTACCGGATAATAATCCAGATAATATAAAAAATATTGCTGCTGATATACCAGTTATTAGAGAAAAGAGTTCCGTATACTCTATCAGCCAAATACTCATATTCAAACTCTGTTAACGTTTGTAGGACCCGTCAAAATTAAAATCAAATTGAAATATTTTAAGTGATTTTAAAATACAAATGGCATTTCTTTATTTAATTTTAATATTGAACCCTACAAAATGTTAACCCATAGGATTTCACAATTAATCTTTCACAATACCCGAAACAAAGGTAGGGTGAACTTAACAATTGTCAGCGATTGTCTTCGAAGTGAACGCCCAAAGCGATTTTGAAAAACGATTATCAAATAAATCTTATTCAAATAATTATTATTCGGTGAATACTTAATCGATTTTGACGTATCATAATTATGCAATAATTCAGATCGAATGAGATTTTTGGAATGTGTACCTTAAAACCGAAGTAATATAGATCAGTTTACAGGAGAATATATTCTGAAGGGTTGACAGGTTTTAAAATAATATGTAGAATTAAGACGTCGCTTTTATTTGACGGTCGGTTAGTGTTTCATTGTTAAATGATAATCCATTTTTGACGTTTGACTGATCTGGTTGATCAATTTGGTCTTGTGGGAAATTTTGAATTGTTTTTTTTTGTAATTTATCTTGGTTTGATTTAATACTTGCTGCGCCCCGCGGTGTTACCAGCGATTAAAAAGTATGTCCTTTTCCTCCATGTAATTTTCTGTAAATCATGTCGATCCATTGCACTATGAAAAATTCAAACAAATCTATCCCACGGGAACCATGAATTTTACCGGGATAAAAACTAGCCTATGGGCTATTCCAGATTATAATCTATCTCTGTACCAAATTTCATCCAGATCCATACAGCCGTTCTGGCGTGATTGAGTAACAAACATCCATCCATCCAAACTTTCACATTTATAATATTAGTGGGTGTCGTGTATCAAAGTCGCAGTGGGCGGCACATGGCTCGCAGAACTGATGGCCGTTGGGGCAGAAAGGTTCTAGAATGGTGACCTAGAACTGGAAGACGTAGTGTAGGACGGCCCCCCACAAGGTGGACTGATGATATCACACGCGTCGCAGAAAGCCTCATTGGGGGAGGCCTATGTCCAGCAGTGGACGTCTTTCGGCTGATAGATAGATAATAATATAATCCCCAAGGTAATGACCTCGGAGCCGTATTATTAACGTGATCCATATTTTTTTCGTCCGACCGAATCTCGGATACCTTACCCCACTGGGATCGTACAGTAGTCTCGGAACTCTTTTTTTCCTTCTTTTTACTTTTAGTTTTGTCTTTTTATTATTTCATTATCGTAAGCTCGCGGCACTCATCAAAATATCGTTAGCAGGGGGTCTTGTACAATGTATTATTGGCAATTTTTTTGTCGTAACTCAAAAATTGACTTTGCCCGACGCATTTTTTATGTTGTTATCACGGCACAATGTGGTGTTGTAAATTTAGTTTTTTTTGCTTTTTGTCTAGCCGCTTTTTGTGAAGTGTGAATCACTGTGTTATATTGTCAAAGAGAGATGTGACAATTAAAAGTGCTTTAAGTTTTTTTTTTTGTTAGACGCGTGAGATTCGTTTACTTCTTTTTATCTATACATATAAATAAAATTGGAGTGTCTGTTTGTAATATTAAAATTACCGCTTTTTACTAAATGCATTTGGATGTATACACGGTACATATACGAAAACAACCTTTTTTAAAAAATTTGTCTGTCTGTCTGTCTGTCCGTCTGTCTGTCTGTCTGTCTGTCTGTCTGTTGTTTGTTCCGGGTAATCTTTGAAATGGCTGGACCGATTTTGACGGGAATTTCACTGGCAGATAGCTGATGTAACAAGGAGTAACTTAGGCTACTTTTATTTTAGAAACAATTTGGCATCTCTCGAAAAAAAATTAAAACCAATGTTGCAGCGTTGTGCCTGATTAAGTTTGATAGCAACAATCTGCAATGCGTCCCGCGGGATCAGAACGCGCGAGCAGGCTGTTGCCAACGGTTGAGTCTTTGTTAAATACCACGCGGACGGAGTCGCGGGCAACAGCTAGTTTCATAATATAACGAATAAGTCTAGTCAAGTCAAATCATTTATTTACAGTCTGTTTTTGTTAATCCGCATAGATTGAGCCTTAATCTGCGGTATGAATAATAATAAATGGATGATATTTCTCAATAAAACTGTATATAAGGTGTAATGTAAAATATTGTTACAAGTTAAAGAGAGCATAAAGTAATTTAATTTATTTTGTGTATATGTTGATCCTAATAACCTACTCATATTATCATTAATGGTTACACCTTGTAAAAATAATCGTGTAAAATATGTTTATAGTACCAACAATTCAGATAACATTCCCAAATAAATATATCTAATTGTTAGACATTTAAAAAATGACACGCTCCCGGTTCGCATTGTTTAAAAAAAATTAAACATCATTTACACATTTACTATGTTATACATCAACGTCATCCATATAACTTACTGATGCGTCTTTTCAAATATTTCACACTATTCATAATACACCTTTTATTTATCAATCAATCAATCAGCCGATAGACGTCCACTGCTGGACATAGGCCTCCCCCAACGACTTCCACACATCACGGTCCTCCGCCACTCGCATCCACCGGTGGACTGATGACATCACACGCGTCGCAGGAAGCCTTTTATTTAAGTATACAGTAAATATTCCTATTCCAAATAAGAGAAAAAACCCACGCCAACTCCCAAAACATTGGTAGCACACAATCAAATCGGACCAGTATAATTATAATAGTATAGTATATAATTAACAGTTAAACAGCGTAAATTTAATAATTACACACTCAGTGTGTACTTTCGCGCGCCCGCGAACCGCCGCTCGAGCGGAACCATGCGAATATTCGCGTGTTTACGAACTGCGAAATTTAAAAAAAAAGTCTCGGCAAGCGTGAACCGAATCTGATTAAAGTGATACGTATACACGTAAGTGGGCGGGCTTCGCGAAACTAGAAGGGCTGTAGTTCTGATAATAATAATAATAACTTGTGGAACCCAGCAGGTGGCTAACATAACATTCAAATTCTCAAAAAGAGCCTCTACGTGTTGGACCGATGTCCCCGCGTAGGCCTTCCAAAGATCCGGGTATAGCCCGTGTGGAGAGAGACATAATAGTAATAGCTCTTTTCAACGTCCAACTATTGGACACGGGCCTGCCCTCACTGCCATAGTCCACCACGCTGACTTCACACGTCTTTCGCGATAATACATTTCTTAGACATGCAATTTTCTTATGTTTTCTTTAAGGCACTGTATTGTAATTTAAGGTCATGGTTGAAAAAAACTTAATACGGTTTTTATTTAAATATAAGTCTAAGAAATATGGGAATTTGCAAATTAAATATGTGATTGTATTATAAAAACATTCCCATGGTATTTATGCAAAACTATCACTTGTGCGAACAAAACTAAATGATCTCATACCGACCTCAAGAAATATAGGATATAATTAATCATAAAATATCGCCTAATACCTTCGAGTATCCGGATATTTACCTAATCCGTCATACTTAACATAATGTTCGTCATTAACTCAATAACATAAAAACTCAAATTGCATTTTAAACTCAACGCAATAAAAACTATATTCGAAGATCAAATTGCATAATCACATATTAAAGAAAAGTGGTCTTTATTCGGTACACGCTCAGGGTTGCGCATTCAATTATGCAACAAGTAGGGTTGTCCAAAAAATATGCATACTTTCGCGACACCGCGGGCGTTCAAAATTTCTTTGAATCGAGTACTCTGAGAATAGCATACGAGGTGCAGTCGTACAATTGTAAAATCGCCCTTATTTCGCAGTATTAAGGTTGGGATATTAATTTAGAGTAAGAAGATATTAAGCATGCGATATTCGGTAATGATGCGTTCTGAATCGCTAAACAGGTTTTGTCTATTTAGTATACGATGCGCGATTTCATTCTTTTTCTATTTTGTCTAATAATAAATGATCCACTTTTGTGTCCCCACACGTATGCAAATTGCTAGTTTCGTGAGAAAAAGTCTTGGGTAACGTTTTTTTTTTAATCTCATGCTCGGGAGGCATGTAGCGGTTATTTTGTTACGAAAATGTAGCGTTCGGAATTCCGCTTCATTGTGCCGCAAACGTCAAATCTGGACGGACAAAACGCCGACAATAATTCAAACCAAGTTTCCACAGACATTTTTTTTTTTCTGGAATGTGGCAATTATGATGCGGAACGTGGGCTGGGTAATATTATAATGTTATCAGTATCTTCTTGAAACCTTTATCGCCTTTACGACATCTCATTTTGAGTCTGTATTAAAAATCGATCTGAATCGATTAACCAGGTGAGAGATCGATTACCGCAAGAAAAAAAATGTGGTTCTTTAAAAACTTTGAAATTTTGTAAATTGTAATTTTTGACTCTTCCGACTCAAAAGGCTGCCGACCCCTGGCCCAGGCTCGCCCCTATTACATTGGGACCAATTACCATCAGCGAAATATGGTTACACTGCAGTCCACCTCTACCTACCCCTTCGGGGATCACAGTCGTGATGGTATATAGAACCTGGTACTTAATACTAAGAATTCTGCCTGCCTGCCGTCTGTAACTGATATTCAGTACTAGGAATTCTTCCATCCGTAACTGGTATCCTACCGTTATCTGTCCTCTGAGTTTTTCTTTCATGTACCTCGGGCAGGAGCCACTACATATGACCAATGCTGGTAGTGTTAGATAAATACGAATATTTACAGTTGATCAGCTGTGATAGTCAAGCTGGTAGAACGCTTGCCTCGGTAACGAGGATCGCAGGCTCAAACTCACACCTCTGGGATTTTTGGATTTCATGTGCGAATCTTTTTTTCAATCATGATTATCACTTGCTGGAACGGTGAAGGAAAACATAGTAAGGAAACCTGCATGTCTGGGCGATCCCCTTGAAAATCGTGTGAAGTCCGCCAACCTGCATTTGGCCAGCGTGGGTGACAATGGCCTCATCCCCCTCGTATTGATGTGAGAGGCCCGTGCCCAAAAGTGTGACAATAAAAAGGACTGGTATTATTATTTACACATTTTTCTCACTCAACCAACGTTAAATCACTTATATTTAAAAATGTATATTTTACACTATTTTTGTGATACCTTATATATAAGTAGATTTGCCAACAACGCGCGCTCATTTTATAAGCAGGTCACAGCTGTCATTAACATATAAAAGTATGTTTATTAAATTACTCACATCGACACCCCCATTGTTCCAGGGTGGCAGTGCGTAGTGGGAGGGGTCATGGTGGCCTCCTCCCATGTGCTCCGCCATCACAGACATCCAGTGCACCAGGCCCTGGGCCCCGCCGCCGCCTGATGTGCCTGTCATAGAAAACACAATCATCAATAACAACTTATGGCCGTAAGTAGCTCACGTGTACTGGTGTCAGAACATTGTATGCTGATTTTCTCGGGGGGTAGTGAATCGGCTATCCGAGCTGAGGTCCCTGGGTTTGAGTCCTGCTAGGGATAAACTTTGTGATGAGCCTGAATGTTTGTACTCGAGTCATGGATGTGTAGTATCTATATAAGTATGGGTACTGGGTTCAACCCCAGTCAGGTTGTACGGAGACCATTTTTTTTTGTAACGAGCTCCAATTGTACGGTCCCACGCTAAGCAACGCTAGTATTATGGGCGAAACCCAGTATACAATATTATATAGATATTAAACATCGATGACTTGGGTACAACCATTCGTGTTCAACACACAATTTTTTTCCCTTCCGGGATTCGACAGCAGACCCACAGAAGGCAGGGTCACTACCCACGAATCAGGGCGTCTATCCTATAAGGTTTTTGTTTTTATCCTTTGTAAAGGATGAAGGTAAAGGTTAGTACAGATACTTACCGGTGGGCACGGCGGCGGGCTGCGCGACGGCCTGCTCCTGCCCCCCACCGCCAGTCACCCCCCCTCCGCTCCAAACAAACGCTGACGATGCACCCGCCTTCTGAAACAAGATCATGGCTCAGTATGGCACTGAAAGGCTGTAAAATCTTCTTAAGGAACATTCCTGTATGTTGAAGGACTACACCTTGATTGTGAGACTGGTCTCGTATTATGTCAAATTTATGAAGAAACACAATTGCCCATGCGCATTCAGTAAACGCACTCCAACCAGACTGCAGCAATTACCAACTGTCTCGAATAAAATTATCCTCAGATTGAAATAAAACTAATCTTACGGATTTTATCGCGTTTACGATACTTTTTTACGTTCCCCACGTTTCGGCTGCTTTACAGCAAATATGGTCACGGGAGGACTGAGGTGGTTGACGACCTAGTGTCATAGTTTGAACCGGGGTACCCTCATATTTAATTGTTGGGAACGTAAAAAAAGGATAATAAACGCGATAAAATCCGTAAGATTTGTTTTATTTCAATGTGTAGGATTGGTGTAAATCCAAGAAATCAATAAGTATCCCCAGAGTTAGATTACGTTCGTGAAACGCGATTTAACATTATTGCAGCACCTTCGTAGCTTGCGGAGAAAGAACACATTATCTGCTGTCCTCACAACGTGTCGGGATAAGATATACCCAGTTAACATCTAGTACATTTGTATGATTCGAATTTAAATTAATGACTATTAATAATACTGATTGTAATTATGTATAATGACTTCATTCGTGCGTATACGCTTGTCCAAAATTATTGCTGTATTATTAATGAAAACGTCAAAAGGAATTCGTAGGCTTTGGAAGACTTATTTAGTAGGGTTGCAATGCTAATGTGTGCGAAGTACCTAGCTATATGGGACAGATGATGACAAACAAATGAATCAGTAACTTAAGTATATGGAACACGTTGATGTGTAAAATAAAAAATATAACCTAAAAATCATATATCAGAACCGTGCAGACTCTTATAAACAACCCATAAGATACCAGCCGAAAATCTTATAAGAACTGACCACCGACAAGATAGGCTAATGTTGCCGGTTACATTTTTGGATTCCTAATTGGTATTTGTTTCGTGCAACTTAATAAGAAAGATATTACTTATGATCGAGTAATGCGAAGGTTTTATACAAAAGTAGATAGACCGCTGGTTATAATAATCTTTAAACAATTGAAGTAGATTACCTCATCAGGCGACTCTGTGGCTCTATCTCCGTTATTCTCATCATCAGACGCTTCGAGACCAAATCCATTTGAAAACAACATATTCCTCGGGTACAATGAGTAGCATTCCGCTATATTCCGCCTCCTCTTTCCAAGGTTAGCCAAGAAATTCTTGTAAATTTGCGTCGGAAGCAAGAATGGAGAGTTCTGAAGGCCATCTTTAAAACCGAAATGTTGATTTCTAAATGGATTACTAAAATCGAAGTCCGGCAGAAATTCCTTCTTAATAAAATCAGCCACCGGATGCAGTGATAAGGTGTTCTCTGTGTAATCTAAAGCTGATGCTGTTTCATCATTTGGACCATTGTTTTCTAGATCGCTGGTCTCGGAGTTACCGTCACTAGAATTATTGCTATCAACATGATCCATTTTGTTATCGTCAGTGTTGAAGTCGTCGAATTCCCGTTTCATTTGGAGGTTAATCGGGTTCATGTAGATGTTTGTGTTGGACAACGTCACTGACATTATTGGCACTAGTATACTTATAAATATTATCACTATATGACTCTAGTGTTTGTTATATATTTTTTAGGCGTAAAAATAAATATATATCTTCGTAATTATGTAGGTATTTATAGGAACTATCGTTGGGTAGGTGGTGCCTGGACCGAAAGGGATTAGAATTAGACTATTAATGGTTTTTTTCCTCACCCGTTTCTTAAATTAATTATTTAATTTTGAATGGTAGTAAATTATATAGAGTTTAGTTTTCATCTTGATTTTTTTGATTTGTCTTATTTGTTCATGCAATAAATATTCAGGTTTTTACTCTTGGTCTATGGACAGGTTAGATATACAGGTTAATTAATTCGCTCATAGTCACTTTTAAGTATCTAAGTATTTTTTCTCAAACCGTTTTGTAAACTAAAACATATCTATCAGTTTGTGTGAAAATATTATTAGTTTGAACCAATTTTTAACCATTGTGATGCATTTGTCTTAATCATATAATATACATGGTTAATCAATATAATTCAGACAGGTTATTTAGAAAAAAACCTAGTGCCTAATTGAAAACATTAAAATAGATAGACCTCGACTGTCTGTGCACTGGATATTTATGGATCTAGGGCAAAGAAGTAAAAATATATTGTCAAACTCACTAAGGCCTACTTTTAGGGTTGCCTACACAGAATCTCGGAAAGGGCAAATCTATAAATAAAAAGTGAGGCGTGACTTTTAAACTAGTTTATAGAATGTTAGTTCCATTGATGAGAGACCATAGCAAATTATTGTCTATTATGATTTTAATTCAATGGTTACTGTATTGGTTACATATCTGAAGCAATGTTTTAAGTTGTGTAATGGCTATGTAATGAGCCTTATTATATGCCAATAAGAAAATCAAATTCTCATACAGTGGACGTTAATTTTCTAGCCATTGTTGAAAATGAGTTATTACGTAAGTTATAAATTTCATTTTCCGATGACTCGATTGACACAAAAAGTGATCCTGCTTTCTATACCGACGGTTCGGGATTTGAATCCCGGTAGGCCAATCTTTGTGTTATGACCATGAATGTTTGTACCCGGTAATGGATGTTAAGTGTACGTATAAAGGGATTACCCCAAATCCATTGTAGGTTGTCCGGTACGATCAGAAATGTCACAAGTATATTGGCTACGATTCTGCAGTCCGTTTGGAATAAAGTCGGGTGATATTATTAATAATAATACCAGCCCTTTTTTAATGTTCCACTGCTGGGCACGGGCCTCCCCTCAATGCGAGGGAGAATAGGTCATAGTCCACCACGCTGGCCCAGTGCGGGTTGGCGGACTTCACACATCTTTCGAGGGGTTCTCTTAGACATGCAGGTTTCCTCACGATGTTTTCCTTCACCGTTTAGCAAGCGATAATCACGGTTGAAAATGAGATTCGCACATGAAATCCCAGAGGTGCGAGCCGGGGTTGGAACCTGCGATCCTCGTTACCGAGGCAAGCGTTCTACCAACTTGGCTATCACTGCTTATGCGGTGATATTATTCATGGGTTACTAATTATCTAACATGAATAATTGAATTCGCTTGCAAAGAGACACTTAAGTCAATGGCCAACAAGTTTTTTCTGTGTCACCATTTGATAGGCTAATTTAGTTTCTAATTGGAGCATTTAATAAAGCCGTTATTGTGATAATAATAGAAATTCCAAAATGTTATCTTTTAGTTGCAATATCATAAAAAGTAGACCAGTAGTTTGTAGGTGGCAACCTTTAAGGTACAGTCAAACTATAAACCCAGTTTCACGTCATAGGAGACTAGTGTTTTTTTTTAAATCAACCCGAGAGGGTTACATACTAAACACTGACATAGTGTTTTTATTACACACCCTCTTTTGTTTTCGGTAACATTTGTAATAGTCAATTGGTTTACATGAAAAAAAGTGGGCATTTTATTATCATTATCGCATCTGTGTATAACAATCAAATTGCAATAGCAGATTGTACAGCAAGTGTATAAAGTAGGTTATTTTATATTTTGATAACATTGTCGATTTTATGAACTAATTATACACTCTCAGTAAGCAGTGATAGCCAAGTTGGTAGAACGCTTGCCTCGGTAACGAGGATTGCAGGTTCAAACCCCGGCTTGCACCTCTGGAATTTTTCACGTGCGAATCTCATTTTCAACCAAGATTATCACTTGCTAAACGGTGAAGGAAAACATCGTGAGGAAACCTGCATGTCTGAGAGAACCCCTCGAAAGATGTGTGAAGTCTGCCAACCCACACTGGACCAGCGTGGTGGACTATGGCCCAACATTGGCCTCACATTGAGGGGAGACCCGTGCTCAGCAGTGGGACATAGAAAAGGGCTGGAATAACATAATATACACTCTTGCTTTTTACTTCGATTGCGAGGATAAACCTAGCCAACACAGACCTAATAGAAACCTTAAAAAAAACTTCTATGACCTCTATGCTCACCAGCCGTATTCATTTTAATCTTCTACATGAAGCATTGGGGTTTGATTGGAGACTGGTACTGACAAGTCATAAATTTTATTTTTTTATTTTTGTCAGTCATTCCTGGATTAGATATTATTATTAGCTTATTTGGCTATATACACAGAAAGCTAATTAACCTTAAATTAATGTTATAAAGTAACAAGTTTTTCTTTGTGTATATGTATGGAGTTTTATTGTGTTTGGCTTCATGGACTAATTGTCTTAGTCTTAGAAGAAGGAAATACTTTTAGCCACTACCTAGAGCAGGCAATTCAGATTTAGTCGCTGAATAAACAAGGACCTTACGAGTATGAGAAGTAAATAAATACTTTTTATTTTAAAACAGTAAACAGATGTTATTTTTTAATAATTGACACTTTTTTTATATTTGGAATTTATAATCTAGTAAGACTATTTCAAAGTATTTGTTTTTCTAGTTAGAATATTACTACTATTTTCTGTGTTGGAATACTAACGAAAGAATGTAACCTCAATGAATTGTAAGCTGTAATCTAAAAAATTGGACAATGTTTAAAAACATAACTTTTAAATTAATATTTTAGAATATTTTTAAAACCGGTTATCTACATGCAACAAACGTTACATTGACACAACATTAATAAAAAAGCATTAATTTAAAAATCGAAAACACAATCCTTTGTTCTTCAATAAATTATGGCATAAAATTACGTCATAATCGTTTGTAATATCATAATCGGCGGTTATTTATCATTAAATTGCGAGTGTCGTTATAATCGATACATCTAATTGAATGCGAATTTAAAAATAACACGTTTTTTTTTAGCAACACGCGAACGCGACTTTATCGTTACATCTTTACACACGGACTGTTACGCACACATGCACACACTCATTAACGAACACATACACAATTACGTCACTAATGCGCGGCCAACCACGTGTCTCATTAACTAAACTTCATACTTTCAATTAAGAATTAATCCGTTATTTCTTTTCGGTCACTAAACAGTCTGTTGGCGCTGAATTCGTATTTTCTTTTTCATTTCGCGCGCCTCTTTTTGTCACATTTTAAAGTATTTTTTTTTTGTATTTTTTAAGCCGCGAAACGGGTGAGGAATTCTTTTGAAAACCGAACGGTTACCATGGCCGTTCGATTAAAAAGTGTTTTGAGGTGTTTAAATTTATTGTTTCCGATTTTTTGGGTGAGTTTTAAACATTTTTGATGTTTTCTTTATAAGAACGAGCAGTCTTTACCGCGAGGTATTCGCTATGGAACTCTTCCCGTGAGGTTGGTGCAAGGAAAAGCATTTTCCCAACACATACAAGGTTTTCTTTAGTTTTCATCGTGTGTGTGGTGTACGTACGTGGTTTTACACGTGTCTGTGTTTAGCTCGAGACGGCGGGTGCAAGTGTGAGCGAGATTGTGCATATGTGTGCGTATTTTATGACTCTGAGTGCATCCCTTTCGGGCTGCATGCAATTTATATGTGTGCATTTTATTTTTTTTCTAAACGGCGCGGCCCCGTGTGTGTACCTCTATGCACATGTAAGTGTGCTCTGTATTTTCGGGCGTCTACACAGGATTATCACCCCTATACCTAGAGAGTTAAGGGTGGTTTTACTGTGTATACAAGAAATGTATTTTTCAGTTTTATATCGCCGATATGAGAATCGCGGATAGCAAAGAAAATGTAAGGGGAACAAAAAACTAATGCATCGTACGTTTTCAGGTAGACACATTTTTCTTTAACCCATTTATAAGATGTTACGTGTGTGTGTGCACTGCATCTGGGGGGTGGAGGGGGTGTTCAAAGGGTTGAGGCGGAGGGGGAAACATATAAAAATGATAACGCATCGCAAGACGGCAGCTTTAATGGTTTTTCTTTATTTTTTATGTTTTTTTTTTATTGAAGCGACGACTCGACGGTATATTGTTCATATTGCTTCAATACCTGTATTTATGTTGTTTATTTTCTGGGTAATATTTAAAAAAAAGTACAAACTTCAAATTTCACAATTAATTTGCGTTGAAATGAAAATGCAATTTATAATAAAAAGCCAATTTTTAAAAGAGACAATAACGATGCCATAGCCATTGCATTGTGAGTCAATTTTGGTGTAGGACTTAGAGCTTGGATTAGGTACCCGAATCACCAACATAGCTAGGGTTGTGTACGTACTAAAGTACTTTTTCAAATTTAAGCAATAATATGGCTTCAGGTCAAACAAAGAGCGTAGCGTACACATTTTACTAAGATAAGGCACTATTCCCTATTCTAATGTTTGTTTGGGTGTAAAGGGCGATTCAGAAATGGTATACTAAACCTTGAACCCGCGCTTCTATACCACATTTTTATAATCATCGTGTGAAGTCAGAATTTCGATAAGTCGATTTTAGAAAATAAATAGCAGTGATAGCCAAGTTGGTAGAACGCTTGCCTCGGTAACGAGCATCGCAGATTCAAACACTGGCTCGCACCTCTGGGACGGCATTGAAAATTGTGATTTTTTGCGTGCCTCAATTTTTTTTTCAGTTTTAACTAAACTGCCCTTCAGAAGTACAAGACTAAGGGTTAGTAATACCTCCTATTGAAGCCCCATGTATATAGCCCCATGTATTAGAGTGGCTACTTTTCCTAGATGTTTATAACAGCCATTTAATCATCTTATTTAATTGATTAAAAGCTTATGCAGATAGCAAAGTCGCTGACAATGTTATGATGAAGTTAATTAGAAAGCTTATTCAATTATGAATGGAAATCTAAATATAGAAAATGTGGCATGATCCCAAAAAGCTCTGCCCCAGGTGAGGATCGAACTCACGACCTTAAGATTATGAGACTTACGCGCTGCCTACTGCGCCACTGAGGCTGGTGGTAAGAAGGGTAAAATGTCCCCTTTGATTCTAATTCTATAAAGATAATTTTTTTTTTTAATACATTATAGGCAAGTATTTGATCTCGATCTCACCTGATGGTAAGTGACGATGAGATCTACGATGGAGCAAACTTGCCTAGGTAGGAAGGCGGCAGTAGATCGAGACGCTACATTCACTAGGCACATGCAGCGCAACTGATCTGACCCGCCATCCATGAATGGCAACACCGAACATCATGCCGGAACACGGCTAGGCCGCTTGGCGACATGGCTTTGTTCAGTGGGTGGTGACTAACCACGGCCGAAGCCTACCACCAGTAGAGTTGTCACCTAGTTGGCACCACCCAGGGTCACGTGTTGGGTATCTCGAGGGTACTTAATTCTCCTACGGACGAAGGTGACTGACCCCAAATTATTGACGAGGGGTGTTGAGTAAAGTAAAGTAGCAATTAGCACCAAAGGCCTTCGCGTAGTTCCTAGTAATCCTAGTGTATCTTATCTTGAGGGTCCCGGGTTCGAATTCTGGTAGGGCCAAGCTTTGTGTGATGAGCATGAATGTTTGTATCCGAGTCATGGATGTTTTGATATCTATATAAGTATTATATACTGAGTTCGCCCTCAGTCCATTGTACCCATAATACAAGCGTTGCTTAGTCTGGGACCGTATAGTTGATGTGTTCGTAACATATAAAAGCGAAATTCCCTGACTGAATCCCTCACTCATCACGAAATCTCCGAAACCATGAGACCTAGGTACTTGAAATTTGGCCCCCAGGTTCGTGTGCCCCTAAAACTATTTTCAGAACCCGACCAATAGTTTACCCCATACGTTTAAACTGTAAGTTATATGGGTAACGTTGATGTCTAGAAATGAAGTCTATAATTAGAAAAGTTGACAAGCCGAGGGTCAGTGGTGGGTACCTCTTCCCCCAGTTGTTTAACAATGGATTTCCGCCAAGTATTGCCTAGTTCTATCAATTATATTAAGACAGGGGAAAATGCACTAAAAACAATACTGAAGATAATTTGACATTTACTCATACAATTGATTCTGAGGCGGTACTCGTACTAAGTTCACTGGGACAGCTAGTTCATAATATAGACATATATCAAACAGGACAAGCCCGTATCTAGACAATCCCCGTCTACGAATATAAAAAGCTCCCAATGAAAGTACTAACTCATATACGGTCTATATGTAGGTAGGTATATAGGAAAAATATAAAATACAGCCACTAAAAAATATATAAAAGCAACAAAAATATGTTATTCTCAAGACTAGTCGGCACACAGGTGCTGTTTGTAAGTGTGAGTGTTCGTTTGTATGTGCGGGTTTAATGACAGAGCCATGAATGGAGTGTTTACATCCAACATGTTTTCGAAAATGTAGAGAATTTTTGCTCTCGGTAATTACGTAAGCTGTATGCTCAACAGAAATTCATTCTTATAATAATGATTATTATATTCTTATTCGGGGCTATATAGTATGTGTTTTGATAGCCTCAAATATCGATAGAGTGATCGAATCATTTCGGAGCAGCATCTCTAGTAGAGACATTGGCAGGAAGTTTAACCTTGAAGTTGTCAATTTAATTTTCCAAAAAAAGTTTTCTTTGATAAATAATGTGTAATATTTGAGGATATTAACCATTGTGTGTTCATAAACGTGTACGAGTGAAAGAAAATTGAAATAAAATAGTATAACTTGACTTTACAAGCTCTCCTAAGATGTCCGGTAAATTTTCAGTAAAGTATCCACAGCGTCACTGATAGGTGTAGGGGATTCATTTCATCATCATCAAATCCCTCTCGCATCGAAGGGAATCCCGTACCCCACAGTGGGACATTAAAAAGGGCTGGTATTATGACGGCCTGATTAGCGCAGTGGTACTGACTCTGCTTTCTGCGCCGAGGGTCCCGGGTTCGAATCCTGGTAGGGACACAAGCTTTGTGTGACGAGCACGAACGTTCATATCCGAGTCATGGATGTTTAATATGTATATAAGTATTATATACTGAGTTCGCCCTCAGTCCATTGTACAGTACCCATAACACAAGCGTTAAGCTTAAAGTGGGACCGTATAGTTGGTGTGTTCGTAGAGCGATATTTATTTATTATTCATTCATATTATTATAGGCGTCTCTATGTATTCCGCTATGAGTTATTCCTAGACCAAATAGGTGGTGCTATACATGTGTGTATGCACCTTTACGTATGAAGCACTAGAATCGATGTCAGAAGAAAGCACTAAAACTGGAAGTGACTTTATTTTTCTTCACTCTACTTCTGCTTGAACCTTTAAAACTCGGAGCATGTACAAGGGCTTATATATATTGATCATTTAGTCTATTAAACTAGGTGTTAAAGTGTGGAAGTACACTGCCGTGACACCGAGTTGCTGGTCTCGTTTCTGCTTCGTTTAGTGTCTGTCATGAGTGTCGAGTGTCAGTAACCTGAATGGTTCTGTAAAAATATATGCAATAAGATGGTTCTTTTGGGCGAGGCTTATATGTCAAATACTACATGGGCTATGAACTACATGGGCAATAGTCTAAATGGACTTGAACTACAAGACTACATGGACGATGGATGACATGGACTATAGTCTAATTGGACAATAAACTACAAGGACTATAGACTACATGGACGACGGATGAAAGGGACTATAGTCTAATTGGACAATAAACTACAAGGACTATAGACTACATGGACGATGGATGAAAGGGGCTATAGTCTAATTGGACAATAAACTACAAGGACTATAGACTACATGGACGATGGATGACATGGACTATAGTCTAATTGGACAATAAACTACAAGGACTATAGACTACATGGACGACGGATGAAAGGGACTATAGTCTAATTGGACAATAAACTACAAGGACTATAGACTACATGGACGATGGATGAAAGGGGCTATAGTCTAATTGGACAATAAACTACAAGGACTATAGACTACATGGACGATGGATGACATGGACTATAGTCTAATTGGACAATAAACTACAAGGACTATAGACTACATGGACGATGGATGACATGGACTATAGTCTAATTGGACAATAAACTACAAGGACTATAGACTACATGGACGATGGATGAAAGGGACTATAGTCCAATTGGACAATAAACTACAAGGACTATAGACTACATAGACGATGGATGACATGGACTATAGTCTAATTGGACAATAAACTACAAGGACTATAGACTACATGGACGATGGATGAAAGGGACTATAGTCTAATTGGACAATAAGCTTCAAGGACTATAGACTACATGGACGATGGACTACATGCACTACGGACTATATACTACATGGACTATGGACTACATATACATAAGGTTTTCCAATAGCCTATCTAGCTTGAACCATAAAATATTGCGCAAAGATCTCTGTTCACCTCCACACATAGCCCACTAGTGTGGCACAGGGAACCAGACCCATATCGTACTTACGCCCTTATACCGCGAAGCCTTGAGAATACACTTGCCGCCATAAAAACGGGTACACATTTATATTTTTTGGAGGAGTTTTTCTGACTTTTAGTTTCAAAACAAGATTATTTTCCATTCGTCGATCTATTTGGATCTTTTTTTTTAAATTTCGATGCCTGAATAAGTCTTCAGTTGATAATTTAGTTATGGAAATGTGATGTGTGGCTTATATTATGACAAAACAGGCGAGACATATTCTTGTGTGTGCGTTAAAAATTTATACTCGTGTTTTATAATATAGAACGCACACTTGCGGTTATAATAACGATAACTAGCATTTTCTCGCGGCTGCGCCCGCGCAAGCGTTACATTTTCTCCGCTGCTTGACCCCCAATGGTCATAGCTTAATGATATGTATTGTATCATTTATGTAAGTATATAGGGTATCTATACATCTATACATATAAATAAAATTGGAGTGTCTGTTTGTAATATTAAAATAACCGCTTTTTACTAAGTGCATTTGGATGTATACACGGTATCTATACCAAAACAACATTTTTTATAATTTTTGTGGTCTGTCTGTCTGTCTGTCTATATGTTTGTTCCGGGTAATCTCTGAAATGGCTGGATCGATTTATTTTGACGGGACTTTCACTGGCAGATAGCTGATGTAACAAGGAGTAACTTAGGCTACTTTTATTTTAGAAATAAACATAGGATCTCACGAAAAAAAATTAAAACCAATGTTGCAGCGTTGCGCCTGATTAAGTTTGATAGCAACAACCTGAAATGCGTCCCGTGGGCTCAGAAAGCGCGAGCAGGCTGTTGCCAACGGTTGTGTCTTTGTTAAATACCACGCGAACGAAATCGCGGGTAACAGCTAGTTCAATAATAAAACGCCATTTAAATACATTCTGTGATTTTTCAAAAAATGCTTGAACCAACAGACATAGGTATCGAAAATTACATAAGGTTCAGAGACATAGAGTAAAGCATATTTTTTTTAAATATTCTTAGCGCAAAGAGATAGCCTCGTAAATACTGTATATAGTAAATATCTAGAAGTAAAGTAATTGATACTTGTAGTGTTTAATAAAAAAAAACCTATATATTTTCTTATAATTCACACTTGTTCGTGCTACGAGCGTTTAAAATTTCTTATCAGCTATTAACATCGTTGATGCAGTGTTAATTTTAAATGTTCAAGTGTTTATGAAATTCAATCGGCACTTTTGTCACGAACGCTATCATTTTTGTGATGTGAAATCGATCGATTTCATATGTTATAAAATATTTCAAACGTTGAAAGCCAGTTGGAGGATACTTGGAGCTGAAATTTCCTTGTCCCATAATATTCGGCCGCGTTGTCAAGCTATTGAATTTAAAATAAACTAAATAGATTTTTTTATATTCACGCGAATACTACACATTGACGTAAAACTTATTTTACAGATTTTATCGCGTTTATTTTATGTTTTTACCCGACGTTTCGGCTGCTTTAAAGCATCCATGGTCACAGGAGGACTGAACGTTGAGAATGTAAAAAGATAAAATAAACGCCATAAAATACGTAAAATAAGTTTTATTTCAACTGAAATAGACCTTGAGTTATATACACCAGTATTAATGTCTAAAACTGTTTAATGTACTAAAACTCACTAAGCGTTGGCCATCTGTATTAATTAATCTATGAAGCCATGATGAAGCCCATCAGTGGCCAAAATCATTTGTCATATTAAAAAAGTCAGATAAAATAAAAATAATATTACATAACAAAAAAACGTTTGACCTAAAAAATATGTCCGCAAGTGTTTATGGAAAGCCTCGTACGGTCAGAAAACACATAAAATATTCTATGAATTTATTTTAGATGGTTTTCACTGAAATTGCAAAACTGAATAAACGACGTACTATTTTTTTTTTCATGAGACATATTTTTTTTCATAAGTTTTCTTCAAGTGTGTTTCCTTTGCGGAATGGATCTTAATTATATAAAGTATTGCTATATAAAAACGGAAATGAGAAGAATTAAAAAAAAAAAACACCGAACATCATGCCGGAACACGGCTAGGCCGCTTGGCGACATGGCTTTGTTCAGTGGGTGGTGACTAGCCACGGCCGAAGCCTACCACCAGTAGAGTTGTCACCTGGTTGGCACCACCCAGGGTCACGTGTAGGGTATCTCGAGGGTACTTAATTCTCCTACGGGCGAAGGTGACTCGACCCCAAATTAAAGGTACCTTCATTTATTGCAGGTTTTCAAGTCGAGAGTGAACAGGTACCTTCTAGGCAAGTAAGCTCCATAGTAGATCTCATCGTCACTTACCATCAGGTGAGATCGAGATCAAATACTTGCCTATAATGTAATAATAATAAAAAAAGGCGGTAGTGACCCTGCTTTCTGCGCCGAGGGGCCTGGGTTCCAATCCTGGTAGGCTCAATCTTTGTGTGATGAGCACGAATGTTTGTACCCGAGTCATGGATGTATAATATCTATACAAGTATTGTATACTGAGTTCGCTCTCAGTCCATTGTACGGTACCCGTAGTACAAGCGTTGCTTAGTGTGGGACCGTACAGTTGGTACGTTCGTGTGGCGATATATATATTTTTTTATGTATGTCTTCACAGGTCTTTCGAGTGTTTCTCTCAGACATGCAAGTTTTTTCCCGCTGTTTTCCTTCACCGGTTAAAATTGAGATTCGCGCATGAAATTCTGAAATCCCAGAGGTGCGAGCCAGGGTTTGAACTTGCGATCCTCAGTATCTAGGCAGATTTCGCGAGCCACCTTTGTTATCACTGCTCCGAATGTATATACATATATTTTTTCCAAATAAATATTGAATTTTCGCTTGCTATGCTAACACTACCAGCTATCTCTCTCGCTATAACTTATAGTTTCGGATAATGCATTAGAAAACTTCTTTATGGGAAAGAAGATTCTGGTATATGTGCTATAATATATTTTATAGCTGACAGCTACGTATACATCGTTTTAGTTAAATGATGCAAAACTTCAGATTCTTCAACTTCAGAGGTTACCTCAAATGATTATTATCATACGAAATGGATTTCAATAGTTATCACACATGTTTATTTACTAATCGATGTACCGGCGAACTTTGTACCGCCTCAGAATCAAATGTGTGAGATTTTTTTTTCCTTTTTTTTGTGATTTTTTCCCATGTTTTATTTATTCTGCTATCCGGTACGGAGACAATTCACGAAATTAACGATCACAAGAATCAGCCCAGCCGTTCTTGAGTTATCAATTGTGTAACTAACACGACTTTGTTTCATATATATATCTAGGATATGTATGACTATAAATATCCTAAATGATCATTCTAATCAATCAATAATGATGATTATGTTTCCAAACACTGCCTCTACCGCAATGTTAAAGGGTTTGAAGGCACTATAAAAGTTACAATTGATTTAAAAAAGGCTCATCCAACTTTATTGATTTCCAAATTACAGGATGTATGCTCAGATGAATGAGGATGATATTATGTAGTATACTACAAACGCATTTTAAAGTATTTAGTACCCGATAAGTACTTAAATATTTACTTATTTTAAGGTACATAATTATTGTACTTAAGTGAAGGTGTAGCCTTCATAAGAGGACAGAAAATATATCCATAAAGATGATATGAGTAAGATAATTGTGAAAGAGAAGAGAGTGAAAGGAAGTTTAGTAAGATGCTATAACAGCTAGATACATGAGAAAGAAAATGACAGACTGTATCAGATCGTCAGAGGGCTGAAGAAGAAGAATAACTTCAGAAGAAGAATTCAGAATGTGGAATATTAAATGCAATTGTGAATAGAAGATGTTCAGGAATATTATTCCTGTTTTTTTTTAGCAAAGTTTACATGCTTCCCTGAAAATATTCTCTTAGCTTAAAATGCCTGTAAACAAATTCAGACGTAATGACAATTTTCCCATGACAAATATCCAATTCTAACCAAATTACTGTCAATTATTTCATTTTGGTTTTGTCTTCCTCTTTTGTTCATATTCCAGTATTAAATGATAAAATTGTGACATCTATACACATATAAATAAAATTGGAGTGTCTGTTTGTAATATTAAAATAACCGCTTTTTACTAAGTGCATTTGGATGTATACACGTTACCTATACCGAAACAACATTTTTTAAAATTTTTGTCTGTCTGTCTGTCTGTCTGTTTGTTCCGGCTGATCTCTGAAATGGCTGGACCGATTTTGACGGGACTTTCACTGGCAGATAGCTGATGTAACAAGGAGTAACTTAGGCTACTTTTATTATAGAAAAAAAAATAGGATCTCACGTAAAAAAATTAAAACCAATGTTGCAGCGCAGCGCCTGATTAAGTTTGATAGCAACAACCTGCAATGCGTCCCGCGGGCTCAGAATGGGCGAGCAGGCTGTTGTCAACGGTTGTCTTTGTTAAATACCACGCGAACGAAGTCGCGGGCAACAGCTAGTATCACATAAAACTGTTTTTAAACAAGTAAAAATAATGTTAATATTAAAAAAAAAAAGTTGTAATATCGATCAGTATTATTGAAAATAAGCGCCGGCACCCAGCCGCGCCCGATTTACTTTGATTATTATGAGGCCTGTTTAGACCACAGCATTATTCTGATCGCCACAAACATAATAATGCTAGTAAGTACATACTTATACAAGGCGTAAGTGGAATGGTAACGAAAACTTTGGCTTAGGGTTACATTTAATGCCAATATAAAATTAATAAAAATGTTGAAGTAATTTTTATCGAATGCCATGGATTACGAACATTGTAAAGTATTACATGGGTATAGTTTATAACTCATATTGTAAAAATGGACAAATGTTACATATTCGATTTGCCATTGCCATTTGATTCAGATGCTATTGTGTCAGTAAACTTGGGGGCCTGATTGTTAAGGCTACCGACAATTTTACTCCGAGATATAAAAGTAAATTTTGTACCCAACCTCTTTTTTAAACCGCCCATTACAGTCAAATCGATTCAGTAGCCAAAACGTGGAGAACACTTGAAACTAAGGCTGCGGTTACATTGCAGTGGAGTAAACAGAAGAAATTGCAAGAGCGATTTATAGCACCGTAAAGTTGTTGATCAAACTTTTCTAGAAATACCGATTTATACTAAATCACACATATTGGAGCGATCTCTTCAAACTCGTCACAAGCTACACAGATGGCGCTGCAGACGCATTCAGAAATAATACAAGTCTCAATAAAATCCTGAAACGTGCTATGAGAGTTTTCGGAGAACGTAACATATATACAAAATCCATACCACCCGCCTGGCTGGAAGATCTTTCCTTTACCGCTAATATATATATACTTACAATATATAAAGGCGCTATTTACAACTTCATCATGTGTCACACTATTTTCGTAAGGTACCAACTATACTCCTGAATACTCTTTTATTCTCATTGCGTAATTGAATCATTACAGCCTCCAGCTTCTAATTTTCTATGACTACCCACTTATTAATATATCTTAAATTTTGCAACACGCCAGAGTACATTTACTTTCTTTATCAAGTATCAGTTATGTAAATGCATTTTCCGTTACGCTCCGCTACACTCCGCTACGCTCCACCAAAACCGTACCCTTATAATTTTTTCATCGGCAGCAGCGGTGAGCACTGATTGCGGGGTTGCGCTTGCGCCGGTAACAAGCGTCCGTCCGGTGCACAACGTTGCGGTTAAACGCTAACTATATTGGTTTACGGTGAGATAAACTATTTTCAATATGGTTGTTTGATAACGTATTCCTTTTTTTTTGTTACGATATAGGCAAGTATTTGATCTCGATCTCACCTGATGGTAAGTGACGATGAGATCTACGATGTAGCATACTTGCCTAGAAGGTACCTGTTCACTCTCGACTTGAAAACAACCCTATTGGACGAGGACATAAACGAATGATTGGAGCTTGGTTTCGATTTCTGTTGGGGGAATGTTTAATCACGGGATTTTAATTTGTGACTAAAATAAAACTAATAAAGTGAATAGACACCAAGTATCTGAATTAATTTATGAGTAGGTAGGTCTAACTATTGATTTATTATATTTACGCGAATACTACTACACATTGAAATAAAACTAATTTTATGGTGATTATTTTTTTATGCGTGTCATAGTTTGAAACTGGGGTACCCTCATATTTAGTTGTTGTTTGCGATCTAATCTACGAAGAGAGTGCTCACAGTGTCTTGAGGCCTTGTAATGGTGCGCTTGGCAGGTAGGTCCAAACCAAAAAAAATAACAAACAAATAAACCGTAAATTCCGTTTTTCAATTACGGTTAAGAAAAACTCCAATCGGTAATCTAACTAATTTGCAAATTCATTATAGCACGCAGTCATCATCATTAGCGATCATAAGTTCCGAAAACAATAATAAAATTTATTAAAAAAAAAGATTATGAAAACATCATTGCTGCACCGAAAAGGGGTGGAAAAAGGTAAAAACGAATCGATACCGGCGCGTTAAAAGAAAATAAAAGGTTCGGCACGTGTTCAAAAAAAGCGTGTGCGGTTCCGTATAGATATTTTTTGTTTTTTTTTTTTTATTATAACGTGCGTTTGTTAAACACTCAATCTAACCGCTTCAGTCAACTGTAGTTAAGTGAAAAGTACATTTTTACGAATCGGAATATTGGACGTGTAAAACTAAAATTACATTTGTATAATTGTCTGTAACCACATTGCAACCGACCTTTAAATAAAAAAAAAAGATTTTGGCCAGTTATTCTGACCCATCTGATATAATAGTTGTTGGCTATGAATATTTGAGAGCGGGGGTTTCTAGATATAGTATTGTTTCATTGGTGATTTAACAATTTATTTTTTATTCGTTCTATTTTTAAATTAAGAAACTCCAACACGGTTCTGGTTCATCTGGTTATATGTAACGGTTGATCCCCAAAAAGGCGGTCGATTTAGGAAAAAAAAAGAAGAGCAGTTCTAAATTTGAATCTGTGAGCGGAAGCTGTCGGATCGCGGCGCGCGGAACGAATTTCGGTATCATTAAGTTTCTTATTACTTTATATATCTCATTTTCAAGATAGGGCTGGCATTTTTATGTTTATGCATTTCAGTCATGTTAGTATAACTATTTTTAACCAATCCATCCCCACATAAACCAGTAAAAGGTAGCCCCATTTTCAATGATGGTTTTAAGTCCCAAAAGGTAACCTGTTACTATTTTCTGGGTACACTTCCAGACTGTTCCATAGAAATTCTTAGACAAAAATCAAATCAGACTTAGGACTATCCACATTAGATGATCTTAAAGGCTATCAAATGATAACATTCGCCCAGCAATTTTGTCGTTATGCCCAAACAATTGGACTATAATTTGAAAAACAATTAATTTGGATTTATAAACGTCCAAATAAATGGCACCCATTGTGTTTTTTAAATATATTGTTACCTACATCATTCACAGTTTTATAATAGTAAAGATAGCCATAGATTAGATGGACGATCTGTTTTGCAAAATCTGTGAGTTGATCGGGCGATATTAAGTATGAAGACATATATGACTACAGCTTGGTCTAGTGGTTTTTGTGTCACTGCACCAGGTAGTTGCCGGTTCGATTCCTGCCTAAGCAAATTTCGGAAACGGTATTTTTGTAATTTGCCCTGGTCTAGGTGTTACTGGGATCGCTCCCAGTCCATGGTGCAGTACCTATAACACAAGCGTTGCTTAGTATGGGGCCATAAATTTGGTGTGTTCGTCTGGCGATATTTATTTATTTATCATATCAGAAAAAATAACCGTGGCAACCCTACTTACAGTGTCCGTTCGTTTTGATACCGAGCCATCATCATTATTTGTTTTATTTATTACAGATTACGATGTTCTGTTGTAACATGGTGCCTTTTGTTTATAACTATAATAACAATATTATTAACCCACTAGAAGCTGGTGTCTATTATTGGTTTGATAATGTCATTATCTTATATATTTGATAGAATTTTTAGGGGTCGAGTCACCTTCGTCCGTAGGAGAATTAAATACCCTCGAGATACCCTACACGTGACCCTGGGTGGTGCCAACTAGGTGACAACTCTACTGGTGGTAGGCTTCGGCCGTGGTTAGTCAGCACCCACTGAACAAAACCATGTCGCCAAGCGGCCTAGCCGTGTTCCGGCATGATGTTCGGTGTTGCCATTCATGGATGGCGGGTCAGATCAGTTGCGCTGCATGTGCCTAGTGAATGTAGCGTCTCGATCTACTGCCGCCTTCCTACCTGTTCACACTCACACAATATGTCAATTCGAGAGTGAACAGGTACCTTCTAGACAAGTATGCTCCATCGTAGGTCTCATCGTCACTTACCGTCAGATGAGATCGAGATTGGGTTATCTGTTGACGAGCACGGACTTCCTCAATGCGAAGGGATTAGGCCATAGTCCACCACGCTGGCCCAGTGCGGGTTCGCGGACTTCACACATCTTTCACCGTTTTCACCGTTTAGCAAGTGATAATCATGGTTGAAATTGAGATTCGCATATGAAATCCAGAAATCTCAGAGGTGCGAACCGGGGTTTGCACCTGTGATTCTCGTTACCGAGGCAAGCGTTCTACCAACATGGCTATCACTGCTGGTGCCCGCCGTTGTAACGCGAAAAAATCCTCAAAATAAGTTTTATTTCAATGTGTAGTATTCGCGTTAATATAAGAAACCATTACTCATCGTTAAAAAAGGTTATTTGAGATGTTTGTTTAAATTGTAAAAGTTAAATATCTCGTTCGGGCTCGCCTCCCGTGAGCTGTCAGTGCGATGATGCGTTTACGACGTCCAGACGAGCCGGGGACGACACGCGAACGACGTTGCAATGAATAGACTTGCTGATTTTATTACGATTGGTATTTTTTTTTGTTGGTTGGTAAAGAAAAATGTAGCCGCGCTGTGAGAGGGTTAGGTCTCGGAAATTATGAATGTTAAATAAATAAAGTGTCGCTGTTTTTGTGCCACAATTGGGCACGGACCCTCCCCTCAATTTGAAGAGGATTCCGGCCATAGTCCACCGCGCTGGTCCAGGGCGGGTTGGCGGACTTCATTTTTCTATCGAAAACTGGTGAAGTTCTCCCAGACCAGCAGGTTTCCTCACAATGTTTTCCTTCGAAGGATACGCACATAAAATCTGTTAATTTTATATTATATCTAGCTATAATCTTTTAAAATGAAATTATTTATGATTTATGAAAAAAAAATACGATTGCATGTAGGTGGTTATTGGCGGACTTCACACATCTTGCGAGGGGTTCTCTCAGACATGCAGGTTTCCTCGCGATGTTTTCCTTCACCGTTTAGCAAGTGATAATCGTGGTTGAAAATGAGATTCGCGCATGAAATCCAGAAATCCCAGAGGTGCGAGCCGGGGTTTGAATCCTCGTTACCGAGGCAAGCGTTCTATCAACTTGGCTATCACTGCTTTTGGCGATATTAATATTATTTATAGGTAAATCTAACCCTACCACAGTCTGCGTAGTTCTCAGTGGGTTATATGGGTCGCGGTCGCAGAGGCGGCAACCCATAAAATGCAGCGGGTATAAACCGGGCCATTTATTGCATTGTAAACTTTCCAGTTCATTATAACTTGGCAATAAATGTTTATATTTTTTAATATCCAACAATGTGGGATAGTCATATTGTTTTATAAAACGATTTTTTTTAAACGACAGCTAAGTGAGTAATGTTTGTAATCGAGTCTCCATTTCGAAAAAGAATTAAAATTTGTTTTTGGAATCAAGTCGAATACATTCAGTAGATAGCGTGAGCACATTATTTTACGCACGGTTTCGTTTTAATCATTTCATCCCTCTCGCACCATGGAATTCATAAATAAGTGCGACAGTGACAGCATGTTTTGTCTATGGCGTTACGATTACATTAGAAGCTTCATGCTTACCCTACAGTACACTATCCTAGATCAAACTAAATAATGTAAATATTCTCTTAAATGGTTCGTCACCTTAAAGGCGACTTTTGCTTGAAAGAGTTCAAGAACCGTAATGCCAACATTCCAGTGTAAGAAACACTACTGCCAACATTTTAATAAATGTGACGCGAGTTCACGCATTTACCTATAGAATCTATGGAAAAATGGTTTTGCCTACTCCATCCAGACAAAACTTATAATATATTTAAAAAATCGACACTGGCAGAAACGGCATAATGAAACATAATTGTCTATGCCTCAGTCTGTTCTGTGACATAGTTTGAAAAGATACCATATGCTCATTAACGATAATTGAATGACGAACCTTTTCATTCCTGTACTGTTCTTAATAACATTTTATCTTATAAGATTTTATTTCATACTAGTACACAGATTTCATAATTTTAACGGTCAGCGCCATCTCTTATTTATCTAAGAATACTATTTTCAGTCTACCTAAACCATCGGATACCTAGCTTTTCTACTTTAGATTCCAAAATGGTTCTAATATGAGTTATACCTACCATAAAACTACCATAATATAAAACTAAAGTATACAGTGACATTTACATGATGTAAAAAAATACTACCAAATCAGAATATTTTTTATGAATGTAATCCATTAAGTACAGTGCTTATGAATCGTCAAAATAGTTGCAAAATGCTAAGCTACAACTTTACCACCCGTTCGGAATGCCGTTCCTATGGAGAAGAACGGGCAAGGAACTCCATGGTTGCTGTTTTTACAAAGATCTTTCACATTTTTGAGCAGTACATTGATATAGGTATGTGATAACAGTGTAGGAACGTCTAGACAGACTTTAGCAGCTGATCAAAAAAATTTATTACCTCGGAAGTGTTATAATAGGTAGCTACCTATATTAAATAGGCAGTATTTTTCGTTACTATTATTATATCAATTTGTATCCTTCCATGTTTTCATTTAGTTATTATGTATATAAAATCGCTGTATGAAAGATAATATTCCATAAGGGTCATTATGATATGTTTTGACGTAGTTATGAAATGATATTTATATCAACAGGTGTCAATCATGTGACTTATGACATTTATTCAAGGCACATCAATGGAAAACATTTTTTTTTTAAGTTTATCGCCTTTTTTAAGGCAATGCAACCGGCCATTGATATATACTCGACGAAAAAAAAAAACATTTGACATAAAACATAAATTAAAAAGAAAAGTTTACTTCAACAAGAAAATAGTAAATCATATTACAATATAATACTTACCAAGTCTACATTTTATTCAAATTTCGAATCCAAAACGCGAAACCGATTCCACATTCACACTGAGCGTTTATATTCAACATCGCTCGTCGTTTCCCACCAAAACTGTGTCTCCGAACCACAAAATACAATCAAAACATAACCTCCGCACACTAAAACACAAAAAACTTTCAATTTCTCACACAAAAGTGGCAAAACACCTTTAGATTCTGAACGGGATCAGTCCAAAAACACCTCAAACAGTGAGAGTCGCAAGCAAATTAAGTCGATACGTAATTAAAGCTGGCACCAACGCACACATACAAAGGATCGACATAAAAATGCTGAGAGAAAAAAAAAGTATAGATTTAAAATTTACCCGGTATAAATTTGTGTTTTTTTCCTCCCATCTACTTGTGTATGGAGGCATGCGCAGTAAAGGGTTAAACAGTGGCAACCTAACAAATTCGCGAAGTCAGTTTTTCTTCCTTCCATGTCGGGTAATACTAGTAATTTTCAATTTGGTTAGGTTACCGTTTGTAATTAGTTCCGAGTTTTCCCGTACTCATTTTGAGCGCTGATGTTGCTTATGTTCCTATTCTAGTATCACTCGAAATGGAATTAAATAAAATATGTCTGTTTTTCGTTCATTCATGTCATGGTAGCACTTTTAAACTGTCAGAAGTTACAACTGGTTCGGAACGTCGGTTCTACCGAGAAAAGTCGGCAAGAAAAAACAGGTTGTGTTTTGATGATTCGTGGAGAGAACGTAACCATTTTTTATAAAATTATAAGGACTAGATAAAATATCTACCGATAACATATTTTCCAACAGCCATGCCGACAACACTTTGAGTATTCATTATTTGTTTATGCAATTGGGTTGTTGACAATTTTTTTATTGAATACTGATCACTTATGTAATTTATGATTTAGAATTACTAACACTGAAAAAAAATCCCAACTAACTCCAAAATAACGATAATACAGATAAGTCATACATATAGGATGAAGTTTCTCATACAAAAAAAAATGTACAGTTGTTACCATCTAAGGTCATGACGTCAGCGTCTTAGATCAGCACGTGTGCGACAGAGAAGATGCACTTTTTCCAAACTTTTTATATGCGAAAAAATACGTACATATGAATAAAACTATATATATATATAAACAGAGTCATGTTAGTTACACTATTGAAAACTCAAGAACGGGTGAGCCGATTTTTAAGATCTTAATTTTTAAAAAAATTCTCGCTCCGAACAACAGAATAACTATATAAAACCTGGAAAATAGTCACAAAAAAATTATAATAAATATTCATTATCTGATACATTTGATTGTGGGGCGGTACGAAGTTCGCCGGTACAACTAGTATTATAAACAAACGTACTAAAAGACAACACCCATACATGGTAGCAATTTGTTTCGCGCATCAAAATCTAAACAACTGAATAAATTGTTCATTGTCACTTCAAAGTGGAACGAAATAAGCCTTTCTTTATTACATGTAAAGTCGTATTACTAGAGTATTAAAGTTGATTTTCAAGTCATAGGTTGTTCGGCCCTTATATCGATCATATTATATGTGACATTTCCCGCCCATTGTCAATAACTAAAACTTTTTTGTTACTTACTTTACGTTATTTGCAATGCTTAGCTATTAAAATTTAAGGG
The DNA here is from genome assembly GCA_905333125.1 of Pheosia tremula. Classification (NCBI taxonomy): domain Eukaryota; kingdom Metazoa; phylum Arthropoda; class Insecta; order Lepidoptera; family Notodontidae; genus Pheosia; species Pheosia tremula. Next base: position 1,684,343 of record HG995420.1, read on the forward strand.
CGTAATGAGACGGCACGTACTACCAACTTAACGATCCTCCGAAAACCGCACTCGAAAAAACCGGTTCATTCATTAGAACACCGCCATCTAGTAACGGTATACGGAAACAGTTTTTTATTCTCCAACTTTTTTTTCAGTGGACAACGAACGATAGTAAAAAACGGCGAGAGGGCGCAACGGTGGCGCAACGTGACTCGATTCGAAGTTCAAATACTTTTTTTTATTTTCAACAGGTTAAATATGAGTTTGGTGACAATTTTTTTTTGTTGCCTTTTCAATTTTGCATGGATGGTGACTACAATAGATTTACTGTGCCCAACATGGCTGTATAAATAATGGCTTAATGGTTATAGGTCGTTGCTACTTGGAAAACCGCAGTTCTATAGTGAGTAAATTAGGTCCTAAATAAGTCCAAATGTTGATAAACGTGGGCCCCTGATGTATTACTTATTTGGTTAATTAAATTAAGCTCAACTTTATGTTTACAGGATAAGCAACTTAAAAACGTAGTGACTATTCCTTAGTACTGTACTTAATGGTTTACGTAAATAAAAATGTACGTAAAAACAAACAAATAATAATTATACGTATCGAATAGAGAACATCCCTATGTTTTCGTCAGTTAAAAAGTTAATAACAGCAAACACACATATAGCTCAACTTTATTCTGTGCAACTGAATTAGGATAATATTCAATTATCATAAAACTATGATACAAGACACATCTAGGACGGTATATTTATATGATAATTTAATCGCAACATTACACGCTTAAAACGACTTTATAATATAATACCAGCCCTTTTTAATGTCCACCTGCTGGGCACGGGCCTCCCCTCAATGCGAGGGGGATTAGGCCATAGTCCACCACGCTGGCCCAGTGCGGGCTGGCGTCTTTTTACTTACTTACTAAATTATAATGTAATAATATCGCCAGATCTATTTTATCTACATCTATGATCATAGTTTCACTCCATCAATTTATTTATTTCATCATATATATGATCCTAGATCTTAGTCATAGATAATATAAAGATAATTTCTCTTTAGCGCCAGCATCGACTAGCGACTATTGGTCCCATTTTTTAAAACATCACCATTCAAGGGTACATTGACCGAACTAGAACTATCAAAACACCCCCCCTGTCTGAGGGGTGAGCCGCGGGCGACAGATGATCGTGAAAAATCGTTCTTTTCCGTTTTTTTGCAGCCCCCTGCGACCGATGTGTGCCACGCCTCGACGTCTTGAGCGATTTATTTTTATCATCACGGCTGTGGGCTATAAGTATAGGTAGGCTTCTGACGGCTGATCGTTTGGGATCTTAGCTTGATGATGGAATATTAGCTTCGTAAGCATCTGACGGTCGTTTGCGAAACGTATTTGACGACTCAATCACCTCTGTTGGTTGTGATTCTGCGTTCTGTAACCAGGGTCCTATGTTCTAACCCTGGTAGGGGCAAAGTATATATGATGATATATAAATGTTTAATATATATAAAAGTAATCTTACGGATTTTATCGCGTTTATTATACTTTTTTTTACATTCCCGATGTTTCGGCTGTTTTACGAGAGAGGACTCGAAACGTCGGGAACGTAAAAACGTATATTAAACGCGATAAAATCGAGGCAAGGCAAGTATTTGATCTCTATCTCACCTGATGGTAAGTGATGATGAGATCTACGATGGAGCATACTTGCCTAGGTAGGAAGGCGGCAGTAGATCGGGTAGCTGATCTGACCCGCCATCCATGAATGGCAACACCGAACATCATGCCGGAACACGGCTAGGCTGCTTGGCGACATGGCTTTGGCAATGGCAATATAATATATAAAAGTATTATATACTCTTACCGTGACCGCTCCCAATCCATTGTACGGTACTGATAATTCAAGCGTTGCTTAGTGTGGGACCGTACAGTTAATGTGTTCATCTGGCGATAATTATTATTATGAGCTACACCGAATCTTTTTACAAAAACGCAATAAATCCGCACGCCCAGGATTTAATTCGACTTTAAATCGACTGAAAGCCATTGAAACTGCACTTAGCAACTACTCAGATATAGCAATCGCAAATATTCCAAGAAATATAAATATTCAAATTATATAATCATCTATTATCAACTATTCAACGAAGCAATAACATTGCTTCCCGTCTGCAAACAACAAAGGCAGTGCACAATGTATTGGAGAACACTTTTTATTGTGTCTGCAGTTTATTCTTGTTAGAATTGTTCAATCTATCGTTAGTAAAACTAATAAGTTTTGCGATGATATCGTTTGCTGATGATTCAACGATGATTTTGTGCTGATGATTCAACGTGAAGTGGGAATTGTATGAATTTTATGTTTTTATTTTTTATATTACATTATAGGCAAGTATTTGATCTCGATCTCACCTGATGGTAAGTGATGATGAGATCTACGATGGAGCATACTTGCCTAGGTAGGAACGCGGCAGTAGATCGAGACGCTACATTCACTAGGCACATGCAGCACAGCTGATCTAACCCGCCATCCATGGTAACACCGAACATCATGCCGGAACACGGCTAGGCTGCTTGGCGACATGGCTTTGTTCAGTAGGTGGTGACTAACCACGGCCGAAGCCTACCACCAGTAGAGTTGTCACCTAGTTGGCACCACCCAGGTTCACGTGTAGGGTATCTCGAGGGTATTTAATTCTCCTACGGACGAAGGTGACTCGACCCCAAACATTATAGGCAAGTATTTGATGTCGATCTCACCTGATGGTAAGTGACGATGAGATCTACGATGGAGCATACTTGCCAAGAAGGTACCTGTTCACTCTCGACTGAGAGAATGAATTAAGGATGTGACGTATCACTTGCTGAGGTAACGAGCACGTCTATAAAAAGTCGTATGAAGTTCGCCAACGCGCACTGAACTAGGGGGGTAGAATATGGACCGATGCTCTCGCATTGGCAACTAGGCCCGCCACACACTTCCACCACTGCTACTCCCGTAAACCAGGATCTACAGTGGTGTCCCCTGAAGATACCGAGGTTTGAGCCTCGGCGAGTCCCGGGATAAAGTCAATTGTCTTGGAACCCGCACGAAATTAATCGAAAGATAAAAATAGGAGGAGTTGGAAGAAAATAATCCAGCTCCCTCCATTGCAAAGCAGGAGACAAAAAAGATATTGAGGACTGTGCTCGGTATACTGGCAATATATTTTTTTTTTGACGTGGGCGGGGGGGCGATTCTTCGAAAGATACCCGGGCCTCTGTGTGGAAGAGGGCCGAATTATGTGGGATTCTTACCCACTAAAACCCCCCCGGTGGCCGCCTTCGACACATCCTCGCTCCGACCCAGCCCGACCCAAATGTGGGTGTATTGAAGTGTACCTCTGCTGTCCCTTCCAATATTAGAGACTATGGTTTGATGGCCTGATTAGCGGAGTTGGTAATGATCCTGCTTTCTGTGCCGAGGGTCCCGAGTTAGAATGCTGGTAGGGACAAACTTTGTGTGAAGCCCGAATGTTTGTACTCATGTCATGGATGTTTCATATCTATATAAGTATTATATACTGCGTTCGCCCTCAGTCCACTGTACGGTACCCATAATACAAGCGTTGCTTAGTGTGGGATCGTATAGTTGCTGTGTTCGTCTTGCGATATATATTTTTTTAATATATATTTTGCTAAAAACGTTCGAGGATTAAGTACTTCCACAATTACTAGGATTGTGACTGTCTGGCACCAGTCCCAGTGGCGTTCAGACGACAAAAGATACATACAATTTGACTCTACCAGCTCCACGAAGTATAACCCCATACAATCTATAACATTGTTGACTAGCTCTTAACCGCGACTTCGTCCACGTGATATTTAAAAAAAAAAACTGAAATATAAGTAGCCTAAGTTACTCCTTGTTACATCAGCTTTCTGCCAGTGAAAGTCCCGTCAAAATGGGTCTAGCCATTTCAGAGATAAGCCGGAACAAACAGATAGACAGACAAAAAAATCTATACATATAAATAAAATTGAAGTGTCTGTTTGTAATATTAAAATAACCGCTTTTTACTAAGTGCATTTGGATGTATACACGTTACCTATACCAAAACAACATTTTTTAAAATTTTTGTCTGTCTGTCTGTCTGTCTGTCTGTCCGTCTGTCTGTCTGTCTGTCTGTCTGTCTGTCTGTCTGTCTGTCTGTCTGTCTGTCTGTCTGTCTGTCTGTCTGTTTGTTCCGGGTAATCTCTGAAATGGCTGGACCGATTTTGACGGGAATTTCACTGGCAGATAGCTGATGTAACAAGGAGTAACATAGGCTACTTTTATTTTAGAAAAATAATTGGATCTCTCGAAAAAAAATTAAAACCAATGTTGCAGCGCTGCGCCTGATTAAAGTTTGATAGCAACAATCTGCAATGCGTCCCGCGGGATCAGAACGCGCGCAGGCTGTTGCCAACGGCTGAGTCTTTGTTAAATACCACGCGGACGAAGTCGCGGGCAACAGCTAGTAGAAAATAAATGTTTTGGTATATGTACCGTGTATACATCCAATTGAACTTAGTAAAAAGCGGGTTTTTTTATATTACAAACAGACACTGCAATTTGATTTATTTGTATGTATAGATAATAACAAATAGCTTACCCAACATGGAATCAAACCCAGAGCACTCATAATCAGAGCGATGCCTTTTCCACAATAGGCCAACTTCAAACTTGTCAACGAACTCCGACCCTAATCTAAGGCGGTGCACACACTAATGATGGTAGCGTGCGGATGAAAGAACAGAGTTTGTCTTTTAAATTAATTGCCGGCGTGTGTGCCGGGGCTTAGCTGGTGACGCGAGGGGGGAGGGGGGGCGAAGGGGATGCGGTTGGCGGTTTGGAGGGTAGATATAATAAGATGAAAAGTTGCCAATGTATCTTATACAAATAATTATAATATCGCCAGACGAACACAGGAACCGTACGGCCCCGAACTAAACAACACTTGTATTATTGGTACCGTACAATGGGATGGGGGCGAGCTTATATATATGGCTTACTAGCTGCGCCCGGCGGTGTTACCCGCTATTAAAAAGAATGTATGCTTTGAAATAAAACTATTTCTTTGGATTTTATCGCGTTTATATTTTGATTTTACGTTCCCGACGTTTCGGCTGCTTTACAGCGACCATGGTCACGGGAGGACTGAGGTGGTTGACGTCCTAGTGTCATAGTTTGCCGGGAGTACCCTCATATTTAGTTGTTGCTTGCGGTCCGGCCTACGCAGTAAGTACGCAGTAAGTCAAATAAACGCGATAAAATCCTTAAAATTAGTTTTATTTCAATCTGTAAAATAAGTTTTATTTCAATATGGAAAGGATTTTATAACGCTTTGTGAAACAGCTCTAAACAAATTACTCTATTCTAACTATGTACTTACCTATATGTTTAACTTAAACTAAATTAAGTAGGTAGGTTTATTCTGAAAATGGCCCAAATGTCACCAAATGAAACTCGGTATATAATCTGTCAAATCATTCCAAGCGTTTATCTTGATGTAATAGAGTTAGCCGAGTCGAAAAACACGGTATCTGACTCAAATTAATAAAAATAAAACGCATTTTTTTTTGTAACAGGGCAAAATGCAGTTATAAAACCATATTTCGAAGATGGTGTTTGGATTATAAATCAATGTAGCAGATTTGAATATATTAACCGGACAATTATCGATTCGACGAATGGGCGAACCGGTAAATGGGAAATTTAATCCACACTTTTCTTTAAACTAAAAATATCACGGTTGGCGGACTTCTTGTTTCCAATAAGCCGTAAAAGCCCTCAAGATAAATAAATAAGTAAACTTTATGAATTATTTTTTGCTTTTTTACATTTATTTTTCAATATTATATAGCAAACAGCGGTGAATGACTTATTTAAAGAGTTGTCGTGTTATCAATAGTCTATTGACAATATATTTTTTATCGGCCATTAAAAGACAAGTTTTTCCTCATGGCAACCTTTCCGTAGTAATGGCAAATATAACGTAAAAGTTATTTTGTTTTTGCGTGAAAGTTGTAAAATCTATTTAAAGAATATTGTATTGCCTACAAGCTGTTCCAATTATTATAATAGTAGGGTGCTTTATTTTTTTATATTAATACTAGGTACCTAATTGTTAAGTATGTGGTGCAACTAAACGCAAGCACACACGGATAGTCTTTGGTTTGACAGTTGGAATAAACGTCAGTGGGTAACTGGCCGCCTGTTTTTTTTTTTTGGCGGGAAACTGAAAAGTCATGGCGTCAGTTATGTTTTAATTTCTAAAACTAGTGTTCCTGCGTGTTATAGTGAGTGATATAAGTGGAATATTAACCATTATGGGTTCGGTAAAGTGCACAAGTGTAGGTAATTGAAACAGAGTGACGAAACTTGGCTTTTCAGTTTCTCACAAAAAATCCATGAAAAATCTTTCGGTAAAGTATCCATCACTTTACTGATTGAGGGATGGGGGGTATTTTACTTGTGCCAAGCCTTTGGGCCTGTGCATATGCTCAAAAACATAAATAATTTATATTACTTGACACTGGAAAAATACCTACGGTGATGCCAAATTTAAAAAAAAACTGGCCGCCTTGTGTTTTACTTGTCTCCCTTACACGCTAATTTACCACTAATATAATATTCATTATAGGACGACCTGAGTAACTCAGTGGATAGTGACACTGTTATCTGTGCTGCGGATCCCGAGTTCGAATCCTGGTAAGGACTAACTTTGTGTGATTCGCACGAATGTTTGTGCCCGAGTCATGGATGTTTATTATCTATATAAGTATTAAATACTGAGTTCACCCTCAGTCCATTGTACGGTACCCATAATACAAGCGTTGCTTAGCGTGGGACAGTATAAGTAGTTGGTGTGTTTGTCTGGCAATATTTATTTATTTATTCACGTTTACCTAGCCTTTCTCATTATGATATGTACCGATATTTACATGGGCCGCTGTCTGTCTGTATTCCAAAATCTAACGAACAGCACTGCCTAATACAGTACCCTAAGATAACGGTACGGTACCCGTAACCTATAAGGGTAAAACTGAAACCCGTATCAAATCGCAGGTAATGTCAATCCTGGTTTAAATTAAACATCTTAAAAAACAACATGTGAAAAATTGTAAACTCGTGCGATTTGAAGCTCCCAACGGAGACAAATAAACTTAATAATCACGCCAGAACGTCTGATCGGATCTGGATGAAATTTGGCACAGAGATAGATTATAGTCTGGAATAGCACACAGGTTATTCCAGACTATAATCTATCTATCTTATCTCGGTAAAATGTATGATGCCCGTGGGATAGATTTGTTTTAATATTTCATAGAGCAAAGGATCGACATGATTTTTTTCATAGGTAGTGGTCGTTTAGGGGTCGGAAAATGACTGAGGCATCGACATACTTTTCAATCACGGGTAACACCGCGAAGCGCAGCTAGTATATTATAATAACCAATCATATGTTTATAATAATTCCAGCCCTTTTTTTTATGTCCCACTGCTGGGCACGGGCCTCCCCTCAATGCGAAGGGGGATTAGGCCAAAGTCCACCACGCTGGCCCAGTGCGGGTTGGCAGACTTCACACATCTTTCGAGGGGTTCTCTCAGACATGCAGGTTTCCTCACGATGTTTTCCTTCACCGTTTTAGCAAGAGATAATCTTGGTTGAAAATTAGATTCGCACGTGAAAAATCCCAGAGGTGCGAGCCGGGGTTTGAACCTGCAATCCTCGTTATCGAGGCCAGCGTTCTACCATCTTGGCTATCACTGCTTCATCATATCATCATCATCATATCATATCTTTAGTTGCAAGAAAAAAAACAAAAGCACTTTTTAATTTAGTTTATAGATTCAATCGGTATTATTTAATTTGACAAACATTTTGTCAATACCCTATTTTCGTTTAGAACGGATTTCACTCCTCGATTGATAAATGACGTCACGGGGTGGAGATGTCGCCCCGGGACGGAGCGATCATCCCCCGGCTAAGGGATGGATCGCTTTATAGCTCTATTGCCGATGTGGTGATAGCCGTTAATGATCGCATTGCGGTGGATGTGGTTAGCGAGCCTTATGATATACGGGGTGGTTCGGAAAGGGTCTACTAGCACCTGCCTACTAGCCTGAACCTGTGCTTCTTTAGCGCATTAGTAGGTAATCTTTAAGTGAAGTCAGATTTATTCATCAAAAATATTTTTTTTTATCAATAAAATTACAATTGACTTTACAATTGATTTAGGCGAATACTACAAATTGAAATAAAAATATTTTTACGGACACTGAGCACTTTCTGCGTAGGAACGCAAACAACAACTAAATATGACGGTACTTCGGTTTAGAAGTACCTGTAACTGTGACACTAGGACGTCATCCACCTTAGTATTCCCGTGACCATGGTTGGAACGTAAAACACAAAATGAACGCGATAAATCCATAAAATTTGTTTTATTTCAACATGTAATATTTTTTTATATGGATGTATCCAAATTCTTATATGGATGTATTCAAGATACGCAGATCCAAGGCTTCCTCTACCCGTTTTGAATCAACCTGTAGATCTCGATATACATATTAGCTAAGAGTTGGATGTTGTAAACCTATGAAACTAACCTCATAACCTTATAATAGTTAAGTGAAAACGCAATTAATAAAACAAAATCTAAACGAAGACGAAAAAAAAACAACTTATTGGGTTTCATTTAAGCGCAATCACTCTCTCCGTCGCACTTAATCACACGCAGAAGTAATTCACGCTATCCCTTTCTAATGCGCACGCGCAGTGCGGCAAATATGGCGACTGTAGTGTAACCTCTTGTCACACCGTCCGCCGGTTAAATTGTCACCGAAATCACAATTACAAGAAAACTATTCCATCTATCCACCGTAAAATCACCCCGGGGTCCCTGACACCACCCGTGCCCGCGACCGGTGGCGACCACAAAAAACCGATAATCACAAAAAACCGACAACCAGAAAAACGTAAACAACCTGTTTAAGTTATTCTAAAAGTGATGCGCACGATTGCCTACGATCTTCCACGGTCAGACACGGGGCTCGGGGTGCTTTTTTACACTTCCTATAGATCCACGATGGATGCTGCGGCCACGAGACGCGGTCACGTAGAAACTACGTGAGTAATCAGCTCGTTAGATGTTGATTTTGGACACCTGTGACCCATTCATGGGAGTGTGTGAATGGGTGTATGAGCGATGCCAGTTGTGTATGGCATTTAAATAACTCTATGAAACAAATGAAAAAAATAATTACAATCATGGATGGCGGGTCAGATCAGTTGTGCTGCATGTGCCTAGTGAATGTAGCGTCTCGATCTACTGCCGCCTTCCTACCTAGGCAAGTATGCTCCATCGTAGATCTCATCGTCACTTACCATCAGGTGAGATCGAGATCAAATACTTGCCTATAATGTAATAAAACAAAAAAAAAAAAAAATTACATGTTGATTTTTTACATTTACGCGAATATAATACATTGAAATTGTTGTTCTACAGATTTTGTCGCAACGTAGAAACATAAAATTAACGCGATAAAAACTGTAAAATAATTTGTATTACAAACAATATTTAATGTGAAAATACGTCAGGATTCGCTTTTATAGCTATTTTTGATTGGAACAACGTTTTTTTTAAATATCTTTACATTACGCTTACAGTTTTATCATAGTACCTACGTATGGGTACTCTAATCATCATTGATCAAATAGTAAAAAAAAACGCTAAAATCGATCCAGTAGTTTTTGCACGATGCGCAAACAAACAGGCAATTAATATCAAACAATCTGCTTCACCATTGTTTTTAATAAAAATATTACTTTTCTATTTTATTAGTGGGATATGAACCTTTGTGTGTTCATAAACGTGCACGAGTGAAGGAAATTTAAATTGCAATACTGGATATATCTTGGCTTTGAAGAACACCGAAAAAGTCCGGTAAATCATCAGTAGAGTATCCACTTTACTGTTGTTGGTAGGGAATTCATTTCATCACCATCATCAACATCAACTTTATCATCAGACGTACTTACTTATGATTTAATAACAATTATTTAGGAATACTCGACACTGGCAAAATGGCTCTATTTTGTAACCGATTACCATTCCCAAAAAAGTTAAAGATTTCAGTGATTGTGAGCATTTTTTTTTAAATTTCTATCGAAATTCTTCTTATATTGTCTACTAGCTGTTACCCGCGACTTCGTCCGCGTGGTATTTAACAAAGACTCAGCCGTTGGCAACAGCCTGCTCGCGCGTTCTGATCCCGCGGGACGCATTGCAGATTGTTGCTAGCAAACTTAAGCAGGCGCAGTTTTTTTTTCTAAAATTTTGCATTCCTTCTTTTTTCTAAAATAAAAGTAGCCTAAGTTACTCCTTGTTACATCAGCTATCTGCCAGTGAAATTCCAGTCAAAATCGGTCCAGCCATTCCAGAGATTATCCGGAACAAACAGACAGACAGACCAACAAAATTTTTAAAAAAGGTTGTTTTGGTATACTTACCGTGTATACATCCAAATGCATTTAGTAAAAAGCGGTTATTTTAATATTACAAACAGACACTCCAATTTTATTTATATGTTTAGATGTTATATCAAGATAAGTCAGATTCTTAACATAATCAAACTGATTATAAATCAATCATCATTTCCCATAACTCGTTGGCGGATCATAATAATGAGTCTATCGTGCACAGGTGCTAATTGTAAATTCAATATGGCAGATGGCGGTAATTTTCCTGTTTATAATATTATATAGTACCTATTAATTTAATCAGGTATACGTTTATAGTAGATCTTTTAACATTACAGTGAGGTCTGTATAACAAATAAAATTGTTAATTATAAAACAACAATTGTGCAACACTTATGCAAAAAATATTTATTTGCAATTTTATTTTTGTAGGATCCTTTTAATTCCTTGTTAATGAATAATAAATGATTTCAATACTGTTTGTTTATTGAGCGAGATATTTTGATCTCTAGATACAAATTATGATGATCAATTTTCAACTTTTTACAAAAAAAAAATTAGGGGTTTAATTAAGGTTTAATTTCAATGGCCTCACGTATCATCCTTGGTCAGAATCGATGTTCTTTTGCGAGGATCTGTGGCTTATCAAATCTGATATAACGGCGGGTGCGATCCTGTACGTGTTCACAGATTGCAGCCTTCGTGGAGCGCCGGTGTTTCACGTAAGCGTTGCTGTAAAGCTCCCGAAACGTCGGGAACGTAAAAACATAATATACACGCGATAAAATCTGTATAATTACTATTATCACAATGTGTAGTATTCGCATGAATGTAAGAAATTAATATATAATGATGACGTAATATGGATTTATAGCCTTAACGTTATAGTACAAAACAAAACCCTTACCTTAATGGGAGGAGCATAGTCCATAGCCATCATGCAGTCGCTGTTCACCCCGGCCTCGGTTTTGATCATCGGCGGGCCATGGTGGTACAATTGACCCATCTGATGGTGATGGACCCCGCTGTCTCCACGGCTGTACCACGTCGTGTACATGCCGCAACCCTGATCGCGATAGTCACTCATAAATAGTTCATTCTCACCGATTGTGTTCAACATATAGTCAGATTTGATCATTCGCGCATTTTGGATCAAACTAGCACTGTATGTGCATGGTTTTGTTAACATAAAGTTAGTTTGATTACGGACGCATTGTTGGGTCAAACACGCGTTTGTTGTATTGGTGGATCAAATTGGCATTTGTTTTATTGTTGGATCAAATTAGCATTTGTTTTATTGTTGGATCAAATCAGCTTTTTATTCACGATCCACGTCTTCTATGATTGTAATGTTAACACACTCACTATAAATTATCCGTCACGAAATAGCGTTATTCGATAATTTTCAAAGTTTTTTTTTCAATGGTCACTTATGTTTAAGTATTATTTTTAAAAAGATTTTAGACTTTAGTCTGTATTGCTTTTTAGTTTTTTATCGTATAGATTCAGCATTGATTTAATCACAGATGTAAATCAACGTAAAAACGTGAAGACCGTAGTAAAATTAACAGAAAATGTTATAGAATATAAATAAAATTGATTATATTTTTTCACAAAAAATAAATATGTTAACAAAATAAATCGAAAAGCACCTAATTATTTCAATTTGATTGAAACCGATAATTGCAAATTATTTGATTTAAAATCAACTATTTCATAAATTTATTGCACTAAGTACACTTTTAACATAAATATTTATTTGACTATAGAGCCATTTTTTTTTAAATTTCTATCTCGTAGGCAGCATCTGAAATGAAAAAACAAAACATTCGTTACTAAAATTCTGGAAAGCCCTAAAAACCTGTTTCTAAATGCTATGATGTTTCTAAGTGCTTTACACTCCGCCCCACGGAAGATCATTTTTGTTTGAATGTTACTGGTACCATGCCGTAGAAAACTGTAGCGTCGATAGCTGAGTATGTCAACGCGAAAATGACCTTAACACGTCCTAGTTAATGTTACCGTAGTAATTATAGGTACATATTGTACTCTGGTAATTCTTTACATGAACCTTATTTATCTTTGCAATATCTTCCTAGCTCCTATTAGATTAGGGTCGACTCTTCATTGATATTTTATTAAAATCTAATTCCATTACCAAGATCTCATCGTGTCTCTAGGTATCAGTGTTCATAATATTTCAGTGTTCTGAATGCCCATAATCTATCGCAAATTATAACATGAACACCGCGACTAGCGGTTCAGTGCGCTCTGCGACTCCAAGAGAAACGGTTAGCAAACCCATCTAATTCCAAACCGCAATAACGTCGCCTTACCAACTACGCAGTCTACACTTATTTCAATCCTTTTCAAGATACGGAAATCAACAAATCGTTATGCAACAACATACCACTTATCTAACCATCTCCTATAAATAGAAATACACTATAACGACGTCGTATCTATGGCGTTGAACATAGAATTGCAAATCAAGCGTCAAATACCATATATAGACGATAGTATATACCTATATAAAGGTTCAATGGCCCGAGAGCCACGCCTTCGGAGCACGCCCATTGTAAGCTCCGCCCATTGGAAATTTGGTATGACGTAAGTGGGGTATTGAGATTGAGGGTAGGTACTAGTCTATTACACTTGGGATCGGTATGTAGGTAGATACGAGTCCTGGAAAAGCAGACCCTCAAGTCACCACCTTACGACATATATTGTATCGACCGATTCGGTTGTTAATTGAAACTTGCATTGTAAAATGTACTATGTTAACACAGCGAGTGGTCGGAATAAATACTCGATTCGGTGAAGTATGGCTCTCAAAGGTCGACATCGAAACGAGAAAATTTCTAATCAAATCGATTCAGATTCTAGTTGAAACGATCCGAATAGTTCCGCTGGTTTGATTCCCCGTTAATGACTGGATAATGTGATCACAATTTGATTGTACTAGGCGACCAAACGGATACAGAGATTTGTTTATTTACAGACTTCAAAAAGAAGGAGGTTCTCAATTCGATTGCATGTTTTTTTTTATACAACGTGTTATAGAGTCACCATAAAACCTGAAGATAGTTTGTTCAGATCGAATCAAATATAATTATTAATGTGATCTACACAGTTCTTATAGATATTGTTTCATTAATAATAAGAATGATATCGCCAGACGAACACACCAACTATCCCACACCAAGCAACGCCTGTATTATAGGTACCGTACAATGGACTGACGACTAGTCTCTTTCAAGTTTCCTTACTTCGGGAAATTAAGTTCCCGGCGGTATTAAACGTGTACGCCAGCATGGCAGTCAGAAGCAGACATTCTACAAGCAGTCAGAGGACTGAATAACAGACAATATCCATGGACCACTTCTAAGGGGAATTGTGAGTGTACTTGGATCCCGTGCCGGGGCTTGAATAGGAAAATTGAGTATCCGTGGAACCCGCACAGGGTCTTAGTGGAATTTCCGCAAATATACTGATAACATGACGGAACTGAACCGGTGGGCCCCACGGGATAATCGGGATAATTTTCGCGAATCGACGCAACTCTTTGATGTAACTATAATCATCTTGCATGTATCACTGATACGTATTGCCATTCGACTTGGCAATGCCATCAGACTTCTGGCCAGATTGCCAAACGGCAGTAGATTGACAAAATGTATGGTCGTACAACAGCGCACCTCTGCCTAGCCATCAGGAAACACAGTTGTAGAAATGTTTATATCTAATTTCTTTTGTATGTTTCGCGTTAAAACTTAGCGTTAAAACGTGCGATTAACTTTAAACTGACCGCTATAACTATACGTAATGCATTCAGAGATATAAAAACTCTACGCATGCGCTAATGAGCCACACAAACGAATATGCAAATGCATTTACCAACTATTTATCGCGCAGTCGGGCAATGCGATGTCAGTTATAATATCTGTCGACTATACAGGGGCCCAATTCTAATAATTTACAAACGATTCAGTGGAGTGTCGATAGCGTGTCGATTGAATGTTTTTTAAGACCAGCGGCTTTACACTGACCAGTCATTCAATCGCCATAGAACTATTTCGTATTGGGTACTTCGGTATCAATACAATGTAGCTAGGTAAAGGCATTCTACTGGTTATCTGACGTTTCTAGCAGTCGACACACAACCATTGAAACTGAAATTTACTGGTGGTAGGCTTCGGCCGTGGCTAGTCACCACCCACTGAACAAAGCCATGTCGCCAAGCGGCCTAGCCGTGTTCCGGCATGATGTTCGGTGTTGCCAGTCATGGATGGCGGGTCAGATCAGCTGCGCTGCATGTGCCTAGTGAATGTAGCGTCTCGATCTACTGCCACCTTCCTACCTAGACAAGTATGCTCCATCGTAGATCTCATCGTCACTTACCATCAGGTGAGATCGAGATCAAATACTTGCCTATAATGTAATAAAAAAAAAAATTAAACTACATGAAGGTGACATTAAAGATTTAGCAGAATAACCAATCTGTCTCAGTCGTAATGGAGCCTCAATAGTGTGCCGCTGGAATGGCAATTGTATGCCATTTTATTTAAATTAGCAGAATTGGGCCCCAGGTTGTATGTCGCTTCGTGACGAAAACTGATGTCATGTACTCATGATTCTGGGCCCACAGAGATGAAATTTTCCGTCGATCTTTTCATGAATTACACGCATTTTTTAATTGTTTTTAGCTTGCTTTCTTAGTGAAGTCTATTTCAACGTGACTTTTAGTAAAAATAAACATAATTACTAATTTACGGCAATGTAAATTAAAACTCGTTACGGTCGAGCATGCTCGTCACCCGCACGAGTTAGGTATCGCGCGGAGCGTTGTGTTGTGTTCACGTTGTTCACGATACATTGCGCGCTTAAAAATGACAACATTTGTAACACATGACTTTCGCCATAAATTATTTCTATTGTTTTATTATAGGCATTAAGTATAACCATCTACTTACCCAAAGTTTTCTGTATCATGCCCCCCTGCATTAATGCATGCTGGGCCCTTTTCGTGATCATGGAAACAATGAGAAACTTGGATCATAGATAGAATCATATGTATGATAATATAATATAATGTCCACCTAAATATATATTTTATACTAGCTGTTGCCCGCGACTTCGTCCGCGTGGTATTTAACAAAGACAACCGTTGACAACAGCCTGCTCGCGCGTTCTGAGCCCGCGGGACGCATTGCAGTTTGTTGCTATCAAACTTAATCAGGCGCTGCACTGCAACATTGTCTTTTTTTTTCGTGAGATCCTATTATTTTTTCTAAAATAAAAGTAGCCTAGGTTACTCCTTGTTACATCAGCTATCTGCCAGTGAAAGTCCCGTCAAAATCGGTCCAGCCATTTCAGAGATTAGCCGGAACAAACAGACAGACAGACAGACAGACAGACAGACAGACGGACAGACAGACAGAAAGACAAAAATTTTAAAAAATGTTGTTTCGGTATACGTAACATGTATACATCCAAATTCACTTAGTAAATAGCGGTTATTTTAATATTACAAACAGACACTCCAATTTTATTTATATGTGTATAGATTATTGTAAGTATACATCTATGAGCACTACTCACATATAAGGTGTAACAAAAATAATGTAAAATATTTAAGGGGCTAACGAGTAGGTGATATGGATCACGTCTATGTATAAAATATTATGTATATACACTGTTTGATTGTTCTGTGAGGAAGCGAGACAGTACCGTTTCAACACGCACTTATAACGTAGTATTATGCTTAAAATGACAAATAATTTGATTTTTTTTTTGCGAATGTGACCTTTTATAATAATAATAATAATTCCAGCCCTTTTTTATGTCCCACTGCTGGGCACGGGCCTCCCCTCAATGCGAGGGGGGATTAGGCCGTAGTCCACCACGCTGGCCCAGTGCGGGTTGGCAGACTTCACACATCTTTCGAGGGGTTCTCTCAGACATGCAGGTTTCCTCACGATGTTTTCCTTCACCGTTTAGCAAGTGATAATCTTGGTTGAAAATGAGATTCGCACGTGAAAAATCCCAGAGGTGCGAGCCGGGGTTTGAACCTGCAATCCTCGTTATCGAGGCAAGCGTTCTACCAACTTGGCTATCACTGCTTATTATGTGACCTTGAGAATGCGACCTTTATTGCCTACCAATGGACCCCTCAAAATATTTAACACTATTATTGTTAAGCCTTATACTCGTATATTTTCGGTACCACTCATAAACACGGTATCATATAAAACTGTCCAAGTCATAAAAGGCGAGAGAAATCGCGATTTAAAATAATATTTAAGCCTTGGTTATTATTTTAACTGCCGTCTGGATAAACTGTACATCTTTTAACCGGTTTAAATCTATCCAAAGATGCCAAAAAGTACAAACATCCGAATCAAAAAAGTACTACATTTTCTTGAAAACCAAATACATAATATGAGATGAAAAAAAAAAACAATTATTTTTTTCATTTATAAAAATTACCCCTTTAATAACCCACTAGTGTTTACGGGTTTCCCCTCAATTAGAGTGGGATTCTTGCCATAGTCATCCACGCTAGCCCAGTCCGTGTTGGCGGGCCTTTTTGTGTTTTCATATTAATTTTATAAAAAAAACAGTTATTACTTACAAAATGCTGTAGCAGCATTAACTAATTGATATTTATTATATTCGTTTCGCGGAAAGTTGCATTTTATTTGGGGTCCGGACACTCGTGATAGTTTCTCGACTATCATCTTAGAGGAGTTCGGTGTTGCTGACTTCTTTAATTATCGATCAAGTTGTTTGGTTTATAATTGGAAAAGTTGACAAGCCGAGGGTCAGTGGTGGGTTCCTCTTCCCCGCTTTTGTTTTTTTCTAGCATTTACTTATTCTTTACGCTGTTATCAAACCTCTTGTACCACACTTCATCGTTTAAAAAGGCAATTATTTAAACCCAATCGCATTAATCGCTACAAATCAGCCGTGAACCGTTTGTTAGTCTTTGATTAACGACTATAATTATTTAACGATAGCGACAATCGTTATCGTTGACAAATATTTCATATTTATTTCAAGCACTTACAAAAATTTAAAAACGTACGTTCCTACGCTAGTCAAAGTCAAATCATTTATTTCGTATAGCCCTACGGGTGCACTTATAATTGTCATTTAAATATTGTTTTCAGCTCTCATTTGGTGGCCATCTTTATAACAAAAAAGCTCCCGTGTGTTGCCATGCGAGGGTGCACACATGTTAAAATCTTAATTGATGCTAGATATTTGAGCGATCAATGCCAGGTCCCTACACTGAGAAAAAAGATAGGTAAATGCAAACCTAATAATGTAGGTAATGCAAAAAATAGTTGAATACAACCTAATTTAGGTTTTCTGAACCTAGTGTAGGTAAATAGTTTTACCTTCGATTGGGTAAGTACAACCTACAGTGTTTGGTAGCGTACTATATTACGTAATTTTAACCTATTTTACGTTAAAGAAACCTTTTTTTTTACCTAACTGTTACGTTAACGGGCCGTCACCTAATATACACATTTAATTTTACCTATCACTATCAGTGAATACTACCTAGTATGATTACACATAGCTTAAAAACACCTAATAATAGGTAGCTTCGACTAAATTGTACTTAACCTAAATAATTATTTGGAATTAAAATTGTACATTCGGTTCCTATAACCTAATAAAAGGTTGTAATAACCAATAAATTGTTTTGTATAAACCAACTACATTAACATTTTCATAAAGTTATCGCAACTGATTGCAGTTGTCTCTAATTAACCTTGGCAGTAGGTTAAATAAGCCATTTTAAAGGTTTTCGTAATGAAAACCTGTGGTACTAGGTAAATATGCAAAACAAAAGTCTGTTGAAATAACACAATCCTGTTATAATATATTTGTTATAAGGTTTTAAGATATAAAACCTAATAATACCTAATTATGCACAAGTTAAGTAAAACCTACTCATAGGTAAAATATATAAGATATACATTTAAGGATTAAATGGAGATGGTGCGGCTCATTAGGACCACGCCATGGCCTTATTTATACCTACTTACTCTGTGGCAAGAGCATAGCAAAAATCACATTTATACATTATATGCACAGTCACAGATTATCAAGTAGGTACATAATTTGGAGAGCACATATTTTTTATGCTATGTTTTTCTTTTGGTATGTATTTACCATGCTAATTTATTTAGACGGCCAATCTCGTTACACAACATTTGACGCCAGTTTTTTGGCTATTACCCGAATTGTGTGTTGCCACATCTCTATTAAATTTACCTCTATATACAAAATTTTGTGACACTAAATAAATGATGATGGATAGGGCGCCACAATGGAATAGACTCTATGCTATCTTTTTTTATTATTGAAATACTTAACTTATACATATTTTTTTGCTTTAAAAGTATTACATAAACCATGATTGATATGTAGTGCATAAGTCATTTTTTGTTTTAGCTTTCTTCCCGAAAACAAAACAGATGTAGTTGGTTCCAGTGGCCACATGACATAATCCATATTTATTATTGGTGATAAAGACATGTTTCATTTATAAAATATGGTTATAATTACAAGAATAAGTTTTTTACGGCGGATCTGGCCATCTTTTAAAAATTGTGCTAGCAACACTGGCCACTGTATAGACAGACAGTCATTTTTGCGTTCGCTTCGGTCGGGCCGGCTGCGACAGCGCGCTGTGCTGTTGTGGCGCCTTTTTTATTGCTTTCATTATACTGGGTTCGTGAAAATATGTACTGGGTTTGTGAAGTGAAGTCATGGAAGTGCTACTCAACGATTGGCAAATGCCAGAAGAAATTATTGTAAAATTACTGGTAAGCTATTCACAACCAATTACATTTAGCCCTAGTTGCGTTAGATTTACCTATTTTGTAAATGTTGATAGGTTATTGATGGTAAAATATGATTTGGGTATTGATTATATGGTTCAATTTATATTGGTATCTGCTAATATTGATATGGTTTTAGAGCAGCAAACTCCAACAAATATTACGCGTCATCTTATCGGATGGTATGGATGGGGTCTTAGGATTTAACCCCGGTACATCAGATACCTCATGGCTTTGTCACAAACGTCTGCGTAAATAAAAATATGGCATAGGTAAATTAGGGATTCCAACAATATTAGCTTTATATGGCTTTATTTTGGTTGTTTGTAGGTTATTTAAATTTTATTATAAAGCCTGAGGTTTTGGGATACTTATTTGTCATTGCATGGTTTCTGCATTGTTCTTGTATTTGCTGTTTACAGAGGAAAATATTGAATTGAATGCAATAGAACACCTTATCGAGGAAGATTTGGTAGCGCTGATTCCAAGCACCAGAGTACGGGCTAAATTACAAAACGAATAGAGGAACAAAAATTTGATGTTGGCATGCTTTCTTGTTTATGATGAGATTGTGACAGCTGGTGTATACATATTTAATTGATTTAATGTGATTTCAGAATATTAGCAAAAGTACAGCATCTTCAACTACTGAAGAAAATCCAACATTTGATTAAGATGTAAATATGGAAAATATGTCAATAGATTTAGAGAAAGCACGAGAAGTATTTGAAAATGTGATGCATGAAAAGTAAGGGGCTGAAGTTAAAAATGCAACCTAAATTATTATTTTATTTTTATTTTGTGTCAATTAAACACAACTATTGCTGTTTCAGAGAAAATAAATCTATTTTAAAAATAGTGGAAGACTTTAAGGCAGGGAAATACTTAATGGATTATCTTAAAAAAATGTGGAAAAAATTAATTAGGTACATAATACCTATCATGTTGGCATTATTAATGTACTTTAACGTATCCAGTTGATTACCGTTACCTATTAATTATTTTGCTATAATCAAGTAAATACTTAGTTACTACCTACTACCTATGTACCCTACACCTATCGATAAGGTAACTCTAACGCAACTAAAAAGGTGCAGACAATTCTCAGTAGGTTATATTAAAGCACTTATTAGGTATCCAATACCTACGCAGTACACTACCGGAAACTATAAATTAGGTTATTTATACACATTGAAAAGGTTACAGACATCTAACCATCATCTAGACTAGGTTTAATTAAATCATTTATTAGGTATATATCAAAATTTATTTGGTCAAGTTTAACGTATATTAAGGTAAAATTAACGTAAAATACTAGGTGTTATTAAATGTTTATTAGGTTATAGTATCGAACCTAATATTAGGTTTTTGTCGGACAACCTAGTCACTACGTAACTTTAACCTACTATTAGGTGATAGTTACATTACTAGAAATAGTTTAAAATAACCTAATGAGTCGGTACAACATAAGTTTATGTAATAACTAGTGCACTTGGTTGTTGTTACCTAATGCACTACGTTGTCCGACAAATACGCAATATTAGGTTAAATATTAGGTAACCGGGACCTAATTTTTTTCTCAGTGTAGTGAATATAAGATGTTTTTATTTATAGCTTGAATAGCTTACATGCAAGTAATTGCTATGTTTTTTATTCCCTCTTCTTCCTAGCCTTTTTAATTACGACAACTCATACCTAATTAAACAATGCTAGCAATAAAATATTTTTATCTAGATATCGAATATAAATAGAATTTTTAAAATAGGAACAACCTTGAATTTAAAACTAAATGATTAGATTGAACGGAAATTAGTTTATCATTAAAACCGTTTTATTAAAACTTTCAAACGTCGAATTCTTATTGGAATCAGCGTCAGTTCATAACATTGGGTAGCATCGTAAAAAGGATTTCTTGGCGGGAAATCGTCGTAACCATTTATCGTAAAAAAAACAAATGGTTGTGCGTTCAATTTTAATGCTGATCTATTCTTTTTTTTGTATCGTGTGTCAAGCCAGTGCTACTAATTATCCATTTATTAGTAAGACTGGCTTGTTTGTGAGCTATTATGATTTATATTTAGAATTTCATGGATTCGAAATTTACCATTTCATATTGATTGGTTTACTCTCATGAATATTATAAGCAACATAAAACTATTGATGCTTCATTACTTCACCTAGACAGATAATTTAGCAGCTCATCGCATTAACTGATAGGAGTTTAATAAAATAACTAATTCAAGTCAGACGCTGATCTAGTTTAAAACATCCCTTAAAAACTTGCCTACGAAGCCATTTAAAAATTACCTATTTAAAAATATTGGCATACCCACTTAAACCCTCCTCAAAGTGATTAGGGGTGCGCAGTTATACACCCACATTAGCGAACTAACAACACTAGGATATAATGTATCTATGTTTCTTCAACGATCCGGCAATCGAATCTAGGACCTCAAAATCAATAAACCGCTTTAACCAACACTAGACCGACACGTACGACAGTCATAATAACCTACCCATATCAATCTATCTAATACCAAAGATAAAACAAACTTTACCTTCAACAAATAACCGAACGCACAGCACTATTCACAAGACACTATTTAAAAAAAAACCGTACACCACAACACCCCACCGAGAACGTTATCAACACGTATCCGAACGAAAAAACCTTCGAAGTATCCATATCAGTTGGAAAAAAAAAACAAAACACGCCGCTATCACACCCGCGCTATTTCGCTCGGAAGCCCGTCGACCCGACCGATGTCTTTGGATCAACTAAAAACTCGTCTCGGAAAATGTGTAGGCGTTGTGCGTGCGAGCCAGACGGAGATATGGCCGGGTGTGTGCGCGAGAGGGATGCGAGGTTTGTGTGTAGGCGTGTCCGGGTGGGAGTGGCTTAAGTTTGCATAAATGATGGGCGAGCGCCGCCGGCCGCTAAACCAGAATCAAGCAATATATTATGGCTATCCTTTGCACTTTTTGCGCCGGGTGCATTGTCTCGGTGTTTGTTTTACGTCCGAGGATGAGATATCAAAATAAATAAATAATAAATATCGCTATAAGTACTCACCAAGTGTACGGTTACAAACTAAGCAACGCTTGTATTAAGAGTACCGTACAAATTAAGCAAAACTTGTATTAAGAGTACCGTACAAACTAAGCAAAACTTGTATTAAGAGTACCGTACAAATTAAGCAACACTTGTATTAAGAGTACCGTACAAACTAAGCAACACTTGTATTAAGGGCTGATAGAATAGAATAGAACCTTGTGGGGAGCTACCTACACTACACCTACTGGCCTGTGGTCGCCATTCTAGAACCCTTCTGCCCCAACGGCCATCGACTAGATCGTAGATAAGTTTCTGCCCCTAATAAAAAAATCTGGAAACATGAATAAATCGATAACTGTCAGCGGTGGCTTTTTAGCGGTAAGTCGAACCGTGAAGTTGTCTTTTTTGTTTTATTTACCAAAAAAAATAATATCTTTGATAAATAATGTGTAATATTAGTGGGATATTAACCATTGTGTGTTCATAAACGTGCACGAGTGAAGGAAATTGAAATAAAAAAGTATAACTTGACTTTTCAAGTTGACCCAAGATGTCCGGTATATTTTCAGTATCCACATCTTCACTGGTAGCGGATTCTTTTCACCATTATTACCATATCATCATTATCATCAGGTACTTATAGGTATTTAAAAAAAACGCTCCGCTGAAGATGTTTTACTCGATACTGGCAAAATATAAATATTTTGTAGCCGATTGCCAACCAGAAGAAAAAGAAATGTCAGCGAAGTCACGCTCAATATCTATCAATCTATAATTCATTAAAATGTACTCAAGTAACTTAATAGTGTTATCATTATAGATATTAAATTTAAAAAAAATGAGCAATAAGCTATCTGGATATGTTTAAAATCCTAAACAAATATTTTTGGAATACTTGTCTATGTGTCTATTTATTCGAGCAGTATACGGAAAAACTACTCGCCTAATTCGCTGGGATTTTCATTATCTAATAGCGAATGGTTAGATTCTTGAGACACATTATAGTTTGTATGATCACGCTAAGACCATTGAAGGTTGAGGTGCAGAGCGAAATCAATGCATGGTTGCACAGGCGAAGCCGCGGCTGAAAGCGAGTGTTTATTTTAAAAATTGCTTACTGATTTTTCCTGCCACAGGAGTCGAGAAATCTGGTAACAGAAAATCCTTTATAAGCATGGTACCACTAATACCATGCTACGTCTTCTTCGCGTGACAGCCAGTTCACGTGATCGGCTCAAGACTACGTCATCGGCCATATTCGAACACTGTTAGTTCTATTGAAGATGTTAAGTCAGCACAGATAGTCTGCAGCCATCATCAAAAGAGAATACGGCGTAGCATATTATTGTACCATTTAGATTTAACCGCGCAAACGTTTTGTTTTTAAATGTGTTTTCGGCCATTGTATTTTGTGCAATTTCAAATGTCGAATCCCCTCGGGTTCCAATTTTCATATTTTCAAATTGGCTCCGTTTAAATATAACCGCGAAAACGGTTCATTTTTAAATTAATTTTCGGCCATTGTATTTTGTGCTATTTCAAATGTCGAATCCCCTCGGGTTCCAATTTTCAAATTTGAACTTGGAACGTCCAGTTCGGATGACGGACAAAAACTGACCGCGCGTTGCCGGCCGTCATCTGCTCGGAACAAGTGCGGAATTGGAATAGATATTAGACCAATAAAAATGTAATATTTTCATTACCTATTTGACATTTATCGATTTGTTATAATAATATAATATGTTTCAAATGGTCGGTATATTGAACCTTATTTGGGAAACTTAAATTCTGCACAATGTCAATGTATATTATATGTAACCTCTAGGTATATTATTATCTTTGCACAGCTTTGATGATATTTTATTCATAAGAGCATTTTTACGTTGTTATAGTCGATATTGACTATGATTGTTATATCTAAATGAAGGGACTATTTTATAATACTCATTCCTATCTTTAAATATCTTTAAAATTATATTCTGTGTAACTATAAGGCGAGTGAAATAACAAAAAAAAAAGTAACTTGATTGCATTTCTTGTGAAGAAATATTTGAAAAAAAAATACCGATTCGACTTGAAATTTTATTGGAGATAATATTCATTTACTTAAGTAAGATTCTCCAATAAATATTGATTTTATTTATTTTATACACACAAATTCTAATAATATTATACTTATAGCTTTAATGAGAAATATGAAAAGATATTAAACTGGAATTATTGGCCATAAATATCTACACTCAATATTAATATATAAAAAAAACATATTATTTAAATTTCTAGTAATAAAAATACTCCATTCAATTCTATATTCGCCAGAAATATGCCGTCTAGTCGTGCAGACTATGCGCAAAAAGGGCGTCTCATCATACGTTCCACGCGCGAGCGAGACCACCCTCCAGCTAAACTTGACCCCTTTCCATCAACACCTTTTCGCAAATCTCAAATATTGGAGGAAATCCATACAAAAATACAGTCCAACTTATACTGGATCTGCCGACCAATTTCATTTGAACCTTTTCGTGCACAGTCCATACGTCAATTCAAATAACAACCGTATATTTTCGTACAAATCGCGGGCTCAAGATGTGCTGGGGCGTTATGAAATGAAGGTAAGAGAAAGCCTTATGTCTTTGTTTATTGTCGTGTTGTGTGAAAGAGATAGGTAATGGAACCGAGATTGCACTATTCGTTTTCAATTTTGGAATCTTGGATTGAAATCACGTTATTTTTAACCGACTTCTAATGTTATGTAGGTATGTAGTGGACTGTGAGCTTGTTATGGTAGGTAAAGTAAATAACATCACACCTTATCTTAAGAAAGGGGTTGGGTAGAGGTGTACTCTTTGTGAACCCACATTTCGTCAATGGTCTTCGCGTAAAGGGCGCATTGTAACTCGCAATTTGCACAATCAAGACGTCTAACTAGGGCATCGAGAGTCTAGCTCATGCTTTAAACGCCTTCGAAACACGGTGTGCAGGTTTGAACCCCGGCACGGACTTCTGGAATTTTCGTATTTTCATGTGCGAATACCATTTTCAATTAATTATGATTATCGCTCGCTGTACGGTGAAGGCAAACATCGTGGAGAAACCCGCACGTCTGTCGAGAGTCGTGTGAAGTTCACCAAGTTGCTTTTGACCAGCGTAGTGGACTATGGCCTAAATCCTTCCCATAAAGAGAAGGAGGGTTCCCGGTATAATGGCAATATAAGCTCGGACTATAATATTTGAACCAAATACCATCAGCAAAATGTGGGTACACTACAGTGCACCCTTCTTGGATTAAAAGTGTAATGCTCTCGTGCTATTAAGTAGATGAAATTATTCTACCTATAATTGATAGAACTAGGCGATACTTGGCGGAAATCCATTGTTAAACTAATGGGGGAAGAGGAACCCACCACTGACCCTCGGCTTGTCAACTTTTACAATTATAAACCAAACAAGTTTGATCGATGATTAAAGAAGCCAGCAACACCGAACTCCACTAAGATGTTAGTCGAGAAACTTGCTATCACGAGTGACGGGACCCCAAATAAAATGCAATTCTCCGCGAACCGAAGCGAATCTAAAAAAGTATCCGACACGTGTTTCGCCTCTAAACGAGGCAGCCTCAGGACAGCTGGGCTGCGAACAAAGCCAAGTCTAAGTCAAATCGTTTATTTCGTATAGGCCTACGGGGGCACTTACAAATTGACATTCACATTTTTTTCTTAACTCTACAACCGGATCGATATGCGACCTCAACTGAGAAGATGATTGAGCCTATTCTACCTATATCACGCTAACATCAACAATCTGACTATCACTATGGCACAGCCAGATTTATTCTTAAAAAAACATCATAACAGACTCTATACACATAACCATAGACAATATATACCTACCTACATGTTAATAGTGAGAAAAATGTTACACTCTCGCGCAACACTGTGGGATTAAATAATTAAGTTAATTTACTAATAAGCTGCAGCCTAATGCTATAGTTTGTTCGATATAAACTGATGAGCACGTATATCTGTATCCCGAGTACGAGTACTCAGGTACTAACGTTGCAAGTGTAAGTCAAATCATTTATTTCGTATCGGCCTACGGGGGCACTTAGTTAGTTCCAGCCCTTTAATGTCCCACTGCTGGGCACGGGCCTCCCCTCAATGCGAGGGGGATTAGGCCATAGTCCACCACGCTGGCCCAGTGCGGGTTGGCGGACTTCACATATCCTTCAAGGGGTTCTCTCAGACATGCAGGTTTCCTCACGATGTTTTCCTTCACCGTTTAGCAAGTGATAATCATGGTTGAAAATGAGATTCGCACATGAAATTCAGAAATCCCAGAGGTGCGAGCCGGGGTTTGAACCTGCAATCCTCGTTACCGAGGCAAGCGTTCTACCAACTTGGCTATCACTGCTTACGGGGGCACTTACTCGTACAAATTGTCATTTACATTTTTTTTTTCTGATCTCCACAACCGGATCGGAACGCGACCTCAACTGAGTAGATCCGCCGAGAATATAAGCGGGCTTGTCTTTTTTTTTTGCTGTTTATTTTTTTTAAAAGCTTCACCCAACTTCATCGTGCATAGTATACACCTACTGCAAACACTAATTCAATCTAGGTTGACAAGAACGGCGTCGCAACAAAAGCGGCGCAGGCGCAGTCACGACCCAATTGATCGGTATCCAAGCGAAAGTCAGCCGCCATGGGAGACTATGGTTTTTCTTATCACCATTGTTGGAATATGTGGGAAAAGTTCATGGGGTTCGATTATTGGGTGTTGAATTATGTTGTAAACTAAGGTGTAGAGATAAGATCTAATCCTTCTCCATGAAGTATTTTTTTTTGTAGAATACTTTTTGTTATTCGCTATACATTATGTGCAATAGGTATATACAAAGATATCTTAAGACATGAAAAGCAAAAAAAAAACTAATAATTATTATTAATAGGAAAAATAAACATAGTAAATTAAATAAAGACATTGTATAATAAAATAATATATACATAAAAATCTACATCGTCGTCGATGCCAAAAGGGCCCAGCAGGCTGGCCGTGTTTCCGCGCTGAATAGCAAGGCTCTACGCGAAATAGAGGCCAGCCCGCCGGTCACGGTGCTAATCAGTATTAATTGATACATTACATATGTAGGTATCCACTCTCGGAATCACCAGTCCATTGTACGGTACCCATAATACAAGTTTGGTTTGGGACCGTTACAGTTGGTGTGTTTGTCTGGCGATATTATATTATACTAGCTGACGGAATAAAAGTTTGTTCTGTCTAAATTCCAAATCGTTTTTAATGTTTCTTTCCCCGAAAATGCTTACTCGGTCGGATGCGCTTACCAGGAAACAACATTTAATTTTTATTTCAACAATAGCTCTCCCGGCGAACTTCATACCCCTTCGGAATCAAATGTATATGAGAAAATGAATTATTGATAATGTTACGATGCGTATAAAAGAGGTATCGATAACTCTTGAAATAGACATCGAAGCTTCTGGAAACAAAAACGCATTGTCGGGTCCAAGGTCTCCTATCGATCTGTGAAGAAAGATCTAGAATCGCCAACAATGTTGCAACCGGCTTCCAGAATATATCTCGTATTATTTTTATTAAAATTATTAGTAAACAAATGCGAGGACAATGTAATTCCTGGAACTGGGAGTTCTCGGAATAATACCGATTTCACGAATGCAGCTAGAACATTCTAGCCCCTCCTTATTACCGTGTAAATAAGGTTTATTTTCCTTATGGAACATTTCTGTTTTGTGGGTTTTTGTCGACACCTTTCTGGAAAGATCCACCCTCGCTATTTTCGGATTATAAATAGTGTGCAGGACCAGCGACGAGACAGTTTCTATTTGAAAGCGATAGTGAACACATCTCTCGGAAGCGAACTAAGAAGACTATACCGGCGACTCTAGCGAATACTGTGGACAACTGTGTTTCTAAGTGATTTGGTGAATTGTGATTTGAGTGTTTACTAGTTAGTGTACGGGTGTGTACTATTTTTGCCTTCTGTGTGGAGAGCGATTAAAGTAATTTTCACGTAACCGGCATTTGATTACCCCCGCACGTAACAATATCTAATATTTACACGAATACTATACATTGAAATAAAAATAATTTTAAAGATTTTATCGCGATTAAGTTATTATTTTAGCGCACCATTGCAAGACACACAACCTTAAGACACAGTGAGCCCTTTCTGCGTAGATCGGACCGCAAGCAACAACTAAATATGAGGGTACCTCACTTTTAACTATGACACTAGGACGTCAACCACCTCAGTCCTCCCGTGACCATGGTTGCTGTAAAGCAGCCGAAACGTCGGGAACGTAACAATGTATAAAATAAACGCGATAAAATTCGCAAAATTAGTTTTATTTCAATAACACGACTTTGTTTTATATTCATAAGATTGTTGGAGATAAGGGCAAGAGTCGGTGCGGTATCGTATACCTAAAGATGAGGAGTTGAAAGAGGCTACTTCAGAGAGAGAGAGAGAGAGAGCCGAAATGATTTGTTAGCTACACTACAAAGGACGCACCATTAAAGTAATATAACCCTTCTAGAAATGAAAATTGGTCGTCTGAACCAATCAAAAGTCTGTTACAAGCATAGCATATTAACTATGTAGTTTAACTGATATCTCAGTAATTGCTATTATGCGCTTAGCCGTTATACTCCATGCGCGTCGTGCGCGCGCGCCGGTCGGCCACATCTGACCTTTGCCGTGTTGAAAAACACCTGTTTTTTTGCACGATAAACGGCATTAAAGTGCATAACTTTTATACCTATATAGAAATGTCAACGTTTCCGCTTTGCCGTTCGTGTGATAGCACCTTTATAGCGGGAGTGGTGTGGACTCGAATGGAGTATAAGAATTATTTTATACTAGCTGCGTCCCGCGGTGTTACCCGTGATTAAAATGTATGTCCTTTTCTGCACCACTGTGCATTTTCCGGGATAAAAATTAGCCTATGTCATTTTCTATCACTACCTATGCAAAAATTATGCCGATTCTTTACTCTATGAAAAATTAAAACCATCTATCCCACGGGAACCATACATTTTACCGGGATAAAAAGTAAACCTATGTGCTATTCCAGAGTATAATCTATCTCTGTGCCAAATTTCATCCAGATCCGGTCAGCCATTCTGGCGTGATTGAGTAACAAACATCCATCCATCCAAACTTTCACATTTATAATATTAGTGGGATTTTAAAAGTTTGAATTAGTGGCGGATTCGTATCGTATCGTATCGTTGACGTTCCCGGATCGAATCTTGGTCGGGATAAACTTTGTGTGATAACCATGAATGTTAGTACCCGATTCATGGATGTTTAATATCTATAAAGTATTATATACTGAGTTCGCCCTCAGTCTATTATACGGTACCCATAACACAAGCGTTGCTTAGTGTGGTACCGTATAGTTCGTGTGTTCGTCCGGCAATAATTTTTTTATATATTTTTCAGCGTTTCACGAGGCGTAATGGCGTTCCTATTATTGTTAAAAGAACGTTCGTCTCTAAGGTTTTCCCTGTCCAATGTATTCCACGGTTCATAACCCGTAGACGTTAGAACATTTACTGAACACGCCACGCAAGAATTATGCCTTCGATCCACCATTTAACCACTAGTTAGTTGACCCGACGCCGCCCAGGTGCCGCCTAGTAACACCAACATAATAACAATTTAGATTTAATTGTCTTTGGTGTGGTTTTATGAGAAGCAAGCGTAATTTATAATAATAATAATACCAGCCCTTCTTAATGTCCCACTGCTGGACAAGCGCCTCCCCTAAATGTGAGGGGATTAGGCCATAGTCCACCACGCTGGCCCAGTGCGGGTTGGCGGACTTCACAAATATTTCGAGGGGTTCTCTCAGTCATGCAGGTTTCCTCACGAGGTGTACCTTCACTGTTTAGCAAGTGATAATCGTGGTTGAAAATGAGATACGCACAAGAAATCCCGGAGGTGCGAGCCAGGGTTGAACCTGCGATCCTCCTTACCGAGGCAAGCGTTCTACCAACTTGGCTATCACTGCTCTTCAATGTATATTGTTGGACAAATAAATTATTAATTTCAAACCTTGGAAACAAGGGTCCATTATTTCCTTGCTTTGAAACAAATCGCACCGCCCGGATTTCTAGTTTTTTTTTTAAACAACGATTATCACCAGATCGTCGAACTATACCAAATACAGTCATCGAGTATACATTACTTTTTAATCCCGGGAAATGAAACGGTTCCACGAGGATAGGTCGAAAGTAATGTCCACATGTACTCAATATATATAATGTTAAAGTGTAGCGTGTGTGCGCCTCGCATGGCAACACACTGGAGCTTACTTTTATATTTTGTTTTGTAAAATAATGAATTTCAAAAAAAAAGACAAGCCCGCTGAGTTTCTTGCCGGATCTTCTCAGTTGAGGTCGCGTTCCGATCCGGTTGTAGACTTAAGAAAAAAAAAATGTAATGACAATTTGTAAGTGCCCCCGTAGGCCTATACGAAATAAATGATTTGACTTGACTTTGACATTTGACTCATGAAGTTGCTGACATAGCTTGTCAATCAATCACACCCACTGAAGTAATACCAAATGATGAATAGGGTCGGTACATATCAAAAGAGAGAGAGAGGCAGAGAATTGATGCATTCGAGATGTGGTGCTGGACGCGTATATTGCGGTTACCCTGGACTGCCCAGTGCACCAATGCATCAGTTCTTGCGCAGCTCCAAATAAAAATCCGCCTGTCCACAATTTGTCAGCAGCGCATTCTGTCATACTTCGGCCATGTAGTACGGAGAGGAGATGAGAACCTCGAGCAGCTGATGGTAGTTGGGAACACCGAGGGAAAGAGAGCTCAAGGACGGTCCCCAACCAGATGGACCGATCAAGTAAGGGACTCATCTTCAACCACATTCAGCTCGGTGGTCAGAAGCGCTATGAACAGAGACCGATGGAGGCTAATCGTTCGATCCAAGTGTGGACTATCCAACGATGATCGCGATTCTCAGACATGAGGGACCGACCATAGAGGGAGAGAGAGATATCATGATTATGTTTGTCAATGATTGATTTATCGATACATGCATCAAAGTGTCGCGATGATGGTAATCAATGCTGGTAGCAGTGTTGCGACCATGCGTCTCGTGATGATTTCAGGACAACGTTTTTATTAAAAATATATGTAGCGACCTCTACAACCGCGCCACAAGCAACACAGATAGCGCTGTAGACGCTTTCAGAACAATTAACCATTCTCCAAACAGTCCTGAAACGCGCTATGAGAGGTTTCGGAGAACGTAACATATATAAAAGATCCCGACAATCCCCGTCGGGGCATAGCGGCCGCCCCGCCTGGCTGGAAGTTTTAAAAGGATGACATCAGATCCCATTTCAAGAATATTAAGTAAACAGGTGACTATGAAATAAAACAAATTTTACAGATTTTGTCGCGTTTATTTTATGTTTTTACGTTCCCAATCCTCCCGTGACCATGGTTGCTGTAAAGCAGCCAAAACGTCGGGAACGTGAAATTCTGTAAAATAAGTTTTATTTCAGTGTTTTGCATTCGCCTCAATATAAGAGATAAATATGTTAAGAAGGTGACTAATAATACCATGAGAAAATATTTATTCAAGGATGTAGATAAGTACCTAAAGCGTTTTAAAAGTTCATAATAAATTCATCGTAGATAAAAGTGATATTTATGTCTGTATAATAGGGTTGCTTTTTGGTCCTAATACAACAGGAGGCGAGACTATATCCAATACACTGTGCACGTCACCCTACAATATAGAACAATAACAAGCCTACTAGAAAGTTGGTATGTGAAAATCAGCTTTCTGAGAAATCTAGTAAATGTAGTAAGTATCAGCTACCTTGTATAAAGTTCTCATAGTATAGTTGTGTGTAACATATCATACATACATAATATACTATATTATTCTTGTACCTTAGCGTACCAAGCTCCAAGATACAGGTAGTCTAGTTTGGAGTTCACCAATATTTTGTGGTAATAGATCATTATTATTTTTAAATAGTTAATAGATTATACTACAAGACATATACACAAGATTGGTACACGATTTAGGTACCTACGGGTATTCATTTAAAACCGCCAGACGAAAACTGTCCGTACCAAGCAACTGAAACATTATGGGTACTGTATCGTAGACATGGGACCGATCCTAGTACCTATATAATCAGTTATATAGACATTAATCGCCTCGGCTACAAATATTCGTGTAATTTGACCCTCGACCCCCCCCCCCCCCTCCCTCCCCCGACGACCTTATCATGATTCTGGACACCTCGAGTGATCAGACCGACACACCAAACACAAACTATTCACCGAGGTCGACGAAACACATCATCTGCCCATGGGTGCGTCTTCGTTTTCAACCAGCAGTCGTCCGTCGTCAACCCCCACACTGGCAACAGCCCTAGCCGAGGATTATTTCTTTTATTACATTATAGGCAAGTATTTGATCTCGATCTCACCTGATGGTAAGTGACGATGAGATCTACGATGGAGCTTACTTGCCTAGAAGGTACCTGTTCACTCTCGACTTGAAAACACCCAGATTGTAGTCAACGGGGAACAAAGAGGCCGGTAGCGTGTTCCATTCCTTGGCAGTTCGCACGATGAAAGTAGAAGCTAAGCAAAGAAGTCGCGCCTCCGGAGGCGCCCTTGAGCTAGTTGCCCCCCTACCCTTCTGGCTGGAGCGCCTTTAGCTCATCTCTCGTCCGAAGATGCTATAAAGGTCATCTGCAACCAACAGCATATGTCATTTACAAAAAAAAATCTAAAGGGATGTGAACCCTGGACACTCAGTACAGGTAGAAGGGCCACTATGAACTGTGTCAATCGGGTCGTGAACAAAGGTGGCATAAATTAAAACACTTTATTACTAACTAATTATGATCTCACATAATAATTGTATTTAGTTCCGCTGGTTAAATGTTAATAAAACTTAAAACGTTAAACATTAACTGCGGTTATTACTCGGTATTTGACCCTGCTCTATGTTTGTTATACAAGGTGTAACTGAATTGACGCAATATCTGATAATGAAATTATGTGCGTTGGTAAGCGCATCACTTGAGAACGGCTGGACTGATTTGGATACTTGCTTTTGAAAAATTTTCGTCCGAATCAGGACTAGGACAGGAGTATTAAATAAACACTAACCGTTGTTTGCTCATACGCCACTCAAATTTGAGTGCTGTCAAGTTTTAAGCGCGTCATACAAAATATTTACGATAGCAACATCCCAAACAGTTAACTTATATATAAGTAGTGTTTAATAATGAAACATCGATTCAAAGGCCTGTGGGAAGACCTAAACAATTTTCTGGTATGCACCAAGCTTCACTGCATATATAAGGTGTAACAAAAATAATATTTTAACAGTATGTTATGAAGATAACATTCCAAAAGAAATATATCAAATTATTAGACATTCAAAAAATGACACCCCGTACTGAGCGCTAAAGGCTACTGGGTCGCCTGGTTTGAAAAAACATCAAACATTTAACAAACATAAACATTTACACAATGTTTGTATATACCAATGTGATTTATATAACTATCTGATTAATCTGTTAAAATATTTACACTATTATTTTAACGATATATAAAACTAAAAAGTTCATTTTAACACTTGGCTCCATTATTTTTTATAAGTCATAAAAAATATTCTTTTTTTTAACGTGTTTACAGGTACAGTGATCGCGATAGTGTACCGTCGGCGGGACTGTATGCAAATTTATGCACTTGACTGTACTTAATGTGACGTACGCTAAGTTAGTGAGAAAACACGTTTATTTTTTAAATATAATAATACCACATAAAAAAAACAAATCTAGCCTACTTCGTATGACAAAGATGTAAAGTTTGTTGGTTTGTGTGTATGTATGTAGGGGATTATCTCCGTATCTACTGAACCGATTATGAAAATTCTTTCACTAATAACAAGCTACTTTATCCCCGAGTGCTATATGTTAGGTCTCATTGTGGTATCACGAGCGGAGCCGCGGGCAAAAGCTAGTTTAAAATAAAATAAAACTATCGCTGACTCTAGGACCTTACTCAACTGTCTGACACCGTGGTACAGGCTCTAAACCAATCCTATTCTACCCTGTCTGCTTTACTTCTTAGTCGTGGTACTCTAGATAGAGAAGAATACAAGTCATAGTAGAGAAATTCTAACCGCTCTTAGTAGGGTGAGCCGTAATTAAATATGTTAATAGCTCAGCCCAGCGTATGGAGGTAAGTCCTATAGATATATTTCCATCGACTACCCTGAACCTAGAGTCATTAGACTTTGACTGTTGATAGTCTCTCCTTATTTTTTTTAATTGAGAAGTTGGTCATCGGTTGGTAGAATATTTATATATTTCAGAATATTTTTTTTTTATTCATGTAAACCATTATTGTACAGTACTTATGAATCGTCAAGTTACATAAACATTATTCTACTGCTTTACTACCCGTTCCTATGGAGAAGAACGGGCAAGAAACTCCATGGTTGCTCTTTTTTTATTTTTTTTTAAATAGATCTTTTACATTATTGAGCAATACATTGTTATAGGTATATGAGAACAGTGTAGGAACGGCTAGCTGTGACGATGCAGCTAATGTCGTTGAGTGAACATTAAAAAAATTGTTCGTGCAAATGGAACGCACAGACGAACCCACATAAAGTATTTATAATATGATCAGATAAAAAAAACACGGCTGTCAGATCTGCGATTGTTATGGAAAAAATCAAAACAACAGTAACTTTTGTGTGTAACTGTACTTTGCAGAGTTTTTAATTATAGCCCATTGTGTCGGCGAGTACACCCGGCGTGATTTTTTCAAATATTAGCTTCAAATTTGTTTTTATTTTTATTATAATGACTAGCCGTTGCCCGCGACTTCGTATGCGTCTTCGAATTGTTATAACTTTTCTATTAATGAGCTGATCGAAATAAAACAAACACTACCAAGTTTCGGTTTTCCCGTTTCTGAGATTAGCGCGAACAAATGCACAGATAAACAGAAAACATTCTGACAATATTTTTTTTGGGTTCTGTTGCTTTGATTAAAAACAGTGTAACAAAAATAGTGTAAAACATTTTAATATTTTACACTATTTTTGTTACACGTTACATAGTAAGTATTTTTACGGTGTAAGGAAACTTGCACACCTTTTGAAAGCCATGTTTAGTTCGCCAAACGTCACTGCGTACTAGTGGACTATTGCCCGAATCCAACCGTTCATTGAGGGGGATTGTGGTTTGTATAATGGAAATAGATCCCCGAGTTTTTTTAGCTCAGCTAGTACTTGGCAATACTACCGAGTACTAACCCATAGGGTCAGTACACAGTGACCCTGCCTTCTGCGCCGTCGGTCCTGGGTTATAATCCTGGAATGGAAACACTTTGTTTGATATATACTGGGTTCGCCCCCAGTCGATTGTACGGTACCCATAACACAAGCGTTGCTTAGTGTGGTACCGTATAGTTCGTGTGTTCGCCTGGTGATATTATCTATACAAAGTAATAAAATTGGAGTGTCTGTTTGTAATATTAAAATAAACGCTTTTTACCAAGTGCATTTGGATGTATACACGGTACCTATACCAAAACAACATTTCATACAATTTTTGTCTGTCTGTCTGTTTGTTTCGGATAATCTCTGAAATGGCTGCACCGATTTTGACGGGATTTGCACTGGCAGATAGCTGTTGTAACAAGGAGTAACTTAGGCTACTTTTATTGCAAAAAACAAAATAGGATCTCACGAAAAATAATTAAAACTTTTTTGTGAAACCACGCGGACGAAGTCGCGGATAACAGCTAGTTATAAATACATTCAGATCAACTACCTTCGGCGAATTGTGGGTACACTGCAATGCACCTCTATGTACCTCTTCGGGACTTAATAATAATACCATCCCTTTTTAATGTCCCACTGCTGAGCACGGGCCTCCCCTCAATGCGAGGGGGATTAGGCCATAGTCCACCACGCTGGCCCAGTGCGGGTTGGCGGACTTCACATATCCTTCAAGGGGTTCTCTCAGACATGCAGTATTCCTCACGATGTTTTACTTCACCGTTTAGCAAGTGATAATCATGGTTGAAAATGAGATTCGCACATGAAATTCAGAAATCCCAGAGGTCCGAGCCGGGGTTCGAACCTGCAATCCTCGTTACCGAGGCAAGCGTTCTACCAACTTGGCTATCACTGCTATTAAACTTCGGGATTTACACGCGTGCTAGTGTTTATTACCTAAAGACAGCATATGACTTTACTATTTTACAGGTTTCCTACTCCAGCCTGGCCGCTTAGTGCCCGGTCGCAATGATAAACAGTTGCCCACTTATCTGATAGTCGCACGCAAGCATTATTTATTGCAATTTCGCATATTAATGTTGATAACGATACGTAATGGTTGGGAGTGAATTTTTATTCGGTATCCAAGGTTCCGTAGCAAATTTAATCAATAATACGAACTCAAAATGTCTCAGGGACAGCTATAGGTAACAGATGCCTTATTTTTTAATTATAACCTACATTACGTTGGGACGCCATTTTCCTATCTTCATGTCACATCCATTATTTTATTTATTACTAAGTAGCTGTTACCTCCGACTACGTCCGCGTGGTATTAACCAAAAAAGTTTTTCTAAAACAAAAGTAGCCTAAGTTACTCCTTGTTATATGAGCTATCTGCCAGTGAAAGTCTGGTCTGGTCGGTCCAGCCATTTCAGAGATTAGCAGAAACAAACAGACAGACAGACAATAATTGTAAAGAAAAATGTTTTGGTATATGTACCGTGTATACATCCAAATGCACTTAGTAAAAAGCGGTTATTTTAATATAACAAACGGACACTCCAATTTTATTTATTTGTATAGATAAAACTTTGTTAATGTTAAAACGTTTAGATCATAAGGAACCCTATATATTTTTTTAATTAGCTCGATTATAATGATAATAATATTGTCGGGTTTTAATGAAAAAAAAAACGGTCGGTGATGTTTTTTTTTTGATAATCGGCATTTAAATGGAATTGAACCTGCATCGGAACGTGGCGGGTTTTGCATTTGGGTCAAGTTTTGCATGTTAAATATGTAAGTGCACGATCGCACTTGGCAGTGTGTGCGGCAGTTAACAATGAGCCCAAGGTCGTTGTAAGAGGGTACTATTTTAATTATCTCAGTAATGAGGAAATTCGTTAAAGAATACAGTACCTCCCTAAACGACACATATTTGAGGCTGTATTAATAATTAAGCAATAAAAAAAACCAGTGATAGCCAAAATTGCTTTCCTTATATTAACGCGAATACTGCAACATTGAAATAAAACTAATTTTACGGATTTTATCGCGTTTATTATATGCTTTTTACGTTCCCGACGTTTCGGCTGCTTTACAACAAGCAACCTTAGTCACGGGAGGTGAATAATATAAGCCCATTTTAATGTCCCACTGTCACTACAGTGGGACATTAAAATGGGCTTGTATTATTCACGGCTTATATTATTCACCTCCCCACCCCCTTGAGGGGAGACCCGTGCCCAACAGTGGTTGGGCACGGGTCTCCCCTCAATGCGAGGGGGATAAGTCCATAGTCCACCACGCTGACCCAGTGCAGGTTGGCGCACTTCACACAGCTTTCGTGGGGTTAGGTAGGCTAATATACCAGTCACACTTAAACCTTAATACCGAGTAGTTTAATATCAGCTAGTTAAATAGATCTAGGAACTAGCTTCCTTATAAGGACTTACAATTAGAAAATTTAAAAAAAATCGCCCCTTTAATATGACTATAAGTCATTACCCTATAACCCTGTTTATATATAAGCAGTATTCGCTATCCCTGAGAGCGAAGTTACTAAATATATATAAGACTCAGAGAACAATATAATAATACCTTTAAGTATAATATAATATATAATAATATAATATAAATATAATAATTACCTTGAGATTAAAAAAAAAAACAAAAAAGATAACCCGGTGAGTTTCTCGCCGGATCTTCTCAGTTGAGGTCGTGTTTTGATCCGGTTGTAGAGTTAATAAACCAAATGTAAATGACAATTTGTAAGTGCCCCCGTAGGCCTATACGAATTAAACGATTTGACTTTGACTATGAATTTGTAGTCTTGTACTCAGATACATTGCCTAAATCCCGTTCATGGTTTGTCGAAGTACAGGGCCGTGGTGCTAGAGCAGCCTTTCCCAAAGTGGGCGATAACGCCCCCTTGTGGGCGCTGCAGGCCTAAAGGGGGGCGGCAAGAGATCCAGCAAAAAATCGGGGCGTTGTGTAGACGCTTACAATAATTAATTAAATTTGAAGTTATAGTGGTTTTTAAGTAGGTGAAAATATGAGGGCGCTAAAAAATAATTCATTCTCAAAGTGGGCAGTAGACAAAATATGTTTGGTAACTCCTGTGCTAGAGCAATGTATTGCAATGCGAATATGAGCCCTACAGTGTAAACGGATACCACGGCAATCTGAACAAGATTGAAGCCTTTACAATTTCCCATTACTACTTCAAATTCTGAACACTATAACTGCATTACATAGTACACATAAAAATAGTTACTCTTACTATGAGTGTACGGTTGAAAATATCTTATTTTGTAACAAAGGGGTGATTTTTTTTGCTTCGGCTAATTATAGCGAAGATTTTTATAGATGATGGCAATACACCTATTTATAAGAAAACCACTGACCGTGCTCGCTTGCACGTTGTAGGCAGCAGGGCTTAGAAACATTTGTAAAAAAATAAAATAAAAAAAAATAATTTTCCTTTGTAACACCGACGCCATTGTGGTATTTTTTACTATACGTAGGATTGACAAACATAGATTTAATGTCTACAAATAACAAAATATATCAGAATGCCTTGCTGATTAAAAAAATTTAACAAGGTCCAACTAAACACATTTTTAAGGCTCAATAATAATGATGATGTTCGGTGTTGCCATTCATGGATGGCGGGTCTGATCAGTCGCGCTGCATGTGCCTAGTGAATGTAGCGTCTCCTGTTGTACCTGTTCACACTCACACAATATGTCAATTCGAGAGTGAACAGGTACCTTCTAGGCAAGTATGCTCCATCGTAGATCTCATCGTCACTTACCATCAGGCGAGATCAAGATCAAATACTTGCCTATAATGTAATAAAAAAAAACTTCATAATACGAAAATAACACATTTAATTAAATACTTCGTAACTGTTTCATTGAAAAAAGAATCCATCCAATTTTGTAAAAACTAACAAGTCAACGATTGCCACGTGATAAACACCACAAAATTACGAAAGTCTATTAAATAAGATCGTGCACGCGGAAAAACGTAAACAAAACGCATTATCAAAATAAATAAAAAAACTTGGAGTATGGCGCCCCTGTGGTGTGAAAAAGTTGGATCGCAGAATGAAAATTACGTATCGGTGCTGTGAAAAAGTGGACGGAAAAAATGCAGTTAACATATTCTTTGTGATAAGCGAGACACGCGATCGTTACTTTGCGTTCGCTTAGCGTTGACATGACTCGCTTGTTGTCTTGGTATTACACATTTACAACACTTGAGATTCTAGTAAAAAAAACACTAGAAAAAACATCAAGTGAATACTACTTACTAATCTGCAACAAAATCGTATTAGTTACATTTATAACTCAAAAACGGATGGGCCGTATTTTTATGATCTTTGTTTTTTTTATAGCTGAATAACTATTAAAACATGGGAAAATTTTACTAACAAATTTATTATTAGGATAATTAATTTTCTCACACATTTGATTCTGAGGCTGTTTGAAGTTCGCTGGGACAGCAAGATAATATCGAACACTTGCTTTAGGTAACAAAGGTTGCAGGTTCACACACAGCATAATATTTTGTAACTTTTGACGAATCATAAGTATTGTACTTAATGGTCTGCGTGAATAAAAAATATTCTGATTCTGATTCTACGTTTACTGTGCGTGTCTTATCCACGAGGTTCTAACGTCCCCGCGCGTTGAATCGCTACGGTCTACACTCAATGCATGTATCTGCGTTTTTTTTGTTCTTCCTACATCTGCGATTTATTTAATATTATATTAATTATTACGCTTCGCTGGGAACTGTAAGAACGCATTTGCACCGCTATCCAAGCGCGAGCTTTTCCGTTTCACCTGTGGGGTAGGGGGGCAGGAGGGGGTAGGCAGAGGTTCACTGAACTATATAACCTTTTCCCCATTTATTTTTCTCTTGCGTTATAAATTCTCCGTCTACTGTACACGTCACTATAAATGTTCTTTCATCGTTTAGCAAGTGATAATCATAATCAAAAGTATGATTTTCACCTGAAATTCCAAAATGCTTTTTTTTTTTTTTTTTTTTATTACATTATAGGCAAGTATTTGATCTCGATCTCACCTGATGGTAAGTGACGATGAGATCTACGATGGAGCATACTTGCCTAGGTAGGAAGGCGGCAGTAGATAAGAGACGCTACATTCACTAAAAGCTAGTGGTCC
The DNA here is from genome assembly GCA_905333125.1 of Pheosia tremula. Lineage (NCBI taxonomy): Eukaryota > Metazoa > Arthropoda > Insecta > Lepidoptera > Notodontidae > Pheosia > Pheosia tremula. The sequence continues at coordinate 1,725,297 of HG995420.1, forward strand.
GAGCTGGAGTTCAAACCTACATGCTTTGTATCCAAGGCGGACGTTCCACCAACTTGGCTATCATGCTTTAATAAAAATGAATAACCAAAATTAGAAACTGTTGGTGTGAAAAAAATCATCAAATTATCTTAGTTGTAAATGGCGCCATCTGTTAACCTACTGACGTGGCTCACTCACAACACATTTATTACTAACTAGCTGTTGCCCGCGACTAAGTCCGCGTGGTATTTAACAAAGACAACCGTTGACAACAGCCTGCTCGCCCATTCTGAGCCCGCGGGACGCATTGCAGGTTGTTGCTATCAAACTTAATCAGGCGCAACGCTGCAACATTGGTTTTAATTTTTTTTCGAGAGATCCTATTTTTTTTCTGAAATAAAAGTAGCCTAAGTTACTCCTTGTTACATCAGCTATCTGCCAGTGAAAGCCCCGTCCAAATCGGTCCAGCCATTTCAGAGATTACCCGGAACAAACAGACCGACAGACAGACAGACAGACAAAAATAGTAAAAAATGTTGTTGTGGTATAGGTACCGTGTATACATCCAAATGCATTTAGTAAAAAGCGGTTATTTTAATATTACAAACAGACACTCCAATTTTATTTATATGGTATAGATGAAGCCAAGGATGAAATGAAAAAAGACTATCGTTACCGTGATAATAATGAATAATCCACAAACGTTTGTAACTCTCTTATGAGAGACGTAGGTAGATACTAGACGGTACTTAAGAAAGTAATTTTTAAATAAGCCAACAATATTACTAATTGTATAAAAATGTTCTTAAATTATGTCTATTATAATTATAGTTATACTATATAACTATTTTTCTAACTAACTATATAACTGCATTTTGTGAAATATTAAGATTATTGCAATGTAACCGGCATCACGGTACATATTACGATGTCAGTTACATACTTTAGTATAAGGCCATCTATGAGACAAAATTGAAACTAAGATCACAATAGAGCTGTTCTAACTTGTTCATTATAATTTTTGACGAATCAGAGTTCGTAGTAGTTTTATGATTTTTAAATAGATGGCGTTGATATAAAGCCAAAATTTTGACACGTTCCAGTGAACTTAATAGTATTAGCACAATCCGCTAGATGGCATTAACCATTTTGAATTAGTTCAAAGAATTTCGAATAGATATCGTTATAAAATATTTGGAATCCAAAATATATATTTTGCAACGAGACAAAATTATATAAATGATGACATCATAACAGAGGTATTAAAATACTATAAATAAAGAGAAATATTTTTACCCGACATTAGATATATCTAACGTAGTATTTCTACTCGACGATAGATGGCGCTGCTAGACTGAACTTCCAATAAGAAATAAATAAATGTATGACCGCATAAAATTAGTACTTAAATGGGTCGAACAATTATTAATTTCGTATAAAAGTACTAAATTAATCAACCTATAACACCTTATTCTCTGTAAGGGTAGGCAGTCGTGAACTTCATTTTTGTAAGGGATTTCGTAATTTACCGGGCACATTACAACATTATGACCCAGGATATAAACCCGGCACTTCAAGATTAGCAGCTAACTGATACGACCATGAGAAAATCCCAGCTAAATCCCATCTGGGCATAATAATACACCTTAACAAATGAGACAGCACCAATGGGCTTAGTACCAGTTTTGACTTTGAATTAAATAAAAATAGCTAAGTACGCGAACAACTCAAAAATAGGAATCCAAAGAAAAACACTCGTATGAATCATCATTTTTATTTTTTAAAATAATTATAGCTAACCATTCCGGCAATAATAGTCACTATTCTCAATTGAATGACACAATAAGCATTTAACGTTGTTAAAACTTATAATTCATTACGTTACCGACTTCACAATAAAAATTAATGGGTTAATTATTTGTTCAATAAAATAAAATAAAAAAAAACTACTAAAAAAATATCGCTTAACATAACAACGCTAAACTATTTAATTATATAGCAGTTCTTATTTTGACTACAAGTCGAGTACAAAAAAAAATAACTTTTATAAAAAATATAATAATAATAATAATATTCAATAAAACACATCGTGTAAATCTACAAATAATTACTTAAAAACATGGCATCGTTTTATATTAATAATATTTTTTTTTAATAATGATTAAACTTAAAATTATAATGGGTACAACTCTATACATTAAAAAATATTCTTATTTTAAATAATAATGAAGAAAGTAAGTTTTCTGTCGTGAACACTCGATACCCAGTACTCGATAATAAGAATATCTCAACATGGTATTGTTTATCAGCTAAACATTGATTAGGTACAATAATCGCCACGTCACATTCCTAAGATTTATTTACAATTTTTTATATTTTTTACTCATTCTATTTAAATACAGCATGCCAAACACGAATTTTGACTTCTACCTAATCCATATTTTATTTATTCTACACGACTAAACAATTTGATTTTACATTATTACGCCGAAATATGTAGGTACATTTTTTACGTGTTATTTCTTACACGTTCCCAATTTTTACATTGTTTTCCTCCAAAGTATTTTTGCCGAAACATTGCAATTTGTTTTTTTTTTGGTAGTTCAATCACGACATAGTTTATTGAAAAAAAAATAGTAGGTAATAAGACTAGAAATACACCAATTGGAAAAAGTTTTTGTAAAAAGCAGAATATTTTTAACATTTTTATTTTAACAAACTCTGTAACAACGCAAATGCCCAATGTGACATTACAGAGGCTAGGCATACGATAAAATAGTTAATGTAATGCGCTGTCAGTGAAAAGTATATCTAATATTCTAAATAATGTTCATGATTATAATAATCAGTGGTGATTTCCCATAAAACGAATTTTTATTTTGTTTTTATATTGTCCTTTTTAAAAAAATAAATCCGAGAGTCTTTTGTCTTCGTTTTTAGTTTGTCAAATATATAATTTATAAAATGGGTACGACGCACTATGGTCGGAATTAAATATCTCCCGTAATACACCATTAATAATATTCCATTATCTATGACATTTAAGTACACGGTTTTTTTTTGTATTTATGTGTTTATTCGTTGTTTTACTACATGATAACACAAACTAACCAGTATTCTGCTTAATTTATATCATTGTCAGGGCTATTTATAATTAGAAATGTAATTTTTAATGTATAAATAGCTCCGTTGAATTACATTACATTAATTATAGCTACTAACTTACGATATTATAAGATTAATACGACTACAATGTGTGATTAATTGAAAACCTGGCTATCCTGTCTACACTTAATTATACGATAAATGTGTATATTTAGCTAAATGTCTCATGAAAACAAGCTTAAATACAAATCACGTAAACGACGAAGCGAGAAAAATATAAAAATCAAACGTTAACAATCAATGAGGATGTTTAATACACAAAAACAACAGCAATTCATATTTTACAAACTTAACAATCACAAAAAAATATTATGGACTACCCACCGTTGTAATTTTGTCCAAGTATTTGTTTTTATTTATTTTATTTTAAACGTTTTCATGAATACGTTCATAATATTTTTCGTGTAACTTCAAAAATAATAAATGTAATGTAATCGCTTGTTATTTGTCGCGACGCTCGAACATTATGTTACATTAAATCGCTTTTTTACATTTTATTTTATGTAAAAAATCGATCATTCACGATTGTTCATAACGATTTTTGCTAGTAACAGAATTACAATAACTTTAAACATTTGCCGATTAAACCTACAACTTGATTACGTCATACCCATTCGTAAAAAAAGCTGACAGCGCATTTAAAAGTTGAGATTCCGTGATATACACGTACTGAGATGATATATAACTTAAACCGGTATTACTGATACTACAATAAAAACTGAAAAATATTGAGATTTACAATACATAAATCACAATACACTTCAGCTCCGTATAGCGAATGAATGCATCGCCTTTACTGTTAATTAGGCTTTATATTACATGTACACAGCTTAACTACGGAATTTCTTGTCATAAAATGAACGTAGAAAAACAGATTCCATTTTTCATAAGTTTTTTGTGTTAACTTTAAAAAAAATCTCCGTTTTCAAACATAAAAAATATCCTCTGACAACTCGCAGACACGATTTGTTATAATCTATTCCATTTCGATGATCACAGAAAATACTTGGGCGTCGATATTTTTGCGCGGCCCATTCTATGATATATATACAGCCTATATCAGTTTTACCTTTTGTCTCTTATTCAAAACAATCCCTATAATAATAATTATTTTTTTCGTCTCGAAATTACGACATGAATATTTTTACCAAATATTTTTTTTTACATCAATATTTTTTACATTAAAAATACGCCGCGCAAAAGTATGAGCACGCGATGCGGCTTGAACACTTTCTTGGAAACGTAACTTTCGATCTAAAAATCTAATGTTAGGATTCACGATCCGTGCTTTCGTTTATTTTGTACATGTCGCCTCCGCCGCGAGTCCGGTTCCCCAACGCGATTGTTCTCATTATTTATAACTTTAAAAATACCAAACTTCCATAAATTTTTCCATCTACTAAGACCTAAATTTAAAACAATACCATTTATACAATATTCATAGGAACTTCTTTTGTTGTTATATTAATTTTATTTATATATTATTAATTTTATGAGGACATTTTTACATAAATAGCGATCCGTTCACTTTGATTTTTTTGTTCAATTGCGATTCTCATATTATTTTTTGGTTTATATTCAGTCAAAATTGTATTATATTTCGTGTCGAATAAGAATTTGTTCGCGTTTCCTCGAAAACATAATCATTATCAGGTAACCTTTCGCGTCAAGATGGTTCTCGCTTGTTCAATCCAAAACAATTCATAAAAATACGCCAAAAAGTTTTGTGTTAAAAAAATAAGTACTTATACAAGAAAACAATTCAATAATATCTTTCGACCACAACCAAACGTCACGATACGAAATTAAAATGATTTTTTGGGCTATTGCATTGTATTTTTTTTTTGTTGTCTATATAACTTGATACCGCGCCAGTAATAATACACTTTACATCATTAAACGTGTAAATTACTGCGCAAAGATACCAATATTAATACAAGAATGAAATAATTGCGTACATTAAAATCAGCTTAGCTTACACCTTACCTAGATACGATTATACGTAGATAACACAATTGATATGAACGAAACGAAATTAAAATCAATTTTATTTTGTTCACATTAATTGTCACTTATTTATAATACACGTTGATAATATTAAAAGGAATTAATATTCGGCAACACTTGACATTCTCTTATTATTTTTGAATTGCAAAAATAACCGCCGTTATTTGAAATGGCGGTTATTTTTGAATCTCGAACTATAAATCTATTGTGGCAACTGTATTTATTATGTTATTTTGTAGTTATAAAATGGTTTCGTGCGTGATGCACTATTATAACCATTTTAAATGATTGACTGGGCTATTGTTGTTTAAAAATATGTGTAAAATAGAAAATGAATATAAATATGTGGGCTGTGAACAACGGTCGTGTTCACGAATGTCTCGTGTTTGTTAATTATTTTGTCTGCTCAAGGTAATGTTTGTCGAAGCTTCGGATGTTTTTAATTCATTCGACTTCACTTCGAATCGTCGGTGGTTCGACTTCGTATAAATAGTGTTCAGTGAAAAATCGCTATTCTTTTTTATCATAATTATTAATTACATTTCCGTAATCAATTGTTTATTTACATAAAACGATAAGTAACAGCAGTCTTTTGAAAAAATAATCGATAATTTGTTTTATAATAACATACCTAAGTATCTATTCACTACAAATCATTGTGTAAATAATATTTTTTTTTAGTTAAATTAATCGTTCAATATTGTTTAAAATAAAGTGTTTCGTTTGTTTTAATTAATAAAACAAAATCTTCAACATTCGCATAGTGCCTACGTTATTTACAGGTTTACAATCTAATATGGCATTTGAAAATAAAATACGCCAAGACCAATAACAAATAAGTAAGTAATTTTGATAAAAAACAATAATTAAAATAAAATCTTTTATTTTTGTTGTATAGAAAAAATAATATGATTTAGTGCGTTTAAACATGACTAGCATAAGACGTGTTATTGCGTGAAAAGATGAATAAAAAATAAAATAAAAATTTAATTATAATATTAAAAGTATCCTATGGAAACGTAATGCAAGTAATAGGTATTATTGCAATGTCGCTAAATGCGATGATACGTGCGTAATGTTTGGCACATCGAAATACTAAAACTAAAATTCACTGCTCCATGGTAAAGCTAATAAATATAAATTAATGTCTAAATGAATTCGATAACCAAACGAATAATGCACTGATTATAATTATAATTATTTTGTTGTTTTTCTTTCTACATTCTAATTACTTGATCGGGCGAGTTTTTGTTCCATTTTGTTCATTAATTCGACTACTTTACGTTACTTTTTTATTGTTATTTTTTTTTTATATACACTAAAATTTGTTTCCACTAAACGGTATTTTTTTTAATTATTTACAACAGTTAGTTCTATCTAAATTAGATTTATTATTTCTTTTAATAATTGCATATTTTCGCCGGCAAAACGGAAAACAAAAATATTGTTTTTGTGTCTAAATGAAATACGAAAAAGAAATATATTGTTCATAAATAATCATTACTAATCAGAGGCGATTTCGTTCACTCCCGTAAAACGAAACGGTTTGTTAAAAAAAAAAATACAAAATGTTTATTTTATACTCTTTTTTGCTATTACTTTTTAATTGCTAAATTATTACTATATTGCGTCGAAATCGCATCGGATTAGTAATAGCTGAATTTTCATGGCTGAGGGTTTTGTTGGAGATGGACCGCTTGTTGGGCGGCCTGTTGAGCCGCCTGAGCCGCCTGGACCGCTTGCTGCATATGCTGCTGTTGGGCCGCCTGAGCTGCGTGTTGAGCGGCCTGCTGAGCGACCTGCTGGGCGGCTTGTTGAGCGGCCTGTTGAGCGGCCGCCTGTTGTGCTGCGACCGCATGCTGCGCCGCCTGTTGCGCCGCCTGCTGCGCCGCCTGCTGCACCGGGGACGGCAAATTGAAGCCCAACATTCTAGGATCATGCAACCGCAATGCTTGCTCCAACCTCTGCTCCTGTGCGATTCTGAAAGCTTCAACCAGCTCCGGGGATATTTGGCCGCTTGCGTCGTGCGGTGGCTGCGGGGGGAAGCCGCCGTTGTGTCTCAGCGGGCTCGGAGCCTCGTTGCCGTGAGCTGCAGCCGCTTGGGAGACCGCCAGTCTCAAAGCTTCCGCCTGACTTCGGAGTAAGGCTTCCGCTTGTTGGATCCTCAGTGCCGCTTCTGATGGTGCCGGGGGGGTTTCTGCTGGTGGCTGCGCCGGTGGCGGTTCTCTCGCTAGCTGCTGTCTCATCGCTGACACCAGGTTCGCAGCAGCGACCTGGACAGCGTTGGCTCCTTCTCCCGGCTGTGCCATCATGTTCGCTGCCGCCGCTGCGATGGCTGCGACTCTTTCGTCTCCATACGCTTGATGACCGTTGTTCGCTGATCGAAGGAGGTCTGTGAGTTTGTTGACGGCGGCCCCTGCTTCCGAGCCGGCGGAGGATGACAGGCGGCCGTTGGAGGAGGAGTCGGAGTGCGCTGGGGAGGGCGGCGCTAAGTTGAGGAGGCCTGATCCCCCGGCGGAGGCGGATACGGCAGCGATGAGGTCTCGCTCTCGTCTCTCGGCCGCCGCTCTGGAGAGAACGTACTGGGCAGCGAACTGGTGTTTTGGTTCCATCCTCATGTGCTCCATGTGGGAGAGGAGTCCTGGAATTAAATTAATTAAATTAAAAAATATATGTTATACTTATAGCTGTTACCAGCGACTTTGGCCGCGTAGTATTTAACAAAACACAAATCTAAAATAAAAGTAGGCCAAGTTACTCCTTGTTATATCAGCTATCTGCCAGTGAAAGTCCCGTCAAAATCGGTTCAGCTATTTCAGAGATAGCCGAAACGAACAGACAGACAAAAAAATACTGGAACCTTACTGGAACCTTAGTCGTAAAAACATAAAATAAACGCGATAAAATCCGAAAAAGATGTTTTATTATTATTTACTAACCAAAAATCTCAGAGATGCGAGCCGGGGCTTGAACCAGCACACCTTGTTTCCAAAGCGTGCGTTCTAGACTATCACTACCTTTGAAATGCAGGTGGATAATCAGAAATCGTAACGAGTTCCTCAAAAATCATTACAGAGCATCGCTTACCGCTCTCGTGTGTGAACACAGCCTGGCACACCGAGCAAGGCCACATCCTCAGGCCGCTGGTCAGCTGGGTCTCCGGATGGCAGGCCAGGTGCTTCCTCAACGACCCCTCGTTCACGTAATGCTTCCCGCACACCGGGCACGGATGATTCGCCGTCCGTCTCTTCGCTATATAAGGATCAACTGGTTTAGCTTGCGCTGGGTACGGTGACGTGGCTGGGGGGCCTACGAGTCACCAGGATAGAGGCAGGTTAGTGGGTTAAGGGGGGGAGGGAAAAAAATAATAATCCGGTTAGTTCTCATGTTAGTGTATCGGTGTAGAAGACAATGTTTTGTTATTTCAATCCTGTAAAGATGGCTCTAGTTTCTTGGTTAGTTGCGAGATAAAATTATTTGCCGATCTCAAGCCATTATCGATTTTCTCTTGCAATTTTTATTGCTCAACAAAACGTCGCCTCGCTTACAATTAAACGTTATCTAACCGAAAACTTAATGGAGGTATGTAACGATGAACCGAAATACAACAACAGAAACCAATTAGCAAACAAAATTGTTGATGGAAAACGAGGAAAACGACGCCATTAGATACATAAATAAACAAAACATATTATGATAATACAGTGGAAACGCCATCCGAAGAATACCAACATATTTCCGATGACAAGAAATGTTTGGAAAACACTGCCCTGTGAATGATGACGCTGGAATAACACAAGCTCCCCCGGACGACGTTCAAGTCTACTTAAATTAAGTTGCGCCTTAATATTTATGGATACGATACGTTTCTGTGTTACCGTTGATATTGAAACCAACACCCCTCATGGCTTCATGCCAGCTGGAAGCTTTTATAATGTTGAATATTGTGTTAAAACTTATCGCGGACTTTATTCGCGACGATGACCAACCATCTACAAACTTCCAGTGGCATTGCTTACATGCTAATAAATCTCACCTATGCAAGTTTATTACGTGACTGTTATATTAATTATGTTATATTCAATATTAATATGAGTGTGGCGAGATTGTAAATCATATCTGAATAGTTTTGAATATGTTTGCATAGGAAAGATAAGACTTAAGCTAGCTAAAGTTAAACCCAACGAAGTTTGAAAAAAGAATGCCAATTTCGTGTTGAAATTCAAGCTTTAAAAGTTTATTAGCATTCCTTTTTCGAAAAATTAAAAGAAGAACTCTTAAGTTCTTTTTTTAAATGGTCCAATCCTGTGAGTGAATCATGATTAGTTTAAAAACCAAACGTCACGAAACTTACTCGCAACGCCGGACGCGTTCGGGTCCTTATGCGTGTTCTTCATGTGTTCTACGAGAGCTTCGCCACCGAACACTACTTTATGGCATATTGGGCATGGGGTGGCGGAGGCGCCACCTATCATTAGTGCGGCGTGTTGCTGCAAAACACCAAGGTGCAGCTGAAGCTCCTGATCCACCGGGCGGTGGCGATGCGGGCATAGCAGTTGAAAGATTAGGATATTATAAACAACACATAGTAATAAAAAAACATAATAAACAGTGTACATTCGAATGGGAATTTTGAAAATAAAACGGCCGAAAGTATGTTCTGAATTTTGTCTATGTTGCAAATAAAATTTGAATTCGCCAATTTGTGTTCGATTGAATTTTGAAAATTATAATTTTAAAATGCTAAAATTATTTAGAAAATTAAATCATATAAACGTGTTACGTACAATATTAAAAATATAACGTCAAATACTACCATAACAATTCAAGTTTAGTTTAAATCGATCAATGCTATAAATACCTATATAAAATTATCCAATTAATTTATTGTATAAAACAATCTGATTAAAATAGTATCAGATATGAATTATTAATTTAAAAACTGGCAGAGCGTTAAAAATTTAAGTTGAGATTACTGGCCGTAGGCATAAGAATAAACAAAAAAAATTAGTAAATGTTACATTGGTAGCCTTGTGTTCTCAAATGGTCAATACTCGTGCGGATTTATCCATCATTTGGGCACAAACGCAAGGGAAACACTAGTAACACCTACTTATTTTGTTTTATCTTACGCCAAAGGATGGGTATTTGGAAGAGGTCGTTCAAAATACTACTAAGATACTAACCTTTGCTGTGTGCGTCCTCAGACTACTCTCAGTGGCAAAGCCCTTTCCGCATATATTGCAATGGAAGGGCCTATTTTTGGCCCTTTCGACTTGTGCGTCGTGGTTCCTAAGGTGTTGCTGTAGGTTGGATAGTTGGATGAAAGCTCGCCCGCAGTCAGGTAGGTGGCATTTGTAGGGTCTCTCGCCTGGGGAAGAGGAATTGATGTTACACACAGATTTTTAATAGGTATATGTATACAATTTTAATACTCAAATATCGGCCTAAAAAGACACATAAGTTTTAATATGTGTCTTTTTAGACCGATATTTGTGACAAAGTTGGACCGTAGACTGTTAGGACATTTCTTAATAAAGAACAAGTTGTATTTAAAATTGTTGTTTTTTTTTTTGTTGTGAGTTTCGCGAAAAGCTATGGTACTAATTTCAACTAGGTTAGAATATATATATAGATTAATTTGTATTTCATAATATTTTAATTGAGGTCGAGCCGCGGGAATAAGGAACCATGAAAAAAAACATGGAATTTATTTTTAATTTGTGGCTTGAAGAGTACTCCACTGATACAATATTATCTATGGGACACGTGTCCTAAAATGATTTATATTTATGTTATAATTACATTTAGTTAACTGTATTGTAGTACTGAGTATTAGTTAGTACACAATAAATGAAGGCAAACATCGCGGGTATCCTATACGATTAAGTACACTCTTTGAAGTTGGCCCATCTTAGTGCGGACCATTTTTAGAAAGTTTTAATGCTGTGCCGTAAAATCTAGACTTTCTAAGACGTATATTATAAGGAAATAGTACCGACCATGTGAGTAGGTATTAGTATAATTAAATTAGTAAGTTAAATAGTTTTTTAAATTCCTTGTTAAAAGGTAAAAGGTTTATTAAAATAAAATGTACATAGTGAAAGTTTTGCTCAGACAAGATTTTATGGGGCCTGCAAAACTTTATAGATAATTTATTTTCTTATTTTTTTGAATAATTACGCTTTGAAAAAACAAAATTTTGACGCATTTATTAAAGAATGATTCAAATATACCCAATTTTCAAAAACAAGACCACATACATTTGAAAATCGAACGCTAACGGTAACCACACACACCGGAACAACGGGAAACCGGTCCCCGACCGAAATAGCCCGCACGTGATTCGCCCAAAAATCACGACCACGACCTAACCCAACGAAAGAAACCGAACCGAGTTCCATTTTTAAAATAAGACTATAATAAAACGAACGCATACTTTTAGCCTGTACTGCAAGCAAATGCATAGGTCATTGAACGCACGCACACATCGATAGCTTGCACACATCGATGTGTGTCTTCGTGGTCCTGGCTGTGTCTGTGTTAGTGAATTTTGCATGTCTGAGAAGAATGCGTGCATATAATACGCGAGGTACAAAGATTATTGTGGAATTATTTCCTAGATGCAACTAGATATGAGTACGTATTTTATATACGCGTATCTGGTACGTATTCTATATGTGCGTATTGTGTCGTGTAGGGCTGTAGCGGTACGCTATTTATTGAGTATAGATTTTATAAGCGTTTGGTTTATTGGTTTTTGTCGTGATTGCAATATCGAGCTGATTTTTTAAAACGTTCTAAATTTGAATTATACATTTGTTTGTTTTAGTTATATCGTGATTCGTGAGTCGACAATTATGTCCTATAGTCATGGTTGACACTTTCTGGGGTAGGCAGGAATTGAAAAAAAAACATCTTTTTAACATAAACTGTAATTTAGTTTGAACCTGAACCTTGGATTATTATTAAAACACATTACAATCATATTGATTTCTTATATTTATGCAATTACTACACATTGAAATAAAACATTTTTTTCAGATTTTATCGCGTTTATTTTATGTTTTAAGTGCCCGACGTATCGGCTGTTTTACAGCAACCATGCTCACGGGAGGACCATTTAAATTATTATATATTTTCATCACAAACTTAACGTAGGCACGAGAGAATTCGGGTGACAGACCGGGTTGGTGTTGCCAACATACAAATATAAAAAATTGCCATAGAGAGTGTAACAACCAAGATAAATTTAATGTTTATTATTATACACCTTGTTTTCAAAGCGATTATTTATCCAACTCTGATATCACTGCATAAAGCGATGAGAGTATTATATGAGACAGGAAATTGTTATCGTTCTATGAAAAGCCATTAAAATAATCCTTTTAAATAATAATTAATGTGATGGTCACTATTAAGTTAATAATGACTTCACTATAGTAAAATTATAAATAAAATTAATTGAATCTTTCTTTCGATAATAAAATGGTATTTGATTTTGTACAGCGTGTATCAGAAATGAGAAACGAAATTCTATATACATCATAAATATTTTAAATAATGTGTATAGAAAATTATTATTTTAGGAATGAGATCAATGTCCACTTTAAATTATTTCATGCTATCGTTTTACAGCTGATTTATAAGTGCTTCGTGAAGTCAAATTTAAAAGATTTTTTTCATATATTTTTAACTAGCTGCGCCCTGCGGTGTTACCCGCGCAAAAAATCATGTCGATCCTTTGCGCTATGAAAAATTTAAACAAATCTATCCCACGGGAACCATACATTTTACCGGGATAAAGAGTAGCCTATGTGCTATTTCAGGCTATAATCTATCTCTATGCCAAATTTCATCCAGATCCGTTCAGCCGTTCTGGCGTGAAAGAGTAACAAACATCCAGCCATCCATCCAAACTTTCACATTTATAATATTAGTATAGATATTGATGTCTTTGTCTAACACACATAAGTAGGTACTTTAAAATGATTTCGTATTTCCGAAACAGCACGTAAAGTCATCAACAGTTTCAATTAAATTGCATTCCTTAAAAATAACCATAAACTTTTATAGATGATTGCCTTTGATTCAATGATTGACTATAAAATGATATAATTTTATTATTATTTATGGGTATGCCATAAGCACGGCAAATGATTTATACCGTTATCTTGTGGTGAAAGTATTTACTTAACTTTTTGTAGTTAATTTTGATGAGTCAAGCGTATTTTTGCGGCCCATTACGCGTCGCAAAGTGAGTCGCGTAATTTAATTTGATACAATCACTCGAACAAGCAAAAATATTAATTAGGTACATAAATATAGAACATAATATTTAGTGTATCCTGGCAGTACATACAATCGTTCCATTTTCGAAATTATAAAAAAATAACGTCAATTCTACCAAACCGAAGGCGGTCTGTTATGTTCGCGCGTTTATTTAAAAAATCTGTTCTAACCGCTCATTATTATATATTATTAGGATAGTTTATTGAATTGAAACCAATGTTTTTATTTTAATTCCAATTTTAGTGGATCGTTCAGATTTGTATTAGTTTTATATTTAATCTTTTTTTTTTAAACAGCGGTGTGATATCGTGATTAAATTGAAGCATTTATAAATTGTACAATAATTAATTTAATTTAATTAAACTGTTAAATTGGTTATTACATTTTTAAATTATTAGTAAGTAATTAAAATGAAATGTTATAAAGTTACTTTATAAAAAGCTCTACAATTTGATGGCTGAAGTTTATTAATAAAAAAACTTTTCAAGTGCTCTATGAAACCATTTTTGATAATAAACATATTCGCTCTCAGAAACATTATGAATACAATTTAAAATAAAAACCCTTATGAATCTCAACAATAACAGCAGATTAAAAAAATATATACCAGAGATTAATCTTCCGATCTTTGTCTTCCGGGTTCAGTACTCGCTATACAATTGTTGCGAAGCCATTTTTCAACATACAGGCTTACACAACCTACGCTCGCCCGTTTACTTATGACCCCTCGGTGTTCCAACATTCCCTTTACACGTTTAAAATTATGGGGTTCAAGTAACACTGGATAGTCGTATAGAAGTGGTGTACATAGCTATTTTTGTTATTTCTCTATGAATAAGTAGAAGGGAAAGGCGTTTGCCTTAGCACACTTCGGGCCGATGCGCGATCGGTTAAAAGGATGGTATCTAGTTTGATAGAACTTGCAGCTTAAAACTTATAAGAGATTTATTTAGAATATTTTAGGTTGCTTAGTTTTTTTTTCGGGGTAACGGCTTTGGGTACCAGCCCTTTAAAGTATGTTGGTTGAAGTACTATTATTTCTACCACTTTCTGAAATTCAATAATATAGTCAAAGACCCCATGCAACATTTTTCTGCGTATAAATAATGTATATTTATAATTCATTCTATATTAACCACCTGGCCAGATATACTATCTTGTCAAAATTCTTATAAAAAAACACATTCAGTTGTAACCATTATTCATTTTTTTTTAATTTTCTTTTCTCTACTCATGATACGTTAACGGTAATTAAAAACAATGCCAATTCGGTCCAGCCGTTTTCATGTGATTTATTATTAATTTATATGGAAGATTAATATTTATTTATAATATTATAACACTGGCAAAGAACCATTTGTCTGGCATTAACAAAAACTTTCAGTACTACTTACATGGTTTTTTTTTAAGATATCAATCAGAATACTCTATGTTATACTAGTTACTGTCTATTCATAAGATATTTTTAAGATACCTATCAGAATATTGTATGTTACAGAACTATTTACTGCCTCGTTAACGGTAACCAAATTCGTTCTAAGATTTACCTCTTCGTCCTATTCACTCCACAAAGCTGGTCCCAGCCTACGCAAGATTAACATACAAAGTACTTCGCAAGCACCTTTGACTCTCAATGCGTAGGCCTACATTCTTGCCTCGATTTTACTTTAAAACTGTCTTGGGTTCTGTTCCTGGTCGGTATATTTTGTAAATGATATTTATTTTATTGTTTTAATGGAGGTTAATAGAGTTATAGTTTTAATACTAAATGCATTTATTAAACGTACGGTCGAATACTCAAAGGCTACGAAATATTTTGAGACACGGTTGGACAATAATCTATGAAAAATGCTCTGTATAGAATGTGCTCTATGGTTTTCTCTCTCTTATCTTTGGCGTCTCCTTTACATCGTTTGTTTTGAAAAGTGCTCTGAGTATTTAATTAAATTATAATTATATAAACCTCAAGAAGTCTATAATTTCCACCCCAGGGCCCATGGTAAATTTACCAATGGTTTTCCTGCATTCTTCGTATGAGACGCAACCCTAAAAAAAACAGACAATTGGGTTGTTCAACAAACATTCTGAAATAATTACGTGAAGTTCGTTAAGTAAAACTTCGCAGACATTATATACGAAAAGGGTTTTAAAAAGGAACTTAACTTTTTTTTTTAAAGATTATGACCAAAATATGAACGATAAAAATCGCGACGTGCCGAGTCAGACGTGACTCCAAACTTAATTTAATTTAGTTAAAAACTCAGTTGACGGTTTAAAAAGGTTGAAAGATTAAAAATGTCGCGGGATTTCAAAAGTTGTGGCATTCTTTACCTAAAAAAGCTTGAACGAAGTTGATACCTATTTAAAAAAAAGATAAGTCCTCGCTTGCATTTATTTTGTTTTATGATACTTACGTTTGCCTTGTTTATCTGCACATATAAATAAAATTGGAGTGTCTGTTTGTAATATTAAAATAACCGCTTTTTACTAAGTGCATTTGGATGTATACACGTTACCTATACCGAAACAATTTTTTTTTGTAATTTTTGTCTGTCTGCCTGTCTGTCCGTCTGTCTGTCTGTCCGTCTGTCTGTCTGTCCGTCCGTCTGTCTGTCTGTCTGTTTGTTCCGGCTAATCTCTGAAATGGCTGGACCGATTTTGACGGGACCTTCACTGGCAGATAGCTGATGTAACAAGGAGTAACTTAGGCTACTTTTATTTTAGAAAAAAAATAGCATCTCACGAAAAAAAATTAAAACCAATGTTGCAGCGCAGCGCCTGATTAAGTATGATAGCAACAACCTGCAATGCGTCCCGCGGGCTCAGAATGGGCGAGCAGGCTGCTGTCAACGGTTGTCTTTGTTAAATACAACGCGGACGAAGTCGCGGGCAACAGCTAGTTACAAATAAAAAAAAGGTATTTCTTTCTCTCTTGATGATGAGAGGACGAATTTATTTTTATACGACCTGTTTAGCGCAGTTGGTAGTGACGCTGCTTTCTGCGCTAAGGGCCCCGGGTTCGTAACCTGGTAGGGACGATCTTTGTGAGATGACCATAAACCCCTCGCATTGAGGGGAGGCCCGTGCCCAGCAGTGCAACATTAAAAAGGGCTGGTATTATTATTATATACTAGCTGCACCCTGCGGTGTTACCCGCGCAAAAATCATGTCGATCCTGTGCTCTATGAAAAATTGAAACAAATCTATCCCACGGGAACCATACATTTTCCGAGATAAAAAGTAGCCTATGTGCTATTCCAGACTATAATCTATCTCTGTGCCAAATTTCATCCAGATCCGTTCAGCCGTTCTGGCGTGATTGAGTAACAAACATCCATCCATCCATCCCTCTATCCATCCATCCAAACTTTCACATTTATATTAGTAGCAGAAGAAATAAGACTAAACCATGCGCAAGCGAACGCATCTAGTTCCGAGAAATTAAAATTAAAACGAAACATATCTAGCATCCGTCGATTTTAAAACACGCCTCGCGGACGGCGCGTGCGCAATGCGAATTTATTTTTGAAATTGGCACGCAGACTTCGCGCCATTTTAACATTTGCATAACTGCGTACCGATCTTGTAGTTTTTGCAGTTTGGGTTTTTAAAGTCTCTATGGACGGGACAAGCTTAACTGTAGAGCCGATTCGTCGGGTGCCTTCCAATTGGCATGGCAATGACTGCACTATCCTGGTTCTTGACATGCCAAATTGGACCCTACAAATCAGGCCCACCAGTTGGGTGCCGAGCTGTGCTGCGTTTATGGGATATTTTTATGTATTTTTTTCATAACAGGAGTAAGGATGTGTAATACTGGTAATCATTGATTATTATTTTATCGATTAAGAATATAATAAATATACAAAGTAATAGAATTTGTAGGATATAAACAAAGCTTTAAGTTTGATAATTGTTATTGAGTGTATAAATAGTAACACGCCATAATACGGTGTGATTCAGAAAGTATTTACTAACCCTTAATAATATGTGCTTTTTAACGCATTTCTAATAATTGTATGAAGTCAGAATGTTTATCACAAAACATCACAATAATAGATTTCATATATTCACGCAAATACTACGCATTGAAATAAAACTAATTTTGCGGATATTATCGCGTTTATTTTATGTTGAACATAAAATAAACGCTATAAAATCCGCAAAATAAATTTTATTTCAATCACGATAAGTGTCCAATTGATGAAAACAAAATGGTTTTTTTTTCTAACAAAAATACAAAATTATGACAAAAGCGCTACAGAAAAGCATGTTCAAAGGTAAGTAGGTATAACCGTCCTGCATCACGCTGTAATTATCAAATGTTATACAACATTAATCATAGATATTCGAAATTTAAATTATTGGACCTCGAATTTGCGTGCACACATGGCGATGCATGCGCCCCTCCGGGTCGACCCCGGCGCGGGGGTGGGGTCGCGCGGCGGTGGGGCGGGTCGGGGGCACGCACTCCCACCGCACTATCGCCCCTATCGCCCCCAACTATTCGGGGTGGGCAGTGGGCATGAAAAAAAAAATAATAGTATTCCACCTGCGTCGGACGGGCGGAATTTGTATTGACGTTCCGTTAAATATGGATATTGCGCCGCCATTTTGTTACGCGTTAATAATTTTGAAAATGTATTTTACATTCTAACTATACAGATAGGTACTTTAGTTGAATGGACGGACCATACTTTTATATCGTTGTGAACGAGACCTTATTAAGCATGTTAATAAGAATATAAATATATTATACTCTCTAGAAATGTGAGTGTAGAGAACATCAACTGTACGGTCCCAAACTAAGCACCGCTTTTATTGTGGGTACCGTACCAAGGACTTGGGGTGAACCCTGTATATATTACTTATATAGATAGTATCCATGACTTGTGTACAAACATTTGTGCTCAACACACATGTTTGTACACAAGTAACACGCACAACAAAAAAAGTCTTAAGTTAAGAAAGTCTAGTTTATGTTAGCTTGGTAATGACACAAAAACGATTATATGGATGTGATGCATGATAAAGATAGTATATTGATATTCGCATAAGAGAAATGTACCTACACAAATATAAAAGTAACATAACATGCAGAAGTCGTGTTCCGCTAAATCCAGCCCCAATATTCATTATTATAAAAAAAAAATAGAACCGAATTGAGAACCTCCTCCTTTTTTTGAAGTCGGTTAATAAAGGGATAGCAGTGATAACCAAGATGGTAGCACGCTTGCCTCAGTAACGAGGATCGCAGGTTCAAACCCTGGCTCACAACTCTGGGATTTCTGGATTTTACGTGCGAATCTCATTTTCAACCACGATTATCACTTGCTAAACGGTGAAGGAAAACATCGCGAGGAAACCTGCACGGCTAAGAGAACTCCTCGAATGAAGTGTGAAGTCCGCCAACCCGCACTGGGCCAGCGTGGTGGACTATGGCCTAATCGCCCTCGCATTTAGGGGAGGCCCGTGCCCAGCAGTGGGACATACAAATGGGCTGGTATTATTATTATATTATATATTCATTATTGATCGATCGTTCCAACTTTATTAAAACAAATCAAAGCGGTACCATGAAATATCAAAGATCAGCTTCTAAATATGCAAAAGTAAAGCGAAATTCGTTACAAAGACTTGTAACTTTTTAATTGTAACCGATTCACAAAAAAACAGTCTGTTAAAAGAATTTGTTGAGTTTGTAAAAGTAATAAAAAGCAACGCCTCCCGGGACGGAGTGTTCTCACGAAGCGAAGTTTTATCCGGGGAGGATTTTCTTTATTTCATTTTTGTTAGTCGCATTTTTTTTTTAATTTTCACCGCGGCGCTATCTCGCGAATGCTTCAGTGGTCAAATAAAAACTTAAGGAGTTTTCAACGGCTAGCAAGAAAGGTGGAGACTTCCTTTGTTAAAAAAAATATTATCTTTGAGTGTTTGTTTTTTTTTACAATGACGTCATTTTTATTAGTTTATGGGACTCTGTATCGTTAATTCTCAAAACTAAATTAATTGTGAATCGATAATACAGAGTTGCAATGTTAATTTTTTACGCTAAAAAATGTATTTTTACACAAAATCATAAACGTCATTGAAATAAAACTATTTTTTCGGATTGTATCGCGTTTATTTTATGTGTGTAAGCTACCGAAACATCGGTAACGTGGAAACATAAAATAGACCCGAAAAAATCCGACGAAACAGTTTTATTTCAATGTGTAGTATTCGCGTAAATATAAAAAAATCAATATAACAAAAGTCACTTCATTATTTTCATATATCGCGTGACACAAAAAGAAAACGCACGACTCTCTAGCTATTTCAGAACATATTGCTTCCTGCAGTCTAGTTCTCAGAATTAAACAGTTACTCGATTCAACGGTTATAAATAACATCTAACGGGCGTTTGTCTGTTCATAGAAGAATGGCCTTAATGAGATTTAATTCTAAAAATAAATAAGCTGTATAATTTTATTTATTGTTAAAATAATTGAATAAATTGCAATTTTTCCTTGTGTACCATCGAAGGTACAATCAAAGTACCTGAATAAACGCTTGTTATTTTTACGACGGGAATTAGGTAATCAATTAATTTGTTATTTATAACACTTAATTGTGTTCTAGAATATGTATGTTAAGTTTTTCCATAAGCTACAGATCTACACAATATTCATAATTATATTCTATATTTAAATAATTTGCTTTATGTTTTTTTTTGTATTACAAGCGAAATAAAAAAAATATTACTACTCCATGCCTCGCGAAATCCAAAGCAGTGAAGTTAAGAAAGATAGCAGGCAACTCCTGAAAAGGGTACACGTTTCAACAGGGATGGGTGGAAAGATTCGAGCAAGGAACGGGTTAAGGCGAGGAAATAAGAAGAAAAAGCGAGCAAACGTTTTGCAACGAGAAAAATGCAATGAGAAGAAAAAAATACTTATAGTTGGCAAGTTTTCCCGTAGTTGGCGGAGCGAGCTAGGGTTGCTAACGACTTGAGCGTATTTGTTTATCTCGATGTTAACGTGGACTTATAACATTTAAGTTTCTTGTAATATGTTTTAAAATGCAGCATTTTAATTATTTAATTAAATTGCCACAAACATATTTAAAGGTTTTTGGTATTTTTTCCTGTTTACCAATTTCAAGACATATATTGACAACGGCCAAAGTGTGAACATTTTGTGATATAATAACAAAACAAAATTAAATAAATATTAATTTTGTCGTCGATATTATTTGTAAATCTCGTTTGAAAGTTCAACCCTGCCACTAACGAAGATCGTGTGAATAGTAAGAGGTTGGCGGAGACATCAGTCCCGGGCGGCAATTATTTTTATTCGCCCCCCCCCCCCCCCCCCCCCCCCCAGCCCCGTGCCTCCTCCCCCGCACAGACATCGAACATTTCCCAAAAAAAGGACGCTTTGACCCCAACTTTGGGACACTTAAAAATTCATCTGCAGTTGCAGTGTTGGACGGGACAAAGTTTAACCATTTTGTGTTGAGACGAATTTTAGTTTTTATTTGAAATTATGAGTCAGCATTCAGTGTATTATTATTGGAATCCCCAATTTGGCGTGTTACAATTCATAACGAGCTAGCTTCTGCCCGTGGCTGCGCCCGCTGTTTTGTATAGTTTTAAATACTGTCGATTTGCCATACAATGTGTCTATATACGTAGACTATGAAGTAGTTATTTTACGAATAATCTCGCACTTGACAGTTCTAAAAACAATAATACTTCGACAGTTAAAATATCAAAGAACTCGACACAATAATAATTTATAAGTCT
This sequence comes from Pheosia tremula, assembly GCA_905333125.1. Classification (NCBI taxonomy): domain Eukaryota; kingdom Metazoa; phylum Arthropoda; class Insecta; order Lepidoptera; family Notodontidae; genus Pheosia; species Pheosia tremula. Next base: position 1,746,526 of record HG995420.1, read on the forward strand.
TCCGTTTCAAATTAACCCTTGATCCATTTTTTGTGCCATATTGTTCGTACGTCAAAGGTAACCCTTTGATTACCTGTTGTTTTTATGAAAACGGACCGAAGGGTCCGGTGTGTCAATCGGTGTATATTTTTTTAAAATTATTATTTGTAGTTTTTAATTACTATTTCAACGTTCGCAAACTAGTTTTATTAATGTTATGTCATTTATTATTACTTTTTAATCTTTCGATGGTCTTTTATTTTTTATTTTTTAATATGCATCTGTATAATTTTGTCTGTTGATAGCAAAAGAGTAATTCTTTAGCACATAGGTAAATAAAATACAATTTTATATTTTATCGCATATGATATTAATATATAATTACCGTTAGTAAACAATGCTGGTAATAAACATAATGTAGATAAAACAATATATTTTATGACTTTTAATTAATTTACATAACATGTCAGTTTAATTGTGTTGGATTATAAAAAGCTTGCTAGTAACTGTCCCGGCGAACTTCGTACCGCCTCAGAATCAAATTTATGAGAAAATTAAATTTCTTATTGATTTTTTATATATACGCGAAAACGACACATTGAATTAAAAGTACTTTTATGGATTTTATCGCGATTATTTTATGTTTTTTACGTTCCCGACGTTTCGGCTGCTTTACAGCAACCATGGTCGCGGACGGTCATGTCCTATTCGTATCAATCCAATGAATTATCTTAATTATTATTTTTGTTAGTCAAATTCTCTCATGTTTTAGTTATTATTCTACTATACAAGGCGGAGACAAATAAAAAAAAAAGAAAAAACGGCCCACCCGTTCTTAATTTATAAATAGTGTTACTAACACCACATTGATAGGTAAATATTTTATACGAATTACGAACGGTAATATATTAGTAGGTATAATAAAAAAAAACATCGCACTGCTTTGCCCAAAATATTAATAATACGTACTGAAATCAGTTCAAAAAATATTCGTTTTAAAAAGCCAAGGGATAGTCATGGGATACACGACAAACTTATAAACAATAATATCAAAGGGTTGCGACCTTCCCATTGTTATTCGCATACAAATTCCAATGGACAATGACCTCGGACAAAAAATTGGCCTGCAGCTGCCCAGGCCATAATGGCCAATATGGCCAAAATAATAGTCGCGGCACTATTATTATGCTAATATAACGCAAGACCATTATTATGTTCACAGGTAAGGAAAGAATATCTTCCGGGACGTTGGTACCCTATTGTCCGATAGCGCCGCAGTTGCGGGGTTGTTTTTTTTTTTATTTATATTTTTGACCGCCGCGGCCGCGACTAATTTTGATAAATTTATAAGCATATGGCAGTGGAAGGGTTAAATTTTGTTTGGTGGTATTATTATTATGTCGACTATTTAACGTTGTTGTGTTTGTTCAAAATAGTTATTTCTTAAATTTATGATTTTCACGGTCCCTGCGCTTCGGCTGCTTTACAGCAACCATGGTCACGGGAGGACTGAGGTGTTAGACGTCCTAGTGTCATAGAAATGGGGTACTCTCATATTTAGTTGTTGCTTGCGTTCCGATCTACGCAGAAAGTGCTCACAGAGATTAGGATGTTCCTTGGTCGGAATCGGCGATCTTTTGCGAGTTTCTAATGGCCGGTGCAATATAAATTATCCGGTTAACTTACGAATATTATCGCACTCGTAACGCCAGTTTTCTTCAAATCAAATCGAAATAATAACCTTAATATAAACGCGACTTAATCGTTCTTTTTTTAAAACCCATTAATTTTAAACACAGCCATGAATCAAAGCGAATCAAAATCTCTCGCCCAATTAAAATGCACCACGTCATCTTAACACGTTCGATTGTTCCAAAATTGAATTCTAATCACCGGCCGCGTGCACAATGGGCCGCCACGCCCCCGGCTCGCCAAAAAATGGGGAAAATGGAGAAAATTTCCTTTCTTCCTTATAAAATCGCTTCGATTCTTGAAAGGAGCGAGCAATTAAGTCGAGTATCTTTTGAGTTTAAATTAACTGAAAAAAAAATTGGGGTTCGAATTTTGAATGAGTCTTTATTTTTAATACGATCTATTGGATAAGTCGATTGATTGCGATGTATGTCATATTGTTATAATTATTTACGTAGAGTTTTACCATTATAGACTTACTTAATATTGTATACAGATTTACACCTATAATTTATAGACGTTTTATAACTTCATCAAACGTCATATAGTGCTGCGCTGAGCAGAACTCGTGTGCGCAGAACTATATGACATTTGATAGTTATAAAACGTCTAAACATTCTGGAGTACCATTATAGATCCTTTTTTCGCAATTTCCAGGCGGAGACAGTCACGATTAAAGTATAGATTTTGACTCAGATTGCATAGATCATAGATAAAATTTTGACAAGGCCTGCGTCAATTTCAATTTATACCAATTTAATCGTATCGCACTTAAACGAACGAGCCCAATCGATAAACAAATTAACTACAATTATTCACAATCTGGGCGAAAAACCGTACAAAATAGGTCCCAAAAGATAAATCAATAAAATTTACAAACAAGCTAACCCCACAGCCGCAAAGGTCGCGAATGCGCGCACGCAACATAATGCTAGCGCGTTCGTTATACATCAACATATTTTTGCTAAATAAAACCAGTTTCGGTCCGCGCGGTATTGCACAGTGGGCACCGTTACTTCGCATCTGGGTGATGCAACCTTTGATGCCTATAATAACATAATAGTGCACTTATATCTTGGCTCAGAAGGTGCATTTTCATTTTAAGTGTTGAAAAGTTGTAAAAGAAATTGTCTATGATCGTTATATTGGAGATATATCCGCAGTAGACACAACAGTTATCCTGTCATAATTATGACAGGGAGGTTACATTGTTATGAGATTGTCTATATAGTTAGAATGGTGATAGTACATTTTTAATAGCCAGTTTCATTCGTTACTACCATGGAATGACTATTTTACACAGTTATATTAAACAAAAGACTTAACAAAAATTTGCATGTCGCTACAATTAATTGCTGAACGCATTACCCATTGTCTTTTTCGAGTGGCAGTAATTAAATAAAAAAAGTATAACAAAAGCAACACGCTATCCCATTATGTTGCCAATTAAAGAAACAGATTGAAAGAATGGAGGAAACGCCTAAGTAGCAAGTTGGGAGAAAAAAACAAAAGCCCGCCGCCGCCATAGGGATTTGAAAATGGAACAAGAGAGAGTTCGCGCGATCGCGTCAGTTCGTTCCGTTTTTGAATTTTTATGATTCTTTTCTCTAATTCTGTCAAGACTTTGTTTTCGTTTGTTTGTGATGCTTTTGTTTTAGCGGTAACATTTTTTTTTGTATTCTTTTTGGATTTGTATTTTTTTTGCAAGCAATATCAATGATAAATAAAATTATTATAGCATTAGTATGCAAACACATGCATTCCAGTGTATATATATACCTACCCACCGGTATTAAGTATAATTGAATGCGGGCGAGCTTACAAATTTCCAAAAATTCATATAGCAACCCTATATTTTGACATTCAACCCTTCATTTTTTTATCTCTTTACAACCGATATCGAAATCGAGAACCGTAGAATCGATATTATAAATCGATTTAACGTACAACAGCTGTTGTATCGGATATGGTCATAATGTGTACCTGCATGGTTTAAATGTGTACCGGAAAATGGTCATCAGTTGTGATTTTTTAAAGGATTTTTGGTAACATGTGGGTAACAGGTGAGAGGCGTAAGATTGCTCTCCGAAATATAGGGTCAATGCCCTCTCGATGTAATTGATTTAAAACCTTTTAAGTTAGAGTTAAAAAAACATTATATTGATGAGCAGGTATTTTTCTAAATAAATAATCCGGCATCGAGTTTTTTTTTTTAAATTTTTACCATATTCATTTTTTTTTTACTTTTTATAATATTCATTATTTTAATTTATAAAATTAATAAATTTTAAAAAACATTTTTAGCGTTACTATTAATTTTATCAATTAAAACATTTTAATAATATCGGTAAGCACAAGTTTATTTTACAAATTAATCAATTTCTTATAAGACCCATTCTATTGGAGTGTCTGAGATTTATTTGATAGTCAAAAAAAATAATTAATTTGAAATAAAACTATTTTTTTCGAATTCTATCGCGTTAACTTTATGTTTTACCGTTCCCGACGTTTCGACGGAAAATATAGTTTTAATTCAACATGTAGTATTCGCGTAAATATAAAAAATCAATATTAAATTATCAAAGTTTAAAAGGCAAGGATATTTAGTACAGATAAAGACAGAAGGTAGATAGTAATATAAAACGATATAATTATAGAAAGTAGCCAGCCATCTACGGCTTAGCGTGTGCATTCAACAAACACTTTTGTCTCAAACAAAATGAATATTTCAAGACTTGTTTTTCTGTAACTATATTGTCACCGTCTCGTCTATTCAATATGCCGTGTTAATTGTCATGTTAAAGTCCGCCATCTTTGTTTTGTAAATTGCGGCCTCGATTCGCCGTACTTGCGAGTGGTCTTTAGAAAAAAAACATGGCTTTTGTCTTTACGATATCAGTAGATGCATTTCTTACTCAGTAGTGAATTAATATCGCCAGACGAACACACCAACTATACCCATACTAAGCAACGCTTGTATTATGGGTACCGTATTGAACTCAGTATATAATACTTATATAGATAATAAACATCCATGACTCGGGCACAAACATTCGTGCTAATCATACAAAGTCCCCACCAGGATTCGAACCCGGGACCCGCAGCACAGAAAGCAGGGTCTCTACCCATTGAGCTAATCAGTAGCTGGAATACTTAAGAAATATTTGATTTCATATCAGATCACAGATGTTATAATAAACGGTATGAATTAAGGGTTCAGTGCATTACACCTCTGCCTACCCTTTGCAAGAATCACAGCGTGATGGTATATTTTGCTCTGCAACATATGTAAGTTAAAAAAATACTACGAGTATAATAATATATATACTTGTAGTATTTTTTTTCTGACTACATCTTGATACGTATAAGTTGTTACATTTCAATGTAAAGTCGACCAAGAAACTCATCATCTTAAGGTTGAATATCATTTGCACATCGCAAAATTGCAAGGCATATTTCTGTCATTTGTTATTAATTTGAATTTAGAACGAAATCAAATATGAACCTGAATAAATTTTTTATTAACTAGGACTTTTTGTCTAAATTGATAAACCACTTTTATGGCTGACCGTACCTAAGTTTGTTTTAAAACAAAACGTAAGATAATTTCTCGACAAAAATGCCCTGAACAGGCATATGGTGGAACAATAGTTATCCCAGTGGGCTTAGGGTCGCGACGCAGAATAAAAAACAAAAAAGGTTATAATTAATATCTGCAATTAATTGTGTTCTTTGTTCGTAATTTGAACTCGTCCGTTTTATTTTTGACGCGTTCTTTTTTCTTTTCTCAGCTAACTTTGATTAGATTGTTTCTTTCATTGTTCTTTTACGGTTCGTTACGGTTTTTATTTTGATAGAATTAATTTAAACTAATTGTTTTATGTTGTCCTTGTTGTTCGGTATAAATAGTTGCTTTCTTTTTTATTTGGCATCCAACTTGTATAAAAGCTGAATAATGTTATTTTAATTACATTGTTGAATAATTATATTTTTATTGATTTCAGTTGCATTTTATCATTATTATTTATGTGTATTCAATACTTGTACTTTGGTATTTGGTAATATTCAGATTATGCTTGCACGGTGGCAGGACTGTGTAGTTTTACATATACACAGATGTATTGTTTTTTTTTTTTTTTTATTACATTATAGGCAAGTATTTGATCTCGATCTCACCTGATGGTAAGTGACGATGAGATCTACGATGGAGCATACTTGCCTAGGCAGGAAGGCGGCAGTAGATCGAGACGCAACATTCACTAGGCACATGCAGCGCAGCTGATCTGACCCGCCATCCATGAATGGCAACACCGAACATCATGCCGGAACACGGCTAGGCCGCTTGGCGACATGGCTTTGTTCAGTGGGTGGTGACTAGCCACGGCCGAAGCCTACCACCAGTAAAAATTTATGAATTGTATATTTCATTTATGAATAACTACCGAGCACAGTGGTCCAAATTGGGGAAATCTTCAGACAAAAAATTCCAACACAATTAAAACAGGGCGGGGGCGCAGTAAGTCCGATTTAATAACCAATCGCGCCCCGACACCTAGCGGACAAAAAAAGGAGGAATTGTAAGAAGAAATTTCGCTCCCCAATATAATTTCCTAATCACTGGGCCGAACGTCCGGTTCCGGCAAAAAACTCAGATACGACCTTCGGTGAGCGGCGTCTTGTCAGAATTCGTGTAATATGGATAAGATCGAGCGAACAATTTTATTAAACGACAATTGATGGATGTTTTATAAATTTATAGGTATCTTTGTATTTTTTTTATAATATAATGTCTATTTTTAAGTTGATAATAAAGTAAAAAGAAAATGTTAACTGAATATTCTTTCCAAGTATAATATATTTACACAATGTACCGTTGCAGTTTGTAATCGAAAGAAACATATAATTTTAATTTAAAAACGTTTTTAATGTTCTATTCAGTTTACTGGGACAGCTATTGCAATATAAAAATCATGAATGTCTAAAGCTACTTAAGCAAACAAAAACGTTACTCTTGATACAAAATTACTATTCAAACGTACACAGAACATATCTATATATTTAATATGGACGACGATTGCCCAGTGGGGCAGTATACCTCATAATTATTGTTGGAACAAAAAAAAAACAAATATAAAATGTCATATCCATATTATTCACTAGAATCTTCGTCAATATTTACTCGGGGCAAAAGAAGGCGGCAAAAAATAAATTAGGCAAAAGCTCATTTTGCCCCAAAAATCGTCGCGGCGACATCTGCGGCGCTGGGGTCGGCACGGAGGGTGGAGACGTGATTTCTTTCCCATTACTATTTGAACACCTAAGTGGTTCGTAATATTGGGCGGGTGGCGTAGGCACTGCACACTGGTGCAGTAGTGTTGAACATCCAAAAAAAAAGTGTGTGCGTACAGTTCGGTAAATAAATGTTATTTTTTTTTAAAAGGTACTGTCCTGTGATGTCGTGTTTGGTATGCGAAAAAAATATGTATAACTAGCTGTTGCCCGCGACTTCGTCCGCGTGGTATTTAACAAAGACTCAGCCGTTGGCAACAGCCTGCTCGCGTTCTGATCCCGCGGTACGCATTGCAGATTGTTGCTATCAAACTTTAATCAGGCGCAGCGCTGCAACATTGGTTTTAATTTATTTTCAAGAGATCCAATTTTTTTTTTCTAAAATAAAAGTAGCCTATGTTACTCCTTGTTACATCAGCTATCTGCCAGTGAAATTCCCGTCAAAATCGGTCCAGCCATTTCAGAGATTACCCGGAACAAACAGACAGACAGACAGACAGACAGACAGACGGACAGACAGACGGACAGACAGACAGACAAAAATTGTAAAAAATGTTGTTTCGGTATAGGTAACGTGTATACATCCAAATGCACTTAGTAAAAAGCGGTTATTTTAATATTACAAACAGACACTCCAATTTTATTTATATGTATAGATGAAGTAAAGAAGTGTTTGATTTATTTATAGGAATGAATATTTTTACGTAACAAATAACGGACGATGCTATTGTCATATATTCATGTATATTTACTACAATAAAATGAGTGGAAACATTTGAAAGATTAAGTATAAGTAAAAAATATAGGCAGTGTTATAGTAGTTTTGTTAATAAATAGGCTATGAAAATGTTCCTATAAGGGCATTTCACTGCACAAACCACATCATAAAATTGTTATCGTACAAAAATCTTGTACCCCAGTGGGACTACGTCAAATTAATTGAAAGATAACTGGGCGGTTTCTTTTATTTCCAAAAAAAGCAAGGGTTAACCTTTCGTTTACATTAAATTATCAACTTTATGAACTTCGACCTTTTTAAATATTATTTTTGGCAAGTTTCCGACCACGGACGGGATTGTGAATGACCATTATGATCTATTGAAAGTCTCAATGTTGATGTAACTGTTGGTTTAAATTTCAAAAACACAAATAATATACAACATCCGAAAACGGAATAAGACAGTTTATATGTTTCTTTTGGCTTCTGGCGCTTAAACATTTAAACTAATTGATCTTTGGGCCAGTCAAACACTAATGGTCCCGCGTGCAAAGTCACGGGTCCAGGTAACTAAACATAAAATACTGTATATGTAAGAGAAAGACAACATCAATAGTCGCAGTAGGCGGCGAGGCGCGCTAATTTAGACGCAAACATTGGTGAAATCAAATAAAAACCGATCGCGCGAAACAACCTTTTTTCCATCTCGGATTCAGTAAAATAGGCTCGTGCTTACACTCAATAAAACGTTTTGATACTTGAATATAAAAATAAAAACAATTTTTGAATATCAAAAAGTTTTGATATTCAAATAGGCTAATAAGCTTAATTGTTTCGACGATTGAGGTTTGGATAATGTTTGTTATATATACCTTCAAATATATAGACGTTGTATAACTTTATTGAACGTCACATAGTACTGCGCACAAGAGTTTTATCTCCCAAATTTGATAAATAAAATAAACATTCCACCTGACGTTGGCGAAATACCTACCCAAAGGTGGGTGAGGCCATTTAAAAAAAAGAGTTTTACTTTTAATGTCTATTAATTCGGGGGATAGTCTACAGAATCTGGATACTTATTTGACTGCTGATACGAATCATACTGATACGAATGTAACTGGGTTACTTTGTCAAGCTTTTGTTGTCTGCACAATTTGATCGTATAAACTATATACTTTACAGTTGTAAACTATATTTTGGCATAATTGACACCAATTTGGTAATGCATATTAATGTGAGTTAACACTTATGAATTGGCCCATAAAGTCAATTTCAAGTGTTGGACTTGGTACTGAGGAGAGTCAGTCACAATCAATAGTGCCTGCCTTATGTTAAAGAAAATTTCATTAAAATGTATTAGTAGTCTGTGATTTTAACATTTATTAGTGATTGATGCACAATTATAAAAAAACAAGAAATCGACATATCTCTTTTACCATTAAATAAATTATTTTAAAAGTATTGAAACGACATCATCCTAGTACGTTATGCCCTCTTTCCCTCTTTTCTGAGGGGTGGCATAAAGAAGCGGTAGAAAATGAAAAAAGGCGACAGAAAAAAAAAAGATAACTGAATCCCTTCCAGTTGAACCAATCGTGGAAATTACGTCTATTTCTATTGGTCCACGAGTTTTTGTTTTGCTCTCAATAAATATTGTTCTTAGTCTGTTAAAATTATTCGATCATTCGATTGCAATGAATTATTACTTTTTGATAATTATTTAAACAACTCTGTGACGTTTCCAAGCTTTTTCAAGTGTATTACAAATATAATATGATGTCTTATTATTATCATGTATACATATAAAATGTTTTTTTAAGAACTTCTAACGCGTACTTAAGCTGCTTATATGAAATTAAAAGGTGTTTTTTTTATTACGATTTCATTAAATGAAAATTACGGTCAAAAAAATTGTTTGCATTTTTATCTTCCATCTACATACCTCTTTACAGAAAGTAAGTATAGATGTAGAGGTATATAAATAGGTACTTATAGTACTTTAAAGTACTTACTACATAATATAAATCACCCCACCATATCTTGTCCCAACGGGAGAAGGATTTCTTTCACGCGGACAAATTTTTCCATTAAAAATTTTTCGTAAACGATAAGATGGATTACGTGCTCGAATAACGCATATTCCCCGAGGTCCCAGGTTCATTATCCCCTTCACTTTTGGTTTTTGGGTATACCAATGAGGAAGATTGTTATGAAATTAATGGGGAAATGAAAAATGGCGGTGAATTTAAAATAAGAATACAATTTACTTCTGGGTTCATTCATTTGGATTTATCTTTGCAGTCCTCATATGCAAGGTAACATACCAAGTTAGTCACCTATTTATAGATTTAAATCAATTTATGATGATTTAAGAGCTTTTAGGAGGCTAAATGTCTTCTATACCATTATTAGTGGGTCAAAACTTTCTATGAATTTCGAGCAATTTTTCCTAACTATTAAAAAATCTAGCCTAAATAAGCTGGAATAATATGTAAGAGACAAATTATTAAAGATCTTTAGAGAAACATTAGTACCTATCTAATGGTAAGAATAAATAAAACAGTACATTAATTAGTATAATTAATTAAACATAGTATTCACATTAGCTAATCAAGCGATTGAAATTAAATGTTATTCAAAATCGTTGACCACAATATAATGTTTCCGGAACCAAAATGAAATTATCATTTAATACCTAACAATATTGCATTAGTTTAAATGATACCTATTTGAATGCTATGCTGTGCCACAACTTTGTGGTTTCACCATAGACATTAATTTGGCCATAGTATTAATTATTTTACAAAAATATTACATAATATTAAACGAGTAAATTTTTTTATTTGGCCCGTTATAATTTCGATTTGGTACCACTGTGTCAATGACGTTTGTAAGAATTGTGTTTCTAAGGTAAGCAGGTACTGCTAATGTAATCGTAACATCATCGAGAAAGAATGTCGTCACTGTCATACTCATTTATAAAAGCTGTGGCGTGAGCGGGATGGACGTCGCTTACATAACTGTGACAAAGATGAGATGCTAGTTGCTTGAACTACTGAACGCAATTGGCAACGTTTAAATATTTATATATTAGCGTAAATTGTGTATACTATATATATCGGCATGGTTTATCTTGTCTTGAAAATATTGTTAACAATATTCAATCTCATGTCATAGACTACTCTTAGGTCAGTGTTAAACAGTAATAGTCAAGATGGTAGGTAGAAGGCTTGCTTCGGTAATAAGGATCGCAGGTACAAACCCCGGCTCGCAACTCTGGAATTTCTGATCGATTTCATGTGCAAATCTCATTTACAATCATGATTATCACTTGCTAAACGGTGAAAGAAAACATCGCGAGGAAACCTGCATGTCTATGAGAACCACTCGAAAGACGTGTGAAGTCCGCCAACTCGCACTGGGCCAGCGCGGTGGACTGTGGCCTAATACCCTCGCCTTGAGGGAAGACCCGTGCCTAACATAGGGACATTGGGGCTGGTATTATTATTCGTTATGAGGTTCAGTTGCTAGCATTTTTAGTTTAAACTTTCGTCATTCCCCGCGTCATCGTTCACTATTCAATGTGCAGTCATTACCCGTGCATCGTACCGCGATGATTCTATTGATTTCCACTATCCCCCCCTCGAGGCCCGCTCTCCCCCCGCGGTCCGCGAACACACGAAATCACCCACCACCCTGTATGTACAGGTATAGTTGCCAATTGTCGGTATACAGGGTGTGAAAACGTGTACTGTAATCGTGGGGTTAATGGCCTGTGAGCATTTTGAGAGGACAGCATATACTTATTTATTTACATGTAGACATTAGTATTAAGAATTTAACGTGATTGTCTATACGTAAATTGAATCTATACTAATATTATAAATCTATACTAATATTATAAATGTGAAAGTTTGGATGGATGGATGGATGGAGGTTTGTTACTCAATCACGCCAGAACGGTTGAACGGATCTGGATGAAATTTGGCACAGCGATAGATTATAGTCTGGAATAGCACATAGGCTACTTTTTATCCCGGTAAAATGTATGGTTCCCGTGGGATAGATTTGTTTTAAATATTCATAGAGCAAAGGATCGACATGATTTTTTGCATAGGTAGTGGTAGTTTAGGGGTCAGAAAATGACATAGGCTAATTTTTATCGCAGAAAAATGCACGGTTCCTATGGCATAGCATACAGGACCCGTGTTTTTTTAAACTTGCCTTTTTAATCGCGGGGCGCAGCTAGTAATTTATAAAGAAAACATATTGAAATACTTATTTTAAAGTTCATCAGACTACTTCAGAGGGTCTTTGTTCTTACGGCAAATTTTTCAGAGTTTAACTTTTCACTTTAATATCGAGTCGGGGACCGGAAGGGGACATTGGCAAAGTTTTGCCGTACACCTGCCATTTTTTTAATTGTTAATTGCCGTTTAAAGATGGTGGAATATAACTTATCGTTTGATATTGAAAGTTTGAATTGAAGGTTTTAAATACCAACGGCTAGATGTGCTGTTCAATTCTTCATACAAAGTGTCTAAATACGGTAGACTATAAAGTATATGGTTAGCTTACGAATAATCTCGCACTTGACGTGCAGAAGGTTACTACGGTTAACGTTTACGTTGTAACGGTTATTTATTATTTCATTAATTATGTATTGATTTCTTATATTTACGCGAATATTACACATTGAAATAGAACTAATTTTATGATTTTTTATCGCGTTTATGACGTCCTGATGACGTCCTAGTGTCATAGTTTGATCTGGGGTACACTTATATTTAGTTGTTGCTTGCGTTGTCAGTCCTCCCGTGACCATGGTAGCTGTAAAGCAGCCAAAACGTCGGGAACGTAAAAAACATAATATAAATGCGATAAAATCCTTGAAATTAGTTTTATATCAATAATTAATGATGTGTCAAAAGTGAAACCCTCCCTCCAAAGCACTCCAACTTAGCTTTTTACACATTAAAATAATTTTCGCCCGCTTTTTACCGTACCTACATTAATTCCGGGAAAATTCCGTACATTACCGACAAACAAACAAGTTACAATCGCGAAGTTTGTCAAACAAAACGTTACTTTTTGTTCGCGAGTCTTGCTATGTCGTGTTCCGAATGTTTTTTGTTCTATTGTTATGTTAAATCTTGGGAATAAATCGGGAGGGCCGATCGATTTTTTTTTGCTTAACAAATTCTAAAGCTTATTGTCATGGTGTTATGTGCCTACTTTTGAATGCCAAGTATATAGGTACATGATGGGTATATGCCTCGGAGTGCACCAATTTGAATCGCACCAATTTTTTTTCCATTTAGTCCAACAAAGAAATGTGTAACTTGGGATGTATCAACCGTCCGTACCGTATTGTCGGCAGACTACTGGCTAAAGTCCCAGTCTGCTGAATTTGTGTATTAAGGGTCTATACGAACAAATTCGGTACGGAATACACCAAACCAGTACCAAGTTCAATCAAATTATCCTAAAAAAACAACCGTCATTAAACGAACACCATTTTTTTATTATTATTTATACCCGCTGTCCCAGCGAACTTTGTACCGCCTCAGAAAATGAATTATCTTTATTATTATTATTATTATTTTTATCAATTTTATACCATGTTTTAATAGTTATTCAGCTATTTGAGTCAAATAAAAAACATAGATCATATAAATTGGCCCACCCGTTCTTGATATATAAATGGCATAATCGAAATATATATACATTAACATCATATAAATGAATACCACAGACTACAAGTAGATAGACACGCAGTACCCACGTGATTCCATCATGAATAAAAAATCAGGGCATTTCATACCTCTACGATCATTAAAAGTAATTAGTGGTCGATAAAACCTTAATAACAGTCCATTTTTCCATCAAATGAACGGACATGCATCAATTTTGTGTTAATTAATAATTCCAGCTTAAGGGTGGAATTAGAAATGTTAGGTAGATAATTATAGGGTTGATAGGAAATGCCTCTGGAGACGATGTGCAAAACACATATTTGTTAAAAAACTTTGTTTGTGGACGTTAGTCTTTTGGCTTTCCCAAGGGAACCATTCCTTTGTCCAGGCCATAGAAATAGATAGACCATTAGATGTCGATCTTGTTATAAGCTATCACCATGCCAAGTTGCGTTAAAATTCGCTCAGTGGATTTTGGTATACCTACATATTTTTTTACTATCCTTGGGGAACCTATTTTTTTCCCGGAATAAATATCCTCAATTTGACCCCCTGTGTTATAAGCTATCACCAAATCAAAAGGTGCATCGAAATCCGTCGAGTAGTTTTCCCGTGATGCGCGGACAGACTGATAAAACTTCTTCAGTATCGAAAATAATGTTTTTGATTCACAATTATTCAATGTACTGACACGTCTAAGTTACAGTATTCATATAGGTATACTCAAACAATACAAAAAAGTCCCATAGCCAATAGATCATAACAAAATAAATACTCCTTTACTAATTGCCTCGTTAAACGCGATAATAAAATTCTCAAACAAAACATTCATGATCAAATTATAATGCGCATACGAATAGCCCACAAACAACGCCCATTGGCTAGTTCGAACGTGGAAAAACACGTGAATTTTTTTGTTCTATGCCACGTAGAACGTACTTGGCATGCAGTCCGCGTCTCTGATTCGCCGCGGCGTCAGCGCGACGACCGCCATTGGTGATTTTTTTCCCCGCTTTTCACGTATACGGTCAGACTATTTTTTTTTCTAAAACACCGGCCAATAGTCGTGAACGTATTTTAATTATAGAACGTTTGTTCTATTTTTTCGCTGGCCAGTACAGTGATGAGATGGTTTATGAATTAGATTTGAATTTGGAATGTTGTAGACGTTAGTGTTTTTGTTTAAAACATGCATTTTATTTAACGATTCTTGTAATTGGTGTAGATTGCAATTAAAAAATATATGATTTGGTCTTAACTGTTTTATATTATATGTGAAGCAAAAAGTTTGTTTATAAATTTCACACCTTTGTTTATAGCTCTAGAACGGATAATTTGTTTCCAACGCAGTTTATTGAGTTTGATAGCTAGTTTAGTGCAAAACTTGTGCTAAGAGTGGGCTTACGTTATTGGTAACATGGTCATTGTGCGTGTACTGGGGCTCGAATCAAAAACGTATCAGTCACAAGGCGGCCCTATCACCACTGGGCTATTGACGCTTGCATTCTTATTTCGATGCGTAGGCTGATTCAGTAATAATTAGAAGCATTATTAAAGCTAAGGCTAGCTTAATAGAGTGATTCAGAAAGGGTATTCTAGCCTTTGATCCTGCTGTTTTTAACCACATTTCTAATCATTATGTCAAGTTAGAATTTTGATAAAAGACTTAAAAAAAAAAACAACATTTTTTTCGTTAGTTCGTTAGATCTACATATTAATGAAATGTTGACTTCATATGTGCTACAGAAGCGCAGGCTTAGAGGTTTAGTATGCCATTTCTGTAATAACCTGTAATTCTAGCTTAAGGTAGCCCACTGACCTGTATGTAACCTGGTATGTTGTTGAACGTGGCTCAACTGTTTGAACCGTCTGTCGCAGTATGAGCATTTGTACGGTTTCTCGCCTGTGTGCACCCTGATGTGTTGAACCAGCTGGTGGTTCGAGCTGAAGGACTTCAAGCACTGCTGGCACTGGTGGGGCTTCACCTCCCCCCCCAGGCCCCGCTGCAGCTCCCTGGCATGCATCTGCATTGCGTTTTTGTGCATAAATATCTGAAATAGAAAATAGTGGTAAATATTTTTTTTTTAAATTGCCGGACCGCTTGCCTTGGAAACGAGGATCACAGGTTCAAGCCCCGGCTGGCACCGCCAGAATTGTGCGAGTATCATATTCAATCATCATTATCACTTGCTGAACGGTGAAGGAAAATATCGTGAGGAAACCTGCATGTTTGAGAGAACTCCTCCAAAGATGGATGAAGTCCGCCAACCTGCACTAGCCCAGGGTGGTGGACTATAGCCTAATTCTCCTTGCATTGAGTAAATACCCAACAATGGGACATTAAAAGTGCTATTATTTTTGTTTTTTTTTCGGAAAACTTGTCAATGCAATGTGAGGAACCGCTAAGTACGATATTGACCCTGCTTTCTATATCGAAGGTGGGAATGGTACCGGGATTCGAACCCAGGAATATTGGTACAAAGAGCAGGTTCACCACCTATTGAGTCAAATGGGTCGCCAATTTAGTAGATAAGGAATAATTGAGAGCTTATTTAGATAGTATATTAAGATTTAAAAAAGAAAAAGAAATGTTCGTGATTAACCAAAGTACAAGGGTTTTTTTGCAAGAAATTTCATATAAATCCGTCCAGCCGTTTTGCGCGATACTTAGTAAAACTAACTAACAATTTGGCACGTTTATTTATGTAGTCTTTTTATTTCTATGATACATAAGAATAGATGATTATTATTTGATTATAGTCTTTGTTGTATTTTAGTTATTTATTCACATTTAACAAAATAACGAAAATGGTAGATACAGTAAGTATTCCAATCACTATGGGGGGTTTTTATGTGGGACAAAGATATCTATCTGCCCACCGCTGGGCTAAACAAACCACCCATGGAAGCCCATAAACCAGTATTAATGACCATAGAGCGTACACCGTTGCATACATTGTACAGCCCCGGTGTAAAGTTTCACACTGGCCGACCAATAATTTCGCTCGCGCTAAAGAAAGTACGTACCACGATAGGTCAGATAAGCTGGAATTATAGCCTTAATATTATTTATCGCCTCGCTCCTAACTGGATTTTGTATTTTAAATTTTATACTCGCTTAGGTTTTGTGACGACTTGATTAACGCAGTCGGTAGGACTCTGCTTTCTTTGCCGGTTTTGAATCCTGGTAGCGACAGACTTTGTGTGATGAGCGTGAGTGTTGGTACTTGAATTATTGATGTTTAATATCTTTATAAGTATTATATACTGGGTTTGACACCAGTCCATTGAACGGTACCCATAATACAAGCACTGCTTATTGTGGGACCGTATAGTTGGTGTGTTCGTCTAGTGATGTGTGGAAGTCATTGGGGGCCTGCATCCAACAGTGGGAGTCTTTGAGTCAGGTAGATTGGAAACCGATCTGAATACGAAACAGAAATCGGTAAAAGGCTAAGAAGAAGAAGTACTTATACAATTTTGAACAGCTGCTGAAGTCTGCCTATCTGTTGCTACATTGGTCTTACACACCCATAACAATGTACTGCTCAAAAATGTAACGGAACTTTTTAAAAAGACCAACCATGGAGTTTCTTGCCCGTTGTTCTCCATAGGCACGGCATTTCGAACGGGCGGTAATGTTGTAGCTTAGCGTTTCGTAACTATTTTGACGATTCACAAGTACTGTATGTACTTAATAGTTTACATGAATCAAAAATATTCCGATTACGATTCTATAAAAGTCCGGAGTTTTATCGATACCGGTTGTCATGTTTATACGGTTTAATCTCGGCCTAATCTCTAAGGTATATATACATTTCGTAGTTCGGTCTGTGTATTTATTGAAAACCCTTCGTTTTGTGCGATTGCAAAGAAACGACTTGAGACACGCAACCGTAAGTACAGTGGCGGCCGTGGAAACTGATACGCGTATTGTAATAAAATCTTTTTGTTATACGATTACTTGGACAGTATTGCTTTACTGATGTAAAAAATGATTTTTTTTTCCAATTAACAATAGAGACGAAATTGTTAAAAATATTATTTTTTTGCATCTGCATTAAATTCTAGTTGACATTGACTTTTTCATTAAAATTTAAAAAAAAAATATACTTATTCTGAATAATAGTCTTGGATGGCGGGTCAGATCAGCTGCGCTGCATGTGCCTAGTGAATGTAGCGTCTCGATCTACTGCCGCCTTCCTACCTAGGCAAGTATGCTCCATCGTAGATCTCATCGTCACTTACCATCAGCTGAGATCGAGATCAAATACTTGCCTATAATGTAATAAAAAAAAAACATACCTCTAACAAAACGTTTGAACTTCGATAATTCCACATATTTTCAGTAAAAATCATCACAAAAAAATGTATAAGTCAAAACGAGCACACGTGTGAAGATGATACTGCTATTGATCGGAATATTTTATTTTACACCGTACCGGCAACGGAAGGAAAATTACTGCAAAAACCAATTAAATACATCATGTTTACTGAAAAATGTATTAAATTATTTTATCTCCTTCCTTATTATGGACGAGTTTCTGTGTCTAAACCAGGAAAAAAATAATATCTTAGCTAATTCTGTTGACGTACCCTATTAAAATATTTCAAAAATAATAATGCCTCTTAGTATTGTTAACTTATTGAAAATTGGAAAAAAAAATCAATAATTTCTCTATCTGTCTAATCAGCTAACAATATAAAAATAAATAACCAATTCCGTTTACAAATACAACATCAATTAAATATTTTTTATACAATAATTACACAGATTGATAAGCTATTGGATTTAAATGACATAAAAAAAACACATTATTGGTGCGCCTATTTAAATATTATGAATAATAAGCACGTATTATAAAACAAGAATAAATTAATTCCATCGAAGTTTACAAATTTATGAAATATCAACTAACTGTGCTCGCATAATGATTTCTTATGTTTATAATGTCGGGAACATAAAAAATAAAATAAACGCGATAAAATCCTTAAAATTAGTTTTATTTCAATTAACTGTGTCTTTAAATATGGCATACAGTGTAAGCCCTTTCACGCGTGGTGGAAAGTACGACCGACGTTCGGATCACGCAACTAAGAAATTGCAAAGAATTTATGCCCCCGATATGACGGGGTCTTAGATTATATTCCGGGAAGCGAATACCCACATTATGGTATCAATGTTATGTTATTTTATGTACACTAAGAATTATAATCGAAGGTTAACAAGGATTAAAAAAAAATAGTTTTTTTCATTGAATTTCTTATTGCTAGTACTTGACACTAAAATACCCACTAATTTGTGGGTGAGGCCAGACTTCATCTCATTCCTTCGCATTTAATTTCATAAAGAAAGAAGAAGAAGAAGCATTAGTTACTCTATAACACAGAACATTCATTATTTAGATTTAGTATAGATCCATCAGAATAATGGATGCGTATTTGTTACAAAAAATATTGACGGCCTGATAAGCGCAGTTGGTAGTGACCCTGCTTTCTATGCCAAATGTCCCGGGTTCGCGTCCTGGTAGGGACGAACTTGAAAATTCATGTTATACTGTTTTATTTCAATGTCTTTGAATTGTGCACGTTTGTGAACACACAAAAGGTAATATTCCACGAAAATACGGATTATTTATCATAGAAACACACTTTTTTTGGAGAATAAAACAAAATTGACAACTTCACGGTTCAACTTCCCGCCAAATCACGACATAGAAAATGTAAACACATCTCACAACTCACATGCAAGATAATAAGTGAATAAGGAGGTCGTGAAAAACTTGAATCCCCAAAGAGAAAAAGCTAGATCGTAAAAAGTCCAACACCTCTTTCGTCTCAAAGCAAACATGATGAGGTGGTCCCGCCGCAGTAACGGACACTGGACAGGCCCTCGGGGGCGTAATTAGCGCCGTAAAAAATTGAGGCGCTTTTGACGCGTAAAAAAATGGCGCAATGAAATATGCACGCCTCATTTTGCGCAAATTGGCGGTACAAAGTGGCCATTAGTACTCAATTAAGAGATATGACTGGTCTTGCTTTTTTACACGACTCTTTGCAAAGTAATTTGTTTTAATAAGTGCTTTTTATATATGCGTGGGAATAATATGTGAATAAGTTTTTTTTTAGGTTGGTATCACGAGCCGTATCTATCTATAAATAGAAAGGTAGCTATTTTGATAAAGCAGTATGGTACGTTTGTCACTTAACAATATGTTTTATAGATCTTTGCAATATCTTGACTGTAATTTGATAAATAACTATTTTTCTAACTTTAAGATTCACGAAAAATACTAAAAGAAATTACATTAATTTGGATTGTCAAACTATATGTTGGTATATCGTCGCAGGAAGCCGGTGGATGCGAGTGGCGGAGGACCGTGATGTGTGGAAGTCGTTGGGGGAGGCCTGTGTCCAGCAGTGGACGTCTATCGGCTGATGGATAGATAGATAGAATGTTGGTATGCCCACACATTCTTTGATGTTGACTGGACGTCGCAGCGTTGTTAGCGCAATAAAAAAAAAACAAAGTAATAAAAACGTGACCACGCCGTCACAAAAATATTCAGGACACCGGAACATTGTGTAATGTGGCCAGCGCAAAAAAAAAATCGGTCAGTAAGACGCGATGCAACGCGTGCGCTTATATATAAAAATACTTACGACCTAAAAAAAGAATCGAGTCAAGTTCAACGATAATGCGTCATTCGATTACGTAGCGATCGAGTGAACGGACGTTTGTAATTGTACGGCCGCGAAAATAAATATGGGACCAATTTTCTTAATATTTTCAATGACACGTATAATGCAATAAGGTCGTATATCTGCAAGTCATGTGTTCATATCTGAGGGCAGTTGTTCCTAGGAACGTCGGTCAAAATATGTAGCTATTATGGTATTCGTTTGTACGATATTCAACCTTGCATGGGTCGCAAATTATAATTCGTGACAGTACATACTCGATGAATCGATTATACATGGTGATTTAAAAAGGGTATTTCAATAAGTCAATAAAAAAAATTATTTTGTTTGATTTTTTTTTAAATGACTTATTTTCTATATTACCTAAATAATCGAGATTAAACATCCATGACTCGGGTATAAACACTCGTGCTCATCACAGAAAGTTTGCCCCAACCGGGACTCAAACTCGGGACTCTTGATACAGAAATCAGGCTCACTAACCATTGTGCTAATCGGGTGGTCTATTTTCGGCTATCTAGTGGAATCTCTATAATATTCAATATTAAAACCCTATTGTTTCCAACGAGTTACCTGACACGTTTCGCGTGAAACTAAAAAAATAGTTTATTGTCTCTGAAAATCGATCTGGACAACAAAACCATTATATTTAATGCTTATCAATGAATCATATTTGCAACAGAAATGTCAAATAACGCAATTGAATAGTAAACTACTTTAATTGATACACAATTGTTTTAAAAACACACGTGTTAAGAGTCAAATATAATTACAATTAAAATTACCTACGGCAACAGATGTGCAGGTGACTATTAACAACTTATCGCTTCCCGTGTGGTGTGCAATTTGTGGCAACACCGAAGGGGGGCAGTGACGTGACAATTAAGTGACATGTAAAAAAACTGTGATGCCGTTTAAAAATATTATTTGCTCTTTTAATGTATACGCTAATTTGGTGTTAAATATCTATAAAAGGGAGGTCAGTTAGGCAGTTTTGTCACAATCATTATATACTTATATTTCGGGCAATCAGAAGCGTGAAAAAATCAATTTGTCAATTTCACAAAAAATCAATTTAAAAATACCTAAAACCAAGCCCAGTGAGTTTCTCGCCGGACCTTTTCAGTTGAGGTCGCCTATCGATCCGGTTGAAGAGTTAAGAAAAAAAGTGTTAATGATTGCATGGGCAATTTGCATGTGCCCCCGTAGGCCTATACGAAATAAATGATTAGACGTGGACTTTACTGGTAAAAGAAGAGAGAAAGGCACGAAGAAGATAACAAGGTGATAAAGAAGGCACAAAGCAATGAAAACACAACATGACGAGGAAGAGAATATAAAGCGAAGCAGAAGAAGACTTAAGGCGATGAATAAGACACAAACCGTCGAAGAAGAAAACAGAGCGTTGAAGATAAAATTGTGTTTTTGAAAGCGAAAAAACGCAATAGAGAAGTAGACAGAAGGATACGAAGGAGGACAGACAAAGTGACGTAGAAAAAGAAAATACAATGAAGAAGTCTCAAGTCGCTGAAGAACATAATGCAAATTCACTAAGACACACATAAGACGCTGTAGGTATATCAACGCACGTAAGTACTTAAATTATTTTTATTCATTGTTTACGTCGACTTTCTTGTCCAAGGTTCTGTTTATTTAAAGAAAGAGACAGCAATGATAGCGATGAGTAATTGTTGCCTTGAGTCGATAAATGATTCTTTTAAAAATCCATATATGCACTTAGTATTATGTATGTGTGATCGTGTGATAGGGACCGCCCGCGGTTTGTCTACGGAATGTAGATAGACTTTTGTGCCGATCGCGACTGAGAGGTTCCGGGTTTGCATCCCACTTTATTATTAAAGTATTGATTGGAGCTTACTCCTAGTATGCATTGGCTTAGTTGGAGTGAGTGACGGAACTAATAAATGTGTTTACCACTATATTTTTTTTAAAGGGCTTGGTTATACATTGCAATAAAACTGAGCTTACGGATTCTATCGCGTTTATTTCATGTTTTACGGTACCGTTACGTTACGGTACGACGTTTCGGCTGCTTTACAGAAACCATGGTCGCGGGAGGACTGAGGTGGTTGATGTCCTAGTGTCATAGTTTGAACTGAGGTAACCTCATATTTTTAGTTGTTGTTCACGGTCCGATCTATGCAGAAAATGCTCACAGTGTCTTGAGGTCTTGCAATGATGTACTTGGTTTTGGATTTAATTATATTAATTACTGGATACAAAGTCGGTGGTAGCACCCAGCCATATTCCCTATTGAAATTAGGATGATTTTTTTTTATTTAATTTCAATAGCCTCACATATCAGAATTCGGGAACGTAAAAACATAAAATAAACGCGAGAAAATCTGCGAGATTAGTTTTATTTACATGCTTGGGCTATAGTTTTTTTTTGCGTACTGAACCCTGAAAGTGTCTTATACAAGAGTTCTTTATCACGAGTCAGCTAGCCTTGAAGAAGGAGCATGTTTGAACGTTTATCACAACGCTGTTTGATATAATGATTAGTTATTATGAAAGATGGCCGCCCTGCAGAAATTATATGCGTATCATTTTATTATTATGCCATAACAGTTTATAAAATGTAGCTACAATTTTAAATAATATAACTTTTATACCACCACTTCGCGAAGAAGAGATTATGAAAAGTGGAAATAGAGAAAACACAACTAATGTTCAACAATTCTAGCTGTATGAGTCAAATAAAAAATGGTCAGTGTGATGTTGTATAAGAGTGTTAAAGAGGCTGTTGTTGAGACAAGTAGAGTTTCAGCAGCAACAACGGCAACGGTAATAACTCCTTAAAACAAAATTAAATGGATCGAGTATTTTCATTACCATAGAGTTCTGTGTTGAGTAGAGTAGTAGTAGTAAGTCATTGAGAAAGTATGCTGTCACTGTCATTAATGAAGTATGTGGTGTGAGAGGCACGGAAGATTCTCACGTTACCGTATACCACTACGTTAAAATATCGTGCTTGAGCCACAGTTGATAACACACCTCATAATTACTAAGGTCTAATGACTTAAGCTCTAATAGCTCAATGTAATGACTATAACACTTTTTTTATACTGTCAAAAGTGAAACGACGGTGCCATTGGGAGTTCACTATGATAGTAGACTTGGTTTCCAATTATATTGACTATAAGGGATATATGACAGGCAATAGGTGAGATCGAGATCAAATACTTGCCTATAATGTAAAAAAAAAATAGCAACGCACGCATTTTATAATTTCTCTATAATTGCGTTACCGTCTGTGCGTGTATGTTCTCAATGAAGATCTATCCTTAGTTTAAACTTTGAATAAACAATAGATTCCACACATATTATACCAATGTAGGAAGTCCAGACCAGCCTGGCAGACTCGGACATTCCCGTGGGAGGCGGCCGAGATAGCGATATCTTAACAACTATCTAAACTAGTATCTGCTCTCTTCTTCTAACACCGTTGCTGAGAATGGGACGGACATTGTGATGCTGATTTGAATTGAAAATTTATTCAATTTTTATCCCATTTGATAGAGATATGCAGAGTAAATGCGTTTATTCAATCAGATTGTTTGTAAAATGTTTTGCAAAAACAATGGCATTTATGGATTGTGAAAAAAGTTCGTTTTGAGGTACTATTAGTACCCTCGGACCAGTATACTATAAAGAATTTAATTTGTTCAATATCTATCTATATTTTTTTTTATTTTTTTTATTACATTATAGGCAAGTATTTGCTCTCGATCTCACCTGATGGTAAGTGACGATGAGATCTACGATGGAGCATACTTGCCTAGGTAGGAAGGCGGCAGTAAATAGAGACGCTACATTCACTAGGCACATGCAGCGCAACTGATCTGACCCGCCATCCATGAAAAAAAATCTTTATTTTAAAATAATCCTGAAAAATCAAATAGTAGGGAAAGAGTCGTGTCTTGTGTTAACTTAGTGACATCAAAACCCTGCAATATTCTGTTTTAGATTTTGCTACTCAGAAAATAAGATTTCGTTTACGGTGAACAAACTTCAAAACCCATTTTGCTTCTGTTAGACACACATTTAATCATTTTCTCCATAGTGTATGTTCGTACGCGATACCATCGTAAAACGCTTGCCACATATGGAATATGCAATTGAATTGAACCAATTATTCAATGAAGGCATTTTATAACGGCGCGATACGAGTTTTATTTACCTACTAGCTGTTACCCGCGACTTCGTCCGCGTGATATTTAACAAAGACACAACCGTTGGCAACAGCCTGCTTGCGCGTTCTGAGCCCGTGGGACACATTTCAGGTTGTTGCTATCAAACTTAATCAGGCGCAGCTCTGCAACATTGGTTTGAATTTTTTTCGTGAGGTCCTATTTTTTTTTTTAAATAAAAGCAGCCTAAGTTACTCCTTGTTACATCAGCTATCTGCCAGTGAAAATCCCGTCAAAATCGGTCCAGCCATTTCGGGGATTAGCCGGAACAAACAGACAGACAGAGAGACGGACAGACCGATAGACAGACAGACAAAAATTGTAAAAAAATTTTGTTTTGTTATAGGTACCGTGTATACATCCAATTGCATTTAGTAAAAAGCGGTTATTTTAATATTACAAACAGACACTCCAATTTTATTTATTTGTATAGATTAGATATGGAATGGAGATAGTAATATACCTATTAAATGAAGAAATGACGCGATCGTCTAGTTCATACAGCTGGTTTGGCAGTAAGGTATGTTTAATTAGTCCTCTCGCTACTTGGATGGGATACGGACTTATAGAATCAGAGCCCTTAGTATGAATTTTTAAATTGTTTAAATGATCGAAAGTTTCAATATCAATCAGCGCTACAAGTGTGAGTCTTTTCTTAAATATAACGTCTAATGCATACTCTACGTAATTGTCTTTTTGTAAGACAAATTGAACAACGCCTCTAGCGAACAGTATCTAAGACTTTTAACCCTCAGTACATATCGCCACTCTATCGTTTCGATCTATACTAAACCAAAACCATAAGAACTAATATTACCGATAAACATATAACAATAACACGGGAGCTCTACAAATAACGAGTATTTTTCCCGCAATTGACTCTGTAATCCTTTACCTTCAAGCTTTGTCCATTGGGTAGCAAGGCAGAGCCAATAAAAAAAGGCAATAAACTCCGACGGAACACCGACACTGACCTATGTCAACAAACGGAGCGGTGCGCGTGTGTGCGTCAAGTCATGTGCACGTGTGTGGGTGTAGAGCTTAGAAATGCGTAGAGTGTACAATATTTTACGTGAGATATAAAATACAAACATGTCAGAGGTAAGAAAGAGTAGACGATTGGTCTTAACGTAATAGGGGGTGAAACTGTAACCGGGTACACTTCTTCTCAATGCAAGGGGAATTCGAGCCCTAGTCTACCGTGCTGGGCCAGTGTGTGTTGACGTACACATGGCCTTAAAAAAACGTGCAGGTTTTCTTACGATGTTTTTTTAAGCTATAAGGCAATTGATTGGTAATTCTGAAAATCGCATAGCTGCGAGTCGGGGTTCGAACCTACACATTTTGTTTCCATAGCTAACGTTTGACTTGACTTACTTAGCTGTTATTGCTATTAAATATGATATTTGTTTTGTTACAGAGATGCAGAGCCTGTCTCACAAGAGGAGCAGTCGTGGGAGTTTATTTTCGGTCAAGTCCTATTTTATAGATTATATTTATTTAGATATTATAACGGCAATGGCTTGAGTGAAAAGTAAATATGTTTCTAATTTTAAATAAATTTTCAGGAAAACCCCGTTATCTTAATGAGTGACGGTTGATGATAATTATATGTATTTTGCATGTAATAGATAGAGTCAATCTTTACACAAAACTCTTGATTATACTTTAATTACGTAACAATATAAATGTATACATCGATCTTACCATAATATTATCATAATATCAGATGGTCATTTATAAATTTTAAAAAGATCAGGCATATTTTTTCTCTGTCAGTCACCTCTGTGCTCTACGCAGGTCTGCGATGCGAGTGCTAACAACGAGACAATGACAGGCGCATTCAGATAACCTCATTTCTTTCCGAGATAGCACGCTCACATGTATACCATTATCCTGTAACAATACACCACCAATACAAACAAGCGAACGATGTATCAGAATGAAAATCTGAGAATGAATTTTTAAATCGTTCCTTTTTTGAATTTACGTGCATAACTGTTATTTAGTTTATAATTTTATTTGGATGGATTAATTGAAATTACATGTCTCTAAGATTATAAGTCTGTAAGATTTAGGTTAGATTGTTAGAAAATTCGCAGTTTTTATTAAAATAAGTTGTTTACATGCTTACATAATTATGTGACCACACATCCAAACTTTTAAAAATCGAATTAGTATTTGTATATTTGTAAAAAAAATTAACAAAGCTATTCTTTGGCGCTTATCATGTGTGTGACAAGTGTGTTTGTGTGTATCATTGTGATCGTCACTGTCGTGTGTGTGTGTCTCCATGTGTGTTATAAACGATGATGCAATACCTAATCGTGTTTATCGGAGAAATGACGACGTGTTGCGCATTTTTTATTATGTTATGTAACGACATTATTGTATGAGGTTTTTTTATTAAGTATTATGTTCCGTATGTACTTTATAAAGTGTGGGTATTGTTGGATGTTTGTAATAAAGATGAATATAATACTTATACGAATTTATAGGCGTTTTATAACATTACTAGCTGCTGCCCGCGACTTCGTCCGCGTGTTATTTAACAAAGACTCAACCGTTGGCAACGGCCTGCTCGCACGTTCTGATCCCGCGGGACGCATTGCAGATTGTTGCTATCAAACTTAATCAGGCGCTGCGCTGCAACATTGGTTTTAATTTTATTTCGTGAGATCCTATTTTTTTTTCTAAAATAAAAGTAGCCTAAGTTACTCCTTGTTATATCAGCTATCTGCCAGTGAAAGTCCCGTCAAAATCGGTCCAGCCATTTCAGAGATTAGCCGGAACAAACAGACAGACAGACAGACAGACAGACGGACAGACAGACAGACAGACAGACACAAATTATAAAAATTGTTGTTTCGGTATAGGTAACGTGTATACATCCAAATGCACATAGTAAAAAGCGGTTATTTTAATATTACAAACAGACACTCCAATTTTATTTATATGTATAGATTAAACATCACATAGTACTGCTCACAAGAGTTTTGCTTTGCGCAATATTATATGACGTTTGATGAAGTTATAGCACGTTTATAAATTTGTGGGTTAGTTTTGATTAAAGGTGTTTCTTTTTCAGATTGAACTAAAGTGTGTAGGAACACAGTCAACTTTTAAAGTAATTTATCGTTTAAATGATACATAAATCACATACAATAATTACTCGTAGACGATTGGTCTTAATTTTTTAGATATTACCCAATTCGACGCTAAGTAATGGCAATCGATCATAAAAAATAATACAGATATAAAGCATGGTTTTATGAAATTAGGATGATTATGGGAAAATAATTGCACAAAACAGAAAAATTAATATTTAGTCTGGATATTCTGTATCGTTATTCTACGTAACATACCTACATTATATCCATTGAAATAAAATGATTTTTTCGGATTTTATAGCGTTTATTTCATGTTATTACGTTCCCGACGTTTCGTCTGCTTTACAGCAACCATGGTCACGGGAGGACTGAGGTGGTTGACGTCCTAGTGTTTGTGCTACATGGTTGCTGTAAAGCAGCCGAAACGTCGGGAACGTAATAACATAAAATAAACGCGATAAAATCCGAAAAAAATAGTTTTATTTCAATGTGTAGTATTCGCGTAAATATAAGAAGTCAATACATTCTATCTGTTAAAATATTAATGGGCTCACCAGCTACCCTATCGATCTTATAGCTACCATCGCAAAAAAGTTGCAATTATAACAACTCCGTTTACCGCTTTGGGTAATACAAGAGTGATAGTGTACCTACAACTTCACATTGCGACGTCAGTGTTATTGTTAAAAAAATGAAGAGTAATGTACCTCCAGGGCCGCTTGATAAGAAAAACAAAGGCACTATCAGTAGTCTTATTTATCGGAGTAAAGAACTTTTTCTGCAACCTTGGTAGGTATGAAAAAATTACGCATCTTTTTGAATAAATAAAAACGAAGGCAGAAAATTGTAAGAAAAAAAAAAACCTCTATTAACTTAATAAAAAAGGTCTTTTGATAAATTAAAAAGTAATACATTCTTGTACAATGTGTTAGTTACTACGTTATACGAAACTATGGATATAAGAATATTATGAAGGACAAAAATGGTGGGGCAAAGGTCAAAAATGTAAAAGATCTTTTAAAAAAAAAAAGAGCAACCACGGAGTTTCT
Source organism: Pheosia tremula (assembly GCA_905333125.1). Taxonomy (NCBI): domain Eukaryota; kingdom Metazoa; phylum Arthropoda; class Insecta; order Lepidoptera; family Notodontidae; genus Pheosia; species Pheosia tremula. Next base: position 1,774,978 of record HG995420.1, read on the forward strand.
TGCCCGTTCTTCTCCATAGGAACGGCATTCCGAACGGGTGGTAAAGTAGTAGCTTAATATTTTGTAACTTTTGACGATTCATAAGTACTGTACATAATGGTCTACGTGAATAAAAAATATTCTGATTCTGATTCTGAACATTTTTTTCTTTTAACTTAGCTATTTTACGCCTTTTTCTGAGGATAATATATTATGATTAAACACTAGGTATTAATGTTATAAGTTACACTTTTAACGCTGAAGTGTACACTTTTGTAATTTCAAAAGGGACAAAGTAACGTTCATACAATATTCATGCGCGTGCGCGGGTCACGATCACGGACGACGAACTCGCATTTTTAAATCGATTACACCACAATGGCGGCGAATCGATTCCATTTTTAAACTTATTTCCTTTTTCGATTGTATTCCAAATAAATACGATTGTGTGTAAATACTTTAATTTAAAACCTTTTTTTTTCAATAACGGGGTTTTACCTGACTTTAATAAGCAATTAAAATACTCTAGTCTTTTTTTAAATAAAGTACCTAAGTACACTTAAAGTTTCAATAATAAGTGACTAATATATATGTACCACTAAAATGGTCCTTAGTTATTAAATTATACTTTATATACTACAGAAAAATTAAGAAAAAAAAATACAGACAATAAATCGTGTAAGGGGGAAGATAGCGTAATAAAAGCGCCAAATACGTCCATAGCCGTCCACGTGTTGGGCCATAATAAAAATAAATGGTCTCCGTGCAAAACGAGAGAGTTCGCTCACCTCCCTAACCTAAGACAAGAGTTTGCGCGTACGCATCACGCACACAAGCGCAGTTTGTAGGTCGCTACATATACGAACGCACACCGCACGCACACACGCACACCACGCCCACATACGAAAGCGGGCGCGTGCGCTGAACAAGTTTAGACAAACGGAAGAAATATTATTCTCTTTTTAGGTACAGCATTTGCTCATTCTATTCTTGAAATATGTGTTTTTATGGCGGTTTTGAGTCATAAAGTGTGGCATTTTTCGTAAAAGCCTTGCAGGATTTTAGGTTTATTAGTAATACCTATTAGGTATCTTTTATTTTATAAGAATGTTATATTGTAATTATAAAATCAAAAGGCGCGATACTCCGTACGTATATAACAATGAATATGACGATACATGTGTCATATAACAAGTACTTACACTTATAAATAAATACCGATAAATATTGTTTATTTTGCAAAAACCGATACCGTAACTTTCTGCGTGCATTGCTCTTTGCGTCAAAAGTTTGGTTGTGTGCGTAGACTCTTGACCTACGACAACTGTGTGCATGTGTGAGGGTGTGTGGGTTGCGTAATTTTTTTTTCAGTGTTATGTTATGGCTATAAAATTGCTTGGTTTTTATGCTGCCAGTTGTATTTTTTTTCAGATTTGGTTGTCATTGTTATAGGTGCTTAAATATCTCGTAACTTAAATATAGACATTTAAAAATATTAGTTGCTTATCTATTTTGTTTTATTTTTTTGCTAATAAATACAAATATTCTCTTTTATTTAGATACTTTTAGACGATTTAATAATAGATTTATTTTTAGTTAAAAGTTTTAAACTTTTAATAGATATCCTTATCATACACGGACTAAGAGTTGTGTAAAACGCAATTCGAAGATTAGTTGTAATCACTATTTAAACTCCCGCTCAAAAACATAATGTTATGTTTACCGGCGTTTATATAACGATGTCCATATAACAAAGCTGAAGAGTCATGCAACGGAGCGTCGCACAAAAGGAGTTTATTTTTAAGATCTGAGCGAACAAAGTGACTCGCTGTACCATTCCTAAGTGTAATTAAATTTTTATTCACTCAAACAGTATGGCTGCCTTTTTAAAAGTTATTACGTTTTGTCTCTACTAAGAGAACACTTTAAAAGTATGAATGACCTATGTCTAGGACTTATACCTTAAAGAACAAAAAAAAAATTCTATTGCCGACTCGATTGCCACAAGGGTGCCGGGTTTGAGTCCCGGTAGGGGAAAGCCGTATGTGATAAACACGAATGTTTGCTCTCGAGTCATAGACATTAATGATCTATATAAGTAATTCTATACTGGGATATCCATCAGTCCATTGCGCGGCACCCATGACAAGTGTTGCATGGTTTGGGGCCAAACAGTCGATGTGTTGGTCTGGCGATATTATTATTATCAATCTAGTTATCGATGCAATATAAGTTGTCACCGTAACAAGTACAAAAATCCCAAAAACAAATGGTGGCCGCATAAACCGCTTTAAGGCTGTGTCCCCAGTCGGCAAACTGTTAGCGGCCGACTGAGTTAGCGGCGTATCGGTTTAGTACGCCCTTCCATATATTTGAAATGGAGTGTTCACAGTTTGCTAGTTTGCGCTCACTCTACGCAGTTTGCTGTGTTGCACGCGCCGATTGATTTAGTGAGCGGCCGACTCACAGCAAAACCGGTTCCAGTCGGCGGCGGTGATATGCTTGTTCGCCGGGCGTAGTGAGTCCGTTTGCCGCAAACTGTCATGTGGACAGTTGACAGTGAAAATCGGCCGCTGACAGTTTGCCGACTGGGGACACAGCCTTAGGTAAAAAAATTAAAAACAATTCGTCTTTAGCACTGATATCAATAGAAATATGTACATATATATATATGTTAATTTATGAACCTTTAGTATATATATGACTGGTTTTTTCCCTCACAAACGTCCATATGTGTGAGTCATTGGCCATCTCCAGTGAATCCTTTTAGAATGCATCTAGGTCACCACATCAGTGGTTCCGGGACTTACATCAGAGCCCATTTTTCTACTACTTTTTATGTTATAATATTTTATACATCATTGCAGTTTTACAATTAACATTTATGGAAAATTTTAAAACAAATTATTTTAGTGGGATTAATGCTTTTATACAACGGATATAAAGCTCTTATACGATCGTGAGTTATTATTTAGACTCAAAGCTTTGTAACGAAATGTGGTAGTTTATCTAGTTTATCGATTAAAAAAAAACAAATAATACAACAATAATAATATGTGGTTGTTAGAATGACCTGACCATTATTACCATTCTTATGACATAGAGCCGTCAGTATATGTAGATATTTATGTTGGATGCTATAAGGTAAATAAATTGATTTTTAAACTATTAAAAAATATTTTTATATAGTGACATTATAATTTATGTAGCAAATAGCATGTCGATGGAATTAGAAATATTGTTTGTTAAATATACATTTAAATATTGGTAGTAATAAATAAGAAATCATTGTATAGCCTCTGGTTTTTTTTAAATTCAAATATAATATGTTGGAATGACCTTGGCTGACGTATATCCATATTGGTTAGGCTTGTTTCTGAATAGTGACATTAATCTTAAATTAATTCAGTAGACGAAAACGATATTATTTTTATTTAATTCAAGCAAAATATACTTATAATACAGTAAATATTCTCTGGTAAATATTTTTACTGCAAACATTTAGTAGATTCACAAAGTTTCGAGTAGTTAAAAAGGCTGTAAATATCACGCTGACGTTTACCGGTTTGCACTTTGGTTTAGGTCACTTTCTCTAAGTGCAGACTAAGTTAAACCAAGTAAACAAGGCTATATGAACTGTCGCTTAAACTGTTACTCCAATAATAAAACTAAACTGACCCGATGAAGTGCTTTTTAATACTAAAATCAACTAAGATACTAAACAAATTGCCGTTAATACCTGTGTCCAGATTGTTATTATCAGTTACAAAAAAAATATTTCGTTTTGAGCTGTGCCGATATGTCAAACGGAAATAAAACGAGTAACGTATTATACAATTATCGGCTTGCACTAAACATACCTGCATCGATGTTTAATCGATAAACAGTATCGACAATGCAACCTCATCTCACTCGTAAGCTGTCACTACACTTGCACCTTTTTCGAAATTCGAATCGTCTCTCAAACGTCACATTTGATTGTGGAACAGTATTCAAATATCACATAAACATTAATCACAGTTAAGAAACCACTATAATATATTTTCGAGTTCGTTTTTTAAACGCGCAATATGTGTGTTTACGTCAAAATGTATTTTTCAAATGTGCAGCAAAAAAATGGTTGCGCGCAGTCCGTCGGCTGTAGGCGTTCTGTTTATAAGTACTATAGTTATAGTAAGTATGGCATCGCAATGCACTTATGTGTAGGCACTTGCTAAGTTTTTTATTATAGTCGGTTATATCCACGCGGTACCATAGTTTGAGGACTGTTGGTTGTGGACAATGCTTCTTGGTGCTTTGTGTTACGTAATAGGCTTGCGAAAGACTTTTTGAAGGCTATATTAGGTATAAGAGAGAGTTGAGATTTGACGCTACGATTCAGCTGTAGTTTTATAATAATAATAACATTGGAAAAATATGGAAAAATAGCATATCAAGTGTCTATTTTTTTTTTTATTTAGTCTGTGGTGTGGTGGCTCTGATCGTGTGTCTTTTGCTGTTTTACCTACTAACTTTCTTTAAGGAAAATAATTGGAGGGAAAGAAAACAATCTTTTAGAATCGTTCATAAGTAAAGCAATACTACTGATCAATACCCGTTTCATCATAATACTTATAGCTTTTATAGGCACTATGATTATTGTTATTATTTATTCTGTATTTTTTCCCTTAGAAACAGACTTGTATTTATCCCTAATTTTCCGTGTTTATACGTTTATTTTTTTATCTAGAAAATTATTTCATAAAAAAATATGACTAAGTAGGCTTTCATTATATTATAAATATTTTTTAAGTGCCTAACCCTTTTTTATAATTTTCTTTATTCGACTGAAAATATTATCTAAAATAAATTTATTTCGGAAAGGAATATATTATTTAAAATATTGTATTAGCTGCCTCGTTGACACTGATGTTTAGTTATATCGTTACACGATTTCATATTTGGTGTATAGCCTGTTGTATTGGTTAAATGTGGATATATATTATTACAAAAACATTAAGACCAATACAAGTAAAACTGTGAAAGTATCAAGACTATTACGAATGTTGATAGCTAGTGGGAGCGAGAGGCACGATGCAAGCAGTTTTTCATTACACCGCTCTCGGTACTGACGCAGTTTTTTGCAGATTCGTTTTTATACCACTTTGATATACCACAACATGTCATCCAACACGAGGTATACTATCAAAAGCGCACTCTTATACTGCAGCTTTAGAGCTCGTAATTGCGTTTGATTTAAACAGCAATTTAAAATGTTGTTACGTAACATTTAATAACTGGCCTTATTCGATGCTTTCTTGTAGGAAATCTTTTTCTTTTTTGCTCCACTACGCGACTCGTCGGTGGTCTTGATAGCGAATTGCTTATAAAAATGAGATATTTTATTTTCGAATTCAATTTTCGAACTGAGATTCTATTCTATTTGTAAAATTGTTATTTTTTATAAGCTTTTTTAATTGTTGAGAATATGGCTTTGGATACTCATTCCATTCATAGTTCCACCTTCATAAAACATCTCTATGCTAACAATAAATAGACATTGTATAATCTTTTAGTAATCTACAATTTTATTTTTATTTTTGTTTAGGAATCGTATTAATTTAAATGAATATTTATAACTTAACTGCCAAAGTTGCCTTCCAACTTGAATTAAATAATAAAATACTTTGAATACTAACTGATATTGCAAAACTTATTTTTCTATTTAATAACGCAGGTAGCGACAACTCTGTCAACATGGCGACGAGGTGGATAATTAGCAACAAAACACCGTAAAATGAGTTAATGACACATTTAAATTTCATACATCCTTTACATTGTGTTATTAAAAAATCAATTTTCAATCGACTGTTAAGTGAGTTCCGTATATTTTAAAGGTATGTATATACAATAAATATAGCCTTGTACACCTCGTCCTATACCTATATAGAATAAGGTCTAGAATAATACTAGCTGTCCCGGCGAACTTCGTACCGCCTCAGAATCAAATGTATGAGAAATTGAGTTATATTCAATATATTTTGTTTGTGTAGTTTTCCCGTGTTTTAATAATTATTCTGCTAGTCGGGGTGGAGAAAAATTCAAAAAATCAAGTACTTGAGTTAAAAATGGTGAAACTAACACGATTATATTTGATATAATATGGAGATAGATTACAAATATGTCGATGGTTGCGCTAGGAGAGTAACTAGCTAACCCGACAGACGTTGTCGTGTGTAAATCTTATTCGGTCTATTAAGTACGAACATTAAAAAAATGCATATTAGCTCAGCTGTTCTTAAGTGATTCGGATTATTAAGTACAAAGATTATAAAAATGGCAAATCGGTCTATCTGCTCATAAGTGATGCGCTTACCGACAACTACTATTATTAATTTTATCCATATGTAGATACCGTTAAAATATCTATTTCTTTATTTTAATAGTTTTCAATACCAATTTATCGTATGGAACCCTGATAATTGTCCCCAGGTTACGTACCTAGGCAGCTTAGAACTCAACCGACCGGCAAATGTCACAAATAAGGGGTTATTTTAACTAGCAGTTGTGAAACCGTCGTCGTGCGATTATTGTCAATTCCTGTCGCTAACTCCGGCTTCTTGCCTGTTTGCCAGTTTTTTTTTTTTTACATTACAGGCAATATCTCTATCTCACCTGATGGTAAGTGATGACGAGATCTACGATGGAGCATACTTGCCTAGGTAGGAAGGCGGCAGTAGATCAAGACGCTACATTCACTAGGCACATGCAGCGCAACTGATCTGACCCGCCATCCATGAATGGCAACACCGAACATCATGCCGGAACACGGCTAGGCCGCTTGGCGACATGGCTTTGTTCAGTGGGTGGTGACTAACCCCGGCCGAAGCCTACCACCAGTAGAGTTGTCACCTAGTTGGCACCACCCAGGGTCACGTGTAGGGTATCTCGAGGGTATTTAATTCTCCTACGGACGAAGGTGACTCGACCCCAAAAGTTATAATAATATCGCCAGACGAACACAACAAATTTACGGTCCCATACTAACCGACGCTTGTATTATGTGTACTGTGCTTCAAGTGGGAGATTACGCGAAGCTAACCGTATACTTTATAGTCTACGTATTGAGATATTTTGTATGGAGAATTGAAAGTGTTGAATATCGTCCGCTAGAGGCGCTTTTCAATTCTCCATACAAAATGTCTAAATACGTTGGACTATAAAGTATACAGTTAGCTCGCACTTGACGTGCTGTACTGGGAGTGATCTCATCTAGTTTTTCTGTGATACACTAACGAAAGGGCAAGCAGACACAACATTAAAAAAACAGGTGATTTTTTTTAATCTTTGTATTTGTTGACTCACCTCAAACACTGTACTATGTCACATCACTAATTAACTTCAATTAAAAAGAAATTGATTCACTTGACGTGACAAAAAAAGTAAAAAGTTATCCAATTTAATCCAATTCACTCAGTACATTTGTTGAACGATTATGATGGATACACGAGCATTTATAAACTTAATACTTTTGTGAATTGTGCTTTGAAAAGAGCACACGTATATTTAAACGAAATCTTTATAAAACAGGCACATTTACTATATAATAAAAAAGCATATAAAAAGGCACACAAGTGCTCGCGAATAAGCCAAGATTCATCCGAGACGTCTCCGTCGCCGAGAGCTACAGAATAGTGTTCGTTAGCCTCTTTTAATTTCAGCTAATTTTTATCTTCCACCGGCGTCGCGGCCTTTTTTACTGTTTAGCACGAGCCATTAGCTCTGATATAGCGCAGATTGTGAGTTTAGATACTTGGAACAATTCTCTCTTTTAAAATGTTGATGCTAAAATTATTATTTTGTGTTTTTTTTTGGTAGCGACGTCATTATTATTTAGCCAACTATTTAATTAATGTAATTTTGCATTACTAGGTATGTTACATACTTTAACTCTCGCGAACGATAAATAAATAATGCTGTAATTAAAAAAATACGCATTTTCCTCTTTGATTTGTTCGTGTAGTTATATGTTTTTTTCCTGTAGTTGCTGTGTGTTCTGTAGGTATATGATAATTGCCTACATTGTGTAGATTTTTTTTACGTTGTAGGTTCCCAATTTGTGTCCTTGAATTTTTTCCTTGTATTCGATTTTAAATTTATTATGAAGTTTACAAGTGTTATAAGTGAGTAATGCAACTACAGTAACTGTAATATTATAAAAATAAAATATTGGCATCGACACCGATTATGTTATAAAGCAATATAAATATGAATTGCCAACTGTATTGCCGTCCTACTCAATCATACCTCAAAACCGAGTCACCAAAGCGACTAGAAAGCAATCATTTATAATAACGAATGAGTGAGACAGAAGTAAATATTTAGTTTAGTTCATATACGGAATTTTATTGGCGTCTAAAGCGCGATCAAGTTTCAAGACACCTCGGTCGCACTAAGATGCCGAAGAAATCTAATTTTTGTCGAGTTTTTCTCTTATTCGCGCGGGGCCGGGGAGGGCGCTGTTTTCCCGCCAATTTGCGTGTGTTTGTGATAATTTCCCCGTTGTCATGTCGCGCCGTTTCACTTTATGATAATGAGCAGCCAGTTAGAGTTGCCTATTCGGTTATGCAATTATTTATTTGTTGGCTTCAAAAATCAATAAATATTAAAATAATATTATTGCAAATGTTATTAATAGCTGATTTTGCAGATTTTTTATAAATAAATCATGTTTCAAGTGCAGGCTAAATAAAAGCATTTTAATCAAATAAATTCGAAATTCAAAAATGTTTAAATATTGGAACGATTTACATTTTTTTTTATTTTTCCACGAACATCGCTACATTAACCCATCAACGGCCGTATTAAAAAGTAATAGCAATAAAATATTCAAGAACTGGCAAAACGGGGCAGGTGTCTTGGTGTCGACAAAAACAACATTTTTTACGGGCACTAAGAAACTTTTCTAATAATGTCGCAAGTTAAGAGTGCCCACCGCTAATTGCGATATAAATTTTCAAGTTTTAACCCAAAAAACTGGGCAAGGGTAAGAGTTATAACGAACGGGGGCAAAAAAAGATTATGGCAATGAACCCGGCGGATGAAAAATTACAATTCTATTTTTAAATTGTGTCCATAGAGTTACTAATGAATCTATGTAATTATACTATATTTATTATCGTAGTAATTTATGTAATAGACAGAGATAGATATACCTAGTCGTCTGCTTATTCAGATATAAGTTGTTCACACTAATCCTAATTGTCAATAATAAGTATCTGGCCTCCTCATGTCAAAGACTCGCGCCTAGTACGAAAACCACTAATATATCGTTTGTATGTGATTTTGAAGGTTTTTTATAACTACTGCGTCTATGGATAATAATATATATTTTTAATATCGCCTTTAAAAACAAGATTGCATTGCCTATTATTTAAAAAGAAGCTACACCGCGGCGCGGGGCCGTCGAGACAATCTTTCCAAACCTATTAAGTTTAAAAGCCGTTCGGTCATTATACCGTTTTTTTTAAACGTTCTCCTCTCCCGGACAATTTTTCTCTCCCTCCTTGGACACTTTTCATAATTACCGCTCCCTGCCCCTACCTACCTCTTCTGCCCCGTCTGATACTTGTTACAAGATGTTACAGTCGAAGACGTTTAGAAAAAAAAATATAATTTCATTATCTTTGGTTCGCTGTTTCTTTTCTTAAAACATCTATTTGTAAAACGTACAAAGATGATGATCTATCTTTTTTAGATAAGTTTCATGTTTGCTTGTAGGAATATGTCTATATATTGTAATTATCATTTATTTGTTCCTTGTACGCTATCATTACTGATTCAAAGCAATAGTAAAATAATTCTTTACAATACACGGCAATTTTGTTTCAGCCGCAAGCGAATTAAAAAAGTAAGAAAGCCACAATGTTTATTTTCACAGAGAGAGAAAGACACATTAAAAACAAAGAATCGGTTCCTAAGCAGAAAAAAAGTCAATAAAACATCTGACAACACTTTCAGAGTCGCGTACATCATTAAAAGGATTTTTAAAATAATATCCGCGCCTAAGAAAGGGGCCGACGAACAAAAAAGTAAGACATCTTCAACTGCATTGATTTACCACACCGCAAAATTAAAAAAAAACCGGCGTACAGTCAGTATAAAAACTCGAACACATGTCCCAGTTGGACGGCGGACGTCAAAATCGTCTCAATTTCGAAAAACAATTGCGATTTGAATTTTAAATTTGGAACACGGTCATTTCGGGTGGATTTTTTCGAAAAGCGGCACGATAATAAATCTAGAGGCAATAACGATAAATTCATTGCGGATCGACATGCAAATGTTGAGGGATTTTTTTCGACAACGTGTATCAAGTACTTTTGTTTTGTGGCCGTCGAAAACTGTTGAGCCGATCCGCAAGTGCAGTTTAGTGTGGCAAAATAAATATCGTATTTTATAATTTATTCGTATTTGTTGTCTAGTAAAACGATGTACCTACAATACGCTATAAAACCGTATTCATGTATTACGTACCTCCACATACGTATTGCTATAAAAATACTACCTAGGTGCATCTCGATTTTATTGGTCGTAAAAAATCCTTTACATTTTTAATTTTAAAATCACGTTGTTTTTTTTTATATAGCTATTAGGTCATCGACTGCCAGCTAGTATGACCAGGCTTTAACGGCCTGTTAAAAGAGCCTTGTTTATGTTTATACACGCCACTCTACTCCACTCTTATCCGCTACACCGCCCACCTCAAAAGATCAAGTACTCGCCAGCGCTCAAAGAGTGCAGTTTTTATTTTGCCCGAGTGTACTGTTCCGTTTCACGTCAGACGCGAGCTTTTTTTCTTTTATTTTTTCATGCACCTGTGCTTTTTGCATTGTATTTTTTTTTTATTGTGCGTAGCTATTTCTCGAAATAAATTGGCTAGTTTCTATTTTAATAGGTTTTTGTAAGTGTTGATATTCAAATATCGTTTCAATAAATCAAAAGTTTATTTTAATTAAAAAATATGGATAATAGCACTTGATGTGAATTTCAATGTAAACTTATTTTAAATAAGCTCTATTCAACTAATACCTAAAGTTATATGGGTGGCGTTGTTGTTCCATTGTATATTGGTTATATCATTTCAAAATATTTATTTCAACGTGTGTTTATTTACTTTAGTATTCTATAGTTGTCCTACTGATTGTTGGTATATTCATTTATTAATTAAATACTTGATACGTATCATTCAAGTGAGCGTTGGTTTGACGCAATTTAATTGTTGTGAATACATTATTTTTCTAAACCAAATTGGAGACTAAAGATATGAAATAATAAATCTCATATCTTCGTATAGAATTGCAGATGTTCCTGTAATACATATTAAAAAAAAAACAAGACTCACTTCCTGATCATACGCCACCTTGTACGCAGATGGTAAGTACGCACGATGAATAAAAAAAATAAAAATAAAAATGGCGAATCTCGATTAAAATAAATTGTTAACGCGCCCGCGGCGTTGTATCGCTGTATTTTTTATCTTGATCGATTCTATGTGAAAACCTTTCCTTAGTAATGAATATGCAAGACTTAGATCGAGCCTAGATACTTTATATTTCCTGTCTTGTATATAAAAGCGCTTCCATTACCATCCATTTGCTATTTATGTTAACATTTATAAAGGAAAGAGCTTAAAGATTAATGTTAAAGAATTTAGCGTAAAATTAAACTCACCTTAATATTAAATGTTAGAGTAATTGGTACATAACCAATACCCCGTTTATTCGAGGACGCGATTTTGGCGACTGTGCACCTAAAAATGTTAGTAAGAAAAAATATTATAAAACTATAAAATTATTAAAAAAGGAATTTAGTGCTTAAAGTTTCACTTATAGCTCACAATTATTTAAAAATTTTAAATAATCGAAAACCATTTAAAAACAAATTCTAGTTATCTCTACTGTTACAAAGATTCGAAAATTAAATTTAAAATGTAGTAAAATCTATTTTTATAATAATTCAAAATTATAAAAAATAATTCAAATATGGAACGAATTGTAATAGAACGCGCACAGCCGCCGCCGCGCGTCCCCTACCCATGGAAGATAACAATACACATTGAAACAGATGCCAACTCACTCGCTGCAGTGTCGACCAGCACTCTTCAAGTGTTCGCTCGCTGATGCTCTGCCCTGACCGTGCTTGTTGCTGTACGGAATTAAAACATAATTAGAATTCAAGATATTTGTTCAGATCTAAAACCCTTAGTAAGATTCAATGACGTCATTTCTGACAAATTAAATACTTTTTTTTAAGAATAGATTTATTACATTTTGAAATAATAGAATGAATTAAAAATTACTAAGGGTTTTATATGAATTCTTTTTAAACACAGTTATAACTACACACATGTTAATATTAAATTGAAAGATCACGTTTTAATTATACAGCATGTTTATTTGGATTTAGAATAATATCCAGAGAGAGAGAGAGTATTAAATAGTTCTCATGTTTTTTTTTATATGATTTTATGAATAATAGTGAGTATATGAGCTTCATTGTTTTATATTATTAATTAATTAGCATTAAAAGACAATAGTATATAATAGGCTCTAACGTATTCCGAATTAATTAAAAATGAAAAACGAATGAAGCCCACTAAAGAATGAAGTTTTGTGGTTTTATGAAAACTCATTTTCAACCGGGAATACGATGTTAGATAATAGATTTTTCTTTTCTTTATATAAATTTTAATATTATATTTACATACAACATAACATATCATACAATACCTACGGCTGGGTAAAACGAATCGGAAATCTAAGTAAACTGTATGCCTGATTTATAAAGTTATACAGGCTGATCTAATTTATGCGTGATTAATAAAAAATAATGGATAAACCACACTTGAGGAAGTTATTCAAGAATCACAGCGCGCTGTGTGTTAGCAGTAACGCATACCTGATTTCGCACTGCAGAGTGCAGACACGACATTCAATATTCATGTCTTGCCGTGTCTATGGTTTATTGATCCAATACGTATTATATAACGCGGTACAATAATAGTCTCAAATACGTCATCACGATATTAAACTTTACCAAAGACAATAATCGAATTTCAAATTCAAATAATCGCGTCGGTAAAATGCTACTGTCAGGTACGCTTTCGTTAAGACAAAAAAACACTGAACAGGCATTTATTTTATACGTATTTAAAGAACCTCTTTAAGTATTGTATACTATTTTGTTATAGTTTGTGGATATTATTTGAAATGAGTTTTCATAGTGTAACCACTTAAGTACTATGTGAAGGTGGAAAGAAAGAAAAAATAATAATTACATCGATATTGAGGCTATTCAGGACATTTACCAGAGCGAAGGGCAACATCGTGTTGCGATCCCCGATCGGAGCGTCCCCTGTCGGCGACTGCTGTTGAGGCTGCGTGCGGGAAAAAATAAAATATAAATTACTTAAAATAACAATAAATATTTATCCATTCAAAATTATTATTACAAAAAAAGTTACAAACTTACTACATTCAATTAATGCAGGCTATTGGCATTCTTTATTCAAATTGTGAAAATACGAATTAAAAGAATTGCATCTTTTGTTTTGGGTATTAAGTAGGTGGGTTATTGGAATATTGGAATTCCTTTTTCAAATTATGAAAATATTAATAATAAGAATTGCATATTTTGTTTATAGGTATTAAGTAGTTGACGAAAATTTATTAAAAAAGTCGTATTAAAAATGGACAGTTATATTTTTATTTCTTCATAAATATTGAAGCCATATTTAAAGATTATTGTGCCTGAAATTATTGTTTAAAACTCTTCACTTAATCAAAGCGATATTTTGAATTAATACAAGCAATTTAGGGCTACACAAAATAGATACCATTCAAATCGTTAGAATCACACTTACCATAAAAGCTCGGTTTTAAACAAAGAACTACACAACACTTCGTGCTCATGCTGTCAACAAAAATACTTAAACCCTGAAAATGTTAAAAACTATCTACAAAACCGGAATTATAAAAACTTCATGATGCATCTATGTTTGAAAATGGAACTGTTAACGTATTTAAAAAAACAAACCTTTTAAATTTATTCTCTGTTAAGTACTCGAATAACTTTTAATGAACCCTGTGATTTTAATTGATAGGTTTTATTGATTATTCTCATACGCAGATACGTACTGCAAATGCCTTACAAATCGTATGATAGAAACAATTATTTTAATCATTATTAATCAGGTGATTTAAACCAGACAAATCTCATCACACAAAGATAACTATTTTCAGTTTAATTTTAACTTTGTGGAAACGTAAGACTTCACCACTCTTATCTTTAGTTTATAAACATAAGATGTTGATGATCATTAGACAAGCATTGAGAGGAATAAGATTTAGGTACCTACTTGTCAAGAATTAGCTAGGTACCTGTGTTTAATCAATAATTAAATGAAAGCAAGCGGAGACGTTAGAAAGCATATATGTAAAATAGTGAAAAAAGAGACGCCACACGAAATTTAGATAATATAAAGTATTTACATCGATATTATTGAGTGTGGTGAGAAAATTTACCAGCGCAAAGGGTACGAGGGACCTCTCACTCATCGTGGAGTCCGCTGACGGGGACTGCTGTTGCTGCTCATCCAACATCAGGATGGAGTGGCGTGAAAATAAAAAGCACAAACACCAATATTCAAGATTTTCGTTAAAAACATAATTTGTGACATATCTCCATTACTAAAGATCCATATTAGGTAAATTATTATACAACAGATTACTTTAAAAGGACGGCCCTCGTCTTAGCTTATAAAAAAAACAATAAAACTCATTATTTTGATAGCAAACCCTTGACTCAACGACGCATTACAAAAATATTAATAAATCAAATTTTAATTAACTATTCTTAACAATAAAAACTAAACCACAAAAGCTTAACTCCGCGACGAACCGTTAAATCTCGATTTCCGCAAAAAAAACCTCGATGAATACAGAACACGAACCGGATAAAACCGGTTTGGCTGTTCAAATAGACATTTTCAAAAACATTCCAAAAAAAAATTAGAACAGATTCGCAACAAATAACTGTCAACACCCCTTCCGTGAAACAATGCCGAATGGAATAAAAAATTAAAAAATAAAATGATCGCGGCCCTAATCCGGTGTGCCGTGGGAATCGCAAGGTGAGCGTATCCAAAACTAATTTAAAATGTAATATTCTTTCGACTGTTGTTTTCAAATTTTAAATTAAGAAAGTTAGTTCTTTTTAATGCATTCTATAGTCAAAATATGAATTTTTGTTTGTGCAGCTAGTTATTTTTAGTAGGTATTTAAAATTGAAGTTGGTTTTTTGTAAAATAAAATGTAACACTTAATACGTTATGACGACAATTACCCACACATTGAAATTCTATAATTAAAAAAAAACTGAAACTCCCGCCAAAACTGAGAAGCTTGTGATACATTTTAGACAACGGGTAATAGATTCACCAGTTAGTCGTCGAAATAAAACGCATTATTGAAACGGAAACACAAAAACTGTATCATTTGACCGGACAAACAATAAACTAATCGTAGGCCATATGCGCTCAACAAAACAAACATTTGTTGTTCGAAAATTGAAAAAAAGTAAAATCCACACCAACGATAAGTTCATCACAGGTAATACAGAAATAATAGAATGATCACTGATTATCGTAATTTACATATCCTTTGTAAGACCGGATACGACATAAGGACACAAAAACGATTTAATAATAAGTTTGACGCGAGGACCTTAACCCTTTCTTGTGTTAACAAAAGCTTTACAATATGTTGCCTTGGCTGGCATCTTTTTTTAAATTTATAAGGAAGGGATCATTCGAATTTGGAACGAGTTTTCACCTCGAGTGATCTGAGGTCAGTTGATCAAGAATATTTGGACAAGATAGACGTAACATTAAAAATGTATTATACGTTATCGTAAACATAATTTTAAAGTGTATTTTGGTGTTAACTGTGATTTATATTATTACCATTTCAGTGATTTTCAATTACGCGTAAAGTTTTGCCGTCGGGATGACACTGTGATGGGGAATCGGTCGAAGTTTTGCAATAATTTTCAGATGTAATTTTCATTACTGATTACTTTTTATAGGCAATCCCGTATTATTATTGAACATATTAATCGATCTGATCACATCATCACTCATTTTTTTTTTTCATTTTCGCAAATCACCACTAAACACTTTAAAATAATACTGTTAGCATATGAATTATTTAACACAGCCACTCACCTGAATTTCATTGACCAGTTTTTCAGTCATAATCTTATGATCTGGCGTCGCTGGCGGCTGCGGCGTCGGCGGAGCTGGCCCGGGCTGGTTATGGGTCTCGAGCTGCTCCTGGTTCGGAGACCCAGGCCGGCTCCTGTTCCAGAAGTCCTGCATTTTGAACTGCCTCTGGGCCTCTGCCGCTTGCTGCAGGGTCGGTATGTGGAGGGAAAGCGGGGCAGCGCGAAGGTCTAGGGCACTCCCGCCAGCGGAGGCCTCGTTTCCTTCTGCTGCTGTCATTTTGAAGGAGTTCTGCAGCCAACTGGCCACGAAGTTGTCCTCCTCCTTGGGGGGGTCCAAGAGCCTAGGGAACGGCGGCGCGGCGCCAGGCTCGAACGCGCCCTCGCCGCCGACCTGTTCCCCTTCCTCAGCAATTTTGGGAACTTTGGCCTCCCTCGGTGAGCCCTCCTCTACCGCTTCCGTCTTCCGATACTCATGGAGGTCCCTGTACCTCTCCTGCAGCGCTAGGGATATGTTCTCATTGAAGTACTTCAACATTAATTCCAGTTTAGGACGTATGGTCACAACGAGGACATGCGATCGCTCGCTTCTTTTTTTTCACAATCCCGCTTCCGGTTCCGTACTTCAGTATCTGGAATACAACAAGCCGTTTAGGCGGCGATTCGGAAAACAATTTTTTGTATTTTGAATTTGGAAAATATATCGCGGTTATTTTTTTTGAACGCCAACCACCCCCGGAAAAGCGATGGAAATCGGAAACGAGACCTCCTTGAGACGCGGGCGGGCGCCGACTAACTTCTTGGTGGAAAAGTTGAGCGTCGCGACGCTTTCTTGCGGGGTGGGGAGGACGCGCGCGCCAGCCGAAGACGCCGGTCCAACTAGCAAGACGCGGCGCCGCCCCCGCCGCCTTAGACGGAGCCAAGAACATCCCCACCGTCGCCGAGCGCACGCGCCCAGCGTTTTTTCCGCGGAAAAATGCGTCCGGTCAAGGAAAAGACGGCGCGGCGGAGCGGCCGGCCGCCGCCGAGTGAGCCCGCCCCGCGCCCCGCGCGCCCCGCGCCGGACACTCGGACAGTTCCCAAAAACACATGACGAACCACTCGGACCACGGCCGAAATAAGAACTATCAAAAACGACGCCAAGGGTTCGCCCCTCTCGCTCGGCCGACCCCGTTTCTATCCCACCCTTGCGCGCGCGAAAGGGACAGGTAGAACTCCCCATTTTTTTCTAAGCCGCTATTAGTAGGGGAGGAAATGAAAAAGAATGGGTTTCTTTGTGATTTTTTCTTAATGACGTTCGGTCTCGCTCGCACTTGGGGGTTGGGGATAACGTTGTTGCGCGTGGAGTTTTTAAGCATTTCTTTTCATGACGCCTCTTTTACTATTGTGTGTTTTTTTTAATGTTCAGGCGGGGCTTAGTCGACGGGGTGAACCAACGGAGTCTTTACGATTATTTTTTTTCTTTTTAACCTAAAGTGAGGGAAATGGGCTGTTCAACTTTTTTCTTTACACTCACATTTGAATAGTATTCTTTTGAATACTATACGTTATATAAAAAATAATGAAATAAAATATTGATTCTTGTTGATTAATGTTTTCTTTTCATTTCAGATACAATAAAATGTCAAATGTTTTAAATGTGTTAAGAAGTTATCTTGTTATCTGAACTCACAGGTTTATTTCGAAGTCACGACGCATACTTCTCAACCCTTCGAATCATTTCCACGGACAAGTTTTCATTTCGCTACCCCACGGCAGATGTCGTAGCGCGCTACGAAAATTGTTTACGGACTTCGACATACCGTACACACATATTAAGGTGTGATGTTTAAATAAATGTATCTATGATAAGAAAAAATGTTTTGTTTTTGGAAATAAAATTATTTGTTTTTAAAACTTCACTGCTTATTTAAAATCTTAGGGTTTGGATCTAAGGTTGGTTTTTATTTATAATATACGGAATGACAACCCAGTCTTGTTTTTTTTTATAAGCAGAGGAAAATTATTTTAATAATTTTAATAATCTGTCTTACAATTTCTACATTACGTTATATTTACTAAATTCCCACAAGCTTCGTACGATGCAAATTGTTATATTAAAAAAAAAGAGAGAAAATATATGCACAAAAACTGTAACCCAAGAGAAATGAACATTTCAAAACACTAAACTAATCAATAATTAATACCTTATTAATCCAATCAAATATAACATATTTCAATATCGAACCATCAAACTGTACTGAACGACGGACGCGGCCCGGCTCCGAACCCGCCCATCGCGTACACAATGGCGAGCGTTATCGACAAACCATTAGGCATATAAGACAATTACTGGCATAATGCAATGTCGTAATCATCGGGCGTATGGGAGTGGACCGTGGTTCTTTTCCACGGTACATAAACACGCGTTTACGTTGCCTACTGCGCCCGCGCAACCAATGATCACACCGTGATGACGTACCCCACCATTCGAGTCTAACTATAGGCTATCCATTATATCAGATTTGATAAGCCACAGATCAAAAGAACACCGATTCCGACATTGGATGATACGCGAGGCCATTGCAATTTAAAAAACATCCTAATTTCAATAGGGAAGATGGCTGAGTGCTACCACCAACTTGGGAACCAGTAATTAATATTATTAAATCCAAAACCAAGCGTACGATTGCAAGACCTCAAGACACTGTGAGCACTTTCTGCGTAGATCGGACCACAAGCAACATTTGAATATGAGGGTACCCCGGTTCAAACTATGACACCAGGACGTCAACCACCTCAGTCCTACCGTGACCATGGTTGCTATAAAGCAGCCGAAACGTCGGGAACGTAAAAAACAAAAAATAAACGCGATAAAATCCGTAAAATTAGTTTTATTTAAATAGGCTATCTATTAGAGAATTTTCTTCCAACTCCTCCTATTTTTATCTTTCGATTAAATTCGTGCGGGTTCCAAGACAATTAACTTAACTATACTCGGCGAGGGTCAAACCTCGGTGTCATCATGGGACACCACTGTAGATCATGGCTTACAGGAGTAGCAGCGGTGGGAGTGTGTGGCGGGCCTAGTCCCATTTTATCTTTTAGTGAAAACCACATTGATAAATAAATAAATATCGCCACACCAACACACAGACTGTGCGGTCCCAAACGAAACAATGCTTTTATTATGGGTACAATTGACTGGGGGCGACCACAGTATATAATTACTTAGAATAGATATTAAACGTCTCTGAATCAGGTACAAACATTCTCGCTCAAATTTTGTCTCCACTAGGTTTCGAACCTGACACCTTAAGCGCAGAAGGCAGTGTCACTACCAACAAAGCTAATCAGACCTAATATTTATAGTTAACATGCCGTATAGTACTGTTCGAGTTTTTTTTATATCAGGCCTTAACATGGTATGAAAATTGACATAAACCTACAACTTTAATTGGAACCATTCTAAAATGGTTCGTTTCTAAAATAAGGGTTAAGAAACAAAGGTTCATATCTAAGTTAACCCTCTCCACTTTATTTGCGAGGGTTCAAAATTTACTTCAACGGTTCAAATCTAAATCGTAAACCCAAGTGTTCGGAAATGGTTTATTTCTAAACACATTTTCCTACATTGTTCTCACATACCCATAACAATGTACTGCTCAAAACTGTAAATGATCTTTTTAAAAAGTGCAACCGTGGAGTTTCTTGGCCGTTCTTCACCATAGGAAAGGCATTCCGAACGGGTGGTGAAGTTGTAGCTTAGCATTTTGTAACTATTTTGACGATTCATAAGTACTGTACTTAATGGTTTACATGAATAAAAAATCTTCCGTTTCTGTTTCTGACAATACTGACTTAGTCTTTATAATTCCGTGGATCAGCTCTACTTATATAGGTCGTAATTTGTATGTAGGTACCTAATTATTTTAATTATAATATCATTAATGTGATGTGCTATAAAGAAATGGACCAGTACGTCAAGTGCGAGGTTAGTCGAAGCTAACCGTATACTTTATAGTCTCCCGTATTTAGACATTTTCTATGGCGAATTGAAAGTTTTAAATACCGTCCGCTAGAAGCGTTGTTTAATACGCCATAAAATGTTTAACTAACTTATAATCTTGCACTTGACGTCCTGTTCCTGTACGAAAATCTTATTTACTTTACTTTATTTGACTTAAGGTGGAAGCTCAGGGTCAGGGCGCGAAATTCAAAATGTCAATGGTTTTTATTTTTTTACGAAAAATTTGGACATCTTTACGATGTAATTTAGTGTTTTGCGATATTAGCATTCTGCATTGGATGTCTCGATGTATTAAGTTTGCTTAAAAAAATACCTAAAGCGATACAACACCATAAAGTTAGTAAAAGTAGCGGTTTTTACAAACCTTATGGTATTGTATCGGATTAGGTACTTTTTTAAGCAAACTTAATACATCGTGACATCCAATGCAGAATGCTTATATCGCAAAACACTAAATTACATCGTAAAGATGTCCAAATTTTTGTAAAAAAATAAAAACCATTGACATTTTGAATTTCGCGCCCTGACCCTGAGCTTCCACCTTAATTGTAATTTCGTATTTTTTTTCGTAATTACATAAAACTTGATATATTTGTTTAATTAAGAATATCTTACGCGATTTTTAATATGTTCTCTTTTTATAATGTTAATATATTAATATAACATACCTAAGTATATTTGAAACCAAAGGTTGTTTAACTCATAGATACTTGTTATAATTTAACAATAACAGAGTCATAAAATTTAAACAACATTCCGGATTCGACGCTAACTCATTAAAGCTAATATAATACTAAACATAAATTTATAAATCACATTTATCTGGGTAGTCGATTTATTGGATATGCTCCGAAAGCTAAAACCGCCTTATCCGTAGCCTGTAAAGTATTCTGTCCGATAAACTGGCTTAAGTAGCTCGCATTTTTCAAGCTGTAGAGTGTAGAAATACCATTACGTATATTTCTAAAATATTACTTTATGGTTTGCAAGAAGTTTTAAGTACTGGTAAAGATTGGACGGAAATGTCCTGAGATAATTAATCCCTGTAGCTAATAATACTATGGGTACACTTACCCCCAAATTTGTTAACGTTTTATAACTTTATCAAACGTCATATCAAAGCAAAACACTTATGCGCAGTACTATATGACGATTGCTAAAGTTATAAAACGTGTATAAATTTTCAGGTTAGTTTTTTTTCTAACAGAAAGTATGTCCGCGTTTTTAATTTGGATTAGTTGTGGGTAATAGTAATTTGAGATAGAACGTTTTTTGGTTCCTATATAATATTTAAGAAACATATTATTATCAAACTCTTACCGTGGCTTCATATGACATTTTTTTTTAAATCTGGAGTGTTTGTTGAAGTGTGTTATTTTTTTATTCTTCTTTTTTTAATGTTGGCAGTTTAAGGCAGGCAGGCGGCTACAAAATAATTCTAATTTTGCCAGTGTGGAGTATAACCCTGATGATAATGATAATGTTATTGATGATGATGAAGAAGAAATGAATAACATCAGTAAAGTTGTGGATACTTTACTGATAATCTACCGGAAACCTTAGGAGAACTGGAAAAGTCAAGTTATACTATTTTATTTCAATTTACTTCACTCTTTAAGTTATTTTGAATCAATCGGATTTATATCTACCTAATAGAATTAGATTATATAGTGACGACACAGACGAAGCCGCGGTCAGAAGCTAGCTAATACAAGTAACATAATAACAAGCGCGCGTCCATTACTGGTCTCGACTGACAGCTGTAGGCCATTGTTACACTTTTATATTAAACTAGCTGTTGCCCGCGACTTCGTCCGCGTGGTATTTAACAAAGACTCAGCCGTTGGCAACAGCCTGCTCGCGTTCTGATCCCGCGGGACGCATTGCAGATTGTTGCTATCAAACTTTAATCAGGCGCAGCGCTGCAACATTGGTTTTAATTTATTTTCAAGAGATCCAATTTTTTTTTTCTAAAATAAAAGTAGCCTATGTTACTCCTTGTTACATCAGCTATCTGCCAGTGAAATTCCCGTCAAAATCGGTCCAGCCATTTCAGAGATTACCCGGAACAAACAGACAGACAGACAGACAGACAGACAGACGGACAGACAGACGGACAGACAGACAGACAAAAATTGTAAAAAATGTTGTTTCGGTATAGGTAACGTGTATACATCCAAATGCACTTAGTAAAAAGCGGTTATTTTAATATTACAAACAGACACTCCAATTTTATTTATATGTATAGATTGCATAATATCCGTTCCGTACCGTATATCGTGCGATGTATCTGCGCTTATATGCAAGCGTGCGCATTGCGCATAAGGATAATGTTTAAGAGATCGCTTATTAGAAAAAGAGATTTTTTTTTTTTTTTTGTAAATTTAAATTGTACGGTCCCAAACTAAGTGACACTATCGGTACCGGACAATGGACTGGGGATGGTCCCGGTGTATAATTACCTACTATACATTTTAGACATCTATGACTCGGTACAATAATTTGTGCTGTGTGCCCCTACAGAGATTTAAACCTGGGACCCTCGGTATTGAAAGCAGGATCACTGTTACATATAGCGTCATAGTTGTTTTTCGAAGATGAATATTAAGTATCTTATATTAAGATTTTAATACGTATAAATGGTTTTATTAATTGATCTATAATTGAAATAATTGATCTCGTTAACTTACTTAACTTCTTAACGAATCATTAATAAAATTGTCCCTCCCCCCCCACCCCTCAAACGAAATTCTATCTATAGAATATCCGCGCCTTTTCCCATTTCTTTTCCCCATCCCATTGCCATTCCCATTCTTCCCATTTTTTTTTTAAATTGATTTCCACAAATATCGCCTAGTTCTATCAATTTTAAATAAAAGAAAGAGCCAGTCAAATCGAAACGACAAATTGAACCCTAAAAAAACTAGAATGTAACACTAGAACACCTTTTCACAAATCCGTTCTGCACTTAACACTAAAAAACGCATAAAGGGCCCGTTTGACCCTAAAATTTATGCAAATTCAAACATTTTCAATGCAATCACAAGGGTTCTAATAATGTCGCCATTTTTTTGTTTCTGCGTTCAGAAACAATGGAACCGGTTGTTTCGCTGATGGGGTTACCTTTGTTATCTATGGGAACCATAGACAAGATGTTGAAATAAAGGAGTTTTTTGTTTTTGGAACTAGTTTTGACGTGAGAAAGTTACGAGACGTTGTTAAGAATGATTTTGATTGTTCATTTATCTTTTAATCAAAGATTTGAATTGGATTGCTTTGGACAAGTTTTGAATTTTAGGTTTATTGTTAAGTATTGAATTTATAAAACTGTTACTGGACGGTTTCTATAAATTGAAGAGATTAAAAAATGATTTATAGGCTATTTACCGACTGTATGTAAACAGTTTTGTAAGCATTCTTATTTGTGTGTCTGTTTATTCAACCATCAATAAAAAATCAAGAATCGAATTTCACGTAGCTCTCACTATAAGACAGCCTATGGCTAAAAGTCGTTGCACAGATTAAAAACTTTGAGAGCCGAGCAATTAATTACTATTTATTAAAAAAACCAAGTAGTCATAGACAAGTTTGTAGAACGCTTGCCTCGATAACGAGGATCGCAGGTTCGGGCCCCGGATCGTACCTAGATTTATGAATTCGGATCGGAATTCTGAAATTCATTTGTAAATATTAATTTAATTGTACTGTAAATGTTAGTCGATTTAATGTTTCCCCTCGCGGTGTCTCTGGACGGAGTATTTGGCGTTTAACCATTATAGAGTTTATACTAGATAGGAGTACCGTAAACGCAGCTCTGACTTATAAAAGCACAGGAGGATTCACAGTACAAGGTTGTATGCATTTATGCGGTACGGTGACGTCCCATACAAGCCCTAGCTAAGAATCTTAGTGAGCTAAAAAGAAAAAAAAATCCAAAGACAATGTCCCTCGAAAATCGAGTATCTTTAGAAACATAAATATCTATGACTAAGACCAGAAAGGGTTAGTTCGATAAAAACGTAATAACGGAGGGGGGAGGTCGTAACGGGCTCACGCACCGCGACCTATTTTTAATCATTTTTGGAAGCAGCGGTGAAGGGTTAAGCACGGAAATGTGGAGATGGCTCTACATTAAAGTTTAGCGGAAAAGGGAACATCTTCCAGCCAGGCGGGTGGTATGTCTGGCGGGGCGGCCGCTATGCCCCGACAAATATTGAGGGGACCTTGTATATACGAGTATGTTACGTGCTCCGAAAACTCTCATAGCGCGTTTCAGGATTGTACAAGGAACTGTCAATTGTTCTCAATGCGTCGGCAGCGCCATCTGTGTAGCTTGTGGCGAGGTTGTAGAGGTAAAGTATAAAATTAAAATATTTCAGTATGTACTTAAATAAGACCTCACGGACATAAATAAAACCTGTTCCAAATAACTAAATAATTGATCCAATCATTTGTCCAGTCTCACTATTAAAGTAATATTTGATCAACAAATGCAAAATTCATGGGGAACCTTGCAAGTAAGACAGAACTTTATTATCAGTTTTCGAAAGGCGTGTCCGTATAGTGTGAATTATGTCAAGATTTTTAAATTTCGAAGCGCTTCCATAAATAAAATGTGGCCAAAACAATTTTTAAATAAAATAATCTTTAATAAAAATCGCAAAGTCCGCCTCCACACAACGCTATAAAACATAATTGATGTCAGTATTCCGTGACAAGTGTGCGATGTGGCGAACAAAGCGACTCCCGTGTGTCTGTCTGTGTGATCGATATCCACGGACCGTGTGATTGTGTAGTGCTAGCTGAAATATTAATATTTTACTTCCGATCTTTTGTTAACAATTACTGGCTTCAGAAACATGAAAAATTCTGACAAATGGTCTTATCTGTATAGCTGTACATTGGAAGGCAGTCCTCATACAAAACAGAAACGGGATAAGGCTAAAAAGAAGAATTTTGTTAACAAATGAAGAACAAGAAACTATTTTTTTTTATAATTCGTGAACGTGCTTAAAACAAAAAAAAAACCAAATAAATAAAGTACAGAAATGATCACACTTTTCCTGAAACGATATACACACTGCACTTTTACACTTTGAATAATCCAGAGCTTTTAAAAAAACGTGTAAAAAAAACAATAAAACTCGAACCCTATCATTTGAACAAACTCTTCTAAAACAAATATTGAATTACACCGGATATACAAAAAGCTTTCCCCTCAAATTGACCAACAGCTCAAAGGTATCAATCTACAAAACGTATGAAAATAAAAAAAAATATATAAAAAAAACGGTACCCTATCAAAACATCGCGTGTCAAATCCTACCGTTTACAAAACTCTTTGAAAAAAGAACGTGATAATCTTGACACATTCATTTAAAAACGAAAAAAAAACCCGCCCCTGGCTACGTTCGGCCAATAAAAAAGAGTAAAAAAAAGGCAACGTATTTGAAAAAAGAATTAATTGGTGGTGCGCGTGCCGGCCCACTTTTTTTACATTCTCATTGTGCAGTCTATGTTTTTTTTTACTTTCTATGGGGTGCATTTTTTGCATCAATTATGTGTGTATTAAATTGTGTGGAGCCGTCAAATTGTATTATGATTATAATTTTTAAACTTTTTATTAAACACATACAGTTTTATTAAACGGTTTTTTTTTGCGTTTAGAAAGTGAATTTATTGTGTGGTTTGTTTTTTATTTCAATAATCTATGAGTAGACTCTTTATAGGTTATCTTGACCAAAATAGAATTTGTTGAGTATTCTAATAAAAATCAAATACAGATAAAATGTACAGATGGAAAATATGTTATTTAAGTGGTTAGTAACTTAACATTGTCAATCAATGATGATCTTGCTGACCTATCCGTCTAGTTGGAACAAAAAGTATGTCGGCACCTAGCGACATCTACCGGGGAATAGTTAAAAATTAATATAATCCTCATAAGAATTATATAATTCAATTTAAAAAAAAAATATTATTTACCAACTGCAAAAAAAAAACTTGTAGTAAATTTGTAAATGTATTGCTGCAATAACTACTGTAATTGTTAGGCAATAATTATAACGTTAATTAATTCACCCTTAATTTTCTTTGTTGATTATGAAAACTCTTTTTTTTCGAAAATTATTTCGAACTAAAAAAAATTTCCTCACTATTTCGAATGACCAATGGTTGAACTTTTTTAACACCCTTAAACTTAAACAATTCGATAAATTCAATTTTAATAATATCTCTACTTAGCAACATACAACATTCTGATTGTAAAAATGCACCAAATTATCTATTATAAATTATTGCGTAATAATGGAAATTTTTACCTCGTCCTACGCGAAAAAACAACCGCCCCGTGCCACGTCGACTTATAAAATTTCCATTTAAAACTGAACAACATTATTATCATTTTTCTTACAAAAAAAATACACATCACTCGTACAAAACACGAAACAAACACCAACCGCGTGTGTTCAAATTTCATCTTTATCCTTTAGCATTATAACATATATTTAATCGTTAACATAATTAATTTAAGCCACTTAAGAATGTTAGTACGGTTCCTTGGTCTACTTTATCGGATAGGGATGCGACTACGACTAAGATTGAATCATGATCTAGACTATAAAAAGCTGTGACTATAAAAACTTTGATTTATTATAAGAATTACAAATTTACAATACTTATTAGGGACTTACACATTTGCATGAGTTGGAGAAGCAGTTGATCGTGGGACAAATGCCGGGGATACACTCCAGTGGCTGATTATCCAACACTATGGAGTAAACGTATTGTAGAGGCAACAGGAGAAACTCTACAACGGTCTATTGCACTGGCGCAGGACAGAAGCAAATGGAGACAAATCATATATAGTCATGATCCTCATGAGTGTGGGAACGACGAAGAAGAAGAAGATTAGGAACTTAATCATCAAATTTGGGTGACATGCTTAAGGTTTCAGTTTTTCTGAAATTATTTCATGAACCATGGTTTGGTAAATATAATCCGCAAAATTTATATTTTATTAAAGTTCAATAGTTCAGTAGTATTCTAAAATGTTTGAGTACTTCAATTATTTAATTGCATTAAAGTAAAGCTAGTATTAAAATCGATTGTACGATTTTACAATCGATCGATTATGAGTTGGTCATAATCGAGTGAGCGTTGCCCTGGGTCGCGTCACTAGTTGCATTCGTGTGCACGTTATCTGAACGTGTATGTGATAAAATTTTGAAAAATCCACAACTTTTCCGCGATAACCTCGCCCTGGTGCGCGGAAAAAAAGCTCAAAAGCAGAATTCATAGTGCGGACACTGTCCGTGTGTGTTTCTGACACACATAAAAGTAAGACATGTGTACGTATGTCAGATGCAGATGTCATGTGTGCTCGATCATATTCTGGCTTGCTCACTAGGATTTTCGGATTTCATATGCATATGCATATGCATAGGATTTTCGGATAACCTATCATTTTCCAATAATGTTTATCACTTGCTGTACTGGACTGGTAATGGACAGTAGGGAAACCTGTACAACTTGCGAAAAACATACAAAGGTTGCCAACTCAAACCAGTGTGATTAACACATATTGAAGGGGATAGAGGCCATTGGTTTTTAACACGCGGAATTAAACCATGTGAACTTAGTGAAAACAAATCGTGTTAGAAATATTTTCTGTATGCCCTGTTTGTTTGAGTATTTTGAGCATTCTATTGGACCAATCAACGGTTCAATATTAGATAGCTTAAATTTAGACTCATGCAATGATAGATTACATACCTATCATTGCACTATAAGCATGAAATTTTAAAGGTAATGCTTGCAGCAGATTCGGTGGTGGCGTAAGCAGAGTCGCGAGCATAAGCTAGTAGACTACAAACCACGGCACTATGAATACGAGACATCTTATAAATAAACGCCTTATCAAATGCTCTACCAAGTAGGAGCTGTGTGTGTAATCATAGAGTGTCTTTGTGCTAGTCTAGATAAAGAACTACTTCTATAATATTATGTAGTGTAGAGACCATTGCTCGCCTCAGTCGCAGTAAGTATCGTTTATTACTTTTATACAGCTATTCCTGATTGCTTTATATTATGAATGTTATTACATTCCTACGTCCATTTTTAGTTTTTAATCAAATCATTTTTTAATTGTTAAATAATCAGTGATAGCCAAGTTGATAGAACGCTTGCCTCGGTAACGAGGATCGCAGACCCCGGCTCGCACCACTAGGATTTAGGAATTTCATGTGCGAATCTCTTTATCCACTATCATTTTCAAGCGCTAAGCGGTGTAGCAAAACATTGTGAGGAGACCTGCATATCTGAGAGCACCCTTCGAAAGACGTGTGAAGTCTGCCAACCCACACTGGGCCTACGTGGTGGACTATGGCTTAATCCACTCGCATTTATGGGAGGACCGTGCTCAACTCAACTGTGGGTCATTTAAAAGGGCTGGTATTATTATGAAGTCCTCCCGTGACCATGGTTTGCTGTAAAGCAGCCAAAACGACGGGAACGTAAAAACGTAAAATAACAGCGATAAAATCCAAAAAAAATAGTTTTATTTTAATGTGTAGTCCTCGTAAATATAAGAAACAAAACAGAGTGATCCATAATCACGAGTTGATTCCATGGAATCAGTTTTCGTTACAAAGCCACATACACCCTGTATATACTAGTCGATAGATGACGTCACTAGGCGTTGATGACAAAAAAAAACAAATATACAGAAAAAAAAAATGATACCAGAACATTCATAATTGTTTTTTTTAACCATCGATACAAAAATAATAGCATCCATCTCTATCGCACATAACTCTCAATTTATGTTGTTTATTTTTTTTTAAAGCTGTAATACGTCACTTCACAATTTTGTGGTTAAACGTATTGCGGTCTCGACTTATTAGAATTTAATCTTAGTCTGGAATTATAGGCTTCCAGACTATTATTATGGGGTTGTTACTTACAACCATAGTTTTGTTATTGTATTATAGAATCGAGAATCGAAGCTAGATAATTTCTAATCGAATAATGAAACGTTCTGAATTGATTTGCGAATCATAATAAAGCTCTCGAAGTCCAAGGTGCAGTCCAAGAGTAGACATCATAGTTTTATGGGAAATTATTATGAGACATGAACATAATTACATAATTATATTGCTATTAACAACTAGCTGCGCCCCGCGGTGTTACCCGCGATTAAAAAGTATGAAAAATTAAAACAGATCTATCCCACGGGAACCATACATTTTACCGGTATAAAATTCTAGACTATAATCTATCTCTGTGCCAAATTTCATCTAGATCCGTTCATCCGTTCTGGCGAGATTGAGTAACCAACATCCATCCAAACTTTCACATTTATAATATTAGTGGGATTAACAATTGACAATTATCATTTTTCAGTTTGGCATCCATTTGAAGATACTGAAAGTTTCAGTACCTGTAAATACAGTATGGCTTCAATCAAGTTAAGTATAAAATTAACACATGGCGAAAATCACGTACTTACCCACGTAAAAGGATGTACGAAACAAATAAATGTAGTAAAAAAAATTGATGCCGTCACTTCATTAACTACAGTTAAAGTTAACTGTGATTGTATTTCATTTATTTATTACCTATATAAATAATGTTTCTAATACGATAGATAACAGTTACTTATATGACCCTAATAAGACTGTATAACTCTAAAACAGCAGCATCCAATTAGACTAAACTGAAACTGATAAGTATATCGATATTCCATTCCCCCCTCCCCACGCTAACAGCGAGGCTTGTAGCTGCGCAGGCGCACCGAAGATAAATCTTTTTACAACGTACCTTGATTAGAAAATTCCTTTATTAATTGACTGGCTTAATTAAAGCGATTTCTGGTCCCTTGCAAAATTATAGTTTAATGCGGGAGTTTTAATGAAGGATGTAATGTTTATTTTTTTATTTACAGGTCCTAGGTTCAATTTGGACTTGGAATAATATGCTATTGACCTGAGAGACTGTGAACGTTTGAGTATACAAATTAACACCATGGTACTGCATGTTGCTGGGTTCTAGGAACTAGGAACTGGGTTCTAGTTTATTGTTGTAAAAAGCGGATGTCCCAACCCTGGTTATTTGGTTGGCATATTTTTATCCAGTCCTTAAGGGAGTACGACAGTGATATTAGCTCTCTGAGCAGCCATAGTCAATGAACTCTACCGTCTCTATGTCCTATCTCAAGTATAAATTTTTAAATTACCTTAGTTATGTTAAAAGAAATCCCACTAGTCTGCAATAGTTGTACAACTCTGATTTAAAAGAACTATAAATCACCAAGAAATCCAATCCAGCATTAGAATCTAAAATAGGGCCATAAACAGCGAATACTATTAGAATCCGAACAAGATAAACTAAGAAAAATAAATCAGCGCCCACGCGACCTAGCCCAACGGACACACACAGAGGGAAAGGGACGAAAAAAGACGGAGCAGGACAAAAAAATCGCAAAACCGACGCGAATATATCCGAGGGGAACGACCTGCGAAAAATAAAACGAAAACGTACTCCCGCGCACATGTGCGTTCCTTCATTTTTTTCTGTCCGTCCCGTTCTAGCGCCAAAAACGGTGCGCGGGGTGGCGAGCGGGAGAGAGATGGGGCATAAAAGAAAGCGCGCGGAAAGAGTTAGCGGTCGTTCGCGCTCCGCTTTAGTTCCGAGCGTTGCCGCTAGGTGCGCGCGCGCTGCCGGGAAAATTTCTTCCTGTTTTGACTTTGTGCGTTCTTTTTTTAGAACTTAAGTTTGCGCGCGCAAAGTTTTTTCTTTATCAATCTGGTGCCTGGTGAATCATCCAATTTTCATTGTGACAAACCAGTTATATACCATCCTTTATTCAGAGTATGCATTTCATAGATTCATGTAATTATGAATGAATAGTCAAACGTTACCAACGGTATGGAATGTTGGTTCCACTGAGGAGAACAGGCAAGAAATTTAATGGTTACTATTTGAAATGAAAGAGGCTGGTATACCTATAATCCCAGGAACATCATCTCTGTGTGAGCAAGCAAGACTATTGTCACGATAATTAAAAAAAACTGTAGTACTCCAACCTAACAACAAATTCCATCGTATTCTTGAATGGAGGCTACTGCTGAATCCTTTTTTTTATCCTACATATCTGTCTAATTTATTTTAAGGTAGAATTTGATAGTCGATTTTGGTATATAACCTTTATTATTGTTAGTAACAATTATTAGCCCAAATATGCCTTCTACATTTTTCTTTTTTTATGTTGGCAATCAGCTACAATATGGTGCATTTTTTGCCAGTGGTACTAATTCTTGATAATTGTTATTGAATTATATTATGTACCCCTGATGATAATAATAATATTGATGACGATGATGATGATGAAATGAACCCTATAATAGGGATATGGGTAAACCGTAAACCCGTTGATACTTTACTGAAAATTTACCGGACATTTTTTTTAATTTTTTTTTAATTACATTATAGGCAAGTATTTGATCTCGATCTCACCTGATGGTAAGTGACGATGAGATCTACGATGGCCGCCTTGCCTAGGTAGGAAGGCGGCAGTAGATCGAGACGCTACATTCACTAGGCACATGCAGCGCAGCTGATCTGACCCGCCATCCATGAATGGCAACACCGAACATCATGCCGGAACACGGCTAGGCCGCTTGGCGACATGGCTTTGTTCAGACTTTTGACATCTTGCGAGAACTTGAAAAGTCAATTATAATATCGCCAGACGAACACATCAACTATACCGTACCACACTAAGCAACGCTTATATTGTGGGTACCATACAATGGACTGGGGGCGAACTCAGTAAATATTACTTAATAGTTAATTGGTTTTATGTAAACGCATACTTATTGAAGGATTAATTCCTTATAATCTTACATGAGGCAATATTTTCTACATTTCTTACTTAGTACATAGACGGGAAGAAATATATTATCAACTATAGGCAAGTATGCTCCATCGTAGATCTCATCGTCACTTACCATCAGGTGAGATCGAGATCAAATGCTTGCCTATAATGTAATAAAATAAAATAAAAAAAGCTAATTATATTGATTTCTTATATTTACGCAAATACTACACATTGAAATAAAACTATTTTTTTAGGATTCTATCGCGTTTATTTTTTGCTTTTACGCTCCCGACGTTTCGGCTGCTTTACAGCAACCATGGTCACGGGAGGACTGAGGTGGTTGACGTCCTAGTGTCATAGTTTAACCGGGGTACCTTCATATTTAGTTGTAATTAATAATGATTTTTATATTTTTTCTCTTTCAGATATTCAAACTACATTTTTAAATAGCCGTAAAATATTGACTGTGAAACCATTTTGCCATAGAAGGAAGTCTTATCAGTTTTTGATTGAGAAAGGTCGAAACGCAAAACAGCTTATTTCTAAGGTAGAGTAACTCTACAAATATAGTATTATAAAAACCTTGCGTGGGGTAAGCAGTGTGTGCAGTCTTAGAAGAAATGCAATAACATTGTGTAGACCGGCCCTCGGTCGGCGCGGGCGCAACCAGTTTTTTACAAGTATCACGTTACTCTTGTATAGATGGTAACGTTATTATAAAATTATGTAATTTTTTAATGAAATATATTAGAATGGAGAAAATTAGGTGGAAAAAAAAATACTAATGATGCATAGTAAGAGAAGATCGTTAATGGTAACCATACTGAATAGAGTGGGAAGATCGATTCAATCTTAGAGAAGAACTCTATGGCCATAGAGTTTCTCTCTAAGGTCGAAAATCGAAGGAAATCGTGCGTCATTAGCTTACGTTAAACGGCGTTTTATGCGATTTGGTCGGAATGAGTGACCGCTATATTGGCTCTAAAGAATGTAAGAAAACTCAAAATCTTAAAAACCTTAAAGAAATAAGTGCAAATTCAGCTAATGTGTGATTTTTTATTTTATCTACGCTGCACATCTTATATAAGGTTAACCAAAAATAGTGTAAAATGTCTTAACTGATCCATATAACTGACTGATTTAAGTGACATAGATCACGTTGATGTTTAAATATATGTAAATGATGTTTGACTTTTTTTTAATAAGCCTTCGACCTAATCTTCTCTATTGTAATTAGGATGTTTTTTTTTAATTTCAATAGCCTCACGTATCATCCTTGGTCGGAATCAGTGTTCTTGCGCGAGGATCTGTGGCTTACCAAATCTGATATACCGGGTGCGATCCTGTACATGTTCACAGATTACACAATTCAAACATAAAATAAAGGCGATAGAATCCGAAAAAAAAATTGTTTTATTTCAATGTGTAGTATTTGCGTTAATATAAGAAATACATATACCTTACTTTTTCATAAAATGGTATCAACTTCTCGCATTTACTTAACGACGTTTAACTATTAACATTATAATACCAGCTATTGTAAGACTGAGACACAAGAACATTACCTAACTTAAATCTTCAAACATCTTTCTAACGCCTTCACCGTTTTATAAATATTCAACCAACTATAGTCTACGATCTATGTGCCAGCCTACTATCCCCCCTCGCCCCCCTCTCGCCCCCACCACGCCATGACTCAGAGGTGCGCGCACGCAAGTTTTGCAACCAAAATTCTACTGGTTCGAGACAATGGCATTATTAGACCGCCATTTTGTTTTTAAGTAAGCGGTTTAGTTAGATTTCGTGAATAATTTGAGAATTGAGGCTGTAGTTTTTTTTTTTGGTATCGAAATTGTTTGGTATCGAAATTGTTTTTTTGAGATATGACCCACAGATATCGATAACGGCTATCGTTATAATATATCAACATATCGTGTGAACAAAATTATGTTGGAATTAAAATTTATAGAGTATCCAACTTGCTCTAAAGTTTTGCAATCAAGACATCACTTTTAAAGACGACATCTTGATGTAGAGTATTTATTGCTCTACAACAACCTGATTGGCACAGTTAGTTGGTAGTGCTTTCTGTGCCGACGGTCCCGTGTTGGAATCCTGGTAGGTAAAAACTTTGTGTGATAACCACGAATGTTTGTACCCGAGTGATGAATGTTTAAAATCTAATGTTAAGGATTTTATCGCGTTTATATTATGATTTTTACGTTCCCGACGTTTCGGCTGCTTTGCAGTAACCATGAGCACGGGAGGACTGAGGTGGTTGTCGTCCTAGTTTCATAGTTTGACCAGGGTACCCTCATATTTAGTTGTTGCTTGCGGTTCTAAATAAGTTTTTTTTTTATTATATTATAGGCAAGTATTTGATCTCGATCTCACCTTACGGTAAGTGATGATGACATCTACGATGGAGCATACTTGCCTAGGTAGGAAGGCGGCAGTAGATCGAGACGCTACATTCACTAGGCATATGCAGCGCAGCTGATCTGACCCGCCATCCATGAATGGCAACACCGAACATCATGCCGGAACACGGCTAGGCCGCTTGGAGACATGGCTTTGTTCAGTGGGTGGTGACTAACCACGGCCGAAGCCTACCACCAGTAGAGTTTTCACCTAGTTGGCACCACCCAGGGTCACGTGTAGGGTATCTCGAGGGTATTTAATTGTCCTACGGACGAAGGTGACTCGACCCCAGGTGAGTTTTATTTCAATGTGTAGTATTCGCGTAAATATAAGAGATCAATCCTATATTAGTATTATAGATATACTAAGATTGCTCTCAGTCTATTGTACTATACCAATAATACCAGCGTTGCATACATTAGGACCGAATAGTTGGTGTCTGGCGATATTTATTTATTTACAAGTCCTAAATGCTTTATAGTGTGTAAGTATACAGTGAGACTCGATAGTTCGTCTTTTAACAGCGTGGGCGCTGGTTACCGTTTGCATTTCGCATTAGCAGCTGCGCGCGCGCAGCTAGCCTTCTAGACTGCAGCGAAATGAGTGTCCTGATATTCAGTTAGTCGGCAGAGCGTGGTATGAGATTTCTGGGAGTGTAGATCCTATTCATCAGAGAGCTGACTACTCTA
The DNA here is from genome assembly GCA_905333125.1 of Pheosia tremula. Classification (NCBI taxonomy): domain Eukaryota; kingdom Metazoa; phylum Arthropoda; class Insecta; order Lepidoptera; family Notodontidae; genus Pheosia; species Pheosia tremula. Next base: position 1,810,214 of record HG995420.1, read on the forward strand.
GCTCTCCGAATTAGAGTATGTAGAGTTTAATAGTTATTAACCCTTATATTTAGAAGAGGAATAAATGCATACGAAGTGACGCAACAACATATTGAAGTGCAAACCAATCCGATTTGTGTAGTAAACGCGAATTCGCATGTACTTAAGTACGTGTAGGTACTACACAAATCAGTTTTGTGTGTCCGTCTACTATTTCTTCGTCTAAGAATGTGGACGAAAATTGTCAAAATCAAGACCATGCTAGTTAGCAATTCGTTCAAAAACTTTGCGCAAGAATGACTAATCCCTTCTCCACCGGGACAGCGAGCCGCTGAACTTTTTGCGCAACACTGACTAACCTCTCTAAGATCGAAAGCGTCAAGAGCAAATATACGTATACATCACAGATTATATACATACAGGATAAAACGCGCACACAACTAGCGCACCAATGTATAGCGTTTGCGCTGGGAAATATCGCGCATGTTTATTTTAACTGGTTGAAAGAAGGCAATCTGGTGTTCGTTAGGGCGGGTGTAGACGCGCGAGGCTACAATTTTAGAGCTACATAAAGCTACAATTATGTAAATTACTAGTCGTATATAGGATTGGAGTCGAAAAGTATTCAGGGCATAATCTCGTCCACTGCAGTTCGGTGACCTTGACAATGTTTTTTTTTAATTACTCGCAAGCTATCTAGACCACGTTTTTTTAATTATTTTGACAGCTGTATAGTACCATTAATCATCTACATAAAAGAAAGTTGTGTAAGTTACACCCTTTATATCTCAAAAATGGGTAGGTCGATGTTTATGAGCTTTGATTGTTTTAATTTGTCCCCGCCCCGAATAGCAGAATGACTATTAATAAATGGGAATTTCTTAAAAACACTAATAAAGATAATTCATTTTCTCATACATTTGAATCTAAGGCGGTACAGATTGTCGGGACAGTTAGTAGATCATAAAGTGTTCAACTTGGATAATTTCAGAATGTAACATACAAATTGGGAGAATTTGTTTTTTTTCAATTGTATTGTTTTCAATTATTTTTTTAATAAACATGCATGACTGTACGCAATATAGACAATGTGATGAATAACATTAGCCGATGAGATAAAAAAGTCCTCACATAATTAAGTGGATTGAAAGTAGAAAAGCAACATAGCTTCTGGTAACACTTACCGGAATCTAAGAAGTTCCCAAAACTATCATGTAACCAATATCCAGCCAATCGGTGTGCCCCACACCCAATGCTAGCGAATTCTATTTTTAAATGTTTAGATCGGTTAATGCGAGCGCGATGCAGTTTTATGCACAAAATATCGGGCCGAGCGCCGGCGGCCATTTTTTAATATAAATTTAGATCTGAATCACAGGAAGCACACACTATTATTTTTGAATTTTATTTATGCCCTAGGCGTGGTTTTGGCAACACCTATGAAATAGTTTTATTAAAGTATGGACGCGGGGATTAGAATTAGACTTTCAAGTGTGTGTTGAATGTATGGCTATGTATGAGAGTGGAAAAATATGTAGTAGGTTTAATAATTATAGGTAGAGCTAGGTTGCTGTTTTATTACTATTAGAAAGCTGTAAATAAGGAGCGTCTATTCTGTATCAACCTATTTATGACCTAAGATATTAAGTATTCTTATGATATTTTATTTATTTGTGTAATGTACGTGAATACCCAAAACACCGAAATAGATTTTCAAAACTCTGACCTACATGCATTTCAGATTCTTTGTAGTGGTGCTATACACAGAATAATATAGAAAGGGTATTTTTCATGGATGGCGGGTCAGATCAGTTGCGCTGCATGTGCCTAGTGAATGTAGCGTCGCGATCTACTGCCGCCTTCCTACCTAGGCAAGTATGCTCCATCGTAGATCTCATCGTCACTTACCGTCAGGTGAGATCGAGATCAAATACTTGCCTATAATGTAATAAAAAATAAATTAAAAAAAACTAATCCTGAACCATAGATTTCTTTAGCGCTTTGTAAACACTATGTGAAGTCAGAAATTCGACTACGATTTAAAAAAAAAATCGTTCCCTACAAAATGGTATTTGTGCTTGTTTGTGAACAATTTTATATCGACATTCTATCTTCACATAATAATTAGGAATGCGCTAACGAGGCCCAAGTTCAAAGCTTCGCATACCATTTACAAATCCCCCCGTCGGTATATCGTATGTTAATATAACTTTAAAATGAACTATAATAAAGAGATTAGTTTTTCAATTAACTATATAAGGTGTAACAACAATAGTGTAAAATATTGTGACAGATGAATCAGTAAGTGATATGGGCCACATCTATACATATAAATAAAATTGGAGTGTCTGTTTGTAATATTAAAATAACCGCTTTTTACTAAGTTGATTTGGATGCATACACGTTACCTATACCGAAACAACATTTTTTACAATTTTTGTCTGTCTGTCTGTCTGTCTGTCTGTTTGTTAAGGCTTATCTCTGAAATGGCTGGACCGATTTTGACGGGACTTTCACTGGCAGATAGCTGATGTAGCAAGGAGTAACTTAGGCTACTTTTATTTTAGAAAAAATATAAGGAACTCACGAAAAAAAATTAAAACCTATGTTGCAGCGCAGCGCCTGATTAAGTTTGATAGCAACAACCTGCAATGCGTCCCGCGGGCTCAGAATGGGCGAGCAGGCTGTTGTCAACGGTTGTCTTTGTTAAATACCACGCGGACGAAGTCGCGGGCAACAGCTAGTTGATGTATAAAATAATTGTGTAAATGACGTTTAATTTTTGTAAACAAGACAAACCAGTATAATTTGGCCATGCCCTCAGTACGTCATGTGCGAGATTATTCGTAAGCTAACCGTATACATTATAATCTACCGTATTCAGACATTTGGTATGGATAATTGAAAGTTTAAAACACCGTCCGCTAGAGGCGCTTTTCAATTCTCGACACTAAATACGGTGGACTATAAAGTATACAGATAGCTCGCACTTGACTTGCTGTACAGGTGTCATTTTTAAGTGTTTAATAGTTTGATATATTCCTTTGGTAATATTATCTTTATAACCTACTGTTGTCCTTTTTAAAATATTGTCCACTATAATTGTTAAACCTTATATTTTACTCGCGTAATATTGTGTTGCGTTCAAGATGCATCGAGAATGCACCGGCGTTATTTTTGCCAGACTCCAACCTTGAAATTTGTCGGTATTTTTGTAATGTACTCGGTGCTTTTGGCTCGGCTGCAACATGACCGATTTTGATTCGAGAAAAAAATCATTCAGCGTCGCGAAGGGCGTTTTTGTCTGCCTATATGTATATACTTTACAAAAGAACGTGAATAAATTGATTTGTTATATTAACGCGAATACTACACATCGAAATAAAACTATTTTTAGGGAAGATTTTTTGTTTTTACGTTCCCGACGTTTCGGCTGTTTTACAGCAACCATGGTCACGGGAGGACTGAGGTGGTTGACTGGTGGGTCCTAGTGTCATAGTTTGACGTGAATAAACTTAAATTATATTAATAATGTTTTTTGTCTCCCTTTTTTCCATGGATGTAAGTATTTATTTCGTTGTTCAATATGTATTTATACATAAAGTAAGTAGTGTTATTTATAGTGATCCAACTATATTATTGTGATAGGTGAAGTAGGGCATGAAAGCGATTTATATGTCGGCATAAACAACAAGTCGTAGATAATGAATTTTTTTCTATGATTTGGGATGTTCTTAATTCAAATTAATAATAACTGAGATTTTACAATCGTATAGGTTAACTATTATTGGCCCATCACTTTTCGTTCCCATAGAAAATTAGGATAGCAAGATATGCGCTAAAATAATGAAAGGAATTGTTTCAAAGACTACATTTATAAATGACGACCTGATCAGCTCAGTTGGTAGTAATCCTGTCTTCTGCGCCGAGAGTTACCGGTTCGAATCCTAGTAGGGACCTTTGTGTAATGAGCATGAATGGTTGTACCCGAGTCGTGGATGTTTAATATCTATATAATTATTATCTACTGTGTTCGCCCTCAGTCCATTGTACGGTACCCATAATACAAGCATTGCTTAGTGTGGGACCGTATAGTCGTTGTAGCTCATCAGGTCGTCAAATGAAGTAAAGTATGTAAGTATAGATGTTGGGAGTAATCTCGAGAATTACTGATCCGATGCTGAAAATTATTTCACTAATAGGAAGCTACAGCACCCCTGAGAGCTATAAGCTATGTTCCATCGACGTACCGCGGGCGGAGCCGCGGCCAAAGTTAGTTTACAATACAATCCACGATTCGCTACTTTATGATACGTACCTAAAATATATTCACCAACGGAAATAGCTAATCCTATATACATTGTACATAAATCTCTATATATGCTGAATATATTAGACAACACACATAAAAAAATCTCGTCTAAGGCCGCGCACACACGCACGGGCGGCTCGTGATTGGCAGTTGGCACCGGCGCGCGCGCAGCGCAGATTTCAAAATATACGTTAATGCTCATTTTTCGACGTTCTATTTTTGCATTACCAAGTTTTTATCCCTATTATAGCGCGGTGTATACAATTTGATACTTTCTAGGTCATCGAATTAAATAATATAAGTTTTATAATTTAATTATTTTTCCTTCATATATGACGTGTTCCATAATGTGCTAATATACGCTATCCACAACTTATTTGAAAGAACTTGGATGGTTTATCAGCACATTGCAAAACAGCTTCATTATTTAAATTATTTGAGAAAACGGGCCATGTTCAAGAATTTTGCGTGTTTGATCTAGTAATTTATAAGCTACAAGGCAAATAAACTATGAGTCAAGAATAAGTAAAAAAGAAATACATTATGGTGTTAATAAAACGAATATATACCCTTTAATTTATATAAGTCATCCATCAAAGTTGTAACCATATTTACAAACTCTTTGTAGCGTTATATCAAACATATAAGACGCTTATAACTCCAATAGCAGCAAGTATGTCAAGAGGTTGGTGATAATTTTTAATAGTAAGGAGGACACAGAAAGAAACTGGTTTTCTGAGTTTCTATTAATAAACAAGATTTCTAGGAATCTCCGTTCGTGATATAACTTGCCGTGTTAATACAATCTAATTAAAAGATAATATTTTTCTTGCATTTAAAAATATATATTTTGTAGATACTTCTAATTCTAAGCACGACTTAAACTACACATAACTAGAATTTTCGAGAAATATGTATAAATAAATGGATAGCCATTTGTTTTTTTTTTTTCATAAATATTTTATTTATGTTTTCAAGACACCGTGAGCACCTTCTGTGTAGATCGGACCGCAAGCAACAACTAAATATGATGGTAACCTAGTTCAAACTATGACACTAGAACGTCAACCACCTCAGTCCTCCCGTGACAATAGTTGCTGTAAAGCAGCCGAAACGTCGGGAAAGTAAAATAAACTCCCAAAAATCAGAAAAAATTGTTTAATTTAAATGTGTAGTATTTGCGTAAATGTAAGAAATAAATATATTAAAAATACAATATTCATTAAAAGCATCAAGATCACTCGGCTCGCACACACTCCTTTGTGTTTTTTGGCACCGCCGCCAAACATTGGTTTATACGATGCATCCCGTGGCTCACGAGAGTGCGTTCACACACACACACACACCATTCACATGTGTACAGATGTTTGCTGTAGCTCACGGTAAAGAAAATACACAACCGATTAAGATAATTCCTGATTGGTTTATGGAATTATGACATAATATACGCCGTACGTACACGCTTATATCATATCGACCCTATCAGGGAAAAATATAGTAAATGCCAAAACGCTAATAAAAGAGGGGCAAAAAACAAAAAGAATCTTTTTTTATTTTAATGATATTAAACATCATTCACCTCACAAAATTTCAAAGTTGAAATGGCAGTGGGCAGGGCACATAGCTCGCAGAACCGATGGCCGTTGGGGCAGAAAGGTTCTAGAATGGCGACCACGAACCGGAAGACGTAGTGTAGGACGGCCCCCCACAAGGTGGACTGATGATATCACACGCGTCGCAGGAAGCCGGTGACCGTGATGTGTGGAAACCATTGGGGGAGGCTCATATCCAGCAGTGGAGTTAAAAACTTAATAATACCATGACTTTAATCATCATCATGTCGTGACATATAGTTCCTCGACTAATATCTTAGAGGAGTTCGGTGTTGCTGGCTTCTTTATTTATTGATCAACTTGTTTGGTTTATAATTGTAAAAGTTGACAAGCCGAGGGTCAGTGGTGGGTTCCTCTTCCCCCATTTGTACAACAATGGATTTCCGCCACGTCTCGTCTAGTTCTATCAATTATATGACTATCATTCTGTAAGCTTAAGCTTCGACCCGCAATTAAATAATTAATGAGAAATTAAAGTAAAGACAATATTTAAAGCAAAAAATCGTATTCAGAAAACAAGCTCATTAGTCTATACCAGTATTTTCCGGCAACAAAATAATATATATCCTATGTACCTACATTAAGCAGGTACATAGTATATATACCTACATCGTAAAAAGCTCAAACATAACACATAACAGCAAATTTTCTAACTACCCGCCTTTTATAACGATTGATAACATGGTTAACGAACAATGGTTCTTGTTTGGATAACACACAGTTAAAACACGACTATTTACTGGAAAAACGTCACAATAGACGAGTCTAGGCGGACAGGATGATCCAGTTTGTAAACTAGTTAACGACCAACGATAACTCAAACGATACTCAAAATATTTGATTACCTAACGGTTTGAGATTCCGCTATTTTGATTTTTTTTTGCGATATTAAAAATGTAGAGATAACACGTAAAGCCGTTGGTCTGCGCTGATCTCGACTCTTTGGTATTAGAGTGAGGGTAGGGAGAGTGCACATGTGCTTGCGCATTTACTTGTGGACTGTTTAAAAAGGAAGAGATTGGCTAAGAACCACGAAATACGACGAAGAATGACGAAGAATTGTTGGCGGCGCATAATTATTATATTGCAAATTTTATTGTCTACTAGCTGTTACCCGCGACTTCGTTCGCGTGGTATTTAACAAAGACACAACCGTTGGCAATAGCCTGCTCGCGCTTTCTGAGCCCGCGGGACACATTTCAGGTTGTTGCTATCAAACTTAATCAGGCGCAACGCTGCAACATTGGTTTTAATTTTTTTTCGTGAGATCCTATTTTTTTTTTCAAAAATAAAAGTACCCTAAGTTACTCCCTGTTACATCAGCTATATGCCAGTGAAAGTCCCGTCAAAATTGGTCCAGCCATTTCAGAGATTATCCGGAACAAACAGACAGACAGACAGACAGACAGACAAAAATTGTAAAAAATGTTGTTTCGGTATAGGTAACGTGTATACATCCAAATGCACTTAGTAAAAAGCGGTTATTTTAATATTACAAACAGACACTCCAATTTTATTTATATGTATAGATTTTTGTAACGTCATTTTTGAATAAAGATTGTTGTTGAAGCTGACGTTTTGACGGACATGTGTTACCGACCAGTCTTATTTTGTCCCTATTTCTTCCTAACTGTCTCATCACCAACAAGAATCGATATCGAAGTTTTTTTAGTTTTAGAGAACAACTTTAGTATGGTTAGTAGGGATAAAAACTTGGTTATTGTAAAACTATTTCTACTAACTATGCGCTAGTATTTTAAGGTGAATGGTGGGCCCTACCCATTTTTTTTAAATATCTTACCCCTTAAGAAAGTTAAATCAGAGACAAAAAATACGTAGCTTTACTTAGTACCAAAACGCTATAACTTAGTTTTATATGGCATCGACTTCAAATATAAAAAAAAATACTTCTTCATTTTTATTTCTCTATACGTTTTGGAGTCATATTATGATTTTTTTTTTAAATAATTGCCGCAAAACGGCGTTCAAACTAAGAAAATCAACGCCCTAACCCCTCAAATATGGAATATTTAGTCATGATAGTCCGCTGTCTAGACAATTTAGCCATCCAGCTTGCCAAGGCATAGGGTACACCATCCGTCTTGAGGTTGGTAACACATGGACAACATTAAATGTTTAATTCCACACCAGTTTTGAGTAGTATCACAGAGATCGTGTAAATCGTCCTCCATACAGATGTTTTACGTGTAAACCTGCTACTTGGAGTCCATCCAACGTGATGTGTTTTAACTCCAGTACAAGCTATGCGATGTAAACAAATAAATAAATATCGCTAGATGAACGCACCAACTGTATGCTCCCAAACTGAGCACATTTGGGGCTCATAGGTCATAAGTTTTCGAGAGTATTATATTTAAATGTTACCATTTAGAAAATAAAATACCATTTCCTTATAAAAATTATGTTGACTATGAACAAAATTACCTAGCTTACTAGATTTACGACAAATACTTATCTGCAAAATAATAGTGCTTAAGCTCTCAGTACCTACTTAGGACCTAATAGTTTAACTATCACGATCCAATTTAGTTTAATTTTGCAGTTACATTCTTGGCCAGACGAACTCATACATTTATAATATCTTCCTATAGCAGATCTTTAACTGGAAACGCAGTCAAGCAACTTTTTAACTATTCGAAAAGTATCGAAGTAGTTAACATTCAAGCGATACAGTTACCCGATACGTATCGACACGAGGTGGTATTACAGTTAGCCTAGAAAAATCTGCGCTTGCGCACCTATGCGAAATACTTGGTATTTTTGAAATATATTAAATTAAAGCTTAGAGCGTAGCCTCTCCATTTGTCAAGGGGGAATTGGGTTATAGTTAACTAAGCTGGTTTAAGGCTGCTGGAGTTTAGCTAGGATTGCGCCTGCGCAATTATTGGACCCAATAATGGATAAAATTAAGGCTTGTAGAGCGGACAGCCCTGCTAGCAGGATAGGCCTTTTTTTTGTTTCAGCTGGGAAATGCATTTACGCATACCGCCCAAGCCCGGGGAGCTTGGACGGTTATGTGGGGCTCCTGGACGAGTCCAGACTACCCACTAAAACCCAGCGCCGCCCTCTCTGCCTATTGTGGAGCGCCACGGGATCGCTCTACGAGCACACCTTGACGGCCCGGGCTAGAACGATAGGCCTGTGCCTACCCCAATGTGGTAGGTATTCAGGCCATATTATTTTATAAGACCTGGTCCAGCACGGGTCCGTGAACTTTCCAGATTGAAGATCTGGGTAAGATCTTTCAGACATACAGGTTTTCTCACGATGATTAGCAAGTTTTGTCGCCAGACGAGTACAATACAAGCGTCGCTTAGTGTGGAACCGTATAGTTGGTGTGTTCGTCACGCGATATTAAAGTTATTTATATTTATTGTGTTCCAATCAGGGGTCGTTTTTAAATGGCTAGGCACCTATAAAGTATTAGACATCTATGCACTTACATATAAGATGAATGTAGCTTGGATGCGTTTAAAAATGATTGTAAGGTACAATACATTTCAATTTTCGAGACCGCTTTTTTTGGAACTTAATTCTTACACATTATTAGGTTTTTTCTTCCCGAAATCAATAAAAAATTATCCACGAAAATGAATTTAATTTGTGGCTACAATAAAAGATCTTTTTTTACTGCAACTTGGCTCAAAGTACACTCAAGCGATTGTTACTCCTTTACGCCAGGATCTAAAGTGGTGGCCAAAGAAGGTACTTGGAACTAGCAACGACAATATAAGAGAAGTTAGAAGAAAAATATCCGCCTTCGTTAGAGATGCACTTAGCCCTAAAAGATCAGAATCAGAATATTTTTTATTCACGTAAACCATTATTGTACAGTACTTATGAATCGTCAAGTTACAAAAACATTATGCTACTGGTTTACCACCCGTTCGGAATGCCGTTCCTATGGAGAAGAACGGGCAAGAAAGTCCATGGTTGCTCTTTTTTTTTTAAATAGATCTTTTATCTTTTACCTGATCTATATATATATAGCTTGCTCCCATGCAAACATGAGAGTATACTTGACTAAATACTAACCCATACTACCACCTAAGGTTGCTCCTCTGGTGCAGTGATTAAAAGCCGTTATTTTTATCGAGAAATCTCAGTTCGATTCCTGGTAGCATTAAGTACAACATTTTTCCAAGTAACTTCAATCGACCGAGTGGTTTTATTGAAATGTATGCAAATTTGTATATAAATTGAGCTAGCGGATACTTGCGCGACCCGTTTCCATTGATTTGCAAAGATTAAAAAAATAAATATCGCCATAGCCAATCTTATGCACGAGCTAGACAATGACGATGCCAAAACACGAGTGAAATTTGAAAGACTCATTCATTTCTCTGAATTTATAAACGTTTGATAACTTTATCAAACGTTAAAAATTACTGCGGAAAGCAGACTCTTGTGCGCGTTTGAAAAAAATATAAAAGTCAATAAATTCGGACGTCAATGTTTTTTTATGTGACAGGTGTCAATCAATCAATTATTTTTTTAGGTTTGAATGACTCCAGCGATCTTCGGTGATTTTGCCAGTGTCAAGTTGAAAAAATTTAAACGTGTAACCAACCAAGCTGAAGAGAGGTATGTCTACCTTATTTCTTCTTTCTTTCCGAAATGAAATGCGATGAAATAAAATGGATATGCAAATGGCCTCACCCACTTAGCGGGTATTTTGCCAATGTCAAGTAATTAGTCGCAATAAAACATTCAATAAATACACATTATAAATAAAATAATTAAAAGCGCGTTTATGTCGTACTCTATACTTGTAGTCTAGAGTAATATTTTTTTTTTCACATCATGATTCTGATGCCCAGTAGACCCGGACACAAGGCTTTTTGGCGTAAAGTTGAACAGTAAAATTGTCAATTTAGTTTTAGACTAAAAACAATATATCTACTGTAAAACAGATAAAATACGTGTTTCATTGAGAAATAATATGTAATATTAGTGGCATATTAACCGCTGTGTGTTCATAAACGTGCACTGGTGAATGAAATTAAAATTAAATCGTATACTCACATGACTTTCCTAGTTTAACCAAGATCCCTGGTAAATTTTAAGTAAAGTATCCACAGACTAACTGATAAACCTCAGCATCGACGTCAAGATATTTATCAAGGTTTACTTATAGTTAAAACAACGATGAAGAAATTTTACTCTGGCAAACATGGCACTATTTTGTAGTCAATTGCCAACCTAAAAAAAGTAAAAGCAGAGCAGGATAGAACGTTCCATAGAAGTGAATAAGAGGTTTGACTGTATCAAAAATAAGCTTTAAATTGGGGCCTTCATAAAATATTATAGCTTATTATAACTCAGTAATCAGTGTCAGGTTGTCAATACGAGTTTGGAGATATTGACCCATGAATTTATAGACGTGTTATAACTTTATTAAACGTCATATAGTACTGCGCACAAGAGTTTTGCTTTGCGCAGTACCATGTGACGTTTGATAAAGTTATAGAACGTCTATAAATTCGAGTGTTAGGGTTTTGTATTTCAGCCATTTTATTTCTCAAGGGTCACGTGACCCGGTGGCCGAGTTCAAGCGGTATTTTTATTTAATTAAACTTTATCATCGAATTTTATGGAAAATACTGAAATTTACAATTAAAAACTATATTGTTAGCATCATATTACACTAATGAACAATTTAAGATAGTTTTTAATTACAGTCAGATAGTATATAGGGAGTATTTAGTGTGGCTGGTTATACCACTTACTGTCTAAACAGAGTATAGTCTCATAATACAAGCAAAATGAAATAAGCCCGCCATCAAGGAGTTCACTTGACGTCCTAGAACAACCAGTTTCTAACTTATGTCACAGTCGAGAAAAAGTAACTCAAGTTGACATCAAATAATACCAGTATGACAATGGAAACGAGACAAAAGTCATCCGCGTATGCGTTGAGCGTACACGCAACAACTTATTGCCTTTAAAATAGTGTTACGTAACGACATGTGTGTGTGTGTGGTTGTGCGCAGACGCATGTGTGCGGGTTCTTGCATTCGATTTTCGAATTTTTCCATTGTAACTGATTTAAAATAAGTATGCATCTGACCAATTGAATACCTATATTTTTTAAAATAGTAGGCAGGGGTACACTATTTCAAACCCATATTTGGCAGACTACTATATGGGCTAACCATTCGCAGATCACCCTAAGGGGTTATTAGTGAGTTTTTTAAAATCAAATAAATACTGCACCCTCTAGTAATCAAATCCAGGACTTTATAACCGGTACCTAGACCAATAACGATCATTAGACCAACGATTTAATGAAAAAGGTTCTAACACTATAAAATATGGTTTGATCACTATAAAATAAGATTATTATACGATAAAAGGCGGTTCTATCACTATAAAAAATGGTTCTAACACTATAAAAGATGGTTTCAACTCTATAAAAGAGGGTTTTAATACCATAAAAGAAGATTTGCATTTTTGCAGAACAAGAAATGTTTGCAGTGCCGATATATTAACGCTTATGTCGTCAGGGGACCCGCTGTGTGCTCTAACGAGGCGTATTGTATGCCACTAGCTACATACTTCCGTGTTTCTGTGTAAAAGAATTTATGTAACGTGGATTTATGTGACTTTACTTGTAGAGCTTTTTTTACTTGCCCGCCAACCCACGCTGGGCCAGCGAGGTGGACTATGGCTTAATCCCTCTCGCATTGAGGGGAGGCCTGTGCCCAACAGTGGGACATTAAAAGGCTGGTATTATTATAACACTTGTAGAGCTTTTCATGTAAATTTATTAATATGCTAGCCTTAATCATAATAATATCGCCAGACGAATACACCAAGTATGGTCTCAAAATAAGCAGCGCTTGTATTATGGGTACAGTGCAATGGACTGGGGGCGAAATAGGGTACAAACATTCGGGCTCATCACACAAAGTTTGTCCCTACAAGGATTCGAACCCGGAACCCGCAGCCCAGACAGCAGGGTCACTATTCGCTGAGCTAATCAGCTCGTCCGAAAGACCATTGTCTGCATTGATATTATAAAGAGGTAACAACTTATTGATTTTATATATTTACGCTAAAACTACACATTGAAATAAAACGAATCTTACGGATTTTATCGCGTTTATTATACGTTTTTTACGTTACCGCCGTTTCGGCTGCTTTACAGCAACCATGGTCACGGGAGGACTGAGGTGGTTGATGAAATCCAAAACCAAGCGTACCATTGCAAGACCTCAAGACACTGTGAGTACTTTTTGCGTTGATCGGACCGCAAGCAACAACTAAATATGAGGGTATACCAGTTGTAACTATGACACTAGGACGTCAACCACCTCAGTCCTCCCGCGACCATGGTTGCTGTAAAGCAGCCAAAACGTGGAAACGTAAAAGACGAATAATAAACGCGAACTAATCCGTAAGATTCGTTTTATTATAAAGAGGTAAGGAATATTCGTTTGTGTGGTTAGAGGACTATCTCCGGAACTACTGATCTGATTATGAAAATTCTTTCACTAATAACAAGCTACATTATACCGGGGTACTTTTATGCTGTTTTGTCAAAGTACCACGGAGTGGGTGCGAGCAGTAGCCGTCATAAAAAAAAAGTGATAGCCAAGTTAGTTGAACGCTCGTCTCGGAAACAATTCAAACCCCGGCTAGTAAGTACGTCTGAGATTACCAAATGTCATGTGCAAATCTCATGAGTATCACTTGCTAAGCGGGTAAACGTCGCGAGCATACGTGCTTGTCTGAGAAAAATATGATTACTGATATAGTTCTCAAAGACGTGTGAAGTCCGCCAGCGCGCGACGAGCCAGTCTTGTGGACTATGACGGAATCCCCCTCGCGTTGAGGGCAGGCCCGTGCCCAGCAGTGGAACATAATATATATATATATCGCCAGACAAACACACCAACTATACGGCCCCACACTAAGCAACGCTTGTATTATGAATACTGTTCAATGGACTGAAGGGGAACCCAGTATATAACTTCTATAGATATTAAACATCCATGACTTGGATACAAACATTTATGCTCATCACACAAAGATCGTCCCTACCAGGATTCGAACTCGGGACCCGCAGCACATTAAGCAGGGTCACTGAGCTTATCGGGTCGTCAATTAAAATTAAAAGGCTATTTTATCTCGTTTATATTATTATTTTTACGTTCCCGACGTTAAATTAGTTTCATTTCAATGTGTAGTATTCGCGTAAAGATAATAAATCAATAGTTTTATTTCAGCTTAGGCCAATTTGTGTCATTTGTACCACACCGAACGCGCCATCTTGCGTATATTTAATAGGTATTTTAAACATATTGCATGCTATGTGATGTACTTTCTCTATGGTTGGAGGTGATCTTGTTTTTTCTAAGAAAATCTTGATACACATTAAAACATCGCTATTGTCCGAGGGATAAATATTAATATTTAATAGGTATTTTTACAGGGTTCACATTGTGTTAGAAACATAATTTATCTCTTCTTAATAATTTACGTAAGTACTTAATTTAAACATGTTAAGAACATGTGTCTGTAACATCCCATGCACCCATATTTTAGAAAATATTTGAATTTTATTAGAACTACGTCGAACTACTTAACAAGATAACTTTTAAAAAAAGGAACAGTTAAAACATTTTTTTTTCTCGATAAAAAGAAGTTATAAAATCCATATCCAATCACAGTAAAAAAATTGTCATTAAAAATAATTTCTTGTCGTCGGTTATATTTTTTTACGATAGTAGGTGCCTACATGTACTAACAAAAAGAATGTACAAAGACAGAAAAACATGAAAACCTTACTAACCTCTGCCCGCGTTCCACACACCACGTTTTTAATCTGCACTCACTCAAAAGTTTTAAATGTCTACAAATAAAATAATGTTAACAATAAAACTACCTTCCTTGTGCGAGGGCGCGCCAAAACGTTTATTGCAACATGACACACACATTTTTATTTCCTAGATACGCAATAATGTGATTTTTTTTCTCCAATTTCACGGCACATCGACCGTCGATATTAAATTATAATGAAAAAAAATAAAGTAACCAGTCATTTCACGATAATTTAAAAATCACAGTTCCGAAAATAGCAACTTGCCTGTCACATTTTCGAAAAACGAACGCGAACGCAGCGGCGCGCCGTTTGAAAAAAGAAATTCCAATTTCTCGCGCGCACATCGAAGGTTATAAATATTAAACGTTATTTTTATTGGTTTTTGTATAAAATCGTTTTATTTTCATTGTTTTCTGTGTGCGGTGTAGCGCGCATGTGCTGTTTCAACACATTATGATCTAACACTGGCCGACTCTCGATTGCAGAACATACTTATTCTAAGTCAACTTACATTCGTTCATATTTGCCTGCGGGGCGTAGGGCTGCGCTAGAATGTTAGACCTAGCTCTATGCCATTGTGAGTCGTTTCCGTGTTCTGAATTTAAAGAGATACACTTTTTTTTTATTTGGTATCCTTTTTAGTTCAATGTTACTCCTTTCAACTTACGAAATACGGATGAACATTTTTGTTTGAGTGTATATTGAGCTAATTTTCTGATTGTTAGACCTGACAACGGGTAACGTTCTGTATAAAAAGCACACAATTATAAAGCAACTAATATTAGGGAGGCGAAAAAGTATTAACCCGATCTATAACGATAGAAATGTTATTTACACAAATCACAAAATCTACTCATAATTAAAAATATAACCTAAACACTAAATAAAATCACAATAATCACGTAAGTTTTACTACTTCTAAATACTTAATTAATACACCTATAATAGTTACAGAAATTCTTATTCCTTATTTTTTTATTCCAATTACAGGGATAATAGGAATAATGTAATTCTCTGATAGAAATTAACGGTAAGCTAACAACATTGTAAAGGAACCGCCAACCCTACATTTAGCGTAGTATAAGAAACTTCTTGCATATAATAATATGTTTTAGCCTATATTGAGCGCTTACAGGCACAGCTTACGCGGAAGAGTTACTCGAATAACGGTTATAACCGTTATTTTTATTTAACACGTTATTTATCTCAAATTGTATAACTGTTTCATTGGTGTATTTCTATATAAGTTTACAGGAACTATATAGTAAAAATGAATGTGTTAAAATTTATGATTTTTATGAACACATTTGCAAAAAGTACTAATATATATTATTGAATATTTTAAGCTCCCTTGTTGGATAAGTTGTTCACTAAGTTGACTAAGCTATGTGTTGTAGATATAATGTAAATGCTAGTGTAAGGCGAAAATAAAATAAAATCTAGTTCTTATCAGATTCCCTGATGTTTGAGACAATTAAGAGTATAAGCAAGGCACTGAATTGAAGGATTGGCTTTGAGATTATTTTTTGCTCTCGGTGTTGCGCTAGGCAACATCACTAATCCAATCAACTTATCCTTCCATCTAATTAATCAATCAATCCTTAATAAATAACTAACCTGTTACAAAAAATAACACTTTCAGAGCAGCACTAATAACCGTTATCGAAACAACCACATCACTACATAGTTGTATGCATCGTGCATTGGCCTGCACTGCCGTCATTGACGTCTTAAGAAAAACGGCATTAAAACCATTATCTTTCCAAGGAAGAATAAACTTTAGATGTTGTAGCGTAGAGTATGCTTTTCTTTGTCGGTGTTGATGGAGTTTAGTGTTATTATGTGAAAGGTTTTTAGAAGCTAGGTTCCTATACTTATTTCGCTATGAATTTTAGTTGTGTCTTGTGTTAGGTATAGAAAGAAATTGTGGATATCTGTGGGCGTTATTCGTTTCTGGGACACGGTTAAATGCTATGGAAATCCTCTTAGTAAAGGATCTGTGGTGTAATTGTTATAGGTAGTTTTGATGTGTAGGTACCGTTATTTTCTCTTGTATTATTATTGTGTAGCTATTAATTTCTTATTTTCACGCGAGCACTACACATTGAACCAAAAATATTTTTTTCGGATTTTATCGCGATTAAATCGGAAAAATATTTTTATTTCGATTTATAGAGTTTTAATCGTGGACAATGATAGATTATAGCTTTAAAAAAAAGTCTAGTGCCTACACTTATATAAAAAAAATACAAACGTTGTCATCGACCTGATTAGCGCAGTTGGTAGTGAGCCTGCTTCATGCACCAAGGGTTCGAATCCTGGTAGCGACAAGCTTTGTGTGATGAGCATGATTTTTTATAAAAAAAATAATATCTATATAAGAATTATATACTGAGTTCGATTCAGTCCATAGTACGGTACCCATAATACAAGGGTAGCTTAAATGAATATACTTATAAAAAACTTGAAACAACCGTTTTTCTTTGTTTGTTAAGTTTTACTAAAATGAAAATTAAAATACTTAAAGAAAACTTGAAACTTTCCTTTGTTTATTATATTTTGAAATTGTATAAGTATACCCAATGATACAGAATTACAGCATTTAGGTGTCAAGACATATAAACAAACATTATAATGTGGCGTCTATACCAGAAGTGTATAACACGCACCTCACGATTTAGTACATTGCGTGGTAGCTTCAATACGCAAATGTGCGCAAACACACATCGCGACAACACACGAACCATGTCTGGTAATGTAATAAGTCGTATTTTTCCTTAACAAAAACCGGCGCCCGCGCGCGTAGTGGTGTTAGAAAATTGATGCGAGTTCAATGGTTAAGTGACAGTAAGTTGCTCTACATCTTCTCTTTTTTTTAACTTGGCAATCGGCTACAAAATATTGCCATTTTGCCAGTGCCCAGTAAATTATTCATTTCATGGTCCTCTAATGATAATGATGATGACAATGAAATTCATCTCCTACCCCTATCTGTGATGCTGTGGATACTCTAATAAAAATATACCGGGCATCTTGGGACTACTTGAATGTCAAGTTATAGAATTTAATTTTAAGAGCAGTGATAGCCAAGTTGGTAGAACGCTTGCCTCTATAACGAGGATTGCAGGTTCAAACCCCGGCTCGCACCTCTGGGATTTTTCACGTGCGAATCTCATTTTCAACCAAGATTATCACTTGCTAAACGGTGAAGGAAAACATCGTGAGGAAACCTGCATGTCTGAGAGAACCCCTCGAAAGATGTGTGAAGTCTGCCAACCCGCACTGGGCCAGCGCGGTGGACTATGGCCTAATCCCCCCTCGCATTGAGGGGAGGCCCTTGCCCAGCAGTGGGACATAAAAAAGGGCTGGAATTATTATATTATATTATTATTCCTTCACTCGTGCACGTTTATGAACAAACAATGGTTTATACTAACATGATCCTAACTAACTGACTCATCTGCTGAAATATTTTTCACTATTTTCCATACCTTATATTATTAGCTATGTAATATTGGTAGTGACAGCCAAGTGGGTAGGGTGCTCGCCTTGGATTCGAGTATCGCAGGTTTAAGCCCCGTCTCGCAAATCCGAGACATCCGAATTTCGTGTGCCAATCTCATTTTCAGTCATGATTATCACTCCCTCGCCTTTCAGAGAACGTAAGCCGTCGGTCCCGAGCCTGATGTCTCCGGTCGGACTTTCGTCTCATCTCAACCGCAAATAATACAACGAAGAACGAATGTGTAAAGCTAATGCTTTGAAGAATAAACTAGACAGTCGCTATAAAAAAAACTGTAACGCATCACAGCATCTTGTGTTGCCAATAAATAAATCACTCATATTATGCTCTATCGATAATATAGACGACTATAATTTAATAAACCAATACCCCTCCCCTATGAAACCCCCATGAATTCGGCGTAGGGGGCGTAACCGATAGGATTTAATACGAAATCCGCCATATTGATGGGCTTGTACATATTTTTTCAACCCCCCCCCAACCCACCCTCCAACATAATTAAGCGTTGTGAAAACTATAACGCTAGTAAATGACGCTCCCCCCACTCCTGGTAGTTTTCCAACATGGCCGCGATCAATAATTTGGCTGGGCCATGACTCTGATGACTTGGGCATGCGCAGTGCGCGCGTCCGAATCATCGGCAAAACCTGAACTTGACTTGACGAAAACGAAAGTCGGAGGCGAATGTTTCTGAATCGGTCTTGGCAGTCGATACTTACACATACTATGCGTATGTAGAGCACCAATGATTTTACACTGATGATTTCTTTTCAAAAATACCTTAAAACCATGATGTTAATATCAATAACGATAGTGATCATGGTAAAAATTAAATACAAGCTGAAAATAATGATGAAAATGCTATAACAGAGTTTAAAGATTTTGGTACTGTAGCTGATTTTATAGATCGTGCTGCAGAGAATGGCGTTTCGGTAAGTGCGAGCGAGACAAAAGGGGACAATTTTGGCTGTAATGGTGACTGAAAATGTTAGCGTCGTAGTATTTACATACCAACTGAAATGTTCGATTGTGGCTTAGTTTTAACATGTTAGATTAGAATAGTTTAAAATGCCTATCCTTACCTTGTTTGAAGGCTTGTAAAAGATATGTGTCTCTTTTGTTGAATCTTGTAGCTTGTTGTATGTTTGTATTATTGTCCGTTGTTGAT
Source organism: Pheosia tremula (assembly GCA_905333125.1). NCBI lineage: Eukaryota > Metazoa > Arthropoda > Insecta > Lepidoptera > Notodontidae > Pheosia > Pheosia tremula. The sequence goes on from HG995420.1 coordinate 1,829,657, forward strand.
TCTTCTGCTTTGTCTTGTTCTGTTTCTTTGTCTTCGTGTTTGTTTGTTATTTTATGTATGTCTAGCCCTTGTTTAAGCCCATTAATTAAATATACTCATATAAAACGTTATAGGTATAGAAATAACGGAAACGTTAAATGAGTCTTAACGTTAATTTACTTTTAATTTTATACTATCAAAAAAATCTAGAAGTCGCGTCAACAGGTAGGTAAACTCGAAAAATTTAGACTTTTTGTTCACTTTTTTTTGAGTAAATTTTATCTTACCTTTTTATTATTAAATTAAGGCCAATTTAAGGCACAAGATTTTGGTTTTTCTGCTTGATTTGTTTCCACCAGCCGTACAGTCAGGAGAGGCTGATGAAATTGGTCGAAAATTCTTCCCGAATACTTATTTGCCAAACGTTTCAAATGACACTTAGCCTCAACGTTTAGGTCCAGAGTCTTCCACTAAATTACTAGATATAATATATAGAGAGTTTGCATATAACAAATCAAATGAAATCAATCACAAAAGTTCCAAAATTAACCAGTGTTGTTTAAATGTACTGAACAAACTGAAATGTTTAATATCTCTTTTCTATTGTTTCTTTGTAATAACGGTTGATATAAACTTAAAACTTGTTCTATTGCGAAAAAACGTGTTTCTTTATCGTCAAATGGCGATGGTTGTTATATTTGTTGCGCTAGATTCCCTTTAGCTACGAAATCTTGGCTCGCTTCAGTTTCTTGCGCATCTAATTTATTTTAGATCGCCTCTAGCGTGCCATGGTCTTCTGCGCGGTCTTCCCATTTAGTTTTTTCCTCTTCTTCTTTATCTTGTTGGTGCGGTCGCTCCTCCCGGATGGTCGCAGATGTTGTCTTAGCCCTGTTGCGACGGATCCGAGCTGAGCCTCCTTCAGTTGCCTTAACACTAGTTTTACAGTAGAAATTAAACCGGTTCTTGAGTCTATAGAGTTCAAGTGTTGCTGATTATTATCGATTACAAGTTCACTTAACAACTATTATTACAATTATTGTGTGGTTGGGTGGGAAATAAAATTGAATAGCGTCTATTGCATTAAACTATCTCGTGAATGTGTCGGCGGGCGTCAGCGGGTGCTGGGACGCATGCGCACGCTTTTTCGAATTTTGAACCAATTCTTTTGGTATTTTTTATATTCGATTATTTGTTATTAGGCCGTTGGTATATTTTGTTGGTGTTTTGTTGGATTTTGTGGTATTTTTTGCGCGGCGCGTTGGTGGTAAGCACGCAGCCCGATCAGCCTCACCGGCGACACTGAAGGCTCGAGGGTGCAGCGTTGCAGCATCGCATTGCCTCCCCGTCATGGGGGATGAGAGCCCCCATCCCCATCCCAATGACTCCCGCACCTCGAAATCATCAAATAATGATTTTACGTGTTTATTATAAAACATCATATACTGCATATGTGTGCACTTATGTATCTAGAATCTAAGCGTGGATCTGCTTATGTGTGGTTTGTTTATTAATTGAACGTTTAGAAACTATTTACTGTACAATGTATGCATAAAGTGCTTTATGCAAAATGGATCAATAACTTTATATACTTTGTGTATTGTTATGTACTGTTTCAGATGTTACATACCGCGATTCACTTGCTCTTGTCATCTAATTAGCGCGGAAGCTGTTTCACACTTCGGGGAGAGACATCGGCGGCCTGATTAGTGCAGTTGGTAGTGACCCTGCTTTCTGTGCCGAGGGTCCCGGGCTCAATCCTGGTAGGGACAAACATTGTGTGATGAGCACGAATGTTTGTACCCAAGCCATGGATGTTTAATATCTATATAAGTAATTTATACTGGGTTCGCCCTCAATCCAATGTATGGTGTCCATAATACAAGCGTTGCTTAGTGTGGTACCGTGTAGTTGGCGTGTTCGTCTGGCGATATTTATTTATTGACATCTATTAGCATGTATTTAGAGTCTAATTCAATTCCCAAAACAGTTTCTAATACATAATATAATGTAAAAGGTCTTGCGAGCAACCAGTCTAGGATTTAAAAGTAGTGTTACCTGACGGTGTATTTTGCTGACATTCAGAGTCGGCCAAATGTTGCAGTTCAAATACAAATCGACTATAACTGTCGGCAAAAGTTGGCATATTTTGTCCGATTTCACAAGTGCGTGTTTTGTTTGGTATTATGACAAATTTTGTAAAGTTATTTAATTATTTTTACCGTTTATACATGTGATGCGTTGGCTATACAGTGTGCTACGAGAATCATGATCGTATACATGGTGCGCGAATATCACGCGCGCTCGCTTGTGCATCACAGAGTAATCCACGGGATTAAAGGGTGTGTTCGAAAATTTATATATATCATTATTAACTGCACGCGTCGCCGCCATTGTACTGTTAGCATATAAAACATTCTTGAAGTTATTTAAGAAGTCTTTGAAATAACACAAATTTTAAGTATTATTTTGTTTTTTACGTTCCCGACGTTTCGGCTGCTTTACAGCAACCATGGTCACGGGAGGACTGAGGTGGATGACGTCCTAGTGTCATAGTTTGAACTGGGGTACCCTCATATTTAGTTGTTGCTTGCGGTCCGATCTTTGCGCAGAAAGTGCTCACAGTGTCTTGTAGTTTTATATTAAATTGTTATTGGAGTCATGGCTGTTTAAAATCTATATAATTTGTGTGTCAACGGTGAAGGAAAACATCTTAAGGAAACCTGCATGTCTGAGAGAATCCCTCGAAAGATGTGTGAAGTCCGCCAACTCCACTGGGCCAGCGTGGTGGACTACGGCCTAATCCCTCTCGCATTGCGGGAGGCCCGTTGCCCAACATTGGACATTAAAAAGGGCTGGTGTTATAAGTAATTTGTATAGTGTCACCGCTGGTCCACTGTACGGTACCTGTAAAACCTACATGTGTTTGTTTTTTTTGAGTCTGAACAGTAGATGTGTTCGTCTGGCGGTATTTATTCTGCTGGCTGTACGTCGCTTCCCGTTCGTATAAGCTTTGTGAAAATGGCGTAGCATGTAAAAATTATCAGAAATTAATAAATGTATTTCGCACGTCCGGGTTTTAAGCCAACCAAATTTATTATTTCCAGCTATACCTACAACTTGTATAAAGAGTTCAATCAAAAGCTACCTTTTAACTAAAGTGTACATTAAAATAAAACTAATTTTACAGTTTTTATCGCGTGTATATTATGTTTTTAAGTTCTCGACGTTTCGGCTGCTTTACAGCAACAATGGTCATAGGAAGAATATTTATTTATTTAATCAAAAAAAACACAAAACAGTTGCATACCTTACGTAAGTAGGTAGTAAATACCATAATAGACAGAATATTAATAGAAATGGCGGTAGGTATACAATTTAACGTAATCCTTACCTTCCGTGCTAGTTCAGAATGAACGCAGCAACTAAATATGAGGGTGATAATTGTGATTTTCGGCGAACATTGTTTTTTTTTATTGACAAATCGAAATTCTGACTTCAAGCATTGATTAAAAATGTATAAGAAGAAACGCCTCAAAGTTTATTATACCTTTTCTGAATCATTCTTTATATGGCAGAGGACCGTGATGTGTGGAAATCATTGGGGGAGGCCTATGTGCGGCATTGATAGCCACAAGCAGTGATAGCCACAAGCAGTGATAGCCACAAGCAGTGATAGCCACAAGCAGTGATAGCCACAAGCAGTGATAGCCACAAGCAGTGATAGCCACAAGCAGTGATAGCCAACAAGCAGTGATAGCCAACAAGCAGTGATAGCCAAGTTGGTAGAACGCTTGCCTCGGTAACGACGATCGCAGGTTCAAACCCCGACTCACACCTCTGGGATTTAATGTGCGAATCCCATTTTCAACCGTGAAGGAAAACACCGTGAGGAAACCGGCATGTCCGAGAGAACCCCACGAAGGATGTGTGAAGTCCCCCAACCCAGACTGGGCCAGCGCGGTGGACTATGGCCTAAACCCCGTCTCATTGAGTTGAGGCCCGTGCCCAGTAGTGGGACATTAAAAAAGGACTGGAATTATTATTATTATATATCTCCAGTGGACGTCTATCGGCTGAATAGGACTGATAATGATTGAGCTACTTGCCCAATCATGGCTCCAAAAAATGAATGACATTCCATACGGACGGTAGACTCTTGACTTAAAATCATTTTGATGATTCATAAGTAGGTTTAACGACTTACATTCTCTAAATCTAGACTTAACGTGCCATAAGTATCTTAGAGCCAACTTCAAAGGCGAAATGTTTAACCAGGACTTGAACCTGTAACCGATTGCAGTAAATCGGCAACCCGATACAACCAGGATGTAGTTAGCTGTTGCGCTATTGCAGCTACGGTCAGAGGTGCGTGTTCGAGTTCCGTGCTAAATATATATCCACTACTTTCTAGTAGCACTTAAGTGATATGTCTAAAGTACTAAATCCTGAAATTTCAGGCAAAATATACTCCTGAAGGCTGAAGGGATGGTGATTGATACCGTTGGTGACCCCGCTGTCTTTACCGAGAGTCCCGGGTTCGAATCTCGATAGGAGCAAACTTTGTGTGATACCTAAGCACGAAATATTTGTAATCGAGTCGTGGAGTTTTGATACTAATATAAGTAATTATATACTGGGATCGTCCCCAATCTATTGTACGGTACTCATAATGCAAGCATTGGGACCGTACAGTTGGTTGTGTTTTCTGGTAGTATTTTTTTTTTTTTATTACATTATAGGCAAGTATTTGATCTCGATCTCACCTGATGGTAAGTGACGATGAGATCTACGATGGAGCATACTTGCCTAGGTAGGAAGGCGGCAGTAGATCGAGACGCTACATTCACTAGGCACATGCAGCGCAACTGATCTGACCCGTCATCCATGAATGGCAACACCGAACATCATGCCGGAACACGGCTAGGCCGCTTGGCGACATGGCTTTGTTCTGTGGGTGGTGACTAACCACGGCCGAAGCCTACCACCAGTAGAGTTGTCACCTGGTTGGCACCACCCAGGGTCACGTGTAGGGTATCTCGAGGGTACTTAACTCTCCTACGGACGAAGGTGACTCGACCCCAGTATTATATTATTATTACAATATACGCTATTGAAGTTAAAGCAAGTATTTGGGAGAGAGCGTAGTCGTTGCTCTGTCTTAGTCGCACACGTGCAGATTCATGGTAGTGACGTCACAGCCCTGCAGTTCTGTACTGATTCCAGATTGGTATCTTCATTGTTGTGCGTATTTTCACAATTCAAATGTTGTTACGGAAATGATATCATTCATCACTATATTGAGTAAGGATGTTAAAATTAAATGTCGATTTTACAGTTCTTGAACCAAAAAATATTACAAACATAACTGTAACGCCATTGGCATACGATTATGAGGCGACTATGGTGGCAGACTTGCTCAAGAATTTTTATAATAAAATCGTCCGCAAGAATTGAATATACATTAAGGTATTTATACAAGTAATTATGATGTTACGAAATATGTGTGGGATTCCATCATAAGTACATCAGCATAACAACAGGTGAATCACGGTTAAATAACTAGTATTAATCATTAAACGCTGAATGCGTAGACTATACCATAGTCTACCTAGATTTTTGTCTAGCTATCTCGTTCTGGCAACTGCGCAGACTCGCCGTCATCGTCATCATGACCTCCCGATCCACCATGGGGTGACCCCCCCGCCCCATGACCCCCTACGTCAATATACACCAGTGTTGGATAAAATAAACTCACACTATGACACTCGTACGTATATGCACACATCGATACGTTTCTAACGCACACAAGCGAGAATTTTATACAAAATTGAGCAGATAATTACATTACCTCCGTGTGTTAGTGTGAGTGGTGAATGTTTTATATATGGGGGGGGGGGTTTCGACGGAAAATGCAAAATGTTTTCCAATTATTCTTTTCGTAGTTTGGCAACATTATGAAACGTTGTCGCGTGCAATTTTAATGCTTGTCCGAATATCTGCTAGGTGCTTTTAGCGATATTGAAACGGCATTTTTTTCAGTTTCGCTGAAAATACTGAAATGTACGGGATGATAAGCTGCCGGCAATCATATATGCCCTTAGTGACGTTGCTCGCAAATTTAAGTGCATTCATACTCACGTCAAAGTAAATATTATTGACTAGCTGTTACCCGCGACTTCGTCCGCGTGGTATTTAACAAAAAAGTTTTCCTAAAATAAAACTAGCTTAAGTTGCTCCTTATTACAACAGCTATCTTCTAGTGAAACTACTGTCAAAATCGGTCCAGCCATTTCAGAGATTAACCGAAACAAACAGACAGACAAAAATTTAAAAGTATGTTGTTCTCGTATATGTACTATGTATACATCCAAATGCACTTAGTAAAAGCGGTTATTTTAATATTACAAACAGACACTCAATTTTTATTTAATTGTATAGATATATAGATAGGTAGACCTACATAAAATACACAAATTCCGATTTAAAACACAAATGGGCGGTATTGCCTACTACGTACTAACAAATATATATCAACTATCACAAGCTATTATCACCCTTACCGTGAAGCCAAATAGGGTTCAAACTGAAGTCTGAATATGCAGTCATTTGTTTTGCATAGATTCTTATAGACCTGCCTTCATTATCGGTAAAGTGTAGCGCTGATCGGTTTTTGATTTCAGATAATAAAATCCATGAAAGCTTTGGTTTTGGTTCCATGGGAGAATTGACCTCAGCAGGCGGAGGATCGATTGCAGGAATATGAAAAGATAATTGGGTCTGTGGATTGAGGTTTGGATGGACTTGGGATAGGGTTATTATTAAGAAACTCAGTATTTAATACAGCAAAGTTAATAAAGAGACACAGGTAGTCAGAGGAAAATAGTTCTAAACACCGGTGTAATTAAATATCCATTCCCTTATACCGCTATCGGATATATTGATGTACACGCCAGGCAGATCCCGCCCGCAGCCATAACCAAAGGATGAGATGCCGACCAGCCTCCCTAAAGAGACTGCTGCTCCCCCGCTGTCACCCTGGAAGATGATGAGGGGATTATAGTGATGATGTTGATTTCGAAGCTGTATAGAGCACGTATAAACACCCACACACACAAACAACCACACCAGCATACACAAACAAACACACCAACACACACAAACAAACACACCAACACACACAAACACAAGAACACACAGTCTCACACACACGCACACATATGCACACAAACACCGACACATACACACATATACACTAACACACACTCACACACACATGCACACACATACCCTAAAACAAGCATTCGCACAGACACGCTCACACAAACTCTCTCACACACACACTGCTACAAGTGTTATGTGCCACTCAATGTACATTAGATAAAGCGATTAGAATACAATAGATATCAGTGCTCTATATAAATGTGGTTTTTTTTATTTTAATATCCATAACCTGTTAATTAACTAACCCATTCGCGATGAGCTAGATAAGATTATTTTCTTATCATGTTTGATGGTTATCTATATATTTCTTATTTGGTATGATTTACTCTGTATTTCTTATTTCATTAAGTTGTCGTTGAAATCTCTTGAAAACCAATGCTTATAATAGCCATACTCAATCTGCAGCCCGCGGGCCACAGTCCACCAAGCTTCTAGTTTGCCTCTACCAGGCTTCAAACCTTGACACTCAGTATGGGCGAGGCACAAGAGGGGCACCGGTGCGTTCCGTTTGGAGATCCCGGAGCCCCTCCAACATGTGTCGAAGGCGGCCACCGGGGGGGGGTTTTAGTGGGAAAGAATCCCAGCATCGACAGGTATATATCGACGATTTCATCCCGTCAAAAAAAAGGGATCACCACTAACTGTGCGAATTGCGTTGTCGATAAAAAACCTTCACTATCTTTGAGATACTCCATATAGTGTTACCTGGCAAGCATCTCGCTCCCACCCTCCAGCACAGAACATCCTGGCAGTGAGGGTATGGTTATACCACTTCTCCTTGACAGCCTGACAGGACTCTATCGGAACTAATTGAAGGCACACCTGCTGTAGACTCTCTTGATAATCACCCTGAAGATGAAGAACTAGTTTCTAGACATCAAAGTGAAACTGGACTGTTCAAGATCTTCCAGGAAGTACGGTAATTTGTATATAAAGTATCCTCCATTTTACTTATAAGGTTAGAGAGGATTTATCAGACCTCGTTTACGGAATAGGCTTTTTAGAATGTTCCATATCAAGTATGTCAACTTGACGTTGACAGTGATAGCCAAGTTGGTAGAACGCTTGCCTCGGTAACGAGGATCGCAGGTTCAAACGCCGGCTCGCACCCCTGGGATTTCTGGATTTCATGTGCGAATCTCATTTTCAACTATGATTATCACTTGCTTAACCGTAAAGGAAAACATCGCGAGGAAGCCTGCATGTCTGAGAGAACCCCTCGAAATACGTGTGAAGGCCGCCTACCTGCACTGGGCCAGCGTTTTGGACTATGGCCTAATAGGTGTTTAGGTCTACAGTCCCGCAAAGAGGTCGAAATATCAAATCCCAGGTTTCAAATACGTTGAAAATTATACGATAAAGTAGTGTAACATTAAACTTACTTTCTCCACAGGATATCCCCATCCAGACACATACATATTGTCACCACATTGTCCATCACTAAACTTGATCGCTGTCACCCTGCTCCCGAAATGAAGTCTTCGAAATAGCTTCAATAGCTGGACATCGTAGTCGTAAGTATGCTGCAGTCCGAACTCCGGGTGGATTATATGAGTTAGGATCTTTACCTTAGGACCTCTGAGTCGATAGCGGCTGCCTATTCTTATAAATGTGCTTTCATTGCTAAAAATACGAGAGTAAAAGACTTAATAGGCAATAAATTCAAAGGGTTTTGATATTATTTAATTGATACAGGCAAAAAAATATAAAAAAAACAAAAATCTTGTAAGAATAGTTGTGGGCCCAGAACCGATCCTTGCGGTACGCCAATCAAAAATCCTTTGAAAACTATATAGGAACACTTACCCACAGTGAGCAGTTGTCAACGCCCACTTGTTATGTATAAGCACAGCGCCACATATGTCGCCATAGTTGACATGGTATGGAGCTTCAGAGATAGAGATGTTATAACCGCCGAGAATACTGATCGAAGCAATCAAACGCTTTAGTAAGATCAAAAGTTGCATAAAACCGAAAAAGTGAACATGACTCACCTATAAGCAAGCGCAAAGTTGATCACTTGCAATGTTAATGATAATTTCATTACAGCTTTGGTTTGTATAACTAATTTACTTTTGCAATTATAAAAAAAAAACCTATTTAAAATGTTATGGGCTTGCTTACCTTTTTCTACTTTACTTGTTTTCCTTTAGATAGTATAAGATTATTCAGCAGCTGTTATACAATCATACAATAAAGGAACGCTGAGCAGACTTTTTATTGTATATTCCACAAACAGATTTATAATCATATTCTTCTTACTTGCTTTTTTTATAATTTGTATTGAAGTCAACTTCTTGTCTATGTCATGCAAGTCATTCGTGGGTTTGTCCTACTGGTGATTATCTTTATTCCTACTGCCATAAATAATAAGATTGGTATTGAGTTTCATGTGTTCTGGGGCAGTTGTAAGTATTTTTCTTTTTGATCATCTCAAATCACTATCTTAAGGATTAACTAACTGAAACAGGTGATTGGGCGATTCATTCGCTCGAATAAATTGATTGGTTGTATTATATTAGCACGATTGGAACTCGATTGCGAGATTTTAAAGGATACTGAGATAGACATACATGTTGTGTATGTTTGAGAAACATTTAAAGAATATTATGTGATATTCAGTTATTTATTCTTTTAGCAATCGTTAAAAGCAATGGCAAAGACAAAAAGCAAAGAGCATTAGTAGAACACAACAATAAAACCACACGATAGTAAAAACATTTCAACATATTTTATTCCGAGTACAAATACTTCATTCGAATTTAATCCCTGTCGTCGATTCAATCCAAGTCCTAACTTTGGCCACTTTGCTGTAGACCCCAAAGGAACCGGGAGTTGCACAACCATAGCCAAATGATACCATGCCGAGAAGCCGATCATATGCCACCGCAGGACCTCCTGAATCACCCTGAGAACATTACATTAAGTAGTTTTACATAGGCTAGACCAGCCTTTACCAAAGTGGACGACAACGCCCCCTTTAGGCCTGCAGGCCTAAAGGGGGCGGTAAGATACCCAGAAAAAAATGGTGACATTGTGTAAAGGCTACCAAAAATAAATTAAATTTGCAGTTATAGTGGTTTTTAAGTAGGTGAAAAAATGGGGGCGCTACAAAATTATTCATTCTCAAAGTGGGCAGTAGACAAAATAGGTTTGGGAACCCCTGGGCTAGGCAAACCAATGGCAGTCGTCATAGAATGGCTTGAATGTCGACCACGAGAGGTAGACCGCAGTCAGGCAGCTGGTAGATGCGAGTATCGAAAGACCTTGATGTGAAGAAGTCCTTCAGGAAGACCTATGTTGCCCAGCAGACTGTCTTCCAACTAGCTGATGGATTTATGGAGAAAGAGCTAAGCTAGGAAAAGGCTAGATTCATTATGATTTCACTGTGTAGTTAACCATCTTTCCTGGACAGGTCTTGTTAAACATTATAAGGTGCTTGGAAATGATCTTAAAAAAACTTCGTACTGTGTGTATCCAACTTTAAAATTCTCTATACATATACCTGACAAGCATCTTTTTTCCCCTCGGCGTAGCCAGCACAGAACATCCTGGGTGTCAGACTGCCTCTAAAGTACGGGAACGGCACATTCTGGCAATGATCCTTCGATATAATAGGCACACGAACTGCGCGCAGTACGTTGGAATATGGACCCTGGAATGGTCATGGGAATTAGAGAAATTAGTAGACAATGATACTCACGCTGCTTGAGCACTCTGAGTACAAACTTAGCATAATAATATCTTTAAGCCCTCAGTCAACATTTAGAATACTTTTTTTTTAAAGAAATAGATAGGAAGGAAAGCGGGAAAATAGAATAATAATGTGTGTTTTTACATTTTAAATTTGGAAACTTGACATAATGATTATTGATACGATAACGAGTTAATGTTACCATACGTTTTATCCCGGATAATATATAAGTTCTTACGAGAGAGTCAATAAACTACAAATTACTCTAACGAAGTTGTATAGCCAGGTCGCTACTATATCATTGACTTATTAAGACCGTTGGAGAGGCAAGAGTTGATTATACAAGCTCTCCAAACGGTGACGGTGAAAATGGTCTAAAATAAATGTTAAGTAGGAAATGATGACGTCATTATAAATCAAGATCCACCTAAAGATTTTGCAGTTACAAATTAATACATTATTTCCAATTTGTTACATTCCGTTGGTAATATATACCTGTAGATAGGCGTTACTAATGAGACTTTAATTTACTGACTGGTTACTGTACGTAATACTACATACCTGTGTTTATAAATTGAACCTTATTGTAAACCACTTTTAAATGTCTTTTCATCGCTGCTTGTTTTAGAATCATGGTTTAAAATTTATTTGAAAAGTGAATTGTACTCAGCTCATACATTTGAGATTTTTGTTTTCATGTGCAAATCTCAATCATGATTTTCACTTGCTAATCGGTAAACGGTAGTGTTTTTTTTAAAGGAGTTCATTGAGTTTGTTGCTAACTAGGGTTACCAGATTGGGTAATCTGGGTAAAAATTTGGCTCTGGGAGAAATTTTGGAGAAATTAAATACTTAGAGAAATCAAAAAGAAAAAAAAATGTAAAGGCAAAATCTATTAATAACGAATTATCCATTAGGTTAATTAATCGAAACTTAGGCAAATCGTATCATTTTGGAGACACACAATTTCAAATATGGGTAGAAATAGAAAATCACACCTGGCAACCCTGTAGCCTCTTCTTCGTGGTATCAAAACGATTCAAACTAGTGGTAGATTCTGACTAGTCATAACTACTTTTTAGCTTGCATAAATAAAAAAAACGCTTAGTTTGATGTGACTTACATTCTCCTCAGTATTCCCCCATCCAGTAACCGTGATGACTTTACCGATAACCATGTCTTCAACGTGGGCTATCTTGATTGGCTGAATGTTCTCGTCGTACTTCAGATGCTCGTTCAACTCCAGGAGTTGGAAGTCGTAGTCGAAGGGGTGCTCCTTCTTCTTGGCCGACCACAACGGATGCACGTGACCTACCTTGACTGAGATCCTCTTGCCTTGGTTCAGATACTTGGATCCAACTCTTATGTATGACTTCTTGCTTTGGAAAGATTGTTGGTTTAAATGCGGGTATTTTTTTAATGTGTCAAACTGCTGGTTAATGGCATTCCCTTTGCGTCTCTACAGCCTGCCTTGGACTTTTTAGCTACGTTTTTTCCGCAAAGGTGTCCAAATAATTACTACTTGCCTACCCTATTTTTATATTTTCTACCATTTGCTTCATCTTAACATATAAAAGCATCCTATCAAAGCAATGATTATTTTCCAAATGTATCTTATTTGTTTTAAAAAATCCTACTGTTAATGGAAGTATGCATGCTCCCCTTTTTTTTTTTTTTTTTTTTTTTTTTTTTTACGTGGGGAAGTCCTCATGGATACCACACCGTCACGGGGGTGACGATGTGGTTATGCCGGACTCTTACCGGCTAAAACCCCACGGTCCGCCTTCACCGCCTTTGAGCGGGGCGCCACAGGATCGCACTTGGCATACTACTGTGGCAATGCATGCTCCCCTGACCAAGCTTAATTTATTCAACGATTTAACTATTTCTTGGGTATTATGTTCTAGTAACATGACAATGGTGTTGCCTGCTCACATTGCGATGTTTTTTTTCTGTATTTTTTTAAATCAGTAACCATTGTTTTTATTGCGAGCTCTTCTTATTGAAACCAACGTACAAAACCATAGGTACATTTTGGTTATTCATGCCGCCTTTTTGAGTTACATTAATTTTTTTTTAAAAATATTTTTACTCCTGCAATCCAGGTTTTGGAGTTGTTTAAGCACTTACCATTGCATAAATAGTATTACAATCAAAACTCACCCACAATGCCCAGCCGTTAAGACCCATTTTCTATCAATAATAGCCGCACCACAATTGGTGCCGTAAGCCACATGGTACGGGTACAGATTTATATCAACCTCCACGCCACCAACGATTTTATCGTCACCGTAATTAGGTTCATTATCGTATGTGTTCTCCTCTCCTGCTCTCTTGGCGTCTCTGTCGTTGCCATAGTCCATGTTGTCTACATTCGGTATGTCTGTGGGATCTTCGTAAGATTCGATGTCTAGTTTCAAATCATCGTAAGCATGCTTTTTACTGTGTCTGGGTGCGTAGTAGACATTGTTCGATCTGATTTGTAGCTGTTTTAGTGGTATAAGGAGGACGTCGTATTCTGAAAGAGGGCAATAGACATTTTTTTTTTTTTACTTTTTTAGTGTTTTCTTGCTACCGACTGTGGCAGCGGCCTGCGTTCAGCGAAGTAAGCAGGTCCCACTTTATGAGACGTTTTATGGAAATTAGATCTCTATGTAAATCATGCAGTTGCATAAATAAAAAAATGCCACCTTGCGTGACTCGAGAATTGAATCCAGTCCATTTCCATGGGCGGAGTGCGCTAACGATTACTAATTATTTATTGAGAAAGAAATATTTAGTTCCCAGATAACCGTCAAAATTCCAAATTCGAATGTATGCATTTTTTTATTCATCAAATGTTGCGAACAAAGAAATTATGGTATGGGATATTGAGTAAACTTATGAATTTTATTTATTTTCATAATTTAGTCGAACCGTGGTCAGGAAATGACGATTCTATGCTATAAACTCAACATGCTAGTAATATTGTAAATACCTATCTAACAATAACATTTTTAAAATAGCCAGCTTGCGTTCAAAATATTTGAATTTGGAATAAATCACTTCTTTTTTTATGTTGACAGTCGGCTACAAAAAATTGTCAATGTTATGTTCGTAAATAAATAAATAATATTAAAGTAACCTAGGTATCCTATCACTTATTTAACAAATAAAAAAAAACACGTACTGTCAAGTTGTGCCGGTATTAAAAAATAATGAAATATTATCGAAATAAAAAAAATATTACACATGATTGAAAAAGTCTATCTTGCGATCTTCATCACGTTGGTCACAGAAGACTTATAAATTTAATTTCAGCACCAATGACTGGTAGATTGAGAAAGTTAATTCGCCATGAAATTAAAAAATCAACTATCAGAAAACATTCTTTGTTAGTTTGTCATCGGTGTTTCTTATAATTGGTACACGATTTTTGTGATTATTAACGTTTATATATATGAGAATGGAAAAGTGGCTAAATGTTATCAGGAATACTGAATGTAATTGAATAAATTGGCATTTAACTAGCCGTGTGATTGTACACGCAGCGACATCTATTGAACATTTATATTACCACAACACAAAGTAAGTACACCGTTGCCATCTATGAGTCATTTAAAAAACTAATTTTACTTTTTTTGTTAGATAGTTTAATTAAAATGTATATTTACTATAGTACTTACTAAACTAAACAATGCAAATGTATTATTAAAATGAAAAAAATTTACATTGTGAATTGTGGTGTTAATATTTTTGCGATGGTAGCGACATCTTTTGTCGAATAGCACGAAAACGATAGTAAAAAAGTTGTTACTATAATTTTGAAATCACAAACCATATACATTTTTATAATAAAAGTAGATAAAAAAATATTATTATATAGGGTTATATTGTGGCGTAAAAATCTCCAAACCCTTAACGACAACCAGCGCCATCTAGCAACCATTTAACCAATGTAGCCAATTTTGTATTGAGTTTATCGGAACATTCACATAGTCAGTGTGTATAAATATAATTTTGTAAGGCAAATTAAAATTGCCTTTAGCTTATATAGCATTTTGGTATCTCAAACTCTCAATTCTCCAAAAAATAATGGCATCCCAGTTAGACGAATGACGTACCAATTATATATTTAACCGACTTCAAAAAGGAGGAGGTTCTCAATTTCGGTAGTTTTTTTTTTACTTACTTTCTTATTTATGACATTGGCGTCAACATAAGGTTGTTAAGTAGTCAGAAGCTACCATCAGCTCGAATCTATGGTTCCACTGAGATAGGCCGACAAGAAACTCCATAGCTACCTACCTTTAAAATGATGACGTGGAACATGCTCAGGGACATCAACGCTACATATATAACAATATATAATATATGTAATAATACCAGCTCTTGTTATTGTCCTACTGCTGGGCACGGGCCTCCCCACAATTCAAGGGGGACTAGGTCATAGTCCACAACACTGGCCCCGTGCGCCTTGGCGGACTTCACACATCTTTCGAGGGGTTGTCCTATGTAAGGCTTGGGACCCTGTAGTAAACATCATAAAATCCAAAACCAAGCGTACCATTGCAAGACCTCAAGACACAGTGAGCTCTTTCTGCGTAGATCGGACCGCAAGTAACAACTAAATATGAGGGTGTCAAACTATGACACTAGGACGTCAACCACCTCAGTCCTCCCGTGACCATGGTTGCTGTAAAGCAGCCGACACGTCGGGAACGTAAAATCAAAAAATAAACGCGATAAAATTCTTAAAATTAGTTTTATTTCAATGTGTAGTATTCGCGTAAATATAAGAAATCAATATAAAAGTATCTGCTCCTTATTTTTTTATATACTTTTTCTCATTGATTTTTTGTATTGTGATATACTCTACCTATCACTGAGACTCTACCGAGGATCACGGGTTCGATTCCGGCAGGGGCAAAATTTGTGTGCCGAGCACGAATATTTGTACCCAAGTCATGATTCTTTAATATCTTGGTATATAAGGATCGCCCTCAGACCATTGTAAGGCTCAGATTGTGACCATAAATAGCGTGATCCTCTGGCGATTAGATATAACAACATTAGCGTAAGAATATTTATCAGATTTTTTCAGACTTCTGACTGGCCTTGACGACTGTCAAAGGTATTAGAGGTGACCTTCAAAGCCGGGAACAGTTTTGTCAACCGACCAACATCTTGTATTCGTACTGTAGCTTCGCAATGGATAATGTTGGTACATTATTTTAACCTACCAACACCGCCATACTTCGAGCCATTGTTCTACCTTACACCAAAAACTTTTATAATAACATTATTAACCGCACAATAAATAGGGGGTTGCGGGGGGTGGGTTTCAGTAAATAAGCCTTCAAGGGGATGAATACATAATGAAATTTCGCCCCTAGCCGTCCGTTAATCAAAAACTGCTGCAGAGTACGCGAAAGACGTAAGAAAATGGAAATTTTCCAACCCTCCTTTTTCCTGTTAGACTGTGCCACCCCCGGGGGGAGGTCGGACACCCCCTTGGGGGCGAATGCTGGGGAAGCGGCTTGCTATTATTACCATGGTAATTTTTATTTACTAATTATTTATAGGTATAAATACCTGTAATATGAATAAATACAAAATTATATCGTTTTTTTTTATAACAACTACTGATGAACTGATAAGCACAGTTGGTAGTGACCCTGCTTTCTACGCCGAGGGTCCCGAGCTCGAATCCTGGTAGGGACAATCTTTGTGTGATGAGCACGAATGATTGTACCTTAGCCTTGGATGTTTATTATCTATATAAGTATTATTCTCCTGGGTTCGCCCTTAGTCCACTGCACGGTACCCATAATACAAGCGTTGCTTAGTGTGGGCCCGCATAGTTGGTGTGTTCGTGTAGCCATATTATTATGATTATGTCGAGAAACCGACATCCGCTATGAGAAGAAGAGCTAATAGCTCTATGGAATTATAAAAAAAATATTTATGATAAATAAATTATTTTTCCTCTTTTACCTCAGAAGCTGTCTCCATATGTAGATGCTCTCCCCCCCGCCTGCATTACCCTCCCCCAGGCGAATGCAAATTTTATAACAGCGCCGGTTTCTTATAGGCATTGTCGTAGCTCCCTCCCCGCACTTAGTGCCGGTCATTTGTTCAGATTGGGTACAGCCACCGGAGTTTTTGATGAAGAATTTGTTTATCTATGATTCAATAGAAAAATAAAACTTATTTTCAAACTGTAGACACAGGTACTTACTGAATACGCGAGGCCGCTGGCGGGAGCGAAATAAATAAAAACAAAATACCTATTACATTATGGTTTATTAACAATATACAGTGGTTTATTAAGAATTATTTTGTCATTATCCTTTACAATTACAATAAAAGTATGTTAAAACTAACAATGCTGTAACTTATAATTGTTTAAGAACTCATAAACAGCTAACGTTAAATATAACAATCAGGAAATACCGCCATAACAATACGTTCAATTATTAATTGACTATATAAAACACGCTAACTTATTCAAAATAGGTACATTACATTTAAAAACGGCTTCCTTATCAACATGGGCCGTCACGATCGAACACAAGTCAAATTTTAAATTACGAATCGACTTGGAACACGAATGGATTCCAAATTTAAATTTTAGAACGAATCGCACTTCTAAATTCAAATGGGAAAGTATTATAGAATGTAAAATACCTATAGTAAATATGATTTTCGTTCAACATTTTCTTCTTAGTCTCTACTCTCATATTCTTAGACGTTATAAGAGCTTTTATATTACATCAATTGAAGCTATATTTCATTGTTAATGGCATCGCAAAACATAGTTTGGAAGATAGATCGATAAAATTTTAGGACTAGTTCGGGCATATAAAAAGATCATCTGATTGGTTGTTCACTGTATATGCCTTCCCAATGTCATTATCACAAAACTGATAGAGATTAGGAGCCCATGTTGTTGTCAATTCATGAATCGATAGTTGTAGCAATCTTAAGGCAGAGTGTTGGTATGTTAGCCGGTCCACAGTCTTGACTCGCCAAACGTATAAAACTACATCGATTTTACCAACAAGCTTATGTAAAACAGCCTTATAAAGAATCAAGATAATGCTAAGCCATACATCTACTAAAATATAAGGTAGCTAAAGTAGATTTTTGCTCGCATACGGTACCTGCAAGATAAGTGTAATAAAAGTTTACATAATGTGGAAACTTGGTAATGTTATCGGTATACGTGATCGCGACTGCTCGGCTTCACTCGCTGGCTTTCGGCCGAAGTCGGGAACTAACGTTTTTCGAATTTGAAAATGCAACGTGCAAAAACTGTGATTATCTGGATGCTTGATTGGTACTAGTGATTTGCGAAACGTTATCGTAGTATTACCCCCAAATGTAAAATGTATATATTTAGAGGCTAGTGTAAATATAGGAGTATAATTATATTTTCTGAAGGTATTGGGAGGTCGTTTAGGAAAAAATAAACATACTAAATTCATCTTAAATTTATTTGATCGCTTCATAAATGGAATAAAATAACGTTATAGCGCGAGTTGAAAAAAAAACATGGCAGTATGCAGTACAATGCGAATAGCTATACTACGATTAGTGCGTAATTAATCAGAATAACTGCATTCCAAATTCAAAAATAATTACAATTTGAAATGCGTTCGAGAACACTTCGTAATACCCAATGAACAACAACCGCTAGGAATTCTTTCGGCCATTATTCCGCAGAGTTATAATCGACTTTCGCGATATTTTCGCGCGCTCCCATATTGCTTCTCCGTAATACTGTTCCTAACGCATTTCATGCGGTTTTCAGATTCAAATTTCGAACTTCTTTTGCCGGTTTTGTATTGTGAACGTTTTCTAGAGTTTGTTCGCGGTTTATCGTTATGTTTATTTATAATTAAATTGATTACAACTTGTTTATTTACTCGGATTCATAAGCTTTTTTGATACAGAAATGCCAACGCTTCCTATAAATTCAATCGAAATAATTATTGCTGAATGAAGACTAAAATGATACACTTTAACTTTTTCCTGGCATTTACCAAATCCCATTGTTCTCAGATTGCATTACGATAAAGCTCACATATGCCTACACACACAGATCAAGACTGGATGTTCTTTTTAAAATTAATTGCTTGGTTAAAAACAGGTTCATACGTCACTACAGCTGGTGACAAAGCCCGCACGCCCCGAAAAACTTGGATCGCTACGTGTACCTCGGGCACATCAGTATTTTCATTAAGTTTCCCGCCGCGATTTGATACCTTCACATCGGCAAAGCTCGTAGATTAAACCCGAACGAAAGCTTCCATTTGCATAGAAATTAAAATTTACCTGGACCGCACCTAGTGGACCCAAGTGGAATTCCTTTGCCGAACTAACTATGGTGTAGAATTTCAAAGCGCCCCCGTTCGAATTCTGAATTCGCTATTCTGTTTATAAAATGGCGGCAATTGACGGTTTATTGCCGGCCATTTTTGAATGCATAGAACAAGCACATTATTATGCAAAAGTTCGAAAATTACGACAGAATTATTATCTTTTCAATTATTATATGCTTACAGCGAAAAATCCGTACGTGAAGCTTGATTGATCCAAATATTGCGTATCTTATTTTTAGAACGCGTTTTCATATTCACGACCAAATACAACTCTAAATGTTAACACCCTAAACGTATAAATATTAAACGAAGAAATTATATCAGAAGTTCTACTGAGGTATTCACGAAAAGATATTTGGTAGAATTAAAACAACACTTCGCAGGAGAAAAGTGGTTCCCCCTGCTCGTCCCCTCCCCCCGGGCAGGGGGAGCACCCTCAGTACCCAATCCCAAGATGGCTTCTTTTAAATGGGGTGGACGGGCTGGCCCCTTCAAGAATAAAAGTATGCCGTACCTTCCTATATTCAAGGTGGGGGGAAACTGCGTGGAGAGTTCGCGCGTTCGATTACGTTTTGAAATTCGAACACTGTTGTTATTGTCAAAGACAATCGGATATTTTTATTTCTAACATTCTGCGTTCGGATACCCGGCTTTGACGCGGTGCTATTAAATTACGTGACATTTATTCTGTGTACACAATATATTGTTTTGCGAGAGAAACTTTACAAACTTCATGATTTCCATTAGTTTTAAATGTACCGTTACTTAACTTTCCTTAACTTTGTAATAATCAAAACTTTAATTGACACGTGAACAGTACAGGGCGTAAGGCGCGTTCGGTTCGCGCTGAAAGCTATTTTATTCCGTGGCTACACGAGTCAAATTACTTTGTTTGGAGCGTATGAGGTCTTTAACCTTTACATACGTTAGTAGGTCAATGTGTGACGTGTTTTGATTTTATAGACCTTGTATTTGGGTCAGGGTGGCGGGATATAGATATAGACGAGGTTTTATAGAGAGAACCCTTAGGAGTATCTAAGTAGGCCACAAGATGTTGTTACGTACCAACGGCCAGCCCCTTACCTAACGCGACTCAAATCAGGACCTCAATAGAAATATTATGTCACGTTAATCAAGTCCTGTACTAAACATTTGAGATATAGGTCAATCGAGGTCCCGATTTGAGTCGCATTAAGAGTTCATAGTAAGCCCACAGGTCCTATATTTAAATATAGGCATCAAAATCAACTTCAATTTTGCGGGAATTATCATCGTTATAAAATAAAATGATGTAAGTATATTATCATACTAAACGAATATGAAGTAAAATATCGTAAGGAATTCCAAACATATGTTGAAAGTCGTGTGAAGTTAACAAAACCGCAAAACTGGACCCGCTTGGTAGACAAGGTTTAAATTTAGAAAAACCAAAATTTACCATAATTTTTCACTCTTCAATTTACCGTCAAAAAAAGTAACGGCATCTTTATATTTTAGAGTAGATTGATTTTCTTTAGTCTATGATTGTTAAGGTATAACACTACCTATAAATTTGCTACAAACCGACCTGGGAAAAAGTTGGAATTAAATAGCTAAAACAATAAAATAATTACTTATTGGTTTAACCACAGACATGTTTTTTTTAAATGAGTTACTAATAGGAACTTTAGGTTGTATTAATTTTGGTTGGCAATGAACTGTTAATTATTTTAGAATCAATCAAAACCTCCAGGATATGCAAAAAATCGCAGCGTAGAATTTCTTCTATGATAATTACCCTAAATTTACTTGCTTTCCATTATAAAAACAAAGCTAAATATATATTGTTATCTTATTTGTTATAGCTACCGTTTTTAATAACGACCCGTATTTTATAGATTTTATGGAAATTACACATAAAAATATAAAAATTAAAGCGTGCTATTATTAGCCGCCATTTTTTATCTTCAAAATAATACCGAAAGCATAATTAATCGGCCAAGCCGCGCCCGCTTTAATTGAATCTCTTACCCCCCACCCCCCTAAAGTCCCCCAGGAAAAACAACCCTTTCTTATTTTTGCACTCTTTCCCCCTTGGAAGACGATAAATCCTTAGCAGAGACAGCGGGGAGATAACTTACCAATATAAATTTGCAGTTCGTCAATCTAAAGCCCTACAAATACAGTTCTTAATACTTTGAAATAAAAGTTGTGTTTCTTGCTAAGAATTGTGAATAGGTGCAAACACAGCTTGGACGCTTAAAACAAGAAAAAGCCTCTGCGATTCGTCATTGGGATTCCGCGGGTGAGTTTGGGCGCGAGCTTCCATTTTCAAACGTTTCATTATTTTGAATTTAGAATCGATTTTGATCTCAGCTTTCGCCCGTTCCAGATTGTTAGGTTTTTTTATTACGGTTTTGGAATAATCATCTTTTGTATATTTCGTAAGTTTCAAAAAAGTTTGTTATTAATTGTTTTGTATCGTAGTTCATATTTTTTAATGATTGTGGGCAACAGACACCTAGATGTGTCGTAAGAGTAAATCAGGATGTGATTTAAATTGTTTTGGTCATATTGATTTAGTTACCTACATAGTTTCCAGCGAATAAGTAGGTACAAAAGTAATAATAAAACAATATAAGGTATTCTTCGCTCAGCCCTTCGAAGGGTACGTGTATTTTTTGAGGGCGCATCCAATACTAAAGATCTACATCGAATAGGAAGTCCCGTGAATTATTCGTAACTTGTATTAAATGTATGGAAAATTGAGAATGCGGTGGGTCAAGTTACGTTAGTCGGTACCGGGGTGTATTTGGGGTGGTTACGGTAAAAGAAGAAGGAATAATGAACCCCCCCCCCTGTTTTAAATTGCTAAGATGCGGGGCGATGTTGTACTTTCATTTTGTTTTTGTTTTAAAGTTAAATTGTACCAAAGGCAATGGAATCATCAAAAAAGAATCAAACATTTTTTTTTATTAACCAAAAAATGAATGCCTTTATAGAGTGTTTTTTTTTTAATATTCGAATTTGATGTTATACTTATTGCTAAAATTTACCAACTTTTATTTTTATAACCTTTACGAGGTCCAATCCACTGCTTTTAGTACACGTTTAAAAAATTAAGAGCTTAACGAGTAGTCGAGTTGTTTTTTGGCGGTAGAATGTTGTTTCTTAACGACAATCTTAAGAAAAAACATTACGCAATGCTCTATGAACCACAAAAAAATACACTGTTAATTCATGCCCCAAAAACTCGCCCACGTTTTATCCCCTCCGATACACATTATGTACAAGGGAGGGTGGGGGTGTAAAAATGCACTCAGACATTACATTAAAAGATATAATTAAGGGGGTGGCGCACCCTCGGGGAATATCGCCTTCTTTTGACATTTTAAAGACCCCTTTTCTTAACCCCTCGGTAACGCAGCAATATAATTTTCTAGATTTTATTTTATTTTAATGGGAAATCTTGGTTAAAACTAAAGTTTGCAACATTTTTGTTCTTTTTTAAATCAAAAATTTGCTAACTGTGAACCTAATTAAACAAAATGTATTATTGACTTTTTTAATTTTGTATATTTATCATTAAATTATTTAAAAAAATACAAGTAAACAGGTAAGTAAATGAAAAAGTCTAACAAGGGCGTAGGTGATTGCTCACTGAGAATTTCCGAAATTATATTTATTAACTTTTCCCCGATGGCGGTGTTACAGGGACTGCCTCATGTCCTAATTACACTAGCTTTAATAAAAACGTTGCTTAGTTTATGACCATACAATTATTTATAAAAAAAGTTATTTATTTTAATAATAATTACGTTAATTTCTACATATTCTACATATTTATACATATTTATGATACGGCTGTTCCATTTTCTATATGTTTATGTTATCTTACCCCAAGACTGTTAAGGACGAATAACCCTTATAATTACGGAACGAACGTTTGAAGAAGTTTTATTGCACTTTAAAAGCTAATAACATTCAATACGTTCCTGTTCATCAGAAAACCAAAAAAAAAGAAAATGTTAATTCAAATATAGAACACATAAAACGTTTGTCTTTCGAATATTGGCGGTTGAATTTCCCGCGTCACCGCCGAAGAGGGACGTGACAGCAAAAAAAAGTATAAAAGGCGGGAAAATAAGGAAAAAAGTAGCAGGGAACCGTGTATTATCCTTGTTAATTCCCTTGCTAATTTAATTCACGCCTAATTCTATTTGCCGAGTAAAACGGGGAGGCGATAATTGTGGGACACTTTTTCGTGATGGAGGAAAAAACATTTTTTTTTTGCATTTTCAACCTTTTTGCGTCGTGGGAAACGAGTCTTTTGCGCCAATTGTAAAGGGGTCGCTAAAAACGATACAATATGTATAATTATTACACTCTCACGAGGTACGAAGTGGGAATGCTGTCGTATGGAAATTTGTATGGCATGTAATTACTTTTTAGGGCACTGAGAGATTTCTTCGTTTGCAAAGCTATTGTGTTTCACTATTAGGCAAAATGTACTATCTTCAGCTAAGTAAATAGCTAGGCAAATATTTCTTTATAAGTTTAAGGCTGTGTCCCCAGTAGGCAAGCTGTTAGCGGCCGACTGAGTGAGCCGTAAATTTGTGGCGAACTGAAATTCGAGTTAGCTGCAAACTCAGATCAATTTGCGAGCGTCGCAAGCAAACTTTTATGAGTTAGCCGCTTACTTGGGTCGACTGACTGAATTTTCACTTTACTATTGTTTTTCGAAGGGAGTGGTTGTGTTGGTCACGATGGATATTATATGTGCTGTGTGCGTAGAGATTAGTTATGTAAGCGATGCAAAAAAAACACGTCCGGACACGTCAATAGCTTCTTTCCAACTGTCAGAACTGAAAGTTTGCGGCAAACGGACTCACTACACCCAGCGAACAAGCATATCGCCGCCGCCGACTGGAACCGTGTTTTGCGTGAGTCAGCCGCTCACTGAATCCGTCGGCGCGCGCAACCCTGCAAACTGCGTAGAGTGAGCGCAAACTAGCAAACTGTTTACACTCCATTTCAAATATATGCGGGCGGGGCGGGGCGGGGCGTACTAAACCGATACGCCGCAAACTCAGTCGGCCGCTAACAGTTTACCTACTGGGGACACAGCCTTAATAAGCTTTTAGCTCAGTTTATGTTTTTAAATACAAGCTTGTACACAATACCCGTCTATATGAAGTCATTACTCCAACACTTCTTGGGTATCCACCTCAGCAATGGCGTTCTTATTTCGGACCCAAGATCTAACAAACTCGTGACTTAAGGATTGAAGATGTGTTATCACCACAACGGAAAGTCAGATAGTAAGACGATTATACATTGTCATAGATATATGTGAGTGTAAATACAAGGTATGAAATTAACGGAAAATTATATGCTTTATATTATCATAAAGTACGTCGTCCTCGTATATACCTACCTGCTTGGTATAAACTTACACATATAACTCTAAAAACTTATTTATAAATCTTCACATTAAAAACTTTATCGATACATTTTACGCTAATTTCAGTCACTTTAATCTCACTAAGGCCAAGGATAACTATAACTTCACTACCGTCCCACTAAAAAACTAAACTCCAACTGACCAGTATACCAACCGGACATGTCTCAAATAACGAATAATAATTACAAATAATAAACCCTTTAGTAAACAACCGGTTCTGCATAGAAATCGCGAAAATGACCGGTGTCCCCCAAGGGTCAGTCCTAGGGCCCATTGTCTATTTGGTGCATATTGTTGAGGACTGGTCAATCTGGTTCCACTGACCCTTCCTTATCCTTTGCCATGGTGTCAGCAGCTGCTAGGATACCGGTTTGAATAATTTGATATTCGACAATTTTTGTTTTGAATATTTTTACGAAGTCATTTTAATATTTATTGTTATTTTTGTTTCCTTCCGAGAAATGGATTTTGGTAGGTGATAAATAATGACAGGAGCTTTTTGTTACCACATCGTGCGTAGTATAGAGTTACTGTCAAATAATTTGTGGAATGCGCAGAAACAGTATTTAGGTCTCCTAGGCGCGCGGGCGCAACTGTGTAGGTGTATTGTTACTGTATTAATTTTAAAAGTGTATTAATCTTTTAAAACCCAATGTAAAATAAAATAAAAACTATTTAGTTGTTATAAAATATCATGAAAATATTTATTGACAAAGCCAAAAAATACAGGGCCTTATTTAATAATAATTGGAGACCCCATAAATATTTTATAATTCTATTTGGTATTTATTGGAACTAGTTTTTTTTTATATGTGCAATATGCGTTCCGTACCAAAGGTGAGGCCATTTTATCAGATTTCTCAGGCCGTCTGCCCATAGCGACCGTCAAAGAATGAAAAAACATATTAATCATAGATAATTTTTCAGTATTTTTCTTTTACCATCGATGAGTTATAAAGAATATATCGTCAATACGATACGCGGAGCTCTCGTTACGAACGGCAGTATAGTATAATAAACAATTTTTATGAGTACTCCACCCACTAGGGGCACTATTAACTATATGTCCTTGCGCATCTTTTAAAAGTGACAGTGACGAACTCTATGAGAAAAAGAAATAGAGACTCTAAACAACTGCACTCCACGAAGTCTGCAATCTGTGAACATGAACAAGATCGCACACGCCATTATATCAGATTTGATAAGCCACAGATCCTCGAAAATGAACACCGATTCCGACCAAGGATGATACGCGAAGCCATTGAAATTAAAAATCCTAATTTCAATAGAGAAGATGGCTGGGTGCTACCACCGATTTGGGATCTATCCGTCCACCGTCCACTACCGTTGGGATATCATCTGTCCACCTTATGGGGGGCCGTCCTACACTTCGTCTTCCGGTTAGTGGTCGCCATTCTAGAACCACTCTGCCCTAGCGGCCATCGCTTCTGCGAACTATATTTAACGATATACATAAGATAAATTATTTTTTCTTATGTTGAGAAAAAATATGAAGAATACTATATGCATTATTTTTTATAATGTACGTTAGTCCGTCTCTGTGCCGCTTCGCTAAACGAAATTGCGGCTCTCACGCGAATGCTCGATAAAATTTCAATCAAAGGAAAGATGGCGGTTTTTCATCGATTGTCGAGCTGTCTAGCTTTTAAAGCTTACGAAACGATCGTTGACCGATTATATGACTAACAGAAATTTTAAAAAAGACTGCCCCAATAAAAAAAAGCATGATGTTCGGACTTGGTGTGTTCGTCTGGCGATATTATTATTATTCTCAGTACTACTACTACTATCAGCCGAAATACGTCAACTGCTGGACATAGGCCTCCCCCAATGATTTCCACATATCACGGTCCTCCGCCACTCGCATCCACCGGCTTCCTGCTACGCGTGTGATAGCATCGCTCCACCTTGTGGCGGGCCGTCCTACACTCCGTCTTCCGGTCCGTAGTCGTAATTCTAAAACCTTTCTGCCCCAACGGCCATCGGTTCTGCGAGTTATGTGCCGCCCACTGCCTCTTCAACTTTGAAATTCTTTGAGCTATGTCGGTTACTTTAGTTCGTCTACGGATCTCCTCATTTCTCATTCTATCGCATAGCGAAACCCCGAGCATAGCTCTCTCCATTGCGCTGGAGTTATTTCCAGTTGAGTCTTATATTGATTTGCTTGATAAAACAATTAATTAGGAGGCAGTTCTTTACAAAATAAACAAATGCTTCGACTCTGGTTTCAATGATTTATTTTTTAAACTTCCTTGTTTAGAAATATTGCACTCATGTCGTACAGTATAAAAGCGATATTGTATAAGTCGGAGAGAACCATTTCAGTTTATCGTCAGTTTTATTTTCAGCTTTCAGTTGTAAAACCATTGTTGGATTACAAAAATGCCCCATACTAACGGGCTGGAGCTTGGCACTGGCGTCTCCTCCTCGATAATATTCTTACGAAGACTTCAAATGATAGTTGCGGGATATTACCCACCTCCCCGAACTCCTCCCTCCCCTCGAGTGACGTGAGTGACGCATGGTAACTGTCACTTTTGACAGATATCCCATACAATATCTATCAAAAATGACAGTTACTATGCGATTGCTGTTCGATTATGAATCGATTGTGTTAGCAAACTTGGGGTCCAGTATGAGGCCGGGAAGTATTTTAAATTGTCTGAAAATAAGGGGTTTATAGGAAATGCTATAGTTTTTCTAGCTAAGAGTGACGCGTGGCAATGGTTCCTTTAAACATAGTTTGCACACAAAAATGTTTGACCAGAAAGTACCAGATGGTCAGTAGAGCAAATGATCCTCTAAAATCGTTCTGACATCTTGAATAAAGGATGTGAAAGGGCTCCCATCATTAAGTATAAAATGGTCCTACTTTTTATTAAAATTTCACTTTTATTTTTTCCCTCCAAACCGATCAACCACAAACCATAAAGCAAACAGAGCCCTACCAATAACAAATCAATAGATAAGGCGTGACTAAAGAGGTTTTTTAATCATTAACCCTTCCGTTGCATATGGTCATTCGGACCGGGCCGTTGGTATTGTACGTGACTGCAACAAAAAGTGGTCATGCGCGGTCTTTTAGACCCTTGTCCATATGTCCGGGGAGGGTTATTGTTGATTTTTTTGATTGTTGGTTATTGATAATTTTGTGTTGTAAAGAACGCTGATCGGTCAGTTGTTGTAGGGTGACCAACTCTGAGGCACAAATCGTTTTTGTTCTAAATATATTTTTTATGTATTTTCATTCAATAACACAAGTTTTATAAATGTTGGGGTAGATCCTGGTTTACAAACTGATATGGGAGTGTGTGGTTAGTTAGGCGTGAATAAAAAAAATTACGAGTTTTTTTTTTCAAATAAAAGAGATGAAGCTAACAATAAATCAGTATAACGGCAGTTCTGGATGTGGCTCAGGGCTGAACCAAATAGGTTCCCAGATCAGCCTAAGGCCACGTTTTAAAAGTGTCAATTTACTTTTTATACATAGTATATCAATCAAACTAAGCGCACTTATTTTGTGTCGGTATATAATCATAACAATCACTTATGTAGGGATTCAATATTTATATTTATTTTAATAATATTATTACTGGATTTATATATCTTATATTGTGTAAATATTTTAATAATAATTCAAATAATGATACATTATAATTTGTTACTTCATTAATACTGGCTTTTCATTTTCGAAAAAAGGGAAAAAAAATATCCGAATTAATTTAAAATAAAAATGCTCATCGCACTCACTCGACCCAGTAACAACCGGCGCGCGACAGAGAGATCCGGTTTGACCAGGAGTGACCCTTCCTTACCATTGTCTCCTTTGGGGTCAAAGGTCACCAAGCAGATGTTCCTTAGTTGTATATCACATTGTGCGGTCACGTTCAGTAAAGGTTAACAAACACTTATAGCATTGGTTATCAATCACTAAAGCAGATACGAATAGTCGTTACTTTACCAATGTAAGTGCTTAGCAGCGATCTGAGGATCAAAGTTCACTTAAATAAACAGTACATAAAACCTTACTTTCAATGAAAGCCAGCCTTGAAATACTTAGCCAATGCTTGCCTAAGATCCACTCCGCCCCACTCAGCTCGACTTCGCACCGCTCCACTCCAAACTGCTCCACCTCGTTCCACTCCGTCCCGCTACGTGCTGCTCTGCTCCGCTCGGTTTCTCCTCACTCCACTCCACCCCGTTCCAACTCTGTCGTCTAAAAAAAGTAACTCCAACTAGGCCATGAATTATAAGTGTATCAGCCAGCACCCCGTTGTTGGTGCGAAATGCATCAGATACCACAAGTATTTGCGTGTCAACTACAGGGTTGCACGAGGTGGTAAGAATTCGCGAAAGCAACGCAGAGTTATTGCTCTCTTCCTGTTAGGGTTGCCACCCCTAAGGTGGCAGATAGAAAACGATCTTATGACATTTTTACCTGCGTATTATTGTAGTAGGGTCAATTTTAATTATTTTTATTAATTTGATGCATGGTAAGATACATTCTATATAACGTATCGTAAACGCCAAAACGATACTATGAAAGAGGAAAAAAAAACTTGACCTACTGAATGATTCAGGGTATAGTAAGGCATTGTAGCCTAGCCTTCTTAAACGCATTTTTAAACACGTTGTAAAATCACAAGTTCGATATCTCGATAACAAAGAAAATCCCAATGGCAACAATTGTGATCTATTTTCGAACAAATTTTCTTTTTTAAATTGACATAATACAATGTTGACCTCACGTAATGATCACAAATGCGGTAAACAAACGCAGGTGCCAGGCTAAGTACACTCTTTCTGAATCGCCTGTATATTATTATACTAACACTGGGCTATTTGGACGTATCTGAATAAAAAAAAAAATTTAGTATATATATTTATATTTTCCATATGCAAAGTAAAATCGAAGGTAGCGCGAGCCGAGTCGCGGGCTAAAGCTGGTCTCTTATAAAGTAGTTATGTACCTATAATAATTTCAGGAACACACGTACGTAGCGCGGCACCGGAAGCACCGGAAGCGTGTGAGCGTCGCCGCCGCGGTAAGAATTCGCGAAAACACTAGCGAATTATTGCCGACTTCCTGTTGTGTGGTGTACACCCACACCACATCCTGACATTTGTATACTAAGTAAGTATAATAGATTATTTGAATAATCACTAATATATTATTATTATAATTAAAATGAAAACATAAAACTTAAGTAAATGGTGGCTTAAGTAATGGGGTCGAGTCACCTTCGTCCGTAGGAGAATTAAGCACCCTCGAGATACCCTACACGTGACCCTAGGTGGTGCCAACTAGATGACAACTCTACTGGTGGTAGGCTTCAGCCGTGGTTAGTCACCACCCACTGAACAAAGCCATGTCGCCAAGCTGCCTAGTCGTGTTCCGGCATGATGTTCGGTGTTGCCATTCATGGATGGCGGGTCAGATCAGCTGCGCTGCACGTGCCTAGTGAATGTAGCGTCTCGATCTACTGCCGCCTTCCTACCTAGGCAAGTATGCTCCATCGTAGATCTCATCGTTACTTACCATTAGGTGAGATCGAGATCAAATACTTGCCTATAATGTAATAAAAAAAATATATTATCTAATCTGATTTATAATAAAAAATACTGCCATGTTGGTAAAACTCTCCACTTGGAAGCGAGAGTCGTAAGTTCAAATCCAGGGTCGTACCCGCAGAATTTATGAATGTCATTCGCGAATAACAATACCAATCATTTTTTATTAAGTATAGGTACTTTTTTAAATATGAAAGAAAATATCGCGAGGAATCCTGCATGTCTGAGAGAATCCGACCAGTAACGTTTTGGTCAACATGCCATATATCTACGCAATCTTTATCCACAAATAATAATATTATCTAAAATATATTTTTTATAATCTGTCTGCAAAAATATCTTTTCAAAACAAACTCGCGTTAGTTACACCATTGAAAACTCAAGAACGGGTTGCCCGATTTTTATGATCTGCTATTTTTTTTTATTTTGTCTCCACACCAAATAGCAGAAAACCTATAAAAAACATGGCAAAAACTCACAAAACAACAAAAAAGAGGCGGAGACAAATTCAAAAAATCACAAAAATCGGCCCAACCGTTCTTGAGTTATAGACGGTGTAACTAACACGACCTTGTTCTATTATACACAGATAGTTTGTCTATATACTACATCCAATATTACCATCACGCGTACTCGGTTCTAATGTAAGATTTACTCCGGTAATCCGGACCGAGAGGAATAGTTGGCTGCGCGACGGATATCCGGCCGTCACACTAAAAATTTCCCTCGGTAATATCGCGCCATCCCGACACGGCAACCGGGTACAACCGGGTAACGGGTGAACCGGATGAAACGTACACCCGGGTGTGCGAGCGTTGTAAATCTTTTGGTAAACGAATTTTAAAGTATACTTAATGTTATATATTGATATCTAATATTTACGCGAATGCTACACGTTGAAATGAAACTAATTTTACGGATTTAATCGCGTTTATTTTATGTTTTTACGTTCCCGACGTTTCGGCTGCTTTACAGCAACCATGCTCACGGGAGGACTGAGGTGGTTGACGTCCTGGTGTCATAGTTAGAAAACGGGGTGCCCTCATATTTAGTTGTTGCTTGTGGTCCGATCTACGCAGAAAGTGCTCACACACACACAAGTGTTTACTTAATGTTCTTAGCTATGAGACATTTTTGGGATTGCCTAGTAATTCTTATTCATTGTTTTAAGTACAGCACGGCAAGTGCGAGCTAACCGTATACTTTATAGTCTACCGTATTTAGACATTTTGTATGCAGAATTGAACAGCGCCTCTAGCGGTCGGCAGTTAAAACTTTCAACTCTCTATACAAAATGTATAAATACGGTAAACTATAAAGTATACAGTTAGCTCACGAATAATCTCGCACTTGACGTAGTGTACGCACGTGTTTTATCGTATTTCTTTCGTACGATGATGTGTTGTAGTATTTTTATCGTTTACATATATGCATCACAGACAAAACATTTAATTTAAAAAAAAAAACTCAAAACTCAAACATTTATTGCAAACTATGTGTTCATTGGTCTTACATTAGTTTTAGTACTTATGACATAGCGGCCTTCTTCAAGCATTGCAATGTTGAGGGGCTAGTTCTATCTACTAATAAAACAAGAGAAATGAATACTTTTTTAGATTCGATTGCATTTTAGTTTAGGTCCCGTCACTCGTGATAGATAGTTTCTCGACTAACATCTTAGAGGAGTTCGGTGTTGCTGGCTTCTTGAATAGGACGTAGTTTTGCAGAAACGTTCCAAACCACAGTGAACACATTTTGAGTTATTTAATTTTTAATGTTTAAACTTTTCCAATTATAAACCAAACAATATCTGTCAAAAGTGACAGTTACTATGCGGTTGCTGTTCGATTTTGAATCGATTGTGTTAGCAGAATTGGGGCCCTGTAGCACAACTAAATAGGGCTGCCATTATCGATAATCAAACTCAATAGCACCGATCAAAACATTCAGACGACCAATAAAGTGTTGAATAAAAAAACTATAACGCTTCAAGCAACAGGTGACGGGCAGTTGGGGCATACAACACGTGGCCCCATGTTGTGGACAGACGGCGATGTGTGGTGACGCCTTTATGTGCATAGATTATTGAATGTAGAGGTGACAACAATGTGATGCCTAACTCTACGTCAAGTAACTAACCGTATTTTTTATAGTCTACCATATATCGACATTTTCTGTGGAGAATTGAACAACGCCTCTGGCGGACGGTATTTAAAACTTTCGATTGTATATACAACATGTCTAAATACGGTAGACTATAAAGAAAACGGTTAGTTTACGAATAATCTCGCACTTGACGTACTGTACCATACCATTTTTTTGTAAAAAAAAAAGTGCTGTGTTTATGTCTCTAGGATGAATTTTAGGTTACTTCCTATCATAGACGTTCGGAGAAGAAATATATACAAATTTGATTATAGATAAAACGTAATTTAGTATGGCCCTTTAAGGGGGAAGCTCAGGGTCAGGGCGCGAAATTCAAAATGTCAATGGTTTTTATTTTTTTAAGAAAAATTTAGACATCTTTACAATGTTTTAGTGTTTTGCGATATAAGCATTCTGCATTGGATGTTTCGATGTATTATTTTTGCTTTAAAAAATACCTAAAGCGATACAACACCATAAAGTTAGTAAAAGTAGCGGTTTTTACAAACCTTATGGTATTTTATCGGATTAGGTACTTTTTTAAGCAAACGTAATACATCGAAACATCCAATGCAGAAAGCTTATATCGCAAAACACTAAATTACATCGTAAAGATGTCTTAATTTTTCGTAAAAAAATAAAAACCATTGTCATTTTGAATTTCGCGCGCCCTGACCCTGAGCTTCCACCTTAACCATTTTACCACCACCACTTGAACCATTTTATTTCTTGTGATAGCAAGTCTTGTATTATACACTTACCCAGGATATAAACTATCACGAAACTGTGTTTCTTCATAATATATACAGTGGGAAATGGAAATACGATAAAAAACGTTACACAAAAGAAGATTTTTTTTTATTACATTATAGGCAAGTATTTGATCTCGACCTCACCTGATGGTAAGTGACGATGAGATCTACGATGGAGCATACTTGCCTAGGTAGGAAGGCGGCAGTAGATCGAGACGCTACATTCACTATGCACATGCAGCGCAGCTGATCTGACCCGCCATCCATGAATGGCAACACCGAACATCATGCCGGAACACGGCTAGGCCGCTTGGCGACATGGCTTTGTTCAGTGGGTGGTGACTAGCCACGGCCGAAGCCTACCACCAGTAAACATAGATATTTTTGACATTATTTTACATTGAACTGAAACTAATCCTGCGGATTTTATCGCGTTTATTTTATGTTTTTACGTTCCTGACGTTTCGGCTGCTTTACAGTAGCCATGGTCACGGGAGGACTGAGGTGGTTGACGTCCTAGTGTCATAGTTTGAACTGGGGTACCCTCATATTTAGTTGTGTATGAGTTCTCCACGAAACACATAGAGCATTGATCGAAACGATTACATACCTATCTCTATTTATAGTCATGGACATTCTTAACTCAAGAATTTTAATCAAAAACTTTAATGGTTTTTCAGTCTTACCCAATATATACAGGTTGCTTTCAAACTCAGCGCCGGCATTATACAGGACGCTACAAAACAGGCCAACTCGCCGCTCAGCTATGTAAGTGCAATTTAAAATGTAAATTAACACAGCAAAGAAGTGGGGGGAGCGCGCCTACACTTGGGGGATTTCCACCAACACTGTCTTGGACACCCTGTACAATGCCCATTCTGTCATCCTCTATATGTACTTAAAGCTGACTAAATAATTTCAACTTTAACATCGTATGAATAAAGTTGAAATCACAATCAAACATTTCTGAGTTCCAACGTTCAGAGGTATAAAACATTTGGTGATATAAAAACGGTGTTATACAATGTGTTTTCAGGCTTCTGTTCTACGGTATAAGGTTGAATTTCGCACGCTTCTCCAGTACCGTACATAGGCTTTTCTTGTTATATATTTTTATATTTTCTTCCCGACAGCGGAGATTTGTTGCGTGCAAGTTGCTGCGGACTCTCGGTCGCTATGGGGCTGCTTTGGGGTTGGTTTGGATGGCAATTAATTATACGCGCCTCCCTTGATTGCTTTTTAAATTTTGTCCGCTTATATTTTTTAAATCTGGAAAGATAAATAATTTATTCATTGGTGAAGGCTAACTGTGTTAGATTATTGAAGCAAGAAAAGACAAAAGAAGACTGTAAAAAAATAAGCTTTTTTTTTTAACTACTTAGCTGTGGCAGGCCCATCGACCTTCGTCCCGCCTTAGAATCAAATGTATGAAAAAATTATATTTGTTATAATTTTTTTTCAGTGAATTTTTCATACATTATTTACCCAATTATATTATATATTATATTATACACCAACGTGATCCATATAACATACTGTATATTCGTCTGTTCAAATATTTTACACTATTTTTGTTACACCTTATATATATATTACGCCATAATTAATTTAACACTAAGAATACATCGTACCTAGCTGTATAATTTGAACAACCTCATATACTGAGTCAACCAACAAAACCTTGCAATATAAAAGTTATAATAAGGTTTTATCTAAAGAAGTCTCGTTGCTAAGCAACGCAGACCATTTCTTTTTTCTCCTTCTACCCTCCGGAGGTGCCGTCGAGGTGGGCAGGGGGAGGGGGCTGCGAGACGAGGCCGCGGGGGGAGGGTCGCCGAGAAATGGAAAACTCGGGAAAATTGTAGCATTCTTGAGGCGACGCCGCGCTCACACCATCTCACGACGTAGGTGGGCAACATTTGGATGAATGTATACTATAATAATATCTACAGTACGGTACCATTGCCGAGGGTCAAACCTCGGTGTCATCATTGGACACCACTGTAGATCCTGGCTTACAGGAGTAGGAGTGGTGGGAGTGTAGTACCCTAGTACGGTACCGTTCTAAGCATGATCTTATCATAGGTACTGTACAGCGTACGGGCGGCTCTCCCAGTATACATATGTAACTACTTATATTAAACGACCATAACTCAGGTATTAATATTATATAGATAATGAAATATTCATGAGATATTGTTACGATTTTTTTCGTAAGTACTCATTTATGTACTAGATTTAATTTAATTAAGTATTTTATTGGGAGACAAAATGTAATTCTTAGTGATCGAATAAGTATACATCTTCTATAGAAAAAAATGGTGCCTTTATGCCTATATATATAGCTTTGTCTATGTAGCCGAATTATATAATATCTATACTAGGATCACCAACTTTTTTATTGTATAATTCTGCATACTCTATGCATTTATAACAAATTCAGTGTATCCCTTGCTGGTTGTTTAAATAAATAAATACCCAACTCAATTTGTAGAGTTGAGAAAAAAAAATGTAATGACAATTTGTAAGTGCCCCCGTAGGCCTATACGAAATAAACGATTTGACTTGACTTGACTTGACTTGAATATTATTTGTAGCCAAATATTATAATACAACAGTTCCAAAATCAGTACATAAATACAAACTGCAACTCAGAAGAAAATGTTGTTAAGCCCTGTCTACGGCTTGGAACGTAAAAAGGAGCGCTGTGTCGGACTCTCCCCCCGCCGCACACCGCGCCAACCCCCGCACCCCCTCGGCCACGGACACCGTCTCGGGGGCCGGACTCGAAATTATTTTCTTGGATTAATTTAATTTATATACAGATACAATAATAAATGTTCCTATTTACAAAAAAAAAATATTAAATAAGTGAAAAAAAATGGAAAATTATTTTTGTTGATCGATTTCCTTAGTCATTACCAACGACATACACCTTCACTTTAATCTAGCCCCGATTGCTCATCGTTAAATGCGTTGCCGTTTCACTTGCCCTTTAAATGTGCTATATGATAACATAGTAATGGATAATCAAATTATCGTTACTACGGATAAGTATTTAGGATACCGCATTGGCTTAAACTAATCTGAAATAAGTATAAAATTAATATATTGATTTCTTATATTTACGCTACACATTAAAATAAAACTAATTTTACGGATACTACACATTAAAATAAAACGAATTTTACGGATTTTATCGCGTTTATTTTATGTTTTACGTTCCCAACGATTAGTAGTTTAGTTGTATTTTAATGGAGTTAATAATTTAAAATTTTACTAATGACTTCGTTTTCAACCTGTAGTAACAGTAGCGCCCATTTAGTTTCATAAGTGGTTACCATTTAACAGATTCGAGTGCGGCCCTGTCCTCCAGCCGCGGGTTCCGTAGCGGCGTTTTACATATTTCTTCAGATCTCCGCCATTGTGCGAGCCGGGTATAGAATCAGCTCTTATTGTGCACACCCCATCTTTGTTTCACTAAGGCGATACAACGGAGAAATACTGCTTGTAGCTTATACGGCTTATATACAGCGTCTTAAGTATAAAAATGCTTGGTTAGGTGCTTGTCCGGCTCCTTATGAATATAAAGACATAGAAATAAAACGATTTTTTCGGATTCTATCGCGTTTATTTTCTGATTTTACATTCCCGACGTTTTGGCTGCTTTACAGCAACCATGGTCACGGCAGGACTGAGTTGTTTGACGTACTACTGTCAAAGTACGTAGTGGAACGTAGAATCAGAAAATAACCGCGATAAAATGCTTGAAATAAGTTTTATTACAATGTGTAGTAGTCGCGTAGATATAAGAAATCATTGAATTTTACTTAGAATATGAATTTATTTTTTTATTGGAAGAACAACAGCGAAATATGTATCATAATTAAAATCACCGGTTTTTTTTTTATTACATTATAGGCAAGTATTTGATCTCGATGTCACCTGATGGTAAGTGACGATGAGATCTACGATGGAGCATACTTGCCTAGGTAGGAAGGCGGCAGTAGATAGAGATGCTACATTCACTAGGCACATGCAGCGCAACTGATCTGACCCGCCATCCATGAATGGCAGCACCGAACATCATGCCGGAATACGGCTAGGCCGCTTGGCGACATGGCTTTACAATATCTGATAGCCCATTTCAGATCACGCTTATAAACGATAGAATACCCCGGCTAAGGGGCTCATAATTACATATACATTGCAAAAATAACCTTAAAAGCACTACAGTACAGTTCGCATTTGAGAATGTTTAAGCCCTACTGGAAAAATGTATTGCTTAGACATCGCTACGCTTAGTTGACATTACATTATTATTTACTGAATTTTCAGCTTTAGTGAAAGTGAAAAAAATGGGAATCAACTCTAACACCTGAGGATGAGAAGCACAACTGGATCTTATCATAATCTTAAATCAGACAGTTTGTTTATACAATACCAAAATATTACTTATCTATTTAGATAAGTAATATATCCATCACACCATCCATCTTACAACCCCCTGTACTCGTACAATGAACCACCCCTGTACATAAACGCCATTATAATTTTCTTAAAGCTTTTTGCATCATTTACTCGTTGCTAAACAAAACCATTCGCCGGTTTGGGAACCAACGCAACTTGGTCTGTCATCTTCTTAACTTTGGCCTTAATTAGGGATGTTTTTTCAAGGAGTTCAGAGGGGTAGGTATCAGGGTATTCTGGGCAGATAACTGCTGACACACTGGTGGGGCATTACGTCACGGTCGGGGGTGGGAGGGGGGTTGTTTATCTTGGTTTTGGAAAAATATAAATGGCTGGTGCCTACCTTGGTGAGAGAATCTTTACTTATTTGCTGGTAGATACTTTTTTTATTATACATTTATAGGCAAGTATTTGATCTTGATCTCACCTGATGGTAAGTGACGATGAGATCTACGATGGAGCATACTTGCCTAGGTAGGAAGGCGGCAGTAGATCGAGACGCTACATTCACTAGGCACATACAGCGCAACTGATCTGACCCGCCATCCATGAATGGCAACACCGAACATCATGCCGGAACACGGCTAGGCCGCTTGGCGACATGGCTTTGTTCAGTGGGTGGTGACTAACCACGGCCGAAGCCTACCACCAGTAAAGTTGTCACCTAGTTGGCACCACCCAGGGTCACGTGTAGGGTATCTCGAGGGTACTTAATTCTCCTACGGACGAAGGTGACTCGACTCCAAAAATACGGCTTAGTGAAGTTATTAAAACATTGTTATAATGACCATTATGGATACAGACACTTCAATAGCACAAACTGTTATTTTTAAATCTAAACGGATTATCCATACTGTAGGTAACCAAGCTGTCTCTGTAAATAATTAGGAATCGCCAGAGGAACACACCAACTATACGGTCTCAAACTAAGCAACGTTTTATGGCTACCATAAAATTGACTCGGGGCAATAACAACACATAATAACTATTATAGATTTTAAACATCCATGACTCGGGTACAAACATTCGTGCTCAACACACCCAGTTTTTATTTCGAACCTGGTACTCTCGTACACAAAGCAGTCACTACTAACTATGCCAAATGGGCAGTAAAGGCTAGACTCGGCGTAATACGAGATTTATAGGTTTAAGATTAACTTTAAATTCTATCACATACACAAAGCGCATTATCGTCCAAATCTTCAAAAAAAAAACATCAGCAAAACTTGCAAACGATAAATATGAAGTTAACCCTCCCCAGCTGTGGGGGGGTGCTCTCGGCCCGCGCCGTTGCCAGCGTGATGTGTTGCCAAATTTATGTTTTTTGCCAACTAGCGAGGCTTTATCTCGTTTTAATGCGAGACACTGTTTTGTTTGTGCATTTTTATTGTGGCGTTTTTGGCACAATGGTCGCATTTTAGGGTTAACATTTTTTACCTACATAGATATTAATAATAAATATATAATAATAATTACAGCCCTTTTTAATGTTCCACTGCTGGGCACGGGCCTCCCCTCAATGCGAGGGGGAACATAGATATTATTTTACATATACTTCCTAACCTAACTAAGCTGCCTTTTCAGTTTAAATTGATCTAAGCCAGTTCTAATCTAATCAGTTGAGTACTGCTTGAGTAGCTGCTTATTATTATATCTAGTATCGTGACAATAATAATTACTTTAATACTGAGTATGGCAGGTGTCCGCAACCCTTCCAATATCCCCATCCCATATCCATCCAAGCCTCAGTCCATAGTCCCAATTATCTTTCCATATTCCTGCAATAGTTCCTCCACCTGCTGAGGTCAATTCGCTGTTTATGCTATCATTTCCAGCAGTAGACCCCAGTATGTGGCTAACATAATATTAAATTTCTCAAAAAGGGCCTCTACGTGTTGTACCCATGTCCCCGCGCAAGCCTTCCAAAGATCCGGGTATAGCCCGTGTGGAGAAAGACTTTATTGAAAACAAGGAATACCTGTTCTTGTTGGAAGAACAAGTTTTTTTCGAACATATTTTTTTTATTTTATTATGTAATTATTTACTATAAATTATGTACAATAGTTATTAGCAAAGATATCTACATGAAAAAAAAAAACTAAAATATACTTATTAATAGGAAAAATACATAATAAATTGATAGAAATCATTTCTGTCGAAAGTCATGGGTTACGTATACTGTAATTTTTGTGCGCGCAATTATTAACTTTGAATCTCTGGGGTGTAAAAGATTTAGGTATGCAAAGATGTAGTGATCTGGCCACCGAGACCCAACTAGTGGGAGTACAGATAAGATGTGTCATATAGCATGCGTCTTACTGTATGTAGTACGTACGATATACCTCGTGAATCAGATACAGCATAATAACCTTTGAACCTGCGTTTTCGACATGGCGATTTAAAAAAAAAACAATGGTTCCAACATAAGGGCTAATATGATTTATTAAAAGCATTTTGTTTCATTAAATTGACATAGTTATTCTGATAAATGATAAATTTAAGAGGCACTATTCAAAGGTATAACCTTTCTGAATGACGCTGTATATATATTGCTGGAACGGCAACATTCTGTTACTAACCATAACATTGCCATAGCTCATGCAACTACCTACTTATAAATGGATTGTTGCCGCACATAGCACAGTAAGCCTACCGCAAAAACACCACTGAGTACAACCCAGAAAATACAAAAAAACTAAGCACTTACCCCGCCAAAAAACATTAAGGGTAGAAATTACTCAGCTTAAAAAGCATTAATAACTTTCTTCCCCCAACACCCCCCAACTCCTTGCGCGCCATTTTCGAGTCCTTCGTTCATTAAAACTGTAGAAAAACACCTCCGGGTGGATGGGGGAGGTCCTCCCTGGGGGTGGGGGAGGCCGACACCCTCGCGGGCCAGTCTGAAGAAGAAGAAATATGGATCAATAAAGAAATTGCTCTGTGCCCAATGGAGGCAACGGCTAGCACGCGCACAGATGCAAGTTTTGTGTATATACGAGCCCGTTTACGCACACTACGACTGTGGGGTAAGTGTGTGAGTGACCGCAAGGAGATTTTTTATGATCGCAAGAGGACTTTTTGGGGGTTAAGTTAGTATGGCTAATTATTTTTATTGACTTGAAATTCTGTGGGGTCTTATTTTGTATAATATTGATGATATAATAATTTGACGATTCTGATCAAATCAACATATAATTATAAGTATCCCAGGAGAAGTTAATTTAAGTATATAGAAATGGAACCTGTAAGCTTCGATAACAAAGCTTTTTTCATTGTTTCCATATAGCTTTGTTATAGTAATTAATCAATCCTACAATAACATAGTAGGTACATATAAATTGTTTTAAATAATAACACATTTAAAATACATTCCATACGTTCTTATTTTCAACAACAGAAAAATACTAACGAACGAAACAATTAGAGGCAAAACAACAAAAAATTATAACAAAACATAAAAAAGAATCCATTTTCATTGTCAATGTAACACAACACTTTATCTCTCGCGAACAGCGACCGAAACCTTCACGAGAAAAAAAAACTCAACAAAAAAAAAACCCGCCCCCCACCCCCAACATCCTCAGTACCCCAATAATTTGGCTCATTACAGAAACGTAGGAAAAACATATTCGTTCCCTTAAAACGCCATAAATAAAGGCGACGGGCCGAAGAGGGAAAAATTTTATTATCCCCGCTCCCACCCCCCCAAAACACCCTAAAGGAGAAATATGAAATAAAATGAAAACGTAATGGGGAAAAAATACGGTGTGCGCGAGAAGACAAAGGGACGGGAACGGTTGGAGTAGTGTGGAGTCGGCTTTAGGATACATAAAAAAAAAGTTATGTTACATGATTCTACACAGTGGTAGTAACCCTCCCCCTACCCCCCAGTAAGTTATGTGGACCTATCAAATATAAGATCATACTATATAATTATTTTTTTGCTGAATAAGCTGGTTTAGCATCGATCAAATCGGAATAAGATGATTGAAATAAAACTAATTTAACAGATTTTATCGCGTTTATTTTTATACTCGCAAGTACCCGACGTCTCGGCTGCTTTACAGCAACACAAAATCACATGGTTACGCCCCGAGTACGTTGTACGACACTCATAATACAAGCGTTGCTTAATTTGGGACCGTGCTATTGCTGTGTTCGTTTGGGTTATTTATTTATTTAATTGGAAAAGTCTCTCTCCTTATTATGTAAGCGCGGTGGCGCGGGGGCAGACGCCGCAGGCCTCCGGCGGCAAAGACTCGTTTCTATAAATCTGCCTTATCATAAAAATATACCGCCGACCGAACACGCGCACAGATACGCGTATCTACGTATAATACGTGTCGGTACATTTTGATAACTTTTGTTTGATATACATTCGGAATATTTTCTTGAAAATCTAATTTTCTATCTTCGTATTGAGATTAGAACTGGGAATGTTAGATTAGTTAGATGGTTCGCGTGATTGTAACAAATCATGTTAAGCGGCTTATCAAGAGATTTTCTTAATTTTAAAAGAGCTACCATTGAGTTTCGTGCCGTCTGCTCTCAGTAGACCTAGCAGTTCGAAACAGTGGTAGCTTTTGTCTATTCTTAAATGCTATTTTGGCCTACATAAAAATGGATTTCTTAACTTTCTGTAGAGGCGAATGTTGTGTGGTGACCACGGATGTTTGTACCCGAGTCATGGTTGATTTATTATAAGTTATTATATAGTGGAGTCACCCCCAGTCGACTGTGCTGTGTTGCCTAGTTTGAGATCGTACAATTGATGTGTTCGTGTGGCGATATTGTTATATATTTGAAAATATAAATGTTATCTAACAAAGGGTCGACCGAGATACGCTCCGTCACCTTCGGACGCTTAACAAAACAAGTTACAACCTTCTTAGATAAAAAATGTTAGAATATATTTTAATGGAGCCTATATAGGGCTATAAAAAACAAAATCTGTTCGTAAATAAGCGTTAATTTGAGACCCGATGGACAAATTATGTATTTATTTATTACATTTTCGTTATAGTCCGAATAAGGTTTTTAGTTGAGAATTGAAAAATTCCGGACAGTAGGTACCACATCAGCTAGTTGGTTATAAAATTGAATAGGTAACAAATTAATGTTGCCCCACGGGCCAAAAAAAACAATTACAACTCCATTTTCATAATACATATTCAAGTTGGCGAAGTGAAAAATCCGAACCCTACGATAATCTTGTGAAGGGCCGTAATACCTCGGGAGTTCGCAGGTAAAAGAAAATCGGAGCCCTTGCAAAAATTGGCCCCTACACGGGGAAGGGGATGAGGCGAAGGGTGGGGCTTTGAGCATTTTTCTCGAAGGGTAGCGGCATACATTGTTTTGACTATACGTTAAGTGATTTTTTTTTGAGAGTAAACTGAAAATAATATCGATAAACACGCCAATTGGTATCTTTATCTTAATATTTTTACAGGTATTGAAATAAAACTACTCTTACGGATTCTATTGCGTTTATTTTAAGTTTGAACTCCTCAGTCTCAAGTACTCAGTCCACCCGTGACCACGGTTGCCGTAAAGCAGCCGAAACGTCGGGAACGTAAAAAAATAAAATAAACGCGATAAAAAGCCATAAGATTAGTTTTATTTCAATACCTATTTCACATTAAAAACATCCCATTTCTCCAGTAGGTATAAAAAAAATCTCTCCGCCGTGCATGAGTGGTTCGGAGGGCTTCGAGTGACTCCCTCCCCTCCTGTAATTGGGAGAGGCCCCGAAGTTACACCCACAGATTAAAATATTTATTTTTGTGATGGAAAGAAAAAGTTGGGGAAGTACAGTCAGCGGCGTAAAGTTGGAGCTTGTTACTTAAGCATTAGTTATTGGTATGGTTTTAATATTTTGGTACGTAATAGAACTGTAAATAAATGATAAATTAGTACGTAGTAAGTAGATACTATCAACCTAACTAATAAGTGTGAAGGAGAATCCGAACCAATTTTGGGCAATCGACGTTCACCAGGAACATTGATCATGATTATTGCCTTAGTTGCTTTTATATGAGGTGTAACAAAAATAGTGTAAAATATTTTAACAGGGCTATTATAAGGCTTAATAAAAAAATATTAGACACTTATAAAATGGTACCCTGTACCAAACATATGGCCATACAGGTTCGCCTTGTATAAAAAAAATCATTTACACAATTATATTGGACATCAATGTGATCCATATAACTTACTGATCTGACTTTTCATGGATGGCGGGTCAGATCAGCTGCGCTGCATGTGCCTAGTGAATGTAGCGTCTCTGTCTACTGCCGACTTCCTACCTAGGAAAGTATGCTCCATCGTAGATCTCATCATCACTTACCATCAGGTGAGATCGAGATCAAATACTTGCCTATAATGTAATAAAAAAAAAAATAAAAAAAACTGATTCACTGGTTAAAATATTTTACACTATTTTTGTTATACCGCATTTAATTATCATATTTAATTTGAATATATCATGTTTACGGCTAATAACAATTTCCTGATTAGATTTTTGTTAAGTAAATAATCTAATTTACATTATTAGAATGTCGAAAATAAAAAATAGGCATGG
Source organism: Pheosia tremula (assembly GCA_905333125.1). NCBI lineage: Eukaryota > Metazoa > Arthropoda > Insecta > Lepidoptera > Notodontidae > Pheosia > Pheosia tremula. Next base: position 1,873,899 of record HG995420.1, read on the forward strand.
TCACGTAATGAAATACAACAAAGAATTTGTGACATTTCAATGAGTAAGTCGATATTACAGATTATGTTTTATGATGAGAAGAAAAAAAGTTATATTCACTTATATATGATGAGTGGGTTTTATTTAGAAGCTGACTGTACCAGCACGCGGCGGTACGCGCTATCCTTAAAAGGGTTTGTACCGAAATATAATTTCAGAGTTGACTGTACTTACTTACGATACAAAAAATTATGGAGAATATTACGAATAAATACTTTTCTGTTATTTACTAAAGACATCACAGCCAAAGTTTGTGCTTGGAGTGGGCTTACGTTAAAATTCCAATGCCTAATACAGACATCGAACTTGTAACCTCTCAGCTAGGGGCAAACACTCTGGAGGCCGAAAAGCCACAGTCGCGTCGGGGTTCGCGGGAGTATGCGCAAGCGTTCCCGTGTCCCCGACACAAGCGACCGTGAGGATTCACCATGTGGTTTTAGTGGGTATACCGGCCGCCACCGGGGAGTCCCACATACGCCTCTCGTCCCCCCCGGGGCATGAGGGGCTGCGTAACGCATTTCCACATGTAAAAAAAAACACTGATCACTAGGCAATTGATGCCTGATATTTAATCAATACGTACTCAGACAACGTTTGTTTTAAAGTGACTAGTAAATGTTATGCTATTAATTAATATCTCAGTTCTGGATTAGAAGTTATAGTTAAGTATCTTATAAGCACTGGTGATCCTGGAGTCATGGTTATCATACTAACATCTATCATATACACATTTATGACACTTATAAGCCATACAATTTTAGACTTATCAATGGTAAAATTATAAAATGGCTTATAAGAGAGCTATAGTGGACTTATAAGTTTGTTATAAGAGCTTGGAGAACAGGGACTTCATTCCGTAGTCATAAGTAGCACACTGTAAACATGACACAAAGTCAATATAACACCATTTTTTAACAAGACAAGCAATGAATCAATCAGCCAAAAGACGCCCACTGCTGGACATATGACCCAACGACTTCCACACATCTCGGTCCTCCGCCACTCGCATCCACCGGCTTCCTGCGACGCGTGTGATATCATCGGTCCACCTTGTGGGCGGGAGTACTACACTACGTCTTCCGGTTCGTGGTCGCCACGCTAGAATCTTTCGGCCTCAGTTGCCATCGGTTCTGTGAGCTATGTGCCGCCTGCCACTTCAACTTTGAAATTCTTTGAGCTATATCGGTGACTTTAGTTCGTCTACAGATCTCATCATTTCTGATTCAGTGCATATGTAAAGCAGCAAGGACTCTCCATCCCCTCCGTGTTCCCGAGAATCCGTCTAATGGAAAAAAGGATAAAATTTTAGGGATCCTTTTAATATTTTTTTCATTAAAGTTTTTAATATTTATGCGAAAGTATCGTGCGACGGACGGACGGTAATTATTTTGCGGACTCTACATTTTCCTGGTTCGACGAAACCGCACCTCGCAGGGTGGGGCCACGGAACCAACGCGATAAATGAATGAATATCTGCGAAGATATGGAACACGCTACCGGCGTCTTTGTTCCCCGTTGACTTTAATCTGGGTGTTTTCAAGTCGAGAGTGAAGAGGTACCTTCTAGGCAAGTATGCTACATCATAGATCTCATCGTCACTTACCATCAGGTGAGATCGAGATCAAATACTTGCCTATATTGTAATAAAAAAAAATTAAAAAAATATCGCCACACGAACACACCAACATTACGGTGGTAGTAGTAGTACTGGTGGTAGGCTTCGGCCGTGGCTAGTCACCACCCACTGAACAAAGCCATGTCGCCAAGCGGCCTAGCCGTGTTCCGGCATGATGTTCGGTATTGCCATTCATGGATGGCGGGTCAGATCAGCTGCGCTGCATGTGCCTAGTGAATGTAGCGTCTCGATGTACTGCCGCCTTCCTATACCTAGGCAAGTATGCTCCATCGTAGATCTCATCATCACTTACCATCAGGTGAGATCGAGATCAAATATTTGCCTGTAATGCAATAAAAAAAAATGGTCCAAAACTATGCAACACTTGTGTTATGGATAGGTACCGTACAATGGACTTATATAGACTATAAACAAAATATGTATCAAAAAGACCTGGTCCGCGTGGAATCGTGGCAAGAATGCTGGCCGCATTTCCTCGCTGCATAATCAAACTAGTTAAATTTTAATTCAATAAATAAGAATATAATCGCTGTTTTCAGAACCTCCCAACTGGTTTCTTTTTGTATATAAAAATGTTCAGGTGTATTAAAATTAATTTGTTTTGCGTCGACTGTCTGCCCCGGGCCCGGAGCCTCCCCCATTCCGTCTCGATGATTTTCATTAGGCCGAGTTTTTTGTTCGAGATCATCCCTTAAGCTTATATGTAATATATAATTGTATAGCTACTTATTATTATATAAAAACAAACATTAATGAAGATACTGATTTTTGAATGATTAGCTTATCAATTTAAAGCTTGCTATATTTTTTTATAAAAATGTAATTAAACATTTTTGAATTTTAAAGATTTAATACTTTTTATGCGATATCTTTTTAAAAAATATTTTTACGGTTTCACAAGAAGATAACAGTGGCACCTAATATAATCATATATGGTGGTTTATCTCAAATACGGACTTGTGTTATTATTCCTAAGCTACTGTACTACTGCCATCTATTAGCGAGTAGCAAGAGTTTGAAGTTAAAGCTCTTATTAGTTTTTGTGTCAATGATAAAATCTAATTATGATTTACATGAAATCATTATTGTTACAATGGGCGTTAAGTTATTTTAAAGATTATTCATTTTAAATGTGTGTGGTGTTTATTTGAGAAAAGGACCGGCCTACTAGTGCCACCTGTTGTCGAATAGCACAACTACTCTTATGGACAGAATTAAATCACCATAGAAAATAAAATTATAGTTACCATTATCAATACATGTAAATATATATTTATTATACATAAATAACAACATATAAATGACAAAATGATACAGCAAAATTACAACAAATTCTTCATACACAGAATAAAAGAAAAACATCACACTGCTAAAAAAAAAGAAAACCATTTACATTGGTTCAAATGGTTAAAGTAAGCAATGCCAATTGAATGTAATCCCTCAATCCCGGGACCGTCCCGCCGGACCGACGCGGGGACGTGACGACGCCGACACGACGCCGACACGACGACTACACGTGGCAGTTGAATGCCGATTTCATTTCCACTTCGAGTACATTTTTTTTTTCAGTTTTCAGAGATCCGTTTTGAAATAAAATCCGTAGACGTGCGTTGTAGGCTATCCCCCAAATTTATAGACTGTTATAATGGCATTATAACGTCATTTTCAGAGCAATATGTGCATTGCAATGGCGCGTTCCGATCCGGTGATAGAGTTAAGAAAAAGTATGTGACGACATTTTTGGTAGTAACCCTGCGCTCTGTGCCGAGGGTCCCGGGTTCGAATCCTGGTAAGAGCCAACATCTATGTAATTATTATATATTGGGATCGCCACCAGTCCATTGAACGGTCTCCATAACAAGGGGCTTGTATTATTACTTATGTTTATAGTACGGAACCTTCAAATATCTCAATCAACGAAACCCAATCGGCTGATAACTTATCTTTCAACACCAGCAATGGCAATTATCACGCAATATTTGCTATCAAATCGCTAACTAGCATTACGTAGCGTCGCGATTTGATACGAGTAGAGAGCGATCAATTTACGATTCTGCTTTCGGTTTGTAAGTTACATAGTCAGTCCACCAATATTTTTTCCAGGCCTTTTACAATTACGCGCCGCGCGGCCGAACATCACCGAGTGACGCATTTTTTCAATACTTTTTATCTTTATTTTTAATTTATCTTTTTTTGCTACAGAAGGGTGGATTTTTCGCTTATTCACTCGCTTCATTGGCTCGTAAGTGAGATGGGTTTTTGTAGCCCGCTTTTTCGCTCTTTTGTTTTTTTTTATGTGGGCTCTGGTGGAGATTATTGGATTTGGGTCATTGCCTTTTTTGCGTATTGTTAAAATTCCTATTGGATTTTTGTGTTGACTTGTTTGGTGCTCTAGCGGAATTTTCGGGAACTAAAAAAGTAGTGCCATCTATTGTGCAGTAGTAGTATTAATTATGTTTGTTTTATTAAAAAATGGTTTGTCTTAAAAATATGTTACTCTTGAGGATTACGAAAAAGCAATAATTATATATTGATTACATCTCAATTTTACATTGCTATGTTTTCTATAGATGTAAGTAGCGCCCTCTTGTATCGGGTAAACGATTCATTTATATTAGAAAATAATAAGAGAAAATTATTATACTTTTAAATTAGAACTCATAAATAGGCATCGCTTATTAGAGAACCGTACACTTTATAGTCTACGTATTCAGTCCCTTTGTGTGGAGAATTGAACAACGCCTCTAGCGGGAGGTGTTTACAACTTTTCAATTCCCAATACAAAATATCTAAATACTTAGACAATGAAGTATACGGAGAGCTTACGAATAATCTCGCACTTGATGTCCTGAGCTCAACAAGAGTCATAAAATTCAGTACATTTTCTTTAAATAAAATCTCCCAATTAAGTACCTGCTGAAATAAAACTATTTTTTTAAGGATTTTATCACGTTTATTTTTCGTTTTTACGTTCCCGACGTTTCGGCTGCTTTACAGCAACCATGGTCACGGGAGGACTGATAAAATCCTAAACTCCTAAACGTGATAAAATCCTTAAAAAAATAGTTTTATTTCAATGTGTAGTATTCGCGTAAATATAAGAAATCAATATAAGTACCTGCTGTTTTTATTTTTATTTAAATGTTAATTTTAAACTGCAACATGTATTGAATATTAAAAAATAATAATATGATGACGATTTAGGCCTAAAAATAACTTATGTTAGTCAGAATCTATCACCGATTCAGAACGTTGGTTCCAATCAGACAAGCCGTCAAGAAACTCAAGGGTCACTCTTTTAAAAAGTATACATTACATTCCTAGAAACATCAACGCCTACAACGCAACCAATTAGCATACCCGAATTATAGTCGTTTACTATCTATATTATATTAGTTGTCCCGGCGATGTTCGTACTTCAAAATAGAATCTATAACAAAATCCAAAGAAAAAAAAAAATATTTTATTAGTTATTCTGCGATTTGGGGCGTACAGAAATTCATACAATCTAAGATCATAGAGACCAGCCCGTTCTTGAGTTATAAACGGTGTAACTAACACGACTTTATTTTTATATAATAGCATTATACTCATAATGATTAATTGATTAGTTTGGTACCGTACAGTTCGTATGTTCGTCTGGCGATATTATTATTATGTGATCTTTACAAAACGCCTACAATTTCCTTATGATAAACCTCCACCGTTCCAGTTAAAGCGTCTATTAATTATTCATAAACATCATCCAAATATGCACGGTCATATTAAAAAATACCCCAAAACCTCCCCCATATTCCCACGGGATAAATGAAGATGGGTAATACACTGTCGTGTAAAAAACTCCGTTGTTTTGCGGCCACCGGTGGCCGTTCATTACGCCGAGTGGCGCGGGGATGAGCAGGGAAATGGATTTTTAAGTGGCACCTCTGTCCGGATCGTGATTTATTGTAAGATGTGCAAAATGGGTAAGGTAAGTGTGGAAGCGGCTTTTTATTAATCTTTTTATAAATACGCAGACATCTCCGCAGGATAAATTACTATTTTACGGGCCAGTGTATACGGTTCTATACTAAACATTCCAAAGGCATCTTTGTAAATTTTGTCGTTTCATAATTACTACAGTGATTATGAAACGTCAAAGGTTTACATGAATAAACAATATTTATTCATCCGAGATTTGTCTTAGGTTTAAGACGATCATCAAAACTAAACTCAAGCTAAAGAGATTTAGTTGATGAAGCAGCTTGGGACTGAGAACCCAAATATCTAGTGTAAATATATGTCAAAGTGTAGCGTGTGTGCGCTTCAAAAGGCAACACACTCTAGTTAAAAAAAATACACCATCTAAGCATTATATAATACTGGAGTAAAGAGGAGAAGAGGAGGAGAGGAGGAGGAAGAGAGAGGAGAGGAGTTTCTTGTCGGATCTTATTATGGACGTCGCGTTCTATACCAGACTTGCCACACATTCAGTCTTGGTACATTTATAGGGTGGTGCTAACATCAAAATGCCATAATTTTGATGTTGTTTTTTAATTATTAATGTCACTCAGTTTGTGGAAAAACTTTCCTTCCATTTTGGTCCATAGCGGCAATTATATAATAAGTAAATAATAAAGAATCTCTCTCCATATAGTGGAGTAACGGACGTGTATTTTTTACATCGGTCAAGCGGCCCGCTCCCCGCTCACCGCTCGGTCCGTTAATCGCTTACTCCGCTTTTTTACCGCGCCAAGTTAATTTAACGCTTGTTTGTGCGGTTACCCGCCAGGGGGCGCTACAGTTGATCACTCGTTTATTTGTTTTTATTTCACTAATCTGTGATGGTTTACCCCTTGCGAGTTTTTTATATTTTCAGGCTATTTTATGAAGTGGAACAGTTAGGAAATACTAGGTATCCACAGCTCATGATAGGGAGGAGTGGGGTAAATGGTATTTGACCAACAGTGGGATATACATTGCTGAATATTAATAATAGTAACATGTATATTGCACTATTAGGAGCCTCCCCGAGGGACGTCATTTCAGTAACTTGTTCAATTTTCGGGTCGCGGAATTTATTATCTTAAATTTGTTGTACTGTAATTATTGAAATAAAATTAACTTTAAGGATTTTATCGTGTTAATTTTATGTTTTTACGTTCCCGACGTTTCGTCTGCTTTACAGCAACCATGGTCACGGGGGGACTGGGGTGTTTGACGTCCTAGTGTCATAGTTAGAACCGGGGTACCCTCATATTTAGTTATTGTTTGCGGTCCGATCTATGCAGAAACTGCTCGCACTGTCTTGTCTCACAACGTTGGGAACGTAAAAACCTAAACTAACCGCAATAAAATCCTTACTTTTTTTAAATTTAATATTATTATTTTTTAAATTGTAGTATTATTATGTATTTTTTTTTATTGTAGTATTCGCGTAAATATAAGAAATCAATATTGTAATTATTACATTAAATTTTCTAGTATTTTCTTTTTTTTTTGTTGCAAACATTGCTTAGTTTGTAAAGAAATTGTACCTACTTGAATTATGTAAATTAATAACAATGCATTGGTACAAAAATAATCTTAGTTACTGCATAGTATAGAAATGCACCCTGTGGGTCCTTATCTGTACCTGATATGGCATGTGGTCCCTTATCGCAGGTTAGCTAAAAGCTATATAATTACGACAAAGAAACCTTCATTTACAACAAAGAACATTATAAAGAGAACCTAATTGTTCTATTATGAATCTTTGGGTTTAATAACTTACCAGACTGACAGACGACGCACAGCCACACACACAAACACACACACACACACATTTATACTTCTTTATGCTATAAAACATAAAATATTGCACAAGAGTTCCTTATATAATGTAAGTGATCACCAATGAGGCATTTTTGGAAAGTTTACTCCTAATGTCAAATGGGTTTCACAGTTTGTGTAAAAAAAATATTTTTATTACGATTAGTAGCTAGTATTCACTATAAAAATGCACATATCTCTGCTTACTCTTTACTAAAGCCGTGAAGATAATCCAAAGTTGCCGACAAGAACACACGCCCCACGTCGAACCAACAGATATTTAAATAATATGTTAATACAATGTTTGTTCTGGCCCCAAAAACTTGGCTGGTCCCCCCTCTAGCGATATTTCTTCATCCACCCCCACCCCTAGCTGGGGGGTGGGATTTTAATTAAATCTCTCCACGAAACACGGGGTAAAAGACGTCTTGGTATTTCTTTGTGGAGAGCAGGTGACTTAGAAATTTTCGGCTCTATGTAAACTCTATGTAGTATATTAGGATGCTTATCCTTGTGTGTGTGTAATAATTTAGAGCAAGGATTCCGAAACTATTTTGCGCAAGAGACCCCTTTTCCAAAATGAACTGATACCTCAGACCCCCTTAGCCATATTACTTTAAAAATCCTATCTCTAGTTTTTTTTCCTTTTGATACAAAATCATAATTTCATCTTGTACGAACTTGTGCACGCTTATCGACTTGTTGGGTTTATTAAAAGAACAACAATGATACTTCCTACTAAAATATTAGTCATTCTTATAACAAGTTGGTACACGTAACACAGCTTATAAATTATCTTGAAAGATTCAAATAAGAACTTGTGTTAACCCCAAAATCAGTTCTCGTTTATGTATTATATAAGTTTTATATTCTGGGTTCGCCCTCAGTCTATTGTATTGTACGTTACACATAATCCAAGCGTTGCTTAGTGTGGGACCCTACAGTTGGTGTGTTCGTCTGGCGATATTATTATTATTACTTTCAACAGATTTGGAAAAGTATCTTCGTTTATGCTATTAATACAAAATGGAATTTAACAAAATAGGTGTAGAATTCAAAGTCCACCAACATAGATACATTTTATTTACACAATATGTGCAACGTAAATATACATTAAAAAGAGAATAGAATAGCCTACATAATATTTAAAAAAAGTATAAAAAATTTGGCCCATGCAGCAGCGTACCCAAGATGCTGGCCGCAGTTCCTCGCTGAATATCCAAAGCTACTCGCTGAGCGAGGAAATGCCCGGCCTTGGGCCATCGGTAGCGTCGACCAATCTCTTCGTATAAAATCTATGGCACTTAGATCTCATAGAGCAATTAATGTAGACCCTTAAAATGGTTCCAGGTACAACAGACACTGTTTATCGTTACCCTTATCACACTATACCTAGTAAACAACATATTAATACATAATTAATGTCGAGTAAACATTTCCCTATACTTCCATAATTAAATCACCCGCCGACTTGGTAGTAAATTTAATAAATTTATAAATGTTCCCTACGAGAGTGCTTTCTTACAAAGCGAGCGTAATTTGGACGCTCACACACACACACACGCCGCACGTGTGTTGTACAGAGGTTGAACACATACACACGTGTGCAATTTAAGATGAATAATTATGTGGTAGCGCCGCCTTGCTACGCTAAGGAAATGACGCTAGGAATGTGTGGATAAGACCGCTTATATTTATTAAATGTATTTATTATAAAACGTATAGGTACAAAACTGAATAAAATCTTGTCCGGCGTTACGTTCACTGAAGCCTACTCAAACATCTAAGCTGTAAACAATGCCAACATATTCTGAATGTGATAAAATCACAATTTTTAAAATAGGCAATTCATGACTTAAACATTACAGATAACTAAAACAAGAGCTTACATAGTGTCGACGACCATACTGGGCCCCAAGTCTGCTAACACAATCGATTCATAATCGAACAGCAACCGCATAGTAATTGTCACTTTTGACAGATATCCCATACAATATATGTCAAAAGTGACAGTTACTATGCGGTTGCTGTTCGATTATGAATCGAATGTGTTAGCAGACTTGGGGCCCTGATCTTGTTCGATATGCAGACATGGAGTGAATGATCATTATGATTCGGCAGTAGCGATGTCGTGGTTTCTAAGGTAGAATAAGTTCTGCTGGACGAAGGTGTCTCCGAGTGGCTTCAGAACGAAAGTTCGCATGTATGGGTGTGGGGGAAATTGGACATAATATTATTGGACAACATTGGGATATTGGACATAATAATATTGGGCAAAAAATGTAAATGACAATTTGTAAGTGCCCCCGTGGGCCTGTACGAAATAAATGATTTGACTTTGACTTATTATCGGTACCGTACAATCCTAGGCTGGGCGCGATCCCGATCATTACTCATCGGAGACTATGGATGATTGTATATACTGTCATGTAATGTTACAAAAGTAACTATCTGATGATTTTAATGAAAAAAAAGTAAAAAAGGCACATCCACAAAGTTTTACCCCATTTCTCAAGGAGAATACCTACCCTAAGAAAACACATACTACCTACACTTATTTATCTACGGGGCCCCACTCTTTATGAAAGGAATGATTAATGTCTGCCGGCATTAGGGCTCGCTAACGAACCCCCACGCACCACCCGGGACCACCCCGCCCCCCCACTTCTAATTATTATTCGCACTTATAAGAGTTTTGGAGATAACCCCCCGAGATAATGGCGGATGAAGATCTCTATTGTAGGTTATTTGTTTATAAGTGTCATGACACTGGTGGGTATATAAGCTCTAACCGAAGTAGAGTCAAATGTTATAAGACTTTTAATAAAACCGTCACAAAAAGGAAATGTATGTTATAATTATTTAAAAAAAATACGTTTGATTTAAGAAGGAAGTGTATTGACGTAAATAAGTTGCTGTTTTATTATTTAAATGGTTCGTCAGTTGATTTAAATCGCACTGGCCTATAATAAACCGCCATTATGTATCGCGGGTCATTCTTGCTGAGAACTACGAAGTGTATAACGTATGTTAATACATAATAACTAATATTTCAATACCTAGTATTTTAACGGTTCCTTACTTCAGCTTCGTATCTTTTAAGTAGAATAATTATATAAGTAAAATATTAAATAATTTGGGGGTTGTAAATTATTCCTTATTATATGCTTTTTAAACTTTAATAGTCGTCCATCGAAGCCATACCCTGTTATGTAGCATTGTTAAGCTCTATCCAATAAGTCCAAACTTGGTAGATCTACGATTGATATAGCCGCGTTCCTCTGGCCGCCTTCCTGCTCCACCATCAGATCCTAGTCACGTGATGTGTGAGCCAACTACTCATTCAGAACAATTCAATCAGCTCAAACACTATACACAATCTCTTGCGTGTCTTAGCTTACGATGTTGACATTGGCAGATTCGTATTGGGCCTAGTCTTAATAGAAAAAGGCCAAAAAGAAAAAAAATATCTCGCAAGATTTGGTCAAATACGTGCTGATCAAGCAATCCCCATCGTATCATCGACACTGCGTCGACAATGACAGAATCATGAACCTTGCTGAATGGAAAAAGGCCATACAGGAAAAAAAAAGGTACGTACTGACTGAGTGAGGCAAACTAGCCTTGCGAGGCTCAGTGAGTACGCGGCTTATGCTGTGACACGCCGAAATCCATTTGACATTTTCCGTTCTCAATCCTTTTGTGGGTTACATACAATAGGCTATCTGTTATGTGTGTGTGAGTGTGTGTGGGGCGAGGCGCAGACGTGGTTCGGAGTGCGTGAGGCGGTTTTTTGCGAAAAGGCCTCCTCGGTCGTTAATTACTAGGTTGAGAAAATGTTGTACAGGCTGTTGTCGGAATTTTACTGTGAATAAAGGCAAAAATCTACATTTAAATTTGTTTATATACGCGTTAACAATAATAGTGTAACATGTTTTCAGGGGTCCATTTGTGAGCTATTAAGGTCATATTATCGAAAAAAAAAAATCGAATTATTGAAATTTTAAAAATAACACAACGTACAAGTGTGCGGGGAAACGGTCCTGACTTGTTTTCTCACAGAGAAATGAAACACTGTTTACACATATACTTACTTTATATTTTACACTTATTTTGTTAAACCTTATATAAGAACCCGAAATATGCTTGCGTGTTACTTGCACGATAACATACCAGCTACTTGAACAGGCTTGCGAGCATATTGCCAGACGTTTAATTAAGGCATGCAAAGGGTTCTGAGATATGTCTATGCCAGTGTCGAACCTGAGGAAAAGTCTATAGTTTTTCTTTACATGGTCAAAAGTTGATAATCGAAAATAGTTCCACTGTTACAAATATGTTTTATCAATTCCTAAGATTAAAATTTACAATTACAGTTAAACTGTAATTGTAAATAGTTCCTATTTAAAATAACGGAAAATAAAAAAACCTAAAAATAGTATGACAAAACAAACTATGTATCAAAAAGGCCTTGTCCGCGTGGAATGGTGGCAAGAATGCTGGCTGCATTTCCTCGCTGTATTATCAAACTAATTTTTTGAGCGAGGAAAGAGCCAGCCCTCCTGTCACCTGTGGAGGCAATCAACCTAGAATAATCGATCAATCAATTCGTAAGGACATACTTCATATGTGATAAAGCATTATAACAATTATGGGTCAGCTAAAGAAACCTTCTTCGATTACTAAATAAATGACACGGCTAGGAGTTAAAAAAACTAAATTCAATTTTTTGTGCAGTCAATTTGAAAGGGGCACTATTCTTTATATTCAAACGACGCAGGTCAGGGTTTAGGCTACTTCTTTGTGCCTTTTACTATGGAGACCATGAGGCACTGGACTCCTGAGGCGATTAGTTTGATATTGAGGACTTCGAGAAACAGACAGGCTGGCAGCTTCTTCTGTCAGCAGATCAGCTTGGCTATCCAGAGAGGAAATTCTAGCGCCGGTGGCAACCGGGTCGGCAATTTTTTTAAATTTATTTTTATTCAAATTTGTTGTTTAAAACAACACCCTGTACCCAACAACAAAATTTCGTCTAAGAAAACGTAGGCCGCGCGAGGTTCTCTGGCAATTTATCACGAGTCAAGTTATATTAATGTGGATAAATGGGGCGTGCGGGGCCCCACAGGCCCCACCGGCCCCCGCCCGCCCCCGGGCCCCGGCCCCGCGGGGCTGAGCCGGAGCGTCTTGGCGATTGGTTTTTTGTGTAGGTACTTTAGGAGTTATTGGCATTTGAAGGGTTCGGTTCGACGATGGATTATCGGATGTCGGTATATTTTTTTGTTACAGGCTATATTGTGTGGTTACACAAGCTGAACGTTAAATTAAAATATTATTTCGCACTTTTTATAGGAATATTGTTGATAGTGTGAAAAGCTCATAAGGGATACCAGATCGAAGGGGTTACCAGACATGCTTCTAAATACAAATAATATAAGTTTTTTTATCACTATAATTTTTTATTTTAGAATTTGAAAATGGAATGCTTTTGAAATTCGATCGCAAATTTTTCGTTCTAGCTATGACACGCAATTTTCTTCATGTCACATCCATTATTTTATTTATAACTAGCTGGGCCCCGCAGTGTTACCCGCGTTTACATTAAATTATAAGGGATAAAAAGTAGTATATGTGCTATTCCATATATGTATATGTGCTATCTATGTATGTGCCAAGTTTCATCCAGATCCGTTCAACCGTTCTGGCGTGATTGAGTACCAAACATCCATCCAAACTTTCACATTTATAATATTAGTGGGATTAGTGGAATTACAACAATTCAACGTCCCTATCAGTATTCGAACCCGGGACCCCTGGCGCAGAGAGCAGGGTCCTTATCAACTGCACTAATCAGGTCGTCATTTATAAGTGCCCCATAGGCCTATACGATGTAAGTGATTTATCTTTGGCTTATCTAAATATTTCTCGAGACAACGACTTGACCGCATAACGAGATATGGTTAATGACGTGTGCGGATGACACGTCATCTCGCAAATCTTCATAAGAAACTGACGTCACGCACCAGACAACTAAGTATGTCACCACTAGGAAATAATAGTTGATCAGTACCAAACTCCTTAACAATATTAGAGGAATTTAAATTACCCGTTTAACAATGCCACACATCTATACAAATAAATAAAATTGCAGTGTCTGTTTGTAATATTAAAATAACCGCTTTTTACTAAGTGCATTTGGATGTATACACGGTGCATATACCAAAACAACATATTTACAATTTTTGTCTGTCTGTTTGTTTGTTTCGGCTAACCTCTGAAATGGCGTGACCGATTTTGACGGGACTTTCATTGGCAGATAGCTGATGTAACAAGGAGTAACTTAGGCTACTTTTATTTTAGAAAACCTTTTTTGTTAAATACCACGCGGACGAAGTCGCGAGTAACAGCTAGTATGCAATAAAGCTGACCTTCATATTAAGCTTAACCCTCTAAGCGCTGAGGTCTTTTAGCGCTTCGCTGCCTTAGCGTTTAGAACTATTAGCGCTTAGTTCTCTTAACACTTAGCTCTCTTATCGCCTAGCTGTCTTAACGCTTATCACACTTAGCGTTTGGTTTTCTTAGCTCTTCTTAGTGCTCTTAACAGTTAGCACACTTAGCGCTTAGCTGACTTAGCGCTCCTATTATTATTGTACACACCATTTATGCCCAATAGTAAATTAGCAATGAAACTGAAAATGATCTCACTCATTATTCATTATCGCGACATTTAAGATAACAATAGCTTGTAATAAATATGCAAGCTGTCAATACATATACTATACTTGTATATGGATAAATACATTATACGGAACTTATCTGCTAGATATTATATAAACGCCTCGGGGTTCAGAGGCGGGGAGTGTTAAGGAGACGGTACAACGGGCTGAGAATCGCTGCGATTTCTGAAAGCGAAATAAATTGTGAAGAATATATTGTTTTTTGGTCGAAATGTATTTTTATATTATTTATACCCACAAATTATGTCAAAATAAAAAAAGAAAGAGTCCTATTTTTTTTACATATATCGTGGGTACATTATTTTTTGTTCTAGGATCATTATTATTGAATATAACATGTGCAATTGAATTACGCAAACACATACATTCGTTTGTTCGGAATCAAGTTCTATAGAGTAAAAATCGATTGCACAATTTTATAATCGAGTTATTCTTTTTTTTTTACAGAAATTGTGTTTTAGAAGTTATCAATTTATTAAAATATTTAGAATATGTTATGTTAATTATTTTTTATCTAGAACTTGGGCTCCATGAGGTCTTAACTCTCTGGAATACGAACTAATTTCCTTTGTACCCACTGAATGAATTGAAGAAATCGTTGCGTTTCCTTGTGTAGTGTGTAGCCCTCCCAACCGGTCCCGTAATGAGCCCCGGCACAACTTTCTGCAGAGCCGCGAAAGTAGCGCGAAAACTTTAACTGCGCGTCTTCGCTATGAACTGGGATGTAAACCACTTGATACTTAATAATAATAATATCGAAATTGAAATAAAAGCTGACAATGACAGGTGTCCGCAACCCTTTCAATATTCTCATCCCATATCCATCCAAGCCTCAATCCATAGTCCCAATTATCTTTCCATATTCCTGCAATAGTTCCTCCGCCTGCTGAGGTCAATTCGCTGTTTATGCTATCATTTTCAGCAATTGACGCCAGCGCCAACTAATATAACGGATTTTATCGCGTTTATTTTATGTTTCCACGTTCCCGACGTTTCGGCAGCTTTACAGCAACAATGGTTACGAGAGACGCCCTAGTGTCATAGTTAGAACTGGGGTACCGTCATATTTAGTTGTTGTTTGCGGTCCGATGTCATGCCTCCTTACAGTTGTTCGTTGGCCAAAACAACGCGTATTCGTAATGTGTAGTATTCGTGTAAATATAAGAAATCAATTATAATATCGCCAGACGAACCCACCAAGTGTACGGTCCCAAACTAAGCAGCTTTGTATAACATCTTAGAGGAGTTCGGTGTTGCTGTCTTCTTTAATTATCGATCATGTTGTTTGGTTTATAATTGGAAAAGTTCACAAGCCGAGGGTCAGCGGTGGGTTCCTCTGCCCCCATTTGTGCTCAATCAATCTGGCAATATGTCCAATATATTTTGGGTTTTTGATCACATTGTGATACAGTTCCTTAGTATTTTCTGTCGTCGTGAGCTAGAAACATTGACATTGACTTTCTCCTCACGACATTTGTAACATAAATATGTAAAGTCGACCATGATAGTTGTTTATCGGGTCTGACAAAATTCCCAGTTCGGATAATTTTACTAAGGCTTAAATTTAGAATGATCTATGCAATATGCGATCTTAAGGCGATGAAGGAATTTCTTGGCCGATTTAGCAAAAAAAAAAAAAATTTACGATACCATAAATTAATTAACCATTATAATAATAATTACCCTTTAGTATAACAAAATAAGTGACCGATGGCCTGACACAATTAACACACTACACTTAACCCTTCTAATGCGTCGTAAGACTAACCCTTTCCCACGCGCTGACCACTGTCCGGTAACGTCTTGGGGTCGAAGCGACCCTTTGTTGCGAAACCTGTTGGACTTATATTTCTAGAAAAACTTGTTTGTGTTCCCACAGTGGACTTATTGGACTTTGATGATACATTTGAAGAATCTTGAAGGGTGGAGTGACCAAGTAGTTTGAGGGAATAATAATGAAATTGTATATTACGAGTTTCTCAACGACAGAATTAAATATTAAAACAGTATTGAAATATTATATATATATATATATATATATATATATATATATATATATATATATATATATTATATACAATATATATATATATATATATATATATATATATTGTATATAATATATATAAATAGATTGTATATTCTATATATAAATAAATAGATTGTATATAAAACATTGCTATAAATTTACTCAATTTATTGTCTCATTCGTAGCCCAGCCGTCCTGAGGATTCCTCGTTTAAACACGTGTCGAATACTTATTTTCATTCGCTTCATTTCGCGGAGAATTGCAAATATGCAAATAGATACTCGTAGTTTCTCGACTAACACCTTAGAGGAGTTCGGTGTTGCTGGCTTCTTTAATAATACTAACACCTTAGAGGAGGAGTTCGGTGTTGCTGGCTTCTTTAATAATACTAACACCTTAGAGGAGTTCAGTGTTGTTGGCATCTTTAATAATACTAACACCTTAGAGGAGTTCGGTGTTGCTGGCTTCTTTAATAATCGATCAACTTGTTTGGTTTATAATTGGAAAAGTTAACAAGCCGAGGCTCAGTGGTGGGTTCCTTTTCCTCCATTTGTTTAACAATGGATTTCCGCCAAGTATCGCCTAGTTCTATCAACTATGTATATAAATTTACGTTCGGCGGAGCTACTATTGAAAAAAAATATGATCAATCAAGTACTACAGACCTGCATTCTGTACCGGGGTTAGAATCCCGGTATTTTTTTATATCCATATTAGTATTATATACGATACACACAGTTCGCCCGTACAGTTGGTGTTCTCGTCTGGCGATATTATTATTGTTAAGATTTCTCTCCATCAAACACTGGAACGGTAAAATATACTCGTAAAATCTCATTACGTAACAAAAGTATCAAAACGATTTGTTCTAAGTATTCCGCGCTCGAGATAAATTTCGTAGCGTCAGTAAAATTTTAATGACTAATTTTCTTGTAGGACTCGTGGAGCCGCGCGGTGCCGAGGGCATGCCGAGGGCGTGCCGAGGGCGTGCCGAGAACGTGTAGAGAGTATGCCGAATATGTTGTACACGTACATTTAAATACCTAAGTATCGACTAGCAACAGCTTGCAACACGTATTGTGTTATGGACACATGGAAGATGAAGGTGGATGCTATAAGATAATACTGAGTGGAAGTTCTTAGAAGACGCGTATGCCCAGCAGTGGACATCTTGCGGACTTTATAGCACTCATGGGCATATTTATTTGTGTATAATTTAACAAAGCATTTATTTTTTTCTTCTTTTTTCTTAGGTTGGCAATCAGCTACAAAGTAGTGCCATTATTGCCAGTCGAGTAATTCTTGATATTTTTATTGTATTATATGTACCCGTGATGATAATTATAATCTTGATGACGATGATGATGATGAATTGAATCCCCTACCGCTATCAGTAAAGCTGTGGATACTTTACTGAAAATTTACCGGACATCTTGTGAGAACTCGAAAAGTCAAGTTATACTATTTTATTTCAATTTCCTTCACTCGTGCACTTTTGTGAACACACAATGGTTAATATCCCACTAATTTTCAAGTCGAGAGTGAACAGGTACCTTCTAGGCAAGTATGCTCCATCGTAGATCTCATCGTCACTTACCATCAGGTGAGATCGAGATCAAATACTTGCCTATAATGTAATAAAAAAATAAAAAATATATTGCACATTATTTATCAAAGAAACACCTTGTTGATTCACATAAATGCCGATTCCACCATTTTTTGAAATTCAGTCCGTCCAGCAAATTCCAAATGATTAGTATTAATACAAATAAGAAGGAATTGTAAGAACTTTCTAAAATAATAATGATTAATTATAAATCAATTAAAAACTTACAGCCGTGTGAATATGAATTTTGCGAACTGTTATATAGTGTGACCATTGTATTATGATCTTTCTTAACCCTTAGATCGCATAGAAAATAACTACTTTTGTTATATTTGAGCGTAATGGGAGAGGTCTTAGAGACCTGGGCGTTCTCGCAAATTGCCTTGGAGGGGTGTTAGGGTGGTAGCACACAAACTATATATTAAGCGCTTAGTATAGCTCGCTAGTGTATTTCAACGGTTTTATTGAAACTCTTGACACTAAACACTCAATTCTATGAGACTGAGTGTCGAAGTGTATACACTACCGCGACTCAAAATTGCAGATCTCGTGTAGCAAATTGTTTTTCGTCTCTCTAATGTACCGCGTAGTGTCTTACGACATTTGTGTCAAGTGTCAGTGACCCATGTAAGTATACTCACTAGAGCGGTCTCGGACTAAACAACAGACACATTGAGGGAATTCTTTAATAGACACTATTGACCCGAATGGCACAGTTGATAGCAATCCTGATTTCTGTGTCGGGGGCCCCAGACTCGAATCCCTATAGGGACAAACACTAAGATCGGTCCCCGTCCATCGTACAGTACCCATGATACAGGCGTCGCTTAGTTTGGTACCGTACACTTGGCATATTCGTGGCGATATCTGTTTATTTTTTTTATTCAGATCCGTTTAGCCATTCTGGCGTTATTGAGTAACAAACATCCATCCATACAAACTTTCACACTTATATTAGTGGGATAAATACTACCTGCTCTATAAGGAAGAGTAATTCGAAGATCAGGTTATATAGATTGATTTTGTATCGCCATCGCTCCGCTCCAACTGTGGTGAGAAGCCTTAGGGTGGGGTGATTAAGGAAACTGGTGTAGGAGGGAGAGGGAGGAGGAAAAGCGTGAAAATTACACAAGAAAATTTCACCATTCAGCATCTTTGTGTTTCCCTTTAAGATGGTGTTCGACGTTCCACGGTGTCTGTAAGTAATGGGGTATGTGTGTTTTAAGGTTGAATAAAAGACATTAAAAGGAATGAACATTTATTCAACAAAAGTAGTAAAATATGTAGATTGTTTAAATAAAATCCTGTAGCAGAATACGAGGTTCGTATTTATATTAGTAGTTAAGTTGTTCTTTTTAAGATTTTTTTTTTATGCAAGTACATTTAATATTTGATAAAGGACTTTTGGCGGGTAAATAAACCGTGATGTTGTCAATTTCGTTTTATTCCCCAAAAAAATTGTTTCTTTGATAAATAATGTGGAATGTTAGTGTCGTGTGATCAAGAATTACTCGAGACTGGCAGAAATGGCACTATTTTGTAGCTGATAGCCAACCTAAAAGAAAAAAGAAGAATATTTGATAATATAAGTGCCTGCAACCTATAATACTCATTATTAATACAATTTAATATTTGAAAAATGAATGAACGACAATTATTTTTTATTAAAACAATAAAGACAGATAATAAATAATGCAAGTTTTTATTTTGCACATACCCCACTACCCTCGAGATGAGTAACAGGAAGTCGGCACAATAGCGGTGCTCGCGTTCTTTGATCATCATTTTAATTAACGGTTACCGTTAACTATTGTGTATATACGTTAGTATATATTATACAGAACGCGTATAATTAACTGCCTTATGTACATTAAAAAAAGGGCTAGTTTTTTTATACAACTATCATGGGTCGGTTTCTATAAAAAAAAAACTTGGCCTTTTTTCTAATGTCCCACTGCTGGGCACGGGCCTCCCGTCAATGCGAGGGGATTAGGCCATAGTCCACCACGCTGGCCCAGTGCGGGTTGGCGGACTTCACACGTCTTTCGAGGGTTTCTCTCAGACGTGTAGGTAGACACACCATGTTTTTCTTCATAGTTTAGCATGTGATAATCATGGTTGAAAATGAGATTCTCACATTAAATCCAGTGGTGCGAGCTGGGGTTTGAACCGGCCACTCTCGTTACCGAAGCTAGGGTTTTTTTTAACAACTTGGCTATCACTGCTTCTTCTGCACCAATAGAAAAATATTTTCAGTAAAAAAGTAGTCTATTTGATTTTAAATAGGACACGTGTTCCAAAAAAACAAGTTCTCAATTCAAAATTATTCGAATATTAAAAATCAAGTTTCGAATGGAAATAACAATAAGATTTAAAAAAGAACCAGTTCTCTTTTCAAAATTTGTAACAATTTTATCGATCGACCGGATTCAACCCTTTGATGTTCCATGATAAAATAGGAAAACCAGTTGTTTACCCACATTACCGGTTCTGTGTCTAGTTTTATAAGTTCGGTATTGAATTCATTTTGAAAAGAACCTGTTTTTAAGTTTAGAACTATTGATTCATTTATTTACTAGTAATCGTCTATTGGTACAGTCGGATTGGATTTAAGTAGTTAGCTTTAAATCAATAGTACGTAAGAAGATTAAATAAATACATTTTAAATTAAATTTAGTCAAGCAAGCGTAACGAGACGTTACATGAGAAGTACAATACCACAATGTAACTGTAATTATGAATTTCCAATCAAAATCATAACAACCAACCCCACCTTCGTCTTGCGTATTTTATCTTGTACTCATAGAAAACATCATACCATTTTAATTATACTACAGAATCGCATAAAAGCAGTTTATCGCGGCGTGGTGGGGGCGCCCCACCCCGGGGGGGTGCCGGAAGGGGGCAAGAAGCAGAGATTTTATAGCCCAGTGCCGTCGCAACGCTTTTAATGGCTTATTTACCCGGCCTTTGTCGGGGGTGAGCCACCCCCGGCTTTGTATCGCCAGTTTTATTCAGCTGAGGAATGATAACGTTATCGATATTAGTTTCAGGTTTAGTCGGGGTTAAGAATTTTGGTTTGGGGTAAAGTAATTCCATTTTGTACGCTGTTTTTAAGTACAAGATTATCTGTTTTGAGTTCCGAACTATATTGTGATTGACTGTACTTTTTTTTTTTTTTGCTTGACACAAAATTGTGCTGCCAGTGTCGAGTAAGATTTCTTGATTCTTATTCAAAGTCTGTATTATTCAAAATATCTGTATAACAGTGGATATATACTATGTACTGACTTTGCTGAAAAAATACCGAATTTCTTATACATTTCAGCATTTGAGTTACACTGGCACCCGTTTATAAACACATTATGAAATAATTCTTGCAAATATAAAATAACATTTTTAGCTTTGCAAAATTTAATGAAAAATCGTATTTATATTTATTTATTTATTACATATTGCAATGCACATTATGAATTTTAATGCCCATTATTTGCAATGCGACATAAGTCTTTGAACTTTTTTTAACTTATATAGAACTTTACTTATATAGATATTAAACATCCATGACTCGGGCACAAACATTCATGTTCATCACACAACGTTTGTCCCTACCAGGATTCGAAGTCGGGACCCTCGGCACAGAAGGCAGGGTCAATAACTGAAGCTAATCAGGCCGTCAAAATTAGCAAATATAAAAATAAATTATGTTGCATTAGAATTTATTGTAAATTATTTATTGTAACAGCTTCGACACTGATTTCTTATATTTACGCGAACACCACACATTGAAATAAAACTATATTTTATTGCGTTTATTTTATGTCTTTACGTTTCCGACGTTTCGGCTGCTTTACAGCAACCATAGTCACGGGAGGGCTGAGGTGTTAGACGTCCTAGTGTCATAGTTTGAACCGGGGTACCATTATATTTATTTGTTGCTTGCGGTCCGATCTACGCAGAAAGAAGTGAAGAAGTCTTTTGAAAAACCGGCAGCCGATTTAAGATTTCTCCTCCAAACTTTGTACGTTATTTGGTTATCTGAAACAAATAAAAGAACAGTTAACGTCTTTGAGAAGAGAGAGACAGTAATACATGCAATCTTCGTTCCAAGAATTGTCTGTCAGACCATTATTGCGAATCGGACCAGGAATTGAACTTGTACGGTCGCGAACATACTTCATTCCGTACGAAATTAGATGCGATGAAATAAAATGGATATGAATATGGCCTCACCCACAACTTGGCGGGTGTCTTGTCAGTGTCAAGTATTTAATAGCGGTATCAATAAATTCACATCCCATACAAATAAATAAAATTGGAGTGTTTGTTTGTAATATTAAAATAACCACTTTATACTAAGTGCATTTGGATGTATACACGGTACATACTTATACCAAACAACATTTTTAAATTTTTTGTCTGTCTGTCTGTTTGTTCCGGCTAATCTCAGAAATGACTGGACCGATTTTGACGGGACTCACTGGCAGATAGCTGATGTAACAAGGAGTAACTTAGGCTACTTTTACCGCGTGGTATTTAATAAAAAGCGGACGAAGTCGCGGGTAACAGCTAGTTATAAATAAAAAATAATGATGTGAGTTAATGAGTGTCTTCGCGAACATTAATTAATATCGGCTACATTTCCGTAATACTTTTAAATGACACTTATAATGCAATAAGGTCTTATGTCTGTAGGTATATCGTCATATGTGGCCAGCGCCACAGATACAGCTGTGGAGTGTGGATCAGCGCCTCTAGCGGACAGTATTCAAAACATTCAAGTCTTCATACAAAATGTCTAAATACGTAGACATTAAAGTATATGGTTAGCTTAAGAATTATCTCGCACTAGACCAGCAGCTGCTCCCAGTAACTTCAGTCAAAATAGTACCTCTTATAGTATTTTTTTCTTATTACATTATAGGCAAGTATTTGATCTCTATCTCCCCTGATGGTAAGTGATGATGAGATCTACGATGGAGCATACTTGCCTAGGTAGGAAGGCGGCAGTAGATCGAGACGCTACATTCACTAGGCACATGCAGCGCAGCTGATCTGACCCGCCATCCATGAATGGCAACACCGAACATCATGCCAGAACACGGCTAGGCCGCTTGGCGACATGGCTTTGTTCAGTGGGTGGTGACTAGCCACGGCCGAAGTCTACCACCAGTAGAGTTGTCACCTAGTTGGCACCACCCAGGGTCACGTGTAGGGTATCTCGAGGGTATTTACGTTTGCTGTACGATATTCAACCTTAAATGGGTCCCAAATTTAAGTTCAAGACTGTACGTCGCATCGCTTTGGTCTGAATACCCCTTTTAAATGTAATCTCTAACGGCTAACAAATAGGATACAACTCTGGTAAAGTGCTTTCGCTTATAAAACACATAGCAATAAGATACATATTGGGATGGGTAATTATAATTTGTTTTAATGTTAAGTTCAGCAATTTTCTCAAGAAAAAATCTGTAATTTCAAATGTATTTGTAAATTTCTATAAACTTAATGGTAAACTAAACCATAGAGTACACGGTTACATTTTTAAAACTGTCCATGAACGCTGATGTGGGTACGTACTTATTTCATCCATCAAAACCCAAACATAAACTTTCTTCAATCGTTACCAGTTAAGCTATAATCTTGGGGCATTATATCGAACGGGCGCCGGTAATACGGCCGCAGAATATAGAAATCCACAATGGAGATAACTAATCTTCTAAAATCAATACCTTTTTACCTCTAACCCCTGAAAATTTTCCAAACTACCCCCCCCCCCCCTCCGACACCTCTCTCCCCCCTTCACAATTTAAACGACAAAGTATTATTTAATTTTCGCCGTCTTTTCTCCATTGTAAGGCACGGAGAGAGAGGGACCTACTTCCCTTTCTTTTCTTTACCAAGACGTATCTCTATACTCTTCTAGGTGCAATAAAAGCGCGCGAGTGAGGGAGACGGGTATGCGCAAGACGATCGCGCTCCGTTTTCTTAGTGACGTCATATAGATTTATAGGTATACGGGGGGGAGGTTTCTCCGCCCTAGGGGGTTGAAAAGTTTTACAACCCTTTATGAATGTTTTAGTAAGGTTTTTCGTGTCGTTTTTTCGTGGTCTATTATTTTTTTCGCCTTGAATATGTTATAAGGGTTCATTATCTTGTGCACACAGATGAGCACTAAGGCATAATGAGATGTATTTACAGTGTACACACAGATATTTTTAATCTGCGATATAGGTATTGATATATTTTTTGGTATGTTTCGGTACGCCTCTATAACATATTTGTAAGGAATATTACTAGCCCTTTAATTAAGTAAGGGCTAGCTAACTAAATAATAATTATAAATATAGTAATTCATTTTTATGAATGCTATACTATCTATTTCTTAATATTTTAGGGCTATTTGCCAAAACCAAAATTAGAACAAGAATCTTATTTCAAATATAATAATTAATTAGGCCAAAAACAAAAGCAATAATTAAAAAGAAATCACCACGTTCCAAATTTAAATCAAACGAGGCATTAGTGGGGGCCGAATCCATTTAAATTCAGAACGACCCTAAGCATAAAACGCTGAGACGAGGTGGCGTGCGTTCGAAATACGAAAAACCTGCATGGTAAGGCAGATGCAGACTGAGCTCAATGGAGTTTTGTGTGACATTACATTCATTTTATTACGAACTTAAAACTCGGTTTTAAGATTACTTTCTGATATAAAGTCCTCGGTAGAGTCTCTATCATTGTTTGATGTAGGGAAATAGGTCTGTTTGCATTTAGGGCAGTACACACTCCAATACTGCAAGCTTTTAAACTCGGGATTCGAACCAAGACCTATCGACCAAAGGAACAGTTGTTGCATAGGAAGATATGTGTCACAATAAGCTTATTGTAACAATTTTGTACTCAATGTGTACCAAACCTAAGTCGCCTAATCTTGAGACCTCCGCTCATGACGTATGTGAGGCACGTCGACTACGAATCGAAGTTCAAATTAGAAACAACCGCCATCTTGAATTCGTCACAGCCTAACAAATTCCCTTTCCATGAAATTCATTTTAATACAGCATATCAACTCATTCTATGATTGTTGATTAAGCTGTGGTTTCGGAAGGATACGACAGTATGGACGCAACATGCCACAGCATAACAAACTTCCATTATGAAAATATATTTTAAAACAGTGTAGCAATTTTTTGTATAGTGATTTTTTACACTGTGATTATTGTTTGTACGTTGGTATGTTAACGAATAGAGGAATCTTGGGTGTACTAATCCAGCAATTACGCATTTTAATGGTGTTGGTTGGTACCGGTTTTAATATTCCTTGTTTTACTGCGACGGCTCAGCTGCTTACCCCGTGAGGTATTAAGGTATTATGTTATTTGAATTGTGCCGTAAGGAGTTTGAATAAGGGTTGGAATGGGATGGTTGACGGTTTTAAAACATAATGTCTGACACCAACACATGACACTAACATTGACAGACACTAAACCAGTGTCTACATACCCTTAGACACAATAACAAATTGAAACGCGACTTCCAGTGTCATTTGTTGTAGACAATAATGTCTACACTGTCGCGACACAGCTAGTGTATTTGTATATACATATAAGTACTTACACGGGACACTGGCACTTGATACTACGCTGACGTCAGACACTAAGCAACGAAGAAATTAGTTCTGTAACTATACGTCGCTGTACTTCGACATTCTAGAACACTGAGTGTATAGTGTCAAGTGTCGAAGTGCATCGGTGAACTAAGTATACTGACACCCGACACTTCTATCAACTGACACTAACCAACAAAGAATGAATGAGTCTGCAATACAAATTTCGACACTGGGTCGATGGACTCCAGTCTAGCTAGTGTCAAGTATCTCGACATGACACTAGCTAGACACTACAGTCTATAGACACACAACCGTGAAACAGAGTTGCAGATCTCATTGATTCTTCGTTGCTTAGTGTCTCTCGACATTAGTGTCATGTGTCAGTGTCCATTGTATATTTAGCCTGATACAAAACAACACTCGTATTCCAGAAATTGGAATGATTGTTTGTCAAAATAACTTTCTCAAAATCCACAGAAGATTTCCACGAAAACTTAGTCATGTCACGTTATCAACGAATAGAAAAGCCATCCCGGAAAATGAAAAGGTTCTCCCTGGATATCATGAAAAATTATGTCCACGTGGACAAAGTCGCGGGTAAAACTACGTCTCCAGGGTACAATTTCCAAATGAAATTATACGTACATTTTGAAAACAGCAAAAGGTTGGTGGCGCATAAAATTCAGAACGTGGAAGACGGGCGGGGCTTATATTAAAACGGCAGTTTTGCGAAGTTAAAATTAAACATGAAAAACGACGGCCCAACCCCCACTACCACCTGGGGAAGGGAGGGGGGATGAACTATGCTCTAGTAGTAGGGTTGCCACGGAATTTTATTATTATTATCACAATCTTTAGGTATCTCGAAGATACCTCGTAGATATTGCGATTTTATCTACACAAACATGGAAGCGACAAAGAACAAGCACGGAAAGCGGACAGTCCTATCAGCCTATGTATAACCTTAAGTATTCACTGATAAGATTTGATATTGAACGTCTAACAATATTTTCAATATTTCTTATTCCTATTCCTATCAGCCGAAAGATGTCCACTGCTGGACATAGGTCTCCCCCAATGATTTCCACACATCACGGTCCTCTGCCACTCGCATCCACCGGCTCCTTATCGAATAGTTCTGGAGCAGGGAGCCGGTTGTGCTCTCAACACCAACAGTTGGGTACAATACAACTAGTTGGATTTCGGAGGGCCGACAGTTCATCGGCATCTTGGTTGTGTTTGTAAAATTGTAAACTCTTGTCTCGCCGAAATAATATTTGGTAGGTGTGCCGTGTGACAGACAGCCCTAGTAAATTTTATTTCGCCGCGAAATTTGTAAATTTATGTAAATATTTCGCGTCTTGGTGGGGGCGAAAGTTGGTGGGTGGGGTTAATGCTGGCGCGAGCGAACGACGCGAGGCCAACGAGAATATCTTTTGAGAAACATTAACACCGTGCTTATGCGACTTGGATTACTGTTCGTTATTTATTTTCTTGGTGTTAACTCAGTTCTTTATTTACGTTGAAATATCTATACCTTGATATACCTACTTAACTTAGCTTCTATTTTTATGTAGTAATATTCATAAAATAGTGCAGATTTTGTGTGCAATATGACTGCTTTTAGGTTACAATTGATGATTTGCACAAAAACATTGAACGATTCGCAGGAGTCTCATGAAGCTAGTGGATGTAAGTACCCCAGGACTATTATGTGTGGGTTCATCTGTGGTTTATATCCAGCAACATACTCCGGCTCATAGTTGGATGGGTTGAGATTACCATACAATATTTTTGGGCACAGATACATAATTGCTTTGGTTCTTAAGAGATAGGAGTTTCTAGAAACTGATTCATTCACTGATTTGAGACTAATAGGCAAGAGTCTTTGTCATAGCTCGAAGAACCGATGGCTGTTGGGGCAGAAAGGTTCTAGAACGGCGACCACGACCAGAAAGACATAGTGTGGGACGGTCCCCCACTAGGTGGACGATGGTATCACGCGCTGCGTGAAGCCGGGAGATGCGAGTGGCGGAGGACCGGGATGTGTGGAAGTCATTGGGGGAGGCCTATATCCAGCAGTGGATGTCTTTCGGCTGATAGTTGGACTCTTAACTTAAGACTCTCGTTTTTAGGAAATTCGTGCTACTCAACATTTAGCAATGGACTCTTAAGGGGAAAATATAAAAAAGGACACAAAGACTGTCTTAAATTTATAATAATTTCAAAAGTTTAAAGTCACGTAGTTTACATAAACGTCTCGAACTTCTAATAAATATGTATGAAACTATATATTAATTTAAGCAAGTACATAAATTGGAATGAAAGTCGCAAAACTTTTCAAACGCTTAATCGACTTAAAGAAAACTCATTAAAACTTAAATGTCTAGTTGAATCGGCCCCAGACGACTTAGACTATGTTTGAAGGTTGAATTCAATTATTTAAATGTCACGTTGAAATCAATTAATGAACAAAAACTTTCAGTATTTACCTATGCTTAGAAGTAGTATAGCGTTCTTAGATAGGTATGGTATAATTTGATCCAGCGCTTCTTTGTTCTTCTTATTTTTTAGGTTTGCAATCGGCTACAAAATAGTGCCATCTTTGCCAGTATCGAGTAAATTGTTTCATACTTTACCAAAAATTTACCAGTCATATTGGGAGAAATTTGAAAAGTCAAGTTATAATATTTTATTTTAATTTCCTTCAATCGTGCACGTTGATGAACACGCAATAGTTAATATCCCACTAATATGACACATTGTCTATCAAAGAAACACACTTCTTGGAAGATAAAACACAATTGACGAGTTCCCTGTTCGACTTCCCGCCAAAAAGCCTGCGCTTCGTAAAACGTACATCAATGTCAATAAAAAAAATAGCTCGCAAAAATAACACTGACCATTTTGCTGGGAACATTTTTCAAAGATAATTGCGCTAAAAACCGCCGGTTCCACAGATAATATACCCTGTTTTGAATTAGTCTCATACTCACTGGGATTGCCGCCATAATACAAGCGTTGGTTAGTTATGGCCCATACATTTGGTGGGGATATCTGATCGATATAATTATTACCTAAAAATACGCTTACTTGTGTCACGTATAATTATGTTAGTAATTAAAAGAACAATGCGTACAAGCGCATACCTACCATAACAACAGCCTTTATTGTAAATAAAACATAGTGATTGCCTTTGACACAGCGCGACTGGCAAGTTTTAATAGAAATTTAAATTAGCTTCAGCTCGTTTCAAACGCTCGTATTGCGGGCGCAGACAGTTAATATTATATTTAGAATATTATACCTATGACATGTTTTCTTCTTCTTCTTTTTTTTCGTTAGCAAACGGCTACAAAATAAAAACACAGTTGCCAGTTGTCGAGTAAAATGTATGCGTTATTGTTTTATGTAAATCCCTAAGCATTCTAATGAAATAAAATACGTAAAATTTGTTTTATCAAAATGTGTATTTTTCGTGTAAATATAAGAAATCAATATGTCAGATAAAAATAAGCGAGTGCTCTATAGTTCTAGGCGAGTTGGGAAGTTTGAGCGATGAGACTATACACTGGCTAGCCATAACGTATTTTTTTTTCTTTTATTGTGGACACTTTTACTTGTACCTTTGGCAGTAGACAACGACATAAATACTTCTATAGATATTAAAATATTTGTGTGTTCGAACCCTTGGCACAGAGAATAGGGTCCCTACTAACCAACTGAGCTAAACGGGACGTCAACATTATATCATAGACAAACGAAAAAAAAATGTCTACGGAATACCTATTTCAGTCCACGATAAATCTACCTATTTTATCTTCATCTTTCCAATTTACCACTGAAGTAGGTACAAAGACAAACTGCGCGGGAAGCGAGCACCGCCGAAGGGGGAGAGGGAGAGAGGGGGATAGGAAACTCTTGGAACAAAGGAGGGTAATTGAAAATTCTATCAAAACTTCCTTCGAACGAACCGAGCTCGCTGAAGTGGCTAGAGATGGGTGTATCTATCACGTATGAATACTTGGATCCTCAATGTGATACTCGTTATTACATTGTAATATATCTGTTACTTTGGACTTGCCATTTTAGAGTTGACACGTAAGAAATCAGTATCACTAGTAGGTTGAATGTATTTCTTTGTGATGATCGGTAACAATCTGTAGACTGTTTGTATTGTATTTATAATTCAACATTCACTAGCCGCGTACTGACTAAGCGCTCAGCCTCGTGTCGTGTAATTTTCTCTATATATTTAGTTTGTAAATATTTAAATTATTTTCTTCGTAATTATTGTATATAATGAATAAATGAAAGGTACGTACTATATAAATTCTGTACCAGTAATGTAGTATCTGTTATTTTGTAACTGTTCCATGTACTGTTACTAGCACCACTGTTCCACGAAGAACGAAACGGCTCAAAGTTAACACCCGCCTTGGCTCTTGTTTGACAATCATAAGTTGATGCCTCCATTACTTTGCTACGTCTCACTATAACTTTCAATTCGGCTTGTTACTGGTGATAATACTCTTACTTTGATATTTGTAACCGCAGAGACGGTATACTAGGTATTGGGTACCTAGTTACTAAGACTGATTTTCAGTTTTTTTTATAAATAGATTATATAACATGGCGTTGGAATGTTGAAGGTAATAGAGGTCGCTGCAGGTCACCAATGCGCTGGACGGAGTAAGTTAAAGCCGCTATTAATTGTCCCCTTTATGAGTGTACTCGTACCAGGGAAGCACGTGTGAGGAACGGTGACGGATTGTTAAGCGTACTACTGGCCCTTAAGTGATGACCACGATTACTCTGCACAGAGGGTAACGCCGCAGAAGAAATATAGATTTGCCAATCTTCCGTACACTATTTTAAATTATATGGCCAATGACCACTTGCCGTCCAGTAAGGCTTGTGTATTTTGTGATTATGCCTGTATTGCTGGAGTCAAGGAGAACATATATAAATTCAGTACCATCAGAAACAAGCGCTAACCAACATTAATTCTTATGCTCTAGGATCGTAACCCCCAAATTGGCTCAGCATGCAGCATCACTCAATACGGTTCAATAAATGTTGGTTCTACTCTTCATATTTTATGTAAAAGAATTGGTTACAACTTGGTACCATTGGGTGCTATCCATTAGTTTTAAAATTTGCAAACTTAAATTATTGTCTATGTGAACAACAAAACTTCAATAATGTCTGGTATCCACAACCTCCACGACAGGCCGCGGGCGTCTCCGCCTTTATGACAATATTATGCAGACGTCACAACTCATTTGAATTTGGAATAGCGACAAGATGGCGTACGGATTACACGCAGCCAGTATCAATGTGCCGCCAACAATTTAATTGAATATCCGAATTCGAATTTTGAAATTGTTTTACAGGCCATACGCAAGGATGCTCTTCTTTTTTAATATTTTTTTTGTGGACAAATGTACAAAATATATCCAAATTTGCCAGTGTCAAGTGGTTAATATTTCTTTATCTTCATTTAATTATGGTAACCCTAATAATACCGATGGTGATGGTGATGATTAGTAAACGAATCGCTCATCCCTATCACTAAGCTTTGGATACTTTACTATATATCTTGGGAAATCGTGAAGAGTCAAGTTATAGGTACTTCCAATTCCATTTAAAATAGCGTGAACATTTTGACACTGGCAAAAATGGTAATATTTTGTAGCCGCCAACATAAAAAGGAAGAAGAAGAAGTATAGTGCCTATTTACCAAAATATGTGCGTCACCCTTTTCCAAATACGATTTAAACAAAGAAGTCTAACAGCATCCGGCGTTGCGCTCTAAATTTAAACTTCGCCGATCCGTCTTCGTGGCCGTGGTTCATTTTTGCCCCCTTTTCTAGCGCCCCCTTGCTCCCCCACTCACCCCTATTCGCGAAACTTTGACGTTTCCGTGGGGGCAACTAGCCCCCTCCCAGCGTACAACGGAACGCGGAGCGGTTGCTCGGGTTTTAATCAATTTTTCAACTTCATTCTGGCCTCTGGTTAATTAATTCTGATCACTGAAAGTTGTGTAGTTTTTTCGTTT
Organism: Pheosia tremula; assembly: GCA_905333125.1. Taxonomy (NCBI): domain Eukaryota; kingdom Metazoa; phylum Arthropoda; class Insecta; order Lepidoptera; family Notodontidae; genus Pheosia; species Pheosia tremula. Next base: position 1,905,409 of record HG995420.1, read on the forward strand.
TGTTGTGTACTTATGACAACAAAACGAAAAAACTACACAACTTTCAGTGATCAGAATTAATTCGTTCATTGTACGAAAATTCGTGCTTACTTCCCAAAATTGGCTCCTACCGGTATGCAACCCCGGTACCCTCGGTACAGAAAACAGGTTCAATACAAACTGGCCTACTTGGGTCATCGGATTATGACATGAAGGGTACCTATAAAACATCACTGACTAAGGTCACTCTACTGTTGCAACTGCCGGTAAACTGTATACTTAATAGTCTACCGTATTTAGACATTTTGTATGGAGAATTGAAAGTTTTGAATACCGTCCGCTGGAGGCGATGTTCAATTTTCCATACAAAGTGTCTAAATACGGTAGACTATAAAGTATACGGTTAGCTTACGAATAATCTCGCATTTAACGGACAGTTGATCGAGTGCGAGTTAATTCGCAAGCACACAGTACTTATACGTTAAAGTCTACGTAAGTCCACTTTGTATGAAGACTTAGAAGATTTCGATACCGTCCGCTAGAGGCGCTGTTCGCAGTCCGTAAAGTAAACAGGTGACTTAAGAATATAATAGCTCTTGACCTACTGGTTCATTCAACAGCCCTACTCCCAATGGCCACTGCTAATATTTTCTTATGGCCATTGTATGGTACTTGTATACATACGTACCTACCTTGATTTTGTAGAACATCAGGGCCCCAAGTCTGCTAACACAATCGAGTCATAATCGAACAGCAACCGCATAGTAACTGTCACTTTTGACTGATATTGTATGGGATATCTGTTAAAAGTGACAGTTACTATGCGGTTGCTATTCGATTATGAATCGATTGTGTTAGAAGGCTTGGGGCCCTGATCAGTTGATGATTTTCGACCAGAAAGATAACATATTACTATAATTTTCTTCAATAATTTCATCGACGTCATAAAAGCGTATACTCAGTACCTACTAAACATGGCTGCCGTTTTAACACTTACACTGCATTGTTATTAAACACAGCACATGCACAACCAAGCCGGGGAACCAGCATAAAACTAAAACTAATAAACGAATATCCAGTTCGACCCGAAAGAACTTTCCGAAAATAATTCTCGCAATTTTACAGCGGCCCGAACTAAAACTATCCGGAGGGGGGAGGCAGGCGAGGCTAAAAAAGGTCCTAACCAAACAGCGACCCTTATAAAACACCCTGCGGCGGAGGTATACTAAGGTTCTTGATTTACATAATATTTTGCAACTGGTCACCTGAAATTTAATACAAGAAAAAGAAAGAATAATACGATTCTGCCCGTATTCTCCGTAGGAGGCCAAGATGTACCGTTGACACTTATTTCTCCTAGTATGTCAACAAACTATGTAGGTATCAAAAAGATATTGTCAGCGTGAATTGGTGGCAAGAATGCTGGCTGTATTTCTTCGCTGTATTATCAACCTAGGTGATATTTTGTCTACAAATTTTGGTGAGATTAGGATAATTTCTAAATCTGGCATGTATTATGAGGGCCACACGACGACACTCACAAGAGATTTATTTTCCCATTCCATAGACAGGGTATCAAAGTAGACCGAGTGTCAGTGCCGCGACATCGCCATGCAGATTGTGTTTCACACTTTTTTTTGTCGCTGTCGACATAAGGCCTCAGCCTCGAATTTAGCGGGCAGCGGGGCGGCGGCGGCGCGGAAGCGGAGCTCGTTGGCCGCTTTTCGAGAACCGGTCCATTTAATTTTACGCATAAGATCCTGCCTTTCCCGCGCCGCCACCGACGCCGCCCGGCTGCCCACTAAATTCGAAGCTGAGGCTTTAGTGTCGAGTATCAGTCAAAGTCAAAGTCAAATCATTTATTTCGTATAGGCCTGCGGGGGCACTTACAAATTGTCATTACATTGTTTTTTCTTAAGTCTACATCCGGATCGGAACGCGACCTCAACTGAGAAGATCCGGCAAGAAACTCAGTGTCGACTCGTATACTTAGCAGTAAAATGTCTTAAACAATTAACGTTGCAGTAAGTACAGCCGAACACAGTACCTCGTCTCCCCCCCTATCATTCATAAAATAACAATCTACCACGCATTCCAAATCGAAAACAAAGTGAAAATATTGTGGCGAGAATCCCCAGTTGTGAGGATCCATAGTAGACCTCCCAGAACCGGACTAAAAACGTCCAAAAAGGCAGTAAAACTAAAGGAATTAAGGGCGGTGGTGAACTACTTTTCAAAACACTTTTGTGCGACCCCACCACCCCCTGAAAACCACCCCCCAGCTGAAATATATGAATCCCAATTTATATTTTGCGAACGGATCGTACAGGGTCGGATTCGGGATGGGGGATTATTGATTTAAGAATTAAACCGTTGTGTAGTGTATTCTAGTTTAATACGTAATTATTTAAGTACTGGCTGTATAATTGAATTGTAGTTTAATAAAATATTTTCAGAAATGAGAGATATAAGTTATTTTCATATTTCCCAACAATTGTATAAGAATAATTGTCAACTGATATAGCCGTGTTTGTGGATTTAGAAATTAATTGTTACCTATGTCTACTACCCAAAGTTAGATTATTTTTTTCTAAACTTTCTTTGCAGTACGTATCTGCATTATGTATAATAGTGGCGTTGGCTTTACAACGAATATTGCAATAAGTACAGAAAACGTTTTCGTCATAAAATATGAAAGACAATAAGGCAACTTTTTGTACTAATACAGATAAAGTAATATTATTTGCACAGACCAAAAACAAGATAGTGTTTTATTAATAAAAAAAAGTACGGTGATAAGGACGGGGTACACTAGAGCCTTAAATAATTCTGGTCTAGCAAGTTGTTTGAAGGGTAGACCAGAGTTTTTTTTAGAGTAGGAGTATATCCACGATACTATTGAAATTATTATACAGTAAGAGATACGTATTTAGGCGGATTATATTATTATCACTTACAGAGTTTAATACGAATATTTAATTATATTTTTGAAAATAAAATGGAATGCCCCTATTTCATCTTTCAAATAAAGAACGAATGAATTAACTCATATACATAACTCAATTAATACGCCGATGAAACATTTTTTTTTTGTAAACTGTCAGAAATACATTATACTAGTAAGTAGTACCGTTAGCCCCATAAACTAAGTAGTCCCGTTAGCCCCATAAACTAAGCCAAAGCTTGGGCTATGTGAGCTCATGGCGATCACTGGAAGAGAAGACCCTCAAGCCGCTGGTATTGCATATACTCACGTGAATACCGACCACTTGTGTATTGCATATAAAACTACTTCAAGTAAGTCGAATCTAAGCTAGAATTAATGTCGCTTCATATAGGAGCCTATAACTCCTTACTTTAATTTTTAATAGCATTAATACTAACTATATTTATTCTTCATCGTATGTGTACTCCCTGTTAAATTACGCGCGTTATTTTCCTTAGTTTCCCCACTCTGCGATAAGGTACACCTCGTGGGGGGGGGGGGGGGGGCAATAAATTACGCACCACCCGCCGACTGCGTAATTGCGCTGTCGGTGAAATTTTATATTTGATATACTTACTATTAAATTATGAAATAATAATGCGTAATACGTTAAGAAAATGTTGGTGCAGTCAGTCAAATTTTTTTTTTAATATTTTCCTTTGTTAAACAGCCTTGTTATTTTTTAAGTAGGTCTGCTTGTAGTTGGTCGATAATAGTATCGATAAAGTGCTAGTGTTGTTACTCATACGAGCTTATGCATTGGCGCGCCTCATTAATTCTCCGATGAAGCAGAAAAAGCCATTGAAATTTTAATACTAAATCTACAAATTAATTATTTTAACCACTTAATTGACCTCCATACGCCATTCAGTTTTAAGAATAATGACGTTTATGACACCTGTCCATTTTCCGTTTTTTTTTTCGATAGTGACATTGGCAAAATGCCCACTATGTTGTGGGTGAGGCCAAATTCATATGCATTTTATTTCATCGAATTTCATTTCGCAAAGAAACGACCCTGGTATTATTTTATTCATTATTATTGTATGATATTTTCAGGTGTTTTGCAGTAGGTGATGTAATAGTGTGATAATAAGAGAAAATATCCAAAAGAAAGCTATCACAAGTGTCATTATTCGTTGCCGTGAATGTAACAAACAGTACCTAATTAGTGCAGACAGATGACAAAAATGTTGCATTCGAGTCGAGTCGAGCGAGAGCGAGCAGCTCGGAACAAATTCAATAAAGTTGAGCCCAAACTACGCTAAGGGGAATACATAATTTCTTAGTGTCTCTTTGTATGGGGGCTAGGGATGGTAATTATTTTCATGGTATCGATAACGTAATATCGATAAAAATAAGCAACATTCTAGCGGTTAGACTAACATATTCTTCCATAGTAATGTGTTGTCTACAACATACGTTTAGTTCATTTTTGAATGGCAATAGTTATCCCTTGGGCCACGATACCCTGTACCCGTTCAAGCAAAGCAAAAACATATTTGACTGGACACGGAGTGAAGTACCAGATAGGAGCTAAGTACTTATAGAAAAAAATATAAATCTTTTATAAAGAGTACTATAAGTAGTTCTTCATAGAAATGAAATTTCAATTGGGTATTTTTGGACGATTCAAAGTTATTATTATAACGGTTTGTGTGTTATCATAATGCTTCAGTGAATATGCTTTTATTTAGATTTATCCTTACGAATGTAAGCAACAACAGCCCATATGGCATGTTTAATGTATCTTATAACTAAAAATAAATAAAAACCAACATTACTTCATTAACAATTTCATTGAAGCACTTTTCATGTGAGACATATTGAAATAAAACTAATTTAACGAATTTTGTCGCGTTTATTTTCATGTTTTTACGTTCCCAACGCTTTGGCTGCTTTATAGCAACCATGGTCACGGGAGGAATGAGGTGTTTGACGTCCTAGTGTCATAGTTTGAAATGGGGTACCCTCAAATCCGTTAAAATTGCCTTATTTCAATGTGTAGTATTCGCGTAAATATAAGAAATCAATATGTGCGACTACGTAATACCCGCTGCGAATTTATTAAAACGACCATACATTTTGGGGTTTAAAAATAATAATTTATCGATAGTCATAATTATTGAACCAAGACAACCCCCATCACTATTCACCGCCTGTAGCGTTACTATTTAAATCCAGTTACAAGTTGAGAATGTATTTTGTTAATTACAACAAACTTACTTGTACATGAAAATTTCTGAAGCAGGTGCGCGCACACAGACACAGAATCCTGAATGTCTTTGAAGAAATATTGTAACTTTATTGCGTGGTGCGCGCGGCAATGGCGCCGTAGCCGCCATTTTAGTCTATGATTACGCGGTATTGTTTTCCTTTATTAAGTTCAAAGCTAGATACGTGTATATTAAGTTTTATTCTTAGTAATTATATAAGTTTTAAAAGGCTGTGCTGGTGAATAAATATGATAATCTGTGGCGATAGGTCGAGATATCAATTTTGTATTTGAATTTTATTTGTAAGTATTGATCGAGACCGTTAATTTTTTTTGTGTGTGGTAATTATGCATTATTTTGTTGTGCCAGTCTACGCTAACGCGTAATTCAGTTAGCCCATTTAGTAAACAGTAATTAGGCTAGCCAAAAAGTACCAGGCCGGGTATCTATCGAAGATTTCGCCCCGTCAACAAAAAAAAAAAAGGCTAAACAAAAGCCAACTTCAACGTATGACACTGAAGTTGGCTTTTGTTCCACAGGCTGGCCCTACACGTGGACGCGGCAGTACGTTAATTATGAGTGATGGAAAGGATATTTAAAAAAAATGTGTCTTTAAAACCACAAAATGAAACAAGTACAACCATATTTATAATGATTATTAGGTATAAAATTCGTTACCAAGTAATGTTTTTCAATTCGAACCCGAAACAGGGGGGGAGCGCCATATTGTATTTAATTCCCGCCAAGTCGCTTTAATTTTCGGAAACTTGGAACGCGCCGTTCCACGTTTAAATTCAAGTTTGAATTGAGCGCGTTCCGTATTCGAGGCACGAGTTTTCATATCACACCTCCCCCCACCCCCTCGAGCGCCCCGATCTAGTTGCTAACATTAAATTGACTTATCGTTAGTTTTAAGAAAAAAAACGGCGTCTAGTAACGATATCTATGTACTATACTAATATCATATTATTGTCTTATAATATTTTATTTCGTGTTCCATAAGTGCTTGGTCTCCAGCTGCCAGTACTTGCAGATAGTAAAAAAAGCCAGCGGCACTTGTTTATGGTGTTACGTAATTTCTACAGTTCATCTAAAAACATATGTGTCAATAACAAACTAATTCATTAGGAAAATTGTTTGGTAACAAACGAATCGATAAGTATCAATAATAGCTAAAACCGGACTGGCAACATTTTAAGTATTAATCGAAAAAAAATAAAGAAGAAAGAAAATATAATTTAAAACACTAAGAAAGCCCACTATGTTTTTTTTTCAAATAAAAGTTCTTAATTCAAAAATCATAAAACGCAGAACCAATAGCGAGTTTCAATTTGGAACACAGACGCTTCCCGGACCGGCTTCCTTGCTAGAGAGTAAACAAAATTCCTGCAAGGATGTGAGGCCCCCCCCTTCCGAGGGAGGCGAATGCGGACAGGGGGAAGTAGTTAACGTTTTTTGCTTAACAACGAACGTGACAATATTAACGGGACCGCTCACGGTATCGTAATGCAGTGTGAAATGCTTTAAAATTAGATTTTTTTTATTATTGTTTGTGCTTACCTATATACAAAAAAAAACAATCCTATATCTTTCACTGGTAGTAGGCTTCGGCCGTGGCTAGTCACCACCCAATGAACAAAGCCATGTCGCCAAGCGGCCTAGCCGTGTTCCGGCATGATGTTCGGTGTTGCCATTCATGGATGGCGGGCCAGATCAGCTGCGCTGCATGTGCCTAGTGAATGTAGCGTCTCGATCTACTGCCGCCTTCCTACCTAGGCAAGTATGCTCCATCGTAGATCTCATCGTCACTTACCATCAGGTGAGATCGTGATCAAATACTTGCCTATAATGTAATAAAAAAATAAAAAAAAATATTAATGACCGCAATTACTTATTACAGAGCGTAACGTCACATCCACGCAATTTTTAACCGACTTCAAAAGGGAGGAGGTTCTCAATTCGGTTGTATTTTTTTATGATGTTTAACTACCTTTAGTTAAGGTGTATTCTCTGTTTTGTACTGAAGTTGACGTCATTTCGCGCCATGACGGAGTGGGTTGCTTTAACCGAATTTCTCATAATAAAATTACGAAAAAAATAATGTATGTCTATAAATGTGTTTTAATTATATTACAATGTGTTATTACGAAACGTTTTTCAAATTGATGAAACCTTCTATGAATTTTAAAGTATACATTATTTCTGAGCATGTATGTACCTCTATTGTGAGTATAGCTATATTTTTGTCTATGTTTAAGTGATCCGCTTTTCGGATAATCTTTTTAACCGGGCAACGATTCAACTCGATAGTTATCGGTAAAATGGAAGTTGAAAAACGTTTATCGAACGAATTTACGTTGAATTTTATAGTTTTTAGTCTCGTTTCGTTAGCTTTAAAACTTCTTAATTTAGTTGGTTAGCTACTCGCGTCTTTCTAAGTACGTATTTTTTTCCAATTAAATAATTCATGTGTTCATTAAAATTGTATTACAACTGTTACATAAGTATAATATAACTTATATTTGAATAAATATATATATATATATATATATTATAGATACACTATTTACAGACAACTTTAGTTTTTCTATAATTCCTATTTATGTACAAAATGACTTCAATAAATACCCAGCCCATACTATGTTTTAACATATTTCAAATTTACAAATAAACGTCGCCATAAATGTCACAATTAATTAAAACCTTTCAGAACACCGTCGCGCTGGCAACACTGGGTACGTACCTACCGCTAGCGAAATTCGTGAGGTCTTTGTTTGTCTTTGGCAAGATATAATTATGTCAATAGAGGCACGCACGACTACTCTGATCGTTATTCGTTGCGAGAAAATAACGAAAGTAGCTATTATTTGACCAAGTCGTGGATTACTGTTGAGAAAAAATAATTTAGAAAAAACACATTTATTTATACCCAACATATACAGATATACATACATATACTTAGAAAAAGAATAAAATTGAAATAGAAAAACAGTAGCAGTTTATGATAAAATTCTACGTTATGAATGCCATGATTTTCACAGTAGCCTTAAGTTAAAACGCACATGTGTCATTCACAAAAAAAAATACCGTTTACCAAAGTCCTTTTCCATAAAAAAGACACTGCACTGTTTATAGCAACTGGCAACCTATAAAAAAATATTATAAAATAAAACCACTTCTTTTCTTTCTTTTTACGGTAACAGTAATTAATCGTTGTACCAACATAATAAAAATAAAGAACATTTCACGAAATTAAAATTTCGCACCAATTTGAACAAGAACGACGAATTCTAAATTCAAGCATCCAACAAAAACAGTATGAACAAAAATCAATCTCCCTGCATAGTTCGTTGCTAAGTATCCACCCCTTTTTTAACCCAAGAATAGGTTTAAGGCGGGCCGACGGGTGGGGGTAGGGTGAGTGGGGCGAACATGGGGTTTTTTCACCCTTTGAAGAATTGCCCCAAGGCGCGGGGTGTTTTTACTGGGGCGGGTGCGCACGAAACGTATACATAGTTATAAGTATTTAAATATGTAATTAGTTTTTGAACGTTTTACAGTTCAAGATTGTGTAGGTAGTCTTATGTTATTTTGTAAGTGTATATAAAAAATCCCATTACGTCTATACAATAAAAACAAAAATAGCTTTTTTTTTATTACGTTATAGGCAAGTATTTGATCTCGATCTCACCTGATGGTAAGTGATGATGAGATCTACGATGGAGCATACTTGCCTAGGTAGGAAGGCGGCAGTAGATCGAGACGCTACATTCACTAGGCACATGCAGCGCAGCTGATCTGACCCGCCATCCATGAATGGCAACACCGAACATCATGCCGGAACACGGCTAGGCCGCTTGGCGACATGGCTTTGTTCAGTGGGTGGTGACTAACCACGGCCGAAGCCTACCACCAGTAGAGTTGTCACCTAGTTGGCACCACCCAGGGTCACGTGTAGGGTATCTCGAGGGTATTTAATTCTCCTACGGACGAAGGTGACTCGACCCCAAAACCTTCCGTCGTGATCGTTATTTTTTTATTTACTAAATTGCCATCGGACTTTTGTCTACGCCATAATGATTACAAACACACTAAACAAACGCAGGTTCAAAAAGTAGAATATCCTTTATGAATTACGCTGTACCCAAAGGAAATATTTCTCTAGACGTACTACCACCATAATAACTTCAAAATTAAATGCTTGAACTGAAATAAACGCCAACCCTTAAGCGCAACTGTATGCTTAATAATGCATTATAAAAGTATGGGGTGTCTAGCACCCCCAGCGACGGCGGGGTTAACTCGAGACGTTTCAAAGAGAGTAAAGATAAGTTAACAAATATAGAGAGAGTAAAATATTGTACAGTATGTTCGGTTTCACCACAATAATAAAAAAAATACCTAAAGCACATATAGCCAAGTTGGTAGAACGCTTGCCTCGGCAACGACGATCGCAGGTTCAGACCACAGATCGCAATCCCATTTTCAACCATGATTATCGATTGCTGAACGGTGAAGGAAAACATCGCGAGGAAACCTGCATGTCTGAGAGAATCCCTCGAACAACGTGTAAAGTCCGCCAACCCGCACTGGGCCAGCGTGGTGGACTATGGCCTAATCCTCGCAATGAGGGGAGGCCCGTGCCCAACAGTGGGTCATTAGAAACAACGGCTGGTATTATTATTATAATTTGTTTATATACTTATGCCTTATAATTAGTATCTCATTTATATTCAAATATTGGATTCAATGCGAGGAAGCTTAGGGCCATAGTCCACCACGCAAGCGAAATGCTAATTATTTTTCCTGACCCGATTAGCACAATTAGTGCCTACCTAGATTTCTATACCAATGATCCCAGGTTCGGATGCCGGTACGGTCAAACTTTGTGTGATGATCACGAATGTTTGTAACCGATTCATGGATGTTTATATATGTTTAAGTAAATATATAAGGTGGAACAGAAATAGTGTAAAATATTTTAATAAATGAACGAATAAGTTATATGGATTTCTTTGATGTATTAAATAATTGTGTAAATGGTGTTTGTTTTTTTTTACATAAGGCGAACCAGTGGCTTTTGGCCGTACGCTCTAGATACAGTGTATTTTTTTTTTGTCAAATAATTTGAATATTTAAGAACGTTATCTTTATTGTTTCACCTTGTATGAGTATCTATTTGAGTCTGTGGGGTATATCCGAAAATCCATTATAAACACATAAAACAAAACTATCACGATTTTTGAACACAAAAACAATTAAGTTACAAACGTCTCAAGCAGAACGAACACATAAATTCGCACCCTATATAAACATTTGCACCCCAGCGAAAATCTTCGCGACTCATTACGCGCGAGGGGCCGGGGGGTGCAAGCCCCCCCCCCCCACCGACGGGGAGGGGGTTTAGGGAATCTTCGTTCAAATCTGTGACGTTTTATCTAAATGGGCCTCGGAATGGGTGTCGTTTTGCTAATGACCCCCAAGAAATAGTAAGACGCGGTTGTGTGACAGTGAGTTAGTGGGTGCCCGCCTTTACTGCCGTTCCTTGTTTATGTACACGCGGATTTACATGGAAAATATATGAACGTATCTATGTGTGTACCTATACGTATCTTGAGCAAACCTGGATATCTGACAGAACCCCTCGAAAGATGTGGGAAGTCCGCCAACCCGCACTGGTCCAGCGTGGTGGACTATGGCCTAATCCTGAGGCCCGTGCCCAGCAGTGGGACATTAAAACAAAGGCTGGTATTATTATATTATGTGTGATAGCCAAATTGGTCGAAGGCTCAAACCAAATGGCTGTTCAAACCCCGGCTCGCACCTCAACCTTATTTTCAATAACGATTATAGCATGCTGTACGGTGAAGGCAAATATTGTGGGGAAACCTGCATGTCGGTCAATGGCCAAATGATGTTCATCAAACCGCACCAGGCCATGGCCTGAGTCCTCCCCATATTAAGCAGAAGCGTGCCCGGTATAATGGCTTGGCTGGCCTTAGCTAGGAATATTAGAACCACTTAATCGTGGCGACATGTAGGTAGGTGTATCTCTAACTACCCCGTCGGGGCAAACAGTCATGATATTGATTTGTTATATTTACGCGAATACTACACATTGAAATAAAACTATTTATTCGTATTGTATCGCGTCCTCCCGTGACCATGGTTGCTGTAAAGCAGCCGAAACGTCGGGAACCTAAAAACATAAAATAAACGCGATAAAATCCGGAAAAAAATGTTTTATTTCAAAGTCATCATGATGTTTAATTTACCAATCAGTAATTCTATGTAATAATAATAAAATATCGCGGGACAAACACACCAAACGTTCGGGTCCAAGCTAAACAACGCTTGTGGGTACCTGTCATATATCTGTGGTACCTACCATACAATGGACTAGACGCAATCCCCGAGTTAGATTTTGGAACGAAAAAAAAAGTGTGATGCCAAGAAAAAAAAAAAATAAAAAAAAAAAATAAGTTTGTCCTTACAAAGTCTTTACTCTATGGTACGAAAAAAAATACAGACAGAATATAGTGTAAGTAGTATTCAATAAAAAAATGAAAATTAAATGTTTGAAATATTTGTATGTTATTCCTTAATAAACAGACAAAGAAGCCACACATACTCAGTTAATACATATTAAACATCTATGACATGGGTACAATCATTCGTGCTCCTCACACAAAGTTTGTCCCTACCAGGATTCGAAACCGGGACGCTCGGCAAAGCAGTATCTTTATACATATTAGTATTATAGCAAAGAATCATTTGTATTTTTAATTTCCAAATAAGTAAATACATTTCAAAATGTTTCTGCCCAATTAAAAAAAAGACAACAGAAAAGATGGCAACTGTCACAAGCGACAGCTACAATGTAATTTTCATCATACTGAAAGTGAAACTGTGTGACGAGACATGGGCCCCAGATTGAATTAATTCGAAATACATCGATCAATCGATTAAAATATCGATATAGGAATCGAATTCAAATCGATTAAAACAAACACTAATCTATTCGCAAAGCTACAATAACAGTAGGTGTAGCGGATATTTTGCCGGCAACGGGTTAGAGTGGCAATTTAGATCTAACTGAGTCATTTGCCGGAAGGGGGGTAGTCGTCTTAGAATGGGGGTGGCTAGATGATTAGTAATTTGTTTTCTGGGGCTCTTGGCTTTGCTGGTCGGTCGAGGATAGAGGTTAAATGCACTTTTTCTAGTTTTTTTTTTTGTCTTTACCGTTTTGTATAATCTGTTCTTAAAAATTTAATTAATTAATTTTAATAATTTAGAGTAACCCTGAGGTTACTGTTGTCTCTTCTCAGTGCAATCGTGATATAATGTAAATGTTTATTTTCATCAGGATTCCTGGATTACATCTGCGAATCTCATTTTCAACCATGATTATCACTTGCTAAACGGTAAAGGAAAACATCGTGAGGAAACCTGCATCTGAGAGAACCCCTCGAGAGATGTGTGAAGTCCATCAACCCGCACTGGACCAGCGTGGTGGACTATGGCCTAATCCCTCTCGAATTGAGGGGAGGCCCGTGCCCAGCAGTGGGACATTTAAAAAAGGGTTGGTATTATTTTAAATATATAAAAAGTCGTACCGAACGTTCACATACGCCCTTGTGCAAACCGCACGTGTGACTGATGGCGCGTCTCGCCGGTGAAAATGCGCGGCGTTTCATTACGTTTTGCAGTTACAGCCGGGGGATTTATGCGCCAGCTACCTACCTGCCTACGCCCCACTACTACGGCTACGGTTTATTAATCGTAGCTGTAGCGGTTACAAGTTCCACAAATAATTTATTTAATAAAAATCTCAACAAATAAGTGACAGACAACGCATATAAAACGGTGGAACTAGAGAATTTGGAATTTGGAGAATGTTTTTTTTTTTTTCTTATTACATTATAGGCAAGTATTTGATCTCGATCTCACCTGATGGTAAGTGATGATGAGATCTACGATGGAGCATACTTGCCTAGGTAGGAAGGCGGCAGTAGATCGAGACGCTACATTCACTAGGCACATGCAGCGCAGCTGATCTGACCCGCCATCCATGGATGGCAACACCGAACATCATGCCGGAACACGGCTAGGCCGCTTGGCGACATGGCTTTGTTAAGTGGGTGCTGACTAACCACGGCCGAAGCCTACCACCAGTAGAGTTGTCACCTAGTTGGCACCACCCAGGGTCACGTGTAGGGTATCTCGAGGGTATTTAATTCTCCTACGGACGAAGGTGACTCGACCCCACACGGTGGTTTTCCTTGAGTACTCTAGGAATACGCAGATGCAGATTTTTTTTGGAACTACTGACCCCTAAGGGGTTTAAAATTCCTATGATTTATCGATGATCATAGATGGATTCATAATTCTGAACATCGGACACGCTAATGTAAACGTAAAGCTAAGTGAATAGGATGTCCATAGGAAATTAAAAAAATGTATTTTATGGTACTCACTGTTTTTTATTAAAGAGCACACACAATCAACTTTTTCATTCCACTTCACTCACTCACATATTTCACTGATATTTCCTGAATTTCAGGATCGGTAAGATTGGATCACCATTAGACAGAACGCACTTTTAATATAGCTATTTGATAAATAACATTCTTCTTTTGAAATATGATTCGTAAACCTACTGCAACGCGATGATGACTTCTATAAATTTGGTTTTATGATCACGTCAGAAACGACACTTAACATCAAAATCATTTCAACTCTTCAACAGTCAACATGAAAATGAAGACGTCCACAAGTCCAGTGGCATTGGGAACAGGTTCTGAAGAGTCAACCGTTTCTCAAGAAAACGTGTTTTTATCACTGTAATGAGGGGTCGAAGCGACCGGCCGGACAGCGGTCAGCGTGGGAACCCGGGCGGGCGAAGGGTTAATGTTTTGTGATAGCTATTGCTTAGGGTTGATTGGTATTGGTTGTGATTAATTTTTGTTTTATTTTTTAACGTGCTCAAAAGTCTATGACGAAGTTATTTTTTAATTTAATTAAAACGGAACATAATCTATGACTATAAATGAAAAGTAAATGCTATTTATGTTTTTGTGTGCTTTTTTTCTAGGTATATTATTTATATATTTACAATCGCGTTGATACAGACTTCTATTATAATTTTATGCTCAAATAAATGTAAAAAATACTGAAAAAAATGGATTACATTCATGAAAAGAAAGATATTATATGTAAGAATTTTCTGTGTATCTTTTTTGTCGGTTCAAAATCATCAGTGGAATACATGGTATCACTTTTAGTTACGAATCAACTTAACCTCTGTATATTAATTTTAAAAGTGTCCTCTGTTCATGAGAACTAAAACCTGTTTTTCAGAATAATTTGTGTTCTAGCAACCGGTTTTATAATTATTGTTGGGGTATTCCCGACCCAAGACGGACAATCGGACAATATAACGGACAGCGGTCATTGTGAGGGTTGAAGATGGTAACTTTTAAAAGGTAAACGTAGGTCTGTACAGATATAGGTGGAATGATCGTCTGTGCTAGATGCCATGGTAACTAGCATGTGTTTAGACGTACATAGAGTATTATTAAATAAGTAGAGACGTCACGTTTCAGGATCGGATGAAGCAATTTTATAAGGATCTCTTTCTACCAAGAGTAACGCCAGCTAAATGGTTAGGAGGGGGGGGGGGGGGGTTGCAAGATGATAGATAAAGCATAGGTACATTAATTTTTTTTTATTACATAATAGGCAAGTATTTGATCTCGATCTGACCTGATGGTAAGTGATGATGAGATCTACGATGGAGCATACTTGCCTAGGTAGGAAGGCGGCAGTAGATCGAGACGCTACATTCACTAGGCACATGCAGCGCAGCTGATCTGACCCGCCATCCATGAATGGCAACACCTAACATCATGCCGGAACACGGCTAGGCCGCTTGGCGACATGGCTTTGTTCAGTGGGTGGTGACTAGCCACGGCCGAATTAAAAACATTTTAATATGTTTCAGTCGTTTTGATTCGTGTAAGCTAGAAAAATTGAGGCTATCCTAAAACATTCTAGCTTTTTATAAAGATTATTTTCATTTCTCTGCAAAAATATGTATTATTTTCATCATCATATTATATCAGCTGCCTTTCCTTTAGCTTTCTACTTCAATTCATCCTAGTAGGTAAGTAGCTACTTTTTCTATGAGCTAAACTTTATAGTGGTAGACTCTACGTTCTAGGAAACATATTCTTGCAATAACATTTGGGTATAACAAGTAATTATATAAATTGTCAAATCAAAGAATGAAGGTTCTATTTGAAGCCATAAAATTAAAGGAATAAGTCGACTGATTCTTACAGGGACCGAGTCAACTGATTCTTACTGGGGCCGAGTCAATATCGGCCGAGTCGACTAAAGAGCCTCAGTATAGTTAATTTAACAGAATGAAAATAACACTTAAATATAGGCATTAGTTAAGTATGTACATAATATTTATTAGAAATAAAATCTTCACACAAGTCTTACTATGACTTGTGGCGCCATCTTGTTTAAAAATATAAAATTGCACAACGCTTTTTATTTTTATTTTAGAAAAAAATAATAGGAGCTGAATATAACAAGTCCACAGTCTAGAAGTAATCTTTATAAATATCTATAAACGAATTACCTACCAATCATTACAAGATTCCAATGAGAATGTTACGATAAACTGCTATTGACATCTGTCGGCGAGTAGTTACAACTTTTCAAAAGCGACAACTAGTTGTGATCGTGGAACTAAAATCACCGCCCTCTTGTGACGAATAGCTGACAACGTAATTCATATTCCGTGCAATTCTAACAAATAAACCATAAACCAAACAACACTTTTTATTACGTCATTTGTGTTCAATTATGATGGTATTTTTTCTTTTCGTCGCTTTCTAGAACGTTCTTCCGTCTAACAAAATATGGACTGTGGACTTTTTGGCGGGAAGTTGAACCATGACTTTGTTAATTTTGTTTTATTTTTCAAAGAATGTGTTTCTTTTAAATATAATGTGTAATATTAGTCGAGTCAAGGAAATTGAAATAAAATAGTATAATGAGACTTTTCAAGTTCTTCCAAGATATCCGGTATTTTTTCAGTAAAGCATCCACAGCTTTACTGATAGGGGTAAGCGATTCATTTCATCATCATTATCGTCATCAACAAACAGACTTATTTACAGATTATATCGCGTTTATTTTTTTGTTTTACGTTCCCGACGTTTCGGCTGCTTTACAGCAACCATGGTCACGGGAGGATTGAGGTGGTTGACGTCCTAGTGTCATAGTTTGAACCGAGATACCCTCATATTTATTTGTTTGCGGTCCGATCTACGCAGAAGGTTTTCAGTGTTTTGAGGTCTAGCAATGGTGCGCTTAGTTTTGGATTTAATTATATTAATAACTGGATCCCAATGCGATAAAATCTGTAAAATAAGTTTTATATCAATGTGTAGTATTCGCGTAAATATAAGAAATCCATATTAAGGGGTGCTTATATTAAACAAGGCTAAAAATAATAATAAATAATAAAAAAAAACAAGGCTGAAAATGACAGACTATACATAAATGGGATACAAGATCCTTGCATATATAAGGTAGTAAGTAGGTAAGGTAAGCATACTTAATACATCGAGACATCCAATGCAGAATGCTTTTATCGCAAAACACTAAATTACATCGTAAAGATGTCCAAATGTTTCGTAAAAAAATAAAAACCATTGACATTTTGAATTTCGCGCCCTGACCCTGAGCTTCCACCTTAATTAAGATGTCATTACAAGTAATAATTCAATTTAATAATTAAGGAAATCTTGTACAGAATAGTAAGATTTTTCAATTAAGAATGTCGATAGCTTTCCTTTAAATTGATTAGGTTTCAGTTCTGAAATACTTATCAGACGATACAGGACTAATATCCGATTGGTTTGAGGTGTGAAGTCGGCGCGGGTCACGTGCGCGCCGGACGCGGGTCGCGTGCTGGCCGGCCGACGACCTCGCATAGAGAAGCCGCGGAGACGACATTGTGTTAACAAGAATACATCAATATTTATTTTTATTTTATAAAATATTGCAAATTACTACTCACAAATTAACATTAATAGCTATATGTTTGTATCTTTTAGGATACTACGAGAACATGACACTAAAAATGGAAATCATAACAGTGCAGTCTTGTTTTTTCTTTGTCAAACCTTTTAAATGCAACAATTATTAAATTACCATGATAAAAAATATATTAACAAAATGGTACTATTTTACACTTCTATAAAGATTATATTTTATGGTTATGATTATCACTTGCCATAGTTTAAGGAATAAATCGTAAGGAAACCTGCATGTCTGAGAGAACTCCTCGAAAGACTTGCAAAGGCTGCCAACGCGTACCGATCCAGCGCGGTGGACTATGGCCTAATCCCCTCGCATTGATGGGAAGCCCGTGCCCAGCAGTGGAGTAGTAAAAAAGGATAATATTATTGTATTATATAAAGATCAATTTAAATGTTTTTATTTTACAAATTAAAATGTCAGGGGTTGCTAAGTTCATTTTTTTAGGAATATTGATGGTGTGAAATGTACTCATCAAGACTATAATATTCACTACAAATCAGCTGAAAATTGTCGAAGAGTTAGGTAGTTGATAAACTATCTTCGTTACCATACTACAATGCAGTGCTATCGTATTAACCAGACCAGTAGAAGTATATCAATAAAAATACATTGTAGGACTGAGACCCCTACACTGACTAGGAGAACAGTTTATGTTCCTTGAATGTCTAAACCACCAATTAAACTAGCCTTCAAATAAAAAAACTGAATCGAAATCAGTCTAAAGAAAAGTATGGCGCGTTACATAAGGTCAAAAATCTCCAAAAATTGCGTTACGTAATACTTGATCGCTCCCTTACCCACCATATCCTTCTTGCCCGACCTTGCCCTACATGTAAAGACAGTTATTATACCAGTCTATCTATCTATCTATCAGCAGATAGGCGTCCACTGCTGGACATAGCCTCCCCCAACGACTTCCACACATCACGGTCCTCTGCCACTCGCATCTCCCGGCTTCCTGCAACGCGTGTGATATCATCGGTCCACCTTGTGGGGGGCCGTCCTACACTACGTCTTCCAGTTCTAGGTCACCATTCTAGAACCTTTCTGCCCATCGGTTCTGCGAGCTATGTGCCGCCCACTGCCTACTTCAACTTTGAAATTCTTTGAGCTATGTTGGTTACTCCAGCTCGTCTACGGATCTCTTCATTATACCAGTGTTGCCAGCAAAAACAACTAATATAGCCTAATTGAACAGGTATTATGTAAGTTAGCAATCAAAATATTTGTTATTATAATGTCCACTCGACAGTTTTCTATGTGCTGCTTAAAGGCAACCCTAGGAATTCAAAACGTGACACTCTTGCGACTAGCCACGGCGACACCGCCGACACTCGTCATATATGCACCATAGACCTTACTACAGGGTGTTGTAACAATGGACTGCACGTCAAGTGCGAGCTGACTGTATACTTTATATGACGGCCTGATTAGCGCAGTGGTAGTAACACTGCTTTCTGCGCTGAGGGTCCCGGACTCGAATCCTGGTAGGGACCATCTTTTTGTGATGAGCACGAATATTTGTACCCGCGTCATGGATGTTTAATATGTATATAATTATTATATACTGAGTTCGCCCTCAGTCCATTGTACGGTACCCATAACACAAGCGTTGCTTAATGTGGGACCGTATAGTTGGTGTGTTCGTATGGCGATATTTTTTTATAGTCTACCGTATTTAGACATTTTGTATGGAGAATTGAAAAGCGCCTCTAGCGGACAGTATTTAAAACTTTCAATTCTCCATACAAAATGTCTAAATACGGTAGACTATTAGGTATACGGTTATAATAATACCAGTCCTTTTAATGTCCCACTGTTGGGCACGGGCCTCCCCTCAATGCGAGGGGGGATTAGCAGTCCACCACGCTGGCCCAGTGCCGGTTGGCGGACTTCACACGTCTTTCGAGGGGTTCTCTCAGACATGCAGGTTTCCTTCACCGTTTAGCGAGTGATAATCATGGTTGAAAATGAGATTCGCACATTAAATCGAGAAATCGCAGAGGTGCGAGCGGGGGTTTGAACCTGCGATCCTCGTTACGGAAGCAAACGTTCTACCAACTTGGCTATCACAGCTATATAGTATACGGTTAGCTTACGAATAATCTCGCACTTGACGTCTAGTTCAGTACTAGAAACATTAAATTTTTGACCAAAACTATAATAGAAAAAGGTTATGTTATTCGTCGAGAATATTCCAACAAAAAAATAACTACCTACATGGATGATCTAATAGGAATTGCATTTCTTTTTAACTTACGGGTCATCTTATGGGATTCTCCAATTAGTGATTTTGGTGAAATAGCTATGGAATCTCCAGATTTGTTTACATATTGGAAATATCTGTGAATACTCCCAGGATTATCGGTCGTTATGTTAATTTAACATAAAATGTATGCGTGTATATTTACATATACCTTATAATGTAGTAAAGAATCTACCCATAGTAATTATTCTTAATCCTGATATTTTTTTTACGAAGTGGCTTTATACAGCTGGTCTATATGATAAAAATAACTTAAGCGTCTAGCTAGACCTACTTAACAAGAAGCCTTGCATCCCTTACTGATCGCGAATGGAAAGTCAAAGTCAAATCGTTTATTTCGTATAGGCCTCCGGGGGCACTTACAAATTGTCATAACATTTTTTTTTTAATCTACGACCGGATCGAAAGACGACCTCAACTGAGAAGATCCGGCGAGAAACTCAGCGGGCTTGTCTTTTTTTATAATCCATTATTTTTACTAAAATAAATAAAAAAGTAAGCTCCAACGTGTTGCCTTGCGAGGCGCACACACGCTACACTTTAACTTATGCAGAAGATGCCAAGACATAATATTATTTCGACTAACTGATGTTTTTAATAATCTAATTAGAATTCCGAAAGCAGCCATTGATATTCAAACGACGAGCATTTTCCCGCGAACAATTACCGGACGAAACTAAATTGAATAAAACGAACCCTCTTCCGAACTTCTTCGCAACTTATTCCACTATCCAACTATTTCACGCCACGCCCATAACTATGAACCAATAAACGTGTATCTATCTCTCTCTAGCACACGGAAAACTATTCAAGTGAAACGAGAAGGCAACTAGATTTAACCTCGGGCATTGTTATTATAGTTGTAGAAACGCATTCTAGAATGGCGTAAGTTTGAAGCTGGTCCGTTCTAATCTTAACTCTAAATTGAATGCAATTACAGTAGAGTTTTGACTGTTAACAGTTTGATTAACAACCTTTATGATGTAATTTAGTTATGGAACGTAGCAACATTTTTTCCGCGAGCGATATTCCAACGTAACTTGACGTCATAAGAGCTATAGTAGCGTAAAAATGGGCAACTTAAGACGTTCTGGAGAGGAAAAAAAATGCCTACGTACCGTATAGGTAATTCTATATCGGCGTCTTGCGCAAGATGGCGGGCGCGAGAGGCGTTCGTTATTTGAATATCTCTGAGGAATAGGTGGGGTGTTTGTTGTTTAGAAACTGGTAGGTTGAAAGTCAGCCGCTTTAGCGCTGTAGTTCATTTTGAGTGCTCATCGTGCTCAAGCGTTTAATAAGAATCAGCGCTTGATGTTACAGCTGTAATTTAATTTTGATAAAGATGTTGGTTTTTGAATTAAGAAAATGATGAATGGCTATTATTGCTGTTAGGTTTAAATTATTTGTATTGAAAAGGTTCAAGCTATGTTGGTTATTAGGTATGTTTAAATAACTAAGTCACCCTTTACTTATTGGAAAATATGGACAAACTGGTAGTACGTACTTTTCTTATTTTTTTAAGGTTGCCTACAAAATAGATAATTGTTTGCCAGTGTCGAGTTTTTCTTGATAAGTATGTTATAAAATTAAAAGTATCTACCCCTGATGATAATGATATCAATGACAATGATGATGAAAAAATGAATCCCCTACCTCTATCAGTAAAACTGTGGATACTTTACTGAAAATTTACCGGACATCTTGGGAGAACGAAAAGTCAAGTTATACTATTTTATTTTATTTTCCTTCACTTGCACGTATATATCAACTCACAATGGTTAATAACTCACAAATATTTATTCTGTACTTACAATGGCATTTAAAGCATTTTCGAACGAAAAGTGCTTTTTTATGCCAATGTTAATTAAAAAAACTATAGGTACATTTGGGCCCTCGAATATTCAAATTCTCATGATCCAAAATAAAAGTAACACATTAAAAAAACAGTTTCACACAGAACTGGATCAGACCGATGAAATTTCAAAAATAGAACATGTTTCATTCCGATTTCGAATTTAAAAATGGAACGTGTTTGATTATATTTTTTTCTTGTGAGAATTTGTACTCAATAGGAGAATACGAGCCCGATTTTAGTAGCGGGTTGTATTTGTATACTTTTTAATTGTGTTTTTTTTTAAACCTGTTGCAACGGAACAGGTATTCTTGTGTCAAGCAGGGTTGTGAAACTTTCTTATTTAATTTTTAGCTGGCATGAATTAAGTATTAAAGCGGGATTATAATTAATCTATGTAATTATGTAATTTGAGAAGAAAGGTAAAATTTTTTAGTTATATGTATCGAATAAATAATGGCTTTGACTTAGATACATGAAGAGAGTTTAATTGAAACACACCATTTCCCATCCCTAAATATTCGATGAACAGTACAATTAAATATTAACTTAGGTATGATAACATAATAATCGATATCTATCTATCGATATGACATTCTCAAGACTAAGGTTATTGTGTAAATTACAATCGCAACTGGTCGCATCAGAATTTTTCTATTGATTCATTTATTGATGAATATTTGAAATGGAGTTAGTCGATTTTTTTTTTATTACCTAATATTATTACTGGTAACTGTTTTGTTATACGTTGTCTATTGCTCACAAAGATAAGTTGTAGTTAAATTTACGTAGTACATATATGTATATACATACATAGACTACAATCATAACCCTTCCTTTTGTCTTTGCCGTAGTCAGGTAAAAATACTAGAAATTAATGTGAAACACATTACAAGATGACCTTTTAGTCGCTCTAACTAAGCCAAGTCTTACGCTAGTTGTAGGCTAACGTAAATAGTTACATGGCCATGGTGGGAATCGAACCCTGCACCTCTCAGTTATAGGGCGGCTCCTGTAACCACTAGGGTAGTTGTCACTTCATTACTCCATTTGTAGGTAGGTATGATATATCATTATGATAAGAAGTATAAAGTTAAACATGCAATTAAATATATAACAATACTAGCTGCGCCCCGCGGTGTTACCCGCGATTAAAAAGTATGTCCTTTATACCGGGATAAAAAGTAGCTTATGTGCTATTCCAGACTATAATCTATCTCTGTGCCAAATTTCATCCAGATCCGTTAAGCCGTTCCGGCGTGATTGAGTCAAACATCTATCCATCCAAACTTTCACATTTATAATATTAGTGTGATGTGATGTTTGAAGAACCTGTCATCCATCATCGGGATACATTTCTCTATGAAACAATTTTTATTAATTAATTTATTTTATTATAGCTGATGTTAATTAGATACTTTACTATAACAAAATATCTACCGCTGGGTAGGTGAGACCGTTTTAAGAAATAATGACAACGTCGTTTCGGTCATTGTAAGATAATGTTTTCAAACGGACCGAATTCACCAAAAAAAAAATTATATATTTAGGCAGGTACTCATATTGAGTTATTATATTTACGCGAATACTGCGCATTGAAACAAAACTAATTTT
The DNA here is from genome assembly GCA_905333125.1 of Pheosia tremula. Lineage (NCBI taxonomy): Eukaryota > Metazoa > Arthropoda > Insecta > Lepidoptera > Notodontidae > Pheosia > Pheosia tremula. The sequence continues at coordinate 1,928,445 of HG995420.1, forward strand.
GCGGATCTCAAGATACTGTGAGCACTTTCTGCGTAGATCGGACCGCGAACAACTAAATATGAGGGTACCCCAGTTCAAACTACGAGACTAGGTAGTCAAACACCTCAGTCGTCCTGTGACCACGGTTGCTGTAAATTAGCTGAAACGTCGGGAACGTAAAAACATAAAATAAACGTGATAAAATCCGCAAATTTTTTGTTTCAATAGTTTAACGCAGGCAACAACATATCATTCTAAAATTACATTCCAACCACAATAATTTAATCCCGAAACACTGTGGAGCTTTGACCCCGATTCAAGGCCAGCTAACAAGGCCGCCGGCTGGCCCACTCCGGAGCAAATCACGCCAATACCAAACGCGCCGCCGACGCACGCTACAATTAAATGGACACGACAATATGCACAAAATACTTGGATGTTACTAATGAAACTCGAATCCAAATTGAGAATTGAGCGAGAAATTATAAATGAAAATTATTTGGCATAATTTTTTTAGAATCGTTTATCATAATAATAATACCAACCCTTTTTAATGTCCCACTGCTGGACACGGGCCTCCCCTCAATGCGAGGGGATTAGTCCATAGTCCACCACACTGGCCCAGTGCGGGCTGGTGCTGGCCCAGTACGGGTTTGTAAGGTGGCAGTGAATAATAATGAAATTCTTCACTTTTAATTCATTGTCGTTTTTTCATAATAAAATGTAATTAAATTGATTCGGAAATAACGTTCAAAATAGGTTGGGGTTCATTATTTTTGTTCATTTTAACGTCCTGATAAATGATTAATTGTGAGCTATATTTTATAATGTAATATATTTATTCATTGAGTATTAGATATTAAATATTCTGGAAGATATGCACAAACCATAGGTATAACATTCGCGGCAACTAACTGGTTCAATCACCCGCCGCACTGCACTTCCGTTGCTGCTATCAACACCAGGTAGTTTGAATTAGTATCGCAATCTCATGATCGAACCCCATCTAAACCAAGTACTATAGGATAGCAGTCGTAGGTAACTTATTGGCTAAACATAAAAATATATTCAAGAGAAGTTTCAATGTTGTTAGTTTTTTCATAAGAACTGCGCTTTATAATGTTATTATACATACACAAAAACTATCTCTATCGCCTATATCTCTTATCGTCACTATTCTCCTGCACTACGAGGCACTGCACTATGAAGATCTATGATATACTTATAAATTATATTATATGTCATATCTGCCAATATCGAAATACTTTCGAGTTTATAACAACTGAACTCGCGAGTGGCGGCGTTCCGTGGTAGTGCTCGTGGGTCGGTATCGTTGACCGTCGGTTATTCTCGTCCGCTGCGGGTTGATTGACGTGTTAATTGTTTACCTACGTAACCGACTATAGGTACCTACAATGGTCTACTGTATCTCGGTTAGTACTTACAGAACAATATCTGAGTGTACGTGCATACAGTAATTACTTATTGGACTATATTAAATTGTAATTTTAGCTCAGTGGCGAAGGTGAATATTCACAAAAAGTTAGCCGAAAAAAGCAATACCTGTGAGAGCTAAAAAACTAAAAAAACGCTCATACTTAATGGGATTTAGATCTCCCATTAAAATATAAGGTGTAACAATAAAAGTGTAAACTATTTGAACAGGGCTAATAGTATTGAAATAAAATAAAATTTATTTTAAGGATTTTATCGCGTTTATTTAACGGTCGGGAACGTAAAATCGGAAAATACTGCATACTGCTGCTTTACAGCAACCATGGTCACGGATTGATTTTTTATGACGGACGATAAGTTTATTTAACTTGTATTTAGACCAGTTACATCAGTACCTAAAGACCAACAAGTTTAGTATTTCAAAATTCCCTGTCACACTATTTAAAGACTTAGTATCTAAGTACCTGCCAATTGCGAACTATCGCATAACATTCCATAAAAAAAATATCTTACCGTCCCTTCCGATCTTCTCCATTTTCTCCAAGTTCTCAAAAAAAAATAGCTCTGAAGAATTTCCGAAGTTTCTTTGTGTGTTGACGTAACTCGTACAGTTCTATCCGAATAGCAATAAGGGTTTGTTTACATGGTAACAATGCATAAGGTAGGTACCTAGCGACCGTCGGTCAGTCTCCAGACCGTGGCCGGACAGTGGCCTTGACCGTACAGGACACTCACGAGAGACCTTATGCCGTAAATTTAATGATTGCTACTGAATCGTTTATGAGTCGGCTATCGTATTTTTACATAAGGTATGTGTTTTAAATAATCTATTGGTGGGTACTATGATTGGTAGAGAAGGTATTGTTTTATAAGTATTATTAATATTTTCACAGCTAGACATTGTATTTGTTTAGCAAATAATAAGAAAATAATGTTAATTTATTAATCCCTAGTCGGATTACAGTTATTTTTTGGGTTCTATTTTTGGCACAAACCTATACCCACAAAAACTATACTTGTTTGGAATCTAAATGTAATGTCTAAATAAATGATTATGAATAAGGTAAATAATTTTATTTTTTATTTTTTTATCTTTAATAAGTATTCAATCATCTGTTTATCGATTACGTCAGTATATAAAAATATTACAGACTAGCTGTTGCCCGCGACTTCGTCCGCGTGGTATTTAACAAAGACAACCGTTGACAACAGCCTGCTCGCCCATTCTGAGCTGATTGTTGCTATCAAACTTAATCAGGCGCTGCGGTGCAACATTGGTTTTAATTTTTTTTCGTGAGATCCTATTTTTTTTTCTAAAATAAACGTAGCTTAAGTTACTCCTTGTTACATCAGCTATCTGCCAGTGAAAGTCCCGTCAAAATCGGACCAGCCATTTCAGAGATTAGCCAGAACAAACAGACAGACAGACAAAAATTATAAAAAATGTTGTTTTGGTATAGGTAACGTGTATACATCCAAATGCACTTAGTAAAAAGCGGTTATTTTAATATTACAAACAGACACTCCAATTTTATTTATATGTATAGATGTATAGATAGGAGGCTACTTGTAATACTTTACAAAACTCTTCACTGTATCATAACTATATATTGTAACATGTTTTATTTTCGACCCGACGGAAAGGTATGCGACGGCGGGCGGCCAGGGCGGGCGGTAGTAAGAGCTGAAAAGATGGCTTTTCAGACATGGCATATATATTTAAATGTCAACATTCGGGATCCTCGCTGTGCAAGTCCGACTTACACTTGGGTACACCATTAAGCCTGTAATCCCTGATAGGGTAGCAAGAGGTGCACTATAGTGCGCCCGCATTTAGCATTTGGCGTTTGGTCCCAGTGTAATAGAGGCAACATGGGGCAGTTTCATTTAATAAAATGTCGGAATTAAATATTACAAATCCAATGTATTTTTGTACCAAAAATATGCTCCTGCTAGTTATTTTTTAAATAATTTATGCCTATGATCATGTGCCCGATCGTAACTTAAAAAAATTGTTTTTTTTTGTACAAGGTCATTTGACCATTAGCCCTTTCTATTTTTAATGATGTTTTCTGTTTTTAATGATGTTCCTTAATTATCCGAATCAGATTTGTATTGAATGAAATAAAATAAAAGTTTTCCGAGAAATTATCATTTTTTTCACAACTTATTCAAATTGTCCGGACAACTTAAACGAGTTATTCTTTCTATAGGATTCGGACCGGAGAATATCCGTCAGGTCTGCTAGTATACATTACGAATGTATTATTTAACCTACCAATGGACCTCCTGAAATACTGTTTCAGAATAGCAAACCAATTCGTAATGTTACCAAGTGTCATATAACCCACCATCATATTCATATCACCAACCCCTATTATATCTCAAGACAACCATCCATCCAACCATCTTATGGTTTTAAAATCGATACACTGACACCTCCCGCCCGCCTAGTTACATAAGTGCGACCGCCCCGCCCGCCCAAGCAAGTCACCTGCGTCATTAATTCATTTTAAGACGCCTGGCGCTACATCCCCTTAGACTCTACATTTGCATATTACAAAGTATGGAAGTTCGCTAACGAAGTGCGCGGGGGGAGGTGGGTGGGGCGTGGGGGAGGAGGGTGGTGTGCGGTCGGGGGTGTCTAAGGTTGCTGGTGTAAGACGGGGAATTGGATGCAGGGATGGATTCTAATATTTGTAGAGACACTTAGATGGTGGACACACTTCTTTGTTGGTTAATACTTTCGAAGAGATAACGGTATGGTCCCAAGCTAACCAATCCCTTTTGTTATGGGTATAGTATAATTGACTGGGGGTGATCCCAGTATATACTCAATACTTATATAGATATTAATCATCCATGACTCGGCTACAAACATTCATGCTCATCGCACACAGATTGCCCCTGTCAGGATTCGAATCCAGGACCCTCGGCACAGAAAGCAGCGTCACTACTCTCTGCGCTAATCTGTATCGATGGTTTTACTAGCTACGGTACAAAATTTTGATCAATAGGTAAAAATGAATAAAACAAATCACGAAATCCATGCCTGTCTCCCTGGCAAGCGGAGAAAGATGAAGGAAATGAAAATGTACGTCGCAAAAAGGGGGGGCAACCCACTCCCGCGGCGGCGGCGTCCCGAAAATTCTATAAAGAGGGGAGTCCCGATACCTTTTGTCGACGATAAGCCCTTCCTCCACCCTTAAGGGGGAGCGGAAACATTACTCCGGTAAACGTCTACAAGGTTCTTATCTGTCTTGGACGATTTCCTTCGTTTTGAGAACCGATGCGGGCGTTTTGTTAAGTTAAATAAGTTCGCGATAGATTGGTAGTTCTGCGATGATGGAATTGGCTGTCGAGAAATAGATACATGATTTGAGTATGGTATACAAGTTGTTTTGAATAGGGTTGGAGATGGTATGTGTTAGGTAGGTACACTACTTCAATTGATTAGAAAATTTGTGGATTTCGCGTATAGTACTTTTTAATTATAAAATGTTGCAAATAGTTGGTTTACTATGTACCAGAGTTAAAAAAACAAATTCAAAAATAAGTACTCATACATAAAATGTAGAGGCTTAATTGCAGGTAGATAAATCTCTAGATTTTATTCCTACCTGTATGTAGTACCTATGGCAAATAAAAAACTGCCTTTAGAAAAATCTAATCTAATCTAATATGTTTTTTGGGAATTATGTTTTTTTTTATTACGTTATAGGCAAGTATTTGATCTCGATCTCACCTGATAGTAATTGACGATGAGATCTACGATGGAGCATACTTGCCTAGAAGGTACCTGTTCACTCTCGACTTGAAAACACCCAGATTGTATTCAACGGGGAACAATGACGCCGGTAGCTTGTTCCATTCCTTGGCAGTTCGCACAATGAAAGTAGAAGCCAGAAAGCCAGAAAGTAGAAGTATTTTAGTTATTGTGTTATCCATACTTTACAAAATAAAGTCCATGATTATTATAATAACTTAATCGCTGAATCGCTAACAATTTCCATAACCAATTCACACGCTCAAAATACCAGTTTTATTTGATGTCACCGCTTTTTGATACCAATCCGGGATTCGTACTCACGACCTGTCCGGTCACGAAACCTGTTGTCATATCAAAACAGCTTGGATCCAAAAAGCACTCAACAATAGGGCACCGAAGATTCTAGCTCCTTGAATGGTAGCTTTGGGGTCATTTCTGTGAATTGAAGCTTGCTCAACTACTTTAAAATGATACTGAAACATGTTCTACATATAGTGTGTCCCGGGATAATATACCCTAATACAATTATAAATGGGTGAATGTAGATCAATATTTATCGACAGAAGAAAATAGAACAAAAAAAAAGTTACTAGTTCAATAAATACCGTGTTTTTTTACTTTTTCGTATTATATTATAGGAGACACTTTATTAAAAAAACAATATGACACTTAATTTGTTTTTTTTAATTTTTTTTCTGCTGATATATATTTTCATTTGTGCATTTTATCCGGAGACACACTGTATAAGGTAAATTGATAATCTAGCTCTTGACGTGCTGTAGGTAGGTACCTCAAGCACAACCTTTTTTAACCGACTTCAAAAAGGAGGAAGTTCTCAAATCGGTTGTATTTTTTTAAAATGTTTGTTACTTCAGATCTCCGTCATTTATGAACCGATTTGGATTTTTTTTTTACGTACCGTTTCGGTTATGTAACTGATTCTATCTCTCTCGCACCACAGATTACATAAATAACAATGACAGTGACAGCATGTTTTTTTCGATGGCGTTACGATTACATTAGAAGCTCCTGCTTTTTAAAAATATGACAGGGGATATTGGAGGGACCTACCACAATTGTTAACATTTTCGAAGATTCGCCATTTTCATATTTTCATGTCATCATCCATTTTTATTATTGATAATGTGTTTTTTATTGAATTTGATATCGCTATTAAATACTTGATACTAACAAAATACCCACTAACTGGTGGGTGAGGCTATATTTCGTAATAAAAAGAAGAAGATTATTTTAGAGCAATAAGGACAATTAAAACGCTACTGTTACTTCCATTTAATCTTAGAATACAATGTATAACTATGTTGTATCTTTATCCTAACACATATATGCGTACCTAATATATTTGTGTAGTCCTGACGAATTGAACCATGGTATAATTGAATAATACCATAGAAAGTAAAGCTTGGAACACGAACCCACTCCCCGTGCAGCTAATAAGAAGCGGATAGATATAACTGCGATGTTAAGGTCCCTGTAGACGGGCTACAAATGTTGCATATTGCTGAAAATCTTACTGAGCTTAGCAATATTGCCAGTGATACCCTCTTCCTCCAATGCTATAGTGCAACACTTTGCAGCGTTAATTTTGCAGTCTTGCTCAATATTGCCATTGATACCATCTTACTGCAGTGTTATAGTGCAACACTTTGCAGCGTTAATTCTTGCAGTCTTGCTCAATATTGCCATTGATACCATCTTACTGCAATGTTATCGTCCAATACTTTGCAGCGTAAATTCTGGCAGTTTTGCTCAATATTGCCAGTGATACCATCTTACTGCAATGCTATAGTGCAACACTTTGCAGCGTAAATTCTAGCAGTATTTCTCAATATTGCCATTGATACCATCTTACTGCAATGTTATCGTGCAACACTTTGCAGCGTAAATTCTAGCAGTTTTGCTCAATACTGCCAGTGACATCCTCTTCCTGCAATATCATCGTACAACACCTTGCAGCATATATTTTGGCAACTATATCGCCGAGCTATAGCTATAATGATCAAAGCGTTAAGGTCAGCGCTATCATTTAGGCAGTTAGACATTAAACGTGGTGTGGCTACATCAAACCATAAGTGCGAAATCGCGAGAAAACCTGTGAGATTGCGGCAAGTGTTGCGCGATATAGCCGGCAACTTGACAGCTACACAATTGCTGCAAGAGATTGCCACAAAACTAGCCCGTTTACGAGTGCCTTAAGTCGTTAGGCTCGTGTGTCGGCGTGTAAGGAATTTCATAAAGCTACTCAAGGCAGGAAGAGATGGCGGAGGCTGGATACAGTGCATCTCAAAGATTATACGGCAAAATTAATTTCTTGAATAATTGACTTAAATAACGAAAATAATATAACCAGATAAACCAATCAGCTGTACGGTCCCAAACGTAGCAACGTTTGTATTATTGGTATAATAAAAATAATATAATAATACCAGCCCTTTTTATTTCCCACTGCTAGGCACGGGCCTCTCCTCAATTCAAGGGGGATTACGCCATAGTCCACCACTCTGGCCCAGTGCGGGTTGGCGGACTTCACACATCTTTCGAGGGGTTCTCTCAGACATGCAGGTTTCCTCACGATGTTTTCCTTCACCGTTTAGCAAGTGATAATCGTGGTTGAAAATGAGATTCGCTTTATTGGTAGCGTACAATAAATTCGATGGGGCGATCTCAGTATAATTATTAAAAGTCCATGACTTGAATGCAAAACATGCGTCCTTATAGCACAAAGTTTGCCCCTACCGGGACTCGAACCCCTGGTACATATAGCAGGGTGCTAGTACCAACTGTGACAGTCGGAATAAAAATATTTTTTACTTTAATAGGCATATACTTCATTTATTCTTAAGACGTAAGACTTGTAATTTTGTTTAATAGTCCAATGTTTCTTCCAACTCCTCCTATTTATCTTTCGATTAATTTCGTGCGGGTTCCAAGACAATTAACTTTATCCCGGGACTCGCCGAGGGTCAAACCTCGGTGTCTTCATTGGACACCACTGTAGATCCTGGCTTACAGGAGTAGCAGTGGTGGGAGTGTGTGGCGGTACTAGTCCCAAAAAAAAAAGTCCAATGTTAACATTTTTTTTTAAAAGCAGTGCACTGCTTTTTTTATATTTTTTCAATATATTTTTACTTTAGTTAGTACATACTAATCATAATCATCGTCATCTTGACCGCTGAGATAGATTTTAAATCTGTGTGACAGGTACATTATGTTCCCTCAGGGCCCCAAGTCTACAAACACAATCGATTCATAATCGAACAGCAACCGCATAGTAACTGTCACTTTTGCTATATATCCCATACAATACCTGTCAAAAGAGACAGTTACTATTTGGTTGCTGTTCGATTATGAATCGCTTGTGTTAGCAGACTTGAGGCCCAGGTATATAGAATGTAAAATTGTTATGAGAAATAAATTATTTGAAACCCGAAAGACAAGTTGAAAGCTTTGGGAACCACCTCCTTGAGTGGTAAGATGAGATGTATCACGGGGTAGCTACCTACCCTGTTAATTGCCTTCCCCGCTCCCCCCCCCCACCCGGAGCACACACCGAGTTCTGCTAACTCTCTACAATATTTATAAGACGAAACTAGGGGTTGCGGAGTATATACCTGACCCTTTTGTTTTGATGATAAATATGAAGATAATATGATATAAATAAATGATTGTTAATGAAAACTAGACAGAGATAGAATATTATAAATGTGAATGTTTGGTTGGATGGATGTTTGGTACTCAATCACGCCAGAACGGCTGAACGGATCTGGATGAAGTTTGGCACAGACATAGATTATAGTCTGGAATAGCACATAGGCGACTTTTTATGCCAGTAATATGTATGGTTCCATTGGGATAGATTTGTTTTAATTTTTCATAGAGTACCAATAAATTATTTTCTCATACATTTGATTCTGAGGCGGTACTAAGTTCGCCGGGACAGCTTGTAGTATATAAGGTGTAACAAAATACTGTAAAATAATTTAACGGTTGAATGAGTAGGTCATACCGATCACGTTGCTGTATAAAATTAATGTGTAAATGAATTTTGATATTTAAAAAAAGGCGAACCAGTAGCATTTCACCGCGCACTTAGTATGAGGTACTATTTAAAATAGGCTATTTGACTGCGTTTGAAAGCTATCTTTAATTGTTCATTAGTTTAATATGATGCTAGCAATATAGTTCTTTCAATGTAAATTTCAGTGTCTTCCATAAAAATCGATGATACAGTTCAAATAAATAAAACTACCACCACAACGCAGCCTCTGAGTCACATGACCCTTGTGAAAAAAAAAATACTCAAAACTCATTAATATCCCAAATATTACCAATCTCGTATTGATAGCCTGACGCTGATTACGACGGTGTGACGTCAGAACACATCAACCAAGAGTCCAGAGAATTTTTGATCACGTGACCGAACCAAAAAAACCATTATTTTATGACTTTAAAGAAATTAATCCATATATTGGCATAAACATCGAGACTAATAGTTATAAAAAGCTACAACCTTTTAGGTTGACAACAACCTAAAGTTTATTTTTTATACAGTCAAACACCTTATTTGATTTAATATAGACACAGGCACAATACTACAATAATAGTACCTATAATATAAATAATATATGTCTCTTATAGCTATCAGGGCTCATAAGAGCTGTATTATACTCTCAAATAAAACGAAGCAAAATGAAAATAACAATATTTTCGGAATGCAGACAAGCTGCTCGGACCCTTTTCATTTCCCCGGACGCCCTCCCCCACCTGCCCACCCCCTACCGGCCATTAATTACGACAGCACTGTCCGATAGTTTTCCCTTCTAATGCTTAAGATAGAAATGGTTTAGCGATTGAAAAATAATTTAAACCTTTTAAATTATATATCGCACAAGGGTTACCACAGAATTTTGGGGTCGAGTCACCTTCGTCCGTAGGAGAATTAAGTACCCTCGAGATACCCTACACGTGACCCTGGGTGGTGCCAACCAGATGACAACTCTACTGGTGGTAGGCTTCGGCCGTGGCTAGTCACCACCCACTGAACAAAGCCATGTCGCCAAGCGGCCTAGCCGTGTTCCGGCATGATGTTCGGTGTTGCCATTAATGGATGGCGGGTCAGATCAGTTGCGCTGCATGTGCCTAGTGAATGTAGCGTCTCGATCTACTGCCACCTTCCTACCTCGGCAAGTATGAGACGATGAGATCTACGATGGAGCATCGTAGATCTCATCGTCACTTACCATCAGGTGAGATCGAGATCAAATACTTGCCTATAATGTAATAAAAAAAAAAGAATTTCGACGCTGCTGTAGAGCGTCATAATCCTCGTCCATCCTGAAGCAATGAATTTAAGGCATCTCAGTAGACTTGTTACTTATTCTTTCATCTCTCTGTAACTCTGTTTTAATGTCCCACTGTTGGGCACATGCCTCCCATATGACACAGGGGTATAGGGCATAGTCCACCACACTGGACTTCACACTTATTTCGAGGGTTCTCTCAGACATGCAGATTCCCTCACGATAATCTCCAACAACCGTTTAGCAAGTGATAATCATCGTTGAAAATTAGATTCGCATATAAAATGCAGATATCCCAGAGGTGGGAGCCGGGGTTTGAACATGCGATCCACGTTACCGAGGCAAGCTTTCTACCAACTTAGCTATCACAGCTTATAATACATTTTCATAACTAATTAATTACTGAAAACCCAATCAACAGCATTACAGGTCCCAGCACAGAGAGACGTTTAATTCAATTTAAATTTAATTAAATCGAACGTCTTGAGTATAATGTTGTAGTTTGAGTTTATGTAATTTTATACTGTCTCCCCCTTCTACCCCATTCGCGGTTTCCCCCTTACCCCCTTAGGCAGGATTAACAGGATTCCATTAAAATTATTATGATGTACTACTAGTAAGTAAAGCTTCTTTGAACGTCTGCGTACGTGTGCTAGAGAATTTAGATCACGTTTACATATTATTAAATTGTAATATAAAATTTGGGTATTACTAATTAATAGGAAAAATAAACAAAGTAAATAAAATAAAGACATCTATACAAATAAATAAAATTGGAGTGTCTGTTTGTAATATTAAAATAACCGCTTTTTACTAACTACTACTACTTTACTAAGTGCATTTGGATGTATACACGTTACCTATACCGAAACAACATTTTTTACAATTTTTGTCTGTCTGTCCGTCTGTCTGTCTGTTTATCTCACCAATCTCTGAAATGGCTGGACCGATTTTGACGGGACTTTCACTGGCAGATAGCTGATGTAACAAGGAGTAACTTAGGATACTTTTATTTAAGAAAAAAAAATAGGATCTCACGAAAAGAAATTAAAACCAGTGTTGCAGTGCTGCGCCTGATTAAGTTTGATAGCAACAACCTGCAATGCGTCCCGCGGGCTCAGAACGCGCGGGCAGGCTGTCGCCAACGATTGTGTCTTTGTTAAATACCACGCAGACGAAGTCGCGGGTAACAGTTAGTTGTATAATAAAATTATATACATAATGCCTCTACATCGTCCAGATATTTGGGTATTACTATGTTGAAATAAAACTTATTTTACAGATTTTATCGCGTTTATTTTATGTTTTTACGTTCCCAACGTTTCGGCTGCTTTACAGCCACCATGGTCACGGGAGAACTGAGGTGTTAGACGTCCTAGTGTCATAGTTAGAACTGGAAATCTAAAAACATAGCATAAAAGCGATAAAATCTGTAAAATAAGTTTTATTTCAATATGTAGTATTCGTGTAAATGTAAGAAATCAATATATTACTACGTTTTTACTCACGGCTTGATTAGTGACCCTGCTTTATATGCCGAGGGTCCAAGGATCGAATCCTGGTAGGAACAAGCTTTGTGTGATGAGCATGAATGTTTGTACCCGAGTCGAGGATGTTTAATATCTATATAAGTATTATATACTGAGTTCGCCCTCAGTCCATTGTACGGCACCCATAACACAAGCGTTGCTTAGTGTGGGACCGTATAGTTGGTGTGTTCGTCTGGCGATATTATTTTTATTATGTCTCTCTCTGTGCACACGGGCTATACCCGGGTCTTTGGAAGGCTTGCGCAGGGATATGGGTCCAACACGTAGATGCCCTTTTATCATAATATTTGTATTGTTCTTGAAATCTACCTCGAAATTAAGAGTTCTCATAATTATTATTAACGCGCTAAAGAAGCGCCTGTATAAAGGCTAGTATACCCTTTCTGAATCACTTTGTGTTTAAGTGAAATTTTAAGTGCCTCCGTCCTTGGTTGCGTCTCAGGTGCCACCCCTTGCCAGTGGGGGAGTGGGTGTCGCTCTTGCGCAACAGCCTATTTTCGCGGGAGCGTGGAATAAGAGGGTAGCTATGTATTTCTTATGTACATTGCGGTTTTTCTTATATACTTTATCTACTAGCTGGTACCCGCGGTTTTGTTTCCGCGACCATAGATTTAGCTCTATCTTTTGAGTGTAACTCTAATTAAATTGATTCAGGAGATTTTCGTTAGGTCAAAGTCAAATCCTTTATTTCGTATAGGCCTACGGGGGCACTTACAAATTGTCATTAATTTTTTTTTCTTAACTATACAACCGGATTGGAACGCGACCTCAACTGAGAAGATCCGGCGAGAAACTCTGCGGGTTTGTCGTTTTTTTTTTAACAATTTCAATATACACACTCAGCCCATTTAGTCTAGTTACAGTTTTATCAAAGTTTTGATAAAAGACATATAGAACCTAATACAGGTGTATTAAGTATTAATTTTATCTGAATAGTTTACTTTTAGGTTTGCAAGACATTTTTTTGCAAGTTTCAACTTACGCAATTTCCTTTGGATGATGACAAAAGTAACTACCTACATGAAAAAATAAAATAGTTTTTTTTTATACATTATAGGCAAGTATTTGATCTCGATCTCACCTGATGGTAAGTGACGATGAGATCTACGATGGAGCATACTTGCCTTGTAGCATCCATCCATGAATGGCAACACCGAACATCATGCCGGAACACGGCTAGGCCGCTTGGCGACATGGCTTTGGCTTTGGTATATACCTATCTACGTCCATGGTAGTAGAGTACTATGGAAGCAATACTAACACCTAAATGGTAGGTAATGCCCCCCCCCCCCCGCCCCTCCATATTGCTATTACCAGTACATATCAAGTACAAGGAAGTACATATCAAAACTTTCGCAAACCTTATATATCTTGAACATCGATAAATTACCCCACAATTCAGAAAACCACCCTCCCCACAAGAGGGGAATATATATTTCGAATTAGTTGCAACACAAATAAATCAGCCGTTACACGACGGCATAATCGCGAACATGGAGGCACGTACTTCCTTATGAAGAACCCCCCTTCGCCTCTTCGCGACGCGGAGCTACGTTTTGAATTTCGAATCGGAGTAGGGTTGCCACATTTAAAATTATAAGATTTATAAAAAAAAACTCAACACAAGTAAATGAGTATATTACTGTTGAAATCCGGGTAAATACCTGGTAAAGATATAGTTGGTGAATAAAAATAACAAGGAAACGTTCATGTTAAAATCGTCCAGTCTATAAAGAACTCACTATTCAAGGATTTAGGAGCCATTTTAGTAGAACTACGACTGAAATGGGGCGAGTGGGATAGCGTGATTCTCTTCCGCATGTAACAAACAGTGACAGGCATATTGATGGTGCGCTTACATTGATAAAACTAAACCCGCACTATCACCCTACACGTGACCCTGGGTGGTGCCAACTAGGTGACAACTCTACTGGTGGTAGGCTTCGGCCGTAGTTAGTCACCACCCACTGAACAAAGCCATGTCGCCAAGCGGCCTAGCCGTGTTCCGGCATGATGTTCGGTGTTGCCATTCATGGATGGCGGGTCAGATCAGATGCGCTGCATGTGCCTAGTGAATGTAGCGTCTCGATCTACTGCCACCTTCCTACCTAGGCAAGTATGCTCCATCGTAGATCTCATCATCACTTACCATCAGGTGAGATCGAGATCAAATACTTGCCTATAAAGTAATAAAAAAAAAAAACGACAACGAGTTCAGATCTCATGGGTCCCAATATCATACTCTGCTTGAATGATTACCTTCATCCGATGAATAAACATCACCAAATTTAATAGGCCATTTTAAGTCTTCACTTAGATAAGCCGTCAACACAGGCTTTGAAGTGACAACCCTATGCAAGAAAGCTCAGAACAGAAAGTTAGATTGCAGAAGTAACCGCGCACCGCAGCCGTTCTTACGATTCCATATTCCGAGTAGCGACACACCGTCACAAAGATTCTATAACATTATAGAGAGTGTAATGTTAGTAATGTCAAATATATTATCTGGTCCATAGGTAGTTTAAAAAGTAAATAAAAAAAAGAAGGCTAAAAGTTGCTGGCTCGCTTTTTAAAATAAAAAAATAAACACCATTTATACGTTTATTTTATGACCTCCCTGTTTATTACTTAACCTCCATATTTATAGACTTTCTATAAGTTTATCAAACGTCATATAGTACTGGGCACAAGAGTTTTGCTCTGCGCAGTACTATATGACGTTTGATAAACTTATAGAACGTCTATAAATTTGATGATAAATTTATAGACTTTCTATAAGTTTATCAAACGTCATATAGTACTGCGCACAACAGTTTTGCTTTGCACAGTTCTATATGACGTCTGAGGTAAAAATTTGACAGTATTTATTTTAACATCTTGTTTAATAACTAGGTATTTTATTGACCCACTGTTGGACATGTCCCATTAGTTTAGTTTAGTTCAGTTTTGTTAAGATAATGGTAGCATATTTAGGCTATGCTAACATTATCTTAACTCGTTGATCTGTAGACTTGCATATAATAATCTAACTTGCGACCTAAATAATAACTTAAAATAAATAATTATAATCACAAAACATTGTCAAAATTGATAGGTAATTACACTTCACTTTATAATTATCAACCTATATACATGTTCCATCCAATGTCGGCAGGCCTCCAGTAAATAATGTATCAAGTGTCACATAATGTGGATACAGTACGTATGTATATACATATTTTAATATATTATCTCGCGTAAGTATCGCCGAGATGAGATTCAAGATGGCGTCTCTCTGAACACTTCTTGGCGCGAGCGCGACGTCTGCGGTGTTGTGTGGAGACGGCTTTGTATTATAATAATAATTCCAGCCCTTTCTAATGTCCAATGAGCACTGGCCTCTGCTCAATGCGAGGGGAATTAGGCCATAGTCCACCACGCTGGCCCGGTGCGGGTTGCCGGACTTCACACATCTTTCGAGGGGTTCTCTCAGACATGCAGGTTTCCTCGCGATGTTTTCCTTCACTGTTTAGCAAGTGATAATCGAGGTTGAAAATGAGATTCGCACAAGAAATCCAGTAATCCCAGAGGTGCGAGCCGGGGTTTGAACCTGCGATCATGGTTACCGAGGCAAGCGTTCTTCCAACTTGGATATCACTGCTTTTATCTCAACAACAACACAACTTAAACTGTCTTTTAGACAGTTTAAGTTGTCTACTTTTTTAGTATGTCTATAACCTTGTTCAGTGGGTTGAGTATAGGCAGCTTACATCACTGCACTGTTCACGGTATCCATTCCCATCTGGGCAAATGTCGGAAAAGTTTTTTTTTATATTACCCCTTTCGCGCTGATCAGCATAGACGAGTTTTTCTTTTGATGACATTTTTCATAGCCTTAAAGCCATTCACCATTTAAATCTAATTCAGTTTTATTTTTTTATCATTTCATAGATATAAAAATAATGGGATAAACATGAAGACATTTGTAATTTCTTAGCGAGTCCATCTCCGTACAATTAACCTCGTGAGCACACGAAGTTATAATATCGCTGGTAGTTTTCGCGAGGGGGCACCTCTTGCGAGGTCGGGGGGGAGGGGCGCGAAGTGGAAAGACGAGAGGGGGGGAAGTCGCCTCGCGTGATAACCCGCTACTCCAACATTTACTTATTTACATAATTACATATTATCATTTTATATCTTAACATGGTAGATATGTGAGGGGGGGGGTTTCGTAGTTTAGGCATATTAGTGCAGATAAGGCATTCAAAGATTGAATGGGAGACCGGTAGAGTATTAGGGATCTTGTAGAGTTTAGGATATACATGAATTTATTGAAATACAGACTTCCCAGCCGTTCCAGCTTTTGCTCGCTGCTTGACCCTCAATGGCCATAGCGTAATGATACCACCTTAGATTTTATAAATATTGGATTTTTCTTTTAATTCATGTCAATAATGTATACTACAACTTAGTTACAAAATGCTAAGCTACAACTTTACCACCCGTTCGGAATACCGTTCTTATGTTCAGAAGAACGAGCGAGAAACTCGATGTTTGCTCTTTTTTATAAAGATACCATATAAATGCAGGTTTTTTTTTCATTTATGCTTTGGGAAAGACATACATAGACATGGATTCTATAAACACTTGTTTTGGATTCAGAGACGTCCAAGTAGTCTATTGTTTATTATTTTTTAATACGTATCCTCGTATCTCCAATGTAGAGACAGGTAGCTTTCAATTTCAGATTATCATATGAGACCAAAAACCTTTTTTATTTATTATATACTTAATAAATAAAAAATCTGGTATAGATAGCAGATTCAGAAAACGTTGATGATTGTAGAACTACATTAAAAACTCTACCAAATGCACAAAGACAACAAAAAAAAAAACAATCGTAGGATTCTTTGACACTTATAAGATGATTTTGTAATATATTTACACGAACTCAATGTTTATTTATTGATGTGTTATTGCTATTAATTACTTGACATTGGGAAAATACCCAATAAGTTGTGGGTGAGGCCATATTTATATATTTTTTTTGATCGCATTTTACTTCGTAAAGAAAGAAGAAATCAATGCTAAAACTTTATATGCTATTACGTGTGCTTAGACAGTAGCTGGTGGCTTAGCTTACAATTGTCTTGCAAACCTGCAGAAAACCCACACTCTGCAAAATCACTTTGGAAATCAATTCTTATATAGACCAAGAAAGCCATTGAATTCAACTAAGTAAATCACATTGAAAACGCCAACTCATGCCAAGTTCTACCAGTTCCCCTCCATCTTGAGGTTACTAAAGCCTTAGAACGACTACAGCAGACCCCCGTACCATGGATAAAGAGACGGAAACCCAGAAGATTCCACTCCCTGATGATTTCGAAGTGTACCTCCCGTGGGCTTACACCCAGATAGGAGGCGAAACTGGTGTAGAGGTCATTAAGATGATGCAGCGTAAGTAAGAATAGTATAATCGCCAGACGAACACACCAACTGTACGGTCCCACACTAAGCAACGCTTGTATCATAGGTACCATACAACGGACCAGGGGTGATCCTAGGACACCTATAATTACTTGTATCCATTGATATAAAAAACCAATACAGACAAATATTTGTTCAATATCAAATTAAGTTTAATATAATCTAGTGGTTAGAGGGATCGCTCTCGAATCCGAGAGGAGCCAGGTTTGATCCTCACCCTGGTAATTCAACCCTTGACCCACAGCTAATACGGGATTTGGCTTAGCAGTAGGAGGTAATAGGACTACTACTAAATTAATAGTGATTTACGTTCAGCCCCCCGATTCACGATCTTACGACAAGTCTTGTATCGACCGATTCGGTTATTAATTGAAACTTGCATTATAACATGTAATATATAAACACAGCGAGTGGTCAAAACGAACCATTCGGTTGCGTAGTCGTATAGAATCATCGACTCAGTCATAAAGAATGGCTCTGAAAGATCCTCGACGAAACGAGAAAAGTCGGCTTGACTCGGCTACTTGTCGAAACGCTCTAAATCAACCCGTAGTTATTTTTTTCAGATGAATACATAAGCATAGGCCGCGCTCCTGACCGCACAAAGGCAAAAGACCAAAGGAACAAAGCAATGCCATCACCGACTTCTGACGACGAGAAGAGCACTTCTTGGCAGGTCGACCAAACGAAAGCTGAAAAATTCATCAGAATAGTCGCCACTTATGACTATGCGCAGGATTTAGTGCATATAAAATTCGACAGAAACTATGTGATACCAAGAAAAGTGATGAAGATTATTGGTTTGATTCTAAGGTTTCAAACTCGTTTGGCTGGTATTACAATCAACAGGGGATTGGATGCGCACACGCTTCACGAGTTGAACACCTGGCTGCCTATATCTCGGATCACAGATATATGTTTGGACGACACATTCGTTGAGGAAGCCAACTATGACATTCTGTTAGAAAACCAAAGCGCGTTAAGGAATCTATCGCTAGCCAGATGTAAGATAACTGATCGTGTTGTAAAAAACATAGCTTCCAAATTGTTTTATCCTTTACCAGCATCGAAATCTCTCGCTCTGTTGAATCTATCATCCAATAGAATCACAGATATCGGTGCTATGTATCTAAGTGAAGCGCTCAGATCGAACAGGCAACTATATTATTTAAATCTGGCTAATAACATGATCTCTGACGACGGTGCTTTCAGAATTCTGAACACTTTAACGGAATTCCTGTTAACTACTGAGGAGATTATGACAACGAGATCACAACACATGAGTTATTTGAAACGGAAAATTCAACTCTCGAAAAGGATTTTGGAGGACTTAAAAGCGGGAGATTTTGACAAGAAGGCGGCCAAAAAGAAGTCAATGAAATTGGCACAGAGTCAGAAGAAAATCAAAGGCGTTGAAAGAGAGGTGTCAGCAAACGCGTTAGCAGGAGGGGCCAATAGGAGCTTGCTTAACATAGAAGCTGAAACGATGGCTGAAAGTATGCTTGGAATATTCGAAGGCCCTTACATAAGTCCAAACACAAAATTTGTGGGTGGTTTAACATACTGTCTTGGTAACAATGCACTGTGCTATTTAAATCTGGCCTATAATCAGCTAAGTTATGTAAGCTTAAAGAAATTGTTGAATGTCGTAGTCAGCCAAAAGAGGCTGGATAGGAATCCAAGGGGTCTGGTCAATGTTTGTGTTGAAGGCAACAATATACCCGTTCAGTGCATAGAACTCTCTAGTATCGATGAGGTGCTAGGGATGGGACTGAGCAAGGTGTCGGTAAAACGGAAGGCCGCGGCTCGGGGCCCAAAATAAGGTGGTTTCTATTGAAATCGATAAATATTTGAATCAACAGCCTACAAAACAACTGCTGAAAATGATAGCACAAACAGCGAATTGACGTCAGCAGGCGGAGGAACTATTGCAGGAATATGGAAAGATAATTGGGACTATGGATTAAGGATTGGATGGACATGGGATGGGAATATTGTAAGGGTTGCGGACATATGTCATAATAATTGATAATGTTATTATTATAATTAATTATAGATTGGCACGTTATTTTAGAGTTATTATTATTATATGTAATTGGTTAACTTTGTTCTTTTTATAGCACATTTATTGTACGCACTTAATTTAGATTTTATTTACTTCGAATGATTTTTAATTTGCGATCGACGTATAATTTTAGATTTATTTGCTTAGCAATATTATTATAACTCTGTATATTTGTTATTAAATGGGAAATTAGTGTAATTGTTATTTTATTATTTTCACTCTCGTAGTCCTTACATCGTGAGGAAACCTGCATGTCCGCGAGAACCTCGATAGACGTGTGAACTCCACCATCGTGCTATCTGTCTGTTAATATTTTTCTAAATAAGTTAATTATGCATTTACTCGAGAAATTCATATATGTCGCCTATATTGATAATGAATACTGCCAGCCCTTTTAACGTCCCACTGTTGGGCACGGGCCTCCCATTAATGCGAGGGGGATTAGGCCATAGTCCACCACGCTGGTCCAGTGCGGGTTGGCGGACTCCATGCGGATCACGATAAAGATGCAGGATTTCTTTATATAACTAAACCACAGCAATTAATAATAAGCATTAAAAAATACTCCATTTTTATTGGGAATAAACAAGGTGTTCACGTTCAAACGCCGGTCCCCGGCTCGAATGACTAATAAAAGAAATATAAATGAATTGAGAACGTCTTCCTTTTTTGAAGTCTTTTAAATATCATCAAATGTTACCGTTACAAGCTGTACGTTCGTCAATATTTACATTGGTCGTCAACATTTTATTCAAAAATAAAAATTCCTCCCTCGCCCGCATAAGGCAACCATTACACTATTCCAAACACAAATCAGTGCAAACGAAAATTCCGCGGCGTAAGTGCGGCGCGGATGCTGGGGCCCCCTCGCGTAGGTGCGGGGCCCGGGGCGTGGGGGGCCGGGGGGCGCGCGTCGATATTCGCGCTCGGAAGCCATCTTAAAATATAAGTGCCCCCCTCTGCCCCCGCGGCGGCCCGCGCGACGCCCCGCGCCTTCTCCTTAGACGGTCGCTTTTTCAAACTCCGCCGGTGTAGCGGTCAGTGGTCGTCAACATTTGGAGGGTGAGATTAAAATGTTATATTCCTTGTTTTTGTAAGGTTGTAGGTTTTGTTCTTCTGTACTTTCGGTTGAGTAATAATAGGTATGTATATGTTTTGATTGGTTGTTTTTATTTTGTCAAACTTTGTTCGGACATTTTTATATCTATCAAATTCTAATATTATCTATACACATATTTTGAAGATTTTAGAGTTACCTGAAGACGTCGGTATTTATTTCATCACTTATAAACATTTTAAGACAAGATCAAATTCGTTAAATTATCATAGGCATTATTGATTTATGATATTAATCTAGATATCATATTTATATGATAATGTAATTTAGACGGAACTTATCTGTTTTTTTTAATTTCCTGCAGTTTTAGAGTTAGCAGAAACTTCGATTAAGCTTGCTATAACTGTCATACTTATTTATGACATCTGTGGTGTAAGAGGGATAGAAGACTTTACGTTACCCGAACGGAACGTAAACATGATTGTGCATGAGATACAGTTCGCATCTGTTAATTAAATATTTTTGGTAGAAACTAATCGTAGGGGCAGATTCGTTTGTCCGCAGTTTGTCCTTCTTTTTGTGTGTTCGATTCATTATGAAGCTACTTGACTGCGATTTCACACTTTCGCTACACTGAAAATATTTAAATTAATAATAGAAGCCTTGAATTCTATCAATTGTCTAAATTGAAACTGTAGTACTTAGGTAATAAATTCATTCCCTAACTCAAGGTATTAATCTTTATCATGCCTCAAACTATTTAGCAAAGTTTTACCTAAAATATCGCGCCTCTAAGATAATAAACTTGCGAACTCCACAAACGGCTGAATCAATACGGCGTTAACTCACACATCTATAACGTACGCTCACGAATGCAGCGCAAAAACTATTGAAATGAAAATATAAGCACACATATACAGTTTTGTACGCACACACAGGCGTCCGCAGGTGTGTATATGAACCGCGGAGAGTTACCTCCCGCCCCCGCCACCCGCCCGCCCTCCGGTGCGCCTTAGACGTTGGCTTTTTACATGAGTATAAGCAGGCAACAGAGGTTTGAAACATTTGGCATGTGTTTTGCTAATTACGTTTTTTAGATATTATAAGTGTAATAATTTGTTAGGAAAGTTATTATTTATAAAAATGATAGCAATACAACTTAGTAATTTAACTAACATTAAAAATAGTTATAAACAAGTAGGTATCTTGCTTCTTTTAATATTACGTGAATATTAACGGTCAAGTAAACCCTGATTTAAGCACTACTTAATAATAAAAATACATTATTAAACTACTCCCAACAATGTGTTATTACCTAAATAAATAACTCAACTGAACATCTAACTCATACATTTATAGAATTCTTCGTCAGTAATTGCTTAGCAATGAACGAAAACATCCTATCTTGGAGATTCGTCTATCTATAGGATTGTATGTCAACCTATAGTCACGAATGACATATTTTTTTATACATATCCACTTAATAAAAACTTATCTTTTTCAAAAACTTTTTATAACGGAGCATTCAAGACACGCTGTCCCTTTACTTGACCAAAACCGGTCTCAACAATTGCTATCTTAATTTTTATTTGTGTATCAAATCCAAGAATCATCCCTCAATGTAACAGGTTTGAAAAAAGCAGCGGGTGCGTCGTGGGAATCGACAGTTCTGATTTTTGTGCTCCTTTTCAATATTTCTGGAACAACCTGTCCAAGAAAATAAGACGGGGTGAATCGGACTCAATCTAGTTTTCAATATTTCTGGAACAACCTGTCCAAGAAAATAAGACGGGGTGAATCGGACTCAATCTAGTTTTCTTCAAAACAAGTTTGTTTAGTTCTATTTTATATCTTTTTGAAATGCTATTCCAGTTTTGTTAGATATTTGAGGTCATGAGAATTGGATAGGGTTGTGGGATTTTATTTGCTGAAAGGTAGTGGTATCTATTGTTTGCTACAAGTACAGCATAAGCACCTCTGTATGTATTCTTTTAAATATTTTCATCAGTATCGGTGTTATAAGAATATTTTTTATATAAATATGTGAGTTCGCTAACGCACACTGGGCCAGCATGGTGGACTTTGGCCCAATTCCCCTCGCAATAAAGGGGAGGCCCGTACTCAAGAGTGGGTCATTAAAGAAGGGCTAGTATTTTTATTATTATTAAGAATATAAGACATTTATATAATGAATCATGTTTAAAAAATCTATATTTTGTTAATATTGAAAACATTATTGTTCCTAGAGAAAATATGTGGTTGCTCTGATATTTTTATCGACATTTTTTGTCTTAAGTTTTTGTGTTAATTCACTTGATTATCTTAAAAAAACATTACCATCCTTCTGATGCCCCGTCAGGTAATAACAAAGAAACATTCAAATCTAGCAAAAGAAATACGCTCATTACCACAATAGTTATCTTTTTTTCTGTCACATCCAATAAAATGTACACAATTACACTCCTTAGTAAACAGGTTTAGTAAACACCTTTTTATATTCAAATTCCCACGAAAGACTTAGACTAGTTTCATTTGTAGAGCGGTCATCTTGAACATGAGGTATTGTTGTACCCCAAACCCTTGAGGAACCTGTTACTATGTTGGTGTATAGGGGCTGCAGGTGGATTTTGACTGTAGTTAATCAGTTGGATATTATGGGTCCTGGTGATGAGTCGAAATGTTATGATATGGTTTTGATGAATAATTAGCTAATTAATATGATAACACAGTGGTAATTTTTGATTATTTGCGGATTAAAGAAGTGTGCTTTGTAATTTGTGGTCGAATTTATATCAACTTTTGTGTTAAAAAATGTGTTTGCTGTTATTGCTCAAATGTGCTTAGATAAGTAGGTAAACTAAGGATAACCAGTACGTCAAGTGCAAGATTATTAGAAGGCAATAAGTGTTTAGATTTATTGGAAAAGTCTTCTTACTGTAAAAACTACCCGTGAAAAAGTGGATCTAATAAATATGTAAGTATTGCTTTATCAAATGTTTTTCAGGCATACAGGTTTAATTTTTCAGGAGGATGGCCAAATGCGATATTATATGAAATATAACAAATGCTTAAACGGCTCTCGAGACCGATTTTGATGAAAACCACATCATTAGATTTTTTTTAAACTAGATTCACTAGCCAGGAATTGAACCTGTTGATTTTGATTAAAAAAAAAAACAATGTATTATTACGGCATCCAATAATGGCTAATCAGGATCATGTTCTGTGAATTAATGGCAACGCAACGACAAAATAAAGAAATACACTCACTTAATAACCAACCTGGTACTATAAAAATGTAACTTAAGAACTATAGTATGTATTTAGTCGCCATCTACGCTTGGTAGAGTATGTAGTAGAATCAATATGTATAAACATAATTTCCAAAAATATGAGGAATAAGTACTATTGAACTGCTTAGATTACATTATATCATTACAAGGAATCAGTAATTGGGCATTAACTAACAACATGCATTACATTGCATCGCACACCACAAAACACGAATATTATCTAACAACATCAAATTCATACGCGTCACATATGAAAACAACGCAATACCATAATTAGACATTTAATTATATATACACCATGAATTCTTAAACGACTAGACATATTAAAATTTCACTTCCCCCGTCCTAACTACGCCTATAGCGTATCGCGGAGCCCCATCTCCGCTGTCTTTCTAAGGGGACCGCATAAAATAGTTATAGAGGGTAGGGGGAGCTACTTAACCGTTTTTAGGAGACACCCCGCCCGACGCAGGAACACCCCGCTACTTCAACCCCACTTCCTGCTCACCCGACCCCCCTCTCCTTTAGGGTGTGAACCCACAGCGCTATGACTATTCGTGTATTTTTGTAAAATAGAATTCTTACCGTGGGGTTGACGATACCTGCTCTAGCTTTTATAGTTACGTTCCAAATTTGAATGCGAGCCGTTCATTGGTGTCTTTGTTGCTGTAGTTGTGCGCGGGGTGGGGGCTCGGTGAATTTGAATGCGGGTCGCGCGATTTAGTTTTAATTTGACAGGATTTCGGGTTGGGCGGTCGATGTTTTTGTTTTTGCGTACGCCGCTCGAATAATTATTATAAGATGTTTCAAGAATATTAGTTTATACCAGTACGTCATGTGAGAGTGTATTGTTAAGCTAACCTTAACTAACTTAATAGTCTATATTCAGACATTTTGTATGGACAAATTAAAAAGTTTTAAATACCATCCGCTAGAGGCGCTTTTCAATTGTCCATACAAAATGTCGAAATACGGTAGACTTTAAAGTATAAAGTTATCTCGCACTTTACGTGCTATATATTGGGCTGTACCCATACTACAAGCGTCGCTTTGTATGGGACCATATAGTTTGTATGTTCATCTGGCGAAATTATACACGTAGCTGCGCGCGGCGGTAAAAAGTATGAAAAATTAAAACATCTATCCCACGGGAACCATACATTTTACCGGGATAAAAAGTAGCCTATGTGCTATTCCAGACTATAATCTATCTTTGTGCCAAATTTCATCCCGATCCGTTTGGCCGTTCGGGCGTGAAAGAGTAACAAACATCCATCCATCCAAACTTTCACATTTATAATATTAGTATAGATTAATAACCAACCTATATAATTCTCACTCAGTAAAGTAAACATTGTTACATTACTTATATACAGGCCTTATTTAGTTAATTAGCGGTGTCTTTGTGTGAGCACATAGCGAAGACGTTGCTGGTATATAATAAATGTGGGGTACATGCGCTCGCGATATATCTCGCGCCATAGTAAAATTTGTCGCCCGCCGTGGATAAGGGCGATAGTGACAATTCTGAAATTATTGTAGATATTATTGCAAGTATATGCATGCGTAAGTGTAGCCTGTGTGCGCCTCGCATGGCAACACACTGGAGCTTACTTTTGTAGTTTTTTTTTTGTAAAAAAATGGATTTAAAAAAAACAGACAAGCCCTCTGAGTTTCTCGCCGGATCTTTTCAGTTGAGGTCGCGTTACGATCCGGATGTAGAGTTAAGAAAAAAAATACGTAATGACAATTTGTAAGTGCCCCCGTAGGCCTATACGAAATAAACGCTTTGACTTTACAATGAAAACTGATACCATGGATTGAATTCATGATTCTGAACCTCCGAGATAATATGGAATTAGCCTTCGATCTTTTCATAAATTTAACGCATTTAACAGTTATTTAACCGGATTTTAGCATGAAATCATATCTTTTACATGTCTTGCTCAACGTGATTATAAAATAAATCAACATAATTTTATTAGTGTAGACCTAAAAGTGCAACGTAAATGAAATCTCTATAGTCTCTATACGATCGAACGTGCCTGTCACTCGCACGCGTTGCGCGGGTGTTGTGATCGCATTGTTTACTATACATTGCGGGCTTAAAAATCTATAAAATAACTGTTATATAAATAACCCACGCGGTCCAAATAAATAGACAAATAATCATATAGTCCACGCGGTCCAACTAAATAGTCAAATAATCAAATAGTCCACGCGGTCCAACTAAATAGTCAAATAATCATATAGTCCATGCGGTGCAACTAAATAGTCAAATAATCATATAGTCCACGCGGTCCAACTAAATAGTCAAATAATCAAATAGTCCATGCGGTGCAACTAAATAGTCAAATAATCATATAGTCCATGCGGTGCAACTAAATAGTCAAATAATCATATAGTCCACGCGGTCCAACTAAATAGTAAAATAATCATATAGTCCACGCGGTCCAACTAAATAGTCAAATAATCAAATAGTCCACGCAGTCCAACTAAATAGTCAAATAATAAAATAGTCCACGCGGTCCACATAAATAGTCAAATAATCAACTAGTCCACCCAGTCGAAGTCCCGGGCAACAGTTATATTAAATAATAAAATAAAGATTTTCGCGCACACACCTATGCATTTACAGCGTCCACGTCTTGATACAGCGTATAAGTCGATCGCGGGGTGGTTTTTACATTCACCCCTCACCGCCCACCCTCGCGAAACCCCACTCACTACCCCCCAACACACACACGCTATCACCACCTTTAGATTACAAAGGAATATGGTTGAGTTTCGCGTGCGTAGCTCGCAAGTCTTATCCCGTGTTACACCCCCCGCAATCTTAATATTAATATCGTCTTGGGATGCTCCTTGTATGATGAAGTTTTATGTTGCCATGTTGTGTTGCGTTATGTTGTGTGCTTATGTAGGTTTACGATTTATGTTGGATATAAAACTTATGTGATTAGGCAGTAGTACTTAGTGCCCGCGGCTTCGTACGCGCGGACTTTAGTTTTAGTTTTAGTTTGTCGGTATCCCGGGGAACTTTTTAATTTCCCGGGTAGATATTTATTCTAGACTAGCTGTTACCCGCGACTTTGTCCGCGTGGTATTTAACTAAAAAGTTTTTATAACATAAAAGTAGCCTTAATTACTCCTTGTTACATCAACTATCTGCCAGTGAAAGTCCCGTCAAAATCGGTCCAGCCATTTCAGAGATTAGCCAGCGGAACCAACAGACAAAAAAATTAAGAAAATGTTGTTTTGGTATATGTAAGGTGTATACATCCAGATGCACATAGTAAAAAGCGGTTATTTTAATATTACAAGCAGACACTCCAATTTTATGTATTTGGTGTATAAATTTAGTTCTTGTCATAAGCTATCGTTAAGCAAAATTTCAGTAAAATACGCCCAGCAGTTATTGCTATCCTAGAGAACCATTTACCCGATATAAAATTCCAAGATTGGCAGATTCCGTGTCTGTATCGGAAATAACGTTAATTTTTAACTTTTTAAAGTTTTTTTTTAATATGCAACGTACCTACGGACACGACCAAGTTAAACTATTATTATCTAAGTAGTTAAGTATAGATCTATGGTCGTCATTGTGTTATGAGGTATTGTTAAAATGGTTTATATCTGGATTGTAGGTGGTGGAAATTTCATTGCCCATAATGCTTATATAGCAAGAAGCAGTGATAGCCGAGTTGGTTGAACACTCGCCTTGGATACAAGGGTCGCAGGTTCGAACCCTATATAGGCATGCACCTATCCTATGTATATTGATTTTTCTGTGACGCTCAAACAGACGCACAAATTCTGAAAACATCAGTTTTCGATTCAGAAACGTTCAAATAGTCTATTATGTCACATCTATACAAACAAATAAATCAAATTGGAGTGTCTGTTTGTAATATTAAATTAACCGGTTTTTACTATGTTCATTTGAATGTATACACGGTACATATACCAACACAATTTTTATTTTTATTTTTGTCTGTCTGTCTATCTGTCTGTTTGTTCCGGCTAATCTCTGAAATGGCTGGACCAATTTTGACAGGGCTTTCACTAGCAGATAGGTGATGTAACAAGGAGTAACTTAGGCTACTTTTATCTTAGACTAGCTGTTACCGTCGTCTGCTTTTTGTTAAATACCACGCGGACAAAGTCGCAGGTAACAGCTAGTTTTGAATAAAATACGTATTAAACTAAGTGATAGCAAAGTTGGTAAAACGCTCGTCTTGCTAACGAGGGTCGCAGGTCAAAGCTCGGCTCGAAGCCCTGGTATTTCTGGATTTCATATGCAACTATAATTTTCAACCATGATCGTCACTAGCTAAATGATGGATGGAAACGTGGCGAGGAAACCTGCATGTATGAGGGGACCCTCAATAGGTGTATAAAGTCCACGAATACCCACTGGGTCAGGGTGGACTACGGCCCAATCCCCCTCGCATTGAGGGGAAGCCCGTGCCCAACAGTGGGACATCAAAAGCGGGCTACGATATTTTATATTATTAGATGCTTATAAGTTATAGGTACCTATTTAATAAGTAGATGTGATGTATCTTAATGTTCATAGGAACTAAATAGATCGCGGAACGCTGCGGCGCGGGTGCGGCCCGACTGCGGCTCCACTGCGGCTCCACTGCGGGTCCAGCCAAGATCGTAATCAATTTAATTGGAAATTTCCTTTGATTAAACGCAAAGACGTTGTTAGAAGTTGACCTAATAAAATAGGTAGCGTTGGCAAAATTGGCTAGTTAATAATCCAGTCAAAATAATATGGCTTAGAAGTAGCTTAAAAATGACTCGGAGTATAAAAGCCGATAAATAATGTAATACCTATAAGTACCCTAAAAATCAATACAGTAAGCGAGCATGTAGCTAAAAATGGATAAAAATATTATGGTATATAGTTGCTAAAACAAATAGACAATAAAATAGCGGATATACGTAGATAAAAAATCCGTACACTGTGATAGCCAAGTTGCTAGAACACTCGCCTTGGAAACAAGGTGCGGGTTCAACGCCCGGCTCGCAACTCTCAGATTTCCAGATTTTCATGTGCGAAACTCATTTTAAACTATGATTATCACATGCTTAACCATGAAGGAATACATCGTGCGGCTGGCTACCTGCGTGTCTGAGAGAACCCCTCGAAAGACGTGTGAAGTCCGCCAACCCGCACTGGGCCAGCGCGGTGGATTATGGCCTAATCCCCCTCGCATTGAGGGGAGGCCCGTGCCCAACAGTGGAAGTTTTTATTATATATTGTTATTTATGCTGACTCTACCAAAATCCGTATATCTTAAAATTTCAACCCAGTGAATCTTGCGGTCGGGCAAGATTATAGCAATAAAATTTATGTTGCCAAAGGCCCGCATAGCGGAGCAAGTTTCACTTGCGGACCGTACCCGTTGGATAACTTGTGCTTATAACATTTGACTTTGTTGTCTTACTGGAATATCTTAGGTTGGAGTACCTAAAAATTGAATTAAATATTATAAGTAGTTGTCCCGGCGGACTTCGTATGGCCTCATAATCAAATGCACCTCTGAGAAAATGAATTATCTTTATTTTCTTATTAACTTGTACCCATGTTTTAATATAGTTATTATGCTATTCGGGGCGGGCACAAATTAAAAACATTCAAGGAAATAAAAATCTGACGTTTTTGAGTTAAAAATGGTGTAATATAGATAGATTATTGCTTATAACATTTGGCTTTAATGTCTTACTGGAATGTTTTAGATTGGACTATTCAACAATCGAATGAGAAATATTATTCTAATTAATGCATATAACATTTGTCTTTGTTGTCATACTGGAACGATTCATAAATGGAATTAGATACCAATACAGTATTTTTATAAATTATGAATTTGCCAAATAATGTAAGAACTTACCTACTGAATTAAAAACAAAATATGTAATATGAGTGTGATATACAAATTACAACAAAATACTGATAATTGATATAATTTTGTCCGAGAAGAGAAGAGAAGTGTATGTAATTATAGACAAAATAAATTGTCACGTGGACAGAGAAAACAAGAAACATTTATTTCCGAACAACTTCCAGATCACAAATTAATAATACATATAAACTAATGATAGTAATAATATATATAAACTTTTTTTTAGGGTTCGAGTTACCTTCGTCCGTAGGAGAATTAAATACCCTCGTGATACCCTACACGTGACCCTGGGTGGTGCCAACTAGGTGACAACTCTACTGGTGGTAGGCTTCGGCCGTGGTTAGTCGCCACCCACTGAACAAAGCCATGTCGCCAAGCGGCCTAGCCGTGTTCCGGCATGATGTTCGGTGTTGCCATTCATGGATGGCGGGTCAGATCAGCTGCGCTGCATGTGCCTAGTGAATGTAGCGTCTCGATCTACTGCCGCCTTCCTACCTAGGCAAGTATGCTCCATCGTAGATCTCATCATCACTTACCATCAGGTGAGATCGAGATCAAATACTTGCCTATAATGTAATAAAAAAAAAAACTAATGATAGTAATATCGCCAGACAAACACCCAACTATACGGTTCCACAATAAGCAACGCTTGTATTAAGGATACCATACAATGGACTGAGGGCGACCCAGTATATAATACTTATATAGATATTAAACATCCACGACTAGGGTACAAACATTCGTGCTCATCACACAAAGTGTGTCTCTACCAGGATTCGAACCTGGGACCTTCAGAAGGCAGGGTCATTACCAACATTACTCAACTACTATTATTTACGTCATGCAACATATTCATTGCCCCTCGTTTAAAAAAGATGCTAACACGAATTAACAAGTCGGTTGTAAAGTGAATTGCTATTGGCAACCCTGTGGTGTAAACAAGATGGAACAGAGGAAAAATGAGAGAAGATAAAATGCTGCGATGAAACCTAACAAGCTGAGGCAGGGTTGGGACACAATGAGACAATAATCTATACAGCACGTCAAGTGCGAGCTAACCGTATACTTTATAGTCTACCGTATTTAGACATTTTGTATGGAGTGAAAAGCGCCCCTAGCGGATGATATTTAAAACTTCAATGCTCCATACAAAATGTCTAAATACGGTAGACTATAAAGTATACGGTTAGCTTACGATGCAATTATCTAGAAGTTAGCCACGCTAGAACGACTGGCAGACGACCCCATTTTACATTTTTTTTTTTTTTTGGTCTAGACCCAAATTTAAACTACAAATTCTGTGCTTCTACAAAAAGTGGTCTCACTGTGTCTCCAACTCGTGCACCCCCGGGACAATCCCGTGGGTATCACGAACACGGCCACGGCTAAGTGACTTTTCATCCCCGGATCGGACATCACAGGCTCGGGGAAAATAAAGCATGGCTTCCTGATCGTCATAAGATTAAAGAGACATCTGTGCGTGAAGGTGTGTTGACATTATGGTTTGTTTCCATTTTTTATTTCGTCAAAGGAACACACCAATTGTACGGTCCCAAACTAAGTAACGCTTGTATATTATGGGTACCTATCCTACAATGGACTGGGGGCGATGCCAGTATATACGTATAAAGAGATAAATGTCATTATACTTAAGTATATTCTCTTGATATTAAATGTGTATGAACTAGGTGCAAACATTCGCGCTCATAACACAAAGTTTGCTCCTCCCAGAACTTGAACCCGAGACCTTCGGTACAGAGGGATTAATTAGCTCATTTGTCCACATTATTTGATGTCACAATATGGGTATGTCGATACAAAAAAAATCGCCAAAAATCACAACTGTCATTATATTGGAAAGTCTTTTTTTCATTAGTCATGTCCACATATTGATTTCTTATATTTTCGCGAATACTACACATTGAAATAAAACTAATTTTAAAGATTTTATCGCGACTTTTCGGCTGCTTTACAGCAACCATGGTCAGCCATGGCAGACCTCCCGTGACCATGGTTGCTGTAAAGCAGTCGAAACGTCGGGAAAGTAAAAGACAATATAAACGCGATAAAATTCTTACAATTAGTTTTATTTCAATAGAAATGTCCATATTCTTAATTCACATAGTGATTACAAATGCGCTAAATAAACCCTGTTTCAGGGTTAGTATAACCCTTCTGAATAACCTTGTATACTACAGATATAGCAGGGTGAACATGAGAGTTTTTTTATTTTAATAAATCCTTCAGATGACTCCCCAAAAAAATAACCCACCAATTAATCCCTATAATGAAGTCAACTGGCCGTCACTCCGTAACGCGAGAGTTCACAAATTGCCCGACAAATTACACACCTTTTTAAGCTGTTAAAAAAAACGAGAAAAATATGTGAACAAGCCCGCAGTCAACACTGAATTAATCACTGTAATAACCCACCCGGATATCCGGGAAAAAATCTGTTAGCCGGCCGCAGTTGACCGGGCAAAAATGCCCTTAAACCGGCCACTTAAAAAGCCATTCATTTTCTCCCGGGCCCGCGGCCGGATGGGGGAAAAAAAGATGGAACACTGTGTCTAACAAGTGGAGGTTTTTTTTTAAAATAACATGCTGTTAGAAAGGGGTAAATCTGGATGCGATCATGGGGCGTTGTTTTTTTGTGTTGTTCCGCTTGCATCCTATGACGTCTCGTCCTATAGGTCATTATTTGATTCATAATTCGACCGACTTATATTTTTTACAAAAATGTTATTCATTATTATTGACGCCCTGATTAGATCAGTAGTGACCCTCGGGTCTCGAGTTCGAATCCTTGTAAGGGACACACTTTGTGTGATGAGCATCAATGTTTGTCAAAGCACTTCTGTCAAAACATTCGCGGAATGGTGTGGAGATTTATGGACATCTAAGTACGTGTTGGCTACAAAGTTTTCACCTGAAATATTTTGCTTTCAGGATATCTTAAAAACAAACTTAGAAAATGGGGGTCACATACCAGGGGGCTTAGTGCGAGTTATGACAGCATCAAAAACCGATTGGATATCGAATCTCTCTCGATACATTTCAGAGCAGCGCCTCTAGGGGAAGCATGCAGCTTTACCAGTAGATGTATGGAAACATTGAATCACCCAATAGGTGTTTTAAAAGGTGTAATCTCGTAATTAATTTTGTTTGGGCACACGAGTTTCTGAATACTTTATCAGCATACCACCGTTATGTACCTCGGTGCTTATATAATAATTCCAGGCCTTTTTAATGTCCCACTGCTGGGCACGGGCCTCCCCTCAATGCGAGGGGATTAGGCCATAGTCCACCACGCTGGCCCAGTGCGGGTTGGCGGACTTCACACATCTTTCGAGGGGTTCTCTCAGACATGCAGGTTTCTTCACGATGTTTTCCTTCATCGTTAAGCAAGTGATAATCATGGTTGAAAATGAGATTCGTACATGAAATCCCAGAGGTGCGAACCGGGGTTTGAACCTGCAATCCTCGTTACCGAGGCAAGCGTTCTACCAACTTGGCTATCACTACATAAAAAATACCTTATCGGGTAAATTTAATGGTTATTGAATTATATGCTTACATCATTCTATGTCGTACTTCGTATCGTTGAGTATACCCATATGATGTCGATCAACGAATTCGACAAGCAAAGTAAACAAGTAATCATTATAGTAATAAAAATGGCGTGTTTAACCCTTAGTAGCCTGATTTACGAAAGTGATTTATTTTTAATATTACTGTGTTTAATGTTACTGTGTTTAATAATAATGACATTTGATTTTTTTTTTAATTTCGTTGGAAAGAACAACAGTAAAATACGTACAGCCAACCTATAAAAAAACTAATAGTAATGTGAACATTCGGTTTAAAAGATTGGTATCAAAATTGAAACTCTAGGCTATTAAGGGTTAAACTTGTTTCATACACCTACCCTGCCATCTAGTGGCAAGTAGAGTGAGTTAACAGAAAAACGTGATTGTATATTACTTCGCGTAATTATTAATTACACGCATAAAAAAATAAAACAATGCTAAGAAAAATATACATATTTCGAATCATTTTTATATAACCAACAAGTAATTTAAATATTGACTTAGCATTTAGTACAACTATTGCCCAATAGATGGCAATAATATGTTTAGTACAGAAATTCCCTCAGAGATGTCGCAACCAACATTACGACTACTCAACAAAAGATGGCGCTACCTAAGTATACTATTTGACACTAGATGGCGCTTTTTATTTGATTTTTCTACTGGACAATAGATGGCGCAAAAATTCAGAGGATAGAAACATAATTGCACTACGAATAATTCGGTCATAGTTTTTACTACAAATTAAAGTGTAGATAGTATAGTAAACGTCCATCGACATAGATTAAGTTTAAATATTAAATAAAATGTGGGGGTAGAATGCACTTCTATCTACTCCTAACTGGATACAGGGGTTATCTTAATAGGTTGGTTGGTGTAACGTCTGTCTTCTACGGCCATATTAATAAATCGATTTTAACTCAAAGTCAAATCGTTTATTTCGTATAGGCCTACGGGGGCACTTACGAATTGTCATTTTTTTTTCCAAACTCTACAACGGTCGGATCGGATCGGAGCACTCAAGCCTTGAGTTGGATTTATGAGTAGGTTCCCTAAATACCTCACCACCATCCAAATCATCAAGTAACCTCGGTTATCCGCACACTAGCAGTTATCTCACAAGATGCCCATAACCCTCGTCAAAGACAAAGACTTAACCCTCACACTGTCTCGAGAAAAAAGCGACGGGTCAAATGTACCCCCGGCGTATTGTCATTCAAATTAATTGCTCGTTATTATCGCGCCGCAGCCAAAGGGTTGTTAGAATAATGTTTGTCTTTTATATCGAAGGACAATGGACAAGATGCTGGAGGATATTAAAAATATTAATAGTCGTTGTCTTTGGTATCTTTGTTGAACAGAGCACGTCTGTGGGAACTTAGGAAGAGAGCCGAGAAATACAGGACAGCGATCCGTGTTCTTGGTAGCTAATGTAATCTCATGGAACTTGGAACGCTGAACGCATGTGTCCGTCCGGGCTCATCAATCCCACTAATATTATAAATGTGAAAGTTTGGATGGATTTTTTTTTACTACATTATAGGCAAGTATTTGATATCGATCTCACCTGATGGTAAGTGACGATGAGATCTACGATGGAGCATACTTGCCTAGGTCGGAAGGCGGCAGTAGATCGAGACGCTACATTCACTAGGCACATGCAGCGCAACTGATCTGACCCGCCATCCATGAATGGCAACACCGAACATCATGCCGGAACACGGCTAAGCCGCTTGGCGACATTGCTTTGTTCAGTGGCTGCTGACTAACCACGGCCGAAGCCTACCACCAGTAGAGTTGTCACCTAGTTGGCACCACCCAGGGTCACGTGTAGGGTATCTCGAGGGTATTTAATTCTCATTTATGATGTTTGTTACTCAATCACGCCAGAACGGCTGAACGGATCTGGATGAAATTTGGCACAGAGATAGATTATAGTCTGGAATAGCACATAGGCTACTTTTATCCCGGTAAAATGAATGGTTCCCGTGGGATAGATTTGTTATAATTTTTCATAGAGCAAAGAAGCGACATGATTTTTTGTATAGATAGTGGTAGTTCAGGGGTCAGAAAATGACATAGGGACATACTTTTTAATCGCGGGTGACACCGCGGGGCGCAGCTAGTAAATGTATGTATCTATAATAGTATGTGTAATTGGAAGTATGAAGACCGCTATAAATAAAAAAACAAGGTTAATTGAAATTTGATTTTGGGTTAATTAGCAACATTCTTATTTTTAGTGGGTCGGTATTATTTTATTGCACCGTTTGTACATAACTAATACACTATCACATATTAAGCACTAGTAACACATTGAAATATTTTTTTTTATAATGTTATCGCGTTCATTTAATGTTTGTATGTTAAAATTAGTTTTATTTCAATGTGTAGTATTCGCGTAAATATGAGAGAAATCAATATAATAAATGTCAAAATTAAGTTTCCGAGGTGAAGTGTGAAATGAAGACGTACGGTGTCGGGCCGGTGGGCCCGGTGCAACCCTTCCGCCGCCGTGCGAACCGGTCCGGCGGGAATGCAAATCAGGCCCATTGTGACCCCTGGACAATTCTTCGCATTTAATTGTTGTTTTTTTTCAACGTCCGATACCGTTGTCTGCTCGTCTATCGATGTTTGGGAT
This sequence comes from Pheosia tremula, assembly GCA_905333125.1. Taxonomy (NCBI): domain Eukaryota; kingdom Metazoa; phylum Arthropoda; class Insecta; order Lepidoptera; family Notodontidae; genus Pheosia; species Pheosia tremula. The sequence continues at coordinate 1,964,552 of HG995420.1, forward strand.
TTTGTCGATAATATTTTAGATTTGAATTTCATGAAATAGTAGGTATATACAGCGTGATTCGGATAAGGTATACGACTATTTCAACCCGAGCTTATTTAGACCATTTATAATCATTATGTGTATTGTTATTTTTTCTGAGTAAATTTTCAAAAATGACATATTTATCGTACTATTTGGGCAATGTTCTTGTCAAGTAAAAATAACGTTAATTAATAACAAAAGATTTCTGAAATCTGGGATCAACCTATTTCATTATTGTGACCGCACACAATAACCTAGTTGGTTACCCACCTAATTCAATTACAATAAAATTAATTGCCATAAATATGTTAGATTAATTAATATTAGCACGTTTATATTTCCTCATATTTCATCGACAAACCCCATACATACCGATCGCATCACTAAAAACTAACCGCTGCATCCAAAACCAGTCAGGTCAGTTCCGCGATCACAATAGCCAACCCATTGGATACTTAAATAGGTCCAAAATATTATAATGAAATGCGTTATTATTAACCGGGTCCTTTATACCCGAGAGGTGACTCCATTATGTCCAGTTTGCACCCTTCGCGGTCTTTTGTACCCGTCCCCGGGGCAAGATAACTGGTAAGACAGCTTTTTGACCCGCTGCCGCGGTGGTAGGGTTAACTCAGTTGTGATTTGACCATGTCGGTGAGGTGTCGTGAAATTAAAATTAAATAACTGTGTAGGCACCAGCTTCGCCCAGATAAGGAAATTATATCACAAGCAAATATCCACCGCCTAAAAAATATTATCACAACATCAAATCCACCAATGGTAAGATTTATCATTTGATTTTTGTTAACAAAACGACGAACGAAAACAAAGCAGTGATAGCCGAGATGGTAGAACGCTTGCCTCGGTAACGAGGATCTCACCTCTGGGATTTCTGAAGTGCGAATCTCATTTTCAACCACGATTATCACTTGCTAAACGGTGACGGAAAACATCGCGAGGAAACCTGCATGTCTGTCCGCCAACCCGCACTAGGCCAGCGTGGTGGACTATGGCCTAATCCCCATCACATTTAGTGGAGACTCGTGCCCAGCAGTGGGACATTAACAAAACGATTAATCGCAAGTACCTAACTACAGGATTAAACAATATAGCGAGCGACTATGGAACCTTGTCTTTAACATTAAAGTACTCAGGTGTTTCTAAATTAAAGATCATAAATACACCATCAAAGTGGACCCACAATTTGCTGATAGTTTTCGTAATACACCAATAAAAAACAAAACAAAATCTGAAACCGTATAAAAATAAAACCTTTGAAATCATTTTTAAAGAAAGCGTCCGCCATATTGGGGGCGCAGGGGCGGCCACCCCAAGACGCCCACGACAGAAAAACCGATTGAGTTCAGCACAAAAATAGCGGGACGCGCCAATGGGGGTTGTTTTCTAAAAATATAAATCGATAGAGTCTGGGGCGGGGGTGAGTTGCCGACAAACACGATTTGAGATGGATAACGAAAAAAAAATAATAAGACCATCATAAATAGTACTACTTTTATATTATTTATTCCACATAACCGTGGCATTTAAGGAATACTAATAATAATCGCCAGACGAACGCACCTAGTGTACAGTCCCAAACTAAGCAACGCTTGTCCTATGGGTACTCAACAATGTAGTTATAATAATGTTATGTATGTATGTATGTAATCCCAGTATATAGACATCTATATGACTCGGGTACAAGCATTTGTGCTCGTCACACAAATTACCACCTACCAGTATTCGAACCCGGTACACTCAGCGCAGAAAGCAGGGTCACTACCAACTAAGCTAGGTCGTAAAATGATTGGTAAATTGTTTTTTAATCAACTCTTTTTGCGATAACAGTATCTTGCGATAAACACATTACTAGTAATTTGTTAATTTCTCGGACTAAGCTGCAGCTAGTGCTAGTAAAATTGCTAGACTGCGGATCGAACCCGGGACCTCTCGGTTACGAGGATTGCCCTAACCCCTAGGTTAGAGAGTTTTACGCTCAAACTTTGAATTTACTATTTACACATAAAAAAGTAATATACCTAATACTCTAATAGCAATCGCGTATTAAACAAAACCCAATTACGCAGAGGTGCACTGTAGTGCACCCACATTTTGCCGATAGTATTTAATACCAATGTAATAGACGAGCCTATTGCCATTATACCTGCCACACTCCTCTTCAATATACACTCTTTAAAACAATAATAAATGTATATAATACAGAACTCCTAGTCCATCAAAACTTGGCAATCATTACATAAATATAATTACGACGGATCCGAAAGAGGTAAGGGGTAAGAAAAACTCCTCGGGAGCGCTCCGCGAGGGGGGCACGGGGGGGCACGGGGGGGGGGGGGAATTGATTTTATTTGAGATTCAACACGATTTTTTAATTAGGGGAGACCGGGAGTTTTGGAAATCTTAATGATGGCTGCCTCGTGTTAGGAGAACTGTTGAAATACATTTTTGAAATATAATTCACTTGAAATAAAATTATTTAAAAATAGCCAAATAAAGTACTTCTTCTAATAGTCTTAAGTCTCAATTAAGCTCATCCTAGTGTTATTCCCACTGTTTGTGTTGGGGTCAAATTTAAGTCTACTCCGTCGTCTCCGGAGAGGCTGCCCCTCGAGATTCGTAATCCTACTAGCCAACTAGAATACCGGTACCGGTAACCGGTAAGATAAACATACACCGAAAAAATCTGTTACGGTTTTTAATGGGATAACCGATAATAAATGATCACACCGCCATTTGACCTGATGACCTGTTTAGCTCAGTTAATAGTGACCCTGTCTTCTACGCCGAGGGTCTTAGGTTCAAATCCTAGTAGGGACAAACTTTGTGTGATGAACATGAATGTTTATACTTGAGTCATGGATGGCTATATAAGTATTATATACTGGGTTCGCCCTCAGTTCATTGTACAATACCCATAATACAAGCGTTGCTTAGTGTGGGACCGTATAGTTTGTGTGTTGGTCTGGCTATATTATTACTACACTCTTAGTTGTTCTTCAAGATAAATTGTTTAGTATTGTTCTAACATTAAATATATACTAATTTATAGTGAAGCAGTGTCATAAAAATATTTATTCTTATATTTACTTTTTGTTTTATAAACAACACCATAGTGAACGTCCCACACAATGTCTGGTTCGTGCCCTGACGAAACTTTGCCAAGCCAATTTACTGTTTAATGGCTCCCATTTGCTTGTTAAAAACATTCGCGAGATATCCCTAAGTTGAGAACTTCACAACTCCTATTTGTAAGCCGAACGCACTTGTTTTGAAGTAGACTGATTGTAAAAATCTTTGCCGATAGACGGCTGGAGGCTGATTGCTTTTAACCGAAGCAAATATTGTGATCTCTCCTGAATTTCATGACACATTACTACCGCGAACTCTACATAACTATAAAGCCTATAAAACTGCAACAGTACTGAATCAATGATTGATTACCTTATATAGCGTATATTGATAAAGGCCTCTACATTCATGTTCCATAAAAATCCAGATACTCCATTTACTAGACCATTGTTACGTTAGCTAGTTTGTGGTAGAGCATACACAATCTTAACCAGAATTTAACTTGACTGCGACCCGACTCTCCAATCGCGTAAATCTTATAAGTTTGTGAATGAAACTCTACCATAAGAATTGAGAGTATTGTGTTCTAATTAATACATAACTATATTATTATCATATTTTTTTGCTGAGTGTAAAGTAGGCACCTAAATAATATCCTCTTGTCCCACTGTTGGGCACGGGCCTCCCATAAGTGCGAGTGAGATGAGAGCATAGTCCACCACGCTGGCCCAATACAGGGTTGGTGAACTACCGAAAGTAGATACACCTCGCTCAGAAAAATAAACCTGCTTCTTATTCAAATCAGCCGAAAACATTCCCCGATCCGGTCCACAGACGCACTCAAAAGATCAGGCGTCTCATTACGAGAAGATAAAATTTAAATTGCAAAACGGTCCCCCTTCGAAAAAAGGGCTAGTGGGCGTCAAAAAAGTAGCTCAACGGAGGGATGGTGCCCACCCCCCCTCCTCGAAGGACCGACCCTTAGTTCATATTTTTCTCGGAATCAGCGATTATTTATCAACACATTTCAATATTTTATATTGTATTTATTTGAATACGTACTTTTATATTACTTAAATACCATACGATAACACCAATTGAATGGCCCCAAACTGAGTAGGAAACGCTTATATTATGGGTACCATACATTACACAAATATTATACACCATGAGTACATATAGAAATGAGACCGTCTCTCTTGATTTTTTCCTCAATAATAGTATAATTAACATATTATGTTCAACGGGGCCAGATGACATATTCATTAATTCCAATTCAAAATAATGAGGGGTTTGTCAAAAGGTAGATAATTTTCATTGAATGCGACTCTCAGAAAATGTATAGTGTTATTCTAATTATATTTTCGTACATATAGTTGAAATTGGATTGTAAATCATTTAACATCTGAAAACTCACACGGCAAATGGGAACGGCAGTTATGTGATCAAAATAAAATTGAAATATATTGAAAAAATTTTTTTTGTTACCATTTTTCATTACTCAACGTATTATTATCATGTTGCGCGGCATCAATGCGTCATCAAGGCCTTGCTCTGAAAACCAGCGTTGAGGCATCTCTCGGATGCCCCAACTTAGTGCTGAGAGCAGACCTTGTTGGTTGCAGCTACGTACGGCGGGAAACTAACTAAATTTTTTTTTTAATTTTATTAATTTATTTCTACTTTTATATCTACATTAAGTACCCATGTATATTTTTAATTATGTTGCCTGCGTAGTTTCACCAATAAACCAATTTTTATTTTATTTTATTTTTATTTTTTATTTTAAAATACTGGTTTATTACGTACGCGCGAATTCATCCGCGTTGACTTTGAAAACTAGCCAACATGTTATTCTAAAAAAAATTACTTATTCTCTATACCTAATTCATTTACATTCAACCTTTAAAAAACAATACATTTTCAGATAGATAATTTGAGGACTTAAAGCCAAATATCTCGGCATCGAAGAGTGAAAATTAAAAAGTTAAACGGTTCAAAACACCAAAATGGCGGCCGGAATAGTTCGAAGAGGGAAAGTGTTCGGAAACTTTTTAATTCGCGAACGAGCTACGTTTGGGTGTGGCCCCACTGACAGCTAGTAGTGTTTTACTTACCTTATAAATATCTAATCCTAGAATTAGAAATAATTTTTTACTGACTATAATCATATCTAACAAGAATCATAATAGTATATTTATTAGAGTTTAATCAAATAAGTTTGTACGTGAAGACGTGCTCAAAAGAGAAGTTGGTCCTGCAGGATATTGGAATTTATGTAAAACTATGTACAAGACATTATGTTCAGATAATAAGGCAAGATAATAATATCGGAATCACAATCGAGAAATTATCGATTTTGATTGCATTAAAACAGCCCCTCGCTGTCTAATGAACCTGAATATAATTTAGAATTATAGTTTTAAACATTTTCCAATGTTTAAAAATCTTCTTTTCATTTCATTCTCTCGAATTGGAAATGTCTATATACTTTCTCGCTCTCACTGTGCCCTTACACAGTTGAGTCGAATTTTTCATCAGCGCGCAGCTAAGTACCTACTAGAGGTGAGTGTTTAATCGGCCAACTTGGTCTGCGCAAGAGTCAAGAGTTCCGAAAAAACTTGCACGAATCATGATTAATGGATCTTCATAACTTAGTCTTAAATAAGTAAGTACCTTACCGTACTTATTTTAAGACTTATGTTGAACATTCCGTAAACTATCCCCAGATTTACTAATGGAGTAGGGGATTCATTTCATCATCATCACCGTTATCGACGTCACCAACATCATAAGCGGTACTTGTATAAATCAAGTATCAATAGATACCTAACACTGGCAAAACGGTTGTATTTTGTAGCCGATTGCTAACCTTAAAAAAAGAATAAGTAGATGACAATTGGCGGGATACCAACGCTTATCGGAGCTGTTCGGAACTTGTCGGCCACGTTCGGCGTTTATCGGTGCTGGTTCAGCACAAAGACTCGGTACCGACTACCAGCGAAGACCACCGGTTCCGATGAGCGTTGGTAACCAGCTTTTAGGTGCGCTATACTGGTTCCTCGCGATGATTACCTAAATCACATAATAAGTGATAATCATTATTGAAAACAAAACACAAACGTACTTATTAATATACTTTTTAACATCATTATAATACCAGCCCTTTTTAATGTCCCACTGCTGGGCACGGGCCTCCCCTCAATGCGAGGGGGATTAGGATATAGTCCACCACGCTGGCCCAGTACGGGTTGGCGGACTTCACACATCTTTCGAGGGGTTCTCTCAGACATGCAGGTTACCTCGCGATGTAGTCCTTCACCGTTCTTAATTAACATCATAACACAACTATTATACTAATGAGAACGTTCACAGTATAAATTTATTGATAACTTAAGTTACAAAGTACCGTATGCCAATAAACGACATTATTTTAAGTTTACATCACACACTGCCTCCATCCGGCGGTACATCCTGTCGAAACGGAAGCTGGCTATTACGCCACTTCCGTGGCGACTGAAAGTTTAGAATTAGGGCAATTTTTCACGTTCGCCCACCGTCGTGGCGGAAGTGAATTTAAAACTAAGTTTTTGAGAGTTATTTGCTGGGATCATTAAGTTAATACTGTGTGTTAGAGCTTTCTCGTTTATTGGTTAAATGTTGTGTTTGTAGAATGAGACAACTAAGAGTGTTTGAGTATGTACTTAAGTATCTTTAGGATGAAAACATATCGCAAAGGGTTGCTTTTGTTTATAATCTAGGTATACTATATCAATTCCCATATAGGGGCGCTCCGCCTCTTATTAAATCAGGACTTATGATCGTTATCGAAATGTGGTTGTACGACAGTGAACATCAGCCTACCCCATCTTGGGATATAGGCGTGATGCTAATATAAAATATTAAAAAAACTGTTTTCCTGATAGATATAACCTTTATTCTAAGCACGAGTGAACAGGTATCTTCGAGGCAACCTTGGCCCATCGTCGAACCCATAGTCGCTTATTGGACAAATTCAAGTCTGTTTTCAATAAAAAATTATATACCTGAGTGGATAACATAAAAAAAACAACCGAATTGAGAACCTCCTCCTTTTTGGAGTTGGTTAAAAAGGAGATGACGTTACCAATTTCGAAGCATAAACAAAATAAATTACTCTACAAAATGAACTTAAAACGTAGAGATATTAACATTTCTGATCGCCTGTCCAATGCAATCACTAAACACAACTTTAACAGCACGAATTTAAAGATGAAAATGCATTTCAGCTCACTGAACACGGGTAAAAGTTTTCTTTAAGTTACTTTGCGGCAATTATTCTTGAAAACGGCTTGGCAGAAAAAGTGGGGGATTTCAAAGGATTGGGCCAATTTAGATTTATTTTTCTCCCTATCAGGGGGTCCGAGGAGAAACTTTTGTTGCCACCTTGGCTGGGGATGGGGCAGGAGGGGAGAAAGTACTATATGGTTATTTAAAAGAATTAGGTCGGTTTATGTTAAAAATTAAATGATGTTAGTATTAAAACTTAAAATCTCAATATCGATATTCCTATTTAAAATCTTATAAGAATAGATAGACAGCTAAAAACGAGAAAAATATCAGAATATTATTTTTTATTCATGTAAACACAATATAGTTACAAAATGCTAAGCTATAACTTTACCACCCGTTCGGAATGCCATGGTTGCATGGCAAGGAACTCCATGGTTGCTCTTTTAAAAAAGATCTTTTAAATTTTTGAGCAGTACATTGTTATAGGTATGTGAGAACAATGTAGGAGCGGTTAAGCAGGCTCGAGCAGCTGGTCAAAAACGGACTAACTCTAAGTATATCATTGCAAGTTAATGAATACATGGTTCTCGTATTTACAAATTACTTAATATAAGACAAGATATACAGTTGTTATACTTCTAGTTTTAGTGATAGTCCCCACCTATTAACCGACAATATGTTAGGTAAATGAGATTACTTAAATAATAATATATAATCACAAAACTTCTTACAAAAGTATCCAACTAAGAGTTTTCCACCTATCACGTAAACATTTCTAGAAGACTAGACATTTTCCTAATATATTTTTTAAATTCATTTACACGTACATTACATTAAAACTAAAATAAAATTGTCAAAGTTTAATTAAAAAAAAACAATACAAACAAACCCAAATCGAGGTTACTATTTATTGACAAAATTCATTTTTTGTTTTATAGATTGAAAAAGAGTAGACCGACGTTTATTGATAAAAATAATTTATTTTGTCTCTGTCTATCTGAGTAACAGAGCGTACTTTCCATCTGCCGTACAACTAATAATGCGGCAGCGATAAAAAATAAAATAGGGTGTCTACCCCTTGTAAAAACTGGCGTCTCCTTAACTTTACAATAACCGACCCTTAGGTAACAATCTGTCCCGTTGGTACGGCTTTATATAACTTTTATGTAGTCCAAACGAGGCCGGTGGTATTTTTTTTTTGGTTATTGTTCGTTGGAGCGCTTAAGGTTAATTTTACGACATAAATTATAATTGTTTGTACATATTACGGCCAAACATATTCAGGTTTCCATACGTAGGTCATTCTATGTGGGCATTATTATATTAATAGTTTTTATAATGGATTTAGATTTTACTCAAAATTCTGTTAGTATTACCACTTCGGAGTCTTTGTTATGAAGTGTCCATACTTAGATTGGAGGTAGGCTGGCTACCCTAATTTTCCTTAATGCCGAGATTTTACACAGTGACTGTCTGTCCTCTAAGACACACAACCAGTACGTCAAGTGCCATATTATTCGTAAGCTAACCGTATACTTTATAGTCTACCGTATTTAGACATTGTATATGGAGAATTGAACAGCGCCTCTAGCGGACGGTATTTAAAACATTCAATTCTCCATACAACATTTCTAAATACGATAGACTATAAAGTATAAGGTTAGCTTACGAATAATCTCGCACTTGACGTGCTTAGCATTTATCGGTAACTTAAGAGTATCTGTACCTACCGACATTCAACACTAGATACTCAGTCTTTTGGACAGAGTGTCCAGTGTCACGACACCGAGTTGAAGATGTCGTTTTACCTAATTTCTTAGTATTTTGGTGTCCCTTGACATTAATGTCGAGTGCCCCTTTCGTCTGGGTATATTATTATCAGATAATGGATTTAAAAAAAAGACAAGCCCGCTGAGTTTCTCGCCGGATCTTACCACCGTAGGCCTATACGAAATTAACGATGTGACTTTGTAATGCCCTGAATTAAAGAGAATGAAAACCAACAATCTTACACAAAACTTTAGTTACATTCCAACGCTATGCCCAGCGAATGAGACAAAAAGTCAAAGAACTCATTAATAATGTTGAATTGGAATATATTTCGCGGGGTTAGCGACGGAAACGGATGGCGGCAGCCGCAGTCTTCTGGATCGCAGCCAGGCCTGCGTGGACTGTCGGGGGGAGACTTTTTATTTGTGGCCTTACGATCTGAGAAGGAAAAATAAAATGCAATGAGAATACTGTACTTGTACCGTACAATGGACTGAATCGGAAAAATAATCCAAACGATAATTTCTAAAGGTTGTCGCGGCGGGTATCAAACCTGTACCTACTTGGTGCAGTAAGCCAAGCTGCTACTCTTCAACCACAAGATAAAGTGATTGTTCGTTCCAGATTTACGAAAAATATGAAATCTAATACATATATAGTTTTTATTTGCAATCTATCTAAAACTAAGTGGGTTTTCAGAAGATATCAATCATTCATACTACGGACACAGATTGATAATAATAATGTAGCTAATAGTGTTCTAAGGGCGCCAAGTCAGCTTCAACAAATACCCCACAATTGAATGAAAATGGCACAATAATTGTCAATATTCTAACCGTCAACGGTGACAATTCAATCAATTGTGAGGCAGACTTGGGTCCAGGTAATTTCAATTCATTTACAGTAAATTACCAGTGAAATATTTAAGGATACACCATTTTCATATCTTCATGTCACATCCATTTTTTATTTATAATAAGGTTCATGCGGAAGGCTGAGTGCATTCTCAAACATGCCTCATTTTAATTTTAATTTTTATCTTATTTTAATTTTAATATGTTGTTAGATATAATATAATTTCTTATTAAATAAATGACCTTTTTATGGTTATTCTGCTATTCGGGGCGGAGATAAATGCAAGAAATCAAAGATCATAAAAATCGTCCCACCCGTTCTCGAGTTATAAATGGTGTAACTAACACAGGTTTGTTCTATACATATAGAAGATAAATATGGTGTTTTATTGGATTAGTTATCGCTATTAATAACTTGACATTACCAAAATAACCACTCATTTGTGGGTGGGGCTATTCATATCAATTGTATTCCATTTCGTAATGCAAGAAGAATAATTAAATATGAATCATCCCACCGACCTACCCCCGCCTCTCATAAAACCTTTTCAAACAAGAAAACAATTACGCAAGAACAAGGAAATTCCTTGTACCTACCTGTGTGAATGAGTATAATTTTTCTTGTAACAAACTCTGTTGCCCGCTCCTCGCTTAAATTAAAAACAATTATGAGACGGGGTGGTGGGGAGGGTTGCCAGCCTCCGGCTACAGCGAGATGAAAAATTAAGACAATTTGAACATAGCCCGTTCTTTAGTTATAAATGTATACACGGAATAGGTGACGCGCTGAAAACTGAAAGTTATTCTCAGAGCTTACTCTGATCGATAAGTTGGGCATTCAATATATCGACGTATTATTCCCCAAAGGGGTTGGCAGAAGTGTACCATTAAACATCCACACATCGCTAATAGTATTAACTTCAGCAGACGGCCTGATTAGCGCAGTTGGTAGTGACCCTGCTTTCTGTGCCGAGGGTCTTGTTCGAATACCGGTAGGGACACACTTTGTGTTATGACCATGAATGTTTTTACCCGAGTCATATTTTTTTTACATCTATATAAGTATTATATACTGAGTTCGCCCTCAGCCCATTGTACGGTACCCATAATACAAGCGTTGCTTAGTGTGGTAACATATAGAATATAGATGGTGTGTTCGTCTGGCGATATATAGGGCCAAGTTGGGCCCACACACTTATATATACACAGATTAGTTAAACATAACTTCTTGCCACAATGCTCAAGAGCCTATGAAAACATTTCCAATCGGTTCGCTGAAGTTGCGTCTCATTGTAAATTCAAAATAAAAACGCCATCTTAAGAATGTAATAAAAAGCAGACTGATTACCTCGACTCAAAGAAACGAATTAACATAACCACCTACAATAAGAGATAAGATACCACCCCGCACCTACCTACACAACAAAAAAGTACAAGGACCGAGACGAATATACACCATCACACCAGTTAGAGCAAGATGGAAAATCGCCCCGCGAAAAATTAAGATTCAAATACTAAGAAAATTAAAATTCGTCGAGCGGTCAGCTTTGCCTCCCTCTCTCGCTTTATGATTTGTTGTGTTTTTGTCTCTGTCTGTTTTAAAAAAGAAGGGGTCGATCTGAGTCCCATCTGAGGAGGGTGCTAACTGGAACTGCCTTATTGGAATGTTAATGACAGTATTTTTAGAGTTCTCTTTGATAGCGAAGAATTACATTTTGAAATTAAATAAAAGATTGTTAGCGTCTAAAATCTAGTAAGTAGCTACTTGACTACTTGAACCTACCAGAAAATAGCTACACTAATTTAAGTTGAAGCCTTTGCCTGCCAAACATAATATCAATCATTAGATGGCGTATACAGATAATAAATAAAATACACACGTCAAAAACCTTATTTCTTTTTTTGACGACTTGAGTAGCGCAGTTGGTAGTGACCGTGCTTTCTGTGCCGAGGGTCCCGGATGCGAATCCTGCTAGGGTCAAGCTTAGTATGATAGCACGAATGTTTGTACCCGAGTCATGGATGTTTAATGTCTATATAAGTATTATATACTGAGTACAACCCCAGTCCATTGTACGGTACCCATTATATTAGTGTTGCTTAGTGTGGGACCGTATAGTTGGTGATATTATTATTGATACGATAGATAAATAATTAATCGTATCGTACTAATATGATATCACCGTACATAGATACGCTTAAGAATGCTCTACGTAGTTGATACGTTATTATTTTCCGTACAAAAAAGGAAATATTCGTGAAAAACTTTTGCACATATTTTTTGTTTTGCTAGGAACCTTACATAAGTAAGTAGTTAGATATATGCATGTATGTATCATGCATCTTATGAATCTACTGAAAAAAGTTGTACAAAACATTTTATTGTGATATTTTAAAATTGAAATAATTAAACAGTGTACAACGTCAAAACGTTGCTTGATCAAAGAGGGTTCTCGACACGGTAAAAATGTCCCCCCTACCCAGTGGGGGGGTCCGTGGGGCGTGGGGGGCGACCGTTTCTTTGTCCCGCGTTATCTATACAATTATTTGAAGAAAGTCTCACAAAAAGATACGAAGGCTGGACGCGCCGTAGTGATGCGACCGCGAGTCGGAGATACGATATTATTATTTATTTATTCACATAAAAATATAGTCTGACTCATAACGAACCTTAATCAAATCGATTAATTAGAGAAAAATAATTAGTGTATCATTTTCAAGGTATGAGAACCAGTGAGAATACTTCGAAATTAATCTTATTCGTAGATTTTCCGTTTATATTGAATTAAATGGATGGCGGGTCAGATCAGCTGCGCTGCATGTGCCTAGTGAATGTAGCGTCTCTTATCTACTGCCGCCTTCCTACCTAGGCAAGTATGCTCCATCGTAGATCTCATCGTCACTTACCATCAGGTGAGATCGAGATCAAATACTTGCCTATAATGTAATTAAACAAAAAAAAAATACAATTACAGTTAAACTAAATAGGGAAATAAAAAAAAACTTAAAAATAGTATGACAACGAACATCTTATTAATAATTTTATTCTTATTCATATCTAAAGTATAATACCAAATCCAACAAACTTAGATACAATAATAGTTCGCCCAAATTCATAGAAAGTTTTAACTCCTGAAGAGAGCAGAGCTTATATTCTGAAATTAAAAATAAATAAAAAAATATTGTAATCCTATTGTAAAAGGTCTACTGTAAGTTTATGGTGATATTTAAGATTTTTCTATTAATATTTACGTATATAACATATATAATACACATACATCTTCCATTCAGACTAAAAAACTAATTTTATGATTATTATATTTTCAGGGCCACCACAAGGCAACACTACGGTTGCTGGACGCCCTACAAAAACGATCCACGAAAGGGGAGCCGTGGCAAAAATGACTCTACGAATAAAATAAATACTTGCCCAGCTATCCCTGACCTCCCCCCTTCCAACTAGAGTACCGGGAGATGGAGGGAAGAGGGCTATCTTGGAGGTGCTGCGCAGGTTTTGGTCACTGGACGAGAAATAACGAAGAATCTATAAAGGATGTTTATAAATGTCTTTCGTCGGTAGGTAGCTAGAAAATTGATATTTATTTTTTGGGTAGAGAAAGATTCACTTCTATACTCTCTCTATCTCTATTTTTAAAAAATATACCTACTTACATACGTCGACTCTACAGTCACGCCGCGAAGTTAAACCTGACATGAATTATGTGCACTATGTCTACATGTTCACAGCGTGTGTTCCCATGAATGTAGAGCGTGAACATTCCGAACTCTCTCTTTCTTATACTGTGAATCTTCAAATTCACTAATTCTATGTTGCGCTTCAATGATTGCCTATAAGTTGGATACAGAATTGGCCTCTACATATTATCTGGTATGGGAACATGTCGCACGCTTAATAATAGACTGACCTAACTCAAAAAAGCTGTTTGTTGGGAAATCGCAAAAAACGTTTTGTCATTTACAACTTGTCTGACATTATTACTTATATCTCAATGAAAATAGCGTAATAATAATAAATGATGTATTGTAAGAATAGTTGATTAAGTAATTATTGATACTAAAATGTAATTTTGAAGAAATTTTATTATTATTTATAATTATTTATAGCTTTTAAAATGTTGTCCCTGAGATACGTCTGTTTATTAATAAAATCAATGATATATTTCTGTACTAGTGATGACACTTTTTGTTATATGTCTGTATTTTATTAAACATTTCACTAAAACCCTTTCTCTTTTATGTTATAACTTGATAAAATAATAACATATTATTTTTATTGATTTTTAAGTTCAGAAACATGAATGGGTCACTATAATATAAAAGCACCGCGAGTTGACTGTCGCAATCTCAGACGCATTATGATTTATGTCACTTTCATGTTAAAAGTTTTGTCAAAATTTGTATAAGTAAAAAAGACAACATATTCGTTACTCAGTCTAGGAATAAGATATCGTAAAAATTCTGAAATTGGTAGATAGATAACGTTGGAATAAACCTATCTGTGTGCTTATCTCACTTTGGGCTTAAACCCTAATTGGTCAGTCTATTATTAAGCGTGCGATGTATCCTTTTATTGATAAAATAATAATAATATCGCTAGACGAACACACCAACTATACTGTCCCATACTATACGAACCCAGTATATAATTCTTATGTAGATATTAAACATTCGTGACTCAGGTACTCATCACACAAATTCTGTCCCAATTATGATTCGAACCCGGGACCTTCGGCGCAGAAGGCAGGGTCACTACCAACTAGGTAATCATGTCGTCAAATAGTAGGAAATAACAATGTTTTATTTGTGTTTCGTATTTATTATGCCTACCTATACATTTTAGTTTGATTATAAAATACATAGTTATATACCTATTAATTGTCATAAAAAAATATATTGTACGTAAATAAAATTTAAAAATAATCGGTTGGACCAATTGAGCAATTATTTTTAAATATTCGCAATAGTCCGAATAACATATTCAGGTAAAGAAAAATTTAAAAAGTTGACCAGAAATCGGAAAATTCTGGAAAAATGATAGTGTTTTTATTATGCGAAATTGGTCAGCACTTGAGCGTATTTCGGGTCAGATAGTTACTTATAAATTCCCTTCATATATAAAGGATGTATAAATAAAAAAATACCTAAGAATGGCGCCACTACACAGAGTGGTGTGCACTTATTTAATGGGGATAATATAACATTGGACAAAAAAAACGGTATCTACCTACAATTTGCAAAGCTACTTTATCACAAACAAAAATACAATGGCAAGTTTAAATAAAACGGCATCTTATAAAATAACATCTAGAGGCGAGGGCGGCGGGGGCGCGGCGAGGCGTGGGGCGGGCGGGGGTGGCGGCCATCGCGAACCACTTTTCTTTCTCTCGCCAAAGCCATTTTGAAAGGAACGGTGGGGATAGCGTGGATACGCCTTTGTATTATTTTTAAAGTTTTTGTTTATTCTGGATACTTTTTATACATATTGATCGAGACCCAAACTAGGATTCCCTGTACCTACCTAGGCAAGTATGCTCCATCGTAGATCTCATCTTCACTTACCATCAGGTGAGATCGAGATCAAATACTTACCTATAATGTATAAAAAAAAAAAAACCTTGGACTTATTAACAGCACCAGGCAAAACATACAAGAAATCTATTGTTGAAATTTAGAGGACATCTATTGTTAAATAACTGAGGGAAGGGCCTCTCTGGTCAAACCTGTAAGTTTTAAACCATTGATCGATAGTTAAGGGTGCTACCAAAACCGAACTCCTCTCAGATGTCAGTTGAGAGTCTGTCTATCAAGACAGTTGGGACGTACACTAATATGCAATCTTCTGCGGAACGAAGCGAATCTAAATATGATTATTTTAAAACGTGGTAATAATGAGATTAACAAATTAAATTTAGTATCTCGAGCGAGCGAGCCGGTGTTTGTGCTTGTGAATATATGTGGTTGCCAAGGCAAACGTGCTACGAACTTAGCTATTATTGTTTAAATAATTTATTATAAACTTTAAATTTAAAACGGCGTATCCACACTAAGATACCAGCATCTGTAGAAGTCGGGAGCGATGCTGGTGTTTTTTCATTCGTTTTATATTAAAATCGGCCGCGTCGAGGAAATTGTCAGTCGGATAGGAAATTGCGAGCCCCGCCGGTCGTCGTCGGATCGTCCCCGAGTCGTCCCCGGATCGTGACCGGACGGCTTTATAACTGAAATATTTTGTAATGAGTTAGTTACTAACTGATTTAGAATTCTATATTGTGCTATAAAAATGTAGCACTAATACCCAATGATCACAATTACGGGTCGCTTGCCAAGCGAGGGGTCTCGGATTCTATTCCCACCACAAGGTACCTACCCTTATAAAATCCCACCACTTTTGATTTTAAACTAGAAGTGAACTCCTTATTTTTATACGGAGTCCACTTCTAGTAATCTACGTATCTATAATGTCCACTTAGGACGTCATATTTATATGATGATGCATATAAATATGACGACGACGTGATGTAGACATATGATTGTAACTATGTATAACCAATATTTCCCATAGTTTTGTAGATATGTTTCATCTATAATGATATGATCGTAGTTCTATGTCAAGTCCTGAATAGGATTTATTATCAGAGGGTGAAAAATGCTCTACAAAAAAAATTCTTAATATTATATTTTAGAGTACCTTGACTTACATACATAGGTAAATCACTGTCCAAAGTAACAGTTATATTGTAAATTGATTTACCATACTTAGTAACGACAGACCCGATTCAATTTACAGCAACTTAATCGAATGAACCTAAGTTAGACCCATCTTGAAAACCACAAAAATCCAATCACAAATTCAATCCTAAACAGACAAAAGCATCTAACTCTTTATTACTTACTCACAAATAAGTATATTTTATAAGTAGTACATAGAGTCTAACATACAAAATATTTCAGCATCAACAAATTATCCAAATCCGTGATTAACAATTTATATTTGAAAATATCTTCATCTTTTCCTTTATGTAGCCTGAAGCCGTTTTCATTATAAAATGTTTGAAAAGGAAATTTATTTGTTCACTTTCAATCCCGGGCGTTTCGAAATTATTAAGATAAAATCCTCGTCCGTCATATAGCAATTAACCCTGAATTATGACCGCTACCTACACGTGGTCCTTTGTGAGGACAGGGAGTGATGACCAAATCGCCAAGAGGACCCTGTCATGATGACCAAAATGACTGTCAAGAGTATTAAAACAAGTGATGAGGACTTTTTTGTCTCCCGCTTTGTAATGGAGGGAAGTGGATAACTTTCTTCCAACTCCTCCTATTTTTATCTTTCGATTAAATTCGTGCGGGTTCCAAGACAATTAACAAAGGGTGAAACCTCGGTGTCATCATGGGACACCACTGTAGATCCTGGCTTACAGGAGTAGCAGCGGTGGGAGTGAGTGGCGGGCCTAGTCCCATTAAAAAAATGTGATGAGGACAAGCTTATCCCCGTGACTCGCCGAGAGTCGAACCTCAACGTCTTCGTTGGATATCGCTGTGGGTCCTGGCTTACAGGAGTAATAGTGGTGGGAGTGGGCCTAGTCCCAATTAAAAAAAAAGAGACGAGAACGCATTTTAAGTAGCGCATTAGGGAAGGTTTTGAAGTAGGTACTTAGCTATTTGTACCACTTAACGACATAACAAAAGTTACTATTGCCACGGTTTTTATAAGGAGGCGATTTCTATGCAGTCGGGTAGGTTAATAAAAGCCTCAAGATTTTGATTTTCCAATATTCTTAGGTTTGGAGCTATAATATCAGCAAATAGAAAGCTTTTAAACACTCCACTCAGGTCAACATACGTCAACTTTTGATGTAGAATGTGCGCAGAACACAATCCTAAATTATGTGAGTGAGCACTTATATCTAGCTAGCTAGCATTACAAATATTTAACCGAAAGATCTGAAGGTGAATTAAGCCTGTTCAAAACACCAGTTATTTTGACCGAATTCATCTCGGCTCGATTGATTTGTATTCTCTAAGATAAGTAATTAGGCGCCTACTTCAGGCGGATCCATAAATCCAAGGGGTGGGGGCGCCAGCGCTCCCTTGAAAAAAGGGGGTGTTCTTCTTATATTTAAATATCGAACCCCTTCCGGGTAGGTGCCACGGTTTTTCCAGTAAAGGGGTAAGTGACAGAAGCAGGGAACATTTAAATGTATGGAGTCGCTGAGAATAAAACTATTAAAATGTTATGTAAATTAAATATCGCAAAACTGATGTATACCGTAAATTCTTTAGCTTAGGAACCATGTTTGTAAGAAACATATCTATACCAATATTATAAACTAGCTGCGCCCGGCGGTGTTACCCGCGATAAAAAGTATGAAAAATTAAAACATCTATCCCACGGGAACCATACATTTTACCGGGATAAAAAGTAGCCTATGTGCTATTCCAGACTATGATCTATCTCTGTGCCAAATTTCATCCAGATCCGTTCAGCCGTTCTGGCGTGAAAGAGTAACAAACATCCATCCATCCATCCATCCATCTATCCATCCATCCAAACTTTCACATTTGGATGGACAAAGTTACATAGGCATATAGCACATAGGCTACTTTTTATCCCGGTAAAATGTATAGTTCCCGTGGGATAGATGTTTAAATTTTTCATACTTTTTATCGCGGGTAACACAGCCGGGCGCAGCTAGTAATTTATATATCGAAATGTGATAGCCAATTTGATAGAACGCATGCCTGTGATAGCCGAGTTGGTAGAACGCTTGCAGGTTCAATCCCCGGTTCCCACCTCTGGGATTTCATGTGCGAATATCATTTTTAACCATGATTATCACTTGCTAAACGGTGAAGGAAAAAATCGTGAGGAAACCTGCATGTCTGAGAGAACCCCTCGAAAGATGTGTGAAGTCCGCCAACTCGCACTGGACCAGTGTGGTGGTCTATGGTCTAATCCCCCTCGCATTGAGGGGAGGCCTGTGCCCAGCAGTGGTATATGAAAAAGGGCTGGAATTATTATTATTATTATATATATTGGATTAGGAGCGATATTGGTAACATACAGACCAAGCAAATTACGGAGTTCGGTAGGTCAATAGGTCACGCGGTGCTTGAGTACAGGTGCACCGGTTTTGCACTGACATCGTGACGGGCATCACGATGTAAGTGCAAAACCAGTGCATCTGTACTTAGCGGCGTTTGATCTGTGTTCGAGGTTAACATTACTTTAATAAATAGTAAGTAGCTTTCCAGTATTTACTATATTGACACGTCAACTTGCATTAAAACGAAAAAAATACGAAGTCTATTACAGTACAGACTTATTATGACAATGTCATTGTAGGTGTACTTAATGGATATTAAACTAATAAATTAAGTTTTCTACAAATATATGCCTTGTCCCGACTATATGGGCCTCATATAGTACCTAACATTTATAAGCGATAACATTATGAGTGTGATAATTTTCGGAAACAAAAATATATTTACGACCAACGTCTATTCCAGGGTTTCCCGCGTCCCGTCTCAAGATGGACTTAAGAAGCAAAAAGGAAAGAGTCCGCGGGGCGGCCCCGCCCCCACCCCCCGGACCCATCGGAATACAGAATAATAATCGCCAAAAGAAACTGGGCGGAGGAAAAATATAAATAGCCCCATCTACCCTCGGATATTAAAATTTGAACGAGAAAATACGCCGGGGCCGTTACAAATTTTGTTAAAATAAAATTATTCTTGTGCCGACGAATGTTGAGACGCCTTTTGTTAAGATCCGCTCTATGGCACTTTGTTTACAGATGCGAAACGGGTAGTACCTACCTACTTAGTGTTTGTAGAGCAGTATATTTTTCGGTTAGCATAAACTAAAGAAAATAATGAAATACAAAATGATAGCGATCTGACTGGCATAGTAGAGTGACCCTTCTCGGGTTCAAATATTAGTAAGGGCATACTTTGTTAAATCAACACAAATGTGCGCAGGTAGGTACTCGAGCTATGGGCGTTTTTCTATGTATATGCTTGTATACCTACCTATAATAAAGTTCCTATCTCATGTTTCGTAGGTACGTACGTTAGAATTTATTTTATGCCTATGTTTGCGTTAAAATCACATGAAAATTATATGTTTCTTAAAGATCAGTCCTTCTCATTCAGTAGGCACATTATTTGGATAGCTTTGTATCATTGTACGGTGCAACCGCACATAATTGTAACGGGTCAGCAATTACCGAATTGCCCAATACATATTCATTTTCTTTTCAATGTAAAATCCAGTTCACGTTAGGTCATCAACTGTTATTAGCATTAATATTATTACTTATTTCCCAATTAACCTTTGGAATCATCAATTTAGTATCATTATCATCAGCAACAAAAGAGTGTCCCGTACAATCATGCTTTGTTTGTTACAGCGCAACAACTGTTAGTAACATTTGAATTGGTTAACGGAACATTGATTTTCTGTTTTAACTAAGAGTTAAATATTGTCATACAAACGATTATGTGATGTGTAAATATTCATTGGAAGGCCTGTTAAGCAAAGTACCTATAATGAAGTTCAGTCTATGACGGAGATATTTGCTAAGAATGTGAAAGTAATCTGAAAGTGTAATGTTGTGGCGCGAGTGAAAATCGCACAAGTTACCACTCCGACAACTTAAATCGCGTTAACTTTTAGTTCAGGAACTTGTACCGACCACAACAAAGTCATAATTATTTCAATAAAATTAAATCTCAAAAATCGTGCCAGACATTATTTGTATAATTACTTACCTAAGTATATTCTTATTTACTTACCTAAATTTATGTAAATTGATTTCTTATATATACGCGAATACTACACATTGAAATAAAACAAATTTTACGGATTTTATCGCGTTAATATTATGTTTTTTACCTTCCCGACGCCGACGTTTCGACTGCTTTACAGCAACCGGACGAACTGAGGTGGTGTGATATGAGGATGCCCCAGTTCAAAGTATGATACTAGGACAACAACCACCTCAGTTCTCCCGTGACCATGGTTGCTATTAAGCAGCCGAAACGTCGGAAACGAAAAAACATAAAATAAACGCGATAAAATCCCAAATAATAATTTTATTTTAACGAGTATTCGCGTGCATATAAGAAATCAATAATAAAAGTTATGTTTAGAAATTATATAGCTATCTACTTACCAAATTTTCATTCGTGTTTCTTTTTTGCTAACTTTACTAAACTCCTACATAAGTTGGTCACCTGTTGATGCGTTCTCTCATCTCCAATATAACATAGGTGACTCGGGCATTGTAGAAGTTGCTTCAACGTTGATCATGAAGCTGTAATCTTGGTGACTCTCATAGAGGTAATTGTATTGTACAAGTATAGTTACTTAGTTTATATGAAAAAAACTTGACAGGTGTCAAGGGACACCCGGATGGAACGAAGTTCCTTTATTATTTATTATGTACAAAAAATCAATAATTTTGGGAAACAAAAATATATCGCCCCCGGGTGGCTGAACCACCAACCTTTCGGTTAACAGCTGAACGCGCTAACCAATTGCGCCAGGGATGCACTTGTGCAATGGCTCGTTAATACTGACCATTATGTAAATGCAAACGACAAAGATAGCAAAAAGTGTCGTTACAACTTTTCGTGAATTTTTTTCCATCTAGCTCCCTTTCGCAACGCGCGATAAGGAACTTCGTTCCAATAAAAATATATTCTGATTCTGTTGTTGAGAAATACTAGTCTATACATATAAATAAAATTGGAGTGTCTGTTTGTAATATTAAAATAACCGCTTTTTACTAAGTGCATTTGGATGTATACACGCTACCTATACCGAAACAACATTTTTTGAATTTTTTGTCAGTCTGTCTGTCTGTCCGTCTGTCTGTCTGTCTGTCTGTCTGTCTGTCTGTTTGTTCCGGCTAATCTCTGAAATGGCTGGACCGATTTTGACGGGACTTTCACTGGCAGATAGCTGATGTAACAAAGAGTACCTTAGGCTACTTTTATTTTAGAAAAAAAAATAGGATCTCACGAAAAAAAATTAAAACCAATGTTGCAGCGCAGCGCCTGATTAAGTTTGATAGCAACAACCTGCAATGCGTCCCGTGGGCTCAGAAAGGGCGAGCAGGCTGTTATCAACGGTTGTCTTTGTTGAATACCACGCGGACGAAGTCGCGGGCAACAGCTAGTAAGCAATAAAACTGAACGGAAGAGTCGTGTAAGTACCAACTTACTATTTATAGAGATGACCTACCGTTAAGTTCGAGATTACACATCGATACACACTAAGATGTTTACCTAGACTCTTACCCTCAAATGTATAGACAGTTATAATGGCATTATAATGAACTTTTCAGGGTAAAACGTGCTTTATATTTTTTTTTTTTTTATACATTATAGGCAAGTATTTGATCTCGATCTCACCTGATGGTAAGTGACGATGAGATCTACGATGGAGCATACTTGCCTAGGTAGGAAGGCGGCAGTAGATAGAGACGCTACATTCACTAGGCACATGCAGCGCAACTGATCTGACCCGCCATCCATGAATGGCAACACCGAACATCATGCCGGAACACGGCTAGGCCGCTTGGCGACATGGCTTTGTTCAGTGGGTGGTGACTAGCCACGGCCGAAGCCTACCACCAGTAATATATATATATATATTATAATGTCTTTATACTCCATTTTAACGTTCGCAAATCGTTAATAAACCGAGAATCATCTAGTTTTCTACCCTAAAAAAAATAGCGAGCGTGAGCGAGACAAAAAACCGGAGGGGGTATAATTTTTGCCAATACATAAACGAAGACAGATAGGCGACCACCCCAGAGGGGAGTTCGGAGAAAATTTTAACTTTTCTTTATTCGGAGCAATACCTCCTCTGTGGGGAGGAGGGGTGGGTGGACCACCCCAGGGGGGTGTGCCCATTTTTCTTATACTATTCTCTTTGGCCAGTCTCAAAGAGAAATAACAGTGCGCTTTGCCGCTTAAACATTTATTAAATCCAACGCTGAAAATTATTTGGTTCATAATATCTTTGTTTTGTGTAATTTATACTTTCTTTTAGATAATAATGATTCATTTAAATGTTTGAGGTATGGATATTGTTTCCAAAAAAAATAGGTAGTTTAGGGTTTAGGTATAGGTCGCATCAAGTAAATAATCAAAGATAGCGGCTTGGCGAATGCTGAATTCATACAAATTGCCACTATGCGCATACGCAATTAGCTTCTTCCTCTTCCACCTCTAAAAAACTCTTGCGTAATCGTGCGCCCTTGATCTTGAATGTGACGCAACCGCACGCCTACCCTTAAGATACTACGTACTTACATTGGCAATTATTAACATGACGATACTAAATGATCGAACGGCCCCCTGATTACGTAACTTGCAATAGCCTAGCGATAGCAGTAATCGCGCAATATTTGATTTTAAATTCCTAATTCGTATTACGTAGCGCTGCGACGTCATACAAATCTGCGATTTGAAAGCAATTATTGCGAGATTATTGCTGTCGCTTTTCTTTCGCCAAGCTTGAAAAGATACGTAATCTGGGGGCCGACTGTCAATTCATCGCTCGATTGAGGCGTTAGTCCAGACGAGCCCTTGTTGGTAGGTGACCTCTCCTTGTATGAAAAGATAAGGACAAGTTTATATTCCTGATTCGATAGTCTTCCTAAAATGTTATAGAATTGGCAGTTTGAATAAAAAAATAAAATTGAAATCACCGCCATCTAGTTACTTTTTGTTAAACTAATGTTTTAAGTTAATCAAGGCATGACAACGGGACCCGTCATTCGACCAGAAACGGCCCAAGAAGGAGACGGATGCGTAGTTCCACGCGCCCGCAATCACCAGAGAAGGCAGAGGGCTAGAAGCCTAAAGAAGAGGTCCGGACTGGACCAAGGCCTGCCAGAGCCGCGTAGAGCATGCGCAAGCGATCCCGCAGCTTTGGCATCAGGCAGTGGAAGACAACAGGGGGTTTTTTAGTCCGTGCGAGTCGGACATACCCACCCCGTCGTGCCCTCGGCGGGGTGGCATGCGTAGGCATTTTTCCTCCTCTAAAAAAAAAAAAAAAAAAAAAAAAAAAAAAGGCATGACAACGGGCATCATTATATAACTATAATCTAGTGGCCATTTAAACCGTAAATAATTCAGAAGGCAGAACTAATATTCAAGGTATTATCACGATGAAAACCAATGGCACTGATCCATGCAGAGTTAATACAGCATATTACTGTTTTAGTTTCATGGCTGTCATGTAGATGGCAGTGTATTCAACTTACTGAGTTTTCATTTCTTACTTCAGCACATAACTTAGGTTTTATTGCATCAGTATGGTAAGCAGGGACCTCTAATGTAATCGTAACATCATCAATACAGCATGCTATCACTGTCATTCAAATTTATAAAACTAGAGGTGTGAACGAGACGGAAGATGCTTACATTGCTGTAACGCTACGTAAAAATATGCTACTTGAGCCACTGTTCCTTTCTTGTACCAGCGTTGGAAAATAGCGATCTCGCTTTTAACATTCTAGCTACAAGTACCTGTTAATCAAAGGTAGGTGATCACAAAAAAAACAAAATCTCGTTCGTGTATCTTTTTTAATGAAATTCGATTTATATTACATTTGAGTTTCATCTCGTTAAAATTACAATCAGCTCAGACCGTGATATAGCTAGAACTCCACACATACGCCAATTTAACAATTTATACATTACATTCTAGTCCGCATTGTTCACAGACAATTAATCGTCATTACAAACATGTCGAATTAAATTACATTACCGCCTACGCCAAGGGGACACCGTTTCACTGCAATGACAACATAATAAGGAGTTGCCATAAAAAGCTTGTATGTTCTACACTCAAGACCAAGAAAATAAAATACATGGACCTTATTGCTTACAAAATTTTGAAGCGTAAAAAACTATGACGATTTTCGTAGTACATATTATACATATGCCTCGTTGATTGCGTTGTTTAAAGGCGACTCGACTGAACTCATTCGGCAAGGTTTGGATGTCAGTGTTATGGTTTCGAAATTTTTGTTGTAATTTTCGAGTTTTCAGCAAGGTTTTTTAGCTCCAAAATGTTGCCTATATTTTTTTTCTTCGCCAATATATCTACATAATTAATTAATACCGAATATGCAGTAGATACTTTATTTCTCGTAAACAAAAAGCTTTCATTGACAAATTCTTAGATTTAGGATAACTTTGTGTCGGCCTAGAGATGGCTTTTAATACATTATTAAGATCTATGACATAGATCTACCATCATTATTATATGTGATCATAGACAATGTATTAAACTATCGTGAACTACTTATAGATTATAATCATATGTCTTAATTATATTATCACATACAAACGACATGCTAGTTCTATATCATAGATAATAATATGTTGTAGTAATCTCTCTATGGATACAAAATTAAATAGCGTCTGCGAATTGTGTATCTGAATTAGTCGTGTTTGTAAATTCTTGTATCTGTCTGCTTGTTTAATCATCAATGAAAATTACTGAACCGATGTCAACAGATAATAAGCGTTGGATCATAACGCCGTGACTTGAGGTCGACTTCCAATCCGGTTGTTGATATATTTGGAAAGATAAATAAAAAATACAATTTATAAATGCCCTAGTAGTAGTATAAAAAAAAATACTTTGAAATAAGTGATCTAGTTTTCCAGCAACTCAATTGGATTGTGGTTGCTAAATATCTATATAAACTGTCAGTACACTTGAAAATAAAATAAAATGAGCCATAAAATCATTTGTAAAAAACCGTTTTCGTCCTGTGTTCATAAACTTTTACCCAAATTTATAGACAGCTATAATGGATGGTACTTAAATGGATTAAAAGTGCGTTATAATGGCTCTATAATCAACTATAACTTTCTATAAATTTGAGGGTTTGCGTCGAAGTAGTTATTTATCTACTTGATACCACTTAAATACTTAATATTTTGAGTTTCAAAGTAAATTCTGTTCAACTCACTTAAGCGTACCAGTATGGTGTATTTTTTTTAAAGTAGTCAACGTAAAAAACAATCTACTCATATAAAGTGACTGCATATGTAATAAGAAGACTTCAAATGTAATATTCCCCAACATAATGTAATAATATGCCCCATATAGATGGCTGTAGCTCCCACTTTGTCCGTCGTCAGATCACGTGGTCTGTTCCTGAACAGACCACGTGATCTGTTGTTGTTTATGTTTATTGTTTATGGTCACCATTAACACCCTGGTGTTAATGGTGACCATAAACAATAAATCAGTTTGTTTTTATAGCTTTGGAAAATACAGGATGTAAGTGGCTTCGTATCAAGAACTGATACCATACATGCAATTCATGAGCCTAGACCCCCCGAATTGAAATTTTCCATCGATCTTTTCATGAATATATTCATTTCTTTTACAGTATGCTGAAACTGATTTTAGCATAAAATCAAAATAGAAGTCTATCTTAAGATAATTTAAAATTTTAAAAAATACCGTAATTACTAATTAAGACCCAAAACTGCAATGTAAATAAAAACTAGATACGCTCGAGCGCACTCGTCACGCGCACGCGTCGGGTATCGCGCGCAGCGTTGCGTTGTGATTGCGCGGTTTACTATACATTGCGCGCTCAAAAATTACCACACGTGTACCCCATGAATTTCGACAATAATAATTTTATTCTATGCATTAAGTGTACCTTTACCCAAAGTTTTCGTTACCATGCCCCAACACACCTTGTATATATTCAGGATTTTACAGGACAAGTCGAGAGTGAACAGGTACCTTCTAGGCATGTATGCTCCATCGTAGATCTCATCGTCACCTACCATCAGGTGAGATCGAGATTAAATATTTGCCTATAATGTAATAATAAAAATAAAAAAAACAGACAACAATATTTTTTTCAGTAAGCGATCACATTCGACACGCACATGCGCAATTCATATTACGATACACATTCACATTTACAACTATGCAGTAATTCGAGCCTGCGTTAACCTTAAAATTATTTAATATTTAATTAAAATGAGCTCTGTTCAGACTCGGGGAGAATCCTTTCCCGGTGTGGCCCTAGCGTAATTTATTTTTATCTCACATTCGGACTCATTTTGCGGGGTAGTGGGGCACAAACCGCCATACTATAGGAAACCGAACGTAGCGTAAATAATGTGACTTAGATACATAAACTACGCTAAATGGCCTAACATTGGATACCAGCCAAGTTTGATTTCTAGCAACAAATAGAGTTGGCCACATTTGACATAAAATCGATTAAAATAATCGTTTCAAACGATTCAAAAGTTTATTTTCAGAGATTTTTTTTTGACTAGACTCTCTTTGGATTTAGACTCCAATAGTAATACTTATGGTTATAATTAATTATCACAGTAAATTAAAAAATAAATACATTAATACTGATAGTTACTATAAACTAGGTAACAAATAAAATAGTCTTATTCAAATGGAATGTAAAATATTATAAGCGTTCTAGTTTTAAATTACATTTGGCAAATACATTCTTTTCTAAAATTAAATAAAAATGATATCACTAGTAAATACTGATTAGATCATCATGTTTGACTAGATTGTTATACAGGCTGATGTAGAAACGGTATACTAATCCACGAACCTGCGCTTATTTAGCGAATATCGATATGTCGATTTTAATAAAAACAAGTTCCCAACACGTAACTGCTTTCTTCCAAAAGTCCGTCTACTGACATCAAATAATGATAACAAATGCGCTAAAGAAGCACAGGTTAACAGGTAAGTATACCCTTTTTTAATCACCTGTACTATATTAGTATGCTGGTTCGCATATCAGCGACTTGGAATTAGTCGACTCGGACTAAGTCGGTGTCCTGTAGACTGGCTATAAATACCAAATACCGATCCTAAACATAGCAATACTTTACACAATACACTGAGGTCAAATATAATAATAACCAGTCCACACGACACAGACTTAATCTGCGCAAACTGGACGCGCGGTGTCCAGTTTGAAGTCTGCGCCGAAGTCTACAAGCGCAGACTTGGTTTGCGCAGACATGTTGCATAGTAATGTTGCCGTGTGGACACAGTTTAGCACACAAACTTGGCATATGCAAAGTAGACTTGGTATTAACTTTAGTGGCAGTAAACCTCTTACAGTAGCAACGTCATATACATTTCTTGCAATACTTTTGTCATACAATTAACAATATATTTAACATAACAAAATTATAATAATAAGGTGTATAATTCAACAAAACAGTTTGACTGCGGAGCTTACAGCATCTCTAAATTATATGGTTAAACCATAAAATAATTTCTATGACGTATTCTGTTCATTCGATGTACACCCGATCGAAAAAGTTATCATGACTTCATAGTAATTTATTATAACATGTAATATCACAACTTTTTTGATCGGGTGTACATGGCATATCACTTTCAGGAATAAGTATATTTTTTTTTTAATACAACAAAAAATATTTTACTTCAATATTTAATAATGAGTATTACCAGCTTTCTAGATTGGACTGGAAGCGCTATAAAAAAATCTAGCTTTTGGTATTATTATATACCTACCAAGCTTAAACTAAGGTAAATTTCTTGCTAAACAATAATATAACGTTATATTTGACTAGTAGAGACACCTTCCATGACTATTTTGGTTTTTTATTTTTGCTCTATGAACCATTTTATTCCAACCCCAACGATTCAAGAATGTGGCCTCTTTACGAAGCCCGCTTAATAATAAGCTCGTCGATTTTCGCCGTACTATGTATTTTTAAATCCGTTACTACCTACGTCTTAATTCCAAATTTGAATCGAAATTAAATATATCGCGATCGCACTACGCCGTATTTTATATTTATTTTGGCAGATACGGAAGAATTTATAGTTTTTTTTTTATTATTATTATTTTGGGAGACACGTCATTTGGCATTTGAGTTTATAATGGTTTGGCACATAGTTGTAATGTTGTATTATACATATTTGATGTCATAGTTTATGAGCATAGGTTATTGCTTTATAGGTCAGGATGTGGATAGGTGCCGAGTTGTGACTCGAATCTACTCGACTCGATCAACACTAACAAAATTAAATTTTGCCCAAACTTGTGATTGGGCAATGAGAATGGATGATGCACTTAGACAATTAAAAATAGGTATTAAATTGTTTTTTTTTTTTAATTTTATATCTTTCAGGTGTGAAATTGTGCTCGCTGGAGTAAGTTGAGCATATTATTTTAATAAATAAACAAATATTGCTTGGCCTGCCAGTGAGATTCGAATGCAATTTTCTTCACGATTGTACGAGCGTAGCGCGTAAAGCAAGCGTCACCGCACATCGGGTGACGTCATAACCACTATATTACAAATATCTACAAGAAAGCCAAGCTCAGTTACAACATTATTGGAATAATAAAAACGCGACCCTATCGCCCTATGTGTAAAAGCTAAATTTCAAACTCCGACATGCTACCTCGCAAAAATTGTAAAATTACCTTTAATTGGCCCATTTTTATTTCCCAGTTCCTATACATATTTGTCTGTTCGTTATAAAATACTAATAATATAACTGAATTGTTGGCCACATCGCAGGGGTATTTCAAATCATTGGAAATCGTTATCGAGTCGTCGTAGGGACAAACTTGGTGTGATAAGCACCAATATTTGTACTGGAGACATAAATAAATATCACCATACGAACACACCAACTATACCGTCCCACTTTAAGCTTAACGCTTGTGTTATGGGTACCGTACAATGGACTGAGGGCGAACCCAGTATATAATACTTATATACATATTAAACATCCATGACTCGGGTACGAACATTCGTGCTCATCACACAAAGCTTGTGTCCCTACCAGGATTCGAACCCGGAACCCTCGCCGCAGAAAGCAGAGTCACTACCACTGCACTAATCAGGACGTCGTGGATGTTTTATACCAATGTAAGTATTATATGCTGAGTCCGCCCCCAGTCCATTCGTACGGTACCCATAATACTAGCGTTGCTTAGTGTGGGAAGGTTGTTTGTCCAGCGATATCATTATAATAATGTTCCTTCGACTTCGACGAATTCTCAAAAGGCCTTTGCAAATAGTGTGCCCAAGAAAATAAATAGCCTCGGGAAGATCTAGACTCCGTATTCAATAACGTATTTAACGATTCAAAATAACCCCTCAACTGGTCCGGAGTACGCATTACATTTCTCGTTATGTTCGGCAGTAGCACTGGCATCGTTGCGATATCATCGTCCCCATGTGTTACAGCCCTCAATGAAAGCAATTCGTGACATAGGAACCAGGTATTAGAAGACTACACTAACCTACTTGGCACGAGTCCCAACTCAACCACTATATGCTGGCCCGGTGCGGGGGCATTTGGAACGTGAGGGTATCGTTCACGAAATACTGGTCTTGCTCCTCGTCGTCGGGCAGGTAATATCCGTAGCTCCCGTCGTTCGATAATTGGTCCGTTTTGGGCATCACACAAGCGTAGTCCTCCCAATTTCTGTCTAAAGATTTTCTTCTCTTAGCGAATAGTATTGATCCGTCGAACGCGTACTCGTCATCGAAATGTAATACGGCGTCGTCGTAGAAGTAATTCTCGACTCTCTTGTTAGCTGTGTTCCTAGCTATGTTCTTCATTAGTTTCTTCTTTGCGTAACTGGACTTCTCTGAATCGTAATCGTCGACTAGCGGGTCGTTGCTCCGGTTCTCTGACCTCAAATTCATTGAGTATAATGATGAGCTGTGCGGGCTGGTTTCCAGTCGAGTGCTTAAGCTGTGTCTGTAAGGGTTTAAGTACTGCTCATTGTTGTTACATCTCATCTCGTACATCATCATGCCTCGCCGGAGTTGCTCGCGTCTTTTCGCGACCATCTCGCGGAAGTCTTCTGGGTCCAGTTGGAAGTCGTTCGTCTTCGCGTTCATGTATAGGTAACCGGATGCTGAGTTGAGCCTTAGGGACTGGGAGCGGTTCTTGGCTGAGGATTTTTCGATGTAGCGCGGTATGCCGCCTAGTTCGCGGTAGTTCTTCGATTTGATCTGTTTTATGTTGGTCGGTACGACTGGTGAGAGTGGATCGCGGTATGGTATTGACCTGTAAAATGAAACAAATATATTTTTTTTAAATTTGTAACTTGATTTTATAGAT
This sequence comes from Pheosia tremula, assembly GCA_905333125.1. NCBI lineage: Eukaryota > Metazoa > Arthropoda > Insecta > Lepidoptera > Notodontidae > Pheosia > Pheosia tremula. The sequence goes on from HG995420.1 coordinate 1,995,749, forward strand.
TCTCGCTTTTAAAATCTGAAATTAATTTATTGAGTTAAGTACAGAATTTATAGACGTTCTATAATTTATAGATATATATATGATTTTTTTTGGTGAACTTCACAGACGTGCAGGATTCTTAACTATGTTGGTCTTCCCAGTACAACAAGTGATAATCATGATTGAAAATAATGTTCACACATGAAAACATCAGAGGTGCGAGCCGGGGTTTGAACCATGTTTTCAAGGCGATCGTTCTTCCATCTTGTCTATAACTGCTATCGACCTCATGTAAGATATTAGTGGACTTACTTGTTTTGTCCGAAGCAGCTGCACGGACAACTGCAGACGCTGGGCGCATCATCCTCGTCCACGTACAGTGGAACCAGAGATGTGTCACCTGTAATAACAAGTCATATAACTTCGATTTGTTGACTTTGTTTATAAGGTGTAACAATAATAGTATAAAATATTTTTGCAGGGCTAACAGTACGTCGTAAAGATAACATTCCAAAATAAATAAATCAATTTAACTAATCACACCGTGTACTGGGCCCCAAGTCTGCTAACACAATCGATCCATAATCGAACAGTAACGGCATAGTAACTGTCACTTTTGACAGATATTCCATACAATATCTGTCAAAAGTGACAGTTACTATGTACTGTTCGATTATGAAGCGATTGTGTTAGCAGACTTGGGGCCCTGAGCGCATTGTAAAACGCTTATAGCATTTTCAGGTAGCTTGTTTAAAAGAATCAAACATGTTTATTTTTTTATATATAACATGTTATATATAGATTTTGGCCATTAACTGGAGGGGTTACAATATCAGTATTCTGTGCTATATGAATGATATTACGGTTGTAATGAGTTTGTTGAGAAATGACGTCACTAGTGCTGAATCTGTTCGCATAAAAACCAAACCTTACAAAATTAATCGTATCCCCTTCTAATGGCTGTAATGCGTGAGCAGGATAGCAATACTTTATTCAACTGTGTGAAAAGCTTAGTCGTGATATGGTTGTTACGCGACAAGCCCGCCGAGTTCCTTGCCGGATGTTCTCAGTTGAGGTCGCGTTCCGATCCGGTTGTAGAGTTAAGAAAAAAAAATTTAAGACAATTTGTAAGTGCCCCCGTAGGCCTATACGAAATAAATGATTTGACTTTGACTTTGACTTTACCTGTGGAGATCTGCCTCGGGTCGGCCGGCAGCCGGGTGCCGCGGGACACGCCGCGCAGCACCGCGCCGTCCGCCGTGATGACGTCACCCTCCAGGCGCACAGCCACTTGCTGCGCCTGCGACGCAATATCATCTTTTTACGCACCGTAATAGTAACGTAAGCCTCTTCCGTCCCACTCCCACTGAAGGTTTTATGAATAACAATGACGGTGTCTGTTTGTTCGTGCTTCACGGTGAAACTACTGAAGGGATGTTGATAAACCTTGTCGTGATGAAAGCTTGTAGCGACCTTTTCAAACTCGCCACAAGGTACACACTCTGCAGACGACATTCAAAAAAGTGCTCACAGTGTCTTGAGGTCTTGCAATGGTGCGCTTGGTTTTGGATTTAATTCTTTAATTCGATTTAAACGCGATAAAATACGAAAAAAAATAGTTTTATTTCAATGTGTAGTATTCGCGTAAATATAAGAAATCAATACGGAAATCATATTTTCTTTTTCAAGAGGATCATACATTCTCAGAAGCTGTTCTCAGATCCTCACTTGTTCCGCCTTTATGGGACCAGGCCCGCCACACACTCCCACCACTGCTACTCCTGTAAGCCAGGATCTACAGTAGTGTCCTATGATGACACCGAGGTTTGACCCTCGGCGAGTCCCGGGATAAAGTTAATTGTCTTGGAACCCGCACGAATTAAATCGAAAGATAAAAATAGCAGGAGTTGGAAGAAAATTATCCACTTCCTTCCATTACAAAGCGGGAGACAAAAAGTTCTGGTAGATAAATTTCCGCAGAAGCAAGACTCTAAGAGCCCCCGCGCACTAGGCAGCCACGAATTCCCGGCTGCGGCAGCCAATAGAACGCGCCCGTTTGCACGGCAGCCAGCTGGCTGCGCGCAGCCACAGCGTGTATAGGCGAATGTATGTGGCTGCCGTCCAGTGTTGCCAGATTGGGTATTTTTTTTTCGCAATTCTGGGTAAAAATTTGGACTCTGGAGAAATTTTGGAGAAATGAAATTCTTGGAGAAAAATTTGGAGAAAAAAAAATACCATGGAGAATTTAGGGTACTTTTTAGTTTTCATTCTTTTCACTCTGCTTTTTCTCTCTATGGTATGTCATACCCGTCAAACACATGCATTGGGGATACGTAACGTGGCTGCTATAACTGGCTGCACAAATATTCTGGCTAGTGAGTAAGTAAAAGTCCAAGTGTAAGACCACCGCGGAGAGTTTAAATACTAGTTGTGGTGTTGTACTAGTGCGTTTAAGTACCTGTTCCGCCTGCTGTTGGTCCCGTTTCTCGTCCTCCGTGTTCATGGTCACGAAGCGCAGCACCAGCAGGTTCAAACACGCCGCCACTATGGCTAACCCGAACAGTATGAAGATGAGTGCGAACATCACATAAGACGGCTTCCTGTTCAGGGCATTGTCCTTCTGCAGGGCAACCATATCGCCGAAGCCTGGTGATAGAACATGTATAATAATTCCAGCCCTTTTTTTAATGTCCCACTGCTGGGCACGGGCCTCCCCTCAATGCGAGGGGATTAGGCCATATTCCACCACGCTGGCTCAGTGCGGGTTGGCGGACTTCACACATCTTTCGAGGGGTTCTCTCAGACATGCAGGTTTCCTCACGATGTTTTCCTTCACCGTAAATAGGATAGAACATGTATAAGATCGCAATAGTAATCCATTAGTGGTTAATGTTGGTGGTGTATTCACTATTGGTTTCGCTACGCGATGGAATCAGAAATGAGGGGATCCGTAGACGAACTAGAGCAGGGATTCCCAAAGTAGTCGATATCGCAGGGATTTTGGGCTCGACGAGATCTAAAAACGCCTATTAATTAACATAAGTTCTTATTTGAAACTTTCAAGATACATTATAAGTTGTGTTACGTGTACCAACTTGTTATAAGAATGACAAATATTTTGGTTTGTACTTTTAAAAAACAAGTCGATAAGCGTGCACACGTTATAAGAGGCAACACAGGTTTGAGTAGTTAAAAAAATCACAAGAATATTATTGCAGATTTCTGACACGTTACAGAGAGATTTATAGTGGTACTCTTCTAACACAGGCACTTACCAATGGTAGTGAGCGTGATGAAGCAGTAATAGACGCTGTCGAAGTAGCTCCAGCCCTCGAACTTGGAGAACGCCGCGGCGCCGCCCGCAATGGTAAGCGATGATAAGGTCGTCACCACGCAGATCAGATCAACTTCAGACGCGCTGGTTTTTTCACAGTTCATTGCGCGTTTTATTGATTTTATTATCACGCTGCAGGAAGAAAATCAAAGTGTCACGCTATGGCCAGTTTGTCCTTTGTCAATAATTCACATAGCTTGATCCTAATCAACGATATTATCAGATGGTGCAGGATGTCGTTTTTTTTTTCAAAATCAACAGTTCGATTATGAATCGATTGTGTTAACGGACTTGGGGCCCTGGTCTATCCCGATTTAGCTGATTACCGATATTTACACGGAACTATTGGCATCTGCGTTTGGAGACCCAAATAGGACCCCACCAGCTGGACAAGCGATAAAATGATCAGTCCTAGGCTCGCCTACGCCTTAATTAAATCGTAGGGACTGACCTATTGGGCCAGCTACCCCGTTCGCCGATTGTCAGGGACATGACAGTGACAGTTCAGAATCAGAATATGTTTTATTCCCGTAGACCATTAAGTACAATACTTATGAATCGTCAAAAGTTACAAAATATTATGCTACAACTTTACCACCCGTTCGGAATGCCGTTCCTATGGAGAAGAACGGGCAAGAAACTCCATGGTTGCTCTTTTTAAAAGATCTTTTATATTTTTGAGTAATACATTGTTATAGGTACACCTACACCTAACTTGTTTAGGAGGATGGTACTGACCTGCTAAGCCTATTGACCCTCTCGCCGATGCTTTGGAACATGATGAGTCCCAACGGTATGCCCACTATAGCGTAGAACATTGTGAACAGCTTACCACCGATCGTGGCTGGTGTAGAGTGGCCGTAACCTTTAGAAGACAGAGGCAATCTTTGAGGAATCGGTTCTAGGTATAGGTATGTACGTTGGAGATGCCGAGTCATAAGTCTGCTAACAGGGCCTAGTGGATATTTTACTTCCAACTCCTCCTATTTATATCTTGCGATTAAATTCGTGCGGGTTCCAAGACAATTAACTTTATCGCGTGACTCGCCGAGGGTCAAACCTCGGTGTCTTCATTGGACACCACTGTAGATCCTGGCTTACAGGAGTAGCGGTGTTGGGAGGGTGTGGCGGACCAAGTCCCACAAAAAAAATTGACAGGACCAAGGGTATGTTTACAGAAGCCGGATAATTATTCGCCAAATAATAAATACAATAACGAGGGTCCATTGAACAGTATAATCATATTCCTGAAATCCCATACAAAAAAAAAATACTGCGATTTAGATAGTTTTGTGTCAAACTTGCAGACTTTCAATTCTCCATGCAAAATGTCAAAATACAGTATATACAATTAAAGTGTTGTACTGTTTTGGTTATTAACGTTGAACAATATTTTTTCTTTTAATACTTTGCTTAATTTCGAAAATTTTATTTAAGAGTTGGTAATATAAATTTAAAAATTTAGTCAACTACCCTATTGTAATATCGTTGAATAAAAAAAAATGCTTACCAATAGTGGTGAGCACAGTGGTGGCATAGTAGAAGGCTCCAGTGAACTTCCACTGTTGCCCAGCTTTGTGGGGCTCCGACTTGAGGACCACAGTCTCCATCACACGGAAGTCCTCGTCTGTTATGTTGTATTTTCTGATTATCATGCCTTCAATTGCTGAAATAAGTTGACTGTTATGAGTATGTATAGTTCAATCAGATACAAGGGTCAATTGGAAAGAGGCACCATTTAGAAGTATAGACAGTATGACAGTCTACATACTATATCAATGTAATCCTGGCTTTAGGCCCAGTGCACACAATTAAAGCAAGCCGACAATTTGCAAGCCTAATTGACTGGCTTTGCCTAAACAACATGGTAATTTCCCAAGTTGGCATGTAGCTGCAACTTTCAAAATTTAATAATAGCATGGACCAGGCATTAGGAAAACTAAGCAAAAATATTTAATGTGCACAGAATTAGTGATCTCTATCAAATACCCTGATTAGGATTTAGGCAATTTCAGCTAGTCCAGCATATGTTAGAGGTCAACAAAGGAATACATACCTTGTAGCACTTCAAATCTATTCCTCTCAGTCGTAGACTCTAGAGCGTCGAACACAGCAGCGCCAACCAACAAGTATGTAAATGTACACACAATCAATGATAGAGTGCGAACATTTTGCTTCTTCATCACTGCCGAGTTTCCTCGGCCTCAGGGCGTAAGGCCCAAGAACAAACCCCCTTATACTCAGTCACATAAACACCATATTGTCTTGTTCTTAGTCAATCAAGATTAAGTAACCATTTTAAGTATAGTGCTATTTAATTCAAACTTTATTATAATTCATTTTAATCTTAATTTGGCACCTCTTTGGCAAAAGAATTTAAAACATACAGGCCATCTACAGAAGATGATATGCATTCATGAATTTGAATTTCGAATTTGCATTTGTTTAACAGTGTTGTGTAATTTTTACATCAAATCACAACCAGGAAAATTTTTTAATTTACTTTTTTTAAGGTACAGCTATGGAGGTTGGAAAATAATTTACAAATAAAACTATGGATAAAATTGATCCCTTCAAAGAAGTTGTATCTAAATGTTATCTTTATAGGTAATCTTTCTTTAATTTTTATTTTTATCCAGGACATCGGGTAGATCCATCCATTTTGTGATCAAGCGGAGTATCTGGAAAAGTATTATTATTTGATAAGAGTACTTACTAATTAAACAGCATTTGTAACAAAAGGTTGTACTATGTAATAAAAAAATACTGTACCACCAATCAAGTTAAATTATTATTGTTTTTAATTTAGATAAAATTTATTAATATATATATTTATGTGCAAAATAAAACAAAGATGAATCTTACTCCACTCACCTTCACTGAAAATGTAAGAGGTCACGATATTTTCTCCTGTTATTTATTACACGATTGAGTGTCACGAACGGCATTATAAATATTTAATATCTGCAAACCTGTATCCTAAAAATAACATAGTGCTTTATTCCACCGCATTCAGTCACATCCATTGGATAGGTCAACGCACACGGCACTTCTGTCGTAACTGGGTCAAATGTTATGACAATTATATTCGACATAAATCGCAAAAACAACCCTCACTAGCCACCCCTATAAGATCAACAGTCATACTGTGTGCCTAAATGAACGCATTTTCACTAATTATTCATTTTTCACATACAATATACTCGTATGCGGTATTCCTCGGCTGTCGCACCACCCAATTTTCTTCTGTTCCGTAGCACCCACTGGCACTTTTTCCCCTCATCACTTCATCTGATAAGCTTTATCTCACAATCATTTTGATTTATCTAACATAGAAATATTTGAACTAATTTCATTTTGATAAAAAATAACAAAAAATTGGCAAATAGTTTTATTGCTGCACTTCCTTGACCTAGTTTGTGTTGCGAGACTAAAAATATCTATAAACCTTGCTGCAGTTTTTATTAAATCATGGCAACATTTGCTGTTAATTTTCATGTTTCCTATTTCATACTAAAACGTGATTTATTTGAGATATTTTACGCGTTGCTTTTTTAGAAAAATAAAACAATAGAACATGCAAAAAGTGCATACATACATTTTTTATAAATGCATCACGTAGTTTAAAAAATGTCACCTAGATGGCAGTACTTTTCAAGGTCTACCTCAGTCTTTATTATTGCACGACAAATTGGTTCACTTATAATGCCACAGATGGCGCTGCATTAAATAAACAAATACAAGTGTAATCATATTATCATGGCACTATGAACAGCTTCCAGCCAGCAACAATCAGCATTACCGTAAACCATACCTTATTTTATACTATTCAATGTTTAAAAGACATTTGTATCAAACTGTGGTATCTTCTCCTTCACAGCCCCTAGTAACATACTTACCAACATTTTCATAGTAGGTGAGTAGGAATACTTATCTTAGGATTGGTAGGTTAATTAGGTACACAAACATTTTTATTTCCTTATTATTTATTAAGCATCTAAAGCAATCTTCTTTACAACCCTTTGACAAAAACTTTCCACTGCACTAAGTAGAAACTATTTTATTAGTAGCTATCAAAATTAACTGTCTATTAGTATCCAGCCGACGGTCTATAAATTAAATCTCTCCTAATGTCCAAGTCCATAATATTTGCGGTAAAGGGCCAAAATGGCGGGTGACTTGCGCACGCGCACCACCGGCCCGTGAAGCGAAAGCTGGCCCTATTCAACTTTCACATGCATATAGAGCTGCGAAAATGTGATAGATAATTTTTAATTACTTATAATGTTTTGTATAATTACCCAATTAATATTTATTATTTTCTTACTCTAACCTGGCAGACGTATTGTCCTGTCCAATGTATCGGACAACTTTTTAATTGTTTCCCCCAAAAACCGATTCGGAATAATAGAGAATATTTAAAAAAAGAAATTAGCCAAATCGGTTGAACCGTTCACAAGTTAATTTATTTTTTATTTAAATAGGTCAGATTAGGAGTTTCTCCTCAAATTAATTTCTGTCAAAAAGGTTTTACCGTTAGGTTATCATTTGTCCAACTAGTTCGCTTTTGGAGGGCAGATGGCTATTGCTCCGTGGAAATATCCAGCGAAGCATTTAGATATTGGCCAAAAAAGGAGATTTTTCTCAACAGCAGAACCTGTACATAATATATACCCGACACCTACCTGTCTCCCAATTAATAGAAGGTTCCATTCCTATGCAGAAGTCGGTAATGCCATTGTAAATAGATAAAACGTCGTCTGTAAATTAGGAACGAAGAAAATATGTGTGCCGTCAGCTCTATAAACATAATTATAAGTGAGTACCTTTATCCCGTTACTCATAATGTTAAGATGCAAAATGTAAGTTCAACTTGCAATAGCTATGGGGGGGGGGGGGGGGATGTAGAGAGGTGGCCAGACCTTTCTCTCAAGTTCTGGGTCAAGTTACAAGCAATGTTTACTTACTGAATCGATATTATCGTTCCGGTGGCGTAAGACGTTGAATCGTTCGACGATGGTAATGATGATTGGTTATTTATAGCGATGATAATGAGGTGTGCTGTTGATGATGTTTATTTTTGCTTGCGTGGTGAGTGGTGTATATGCTGGTTGAGTAATATTCTTGTAGCTAGCATGATATATGAATGAATAGATATTTTTTTAAATTTACAGAGGATTATTAATGCTCGGTACGTAAGTACTTAACTTTTATTGGTCTAGATCGAATGTGCTACACAAATTGTGGCATTTGTGACAAGGGTACCCTAGCCCATATGCAATGGGGGGGGGGGGGGGGGGCTATTATGAAATCAAATATTTGAACATTAGTAATAATAGCTAGGTAGGTAAGTACTTACGTAGCTACTATTACAAAGTTAAGCAGGTTCTTATCTAGCTATTGATCGATTTCGATCACGAAGTAATATTGAAAAAAGTTTAATCATCCTTAAAAAAAACCAAAGGCGAATAATTATGTACCTATGTCAATAAATCAAGGGCCTTCTTCTTCCCATTGGCAATTGGCAACAAAATAGAGCCATTATTGCCAGTGTCGAGTATTTCTTGAAATTTTTTATAAAATTATAAGTACCTACTTACCTCTGATTGTAATTATGATGTTGATGATGAAATGAATCTCCTACAGTTCACAAAAATCAATAAAACAGATACAATGTATGTAATATATTACTTCTTATTTCTTTAAGAAATGATATGCGATCAAATAAAATTAATATGAACATGGCCTCACCTAAAGTGTTGTGTGTATTTTGCCATTGTCAATTAAGGTGGAAGCTCAGGGTCAGGGCGCGAAATTCATAATGTCAATGGTTTTTATTTTTTTACGAAAAACTTGGACATCTAACTAACTATGCTACTACTACTACTACTAATCTAACTTTATGGTGTTGTATCGCTTTAGGTACCTATTTTTTTAAGCAAACATAATACATCGAGACATTCAATGCGGAATGCTAATATCGCAAAACACTAAATTACATCGTCATTTTGAATTTCGCGCCCTGACCCTGAGCTTCCCCCTTAAGTTAATAGCAATAACACAATTATAAAACAAAAAAATGGATGGATGTTTGTTCCTCTTTCACTCCCGAACGGCTGAACGGATCTGGATGAAATTTGGCACAGAGTTAGATTATAGTCTGGAATCACACATAGGCTACTTTTTATCCCGGTAAAATGTATGGTTCCCATGGGATAGATGTTTTAATTTTTCATACTTTTTATCGCGGGTAACACCGCCGGGCGCAGCTAGTATGTAATAAATTTCCCTCCAACCTTGAGAGAGGTTATATAAAAATCTCGTTGGAAAAAAAAACTGACTTAACATCCATAGACTATGATTTGCGTCATTCGAAGGGATCGCGTTGCCACGTGACCGGCCGGCTGCCACGCTTTCCTCCGGAGTGAAAGGGCGTGTAGCATTCTAGAGTTTTCCACAGACATGACGTTGTTATCAAGACGACTGACGCAGATTGGATAAGTTAAAGAATCTCGGCCGAGCTATACTTCCCGGGAATTACAAAAGTTATGTTGCCAATCCTTTGAAGTGGGTAAGTATATTGAGTAATATTTTTGGACTATTATAACCATCCATTGTGTTAGAAAACGTGCACGATCGCGGAAAAATGAGTGGCGTCACATGGCTTTTCAAGTTCCCAAAGAGCGGTATTTAGGTTACGAGATTTTTTTTTGTTATAGGAATGGGATGGGGTATCTTGTCTATGGCCTAAGGGCCAGTTGGAGCACAATAAACGTATAGTGCTTGAAGTATAAATCAATATAGGTAGCTATTATCTTTTAGTAAAATTTGGCAATTTATTTTTAATATTCAAAATAATGAGTTTCTTTGAAAAATATTTTCGTATATTTGTGTGATTTTAAACAAGGTAAAATATTCTTAAACGTGAACGTGTGAAGCGAATGAAATTTAATGGTAACAATAATAAAATTAATTAACTTGACTTCTCAAGTGGTCCCATGATGGCAAACAAACATTTTAGTAAAGAATCCACAGGGTTAGGAATTCATTTATCATCATCATTAACATCAAGGGTCTTAGGAACCTCACTTCATTGAGGTCTGTGTTCAGGTATCGTCTAACCGCCATCTCTCCAACAAGTGTACAGATAATAACAAATAAAAACATGACAAATAAATCAATGTCAAAATAAAGAAAGATACAACTCACTTGTTAATTTTGGATTACATATACTTTATATTACGATTAATATTTATTTATCGATAATGGCATAAGATGCTCTATTTTGAAGCCAATTGCCAAAAAAAAAGAAGAAGATGTAACGGTATTCTAGGCTATCTTAACGATTAACATAAATCAATATTTAAAAACCACGACACTATTCAAAACGCAGCCAGCATTAATTTATACATAATAAATATTAATAAAACGTACATAACGAATCGTTAATCGTGTTGTAAATTGCTCGTTCCGTTTTAACTGAGTCGTCCAACATAGCTGTACCCATTTCACCTAGCGATACTTGCACCTTTCTTTACCCACACAAATATAGAAATCGTATACAAACACAAAACGTGTTAGTATTGTTGTTCCGTATTTAAATTTTACTAGTGTGAGTCTGTATGGACGTTGAATGCAATTCTTTTCGAATGCGGTGTCTGTGGTTGTGTGCGTAAGAATGGCAACGAGACATTTTAATAAAATTCTTGTTTGTATAGGTACGCAATGTGTGTGTGTAGTAGTGTTGCGTATACGCACGCAATGCCAATGCCAGGTTACGCGCACGGAAAGTTGTTCGAAACTTTTACGGTAATATTACATGACCGGAAAAATTGTTTTATAAAATGGAGGAAATTAATGTTCTTTTTTTCTTGTTTTACCCACCTCACGGTCGTAATTCTAGGAAGTATAGTTAGTTTTTAATTGTCAGTACAGAAAATAAATAATTAAAATTAATACCCAACTAATGAGGAGTATTTTTGCTACAATAAAAAAAAGTTTAAAAGGAATTTAGATGGATACAAGTTGGTATCTACTTACGAGATAAGGAAGTGGATGTTGGCTTGGAAGTGGAACTTACCTTGATACATCATACTAAGTAATACTGGTTAAGTATAGCGATACTGAATATGGCTCATATGCAGGGTCAGTGTGAAATGTTTAGTACCTGACGTGTATAGTTAATTATAACTTTTAGCTTTCGTGAGATGTGCATAGATTTTTGTTGTTTTTTTATTGGGGCCTGATGGTTTTGCCAAGGGGTTTTTGTTTGGTATCTATAATTTCCTTTTGGGTGGTATTGGTACGTTTTTAATATTGGGGTGTTCATAGATTTGACAGCCCGATGGATATTGTAGGTCGCAAAATTCGCCCCACCAGCATTTGAACCCGGTTCCAGCACAGCAAGCAGTGTCAACCGACTGAGCTAATTAGGTCGTCTAAATTCGGTAAATGACTCGCAAGAATCGGTACGTACAACCCTAAAAATGTCGACCGAATCTGGAGAATTCCGCGGTGCAACCCTAGGCGTTGGAAGGTTGCAAAGCGTCGCAGACTGCAGCGAAAGCCGCAACTAGTCGGCGCATTCGCTGCATCCAATACACCGCGGCCAGCTACACTTGATACTTATTAGATGGCGATAACCGCAGTTCATATCAGTATTCCAACGCATCCCAAAATAATGATATTAGTCTAAGGGTGTTGTACAATGTGCCACTAAACTCTATTCACGAATTAATATGACAGAAGTTGAATGACTTGTAAACAGGTGCTAATTTACCCCAGTCCGACATTGACCAGGCGAATTGTTACATCAAATACAGATTGATGGTCGCTATTGTCTCGATAATGTCACTAACAATTCTTTGTTATGCATTCTGAAGCTTTATAAATCATAAAATAACTTCCAAGTCTGCTTAGACAATTTCTTAGTCGGATACCTTTGTTACAGGGCCCAAGTCTGCTAACATAAACGATTCATAATCGAACAGCAACCGTATAGTGTCACTATTGACAGATATTACGCGGTTGCTGTTCGATTATGAATCGATTGTATTAGCAGACTTAGGGCCCTGGTCTAATGTTGTTTGTAGCAGCCGAAAACCAGTTTAGTGTACCACTGAGAAAAGCAAGTCCAGCTTTTCAAACCATTGCCCACTTTCCAGTGTATCAAGATGCGTCAATCGGGATATCTAATACACGGAGCTAAGATCTAAAACCAGGGAAAGTTGGTACAGTCTAGAGTGGGTGCTTATTGATAGAATACCGTTAGCGATCGTTTACATTTACCGACACTGCTGATCGGTGTCGTGTCGGAGTCGTATCGTACATCAAAAGGACGAGTAATTAATTTTTAAACGTTCTATTATTTTTGCTGATGGCAACTGGGTTTTTAAGTACAAAAGCCTGGTTTGGATCTTGATGTACCTAAAGACAAGAACAAGGAATCACGTACACATACAATATTTTAAACTTATAGTTATTACTTTAGTGGTTATAAACCGAAGGGGCATAGCGGCCGCCCCAGCTGGCGGGTGTTGATCACTTTGCAACTATAAACCGCTATAGATCCTAAATGGTCATTCAAAATCAAAAATGATAAGATAAACCTGAAGTAGATTTTCAAATACCTATTCAATGATACCCCACGACTTTCACTTATTTTTCTTTTTTACAAAATGGCGTCACGTTGTCGCCATATTGAATTTGATAACTGCCATGCCTGTAGTGACAAGGAACTCACAAGATTAAGATAAATCGATTGGCGTAAAAACCATCATAATCGGCCCACCTGTTTGATCTCTAGAGCGCTACAAACGAACAAACATAAACACATACCCCGGCTGATAAACACATTACCCTCCCTTGCGTCGCGCAGTCGGGTAAAAAACGGAACCCATATACACTTTGCTTTCCGCCCGTCCGATCCGTCCGTGTTCGGGACAGCCTGTCAAGACCCTATTACTCAGGAGCAGTACGAGTTACTTACAATCGGATCGTTAATCGTTACGTATAAATAACTTAGTTACTGTTATTAAAACCATCGACAATATCTGCATGAACCGTTCACGTGAGCTTATGACTTGTCTATAGACAGACCTCAATAACTGAGTTTGTTATTTTTTTTTTACTAAAAAGAAAGTTTTTGTATGCTTAGTCACAGTAATTCTCGAATTAGACATATTGATATGAGGAAAGCTGAGTTTTTGAATGTGACAGAAAAAAAACACTGTATTTTTATTTACTTTATGGCAATAGAATATCATAATAAAATATCGATTGGATTTTGACAGTTCATGTCACGCTAAGAAAGCCCAACGTGCCTGTTACGGCCTGCGCATTGTGCGGGGTGCTGTCGCTTGTACAGGACCTAGCCTTTGCTACAGGCCGTAAGACCCAATTAGTCTTGCATCTTATCATATCTAAAGAGAAAGAAACTAGCTAGACATAGATAAGGTGGCAAGACGGCCTGATTACCTCGGTAAGTAGTAACCCTGCCTTCGGTACTAACTTCCCGGGCTCGAACCCTGTTAAGGACCAACTTAGTGTGATGAGCACGAATGTTTTAACCCTAGTCATCGATGTTTAATATTGTTACGATGCGTATAAAAGAGGTATCAATAACTCGAGAAATAGTCATCGAAGCTTCTAGAAACAAAAACGCATTGTTGGGTCCAAGGTCCCCTATCGATCTGTGAAGAAAGATCTAGAATCGTCAACAATGTTGCAACCGGCTTCCGGAATATACCTCATATTATTTTTATTAAAATTATTATTAGTAAACAAAAGGCGAGGACAATGTAATTCCTGGAACTGGGAGTTCTCGGAATAATACCGATTTCACGGATGCAGCTACGTACACTAGAACATTCTGGACCCTCCTTATTACCGTGTAAATAAGGTTCATTTTCCTTATGGAACATTTGTGTTTAGTAGGTTTTTATCGACACCTTTCTGGAAAGATCCACCCTCGCTATTTTCGGACTATAAATAGTGTGCAGGACCAGCGACAAGACAGTTTCTATTTGAAAGCGATTGTGAACACATCTCTCGAAAGCGAACTAAGAAGACTATACCGGCGACTCTAGCGAATACTCTGGACAACTGTGTTTCTAAGTGATTTGGTGAATTGTGATTTGAGTGTTTACTAGTTAGTGTACTGGTGTGTACTATTTTTGCCTTCTGTGTGGAGAGCGATTAAAGTAATTTTCACGTAATCGGCATTTAATTACCCCCGCACGTAACAATTGGTGTCAGAAGCGGAATGCCGTTACTACCACGTGAAGACGAAGGGCGTACTCCACGAACCAGACGGCAAGTGGAAATGGATGCTGCACGTCAACGTAGCCGTGAAGAGGAAGAGCTTCGGGCTGGTGCTGAGATTCCAGCTGAAACTGCGGCAGCACCAGGGGTTAGCTCACCAGACATGAACATGTCAGCACTGCTGGCTTCTATGCAAAAAATGATCCAGGCCAGTCAAGAGGCCAATCAGAAAATGTTGCAGGCCAACCAAGAAGCCAGTCGGCAGGAGCTCAAACAAATAATCCAGGCTAACCAAGAAGCCAGTCGGCAGGAGCTTAAAGAGACCAAGGAAGCTGTAGTAGGGAAAATCGATGCCGGCATAATAGCTCTCGGAGAAAAGGTAAAGTCTCTTGAAGACCGCATGGAAGTCCTAGACAAGGAAGTAATTCAAAAGACTGGAAACCTTGATGACCGCCTGAAAGCCCTGAATAAGGAGGTTATTCTCAAGAACGAGGCTATAGAAGACCGCTGGGAAACACTTAACAAGGAGATGATAAAGCTCAGAACACATGGATCTATTGCAGTGGCTTCACCATCGTCTGCAAAAGTTGACCTACCACGCTTCGATGGGACTTCGTCGTGGTCAGCGTTCAAGTACCAGTTCCAGGTACTCGCAAGTGGTAATAGCTGGAGCAACGAGCAATCTTTTATGGCTCTTACGCTTGCTCTACGAGGGGATGCTTTAACAATTCTCGAAAATCTGCCGCTTGAAAGAAGGACGCTGGAGACACTTATGGAAGCATTAGACACGCGCTACAGTGATAAGCACCTGGAACATGTGTACCGAGTGCAACTCCGTGAGCGATCACAGAAGGCTGGTGAAAGCCTCCAGCAGTGGGCCCAGGAAATTGAAAGGCTGGTTCGTCGGGCTTACTCATCGGCACCAGAAGTCATCGAAGTGAACCTGCTACAGGCATTTGTCGATGGCATACGAAACTCAGAAGTTCGAGGTGCTGTGAAATTGGGTCATCACCAGTCATTGAAAAACGCACTGGCACATGCTCTTGAGGTGGAAGCTGTGCAACAAGACACAAGGCTACATAAAGTTAGAGCGATGATTCCAGAAGAGAAAAAGTCTCGGTTTGTCCCCACGTGCTATGAGTGTGGAGAAAAAGGGCACATTCGGCTCGAATGCCCTAAGAAAAAGAGAAGGGTCAAGGACTCCGAGACCCAGGACGATCAAGATAGTCCGTTAAACTAAAGGTCGCCAGGGCCGCGGGGCGGGCGCTGGCTGGTCAACAGAAAGCCCCTACAGTGACCATAACTCAAGTCTTTAATGGGAATAGTCTGATCCTCGAGGGCACCGTAGATAATAAATCATGTAGTTTAACAGTGGACACCGGAGCATCACGTACCATTGTGAGACCAGAGCTACTGAGACGCACCATAATGTGGAATAGACGATCTCCAAAATGTCATCTTCAGACAGCCACGGGCCAGCCAGTTTCCGTCCTCGGCGAAACAGACGTAAAGTTTAGAATTGGTGACCGAGTATATCTCCAGGCAGTGCTGATTGCTAATATTACCGACGATTGTATTTTGGGACTAGATTTCTTGAAGAATCAGCATTGTGTTTTGGATGTTGCTAAAGGAGTGTTAAGGTTTCCTGACCAAGAAGTTTGTTTGCAAGGATCACGCCCGTGCAATATTTATTGCCTGAAGGATACTACACTGGCGCCGAGATCAGAAAACTTGGTAATAGTAAAATTTCCTCGTAATATCAAGCAAAGAAGATGTCTCATCGTTGAAGACGCTGGAAATTATCCACATTTAATTACAGCAAGGACCTTACTAATGTCGAACGGTATTGCTAAGGTGAGAATCCTTAACCTTGGTAATGAAGAGGTTCACCTGAAGAAGAATAGTGTGGTTGGGAGATGTGAGGAAGTTAAGTACCTGAGGCAATTGAATAGTGATACGGTTAAACAGAATGGTACGCACGTGAAGGAGGATCACATCCAGCAACTATTGGAATCTTCTAAGGAGAATTTATCGGCAACAGAACTACAGCAAGCCAAAGAGCTCTTGCTGAAATTCAACGACATCTTTGCTACTGGAAATGACTGTGGAAGGACAGGGCTCGTAAAACATCGGATCGACACAGGCGACGCCAGGCCTATAAAACAAAGACCACGACGTATACCATGGGCAAGAGAAAAGGAAGTAACAGATATGATAAAGGATATGTCTGATAACAGAATAATTGAACCTTCTACGAGTCCATGGTCATCACCCGTGGTACTGGTGAAGAAGAAGGATGGCAGTACAAGGTTTTGTGTGGATTACCGGATGTTGAATAACGTCACAAAGAAAGACAGCTATCCCTTACCTCGGATCGACGACACACTGGACATGCTCAGTGGTATGAAATGGTTCTCAACTATCGACTTAAAAAGTGGCTATTGGCAGGTTGAACTAAGCCCAGAAGACAAAGAAAAGACAGCCTTCAGCACTGGAATTGGAAATGGATTGTGGCAGTTTAATGTTATGCCTTTTGGGTTATGTAATGCTCCAGCCACATTCGAGCGCCTTATGGAAAGAGTGATGGTGGGTTTACTCGGAGACGTATGCCTGGTCTACCTTGATGACGTAATTGTTATGGGTCGAAGTTTCAAGGAGAACCTGAAGAATCTAGAACGAGTGTTCACCCGGATCCGTGAGGCTAATCTAAAACTTAGCCCAAAGAAGTGCGCTCTATTTAAAAAGGAAGTCAGTTACCTTGGACACGTCATCTCAACGGAAGGAGTCAAAACCGACTCTGAGAAGATAAAAGCTGTTCAAGAATGGCCTGTTCCAAGAAATAAAACAGATGTGCGCGCCTTTCTGGGATTATGCGCATATTACAGACGATTCATTAAGAGCTTCTCGGATATTGCAAAACCGTTGCATCGGCTTACAGAAGAGAAACGCGATTTTGTTTGGGACCTGACTTGTGAAGAAGCCTTCAGTGAGCTCAAGCAGCGGTTATGTGAAGCCCCTATTTTGGGTTACCCAAATAGAGATGGAAGATTTATCGTGGATACAGACGCCAGTAACACAGGAATAGGTGGTGTCTTATCTCAGATACAGGGAGATCGTCAAGTCGTTATAGCATATTTCAGTAAGTCACTTTCCAAGCCAGAAAGAAATTATTGTGTTACTCGGCGTGAACTACTTGCTGTGGTGAAGACCTTACAACATTTTCAGAAGTATCTTATAGGAAGGGAGTTTACTATAAGAACAGATCATGCTGCTTTAAAATGGTTGTTACAATTTAAGAACCCAGAAGGTCAAGTAGCTAGATGGCTCGAGCAACTACAAGAATTTCACTTTATAATAGAACACCGAAGTGGAAAAGGACATAGCAACGCCGATGCTTTGTCACGAAGACCGTGTGCCGAAGACTGCAAGCACTGTCAGAAGAATGAGGTACGGGAAGAGGTTAAAGTCATCAGGACACACGGACTTGATGACGAGTGGACAGGAGCTAACATGAAGAAGGCCCAAGAAGAGGACGATGACCTTCGACCTATACTGGACTGGAAACGACTTGGGAACAAACCCCAATGGAGTGATGTTTCTGCTCATAGTTCGACCACCAAAAGCTATTGGGCTCAGTGGGACAGCATGACCGTGGAAAACAGTGTACTATGTAGAAAATGGGAGTCCAACGACGGGAAAGAAGTAACCCTGCAAGTCATAGTACCTCGGAGTAAGGTGGCCCCTCTTTTACGGCATATTCACGATGGTGTGTCAGGTGGACATCTAGGAGTCAAGAAGACCCTGGTTAAAGTGCGACAACGTTTCTACTGGATCCGTTGCCGGGAAGATGTTGAGGATTGGTGCCGTAAGTGCACTGCTTGTGCGTCAGTGAAAGGCCCGCAGACAAGAAGCAGGGGAAAGTTAAAGACGTACAACGTTGGAGCGCCATGGGAGCGCATCGCTATTGATGTTGCTGGACCTTTTCCTATGACAGATGATGGGAACAAGTACATCATAGTAGTGCAAGATTACTTCACTAAATGGCCCGAAGTCTTTGCGACACCGAATCAAGAAGCTATAACTGTGGCGAAGAAACTGGTCCAGGAAGTGGTCTGTCGATATGGCGTACCCATGGAGCTTCACTCAGACCAAGGGCGGAATTTTGAGTCTGCCTTATTTCAGGAAATGTGCAAACTGCTGGGAATCAATAAGACTCGTACGACTCCAGCGCACCCGCAGTCAGACGGAATGGTCGAGAGGTTCAACCAGACCTTAGAGAACCACTTGGCTAAAGTCGTGGACGATCATCAGAGAGATTGGGACCAATACATTCCGCTGTTTCTGATGTCCTATCGATCTGCGGTGCATGATAGTACGGAACATACTCCGGCCAAGATAAATTTCGGTCGAGAAATAAGGCTTCCAGTCGATGCGATAACAGGCACGCCACCCGATAGTCCTAAGCCTGTTACAGACTATGTGAGTGAACTTCAAAACCAGCTGGATGAAGTACACAGAAGAGTACGGGAGAATAATCTTAAGACTAGTACAAGGATGAAGACCCGGTACGATCGGAATTCGAACACCAACGGGTTTGAGGAAGGAACACTAGTGTGGCTTCATAATCCGCTTCGCAAAAAGGGAAAGTCTCCGAAACTTCAAGCTCGCTGGGAAGGACCGTACACCGTCATTACAAGGATCAATGATGTTACCTTCCGCATCAAGAAGGGACTTAGAGGAAAACCAAAGGTAGTCCATGTGGACCGGTTAGCACGATATCATGGCTCGAATAATGCTCGGGACGAGCATGACTAAGAGGGGGATAATGTTACGATGCGTATAAAAGAGGTATCAATAACTCGAGAAATAGTCATCGAAGCTTCTAGAAACAAAAACGCATTGTTGGGTCCAAGGTCCCCTATCGATCTGTGAAGAAAGATCTAGAATCGTCAACAATGTTGCAACCGGCTTCCGGAATATACCTCATATTATTTTTATTAAAATTATTATTAGTAAACAAAAGGCGAGGACAATGTAATTCCTGGAACTGGGAGTTCTCGGAATAATACCGATTTCACGGATGCAGCTACGTACACTAGAACATTCTGGACCCTCCTTATTACCGTGTAAATAAGGTTCATTTTCCTTATGGAACATTTGTGTTTAGTAGGTTTTTATCGACACCTTTCTGGAAAGATCCACCCTCGCTATTTTCGGACTATAAATAGTGTGCAGGACCAGCGACAAGACAGTTTCTATTTGAAAGCGATTGTGAACACATCTCTCGAAAGCGAACTAAGAAGACTATACCGGCGACTCTAGCGAATACTCTGGACAACTGTGTTTCTAAGTGATTTGGTGAATTGTGATTTGAGTGTTTACTAGTTAGTGTACTGGTGTGTACTATTTTTGCCTTCTGTGTGGAGAGCGATTAAAGTAATTTTCACGTAATCGGCATTTAATTACCCCCGCACGTAACAATATCATATAGGTATTATCTATACTGGTCTCGCCCCCATTCCATAACCATAATACAAGCGTTGCTTAGTTTGGGACTGTACAGTACTGGGGACGCTGGTCTGGACCCTGCTGAGCAATTAGAAAGGGAGGCGTAGGTCCTGCGCAAGCTTAACTTGAAGTCATCTCAAGCGATAGTCTTAATGAAAAAGGGCTAAATACTAAGCGGCTGTTTGAAATTAATCAAAAGTGCACGTCTCGAGACCAACAGTCTGCGCTTGCGACCACTCGGCCACCAAGCAGTCTTACGTTTTTATTAAAAAAAAAAGTGGGATCACAAATTTGACCTAGGTCGTTAAAAAGGCAACGGTCGTAGCCATTTTGAATACTAATTTCGCGCACAATCTGGAAATAGTTATATGGAAATAAAAAGAACGGTTGCTCGTTAATTGTTGCACGCCATTTTGTATTCTATGGGGGTCAGTGGAGATGATGCCGTTGACTGATCTTTGTTTTTTTTTATCTATACATATAAATAAAATTGGAGTGTCTGTTTGTAATATTAAAATAACCGCTTTTTACTAAGTGCATTTGGATGTATACACGTTACCTATACCGAAACAACATTTTTTACAATTTTAGTCTGTCTGTCTGTCTGTCCGTCTGTCTGTCTGTCTGTCTGTCTGTCTGTCTGTCTGTCTGTTTGTTCCGGGTAATCTCTGAAATGGCTGGACCGATTTTAACGGGAATTTCACTGGCAGATAGCTGATGTAACAAGGAGTAACATAGGTTACTTTTATTTTAGAAAAAAAAATTGGATCTCTCGAAAAAAAATTAAAACCAATGTTGCAGCGCTGCGCCTGATTAAAGTTTGATAGCAACAATCTGCAATGCGTCCCGCGGGATCAGAACGCGAGCAGGCTGTTGCCAACGGCTGAGTCTTTGTTAAATACCACGCGGACGAAGTCGCAGGCAACAGCTAGTAACAAATATTTTAGGCGAGCAGTTTGATTCTATAGTTTGTAATGTCCTTGTACTTTTAGATCAATAATTTTCAAACTTTATTAATATTGTAGAGGCGATCCTAGTAGGTATATAGTTACTTATAAGTATAAATATTCAAGTCCATGAATGACTCGGGTACCTCCTTACGAAATTCGAAGGCCATTTACATTAATTCAAGGGAACACTAGCATACAGACTTCTAACCATAGATAATACATATAAACTGGCTTCTAACAGAGCATCAGACATACAAACAAGATCTCTCATTCATCAGCAAACACGTCACAATCCGGGTAAGGCTCCAGGAGAATGCTGAGTGCAGCGAGGGCACGAGGAATGGGCGATTTTGCACGCGACAAGACGGAAATTACATACATAAGAAGTATTTTTTTAATGAGGTATGATTGGTCAGTGGCCAGTTACGTACTACTGTTGTAATATGAACTATTCCAAAAAATATATTACAATAACTGACAATATTAAATCAGACCAATTGAATCACTGCTTTAATTAGTCACCCTTAAATACGTAAATGCAATTAACCCGCGTCTAACGGTAGCCATTCTAATGCGATCAACTAGACCGCAATAACAAAAAGGTCGAATAAAAGAACAATGGCGACTGATAAAAGCATCGAAAAAAAAAGCGCTCTGTTCCAAATTCAAATAATTTCCCACACGTAACGTTACGCGGGCGAGCATCGAGCGCGAGCCGTTATACGCGCGGCAGTGACCCAATTCGTAATAATTTCCCCGAGACAATGATGAAATGTAACCTTATTGACAATTTTACTAATTCCGACGTACATTGCGCGTTTTGTGATAACTTTCTCTTTATCTTCTGTTGGTGTTGCGGTAATGGACGGTGGATTTTAGTGGCAGTATGTGGTTTAAAAGCGTCTTGGTAGGCAGGTTTAGTCGGTGGAAGCAGCTGCGCTTTCTGATTTGGAAGCGATCTCGGTTTTCAAAGTCACGTACCTACTTATCTGTTACGTACTATGTGGCAATTTCTTTATTATGTAGCTTTTTATTGGTTTTATTGTCTCTATTGGTATCAACTCGAGCGTATACGATGATCGAGTTTTTTTAAATCCGTGGTTTAAAATTAAAAAAGTAGCTCATTTAGTTTATTAAGTGAATTGTCATTAACATTTTGAAAACAGAACATTATTATTATCTAATTCTGAAGGAGTTCTTTTTTCAAATTTGATGACGCGACCCGAAAAAAATTTACTTTAAAAAAAAACTCGCTATACCCAGACCAAAAAAAAAGTCGAACTAAAAAGTTTAACAATAGACCACAAACCGCATAACAATAACTAAAATATAACTACATCAACCCAGTTACGCGCGAGTACTACATCGATTACAGTTAGCCAACACAACGTGAGTCAACATGTTATTATTGGGCACGTTTTGTGCGCCCACGCATCACTGTAGATCACTATCCGGTTAGCAATGAGGTTGTAATGATTACAAACATATTTTACTATGCCTACGCGCATGCTTTATGTATTATGTTGAACCACCTCATATAGCTGGTTGTTAAGAGCCAAGTTGCCAAGTTGGTAGAACGCTTGCCTCGGTAACAAGGATCGCAGGTTAATTCCCGACACGCACCTCTGGGATTTCTGGATTTCATGTGGGAATCTCATGTTCAACCACGATTATCACTTGCTAAACGTTGACGGAAAACAGCGTGAGGAAACCTGCATGTCTGAGAGAACCCCTTGAAAGATGTGTGAAGTCCGCCAACCCGCAGTGGGCCAGCGTGGTGGACTATTGCTTAATCCCCCTCGCATTGGGGGGAGGCCCGTGCCCAGCTGAGGGACATTAAAAAAAAGGGCTGCAATTATTATTTATAAGTTACTACTATTTGAAAAATCAAGTAATTGCAGTCGTTTGAGATATGACTAGAAATCGGCATTTTTTTTTAGACCTTATAGGCAAGTATTTGATCTCGATATCACCTGATGGTAAGTGACGATGAGATCTACGATGGAGCATACTTGCCTACGTAGGAAGGCGGCAGTTGATCGAGACGCTACATTCACTAGGCACATGCACCGCAACTGATCTGACCCGCCATCCATGAATGGCAACACCGAACATCATGCCGGAACACGGCTAGGCCGCTTGGCGACATGGCTTTGTTCAGTGGGTGGTGACTAACCACGGCCGAAGCCTACCACCAGTAGAGTTGTCACCTGGTTGGCACCACCCAGGGTCACGTGTAGGGTATCTCGAGGGTACTTAATCCTCCTACGGACGAAGGTGACTCGACCCTGAAAATTGGCATTGAGTTAATTAAAAACCAAGGGGGTATGGCACATCATAAGATGAGAACGGACCAACCCCGGCCCCGGAGGTCATCTTAAATGGATAGACAAAGTAGGTACTGAACATTCTGGAAAATCAGATCAGATTGAAAAAGGGCATTGTTATAATAACTATACAATGTTTATATCAAATAAATAACAAGCGATTAAGTAACTAAAATCTTACTCATTATGTCAGTTTTTTTCATTTAACGGTCAACCGCTCGTAATCGAGGTAAATCGTGCGCAAGCGCTGACTTTCTTTGCACCGCTTTACAGTGGCACCACAGTGAAAACTTGAAAGTTTGTTTTATTAGATATTATTGGTTATAAAGTTGATTATTATAGTAAAACTATTATATTTTATATTATACTTAGCTGTCCCGCCACAGAATCAAATGTAAAATTAATAATAATAATAATATTTTTTTGGGATTTTTTTTTAGTAGTAAAGTTAAAAATCGGCCCATCCGTTATTGAGTTGTTAATTGCTTAACTAACACGACTTATATATATATTTATATAAGTCGTCATCATCATCTATATATACACATATAGATGATTATAAAGAAGTAATGTTTGTAAGTTTGTGAGTATGCATGTATGGGGTAATCTCCGGATCTACTGATCCGATTTAGGAGAGAGAGAGAGAAGTCGAGAGTGAACAGGTACATTCTAGGCAAGAATGCTCCATCGTAGGTCTCATCGTCACTTACCATCAGGTGAGATCGAGATCAAATACTTGCCTATAATGTAATAAAAAAAAGGAAATTATATTTATAGGTGTCGACTTTTAGACCTCGTCAGCCCTCAAAATCAGTTTTCGTTTATGCCTCCCACTTGGAAACCGATATTGACCCCAAACCTTCCATATCGACCACTTTGGGAATCCCTGATTTAGGCCATAGTCAACCACCCTAGGCCTCAAGTCTGCTAACACAATCGATTCATTATCGAACGGCAACCGCATCGTAACTGTCACTTTAGACAGATATTATTAGGGATATCTGTCAAAAGTGACAGCTACTATGCGGTTGCTGTTCGATTGTGTTAGCAGACTTGGGGCCCTGGCCTGTACGGTATGTAGGTTTCTTCACCATGTTTGGCTGAATATACAGCAAGTACTAATCATTATTGAAACTGTGATTTGCATATGAAAAATCACATGACATTACGTTCAAGTTACTTCGCAATAGGTACGTAATATATTTTTTTTTAATTTGGCATCACCGTAGTTATTTTGCCAGTTTCAAGTAATATAAATTATTTCCGTTTTCAAGCATAGGTATGCACAGGCCCAAAGGCTAGGTCCAAGTAAAATACCCCCCCCATCCCTCAATCAGTAAAGTGATGGATACTTTACTGAAAGATTTTTTGTGAGAAACTGAAAAGCCAAGTTTCGCCACTCTCATTTTATTGCACGTTCAAGTTACTTCGCAATAGGTGCGTAATATTAACATTTAATCATGAACTAGAACCTTCCATGGTTCAATAGTATTTCTCTAGACGTCGGAGAAATGGCCGCCGGTTGGCAGAATCTAGAGCAAATTTTCGGGTCGCGTCACACTTAACTTAGCAGCCGTCCGGCGCGTGCGCTGAAGAAAGTTTCTGTTTTGAACCGGCATGCAGTGGGGGGTTAGGCGTCTGACGGTCAAGTTCAAGTCACAAGCGGCTTCTGATGGATCTGTAATAAATTTTATTAATAAACATGAATATTGTAGCTCCATTTATGCATATTGATCGTCTCTATTCATTGTATATTGAGCTCTTTTCAATATAACATAAAAGTTTTTACTAAACATAAAGTTAGTTATTACTATTTTATTTTAGCTATTTCTTTTTTATTATCTCAATTTTGTGTTGTGAGCTGGCAGGTAGATACTCGTATGGTTAAGCGTTTACGGGCATATGCAAATCAATTATTGTCAAAAATTTGCAAGTACAGTTGATCTCAAAACTGTTCATCCATGTTAATATTGTAATGAGTACTGTACAATGGATTTAGTTGGTAAGTTTTGTAATGTTGCCAAATGTTGTAATTAAATTCGTAAATGTTGCCAAATGTTGTACATAAAACAGTAAAACTAAATTTTTTATCCATATTAATAACAGATAAATTTACTTTTGTAGGAAGTTATGTGTTTATTTTAAATTCGCTTTTTGATGTAAACGTTAGGTTAGTAAAAAAGTACCTTCCTGTCCTATACACTCTGAAGCATTTCTCTAGAGTATATTTTTTTGTACAGGCACGAAACTTAAGAAGTTGTACCTATGGTTAACTTCGGAGAAAATATTATAGCTTATAGCTACCGACTACATCATAACGGGGTAGGAAAAAACATTTCCTTATGCAACGGATACATAAAACCAACGTTTCTAATATGTATTACACACATGCATTTGCTTGCTTTCTTCGGCATACTCTCGGGTAAAATGCTGGCTAGCAGAAAAAAAATGTGCTTTCTTTTTCAATGTCGACCAACAAGCAGGACAGACACACTATCTTAGTAAGAAAGAAAGAGACGTGTGCGGATTATGTGTTGCGCTGCAATGTCACGATTATGTTTGGATTTCGAAGCGCACTAAACGTCAAAATTTCCCGCCAAATGATTATGACAGTTGGCGGTACGAAATAGGGTTGTGGTACGGCAGCGTAGTGATGCGCCGTTACGGAGTCGCGTCGCGCGGATTCGCGTGCACTGTTATGTGGGACAATCGAAAGCCTTTCTCCGCTCGGCTGTTAGGTATTTTATGCCGTTAGTTTTTTTGTGGCCGCCATTACACCTATATGGCGGGTGGCATCATTTTTTCGCTTTGTCACGTTAGATCATTCTTGTTAGACGTTCGAAAGCTGTGTACTGTTTCTTAGAAACAAAGTCGCATAACTGTATACTCGCCGCGCGAAGAAATGATGTAATTTACAGTCAATGTTTTTTGGATGGTCTTGGTTTTATGTTTATTTTGTTAGTTTGTAAATTGTGAAGCATTAATACTGATTGCACATGACAATCCTACACATAAATAGACACATAACATCTATGTTTAGAATTATATACATATCAGAAGGCCTTCTGTGTCTGTCAAAGTCATTTAAGTCAGGATAACAAATCGGCGAGTTACCGAGCGGTCACTGACCCATTATGCAAAAAGGCCATAATGAAAAAAAAAATGTTTTTGTATTTTTTTAAGCCAATTCAAGGCATCAATCTGATAAGCCGCATATATCACCATCAATATACGAAACTGTGTCAGTGGTAACATGGATTTTATCCTCTGCGCATGCATCCGCCATATTCGCAATGCCATGTACATCGGCTGGTAATTGCATAATTTGCATAGGCGGTGCATCGCTGGCCACTTTCACCCGCTAACGGGACTCGGAACTGGGACATCCGCCGCCATTACTAGTTCCCACAACGTTGTAGTGTTCGAAATTCGAAATATGAATGTTAGATGGAGTTTTCGATGCGTTCTGATTTATTTAAAAATTTATTTAATCTGTGATTTGTTGCCCAAATCAATAATCACGTTTAGAAGGGGAATTGAGACCGAATATCACCGGCAAAATGCACTGCAGTGCAGTTCTGCGTTCCCCTTCGGGGATTACAGCCGTGATGGTGTTTATTTATGTTTAGAAATTTTAATATTCTTTGTCTCACTTATTTTATTGCTATCTCGTATATATGGACTTATTGATTAAGGTGGAAGCTCAGGGTCAGGGCGCGAAATTCAAATTGTCAATGGTTTTTATTTTTTTACGAAAAATGTGGACATCTTTATGATGTAATTTAGTGTTTTGCGATATTAGCATTCTACATTGGATGTCTCGATGTATTAAGTTTGCTTAAAAAAATACCTAAAGCGATACAACACCATAAAGTTAGTAAAAGTTGCGGTTTTTACAAACCTTATGGTATTGTATCGGATTAGGTATTTTTTTAAGCAAACTTAATACATCAATCCTTGTCTTGAATAGGTATTATCACTGACAAAAAACCTTGTTTCGTATTTAATGATCAGGCACGGGCGTTGCGTATGAAGCCTTCTTGGAATTTTATAGAGCACAAACGTCATAGAAAGTCATCAACACTTTTTTTTTCGTCGCTACTTTTGACACATACATGAATAAAAAGGCATGCTTGTGTTTTGATAGAGTATTTGGCTATTTTTTTTTTGTTCAAATCCACTCTTTGTTATGAAATGTTAAGATGGTAGGTTTGGCAGTGACGTCAATTGCCTGTCGCTCTGTACTGTCAAATTTCTTTTTTTTTTGAAATTTTTGGTCACTTCTAAAAATAACACCGTTAGTAATCATGTTGTTCTTTATTGTTTGACTAAGAGAAATGGTGCCTAGAGGCCATCGAGGTGGCTTCAACTAGTGTAACCCCCTCACCTATCCTTAAGCGCAGGTTTCTATGTACTTCGTTCTACATTTAAATTTGTAGAGATAATGTCCACGACCCACAGAATTTCTCAATCAAGAAAGAAAAAAAAACCTTTTACGTACATGATACGTACCTACATTGCTGTTATTTAACGACTTTGTAAAGTTGCGTGTCATTATTTATTAGAGCATGATAAAATGGTAATCCCACCAAGTCAAGCTTTGTCCAGAGACCACAGTTTAAAAAAAAAACAAACTTCTTTTTTATGTCCTTTTCCTATTGATAAATATATACCATCTGGGCCCTGGGGTGGAAAATTAGACTTCTTTTTAGTTAAATAATCAAATTTTATTTACATACACAGAACACTTTATAGAACCAAACGATGTCAAGCAGCCGCCATAGAGAAGATAGAGAAAACCATAGAGTACATTACATAGAACATGTTTCATAGATTATTGTCCACCTATTGAGACTAGGCCTAATACGATTCAAGTTCTTATCAGTTCATGGCCACAAAGCTCATTGTGCGGCGACTAAAGCGTCGCACGCGCATGTAGGTCAGACGGCCGGTGAAAGTACAGCGAAAGGTGACCACAACCGGGTCAGTTACTATCGTTACGTGTGCCACACTGGGCTGTGACACTTTCCTTGATTTAGGCGGGAGATTACCCCGGCCATCTTGTTCGGCCGCCATGTTGGCTAATTACAATTATGTTGTTACGATAGAAAATAATTAACCATTTTAATTGGCTATTTTCTAATGCTATAGAAACTCGAGTGTGAAATTGTAGCACACCTTAATTAGGTGCGCACTGTCAAAATATATTTTTTTAATGGCGTAACAAGTTATTTAAAAAAAAAATACTTTTCTGAAACTTCGTTTCTTTGAGAAAATGACATGTTTTTCCGCGAACGACATTTCTTGGCATAAAAGACAAATTAAAATGTACCAAGTTGTTATGTATACAGAGTATTTCAGTAAGGGTATACCTACTATCATATTAACCTGCGATTATTTATAGCGCTTTAGTAATCACGATCATTAAAAAAATACCAACAAAATGGTTTTTTTAAATTGATGTAATAAATAAATTATGACATCACATAACGATAATAAATGCGCTACAAAAACGCAGGTTGAAATATTAGTATATCCTTTCTGGTTCACGCGAATACTAAAACAACGTTTTTCTTCATCTCCTAAATAAATGGAATTCCATATTGCAAATTCAAATTCCTTCACAGAATTAAAGAAATGTAAATAAAACAAGAAACATTATTATTTCAATCCCGATACACGAAACAAATTGGTACCATGACTTTGTCCTTCAAGTACCTATGTCAGGGATTTCGTGATGAGTGAGTAAGACATTGAGTTTGTCAGTCAGTCAGTCAATACCACCGAAACACCTGAACAGATAGGCATGAAATTTTGTGCACACATAGAAGACACTTTAAATTACCGCATATGGTACTTACGCATCCATACGCTCAGAGTCGCGTGCAAAAACTTAGTTAAAATAATAGTTAACTAAGCTAAAGTACCGTTAAACAAACTACAAACCCATATTTGATAGGAACGGTAACTCACATCATAATCATCTCGTGTTAACCAATCATCATTCAAGACTGGACCGTTATGTTTTGATGAGCGATTATAGACTTTAATGCTTTGTCATAACGGGGAACTATTTGTGAAGAATCAAGATATGCTGATGGTAATGTGCCCATTAGGTTTGGGTTGTAGAGTGGAGCGAGGCGATAGCGATATTCACGCGAGTAACTTTTTTTATTTAATTTCATGCTAAGAAAGCACCATTGATATTCCTTTGGCTTTGATCAATAATTCAATCTAGAGAACACCAGTTAAATTCGACTGTTATTTGTATACGAATAAATTATTGAGTAATTTTTAAACTTGAAAGGGTGTTAACAATTTTCTAACAAGCCTAAAATAAACGAATCACTTTGCAAATCAAAAGCAAATTTAGCAAGATTCCCATATATATGTTTTTTCTTTGCTCAAATTTACTCGTCGAACGATGGCTACGTAAAAACATAAAATAAACGCGACGAAATCCATAAAATTAGTTTTATTTCGATGACTGAAATTTTATCAATTTTGCCAATGCCCGTTCAAATCCCGTTTCTAAAAAGTATAAGGTTACCTTATTAACTATCATAAAAATGAATAGCATACGAATTCACCGTAATCTCACCAAGACACTAATAAAGGCAGCAATCGCATGTTCTACACAATAAGTAGCCATTAATTACACAAGCCATGAAAGTATAGCCTAGCATATCTAGCGCTACTAGCGCAGTTTTATACAGCGATTGTGAGCAAGCACGCGCGGGAAGTATTCCATAATTTTCACCACTTTTCCACTGGCGTCGCACTTTCGTTGCTCCACGGCCCGTTGCCAAGGCATATGTTGCTAAAGAGCGGGCCACACTTTACTTGTTATACCACTCTTCCCTTTGTTATTGATACAGAAGTCCCCAAATAATCTACATCAGTACTATCACTTGCCTCGGTAACGAGGATCGCAGGTTCAAATCCCCCCCGGCTCGCACCTCTGGGATTTCTGGATTTCATGTGCGAATCTCATTTTCAACCATGATTATCACTTGCTAAATGGTGAAGGAAAACATCGCGAGGAAACCTGCGTGTCTGGGAGAACCCCTCGGAAGATGTGTGAAGTCCGCCAACCCGCACTGGGCCAGCGTGGTGGACTATGGCCTAATCTCCCTCGAATTGAGGGGAGGCCCGTGCCCAGCAGTGGGACATTAAAAGGGCTGGTATTATTATTATTATAGTACTATCAGAATGCGTTATTTCTCACTGGTAGAATTGAATGATAACTAAAATAAAACAGATACTGCAGTGTCCGACTATGACAAGATTAAAATTGATAAATGTCATTTGAACTCAATCTCTTTTATGAATAGTGGGTTCGAATACTGCGTGTGACAAAAAACTTGTGACGTAAGTAGATACATATAATAAATTCGGAAGAGGTGAGTAGGTTTTAAGAAAAATTCTTGACGAACGAATGAGTCAGTGGTTTTAATCATAAGAGATAGACAAATATGATCAGTATTTTCTTAGTATTGATGACAGGACCTCCTCCCGAGAAAAGCAGATTGTTTTTTTTTTATACATTATAGGCAAGCATTGGATCTCGATCTCACCTGATGGTAAGTGACGATGAGATCTACGATGGAGCATACTTGCCTAGGTAGGAAGGCGGCAGTAGATCGAGACGCTACATTCACTAGGCACATGCAGCGCAACTGATCTGACCCGCCATCCATGAATGGCAACACCGAACATCATGCCGGAACACGGCTAGGCCGCTTAGCGACATGGCTTTGTTCAGTGGGTGGTGACTAGCCACGGCCGAAGCCTACCATCAGTGAAAGAGCTAGGTTGATACCTAGCATTTGCAAAACCTGGGAGCTTATCGTGTACTTTATTAATGTGACTCAGTGATCTACTTCGCATGCACCAAAGTACTTGTTTAAGCTAACATATTTTTCCAATGGAGATTCCGATTTGGGTAGCTTTAATAGTTCTTGGAAAGAGATCTGTATCAGAATCAGAATATTTTTTATTCACGTAAACCATTAAGTACAGTACTTATGAATTGTCAATAGTTACAAAATGTTAAGCTACTACTTTACCGGTGTTCGGTGTACATAAATGGATAAATAAAACAACAAGTCTGCAACAAATTTATTCAACAGTACAATTTGCCATTCACCGTTTACCATCAATACTCTTTACTTGACAACGATTCAACGAATATGCATACTAAACTAACAGTGACCTCTTCAAAGTGAAATGCACTGACATTACAACTATATGTGCTTACATTGTACTTGGTGATATGATAAGTCGAGCATAGTTAGGGCTGACACATCAAACAAATTCATGGCTAACTTCATACATAACCAAAATCAGACAAAACCCTTCCAGGTATATTTGATTGGTATGAACTAGCTTGTGAAGGCCTGATTAGCGCAGTTGGTAGTGACCCTGCTGCCTCTGTGCTGAGGGTCCCGGGTTGGAAACCTGGTTGGGACAAACTTTGTGTGATGTGCCCATTGTTTGTACCCAAGCCATGGATGTTTAATATCTATATAAGAAATATATACTGGGTTCGCTCCAGTCCATTGTGCGGTACCCATAATACGAGCGTTGAGTGGGACCGTATAGTTGATGTGTTTGTCTGGCGATATTTAATTATTTTATTTATATACATAGTGTAACTTTCTATCATTGTTTTTTTTTTAATTCGATCTGTAGTGTAGTTCACCTTTTCATAATACTTATATAGGTCACTACTAATATGCGATGAATTCGTACTACTAGCAAGTAATTGTTAGCCCCTCCAGCTAAGCTAAATCCCTTGCTAGGCGTGTAGTTTTTCGAGTTATGTGTACCAATGGTTATCGGAAGCTCCGCTAATCGAGAATAGACGGTAGTTGCTTTCTGTAAGTCTGTAAAATCAGGGTAGAATTGAAGCCGAACTTATGATAAATTGAAAAACAGTCTACAAGATCAATGGACGTTACCCTCATTGCTAATTTTCTAATGACTATTTAGCGGAAAAGCGTTGGGAGTATATATGTTTACAGTCTGCGAAAACTCTCATAGTGCGTTTCAGGATTGTATGGAGAATCGTCGTTTGTTCTGTACGTCGTATCAACGCCATCTGTGTATTGGCGTAGTAAACTATTTTTTTTGAATGCGCCAGAACTAAGTGTCAACATTTCTCCTGCGCTCGCAGCCCTGTCGTAAGAACCGTTATGCAGTTAGTGGCATAGACGTGAATACGAGGTCGCTTTCTTATTTTGCCGCCGCCGCTCCGCATCGCGGTCACCCAGTTTCGATAACGTTTAGCCGGTAACCGCACTGTTTCAATGTCAGATAATAATAATAACGCCGAAAGATAACCAACTTTTTGGGGTCGAGTCACCTTCGTCCGTAGGAGAATTAAATACCCTCGAGATACCCTACACGTGACCCTGGGTGGTGCCAACTAGGTGACAACTCTACTGGTGGTAGGCTTTGGCCGTGGTTAGTCACCACCCACTGAACAAAACCATGTCGCCAAGCGTGCCGTGTTCCGGCATGATGTTCGGTGTTGCCATTCATGGATGGCGGGTCAGATCAGCTGCGCTGCATGTGCCTAGTGAATGTAGCGTCTCGATCTACTGCCGCCTTCCTACCTAGGCAAGTTGCTCCATCGTAGATCTCATCATCACTTACCATCAGGTGAGATAGAGATCAAATACTTGCCTATAATGTAATATAAAAAAAAAACTGTACGGGCCCATGCTCAGCAACGACTGGGGGCGCAATCCAAGTAATAATATGCTGTTTCAGAAAGGGTATACTACCACTTGAACCTGCACTTCTTTGATGCACTTATAACCATTATATAAAGTCACAATTTCGATGTCAATTGTCAAAATAAAGTTCGATGTAAAATAAAATGCAAACAAAAAAAAAACATTTTGTTGGGAGCTTATTTATTAAACCTTTTCTGGTTAAAGCTGTATAGATATTTGACATCCATAACTCGGGTACTAACATTCGTGCTCATCACACAAAGTTTGTTCCTACCGGGATTACAACTTAGCTTCGGTACAGGAAGCAGGCTCACCAAAAGTGCCAATCCGGTCATCAAATGTCAGTCGATGTTTCACTGCTACTGCTAGGTCTAGGTACAGGTCTGCTCATCCTCCTCTGAGCCGTATATCCTCAATACCGAGGGTGTTGACCTCTGTATTCTTAACTGTACATTATCGTGCCATGTCATTCTATCTTAGGTATTACGTTATTCTGCAGCTAGAACAATAGATGGAACGTCAACTAATATTTTATGAAGGGTTTAAAAAGTAAAACATCCTTTTCGCTCCTTTATGGTTCTGCTAATCGATCACGTCTGCCAACCTATCTTTTAAGTTATTCTACAAACATAAAACCAATACAACCGTATTGAGAACCTCCTCCTTTTTGAATTCGGTTAATAAGGATCATTCGATTTGTAAATTCCATGGCCAGGGCAATACCACCAGGATGACCGCAGATCGGTCCATATTTAGTGGTACTATACAGAATCAATCTGTTACATTGGAATTAACTTTTCCGAATTGTAAAGGTCATTCCCTACTTAAAAATAGATGAAGGCCTGCCACCTACTTACTGCCTTCTTACGTACTTCTGTAAGCCAGGATCCGCAAATGGGAAAGGGGAAAGTCTATTGTCCTGGAACCTTCAATAAAATTGATCAAAAGGGAAATAGCAGGTAGAAATGAATATCCTCTTCCCTCCATCACAAAGCAGGAGACGAATCCTAGTTAATACTGAGCTACTCTTCACGTCCTGTGTGTGAGCTGCGTATACCTGATTTCAGTGATAGGTGATTTCAGTAAAACATGTATGAGAGATATATCAACCCTAAGCCCGGTATTAGTGTCAACAAACCTTAACCTCCCTCTATCTCTATGGTCGGTCCCTCATGTCTGAGGATCGCGATCATCGTTGGATAGTCCACACTTGGATCAAACGATTAGCCTCCATCGGTCTCTGTTCATGGCTCTTCTGACCACAGAGCTGAATTTGATTGAAGATGAGTCCTTTACATGATCGGTCCATCTGGTTGGGGAACGTCCTCGAGCTCTCTTGCCCACGATGTTCGCAACTACGATCAGCTTTTCGAGGTTCTCATCTCCTTTCCGTACTTACTACTCCTACTCCTTAACCTCCAAGTCCCTATAAATTAGAAAACCACTAACGTAACCCAATTCCCCCTCCACGCCCCCTATGCGTACGCGCACAGCTCGCATTGACATTCGGCGCGCGCGCAGCGGTCGACGGCCTCACTTTCACTGCCGTCCGGTCACACCCCTACGGCGCTTTCCTGTTGCGTAACCTCTGGAAGTGATGCGCACGAGTGGCCGATCGTGACGTATGCATGAGCGTGCGCCGTTATGCGCGCAATTTTCGCAATTGTTGGTTTGTTAAGGTTTATTTGATTTATAGCTTACTAGCTGCGCCCCGCGGTGTTACCCGCGATTAAAAAGTTTGTCCTTTTTACCGGGATAAAAAGTAGCCTATGTGCTATTCCAGCACGCCCCGCCATGCGTCACCCGCCTGGCTGGACGATCTTCCCTTTTCCGCCAAACATTAATATTTATAACGCAATAGGACTTGAGCAAGTTACTTATTTTACTGACGACACTGTATTAAATATTCCAAGCACACATATAGGTATTTAGGTATAATTATATTTTTTCCTGTTACAAAAGCAAATATGGAACAAAAAACTTAATTCATTGTAATCAAATCGTTGTGATATAAATGCGACCAATGACGCAGGGTCTGTGAATATGACGTAATTTTTACTGGTCACGTAACAATATACTTACGTAAAAGTTAACCTTCATTGTTGCTTTTTATTTTGGTCAGTGCTGGCGGAAGTTTAACACGAGGAAGATTGGGTATGACTGTATTATACGTATTGATAACTGATAATGAAATCTCATAAGAGGTGTACTTCATTTAAAGTTAAGATCAAGTACATCGCAATAGAAGCCATGGGCGTAACGTAACAAAAAACAATGCTTCTTCATCCAAACTTTGAAAAATCATATGACCTTTTAATGGGTCGAATTTCCAAAAAATCCTCCTTAGTCACCTACATGATATAGAACTCCTATGCAAAACTTGATGCTTCTAGGTCTACAGGTTTAAGAAGTACATTGTCTGTCAGTCAGTCAGTGTTAAGAATTTGATTGACTAGATATGATAACATAGGAAGCGTCAAAGAAAGGCGTACGCAAAGTTACACGTTCGTAGGTAAGTAAACGGCTACTATTACTATAACGAGCTAGTGAGGTAAGGTGAAATGTGCAGTTCACGTAACGCGGGAGCCTTGAACCTCGCGCGGAACTGCATGCAGGAACCGCGCGGTAATTACAGGGATAGAGCACATTACATGGGAGACAGCGGGGCGAATAGCGACAGCCGTGGCGAAGGCCGCTTAGCTTTCTGTACTGATTGGTTGGATCGCTTCCCACCTGGCGCCTAGTTGTAGCTTGGTTGGTGAAAACGGTCAATAGTTTGGTGTGTGGTCCAATCAGAGCTATGATGGTAGACCGAATATATTCGACCACGATAAGCTGGCGGTCTCTAACATCTTTGACAGACGTCACTGGTAGTCAACAGCCTTAGCAATTCTAATAATGGTCCTGGCCTTAGGTTGCCAGTAGTACCACTAGTTAGGTCTTGGAGAGCAGATGACAATATCTACGTGTAAATACCGGAGTTCAGCCAAATAATGATAGATTAAGTTCTGACCCTAACAGAAAAATGGGTAATAAACTAGGAAAAAGATAATTTGACCCGTTTAAATTCTATAGCTGTTCTTTTTTTAAAATTGGTAGAATATAGAAATCACCAGAAGCATAAATAAGGTTATGAAATTTCTAATCAACTTACAAAACAGTGGCATTATGTGTATAAAGTATTTTTAGGAGTGTCTTAAAATTCCATTGTAAATAGAAGAAAAGTTTTCACTATAAATATTATGGGTATTTACTTTACAGAACACTAACCCTCAAATTTATAGAAAGCTATAATGGATTATAAAGCCGTAATAACGCACTTTTACCTCTAAAAAGATCGTTATGCTACCATTATAATCAATTATAACTGTCTATAAATTTGGGGGTAGGTAAAGATAAAGATAAAGATAGTTTATTTGTGAACATAGGTAAAAGGGTGGTAGGTACATAGAGTTAATGTTCGCTATGATCTGCCAATTATTGGCGTACAAATATTAGTGGCATAGTGATACAAAAAAAAGAAAAAATATAAATGAAGTTAGGTATTAGTATTTGTTTACAATATTAGTCTAGATAAATTATATTAATTAGAATTGTATTAATTAAGATGTCATTACAAGTAATAATTAAATTTTAATCATCAAGGAAATCTTGTACAGAATAGTAAGATTTTTCAATTAAGAATGTCGATAGCTTTCTTTTAAAATCGTTAATACATTCCACAGTTCTAATATGTTTTGGCAATTAGGTGTTCAAACGCTCCTCTCATCAACAAAACCGTAGTCATTTCAGTGATAATTACAAACAGTATTTTGTAGGAAAATGTTTTGCACTAACTGGAAGTTGTACCGGCTTTATTGTTTGTACTAATCGATTGTTGTGTAAGAAATGGTTTCCGTGACGGTAACTTGGAGACATCATCGCGTTGAGTTGTCGCGTTGAGATGTTCGTTAAGTTGACATAATAATTCCAGCCCTTTTTTCAATGTCCCACTGCTGGGCACGGGCCTCCCCTCAATGCGAGGGGGGATTAGGCCATAGTCCACCACGCTGGCCCAATGCGGGTTGGCGGACTTCACACATCTTTCGAGGTGTACCCTCAGACATGCAGGTTTCCTCACGATGTTTTTCTTCACCGTTAAGTTGACATAACTTTAGATACTTAACGAGTTTATCGATAAGTGAAGGATTGTGTTAAGCACATTCTGAACGTCACTTATTTTCTGAATCTAGTTACAAAGTTTAAGTAACTAACCTAACTAACTTGACCTACCAATTTTACGTACTTAACAAAGTCCATCCAACCAATCCGTCCAAATGTTCTGGGGAAGTTTCGATATATTCCAAATTGTATGGTTGCTTCTACATCGACTGAAAACTAGTTTACACAATTGAACAAAACATTATTTTATTTTCAAAATTCTATTCTTAATGTGCGTATGCCATTAGTTTCTTGCTGAAATATTTCTAACATTATATTAGGTCATGGTCTCCCGAAGCCAATTTAACTAAAATTATAAGCATTATTACCTCATATATATAACGAAAGAATTAATAAAAACAGGTTAATGCGATGTGACTATTTAGTAGACTAAACATCGCAAATTGCGTGCGCGCAAGTGAGACACGCAAAATAACGATGGCCTAGAAAAATATCAATATACTAGCTGTTGCCCGCGACTTCGTCCGCGTGGTATTTAACAAAGACTCAGCCGTTGGCAACAGCCTGCTCGCGTTCTGATCCCGCGGGACGCATTGTAGATTGTTGCTATCAAACTTTAATCAGGCGCAGCGCTGCAACATTGATTTTAATTTTTTTTCGAGAGATCCATTTTTTTTTTCTAAAATAAAAGTAGCCTATGTTACTCCTTGTTACATCAGCTATCTGCCAGTGAAATTCCTGTCAAAATCGGTCCAGCCATTTCAGAGATTACCCGGAACAAACAGACAGACAGACAGACAGACAGACACACAGACAGACAGACAGACGGACAGACAGACAGACAGACAGACAGACAGACAGACAAAAATTGTAAAAAATGTTGTTTCGGTATAGGTAACGTGTATACATCCAAATGCACTTAGTAAAAAGCGGTTATTTTAATATTACAAACAGACATTCCAATTTTATTTATATGTATAGATAAGGTGTCACAAAAATAGCGTCAAATATTTTAAGGGTTGAATGAGTTGGTTATACTGATCACGTTGCTGTATAAAATAAATGTGTACTTTTTTTTTTTTTAAAGAATACTTAGTAGAGTTTACACGCGCCCTTAGTATGTGGTGATATATACGCAGGTATAGTATCACCATTTACCCATTTTGAGTTGGGTAAGTGCACACGTCTTTCAAAAGACTTGCACGCTTCCTCACTATGTTTTCCTTCAAGGCACACAACAAGTGATAATCATGATCGAAAATGAGAATCGCACATGAAACCAAAACTGTTTACCTACAATTGTACAGCTGGGTTTGAACCTGTCCACTTGGTTTCCGAAGCGAGCGAACCCACCAACTCGACTATAAACGCTACACAAAAGAATCTCACACACTCCAAAAAAAACAGTGAAATATTTTAGCGATATTACCGTTGCTCGCTCAGTTCAAGGCCCGTGTAGGTTACGTAAGCCATTTCTCGTTACGTGTTGCGTGTGCGCAGGGTCGACGGCCGCGCGCCGCGCGGCTAGTGCATGCCGCCTTCCTGTTGCTACCAACTAATCTATTCAGGCAGCCCGAACTGAAACTAACATCGTCATGAAAATTTAGTTTTAGAGATCCCCCCCCCCCCCACAAATAACTTATAAAAGATTTGATGAGTCCAATTTGTTTTATCAAGCTGAGTCCGATTTGTTTTCTTCTTTCCTAGAATAAATCTAGACTGAATTTCGAAGTAATTGTCTCAAAACATTTTGTGGTTTAATAAAACCCAATATTATAAATATGAAAGTTCGGATGGATGTTTGTTACTCAATCACGCCAGAACGGCTGAACGGATCTGAATAAAATTTGGCAGAGAGGTGGATTATAGTCTGGAATAGCGCATAGGTTCGCTTGGGATAGATTTCTTTGAATATTTCATAGAGCACCAATAAAATCATTTTTCATACATTTGATTCGGAGGCGGTACGAGTTCGCCGGGACAGCTAGTTAATAATAATATTCAAATTATCGCTAAGAATGTTTGATAAACTTGACTTTCCAATTAATTCATTTAAATTATACTCACGTGATGGACATTTAGGGCATGCTACCATAATACTACTAAATAGATTATAATCTGTGGCTTAGCACGTGATGGTATGTCAAAAGGTAGATCACGTGAGAACTGACGTAGTAACTCAAAATGCAAAGTGATGATCTGTCATCCATCAGTCATCCATTTTTCTACAACGTGTTTTCATAACTTAATTAATTTTATTGAAATAAAAGGAATTTTACGGATATTATCGCGTTTATATTATGTTTTACTAGCTGCGCCCGGCGGTGTTATCCGCGATAAAAATTATGAAAAATTAAAACATCTATCCCACGGGAACCATACATTTTACCGGGATAAAAAGTAGCCTATGTGCTATTCCAGACTATAATCTATCTCTGTGCCACATTTCATCCAGATCCGTTCAGCCGTTCGGGCGTGAAAGAGTAACAAACATCCATCCATCTATCCATCCAAACTTTCACATTTATAATATTACTAGCTGCGCCCGGCGGTGTTACCCGCGATAAAAAGTATGAAAAATTAAAACATCTATCCCACGGGAACCATACATTTTACCGGGATAAAAAGTATCCTATGTGCTATTCCAGACTATAATCTTTCTCTGTGCCAAATTTCATCTAGATCCGTTCAGCCGTTCGGGCGTGAAAGAGGAACAAACATCCATCCATCCATCCATCCATCCATCCAAACTTTC
Organism: Pheosia tremula; assembly: GCA_905333125.1. Lineage (NCBI taxonomy): Eukaryota > Metazoa > Arthropoda > Insecta > Lepidoptera > Notodontidae > Pheosia > Pheosia tremula. Next base: position 2,035,768 of record HG995420.1, read on the forward strand.
ACATTTATAATATTAGTATAGAGTATAGATAATAATAATAATAATTAAGATACGTTCCCGACGTTTCGGCTGATTTACAGCAACCATGGTCACGGGAGGATTGACGTGATTGACGTCCTAGTGTCATAGTTTGACGTAAAAAAACATAATATACACGCGATAAAATCCGTAAAATTCTTTTTATTTCAATGTGTAGTATTCGCATAAATCGCGAATCCTGGCACTATGTTTTAATTATTTTTCCCATGTTTTATTAGTTATGCTGTTATTCGGTGCAGAGACAAATTCAAAAAATCAAATATCGTAAAACTCGGCCCTCCCGTTCTTGAGTTATGAATGGTGTAACAAACACGCCTTTATTATTTAATCAATAAAAAGATATAGATTTGGAGTTAAAAATAAAAGTCTCAATATTTTATTTCCTTTACCAAACCGCGTATTGGTTTTTCGCGCGAAATCAGAGCGACATTGTACTTTTTTTAATTAAATAAACATCGTGTTCTTTAATTTTGAATGTGTAATAGTGGTGGGATATTAACCATTTGTGTTAATGAACGAGCATGAGTGTAGGAAAATTTTGGGGTCGAGTCACCTTCGTCCGTAGGAGAATTAAATACCCTCGAGATACCCCACACGTGACCCTGGGTGGTGCCAACTAGGTGACAACTCTACTGGTGGTAGGCTTCGGCCGTGGTTAGTCACCACCCACTAAACAAAGCCATGTCGCCAAGCAGCCTAGCCGTGTTCCGGCATGATGTTCGGTGTTGCCGTTCATGGATGGCGGGTCAGATCAGCTGCGCTGCATGTGCCTAGTGAATGTAGCGTCTCGATCTACTGCCGCCTTCCTACCTAGGCAAGTATGCTCCATCGTAGATCTCATCATCACTTACCATCAGATGAGATCGAGATCAAATACTTGCCTATAATGTAATAAAAAAAAATAAAAAAAATAAAATGCAATTGAGAAACTTAATGTTTTCAAGTTCTGCCAATTGGTCCGATAGTTTTTCAGCAAATTGTCCACTGGTTTACTAATATGGGGGTGTTTTATCATTACCTTCATCGCAATCGACCCATAATCGAAGACTAGTGGCATCGGAATTATCACTTGTCTATTAACTCATACTTAAAAATAATATGTCTACTACTGATGACACAGTCATTCGAATACATTCTTCTCTTCTTCTTTCTTTACGAAATGAGATGTGATGAAATAAAATGGATATGAATATGGCCTCACCCACAACTTAGCGGGTATTTTGCCAGTGTCAAGTTATTGATAGCAATAACACAATCAATAAATACACATTATAAATAAAATAATGGATGTGACATGATGATATGAAAATGGCGTCAACAATACATTTAGCACTGACAGAACATGTTTAATCTTGTAGCTATTTGCAGTTTAAAAAAAAGGTGACAGCTGTCATTTTGTTTTTCAAAATGGCGACCAAGCTTTGAGTGCGTGTACCGTTTTTCTTGTAGAAAGTGAGAAAGCACACACGATGCAGATTGCGAACCCGAACATGCCTCGTTGCGTCATCGCGAGGCCGTTGACTCGGCCGCCATGATAATAGTACTATGCAAATAGATTTAAAACTCATTTGAAATTAAGAATAGAATACATTGGTGTTGATTATTTTAGCGGCTAAAAACTGTTGCACAATACGTTACCGGCCGACCGTGGAATGGAAATACCTTACAAAACATGTTTCTCTGTATTATACATTTTATTTTGTTAACATTGCTATACATAATTAATTACCTCCTTAATAGCCCAAGTAACTATTGTTTTTTTTATAAGTGTACTTACAAGAATAAGCGCAATATAAATTCTTTGTACATATGTTAATTAACTAAATTGAAAGAAAACACCAATAGCACTAACAATAATATTTTTCAGAAGAAAAGTGCATTGCAATACCATCGTAAATAAGCGAACTCTCCAAAAATTTGGTACCGCAAGGGTTATTTATTATTCCGTCTATGCGGTACCAAAACCTCAATTTGATTGGTACAATGGTACAATTGGTACAATTCAATGCAATTAATACCTACCAATAGTCAGAAGTTTTGAAAGAAATTGTACGGTAATATTTGTAATTGCTGATTGTATTAACAAATCATTTTTTATTTTTCCCAAATTCCTTTATTTGCTTTATTTCAATATCAAAGTCATAGTCAAAGTCAAATCGTTTATTTCGTATAGGCCTCCGGGGCACTTACAAATTATCATTACATTTTTTTTCTTAACATTGCAACCGGATCGGAACGCGACCTCAACTGAGAAGATCCGATGAGAAACCCAGCGGGCTTGTCTTTTGTTTTTAAATCCATTATTTTTACAAATAAAATAAAAAAAAGTAAGCTCCAGTGTGTTGCCACGCGAGGCGTGCACACGCTACACTTTAAAATTATAAATATTGATAATTTCCAATCAATTAACTCATAAAGCGTAAAATCGCATCAGAGTGCGCAAATAATTACGGCGTCACCTTACCGCCAACTCACCAATTTCCATACCTTAATCAGATTAGCTTAACCTGTAATACGTAACGCAATAGAGTTCATTCTATTATTAAATTTTCCACATGAAAAGTATGCAAATATTTTTTCTAAGGACGGAATCGATCGTCGACCCCCAGCCCACTGGTACGCCGGTCGATCACCCGGCCAAACGCGAGGCAAACAATGTACCTACTTAGAAATGTGTTTACCCAACAGCGATCGCTGCTCAATCGTTTGTAAATTAGCGATAATTGCTATCACATAACCGATAGACTTTTGTAGACATATACTGAGCTGGTAGGAAACTCAATGGTCCATCATTTAAAAAAAAACTGGTTGGTATAGATTCACAGGAAAACCAACGCTAATAACATGACAACACAGTGTTCAAAATACTAGAAAATTATATTTAAAATCCTTGCTCTAACTCTAACTTTAGACATAACTTTACGCAAACAATAAAATAAAAACATATAATACAATAACATTTTATGTGTCCAATACAATTCGAGACTGAAAACCTTCTTTATACCCTAGTAAATGATGCACCTAGTCATTTAAAAGTGGTCAGTAAAAGTGAGGAAATGTGTGGTGTGACGCATGCGAGTATTAAGGGTTGTTTTAGCAAGTCACCGTGGGGCGGTCAGAGTTTAGTCACAACAATGAGTAATCCTTGCATATTAACTTGGCCTTGAAGTTTCCAGAAGGTCAGGATATGATAAGTCGATCGTATGATGCAATAGATGAGTTATATGATAAACGTGTCAGAAATTGTTAACAGCTATAGGTTTTAGAATAATAACCAGGCCCGGCTTTTTGACGTGCCCTTGGAAGCATGGATGAGGTCAGACTGTTATACTAGAATGATACCTATCTATGTACTTATGTACGTGCCAGTCTTATTACCCTTTTTTTGTTTTCGCTGGGAAATGCATTTACTCGTACCGCCTAAGCCCGGGGGAGCTTGGACGGTTATGTGGGGCTCCTGGAAGAGTCCAGACTACCCACTAAAACCCAGCGCCGCCCTCTCTGCCTATTGTGGGGCGCCAGGGGATCGCTCTACGAGCACACTACCGTGGCGTCAGTCTTATTACCCTGGGCTGGGAACCCCTAACCTGTGAACTCTTCAAATATGTATGACGTATTGGGGACGTACTACCTGTCTATGTATCATTCATGACCAGGCCTCCACACACTCGTACCACTGATATTCCTGTTAGTCAGGATCACAGATCATGTCTGTGGTCAGGATCTACAGCGATATCCAACGAAAACGTCGAATTTGACCCTCGGCGAGTTTCGGAGGAAATCTAATTGCAAAACATGAAGGCCTTCTACTTAGTCGATGGCTCACTGCTGAGGAGCGTGACTCACAACTTCAGGGATTGCTATCTTTGTGGGTTATTACCAGTCCGCGCCAGACGTTGCGGTTTTATGGCCACCTGTTAGCGTTCTGATGATGCAATTTAACCATCTTGTAGGTATTTGAAGACGTGATTAACAGGTGCTGGCCCTGCTTTCTGTGTTAAGGGTTCCGGGTTCGAATTCCGGTAGTGGTGAACTTTGTGTGATGTGCACAAATGTTTATACCCGTGTCAAGGATGTTTAATATCTGTATAAGTTTTATATACCGGGATCACAGCCATTCTATTGTCTCTCTCTATGGTCGGTCCCTCATGTCTGAGGAACGCGATCATCGTTGGATACTCCACACTTGGATCGAACGATTAGCCTCCATCGGTCTCTGTTCATAGCGCTTCTGACCACCGAGCTGAATTTGGTTGAAGATGAGACCTTTACTTGATCGGTCCATCTGGTTGGGGACCGTCTTTGAGCTCTCTTGCCCTCGGTGTTCCCAACTACGATCATCTTTTCGAGGTTCTCATCTCCTCTCCGTACTACAAGGCTGAAGTATGACAGAATGCGCTGCTGACAAATTGTGCACAGGCGGCTTTTTATTCGGAGCTGCGCAAGAATTGGTGCATTGGTGCGCTTGTGCATTCTATTGTACAGTCCCATATACAAGCGTTGTTTAGTCTGGGACCGTACAGTTGGTGTGTTCATCTGTAACATTATTATTATTAATCAGCCCCAAGATCGTTTCCCTTTTAAGTGTTTGCATGCCACCCTTTTCTACACCAATCATGCACTCGCTGCTCATTCATCTAGCTTGTCACGATGCAACGCGCGTAGCACTTTCGCGGCGGTGCGCGGGCGCAGCCCAGGCCACTTGCGCATGCGCACCGCGCGCCCTCTGTTTGGTGAAACCGCGAAATGTTTGCGCACTTTCTGACCGGATACGGATACGAGCATATTATTTAACTAAACCGCCTGTTAGGTAACGTATGGTATGTATGTGATAAAATGTTTTTGAGGGTCAATGACCTGAACTTGAAATGTGATGAGTGGTTTTCAGGTATAAGTACATAGAGTTATAGTTAAGAAACATTTTACATAAAGCAAACTTAATAGTTGGGCTTGTGTAGGTGTTCTAACTTAGTGCTTTTGTGTGGTTTGTGTGTGTTCTTTGTTAGTGTGTTAGTTTGTATATTGACACTATCGGGGAAGGCCAGGAGATTGCGCCAATTAAATCTGAACTCGGCTATCACACTATATAGGCTCATAATGGAATGGCTATACTTTGGTATTACCATTTTTAATACTTTTCCAATAGTTAAACTGTCATAATTGACAATTACAATGGCACTGTCGTCCCATTGCGAGTGTATTGTGTGAGCAAACCTGGATCAAGTTATCAATTGCTGCTTTAAATCTCTTGTCACCAAACGCCCAAGAAATAAATTCCACTATTTATACATAGCCTTTTTACTAGTGTTTCCAGTAAACACATAACTCTTAATTAACTAACCGCTGTTAACGTTCTAATCGGAACCAACACAAGGAAGCTCGGGCTTACGTAACTGCCGGGCCTTGAACCTCGGAAGCCGATCAGGGTAGCGGACACGTGAGGATGTTACACTCGTCTGTTTCATAAGCGCACGAGCACATAAGCTCACGCAACTCTCGAACGTATGTTCTAGCAATTGCACCAAAAACATTCCTTATTCGTATAAACTTTATTAAAATAACTAGCTGCGCCCCGCGGTGTTCCCCGCGATTAAAAAGTATGTCCTCTCCTGTACTCCTGTGCATATTTCCGGGATAAAAATTAGCCTATGTTATTTTCTCACCCGTAAACTACTACTTATGCAAAAAATCATGTCGATCCTTGGCTCTATGAAAAATTAAAATAAATTATCCCACGCGAACTACTTATACATTTTGCCGAGAGATTATAGATTTTGCGAGTATGTGCTATTCCAGACTATAACCTATCTCTGTGCCAAATTTCATCCAGATCCGTTAAGCCGTGCTGGCGTGATAAAGTAACAAACAGTAGTAGGATAGTGGGAATGTAGGTAACTAAAGAATTACATGTTACAACTACAGCAGTAATGATCCAGTTTCAAACCACAAAACGCAAAACTAATAACATAGTATAATTCCATGGAAAACAAAATAAAAATAATGGAAGAAAACCGATCGTTGAGTCACAATGCCGTCCATAATTCGAGGGGTGTGTTATGAGTCAGTCTGTGACGGGAGACATCGGTGACGTCATTGCACTTACGTCATACTGAAAAATACATGATTGGGTGATAAAGTCAAGGTTTGAGGGTTGAGGAGTATATAAGGCCAACTGATATACTTCAATTAATTGTTGAAGTGTGCACGGTACAAATTAAGAAGAATTTAAAAAGAAAAATGCCTCTGGGATAGGTGTTAATAGATAAGAATTTTGTTTTATTGCCCAAGAAATGTATTCCTTTGATAAATAATGTAATTTGTAATTTTCCCTTGTGGTCTGGATGTTACTGGGGTTGCCCCCAGTCTATTCCAAACACGGAACCTACTACGTTGGACCATACGATTGGTGTGTTTTGATCTGACTATCTTATGACGTAAATCAGTTTTGAGACGGCTTCTATAGACCGGTTACATGTTTTACTAATGGAAATACCTATCTGATCTAGATCAAGCGGTTACTAAATGAAATTAATAAATTTGTAAAACCCAAATGTGTGGGTTGGGATTCAAACCTGCACGTGTTTTCCGAGTCCTATTTCCGGGGGTGGGCCGTGTTGAGTCATCGTACGAGGCTTCCGTGACGCCGGGAAAAGGATGACGTAATATGGCGTGACGTCATCAAACGCGTCAATAAACAAAACGTGATAAAGTTGATTTAAATGTTCATTTTGATATTGATTTCTTATGTACGCGAATACTACACGTTGAAATAAAACTTATTTTACATATTTTATCGCGTTTATTTTATGTTTTTACGATCCCGACGTTTCGGCTGCTATACAGCAACCATGGTCAAAGGAGGACTGAGGCGTTTGACGTCCTAGTATCATAGTTTGAAGTTGGGTACCCTCATATCAAACTCCTCAGTCCTCCCGTGACCGTGAAAGCTGTGGATACTTTACTGAAAATTTACCGGACATCTTGGGAGAACATGAAAAGTTAAACTATACTATTTTATTTCAATTTCATTCACCCATGCACGTTTATTAACACACAATGGTGAATATCCCACTAATATTACACATTATTTATCAAAGGAACACATTTTTTGGGCAATAAAACAAAATTGACAACTTCACCGTTCATTGTCCCGCTAAAAAGTTCCTTTAGAATTTTATTGCGTTAAATTATCAAAGCACCTTGCTGTATTTGTTTACGTCTAGTGTGTGCAACCGTATTGGAGTTCCCGTGATATCCACGTCAGACGTTAGAAAGTATGAGTCACTATACGCTGACTCATTTTCGGGAACTGAATCACTTTTCTCGCAGCACGCACGCTGTAAAAATAATAATAAAAGATAAACGTAGTCACGACACGTAATATTGTGTCTCTTTTTTTCTCTCCTTAATATCCGAAAGGGTAGAGAAGAGGTGTACTGTATAATAATTATAATACCAGCCCTTTTTTCGGCACGGGCCTCCGCTCAATGCGAAAGGGGGATCAGGCCATAGTCCACCATGCTGGCCCAGTGCGGATGGGCGGGCTTCACACATGTTTCGAGGGGTTCTCTCAGTCATGCAGGTTTCTTCGCGATGTTTTCCTTCACCGTTTAGCAAGTGATAATCATTGTTGAAAATGAGATTCGCCCATGCAAAATCCGAGAGGTGCGAGCCGGGGTTTGAACCTGCAATCCTCATTACCGAGGCAAGCGTTCTTCCAACTTGGCTATCACTGCTCACTGTACTGAAGTACACATATATTCGAAAATAGGACATTCTATGACCATATTATGACATCATGCAACATTGACGGACGTGTTAGATAACTAATAAAAGTCATGACTGTCTGTGGTTCTTGAACCTGACGGCGTCATGCCATGTCACGCTGTGCCAACGGCCTGGCTACCCAGGAGGTCAGTCCCCCGCCCTTGGCTGTGGAATATTTTAGACGTACTTCTTATTATAATTAGATGGTGGCCATCGCCCATTCTAGGCAATTGTTATTAATTTTTAAATATAGTACGTTGTAGTACTTCCCTTGTTACTTGTTGATTTGGGAACAATGCACGTACACTAGACTTAAAGTACGTGGTAAGTCGAGTTTGGGGAAGATTTTTTTTTGTTATAGGAATATTTAGTCGACAATGGCTAGGTTGACACAATTTGTTAGTTGTTTGTGCAATTTGACATAGTAATATTACTGTTGCTGTAAGTGGGAAAATAGAAAATCTGTCTCTATTTTCTTCGTCAAATAGCGTATTGCATACTTTCTCGTGTAGCCTAGGCAACTTTACTTTTGGACCCCAGCCATCAATTTGAGACGAAGGTGAACATTATCTATCTGGACCCCTAGCGCTGCTTATAATCATGGTACTTGGATTGCACGTACCGACTAAACAGATGAGTCGAGTAACTGAGCCCTTTATTCCCGATTTTTTTAAACGTAATTTGATTGGTCCGCAATCTTTGTACATGCGCGTACACAAGTAATTATATACTGGGATTGGTCCCAGTACTAATAATATTTTACGATACCCATTAAACAAGTTTTGCTTAGTTTGGATCCACCGCCACCGTTATGGATCTACACCATCACCATCTTTATGGATCCACATATAGATTTCTGTTCGACGATGGTACAAGCATTTAGGATAGTGGGGTTGAGCTGGCCTGACGTACATTCCATTTGTAATTAGCATAAGTTCACATGTCGATTGTCAAGTACATCAATGTTTTTTAAATTAAATGCATAGACAAGAATTTCAACGAACTAATAAATAAACATCGTTTCGTAACAGTTCTTTATTTAAAAGTTAAATTAACTAATCACACTATCACACTAATATTATAAATGTGAAAGTTTGGATGGATGTTTGGTACTCTTTCACGCCCGAACGGCTGAACGGAAATGGATGAAATTTTCCACAGAGATAGATTATAGTCTGGAATAGCACATAGGCTACATTTTATCCCGGTGAAATGTATAGTTCCCGTGGGATAGATCTGTTTTAATTTTTTTGCGCAAAGGATCAACATGATTTTTTGCGCGGATAGCACCGCAGGGCGCAGCTAGTATATCTATATTTCCCATAAGTTGTACATAACACTAGTCCACGCCCGATCGCGCCATTTTTATTCGCTTTGAAATTTTAAACCCAAGTTTGAGGACCAAACAAGAATAGTTAGAAAAATACAATGCATATGTTGTAGACGGCTCCATTTGTTATATACTCATAGCAATAATCGACTAAATAATTCTTATTTACATCAATATCAAGCCGTTTGATATCGCTAAATGGGCAGCAACGCGATAATTTATCAGACGTGGGCTACGTCACCGACGTACGAAGGTCGTTGGGGCTTTGACTCGTTGCGTAATGCGGTGAGTGACTCAGCTCCGTAAACAATGATAGATTGAAACGTGAATTTACGTACTATAGTACAATGTGTTAAGCCGCGACTATTCTTCCTCCGAATGTATACACTCGGCAGCAACGAATCCGGGTCCTCAACATGAACCTCAATATCTCCGTGAGATTTTTCGTATGTTTTTCGGGTGTTAATCGCTTAATGAATATTGAATACCGGGAACGTTAGATGGTGTATGGTGTTTTTTTAATACAGAATAGAAACAAAGCCAGTGATTCGAATTCATAGTTCGATTTACAAAATTTTGTGGCCTTTTTTTGTGATATTTAGTTGATGTGATTAACTTTAAGTTAAGAAAAAATATTCGATAAAAACTTTTTTAAATTGAATAACCTGAATAGCATTCTTAGTTCGACATATTAAGGATTATTTGGTGACCCTATAGATATAATATCTATTATACATGTGACCAGTATACATTGCCCCCGAGTGTAGTTTTGGAAGGTGAGTAAGTTCGTTTCGTCGCCAGCGTTTGGCCAGCTCTAGTTGTCAGGAGGCATCTTCAAGACCTTTCACATTTCTTGACGAGGTGCACTTAGTGGGGGGTCGAGGTCTGTATTTTTAAGTTACGATCGGGCTAGTCTGAAGATAAAAAAACGCTCCTCTGTCCTTGTTAGATCTAAGGTCATCCCAGGACTGACTACGTCGAGTTGAACAGACTATCGTGCGGTTCAACAACCCTATTCCATTCGGATGGGTGACCTTCCGTTGGTTCGTGACGTAGCGATAAAATACATCGATAATTTGATAATGGTACTTATCTAAAGAGGTTTTTACCGCGCTTTAGGTTATGTATGGGCGAATGGGGTGATTGACCTGGGTGATAAGTACGAGTTTTGGCGGCAACAATAATGCCGATCTAGATCGAGTCGAATTAAGTTTTATTGTTAGCGGTTATATTTGACTTTCACACAAGGTGGACCGTTGACATCACACTAGTCGCAGGAAGCCAGGGAGGCGAGTGGCAGAGAACCTTTGGGGAGACCAATGTCCAGCAGTGGACATCTTTCAGATGGATGGTATTATAAAAAATATTTAAAAAAAATGTAACGGTCATTATTTCGATATACAAGTCTAGTCAAGTCAAATCATTTATTTCGTATAGGCCTACGGTGCACTTACAAATTGTCATTTAATTTTTTTTTTTGTCGCACCATGTCTATCTCTCCCTTTCGTTATTCATACGAGGGAAAGAGTCAATATCGATTTATCTCACATTCTGTCATATCTCACCCGGCTGTGCTACTAGTGCTGGACATAACAGATGACAATCTGCAGGAGATAAGAATCTCAACAATACCTAACTACACGTGTGTTTAAAAAATATTCCTTGCGTTCGTTTACCACGTGCTAGAGATACAGTATGTTAATGAAACATTGTAAAAACATCAGGTACTTGACCCTCGGTGTCAAAGTCCTCGACCAATAACACACGACTTGTTATATTCACGTTAGTTCAATAGACTTGTACCTGACGGTGACGCCGGGTTGACGATTATGACGAGTTAGAGACTAACCGGGTACAGACCAGCCGTCATTGCTATCAGCCACACTGCTCATATCAACTACGCGTGTCTAGACAACCCCAATGGCACAGTTGATAATGCTGCCCTGTTTTCTGTACCGAGGGTCCCGGATTCGAATCCAGATTGGGGCTGGATTTCTCCTCGAATCATGGACGTTAGATATCTATATGTAGGTAAGTAATTATGTACTGAGATAGCACCCAGACCGTTCGGTACCCATAATACAAGCGTTGATTAGTTTGGGACCGTACTGGTAGGGTGTTCGTCTGGCGATTATAATGTAACAAGATAAATAATATGGCAGGTGTAGAATCCTTCCCAATAGCCCAATCCCGAGTCTATCCAAACTTCATCAAAAGACCCAGTTTTTCTGACCGCAATTTTGCACTATTTCCTCCGCCCGCTGAGGTCAATTCACTGTTTATGCTATCATTTTCAGCAGTTGAAAAAGGGCCTCTACGGGTAGGACCCATGTTCCCGCGCAAGGCTTCCAAAGATCCGGGTATATCCCGTGTGGTGAGAGACATAATAATAATAATATCGCCAGACGAACACCTGCAGACAAGCCGGTAGGATATGGTTTTCCTTAAAAATTGGTAATGTTAGTTAACATCCTGAAAAACAACATTTTAATATTTAGTCATAGCCTACTGTGAATTGAAATAAAAGTAAGTAAATTATTACAATGAAGTTAAATCATTTTAATTTGAATAGTCATTTGCGGTTGACACAGTTCCGTCAAAACGTATTACATTACCTGTTAGTTAAATGCAAAAATTTAAGGAAATAAACAATACAAATTGAAGTAATAGATAGTCTTTTTTTTTATTATTCCAGCCCTTTTTTATGTCCCACTGCTGGGCACGGGCCTCCCCTCAATGTGAGGGGGGATTAGGCCATAGTCCACCACGCTGGCCCAGTGTGGATTGGCAGACTTCACACATCTTTCGAGGGGTTCTCTCAGACATGCAGGTTTCCTCACGATGTTTTCCTTCACCGTTTAGCAAGTGATAATCTTGGTTGAAAATGAGATTCGCACGTGAAAAATCCCAGAGGTACGAGCCGGGGTTTGAACCTGCAATCCTCGTTACCGAGGCAAGCGTTCTACCAACTTGGCTATCACTGCTTCCGTTGATGTCAGATAGTCTTTGTAAGTGAGGAAATAACAATTTCAAGAAACAAGAAACATCCCGAATAGTAATGACAAAATCAATTCACTAAATTATCATTGGAATGATTTCGGTTTGTTATACATCAATCAGCTACCTAGAGGACGACTTGGTGAAAAATGGAATTGCGGGCAAATCTCACAGAGCAGATTTTGGGGTCGAGTCACCTTCGTCCGTAGGAGAATTAAATACCCTCGAGATACCCTACACGTGACCCTGGGTGGTGCCAACTAGGTGACAACTCTACGGGTGGTAGACTTCGGCCGTGGATAGTCACCACCCACTGAACAAAGCCATGTCGCCAAGCGGCCTAGCCGTGTTCCGGCATGATGTTCGGTGTTGCCATTCATGGATGGCGGGTCAGATCAGTTGCGCTGCATGTGCCTAGTGAATGTAGCGTCTCGATCTACTGCCGCCTTCCTACCTAGGCAAGTATGCTCCATCGTAGATCTCATCGTCACTTACCATCAGGTGAAATCGAGATATATGCCTGATATATGCCTATAATGTAATAAAAAAAGTAATAAAAAAAAAAGATTGCAACCACTCCTCAACCTCAACATCCCATAACAAGAAAAGCAATCGGGAAAATGCTAAACGCCTCCACAAACTGCCCATCTTGGCACCCAATCTGTAGGGCTGATTTGAACGATTGGCGTGTCATGAAGGCCGGTTGGTTTTAGTCCAGATGGTTGGTTTATATGGCAATAGTATGTCTACAAATATACGGTGCCAAATTAGGCCATTCGTACAGACTTTTATAAGAAGATCAGTAAAGCTTTAGTTTCCAATGTTGATGCTATCAGAGAATACCAGCAGGCTTGCCCACAATCACCTAACTGCTTATTCAAAGCCCCATTCAATCTCCCAGACAGTTTAATGTTATGTTACAAAAAATATAACAGTCATTGTACAATACCTCGTTACATAAACTAGGTGTATGTTTTGACTCGGGGTCGTTGATCTGAACTGAGAGTCACTCGGATAGGTACGGGGGTCGATGACCCGCATGACACATATTGTGAATGGTGGGCGTTGCGCCAAAATTACCTAACCGACGGTTGGACAAAATGTTTGATTGATATGTATATTTTGCCCGCGGCTCCGTCTGCGAAACCATCCATTCGGCTCAACAACTCAACCCGCAAATAACATAGCGTAATGGTGTTATGTACATAATCTTTTCAGTCTAATTATAGTCTATGGAAAATCCCGCTGAAAAAGTATCCAGTACTGTTACAGTGATGTTCCAAAAACTGATACCTATTAGTTTGCTAAGGTCCTGGGTTGATTTTCGGGTCGTAAAAATGTGATATTTGGATGACATGACCAAATCTTCTAAGTCCGAATTGAAAGTGGAGAAATCAATTATCATACTTCTTATAAAATTACGGCAATCATTGGCGAAATATTGATGTACAACACTAGCACACCTCTGCTATCACCTTCTGGGGTACAGGCGCAATGTTATGTTTGAAGTCTGCCGACCCGCAATGAGCCAGGGTGGTGGACTATGGCCTAATTCCCCTAGCACTGAGCAGAGGCCCGTGCACAAAAATGATTGTTTTTTTTGTATGGTTTGACGTAATCCAATGATTGGGCTATAGCCAAGCCCGGGTTATTGGACTGGAGCATGTTTAAAGATCAAAACACTATCGTTGAGGACATGCGGAGGTTGTATGTCAGGTGATACACACTGTTACGTAGGATGTCTACTTTAAGGATTGTGTATAGATAAGTATAGAAACTTCGTCAAAGAAAGTCTGAGATCGGACGTCCAACTGAGAGAGATAAAGATATATATTATAGGGGTCCGATATAGATATTATTTATGTAAACCATTACAGAACTTATAAATCCTCAAAAAATCACAAAATGATTTTACCGACACACACACACAAATTGCTATGCATTTACCGACACGTACAAGAATGCCGTTTTATATAACACTATCCCTCTCACTGGGTGGTCAAATCAGGTCGTGTATAGGGCACTTTATAATCCTCATTACCTAACAATGTCCAGAAAAAAGGTCTTAATTAAAATAATACCAACAACCCTGAACCCCCTACAGCCATGAGTTTCGTCTACAGAATATCACAACACCTTGCTTTGCGTAACCCCGACTAGTTTGGCCAATGTCTCGACGTGTCTTCAAGCGATGAACAAATCCATCAAATGACCTCGCCAAACACAACTTATCTCAATCTTTTAAAGTCAACATGGATGATCAAACGTTTGATGACATCAGAACACTTTGGAAACATTCTATCATTTTTATGCTTGTTACAGCGTGGGGACGCGTGATAAAACTAATATACCGAGTGTTAATGCCCTGTATCTACATGTGGGTCAACCGCCTCAATTACGTAGGAGACTTCTCTGAAAGATATGAATGTGTAATTAACGTTTCAGTACAGCAAACTCCGGACGGGGGCGTATAATAATAAACTTAATTTGTACTTGATAGAGCTTAGAATATAATTATGAACTCCTAATCCTTGATAAAATACCTATCTATTTATTAAACTCTTTGTTGTACACCAAAGAAATAGACATTACAATAATCAAAGACAACGGATAGATAGTACAAATGGCGGTGTTATCAGTAAAATGTGATCTCTTATATCAACTTATAAGGGAATAGGAGAAGGATAAAAAAAATGTGGGTAATAGGCGTACAGAGCGTCAGAAAAGGTACTCTTTGATACTGATTAATATAAAAGACACGCTACTATACACACTAATACTTACAATAAATAATATATTAAATATATATCTAAATTCTACCGGTGGTAGGCTTCGGCCGTGGCTAGTCACCACCCACTGAACAAAGCCATGTCGCCAAGCGGCCTAGCCGTGTTCCGGCATGATGTTCGGTGCTGCCATTCATGGATGGCGGGTCAGATCAGCTGCGCTGCATGTGCCTAGTGAATGTAGCGTCTCGATCTACTGCCGCCTTCCTACCTAGGCAAGTATGCTCCATCGTAGATCTCATCATCACGTACCACAAGGTGAGATCGAGATCAAATACTTGCCTATAATGTAATAAATATATATATATATATATACTACACATATATACATACATACTTAACAGAGAATGTGTATAACACTGTAGACGGGAGTAAAATAGGTATTTTATAGTGACAAGTAATAGTCATGGATAAGACCTAATCCTTAATAACCTAATCCTAGATATTAGAGCGGTGTCATGCCGTATAAGGAGATGAAAGAGGCTGCTGTAGATAGAGACCGACAGCTACACCGACATAGGTCTTGCCCAGAATTCTAGGCTACTCCTCAAGGCAAGGGGGACTCAGCATTTAGTCCAACACGGCCCAGTGCAGTGGCCCAAGCAGCATCTTCGTCCATATACTTTTTTGCATCCCGCTCACACCACAGCTTTTATTAATGAAAATGACAGTGACAGCGTACTTTCTGGATGACGTTACGATTATAGAGTTCCTGCTTACTAATAATACTGATATATAATCATAATAATACCAGCCCTTTTTAATGTCCCACTGCTGGGCACGGGACTCTCCTCAATGCGAAGAGGATTATCTTACCCTATAATTTGACGAAGTCCACGAGAATTTTGGAAATTTTCCGATAAGTACCTGAAAGCGGCGGGGAATGAACCCGTGAACGACCTCTTGTTTACAAATCGATCGTTCAACCAACCTAACGCTCTTAAATAACACGTCATTGTAAAACGTCACATTCTTGAAACGACATTGAAATCCATCAAATCATTATTATGTGCATTAAAAGAACTGGCATCCTATTTGTCCTCATTAGACCCGCGCGCACACACACAAATCTATTCTCAGCCTATAGATACACGCGTACCCCTGTGTGAGTACGTGTACGCACACATAATAGACACGACGTGACGTCGCGGCGCCTGCGTCTGTGTGTGTACGAGGTCGGTGACCGGCGAAATTTCGGCGGAACAAGGTAGGTATATTGCACAACTATAGGCGTATAGTAATAACCGTTTTTACTTGATCCATTTTTTTTAATGACCGCTAAAGGTTAGGGGTCAGGTTTGGTTGGTAATAGCTAAATAGTCAATTGTTGCTGGGGTAATTAAGTTTTTATTTGTAGGGTTGTGCCTGATTGAATGTCGGGTATTACTATAAGAGATTCTGATTTGCTATAGGACAAGAATACCGTGGATATGACGTCATATTTCTCAGAGCACACCTTATCAAAATATCTGACATTAATCGGACTTGAATTATGAAATTAAAGAGGTAGGCAGAGGTGTAAATTTTTTGCGATGAATTTAGTATGTACAAGGCGTTAAGTAGGAGTTTATTCGTAGGATAACCGTATACTTTATAGTCTACGTATTTCGATACTGTGTATGGAGACTTGAACAGCGCCTCTAGCGGACAATATTTAAAATTTCAATTCTCTTTAAAAATGTCAAGATACGTAGACTATAAAGTATGAGGTTAGCTTACGAATAATGTTGCATTTAACGTCAAGTACCTACAGTGTTTGATACAGGAATGTTAGAGAAAATTTCCTAAATCTGAACTCTATTTCAGTACGTTTTATTCAAAGAAGCATCAGATTTATTTCTAGTTCGCAACACCCGTAGGCGTAAGATTACGCCATATTCGTACGGCTATCTATGAAAGTGATATACGACTTATTTTCGCCGCATTATCGTGAAACAAGAGTTAATGAACTCATCGAAACGTGATTATGTAAAATTAGCGCACGATACGACCTTTGAACTGTTTAGAATTTTTTTTTATTATTTTAACATTTTTATTTTTGCCTTTCTGTGCCGGTAACTTGGATGGGTTGCCGTATAGGTGTTTGAATTCTAAGATGTAACTTTAATAGCACACATGTTGTGATATAATTTTCAAAATGTCTTACATATTTTCAAAGATAATCCTTATCCATGTTTGGTGAAAGCCGTAATGTATCTGAATATTTATGTGTGAGTAAAATAAAACTTGCAACATCTCCGTTTATTGTTCTAAATCCATGTCATCTGGCATGCCACATTTACAGCATCCAATAATATTAGACCATAGAGCCTTACTATAGTAGAGTTAGAGATTCACTACAGTGAGGACAGAGGCAACTCTAATATAAATTGGGGAAAAAGAAGATTCAGTAGCATTTAACAACACTTAATTATCAGTACAAAGATTTTATAAAAAAAAACTCTTTCTTATAGAATGGCCTCAACCACCATTGGAAAGGTATTTTGGCAACGTTAACTGGAATATTTTTTACCGGAAATGGGAGATTCTATGCAGGCCTAATCCGTAGACTAGGTCTAATAAACCCCCCTAACTCTATCAGTAAAGTGGAGGATACCATATTAGTAGATTACCGAACTTCTTGGTAGGACTTAAAAAGTCGAGGTTTACAATTTGATTTAATTTTACTACACTCTTGCACGTACACAATATAACTTTTAATATTCCTCCAAAATTAGACGTATTTGGACATTTTTGGGAAAATAAAACTAGCTAGAAAACATTTCCCTCCGAATACCCCAAAAGTCTCAACAGTAGGGTAAGATTGAACTCTTAATCTAATCATAAGGCCATCGAGAAAACAAGCTATCACTGTTATACTAATTAATAAAATCTGTGGCGAGAGAGGAATGGAACACGCTTACATACCAACACGCTACGTACAACGAATTATGCTTGAGTTACTGATCACTTATCACACAACATTACAACTGAACTATCATAGTTGTGTTACAAAACTGTCAAAGTTAACAGCCAGTTGCTAAAGCGCTATGTTTTCAAGGCTCGGTTTGAGCAACGTCGCTCAGTTTCGCAAGCTTCATGCAACAGGGTCCGGAGACTCGCGAATAAATTACCAAGAGATGACACGCTATGATGAAAACAATTAAAAAAAATGTCGTGGATTAAGTAAATTTCGTGGTTAAGCAAGAGTAGCTGTGTTTGAATTGACGGTGGCGTTTCATTTCACACTACAAGAATTTGTTTATGCCAAAAGTCACAAAATAGACATAAAACTATTAACACTATGCAAAAGGAGATCTTAACATTACAAAAGGACATCTTAGCATGATGTTAAAGGACATTTTAAGATTTTGCAATAGGACTTCTTAAGACTGTGCAAAATAACCTCTTAACACTGCAAAAGGACTTCTCTAGGCCGTGCCAAAGGATCACCAGAGCTCCAAGGCCATTGACTCGTAATTTATAGACCTTTGTTTATTTATTCGAAATATCTTATAGATTAGAAATCCAATTTTTTTTCTAATATACTCTAATCTCCCAAATGTTTTCTTTTGCAATTTAAAACTGCTATGACTATAATGACTAATTCATTAAACAATAAGCCACGTAATAGAAATCTCCAGAATTTTCTAGAAGTACATTTAAAAAAACGAACGGTGCGGTTGAGAATGAGGAGCAAGAATCATTGCCCTCGAGTCGACCAGACCGTTTGACCTCCTATTTCCCTTTCGAATGCCTCTAGGCGTGTATACATTTCGTTACGATCGGGAGGGTGGGGAGGTCATAGTTGCTGGACGTAAGGGAATTTTCCTCAAAGAAAAACGCACGAAAATATTGGCAGGTCTTTGAACCGTAGGCAAGGTCGGCGTGCAAGGTCGCCGTCCTGCGCGGGTTCGACGCCCGCTCGCGGCCAAAACATTATGACCGAAAGAATGGCCGGCTATCATCATTGATATTTATTGTGTTCGTAACAGCTTTTATTAATGTAATGTCTGTTTGGAATACACAGTAGGCATTATTTATTGTATATCGTTTCAATTTGATCTTACCTTCGTTATTTAATAAAGTACCCACTGTTAAAATAGAATAAGAAATATGGAAATACTTAATAAATACTTTTATTCAACGCGGCAAAAAATTTTGTGTCTTTTGGCGGCACACCCGAACTGTCAAACCACTCTCCTGTCATCATAGAGTTGCGCCGCTAGTGATGTCCCGCTGCACAGCGAGTGAACGATCACCGGTAACACTACCTACTATATTTTATCGGTAAGATCGTTAATTGGGTTAAAGGTCGTTGCAGGCATATTCGTTTGAATAGTTTTCTTTACAGGCCGAAATTAAAACAGGAGTGACAATGTAAGTAGCATTTGAGCCTTTAAAATTCATAGATATTATTATTTATGGAGCGGTACGTATAGTGCACGGACATTGTAAAATTAACGAAATCTTTGATTATTTTCAGAAAATATCTCAACATATATACTTAGTACCTAACTACTTGTTATATATATTAAAATTAATGATGTAGCTGACAGACAACATACGTACGTTGAATAATTGCCAAATCTTTGTATTATTTGTACCTACGACGTAAATGCGTAGTAAAGTTGTCATGAAAATACCTATAAGTTAATCGTAATTCGTAATTTTAATATTTAAAATGTAGCGACCACTTCATCCGCACCAGAAGCTACACAGATGGCGCTGCAGACGAATTCAGAACAATAGACAATTCTCATCACAATCCTGAATCGAGGTATAAGAGATTTCGGAGCAAGTATCATATATACAAGATCCCCACAACAACCGTCGGGGCATAGCGGCCGCTCCGCCAGGCATAGCACCCGCTTAGCTGGAAGATCTTCCCTATTCCGCCAAACAAAACACAGTCACAATGTACTGACCTACCATAATTAAGGTTGTCCTAAGCAAAAATAAAATGTTAAATAATTACATTAATTTTTTTTTTGCTCAACTAATTAATTAATTATCATTTGTACAAGATTAAACTTACACAGTCATGATGACGTGTAGACATAATGACTTAATGCTGGATATGATGTCATTCTTTTATATATTGTGCAATGTTTTTGCATTAGCACAGTACATTAAAGTACATTTATATATTTATAGTACCTAGCATTATCATACTTAAAAACCTACGTAGCCTTTAGTCATTTAGTCCTAAGGGAGGTGCTGTGAATACAATTGATATACAAATAAGTTAGTATGAGCAGGTTGGGTCCAAATATTATAACACCCCTTTGCGTGGGAGGGGGGGTAGAGTTCCCACATCTCCTTATCTCCTTATCAGCTGTTCTTCATGAAGTACATAATACCTGTCGCCGCCCTACAGGTCAGCCACCCTTAAGGCCTGTAAACACGAAACGAACATCGATGTCCAAAGACCTCAATAGACGGGGCGATAACCTCTCGTAAATAAGTGCTGAGGAAAATATGTGAAATATTTTATTGTTACGAATATAAAGCCTAATTTTACTGTTAATTAAAGTAGGCTTTTATTGACAATCAAATAAGGCTTTATATTCAAAGCATAAGATTTCTTTGAATATTCTTGAAGAGATAATTAATGTACTGATACACCTCTGGGATTTCTGGATTTCGTGTGCGTATCTCATTTTCATCCATGATAATCACTTGCTAAACGGTGAAGGAACACATCGCGAGGAAACCTGCATGTATGGGAGAACCCCTCGAAATACGAGTGAAGTCCGCCAACCCGCACTGGGCGAGAGTGGTAGACTACGGCCTAATCCCCCTCGCAGTGAGGGGAGGCCCGTGCCCAACAGTGGGACATTAAAAGGGCTGGTATTATTATAATGTACTGATACTGACTCTTGAGAGAGGACCACGAAACACGAGCAGCACGGAGCGCTTATGGGCAATTGCCCATAAACCAAGTCATAGCCAAGCTACTGCTAAATACATTCATGAGGTATTTAGTCCCGACGAATCTAGTTACTCCAAAACTCATAAGCTTGATACTCCCATAATACAATAAAATAACAAACATGTGCGATCTAAATTGAAAGCTATCAGTCAATAAAATGTTCGGGATCGCGTCATGGCTATATCGGGAGTCGAACGGGCAACGATCGGAGCGCGAGCCACCCACAAAACATAATGTGAACGCCTCCTGAGGGGGGGGGGGGGGGGGGGATTGCAAAAAAGATCAGAAGAACAAAAACACCGTTGATTTATTGATGTCATTTTCTATTTTTAGAACTCTGTTATTAGTTAATAAGATTGCAGAGGGTTCGAATCCTAATTCCTTTAGCTGTGTACTGATCGGGCAGCCTCCCATATCTGCCTTGCTTGCTCGTGTATGCCTCGCATGAGGAAAACGTTCGCGCTGACTCGACCGAGACTGACCTCGGTCATATGCCTCGCTGTCACCTTCACTATTTATTTGACATAACGTGAACCGATTGTACAGATTAAAATAAAACTTGTTGGGGGTACCCAATTGGAAATAATTATTGTTAAGTGTCTAAATAATGTCTAATTTTGGGTGGAATATTAACCTGGAATATTAAGTTGATAAACGTACACGAGTGCCGCAATCAAAATGAAAAGTGGAAACTTGAAGTTCAAAGTTCTCTCAAGAAGTCCGGTATTTGTCGGTATGGTATTCTCCGCACTTTACTGGTGGAGACACTTTTGATTACGGACAAGTTAGATCATTTGATCAAACGGGCTATGGTATAGACCAAGGGATCTCGTGAAATATTATCATCCACGCATGTTGAGTGTGGGATGACCATGCAAAGATCATTCGCCCTTTTCTGTTTTAAAGTCTGCAGAGTAATCATATCACCATATATAATTCCAGTCTTATTTAATGTCTCACTGTTGGGCACGGGCCTCCCATCAATGCGAGGGGGATTAGGCCATAGGGCACCGCGCTGGCCCAGTGCGGGTTGGCGGACTTCACACATCTTTCGAGGGGTTCTCTGAGACATGCAGGTTTCTTCACGATGTTATCCATCACCGTTTACCAAGTGATAATCGTGGTTGAACATGAGATTCCCACATGAAATCCAGAAATCCCTGAGGTGCAAGCGAGGATTGGAACCTGCGATCCTCGATACCGAGGCAAGCGTTCTACCAACTTGGCTATCACTGCTATATACCTGCATATCACCATACAACATTATTATTTTTGTTATTAGAGTATCATTCAACGTCCATTCATTTTTGTTTGTTTGCATACATGTTTTTTGTTAGTGTTTTAGTATGTACAGTAAACATGTATTTATCCAAATCCTTTAACTTTTAAATGGGTACAAAATCTGAACAAGATTATCGAACTAGGACAACAACTCGTTGATCTTTTTGAGCTGATTAATACAGATCGCAAATAAGAGGTCGTCAACTAACGTAAAGGAGTAACTGGGCCATGTATGTGAAGTACATAAAAAGTGACTTGAAATACAAATGGCAGTGGTCTGAGGGAATCTTAAGCTGTCATTTGTAAAAGTATCTTTCTTGGTCTCATTGAGTATCTTTCTAATATATTTATATCCGAACACGCATGAACCACTAGTTTTTTTTATGAAAAAAAAAAACTAGTGGTTCATGCGTATTTATTCACTCATTGTTATAATATTTTGGGTCAACTATATATAATGGAGGTTTCCCGGATAATAAAGTTGCCCATTGGAATTCCTAAAGGGGACTTTATTTTCCGGTCAGGTTAGTCACAATGATAATAAATAAATATTCCCAGAAAATTCCAATCGAAGCAACGATTGTATATTGGGTACCGTACCGTTGGGGGTGATCCCAGTATATAAAACTTATATAGATATTAAATATCCGTGAGTCGGGTACAAACATTCGTGCTCATCACACAAAGTCTGGTCCCTTACAGGATTCAAACTCAGGACCCTCGGCACGGAAGGCAGGGTCTCTACCAAAGGTGCTAATCGGACCGTCAATAAATGTTGCCAGACAAAAACACCCTAAACTAGTAACTGTAATGGACCTAATATAAGACATCAAGATCGAATTTCGAAAATACCATTTCCGAAATTGGCACAACCAGGCATCGAACCCGCAACTACTTGGTGCATTGGTCCGAGTGGCCGTTGCCAAAAGAGGAACGTACCTACAGTCAAACAAAGCTGCAGGAAAAACTAGTTTTTCAATAAACTGAAAAGAGATTTTTCAGAGTTACAGCGGCTTACAGTACAGTCGACCATTGACCTTTGAAAATTGTGCTACCATCGGGTTTTGAACCCGGAACGCCGCAATGGGCTTATTAACGCTATAATAAGCCTAACACAATGTGTACATAATGTAAATGTATGTAGGTCTGTATGTATATTGGGCCTACATTGGTTGAATCACCGTGAAATTTTTGGCAAGCGAATCTATACTTACTGCGTAATATTATAAAACTGTAAGTGGGCTGTCTGTACATCTATACTACGCTAGCTGTCACGGCAAACTTCGTACCGCTTCAGAAAGAAATGTGTAAGAAAATTAATTATAAATAAAATAAAAATTGTTTTATTGGTAAATCAGCTACGCAGGCAACATAATTAAAAATATACATTGAATATTAAAGTAGAAATTAATTAATAAAATAATATAAAATGTTAGTTTCCCGCCGTACGTAGCTGCAACCAACAAGGTCTGCTCTCAGCACTAAGTTGGGGCATCCGAGGAATGCCTTTTTAATTCAATTTAATTAATTATCTTTATTTTATTTTGGTTGCGATTTTTCTCATGCTTAGAGTTAAAATTATGTTTGGTTGGGACCGTGTTCTATCAGTAATTCCAAAGGTTAGCCCCTTACATCCAAACTCGCATATTAACAATCTTTACCTGTTTGTAATATGTTATAGATCCCACTATAAGATTATAAATGTGAAAGTTTGGATGGTTGGATGTTTATTACTCAATTACGCGAGAACGGCTGAAAGGATCTGGATGAAATTTGGCACAGAGATACATATAGTCTGGATTAGCACTACTTTTTATCCCGGTAAAATTTATGGTTCCCGTGCGGGTACCATCGCGGGGCGCAGCTAGTATAAAATAAATGTCAAATAAAGTCATACTAAATACATAGAGTTACATTATATTTATATTTAAAAATACATGTGTCAGTTCAAATTGTGCCTTTTGTCGTCATTATAAGGTTGACTGTCTAATTGAAGTAGCGTGCTAGGTCGCAAGCCTGGTTCAACTTTGTGTATTCACTAGCTGCGCCCCGCGGATTTACCCGCGGTTAAAAACTATGAAAAATGTAAACAAATCTATCCCACGGACACCATACATTTTACCGGGATAAAAAGCAGCCTATGTGCTGTTCCAGACCATGATCTATCTCTGTGCCAAATTTCATCCAGATCCGTCCAGCCGTTCTGGCGTGAAAGAGTAACAAACATCCATCCATCCATCTATCCATCCATCCAAACTTTCACATTTATAATATTAGTGTAGACTACACACGTATGTAGATATCAGTTATGTATGACGGTAACATTTTATGTTAGTGTTTGAACAATCTGTTATGATTTAACGGTCCATAATATATGTAAGGAGGTAGAGAAACACATGTGAAATAATATTGTTTTTCATGTACATTGTGAAATCACGACAAATAATTGAAATAAAACTGATTTTAAGCATTTATCGCGTTTTTATTTTGATTTTACGTTCCCGACGTTTCGGCTGCTTTACAGCGACCATGGTCACGGGAGGACGAAAACGCGATGAAATCCTTAAAATCGGTCGTATTTCAATGTGTAGTATTCGCGTAAATATAAGAAGAGGAAATCAATACACGACAAATATGTCTACCTGTTAAATTAACTAAGTAATAATGATTATTATAATATGTACATCTATACATATAAATAAAATTGGAGTGTCTGTTTGTAATATTAAAATAACCGCTTTTTACTAAGTGCATTTGGATGTATACACGTTACCTAAACCGAAACAACATTTTTTACAATTTTTGTCTGTCTGTCTATCTGTCCGTCTGTCTGTCTGTCCGTCTGTCTGTCTGTCCGTCCGTCTGTCTGTCTGTCTGTCTGTTTGTTCCGGCTAATCTCTGAAATGGCTGCACCGATTTTGACGGGACTTTCACTGGCAGATAGCTGATGTAACAAGGAGTAACTTAGGCTACTTTTATTTTAGAAAAAAAAATGGATCTCACGAAAAAAAATTAAAACCAATGTTGCAGCGCAGCGCCTGATTAAGTTTGATAGCAACAACCTGCAATGTGTCCCGCGGGCTCAGAATGGGCGAGCAGGCTGTTGTCAACGGTTGTCTTTGTTAAATACCACGCGGACGAAGTCGCGGGCAACAGCTAGTATATACATAAATTTGTAGGGGTATAACAAATTATTTGTTTACGCTCCCAACGACGTTTCGGCTGTTACAGTCCTCCCGTGACCACGGTTCCTGTAAAGCAGCCGAAACGTCGCGAACGTAAAAACATAAAATAAACAGGATAAAATCCGTATAATTAGTTTTATTTTTAACAGGCATTTATTACTGCTGGTAGGCTTCGGCCGTGGCTAGTCACCACCCACTGAACAAAGCCATGTCGCCAAGCGGCCTAGCCGTGTTCCGGCATGATGTTCGGTGTTGCCATCCATGGAGGGCGGGTCGGATCAGTTGCGCTGCATGTGCCTAGTGAATGTAGCGTCTCGATCTACTGCCGCCTTCCTACCTAGGCAAGTATGCTCCATCGTAGATCTCATCGTCACTTACCATCAGGTGAGATCGAGATCAAATACTTGCCTATAATGTAATTAAAAAAAAAGGCAAGTACGTTATAATGCTATTGTTAATGGATGCGTTGTATTCACTCTGCATAATAGTCTTTCGCTATAAGTTATAATATTAATATAACATGTGTAAAAATACACTACATTACATTCATAACTCCAAATAGAATCACCAGCAATGACTCTCTGTTGAGTTCATCAACCCAGATCCTTGGAGATTTTTTTCTCAAAAAATCGCAAGTAATGAGTGGCGGTGTTAATTCACGCTATGACATCAGCGGGCGTAAGCAGACAGGTGAAGAACCCGCCTACTAAAGTTACAATGACCGGATCCGAATCGGTAGTTCGATTTATTTATGAATCGATACAATTAATCGATTCGAGATTACTTTTCGAAGTGTTATATTTGTCTTGTTCAAGATTGATTGCGTCACGTACTAAATTGTTGTTTAGAATGAAAATTATATTATATTTAAAACGAAACGGTATTTATTGGTTTATAGTGTTCTTACTCACAAACAGATTGGAGATGGCAATGTACATTTATAAAATATTTATATATAAATAGCGGTTAATAAATCCAATATCAAATATCACAAACAATACACTGTACTCGGTTGCCTCAAAACGAAAATAATTCAAATCAATCAACTAAATAACATTATTAAGTCGCCATTTTGACCCGACGGCGCGCGCGGTCACTGCCCTCGGGAAAGCGGCCGGAAACGTGTGGAAAGCGCGGAACTACCGTGACGTCACCGCCCGTTAGGTAATCGCCCCGTTCGAATGTGGAAGTTAATTCTTTTAATTGTCATGATCGAAAATGTATGTCACACTGGCCACTGACACGCACATTCAAAATTAGAATGGTTTTTTAAATTATTTGTAATTTATTACTGGCTGGTAAAATGCGACTATGTTTGTTTATGGTTTGATTTTTTTCTGTTTAGGACAAAGGCTACCGTTACTTATTTAATAGCCTAGTGCAGGGATTCGCAAAGTGAAATGGACCCCAAGAGGTCGATATCGGTTTCCCAGGGGTCGACAAAAACGAAATCTGATTTTGGGAGACGACATAGTACTATATGACGTTTGATAAAGTTACAAAGCGAGGTTTTTGGCGGGAAACTGAAAAGTCATGGCGTCAGTTGTGTTTTAATTTCTAAAACTAGTGTTCCTGCGAGTTATAGTGAGTGATATAAGTGGAATATTAACCATTATAGGTTCGGTAAAGTGCACAAGTGTAGGTAATTGAAACAGAGTGACGAAACGTGGCTTTTCAGTTTCTCACAAAAAATCCATGAAAAATCTTTCGGTAAAGTATCCATCACTTTACTGATTGAGGGATGGGGGTTATTTTACTTGAGCCTAGGCTTTGGGCCTGTGCATATGCTCAAAAACAGAAAATAAAATATATTACTTGACACTGGCAAAATACCTATGGTGATGCCAAATTAAAAAAAAAAAAAAAAAAAGTTACAAAGCGCCTATAAATATGGGGGTAAGCCAACAAATACAAGGAATGTATAAATCAAACGTTTTCCAAATGCTGGATAAAACCCATTTCAATTGTTTTAAAAGCGATAAACCGCAAATAAACCACAGAGATCACCATCCATGACATTACAGTAATTTTCCTATGTACAATAACCATGTATTGGGTATTGATTGGGACACGTCCTCCCCATATAGTAGGTAGTGGTAGGTAAGTAGATGTTATTAGGTAGGATGCCTCAACGTTATGTAAAGTTAACTAACAGTGCCTACAATTTCGTGGACTCACGGACTAGTCTTTTGAGTATCCCAAGATTCGATTGGCCCAGGCAGTGACCCTTGAATCAGAAGCAGTTTTTTTTTATTCATGTAATCCATTAAGTACTGTACTTATGAGTCGTCAAAATAATTACGAAATGCTAAGCTACAACTTTACCACCCGTTCGGAATGCCGTTTCTATGGAGAAGAACGGGTAATAATAAGCTTGCTTGAGTCCCGGTAGGTCAAAGTCGAAGTCAAATCATTTATTTCGTATAGGCCACGCTGTCACTTGCAAATTGCCATTTATATGTGTTTTTTTTTACTCTACAACCGCATCTGAACGCGACCTCAACTGAGAAGATCCGACAAGAAACTCAGCGGGCTTGCCTTTTTTTTAATAGCCATTATGTTACAAAAAAATTGCTGGAATTTAAGCTACAGTGTGTTGCCATGCGAGGCGCAAACATTGTATGTTAAGCACGAATATTTGTAATCCAGTCATCGAAGTTTAGCATTATATATACTGGGATCGCCCCCAGTCCATTGTACGGTACCCATAACTTATTTTTAGAAAAGTAACCCCATAGTATCTTAGTATCACTTAGTATCTTGTGACTTACCTGCTCTTCACAGTGGACCCTGCCGAAACGATGGTAGCTTTAGACAAATCATAAGTGCTGTTTAGGTCTCCACGAATAAAGAAAATAAACTAATAAGATTGTTTTAGTTTAATAACACATGCATTGATTAGGTTGGGACTATACTGTTGGTATATTCGTCTGGCGATATTTATTTATTAATTAAAACCATAGGAAGCCAGCGAAAAAAGAGTGTGAGTTTTTGGAATTCTTGCCAAGATTCCTGATAATAGTGTAGTTTCGTCATGATAAAAAAAAATTGCCCGCCACGCGCCACCCACGTGCGATCCAACCCTGAGTTGCCATAGCAACGGGCCTCGGGGCATATCACGATACCGCCCCGGTCGTAACCCTATGCTCCTATTTGCCCCACCAATCGTCCGAGGTCAATGAAACAGTTTAGCACACTTTTCTACGCAACTGAAACACTGGAGTTTATTCACCCCGCGACGTATTATATGGCTTAATGTCGAACGTAAAAATATAATATGTTTGATAAAAAAAATAACTCGCCAATACTACTCCGTTTTGGTGCTCTGAACTGTTTTATGGATTTGCTGCTCGGCTATTAAAATATAAATATTTGCTAACGGTACCAATTTAATATTCTAGTATATGATGCCTATTCATGCCTATAACTTTGGCACCAGTATTTCTTAAAATAAGACTGGCAATCCTTATTTTCTAAGTCCAATGTGCAGAGGACGGAATAAAATTAAATTTCTAATCAAATTTACTTTTATATTATGTAACGGAATTATGTAATTTTACGGCGTAAAATATATAATACATAATGATTCAGAAAGGGTATTCTAAGCCAGAACCTGCGCTTATTTTTTGCATTTGTAATCGTTATGTGAACTTAGAATTCCGATATAACAAAAAAACAAAATCACAATTGTCATTTTGTTGGGTTTTTTTTTTAACTTTAAGTCGACATATTATCGAAATTCTGCCTTCTCATAATGATTAAAATGCTCTAAAGAAGTCGAGTTCAAGATTTATTATACAGTTTCCTTATCAGGCTGTACTATCATTATTGAAAATTCGCAACATGCTACGCGCTTGGTGAAACAAAGATCTAGTGTGTGCTTCGATACGCTCCGCTCCAAAAATAAGAAAAGCAGTGATACATGTTGGGTTAGCGCACCGATAAAAAAATTTATACATTATAGGCAAGTATTTGATCTCGATCTCACCTGATGGTAAGTGACGATGAGATCTACGATGAAGCATACTTGCCTGGATAGGAAGGCGGCAGTAGATCGAGACGCTACATTCACTAGGCACATGCTGCGCAACTGATCTGACCCGCCATCCATGAATGGCAACACCGAACATCATGCCGGAACACGGCTAGGCCGCTTGGCGACATGGCTTTGTTCAGTGGGTGGTGACTAACCACGGCCGAAGCCTACCATCAGTAGAGTTGTCACCTAGTTGGCA
Source organism: Pheosia tremula (assembly GCA_905333125.1). Classification (NCBI taxonomy): domain Eukaryota; kingdom Metazoa; phylum Arthropoda; class Insecta; order Lepidoptera; family Notodontidae; genus Pheosia; species Pheosia tremula. The sequence continues at coordinate 2,065,302 of HG995420.1, forward strand.
CCACCCAGGTTTGCGAATAAGTTAAGCATAGATACGCGTTGGGTTAGCGCACCGATAAAAATAACGTATCATGGTTCGCGAATAAGTTAAGCATAAATACAGGTTGGGTTAGCGCACCGATAAAAATAACGATTCATGGTTCGCGAATAAGTTAAGCACAGATACATGTTGGGTTAGCGCACGCGCGCGCGCGCAGTTTTATAATTGGATTAGTTATTTATTTATACATTCATAAAACAATTAGCTAACAGCATATGCCAAAATACCAATATGCTAAATATATAACTAAAACTATAGACTAATATAAAACATAAATTCCAATGTAACGCAAATTAAAAACCAAATAAAATAATTACTTTAGATTTAGATTACTTTACACTTTAGATTACTTTAGATGAGTTGATCCAGAGATTACCACATCCAAACTAACAAATCAACAAGCTTTACTTCTTTATAATATTATGGTATAGTTGGTATCTATGACTATGAAAATAAACGATCGGGCATCTCGTTTATTTTGAAAAACTTCATGTTAACATTGAATGAAATGACATGACCAACGACAATGGGCCATATATACCTTTACTTTGGTTTAGCAAGCAGTGATAGCCAAGTTGGTAGAACGCTTGCATCGGTAACGAGGATCGCAGGTTCAAATCCGCACCTCTGGGATTTCTGGATTTCATGTGCGAAGCTCATTTTCAACCACGTTTATCATTTGCTAAACTCTCTGGGCCAGCGTGGTGGCCTATGGCCTTATCTCCCTAACATTGAGCGGCCCGTGCCCAGCAGTGGGACATTAAAAAGGGCTGGTACTAATATATATACTCGTATTATTATTATTTGGTTGAGCATTTGGCATTGAAAACCGTGACTAAGTCTATGAATATTATACAATCGTGGTTTTCTTATACAAATAAATTAAAACGACCTTATACATGATCTTCCTTCCTTCCTATTGTTAATAAAACGTGTATGGATGTATTATAAATACAAAACGTATGAAATTTACATTTGAAATAAACCGACAAAAATATTGCGGAAAATCTTGTTAAAAATTTATTTACATCTGTCTTTTGTTGTATTTCATTTGTATAAAATTAGTATAGTTATTTTTTGTTTTCCATCGATTATTTTAACTATCGATCAAATAACTGGCCCTAAAGACAATGGTAGATTATGAGAGGCAAATTATGTTGGGTAACATTGAATGTTGGACAATTATGTTGGGGCACATTGCACTATGTTGGGGACGCGCATCGCAGCCGGGGCCCGGACAGACAGCAACGTCCGGCCTTGACGTCTCATTCGTGAGTTAAGTCGACGATTGTTATTCACTTCTCGTTATAGGAATATCGACATGAATGGAGATGATATCCTACTATATAAGATGTATCACTGTATCACTACTATAAAAGATACAGTAATAAGTGTATTTTTTTTAATAACACCAATTACTTAATTTACATTAAAATTTAAATGGTTCTCATGATTGAGTACGAGCCTATACTTCAAGATGTCATGACAAACTCTATTATCATCTTATTTGACAGAATTTGTATGGACCAGTTGTCAAATAAGTAGTAGATAGACTAGCCAGTATATTGTTAAATAAACCCTTCAAAATCACACCACAAATAAATATATTAATTTTAATATAAAGGTTATTGGCTGTGGCTACTTGTTGACCCTTTAAAATATTTTGTTAAAATAAATACCATTGGTACCCATAAACTATAATTACATTATTGCAAGCATTTATTTTCAGGTAATCCTTACCTAAGCCCGTAGTCTGCTGGATGGAGCACTAAAGGCAGTTCTAGCGTCAAATGTTAATTTAGATTACTGGTGGTAGGCTTCGGCCGTGGCTAGTCACCACCCACTGAACAAAGCCATGTCGCCAAGCGGCCTAGCCGTGTTCCGGCATGATGTTCGGTGCTGCCATTCATGGATGGCGGGTCAGATCAGTTGCGCTGCATGTGCCTAGTGAATGTAGCGTCTCTATCTACTGCCGCCTTCCTTCCTAGGCAAGTATGCTCCATCGTAGATCTCATCGTCACTTACCATCAGGTGAGATCGAGATCAAATACTTGCCTATAATGTAATAAAAAAAAAAAAAAAAAAACGGTCATACTGCTAAAACTGCTAGAAGAATATACTCTCAGTGGTAAACTCTGCTGGATTTCAACCTTTGTCCTACACTTTGACGTTTGACGCTTGACGGTGCAGGCGCATGGTATCATATATTTACGAGCGCGGATTGTAATTAGGATTACCAAACTATTAATTGTGTAACAAAAAAAAATATTATGTTTTTTTTATTAAATTATAGTCAAGTTTTTGATCTCGATCTCACCTGATGGTAAGTGATGATGAGATCTACGATGGAGCATACTTGCCTAGGTAGGAAGGCGGCAGTAGATCGAGACGCTACATTCACTAGGCAAATGCAGCGCAGCTGATCTGACCCGCCATCCATTAATGGCAACACCGAACATCATGCCGGAATGCGGCTAGGCTGCTTGGCGACATGGCTTTGTTCAGTGGGTGGTGACTAACCACGGCGAAGCCTACCACCAGTAGAGTTGTCACCTAGTTGGCACCACCCAGGGTCACGTGTAGGGTATCTCGAGGGTATTTAATTCTCCTACGGACGAAGGTGACTCCACCCCAAAACTCTTACTACTCTACATCCAAATGTGTAACAAAAAATGTCGTTATGTTACTACTCTACATAATTTTTGTTCGTGCCCTTGAGCGCGGGCGCGTTGCGGCAGGTCGCGTCTGCGCGCTCCGTCCGTACAGTTATACATGGATGCCGATGTGCGTGTGCGCACGAAATTCGAATTTCCAACGTTTTATTGCGATTATGATTGGACACGCCAGATTCGAAGATTCTGATTCGATGTTTGAATGTGTGAACCAATGTATTTAAATTTGGAAAATATACTTTAGTTTTCATGATATAATTTATATGCGCCTCTTTAAAGTAAGGTAGATAGCATACTAGGTACGAAATGTATAAGTATAAGAGACTAGCTATACACGACTTTATACGCGTTAATTTTTGTAAGGAGATCAATATGATATTAGATACCTCACAAAAAAATACAATATCCCAAAGGTGTGGGATATTAGCCATATTCCACATAGTTCGAAACGTCACCGTTGTATTATGCTAGCACACACTAGGGTCTTTACACAGGGTGTTTCAGTACGGTATCATTATGTATAGTAACAATAACAATGTGATAGGTCAACTTTAATTTGTAAATGTTGTTCCCAACAAAATGACAATTATGGTGAATTTTGGTGTTTTTTTTTTAAAATTGACGTTTCGACATTCTGCTATCACATAATGATTACAGAATTTCACGTGTACAGTAAAATTTCTAAATCGTTTAGTTATGTGTGCAGGGTTTTTTTTAATTCGCCCATAACCTACACAAACATGCAAATTGGCGAACTTATATGTGTCCAAACATCAATAACATTGTTTTTGTTCGGACAAATAGACTACTGTGACTATTGGCCTTTTATGAATTGCGACCACTTGTGGGCCAACTATATTCTGTTACTTTGATACAACAAAGTTCAAGGACTCTGGATTAAAGGAATTCGTAAACAAACTCAAGCAAATATCTTATCACACACACAGACACACATTAAGTTACACTTATTTTTAGAATGAGCACGTATAGCACGGATACTTTAATAATAATTATACGAATCAGGATTAGAGTCAGAGACAAATTATACTTTTTCGCAGCTGGTATTCTCCTTCTTCAAACTAAATCTCAGAATTCACATGACGGATTATACTAAAAAATGCATGGTTTTTTTATTTAAATACCGGGCCATATATATACCGCCGGGATATGCCGGCGAGCCGCTCAGCCGGGTTAATTAAACAAAACTTAAGACCACACAGGCGCTGCTGCGTACCTACCTACTAAATAAATAAAAAAAACAACACATGTCCTTCATAATCTGCATTAAAAACAAACACGCGATTCGCCACGTGACAGGTTTCAATATACAAAATAACCACGTATTATAATTATATTATTTCATTAAAAAATATTGTCTTATGTTATGCTAAGCAGTGATATCCGAGTCGGGAGAACGCTTGCCTCGGTAACGAGGATTGCAGGTTCACACCCGGCTTGCACCTCTGGTTATCCTGAATTTAATGTGCGCATCTCATTTTCAGCCACGAATATCTACTTGCTTAACGGTGAAGGAAAAAATGACGAGGAAACCTGCATGTCTGAAGCTTGTAAAATTCGCCAACGGCGTCTGGGCCGGCGAGGTAGAGTATTCCAAATCCTCTTCACATTAAGGCGAGGCCCGTGCCCAACGGTGGAACATAGAAAAGGGCTAGTATCATTATTATTTACATAATAAGTATACTATTTATACCTTATTTACATTTATAAATTAATTTAATTTGTTTGGATTGAGTTGGTAATCTAATCTCCGGAACCACTGATCCGCATCTGAACATTTATTTCACTAATAGGAAGTTACAGTAGGCTTTGTGTCACCGAGTCAGCGCGGGTGCAACTGCGGGCGGAAGCTAGTATATTTATAAGACGAGAAGATTCCATCCTTAATAATTACCATTGATGCAGAATATTTAATAAATGCCTAGATTCATATCAAATTATATAGTGGTTACCACTTGATAGGTAGACACGAAAAAAAAAATCAGAAACAATATTTTTTTTTCATAATTATGTAGGTAATTGTATAGATTAAATATTATAACTTTAATTAACACACTTACGTTCTTTTGACGTCATGTAACGCTTGTAAATAATTGCAGAAGATGTTTTTTTGTTTACATTGTATAATATTAACATGTAATGAAATATGTAAATAATAATGATTTTTCATGGTTATTTGGTTTTAAATGAACGTGTAAAAACGTGAATATCTAGGTAAGTAAGTCAGTAGTTATAGTAAAGATGGTAGGTGGCATTTCATGTGCGAATCTCATTTTCAACCACGATTATCACTTGCCAAACGGTGAAGGAAAACATCGCGAGGAAACCTGCATGTCCGTGAGAAGCCCTCGAAAGATGTGTCCCGCCAACCCGCACTGGGCCAGCGCGGTGGACTATGGCCTAATCCCCCTCGTACTGAGGGGTGGCTCGTGCCAAGCAGTGGGACATTAAAAAGGGTTGGTATTATTATTTTATAAGCTCGCCACAAATAGGCGTCAAAAATGCAAGATGGCCGCCGGGTCTCAGGCCTCGCCGCGCCAGGAAGTACAGATAATACCAATGAACTTTTCAATGTTACCCACTTCTCTGCAGTGGATCCTGGTTGTGTGTAACATATGCACATTTTTACTGCGCACGCGCATGCACACAGGTACCCGCACGTAATTGTTGACCATTTAAAGCAAGATCTTCGTTTAAGAATACCGAAACCAATTTACTGGGTCCGCCATCTTGAGCATCGTGCCGCTTCGACCTTGGTCTTGGAATATTAATATTGTTATGTAGGTATTTTATATACAGGCTGGTTCAGAAAGGCTATAAATAAGTAATAAACCTGCGCTTCTTTGCGCATTTGTATCGTCACCGAGATAGCATACTGTCACATTCAATCTTATTCATAAAATCTGCCGTGTGAGCGGGATGAAAGATACTTATTATAAGTAACGCTAAATTAATAGATCGCGGTTAGGCCTCGAAACGAATTTGTTTTAACTTAGTGTGGCGCATTCATCTATGGTACGCTTCATCTCGAGAAATGGAAGAAATAAATATCGCCAGACGAACACTACAACTGTACGGTCCCATACTAAGAAACGGTTCTGTAAAAAAGATCATCCTAATATAATTCATGGAAATATTTGTGGACATTACACAACGTTTGCGCCGACCGGGATTCAAACCTGGCACCATCGATTCAGGAAAAAAGTGTCACCACTTACTATGCCGAACGAGTCGTCGATCGGGAATGAGAATACTGAAGAAGACAGACCCGGCATTGAAATACGTAATAAATATAGAGAACATGTCTTACATATGCCTACTGCGTTTCTTGAAAGCCTTGAATGTTATTTAACAGGAAATTTACATTTCCTCAACGCGGAATGATGATGCATCCATATACATTATTTAATTCTGAGGCTAAGCTTATCGAATTTATAGAAATATAGCCGTAAATGCTAAACTAGAGGTCATTTTTGTGCCAGCTTTATAGATACTTTTACAGATGGTTTCCAGCCCTAATTTTATAGATACTTTTACAGATGGTTACCAGCCCCAACTTTATGGATACTTTTACAGATGGTTTCCTGCCCTAATCTTATAGATACTTTTACAGATGGTTACCAGCCCTAACTTTATGGATACTTTTACAGATGGTTTCCAGCCCTAATTTTATAGATAATTTTACAGATGGTTTCCAGCCCTAATTTTATAGATACTTTTACAGATGGTTTCCAGCCCTTATTTCATAAGCCGACAGACAAGTAACTCAAGTAACAAATATCTCAAATACAGGTTATATCATGTTGTTTTCCTTAACCGCTTGCTCTACAATGTCAGTCCTGTTTCTACTGTGCGATGAACTTTAATAGCCACTGTTACATAAATTGGATTCGAATCCAACTTCATCTTTGAAAATAACGCGTTTTACCATGTAACCAACAATGAATGTAGTCCTGAGCTGTAATTGTTATTATTTGTCACTTTTTGGTCGCATAAGCACAGAGTGGTGCTGGACTCACTCGACCTTAAGGATCTGGACCCTAAATTCCTTAACCAGCTCATACTTCAAATAAATGAAACAGGTCTGCTTAACGCATCCCGTATCCACTATTGACACAATATACAATGCAGCAAACCAACCACAAAAGCCATCGGGTACTGGCTTCAATTCTCGTATCGTGCCAGTTGACATTAGTAGTTTAGCTAATAAATTTTAAGTGGCAACCCTACAATAATTATGGAAGAGCTCCAGGGAAAAAAAGTTTGATAAAGTTATAAACTGTCTATAAATTGGGGCGACAGTCCTTCGGAGCACGCGTATAATGGTACTCATTTCAATCCTTATTGCATACGCCAATAGAGATTATTTTATGGCAACAGTTATTTCAATAAGGGAAGCGGTCCCGAGGTCGCGGCCGCCATTGCAGCGGAAATAACGTCATCGGGAGAATAGTTAACTATACCATTTGGTCTATTAATAAACTGCATTTTGGACGTTAGTGCAGCGATCTTGGATACTTATTCATATGCGGATATAAACGTTGAGGTCACAACTAAATGGTTGCTGAGCGAATATTTCCTTGGTTCCAAAATGTTGCAAGATTGGAATATGCATGTTTTTTAATCTAATCTATATCAGCCGATAGACGTCCACTGCTGAGCATAGGCCTCCCCCAACGACTTCCACACTTCACGGTCCTCCGCCACTCGCATCCTCCGGCTTCCTGCGACGCGTGTGATATCATCAGTCCACCTTGTAGGAGGCCGTCCTACACTACGTCTTGCGATTCGTGGTCGCCATTCTAGAACCTTTCTGCCCCAACGGCCATCGGTTCTGCGAGCTATGTGCCACCCACTGCCACTTTAACTTTGAAATACTTTCAGCTATGTCGGTTACTCCAGTTCGTCTAAGGATCTCTTCATTTCTGATTCTAATTCTGATGTTCATGTTTTTAAAATTACCCCTTTTTAGTTTCCTTCTACTAGGCACGGGACTTACCTCGAAGAGGGGGGGCTGCAGCATGGTGGACTATAGCCTACGCTATAGTCCACCATGCTGGCTTAATGCGGCTTGGCGGACTTCACACGTCTTTCGAGAAAAAAAATGTATTATGTTTCCATAGCAACTGTGACCAGTGAACACACACTAAACAGCGTGATTCTGAAAGTGTAGACTGCTGTTTGAGCCGGCGCTTCTTAAGCACATTAGTAATCATTATACTTAAGTGACTATTTCTTTTTTTTTATTGGCATAATCAGATAGTAGTATAAACTTTCTGAAACACACTGTATAGTTTACAAGTTGAGTATTTTACTCGTAGTGTAGTGTAAATGATTTTTACAATCTCACTATAAAAGAGCAGAAAAACCAAGTGCTGTTTTGCTCTCAGCGTTCGCTGACCTATCTTCACATTCTTGAGATTGCGTTACAAATATAACGAAGCCGCGGTATGGAAAAATACCAGTATGTAAACTCAAATAGGCAATCTATATCAAGAATATAGATCAAACATCAAGAACACCACGGCCCCGTTTAAACTGTGATAGCCAAGTTGTTAGAACGCTTGCCTCGGTAACGAGGATCGCTGACACTTCTGACATTTCTGAATGTCATGTACGAATCATGATTATTACTAGCCAAACGGTGAAGGAATACATCGTGAGGATACTTGCATGTCTGAGCGAGCCCATCGAAAGATGTGTGTAGTCCGCCAACCCGCACTGGGTGAGCGTTCTGGACTATGGCCTTATCCCTCTCGCATTCGTCGTTCGTTCCCAACAGGGGACATTAAAAAAAATGGATAGATTTGATTTTTATAATGGTGCCTTTATATTCTACACCTAATACATATAAAAATAAAAAGGAACTTATACTCTCGCGACTTCTCTTTACCGAAAAGCAATTCCTTTTAAAAGCAATTAACTACCATGACAGAGAAGAACACAACAACATCCAATTTCAATAACATCCTTTATTAAATTATTATGTCCAAGAAATAATCGTTTATGCAAAAAAAAATCGTAATCATTACAAGTGACATTTCCATGCGTCCGTACATGCATATAGCCAATCGGGCGGTGCAACAAAAGCAAGATGGCGGCGTCTGCGCCGGCGCAACTGTCCGTGAACCTGGCACGCCGCTAAATTTACACACGACGCGTCATCCGGTGCGTGCGCACAGATTATGTTCGTACAGATACGACTTTCATGTTACATAAGTGCCAATTGGTATGAATTATTTAATCATGTAATTTGATAAAATAATATGCACAATAATTAAAAAGAAAATAACTTAAATATTTAGAAACTAATATAAATTAAAAAGAGTATAGAAAAGCTACAAAAAGTGTAAAAAAATTTGGCCCATGCGGTAGCGTGCCCTCTTGGGCATGCTGGCCGCATTTCCTCGCTGAATAGCCAAAGATACTCGCTGAGCGAGGAAAAACCCAGCCCTTGGGTTGCGTCGACCAATCTTCTAGAAAGATTTTCTATAACATTAATGGTGCTTGGACCCAGGGTCTCGACTCCGAATAGAACAAATTTCTAAATTTGAGGGTAGATGTCTTGAATAAGCGCGGTACGGTGGACTCGGAACGCGTACACTGTAACCTTTATCCTTGCGGGTAGGTACCTACTAAAGTGTTTCTTAAAACAGTTCTATCTACATGAGTTTTATAGTCTTTGACCGGAGAGATGAAGCAGTACGAAGGTCACCGGCTTTGCCCGATGCATTTACATAAACACATTATACCTACCGCGTGCTTGTATTTGCACGCTTCTGTCGCTCGAGGGGTAAGCAGAGTAGACTTATAAATTACAGACAGAGATGGGGTGAGTATCGAAGATGGCCTAGTTGAGCGTAGATCTCTGAATCAGCCGAGTGGAAAAAAAAATGTATTTCGTAATTTTCTCAAATGTGAGTGCACTGGGATCGCCCCGAGTATCGATAGCACAAATGCTGTTTGGTTTGAGCCGATACGATTAGTTTGTTTGTCTCGCCAAATTTGTATTCTTACCCCCAAATTTATAGACGTTTTATAACTAAATCAAACGTCATATAGTGCTGCGCACAAGAGTTTTGTTTTGCGCAGTACTATATAACGTTTGACAATGTTATAAAATGTCTATCAATTTGGGGGTTATTCTTTTTTTTCTTTATCATATTCCATCTGTATCATCTGCCTATCTGGTGAGATTATTTAATGACTAAGTTACCTTTAGCTTATTAGTGTATTTACCTAGCTTAAATTACTCACGGGACTAACACTCACAAGAGCGTTCCATATTCCGCGTACGGCGTACTTTGCGATAAAAGGGGTTGATACCGCTTGCGCAAATAGCAGGCGATCAGCATCTCAAAGAACGCGGAACACAGAACGCGAACGCTGAAGACTATCTGTTGGTCTTAAGTTCATGAAGAATGCATATAAAGAACTAATTAGGTACTTAATGAACGTATGCATGGTAGTTACTGTCCTTGACAGACGAGCCATCAAAATTGTTACTTGAAGCTGCATAGGTCATTTGCGTGCAACAGTGTTGATCACTTCGAACAAAAAAAATACAACCGAATTGAGAACCTCCTCCTTTTTGAAGTCGGTTAAAAAATATCAAAATTAACTACATACTTACCTACTTTGAAACCATCGAACATACCTACCTGCTGTTATCCAGTAGACTTTATAGTTCAAGTATAATTTACATAAATATGTACTTATGTACATATTAATGTTAATTACAGGTTTAGTTCAAAACAGTTGTTAATGTGAACGCATTCCAAATAAATAAATAAAATTACAATGTTGGGATTTATCGATTATATCGATAGCCAAGTTGCTGAGGACTTATCGATAATTTATTTATAAAAATATCCTGAAGCGAATGCTTCCTCGCCTTCATTCCTCCTACTAATTAACTATTTCCTTCCTAGCAACAAATTCTTCCTTTCAAAAACGATGTCGTTTTAAAACAAAGTCGGATGTTGTGAATGTCCTAAAATAATAAAAGGATGCGTTATGGCGGCGCGCGCGCCGGATTTTATACCATTTTCGAAAAGGGGGTTCGCATTTATATATAGAACGGCGGCGCGCGCAGCGGAAATTGCTAGCGGGTGAATCATGCGCATCTTTGCCTTGTTATGTTGTTATGTTTGTTATAATGTAAGTTATTTATATAATATGTTATGTTTAATTAGGTACGTCCATTAAAATATATACTTTTACGTCATTGTTTTTTGGATTTTTTTTTCTTTTATTTCATTATAGGCAAGTATTTGATCTCGATCTCACCTGATGGTAAGTGACGATGAGATCTACGATGGAGCATACTTGCCTATGTAGGAAGGCGGCAGTAGATCGAGACGCTACATTCACTAGGCACATGCAGCGCAGCAGATCTAACCCGTCATCCATGAATGGCGACACCGAACATCATGCCGGAACACGGCTAGGCCGCTTGGCAACATGGCTTTATTCAGTGGGTGGTGACTAACCACGGCCGAAGCCTACCACCAGTAGAGTTGTCACCTAGTTGGCACCACCCAGGATCACGTGTAGGGTATCTCGAGGGTATTTAATTCTCCTACGGACGAAGGTGACTCGACCCCAATATCATTTTTATCTGAGTAACTTCAAGAACACATGCGTTTATAAAATGTGCATTGCAATCCTTTTAAAATATAATTTAAAAAATCGTTACCAGTTCTGAAGACCTGATTAGCGCAGTTGGTACTGACCTTGCTTGCTGTGCCGAGGGTCTCCGGTTCGAATACTGGCAGGGACACACTTTGTGTGTTACGCATATGAATGTTTGTGCCCAAGTCATGGATGTTAAATATCTATATAAGTATTATATACTGAGTTCGCCCCCAGTCCATTGTACGGTACCCATAATACAAGCGTTGCTTAGTGTGGGACTGTATAGTTGGTATGTTCGTCTGGCGATATTATAGTATACTCGAAAGAATTACCCCGAAAGTTACAGACGTTATAGAACGTTTGTAAACGAATGTACTTTATAAAATGTCATATAACTAGTACTCACAAAGTACTCTAGCGCGCAGTAGCCTTGTCAAGTATACACTATATAGTATACGTATAGTCTACCGCATTTAAACATTTTGTATGGAGAATTGAAAGTTTCAAATAATTTCCGCTAGAGGCGCTTTTCAATTTTCCACACAAAATGTCTAAATACGGCAGACTATAAAGTATACAGTTAGCTCGCTTGACTGTTATACAACATCAATTAATTCGGGGGTTGATAGTTGCTCATGGTTTAATACTTATCTATGCAAACAAATAAAATTGGAGTGTCTGTTTGTAGTATTAAAATAACCGCTTTTACTAAGTGCATTTGGATGTATACACGGTACATATACAAAAACTATTTTTTTTACAATTTTTGTCTGTCTGTCTGTACGTTTCGGCTAATCTCTAAAATGGCTGGACTGATTTTGAAGGGGCTTAGACTGGCAGACAGCTGATGTAAAAAGGAGTAACTTTGGCTACGTTTATTTGAGAAAACCTATTTTGTTTAATACTACGCCGACGAAGTCGCGGGTAACAGCTAGTAGCAAATATAATAGTTGGTATACCCAATTCAAAATGGACTGCCTCTAGTTCAATTGCTTAATCAAATGACTCAATTTGCAATAAAACTTAAAAATGTGTTTTTCTTATTTTATTTGCTTACTTCACAAACTACGGAGTTTTCATTTGCATCGTATCACAATGCAGTTCGAGCTAATCGTGGTTTATGGCCGACCCTAGATTTGGATCAGATACCGTCCGGGCGGGGTCGCCGCACTATGGGTCTTTCACTTCAACACGTCGCTTCGTTCGGAATAACGCATACTAAGATCGTATCCTTTCTTCTTCGTATTCCTTGTGTAGAATAGTTACGAGTGTGGTACCGGATGTACTATTGGCTGTAATAGGACGGTGTAGGAGTCAGAGTAAGATAAAACTAGGCACATATGTAGATCTTTATATGATATCCCTAAAATAGACTTTATAACAAACCCCCCCCCCTGTAAAGTGGAAGTTAAATACCTAGTTTACAATAAATTTAATCTGAGGAAATGGGTGGAAAGGACCCACCAGTGAACCACGAATTGTGAACTGTTCCAATTATAAACAAAATACGTTGTTCGGTAGTTGAAATTTTATCTAGAATATAACGCATTGTGAGCAAGTATTGCTGAAACAAAATCAAAGTAGAATAGGCTATTTGACTGTGAAAACCTATCTTAAATTGTTCATTAGTTTAATAGTATGCTAAAAATATAGTTATATCATTGTAAATTCCAGTATTTTCTATAAAAATCGATGATAAAGTTTAAATAAATAAAAATGCTGTCTAAACGCGGCTTTCGGGGCACGTGAACCTTGTGACAAAAATGCCTGATTACCAAACTCGTGTTGACAACCTGACACTGATTACGACGGTGTGACGTCACAACGCATCAACCAACAATCCCGAGCGTTTTTGATCACGTGACCGAACCAAAAAGGAACATTATGATTTTAAAGACATCAATCCATATTTTTGCAATTCTAATAGTTATGACAATATTTTAGGATGGCCACATTTTTAAGCTTATTTTTATACAGTCAAACACCCTATTGGTCAGTTAGTAGATGTCTGTTTTTTTTTAGTAAAATAAATGTATCAGGTTTAACGCCAAAGTTGTCCATTTGCTTTAACTCTGCACGATCTTCACACAATAAAGTGCCAACATGTTTACTAATAGAAAAAAAATAGATGTCTCTACTACCTACATACTCTATTTAGTACGGCCATCACGTTCGTGTCGATCGTTGTGCCTCGTGTGCGTTGCCCCTTAGCCGCTTATCCTTGAAAAAGTGACATTGTGGGTTACGTTAACCTTGCGTATTGCGTCTTCCAATGATCCCTGCGCTCTTCAATTTAATAATATTGCACTTTTACGACTCTATGCTATGAACATTTTCGCAATTTTTTTTTTTTTGCGAAGTATTTTTTTTGTTGTTTAAATATTCACTAGCCTACGCTTATAATTCATACAAACATTTTTGTGCATTGTATTCATTCATTTCATACTATTAATAGATTGTGTTCAAACCGATATAAATTATCATATAAGAAATTTATAAAATAATCATATATATATATATATATATATTCATTCAAACAAACTGGACAAATTTTGTGTAACTAGCACACTATATAAGTATTATATACTGAGTTCGCCCTCAGTCCATTGTACGGTACCCAAAATACAAGCGTTGTTTAGTGTGGGACCGTTTAGTTGAATAGTTTGTCTGCCGATATTTATTTATTTTAATATAAGATTAAACAACATTAAATATTAACTTTACAACGTCCATACCATACTTCATTAAAGTTAAAGCAATTGAACAATATCGTTGGCAACATTAATTATTATCAAATAATTACCATTATAATTTATTATAGCAACAATGAAAACATTTCTTCTTTCGCTCATAAAATTGTTAATTATTTTGTTTTGTTATTTACAACAATTAACGTCAATGTACTCGTCCTTATACATCGAAGGGCATCAGTTACTTAGCCCTGCATTAAATAAATCTTATTCTGACGAAGAATAACATGAAAGTATTACGGTATGTCTGTTAATTAGAAAACAGATCTTAATTTAATTATTGTTATTATATAACTTAGGAAGAAGCAGTGATAGCCAAGTAGAAAGCTCGCCTCCGTAACGAGTGTCGCAGGTTCAAACCCCGGCTCGCACCTCTGCAATTTCTGGATTTCATGTGCGAATCTCATTTTCCACCACGATGATCACTTGCTAAACGGTGAAAGAAACATCGCGAGGAAACCTGCATGTCTGAGAGAACCCTTCGAGAGACGTGTGAAGTCCGCCAACCTGCACTGGGCCAGCGTGGTGGACTGTTGCCTAATCCCCCTCGCATTGAGGGGAGGCCCCTACCTAGCTGTGGGACATTAAAAGGGCTGGTATTATATTTATACGCTGCAGCCAAAGCACTCTAGTACTACTGATAGTTATAGTTATCATCTAGGAAACAGCCCAAGAAACTTGCAAGCAAATTGGAAAGCGATTGCAATTGACGAGGAACACCAAGAATAAGCTACGTGAGTCAGATAAAAGAAGAACTCGTTGTCTTTTCGTAAAAGGAGACGAAAGAGGCTGCACTAGATAGGGAAAAGAGCTTCATCAGCTACACCGACAAGGGTCTGATCCATAAATTTTAAAAACAGACAGTAAATATTACAACTGAAATACCAAAACAAGTAAAAAGTCGTTTAACGTCGAATTACATTTATCAAGTGGATAATTAAACATTATTTTTGTGTATAATTAAGTAAAGTCAGGACACACTAGTTGTTATATAGTAATAAAAGATTAACGTATAAATTAGGAAGTGTATTGTAAGGTAAACGTGTAAACAATAATATTTGTGGAAAGATAAAAAGATATTTGAACGTCTGGCATAATAGTGTCAATACCTTATGTCGGGTGAAACAGATAATGCCCCACAAAGGAATTCTGTGTTATTTATATATCGTAGACAGAGAAAGACGATTTTTTTTTGTTTTCGATGCTTAAACGTTATGAGCATTCGAGTTAAAGGTTTTTTTGAACTAGTAAAACCTTTGGGGTCGAGTCACCTTCGTCCGTAGGAGAATTAAGTACCCTCGAGATACCCTACACGTGACCCTGGGTGGTGCCAACCAGGTGACAACTCTACTGGTGGTAGGCTTCGGCCGTGGCTAGTCACCACCCACTGAACAAAGCCATGTCGCCAAGCGGCCTAGCCGTGTTCCGGCATGATGTTCAGTGTTGCCATTCATGGATGGCGGGTCAGATCAGTTGCGCTGCATGTGCATAGTGAATGTAGCGTCTCTGTCTACTGCCGCCATCCTACCTAGGCAAGTATGCTCCATCGTAGATCTCATCGTCACTTACCATCAGGTGAGATTGAGATCAAATACTTGCCTATAAGGTAATAAAAAATAAATAAAAAAAAATAGTAAAACATCAATGAAAGACAATTTTCAGTTAACCGTACTGATCCCATGATGGAGTCTGATTTAAAAAAAACATGATCAATCCTTGGGGCAACATATCGATATCTTTTAACTGAGAAGGACCGGGTCCGATACCCAACCTGGCTATTAAGCTATTCAATCATGAGCCCACTCCTAGCAAAGGCTTCGACTTATTGGAGGAGCTACCGGTCCCATTAGCCCCTCTAACAAAGGGTAACTACTCTTAACATAAAAAATACTTTATCTCTACTAAGACGCGTGAAGTCAGCCAACCCGCGCTGGGCTAGCGCGGTAGACTATGGCCTTATCCCCCTTGCATTAAGGGGAGGTTCGTTCCAAATAGTGGGATATCAAAAGGGATTATTGTATTCCCTATTAAAATAATCAAAACTGCCTATCGGACTTCGAAAGTCAGCAGTCAGTGTTAATTAGGAAATAATGATAAAAACGCGGTCTCCTCGTGTTTGCTATGTTTCGGCGAGCAAACACCATCATCCTTCACACAATAACCCAGTTTCAGAGATAACAGGAAAGTGAGGGCACCGATGATAGCGCATGTAACATTAAGCCTTGAATCATTTTCGTGAATGACACAATAAGTGATAACATCCTAAGTACTTTTGATAGCGGTAATATCATGAATACACCTTGGGGCCTGTAATCCCCGAGAGGTGATGCAAAAGGTTCACTGCAATGCACCCACAATTTGACGATGCTTTGGTCCCAATGTTATAGGGGGCGAGCCTATACGAGGAGGATTTAGGCCATAGTCCACCACGCTGACCCAATAAAATTTGGTAAACTCCACACGACCTATTGACAGACCTTCATCATATAGCAAGTGATAGTCAATATTGACATTTTATAGGTGTATAATTAGGGCACATAGCTAGCAGAACCGATGGCTGTTGGGGCAGAAAGGTTCTAGAATGGCGACCACGAACCGGAAGACGTAGTGTAGGACGGCCCCCACAAGGTGGACCGATGATATCACACGCGTCGCAGGAAGCCGGTGGATGCGAGTGGCGGAGGACCGTGATGTGTGGAAGTCATTGGGGGAGGCCCATGTCCAGCAGTGGACGTCTATCGGCTGATGGATGGATAGATGGAGGTGTATTATTTGAAACCTTACTAAGGTGTATACCGTGATGCTATAAAGGAACAGCGTTCTTCGATTGGAAAATAAACGGTATGGGCTCAACTAGGAATAATTTCAGACAGATGCCATTCCAAGGGGTAAAGTAGGACACTGAATTCAATGAAGAGGTGTTGATCAATTTTGGACATTATCTAATGGCCTCAATGACTATTTATGTATGACATAAAACATGATTTAATATCAAATAAACTCTATCATTTGTAATTTGTGTATCTGTGATTCAGATTCAGGTTTTATAATATTTTAGTTAATAGCTTGTGTTTCTCGTTTATTCTTGATTCCCATATGACGGCCGTTATTTATCATCAGCACGATGTTATCACGATTACTCATAGGTATTACTACTATACTTAGGGACTGGCGAATCTTAACAAACATAAAGTAAAAACTATCATAGCTGACTAATCAATCTCCTCCGTATCCCTCTCCTTCGTTATTGGCTGACTGAAAAAAATACAATAAGAAAAATGAACTTGGTTTAAAATGTGGCAGTCGCGCATGCCATGTTCTTGATGGAGCCTCGAGGCTACGCGTTCAATCAGTACACGGCTATCGACACTGGCCTAAGAGAACGTCAATTACCCATGATCCTCACGCAAATAGTCCTTTCTTTTGTCTTCACTCACAGAGATTAGGTCAGTCTATATGCCCATTCCAAACACCTTTGTTCTGGTATTTACATTGAGAAAAAAAATACCTTTTATTATTTTCTTCTTGTTAATTTGTGTCATACGAATGATAAGAACATAAGGCAATTATTTGCGTTGTAAATAAGGAATTATGTTTTGCAAGGACAGAGTCGTACAATGTTGATATTTATAGATATGTATGTAAGATTACTTGTTGCAGTGATTATAATGTAATGTATGAGATGTTTATTATTGTTTTGCCCTTCAACCCTTGCCAATCTCATGGTAGGTGTCTTTATATAATATGTGAAGTCTTTAATGTATAGCTAGATGTTGTATTAATTTTCTTATGTCACAATAAGGCAATGGGGCCTTGGGCCACCCACCGTTCCTAACTATTACTCCTGCAGGCCAGGATCTGCAGAAGTATCTAACGGAGTCGTGAAAATATGAGCACTCACGAGTACCGAGGAATTAGGATTAATAAACCTGCAAAATGTAAACGAAAAAATAAGAGGACTTGGAAATAACATACATGCAGGAGCTCACTGGTGAACAAGAGTCGATAAAATAGAGTCAATGCAAAAAAATAAATGACAAATTTATGTTAGTTATAAGCTTTTAGCGAACTCTTCCACCTCGCCACAAGCTACACAGATGGCGCTGCAGACGACATTCCAGAACAAATGACGATTCTCCATAAAATACTAAAGAGCGCTATGAGAGTTTTCGGAGCACGTAACATATAATATACAAGATCCTCACGATAACCGTCGGGGCATGGCGGCCGTCCTGCGCCAGGCATACGACCCAGCTCGCAGGAAGATCTTCTTTTTGCGCTAAAAGCTCTTAATCAATCTGGCAGAACAGACTGGGACCTTCGGGAATAGCCACCGGCTCTTAATGCCTGTAATCAACAGTAAGGAAGTAATTTCTTTTGTCGTGAACGAAGCGAGATCAATCAAGCTTTATCGTTAAGATTTACTGCATACTTGTGGCTTGCTGCATCCACACTGATTCAGCCCAGCCATTGAATAATTTGGATGATAAATCATCTGGCGTCTGATCTATTAAATATCTAGAGTAATTATCATTTCAAAGTATATCGTGTGTGCCGCCTCGCAAGCCAACTAGTGGAGCTAAGAATAACTATTCTAACAAACATGCTGATTTAAAAAAAAATGTAAAGGCTTACTGATAGAGTTTCTGGCCGTATTTTGTCAGTTAAGGACTTGTACGGACATTTGACAATTTGTAAGTGTTACCCTAGAGGTCTATGGTTTACTAGACCTACGTATAAAGGCAAACGAAATAAATGATTTGACTTGAACTTTGACTTGACTGAAGGTTCCATGTGTACTCGATTGAAACCCACACACAACCAAACTAAATACTCAAACCCTTATTTACAATCAATATGTTAATAAACATTATCAGCCATTGTCTGTCTGTCATGCGTTGCATCACTCCGATAGATTATAACCAGCGCCTGCGCAGCGGTGGGCAAGGTCAGTAACGCAATCGACCGGTATCGAGCGGTGACTGATCGTAAATCATTCTTTATGCTCATCGTATCACGTAGATAGTGGGCAAAGGAAATAATGGTTATTATACATAATATATTATTTACGCCTGTATCCTAATAGGGGTAGGCAGACTACTAACTGCGACATACAACGATCGCATTAATCTTTTCAGACATTTCCGTTCACTTCAGTGACCCTTCAGGAAAAGACCATGAATTCGGTTGTGTGATACTCTCCTTGGGCGCCCCCATCCAAAGCCTCCCATCACGTTCGCTTGATATATTTCGATCGTCAATTTCCTCCATCCATTTTCTCCACATGGCCGAAAAATCTTAATTAACGAATATAACTTTATCTTCGCAACATCATTTTTCAGCTTGACAATCTAACTCTTATTACGCAATTCCCGATCTGATCAGCAAGGTACACATACTTTTTAGGGTTTATTTTGCTTTAATCCACATTTACACCCATAAAATTAGCTGCCGACACATCAATATTGAATGTTGGTAAGTGTGACTCTGATGTGGGGGTGCTAAAGCAAGCGAGTTAGTCCCGAGTCTTCTTCTCAAGTCTCTTTCTTCTTCTTTCGGGCTGTGTCAACAGACTACTGAGTATATGCCTCACTTCTTTCACGCTGTTCGTTCTGGTCCTGTGCTACTCTAGCTCAACATGTACCGGCTACCTTCCTGATGCCATCGGATCTTCTAGCCGGTGGTCTGCCTCTCTTCACTAAGTCCTCTTCTAGGACATCACTCGGTTATAGCTCTGGACAATAAGGAGGAAGAATGACGGCAGATGGTTACCGCGAATAAAAAATGTATGTTCTTGCGATCATGGAGTTTCAACTTCAGTTTTAGTTTATTGGAATCTTCATCATCAAGACTGCTCTTGCTGCCAGCTGATCTTGGACTTTCAACATTAGCTTTGGCTTATTCAGCAGTCCAGTCTTCATCAGCTGAATGCCGATGATATAGTGTGGACTAACACCATCATTAGCGTCTCAGAAGCCAGGAGGCACGTCCAGCAGTTCTTTAGTCTTCTGGTTGATGGATAGATGGAAAGTTTCGGAGACAGATTATTAGATCCATAATTCTAATCTATAAGCCGATAGACGTCCACTGCTGGACATAGGCCTCCCCCAACGACTTCCACACATCACGGTCCTCCGCCACTCGCACCCACCGTCTTCCTGCGACGCGTGTGATATCATCGGTCCACCTTGTGGGGGGCCGCCTGCCATCCATAATTACTGTTATTATATGATAACAATGATTCCGAATCGTCATGGATGACTTCATAATAAATGCGCAAGATATTAATTTGCTCTCATATTTCACAATCAATTTACCTGCAATCGTAAGCTATAATTAGAATTATCAGTATTGAATACAATGTATCAATTGCAGAGAGTTGCAATCATTACCGACTTATAAATGTATTGGTAATTAAGATTACTGTTATAAGGGTAAATCATGACTTCGATATTGATACCACTTCTCTTGGGTTAAAATACCCAACGATTACAATGTGTTGTAAACCCTTTCGAACTCGTGATTAGTGGCGACTTGGTGATACTATTACCGCAAACGACAATTCCACAGGCCAGTACCTGTGTTAGAATTTTAACTTCTCTCCATTATATACAGAGTTACTCAGAAAGGCTATACTAAGCATTGAACCTGCGCTTCTTTAGCGCATTTGTTGTCATTATGTGAAGTCAGAATTTGGATATGCAAATTTAACAAAACTTGGTTCCCACAATATAACATTTATAATGGCTTTACATAGTAAAACAGAAAATGTTGGAACAAAACTTGAAGTGATATTTTCATAAAAACCAACTTCTCTTACTAACCTCTGAATAACCACGGATTATAGTATATGTTGTTGATTCGTTTAGTCACAATTTATTAATTAAATGTGTCCTTAAAATCTCATAATCTTGATAGTACCGGCTACACAATTCTTTGTCTCCTTGCTCCAGATTTTTTTGTTGCAATGCTGATTACACGGAACGGCTTTTGCAAACACAATACTATCTTATGTTAAGCTCATAATTATGGTTGTAGAATCAAGAAAAAAAATGTTAATGACAATTTGTAAGTGCCCACATAGGCCTATACGAAATAAACGATTTGACTGAAATTAGATCCATTTCCCGCAACCCTGTTTATTGAGTGCGATCAAAAAATAAACGGCCAGAAATATATTTTTAAATTACTTAAAAATATCATTCGAACGCCCTTGTAAGGTCATATCAATCAAATTGGAGCGTATGCAGTCTTTACACTCATATGTGCGTCTGCGCAGCTATCAAGCGGGCCGTGAACTTACTTTTCGACCAATCGCAGCGCACTTCCGAAATCCAAATAAATTGGTTTCCTATTTTGTTTATTTAAGTTATTGACATATTTGGTGGTCACGCCAAAATATAAAAAAAAAATCATCTATAATGCGTTTTCAAAGATTTGCAAAATTTTGCTTTGTAGATCAACCTCCAATGGGCATGGCGTAATTATATATACACATTTAATTTTAAATCTAACCATTGACTATCGAATAGTGAAACCCGCGTTCAAATTGATCCAGCACTTATTCCATGAAACTAAAACAAGCAGACATAGAGGCAAGAATTTTAAAAGCACTTGCTAGCAATTTCAGAGATAGCCAAATAAGTTATTTACAATCCAGTTATAATGTTGTTATTATACTGTAGATGGATACACAGGTAAACATTACAGCAGTATTGACAAAATTAATTTTAACTCAATTCTAAGAATGTGATATTATTTTGGCGACCATTTCCTGATACTTTAGCGAATTGGAAATACCCGACTCGTAGGGTTATCAAACCGTCAATTTATAAATGGTAATATTATTCATGCGACTACAATGCTTACCTACATACTGATAGAGACCGTAGGCAGAGAGGGGGAGGGGGGGTTGAACACCCATACTCCCCCCCCTTCCCGAAAACTCACTCATGTGTCTAGGCTATTGTTATAGACTAACAAAATACAATGTTCTAACTCCTCATACGACATTCCCTAAAGGGATACTCATAATGATTCCAAAGTCCAATGCAGTGATATTTTCACAGCTAAATATCGCTATTTTTCAATAGTACAACGGATTCTACTCGTGATTCTGAACGAACTAATTTAAGCTTCAATATTCATTATTTAACGAAAAAGGGAAGATCTTCCGGCCGGGCGGGTGGTATGCCTGGCGGCGCGGCCGCTATGCCCCGCCGGTTATTGTCGGGATCTTGTCGTGTCGGGATGCTACGTGCTCCGAAAACTCTCATAGCGCGTTTCAGGAAATTATCAATTGTTCTGAATGCATCAGCAACGCCATCAGTATAGCTTGTGGCGAGATTGAAGAGGTGACTACAATTCAATTTCACATTGTATCTGATATTTATTTATTATGGCTCTTAGCACAAACAATATCCAGTATCAACCCTATAGGTACATAGGTACAATGTTTATTTCCCAATATATATTTACATACCTACATAGAGCCCATGGTGTTTACACCAATTCATTATAAGATTGCGGTTTAACGACGCGGTTTCATGGTGAATTATCCTCTCCATGAGGCAAATACATTGTGCAAGGCTTAGCCAGCTAGCTACGATATATTTCTCACTAGGTGCGCCCCGCGGTGTTACCCGCGATTAAAAAGTGGGTCTATCCCATAGGAACCCTGCATTTTTCCGGAATAAAAATTAGCCTATGTCTTTTCTGACCCCTAAACTGTAGTAGTTTACCTATGCAAAAAATCATGTCGATCCTTAGCTCTATTAAAAATTAAAACCAACCATCCCACGGGAACCATATATTTTACCGGGATAAAAAGTAGCCAATGTGCTATTCCAGACTATAATCTATATCTGTGCCAAATTTCATCCAGATCCGTTCAGCCGTTCTGGCGTGATTGAGTGACAAACTTCCATCCATCCATCCAAACTTCCATATTTATAATATTAGTGGGAAGTGGGATAACCAAAGAACATAAAAGGACATAATGAGACTTCCTAAAATATATTTGATATAATATTAACTGGACTTGGGTCTTAGTACTTGTACTTAAATGAGGTTACAGTTATCCCTATTTCTCATACGAATTAAGTAATTCACCTACCACAGAATATCAACCTAGGTTGATTGTCTGCACGGGTGACAGGAGGGCTGGCCGGGGCTCTTTCCTCGCTCAAAAAATTGGCTTGATAATACAGCAAGGAAATGCAGCCAGTATTCTTCTACCTACTCCCATTCCACGCGGACAAGGTCTTTATGATACATAGTTAGTTTTTATACTATTTTTTGTTTTCATATTTACTTTAACTTTAATTGTAACTATTTAACTTATATTCGCATAAAAAAAACAATTAATGGAGAAATATAAAAACTAAAAAAACTTTTTAACAAAATAAAAACCGTCTTCAAAAAACTAAAAAGCCAAAAATAATCTAATCTTGAAATCTACCTTGTTTAACTAAATCAAATATTTAACTAATCTGAAGTCTCCTCCTCCTCCTTTTTTTTTAAGTCGGTTAAAAATAATATAACATATTTTTGCCGAACCGTGTGGCCTTAAGAATGAAATATTTGTTAGGGTAGGGTAGTTGTAAGAACTCAGTAGTTTTCATATCTGAAATAAACGTGTTTATTATTCAACAAAGGGCCAGCCCCTACATAACTTGTGTGTGTTTGTGTTGCTATTATGTATTAAGGGCGTTAAATAAGACAAATTAATTAAATTAAATTTTTTAAAGTTAAATTTTGTACTTTTAATTGTAGTCTCGCATCCTACTTATCTACGCCTTTTCGACCAAAATGCGATAGCCAATTGTTTTTTAAAGTTGTTCCGTTTCTATCCCATAACGTCTCATCCTATCATATTTTTTTTCTTAATCCAACCTATTTCCATTCCTTACTCGACCGAGAGCAATTATATAATTTTAAATACTTATTCCTTGCTCAACCCATTCGAAGCTATCAAAAACAATAAAGTCTTCGCAAAACCCACGGGATAAATTAATAATTTACTTATTAAATTATCAAATATTTGCCGGCGATTGAGTAAAGAACAGATATCGGTTGAATTGAGAATAACATAATGACCGGATGAGAGACGTAATAGGATGAAAACGGAACAGACCAATTTTAAAACCCAGTAAAGTCGTATTTTTTTTATTTTTACGAACGTAAATTTTTCACTATGGTCCTACCGCCCATCAATCAATAAAGGTCAAAATTCGGATTTGATTTAATAGTTGGGAGATTGGCATTATAGCACCGGGGTGCGAACGGAACGGTAAGGGGCCTACCTCAACACGCCATGCGCGCGCGCAACATCAGTGTGCGTGAGCAGCGACCGGGTATTTTGAGACACGGACCGGTAGCAGATAAAGTTAGGTATCTGAAGTTTTTAGTTTTCTTTTAAAGGTTTTATTGGCGAGGAATCGAACCAGTTTTAAGCAAACTATATACATCAATCTATACTTACTAATATACTAATGTGAATGTTTGGATGGATGCATAAATGGATGGATGGATGTTTGTTACTCAATCACGCCAGAACGGCTGAATGGATCTGGATGAAATTTGGCACAGGGATAGATTATAGTCTGGAATAGCACATACGCTACGTTTTATCCCGGTAAAATGTATGGTTCCCGTGGGATAGATTTGTTTCAATTTTTCATAGCGCAAAGGATCGACATGATTTTTTGCGCGGGTAACACCGCAGGGCGCAGCTAGTCCATAATAAGTGTAAGGTTATCTGTGTTATGCAGGATTCCTCATGACGTTTTTCTTAGTGCAATTGATAATTATGATTGAAAAACTGGAAATCTGGGTTTGAACGTGCGACCCTTGTTTTCAAGGAATTGTTCGTACATGACTAATCCACTGTGCACCATATTTGTTTCACTTATAACACAGCTATCACTCATATCAAAATACACAACGAGATTTAGCATGTTGATAATAAAAATGTCTAAAATATAGTGTGCCACTTCCGTCAATCAATATATTTAAAAAAATCTTTATCTGCCAGCCATACCTCGAACCATCCGCGCCATTGACTTTCTTGATGCCATTAACCGAATAACCCATTGCACAAAGAACTGGCGCTTTTCAAGGTGAACACACACATGCGCACACCACACGCGACACACACAACACACACACACCGTGTGCATACACTGCATAAAAGCATGTGTATCAAAATAAAATCACATACATACATTTGTCGTTCCAAAAATAAATTTATTTCAATATTAAGCTTTAATGTGACGCTTTAGAATTAACAGTTGCGTTTTCGGACGGCACAATTAAGTTTGTCGAGACGAGAAGGGTGCACCCACACATGTCAACGGAGACGATGAGTACATTCAACTGCAGTCTGCACTCACACATGCGCATCTCTTTGTATTTCCAACTTTCAAGATAGATTCACAAGAAGCTTTTTGAGATTGTTGAAATATTATGTTGAATATGTTTGTTAATTTTATAGTAAAATGTTGTTTATGTTTATTATGTTATATGTGAGTGTTTGTTTAGGATGAACACGCACACACATACACATTTCAGGGAAATAATTAAACGAGTGATGCAAATCACACACGCACACATTTATTAAAATGTCGTGTAGATGGTGTGTGAGTGTGCGTGTGTTATTTGTTTCATATGTTTTGTAACTTTTGCAATAATGCGCGCTAACTTAGGTACAAGCACGTTATATAAATAACAATGAATACATAGTGTAATAAATATGTGATTCTTTTATTTTTATTTAGATTACCTACAATAAATAATATTATTATTTAAAAGCGGCTGGTATTATTGTCATGAGTTGGTATTAGGGGCCATCCATAAATTACGTCACACGTTAAGGGGGAGGGAGGGGGTCGACGAAGTGTGACATTGTGTGACAAGGGGCGGGGACGGGTCCCAAATTTTGTGACTACACATTTTTTCTAAATATAATATTCTATATCTAAGTATTACAACTATTTATTTTATTGAAAAATAATTTAAATGGAAATAAAAACAATTTCGGAACACTGCTGTTTAAATTTTATAAATTTCTAAATGTAAATTGCAAAATATGTGACATCACACTAGGTAGGGGGGGGAGTCTCTCAAATGTGACCAGTTGTGACAAGGGAGGGGTCAAAAATTCATGAAATTCGTGTGACGTATTTTATGGATGGCCCCATTAGGCATTGTTTTGTATATCAAAGTGTTATGTGGACCCGGTACCTGACAATGGGCTGGTCCCCTTTCAGTACTATGAGCGAAATGTAGGTACACTTCAGTGCTCCCCTGCCTATCCCTTCATGGCGTACAAGTGTAATGGTACCGTACGTTATTAGCACAATTTTGAGTGATCCTAATTTCTGTACCAAACGTCCCTAGCATAGGCAATCTTTGTGTGATGAGCACGAATGTTTGTACACGAAACATGTTTGTTAATATCTATGAAAGGATTTATATACAGGGTTCGCCTGTACAGGACTCATACTAGACACGTTGCTTAGTTTGGAACCGTACGGTTGAGGTGTTTGGCGATATATTTTTTTAAATTACAGACTAAATGAGAACGCATATAAAATGCGTCTTATATTTTCAAGGGCGTCATTCCGCAAAGTTCAAAGACTTCTTTCCTGGTGCGAAAATATTTATTTTCTTCGTAATATAATGAAGTCATGTTGGTATTAAGGAAAGAGCATACTGGCCTTCCGGATTGATGAGTAAGAGGGACGGGTATAGTGAAGGAGATGATGCTTAAGTCACATCTCGTGGAGATGTTAGTATTTTTTTTTTTGACCAGCCGCTAAAGTCTGCCTAGCCCTTCGTACATTGTTCTCACATACCCATAAAAATGTACTGGTCAAAAATGTAAAAGATCTTTTTAAAAAGAGCAACCATGGAGTTTCTGGCATTCCGAACGGGTGGTAAAGTTGTAGCATTTTGTAACATTTTTGACGATTCATAAAAAATATTCTGAATCTGAAGAATTTGCTTTGTTAAAAAAATCTATGACACGTATATTCTAAGAAACAGTTGGATTGGACTGTAGGTAATTATATTATTTTGTATCCAATCATTTGAACCCTATTTTAACTAAGAAAGAAGATAGAAAAATATTTACAACAAATATCTCTAGTCCACATGATAGTATTTCGAGGGCATTGCCCTGAGGGTGAATAAACCCAGCCAACAACCCCAGGAGGCCCACATATGTCTATGTCATTGGCTTTTACCGAAAATAAAAATATATTAACGAACGGGGAATTGGCGAACAATATTTTTATTCACCTACATGCAATAAATGTATGATTTACATTTAGAGTATATTTTGAAATGCGCTGATCAACACTATTCACAACATATTTGACAAAATTTGTTAGGGTCACATTTTGAAACAGGACCTTAACATCTCCGACTACTACTGACACCAGAAGCGTTCAAATGACTCGAAGAGTAATCTTAGTTTAAAAAAAAACCCTAATTCAAAGTTGAATGTTGTGTGTTGTGTGCCAACCCGCACTGGGCAAGCGTGGTGGACTAAGGCCTAATCCCCCTCGCATTGAGGGGAGGCCCGTGCCCATCAGTGGGACATTAAAAAGGGCTGGTATTATTATACCTACCTATGCGGAGTGATACGCAAAAATGTGTTATTACATTTTATACATCGGCAATAAGATAAAATCAATTGTGATGGTGCAAGGTAAATGCGAATTAAGGATCGGTGTCCATTGCAATACGAGAAAATGAAATCGCAAACAATATATCTCCGTATGTATTACTGTTTGTTGTCGTATCGAGTAAATAACACCATGCATGTGATGTGTGGACAGGTAATTGAATTGATAAATGGGATTCTTTGATTTCTTCCTTTTCCTATTAACAAATATATTTTAGCATCATCCAAAACAACAAGTCATCCAAAGCGGGTTCTTTACAAACTCAGCATTTTTTTTCTGAGCATTGTCACCTGCAGTCCGTGCCAGCCTCACGAGGCCACGCGGTCAGCCAGTACGTGGCTGTCAACGCAGAACCGGCTGTACAGCGGGAACGAGCACCGCATACGTCACTAGCTGGTGATGTGAACGATCTTGTCGTTTGCATAAGAGGCGCGGGTCGGCGCAAGGGCGGTCGGACGTTGATCTAACTGCACATAGAGTCAGTTACACGGTAGAGTTGCAGTACCATACATTATTTGCGTCAGAATCAGAATATTACTCATGAATCGTCAAAAGTTACAAAATACTATGCTACTACTTTACCACCCGTTCGGAATGCCGTTCGTATGGAGAAGAACGGGCAAGAATACACATTACATTTTTGAGCAGTACATAGTTATGGTTATGTGAGAACAATGTAGGAACGGCATCATCTATCTATCGTATACTTGACGATATGATTAGCTCAGATGGTAATGACCTTGCCTTCTGTACCAAGGGTCCTGAATTCGAATCCCGGTAGGGGCAAACTTTTTGTGATAATTTTACCCCAGTCATAGATGTTTAATACCTTTTATAATGGATTCGCCCGCAGTCCACTGTACGGTACCAATAATACAAGCGTTGCTTAGTGTGGGACCGTATAGTTGGTGTGTTCGTCTGTCAATATTATATTACACTTGAGATCCGAAAATCCCAAAGGTGCGAGGCGAGGCTTGAATCTGGATACCTTGTTTCCAATGCAAGCGGTCAAACAACGCCACCACTGTTGTAACAAAAACTCGCCAACCTTGGGATATATGCCGCGTCTATGCTTCTCCAACTCTGCACGCATTATACTCGTATGTGCATCTCAGTACGCTATATAAAAACGAAATGATTCGGTTTCATGTGATGCTGAGACCAACAATCGGATCTCTCGCTCCTTCATATTTGAGTGCTGAAATGTCTTCTGCCTAATTCGACGTGAATAATATACTTTGTAGCTGTAATACTGAATATAATTATGTTTAGGAAAAAAATGCAAGGAAGCAGTGATAGCCAAGTTGGTAGAACGCTTGCCTCGGTAACGAGGATCGCAGGTTCAAACCCTGCCTCGCTACTCCGGGATTTCGGATTTCATCTGCGAATTTTATTTTCAACCACGATTATCACTTTCTAAACGGTGAAGGAAAAAATCGCGAGGAAACCTGCATATCTAAGAGAACCCTTTGAAAGATGTGTGAAGACCACCAACCCGCACTAAACGAACCAACACCTAATAATTTTACAACCCGGATATTGAACCCAGGTCCTCATAATCAGCCGGCTGCGCTTGAGACGTCTAAACCAATGAAGCCATAACAAAATAAAAAATATAACTATTCCTAATGGATAAAGTTCAACAACCCCCATGTTTATATACAAAACAGTAGGTACATAAGAAATATATTATTGCTTGGGACAGACAGTTCAGGGTGTCTGGGGTCACTGGCCGATCGATTAGGATGCTGTTTGGGCCTTAAGAGTCTGGGTAGGGCGGACTCGGTGCGGACTTAGAAACAATATTATGTTTTGCACCTTCAATATAAGCGTCATATTTGATTAAACCTGTTCAAATAAACCTCAATGGAGTTGGTTTAGGATTCCTCAAGCGATATATAAGGCAGTCTAAATGTGACTATATAAGCACTATGGTAATAGGTAGTTATCTCTGTGGCATAGTATTCCTGTTATAATTATATTATAATCTATGTGTATTAGTCATAATTATGAATCATTGCAGTCTAGGCGCCAGAATACATGTGTTATCAAAACCACAGCGCGTTTTACATAATGTGACTGTTTGGATTGATAGTAGGTTTAATATACAGGATGTATACAAGATTCTTATAATTCTTATAAGTTACTTTAGGACGACTAGTACAAAAATCGATTGAATTAAAATAAAATGAAGTTAAAATAAAGTAACTGATGATAGTCATAACTTATTGTCAGGCTTATTTCAAATTAATTTTTAATCAATCGATTTGCTTTTTAAATAGTGCTATAATAATCATTATCAGTAGTAGAGGTATAGTTAAAATATTACCAATGATTTTGATTTCACCCTGTAGTTATTTAATTAATTCTTAAAAGTATGGAAAAACAGTAATAATATCGCGATACGAACACATAACTATACGGTCCCACACGAAGCAACGCTTGTATTATGGGTACCGTACAATGAACTGAGGGCGAACTCAGTATATATTACTTACATGGATATTAAACATCCCTGACGCGGGTACAAACATTCATGCTCATTACACAAAGTTTGTCCTTACTAGTATTCGAGCCCGGGACCTTTGGCTCATAAAGCAGGCTCACTACCAACTGCGCTAATCAGGTCGTCAGATGTAAAAGAAAAGATACACAACACTATAAAACAGGGTACACTTCATACTCTAACACAGTCAAAGTCAAATCATTCATTTCGTATAGGCCTATGGCGGCACATACTCGTACAAATTGTCATTATCATTTTATTTTTCTTTATTGCCCCAATCATACTAAACTCCAATGACACAATAATTGTAATTACTTCCAAATAACTACACAATGCCTCTACTTCACGGCATTAGTTGCTCAAAATCTTGTATACGTTTTAGGCAAGTATTTGATCTCGATCTCATCTGATGGTTAGTGACGATGAGATCTACGATGGAGCATACTTGACTAAAAGGTACCTGTTCACTCTCGACTTGAAAACACCCAGATTATAGTCAACGGGAAACAAAGAGGCCGGTAGCGTGTTCCATTCCTTGGCAGTTCGCACGCTGAAAGTAGAAGCAAAACGCTTAGTACGTACCGAAGGAATATCAACAATGTACGGATGACACTTGTACGTGCGTCTTGTCGACCGACGATAGAATGGAGATGGGGGAATTAATTTGTAAAAGTCAAAAGCTATTTCGCCGATTTGGAAATGTTCCCCAACTCCATCACTGTTGTACGAACGGGGGGAGTTACTTCACGAGATCGGGTGGTCTGAAATAAAATTCAGCTTTTCCAAAAGGCGAGTGCATTAACCTGGCGGGCCCCAGAGTTACCGAGATAGGTTTGATTACCTCAAGGGTGCGTGAACCTTTATTTACATGAAATTTTGAACTCTATTGAAAACGGATTGAGTTTTCACGAGAATTTCTTATTTGTATTGGCTATGTTTATTTTGGAGTGTATAAATAGAATGGTTGATTGAGATGGAAATGGAACTAATAATTGATATTTAAAAAAAACTGAATTTTCCGTTCATCTACATAGAAACGGCATTCCGAACGGTGATAAAATTTTAGTTTCGCATTTTGTGTCATTTATTATCATTATTAAGTACTGTATTTAATGTTCTAAACCGAAGTTCATGTGTGCATTATAAGCTGTCTTGCATTGCAGTTTAATAAAAATGCACGACATGGCTTTTTTTCTTGCTTTACGTAATACAACATACCGAGAAAAAAATATATAGCCCAAATAAATGACACCTAATGAGTTACGTAAACCGTAGCACGCCTACGCGGTCGTCGACCGGGGGTCGTAGCCCGTAGCGAGTGATAACGACGCTCCCTAGAGACGGGCATTGACCTTCGTAGGCCTCGGCAGTTTTGGGGTATTTTTATACGACTGAACACCCTTCCTGTTACTGAGAATCGAACGAAAAGATTCATGTACAAATGCTTTCTGCTTTATTAGGACTGTACCTTTTTCAGGCATTCTAGCATTGCGCAAGTTTTTTTTTGTACAAACAATACACAACAACTCTATCAACTTAATTAGTTGGTAGAGCTATGGGAGTAACCTAAGTCACATTCAGCTCCTACAAATTTTCAGTACATCGGTGCGGATTATTTATCATTCAAATATAATTGACCGTTGTTGATTGACAGAAGCCTGAAGAGTTCTGTTATTAAGTCGAATCCTTATCTACGAGAGGTCAGTGGTTGTGTCACGAGTCCACTACATGTAAAGATTAGGAGCTGACGGATCCCCCGGAATCCCATTATGGGGTTACGTCGGCACTACTCAATCTAAACGAGTGTGCGACTGGTCGCGGGCATAGTCCATCGTTGGAACCGTGTACTTCCTATTAAATGCCCATGGTATTTCAATTGCCACGTGGAGACTAAGAGCTTAGAAGGACGACGTAACTGTAGTTGGTATAAAAATCAATATGTCTATTTAAACAAAACAAAATGTTCCCAACAGAATTTATATTTTGATATTTTCTCAGCAAACATTTTTCTTTATTTGACATATCAAAGTTAGGTCAAAGGTTAGTATACTCTTTCTGAATCATTCTGTATATCAGCGCGTGACTCTGTCGAATCATGAATAACATCTGACCTAATTCGTGCTTCAGAGGTCAATGAGGGTCATCATTTTAGACAGTCGTTACGGGCACCCAAATCCCAAAACCCAAAAACCAACCCCAAAAAAAAACCCTGAAACGTTCTTACCCCTGCATTTTATATAATACATAATTATTCCAGCCCATTTTAATTTCCCACTGCTGGACACGGGCCTCCCCTCAATGCGAGGGGGATTAGGCCATAGTCCACCACGCTGGCCCAGTGCGGGTTCCCTCAGACATGTAGGTTTCCTCACGATGTTTTCCTTCACCGTTTAGCAAGTGATAATCATGGTTGAAAATACGATTCGCACATGAAATACAGAAATCCCAGAGGTGCGAGCCGGGGTTTGAAGTTATCCTCGTTACCGAGGCAAGCGTTCTACCAACTTGGCTATCACTGCAATCAGAATATATTTGATGCATTGCAAACATGCATCAAAGATATTCTGATTCTGATCCAATTTTATTTTGCATATCACAATGACATCACCAGCGAAGCGGCCTTATCGGGCGCGCGAACACACATAAAAAAAATATGTAAATTGATTCGGCTTATCGTTCGTTCACCCAGCGATAGCCTACTTTGAATGTTTTATTACTCCACAACGAGGTTTACGTAACCGTTTTATACGAGTATTTTAACCTTATTACAATTAGGTAATCCCATTACGGCTTGTACAAAACGTTTTGATTATGTTGCTACATTATAAAATATTTTTTTTTTATTATTCGGGCAACACGGGTTCTCTCTCTTGCTTTCCTTCGTCTTTTTTTTTTATTACATTATAGGCAAGTATTAGATCTCGATCTCACCTGATGGTAAGTGATGATGAGATCTACGATGGAGCATACTTGCCTAGGTAGGAAGGCTGCAGTAGATCAGGTAGCTGATCTGACCCGCCATCCATGAATGGCAACACCGAACATCATGCCGGAACACGGCTAGGCCGCTTGGCGACATGGCTTTGTTCAGTTCTTCTTTCACACAGACGAAATTAATGTTGTCTTTATTTCTTAACAACAGTATGTATTCTACAAAATAATTAATAGGAATTCAAGAAATGAAATCTATATAATATAAAAATTCAATGGTTTTTTAAACGGACCGATTGCTTTTTTAAATGTTCCTAATAGTTCAAATAAGGTTTTCAAGGAATGAAAAAATGAAAAGGTTGTTCAGAATATTAGAAAATTATGCGGTAAACTGAAAGTGCTTTTCTATGTGGAAATTTGGTCGGGAAAACGATATTTTTCAAAGTCAAAGTACAATCATTTGTTTCGTACAGGTCTACGGGGGCACTTACAAATTTTAGATATAACCTAATGAAAATAAAAAAAATCTTCTGTTTCTGATAAAACAAAAAATAGTCATTTTGTGTTGTTCTGTGTTTTCAAAATCAGAGTTTGTCACCACTGTCAACCCGTTCGTGGTACACAGACGTGATGCTTCTTACTTTTGGTTTAATATAACAGTTTCAGCCTGAAATTTATTAATAAACGTGGGGAGAGCACTTATGCGCAGACAACAAAGGAATCTAAATCATTTGGCCCGACGGGCATGTTATCACCGAATTTTAACTATAATATCACATTATATACACCCGTCGTCGGATAAAGAAGCTGATTACAAATAGCGTCCCTTCTATTCACCTCTCGCTCGCACAAAAAAAGTAAGCACCGTATTTTTTTTTATAGATACAAATAAATAAAATTGGCGTGTCTATTTGTAATATTAAAATAACCGCTTTTTACTAAGTCCATTTGGATGTATACACGGTAGGTACATATACCAAAACAACATTTTTGTCACAACACAATTTTTGTCTGTCTGTCCGTCTGTCTGTTTGTTTCCGCTAATCTCTGAAATGGCTGGACCGATTTTGACGGTACTTTCACTGGCAGATAGCTGATGTAACAAGGAGTAACTTAGACTACATTTATTTTAGACTAGCTGTTACCCGCGACTTCGTCCGCTTTTTGTTAAATACCACGCGGACGAAGTCGCGGGTAACAGCTTGTAATAATATAAATCTCAAGAAGTCTATAATGTTCACTCCAGGGCCCTTGGTATATTTACCACTAGGCACAGCCTTTCTCACTATTAACCATTATTTGGAGTCAGCCCATTATATCTCGTCATTTGCTTGATGACTTTTCTGTCATACCCCAAACTGTAGAAATCAATAGTTATATGAGGTTTAACATATATAAGTGTTAAATATTTTAACAGGTGAATCAATAACTTATATGGATCACGTTGATGTACAAAATTAATGTGTTAATGATGTTGGTTTTTTTTTAAACCAACCAATTTGGTCATGCACTTAGTACAGAGTGTAATTTTTTAAACGTCTAAACTCTAATACATTTTTGTCTTTAGGTATGTTATCTTTATAACCTACTGTTGGCCCCGTTAAAATATTTTACACTATTATTATTCTTTTATAGGTACACCTTATACTATGCCAGAGTACAAACAACCTATGTATCAAAAATCATGCAAATCTGTTCACCGGTTTTCGAGTGATTCACAGTCAAACTCACAATTTGACTAACACTTTTATCAATACTTAGTATTATAATTAGCAAGATAATTCGCTTTAGCTAGGTACAATTCATGTTATATCACGATAATATGGTTCAGGCTGAGAACAATAATACAAACAATACAATTTCAATACCATAATATATTGAAATGAAACTAAATCTTAAGGATTTTATCGATCTACGGATCGGACTACAAGTAACAATTAAATATGAGGGTACCCCGTCTCAAACTATGACACCAGGACGTCAACCACCTCAGTCCTCCCGTGACCATGGTTGCTGTAAAGCAGCCAAAACGTCGGGAACGTAAAATAGAAATAAAATCGCGATAAAATCCTTAAAATTTAGTTTAATTTCAATGTGTAATATTCGCGTAAATATAAGAAATCAATACACCATAATATATTTAAATTTGGAAATAAACCATAAAATTGAGGATTCAATTACGTAGACATGTAAGTTGTAGGTAACGTTGAATCGTGTACCGACGGCATAACACAAACTAACGGTGTAGTTACTGTCTCTTATCTAAGTTAATGAATATTCTAATGATAAGTGGCTCTCTCATTGTATAATTAAGTATATTAGTTGTAAAGCTTGAATTTTTTGAGTGTGCGTGGATGGGCAAATCCGAAGCTATAGGAAATATAGAGAAATGCTTAAAGGACTCTCGGGACCGATTTTGATGAAAACTTAAACTGCTAATTACATAAGTATATAGACATTAAACGTCTATGATTTGGATACAACTCGGTTGATGATGAAGTATATAAGTATTATATACAATTGTACGGTACTCATAATACAAGCGTTGCCAAATTTGGAACCATACAGTTGGTACATTCGTCTCGCGAAATTATTATTAATATTTATATCACCAAGACACGTTATATCAATTGTCAAATACTTTGTCATGACATTGACACAAAAGTTACACGTTTTTCCTTCAAAATTGTAACTTACCTACATAACAATTGACGTCATATTCATTTGCAATTCAAATTGGTTCACCGACCGCCTGAAGTTTTGTTGTTACATAATTATTTGTTTTTTTTGTTACATAATTACCTAACTGCTAAATGAGGTTAACAATAAAAAAATAATTCAGATACGAAGGCATGCGAAGCAACGTGACTTGGGTATATCATTACTGCGTCACGGGAGTGACACACTGACATATAGGTTGTATAACAAACACGTTGAAGGACTATTCAAAAGATCGAATCCTTAAACTCAAATCTAATTTGAGGGCTGCTTACTTTCACCGCCGACTAATAATGCAAGATAATGACGTCACAACAACTACCGACAAGAATATTTAAATTAAGAATTTCAGATGTCTTCGATCATTAGCCGTGTCCAAACTGACAGCAGCACGTGTACATGCCTAACACGAACTGGAAATGAAATAACATATTAGATTACATCGCTTACTTGGGGTGAGGCGAATGCTTGCACTCGCCTGAGCTAGCCTTGTAAAGTTGTACACTCGGTCTGCACATGGCTATAAATCTTAAATGGCATGTTGATTGTAATATCATTATATTCAATTCGTGGGTCCTGCAAACAAATCCATCACGCCTCACCTATAATGACGCGAAAATTGCTAAGAAGAAGAGAGAGAAGAGAGCTAGACTATCAAAGAAGAGTAAAATAATGTTTCATTTGTAATTCGCGAGGTCGTCCCAAGTGGGACGAGCAGCTGTGGGACGAGTTGACGCACGACTCATTGAAATGCTATCCAGTCTAACTGTCCGTAGGTCCCCCAATCATCACGATCCTGAATGAACATAGGGGTAATTGTACTTAACGACCGGGCACTATGGTATTGTCAATAAACTTAGTATTCCAGCTATTTATAATGTGATTGTAATGGTCTCGTGTGTCCCCACGTGTCATGGCGTGGTCTGCCACGAGTGCGGTGGGAAGGTGGAATGAAGAACATGTCGTTAACACTTACGTCAATGTATCTCTTCAATATAAAAACAAAGTCGTATTAGTTACACCATTCATAATTCAAGAATGGGGGGGGCAGATTTTTATGATCATTGACTTTTTAAATTTGTCTCCGCCCCGAATAGTAGAATAGCTATTGAAACGTGGGATAAATTCACAAAGAAAAAAAAATCTTCGTCTTACTCGAATACATTTAATCTGAGGCGGTACGAAGTTCGCCGGTACAGCTAGTCTATACAAATAACTACAATTGGAGTTTCTGTTTGTAATATTAAAATAAGCGCTTTTTACTAAGTGCATTTGGACGTATACACGGTACATATACCAAAACATTTTTTTTTACAATTTTTGTCTGCGCGTCCGTCTGTCTGTTTGTTTCAGCTAATCTCTGAAATGGCTGGACCGATTTCGTCAGAACTTTCACTGGCAGATGCTGATGTAACAAGGAGTAACTTAGGCTACTTTTATTTTAGCTAGTAACAGCTAGTAATAATAAATATATAAACGCGTCGAATTAAGATACTTCTCCTTTTTATCGGCTAAAAATGACTAAGCCTTGATGGGAGCCTTGAAAGATAGCTATGTAAGTTAACATGTACGTTTAATTTATTTATAAAGACTAATAGGACTACTCTGTTAATAAAATACACAAAAAAATACAAAACATAATCTCATTGATTTTTAAGTCCACAATACATAATTCAGGTGTGTAATGAGATGAATTAATGTTGAATATATCCATAAAGAAAAGCGGTTTTTTTTACTTTCACACGCGCCACGACACGTGACAACACCAATACACGTGTCCTGGTATTTTTTTTTACATAAAACCAATCCTCTTTTTTGTCTTTGTCTTATTTTTATTAGTGGCTTTCAGTCGCCATTGATTGAGTTGATTACATATATTTAATATCTACGAGTATCTAACCAATCGAGTTGCAAACAGCCAACATCTGTACTGTATTTTTGTCAATCTTTGTAGAACTTTTTCATTTACAAAAGTAATTTGTAAATATGGGAACCATGTAGCCGTTAACTTATAATTATATACTTAGAGTTAGTACTTTTTTTTCAGCTGCTATAGTCTGCCTACCCGTTTGTTTGTACATTGTTTGTTCCTACATTGTTATCACATACCTATAACAATATACTGCTCAAAAATGTAAGCAATCTTTTTAAAAAGAGCAACCATGGAGTTTCTTGCCCTTTCTTTTCTATAGGATCGGCGTTCCGAACGGGTGATAAAGTTGTAGCTTAGCATTTTGTAACTTTTTTGACGATTCATAAGTACTGCACTTAATGGTTTACATGAATAATAAATATTCTGATTCTGATTCCATTAATTGAAATTATAAATAATATTGCGCCATGAACAGAGACCGATGGAGGCTAATCGTTCGATCCAAGTGTGGACTATCCAACGATGATCGCGATCCTCAGACATGAGGGACCGACCATAGAGATAAATATATAATATTAAAAGCAGCCCTACATTTTTACCCAGCTTATAATTTATCACTAATGACCAAACTTCCCTGACTGTACACTAACTGAAAATAAATAGGTGGCGTATAATAATCGATTTTATTACAACTTTTGTATTACCAACCAGTGTTTAGAGTTCAAAATCGCAAGGGATCTTTGCAAAATGCGTACGATTGCATGTAGACTCGTTCGAGACGGTCGCCACCTGGCTCTATAATACAGTTACCCTGTAATACTACAGACATAAAAATGTATACACCTGGCATTTCGTAATTATTACTCTGGGAATATCTACTAGCTATTGTATGTCGGCAAGTCCATCTGTGAGTCAATTGTCTAAATGCCAACATCGATACAAAATTTTTTTATCAAGATAAACCTGTTTGTTTAATATAAATAAGTATCGCCAGACGAACACACCAACCATACGGTCCCACAGTAAGCAACGCTTGTATTATGGGTGCCGTACATTTGACTGAGGGCGAACTGAGTATATTATAATACTTATATTGATGTTAAACAGCCATGACTCGGGTACAAATATTCGTGCTCATCACACAAAGATTGTTCCAGAAAGAAGACTACCTTAAGCAGTGATATCCAAGTTGGTGTAATGCTTGCCTCGGTAACGTGGAAAGCAGTTTCAAACCCCGGCTCGTACCTCTGGGATTTTTGGATTTCATGTGCGAATCTCAGTTTCAGCCATAATTGTCACTTGCTAAACGGTGAAGGAAAACGACGTAAGGAAACCTGCGTGTCTAAGAGAACCACTCGAAAGATGTGTGAAGTCCGCCAACCCGCACTGGGCCAGGGTGGTGGACTATTGCCTTATCTCCCTCGCATTAATGGGAGGCAAGTGCCCAACAGTGAGACATTAAATAGGGCGGGTATTCTTCACAACAGACAAACTTAGCTTTTTAATATACTCCTGTGGGAAATTTGAGTAATTTTCGTATGTAAAATTATATATGTCAGTCGAGAAACTTGTTGGCTTCTTTAATTATCGATCAACTTGTTTGGTTTATAAATAGAAAAGTTGACAAGCCGAGGGTCAATGGTGGGATCCTGTTCGCCCATTTGTTTAATATAATATAATTACGCCCTGAAAATTGTTGTAATATAATCGCCCTAAAGGTCTTCGACCATAGATTATGCAGTTTAACGGTACGCTCCCACCAGGTGCTATGCGGGACGCGATTAAAAGCAGGTTAGGTTCACATACCACTATGCACCTATCTATGTGGGTCTGAATGGGTGCATCTATTTATAACACTAGTGCATACATACTTTTTTACACTGATATGTTTTACTGATAATATTCTGAGCCTTATTGCCATTATATCGGTGACACCGTCCTCAATGCTATGGGTATTTGGGTCACACTGGCCCAGTTAGCAATGACGTTGGCGACTTTCACACGGTTTTTCGAATATTGTACAGTATACCTTACAATATTTGCCATCACCGTACAACGGTTAACTGATAATAATTATTGAGAATGATATGTGACATTTCTCCCCCTAAACAGACGCGTATGCTAAGGGGAGTCCTCACCCCCTGACTGAGGTACCTGGTTTTTTTACCAATTGTTTTTTTTTAAGAAATGCCCCCCCCCCCCCCCTAACAGTTACGTAATGGCACAATATTAAGAGGACATAATTAATATATCAATAATAATATGTATTGTACGATCATTGTTTATTACTCATTAATTCGCGTTTCGTTAATCATCAAACCGCAAGCATGCAGTTCCATTGAGAATCAATTATTTACGATATTTATTTTCATGGAAATGTTACGGTCCAATATGAAATTGTGGAGGCACATACAAGAGCGGTGTTATCCGTTATAATACTATAATAGCAATCATGTATTCACTCTCTACCTAATTGTTAGGGAAAAACACTGAATATATAAATTGAGAACAAAAATAGTACTTTATGTGCGTATATTTTTTTGTGGGGTCGAGTCACCTTCGTCCGTAGGAGAATTAAATACCCTCGAGATACCCTACACGTGACCCTGGGTGGTGCCAACCAGGTGACAACTCTACTGGTGGTAGGCTTCGGCCGTGGTTAGTCACCACCCACTGAACAAAGCCATGTCGCCAAGCGGCCTAGCCGTGTTCCGGCATGATGTTCGGTGTTGCCATTCATGGATGGCGGGTCAGATCAGTTGCGCTGCATGTGCCTAGTGAATGTAGCGTCTCGATCTACTGCCGCCTTCCTACCTAGGCAAGTATGCTCCATCGTAGATCTCATCGTCACTTACCATCAGGTGAGATCGATATCAAATACTTGCCTATAATGTAATAAAAAAAAATATCATAATGTACCTAAATCTACTACACAAATATGTATAACATCTGCAAACAGCGTATAATTTTTATTATTATAAAGATATGATATACAACCGCTATCGTATATTATAGCTTTATAATGTATGGTTTGTATGGCTATTCAGCGAGGAAACGCGGCCAGCATCGTGGGCAGGCTACTGTATGGGCCAATAACACTTTTTGTAAACATTAATTAGCTTTTCCATACTCTTTATTATGTATATTAGTTTTGTATAATAATGTAATTTTCTCTTTAGTTTGTAAATATTGAAGTTAGTAGTTAGTTACCACAAATAAACTTATATACAACCTGATCAGAACGTCAACTTTAACTCTACATAACTTCCATTGCTTAGAAAATAAGGTCTCTACTTTTATAATGGTACATTGGTACCATGTGTTGTACCGGACGATGCTTAAATAATAATAGCAGACCTTTTAATGTCCCACTGTTGGGCACAGGCCTCTAATCAAGGCGTGGGTGACTAAACCATAGTACACCACGCTAGCCTAGTGCGGGTTGGTGGACTTCAGTCGTCTTTCGAGGGGTCTCTCAGACATGCAGATTCCCACACGATATTATTCTTCACCGCGATAATTATGGTTGAAAATGAGCACAAGAAATCCTAAAGGTGCGAGCCAGGGTTTGAACCTGCGATCCTCGTAACCGAGGCAAGCGTTCGACCGAACTATATACAAATGTTTGTTGAATAGAACGTTGCAATGTTAACGGTCTAAATGTTACATTACATAAATACTGGTGCATCGAGCCGCCCTTGGTTGTGGGTGGGCACCGACCTCGCCGGTCCAAGGTCGCCGCCGCGCACACATCATGTGCAGCCAGTGTGTGTGTGTGTGTGTGTCGTCTGGTGCCTAAGGGCGGGGTGAGTTTTGCGGTTCATTGGGTTTTAAGCTGATGCTAAGAGTTATTGATCGGTTATCTGTTTCTGAATATATTTATTGTTGTGGTTGGTTGAATTATTTTCGTTACAATAACTCCGTGTAATAACTATATAGATACTAAGGTATTGCTGTCCTGCTCTGCTGATGTTGTTTTGAATTTGGTTTAATTAACTTTGTAAATTATAAAATACGGTGATAGACATTCAACGCGACTAAAAAACACATTATTGTTTCTTGGAAAGTTTACGAACACTATAACAATGTAGTGAGGTATTTGATATTTTTAACAAAACTTTATTAATAAATCGAGAATAAAAAAAACATACTTGATTATCAAGTGACGTGAGCAATGATTATAGAGCGTGACGTCACATCCACGCCATTTTTATATTAACCTTCGGTGTTGAGTTACTTCTCTTCTTTGTTGTTAAACATTGAAAGAGATGTAATGTCGGAGATGTATTAGCAGTGTAGGACGTTTGGAACTGAAGTTTTTAAATTGAAATCAATCAATTATATTTCTATGTAACATTATTTTTTTTACAGCACTATATTAATCGTCATTGTCTATTTATATGATTTGTTTTACTTCCATAGTTTCTTACAGGGGAACATTTAAAACATATTGGAGTCAGTGGTCACATATATTCGGTTCCCCATCTGCTCAGACATTATTATCAAATAAACATACCGAATGCTCGCGCAAGCTCGCGCAAAGCAAGCCCAGCTCTTACCTTACACATCAAACATCGCAAACAAAATGACATCACCATAATCTCAAGACCCGCACGTCCTCATCCGCTCAACCCCCAACACCCACACTCCCCGCAGAAACCGGGGGCGGGGGGGCTCAACTCACAATGGTGGACATACGCACACATCACAATGTACAAATATAATATGGATATACACATACTTGTATGTGTGAAAAGGAAAATCTTGAAAGTAATAATAAAGGAAGAGGTATGTTTAACAAAGGAACTCGCCAAGGTTATGGGTTGAACTATGTACCTATATATTTGGTTATTTCAGTATCGTATGCCATCAGAAGATTTAATAGATACATGATTCAGTACGTACTTACCTACTGACAGCTACGAATCTATTGCAAACCATCTTAGCGCG
Organism: Pheosia tremula; assembly: GCA_905333125.1. Lineage (NCBI taxonomy): Eukaryota > Metazoa > Arthropoda > Insecta > Lepidoptera > Notodontidae > Pheosia > Pheosia tremula. The sequence continues at coordinate 2,108,087 of HG995420.1, forward strand.
TTAGTTCCTAAGCGCGGATGCTAGTTTTTGGCTATCCCGGCCAAACTCTCTGTTTTCCGAGTCATAAAATATCGTAGATCATCAAATGTGATCAAAATCTGTGTAGAAATTCGGGGCTGGGAATTCCCCGAATTTCTTTCTAATTCGCTTCCCTAGGTAGCGAGGTTCGCAGGTTCAAACCCCGAGCTCGTATCTCGTAGTCGTAGGTATCGTAATCTTATTTTTAACAGTGATTATAACTTGCTAAACGGTGAAGGAAAACATACATGTCTGAGAGAACCCCTCGAAAGATGCGTGAAGTCCGCCAACCCGCACTCTGCCAGCGTGGTGGACTATGGCTTAATCCCCCCTCGCATTGAGGGGAGGCCCGTGCCCAGCAGTGGGACATTAAAAAAGGGCTGGAATTATTATTATAACAACATATTATGTTACATCGCTAATGCATCAAGTGGCCGAACAGACGGACTACACGTAATTTTGCGCTCGACCGTGATTGGTGGGAATTTTATAAAGAAAATAGGGTTGGTATCTTTGTTTTGTTTTTATTTTGAGGTAAGCCGATTAGTTTTCAGATGGAGGCTGTAAAATAGTGGAGAAACTCTTTCCAGGGCTTTGAGACAATTATGGTATGGTGAAGTTTCTATAAATTATTCTGGGAGATATGATTTTTTTTATGCTCCTTGGTACTGCGTTTCATCATTTTCGTAAACCAATGTCCTTTAAAAATATATATTAATTGTTTACGGAGTATGAAACGGCTAAAGCCTTCTCGTCTAAGTATTCCACAACATCCAAGATTATTTTTTTTAGAAGCATGTGAGATACTTAGTATTTGTAATGGTAGGTGTACGTGTGTGTGCTTTTAAAATCTATTCAAAGCTCTAGCTTAATTGACAGTGGACTGGTTTTTTAACTGGGCTCCAGGATCTATCTGTTGTACCATAACAACCTCAATTTATCAGCCAGCATCAACCCTAATTGCGTCCAATCGGTTCGCATATCTGGTCGATGATGCAATTGCTTGCGCAAGCGGCCGTTGCCCTCAAGGTGACCGTGTACCCTAGGACCCTACCAAGGTCATGGCTGCAGCAGCGCAAATAAACAGTATTGCGTAGTTCGATACATTATTTTCCGGTTCAGTCATTGACCTCTTCTATTCCACATTATATTAAACCACTAAGATTCGAACTATATGACACACTATTATAAATGTATTTGATGCTTCAAAATTCTAATATTGTTTTTTTTATATTTACGCGAATACTACACATTGAAATCAAACTTATTTTACAGATTTTATCGCGTTTATTTTATGTTTTTACGTTCCCAACGTGCCGACCGACGTTGACGGGAACGTAAAAACATAAAATAAACGCGATAAAATATTTAAAACTAGTTATATTTCAATGTTACCTAATAATGATTTTTCCGTAAGTCGGTTGACTAGTTATGTAAGTCGAATAGTGACATCATCTTCATGTGTCCAAAAGTCGTACAGAACGTATACTCCTGCGCTCTTCCTAGTACTAACTAACGTCATACCAGTCGATATTTCTCAGGTATTGTTTTTGGTTTATACATTACTAGCTGTTGCCCGCGACTTCGTCCGCGTGGTATTTAACAAAGACAACCGTTGACAACAGCCTGCTCGCCCATTCTGAGCCCGCGGGACGCATTGCAGGTTGTTGCTATCAAACTTAATCAGGCGCTGCGCTGCAACATTGGTTTTAATTTATTTTCTTGAGATCCTATTTTTTTTTTCTACAATAAAAGTAGCCTAAGTTACTCCTTGTTACATCAGCTATCTGCCAGTGAAAGTCCCGTCAAAATCGGTCCAGCCATTTCAGAGATTAGCCGGAACAAACAGACAGACAGACAGACAGACAGACAGACAGACGGACAGACAGACAGACAGACAGACAGACACACAGACGGACATACGGACAGACATACAGACAGACAGACAAAAATTGTAAGAAATGTTGTTTCGTTATAGGTAACGTGTATACATCCAAATGCACTTAGTAAAAAGCGGTTATTTTAATATTACAAACCGACACTCCAATTTTATTTATATGTATAGATGTTTGACCCTTTGTAATTAATAAACTTTTGCACAATCTCTAAACCACATTATTCAATACTGTTTACTTCGGCGTTTGGTAAGGTAAATTTAATATATATATATAATAATGATTTAAGTAATTATTATTATACGTAATAATAGAGCAATTGAACATCAAAACAATTATATATTTCAGAATAACAAACAATTTGTGTAGTATTTACTATAAATAAGGTTTAACAATAGTGTTAAACATTTTAACAGTTGAATTAATTAGTTACATGGATCACGTTGATGTATACAATAATTGTGTAAATGATGTTTGTTTTTATTTAAACACAAGACCAGTGTTGTCAGATGTGATTTTCTATTTCTACACAAATTTAAAATTATTTTTCTCCAAAATGATACAATTTGCTTGAGTTTTACCCAAAGGCAAAAAGTTGATAATATCGGTTATTTTTTCTTATTTTTTCCTTGAAAGACTGTTCTAATTTACAAACTGAAACAGCAGAATGACCTTTTTTTTTTTACGTTACGTATCCCCACTGCATGTGTATGACGGGTATGACATACCATAGAGAGAAAAAGCAGAGTGAAAAGAATGAAAACTAAAAAGTACCCAAAATTCTCCATGGTATTTTTTTTTCTCCAAATTTTTCTCCAAGAATTTCATTTCTCCAAAATTTCTCCAGAGCCAAAATTTTTACCCAGACTTGCGAAAAAAATACCCAATCTGGCAACACTGCACAAGACAAACCAGTAGCATTGGCCATGCTGCCATTAATGTGTAATTATTTGATTTATTTCTTTGGAAATACTATCTTTATAACCTACAGTTGGCCGTGTTAAACATTTTACATTAGTATTTATACAGTTTGAATATATTTCTCCTGTAACAACATACGAGTTTGGTCGAGAGAGCGAGTCGATCTATACCCCAATGGATGCATTTTAAAATACTAGTTCTAAAGATTCTGACACATCACATCTAGTCCGGATGCTGCCGGGATGGATTCCACTTAATCATTGTTTAGTTTGGGCCCATACAATTGGTGTATTCGTCAGGCAAAAGGCAAAAACGGTCGAGTTTAATGTAACGATATAAGTAGGTAACTACACCACTAGCTCCCAGAATCTTACCTACCTCTTATATAACCCGCAACATAACGATATAAGACGATTAGGTATTAAGCGATGCAGTTCCCGAGATTGGGTCGAAACACGGACAAAAAAACATTATGCAAGCGTGCAACGACCGGCAAGGTGACCCGCCATTGTCTGGCCCTTCGACGCAACCGAATGCGGAAAACAAAATATGTGCAGAAGGTCAAATACGTACAAGTGTCAGAGAAACAAAGAACGCTTTTCTAGAGGCATTTTTTTATTACCTCAAAATATAAATGCGATGTCTCCAATAATATGATGGCTATAAAACCTATGCTTTATCTGTGTAATAATTTTTGCAGTATAATAAATGATTTTTTTTATGTCTCTCGACACACGGGCTATACCCGGATCTTTGGAAGACTTGCGCAGGGCCATGGGTTCAAACGTACAGGCCCTTTTTGAGAATTTTAATGTTATGTTAGCCACCTGTTGGGATCACTGAAAGTTATAGCCTAAACAGCCAATTGACCTCAGTAGGCTGAGGAGCTATTGCAGGAATATGGAAAGATAATTGGGGCTATGGATTGAGGATTGGATGGATATGGGATGGGAATATTGGAAGGGTTGCGAACACAGATATATTAGAGGAGATATGTTATGAAAGCGGTGGGCTTGCGCACAAAGTTAGCGTACATTTGGCTAACCTACAATTTTCGCCGTCAGTCCACTGCAACTGCACGTCGGTGCCGGTGCTCTAGTTTTTTTCAAAATGCCGGGTTGTTCCGTGTTTGTATGCAAAAATACTAGCAGCAAAGTGAACTACGCGAAAGATGGAATCTCATTTCACCAGCCAGAATTAAGTATTTTATTTATTCGTCTTTAAAATCATTAAAAACAACAAATCAAAAAATATTTAATGCCTTTATTATGTTATTTTAGTTTTCATGTAGCACAACGACTTTTTTATTTTTGTACAAAATACATGGCTCTTTAAGTACCACCTATGTTCGCTACTGAGTGAATGTACGAGGCAATGTATAGATCGTCTAACGATACTTTGAATAAACTGGTGCGTCGCGTGGTACGGCCGCTGTATACGGCGGCGATGCAGCACGCACCGAAGAGACTTCGTATTGGTTGGTTTTAGAGAGTGGTGGGGAACAAAGCGGAGGCAGCGAGTTCCCATACATTTTGAACCGCACGGCATATCTCTCGTGATCTGTGGTTGTGAACACCTGCCATAATCAGGTTTTATCTAATTACTATTTGTACAGAAATTGTATGTTGTATTACTCTGTGAGTCTTTAAAGCCTGAAACAAATACATAAAAGACACTTGTACACTAAATAAAAGTTTTCATTGTAAACTAGTATTATAATCACTCAATTTAAGCCAGGAGTGTCCTATTCAACAGTCACAAAAATAGTCCACCCCTTGTATTGTCTGCCTTTTATAAATATAAATTAAAATGCCGACATAGTAGTCCGTTCTTGTCCAAATGTTTAACTACTGCTTTATACCTGCGCTTGGCCCACCGTCTGCCTGTTTGTCCTTGCACGCCATAAAATCAAACTACTCAACCCCAAATTAATGTTTTAGTAGAAATTGTAATTTAAAAATGTGTTTTACGACCCGATTAGTGTCAGATTAAGTTTATGTAAGTTATCGTGTTGCACTTAGCCTTGAAGTCGGTAATGACCTTAAGCCTTAGATTTTAACTAAACCACACGTATACTATACAGGGGCATCCTCTTTTAAATGAATATGGCCAGATGAACACACTGACTGTACGGTTCCAAACTAAGCAAACGCTTGTATTACCGTACCGCACAACGGACTGGGGGCGATCCAAGAAACACCCAGACGACGAAAAGATTATTTCCGAAATTTACCCAAGTGCGACTCGAACCTACAACCACCCAATACAATCCTTATTGCATGCAACTACTTTGTTTGTCACGTACGTAACTACATAAATAGCAGCATCATTAGTTTCCGACTTTCAACAAACCCCATATCCATGAACTATACGATTAATGTAGTGTATATTATATGTAGTGTTGTTCAAATGTATTTGTCATGAACAAATGTTTTTTTTTCTTTTTTATGTGGCTCAAATCAGGACCTCAATCGGAATATTCTTCTTCCTCATGAATTTAAGAGCTAGGCTCTAGTCGGTGCAGCATCCATATCAGTTCAATTGTGCAACGTCCTCCATCTTTCAATGTTCAAAGTATTTTCCATTACCTACCTATACGACTTAACATGTATCTTCTTCTTAATTTGAATATTATGTTACTTTAATTAAGTCCGTTGATAAACATTTGCGATGTAGATCAATAATTGAGGTCGTGATTTGAGTTGCACTAATAGTTCAAGTGCGTTCAAGACCCTTAAACCATGAATGCACACGAAAACCAGTAATAGGGTCAAATGGCGAGACATTTTGAGAGTCACATCTGCTCTGACAGCTCCACATAATGACCACGTTCTGTCAAGAGCGATATGACAAAGAAGAAGAAGACTTGATGTAAGTTCTTAAGAGCTAGATTTCGTTACTGCCCCCTTACCATGAACTATTAATGTGACTCAAAATTGGAACCTTATATTCAAGTCCATAGGTGCTTTGGGATGTAGATCAATTGAAGTCCTAATTTGAGTCGTATTAATAGTGCATAGGAAACCCTCTACTTAATTAATTCATCGCCTTGTCAGAAGCCATGTTATGACATTGCCTTGAAGTCACCGCAAGTGCGATGAACTGTGTTTACTAAACGGACAACAATTTGGATTCGAATCACGTAATTTCGATGACTTTAATAAGTATCGTATTGTATTTTGATTTCTTATATTTACGCGAATATTACACATTGAAATAAAATTTATTTTATGGATTTTGACGCGTTTATTTTGTGTTTTTACGTTCCCGACATACATAAAATAAATGCGGTAAAATCTGTAAAATAAATTTATTTTAATGTATTATTTTGTATATAAGGTATAACAAAATAATGTGTAAAAATGTAAGGATATTTACCTGTACATTATAAAGATCACATTAATAAATGAGTAAAATATAAAAATTATCTCACATACTACTAAGCGCAAGCAAACAATTATTTATAAGTTAACTCTGAATTTACATACTAATTATAAATGCGCTAATGAAACGCAAGTTCTAAGGTAAGTTTACCCTTACTTAAGCACGCTGTGCATCAAGCATTCAACATAACAACAGAAACTTTCAAACATATTCAAATTATTTATCTCAAAAACTCCACTCCCTAAGTCGGTCCACCTTCCTATACCAGAATGACCAAGGTGGCCCGGTTCAATGGTCTTGAAGGTGACCCCAAAGTCCTAGTGACCTCTTTTTATATGGGGACACCCTCAAGCTTCAAGGGAGACAAGCGGGTTGTGTCGGACTTTTACCGACTGCGGTCCTACTCTCGTGTTGGGGAACGCTTTCGCATCGTTTCGCACACGAGAATGTCCTAGTGACCTACCCCAACCGTCAGCGGTTTCTTAGAACCCAAATAATAGCCAGGACGTGGCCCGACCGAACCATCCGGTTTGTTTAACAAAAACTGTTATACAGCGGTTACGCAAGGTCGTTCATGTATAACTGAACTGTTCGTCTTGCAATATTTGGAGGGGAATTTGAGCGACATACTTTATTAATTCTTTACCACAGAATAAAATTGTGTTAAGTCACAAATCATGAATACACAAGAGCCAACTAAACAAAAAATAAAATAATGTCGATTTAAATTAAATATAGTGTCGATTTGTTATATTTACGCGAATACTACACTGTTGAAATAAAACTTATTTTATGAAACGTCGGGAAGGTAAAAAATTAACATAAACGCGATAAAATCTGTAAAATAAGTTTTATTTCAATAAAATAACAGCTTGATAATTTATATTTAGAAACTAGCTGTTCCGGTACTTCGTGCCGTCTCAGAATAAAATGTATGGAGATTATATTTTTTTGACTGAAATTTTCCCATGTTTTAATTGCTATTCTGCTTATCGCGGTGGAGAAAAATTAAAAAACAAATCAAATACCATAAAAATCGGCCCACCCGCTGTTGAGTTACAAATGGTGTAACTCACATGACTTTGTTTTATAATAATCTAGACTCTAGATGATGTCACACATTATGACCTCTGTTGACGGTAAAAATGTCGAGCACATAAATGAAATTAAAACAAAATATGCACATACAACCGTTTCCTTCTAACGCTCTAACTATAGATTTTTTTGCGTCAATTAAAAATATTTGACGTCAGTTGCTATTGTTCCTATGAAATAATTTTTAATGATACAATATTATCGCTGATTTAAATTATGAACCATTGAAAAAAAATAAGGATTATACAGGTTATTCTAAAGCGATACTAAGATTGACGGGCCCAGTTAGACGGTACTAACAATAATTATACATCAAGTAATTGGTTTGCGGCAAGTCTGTATCATAAGGAAATAAATAAAGAAAATATCGCCAGACGAACACACCAACTATACGGTCTCACACTAAGCATCGCTTGTATTATGGGTACTGTACAATGGACTGGGGGCGAACCCAGTATATATTACTTATATATTAAACATCCCTGACTTGGGTATAAACATTCGTGCTCATCACACAAAGTATGTCCCTACCAGGATTTTAATCCGGGACCCTCAGCACAGAAAGCAGGGTCGCTACCAAATGCGCTAACCAGGCAGTCACAATAACAGAATAACAAAATTGTTTATCGTCTGCTAATTAAATATCTGTTCGTCAAGTGCGAGATTATTCGTAAGCTAACCGTATACTTTATAGTCTACCGAATATAGACATTTTGTGCTAAGAATTGAAAGTTTACATACCGTCCGCTAGAGACGGCTCTTAAATTCTCCATACAAAATGTCTAAATACGGTAAACTATAAAGTAAACGGTTAGCGCGCACTTGAAGTGCAATATCAACCATTGAAAATATAAGCGTGTTCGATTATTAATTGTATTTAATTATATTACAACAAAACAAAAACATAAATAATTATTTTGTGGAAATTATTGACGTAATCCGTTCAGTAGTAAAGCGGCGGATATTGAGCGGATTGCGGTTCTCAATGTTTTATAGCCCATTTTATTGTTATAAGGAACACGTTAATAAATGTATAAAAGCCCACTGTTGGGTACGTTTAGACTCACTTCAATGCGAGGGGGATTAAGCTAGTACATTATTTTGCTTATACATTATATTATATTATAAACTACCTGTCCCAGCGAACTTCGTACTGCCTTTAAATCATTTTTTTAAATAAGTAAATTACTATCTTTATTATAATTTTTTGTGATATTTTCAACAGCTATTTTGGTTTTAATAGCTATTCCGCTATTCGGGGAGATAGATTAAAAAAATCAAAGATCGATCCAGCCGTTCTTGAGTTATAATTGTTGTAACTAACACACTTGGTTTTATACGTATACCTACAATAACATTTAAATACTGACCCAGATCTAATAAGCTTTTTTAATTCATTCAAACATCCTAAAGATAGCATTTACAAATTACAAAGTTGCAATTACAAAGCATTCTAAAAAAGAAGTTGCTGTTACAGAAAGATGGGCAAGCAATCGAATTAATTTGCACTTTTCCTCTTTATATACGCACTTATGGAAACCATATTAGTGAACACATTCTAAACCTTGAGAAACGCTGCCTCTCGAGGTACTTCCCTTAACCGTTTGGAAGGTAAAATAAAATGTTTAATAAATGAATATAAATAATTTAATAGCATTCCTACGTGGTCCGTATATTAATTCCGAGAAAATATGTGTAATTATGTATTATAAGTTAACGGAAGGATAGGTTCATACTTTTCCTATAATAATACCAGCCATTTTTAATGTCCCACTGCGGGGCACGGGCCTTCCTTCAATCCGAGGGGGATTTGACCATAGTCCACCACGCTGGCCCAGTGCGGCTTGGCGGACTTCACACATCTTTCGAGGGGTTCACAGTGTCTTGAGGTCTTGCAATGGTGCAGACCTCAAGACCTCAAGACTGAGCACTTTCTGCGTAGATCGGACTGCAAGCAACGACTAAATATGAGGGTAAACCGGTTCAAACTATGACACTAGGACGTCAACCACCTTAGTCCTCCCGTGACCATCTCTGTAAAGCAGCCAAAACGTCGGGAACGTATATAAAATAATATAAACGCGATAAAATCCTTAAAATTCGTTTTATTTCAATGATATAAGCTATGTTACATCAAGGTACCGCAGGCAGAAGCGAGTCATTCCTAAATCAAAAGGTCGTATGCAGTCAAAAGTACCAACACGTAACTATTAACCACGGAATACACTCGACCATTTTTTTTAATCCCACGAACCGCTCACCTCATACCCTCATACCTACAAACTTGGAAACGCGCACAAACAAAACGTAAACCGTATTATGACGTAACAGCCCGCCATTATGAATCACATTACCTTGCGATCGACATTGTGTTACCCTTCCCGGAATCAAGTCTAGACGCTGGGCAGAGGGCACAGAGACGAGCGAAGCGGGTATTTGTGTACGTTACTTAAAGATAAAGATCATTAATTTGTAAAAGCATGAGTATACCATGCGGGGCATGTTAAATGTTACATTATGATGAGATCAGTCATGTTCAGTCTTTAAGGCAAACAAATGTAAATCACAGAATTATTATTATCTGAATTATAATTTATGTCATGCAAATTCAACGTTAAAATAATATGTCGTATAAAAAAATCCGTTATTAGGTCAAAGTTCAAAAATACAAAAATATATAATAAAATGTTGTCAAGTCGTTAAGTAGGGATTCTTGTTGTGTAGCCAATAATAAACTTACTTTAACCACGTAGGGTTCACAATTAAAATAACAATGATAGCCTCTATACCATAATCCATAATTCGGCCAACTATTTTGACAGATAAAGTGTTGCCAGGTATGAGTGCAATTTAATAGTGATGTAGTAAAGATCGATATTTTAGTATCGACTCTACATTATTATAAGTCTGGGTTATTTTTTTTTCAGTTTTACAGACAATTTTACATGTCCTGTGGTACAACTGAGAAAGACAACGCTCTACAAAACCCACACACTGTGTAATATTTACGGCCGGGTACCGTACCAATATTTGTAGAGGTCTTAGGTAGGTATTTATTCACCATACAGTCCTGCTCTACAAAACTTAAAAAAAATATATTAAATATCGTGCTTTTTCGAATTTTACTGACTAACTCTTACATTATGGTACAAATAGGCGCATGCGCATGCGACGCAACCAAATGGTAGTTTTTTTTTAAATTTAGAGTCTGTTTATGCGCGTCTCAGGTCACACCTCTATGTGCCTGCACAGTCACGCCTGCATCTGAACATTGGCCATTTTCAAACAATTACGCAATACAATAGGTACTTTTATGCATGTTTATGTATAGTTACATCTACATTACTTAATTGTAATATTGTGTCAAATGTGCCTACACATATTTAAATAAAACTAATTTTACGGATTCTATCGCGTCTTTTTTTTGTTTTTTACGTTCCCGACGTTTCGGCTGCTTTACAGCAACCATGGTCACGGGAGGACTGAGGTGGTTGACGTCCTGGTGTCATAGTTTGAAACGGGGTACCCTCATATTTGATTGTTGCTTGTGGTCCGATCTACGCAGAAAGTGCTCACAGTGTCTTGAGGTCTTGCAATTGTATTGGTCTTGGATTTAATAATTTTATTACTGGTTCCCAAGTTGATGGTAGCACCCAGCCATCTTTCCTATTGAAATAAGGATGTTTTTTAATTTCAATGGCCTCGCGTATCATCCTGGGTCGGAATCGGTGTTCTTTTGCGAGGATCTGTGGCTTATCAAATCTGATATAATGGCGGGTGCGATCTTGTACGTGTTCACAGATTGCAGACTTCGTGGAGCGCCGGTGTTTCACATCAGCTATATGTTCTTTTACCCGGGTTTTAATTGATCTTTTAGTACACATATTATATGACAGTGATGTTTTTTTCCCAACAAAATGACACCTGGGATTTTTGGCGAATATGGTTCTTTTTGACGGGAAGTTGAACCGTGAAGTTGTCAATTTGGTTTTTTTTTCCATAAAATGTGTTTCTTTGATAAACAATGTACTATATTAGTGGGATATTAAACATTTTAGTTCATAAACGTGCAGTGAAGGAAATTGAAATGAAATAGTATAATCTGACCTTTCAAGTTATCCCAAGATGTCCGGTACATTTTCAGTACAGTATCCACAGCTTTACTGATAGGGGTAGGGGATTCATTTCATAATCCTTATCAACATTATCATTATCATCAGGGGTAGACACAATTCAATAACTATTATCAAGAATTAGTCGACACTGGTAAAAATTAGCTGATTGCCAACATAAAAAAATAAGGTATTTTTTTAAAATTAACCTATAGAAATTCTGACTACAAATAATGATTAGAAATGCGCTGTAGAAGCGCAGGTTCAAGGTTTAGTATACCCGTTCTGAATCACGCTGTACAAACTGCTGCTTTTTTATGGTGTGTGTTTATTAATCATACTCGCAAACCTACGTGACCCTACATGGGTTCTCAAATCCGTAATAGTATTGATTTTTATTACAAATAAATTTCAAGGAACTCGTAACATAACTATTATGTTTATATACAACATTTTCCTGTTACAGACACAACATGGCCTCCCCTCAATGCGAGGGGGATTAGGCCATAGTCCAACACGCTGGCGCAGTGATGATTGGCGGACTTCAGTCGTCTTTCGAGGGGTTCCCTCAAACATGCAGGTTTCCTCGCGATGTTTTCCTTCACCATTTAGCAAGTGATAATCATGATTGAAAATGAGATTCGCACATGAATTCCAGAAATCCCAAAGGGCAAACCGGGGTTTGAACCTGCGAACCTCGATACCGAAGCAAGCATTCTACCAGCTTGGCTATCACTGCGTGAAAATCATATTGCAAGCGATTTATAAAATCCTAGAGGCGCGCGACGCAGTTTGAACCTGCGATCCTCGATCGAAGCAAGCGTTCTAACAACTGCGTGAAAATCATATTGCAAATTAATTCTAGTTTACCCAAATCACAAAGGCAAAGTTTGAACATGAAGCCGGCGCTTTAGAAAGAAAATTATATCAATGAATTGTGTAACCAAATTTGGGCCCCAGATCATGAGTACCGGGTTTTAGGTGTTCGTGTTCTGAATGCTATGACTAAATACTTAAGTCGTTAAATTACAATTTAATGGGACGCTGAAAACAATATCGAGTTCGGACGTTAAGAAAAGTGATTCAATCGGAGTGACGCACTCGGTACTTGTATATGTCATTTCATTTCATCCTTGTTTTTTGGAGGAGTCATTGCCAGTCCGGCGGCGGCTGGATGAAAATAATGTCGTATGAATGTCATCCATCTTGCAACACATATACAACTGCAGCTTACATGTCATTCCTTAAACGTATGAGGGAAGAGGAACCCACCACTGACCCTCGGCTTGTCAACTTTTCTAACAAAAAACAAAAAAAAGGTTTGATCGGTATTTTTTTTTTATTACATTGTATGCAAGTATTTGATCTCGATCGCACCTGATGGTAAGTAACGATGAGATCTACGATGGAGCATACTTGCCTAGAAGGTACCTGTTCACTCTTTGTTACTTCACATTCGATGCAAACTTTGACCTGCTACTAAAGTCTGCCCAGCCGTTCCTACAATGTTCTCACATACCCATAACAATGTACTACTCAAAGATGTAACGTATCTTTTTAAAAAGAGCAACAATGGAGTTTCTTGCCCATTCTTCTCCTAGGCACAGCATTCCGAACGGTTACTAATTTGACTATTCAAGAGTACTGTACTTAATGATTTACATTAATGAAAAATATTCTGAATCTGATTCTGCTTATCTTCTGCTTCTCTTATCGTGATAGTTCAATCAATACCAGACGAGAAGTTTAGACTACCTAAGTCTATTAAAATGTACAATCATTATGTACCCATAGTTCGATTGTATACGGTTGGAAATACACTGAAAGCATTGCAAAAAGATGCACCTAAGTTTTCTTTAAACCTTTCGATGTTACATAATTGATGAGTCAGCGTCTCCGTTTTCTGGGGGGGAGCCAGACAGGAGGTAGGGGGGAGGTGTGTCGGGACCCGCGTCGCGACGGTGACTCAGCCCTCCACGAACATGTGACAATGGCATCTGACTTATAATCTTTATGCGCTTGACTGTACTTAGTAGGGCTTGGATGCGGTTCGTTAGGCAACGATTTGAATAAAATTTGTTATGTTAATAACATATGTTATTTTGTTTGGTGGGCAAGTAAATAATCGCAGATAATTTATAAGTAAGATACAATCACTCGATTTGAAGATGCCAACACATATACTGATATTAGAGAAACGAAGCATTTCATCAAATTTAACATATTATTATTATAGTAACAGCAGTGATAGCCAAGTTGGTAGAACGCTTGCCTCGGTAACGAGGATCGCAGGTTCAAACCCCAACTCGCACCACTGGGATTTCTGGATTTCATGTGCGAATCATATTTTCAACCACAATTATCACTTGCTAAGCGGTGAAGGAAAACCTCGTGAGGAAACCTGCATGTCTGAGAGAACCCCTCGAAAGATGTGTGAAGTCCACCAACCCGCACTGGGCCAGCGTGGTGGACTATGGCCTAATCCCCCTCGCATTGAGGGGAGGCCCGTGCCCAACAGTGGGACATAAAAAGGGCTGGTATTATTATTATTATATTATTTATTGGGGACGGGTTAAGACCATGCTATGATTATCTGTGGTTGCTCTCTTTAGTTAACGAGTACCTAAATAATGTTTGTATACAACATTGCTTAGTTTGGGACCGTAAAATTATATGGTCGTCTGGCGATATTTATTTGCGAAGCCCGTTGACTGTTAATCGCCTGTATTCCTATATATATTTAGAGATACCTACCGGCCGGGTGTTGAACCCGCGCCCTTGAGACGCTCCCTTTACGGGCTGCGCCGGCGCAACTTTTTGCGATGCGCCCTTTTTCTCTTTTTGGCCAAGCAACAGACAAAGAAGCATTTCGTATGGATGGATATTTACTGCTTTGTCTCAATATAATAATACCGCGAGACGAACATACCAAATGTACGATCCTAAACTAAGCAATGGTTGCATTACGGGTACCGTACAAAGGACTGGGGACGATCCTAAAACCTATGTAATTAGTTATTAATATATATTAATAAGTTATATACTTGACTCGGATACAAACCTCTGCATGATCACACAAAGATTGGCCCTACCGGGATTCAATCCTTACATCAAGGACAAAACATGCCTTTTATGCAATTCCAAAGCTTTATCCTCCTTGTAAACCTGATGATATCTTTAGAAAAAAATCATAGTTGAAAAAAAGGTACCACAAAACTCAAGCAGTACCATTACAAAACAGACACAATGGATTCAGAAGTAGTTTTATTTCACTCCACCCCGCTCTACTCATCCCAATTCTTCTATACGCTCCGCCCCGTTCCTCTCCACACTGCCCAAATCCGCGCCGTTTCACTCCTCTCCGCTCCGCGCCCGCTCTGTTCCGCTGCACCCCGCTCTGCTCCACCCCGCCCCACCGAGTTTCAACCACTTTCCGCTCCTCCCCGCTTAGTGTATTCGTCTCGTGATATTTAATTACAACAAATAGATAAGCTATCTAGGTAATGGCATTTGTATTGTCCATCTCCAAAAAAACATGATATTGATATATTTAACGGAACACCCTTCCAACAATAATGACAAAAAACCATGGTATTCTTCTAATCGTAGCGGTACAATTGATTTTCTATGGGGATCATTAACCTATCAGTAAAAAAGTCCACGAGTATCGGGCATGGTGACCAATAGACCAAAGTTCATTAAACTTAACCTCTGTAACCACACACAGTATTATGACCTGGCAACGCATGGATTCAAATGAGGTACGCATTTTAATTAGTATCTCGAGAACCATGAGTCATCAGTGAATCAGTTTGTAACAATAAAATAGCTAATAATTATTATATAAATGATTTAATGTTAATTATGCAAGTTTTACACGTGCTTAGTGATATACAAATCAGCTTTATATATTTATATACGTAGATATATAGAACATTGAATGTGCAATCCTAAAATAGTAACTTACTTCGAAACAAGAAAAATAATTGAAGGAAGAACGCTCACATACCGGTTTAAAATTTGCTCAATTATTGCAATCTACTTTTCTATATCGTGATTTAGACATTTAGAATGATTTACTAGTTTTTACGTGCACGCAGTTTTTTATTAATTTGGCTATGAATCTGGCCAAAATGTGAGACGAGGAATGGCTCACGAACTTAGTCTTTCCAGTAATTATTCTTTATTCCAAGCCTACTTGAATGTACTTATAATAACAGAAACATATAGTTAAAGAAATAGTCAAGAAATACTGAAAAAAGACACAATAGACCACATTGTATATGATTGTTGTTGGATACGAAAAAACTGTTCCAAATACAACAACTCTTTTACGCCTCCCGAAAAAAAAAACCTGATCCATAATATAGTTGCATTGGGAAACGACAAAGTATTAAAAAAAACGGTTCAATTCCAAAAATGTATCTCGTTGACTGGTTTAGTATTTATTTTCAGGAAACATCAATCTGGGGCTATTCCAGTTACAGGAGCCCACTAGATCCATTAGCGATGTTACGTAACATTTGACCGCGCGACGGTAGCGCCACGGCCTAAATGCACGACTCACATTATTGCGCACGAGTTTTTTTACGCTTCGTAATTATTATTTTTTAATGGACACTTGTACACACTTTGATCTATAACTCCAGATTAGGATTCCTTGTATCTTGGGCACTTGATAACAATATAAATAGATATACAGCATAATTCAGAAAACAATACTATACCTATGTGTACTGGCGCTTCTTCAGCGCATTTGTTATTATTATGTGCAGTAATTTCAAAATGTAAATTAAAAAAATGCTCTTCAAAATCACAACTTTGTTGTCATTTTGTCGATAACGCAAAAAATATGTAACTGGTTGTATTATTAATGAACATTCTGAAAGTTTTTTAATTGTTGCTTGTCCGGTCTTGAGGGTACCCCGTCTCAAACTATGACACCAGGACGTCAACCACCTCAGTCCTCCCGTGACCATGGTTGCTGTAAAGCAGCCGAAACGTCGGGAACGTAAAATGAAAATATAAACGCGATAACATCATAAAAACTAGTTTTATTTCAACGTCAAATAACATTCATTGCGCACCGAAATCGAACAAATGTGTTGAGTACATTGATTATGATAGTTGTGTAACACAATTGTACGTCGGATAATATAGCGACACATTGACCTAAATAATACGGAACGGGTTACAAAACTAAATAATGACATACTTGCACATTTTGTAATAAGCTCTCATCATATTGATTTCTTATTCACGCGACTACTACACATTGAAATAAAACTAATTCTTTGAATTTTATCGCGTCTATGTTTTTACATTCCCGACGTTTCGGCTGCTTTACAGCAACCACGGTCACGGGAGGACTGGGGTGGTTGACATCCTAGTGTCATAGTTGTACTAGGGTACTTTTATATTTAGTTGTTGCTTGCGGTCCGATCTACGTAGAAGGTGCTGACAGTGTCTTGAGGTCTTACAATTATAAATTTAATTATATTAGACTAGTTATTTAATCATTATGTGATATCGGAATTTCTATGAATATGTCTATTTAAAAAATAACTCAACAATCTATCATTTGTGATTTATATGAGCATTTTTTTAATATAAATATTTATTGTAGTTCTTTCTTAACACAATAATTAAAAATGCACTAAAGACACACAGGCTATAAAGGGAGTATACGCTCTCTGAATCACGCTTTATAGTATTTACATAGCTAAAATATTAGTCAAATATAATAGCTTTTTTTTTATTTTTTATTACATTATAGGCAAGTATTTGATCTCGATCTCACCTGATGGTAAGTGACGATGAGATCTACGATGGAGCATACTTGCCTAGGTAGGAAGGCGGCAGTAGATCGAGACGCTACATTCACTAGGCACATGCAGCGCAACTGATCTGACCCGCCATCCATGAATGGCAACACCGAACATCATGCCGGAACACGGCTAGGCCGCTTGGCGACATGGCTTTGTTCAGTGACTAGCCACGGCCGAAGCCTACCACCAGTGAATCTAACTTGAAAGTTAATCTAGTCTCATTTTAATTCGAATTAATACTTGAGATAGCATAATTACACAACGTAAAAATGGGTCTCGCTCGTCGTTGCGTAATCCAACAATTATTTGCACACAATCACATTATTTACAGCCACCGTGACCTTTTTCGATAAAAAAAAACATTGTAAATAAACGAACAATTGAATTTTTTTTTTTTTTTTTTTACTTAGTAGTAGATTTTAATTATTAATTGAATTATTTATAGGCTATCGGAATATTGCAGATAATAAAAAAAACTGCATTTTACACGAGTTGCCTATTCATTCACTGCTATCGTATTTTATCGAAAACATATTAAATACTATTATATAAATTACATAATTATTATTACATAAATATATAACAGCCACATACTACATCTAATAAGGTATTTGCCATACCATATACATTATATAAATAAGTAACTAGAGCAGTGGTAGCAAGTTGGTAGAACGCTTGCCTCGGTAACGAGTATCGCAGGTTACAGTCCCGGCTCGCACCTCTGGGATTTCTGGATTTCATGTGCGAATCTCATTTTCAACCACGATTATCGCTTGCTAAGCGGTGAAGGAAACATAGTGTGGAAACCTGCATGTCTGAGAGAACCCCTCGAAATATGTGTGAAGTCCGCCAACCTGCACTGGGCCAGCGTGTTGGACTATGGCCTAATCCCCTCGCATTGATGGGAGGCCCGTGCCCAGCAGTGGGACATTAAAAAGGGGTGGTATTATCTATACTAGTTCTATACTTATAATATTATAAATGTGAAAGTTTGGATGGATGGATGTTTGTTACTCTTTTACGCCAGAAGGGCTTAACGGATCTGGATGAAATTTGGCACAGAGATAGTTTATAGTCTGGAATAGCACATAGGCTACTCTTTATCCCGGTAAAATGTATAGTTCCCGTGGGATAGATTTGTTAAAGTTTTTCATAGAATACCAATAAATTCATTTTCTCATACATTTGATTCTGAGGCGGTACGAGGTTCGCCGGGACAGCTAGTATTATATATATTGGTATATATATGAATACTGACACACATATGTATTATATAAATAAGTACTTATTGGTACTTATAAGTGCAGTGATAAGAAACTCGTGTTATTTGCTCACCATGGTGGGGGCACTGTCGTGTACACAGAACAGTACAGAGCTATACGCAAATGAGTTCACCGCTATGAGTCAGCACGCGAGCGACAGAGACGGAGTACAAGTCACTCGCTCTCCCCACTACTGCTTTAACCAATCATTAATAACGAATTATTTTTAAATTATCACGACAAAAATAATATAAAAAAATGTTTATGTTACTCATAAGTTCTATTTTTTAATATATCATATCAAAGACCCTATTGTCACTAATACTAAACGATATTTATCACACTTAATATTATAAATGTGAAAGTTTGGATGCATGGATGTTTGTTACTCAATCACACCAGAACGGCTGAGCGGATCTGGATGAAATTTGGCACAGAAATAGATTATAGTCTGGAATAGCACATAGGCTGCTTTTTATTCCGGTAAAAAGGACACACTTTTTAATCGCGGGTAACACCGCGGGGCGCAGCTAGTATGGAATATTCTTAACAAAATGTTAGTATAATTCCTTGCGACACCAAAATTGCATGGCTCTGTTACCTAGCCGATATTGTGACACATATGTAGTGACACTATAAAGCGCAGATTGCTTTGAATGTTTATTTGGAAACAGGTCACTTGTAAAAGTTGAATTCAGTAATAACAATCAAGCGTTTTCATTGACAAGACATTCGTCAGACACAGCCGGTACCGATTGTAACCGATGTTTTTTTAATAAATGAAAGATAAGAAAGAGGCTGCTCTAGAAGGAGACAGGTAGCTAATTATAGCTTCATCATGTGTACGACTATTAAACTAATAAATGTATATAATATATTGTCATACAAATACACCCACTGTAGGATCCCAGACCGTACAAAGAACTGGGAGCGATCCCAGAATAATTACTAATAATAGATTTTAAACGTACACGATTCGCAATAAAACATTTCAGTTTATAACACGTCTGCCCCTAACGTGATTCGAACCCGGAATTCTCAGTACAAAAAGCAGCGACAATACCAACGATGCTTATGACATCGCATTTTTTTCCTGACATACTTATATACGTACCTAACAAATTGCAAAAACATGTTTATCAAAATTGAAGATTATTCGCTACTACGCCGAATGTTCGCGTGCGCCGGTTCGACGTTAACAGCCGGCACGTGGCCTAGTTCTACAATATCTAAGCCGAGTTGCGCCACAAGCCCAATCCCTTGCATAACCGCGTGAACTATTTCGATATGCCGTATTGTAGCGCTTTGAGTAATTGTAAACTATGTGTAGTGGAATATTGACAAATATTAAACCTGAT
This sequence comes from Pheosia tremula, assembly GCA_905333125.1. Lineage (NCBI taxonomy): Eukaryota > Metazoa > Arthropoda > Insecta > Lepidoptera > Notodontidae > Pheosia > Pheosia tremula. Next base: position 2,127,960 of record HG995420.1, read on the forward strand.
TTTGTAGTACAGTAAACGGTGATAACCATGTTTTTTTTTTATTACATTATAGGCAAGTATTTGATCTCGATCTCACCTGATGGTAAGTGATGATGAGATCTACGATGGAGCATACTTGCCTAGATAGGAAGGCGGCAGTAGATCGAGACGCTACATTCACTAGGCACATGTAGCGCAACTGATCTGACCCGCCATCGATGTGTACAGAACGCTTGCCTCGGTAACAACATTCGCAGGTTCAAATCCCGGCTCGTACCTCAGGGATTTCTGGATTTCATTTGCGAATCTCATTTTCAACCTTGATTATCACTTGCTATACGGTGAATGAGAACATCGTGAGGAAGCCTGCATGTCTGAGGGAACCACTCGAAAGACGTGTGAAGTCCGTCATCCCGCACTGGGTCAGCGTGGCGGACTTATGGCCTTATCCGCCTCCGGCCTGTACAGTTGGGGATACACAACGAATAATTAAAGCATAGCTCGTTGGGGATAGAGGATATAAGCACATTGTAAAACAGGCATACCAGGGGTAAATTATTGTGAAACTCAAATCAGACTCAAATGATTAGTAAGCAGGGTACATTATATAATAATAATATCGCCAGACGAACACACCAACTATACGGTCCCACACTAAGCAATGCTTGTATTAGGGGTACCATACAATGGACTGAGGGCGAACCCAGTATATAATACTTATACAGATATTAAACAACCATGACACGGATACAAACATTCATGCTCATCACACAAAGATTGTCCCTACCAGGATTCGAACCCTGGACCCTCGACGCAGAAAGTAGCGTCACTACCAACTGCGCTAATCAGGTCGTCAAATCTTTTCATTGAATTATCTTTTAAAAGCCCTAATAATTTGCCCACTAAACATTCGAAACCAAATCAATATTATTATTACCCATTGTTAGTTAGTAAACGTTTTAAAATAACCATTATAAACAAGTTTCTTTGTTTACAACTGTATTACATCACGCAAGCACGCAACCCGCGTACTTGACGGAACGTGTGCGCACTTCCGATTAGCTGAGCCACTTCCGGTCGACCTTAGAGCGGTCATGATGAGGACTTAGGCGTGGCGCTCAATGGTAATAGATTTCCGTGTTTTATTTAGCGCATTTGATTTATTTACATGAATAGAACATTTCTTAGGCATGATAATGAATAATGTAAGATTATTCCCTATTGATCGATCGGGCTATGGCCTAATCCCCCTCGTATTGAGGGGAGGGCCGTGCCCAACAGTGGGACATTAAAAAGGCTGGTATTATTATACCAGAGACGCGAGCCGGGTTCTGAACCTGCTACTCTCGTATCCATGCTGAGAGGTCTGTCATCTTGGCTTTATCACTGACTAGCTGCGCCCTGCGGTGTTACCCGCGATAAAACGTATGAAAAATTAAAACATCTATCCCACGGAAACCATACATTTTATCGGGATAAAAAGTAGCCTATGTGCTATTCCAGACTATAATCTATCTCCGTGCCAAATTTGCACACCCAGATCCGTTCAGCCGTTCTGGCGTGAAAGAGTAACAAACATCCATCTATCCATCCATCCAAACTTTCACATTTATAATATTAGTATAGATACTTATAATACTCACAATATCTAACTAACAAATAAGTGTGAACCAGGCATTATCTTTATCTATTTTTACACCTGCGACTGCGCAGCGTAGTTCTGAGTCAGCGTTGCCGCTATCTGATAATTTAATTGTATAAATAGCGAATGTATGAGGAAATTCATTCGGTATGACCTTATGTGTTCGTATTATGTATAAATGTTCATGTGTGGGTGTATTTACATAATTTCTTACGTGTACATGGTCTATGAAGATAAAAATCTATGAAGATGGAACAAAAAAAAACTTATACGAATGCTACACATTGAAATAAATCTAATTATAGGAGACTTGGCATCCAGGACCCACCGACTGAGATCTAGTAATTAATGTAATCAAATCCAAAACCAAGCGTACCAATGAAAGACCTCAAGACACTGAGAGCACTTTATGCTTAGTTCGCACCGCAAACAACAACTAAATATGAGGGTACCTCAGTTCAAACTTTGTCACTAAAACGAAGGTCAAACACCATAGTCCTCCCGTGACCATGGTTGCTGTAAAGCAGCCGAAACGTCGGGAACGTAAAAACAGAAAATCAACGCGATAAATTTATTTTTTCTTAACTTTACAACACTCAACTCTCTCTCTCTCTCTCTTTAACTCTTGTTAACTCTCAGTCTTACGTACTGGCTGTATTGTCTCGCATATTCAAAGTTCAGAGCTTGTATAGACACATCTCACGCACACGACATGCTTACACACATGCAAACCTATAGTTTGATAAATTTGATAGCAGATTGCGCAATACTCGTACTATGATGCAATAGTAGATTAGCTATTTGTAGATCATCACAAGATCACAAATACGCATGGAGTGTATTAAAATGGCTGCGGGTTTTTCTAATCGCGTTTTAGCGTGGGAAAATAATTGGTATTAAAAATCAGAGTTTTTTTTTCAGATGCCTAAAATGTTATCTTACTCTTTCACTCTGTGTACATTTATTCAACTAGTATCAGTGGCTCTTGTATGAATGGTATTATATATAATTAATATATCTCGCCAGACGAACACCCCAATTTAAGAAACGCTTGAATATGTATTATGGGTACCGTACAACTGGACTGGGGGCGATCCCAGTATACTCACACAAACGTCCAATACTCGGGTACAAACATTCGCACAATTTCCTAGGCAAAAAGTCTTGTATGGCGTGGTAACATTTACCACTACAAATGCATGGAATTAGTGGCTTCACTTTACACAATTTCAAATGCGCTTACGACGCGCAGGTTCAGGCTTAGGCCCTTACTGCATCAATCTGTATACGCCACGAGAAAATTTCCAATCGAATTGATTCACGTAAGTACTTATCGATAAGTTTTAAATGGTCCTGCAGATCAAAAGGACGTAGGTGCCACAACGACTTCAATCACCCAGTTCCCACAGGACCCTCTTATCAACAAATTGTTCTTACGCAACCTGTTGCTGGGATCTCCTGCTGCCTATTAGAATAAACGATACTGAACCGGTAATTTAATGATATATTGGATGATTGTTATATTAGTAGATTTATTTTATTATGGCCATTGTAAGTGAGATTGAAGTTACAGTAAAGCATTTTATAGCACGTTTTTAATTCTCCTTTTTTATGGATTTCTGGATTACCTGACACTCCAATTGTATACTAAAGGTAAACTCCAACATGTCCGTATCGTACGCATCGGAGGAAGATTTAATGAACGGATTCCTTGTATATTCATACAAATGCGTTTACTTATTCACACAACATGGACCGCACGCATCGGCCTGTCGGCAGAGCTTTCGGATTGCCGATCATAATAATCGATTGTAACAGTCAGACAGTCAATTAAAAATAAAGTGATTTTCCGCGATCTTTTCAAATAACTTCCAGAATTATATTATCGTTCCTGCGAATAGCTTATGTGCACCAAGGGCGCCGCGGTCGCACGACGCACGCGCAACCCGCACTCAACTATGATTTATTGATCTTTGATCGTACATTACTAGACAAGTGAGGATCAATTGATGTAATCATTTGCATGTGTCGTATAAACTCTTATATTGAGAATCTTATATTAACGAGAATACAACACATTGAAATAAAACTAATTTTACGAATTTTATCGCGTTTATTTAATGTTTTTTACGTTCCCGACGTGTTTGTGTCCTCCCGTGACCATGGTTGCTGTAAAGCAGCAGAAACGTCGGGAACCTAAAAAACATAAAATAAACGCGATAAACTCCTTAAAATTAGTTGTATTTCATTGGGAATATTATTTAATTTCAATACGTGATGACTAACATATATCTTAACCAATTTCATTATTATTTTCTGAATGATAAATAAAACGAAATGTACCCCAGTCCACCCACCCTGTATCCCCGCTTGCTGTTATCCATATTTCTTTAGGCACTATTTCTACTTTCTTAAACAATATGTTTCTGTTAGTAATATCATACTTAGTTTATCTGAATTCGCCTTATTTTTTTTTGTGACTGCTTCCAGTCTTCCCTGATTGGATTACTGATATTTACACGTAACAATAGTCATTTGTTTATTGGCAACTGAATGCGCCTGCGCCTAATGCCGTTAATTAACGTGTAAATCCTCCCAAAATGGTCGTATTTAGTGTCGATTTTCGCGTAAATAATGGCTTTAGACGCAGTACTTCAAGTGCGAGATTATTCGGAAGCTAACTGTATAGTATATAGTGTTCCGTATATAGACATTCTGTATCGAGAATTGAACAGCGCCCCTAGCGGACGGTATTTAAAACATTCAATTCTCTATACAAAATGTCTAAATACGGTAGATTATAAATTATACGGTTGGCTTCAATAATCTCGCACTTGAAGCTCTGGCGTATCCCTGGAGTAAACTATTTATCCGAGTGTCCGTAAAGTCTGTAAAATACGTAAAAATTACGTGCCATGCAGCTACTTACGAAACGAAATTCGAAAAAAAGCTATCATCTTTGATGATTTTGCCAAAAATGGCAGAAAACCGATAGAACCTTAACAATCAATTCGAAGTGGTAACGAAATTTAGCGTCATTAATCAGCTATAAACTACTTCAATTACCAGACTATTTAAATGATAACAGTGCATTAAATAATCATTGTACAATTCAATATCGACATCTTGATGCAACCGAGAGTTATTGCCTTATTTCTGTAACCGTACAATGGAATGTGAGGACATTGGCAAGGTTCTGTGGCAGTCTTCCTGAAGACAGGCCACTTTGTTGCCGTAACCGATTCATAGTGTGTGTGTGTGTGTAGTGTAGATAAGCAGTGATAGGCAAGTTGGTAGGACGCTTGCCTCGGTAACGAAGATCGCAGATTCAAACCCCGGATCGCACCACTGGGATATCTAGATTTCATCTTATTTTCAACCAAGATTATCAGTTGCTAAACGGTGAAGGAAAATATCGCGAGGAAACCTGCATGTCTGAGAGAACCCCTCGAAGGACGTGTTAAGTCCGCCAACCCACACTGGACCAGCGTGGTGGACTATGGCCTAATCCCCCTCGCATTGAGGGGAGTCCCGTGCCCAGCAGTGAGACATTAAAAAGGGCTGGTATTATTATATAGGGTGTCGAAGTCTAAGATATTTTTTTGTTACCATCAGGCACATGACTGGCACTTCAATAATGTCCTAAAGCCCTTGGTATTCGCAGGGTAGGTCCTATTGCCCAAGAAATTGAAAGGAGCCCGCTCCAGCCGGCGCGGGCGCCTTGACACGGACCGCTCCTTTCCTAAACCGACATTTGAAGTTGCGCAAGCGCCACGCTTGCTTGCACTATCCTTGGATGGTTTGCGTAATGGTTACCTCATGTTACTGGTGGATTAGTGCTGATAGTAATGCAATAGATGGCGCACGCTTGTTATGGTTTAAATTGTGACATTAGCATAATTAAATAATTATTTTAATTCTATATTCGAAGGTCGATACACTAATTACCATTGAACGTGATACACGCTTGCATTGAGAACATCATTTATAGGGATGTTCCTAATAAAAACGCGCATCAACGAAACAATATTTTTATTAGGTTATTGACCCGGTTTCCATAACTGTTCGTTAAATAGTATAGACTGATGATGATGATGATAGTATAGATATGTTACTTATTCACAGACAACTAGATATGGAAATGAAGCTTTTAATATTATTTTGATATAATTTCTATACCCCATTTGTTTGCAAAAAAAAAACACTATTGTCATTTTGTTGATAAAAATTTTTTTTATACTACAGACGTATCAATATTCTGACTTCACATAGGGCTTAGAAATGCGCTTGAGAAGCACAGGTTTCAGGCTTAGCGTATATCTCAAACACGCTGTATATAAATAAAGTGTCCCCAACACTGCATTGAACATGCAATCGTCAGTAAAGTGTGTTCACTCTGTCATTTCTCATGCGAAACTATAACGAAACAGTCTACCGAAGCCAGAACCGATTTATGTTGCAAAAAAAAAAATGTAACATTTCCAATTCTAATGTCATTACATACCTACCTATAACAGTAGATATGTTGAAAAAGCATTTTAGGTAACAAATTAACGTAAGAAAGAATAAAATTGCGCAACGCAAAAAAATCGCGTCATATTGGCAGTTTGTGTGGCGCAAACATGGATTTTGCACAAACGCCGACTACATAGTTAGATATGGCAATTTCGTTTCGCAATGTATGCATTGGGTGTTGCACGAAAACTGAATTATTATCTGTGTTTACGTGTACTAAGCGTTGTGTCGAGTTATAGCATTGTTTGAAATACCATAGCATTACGACTTTAATGCTTGAATTGTTGAGCAGATACATTATATTCAACTGAATAGCTTTGGTACATAAATTAAAAAAATAGATACCTAACGGTAAAAAATCAGTGATAGCCAAGTTGATAAAACGCTCGCCTCGGTAACGAGGGCCACAGATTCAAACCCTCATTTTTGACGCTTTGATTATCATAATCTAAAGAGTGATGGAATATATCGTGAGGAAGTCATATCTGAGAGAGCCCTTCGAAAGACGGGTGAAGTCCGCCAACACCCACTGCTGGGCCATCATGGTGGACTATGACCTAATCCCCCCTCGTATTGAGATGAGGCCCATGCCCAACATTAGGAATAAAAGGGCTTGAAATACAACTAATTTTACAGATTTCATCGCGTTTATACTATGTTTTTTACGTCCCCGACGTTTCGGCTGCTTTACAGCAACCGTGGCCACGAGAGGACTGAAGGATTATTAAAAAAAAACACAATTTGAAAGTGTGCCAAACAATATATCTCCATGAATGGATAACACAATTGAACCTTCTCTTATCTTGTGGTCTAATAATAACCTCCGCATTTGCCACACAGGCAACTCTTATTGCCACACTTATTATAGCTCAGACCATACCCTGGATTAGACCTATCGGTGTCCAAAATATAGACCACGTGTCTTAACCCATCATCACCGGAACAATAACCATTCATCCCAGTCGTTGGGTAGTAACCAGTTGGTTGGTAATAACCACAGTGTTTGGTTACGCAAGCGCATTCGGTTTCGTATTGGTTACAACGGTTGCCGTGGTTGTATGGTTGCTGATTGTATGGTTGCTGGTTGCATGGTTGCTGGTTGCATGGTTGCTGGTTGTATGGTTGCTGGTTGTATGGTTGCTGGTTACATGGCTGCTGATTACATGGCTGTTGGTTGTATAGTTGGTTGTCGGCGGTTGCGGAGTGCACAATAATGGGACCGTCGTAGTTTTGGATATGTACAATGATCGGTTCAGGGCACGCCTGTAGGAGTGGAAGCTGTAAAAGGAAGATAATTATCTCTTAAATATCTTAATAGTCGTCACTTACCACAAAGTAAGGTCAACCACGATAGTGGTTTATCAGTTTTGACAAAAACTCCTATTTAATCAAAATTCTACTAAGGTTCATATTTGATACGTTCTAAGTTCAAATAAATAACAAATGAGAAAAATAGGTCTTGCGATTCTACGATGTGCAAATGATATTCAACCTTAAGGTGATAAAGGAGTTTCTTAGTCGACTTTATCTAGATTTAAGGTAATTTAATATGTACCTAGATTATATTTTAGGTAATTGAAAAATATATTAGTTTTTTTCGTGTCATCCAAAAAGAAGGGAAGATGGTTTAGAAACCTTTGCAGGAGATCTTAGCTGGGGGTGAACTCAGTATCTATTGCTTATATGGATATTAAACATCCATGACTCTAGTTCAAACTTTCAAGTTCATCACACAAAGCATGTCTCTACCAAGACTCAAAGCCGGGACCCTCGGCGTGAAAGTAGGGTTACTACCAACTGTGCTAATTAGGTCGTCAATAGATTTACATGTATCGAAAAACACGAACAAGAGAGTATTAAAAAGTTTGAAAAATTCTTACCGAAAAAAAAATCACAATGAAGTAAAGATGTACCATTTTAACTGATCAGCTGATTGGTGTGAATCAAAAATATAAACTGATGACAATAGCGCCAACTTTATAATTATATACTCATAATTTATCAATTTTAAGAAAATTACATTCGGTTTTTTCCAAAAATATTGCATGACGTTACAAAATAATGACACGTTTAGTTATTTTTTTTTACCGAAAATTTATACGTTTAAGCAACCCATTAAGCAATTAATTGCTTTTAAGTTGGTAAGACAGTTGAAATTCATGAAACCAATCTATATATATATATATATATAGTCAATAATAATTAAGTATGTTCAGCAAATAAATCGAACGTTCATCACGACATGACATTATGTTTTTATTTATTTATAAAATTATACGCAACGCCCGAATCCGCCTTGTTTTAGGATACACCTACAAGCAGCATATATACGGGGCCCGCCTTAGCGGACAATTTAGTCAGTTTCCGCGCATTCGAAAAGTATAAAAAGCAATAATAACCAAGATTACAGATGTGGTGAAGTATACCCACAGTGGGATTAAATATTGAGCCTATTAAACAAATGGGGGAAGAGGGACGCACTGACCACTGACCCTCGGCTTGTCAACTTTTCCATTTATAAACCAAACAAGTTGATCGATAACTAAAGAAGCCACATCGAACTCCTCTCAGATGTTAGTCGAGAAACTGTCTGTCACGAATGTCGGGACCCCAATTCATATGCAATTCTCCGCGAAGCGAAGCGAATCTAAAAAAAATATTTGACCCGTGTTTCGCGTCTATGGAGGCATCCTCAGGACGGCTGGGCTACGAATGAGGCCCCCCATTTGCTTAACAAGTTTTCCGCCAAGTATCGCCTAGTTCTATATCAATTATATTGAGTCTGTACTAATAGATACAATGTAAGATGGAGATATGACGTGTAAAAAAGTGTTATCTTTAAGTTCTATCGGTTGTATGTAGCGCAGTATGCCAGCACGCGACACACTATGCACCCGACCACGTCAGGCGTAGTATGGATGCGACGACAACTCAGAAATAATATTATAAATTGATTCCACAAGTCCGGGTCAAGCTACATATGAGTTTTAAGTACAGACAAATAATTTCTTATATCAAATACTACACATTGAAATAAAATTTATTTTAAATCCAAAACCAAGCGCACCATTGCAAGACCTTGAAACAATGTAAGCACTTTCTGCGTAGATCGGACCGCAAACAACTACTAAATATGAGGGTACCCCAGTTTTAACTATGCCAGGACGTCAAACACCTCAGTCCTCACTTGACCATGGTTGCTGTAAAGCAGCCGAAACGTTGGGAACGTAAAAACAAAAAAATTAACGCCATAAAATTCTTATAATTTGTTTTATTTCAACAGTTACATAACCCTTAATTTGCCTTAAAAATAATAATAAAATAATTCCATCATAGTTAATTAACACCTTACATTTATAAAAGGAATTTAATGTTCCAAAAAAAAACAAAATACGTACATGTATGAGTAATAAGTATGGCACGTGTCCCCCCCTTTAAATTATATTCGGAAACTGGTAGTTATTACAATATGTAATAATAAATAAAAAATACTAATTGTTCATATACTATATACTATACGTGAAAGCACAAATCCAGTGTAAATTTGCCAAGACATGAGTGAAAGAAAGAAAGAATAAACATTTATTTAACTACAACACAAGACACTTTCGTTTCATTCAAAAACATAAAATGAATACTAACAATAAAATTTAACAAAATATTTACAATAAAATGGATAATAACAATAAAATTACATTAAAATGGATAATATTAATGCTATAATACAATAATAGACTTCCATTCCGATTTTTATTGTCATTCATTAAATTGTACCGCGGTCATATCCACTAGTTGATACCGCAGCAAGTCCCGTTACGTAGCAGTAGGTTAGCAACTGCCGAGCACATCCCTGTGATGCTGGGCTAGGGTTGTGCAAAATATATAAGGTTTAACAAAAAAAAAAATATTTTAACCATTTAATTGTTAAAATATTTGAATCAGTAAGTTATATAGATGACGTTGATGAATCAGAATCAGAATATTTTTGATTCACGTAAACCATTACAGTACTTATGAATCCTCAAAATATTGACATGCTAAGCTACAACTTTACCACCCGTTCGGAATGCCGTTCCTGTCGAGAAGAACGGGCGAGAAACTCAATGGTTGCTCTTTTTAAAAAGAACCTTTACATTTTTAAGCTGTATATTGTTATAGATACTAATTTTCAGTAGCCAGAGAAAAGTAAAAAAAAATGAAGTGCAACATCCTGACTATATATTGACATGAGCCTAATCCAAGCATTAAGAGTAGTTCGAGGGGCTAACGAGGCTACTGGTAATGTGATAAAAACACATTACATTGGCAACTAAGCTATATTTGGGTGGTATTTAGAATATCTGCTGCTAAAGTCTGATTAGCCGTTCCTACATTGTTCTCACATACCTATAACAATGTATTGCTGAAAAATTTAAAAGATCTTTAAAAAAAAAGAGCAACCATGGAGTTTCTTGCCCATTCTTCTCCATAGGAACCGCATTCCGAACGGGTGGTAAAGTAGTAGCACAATATTTGGAACTTTTGACGATTCATAAACACTATACATAATGGTCTACGTGAATAAAAAATATTCCGATTCTGATTCTATACAATCAAGTTCAATTACTCTTGTAGGTCAAGTAACTTGAAACAGGACTTAACTGTGAGCTTTTAGTTGGCAACCCTGGTCCACATCCGGCTGGTTACTGGGTAAGCGGATTATGTCACGACGACGCGCATAACAACCGGCTAACTATGGGAACTGCGCACACGCACACCAGCTCGCTGCGAGTGGGGGGGTGACCAAGATTGAGGATCACTAGATTATAAGATAATGCCATTGGAATATGATCCATGCCAATAAGAGCTTAATACTATATACTAGGTACTAGCTGTCCCGGCGAACTTCGTACCGCCTCAGAAGCAAATGAATTATTTTTTAAGTGGTTTTTTCCTTTGTTCATTTAATTGTTGTTCCGCTATTCGAGACATTATACGCTATAAAAATAGGGGATGGTGATAAAAGAAAATTTAGGGTTGTATGTGTTTTTAATGCTACAAAAAAAATGTTAGGAGTGGACAAGCTTTATCACTTAGGGGTATGAAAAATAGAGTAGACGATTCTCAGACCTACTGAATATGCATATGAAATTTCAAAGAAATCGGTCAAGCCGTTTCGGAGGAGAATGGTAACTAACATTGTGACACGAGAATTTTATATATACGATTATTAAAACACAATAAAATATAATTGTTATAATGTTAGGAAAAAAAAAAATTTTTGAAAATCGACTCATCGAAATTCTGTCTTGAGATAATGATAACTGAAGCGAATGTGTCTGGACTATAAACTAATGAGACACTTTGATGATCATGAAATAATATACAAAAAGTATTAAAGAACATTATAGGCAAGTATTTGATCTCGATCTCACCTGATGGTAAGTGAAGATAAGATCTACGATGGAGCATACTTGCCTAGAAGGTACCTGTTCACTCTCGAATTGACATATTGTGTGAGTGTGAACAAGTAGGAAGGCGGCAGTAGATCGAGACGCTACATTCACTAGGCACATGCAGCGCAACCGATCTGACCCACCATGATTCGAATGACAACAGGAGTCTTGATGAGGGGTCAAGTTAAGATGAACAAGTCGTTCATCTCGTCCAAACGTCGGCCATCTTAGCCCGCCACAACTCAGACACAATCACCATTCTACCCAATGTCACCTACACTAAGTCCAATATTACCGTCATTAGCATTACAAAACTCTGTACTAAAATTAGCCAACACAAATCAAGTATCTGTCCAGCCACGCTGATCCTCCCCGCCCTCCCAATCACCTATAAACCAGAACAAATGCACGCGAAGTCATAGATCACCACAGATCTGAATACACTGGACAAGCCAACCAGGCGTTATGCAACTTCCATGACCTTAAAATGTTACGTAACTCTAAACCAAAACTTGGAGAGCGTGTTGAAGTGATTTGGATTCTACGTTGAAGGAGTTAGGTTGATTTTGATGTGGTTTCGTGGTCAGTAATAATGAATTAGGTTACACAAATGTACGATTCGCAACGGTCGATATTACATTGTATATGTAGATTACCAATATTTGAAGCTGCAATGGACTTTAAACGACATAGTTATTTTTTTGTAACGAGTTTGATAAATAAATAAATATCGCCACACGAACAAACCAACAGTATTGTCCCACACTAAGCCACGCTTGTATTACGTAAGGTACTGTACAATGGGCTGGGCGATCTTGATAAATAATGTATATTAAATAATACAAACTCGTGTTAGTTGCACCAATTATAACTCAAAAACGAGTGTAGTATTTTTATATTTTTTCTCAATTTGTCTCCGCCCCGAATAGCATAATAACTATTTTAACATGTAAATAATTCACAAAATATCTATACTAATATTATAAGTGTGAAAGTTTGGATGGATGGATGGATGGATGGATAGATGGATGGATGTTTGTTACTTTTTCACGCCCGAACGGCTGAACGGATCTGGATGAAATTTGGCACAGAGTTAGATTATAGTCTGGAATCACACATAGGCTACTTTTTATCCCGGTAAAATGTATGGTTCCCGTGGGATAGATGTTTTAATTTTTCATACTTTTTATCGCGGGTAACACCGCCGGGCGCAGCTAGTAGTTACATATAAATATATTTCTACGTTTATTTATTTATACATTTGATTGCATTCACGTAACTCAACAACATGCATTATGTACTCACTAAATATAAGAAATGTAGGCCAATCTTTGATCGATCCGCGCTGTACTGACGCAAGCTTGTTGCATCACAAACGGCCCAGTTTTTATACATGCATGCCAAGGTTTTCAGATTAGGTCATATCGCTCAATAATTACATGCTTACTGTAATATATATACCTACTATATTGTATGCTATTTTATTAAACAAAAACTGTATGAGAAAATCAATTATCTTTATTATATTGATTTCTTATATTTATGTGAATACTACACATTTAAATAAAACTATTCTTACGGATTTTGTTTTATTCAAACTATGACACTAGGACGTCAACCACCTCAGTCCTCCCGTGACCATGGTTGCTGTAAAGCAGCCGAAACGTCGGGAACGTAAAAAACATATAATAAGCGCGATAAAATCGGTGAGATTCGTTTTATTTAAATATCTGTATTATATTTTTTTAAAGGATTTTTCCCATATTTTAATAGTTATTCTGCCATTTAAAAAAATCTAATATTATCAAAACCGCCCCAACCCTTGTCGATCTATAAATGGTATAACTAGCACGACTTTGTTTTATATATAAAAGACAGATATAGATAAATAAAGATTAATTCCTGCGATGTAGATTCGAGTTCCAAGAACATGACACTTGTGGCTCCAGCACAATTTTTAACATAGCGTTACAGTGACGTAGGCGTCTTCCGTCACGCTCATACCACGGGTTTTATAAATCAGTGCGACAGTGATAGCATGCTTTCACGATGACGTTACGATTACGTTTGTACATACGTAATGTTACATAAGTATTATGTATACCAACATGACGCGAGTAAGCATACCCACAAAGGTGAAGGTCGCAATTTGAGAAACAGGAAAAGCGTTCGGTTACATAATGTCACAGAACAACGAATTACTAATAAACAGAAATGAGCAAATATTATGTAATACTAGCACTAGCAACGTACATGTGGAGTTCAAGGATATAAAGCAGCCTTTGTTCCACTCCATATTATATAACTTAACTGGATAAAGGTCGCTCAAGACAAACACAAGTTGAAGACGCTGAAGGAGGCCTACACCAAGATATTTGAAAGTGGCTAAAGAAAAAGAAGAATGGCTGGGTGCTACCACCGACTTGGGATCCAATGATTAATAAAATCCAAAACCAAGCGCACCATTGCAAGAATTCAAGACTGAGCACTTTCTGCGTAGATCGGACCGCGAGCAACAACTAAATATGAGGGTACCCCGGTTCAAACTAGGACTACTGTCACTAGGACGTCAAAAGCCTCAGTCCTCTCGAGACCATGGTTGCTGTAAATCAGCCGAAACGTCGGGAACGTAAAAACATAAATATCCGATCAATTACTTTTATTTCAATGTGTAGTATACGCGTGAATATAAGAAATCAACATTTTACACAATTTTTATTACACTTTGTGTATGGCGATAGGGATACTGATGATTCACGACTCAACAATTCAAAGCAAATCAAAACAATATATCGTAGCCAATAAGCATTCTGCAACACCTATATAGGCCAAGTATTCAAACAATCACAGCTTATCTGCGGAGCTTCGACGGTTTCACAACCCGCACAATGGCGTACCTACAGAGCTCATGCAAGCGAACCTTGACATATAATTAAGCAGTGTGTTAACTTGGTTACATCACTGACTCTGTAACTAACGGTCTGTTAGATAAACTTGGAGATTATGGGTGGTGACGCAAATTAAAGGAGCTCAAAAGTTTTTATGGCATATAATATAATATGTGCGTTGGTACACATTAATTATTACTTTAATTATGTTATATGCTACCCTGAGCTGTTAAAGATACTTCAGCTTAGCTGATAAAGCACCCAATCTTCATCACTTATACAGGAACTACACCGAAGCCAACTCATTATAGCTTTTTGCATCACCACAAGCATTTTATGGTTCATGGTAGGCCCTAAAAGTCTTATAGTCAACTCATGTAAGAACTCCAAAGTAGTAGGCAGGGTTAGATTGGCGGAGACTAAATATTAGAAAATTATTTAGATTTAATGTGTTACGGGATTTTTGAAATTCCATCTTTATTTTATTTCAAAAAAAAATTTTTTTGAATGCACACTTGGTATAATTTTATTTTAAATAAATTATATATATTATATACATCTATCTACCTTTTGCAACTTATTGGGCCTGAAGCACATACATCTGCATGTCAAAACCTACCACAGAAAATGTCACTTACAACACGGTCTTGCATCACAGCACATAATCGCCAAGATTATCCACTGCAATGCTTGCACAGTCATGATGTAAGTTGTATTACATAGATTCGGAATGGGATCAAGGTTAACGTTTTGGTTAGTTTTCGTCTGAAGTCCATTCTAATAAAAATAAAATAAACATATAGTTCAACAATTATAGCACCTACAAGCAACAAGACAAGCTAAAAGAGATATAGAAGCTGCTTATGATGCCTTGCCACGCGTAGACATTCCAACTAATGTTGCTGTCTCGCGCCGGTCCAACAAATCCATATCTCCACTCCACTCACTCCCGCAAACTTTTCCCTCTCTATACATCTCTACTTTGTTAGTTAGGCCTTTGTACATATAAAAAATATGTATTTACACAAGTACTTAAGATGATAAGCGACAGCCCTGAGATTTAAAGAAGACGAAGATGTTATTCCAGTTCATACCTCTCTATAATCACACATGTACCAAATTGTATTTAAATACCTTGTAAGCATTTTTGTGTGCTACTCAATCATGCTGACATACAGACGCACTTTTATATTTACAGTGTAAGCGGCATGTCAGCAAAATAATCAGCATCTTAGCTGCATATGCAGCAACTAAGCTTTATAAGCAGCAGCTAAGCTTTATAAGCAGTAGCTCAGCCCACTTCTCTATGCTCGGCCGAACTCCGTGTCAGAGACTGCTGTCCTATTAAAAACATGCAACTAGCGTTGTGATCGATTAAGTAAACCGCGATTACGGCAACATACAGACGGTTATTGTTAATGTTCAGTATTTCGATAACAGAGATGGTGTTGCATCACAGCGTCGCTGGAACCTTGACACGTCGGTTACATCACTACGCCAAGGTGAAGAGCGGTAACTGGGCCGACGGTTATGTAACTATTGTGTAACAATAAATGACCGGTTGATTGATTTTCGATGTTACGCAATCAGTCATTTTATTTTTGTGTGCGTTGGTTGACCGCTCGCCATGGGAGCGAGTTGTACAGGGTCCGATTACTGTATTGAGTGTGTTGTGAGTTCTGATTGCATCTGTTGCTTTCGACTTTTTTTTTTTTAAAGCTGCTTAAAAGAAGGTGGTAGGCTTCGGCCGTGGTTAGTCACCACCCACTGAACAAAGCCATGTCGCCAAGCGGCCTAGCCGTGTTCCGGCATGATGTTCGGTGTTGCCATTCATGGATGGCGGGTCAGATCAGTTGCGCTGCATGTGCCTAGTGAATGTAGCGTCTCTTATCTACTGCCGCCTTCCTACCTAGGCAAGTATGCTCCATCGTAGATCTCATCGTCACTTACCATCAGGTGAGATCGAGATCAAATACTTGCCTATAATGTAATAAAAAAAAAATAAAAAAAGATAGATATATAAGAAGATAACTCTTTATTTTTGTAATGCAAAGCTACTTAATATATACAAAAATTGGGTGTGCCCATGCTAGCCGCATTTCCTAGCTGAATAGCCAAAGCTGCTCGCTGAGCGAGGAAATGCCCAGCCCTTGCATCGCCGGTTGTGTCTTTAACATTATGTAATTAAATATAAATTGTATGAGAAGAACTGCTTATAACCCTAAAACAACTAACGATAATAAGACATGATGCTAAGACGGTATAGAAGACCATGGTCGTGGTTTTTTTTAACACAATCTTTAATGGCATTATAAATGGTAACTCAATACCTAAATTGGGAGTTGTATTGTAATTGAATTGATGTTGTTTGTCAGATTAGTCATAAAATTCTCAGAGACTGTTTGACGTGTGTTGTGTACCTTCATTGATATAAAAGAGATATGTTAATTGCCTTATTTGACTGACTCTGATGGTGAATATGCATGATTAATTATTATTATACGTATAATAATAAGTTAATTCCAGCCCTTTTTAAAGTCCCACTGCTGGGCACGGGCCTCCCCTCAATGCGAGGGGGGATTATACGTATATATACATTTATTTAATCTTGCACACAGAACTAGGTGGTCTCAATAATAATTTGAAGTTCTATGATATGACAGTCGTTATCCTGAAAAGTTTTGGGCCTCATATTTCCAGTAGTCCCACTAGTTGGGACTCAAATGGCCGCTCGGTACTAGTACATAAATCGAATAGTCAAAGGAAATATGCCCAGTATGTGCCACGTAAATGGAATAATATAAAGAAAAGAATGTGTCTTTTTTCTATATTTTTTTTTGTAAGCATTCGCTGTGGGAAAAATTCTTGTCAATTGCAGAAGGCAGAATTTATAAGATTTGTTGTGCAAATTTGTAACTGCAATAATCGTTTATTTCTCACGAATGGGTGTAATATGACTATTATATGTAACCAATCCAGTCTTGCAAAAAGAAAATGAAACACGTATGCGGCTTGTGAAGGTATTTTTTTGCCATCTGTACTAAATAGTTCAAATTCGGTACAAACCAGAGATATCTCTGTTTGATGCCCCGATAGGTTAGTAGTGAGTCTTTTTTCTATATACTGAAGGTCCCTTTCTGTACTCAACCCTCAGGGCAAACTTTGTATGATGAGCACGAATGGTGTACCCAATTCAGTGACGTATACTAAACGATCTATTTAAGTTAGTATACACTAGGATTGCCCCTAGTCCGTTGTACGGTACCCATGATACGAGGGTTTGTTAGTTAGTTAGATTAGTTTGCAACCGTACATTTAATGAGTTATTCTTGCTAATTTATTATTATATTAGGTTGAGTACAGACTCGATACTCTCAATATTCATCCCATTATTTATCCTTATAGGTACTTAGTCTCTAAAACAAACATTGACGTGGCTTTATCTCAAATCTAGCTAGTACATACGTAGTTCTAGAAGACATGGTCAATTATACACCATTTTATAAAGCGCTATCAAAGTGTACACTTACATTTGAACCGCCAGCGATGGTTGCAACACGCTGTTGCTTGCGACACAAGGCCCTGACCACACTGGCGGCACGAGCTGGATAACTAGTATATACATTCAAACTACAACACAACATACCCTGAACGAGGAACGTAGGGCTATATTTAACACGTTGACTGCGTTAGGAGGTCTAAAAGAACTCTAACGTGACTTTCAGCTGGTGCGGCGCCGAAAATCGTGTTCTCCACCTCTGTGCGGGAGGTCGTAACTTCTTTATTTCTATGTGTTTGACAGAGACAAATATACATACCTACTTCCCGCTGCGAGTTTGATTCAATAATGTAATAAAAAAAATAGGAGATGGATGAGGTCTCTAACGCACTGAGTTGTAATAATATACATCTGTTGCGTGAAGAGATCTTTCGGACCTCCTAAAACACAGGCGTTATAGACGCAAGGAGCGGAGCGCGGGCGGCGCGGGCGCCGTTAGCTCGCGCTCAGTGTTGTTCAAATGTCGATAATGTGTACCTGCGCACTCCATGTAAAAAAATACGCTCTTATATTTTGTCAGCGTGGTAGCAAAAAAAGTCGTTGCACAGGCTGTCACAGTAAATTACGGCTTACATTTAGTAGCACAGATGCATCCAAAACAGCCAAACGAATAAATATGTGTATGTGTGTGTGTGTGTATGTACAACTATGTGTGCAATGCGATCAAAAAATGTGTTTACCATGCTTCAATGAGGAACATTTTTCTTAAATATATTTTAGGTCACTATGTTTATTGAAATAAAACTAATTTTATGGATTATCATAATTCATCATTCACGGAAGGACAGTCACCATGGTCAGTCCTCCCGTGACCATGGTTGCTGTAAAACAGCCGAAACGACGGGAACGTAAAAAACAAATAATAAACACGATAAAATCCATAAGATTAGTTTTATTTCAATGTGTAGTATTCGCGTAAATATAAGAAATCAATATTACTATGTTTAAATGATTACTTCATAAAAAGTTTAGCTATCGATAACTGGGGTTTTATTTTAATCCCATTACTAGTCACAACCCAAACGGATCTATCTTTAGTTGCGATGCGAGATTCAATGGATACCTAATTTTTTTTTCGTTATATCTCATAACCCACTTTTCATATCCCCATGCGTAGCAAACTTGAGATAGAACAGTTAATTCTCTATTATTTACAGAAAGAACATAGATTGTATCTTATTTTTTGATAAAGATATGAGTTTTTTTAAAATACCTTATTTTAGGAGATGGATTAGGTCTCATACGCACTACAGTGAAGCTCGGTTATGAGGTCGAATAGGTCTCTACCGCACTGGCTGAAAGTCCTCTGAAAATGGCACCGCACTCAACGTGTTAATTATTCAAAATCGATACCCAGGACTTTAACCCAGGACCCAGGAGAACCCAGGAGGTTACGAATAAACATGGAATTGGCAAAGCGAGCGATCTGAGCGAGAAACCCATAAGGGGATGAGTCTTCGTCTCCTAGAGGAGGATAGAGGCGGAAGGAAAAAGAGAGACAAAAATCACTGGGACACACTCACAATTGAGACTTTCTCATTCGGCTCGTTTATCTGGCTATAAAATTGTAAAGAAAAAAATACCTTCAGACCAGTGGTTCAAATTATTTACACATTTATAGCAATTACTAACTAAATTCTTGCGAAAGGGCTGATTGATTGTTATCGACATTAACTTCGTACAGTACTAACTTTACGATTGCGATGACTTAACGTTTGTTGAATACCATAGACGTCGCGTCGTCCGAAGCGCACTCGATATAAATTAAGTTTATCAACTCGTACTGGAACCAAAGTGGTGGTTTATAACTCAAATCCCTCTCGCATTGAAGGGGAGTATGCCTAGTATAAAAGGCCATAAGATTAATATTGGAACCAAACACCAGTACCAGGTGCATTGCGGTGCATGTCTGCCTACCCCATTAGGGAATACAGAAGTGATGATAAGAAGATTGGGGGTTATAGTTTTTTTATAAATAATCTTACCCCCCAAATTTATAGACAGTTTTCGTATATTTACAAAACATTTTTTTTAAAGAAAAGTGCTCTTCATTGACATTGTTAATAGCCAAATATATTTTGTAAATTTGGGGCTCTCTTCTTCATCTTCTTTTTTACGAAATGAAATGGGATGAAATAAAATGGATAAGTATGCAAATGGCCTCACCCACAACTCAGCGGGTATTTTGCCAATGTCAAGTAATTAATAGCAATAAAACATTCAATAAATACACATTATAAATAAAATAATGGATGTGACAAGAAGAAATGAAAATGGCGTGTCCAGGGGCTAGCTTAGACGTTAGGCAACAACGGATGCTCGCCGTTATGAAATCCTAGCCGCCAATGTCAAATTGACACTTTTAAAAGTATTTCTCACTATCACCATAACGGTGAAAATGGACGGGTCAAGGGTGATCACACTCTAATTTGAAGAACAAAGCAATTGCGCTCAAAATGAGTAAGCAAACAAGACTGACTGTATTTTAAAAATGGCTGAAGAAAATCGAATAAAATGGTAACAGTCAGTCGTATCTGCATTGAATAACAACAAAACGACACAAATCTTTTGATGGAGAACCCAAAACCACCATTTTTTTTTTACTACTTTAACGGGGTTTTCACCATAGCCAATGGGTACACTCAAAACGGAAATATATTATTATGGGTCAAGCTGCACAATAAAATCGATGGTTAAACCGAAGAAAGCCGCGGGCTAAAGCTAGTGCGTGGGTTATAGAAGCTTTTGCATCTAATGCTGTTGTATTACTAAGTAGCTGTAGAAGCTCTTCCCACGTGTCTTAATCAGCCTCTTTAACACTTATAACGATATAACACCGACCATTTATATCAACGTCTCAGTGTTGAAAAAAACATTTTTTTTCGGATTTTATCGCGTTTATTTCATGTTATTTCGTTCCCGACGTTTCGGCTGCTTTACAGCAACAATAGTCACGGGATGACTAATTAGTTTTATTTGAATGTGTAGTATTCGCGTAAATATAAGATATCAATGTCTCAGAGTTGATCACAGCCTCCCTTCAATGCGAATGGAATCACATCAAATTTAATAAAGGAATTATTTAAAAATAATATTTTATCGTATTAAGCTTATCTTTAGCTTTCCACTACCACGCTTTCCTTTTCCTTCCCCTCTACTACCTTTTTTCATCCTTAGGAGGAAATCGTTACACCTAAAAGAGGAGAAGGGGAACGGACTAAAGTCTCTTCCTTCCGATGCCAAGTAGTTGGCACAAAACATGATTAGGTTAGCGTGTCGAAATTTCGTATGCCACCGCGCCGGCATTACTTGCGCTGTGGAAATGCAACAGGTCAACTAACTCTGTGGCGAAATAGCACCTGAAGGTCTGCAGTTCAATCCCGTAGTATGAGTGCAACTATTTAGTTTGTTAATATTAGTTTTATGTATGTATTGAAGGCAAAAAGTGAAGCGATGCGTGATTTTGGAAAATGATTCTGCTTCACTTTGTACGTTATTGCATTGCTTCCGAATATTGAGTTTTTGGGTATGATTTTCGGGTTGAAAATATTTGTAATAAACTTCAATATATTTCGGCAGCGAAATGTACATAGCGATAGTTTTAAAAATGTTATTAGATCAAATTGACCTTTCATTGTAAACGACAGCCTTGATTTGTTAACAACACCACCGTTGGTGTCACATCATTTTATTAATGACACTCCTAGGGGTATCATTCTCAATTAACGAAATTGACAGCTATATACCATAGTTTCGATACGTTTTCTATTTAATGAATATATATGCAGTGATCCCTAAAAACGCAACCCACTAGCCATGTACTGACCAAGCAGCTTTGAGGCTACCTGGAACAATTAACAATAACATGACATTATAAAGTCGGACTTACAGCATTGTCAATGACAGCACTTGAGCGAGGCATGAGGTGGTTCAGTTATAGGCTCGTACTGAAGCCTATAACTATTGTTATAACAGCATAACTATACGATTAAAGCTACATTAAAAGGATAATACAAATCTAGGCTACAAAAAATCCGCCATGCTTATCGTTCGTGTACATAATACCACTTATATGTAAGTATATTTAGCAAGCATTAAGTAATAGTGTATGTATGTATGTATGAGCGTCGATGTTGACATATCTACGGAACTATGCTTACCACATCAGAGTTGCTATTAGCAAAATATTTCGCTAATTCAACACCTGGCAATTACATCAGATCGTTGCGAAAACTTTACTTTAACTTTGATGCATAGTGTTATCTATTCAAATTAATATACTTTTTGTATTATTTACACAATGCTAATAGTTGAACAATTGCGGTAAGAGTTTGATACAGCACACGCCTGCCCTTGGCTTGCAAATTGCAATGATTATTGAAATTACTTAATAAATAAATATCGCTCGAAGAACACAACGCTTGGGTTATGGATACCGTACAATGGCCTGAGGGCGAACTCAGTATATAATACTTACATAGATAAAAAAAAAATCGTGAGTGGTAGTGTCGGTTGGGGGCGCCCGAGGAAAACCTTTCACGACCAGGTAAATAGTCTGCTCCAGAAAGGGTAAAAAAAAGTCCGTGGTACATTCAACCGACGGAAGTGTATGAAAAGATGTATGAATGTGGATGAAGTAAAAATGGTATGCCAGGATCGAAGCATATGGCAATCAGTGGTCTCTACCTACCTCCATGGGATACAGGCGTGAGTATATGTATGAATGTATATAGATATTAAAAATCCATGACTTGGGTACAAACATTTGTGCTCAGCACACAAAGTTTGTCTCTACCAGGATTCGAGCCCGAGGCCGTAGGCACAGAAAGCAGGACCACTACCATCTGCCGTCAATAATCGATTATAAACTGTATCAGAATCAGAATCAGAATATTTTTTATTCACGTAGACCATTATGTACAGCACTTATGAATCGTCAAAGTTACAAAAATAGTATGCTAATACTATACCACCCGTTCGGAATGCCTTTCCTATGGAGAAGAATTGGCAAGAAACTCCATGGTTGCTCTTTTATTTTAAAAAAAAAATTACATTTTTGAGCAATACATTGTTATAGGTATGTGAGAACAATGTAGGAACGGCTAGGCAGACTTTAGCAGCTGGTGTTTAATATCGATACCAAATTCCAAAACAGGTAACGCCGACATGGATAGGAAGTGTGCCAGACTGAAATGGGATTGGGCGGGACTCGTTTGTCGGATATGCCCGGGGAGATGCGCAAGAGTCGACACGCAATGGGTGCCTGAAGATAAACGTTTTCGTAGAGGCATGACGGTCTATGGCGTGAAGACCTAGATGCACTACAAGGATTTGCCAAGGATATCCAATGATTGAGAGGTTGACGGTTACGGGGAGACCTGTGCACAACTTTGAGATTATCTAAGCTAAAAAAACAGTGCTTATTTTATATTGATTTCTTATATTTACGCGAATACTATACATAATATATATATAGTGACTATTTTGTTCCGGTAATAGGGTTGCGTCAGCCATTATGTGAAGTCAAAATTTCCATTCGTCAAATAAAAAATATTAGTTGTATCAAAAAATATATATAATTTTGTCGGGAACAAAATGTATTTATGAAATCGACATATCGAAATGGTGATATCAAATAATTATTACAAATGCGCTAAAGAACGCAAGTTCAAGGTTTAGTATAACCTTCCTTAATTACCCCGTATAGGAAGGTTACTTAACATAAAGTCATGGCGTGTTTTGCGTCTAGAATGGCTTTCAGTGTCCTTTATGAGTCATTTTCATTTAAGAAACTAAACGGCTGTAAGACAAATATAAACTTTATTAGAGATCAACACTAAAATAAAATCAAAATAAAATTCGTGAACAAGTTTAAACTCTTGACATACTAATTGGTTCTGTATTTTTATTTTAAACTGAATTAATAGACGTCTATATACCTATATTTCAATACCAATTTAGTTCCGTTCACAATATCACCGCCCAATACTTGTAATCGTCCCTTTTTATATATTTTACAAGAAACATTGTCAAAAAATAAATTTGTCAATAAACCTATTCAATTCAACGGAGTTACACAAATTGCCGATTTGTCACAAAAACAGGAGACGACACCAAAATTGCATTAACCAAACAAAAGTTACAACAAAATCGAACCGAACGTTACAAAACAAACATCAATTGCATACAAATGTGTCTGAAACTGACAATTAGCCTGTAATGTGTTACGATTTACATCCAATTTCATACAAAATAGACCCAACAATGGTTCATCAGCTGTTTCCAAATATATTTGTAACGCTATTTGCAACTACCCTCCGCGGCGGTCGCGGTTGCAAAAATTCCAATTTACGGGACGAGCGATCGAATCGATATTTCGTATCGGTTGTTACATTATCGATTTCATCATTCGGACACCGGAAAGCTACTTTCAAGGACAAGTTTAATGGATTCGAAATGTTAGCGCAATGTTTAGGCACGGTTGGTTGGTTGGACCCTTATTGATGAAACTTTCAGTGAAACCGTGTTTTGATTACGTTCAAAATGTTGTTTTTTTTATAAATATTGAGTATTGATTTCTTATATTTACGCCAATAAACTAATCTTACGAATTTGCACTAATACAAGATGTCGAGACACTGTCAGCACTTTCTGCATAGATCGGACCGCAAGCAACAACTAAATATGAGGGTACCCCAGTTCGAACTTTGACACTAGGACGCAGTGTTGCCAGATTGGGTATTTTTTTCGCAATTCTGGGTAAAAATTTTGGCTCTGGAGAAATTTTGGAGACATGAAATTCTTGGAGAAAAATTTGGAGAAAAAAAAAATACCATGGAGAATTTTGGGTAATTTTTAGTTTCAGTGGGATTACCTGTAGGATGACCACAACGCATGTTACGAACGCACGCGTTAAACCATCTCGCTCAGTGGGGATACGTAAAGAAAAAAAAAAAAAAAAAAAAGGTCATTCCGCTGCTTCAGTTTGGAAATTAGAACAGTTTCAAGGAATTTATTTTTTTCAAGGAAAAAATAAGAAAAAGGCAAAAAGCTAAGCCGATATTATTAACTTTTGCCTTTGGGTAAAACTCAAGCAAATTGTATCATTTTGGAGAAAAATAATTTCAAATTTGGGTATAAATAGAAAATCACATCTGGCAGCACTGCTAGGACGTGAAACACCTCAGTCCTCCCGTGACCATGGTTGCAGCCGTAACGACGGGAGCGTAAAAACATAAAATAAACGCGATAAAATTCGTAAGTTTAGTTTTATTTCAATATTGAGCTATGGTTAAAATGACTGCAATGTTACCTTACATGGTCTTTATTATCTCATGACGCTATGTAATTTCCAAATTTTTCGATTCAAAAAGTTAAATTTTTCCATTCAAGAACGAACGTTTATGCGACCTATTTGCAATCGCTCTGATTTTGAAACAACATTATAAAGGCGTCAATTTACAAATTGTCTTGTTAATTTGTAACGGCTCACCGAAAAATCGGTGAAAAAGAAGTAAAACCATTGATTTTTATATCAAATTTGATTGCAATAGAAACACAGATTTACTTATCAATTGCCATTAGTTAAATCAATTAATTATTTGTGGTCTGCAAGTCAAGTGCAAGATTATTCGTAAGCTAAACGTATACGTTATAGTCTACGTATTCAGACACATTGTATGGCGAATTGAAAGTTTTAAATACCGTCCGCTAGAGGTGCTGTTCAATTTGTATAAGGTTATATAAAGTATAAGGTTAGCTTACTGTTAACTAATTCTTATCGTCGTTAACTTTTTATTCGTCAGTTAACTTTTTCGAATAATTTTATATAAAAAGTCTCATTGATCTATTTTCATTGATTTAAATCTATTTAAGTAATCGATCACAAAACAGTTTTTATTACGATAAATTATCTGTTCAAATAAATTATCGATATAATTGTAATGAAACTAATTTTACAGATCTTATCGCGTTTATTTTATGTTTTTTCACGTTCCCGACGTTTCGTCTGCTTTACAGCAACTGTGATCACGGGAGGATTTCCCTCACTATGTTTTCTGTAAAATCCGTAAAATTAGTTTTATTTCAATGTGTAGTATTCGCGTAAATATAAATTATCTATATATATATATGCTGCTAAGAAAAAAATGCAGAAACGTAGGTAATTACTACGGCAATTTCACAAAATCGCTTCGATAAGACAAAGTGGAAATCGAGTATAATCCATGTTTTTATTTAATCATTCTGCAATTAAACTATTTAGTCTAATTATTATTATTGTTAGCTAAGCATTGCCAATTATGGATAAATCTAAAAAACCGATCAAATTTCAACCTTATTCTGTTCGAATTAGGAAACAATTACACTTTTATAAAGACTGCCTTTAATTTTTATCGATTAAAAGATGTGTTTATACTGCACTGTCTAAAATTAAATACTATTATTTGCTTTATATTGATTTCCGAAAACAAAAAATGATCTAGATTTAAATATTTTAATATAAAAATAAATTCGTAGAAATTTACGTGACTATCCATAGCTAACATATATATATATAAAAAAAAAATAACATCTAATTTGAATACCTGTTTTGACACTGAGGACGGGTGCGGAGAAATAACGACATATTTAATTATAATAAAAAAACGCGTTTTTTTGTGAGAAACAGATAAAACACAACATGTTCGGCAACAAAAAAAAGTATTACATAATTCCATTGGTAGTGATAAATCGCATGTTTAAAAAAAAACTGATATTGGGTGTGTTTTGAGACACCAAAGAACATTGACATTAGTTAACAACAGCTTGATTTTAAAATATGAATCTTATGCCCATGACCATTTATAGTCATTATTACTTAGTTTGTGATATCCCACTACTGGTAAGAATCTCCATCAATACGAGAGAGATTTTTTTTTTATTACATTATAGGCAAGTATTTGATCTCGATCTCACCTGACGGTAAGTGACGATGAGATCTACGATGGAGCATACTTGCCTAGGTAGGAAGGCGGCAGTATATCGAGACGCTACATTCACTAAGCACATGCAGCGCAACTGATCTGACCCGCCATCCATGAATGGCAACACCGAGCATCATGCCGGAACACGGCTAGGCCGCTTGGCGACATGGCTTTGTTCAGTGGGTGGTGACTAACCACGGCCGAAGCCTACCACCAGTAAACATTTCAGGCGATAGTCCGGCGCTCAGTGCAGGATTGCGGACTAAGGATCTCTCAGCCAGACCAGACCATTGTAAGTATATTTCCTCACGATTTTATCGCAATTGAATGATGCTTCAAGTAATGTTTAGTTAGCTGTGCCATTTAACGCAGCGACTAAACAAACAAGTGTAAATGCTCCTTATACTTATGTGGTAAGCATATTTCCCCACGATTTTGTCACAATTAAATCATGCCTCAAATAATGTTTAGTTAGGTGTGTTATATATCGCAGCGACTAAACAAACAAGTGTAAATGCTCCTTAAGCTTTACAAATTGAATGTGGCAACGTTGCAACCTTGCACTATTGCAATCCGAACGTTACGTTATCTCTGCTCACTTTTAATTGTCTCTCTAGTCGCAACCGATCTGCGATCTTATGGTCCTCAGTTCGATCTCTACATTGAGTATTTTTATTTAGAAAACCCAATATAAACATCATGCAGTTTAGAAGTGTCTGTGGTAATTTGCAATGGTGTGGCCACTTATGCGTCTAATTGCTTAAACATAAGAACTATTTTGGTATAAGCCAACTCACTCACTGAAAGACATAGAGCTGGACAAACAATAAATCAGCTGTCGTGTTTTTTTTCTTAGCCTCCTATATTTTAAGGATGAAAATGAATAGTTATGGATAGGTACCTCTTCTGATCCGTTAAGTAATACAAAGTCATTGGTATTTGTTTAAAATTAATCGCAGCGACTAAACAATTAATTGTGAATGCTACACATAATTCACGTGCATTCACGAATCGAGTGTCGCAACGTTGCAACCTTGCAGGGTTGCAACATAATTGTTGCGTTGCTGTGTTCATTTAATCCACGGTGAGTGAATAGAGTACTCTTGGGTACTCAGTTGAGTGGACAAATTGGCTATTTTATAAAGAGAGTTAAACATGGAATACGTGTATTCATATTCAGAATCAGAATATTATTTTAATCATGTAAACCATTAAGTACAGTACTTATGAACCTCAAAATAGTTACAAAATGCTAAGTTAAAACTTTACCACCCGCTCGGAATGCCGTTACTAAAACTGACTACTCGTCCGATTCCAAACCTAACCACTAGGTACTAAGGCTAGCCCTCCGATTGGATTATGAGAGTAAGGGAGGAGAGAGTACTTGCCCATAGACGTGCGCACTTTAATATGTACTGCCTAGTTGGCTGTTCCCCGTTAAGATTGGCCGCTGTAATCGAAATTCGGTCATGAGGATATTATTATTATTATAACTACAGCTTAGGGAGCGTTCAAGTATTACGTAACGAATTTGGGGGGAAGGGGGAGGGGGGGTCTTCTGAAACATTACAATGCGGTACAGGGTTGGGAGAGGGGGTTTGAACTATGCGTTACGTAACATTGTTTTAATCCTTCAGAACGGTCGCGTAGAGATTTTACGTTTTACGAGGGGTGAGGGCGGGGGGGTTATGGAAAAACCTTACGGCGCGTTAAATGGGGGGAGGGGGGGTTCAAAATCGCTCCCTTAGCGACCAAAAAAAACTGCTCAGGCAGCATACATTGACGACAACGCCCCATCTGTTCATACATTTTGTATGAATCATGTTTAATGAAAATGACTTATCACGTGTAATTTTTGAAATTTTCAGCACCGCTGTGTTGTACACGTGAGTCTCGTGGGCTTTGTTTATTCAAGTGTTTTTTTTCTCTTTCTTACATCGCAAATTGTTTAAGTTATTACAGTAATTGGCATGGATACATAATTTATTTACTTACATTATTTTATGGCAATCTAACATACCTGAGCCTTGTACGTCAAATGCGAGATTATTCGTAAACCAACCGTATACGTTATAGTCTACCGTATTAAACGTAAACAGAAACTTCTTAATGTAATCGCAATAGACAACAAGAATCGCAGGTTCAAACCCCGGCTCGCACCTCTGAGATTTATGGATTTCATGTGCGAACTTAATTATCAACCACGATTATCACTCCCTAAATGGTGGAGGAAAACATCGCGAGGAAACCTGCATGTCTGAGGGTACCCCTCGAAAGACGTGTGAAGTCCACCAACCCGCACTGGGCCAGCGTGGTGGACTATGGCCTAATCCCCTCGCATCGAGGGGAGGCCCGTGATCAACGGTGGAACATTAAAAAAAGGGCTGGTATTATTATTATAATGTAATCGCTCCATCGCGGAGGAAGCATGCTGTCATTGTCAAACCTATTTTTAAATATTATGGTGTGAGAGGGACAGAAGGGGATATGTAAAAAGAATGCGCTTGAGCTACTGAACGATGTGTTGTTTCGTGGAAGGCCGTCTTAACCGTTGCTCGGTAGACGGCCTCGATACACTCAACGTCTAGCGTATACGTAGGAAATGACAGGTTAAGTGTATCCGCGATAGTTGGAATCGGGGATGCGGTCTGGAATTTGATGGGTGTGCTACAGTGCTCACTAGAATGCGACCCTTTTTTCCGTTATTTCAATTGATTGAACCTGATTTGAGTATTTATCAAGAGAATTCGATTATGTAGGGGAAGGAAAGTAGATAGATGAAAAGTTTTCGCTGTAAGTTTTTTTATCTGGGTGTAACTGGGATCGCTTTTCATGACACGAACGTTGCACCAACTTTGGTCTACTCGTCTGGCGATTTTTTAAATTATTTATTTATAAATCTGTTCGATTTATGAAATACTTTTGCGTGAGTGTAGGTACAAAACTCAAAGTCAAATCGTTTATTTCGCATAGGCCTAAGGGGGCACTTTTTATTTTTTAACTCTTCAACCGGATGGGATACAGGTAAGTAATTCAAGTAGATAGGTGGGGACTTGGGCACATGGTTAGGGGGCCCGCGTCTCTTCTGTGAGGCACCCTTTGTGAAATCTGCGGCCTGGAGTCGAACCGGAGCGGACATGTTGTATGCCTGGTACCATACTGTTGCGACCCATACAGACGATGTGATTAGATCGGTGGGTTTAAGTGGGTAGTCTGGACGTATCGACCCACATAACCGTACACGTCCGGGGCGACTCGAACTAGCAAATAGATTTCCCAGCGCAAGCAAAAAAAAGGTAAATTCCCGTAGAAAACGTGTGCAGCAAAACTTTCTTATATTGCCGTACTAGCTGCGCCCGGCGGTGTTACCCGCGATAAAAAGTATGAAAAATTAAAACATCTAACCCACGGGAACCATACATTTTAACGGGATAAAAAGTAGCCTATGTGCTATTCCAGACTATAATCTATCTCTGTGCCAAATTTCATCCAGATCCGTTCAGCCGTTCGGGCGTGAAAGAGTAACAAACATCCATCCATCCATCCATCTATCCATCCATCCAAACTTTCACATTTATAATATTAGTATAGATGAAGAGAAATCTGGGAGAACAGATTTCCTTGGGTATAAATGGAACTGTACATTTTACTAAGTACATGAAATTAATTTTACAGCGGCCATATTCTCGTTTCACTTTGTTTTTATCTTTGTCTCAAAAACTACTGCATATATTTGAATGGTACTTGCCACAGTGATAGCTGAGTTAAGCTGAGTACAGACGTGGTTGGAAGTTGAGTGAGATGAGAACCCGAAAAAGATGGATCAAATATGGAGTTATGTTATTGGAGCCTGTTATAAATGTTGGTCGTATAATAAAAGCTGAGTTTTCTCTTCCGACGATAGCCCGAGACTACGTCACGATCAGTGCTGCAATAAGAAGGCATAGGAATAATTGATATAAAAATTAACAACGCTAATTAGTCGATATGGCCGATGACGTATAGCAGGTGACTAACATAACATTAAAATTCTCAAAAAGGGTCTCTACATGTTGGACCCATCTCCCCGCGCAAGCTTTCCTTCTATCTACTGCCGCCTTCCTACCTAGGCAAGTATGCTCCAGCGTAGATCTCATCGTCACTTACCATCAGGTGAGATCGAGATCAAATACTTGCCTATAATGTAATAAAAAAAAAAATTTAAAAAAAAAAAACCGGGTATAGGTGAGAGACAAAAATAATAATAATATAGCATGTGAGCAACGCCATATGGGCAGGCAGCACTACAAGTAGTTGACGCCATTAATAAGATTGAATTATGCACCTTTTCACTTTCCAATTGTATTGTAACCCTACATTATTACCCTTACAATACACTTACAATACACACGTGAATATCAAACACGTGTGCGATCAGTCTCTCGGTTCTAATAATGAAACATTGTAACACTTGACAGACTTGAAGGCTTTCGCTAAATCGTTAATTAAGTTGTATTTAGAAGTCGAAAGGATCCTACTTGCAGCCTTAACAGAACATATTTTGGTTTAAGAACTGCGTCAAAGTCAAAGTCGAGGTCAAATCATTTATTTCGTATAGGCCTACGGGGGCACTTACAAATTGTCATTACATTTTTTTTTTTCTTAACTCTACAATCGGATCGGAACTCGACCTCAATTGAGAAGATCCGGCAAGAAATTCAGCGGGCTTGACTTTTTTTTTTGAAAGTCATTATTTTTACAAAATAAAATAAAAAAGTAAGCTCCAGTGTGTTGCCATGCGAGGCGCACACACGCTACACTTTAAAATTATATATACTTTAACATCTATCTATCTATCAGCCGATAGACGTCCACTGCTGGACATAGGCCTCCCCCAATGATTTCCACACATCCCGGTCCTCCGCCACTCGCATCCACCGGCTTCCTGCGACGCGTGTGATATCATCGGTCCACCTTGTGGGGGGCCGTCCTACACTAAGTCTTCGGGTTCGTGGTCGCCATTCTAGAACCTTTCTGCCCCAACGGCCATCGGTTCTGCGAGCTATGTGCCCTGCCCACTACCACTTCAACTTTGAATGAGCTATGTCGGTTAATTTAGGTCGTCTACGGATCTCCTCATTTCTGATTCTATCGCGTAGATACATAAGAACTTCATAAAGTGGTAACAGCACAGTTGGAGGGACGCTTGTGTCGGTAACGACAGTCGCAGTTTCAAACCCTGGCTCGCACTGATGGGATTCTTGGAACTCATCAGCAAACACATGGCATGGCATTTTGGGGTCGAGTCACCTTCGTCCGTAGGAGAATTAAATACCCTCGAGATACCCTACACGTGACCCTGGGTGGTGCCAACTAGGTGACAACTCTACTGGTGGTAGGCTTCGGCCGTGGTTAGGCACCACCCACTGAACAAAGCCATGTCGCCAAGCGGCCTAGCCGTGTTCCGGAATGATGTTCGGTGTTGCCATTCATGGATGACGGGTCAGATCAGCTGCGCTGCATGTGCCTAGTGAATGTAGCGTCTCGATCTACTGCCGCCTTCCTACCTAGGCAAGTATGCTTCATCGTAGATCTCATCATCACTTACCATCAGGTGAGATCGAGA
The DNA here is from genome assembly GCA_905333125.1 of Pheosia tremula. Lineage (NCBI taxonomy): Eukaryota > Metazoa > Arthropoda > Insecta > Lepidoptera > Notodontidae > Pheosia > Pheosia tremula. The sequence continues at coordinate 2,160,546 of HG995420.1, forward strand.
TCAAATAAGTACTTGCCTATAATGTAAAAAAAAAAGCCAACCTGCATGTGTGATAGAACACATTCGTGCTCATGACACACGCACCAGGATTTGGACCTGGAACCTTCAAGAATCCAGGGTTCCTACCAACTATGCTAAACGGTTTCACATTGGATAACCGCCAAGTGACGCGTGGTTCTATAAATTTTCCTATATCAGGTTATAATGGCTGCTCTGACTTCATCTTTTTTAACTCCCAAACATACCTACTACTACCTACCTACTACAAAATGGTATCAGGTATACCATTCAGAGCAACACCAATAACAATACATTGTAAATTCCAAAACTGAATTTGTTATTGTAAGTAGGTACTATATAAGTCCGCTCTCAACCTTGGCTGGCGTCCGTCAACCCCCCCTTCCCCCCACTGGCGCAAGGTTACACGTGATAGTCGTAATTGCCACGTGAATTACGTAACCACATAAGCTATGGAAAACCGAGGCTAAATTGTTGCCTTTTACATTGTATGTTATTATTCATCGCTTTTATTGTGTTTAACAGCAATATATAGTCAAGTCGGTAGAACGCACGCCTTGGAAATATAGTTGACGGCTTCAAATCCCGGCTGGGATATCTGGATTTTATGTGCCAATCTCATTTTCAAACATAATTATCATATAATTAATTGTAACCAACCCACACTAGGCCAGCGTGGTGGACTATGATCTAATCCCCCTCGCATTGAGGGGCTGCTCTTACCCAACAGTGGGACATTAAAAAGGGCTGATATTATTATTATGTAAATCATTTATTTCCCAGGAAGTTGCTAACTGACAAGGCAGCAAAAATGTCTAGAAGTCATGACCTATGTATTTACTGCCTCGTGAGGCAACCTCAATTTTGATCTATCCAATCAGATCACGCAAAGTTAACATCGATAGGTCTGAATCGAGGCAGTGATAGAGGACAACGCTCGGGCGAGGCAAAAGACATCGATCACCTTAATTGAGCTGAATACTGATCTATTAAGTACTATAGATATATTGGTTTATATGAAAAGCAACTTAAGTATACCCACCCTTAAGCTGACAATCGACTAAAGCCAGACAACTGATCAAACAACACTGAAAATGCCGAGTTACATCATCAACGCAATACTGAAACACGTGTGTTTGGTATATTGACCATTGTATAACACTATGTATATAGGATGTAACAAAATTAGTGTAAAATATACGGGTTAACAAGCAGGCGATAACAATCACATGTATGTATAAATATATGTGTATACAGTGTTTGATTATTCTCTGAGAAAGCGAGACAGTACCGTTACATCGCAGACTAAGCATAGATTAATTTTTTAAATGTCAAATTAATACGATTCATTTTGGAAATACTAATAAAATAATAAATACTCGTATCGCCAGACAAACACACCAACTATACGGTCCCGCAATAAACAACCCTTGCATTATGGGCACCGTACAATGAACTGGGGGCGATGCCAGTATAATATAATACTTATATAGATATAAAACTCATATGTGTGCCTAATTCGCGTGTAATACATAAGTGGCCCGTGCTCAACACTGGGACAATATAAGACCTGGTATTATTATTACTACTCAATTCAACATAGTTTTCTATACATCACTATGTTATCCGCGACATTCCGTGTGTAATATTACATGTGTCCGAGTCTAAAATTAAAAAAGGTCTCCTCAATAACCATAGTACCTGTCACATCCAAACCATTTTTCTTTATTTCCTAACAAATAGCTCGGTAATCGTTGTAGCGGCCGGTCGTCCGCGGAACGTGATCGTTACGTAGACGTGTCGAATGGCCGCTCCGACACGTGCTCGCGCAGACGACACCTTCACGTGAGCGGTCGTGTGTTGTAAAGATCACCGCTCATTGACGAGCGAAATATAATAATTCCAGCCCTTTTTTTATGTCCCACTGCTGGGCACGGGCCTCCCCTCAATGTGAGGGGGGTTTAGGCCATAGTCCTCCACGCTGGCCCAGTGCGGATTGGCGGACTTCACACATCTTTCGAGGGGTTCTCTCAGACATGCAGGTTTCCTCACGATGTTTTCCTTCACCGACGAGCGAAATACTACATCTTAAAAAATAAGACTGAATGTTGTTGAGATACTTACCTGTTATATAACAAGTTATGTAATTTACATTTTTGAAATGATTCATGCCTGGTCGTGCCCGCGACTTGATATGCTCTGACTTAATTATTTTGTCTATCCCGGTGAATTCTAATATAACCTAGATGTTGATCTTGTTGTAAGCTATTAACGTACCAAGTGTTATCAAAATCTGTCTAATAGATTTCGCCTAGTGCGCAAACAGAGACAAAGATTGAAACATTAATTCCAGAAATGACGTGTGCAGCCTCCGTATCAAAATAATGTACCTGAAGTTTAAATAATCAATAGACAGACGACCAAATTGCTGTTAATCATATGTACATATAAGGCCATAATTAAATACTATCTATAAATAAAACATACACCGACTCTAAAATGTATTCTATCGTCAGCTGTAATCCGGTCCGTACGTCACATCATCTTATCATTAGATTCGTAAAACTAGCCATACAGTAATAATATTGAAACCATTTTTTAAATCTTTAATTAAATAATCTAACTTGAAGTTACCATATAAAGGAAAGATCGTATCACATAGCGAATACCGAAGAAATCCCAACAGACAGCTACAGTAAAGACAAAGAAAAACGTGCAACACAACGGGCAAGCAGTTGCTGAAAGGCAAGCAGTTGCTACTCTACTGAAGGTATCCATTTACATCTGTCTCTTTTCTACATACGGTACTGGATAGTGTAGAAGAAAGGAAAGGAGAAGCATACATACATACAAAGAACAAAATGAACATGCCAACCAAGACATAATTCTGGCTTGCACGAAACTTGCGTAATTACAAGATCATCCTGATATATTTTACGATTACAGAACAATACTTAAAGATTGTTGAAGAAAGCGAACAAATATTATCCAAAGACTAGCCCTCACGTCAAGGTTAGGAGAATACAACAAAAAGCTTGAGAAATGCTACTAAACAAAATGCAAGTTGAATTTCCAACTCTGGTTATCAAAGCTAACGAACCGTTATCAAGTTATACTTATACTAAAACAGGAGGACCAGCGGATATTCTAGTTTTTCCGAAAACAATAAAAGTAGTTGTGGCACTTGTTGATTGGATTAAAGTTAATAAGCTACCTCTAACCGTGGTAGGCTATGGCAGTAACTTGATTGTTAAAGACGGCGGCATTTGTGGCGTAGTAATGATTTTAACTGAGATGAATCAGATCGCAATTGAAAAAGACCGTTTGATTGTTCAAAGTGGCGGCAAGTTGATTGATGCATCTTATCGTGCTCTTGAAGAAGGGTTAACAGGCTTGGAGTTTGCTTGTGGCATTCCTGGTAGTGTAGGTGGGGCAGTCTTTATGAACGCTGGTGCCTATGAAGGTGAGATTAGTGACGTTTTGGAAAGTGCCCTAATTATTTCTGAAACTGGCGAAGTGCAACGACTGAGTAATGCGGAGCTAAAATTCAGCTATCGACACAGCATGATTCAAGACGGAAATGGAATAATTTTAGAAGCCATTTTTCAATTGCGTATAGGTCACAAAAATACAATTAAAGCTAGAATGGATGAATTAACGATGCTACGTGAATCTAAACAGCCATTGGAATATCCATCGTGCGGCAGTGTTTTTAAACGACCAACAGGGTATTTTACTGGTAAGCTGATTCAAGATGCTGGTTTACAAGGCGAAATATGGGGTGGTGCTCAAATTTCAGAAAAACATGCGGGCTTTATTGTGAATATCAACGAAGCCACAGCAACGGATTATATTGAGTTAATCGCTCATATCCAAGAGGTCATTTTGAAAAATGCTGGTGTTGCTTTGGAAACTGAAGTGCGTATTATTGGTGAAGATATCTAATTATTAACTACTCTTGAAATAAAACTATTTTTAAGGATTCTATCGCGTTTATTTTTATCACTGTCTTGAGGTCTTGCAATGAGCTCTTTCTGCGTAGATCGGACCGCAAGTAACAACTAAATATGAGGGTACCCCCGTCAAACTATGACACTAGGACGTCAACCACCTCAGTCCTCCCGTGACCATGGTTGCTGTAAAGCAGCCCAAACGTCTGGAACGTAAAAACAAAAAATAAACGCGATAGAATCCTTAAAAATCGTTTTATTTCAATGTTTAGTATTTTCGTAAATTTTTTATTTCTTATCAATATATTAACTACTCTGCTAATTCTACGCTTTATAGGAGAGTCTATTTCCTTATTTGTTTACAACATAACTAGTTAGAGAGTATAGGTTTATGCTCTTTCTCTCTTGCACACGCGTTGATTTATGGAGATGACTTCATTACCCTGCAGCTCTATTATGTTATCGTTTTTATAGATCAGCAGTCGTAAATATCATTTCAAGAGTTATTTCTTAAAACATACATTTATTACTTACTAGCTGCGTCCGGCGGTGTTACCCGCGATAAAAAGTATGAAAAATTAAAACATCTATCCCACGGGAACCATACATTTTACCGGGATAAAAAGTAGCCTATGTGCTATTCCAGACTATAATCTATCTCTGTGCCAAATTTCATCCAGATCCGTTCAGCCGTTCGGGCGTGAAAGAGTAACAAACATCCATCCATCCATCCATCCAAACTATCACATTTATAATATTAGTATAGATATGCAATAAAAAATAAGCAACAATCCAATTCCTTGTATTAAAAAGTAGGCCTAGGGAACGCCGTTCCTTACTCGCCAGAACAAAAATTATGTGTACAAGTCTGTTACATAAACAGTTGAAAAATTTAGAGGTTGCTGGACTCATTGGTAACTTTGGTATGAATGGATTGCGGTGGCCTACTGACGTCAGCAAACCCATATTTGGACGTAAGTTAGGGAATAAGTTATATAAACGGATTGAAAATTGCTTATAAGTTGTTCGCTCTTATATATTACTTCTTGCGACATAAAGTGGACGCATTATGAGGTATTATTTGATTCCGTTTAGTTATAACGGGAATGTTACATCAATATAAATAACCTGTTTTCATGACGTCCTATTCGTGTGACGATTTAATTTAGATATAATGATTATGTATGTGATCAGAATTCCCTATAGGTTAAACTATTTGGTTTATCGTAAAATAAATGATCCTAGATCTGTCACAGGCAATATTATTGTGTAAGTCCCTAATTAAAACCCTATTTAATTGTTTTTTTACAATTTTGCACTAAGATATGATTCGTGTAGGGATGCTTGAGTTGATAGTATGAACTGCTTGTTCGGATCAACACTGAGGCTACTGCGTGCGGTAAGTGTCTTGATCAGCGTGACATGGCATTACGGTCAGTCTGTACGCGGCTATTAGTACCTAGGAGCGTTTCTTATTTAGTAAAAAGTGCTATTTAGTTATCTCATTTGGAAGTAATGTACTCGTATTTTTGGATCATGGTGCTTTCATAGTTATACATGGAAATATATGTGCGTTTTTTACCGCGTAAATTTTCTTTTGCACACGTGTAAAGATAGACAAGAAGGACGCGATAGTCTCACGCAGAAAATCGCGCGCGATTAGCATACCCACGCTCTTTCCTTTGTGGTCTAAAATATAGAGTAATCGCGTGCGAAAGAACTGGGGAGTTATATAGCCAAGTATTAGTATTGAAATAAAACAAATTTTACGGATTTTATCGCGTTTATTTTATGTGAGTATACCCCGTTTCAAACTATGACACCAGGATGTCAACCACCTCAGTCCTCCCGTGACCATGGTTGCTGTAGAGTAGCTGAAACGTCGGGAACGTAAAATACATAGAATAAAAGCGATAAAATCCGTAAAATTAGTTTTATTTCAATGTTGTAGTATTCGCGTAAATATAAAAAAAAAACAATATTATGTATTATTTTGATATATACACATATTTCGTGTTGTGTAGTGTTTATAATGTCGTCCTAATAAGGCATTATGTAGTAAATAATTACTTTTCCTTTTCGCTCCAAGGTTCGATTAAGGTAACTCGATTTCCGTGGTTATATCTAGAATGCTAATGGGTAGGCCTTGGATGTTACGTGCTATTGATAGACTATACTTATTTTAATCTTCGATGTTGTTCGGTATGGACTATATAAATTTTAATATGTATGTAGGGCATTGATCTAGTAGACCAATGATGTAGACAAAATGACAAATATCCTTGAGATGTCACGGCAGTATGGCCTGGACACTTTTAAGGTCATTTCGGCGTGGCAGTACATAGTTCTAGCTTCTACTTATATTAAAATACCTCTGAGTGTTTATTTCCTCAATTAAAATGCGACCTTAATTAATAAATTTTTTTCGTGAGATCCTATTTTTTTTTCTAAAATAAAAGTAGCCTAAGTTACTCCTTGTTACATCAGCTATCTGCCAGTGAAAGTCCCGTCAAACTTTAAGATTAGCCGGAACAAACAGACAGACAGACAGACGGACAGACAGACAGACAAAAAATTTAAAAAATGTTGTTTCGGTATAGGTAACGTGTATACATCCAAATGCACTTAGTAAAATGCGGTTATTTTAATATTACAAACAGACACTCCAATTTTATTTATATGTATATGTATAGAAAAACTCACGTGTCCAATCGGATCCAACAAAGAGAGCCTGTGCATATAAAGTAAAATGTGCCCAAAAATGTGTCTATGACGTCTATGGGTCATGTTTTATTTCCATGGTATTTGTCTCTTACATATTTAATTGTATCACCAAAATGTCGCTACCGAAGGTCAAACAATTCTGATCGAGATAGTACCACCAATGTCACGAGAGGTCTCTTCACGGTACTTCCGACTGCCTGAGCTGCATGCGGGGACCTTGCGTCAGATCGACGTGACCCGACTCGGTAATAAACATTATATAAGGTTGTTTGCGAAGCACTGATAGCCATGTTGTTAGAACGCTTGCCTCGGTAACGAGGATCGCAGGTTCAAACCACGGCTCGCACCTCTGGGATTTGAATAGAATAAGGCCCAACATTTTATTAGAGAGTTAACCCTTAGTAGCCTGATTTACGAAAGTGATTTATTTTTAATATTACTGTGTTTAATGTTACTGTGTTTAATAATAATGATATTTGTTTTTTTTTAATTTCGTTGTAAAGAATACTATACAACAGTAAAATACGTACAGCCAACCTATAAAAAAAAACTAATAGTAATGTGAACATTCGGTTTAAAAGATTGGTATCAAAATTTAAACTCTAGGCTATTAAGGGTTAATTGTTCATGTTAAACCTGATTTAAGATTAAATTACTACAATGTAAACACTAATACTTCTACCCCCGAATTTGTTGACGCACTATGACTTTATCAAACGTCATATAGAACTGCGCAAGATTTCCGTAAATCTATGTGCAAATCTCAATTTTAATCATGATGTTCAGTTGCGCGTGACTCGGAGAGGACGTAAAGCCGTCGGTGCTGTGCCCGGTCGTGTCGGATTGCTGTCCCATCGCATTATGAGAGTGAGGAGAGCGAGTGCACCTGCGCTTGCGCACAGACTTGGGCAGTATAGTATGTCCTGCGCAGATGGCTAGTTTCCGTTGAGATTGGCTGCCGTGTCGAAAATTCGGTCACGATGACTGTTATTATAATTAGTCGCGTGTAATTACGATAAATGTTGGAGTTCGCGATGCGCACGCGCACCCATGAACTTGCCAACTCTGTGTGCGTATTGCATAAGTGCGCTGATTCGTTTGGCGTTTATATAAATGATTTGCGCATCACATCAAAATATATGTTGACAGCTCAAGTTCGGCACAGTTCGTATTGGTCCTGGTTTCTGTACCGAGGGGACACAGGTTCGAATCCGAGTAGAAAAAAATGTGTGATGATCACGAATGATTGTATCGGAGTCGTCATCGTCGAAATCCCAATTTGATATCTATCTAGTAGGTATCCAAGTAATTATATACAAGGGTTCGCTCCCAGTACCCATAATTCAAGCGTTGCTTAGTGTGGGCTCATACATTCAGTGTATTCGTGTGGCAATAACATTATGTTAGTTTTACGTTTGAGCCCCCTTCATATAATGAAAAGCGACGCCTAGATTATTTAATTCTCCGATTTTAGATAATTATCTGGTACAAGTAACCAGTACAGACATATAGGAAGCTAGCATATAATGATGCATGTTGTTATGCAAGCAACAAGGTGGGCGACCTTCCTCGCGGCCGGTAGGGGTCACTGGTGACGTGCTCTGTATTCCTAGTAGGCAGGCACTAAATACTTAGATATGAACAGGATGTTTAATTATAATAAAACTAGCTTTTTACTACCTTCTGAAAAATACTTTCCCATAACTACTTCAAGCACTGACTAATGTGAAAGCAATCCTCCTGTTACCCCCTCCCCCCCCGCTCCCCGCTCTGTTATCAGAAATGTTGCGCCGGCGCACGACGCGCGCACGCGACCGCCAACGTGCAGCGCGCCGCGTGCCGGCGCATGCGCTGCGCGATGTCGCTTATACATGGTGCGGTAGTTGGGCGTGTTATTTCGAATGCATATTCACTTTTTTTTTATTACCTTATAGGCAAGTATTTCATCTCGATGTCACCTGATGGTAAGTGACGATGAGATCTACGATGGAGGACATTTGCCTAGAAGGTACCTGTCCACTCTCGACTTGAAAACACCCAGATTGTAGTCAACGGGGAACAAAGACGCCGGTAGCTTGTTCCATTCCTTGGCAGTTCGTACGATGAAAGTAGAAGCAAAACGCTTAGTACGAACCGAAGGAATGTCAACAGTGTACGGATGACATTTGTCCGTGCGTCTTGTCGACCGACGGCGACGATAGAATGGAGATGGGGGAATTAATTCATGTAATTCCATCGCACACTCTCCGAAATGTATTCTGTAGAAGACTGATAGGCTGGCAACCCTACGTCAGTGTTCCAGGCTCTGAAGCCTGTATTTAGTAGCCTGTACTGTATTTAGTCCTAAAATAAAATACCTACAGTGATATTCGTTCCAGAAAAACAAACTGTGTACAGACCGACAGCACTGCCTCGCGGGCCTGCCTCGTGTATAGCGCGCGCGGGCTGATAGCGAGGAGAATAATGAAAGAGCTTGAGGGAGGCACGAATGCTTGCCTCATTCTACTTGTCAACACGAATCTAGTGAGTAAACTCCTCTTAATTTTAGGTTCACCTACACATCAGTTAAATCTGTAAAAAATCTTTTTTCTACTGAACTAATACCTAAATAAGTAATGTCACCAACCCAACATAATGAGCTCAATAAACAATAGGTACCTAAATTTATAACTATCTGAACCTGAACAATACATCACCCCTAACTTTCTAATTGCGTGGTTAACGTTTCCGCTATTAGACTCACGTGACATGAGCTCACATGTCACTCGATCGAAATAGTCATTATTAATGCTATTTACGGTTGCGCAATACACGTGACCTAGCCGGCAAGTTAAGTCTATCGCGTGACGAACACAGCCGTGTACTGAATGACCGCGCTGCCTCGCAAGGCTGCCTCAGGCAAACAACGCGCGAGGCAGCTTCACTTCACTTTTTAAAACTGTATTGCTTTCTATAGGACGCCTCGTATGGCAACACACTGGAGCTTATATCTTTTTTGTAATAAATATGGTTGTTAAAAAAAGAAGAAAGGTTACAAAAAAAATGTTTAGAAAAAAAGACAAGCCCGCTTAGTTTCTCGCCGGGTCTTAAATAAAAAACAAAGCTACTACTTCGATCTAGATAAATACTAGAATCTATCCACTGGGTAGGTAGATTATTTCGCCTTATCGACTTTATTATAAGCTACAAAATAGTGCAATTTGTGCCAGTGTCAATTAAGGTGGAAGCTCAGGGTCAGGGCGCGAAATACAAATTTTCAATGGTTTTTATTTTTTTACGAAACATTTGGACATTTTTACGATGTAATTTAGTGTTTTGCGATATTAGCATTCTGCATTGGATGTCTCGATGTATTAAGTTTGCTTAAAAAAAACCTAAAGCGATACAACACCATAAAGTTAGTAAAAGTAGCGGTTTTTACAAACCTTATGGTATTGTATCGGATTGGGTACTTTATTTTATTTTTCGTAAAAAAATAAAAACCATTGACATTTTGAATTTCGCGCGCTGACCCTGAGCTTCCCCCTTAAGAGTTTAAGTGAACACGAGTAGGTAACTCGAGTACTAGGTGTACATACGATCGGTAATTATGTAATTAATTCGATTTCCGTTGAAGCGTCATACGACTAATTGTATATCGGAATGTGCAACGATCAATGTGTCACGTTACCTTGTTGTATGGCCGTGTCGTATGCACCCCATTGTATCGTGGAATTTTTTTGGGTTAAAAATTTCCACTTTGAACCGAAGCAAGCATAGACAAAGCAAAGATAGAGGCGCCATTACAAATAAACAGTCTACTTACACGGGATGTTGAACAGTGAAATTGACAATTATGTTTAATTTTCTGAAAAGTGTGTTTTATAATGTGTAATCGACAGTGATAGCCAAGTTGGTAGAACGCTTGCCTCGGTAACGAGGATTGCAGGTTCAAACCCTGGCTCGTACCTCTGGGATTTATCATGTGCGAATCTCATATTCAACCATGATTATCACTTGCTAAACGGTGAAGAAAAACCTTGGGAGGAAACCTGCATGTCTGAGAGAACCCGAAAGATGTGTGCAGTCCGCCAACACGCACTGGGCCAGCGTGATGGACTTTGGCCTAATCCCTCCTCGCATTGAGGGGAGGCCGTCCCAGCAGCGAGACATTATAATGTGCAATATTAGGGGGATATTATCCTTTGTGTGTTCATAAACGTGCACGAGTGAAGGAAATGGAAATATAATACTATGACTTGACTTTTCAATTTTCTCCCAAGATGTCCGGTAAATTTTCAGTAAAGTATCCACAGCTTTACTGACAGTCATCGTAATCGTCATCTACATTATCATCACCATCAGAGGTACTTATAATTCAAGAACAATTATCAAAAAATACTCGATACTGGCAAAAATGGATATTCCTTCGGTACGTAAGCGTTTTGCTTCTACTTTTATCTTGCGAACTGCCAAGGAATGGAACACGCTACCGGCGTCTTTGTTCCCCGTTGACTATAATCTGGGTGTTTTCAAGTCGAGAGTGAACAGGTACCTTCTAGGCAAGTATGCTACATCGTAGATCTCATCGTCACTTACCATCAGGTGAGATCGAGATCAAATAGTTCCGTATATCGTAATTAAAAAAAAAGACATTATTTTGTAGCCGATTGCCAAACTAAAAAGAAGAAGAATACACGACTTTAGTTTATATACATAGATATGCGTCAAATTGTACGTATGTCACTAAAATTACAAGATACAGGTAAATAATAATGCGAGCTCTTTCTGCGTAGATCGGACCGCAAGTAACAACTAAATATGAGGGTACCCCCGTCAAACTATGACACCAGGACGTCAACCACCTCAGTCCTCCCGGGACCATGGTTGCTGTAAAGCAGCCGAAACGTCGGGAACGTAATAACATAAAATAAACGCGATAAAATCCGAAAAAATCGTTTTATTTCAAATAATAATTTCTTTGAAAAAACAATGACGTCGTAATGAACCCGTCGAATTCTACGAAGGCAGGTATTAAGGGGAATTCGCATTTTGTTGTGGTCCTTAAATAATATATATTTACGTCATCGTAACGTACGAACCGACTATCATGACGTAGGCATATATAATGTGTTGTTAACCTCTTTTCCTTATATTATAGTAAATAATAAAAACAAATTTTACAGATTTTATCGCGTTTATGTAATGGTTATTACGTTCCCGACGTTTCGGCTGCTTTACAGCAACCATGGTCACGGGAGTACTGAGGTGTTAGACGTCCTAGTGTCACAGTTTGAACTGCCCCACCCTCATATTTAGTTGTTGCTTGCGGTCCGATCTACGCAGAAAGTGCTCACAGTGCCTTGAGGTCTTGCAACGGTGTGCTTAGTTCTGGATTTAATTATATTAATTACTGCATAAAATCCGTTAAATAATAAAATGTGTAGTGTTCGCGTTAATATAAGAAGTCAATATAGTAAATAATGTATAACTAATACTATATAGGTACCTATCTCTCCGTGCCGAAATGTTGCATATCAATAGAGTACACGTTTATACTTTTTTAATTTCTATTGTATTTCGTTTTATATACCAACTTGGTTATAAAACAATATTCTGTTCACGTTTGTTAAACAAAGGAACAAACTCTACGAAACGTGATCCGAGCACGTTTCTAAGTTCAATGACGGTTTTTTTGTGATACTTACATATAATTAAATTACTTAGAATTTTTTGTCGCGTTCACGTTTATCTATCTATACTATCTATACTATACTTATATTATAAATGTGAAAGTTTGGATGGATGGATGGATGTTTGTTACTCAATCACGCCAGAACGGCTGAACGGATCTGGATGAAATTTGGCACAGAGATAGATTATAGTCTGGAATTATTTAGTGTATATCGTTTATCTAGATTATCAAAAAACTAGGTCATACATTTCATGTATTCAGTGTAATTCAGTAGTGGTATACTACTGCATTACGCTGAAATTTGGTTTCCACGAGACAGGCTAGACCTTGTGTGGGAATAGTAGATTGTAAACTGTCTACTTACATAGACTGGTCTAGTCTGGAAGACCAGTCTACGTAAGTAGAGTCTATGTTTAAGCGTTCAACAGACCAATGTAATTAAATTTGTTTTTGGAAATAAATATTTGATTATTATTTATTATTACTATTTGAAGCTGCGCTCTTTAGCGCATGTGTAATCGTTATGAGAAGTCATAATTTAGAAATGTTTTCTTTTTATTTTTATTTTTCATTCTCATATCGAAATTTTTACTTCATATAATGATCACAAATGCGCTACAAAATCTTAAGTTTAAATGGTAGTCTACCCTTTCTGAGTCACGCTGTAAAAGAGCCCATAGTATAAAACATAGAGTTCCTATAAACTGGTGGACGGTGTGAATTTCTTCAGTCAGAAACGCGGAAGCTTACCCGTCGTAGACCGTTCAAATCAAACTATGCGTGGGAGTACCTAGTTAATACTAATATGAGACATGCGTAGCCAAGTCACTTCCGCCCCTAACAACTCTAAAATAAAGACCACACTACAACAAAGAGTCGGCAACATCACGTGATTTTCTACCCAAACTACATGGAAATCCACTCGTAACATTAAGCGAACCTAGAAGCCTACCTACAGACCTAAATAACAACTAAAACTTGTTGAATACAATGGCAAATATAATAACAATTAAAACAATAGTAACACAATAGAAAACGTAACAAACAATAATCAGGTATTTTCCTATTAATCAGTGAAAGTGTATAACAATGGTAACAAATGGTGCTTAGTGGAAGTTTCAAGGTAATCCTCGGAGACATGGAGCGTAGGGTTTATACCCTGGACCTGCTTGCGGAAATTAATTTCTCAGATCAGCACGTCAAGAGCGAGATTACTCATGATCGACAGATTCTCGACGGACATCTTAGAGGAGTTCGGATTTGTTGGCATCTTTAATTGTAGATCAACTTTTTTGGTTTATATTTGGAAAAGTTGAGAAGCCGACGGTCAGTGGTGAGCCCTTCTTCCCCCATTTGTTTATTATTGATTTCTTATATTATTATTTCTTACTCTAGAAACTATTTTTTTAGCGATCAGACGGCGCAAATATTAATTATTGACACACCTCCTTATTTACTGTGTTATCCTGGTACTTTTTATGACTGTATTATCGATGTTTAGGGTTTTCGTTTTCTGTCAGTCACCCAGTCAGTAATAAGAATTGAAATAAAACTAATGTTACGGATTTTATGGCGCTTATTATACGTTTTTACGTTCCCGAGGTTTCGGCTGCTTTACATCAACCGTGGTCACGGGAGGCGAAGATTAGTTTCATTTCAATGTGTAGTATTCGCATAAATATAACAAATCAATACAGTAAATAAAAGTTACATTAAATAAATATATAGATAACGCCCATTCCTATATACCTAAAGTACTTTAGTCCGTTAGATTAGTGGTGTATTTTAAATTGGTAAGTCCGCTGCGTGCAAAGACGTTTCTTTTATACGCCAATGGGCTTATGAAACATATATACAGACAAACATAAATACCAATATTAATTTGTGATAACAAAGTTTGTCACGTGAGTCGAGCAAATTCGCCCAACGACATACGTGTTTCGTGAAGCAAACACGTAATCGAACGTTAATTATATTACCAAATACGTGTTGACTTTCACGTGTTATTTTCTATTATACTCTTGATTATGTTCACGCATTGTTTTCGCCCGAAAACTAGGATATTTGTATGTGTTCCCCATTGTTATGTGTACTTACTTGAAACAATGTGTGTTGACTTCGCAAGTTTCAAGTATTGTTACGATGTCGATAAACAAAATAATATTCCTGTTGCCAATAGGCCTAGCTTATAGCACTCCGGGATAATTTAGTTACCTATTAGTGACTTTTTTATCGGATCAGTAATTCTAGAGATTACATCGTACATTGAAACTCACAAACTAACAGACTCTATACCCTCTTTATTTTATAACATAGTATACATTTATAAGCTCGCGTCACGTAACACATTCCTCTCAAATTTCGTATTTCCGCAAAGTGAAGAAAACTTCTTGACACGGGTTGTACCTAGTACATAAAAAAGGAATGATAGCCAAGGTGGTAGAACTCTCGCTTTGTTAACAAGGACCGCAGTTCAAATCCCGGCTCGCACCTCTGGGATTTTTGGATTTCATGTGCGCCAAAACAGTCTGCGAGAACCCTTCGAAGAATGTGGGTTTCCGCCACCCCGTACTGGGCCGGCGTGGTGGAATATGGCCTTATCCCCCTCGCATTGATGGTAAGCCCGTGCCCAACGATGGTACATAAAAAAGGGCTGATAATCATCTATACTAATATTATAAATGTGAAAGTTTGGATGGATGGATGTTTGTTACTCTTTCACGCCATAACGGCTGAACGGATCTGGATGAAATTTGGCACAGAGATAGATTATAGTCTGGAATAGCACATAGGCTACTTTTTATCCCGGTGAAATGAATGGTTCCCGTGGGATAGATGTTTTAATTTTTCATACTTTTTATCGCGGGTAACACCGCCGGGCGCAGCTAGTAATGAATAAAGAACCAATATATTTGTACACATTATCGTTTAAGAGACGTCAATAGAACTTCATTTAAAACGAGCTGTTACCCGCGACTTCTTCCGCATGGTATAAAAAAAAAGTTAAAATAAAAGCAGCCGAAGTTACTCCTTGTTACATCAGCTATCTGCCATTGAAAGTCCCGTCAAAATCGGTCCAGCCATTTCAGAGATGAGTCGGAACAGACAGACAAAGATTGAAAACAACGTTGTTCTGGTATATGTACCGTGTATACATCCAAATGCACTTAGTAAAAAGCGGTTGTTTAATTTTACAAACAGACACTCCAATTTTATTTATTTGTATGTATAGTATAGTATACAGACAATGTTGTTACTTTGACACGTGTACAACTAAAACGTGACACGTCGCGTGACATGTGTAGCCCGTTAACGAATCTATGCAGCGGCTGATAGCTCACGTATCAATGCTAACATAAAAAACAAAGTTTAAATTCTTGAGATGGAACGACGAGAAACTACCATTTCAGCCCAGTATTGGCAAGGAAAAAGTCCCAAGGTCTGATTCTATTTAAGCGATAATGAAAAAAGGAACACTTTCATTTCCACAACTAATCACCCGATTGACACAGTAGATAGTGTCCTTGCTTTTTATACTGAGGGTCCCAGGTTCGAATCCTGGTCAAACTTTGTGCGATTTGTACCTTTGTATATTGATGTTTACTATCTATATAAGTATACACGATTCGCCGCCAGTCCATTGTACGGTACCCATAATACAAGCGTTGCTTGGTGTGGAACCGTATAGTCGGTGTGTTCGTCTCGCGATATTTATTAAGATTATAAGTAGGTACTTAGCGTTGATGTGTCAAAACAAGTCTTATCTTCAAAATCTTATCTACAGATTATTATTAACTTAAAAACACATATCCCACAAAATCAGCACAGACGGATTGTCACGTGACACTTTATGTGGAATTAAAACACGCGTTCGTTTGCCATTATTATATAAGTACGTGATATTATGGAATATGTCAAGCAATTATGTCACGAACGAGATAATATCTTATCGCCGATATACCTATTATTAATAATTGGTTCATAGAAATCATAATTGAAACTTCACTTCCGAGAATATATAAAGTTGTCTTGTCATTTTATTACACACTATAACATGCATATTGTTGACATTTTCAACCTCGCCACAAGCTACGCAGATGGCGCTGCAGACGCATTGAGAACAATTGACAATTCCACATCCAATCCGAAAACTCTCATAGCGCGTTTCAGTGCTGCCCAGGGCTGCGCTGTTCACTTAGCGGAAAAGGGAAAATCTTCCAGGCGGGGTCCTATTGCCATTATAATAAGAACGCCCCCCCTATACTAGGGAGACTCAGGTCATAGTCCATCACACTAACCAAGCGTGGCTTGGCGGACTTTACATATGTAGTTTTCAAAAGACGTGCAGAGGTCCGCGGTATATCAAATGATAATCAAGATTGAAAATGAAATTCGCACGTGGGATACGAGAATTCAAGAGGTGCGAGGCAGGGTTCGAACTCACACTTTGTTTACAAAGCGAGCGCTCGATAAATTTGGCTATCACCTTGCTGCCTTGGCAGCGGTTATCGGGAGGAGTAAGTAAATATGACGAGTATACATACATAGTTGCATTCATCATCATAATATTCGACACGTGGCAACGTTCAAGGTCGGAATCGTGTCGGCCTCGTGTCGCAGTGCTTGCACGTGCCCAGTTAATCCTCTTTGTGAAAAAACTATAACTTATTGGTAACATATTAATACAATATTTGACGGGTTGATTAGCGCAGTTGGTAGTGATCCTGCTTTCTGTGCCGAGGGCCCTAAGTCTGCTAACACAATCGATTCATAATTGAACAGCAACCGCATAGTAACTGCCACTTTTGACAGATATTGTATGGGATATCTGTCAAAAGTGGCAGTTACTATGCGGTTGCTGTTCGATTATGAATCTATTGTGTAAGCAGACTTGGGGCCCTGGTAGGGACAAACTTTGGGTGATGAGCACGAATGTTTGTACCCAAGTCATCGATGTTTCATATTTATATGAGTAATTTATATTGGGTTCGCTCCGAGTCCATTGTACGGTACCCACAATACAAGCGTTGCTTAGTGTGGGACCGTATAGTTGGTGTGTTCGTCCGGTAATATATTTACAATCACGGAGACTCTTATTTCCAAGATTTACTAAGCTTTAAAGTATTTCGAGAAAATGCTTTTCTATAAACGACCGATAGTGATGCGCACTTTGGTCGTTATCGATAACTTCTACTCCATATAGTTTTATTCACAACCTAACTAAAAAAAAAACATAGAGAGATATTTTCACTAAATATTATTTACGACGTCAACATTTACGTAAGTTCTTATTATAGTGATTTGTGTAACCTTCTGAGCAAGTAACACTACTATAAGTGGTAATAGTATTATACTATTATTAGTTACCAAGCTAGGAACACCTGACTTCGAATCCTACTCAACACGAGACTCAGCAAACTCCAAAAGCCCAAATTCAAAGTTTCAAACAACGTTGAACAATAAAACGGCCGAGCTATTGTTACAACATCCCATCAGAACAACGTGATTTGCTGACACGCGGATCGCTGGACACGTGAAAGATCGAATTCCAAGCCTCTCTTTCGCAACCCGAACGCACCCGGACTACGCGACTCTATACTATACGAAAAATTTCAAAATCCACCTTCATTTTAACATCCACCGCGGTTTTTAACGAAATATATACAATTAATTACAACATCAATCCAGCATTGGACTCGAAATTCGTTGTTCCTCTTGTGATCTTTGTATTCAGAAGTACAGTCCGGACTGCGTGATTTCGTTTGAAAAGAATTTCAAAAAAAGAACTAGTGATGGGAACGTTGGATTTGAATATCGAATCCCGGAGTTTAATAACCGATACAGGTCTAGCTTGAAATATGACTATTACATTATGATTGTTAGCAGATTAGCCCTTAAGACTAAGTTGAAGGCTTAGAACCACAAGTACTTGCGACTAAGTAATTGAACATTCATCTGAAGTATCTATCAATATGCTTGAAAAATAAGAATAAATGGGATTTCACCCATGACCACAATTAAAACCCATAACGGTAATGGGCCTTCGAAAACCGCAATTATAGTGGCCCATATGTATTTATAATAAATGTTTTTCCCATGCATTAGGATAACTGTTACTAAATACTATAAATAGTTTATTGGTAATAAAATAGACACTCGAATTTGAGCCTTAAAGTCATTAAACTAATGTCGTAACCCTACTTTTAACACATACTTTGGGATTGTTAAGAGAAGCTTACTAATTCAAATTGTGTTCAGAGACAATTTCTTAAAAAAAATGCGGTATATAATTAGCATCGCATCATAAAGAGCAAGAAAGAAAAGAAAAAAATAATCTATATTTTTTATATTATTAAGATACTATAAAATAAATTTCCTCGACCATTAATAACGGATTTATTGTTCCCTCGATCCCGCGTTATCCCATCACTAATCTTATATAACCAGTTCCTAAAACAAAGGGTTATTTTGGACCCGCGTAAAAATCAAAAGAACGCTTTCAAAATGTTCTTTCGAACAATTTCTATTTGAAATCATTGCCGCGCAAACCGTACCTGGTAAGTCTTCGTTCTGAAACTTCGGGGCATGTGAATTCAGTTCACGTGTCCTATTAAGGGTTACTTACGTAAACAAATCGCAAAGAGAAATAAAAGGCAACAAAAAGTTGAGAAATTTGATTTATGCAAATATAGCCACGATTAACCGACCTCTACCAAA
Source organism: Pheosia tremula (assembly GCA_905333125.1). Classification (NCBI taxonomy): domain Eukaryota; kingdom Metazoa; phylum Arthropoda; class Insecta; order Lepidoptera; family Notodontidae; genus Pheosia; species Pheosia tremula. The sequence continues at coordinate 2,179,629 of HG995420.1, forward strand.
TCCACTGGACTGACTATAACCAAACATTTTATTGAGAAAATAACTACAATCTAAAATACTATTGTAGAAATTCATTCTATTTGGTTCATTCTACCAATGCGAAAATTACGCCTCGTAATGAATGTATGCAGCGGAATGTTATCGGTGTTAATTCAACTCGGTTCTGTGTGGAGATAACATTTACGGTAACAGTTCAAAACATGGATTATTCTATAATTTTAGCAATCACAGAGGGTTTCTTTGCACGCAAACTATACAGGCCAATCGTATGGGCGCATATTGATATGCTACTTTCCATACAAATTGAAATTATGACATTGTTGCCAAGCGATGTCGACACTTGCGCCAAAATACATCTTAAACTGATAATTTAAAAAGTATCTTAAGAAGGCCGAAGTTCCATCGCATATTTTCCGTAAGTGTCTTGGCACTCGAAACTAGTCCAGCGTATTTAATAGATGTCGGTGTCACGTTGTACACTGTACCAATATGGCAAGTTACAAGAATCTATTGCGAAATTCAAAGGGTCAATTATATTTGGTAAAGAATGAGAAGGCAACAATACCAACCCATTTTGCTGTGATTTCAATTAAATGCTTGAAAATGTGCGAAGTAGGTACTTGGAAAGTAAATAAAATCCGTCAATTAGTTCGAACATAGGGAATGCGATGAGAAATATGTTGATATAAAACCAATTTTAAGGATTTTATCGCGCTTATATTATGCTTTTTACGATCCCGACTGTTCGGCTGCTTTACACCAACCGTGGGCACGAGACGACTTAGTTTTATTTGATGATTTGATTTCATATATTTACGCGAATACTCCACAGTATTCGCGTAAATATATGAAATCAAATCATCATATGAGAAATATGATTAATAGCTGCGCCCCGCGGTGTTACCCGCGATTAAAAAGTATGTCCTTTTCCTCTATGTTTTGCAAATGCACGGTTCCTGTTTGCTATCCCATATCCCATATCCATTGTTTTTCTTCTCCCTGTTTAAGTGGTAAAATAACTGACACACGGGCCTTGGCCAAGTGTGCCAGCTTTTGCGTGTTGGGAACTATGGAGATGATGATGAATCCTGTAGAAATTTGCGTGTGCGACGGCAAGTGTTAAGTATAACTGCTTTTTGTATGAGTGTGAGTGTGGATTTAGGCATTTGAAGTACACTGAGATTAGTCTGGAGGGTTCTCGGAATGACGCCTTCGGTAGAAATAGCTATGGGCAAAATTCTAACGCTATCTACTTGCCATTGCTTCTTTATTTAATTATTAATATTATTATGTAATTTAGTTTTTGGATCAAGCAATCTTATGCTGGCACTGTGAATAAATAATAGACAACACTTAGCTTTCTAGATGCATAGACACACTAGGCGTTACATAACTGGCGACCTTGCCCGCTGCGCCGGTCGTTGCGCAACGCTCACGTGTTGCGCACGCGCACGTGGCATGCGCACGAGACGCTTTGTTTACGAGCGTCTGTCTGGCGGTTTATGGTGCCTGATTTTTGAAGGTGTATGGGTTCGATTCCATCACAACAACAGTTAGTATGCACTTAGGTTCACGCAAGCCAATTTGGTCGGGTCAGAACTGTCAAACTAATAACAATGAAACTCAATAAAAAATAATCAATAAAATACTTGCCTATGTAATAAAAAAAAAATGTTGTCCATGCCACTGATGTTAAAATGCGCGGTAGGTCTGGACGCGCTTATTTAAATATGTTATACACAAAATTGTGTAGCCAAGTTGGTAGAACGCTTGCCTCAGTAACGAGGATTGCAGGTTCGAACCCCGGCTCGCACCTCTGGGATTTTTCATGTGCGAATCTCATTTTCAACCATGATTATCACTTGCTAAACGGTGAAGGAAAACATCGTGACGAAACCTGCATGTCTGAGAGAACACCTCGAAAGATCTGTGAAGTCCGCCAATTTGCAATGGGCGAGCGTGGTGGACTATGGCCCCTCGCATTGAGGGGAGGCCCGTGCCCAGCAGTGGGACATTAAAGGGCTGGAATTATTATACACAAAATTACACCTCCTCGGAATTTTTTATTGTGAAGTTATTTAAAAAAGAATTAGAATTTTACCGTTATATGATTTTGACCAATTGCAATGATCCGTGATTACGGAATTCCCGCAGGAAGCGCAATTCCCGGAATTGTGCACTAGTCGTACCAATACCGAGTCATATGAACAGATGTCATCTCGATTTCTTATATTTACGAGAATACTACACATTGAAATAAAACTTATTTTCATTTTAAAAAAATCCTATTTAAAATACTGAAAAATGAGCATCATTCTTAAAAATCTTGAATCAGACTGTAAATTTTACGATATAGCTACCAGGCATCTTAAGAAGGTGTGTCGCTTACGTCACAGATATAGTATCCAAATCGCTGCGATCCTGAAAACCAAATTTAGACACCTGATATGGCGTTTTCAGATAATTTTCAGACTTTAGGTTTTACCACCGTGTTTATTATATATATCTATTAAGATAAGTAGTCAAAACAAACGATTCACGGAACGGCAATATTCCGTGAAACTTTTGTTTAGACACCACGGCATGTGATTCACTGAAGTCTATGAAAACAATTGCAAAAAACTGAACTGCGTAGGTAAGGTCGGCCATGAAAGTTGTTTATCAGTTTTCACAAAAACCCTGCTACGATTCATATTTGATACGTTCTAAGTTCAAATAAATAACAAATGACAAAAATAGGTCTTGCGATTCTACGATGTGCAAATGATATTCAACCTTAAGGTGATAAAGGAGTTTTTTGGTCGACATTCAATTAATCTGATAAGTATCGTGATACTAATCCTGTGGCTGGTACACAAAATATGATCATATACTTATCATAGCCGCATAAATATTGTTTCATATACAGAGTGTTAGATGCATGATAACGAAAACTATGGGTAAAGGTTACACTTTAATGCCTATAATAAGATTATAGAAATCATTTATGTAGAATGTCATGGGTTTCAAATGTTGTGATTTTTGAGCGCGCAATGTATCGTAAACAACGCAATCCGAACACAACGCTCCGCGCCACACCCAACGCGTGCCAGTGACGAGCGCGCTCAAGCGTATCGAGTTATAATTTACATTTTTTTTTTATTACATTATAGGCAAGTATTTGATCTCGATCTCACCTGATGGTAAGTGACGATGAGATCTACGATGGAGCATACTTGCCTAGGTAGGAAGGCGGCTGTAGATCGAGATGCTACATTCACTAGGCACATGCAGCGCAGCTGATCTGAACCGCCATCCATGAAAGGCAACACCGAACATCATGCCGGAACACGGCTAGGCCGCTTGGTGACATGGCTTTGTTCAGTGGGTGGTGACTAGCCACGGCCGAAGCCTACCACCAGTAAAAGTATTGCAGTTTTAGGTCTAAATTAGTAATTATAGTTTATTTTTATCTATAATTACGTTTTATTTTATGCCACAATAAATTTCAAAAATTCGTAGTATTCATAAAAGACCTGCGGAAAAATCCAACTCGGGGGGGGGGGGGTGGTTCCGAATCATGAGATCAATCCATGGCAGCAGTTTTTATCTATGACACACGACAAGGTGTTAAAAGCGCACGATCAAATTGTAGTATACCCTTTCTGAATCACGCTGTATATATACGTAATTGTTTGGATCGAAAACTTGCCAAGTTCGGAATCATAACATATTTAATTCGATTTACTCGTCACCAATTGTCACAACGCCAAGTGTGCAACCAGCGTTACTATGGCGCAATAGTATTTCATATTGCGCATAGGGCTGCCACTCGTACTATACATTATTATTTTCATAGTTATTTTCATCGGTAATGCTACCATCGCACTTCGCCAGGGGCGGAATTTCACAGGTGGCGGTTGGAGAAAAATAATTAAATTAAATAAAAAAAAATATTTCAGTGTTTTTTCGTCATTTTTTTGGCGTTACCATGCCCCAAATTTTTTATAATGAATAGCAAAAATAAGAGGGCGGCAAATTTGAAATCCGCACCGGGTGCTAATGACCTATGCTACGCCGCTGGCTAATTCTACATCGCGCATTTTATATTCACCATGACTGGAAGGCACCCAGGCAGGGCAGCGCAGCACAGCACGGGGAATTGCAGAAGATAGCACATTCACGTTGCTCAGTCGCTCGCTCACGTAGTCGAGTCACGGAAGCAGGAACATCAACTTTCTATCCTCGTCAATTTGGGGTAGAACGCCGCCCCATCATTAAAGAAAACTAAATGAGTGTTTTTCATGAATTTTCCAAAAGTACTATGTGTTTTTGCAAACAAATTTAGCAACCCTAATTGCGCAGATTCTGCCGCAATAACCCTTGCATTTTGATTATGCCCTTGTCACTGGGTCCATACAGTCTAATATTCTTTATTCGTAATTAATGCAAGTTGCAGGAGATGAAAACAACTCAATTATCAATCAGTCGAATGAAAATGTCTCATAATACATTTGATGATTGTATATGAAATCCCCATTGGATGATAGTGTTTGATTATTGATAGTCAGTATAATAGCCATAGGTTTGATAGCTATAGACAGTCTATAACGCTATGTAATTGTGCTTATCGGGTCGTCGGAAATACTAAGAAATACAAGTGTTATCGAATTTTCTTATCACACAGACATTTTCACAAACAATCGTGCAAGCGACTAGGTAGGTAGGTAGGTGGGCATTCGAGATTGCCAAATTGATATCGCATGACACAGTTCATTGACTCATCGTGTCATCTTGACGAAAATACTGCGCAGTTACATCATGAGTGTACGTACCTAGCTATATGATGCAAACATAGTACAACAATGTACAGTCATGTTACCTACGCCTAGTAATTACTATTTATTTACCTACCGTTTTGAACAATGGCTTCATGCCTAGTTCAGCAGAGAGCGGGGTTGAGCGAGATGAAGCGGGGTGGAGCGGAGTGGAGCGGAGTGGAGCGGAGTGGGGTTGAGCGTGACTGAGCGGAGAGGGGCGGAGTGGAGCTGAGTGCGGTGGAGTGGAGCGGAGTGAGGCAGAGTAGAGCGGAGCGGAGATAATAAGTTAAAACTGTGCAACTTACTAATACATTAAAATTTCAAAAAAAAATTGAATTAAAAATGGAATATAGTTTGTATATAGCCAAAGTTCATATTACTACTTTTTAATTATTCTTATTCCAATCGATCTTTTGAAATTTGGGATTTATTATAATTTCAATCTATTATAATACTAATAATCGTTGCACATATATTTCGCGTACCACTCATGGCCCAAACATCCTGGTACAGTCAAAGAATGTCGCTGTTACGAAATCGTCGCTATCGGTTACGCTTAATAATGATAAGAGCTGTTATCAGTTGGCCTGGCATAGGATTAATTTTGTCAAAAAATATTATAGAAATGTGTGTCACAGGAAATAAATTGGGTAAATGCAATGATCCTGAATTGTTTGTTTTTTTATAAATGATAGAAGTTGATTAGAATCGCTTATTGTAGCCCAGCCGTCCGGATACCTCGTTTAGAGGCGAAACACGTGTGGAATACTTTTTTAACATTCGCATCGTTTCGCGGAGAAGTGCATATTAATTATTGGGGTCCCGCCCGATACTCGTGACAGACAGTGTCTCGACTAAAATCTTAGAGGAGTTCGGTGTTGCTGGCTTCTTTAATTATCGATCAACTTGTTTGGTTTATAATTGGAAAAGTTGACAAGCCGAGGGTCAATGATGGGAGGAACCCATCACTGACCCTCGGCTTGTTGTCCCCCGTCTGTTTGGTTGTTTCAATTTTCATTCAATCAAAGCTCCGACTTCACAAAATGAGTATATCACATTAAAATAAAACAAACTTAAGGATTTTATCGCGTTTATATTATGATTTTTTACGTTCCCGACGTTTCGGCTGCTTTACAGCAACCATGGTCACGGGAGGACTGAAGTGGATGACGTCCTAGTGTCATAGTTTGAACTGGGATATCTTCATATTTAGTTGTTGCTTGTGGTCCGATCTACGCAGAAAGAGGTCACAGTGTCTGGGGATCTTGCAGACTGTCTGATTCACCCTGTATATAGTCATAAGCATTCATAATTATGAAAGCAATATGATTCGATAAATCGCTGATACTAAGAAATAAGAAACAAATTGATCCGCATAATTTTTATTTATACTTAATTCATCGGAACTTGTTAGGTGAGTCATTGTTGGTGCCAAAATTTTATGCACAGCCATCTTGGAAATAAATAACTGAGTTTTTTTCTCGAATCTCGAATAATTTTAGTGACGCAGGTTGTCTGTGGGTACGTCCAATAAGTTCGTTGAAACTTCGATTATATAATTTACTGACGATTTTTTTACTTATTACGATTATTACGATTGCATATTATTATTGGCATTGTGGTGAGGTACGTTATCGCATGCGCCAATTGCCTTACACTTTTTGTAGTTAGTAAGTTTTCCTGCAGCAGTGATAGCCAAGATGGTAGAACGCTTGCCTCGGTAACGAGGATCGCATGTTCAAACCCGGCTCGCACCTCTGGGATTTCTGGATTTCATGTGCGCATCTCATTTTCAACCACGATTATCACTTGCTAAACGGTGAACGAAAACATCGCGAGGAAACCTGCATATCTGAGAGAACCCCTCGAAAGATATGTGAAGTCCGTCAACCCGCACTGGGCCAGTGTGGTGGCCCTTCGCATTAAGGGGAGGCCCGTGCCCACCAGTGGGACATTAAAAAGGGCTGGTACTATTATAAATTTTCCTGTTCACTTTTGAATATATATTTTTGTTGTACATATTGTGTTATTTGTGTTAATTGAAATATAATACCCCAGAAATTAATGCCTACTTGTTTTTCCCTGTTACTTCTACGTAACAACGTAAAATATCCCAGATAATTATAGGCTACCTGAAAAAATACGTCATCGATTTGCTAGTTTAATAAACGTGACGTCACTAAAGGCCCGTAGTAAAACCCCTTTTTAATGTATGACGTCAGATACATACCTAATGAGTAGCACGAAATTCAGGTTCCTTGAAACAGCAGTCCGCTGTTACGTTTTGTGAGTCCAGTGCGTCAAATGGGGGTCTCTTAAAATTATGTTAAAAATATTCAAGAAGATTATACACAGTTCTCCATAGAAAAAAAATACCATAGAAGTCTATGACATTACTACAGACCATGGTGGTTGTAGAGCAGCCGAAACGTTGGGAACGTAAAAACATAAAACAAACGGGATGAAATCCCTAAAATTAGTTTTATTTCAATGTCTAGTATTCGCGTAAATATAAGAAATCAATACCAAAGAAGTCCTTGCTTCGGTTAGCTATGTGTACCCTAAGATTACATTGGCATCTATACTAATCTATACTATATATATCTGTACTTATCTATACTAATATTATAAATGTGAAAGTTTATCGCGGGTAACACCGCCGGGCGCAGCTAGTGATTATATAAATATTTTAGTTATTCAAGACATACAAAATACTTATATTACATAACAGTAACACCTTCCATTACGTGCGTTTAGTTATCTCTGAATTGAATGACTAATTGTTGATAAAAACACAAAATTACGCTTCAATAATCATATCTATAAACAAACTTGTACATTTCAGCTGTACGGTTCCAATCTGAGCGACAATAGTATACCGGTACCGTACAATGGACTGAGGTCGATCCCAGCATATATTTACTCGGGTTAATCCATAGCTCGGGTACAACCATTCATGCTATCACACAAAGTTGGCCTCTATCTGGATTCGAACCCAGCACCCTCGGTACAAAAAGCAGTCGGTCATCGATCAATACCAATATGGCAATCAGGTCTCATATCGTCATAGATCTATATAGCTTTATATGAAGTGTTTCATATAAAGTTGTAGGTATAAAAGACATAGAATAGTACAACGCAATAAATTATTATGTACAAACAAAATAGAACGATGACGCGTCCATTGTAATATCCATGACTCTGTGGTATTAATTTATTACACAAATTTGCTAAATGTTACACATTAGATCGCAATAAGCTAGGTAGGTATTCCCTAGTCCTACGTGCTTGAGCACATGAGCGGAATATAGTGGAATCAGAATCAGAATCAGAATATTTTTTATTCACGTAGACCATATGAATCGTCAAAAGTTACAAAATATTAAGCTACTACTTTACCACCCGTTCGGAATGCCGTTCCTATGGAGAAGAACGGGCAAGAAACTCCATGGACGCTATTTTTTAAGATTTTAGTAAGGAAATCACTAGGTTATACTTGCAAAAGGCTGGTTGCTCACAATAGAGTCGAGGCAGCCTCACGAGGCAAGGTGCGTTTACACCAAAGAAATCTAATATCTATATATTTTTAATTTACCAACTGTATGTTCCCAGTTATAGGTACCGTACAATGGACATGTGGCGATCGCAGCGATATTAAACATCCATGACTCGGGTATAAACATTCATGTTCATCACACAAAGTTTGTCCCTAACAGAGGTCACATATTTTCTTTCCAATAGTTCCAAATTCCAATTCTTTCCTCCCTGTATTAGTAAAGGTTTATAGGTTTTCAGCCGTTGGGAGGTGGTGAACTAAGCGAACCGAGGAATCAAACCTAACATGTTCTGAATGGTGGGCTACCTCTCCACCCTGAGGTATTCCTTGTTGTTGCCCAGAAGATACCACTTCTAGCGATATCAGTACCTACCATACATCATGGTTTACGTAATGTACGTAACACCTGAATTTTTTGCCACTTATGTTAATAAAAAAATATATATTCGCGATATTTTCCACTCGCATTCAAAACAGCCATGACAAGAGGAATAATGTTTTATTACATTCACTTACCCATCGTATAGTTACCGAACAGTATATACATATAATAATATCGAATAGTATGCGTGTATATATATGATCATTTTTACACAGATTGATCGGTGTGACCTAGATCACATAGGTACAATATAATTAGTCATCTGAGGGTACTATAATTGTGTGTAGGTACACTTGTTGTCCAAACCATTTTCAAAAGTATAATGACTAAATCTATACCGGCTAACTAACAAAACAGCTGACTCTGTAGCCTGAAATTAAATCAGTATATTATTTACCGCTTACAGTAAGTAGAGTTAGTCAAGCTTACTTTTGACCAAATTACTATATAAAACTATAATAGCTACAATCTTAAGGAATGGCTTTTTGGCGGGAAATTTATCCACAGAGTTGTAATTTTTTTTGTTTTAAAAAAAAAATTTGTAGAATATTACCCATTGTGTGTTCACAAACGTGCACCAGTGAAGGAAATTGATATAGTACAACAGTATAACTTGACTTTGAGTTCTCCCAAGTTCTCCCAAGATTTTTTCCATCTATTATTTTCGCACATTACTGGATTATTTTCACCATCATCACCGTCTAGTCATAGATCATCATTATCATCAGTAGTACGTATCCAATATTAAATTATCAAGAAATACTCGACACTGGCAAAACGTTACGGCTGATAGTAGGATCATTTTTTACCCGACTGCATCAGAAGAAGGTTATTCCAATACCAACGTAGACATATCCGTAGGTAGGTATGTTATAGTTTATGTACACGCGTCCCTGGCATTTCCGCCGCAATACGTCTCTCAACAATATTACATCACCGCAATTTTGTATTGTAAATAATTTAAAGAACGATACAAGCTTCTCGGAATTCGAACGACATTGTTTTCGACAATTTGATTTAGTTTAATAACGCACAAGCTGCGCCCAGCGGTGTTACCCGCGATTAAAAAGTATGTCCTTTATCCCACGGAAACCATACATTTAACCGGGATAAAAAGTAGCCTATGTGCTGTTCCAGACTATAATCTATCTCTGTGCCAAATTTCATTCAGATCCGTTCGGTCTTTCTGGCGTGATTGAGTAACAAACATCCATCCATCCATGCAAACTTTCACATTTATAATATTAGTGGGATTAGTGGGATAGTGGGATATGCGGGCAGTTGGCGCTTCATGTTAGAGCCCAAAAGTAAATATAGCGCGTTTTAGAAATGGCAATATCATAAATGATTTAAAAAAAATACAATATTTTTTAACAGCCAGAACTTGCTTGGAGTGTCACATTTTAATGGCCGTTATAAGAAGATACATGTGTCTTGCGCATGAGCCTTTAACTATAGTAAAATGTGTATTTTTATTTATGTATTTATTTTTACCTAAGGGAGTTTAGTGTGTGTATGTTAGAAAAAAAAAGTAGAAATCCAGTGCTTATTTCCAGTGCTTTAGGCCACTTTAAAAAGTGTTTTTCTATCTAGCAGTATACGAAAATAACCGAAGTGATGGCGATGGCGACCACTTATTAACCATAGACCGTGACTTACAGGAGTAAGCAGCTGGTCTAACTTTCATATTCAGTAGGTAGAGTAAGGTATAAATTTACTCTATCCAACGGATAATTCTTAGAACATTCGAAAAAAGACATTCTAAAAACAAGTATGTACTTAGTTTTCAGCGCTGACCCAATTAAGTGGCCGACTCCAAAACTCCTATCACAAAAGCGCAGTTGGTAGTGACCCTGTCTTCTGTGCCGAGGCTTCCGGTTTCGAGTCCTCGTAGGGACAAACTTTGTGTCATGATCACGAATGTTTGTACCCGAGTCATGGATGTTTAATATGTATATAAGTATTATATACTGAGTTCGCCCTCAGTCCATTGTACGGTACTCATAATACGAGCGTCGCTTAGTGTGTGACGGTATAGTTGGTGTGTTCGTCTGGCGATATTATGATTATAAAAATGTTGAGTCACACTCACTAATAGTAATTCCTGACTGCGGATAACGTAGCAGATCCTAAGAAACAGACGTAATATACTACAGAGATTTTTAGGTGCACGATTATCCTTATTTAGGACTAAATGGCGCAGTTAGAACTATTGCAAAATGGAAATTCCAGAGGGGGCGTGTTGCCCGCTACTATGTCGCATTTTAGGGTAAAATATTGGCTAATTTCCTTTCATTGTTAAATCGTGTATGACGTCACGTAACTAGTGGGTAGTCTTGAGGATAGCCACACGAGTTAAAATGCACTTGAAAAGTTCAACCTGTGAATATCTCTCCACACGGACTGTACCCGGATCTTTGGAAGGCTTTCGCGGGGATACGGGTCCAACACGTAGAGGCCCTTTTTGAGATTTGTAATATTATGTTAGCCACCTGCTGGGGTCAACTGCTGAAAACGATAGCATAAACAGCGAATTGACCTCAGCAGGCGGAGTAACTATTGCAGGAATATGGAAAGATAGCTGGGACTATGGATTGAGGATTGGATGGATATGGGATGGGAATATTGGAAGCAACCTGTGTATATTATTATTATTAACAGTTGTCATTCACAATTTTGTAAATAGATTAGCACTAGTCGATACTTTATCATAATCAACTTGTTTACACCACAAAAGAGAATTTACAAGAATGCAATTGCGCAGTGCGTTCTTATCAGAGCGCGCCTGCGCCCGCGCAGCCGCGTCGCAAACAACGGTAATGTCACTGCGCTATTAATAAAATCACGTAATTGCCTATATATTGAATAATAAGGGAAGTAGTTCTTAGTAGCTATAAATAAAATAACTAGGTACATATTTATTGTTTAATAGCATATAAGACTTAACAATAATAGTGTGAAATATTTTAAGGTAGGTCCGTTGGTAAGCTATAAAGGTCATTCAGTTTGAACCTGCGACCCTCGTTACCGAGGCGAGCGTTCTACCAACTTGCCTATCACTGCTGCTAAGCGAATATTTACTGCTTCTTAAATACAATATAATAATCAATCACATACTTCACCATATTGTTTTATAACGTTGCTAATGCGCATTCCAATCTTCTAACATAATATTAAAATGGAACAAAAAAACAATCGAGCAGAAGCATGTCAATATAAATAATTTGTTTACTAAACCCGCTCCATTGTCCATTATATAGTGTATGACCCGCCGACAATGTTGTTGTTAGTCGTTGTTGATGGTAATAGGGGTTCAGCCCTGTTGCAACAACACTACTAGGGTCTTATTTAAGCCCTGTAACTATGTTACGATGGTTGTAAATACGTTGTAAGTGATGTATGGGACGTCATCTCCTAATGCGTTTAAGTAGCGTGTGTTAGTAGCGCGTGTTGGTAGCGGGTGTTGGTAGCGCGTGTTAGTAGCGCGTGTTGGTAGCACGTGTTAGTAGCGCGTGTTGGTAGCACGTGTTGGTAGAGCGTGATGGTAGTGCGTGTTGGTATATGTTGGATTGGATATAAAGGACGAGACGAATAAATAATGTCATAAGCATACTACATTTGAGGGTATCCCTGATAAAACGATGAACGTCAAACACCTCAGTCCTCCCGTGACCATGGTTACTGTAAAGCAGCTGAAACGTCGGGAACGTATACATATAAAATAAACGCAAAAAAATAGTTTTATGTGTATTTCACGTTTGTTGTGTTGTTTCAATCATGTTTCAATGTGTAGTATTCGCATAAATATAAAAAATCAATAATGTAAAGTAATTTAAACGGAAAAGAAAGCATCAAGTTAAAACTAACTTAGACTTTTTACTCTCACGGGCCGCGGCGGGGTGCCTAGGCGGCGGCGGGGCCCCTAGGCGGCGCCGGGCCCACAGGCAGTTGCCTGCATATATGGATAATCCGGTACTGGAGGATAAATGGCAGTCGTTTCGTGTAAATATCTGTAATCAAATCTTGGAAGAAGCCGACTCCAACTAATGGTGAGGCTTCTGCCCATACAAGAAGTATATATAGCTCACTTCAAAACTTGTGATCACTTATTTCAAAATTCAAATGATCGATTAATAATTCCGCTTCTAGTTCTCTTTGTCATAACACCGAATCAAGACGTGACCTTATCTTTCACAATAAACAGATAAGTATGACTCAATAACAAAGAATGTATCGTAATATAATTTCTAAGTAATATTACCGGCGTTCTGAGATGCGCGGCACATGTGACGTACCAACCGTATAAGTCACAATTCTAAAGAACGATTAGATATTACATAAGCATAGACGAAACAGGTTTTTTTTTATTTCTTATTATATAACATTTGTCTTCGGTCACGTGCTTTTAATAGTACCGGTCGTTATTAGTGGTTTTTTGTTCACGTGTCGATCGAATTCAATGAAATTACGTGTTATCTATATTTAATATGTAGGCGTAGGTTTACGTAACGATACGGTATCAGGGACTTTTTTTTGATTATTGATTTGTTTGGATACAAATGCGAAGGTAGAATTTTTTTTTCCTGGTTTTATTTGGATATGATTTAGAGGTTTTTATTGACTACCTTTATGTTGTATATTTATGTACCTGGCTGATGGTGTGTCAAAACAATTTTAATTATGAAACAGTTCTTTAGTAAGTGCCAATTTAGGAGAACAGGAAAAAACATAGATAGATCGTTTTCCACTTATTTCTACTACTTATTATGTATAGTTTTTTATTCATGACTTTCCGCTCACTGTTAACGAGTCGTAAAGCTTGTTATTCTTTTACTTTTTTTAGGTTGGCACTCTGCTACAAAATAGAGCCTTTTTTGCCAGTATCGAGTATTTTTGATATAATTGTTATAAAATGATGCGTCTCGATCTACTGCCGCCTTCCTACCTAGGCAAGTATGCTCCATCGTAGATCTCATCGTCACTTACCATCAGGTGAGATCGAGATCAAATACTTGCCTATAATGTAATAAAAAAAAATAAAAAACGTACCACTGATGATATTAAAATTTCGATGGCGACGATGATGATGAAATTAGTCCCTGCTGTTGATGAATCCCCTACCCCTATCAGTAAGCCTGTGAATACTTTATTAAATATTTACCGGATATATTGGGTGATTTTGAAACGTCAAGTTGCACAATTTTATTTCAATTTCCTTCACTCGTGCACGTTTAAGAGGACACAATGGCTAATATTCCACTAATAGTACACATTATTTATCAAGAAACACATTTATTGGAGAATAAAACAAAATTTACCTCTCTTTAAAAGAATGTTTATATTTTAACTGATTTCATCACACTAAATTTAATACATATACTGCAAACATTTTACTTTTAACATTTTTTATTGGCTTGTTATATTTACTGACATGTACCAAGATTGAGAATCATATTTTTAATCTGTGTCAATTAAATGCTAAAAAAAGGAAAATTAAAAGTGTCAGTATTATGGTGCGTTTACACCTGTGGCAATTAGCACATTCATTTACTAACGTCATTACTAATACGTTAAAAGATTTTGGCCGAATTCATTAATTAACGCACTAAGCGTTTTGCTTCTATTTTCATCGTGCGTACTGCTAAGGAATGGAACACGCTACCGGCGTCTTTGTTCCCCGTTGACTACAATCTGGGTGTTTTCAAGTCGAGAGTGAACAGGTACCTTCTGGGCAAGTATGCTACATCGTAGATCTCTAGATACTGCAGATAGGTAGATACTGCAATAAAAAAAAAATGTAGCCAAGCGTTTAACGTGGTGATTTTTAATGCGTTTATTCAGGCTATATTGGCATTAATTCTAACGTTAACCCAGATGTAGCCGAACCATTACGGCCAAAAAAACATGGCTTAGGTACTCAAAATAGTACCTACTACAATACAAAAAACTCAAGACCAAAGTAGGTATCGTTGACTAATATATAAATTCTATACGAGCATACATGAATTTACAGCAAAAAAAAGTGTGTCCAGTGAAAAAATAAGGCCCCATTTTGTTTTCACGATTCAAATGGGCCAAGGTTACCGACGTCGGACAAATACTAGGAAACAAAACACCTAGAAATGTCTAGACAAAGATTGCGATCTATCTGTGTTATATATAGCGTATGCCCGCGACTCCGCTCGTCATGTCAGTGCATTCCAATTAGATCACTGATTTGAATATCACCAATAGTATTCCACTTAGAGCACCCGACAGGTACGGTAACACTTAGCGCACCTACCACTACCACCTAGCGCACCAACGGTGATAATGCATATAGATATTTTTATACAGTAATATATAATAATACGAGCCCTTTTTAATGTCCCACTGCTGAGAACGGGCCTCCTCTCAATGCGAGGGGGATTAGGCCATAGTCCACCACGCTGGCGCAGTGCGGGTTGGCGGACTTCACACATCTTTCGAGGGGTTCTCTCAGACATGCAGGTTTCCACACGACGTTTTCCTTCACCGTTACAGTAAAACCCCTCTCTATATGCATTACATGACCCTCGTTGCGCTAAAAGAATATAATAAAACTATTTTTAATTTTTATTATTAGCGCACCCCTTTGTTGGTGCTCTATGTGGAATTGTATCGGTGATATTGAAATCGGTGCTCTAACTGGAATGCTCCGTCATGTCAAACTATTTATGACTCACTGTCATACTGCTCAAAAGAAATACGAGGGATTTTTCCCGAAGCACATATCTTGAGTCGCACCTCGGAGCGAAAACTTCCTAAGTTTTTATTTCAGAATTTTTAGTCCAACTACTTTTATTATGAAATTGTATTCTCTTGTCAACATACATTGATTTTTTTTTATTAAATCAGTCTTTCTTTGGCACACAAATAGATGTGGAAATTTTGAAATTCGCATCAATCAAAGGAACTAAGAAAAAAAAACCGAATTAAGACCTCCCCTTTTTTCAGTAAAGAAAATGTAATAAAATATAATTAAACGAATTAAATGGAAAAGTAATAACATTTTTATTTACAATCAAGGAAAACTATGACTAATACACGCCCGATAGGGGGGGGGGGGCATATCTAATAAGTAAATAATTTGCCAATATTTGTAATAATGGTGTCATTGTTTGATCCTAAATATTTTGCGAGAAAGATCCATGAGACAGTTTTAATAGAATGATCAATTTAATGATGAATTATTCAATGTATACTCACGAAGCTCGGAACAACACGAACAGGAACCTTGACTTTGTAAGTATTTTGGCACGTGACAAATATTCATCGCGATTTCGTTCAATGATACATTCGCATAAAAAACAAGTTTATATATCTACTAGGTATCTACTAAAATGTATTTCTTTTTTTATTAAGATCACCGAAACATGACAAAAAGGCTAATAAGTACTTATATATAATATACATCTGTAGCTACCTCTTTAAACTCGCCACAAGCTAGTTACGTCAGCCGACTCTCCAGAAAGCTCTTGTCAGCGCCCTATTTTCTGAGTACCGAGATCACTTGAGATGCTGAATCGACAGACGAAGCGATAAGTGACATCCGCTTCATGGTGGTCCGTTACCCACAAGAGTTACGTCAGCCGACTCTCCAGAAAGCTCTTGTCAGCGCCCTATTTTCTGAGTACCGAGATCACTTGAGATGCTGAATCGACAGACGAAGCGATAAGTGACATCCGCTTCATGGTGGTCCGTTACCCACAAGCCATAGGTTTAGATTAGATGTAAGTTAGTCTTAAGCGATCACTTGTAGAGAATACACGCTTTAAATATTAAAATTTGTATTTTTAAAAGGTCCTCCGGCTTGCCCAATACTTGACTGGCGCAGCCGGTAGGATTTCCGCGTCGCGAAAAACTCAAAAATCAGTATACCGCGGCGTACGTTTTCACGCGTTTTACGGGAATCCACGAACCAAATAAATTTGTCAAGAACATTAAAACCGTGAGTGCTACCACCACGCTATCATCGTGATCCGGAGGACGGCGCCTAAGACTCAACGAGGGACATGGGCAGTCTGTGAGTAGACCCAAATAGCTACTTCCAGTCAAAACCCAATCCTATTCACTATTTTAGTTATACGTATCTAGAAATTCCGAACGCTATTTCCAAAAATCGAATTGTGTTTTGTGGTTTCTTTTAAAATAGGATTAGTAAACAAATATAAGTAGTATAGTATATTCGAATTAAATTTTATAAATTACGATACATATAGAGATACATAAGTAGGTAGATATACATAAGTTATAGGATAGTTATTGTATAAATATAATAATGGAAAGTATAGTGCAAGTACCCCGAGATTTCGCGAATGTCATCCCCAAATTTGACGGTGACGAGAAATTGCTTAGCTTATTCATTAGAAAGTGTGAATACGTAATAAATTGTTGTAGAGTAGAAGGAAACCCGCAACAGGACCTATACGTTTTTCACATTATAACTTCAAGGTTGACTGGTAGGGCAGCCGCTCTTATCAGCGAACGACAGGATTTAGATACATGGCCTGAATTAAAACATGCATTTGAACAACATTTCGGTGATCCTCGTTCGGAGGAATGTATTGCAATAGAGTTGGAAACACTAAAAATTAATAATGGCGAGTCTTATCTAGATTTCTGCAATAGAATTCAACACGTTAAAAGCACATTGATTGCCAAGGTCAATCTAATCGCCGACGTAAATCTCCGTCGAAGTAAAATTATAATTTATGACAATATGTCAATGAATGTGTTTTTATATAACCTGCCGGAAGAACTGCTTCGAATTGTACGCCTTAAAGGCTCAACTTCTTTGGAAAATGCTTTGAGTATAGTGCTCGAAGAAGTGAACTTTATGTATCAATACAATTCTAGAAATAAAATGCTCAGATCACAAAATCCAATACAATCAAAGACACAAGTTATGAATCAAAACCCTTTTATAGACAAATTTGGAATGAAGCCTTTCTTTACTCCAAATACACAAAACTTTAAATTTGGTATTCCCCAAAATAACTCAGGCAGTTCAAATCCTCACCAATCACAGACAAATTTTAAATTCAGTGTACCAGCCGGTAAGCAATTGAATTTGCCTGCCTCACAACCCCATCAATTTGGTTACCGACCTCAGCTCAACCAAGGTCAACAGCAACTTGGTTACAAACCGTCATTTAATCAAACCCCACCTCAAATGGGATATCGACCCCAGTTTAACCAAGGTCAGCAACAGTTTGGCTATCGACATCAGTTCAATCAAGGCCAGCAACAGTTTGGCTATCGACCTCAGTTCAACCAAGGACAGCAACAATTTGGCTACCGACCTCAATTCAATCAAGGTCAACAACAATTCGGCTACCGTCCCCCACAAAAATTAGCTCCTCAGGTATCCACGGACGTGAGCATGCGCACAGCCCCTCTAATAAAACCCCAAGGATTTAAAATGAACGAACTATACAACCTGAACGAATCTGAAAATAACGAAGATACGTGTGCGTACGATCCTGATACAAACTATTACTATGACTACAATGATAACATTCCTATTGACGGCGCTGAAACTCACGAAACTAACACTGACCCTGACAACCAAGACCAACTTGTCCACAATATTGAAAATTTTCACATCGGTGCCTCCAACGAACCACTGAAATAATAAAACTTAATTGTAACAGACTAAAACTACCTTACATTATAATACCCGAAATTAACTCTAAATTCATGATAGATACCGGAAGTTCGAGATCGTTCATCAGCCCAAAAAAGGCTAACGAATATTACCAAAATTTCAAACACTATGAACCATTCGAAGTCATAAGTACTCACGCTTCCAGCCGACATGACGAAGTAGTAGTTATACCACTATTTCCCACGTTTAATAGTACTGAAACGCATAAATTTTACATCTATGACGTAGACGGTTGCTACGACGGACTCATTGGCAGTGACCTCTTGAAACAATTAGACGCGAAAATCGACATGAAAAATGAAATTCTTTACACTCAATCATCAGTTTTACCTATTATATATAATCCAAAAAATGAAATTAAATTAACTCCACGCTGTGAACAAAGGGTAAGACTACCGACTGACTTACAAAACGGAGATGCTATATTAAACTATAAATTATTTTGTGAAGGTGTGAGAATGCCTACCGCTCTAGTTAAGTGTGAAGATGGATACGCGACTACAATCATTCAGAATACTTTAGATACTGAGATGACACTAACAATTACAAGACCTTTTGCAGTGACTAAACAAGAGACTTTAAAATGCGACTTAAATAAATTAGAAGACCGAAACGACTTAGAAATTGACCAAATGTTAACTGAAAATATCGACAAGTTACGATTAGATCACATGAATTCTGAAGAAAGAGACGCTATTAGAAAGCTTTGCCTACAATATAAAGACATATTTTATTGTGACAAACTACCCCTGACTTTTACCAATGACGTTAAACACCACATCCGAACGCGAAACGAAGACCCTATCTTCATTCGACCCTATAGACAACCCCAAGTTATTAACGACGAAATTAATAAACAAGTAGATAAAATGTTACAGGACAATATAGTACAAGAGTCACACTCTCCCTGGAGTGCACCCGTGCACCTCGTGCCTAAGAAATTAGACGCGAGCAACGAAAAAAAATACCGACTTGTTATAGATTACCGAAAATTGAACGAAATAACAATTGATGACAAATACCCATTACCTAATATCACAGAATTATTTGACAAATTAGGACGCAGCTGCTACTTTACAACACTTGACCTTGCTAGCGGCTATCATCAAATAGAAGTTGCTAAAGAGGACAGACAGAAAACCGCATTCAGTACCAACTCAGGACATTACGAATTTTCTCGTATGCCGTTCGGGCTTAAGACGGCACCAGCGACTTTTCAGAGAACCATGGATAGTGTGCTACGTGGACTACAAGGAATACACTGTTTAGTGTACTTAGATGATATAATTATATATTCATCTAGTTTGCAGGAGCACATAGCTAAATTACGAACCGTTTTCGACAGACTCAGACAGACCAACTTGAAAGTACAACTTGACAAGTCCGAATTCCTTAGAAAGGAGGTACTATATCTAGGACATACTATAACAAGTGATGGCCTGAAACCCAACAATGATAAAATAAGAGCTATTTTAGAATATCCTTTACCCCGTACTACGACGGAAATAAAAAGCTTCCTAGGTCTTATTGGCTACTATCGCAAGTTCATCAAGGACTTCGCAAAAATTACCCAACCAATGACAGCTCGACTGAAACAAAAGCGCTCAATGCCCGCCGATGACGAAAAATATATAGCAGCCTTTCAAAAATGTAAAGAACTACTTGTTAATGCCCCTATTTTGCAATATCCAGACCCTGACAGACCCTACATACTGACGACAGACGCTTCAGACTTCGCCCTTGGAGCTGTTCTTTCACAAGGACCGATTGGCAATGACAAACCTGTGGCATATGCTAGCAGAACACTGAATGATGCCGAAACACGTTACAGTGTTACTGAAAAGGAACTACTTGCAATCGTTTGGGCCGTGAAACACTTCCGCCCCTATCTTTACGGTAGAAAATTCACAATAATAACAGATCATAAACCTCTTGCCTGGCTCAATTCCCTAAAAGATACAAATAGCAGATTAACACGTTGGCGACTACGCTTGTCAGAATACGATTTTGAAATATTGCATAAACAAGGTAAATTTAACAGCAACGCAGATGCACTGTCACGAATCCGAACGAACGCATTAGGTAATGCCGATAACCTTTCCACACAAGTTAATATGGATACAGACGAAAACAGGAACAGAGAAATAAAACAGATTACAAAGGAATTAGAACAGTTAAGTAGAGAACAAAAGAGAACCCTAGCCCAACCAGATAGAGTCGTATCTCTAATCTCAGATGATGAAGAAATAGTTATATCGGATTCGGACGATTCAATTAGATGTCGTTCCCCATATTCAATTCCGTGTCCTTCAAGCTCGACGCTAACAGCTTCGGAAAATTCTTCTATTACAGTTCACTCAGCTCAAGATACAGAGTCTAAAGGTATTCCAATTTTACAAGAAGCCATAGATACAAAACCCAACCAGATTCTAGTTTACTCCTGGTCCGTTGATAGATTAACTGTTAAGAATTTATCTCGAGAAAAACAGAGGATACTCGAAGTACATTTACCCCTGAATCGAACGGATCTTGTTAAACAATTTCTTAAAGAATACATAAGAAACAATACTAAGTATTTCATTTACTTTGAGGAAAAAGAACATAGGCAACAATTCGCATCAATGGTAATATATTTATTTAAAAAGGAGTCAATACAATTTTTCGAATGCACCAAAAGAGTTGTATTCATAGAAAATGAATTAGAACAAAAGGAAATTGTTAGTAAATATCACACTGGTAAAACATGCCACCGTGGTATCCGAGAGACCCTAGCTCACATCAAGCGTACTTATTTTTGGCATAACATGGAACAGACTATTTCCAGTTTTATAAATTCGTGTGAAACATGTAAGCGTATGAAATATGATCGAAAACCATTAAAACCCAAACTTCAGCTAACACACACCCAACTAAAACCATTAGAAGAAATTTTCATAGACCTATTCTCTATCGAAGGACATTACTATTTGACAGTTGTCGATGCTTTCTCTAAAGTTGGTCAAGCCTTTGAAATCCCTAATAGATCTACCCCAGAAGTCGTAAGAGCCCTTATTAAATTCTTTTCCTTTTATGGCGTGCCCCAAAAGATCAGTTCAGACCCTGGTTCCGAATTTAATAATGCTCTCTTAAAAGAACTTCTATCACTTTATAAAGTGGACCTTCATATTGGAACCCCAAATAACCCCAACTCCATGGGCCTAATAGAAAGGTTCCATTCCACCCTTATAGAAATTTACAGACTAGCGAAATACGAGCACAAGTACACTGACGCCGCCACTGTCATGACGTACTCTGTTATGGCATATAATCACTCTATACACTCAAGTACTGGTTTTACTCCATTCGAAGTTTTACTCGGGCATACAGACTCTAAAAATGTATTTAGTTTAGAATTCGAAAAACAGTACATGCAGCAACTAATTAAAGAACATGCAAAGAGAACTAAGTTTCTATATCAACACATATCCGAACAAGCCATTAAGCAAAAAGAGAAAGTAATAGAGAAAAGAGGTGGAGAAACTGAGTTTAAAGTAAAAACTGGTGATATAATATTTGCGAAAGAGGTTAATAAGAGAAGTAGTAAAGACAAACCACGATTTCAGAAAGCTATAGTTTCAGACGAAATTGTTAGAAATGTCATTCCCATCCAAGTAAAGAATCGCGATACTAAGGTTCCATTAAAAAACATTAAACGCCCTTCGCAGGCACCTCCACATCCTCCTGGCGGTAGCCATGGCGAGCCAACTGCAGGCCCTTCAACTGCAAGAACTAGTTAAAAACCCTGGAGTCCTGCTCGTGAAAAATGGTGTTGCAGTAATCAGCAACGACAGATGGACACTTGCAAAGGTGTTGGACATTAAGCCTCTAAAAGACGAACTGACGTTTAATGTTCAACGACTATATGATTTAGATAAGTTAGTTAAGATTAATTTTGATAAGAATTTTACGGATAATTTTATAGATTTAAGGAGTCAAGTAAAGTACATTAAAAACATAACCATAAACAAATTTAACCAAATCATGCCAGCCATTCGAATTAAACGAGGACTTATTAATCCTTTAGGCTCACTTATCAAAGCAATCACCGGAAATCTCGATAACGACGATGCCATCAAATATGATAAATTAATTAACGATATTAGGTCTCATCAAGACGCTGATCACAAGAAATTGACAGTGATTACCGAAATGGTACAAATTTTGTCAAATTCCACAATTATAATAGATGCCAACCTCGTTCGACTTAATAGGAAAATTGAAACAATAACGAAAACTCTTGGAAAACTAGAACATTTAGAAATTCAGTTTGTAAGCACATATAATCTACTTATACATAACTTTCAAGTAATTTACACCCAGCTTAATGAAATAGAAACTAGTTTATCATTCAGTAGGTTAGGAATTTTACACCAATCTATAATAGAGTCAAATAAACTTTTACATTTACTTAAAAATATTAATAAATTAGAAAGATTAGTTTTTATACCTAGTCTAGAAAACCTAGTTAAGATAGAACAAGCTATAACACTGAAGGCCTACTTGAAGAAAAGTCAAATCACTTACCTTTTGGAAATACCGCTCATTGAGAAAGATACTTATATCTATTATAAATTGATTCCCATACCTGTACTATCCCGTAACTCCACCGTCGTCATATTGCCAAAAAACCCGTACCTCCTAGCTAAAGGGTCGAAGATCAGGCTGCTCACACACCAATGCCAAGAAGTCGACGAGTCCAGCTTCCTCTGCACTAGTGACGGCATACTCCAGTTCAACCACGATTCCTGCATAACCGATTTGATGACGTTTGCTAATAACGTAACATCATGCACGCAAATCCCCATCATCATTGAGAAGATCAGAATCCAGTTCCTGCAATCGAATAGATGGATTCTCTATAGTAGAGACGAAGCGTTACTCACAAGGACATGCAGCGACGAAATATTTCGACATACAATTAGAGGTACCTA
The DNA here is from genome assembly GCA_905333125.1 of Pheosia tremula. Taxonomy (NCBI): domain Eukaryota; kingdom Metazoa; phylum Arthropoda; class Insecta; order Lepidoptera; family Notodontidae; genus Pheosia; species Pheosia tremula. The sequence goes on from HG995420.1 coordinate 2,203,024, forward strand.
CATACTCACCTTAGATGATTCCTGTGAAGTAAAAATTCAAGACACCATACTGAAAATGCATCAGATGTATATGGAAGATGTAACATACCCTGAGTTACCGATTGTAAACCTGCCTACGCTTTTCTCAACAAATACTCTACCCTCAACTCCTGTAAACCTGGAAGGCGTTGACCTGGACGACTTGAGGCTCTTATCATTGGCGCTGAAGAAAGGTGTTAGTGAAACTGAAAGTGGTGAAAGTGAGAAGGCAATTATCGAAGTGCGTAGTATAAGTGTTTGGACTCTTGGAATCTATATTCTGATCTTTGTATTACTTTGTTACCTAATCTATAAATATCACCTAAAATTAATGTCATGGTCATGCTCTCGAAGTTCTCCAAACAAAGAGAACTTCGAACTTAAGGAGGGAGGAGTTACGTCAGCCGACTCTCCAGAAAGCTCTTGTCAGCGCCCTATTTTCTGAGTACCGAGATCACTTGAGATGCTGAATCGACAGACGAAGCGATAAGTGACATCCGCTTCATGGTGGTCCGTTACCCACAAGAGTTACGTCAGCCGACTCTCCAGAAAGCTCTTGTCAGCGCCCTATTTTCTGAGTACCGAGATCACTTGAGATGCTGAATCGACAGACGAAGCGATAAGTGACATCCGCTTCATGGTGGTCCGTTACCCACAAGCCATAGGTTTAGATTAGATGTAAGTTAGTCTTAAGCGATCACTTGTAGAGAATACACGCTTTAAATATTAAAATTTGTATTTTTAAAAGGTCCTCCGGCTTGCCCAATACTTGACTAGCTACACAGATGGCGCTGCAGATGACATTCAAAACAATTGACAATTCTCGATACAATCCTGAATCGCGCTAAGAGAGTTTTCGGAGCACGTCACATATATACAAGATCCCAACAATAACCGTCGCGGCATAGCGGCCGCCCCTCCAGGCATACCACCCACCTGGCTGAAAGATCTTCCCCTTTTCCGTAAAACGTTATTATAAAGCTTTAATTATGTACGTGCTTACTGTAGTCAGTGCCTATACCCACTCATACTAAATACTCAAAGCAAGGACTATTGAAATAAAAGTTCAACGACCCATCTGATTACAAAAAAAGGCTTCGCAACAATACCTACACATTGTGCAATACGTTTAGACTTTGGTAGTACAGAAAAAACAAAAAACAACAACGTAGTTGTACACCGTAGCCGTAGTAGCCGAAGTGTGTAGCATTATCGTAGCAAAACAACAAAAAAACATGTTTTTAAAATTATGAATTACGTATCAATGTTATTGTTAACTGCGATGAACATTAATCACAAACAAAAACTGATACACTGAAAACAAAAAAAGGTTATAGGTGCATTGTAAAACAATGTAGGCGATCAGATTGCCATATCGGCGCGCAATTGTGTAAAGTTGCAACAAAATGCAAAAATCATTGTCGAATTTTACAACAGCCACTGAAATAATTACAAAAAACTTACAAAAGTGCAACGTTTAACGTAACCCGACCCAATTGCTAGATTTTACAATGTCCCGCACTGTAACGCCGAGCCGTCCGAGTGTACTGGGCCGCGTTACGCCATTGTAACCGCCGAAAACTATACCTAAACACGCTTATCAATCGATTAACAGATTTCTCAGTCAACGCAAAACTACCAAACACATGACTCAATCGAGAATTAGCTAAAAAAAATCGGCCACTACATTGAGTCAATACTGACTAAAGTGATTACACGGACGGAGTCAGTCAGGGTATGTTACGTAAATATACACACACATAGACACTGCTGCACTCACACAGGTGTAGGCGGCGCACACATGCGCGAACTGTGGCTGTGTGAGTGCTGCAGGCCGGGAGTCAGACGACCCCACTACAAATTTTAGTCGCACTCTAGACATCGCTGAGAACAGACGTGTTCAAGCAAGTGGAGTACGCAACGCAGTGTATATTTCGTCATAACATTGTGATAGTGAAAAAAATAATAATTCAGGACGTGCAAAGTGGGAGTGAAACATTTGAATATTTTTATTGATTTGAAACTAAAACTGTGAACGCGAGAACGTTGTGCGTCGCTGTTTAAGTGGATTTTGACATTGTACCCGCAATTTGGATAATTCCGGATAAGGAGTCGTTAAATACCGCAAATATTTTTGTAAGTATCATTTTTGTACTTTGTTGTTTTTAATATTTTTATCGCTTTGGTTGCAAAATTAGGTAACGCTATTTTTTATTCTTTTTAAATGCTCTACCGGAAAACAATGGGAATAATTTTTTTATTTGCCTATTGATAGGATTGTTGAAAAGTTGCACTTTCGTTCTAATAATTTTGTAAAAGAAATAATTTATTTAAATGTAGAAGGAATATTTTTTTTCATTATTTCAATCTATTGGAATTACCTTCTAAACCGAAAATGTTAGTAGTTAATTGAAACGAACACAAGTTAGCAAGCTATTTTAATATATATAATTAAAAACTTATAAATTATTTGGTATTAAAGTAACCAAAATCTAAAATTGAGTTATCCGACTGATGATTCAATTGAAAATTCGGAATGCTTCATGATAACTCGTAAAAATAACCCGGTTCATAGAAATGTTTTCCTCGTCCGGAGTCATTGACTTTTAAGTTAAAATTTGTGTACTCATCTCTTGTAAGGTTCGTGCCAAAACTGTTGCCGCCTTAATCATTTTATTTGTTGGATTCATACGTAGCTGTTCATGTTTCTCAATGACGGCCCCGACTTCACCTTGTTTTCAATCTTTTGTTTGCGCTTTGGCTTCCTCGGCGATGTTTTGTCACCATTGTTTATATACGTACAACTCATTTAACAATTTCGTTTACATCCCCTTTCCGTCTTTTGTGTTTTTTTTTATCTAAATGTAGTGTCTTCACAAGTTGCGGTATCAGCTATGAGCGGCAATCAAACATTTGTGTGTCACGATGCAATTAAAAAAGCGATAATGCGTTGATATTGCGATAACGCACATAAATTTGCCATGAAACCATGACACCTTAAAATTACAAATTAGTTTGTGACAAAATAACAATCAAATATAACTAAAGCAAGCAACACGATCATCTTAAAAAAATAAACATAATTCTTAAATAATAAATAATTTATAGTAATAAATGTAAGCATCTTAACATTAAAACTGGCACTTGCAAAAATAAAAAGAAAAAAAAAGAAACAGCACATCAGCGCATCGGGAGTTCGGAGTCTGTGGTAAAAAAAGAGGCGGGAATTACAAAGGAGAAAAGTGGCTGTGCTGGTGGATTGAAAACGAAATCTAATTCAAATACATACATAATTACATTCTATGATATTTTATTTATTGATATTTCTTATATAAATAAACATGAATTGTAAAAAAAATAAATCTTAAATAATATTTATGTATTATTATAAATATTTTTTCTGAACTCGAAAACTCGCGTTCTTCAACTTATGTCACTGTTCTTGCAAGAAGTTAATATTAGATACCGTGAAAAAGTAAGAAAACTTGGCAATTGTTGGCAACACAAACTTGTGATTTTTCAAGTGGTTAATTGCGGGATTGCGCTTGCAAGTGGTAACCGTGGTGTCGTAAGCAGCGCCTGGCACGGTTGTTCTGTCGTAAGCCATTGTAGTCGCTTACACAACTGGTTCAAGGTTCCAATCCGGCGTGCATTTGCCCGCGGATGTGCGGAAACTAGACTTGTTGCAGCACTGCACTGCATTGTTTTCCATTAATTCGATTGGTATATATATATTTTATTTAATATTCTGAGCTACGCGTCTTTATCACTGGATATGAAAGCTGAGAGAAACATGTTCATGCTAAATTTATTTATTGGTATTTCGAAGTTATCATGTTTTTGTTGTTGGTATTGTGTTTTTTAAATGTACAAATTCCATATTTGAAATCGCAACGGCGTTCCAATTTTGAAATTGTGTGCACAATGCGACAATGCACCTGTGTTAGACTGTCGAATCGTCCGACTCGAATTCCCGTACGCAGCGGTTCAGTCCGAGTGCAGAATCGATCGCCGTGTAAAGGTCAGTCGTGTCGGTGCATGACGCAACGTCCCTAGGGCATGTATTGCGCAATCACCCGCCCATTATGTACATACCACGTAGGGCAGATAACACACCGTTTTGATAAGTCCTCGTATTTGCTGAGACTGGCACACGTTTCATATTCGAAATTGGAACGTTATTGTGACGTAGGTTTGTGCATGTTTGTTTTTAATTCCCGAACTCTTTTATATTCGAAATTCGAACCATATTGGGAGGTATGTGCATGTGTTTTTAATTTCCGAACTCTGGCGTTAATAACTCTATGGACATGAGGTAGGTATAAGTTTGTCATCTCGAAAGTATATAAATAAGTATTTTTTTAAAGCTATAGTGAGTGTTATTCGTTTTTTGTTTTGTTTTTTTTTTGTTAGAATGTATAGTAAGGACAGGCAACCGCACGTAAACGTACGGTTAAAAATTACTCCCACTGTTTGTATTTAATCTCCGAACGCAACGGGCGTCGCCTAGCGGTATAAATAGCTATCCAATCAATATTGAACGTAAAGGCGTAACAAATAAATAGCTTTATCACGAAATGCATTATAGGTACATGATGTAATACGGAACTGCGCACAAGGTTGCTCGGAAAGTAATATGGAAGACAGTAAGGTCACAGTTGGCATTTACTTAATTTATCATGTAAGTAAGTACGTAGGTAAAATGCCGCGGTATTATCGATATTAAAGTACCTACTGAGTCACTTCCCAATTGAGTGAGTACAATGAAATCATTTGGCAAATACCATTTGACATCATTTCTGAGGAGGCCGTCACCTAATTAATATTAACGTTACAGATAAAAATATTTACACAGACATCCAGGGTTAAAAGACGGCAGATGACATTGGGATGTAACCCTCAACATATTTGCTGGATTGCTTGTGTTTGTTTTCACAACTGGAGTGCGTTACGTAAGCACAATTTTTTTCACGCGCAATAACAAACGCCGATAATTTCATCGGCACGAGGACACGCAAAGATAACTTGACCTATTTTTTTTATCTCACTCGCTCGCGTAACTGTAACCTACTTAGTGATGCGCGCGTGAATGTGTCGACCGGCCAATTGCGACGAAGTGGACCGGTGACGTGTCCCGTCTGACTGAGGTCCCAAACAGCACAAGTTCCAAATTCAAATTCAAACACATCAGTCAGTGTTTGAATTTGGAACCGGTGACGCAATACACAGTCAGGGAAATTGGAACGTATATTTGTATCACTCATATTTTTTTCTTGCTAACACATTTTTTATCTGGTTCATTTATAATGTTCTTAATTTGTTTTGTTGTTGATTACGCTAGCGGGAATTCCCGTGTGAGTCAATTACAAATTATCTATAATGGCTCTTTGAGTTGTGACGTTTATCAAACATAACCCACCCCAATGTCACATAATACATAAACTTTTTTTTATGACGAACAACATAAAAAGTCGTCGTTAAAATAGCATTCCTTTTATTGCTTCCTTGAAATAAACTTCTTGAGTTACACAACTCTGTTGTCGATACATTCGGAAAATCTAGCCCAAGGAAATAGGTTAAGCGTTTCTTAAGGTGAATGCTCAGGGTCGGTTGCCGCACATTTTCGATAGATGGTCCTGTTTTTCTGCAACTAGTTACACGAACATCGAGCATCTATGAGACTTGATGTTGCAAATTGCGAGCACTAATACGACATTGCATTGAAATATCCAAAAAAACATTAACCTGAAATCATTTATAATGGATGAGATACCATGGCTTCTAAAATCCTTGTATAAATAGGCACTCACACATAGACAAATACACGTCTTTTTTGTGCCGCTAGAGCGCAGCACTTGTTAAAAGTCTCGCATACTAAAAGTTGTCTTTTTATGCCACCAGGTAGAGCGATCATAAAAAAACTTATTTATCGGTTGTAAAATAATAGAAATACTTTTGCAAGCTTTGCAATATTAAAAGTTTCAGAAATAAAAGATAGAAAAGAAAAATGTATACTTTCATGTTCGTAAATATAATGTTTATTGTATAGATCTTATAAATATAGCAAGGTTTGCATGATAACTGTAAAAGTATTACGCTTTACAATATACCAGATCAACAACAAGAACAATATTTATTATAATTTACAAGGGAATAAGAAATTTGGCAATGTAGTTCTATACCTAATAAGGGATACAGCTACATTTCCAAATTTCTTTGAAACAATGTTGTTTGTTGTTGGTATTCTAAAATTAGGTAAATATAACATTGTTTCAAATACTAATATTATGATATAGAATCGACTCTATACAATTTACAGTCATCTTGATTCTTGCAACCTCCTGTGCTTCATTCCTCCGCTAAAAAGAAAAAAATAATTGTTTAGTCCAATAATAATTATTACTGTATCCATACTTATTATAAGGTAAATGCTGCTGTGACATGTATAGATTCAATCATTCAATCATCGTTCCAGAGACGGGCCAACATACACCGTCACACTGCAATGCACCCACATTTCACCGATGGTATTTTGGTACCAATGTAATAGAGGGTGAGCCCATCGCCATTATATCGGGCACACGCCTCCTCAATATGAGGGGCATATAGGCCGTAGGCCCAGTGCAGTTTAGTGAACTTCACACGACTTTTGACAGACATGCAGGTTTCCTCACAAAGTTTGCCTTCATCGTACAGCAAGTGATATTTTTTATGGAAAATAAGATTCGCACATGAAAATCCGGAAATCTCAGTGATGGGAGCCAGGGTTTGAACCTGAACACCTCGTTCCAAGGCGAGCGTTCTGCCAACGAGGCTGTCACTGCTGTACAACTTTGGAATCTATACTAATATAATAGATTCCACTAGATGCGCTGATGTTCTTCACTCTCATAATACGATGGGATGGCAATCCGGTACAATCAGAGAGATCGGGCTGTGTTGTCCGAAGCACAAGCAAGTGATAATCATGAAATTGAACTTGTGTTGTGTAGCCACTTTACAATACGAGTTATGCTCTAAGGTATTTGTTACCAAGTTGTCCCGACTTTCACCAGTGTCACATTCCATCAGTATCTCCATTACAATTCAAATAGCAAACAAAACACAAATTAAAACAAAACTAATCGCAAATCCCACACAATTATTATTTGAATTTTGAAGTAAGTTTTTACATACATAATCACAAACAACATGAAATCGGTCGCAGCAGAGTAGTGAGTCCATTTTTTTTTATAATTCTGGAATTTGGCATCAGCATACCATAGACATGCTGCCAATTTGGTCAAGATATAATAAATTAACTTCGTAGACACCCAGAACAAAATAAGTAACACTATTCTATACATTCTAAGAACTTGGTAAGTGCTTACCGACTTTTATATTTATTAAATATCTATACCTCAGATTAACAGAATCCAAAGAGAATAATTTTAAAAAATATAACAGTAGGTAAGCACATACATAATATCTAAGTACAGAATGTATGTGCATCAAAACCAGTTATTTTCGGCCTAGGCACCTATTTATTATGTAGACGAGTACTCGTATCCGAGGTATAAGGTTTTGCGTTCAGAAACGAAAAAAAAAGTAATATCAATATATCTAAAACTAAGTAGGTTTCTAGTTGGTACCAATTTATAGCTACTCTATAATAAATCGGTAAGTAAAAAGAAGAGAAATAGGTGCACATAGGTATGTTTTCTTAGATTTATTCAATTACGAGCTATGTCGCACTTGATTTGTTCAAACGTTCAAGGGGTATCCCATTCATTAGGCTTCCCTATAATTTCGAAAAACCCGTTCATACTAGGTGCCGGGGCTTGCTTTCTTGTATCGCCAATCGTGTTAGGTTAGTTGGTTGGATATATATGTATGTATATATATATATACATACATGCCTTGCTGGTTGGTACCTTCCTATAGCTAGTCAGTAAGTAAGAAGAAGAGATAGGTACACATATAGGTCGCTATGTAGATTTTCTCAGATTGATTCAATATTGAATAATTACTAAAAACCGATGTTACGAAATATGTCGCGCGAGTCGCTGTCGATGTATTCTAACATTTTTTCTAGTCACAGCTGGCTGTGCTACTGATATATATATATATATATATATGTATATCTATACTAATATTATAAATGTGAAAGTTTGGATGGATGGATGGATGAATAGATGGATGGATGTTTGTTACTCTTTCACGCCCGAACGGCTGAACGGATCTGGATGAAATTTGGCACAGAGATAGATTACAGTCTGGAATAACACATAGGCTACTATTTATCCCGGTAAAATGTATGGTTCCCGTGGGATAGATGTTTTAATTTTTCATACTTTTTATCGCGGGTAACACCGCCGGGCGCATCTAGTATATATAGATATATATATATATATATATATATATATATATATCAGTAGCACACCCGGCAGTGCCTAAAAAAATGTTTGATAAATTGATCAATAAATCGACAAAGACTCGCGCGACATATTTCGTAACACGACATCATCTAGCTATGGCCTTGGAAGGTGTACATACTACCTATATATATTTTCGTTATATTACTACCACACCATGTTGGAGTAACACGGCCGAGCTGTGTGTTTTGGAAATCTAATATTCACTTACAGAAACAATATCAATCATTCAAAAAGACAAGCCCACCGGCAAGATTTGAACTTGCTATAGTACACGTTTGCATCAACCGTGTAGAACATTAGGCTACGTAGACCACTAGTCAAGACGACGAATATTTTGATAGGTTTCAATGATATTTACAACCAATTGAAACATGACATATTCATTCATTCATTGATTATTTAAAAAAATAAATACATGCCTTATGTAGGTATGTAGGTTATTTTATTATAATAACCCGAAAAAATATGTTTTGGGTGCAGACAAATCCTAAAAACTTGGATTACAGGAAATAGGGATACATGACGATCTGCACACACAGATAATAACACACCCCAAGTGGCTCAAGTGAAAAACGTAGGTACATGCGATTGTTCGTAGGTTCGATGGACGAACGAAATTTATATGTATTTTTTATTTTTAATTTTTTATTATGAATCTTTATACTTATTTATAGAAAATTTATATCTCTCTATATATTATAATGTTATGTCTTTATGTATTATAAGTAAAAACTCCTGCTGCCATCTGTCGCCGTAAATACTGAAAGACAAAGAATCGGATGCTTTATTAGTTACGGGTTAATTTGGACAGAGGCGCTTTTATTCACGCACACAAGCCTAAAATTTAATATCGTTTTATGATGTTATTACTATAAGATTTTGCCTGATATTTCATTCTGCGAGCTCTTTAATTTATAGAGAATTGATAACAATGCTTGTACAACTAAAAAACTGTATGTGTATCGAGTATTACAATGTTGAAATTTGTATGGGAATGCGACTGATCGCTTCCACCTTAATAATGTGCAATTAGCAGGTAGGTATAGAGCAAGGTCAGCTAAGTGGGCCTCGCTTTGTTATAAAAACTGATTCACACTAAGTGTTAATAAAGCGTTATCTGTGTTATTTAAAAAGACAATTTCTACCGGAAAAGCGGGCAGGCCTTGGCACGTTTAGTGTAAGCCCAGATTACGAAACGCAACCTTGACACCAAACCATTATCGCGACTCGACCGATAGAGGCCGCCAGCGCCGAAATAAACCGATTCCCGTTTTGTTTAATTACGTCTGCGCGAAAAATCGGTCAAGTATACGTTTATTTCGTTGTAAGAGTGTTTGAAGCGCACCCAGTACAAGCGGCCTCACCGATTGCAAGTCAAAATAACTAAAGGATACGCCAGCCGGCTTCTCTAAGACATAACATATGACTGAGCGTAGCCGGTTTACATAACATCCACATCTTGCTTGACATAATTCATAACCACAGACAATGAACGGGCGGCGCCAATGCTAGTGTCAATAATAAATTATGAAATACTCTTCTACTTCCCATTGTAACATTAGCTGACACATTTTATATGCCTTTTAACAATATTTCTATCGATTCACACTTGGCTACGGAACGGCAAGTCAAATATGGCCGCCGTCCCACTTTTCCCGCGCAATAAACGGCGGGCGCGTGGAAAGTTACCGTTGTACTACTTTCTCTACTTTTCCAAGATGGCGTATAGTATTATTTAAAACTAAGGTCAAGAGCGTGACTATGTATTATAACGTCGCGGCATATAGTTATAATTTTAATTACCAACATTGGGTATGTAACAAGTTTGTTCACGTGTTATGAGATTTCAAAGAATTAATAATCATGTTTTAGTCCAAAGTTCAATATCACTATACTTTGAAATAAATACAAATTAAATTGACGTCATTTAATCGTTTCGCGTTATAATAAAATGACGCGACGGATGAATGACTAAGAATCATTATTTTGTTGCCCATTAAGATAAAAAAATACAACAATATTACCTGCTGAAAAACGACTCGACTCCAAAAACGAAACAAAAACCAACACGTTCCATTTTCGAACTGTCAACGGTCAAGGGCGCCATTAGAGATAATTGTGGGCAATTAATAATTGAACTTTCTGCGTCGATCACGTTGCAGTTTATATAATAGCGTAGAGACGAGCAAACGTGCTCGGGACAGATCGTTGCGCAACTTCAACGTGTGGTTCAAGAGCGGACACGTGTAGCGTGCCGCGTGACCGGGGCGCAGGATGACACGTGCCAGCGTGCGGGACAGTCACGCCGCTGGTAAGGTCACCAACTGCAGGGTTGCTCTGTCAGGTCATTTGGAGTTGGAGACACTGACTTACGGTGGGAATTACAAGTCGTACAATAACTAGAGCATCTCTTGAACAAAACGATATTGTGTCTTGTCTTTTAGTGTGTAATAAATAATGTCTCAATATTATTCATAAATTATGTTTTTGTTTCGATTCAACAACACACAATATTTGATCAAACATCGATAGTATTTTTTTCTTCCAAGCCTTTTTTTATTCCTTTTTTATAATGATGTTGACTGCCAGCGTTTGTAAAGCCAAAAAGCATATAGAAAATGAATTGCATCAAGATTGTGTAACTAACTAAAATGTTCTATATAAACATACTTATCAGTGTTTGTGAAATAGTACAGAACTTTGTACAATGAGTCAGTCAGTAGCGAATGGCACCTCATTGTATTACGTAACAATTCTGATAACGATGTAATGCTAGGCATTTGAGACTTTTTTTTATATAAACGATATATGTATATAACAAAACAAGCGCGGCACATGATAAAGAAAAAAATTACTTACATTACTCATTTTTTTTACAATAATTTGTGAAAATAACAACGATCAATAACTTAAGAAATCGAAACATCAAGCGTTCAGAGTGCCAACCATATTGTAACTGAATGCACATAACTTAACATTTAAATTTAAAATAAGAATATACTCATCAAAAAACAATAGAACCGTCGATGCAGCAGCCACGTGACTTTATGACGTAGTTAGGAAACCATAAACAGAGGCTCGTTAAAAGCAGACTATAAATAACCCAGGACTTTAACACGTGTTTGAAAAGATCGCGCCTCCCCGACCTATGTACGGCCCGTGGACTGTTATATAAACCCACCACTCATTGAAATACTTAGTTGGAATTACACAGTGACCAAAATAAACTTCTATAAACATTTTTAAGGCAAAGCCAATTGCGTGTAGAAAAAGAAATAATTTTGACACTTTCGTATACGAAGCTATTTTGAAATAAGAAGTGTAGTTTGTTCTTTGTAAAGTTGCCAGTAACAATGTCTGTTTACATTGGATTTATAATATATATCTGTGACTTAAGTCACTTTTAATGGTACTATGAAATATGGATAACAGCAATTGATCAAACACGATTGGAAAACGGCAAAACTAACGGTGGCACAATAGTCGCTGGCAGCAATCGAGCGGGTTTTGACAATCGACAGTTATAGCTAATCATGTACTTTCTCGCAGCATCGACCGTTACCCCAAAACTGGGACCGTACGGTACTAACCGAAACGGTTTTTTGTGCTCATCGCGGGTCTCTAAAACTCGTAATACTGTTATGAAACAGCTATTAGCTGTGTCGTCATCGGTTTAGCGGTTTAATTTGTTTTACATCAAGGTTGATGTTTGTAATTGACGTGTTTAGCCTATGGGGTAACCCAATGACATTTGATTTGTCAAATTCATGGTATTTAATAATAGCGGTTCTGTATTCTTTTAGTATAAACGACTTGGATAATTTAATGTTATTAAGGTTACTGACCTTACGTATAATGTTCAGAATGGAATTGTGGATAAAAATCAGTTTGATACTTACACAAAAGTTGGCTCATGAAAACATTAATAAACGCCCATTATTATAACCAACGCTAACTACTTAGTAACAGGTCGGTTTGAACCGGTGTTTAACTGTCTGTGTTCTTCCAAGCGTCAACAAAGTAACGGACGGACACATTTTTCTGATAATCTCTTCGCAAAAAACGTATAATAGGCATTTTATTGCTATATTTCCTTTAACAATAGAATACTTAATTAATTGTCTTTGGTAGTGGTTACGCGATTAACAAATTTAAAAATCGAACTCTTATTATACGCTTCATTCAGTCATTCAAATTCGAAATTTAAATTTCCTAATAATATAAATAATTCAGTTCGATTGCACGGCTATGGCGAGCACACATAGCAATGGCTTTGTGTGCTCATCACAAATACTGTTTTAAATTAACACCTAATATAAAGTGGGCGGTCAAACGGAGCAACCGACAAAAAAGTTTGAATAGTTATAAATCTAACTGTTAATATAGTAATATTATCATAACGGTTCGCTTTTAAAATATAAATAAACCTCTAGCAATACGTGACATTATTTAACTGGCATGGATAAGATTTGAGATACCTACCAAGTAACTTTACATACATACATAACATACATAGTGTATCAATCATAAATTATTGTAAGTATTGTTAAGGTAGACCACATAACAACATCCTCTTATGAAGGCCCACTGACATTTTCAACAACAATGAAAGCCAATTAAAGTTGGCGCGTACATTTTGAACAGTTAGACGGTGTAACGGGCGCGCTCGCGCATCTGGGGCGACCCACTGACACCGATGATGTGGTGTCGTGAAACGGAACGTATCAATAACAATCATACTCTTGGTGATGTGACTTTATGGTTATGAGAAAAAAAATAAAAAGAGGACATTCTTTTTAATAAAAAGATAAACTTGTTAATTTGAAAATTTTAAAAGCAAACCCTCATTAAATCCATCTTATTTATGAGGTGAAATTGAGAATAATGGCGAATAATACAATCAAAGCACGCATGTGTATATCGCCATGCAAATTCTACGGAAAATTCATTGATGCATTCATTCATTTTCTTTGGCAATAACGCTCGCGTTGCACATCCGACCGCGTGGAACGAAACGTGAATGAATGAACGCTTTTCTTTTTCTACGCGCTGCACAGAGCTGCTCGCATTGTTTTAAAATCATTTTGAAAAACAATCAAACTCGCTCGCCACAATAGGCACTTAAGTGATCCATACCATTGTTAATGGCGGATAATAAACTTGATAACAATTGTTATACTGTTGCATTTTTTTACACTTCCTCCGCTTGTTTCGTACGCATAATTGATCGATTACAAATGGAATGATGCTTTAGTGATTTATTTACGTAAATCGATTAGTCGTATCGAGAATAATTGGCCAGTATTACTCAAAAGGTTAACGACACTTTTTTAGTTATTTAAATTATTGCAATATTATGCATTGAGATCCCGTGTTGATTTTAACGTGATTTCGTTTCGATATTTAAATATTGTTTGCCTTTTGGTAATCCTTTTTAGTGATTATTGTCACACTTAAACATTATATTTGAGACCACTTACAATTATTAGATTTATTTTCATGTATTCGACTGAAGGACTGGTATCCATGGTCATGAATAAATATTAAAAAAAAAAATATTTGAGACCATTTTCGGTGCGCTTTTTTTATAGTAGTATCATGCCATTACAGTATTCACTATTCTAATAACGAAATGATTTTGTAACGCCACAAATCCTGACCGCATTAAATTACAAATAATGCGAAGGTTTCAAAAACCTGACATATTAATGAGTTTCACTAACACGAAGGGAGCAATAAGCGTCTTAATGTGGCAACATTATTACACATACTGGGTCCACGTGCGCAGTTGCGCCGGAGGATGTTGCGACACCCGGCACTGCGACTGTAGCCCGATATTGCGACATCAACCTTATTTGGACAAGCAAACGTACCATTATTTATTGTACTAACGTTATGTTTCTTTTTGTTACAGAACCATAGTGAGGAATCGTGCGGACCAGAAGCAGTCCGCCGAAACATGGTTGCAGAGTTCATCTTGAGTCAGCAGCAGCTGCTGAGCGCGGGGGGAGGGCCGCTCGGACCGGTGCCCCCGTCGTCCCGCGCGCCGCCGCCTCCCCGCGGCCGCCTGTCCGTCTCCCCGCACTTCCCCATGGACCAGCCACCGCCGGACGCGATGGACCAGGACTACAACAGCTTCGACTACAACAAACGCAAGGAGTTCTTCGGGCAGCGCAAACAGCGCGAGTTCATCCCTGACAACAAGAAAGACGACGGGTACTGGGACCGCAGGCGCCGCAACAACGAGGCGGCCAAGCGCTCCCGTGAGAAGCGCCGCTTCAATGACATGGTGCTCGAGCAGCGTGTGGTCGAACTGTCCAAGGAGAACCACGTGCTCAAAGCCCAATTAGACGCTATAAAGGAAAAATACGGAATATGTGGCGAGGCATTGATAAGCATAGACCAGGTTATGGCAACCCTGCCGACTTGCGATCAGGTGCTCTGTGTGACAAAGAGGACCAAGCTGTCGGGCAATGGACTATTCTCGCCAGGGCCCGCGCCACCACCGCCGGCTCCCCCGGCGTCTCCTCCCTCGCCGCCGCCCCAGCGCGCCCCTGAGCCATACCAGGAGAGACTTCCCGCCCCCGAGGCGTACTACCCGCACCCCGCCCACTATGAACCCCCAGGCTCGGTGCTCAACCTCTCCCGGTCTCGCCGCGTGCCCTCCCCCTACGAGCTCTCCTCCCTCTCAGGATCCGGGGATGAGACGGCCGAACAATACGCCCCAGAAAACAACGGACTGCCGTTGAAACTCCGCCATAAGTCTCACCTCGGCGACAAGGATGTCGCCAGCGCCCTCCTCTCACTCCAGCACATAAAACAGGAGCCCGGACCCCGGTCCTCGCCCTCGTGGGACGGGGAGGGTTCCAGCGACGAGAGAGACTCTGGTATTTCCATGGGCGCAGAGTACAGGCCGCAGCGGCCCGAAGACAGGCTGGCCGAGGAGGAGGATGCTCACCTTAAAGCAGAGCTAGCGCGGCTCGCGACTGAAGTTGCGACCCTCAAAAACATGATGCACCAAAACAAGACACGCGCGCACGAGCACTGAGCGCGCCGCGCTGCGCCGCGCCGCGCCCGAGCCCGCCCCGGCTGCGCCTGGACCGCGCAGCCCGCCCCCCGCGCCGCCCGCGCGACCCCGGCGCCCCCGCGACGATGTGTCGACCTGGCTCGTACAAACTGTCTCCCCGGTAGACGAAGTTACCACGTTGTAAAGAGATGAAGATTTTATTATATTTGTATGATATGGTGCAGCTGTAAGCGGCCGAGCCGCGTCGCCTATTCGTTAATCCTTCCTAGTAGTTGTATGTCGTGTCGCGTCGGTGTCGTTCCGTACCGGTGTCGGCAGACGCCCGCGAGCCCGCCGCGCGCCCGCGCGGATCTCCCGATGAGACTAATTATTATGTTCGGTTAGACTTTTCGAACAGATTAAACTTGTCTACTCAGTGATAGAATATAAAAAATGCATTTTTAGTGTCGAGCTATGTATGTATATTGTAATAATAAGTTAAGAAGTAGATCTGTTTCATCTATTCGAAGATTCGATAGTGAAAATCGATGGCTAAAGACTATGCTCTTATAAGTAGCTCGTAAGTCGATCTAAGTTAATTTAAGTCCAACTTAGATGGTTATTTATAAAAAATTGTATATTTCTCATCTCGGAATGCCCGTTTAGTTCTAAACCAAAAAACATAACTTCTAAATAGGTATGAAGATATGGCGTGTAAGTGTAAAACTTCTTACATGAAAAAACCTAAAGCAGTCGTATTAATCAGAATAAGAATACCAGTGCCTTTGACAATACATACCTACATTTATAAATAGCTACCTAAAGGGATATTTTTGTACACCTTATTAGTAAAAAAAAAATGTGGCAAGATTTCACTCATCTGATACCATAACGTCGATCTATACTATGAGTTCACGAACTGAATGCCTATTTACTTCGAGTGAGATACTCGGTAAGCAACGTGAAATACTATGAGGTCACGAGTTGAATGTCGATTTACTTCGAGTGAGATACTCGGTAACGTGAACTCTTGGTATAGGTAGGTACCTACTTACAGAAAAAGTAATTATTGTATCGAATCCTAAGAAGACTAGTACGTCAAGTATTTCTGCTGTATTGTTAGTTACTCCTAGTATTGCCCTAAGGGCATGTGAGAGGACTGAAGGAGTTTTACTAAGTATTTATTTATTATTCTGACCCTGAATAAGGATTTTACAATTTATTATCTTTGTATAAGAAAACATACGATATGAATAAATTGTGTACATTACAATTAAATACTGAATTTTATTTTGACTACCATTTTCCTGTACTACGCACGAACAAACAGATAATAACGAAAATAATTACGAAAGATAAGAAAGAAATACTGGTGGTAGGCTTCGGCCGTGGTTAGTCACCACCTACTGAACAAAGCCATGTCGCCAAGCGGCCTAGCCGTGTTCCGGCATGATGTTCGGTGTTGCCATTCATGGATGGCGGGTCAGATCAGCTGCGCTGCATGTGCCTAGTGAATGTAGCGTCTCGATCTACTGCCGCCTTCCTACCTAGGCAAGTATGCTCCATCGTAGATCTCATCATCACTTACCATCAGGTGAGATCGAGATCAAATACTTGCCTATAATGTAATAAAAAAAATAAAAAAAAGTGCTAATTATAGCATTATACATAATAAATAGCATTGCATCACATTCCTCACAGGATATAACAATAAACTAACGAATACAGTGCTATAAATTCCTTACGCACTATGGAATCATAAAAAAAAATACATCATCAACCTGATGCTGTAGTGAAGTATAAGTACGCAACCACTAATTCATACATAATTAATTACATATACAACTCGATAGATGGCGCTTATCACAATAACCGATTAACAATACAAACCTAAAACGCGCAAGATAAATTCTATACAATATCGGTAATGTAAATAAAGCACTGCTCTCCAAAATAAACCACTAGGGGTGTTACAGCCGACTTCGCCAGAAAGAACTTTGTTGACTAAATTACAGCTTAGAGAGTACCTGGACACCTTCCAGATAATACCATCCAGAAAAAGGCAATAGGCAAAAAGGGGGGAAAATTTATGAATCTGTACTGACCTCTTGAACCTCGCTATGCGATACACAGATCGCTCTGATGATTCTACTAGAATCCTGAAACGCACTATGAGAGTTTTCGGAGAAGGCAACATGTAACCAATGACCCCGACAATAACCTTCGGGGCATAGCGGCTATTCCCGCTAAGCAAACTTGCCTGGCTGGAAGATCGTCGAATAATACTAGGTAAAACATGCACAGGACACTTACGAAGTCATCAGTTGGGCGAATATGCTAAGCTAAACCACAGATTATCTTATAGTTCTTACGAAAAGATTTCAATCCGCACACATTTAAATGAAATGAGACTGGCTACAAAGCAATCGCTGCATTTTATGCGTTTAAAAAAATATTATGTCGTAATTATGCGCTTCTCTTTTTATCCTGTAAGTCCATCTCTTGCAAGCGTTGCAGTCCCGTCCGCCGGGGTACAGTGCGCTATTGGTATTTATTATATATTTACAGTAGACTCAACGAATTAGGGATGCCTGGCTAAACTTAAAGTTAATATTACTCAGCAACTTATGTTGCTATCGTACATTCTACAGGACATGTTGATATTCAAAACAAAGAATCACTATTTCAGAGAACAAATATATATCTATACATATAAATGAAATTGGAGTGTCTGTTTGTAATATTAAAATAACCGCTTTTTACTAAGTGCATTTGGATGTATACACGTTACCTATACCGAAACAGCATTTTTTACAATTTTTGTCTGTCTGTCTGTCTGTCCGTCTGTCTGTCTGTCTGTCTGTCTGTCTGTCTGTCTGTTTGTTCCGGGTAATCTCTGAAATGGCTGGACCGATTTTGACGGGAATTTCACTGGCAGATAGCTGATGTAACAAGGAGTAACATACTTAGGCTACTTTTATTTTAGAAAAAAAAAATTGGATCTCTCGAAAAAAAATTAAAACCAATGTTGCAGCGCTGCGCCTGATTAAAGTTTGATAGCAACAATCTGCAATGCGTCCCGCGGGATCAGAACGCGAGAAGGCTGTTGCCAACGGCTGAGTCTTTGTTAAATACCACGCGGACGAAGTCGCGGGCAACAGCTAGTTCAACAATATAAAATACCTAGGTATACTGACAGTAGCCAAAAATCATTGGTCATCATGATTAGTAATGCGAAGAGAACGTTCCTAGCCGAGTTTTCTCGGTAAAGATAATAATGATCTGAAATACCTAAATGACTTAGTCACATCGTAGCTTCCTTCCTTTAATATGTTATGTTATCGTGATACCAAACTCATAAACGTCAAATGAATAACAGCGGTTATTCATTTGACGTTTTGATGACGAGGATCGCAGGTTCAGACACCGGCTCGCACCTCTGGGATTTCTGGATTTCATGTGCGAAACTCATTTTCAACCATGAGTATCACTTGCTAAACGGTGAAGGAAAACATCGCGAGGAAACCTGCATGTCTGAGAGAACCCCTCGATAGACGTGTAAAGTCCGCCAACCCGCACTGGGCCAGCGTGGTGGACTATGGCCTAATCCCTCTCACATTGAAGGGAGGCCCGTTCCCAACAGTGGGACATTAAAAGGGCTGGTATTGTTATATATACTAGTTAGTTGGATTTATTCACTAGATATCTTTGTAAATGATTACGTGTTTCTCAAATGAATTTGTAAAAATCTCGGTCACGGCTGCTCCACTTTTCTTCTTACCTAGCTAATTTTTGGAATCCATTATAGCTAGGTAGCTAGTAGCTAAACATAGATCTGACGACGCGATAATGTGGCCTTCCTTTATTTATTGAAGATAGTCTGATTTAAAGAATAAGGACATCATGATATATAAATTGTGTTAGTATATACAAATTTATCTGAGCTCAAGTATAAGTCCATTAAAAAACGAAAACCCTCAAATTTATAGAAAGTCATAATGGATTATAAAGCCATTATTACAACGCATTTTTTCCTCTGAAAAGTTCGTAATAATGTCATTATTTATTTATTTATTTATTTAGAGTTGCCAACAGAGTTTACAATAGTACATGTTATATAGTAAAAAAAAAATGAGTGATATTAGATAATTGCGACTCTAATAACAGGCAACCACATCATGTGCCACAGATACAGTGTAACATATAATAATAATAAAAAAAATGAGATCACATGTAGAGTATACTAGAGGTAGCACTTAAACAGAGGTTCAACAACAATAGACGTAAGTGGTAATATAGGTAACACATGTGTAAATAAATCAATGAATATAGGGTTCAAGAGTTTATGTTATGTTAGAAACATTAGAAATTTTGTGCTTAAATTTATAGAATGAATCGTGAAATATATCGAGATCACTAATTCGATCCACGAATGTGTTATACAGACAGGAAATACGAGGGATAGGTGCGTGTTTACCGAGATTAGTTTTGCAAAACCGGACGTGCAATAAGTGACGGGGCTTTCGCGGCGGCCTAGAGGGTACGTTAATAGACAATTTGTTTAGAATAGGAGGAGAGTCAATAATGGCGTTTATTATTTTATATAAACACGACACACTTAAAAAATTACGCCTATCGGATAAACTTTGCAATTTAAAGTGCTTAACACGGTCTTCATAAGATTTTACATGTCTAGGTGGTCGAAAATGGTAAGCAACATGTCGCAAAAGTTTTCTTTGAATTTTTTCAATCCTAGTAATATGGACTTTGTAAACAGGGGACCAAATAGCACAACAATAATCTAGTCTACTCCTAACATAGCTATTATATAACATTAATGTAGATGATATTTTTCTAAATTCTTTCGCATTTCTAAGAATAAATCCCAATGACTTGTTAGCATTGTCCAACATATGGTCGATGTGTGTTGAAAATTTAAGTTTAGTGTCAACTATTACACCTAGATCACGGATATGAGGAATCCAACATAACCGTCTATAAATTTGGGGGTAATGATCGCAAAATAAATATGGGTGTGTCTACGTAGTAAGGATACCGCGATGTTATTTCGAAAATAAATTATCTAATCGTAAAATAATATATGGCCATTTCCTATTCAGCGAGGAAACGCGTCCAGCATCTTGCGCACGCTACCGCATGGGCCAAATTTTTAACTCATTGTAAATTAATTAATGCCATGGTATCAGTTTTTGTGACGATTCCGCTTACACTCTGTATAATATTATAGATATGTATTATACATCTTCAGTTATTAATATTTGAGTACACGTTACAGGTAATTTCTGTATAACCCGGTCACAGGTATTTCTGTGACAGGAATGTGTAGTTAAGGTTGCCAACTTCACTGTTTACTAAATAGGACACGAATGCGGACAAACTGGGACAATTTACTTCGAGAATTTTGTAGTCCCGGACCAATTCATCCCTGTTTTTCGTCTGCCTCTGAAGCAGACTATTTTATGATACCTACATACTTGTTGTATTTCTAATAAGGAAATTCTTAACAGACCAGTCTACCGGAGAGCACTCGACTGCCTAGATAAAAATGTATAATTTAGAAATAGGTACCTAGGACATAGATAAGTGGCATTATCAGTCTTCACTGAATGTATCAGTAAAGACATTTTTTGTTAATTTGTTTTTTTTACCACTATAACAAACTACACACTTGTTTACTGCGTTACAAGTAAAGACACATCATATTTTGACATTTTTACGTTGTTTTTAATAACAGATAGGCAGTGTGACGTAAGCATTAGTATTTTCGACTTTGCGTCATTCGATACGCGACTGTCTGCAAATATTATGTACGATGCTGATAACTTACGTAAGCATTATACAATAAATAAGTAATTTACTTACTATTACTTTTTTTTAGAGAATGATAGCAGTTATAGCCAAGTTAGTAGAACGCTTGCCTCGGTGACGAGGATCGCAGGTTCAAACCCCGGCTCGCAGCTCTGGGATATCTGGATTTCATGTGCGGATCTCATTTTCAACCAAGATTATCACTTGCTAAACGGTGAAGTAAAACTTCGCGAGGAAACCTGCATGCCTGAGAGAACGCCTCGAATGACGTGTGACGTCCGCCAACCAGCACTGGGCCAGCGTGGTGGATTGTGGCCGAATCCCACCCGCATTGAGGGGAGGCCCGTGGCCAACAGTGGGACATTAAAAAAGGGCTGGTATTATTATTTCAGAGAGTTATACCTACTTGGTGACAATAGAGAAATCACTGGCCAAGAAAGGTCTTAAATGTTTTGTGAACAAGAATTCTAGATTGATTTTGGGCTGACAGTCATAATATGTCTCGCTGTTAGCCCGAGGTAGTCCGCGAAATATGGGTACCTAAAACTGTTCACGCTGATGAGCTAAGCTCACTCTCATTTGGAAAGAGCTCTCAAGCCGCAAGCGGGTAGCGTAGGCCCAGCGTTAGGTATTAGGACTTTTCATTTTATTCAAATGACGCTATGAGCGACATTCGTTCGCGTTAGCACGTACACACGATTTTGGGATTTACCTAGCGTCACTGCGAAAAAATGTGCTCTCATCTATACATATAAATAAAATTGGAGTGTCTGTTTGTAATATTAAAATAACCGCTTTTTACTAAGTGCATTTGGATGTATACACGTTACCCACAGATATATTAGAGGAGATATGTTATGAAAGCGGTGGGCTTGCGCTCACCTTTAGCCAAAATTACGCTAACATAGAGTTTTCGCCGTCAGTCGACTGCAACTGCACGTCGGTATCGGAGCTCTAACTTTTTTTTTAAATGCCGTGTTATTCCGTGGTTGTGTGCTAAAATACTAGCAGCAAAGTGAACTACGCGAAAGATGGAATCTCATTTCACCAGCCAGTATTAAGTATTTTATTTATTCGTCTTTAAAATCATTAAAAACAACAAATCAAAAAATATTTAATGCCTTTATTATGTTATTTTAGTTTTCATGTAGCACAACGACTTTTTTATTTTTGTACAAAATACATGGCTCTTTAAGTACCACCTATGTTCGCTACTGAGTGAATGTACGAGGCAATGGATAGATAGTCTAACGATACTTTGAATAAACTGGTGCGTCGCGTGGTACGGCCGCTGTATACGGCGACGACGCAGCACGCACCGAAGAGACTTCGTATTGGTTGGTTTTAGCGAGTGGTGGGAAACAAAACGGAGACAGCGAGTTCCCATACATTTTGAATCGCACGGCATATCTCTCGTGATCTGTGACGTTACCTATACCGAAACAACATTTTTTACATTTTTTGTATGTCTGTCTGTCTGTCTGTCTGTCTGTCTGTCTGTTTGTTCCGGGTAATCTCTGAAATGGCTGGACCGATTTTGACGGGACTTTCACTGGCAGATAGCTGATATAACAAGGAGTAACTTAGGCTACTTTTATTTTAGAAAAAAAATAGTATCTCTCGAAAAAAAATTAAACCAATGTTGCAGCGATGCGCCTGATTAAGTTTGATAGCAACAATCTGCAATGCGTCCCGCGGGATCAGAACGTGCGAGCAAGCTGTTGCCAACGGTTGAGTCTTTGTTAAATACCACGCGGACGAAGTCGCGGGCAACAGCTAGTTATGACATAAAGTAATCCATTTTTATTGTTTTTCTTAGTGATCACATTCAAATCTCTATCATCAATTCCGTGGGCACTACCTGCTATCACCACTATCAGCGCCTAAAAATAACGAAAATCAAATACGTACAAAACTACGAAGTCTATCTCCTGTCCAGTAGTTAGTACAGCTCGGTGAGTACAGGTCAGTGAGTGTATGTAAACAATAGAAGGTTTACTACATAGCGTTCATTCACCAACTACCTTATCAGCGAACCATGAAGTCGATACAAAAAGAAATGTGTGAAAACACCGATAGCCTGCTAGGAATTCTACCACTATTGAATGAATTAATGAATGAATGAAACGTTGAACATAGCGTCTAAGTTGTTTATTATAATTAGGGTTACTTATCACTTATATACTTATACTACTAGCTGTTACCCGCGACTTCGTCCGCGTGGTATTTAACAAAAAAGTTTTTCTAGAATAAAAGTAGCCTTAGTTACTCCTTATTACATCAGCTATCTGCCAGTGAAAGTTCCGTCAAAATCGCTCCAGCCATTTCAGAGATTAGCTGGAACAAACAGATAGACAGACAAAAATTGTAAAAAATGCTGATTTGGTATATGTACCGTGTATTTTTAATATTAGAAACAGACACTCCAATTTTATTTATTTGTATAGATTAATAGGGTCCCGACTCGTGGCAGAGAGTTTCTTGACTAACATCTTAGAGGAGTTCGGTATTGCTGGCTTCTTTAATTATCGATCAACTTGTTTGGTTTATAATTGGAAAGGTTAACAAGCCGAAGGTCAGTGGTGGGTTCTTCTTCCCCCATTTGTTTAACAATAGATTTCCGCCAAGTATCGCCTAGTCCTATCAATTGCACCATGGATGATTTTAAACTGTCAAACGTTTACTGGTTTCAATTACCGTCATATTTGAATCGGTATTCGATGAATAATTATTTTTTAGTTTATCCATGCGCATTTACAACGCCTGGGACAAATGTTATTGCAATTTTAAATTGCACCATTGCTGACAGGAATACGTCAGGCTTTTCAATCAATAGCTTGACCATTAATTATTTCACCGTGAAGATTGAAGACACTTTGCGATAAATCGGTACCATAGCGGTGTCACTGTTGCGCCACTAAGAACATGACTCAGGTTGTACCGATATACCCTATCCACAACTTATATGTAAGAAGGCCCATACAAACTTTGCCAAATAAGTCGTGAATAGGGTTGAAACTTGAAAGCCCATTTTCAAACAGGCTGTTTATACGTGTTGTGTCATAACTCGTTACCTTAGCACGAGTTTTGACAGTATTAAATGCTGATCGAGTGATCGACTCTTTCAATATATACTATACTGACAAACGTATGGAAACTGATTGAAATAAATCTAATCTTACGTATTGTATCGTGTTTATTGTATTTTTTTAACGTTCCCGACGTTTCGGCTGCTTTACAGCAACCATGGTCACGGGAGGGCTGATGTAGATCGGACCGCAAACAACTACTAAATATGAGAGTACTCCAGTTCAAACTTTGACACTAGGTATAACGTCAAACAACTCAGTCCTCCCGTGAAAATGGTTGCTGTAAAACAGCCGAACCGTCCGCGTCGGGAACGTACAAAACAATAAACGCGATAAAATCCGTAAGTATAGTTTTATTTCAATGTGTAGTATTCGCGTAAATATAAGAACTCAATGTATGGAAACTGACCCAAACATAAACCTAAGGGCCTCGTTTATGTATGTTACTTATAGGTGAAATAATGTGTCCATATTGTGTATATATTATGGTTTATTTACATGAATAAAAAGCATTCTTATATATTTAAGCTAAAAACCTCGTAGGTGACATTTATTATTCTCTAGACGAAGTGGTTACAATAATACTGAAATAAAAATGTAATCAAAAGATACATCAAACATAATTACCGTAGGAATGTATAAATTAAATACTAAAATCTATACAAAATATTCACGAGAATAATGCACTAAATCATTTTCAGCATTCAATTTAATCATATTTAAACACTTATAAGTACAGACACATTATATGTTAACATACAGAAGCACCTCTGCTTACCCACACACGTCGTGAAGAAGTCATAACCGTCCTTAACCATAATTCAATCACATTTAAACATCTTTCCTTTTAAAGAACACCAATTAGCTATGCAACTGGCGTAAACATGAATAACACAAACAAACATCGACATAATATCTCATAGCGGTCCATAGCACGTCCACACGTCGCGACGGTCGCGCGTCGAATGACTGACATTTCACTGCCGGGGCGAGCATACCCTGTTGCCGTCTCACTTGTGCTTGGCTGCTTGCGAGCGGGAACGGAGATGTTCGTCCGGGCGGTGAAAGAGATAGTTTCACTCGGCCGTGGTGGTGGGGATGACTTCGCCGCAGCCGATGTTGATAGTCGGCTGGAGTATGGGGAGTGGGGCGTTCGGTGCTCGGAGCTTGGCTGAGCTCAGCTCATTGCTCTGAACCCAGAGTTCCAACTGAAACATAAGACCATAATACATTTATTCACGGGTGTCAAAAAGGCTTATTCCACATTTGTCTTCTTTTTTACGTAGCAACGTACTGCTGAGTATATGCCTCTCCTGTATATGCAATTCATTCCGATCCTGTGCTACTCTAGTCTAGCGTACCGGTCACCTTCCTGATGTGCTCGGACCATCTAGCTATTGGTCTGCCTCTGTCCCTAGGCCTAGGCCATAGCGGCCGCCACACCAGGCATACCACCCGCATGGCTGAAAGATCTTGCACTTTCCACTAAAAAAATATACTGGGTTCACCCCCAGTCTATTGTACGGCGTATGATAGGTACAAAGTGTTCTTTAGTATAGGACCGTATCGTTGATGTTATATTATTAGTACAAAGATGCGATCATTGTGAACGTACCTCTGGTGGCATCTTTCCAGGTGGTTGCCTGCAGGTCCCACCACAGTGTAGTTGCAGCAGCAGCTCTGCGATAGCAGCGGCCGATGTATCGATGACCCGCTGCCTGCAGACGGCCACCGCGTGCACGAAACCACCAGGACCTACGAACTCGTGTTCCATGAAGACGGTTTTATCGTCCCAGAATATCGCCTGGAAGGAATAAATAAATATACTTGCCTACTTTTCTATTTATTAGTCAATACTTAAACGCCCTCAGTAGCACTTAGTAGATTGTGCGACAATTTGAACACTTTGACGGAAAGAATGAGCTACAAACACAACTAGCTCTAGACAGCAACAAGTAGAGTCGTAAATGGGAAGCCTTAGTGCAGTGCGACATAAAATATTAGTCCTTAATATGGCATTGTTAGGAGCGGGCCTTCCCTTATTGAGAGGGGACCAAGTACACCACCCTGGACCAATGGGGGGTTGACGGACTACACACGTCTGCCGAGAGGTTCTCTCAGACGTCAAGATTCCTGGTGATGTTATCCTTTACCGTTTAGCAAGTGATAATCATGATTGAAAGTTTATCGTTACCAAGTCAAGCCACCAACATGTCTTGGCTTGGAATATAAACACTGAATTTAAAGTTATTAAGTAACTACCTATCTAACTACGGACTTGGGATTTCTTGTCTACAATCTCACCTTAGAAGTAATAGTAAACTTGGTAAAAGGTTTCAAAAATCGCCTGTATCTAATCGTAGCGGCCGCCTGGACCACAGCCCCGCCTGCCGCCTTGATATTGGCGTAGAGTCCGGTCCGCTCGTAGAAGTCCGCCCTGGCGAAGTCCAGCTCACGAAGGTAGCGAGCATTGTTCATGTGGTAGAGAAGAGTGTCTATGTCGTTGATGAGGCACCACGCTGGAAATGACAGTGGAAATTATGTCAGGAAGATAGTGAACTGCTGAGTCCCGACTTCAAATAACGGTAAGAAACGACACACTTTGCATAATGAGCACGATTTTTTGTGCCCGTATAATGGATCTTTAATATCTGTGTATGTAATTATATACTGGGATCGGTCACAGTCTATTGTACGGTACCCATAATACAAACCTTGCTTAGTTTGGGACCGTACAATTGGTGCGATCGTGGTGTGATCGTGATAGGAAGCATTATATTAAGCAATTTTAAATAATGTGTTTATTAAATATGCTCTTTTTCGTCAGCGGGCGTATGCACCACTCGAATCTAGGAGTCAAGTTGTGAGCCTACACTGACGCAGTGTAGACCCTCCAACCTTCCAAGCGCCGTGAGAAAGTAGTGCAGCCTCTTAGTGGAAAAACTCTATTTTTAACTGACTTCTAAAAGGAGGAGGTTGTCAATTTTGTTGTATTTTTTGTGAACCATTAGATAGTAATGTAGTGGCCTCTTGAAATCGTCGCTACAAGTAACATGTTCACCGCACCGATACAAAGATGGCGCTGCAACCGACGTTCAGAACAAATGACGACGTTACGACCTCGATATATACAAGAACCCGGCAATAACCGTAGGGGTATAGGGGCCGCCCCGCCTGACTAGAATATCTTCCCTTTTCCGCTGAAGAAACTAAAATGTTGACGCCTTTATTGGAGACCATTGTAATTCTGGATTAACATAACAATGGTGGATAAAGACTACCACGATAAACTGAGTTTCCTTTAACTTATGTTACGGCGTCTACCTTCAACTTCGGTGGTGTCCATGATGCAGCACTTCTTCTTGAAGTATCGGGCTTTGGCGACGGTGTACAGCATCCTGACGAAATAGGCTACGTCCAGGGAGCTGAACAGCAGCAGCGCGCCAGCCACCATAGCCGCCGCCCAGCCTGGGACACACACCGTCCACATCTTCGCCTAACTGGAAAATGATAATAATCCAAACCTCAATTCATAGTCCCAATTATCATTCCATATTCCTGCAATAGTTTCTCCGCCTGCTGAGGTCAATTCGCTGTTTATGCTATCATTTTCAGCAGTTGACCCCAGTAGGTTGCTAACATAACATTAAAATACTCAAAAAGGGCCTCTACGTGTTGGACCTATATGTCCCCGCGCAAGCCTTCCAAAGATCCGGGTATAGCCCGTGTGATGAGAGACATAATATTACCCCTTTTGATGTCCAACAGTGGGGCACGAGCCTCCCCTCAATAACAAGTCATAATTGCGTGGGGTTATTTCGGGCATGCAGGTTTCCTCACGATGTTTTCCTTCACCGTTTAGCAAGTGATAATCATGGTTAAAATTGATATTCGCACATGAATTCTAGAAATCCTATAGGTGTGAGTCGGCGTTTGAACCAGCGACCCTCGTTCCCAAGGGGAGCGTTCTACCAATTTGGCTGTCACTGCTTGATAACTTGGCTACCATCATCACCATCAATTAGTTTCCATCTCAGATACACTCCTATATGCTCTCTGCAGACATTCGTAGATAGATAAAAAACAAAAAGCTACATTCAAAGCATAAATTTATGAGAACGTAAGTTCATATAAAATGATCATAAAACCAATCAATAATGGCAACAACACATATGGGGCCTGAAAAAATACTTTTTCTAACATGCGTGATTATTCGGCGATCACAAAAAAATACTATAAAAATTACAGACCCACTGGGTTTCTTGCCGGATCTTCGCCGTCGCGTTCCGATCCGGTTGTAGGGTTAAGGAAAAAAAATGATAAATTGTAAGTGGGCCTAAGTACGTATACGTATACAAAATATAAATGATTTGGCTTTGACTATAATTCGATAGAATGTAAGAAAGGTAAACAACTACAAGGAATGGTTTTCAAGGATGAACCTCCAATCGATTTAATAGGTCTCAGCCACGTATAATATAATATAATAATACCAGCCCTTTTAATGTCCCACTGTTGGGTACGGGCCAGTGATTGAATTGAATTGATAGCGGAAATGTCTTGTAGCTTTTATGTATTTAACTGGAAACTGTCGATGACGACGCGACGCTGTTACCTCGTGATTTTTCAAGAATTTCCGTCATGTCGTGGGGATATTGACATATTAGTTTCATATGGGTAGCACTTTTCACCCTTGAAAGTGACAAAGTGCCGTTCTTTTTAATTTTGCCTTTGAATGCGGATTAAATATTGAACCATTAACTCGAAACATAGTCGAAACAGCTGCACTTCAAGTGCGAGCTAACCGTATACTTTATAGTCTACCGTATTAAATCCTCCATACATGTTATATGGAGAATCGAATGGCGCCGCTAGCGGACGGTATTTAAAACATTCATACAAAATGTCTAAATACGGTAGACTATAAAGTATCCGGTTAGCTTACGAATAATCTCGCACTTGACCTAGGTACTGGAGACAACAGCGGCCTGTCGTTAGAAGTTACGGCAACTAGTCAGATTGCCGTCTGTGTAGATACCTACTGTTACGAAATCTAGTGCAGACTGCCGTTGTCAGAAGTGTTGTCACTACAAGTAGAGCACTTTCATCCTTGATAATATATTATACTTTGGTGACCTTTGTGCTTAAGAGAAAATAAATGTAAAATGACAATTTGTAGGCCTATATGAAATAAATGATTCGACTTTGACAACTGGGAGCAATCTGGTGTTCTGCGTTAGAAGTGTGTTACAACACTTCTAACGTGGATCGCCAGCTTACTCTTGTTCTATGTAGTGCACATCCGTCTATAAATAGAAGTGCTATAAAGTCAAGTATAGCAAATTGCCGTCCATCGACAGAAGTGTTGTTACAACAATATGAAATAGACTAGCTTCAAAAGTGTGGTCACAACGCGAACAAGTGTTGTTCTGTAATCTAGATACTACATGTAGGTAGTACCATCTAATTATTCTCCGATCAATACGATCGGGTCGGGTAGGAGCAGTGGGTGTACTTAGATGACTGTTCCTATGTTAGGCGCTAGGTAACATTTAAGATACCTAGCTATAGGTAGTTAGCATTTCTTAATAAAAGTTAATTAATCCTGAATTCATGTAAAATAACTTCGACGCTTACATAAAAGATTTGAAAATTATTCAACACTATATTGGTCAGCTAAATAAATAGGTAGGTACCTGTCTATATAAAAACTCACATATTTACATACTTACAGAGATATTTATTTATATCCGCCTCGCATAAGACTCTACTATAATAAATCAATACGAAATAACAATTTAAAATACAAATAGGCACTTACCTTGGACACCACAGCCGGTGATTCACACGCAAAAAAAAATTAAACTTCCATCGTTCAAAAATTATTCGATTACAAGCATTCAATCACGATTCTACGTAAAAATAAAATAAATGATCGTTATTTTATTATATTAAATACAATAATTATCACAAAGCTAGTAAAATAACCTCAAGAGGCTACGTCAGGTGTAATTTTTTCGCCTTTTTAAGTCATGTCACCTCTGAATGCGCGCGCAGCACGATCGATAGTTAGTTTGTGTCTGTGGCTGGTTACTGTTGGCGCGAATTTTGACGAGAAAGGTTATATGTCGAGTCTATGACTTATATAATAAAAAAAAATTGCCAGACCAACACAATTAACTGCTCGCATACAAACTAAGCAACGCTGGTAACGTACAATGGACTGGGAGTTATCACAGGTATAATAATATCAGTAATTACTTATATCAAACGTCTATGATTCGATCAAGTACAAAGTTTCGTGCTCATCACACAATGTTTGCCTCTACCGGCATTCGATCCCGGGACCCTCAATACTAAAAGCAAGCTTATCCTACTATGGCAATTGAGTCACTGTGCTATATGTATACCGCTTTCCAAGAATGTAATATACAAGCACTATGAAGATACCTTATTTGGTTAGAATTTGAGGGCTTGGTCCTTAATCTATATAGAATGATTCAGATAAGAGTAGTATCCTTGAACCTGCGGTTCTTTAATGCATTTGTAAACATTATGTCAGGGATACCCAAACTATTTTGGGCAAGAGACCCCTTTTCCAAAATGAACTGATAACTCAGACCCTAATAGCCAATTTACTTTAAAAATCCTATCTCCAGATTTTTTCCTATGGATACAAAATACTTACGAATTTAAAAACTTTGCGGTTGGTTAAGTGAGTAATGTAATTAACACACTATTTATTTCCTAGGTTACTTTTTTTTTTTTTTGTTGACGGGGGGGAAATCTTCGAAAGATACCCGGCCTCTGTGTGGGAGAGGGCCGGGTTATGTAGGATTCTTACCCACTAAAACCCCGGTGGTCGTCTTCGACACATGTTGGAAGGGCTCCGGGATCTCCAACCGGAACGCACCGGTGCCCCTCTTGTGCCTCGCCCCCTTATGGGGGCCCGTCTCGGGGAGCAGATGTTCGCTCCCCCTACGCCCTCGCTGCGCGCGGCGGCGGAGCGCCACGCCCGCCGCCCCGTCCTCCTCAGGAGTCGTCATCGTCACCGGACGTCCGGGGCCCACACCTCAGTCGTCCTCAACCCCGAGGGTAGCCCGTTGTTTAAGGCCCTGGGTATCAGGGCCGCTTCCTAGGTTACTTAATTTCACCGACTCTAACACGAATATCTGTTGCTAGCGCAGCATCCGCCGTGTGTATTCACCTGTCTTACCACTTAGACACCTACTGCAGGAAAAACTTCTCGTAACGATCCGAATGTAACCTGACAAGCAGGTCGTTAATAAATAATGTCACGGTTGTCATGGATAATTTTCCTTACATAACTCGGAAAACTGGGCATGCTGTTCTTAAAATGGTTTCGTATTTTAGAGACTAATTAACAAGTTCTTGATATGTAGCTATGTGTGGTTACCGCCATTAGAGGCCTCCGTAATAACAAGAACAAATTTAACATAGGCCTTCCTGTTATACGGTTTATATACCTGAATGTAAGTTAAGAATGGTAGGTAGGTACCTGAATACCTTCGAAAAGAATAGTCCAGACTTATGTCCTTACAGTAATTTTGTAGGTAGCCAATTACTTGCTTCCCGCCAAAAAACCCACCAGTGGCACAAGTTTGCATACCAATAACTGTCAATTCAAAGCGTACATAATTATAATATCATTAAATCTATACAAATAAATAAAATTGGAGTGTAAAATTGGAGAGTGTGATTTTATTTATAACTAGCTGTTACCCGCGACTTCGTCCGCGTGGTATTTAACAAAGACACAACTGTTGGCAACAGCCTGCTCGCGCGTTCTGAGCCCGCGGGGCATTTCAGGTTGTTGCTATCAAACTTAATCAGGCGCAGCGTTGCAACATTCGTTTTAATCTTTTTCGTGAGATTCTATTTTTTTTTTTCTAAAATAAAAGTAGCCTAAGTTATTCCTTGTTACATTAGCTATCTGCCAGTGAAATTCCCGTCAAAAAAAGTCCAGCCATTTCAGAGATTACCCGGAACAAACAGAAAGACAGACAGACGGACAGACAGACAACATATTTAAAAAAGGTTGTTTTGGTATAGGTACCGTGTATACATCCAAATGCATTTAGTAAAAAGCGGTTATTTTAATATTACTAACAGACACTCCAATTTTATTTATATGTATAGTGTGTATTTATTGAATACATTATTGCTATTAATTACCATGAGGCCATTTTCATATCCATTTTATTTCATCGCATTTCATTTTGTAAAAATAGAAGAAGACTACCGTTTATCTCTTGTTAATTTTGATCTTCCCACTTTTTCAAGATATATATCTATATCTATAGATATATCTCTTCATTTCCCGCCATGCTGCTGTTTTGGTAACTTTTCCTCCATAGCACTGGCCTCTCGTTAATCAATGTTATTAGGACCTCTCGATCTATAAATTTAGACCAGAAAAAAGAAAAAATACTTTTGGGTATGGGCTCTAATATATCTGTGGGTATGGGTATCCGGACTCAGCCTTGCCTTGTTTTTTTTTTAAGATTCATTCGATCATTCTTGCTCATACTTACTCGTAAAATCACGAATCGTTGCCGTATGAACGAACGAGTCGGTATAGTCGCGAAGATACGGCAATGTAGATAAGTGTACAATCACAACTCCAGTTCGATATTATGTCCTACGTATCCGTTAAAACTAATATCTCAAAACCAATCAACCATGTCCCTCAGATTCGATAAGTACTTCCATTTAAAATAACACCAGCTCATAGAACATGTGCCAAGATACACTGGACGGCGCACCTAACACGTCATACGAGACGCCACGAAATGTCGGTGACCTCGACGTATCCCGCATCTCTTTCCCACTTACACTGAAAGAGTGCGATAACGCTTCACCATCCGATCCGAGAAATGGTTGGATCGAAAACCAGTGACGTGTCTGACGTGGGAGTGTAAACAGTGTTCAACATGAAGGAATTTAAATATGATGTTATACAATTAATTGAAGGTGTCAGAGATCGAGCATGCTTGTGGGATAAAACTATTGAAAACTACAAGGACCGAGTTGAAAGGAGGACTGCTTGGGAGCAGATATTTAATATCTTGGAAGATAATTATGACGAGATGACGCCGGAAGACAGAAGAATCACGGGTAATGAAAACAAACATTAAAATTTATTCTTAAGTACCTAAGTATCTTGTACGTGTCCGTTGTCATACGATTATGATATTCTCGTTAATTAATTCCGTCTATATTGCGGAAAGCGCATTACGGGAATCCTACTGGAAGAATAGTGATGAAAAAAAGTCACGGGCGCAGCCATTTATAGCTTCACGGTACATGAATTAGACTTTAGTTTGGCGACTAGTCCATCCATTTTCCGGGATAAATTAGGTATTCAAAATGTGGTAGGTACCGCATTAAAATCTTCATCATCATGCTTATTTTATGTGACGACATACAAACAACATTTCTAACGATTGGTGGTGAATTATTTATTTGTAAGATCCTACTTTTTTATATTAACGTATTGTAGAATCCACCGCAATACAAACCGGCTAGCCGCTTCGTGAGAGAGCGGATTTCTCAATTTGGCTGCAACTTTATTTAGACGGTAACAAATTAGAAATCTTATTAATATATGATCATTATTATAATGGGAAGTGTAAGATATAATACTAACTTACATAATGAAAGTGAACTGCATCTTGCATAATGTGTCTAGTCTAGTAAATATGAATCATTTTGTCTGGTGCATTCATATGCAATGTAATCTAGGTAAAAGGAGTCATTGGCACCGCTATTATGTGTGCCGGATTTATATTCAGTGATTCTAATCGTCTTAATAACAGGTTTTAGATAAGTAATTTCATAAATAACGATTATTTGGTATATCGTATGATCTTAGTATTCCCATGCCAATTGCAGACTTATTAGAAGCAAATATATAGCACTCTCAGAACGACAGGGGCTCAACTCAAAAATCTTTTTTTTTTTTGGGAAATCGCAATCAAAATTCTTTCCAACTGAACAGGGAGGACGAAAAGCACCGGTGTAAAAGAGACGGAAATATAATTATGCTTTTTCTATCATAAAAAAACAACTTTGTTTTAATATTCATCGGATAGAACATACATTTTTAAGTATCTCCATGATCTTAACTCAATTTCGCAAATTTTGAGTTGAGCCCCTATCGTACTGAGGGTGCGATATGTAGGTACCTACTATCGATCACCGATCTGTCATAGGCCAGTGTAAACCAGCGAAGGAAGCGAAGACTGAAGAATTTAAACTGGAACATGCAACTGCCTATAGTAGGTAGATACCTACATAGTGACTTACCGTAATTTCTTGAGCAGATAGTCAGCCATCAAAACTCTGAAATATGTACGTAGGTATATAGTGATTTCCTTAGTAAATTTGTCTCTATTGGATTACTTTGAACATTGACGTTCACTTACATTATAACTTACTTTACTGACTATACTACTTACTGGTACTTTGTCGAAAGATCGGTACCCGTTTGACGATGCTAAGCGAATACCTTGCTTACCACAGATCACGAGAGATATGCCGTGCGGTTCAAAATGTATGGGAACTCGCTGTCTCCGTTTTGTTCCCAACCACTCGCTAAAACCAACCAATACGAAGTCTCCTCGGTGCGTGCTGCGTCGTCGCCGTATACAGCGGCCGTACCACGCGACGCACCAGTTTATTCAAAGTATCGTTAGACGATCTATACATTGCCTCGTACATTCACTCAGTAGCGAACATGGTGGTACTTAAAGAGCCATGTATTTTGTACAAAAATAAAAAAGTCGTTGTGCTACATGAAACCTAAAATAACATAACAAAGGCATTAAATATTTTTTGATTTGTTGTTTTTAATGATTTTAAAGACGAATAAATAAAATACTTAATACTGGCTGGTGAAATGAGATTCCATCTTTCGCGTAGTTCACTTTGCTGCTAGTATTTTTGCACACAACCACGGAATAACACGGCATTTAAAAAAAAAGTTAGAGCTCCGATACCGACGTGCAGTTGCAGTCGACTGACGGCGAAAACTCTATGTATGCGTAATTTTGGCTAAAGGTGAGCGCAAGCCCACCGCTTTCATAACATATCTCCTCTCATATATCTGTGTTGCTTACCGTTCAATATTACTCTATTCCTAGGTCCTATACTATTATTCCTTATTCTACACGTAGGGTCGCAGGCATTAGTCTTTCGTCCTCCATCGTTAGCTGGAAGCAATCCCATACCAGCTAATTATAACCTTAACTACCTAATTAGTAGGTATATATTCGTTCCCTTCGAAGGATGGAAGGCATCTTAATAATTGTTATATTTCCACAGGAGAAATAATAATCAACAAATGGACAAACATTCGAGACACATTCGTGAAGACACTGAAAACGAAATTAGGCAGACCGAAAAAAAGATATATTCTGTACAACCATCTTAAGTTCTTAACTAAAATTACGCCCGAGGAAGAGCGTAACATAGATTTTAACAACCTTGCCCCAGAAGACCCGGGCATATTGGCGAAGGGCGATCCAGAACCAGACACTAGTTACGGGGCCAGAAAACGGTCAACACGAAGTGAATTCGACGACTTGAAGTCTAACGACGATGAAGTCGACTATATCCCAAAAAAGAAGTCGAAAAGACACGACTTTAGCGTCGAACTGAATGAATCTAAAAGTCATCGGAAAAAGAAGCCTCCGAGAATTATTTTCGAAAATGATAGCGTTGAGGTTAATGATGATGATATTGTTCAAATTGACGAGTCGAGTGATCCGAGGGTAATGAACGAGGATGAGGCGTTCTTTGCGTCGTTACTGCCGACCGTCGTGCGGTACAATGAAGATGATAAGTTGGAATTCAGGATCGAGGTGCTGGCTGTAATGAAAAAGATCAAGGATAGAAGAAGATGGCCTGGCGATGAACTGCCCTAATCTCGTACCTTAAGTAGGTAGCTAATATATTACAAGAAACTTTAGCTCAGAGAAGCTACATAAATTTAAAGAATTATAAAGACTCATTAAAGTTATTTAGCACAGTACTTAGATACATTTCTTTATGGCGTAAATCTTTTAAGAATTTCTGTGTCAAATCGCGGTTGACATGTCACCGATTTCGAGATTTGATTTGCTATAAGTATACAATTTTCAACCAAAATTACATTAAAAAAAACATAAACGGTGAAAGAAACCCTTCATGTCTGGGAACCTGTCACCGAGCTAAGTCCGCCTAGTGGACTATGGCCTGCCTGAATCACCGTACCCGTGCTAAGAAACTGAGGGTTGTTATTATTACTAATAAGTTTAACAATAAAATCACAAAACGTTTAATAGATAAGTTTTAATGATCATTTATTATCTTCAGTAGCCTTCAAAATAATGCCTTACAATAATCACGAAAACATAATCTGCTTTAAAATAAAAAATAATGAACTCCCTAAACATTAATTTTATAGATTACCGCTAATAAATTTATATTTCTATGTGAAAAATATAACAAAAAGAAAAACGCATCAGCAATACTGTAATATGTTTATTGATACAGTAATATCGTTAGTACGATACCTACAATATGATACGAACAATAACAATATGCTGGGTAGTATAAAATTTAAACCTTACTTTAAAGGAATGGCAGACAAAATCCTTCTCCAAAAATGAAACGATGCGTAGGTCTCAAAAACTCTCGGATAAAATATGTAAGTACGTTTAGTCGCAACACTGAATCTGTTAACGGTAATGCCTGTACTCGCGCCCTCTAATAACACTATCTTACGACTAAATGAAGTCGCCCGAGGGGTTACAACAACCCGCAAGTGCACAATTTTATTTATACCAGTTACAATTTTCACTATAATACGACCGAAATCCGGTCGGAACCGCGCTAAATTCACTAAAATTTATTAATCATCCACTTATTTCACTATTTACAAATTCAAAAAGGAATCTTGCATCTAGCTATAGACGCGAGAACTTTTTGTTATTTCATACACGTAACACTGCAGGTGTAGGGCATAAATGACGTCATCATTCACGATACAATCGTGGCTCCTTATATACAAGCGGTACAATACTGCGATACATGACGTGTTCGGCTTTGAGCCGGCGACGAGGCTCGGCACCCCGCGGGGTCCGAGCGAGTCGCTATCATATCGGCATTATAGTGACTAGACGTTCCCCGTGGGGACAAAAGTTTATTTACATGTTACACTATGGATATTAAATTCACACTAGCTTAACACATCGCTACAATAAAATGTGTACGGGTATATTTATGGTATAAATACAACTTATGTTAACGCCCTTTGGAAACGCGATGCGAAGCACAGGAGGGCTGTGCTGCACACTTGCACACTGAAATGTAAAGATAAATGAAATCTCAAAAATAATCGATCACCCGAAGTTTAAAGCTCCCCAGCGTCTTTGAATCGTTCGTTTTGTGCCGTGTCACATGGAAGTTGCTTACCAACTAAAGCTATGCGATTAGTACAATATTCAAAAACAAAAATATATATCAGCTTAGCTTCGCTGATGCAAACAAAACTCCATCAACATCAGTTATGAAGGGCTATTATACATTTAAATTGATAACCTACATCGCTAACTGACGATTAAATTCACATTTGAGTATGGCCTGTAGCGCTAACGGAAACACTTACGACCTATATTTAGAGGTTACTTATACAAATATTTCTTTATACATTTACATATCGATACAGTTATGTATATGGATATATTACAGGAGGAAGGAATTTAACAATATCATATTTAAAGAAAATCATCGCAACTTCCCACTTGAAATAAAAACGAATTTGAACTGATCGGTGACGCAACTCGGATAACACGTAAACAAACCGACTAAAATTAAATATTAACAAATAAAAATCCCTCGTCGAATCGCCTGCGCACTTAGCTACCGGTTTTACTTATAAAATTATATACAAAACAGCTATAACAACTTTTAATATTAATTATAATACACCTAAGTGAATCGGCGTCGGGCAGAGATCGAGCCAGGCTGGCGCTTAGCCACCGACCTGTACAACTACTGGACTGGAGAAAGACATGGTTTTGTGCCTATTTGATTTACGGCATTTTGGCGCTGACAGAAGTGATAGCAAGGAGTGAAAACTATGTCGACAAACATTCAATAAAATGGATTACTTTATATCATAAAAATAATACGTATTTTATACCTTCTTATAAAAATGTATTCCGAGTTTTTCACTAACATACACAAATAAATAGAGAGACTCCACTACGCAAATTTAGTTCCGGGGACGCCCGAGGAAGCGCTTCAAGTCGGCACAAAAAACAGTCATTATTTTGTACTCTAATTCAAGTCGAGCAGTAGTACAGATCAGAGCGCGTGGCACACCGAGACACACGAGTCACAGTCTTATCGTAAAAATCACATACAGTTTAGTTATGAGTGGTAAAGTCTAGGGTGGGTTTCCTCTGTCGCGGTTTCTTGGGGCGGGGCGGGGCGGGCGAGCCGTTGCAGCAGTGGCAGCCGCGCTTCACCACCCCGCGGCCGGACGCGCGCCGCCGCCCCTCCAGCGCGCCGGCTGAGCGCTCGCCGGCGCGGGTCTTGCCGGACAAGCTCCTCTCCGTACTGCCTTCCAGAGCGTGGTACGAACGTTTCGGGGGGTACGTGCGAAGCGGCGGGTGCGTGTCGTCTGCGGAGGACCCGTCCCCGCTGCCGAACCGCTCGATGCCCCTCGCTTCTTTAATAACGGTGTCGAGTCTCATGTGTGCGCCGGCGCCGCTCGAATCCGTCGAGTTGGTCTCGTCGAACGGGCTCTTGCAGCACTTGTCGCTGTCGCTGCTGAAGTCTAACGGTCGTCTGCTTTCCGAGCGTTCGGAATTCGTCTCCCAGAACAGTTCGGTGTGTCGTTCCGGGGACGATCTGTCGTCGTCGACGTCCACCATCGATTCTAGTGTCGCATCTCGGGAGCTGTCCTCGGCTACCATTTTGGCGTCGTCGCCGGCGATGAGTCCCTCGGGCTCGTCGATTAAAAACCTTGTGTCCCTCTTATCGTCGTCGTAGCACACACGTCTAATGACTTGTGCGGCGTTACCGGCCGAGTGGACGATCGCTGAGGCCGTGTTAGAGAGGTGTAATTCTCTGGAATCGTTCAGTATGTTGTCGAATCTGGTGAGGCCATCTTCTTTGACGAGCACTGATGATAGATTGATGGTGTTGGCGTGGGAGCCCGGTAGAGAGTTGATCATGTTGTCGATGTCGAACTTGACTTGATGACTGCTGCTTTCGGCGGTCGCTTGGGATATGACGGTGGTTTGCGGCGCGGTCATCAGCACGGTGCCCGGCGGCCGGTTCGAGTGGAATATCGTAGAGGCGATATGACGACTTTTTATACCGCTTATCGTGAATGGATGCACCTGGAATTAATAATCCAGTATAAATCTGAACGCCCACCAGCCGGGATAAGATAAAATGCGAATGGTGGGAAAAGAAAATGGTTTAAAAAACAAAAGATCTCGCCTACCGCGTCTGCGACATGGCCCAGAGTGGTTAGCATGTGCGAACGTAGAATTTAAAATGTTCGCTACAGCAAAATCAAACTTTATTCGCGCGCAATTAGCGTTCTTTTTACTTTGTGCGGCGCAGAATGCATGATATGATACTATCATCACGAAAGAGTTTGACTTCCACGACACAGGGTGACCCAATGTGGGAGCTCAGCCACCTATAAATCTGTGTACCTGAACATTTTTATTTTCATGTCGACAGTTTGAAAATAGCTTACTTAAAAAAAAACTTTATCTGTGACGAACTTGAGTTATACCTATTTCATACATCAAAACTCGAGGTAGTGTTTGCCTATACTTATTTTCTTTACCATCAGCAACAGTTGATTTCTTGTATTTACGCGAATACTACACATTGAAATAAAACTAATCTTACGGATTTCATCGCGTTCATTATATGCTTTTTACGTTCCCGTCCTCCCGTGACAATGGTTGCTGTAAAGCAGCCGAAACGTTGGGAACGTAAAAAACTATATAGTAAACGCAATAAAATCCGTAAGATTAGTTTAATTTCAATATCAGCAAAAGTACGCACCACTCCATCATCAGTCGGCTCGCTGTGGAACGTGGTGTTGGGATGTGATCTCGCGAACTCCTCCTGGTCCAGCGCTATGGTGGCTTGCATGCCGTCCTCGCTCACGGTGACGACGCCCACGTCCTCGAGGCCCAGGTTCAAATCCGTGCGATCGTCGCGGGTAAGCAGCTGGTCGGTGGCAATTTGATCATCAATATCGGGCTGCGGGATCCCGCTTTGGTTGAGGAATGTTGGTTGCGCTGGAAAGAAGAAAATTCACTTTGACGACCAGATTGGCTCAGTTGGTGTTGATTCTACTTTCTATACCGGTTGTCCTGGGTTCAAATCCCGCTTGAGACAAATTTTGGGTTATTATTATGTGAAGTCACAATAATGACGAAACGTAAAAAAAATTTAAGTAAAAATTGCTCTCGAAGTACAATTGCCATGTTGTTGGAAACCTTTATTTGAACCGACTTTAAAAAAGAAGGAGGTTCTCAATTCGGTTGTATTTTTTTTAATGGACATCGAAATTCTGACTTCGCGTAATGATTACAAATTAACTTTATTTTTATGACAACATTAAAACACTCAAATACACTAATATTTGTGTATGTGGTCACTTACGTGTATGAGAATGATGGGCGTGGTCTTGCGTGTGATCGTGCGCCGGCGACGCCGCGAACAGCAGCTCGGCTTCCGGGAACAACTCCGACGCCGAGGGCGAGTCCACTCCGAGATCCTCGCATTCTTCTGATAATGATTTCTGAAAACAACAATAATAAAAAATTTATAGTTACCGTTCTTCACCACCGGTTCTCAAGTATTCTAAGAATATAATGCAAGTCATTGTAGTAAGCTCACCTGTAATCTTAACTCGTGTTCCAATATCGCAAACTTGTGCCTCAACGCCGCCGCTGACACATGCGTCACTCGGTGCTGACGGTGCGACGACCCGTCCTTCTTATGCACAACCTATATACAAAGTTATCATTTTAATATAGTCATAAACCATATATATATAAGGTCACTACACTCCTAGTTCCACTAGTAATATCGCAGGGGGCTTACCATGAACTCTTATTTTTGGGCAATTCACTTCCCGGCCTGAAACGTGTCTTCTGTAGCCAAGATAACGACATAAGTTCCCGCTAGATAGTATTTAAGTCTCTTTAATAGTATTTTGATGAACAGCGTTTGGAAATAAGATATATAAGGTGTAAAAAAATATATTTTAACACGGCTAACAGTACGTTATAAAGATAGCATTCCAAAAGAAATAAACCAAATTATTAGACATTTAAAAAAAATACAGGTGTCTGTACTGAGCTCGTGACCAAACGCTACTGGGTCGCCTTGTTTAAAAAACATCCAATATTATTTACACACGACTGGTGTCTAAACTAAGGTATTTCAGGACACCAAATGTTTACAGAGGGCGCATTATCTACAGACTGTTGGCTATCTTTTTGCAATCATTAGCTTTATGATTAGTCTATAATTGTTCTGTGTTTTGTTTATTATTAGTTAAATAGTGAAGGGTTTAGAGTACCTAATTATATAGTTACTTTAGTTAGTACCTAATTATATAGTTACTTGAATTAAAGAGTTTGATATAAGAGTTCGTAGTACACCCCCGGATATTAATATCGGTAATGAGAATAATCCGAGAAAAAAAACTAGGAAGTTACGTTTACAGTACAGATTAAAATATAATTTTATTGTCTAACATTAAGAGCGCTTACGTACTACGTCCGATCCAAATCCAAAAAGATACATTCCGAAAAACTATTTAAATGAATGCTTTTGAGCTAGATCCAAGTTCTGTATTGCGAGGTCAGAGCATTTCAAATTCGGAGAATAAATTTACGAAGAAATATTACAATAGTATTATTTTTAAGACCGGTTGCGCACTACGTCCATTTTGAATCTGGGCTGTCACGCAGCGTGAAGGGAAAAAGAGACTCAAGTGTACAAGGGCCATCCGTATTTTCTCGGATTCGCATTGGATGCTGTACACAAGCGACATATGCAATACAATTCAGATCATTGAGATAAGTAACCCAATTATACGATTAGAAATAATCTTGCATCGT
Organism: Pheosia tremula; assembly: GCA_905333125.1. NCBI lineage: Eukaryota > Metazoa > Arthropoda > Insecta > Lepidoptera > Notodontidae > Pheosia > Pheosia tremula. Next base: position 2,245,559 of record HG995420.1, read on the forward strand.
CAATAGCTTTCAGAGTTATTAATAATAACAATGAATGATTCCATTATGACCTGTACGCAACCGATCGGACGTTTTTTACTTATATAGATATTAAACATCCAAGACTCGGTTACAAATATTCGCGCTCACCACACAAAGTTTGTCCTTACCAAGATTCGAACCCTCAGCACAGAGAGCAAGGTCACTAAACATTGAACCAATCAAGCCGTCATAAGAGATCGATTTATTGACATAATTCAGTGGCGTATGTGAATTAAAGAGTATATTTCAAAGGACAAGTTACGTTTAGTCTATAAATTATTAGCGGTAAGGTTGGTAATAACTCGGCTGAATTCGGTTCGAGATTTTCCGATTCGTGTTTTCTCGCATTCGGATCGAGCGCAATGCGCAAGCGCTCTCTATAATTTCCGTAACTTTCTACAATTATTAAATAAGTATTCAGTGCTATTTTAACAGAAATTAGACTCTCTTAATAACAACTAAACGTATGCCTGCCTTCCATTTCGTCAAATGTATGAGAGAGACAGCGACCAGTTTAGGCATTTCCATATTATTTTTATTCTGTGCAAACAGAACTGAGTTTTTTTAATGTTTAAGCATTAAAGCTGTATGTTTTAGTATCTAACTAAGGCTACATTGATGACAACCTGACCAACAGAAAATCAATGATGATGGCGGCAAGCAAGCCTTTCCATATACATGGTGTGTCATAAGTGCGAAATTATATTTACGTATATGCATGGGTTAAGAACTAAAGTTCTAAGGCAGCATTACAAATAATAAAAGTCCTGAGTTAGACTAATATATAAGGTGAAACAATAACAGTGTAAGATATTTAAACAGGTCCATCAGTAGGTTATAAAGATAACATCCCCATGTATTTTTTAAATAACACCCTGTACTGAGAGCACGGACAAATGCTAACTGTTCGCCTTGTTTAATAAAACTGAAACATCATTGACACAATTATTTTATACATCAACATGACCCATATAACTTACTGATTGACGTGTTAAAATATTTTACATCATTTTTGTTACACATTATACTATAGGTTTTACTGGTGGTAGGCTTTGGCCGTGGCTAGTCACCACCCACTGAACAAAGCCACGTCGCCAGGCGGCCTAGCCGTGTTCCGGCATGATGTTCGGTGCTGCCATCCATGGATGGCGGGTCAGATCAGTTGCGCTGCATGTGCCTAGTGAATGTAGCGTCTCGATCTACTGCCGCCTTCCTACCTAGGCAAGTATACTCCATCGTAGATCTCATCGTCACTTACCATCAGGTGAGATCGAGATCAAATACTTGCCTATAATGTAATAAAAAAAAAAAAAAAAAAAGGTAGTCCGTCTTCACGGAGCCAATACACATGAGTTTGGTTATGTGCAGCAAAAAAAATATTATTTCGCATTTCTGATACACCATGTAGACATCGCTAGTTCGAACAGTTCATTGATAATACCCAACATTCTGTAGTACACAAACTAGGACAAAAGTAAATTCAACAAACGATTATGGCTTTAATACGGTTGGCACACAGATTAAATTTGACTAAACTAAACACATTGCCGTAACTGTCATGGTCATAATTTTAAGTCAAAGTTTAGTCGTAATTTCTATACAACAGAATTGGCGCCTATCGCCTTCTTTTTCACACGTTGGAAATCTGATAGAGACACAACAAAGAAAGGTACATGTCAAACCAAGTTTAAGTACTAACAGAAATGGGCGTCAATATAATAATATACCTTATATAATTGAAATAAAGCTAATTTTTCGATATTTATCGCGTGTTTTACGATCCCGACGTTTCGGCCGCTTTACAGCCACCATGGTCACGGGAGGACTGAGGTGTTTGACGTCCTAGTGTCATAGCTTGAACTGGGGTACCCTCATATTTAGTTGTTGCTTGCGTTCCGATCTACGCAGAAGGTGCTCACAGTGTCTTGAGGTCTTGCAATGGTGCGTTTGGATTTGGATTAATTTATATTCATTACTGGATCCCAAGTCGCTGGTAGCACACAGCCAGCTTCCCTATTAAAATTAGGATGTTTTTGGTGTTGAAAAATTAGCTTTATTTCAATGTGTAGTATTCGCGTGAATATAAGAAATCAATAATAGACCTTATCAATTAAGTATTAGACTAAAATTTTGAATCACAACAACGAATGAAAGTTCTAACAATGATCCGTATGGAGGGGACATGCTTAGTAATGCAGGTACAAATTCGACAGTCAATATTAAAAGTTGTAACTTCAACATGCAAAAAGTAACACTAGACGCTAGGAGAATGTTTAATCGAAGGTAAGCTATGTACTTCCATAGGACGGAAGTGATGACAAAACAAGAATAAGACTATCCCCAAGTGAACTCCAAAAGATGGGTAGCACAAGTGACTCGCAATGAAATGATAATGACATCGTAATTGTCACAATTATTCGTTTTTGCCAAGATGCTATTGTCATTTCAATGCGAGTCAATTGTGTTAGCCAGCTTGGAGACCTGTTCCTAAATTGATAAATTCAAGATTTGTGACAGCATCGGCGTCTTTAAATGCCGATTCTCTTGTCAAATTATACTTTTTTCTAACAGAATGTATTTAATAGACGTTGTACAGGGCCTCAAATCTGCTAACACAATCGATTCGAAAATCGAACAGCAACCGCATAGTAACTGCCACTTTTGACAGATATCCCATACAGTATCTGTCAAAAGAGACAGTTACTATGCGGTTGCTGTTCGATTATGAATCGATTGTGTTAGCAGACTTGGGGCCCAGGCCATCTGTCAAATAAGTTGTAAATAGGCAGTACCTAGTAAGGTTCAGACAAGGACTGGCATGCCCAAGCTGCACTTATCTTCAAATTGTCAGTTAAGGGGAGGCGACAATTAATATAATACCTAATATATAGTCCGTTGTTGTTACACGTGCGGGAATACCGATTATACAATATAGAAGCGACAGATGATATTCTTTATTTGATGTTAATAATACCGCCAAACGAACAGACCAACTATACGGTCCCACACTAAGCAACGCTTGTCTTATGGGTACCGTACAATGGACTGGGGGCGAACCCAGTATATAATACTTATATAGATATTAAACATCCATGACTCGGGTACAAACATTCATGCTTATCACACAAAGTTTGTCCGTACCGGGATTCGATCGCGCGACCGTTGGCGCAGAAGGTAGGTCAACTACAAACTGAGCTAATCAAGTCGTCTCATAAGGTTTAGTTCATCTATGAGGCAAAGCTTCTCGGTTGCCAATGATTAGCAAGCAGGCATTATTATATAATATAGCAATTATATGTGAGAACTTAAGAGTATCGTATTTTTTTTCGAAAATATAATAAAGTATAGCTAATAATATATGCAAGGAAACAAATTTAACCCGTACCTGTTTATTTTTGTCATAGCGCTAAATTGACTGCACCTTCATTTTAAAACGATGTTAAAAAATGTGAATTATAGTAATATCAGTTTGTTTATTTTACAATAATCATCCTTAAGACCCAAGCAATAAATTATTATTCTACATCCATGTCGCGTCTACATCGTACATCCTTGACGGCACACCCAACAACGAACGAAGAGTAACAGAGCGATACATAAAATAAATCGATGCGTGCATTCTACTAAAGAGGCGGGGTTACAAAATTTTTAGGGTTATCAACAGCGTCAGCACTACGATACGAAGTTCTATCCATGGTCACCTGGTGGTAGCCCTTATCATCGCAGTCTGACGCATCGATATCGTAACCGCAGCGCGGCGAATCGACCATGTACGACTTTTTCGAATCGACGTCGAACATCTTATCAAATATCCTTTGGGCATCCATATCAGGACTGTACCGATCCGAGATGGAGTCCTGAAGGTGCAAAAGTTGTGTCATATACGGATACGACCGCTATATATATATCTTGACAAGATTCCGTCTGTATATAAAAAGGTGTAGTCAGATTGATATAATGAACAAATTCTTAGTAGCTGACAAGTCATAATTGACAGTCGAATCAAAAGAGAATCATGAATAAACATTCGAATACCTAGCCAAATAGTATTAACAATTCTACAGGTTCTTAGCGGGTTGGGCGGTGCGGGAGGGGGTGGGGTTTCTTCAGAGGGGCAGTGCCGGATTATCCCTCCTACACCGCACTTTCAAATCGTTGACCTAATTATTTCGTTATGAACTATACCATAATAGAAAAAAAACACTTACAAGCACAGTTCGGTCCATATGGTCCACTCGCGCGGGCTCCTCGTATGTGTAGTCGTGAGGATCAGCGGACGACGGTAGATTCCATGGCTCCGAACCATCCGGACTGGACCCCCGTTCCGGCTTCACGTCCGACTCACGATCGGTCCACGGCGAACTATTCGCTCTGGTGTCCACCAATTCCGGTGGGTTTGGCGCCGGGACAGGCGAGGCAGTACTGTCGGGCGGTGGAACAGTGGCTGCCGCCAGGTTGAAAGCTTGAAGGTTATGCAACGCGGCCGTTGGCAAGCGAACGTGTCGCACCCCCGGCCGTGCTAAAACCGGCTTCAAGCCGGCTGGATTGATCAAACGTTGCAATAATAAGGTGTTTGTTGTACCTTCACCTCCACCCACTGTGAGCAGTTTAGGTCCTCGGTTCGTGACTATGGCGATCTGCTGCCCACCTTTGACCATTGACACTGGAAGAATATAGTTTGCCGGCATGAGGACAGCCGTAGCTGGTTTCCCAGTGGTGCCTCGGGCTACAGTGATAGTTTGACCGTCAGCAACTATAACATTACGTTGAGGCTGTGGCCGTGGTTGCGTCGGAGGCGTCTCATTCTCGAATGTAAGTTTCCTGACGACTTTTCTAGGACTATCTTGAGGAGAATGGCTGTCGATGCAGCTTTCGTTGCAGTCACCCTGAGAGGTGCCGCAACTGCTGTCTTCAGAGCCCATTGTGCGACAAGTATCCTCGCCATGTACTGGGCTCATATCTCGGCCCCCTGGCCGTCGAGAACTGCTTGAACTCTTCTTACGTTTCGAAGACCCCGATGGGTTTGATGGAGGGTTGGATCTACGTCGCGGCGCTGGTTTGTCTTTATCCGGAGAGTTCTCCACTTGCTCCTTATATTCAGCTAGTATGTATAAAATACGTTGCGTCGTTTGTTCGTCTTCTAGCGGCTTTTGAGCAGATGTCTTTGGTGGTACAGTAAGTTTAAATGTATTCGGAGGGTTCGATGACGCTTTCGGTCTTGGCTTAGATTTGACTTTCGTAGGTTTCGATTGAGCTGGAGTTTCCGAGGTTGACGTGTCACTAGTGACTGTATGAGGGATTTGAATGTGAGTTGATGACGTCGGAGAGTCAACGATGCCTGAAGAATCCGGGGAGCGGACGTATGTAGATGTCGTGGGAGCTGTGACAGTTGCTTTCCTATTCACGTAAGCGACGTTTAAGGGTTGATTATTGCTGATAGAATAAAGAATTTGTTGTGTTATTTCAGCAGCAGTCGTAGAGGTAGCCGTGGCAGACGCCACCCCATCAGTAGTATCAGTTGACGTTGTATGAAGTTTAGAAAACGCGTTATTACTTGAATTCCCATTTGGCTGAACAGTACTCCTTTCTTTAACTTGCTCCAATACCAAATCGAACTCTCTTAGCTGTTCTAATGTTGAAGAACTCATCTGAGACTCAGTCGAGGACTGACTCTCAGTTGGGACTTTAACTTGTCTGCTTGTTTGAGTTTGCGGTAGTCTTATAGTCTGTTGACCGAGTGGCGGAGCAGCTGTGAGCACCAATTGTTGATACACTTGTTGATTACCGCCACCTATGACGTTCCGTTGAATTTGAAAGAACGACGGCCTGACAACCCTCGCTCCGGAGACCATTTGAGGTGTTTTACTTAGCATAGGTAGTTTAATTCTCATTTGAGTCAACACTGGTTGTGGCTGTGGTGTGTGAGAGTTTTCGTTCGATACTCCCATGTGAGTATTATTTTCTTCGCTGGATACATCAGCGTTTGACGATGTTTGGGGCACTATTTTAATTATTGAAGGCTCTGCTTCTCCTTGATTCACAAATTTCACGTCACTATGTTGTTTTGGTGTCGAATCATCAATGAGTTCAGTGCTGGGTACAGTTATAAGGTTTATAGTTTGTCCACCGCCTATGTTTACAGGTATTTGGCGTGTGTATATAACTCCACCGTGCATGGTTTGAAGGTTCATCGGTGCAATGGATTGCTTTATCTGTTGTACCAAGTTAGTCTGCGCTTGTGAAGTCTGTACTGAAGATTTTCTAAGCAATAATGGTGGGCTGCTTAACTGACTTATATGTTCTAAGCTAATCGCGTTATCGGTGGATTGACAATCACCAGTATCATTGTTATTGTTTACCGATGGTAATAGCGAGTTGCTGTTGTTAATTTCATTTTGCTTTTGATTGCCATCCTGGTATACCTGTTTACCAAAAGCTTGATTAAACTTCGGTAAACTAGTCGCTTTCTCGAGAATTGTCGTTTTATTTGACGAGTTCTGTATGAATTTGGCATAATTTTCCTCGTAAACCGAACGAGATTTTATCTCTTGTGGTGTCAATGTTTCTTTGTTAGCTACGGTGCTGGCAGCATTAGGTGTTGGACTTCTTTCCTGGGAATCAATCGGCTTAGAAGGCGCAGCTTGTACGTTAGGTGTTTCAATAGGTTGCAGCCTTAGCACCATACTGCGTTGATGTGGAGCGTTCAACTGGATGGCTTTCCCATCTGCTGACTTACATACGAATTGAACCATTTTCTGATCATTCGATCCCTGGACATTTGTGAGATTTGTAAGAAGGTTAACTCGTTTGAGCAGTTGGCCGGCACTGTGTGTGTTTTTTTGGTTGCCTGTATTAACAATATGAAGAAGTTGATTGCCTCCCTGCTGTAGACCAGCATCTACTAAAGATAAGCCGCTGAAAGTGTTCGTTTGAGACGTTGGCGTTCCGTTGGATGTGGAACCTGTTGCATTGCCTTTATTCTGGACAATGTGCAACACGGGCGTAGAGTTTGATGTACTTATTACAGACTGCTGCGTGTTATCGACCAATGTAATATGATTCCCCGAGCCATTTTTACTCTGTACTATGTGAAGGACTTGTGGTGTCACTGTAGTATTTTGGGTCTGTTGATTATTTTCATTGATATTGGTCTGATTCAACGGAGGAGGGAGTATCTGAGCTAGCGCTTGCTGTAGAGCCATCGCATTTATTGACGTTGGTTTCGGATAAGCGCTCTTCTGCGATAATAGATTGACTAAAGCATGAGCTCTATTGTTTGTTATAGTTTCCTCAGTGGTAGTGATGCCTGCCGCATTCATAGCGTGTGCGATTTGATCAGTTTTTTCCGAGGACCCGTTCTTTTGTTTTTCTTGATGAAATTCATTAGAAATATTATTTTGCTTTTCCGCCGAATGGAATATAGAATCAATATTAGTGCTGTTATTTGATACAGAATTATTAACACTTGTATTGACATTCGAAAAAGAGTAATCTATATTATTGTTTTCAACATTTTCATTGAGTTCGGTATTTTCTTCGGGTAATTCTTCCATCAGTTCAATCTTTACAACTGAATTTATCTCGGTCTCTATCGGTATGTTTTCGGGCCCGGCCATGTCAGAAGCTTCCTGTGACTCCATTGGCATGGATTGGTTATGTGGTGCGTAATCTTGCATTATAGGTAAACTGAAATCAGCAGTTGTAAGTTCAGTATACTCAGTTTTGATAGCCGATTGTTGGTCGCCATTTGGGCTGTTTTCTGCAGAGTACTGAGACGGGCTAACGTCGGAAACTTGAGTAACCCGTGGATCGCAAGACACTGGATTTTGCGCTGCAGCACTTACAGGCAATTGACCAACCTGTACTACTTGTACAATAGCCTCTACAGGACAAGGATCGATAAATTCTGGAAGGTTGAGACCAAATGGAAAGGTTGAAGTATCATACCTATCGCAATCTTTCTCTTTGTCTTTTATCCAATCATGACTCAATTCGATTTTCGTCTTACTAAAAAATGATCTCACTCTTTCTCTCAATTGCATATACGTGAGATGTCGTTGTAACATCTCAATTTCATCTTTGGTAGTGTTGGAAGCATAATTGCTACTTTCAGACAGTAAAAGCGGCTGAGAGTGTTTTACGTCCGACAGAGTCGCAGCCGAAAATTTTGAAATATCATCTCCTCCTTCTAAATTTTGAATGACTCTGTCGGACCCTTCACCAAAACCCATATTGAAATTAGTTTCGTTTATGTCGCTAGAAGAAAAATCGGCCTCCTTGTATTCGGCAGCTATTTCTTCAGCTAATGTTTGTTCTTTTGGATCATTAAATATAGGTACCACAGTTGTTTCTACATCTCTAAATAAGTTTTCATCCACTTCATTTTCATTTTGGAATATCTTGCTACAGTTACTTTGAATTGGCCAATCCAATAACATTTTTTGCACGTTTATATTATCCTTATGAAATGGTAATGAATAAGAAAATTTGATGGAGCTGAAATAGTCGAATAAACATTTGAATTGCTTACTATACGCAGTCTCGCTCATGGCAGCAAATGTTATTTTGGGATAATCGATTCCTTTGCCTTTTCTATACTTCTTCTCGTAGATTTTTGTATCAGTCAATTCTATCTTACGCTTTAAACCTCTTTTACTTTTCCTTTCATTAAGAGCATTGAAATCGATGTCAGTTTTAGTTTGTTCTTTCAGGTAGGTTATTTTAGGGATGTTCAGTTTCAATTCTTCACCATTCGAATCATCGTCTCTAATCTGAATAACTTCTTCAATATTGTTTGCGTCACTGTCACATTCACTACATTCCGATATACTTGTCACAAGTGGAAATACGTAGCATGTTCCTATTTCGGGATCTTCATATTCAATGCCTTTTAATAGTAAGCCTGAATCATGCATCATGCCTTGCATAAGCAGCTTACTTTCAACTTCGTTTGATGTTAGGTCATTGCCATCACTTGTGTCTTGAATATTCTCAATTTCAGTGCTGTCGTCTTGATAATTTTCATTCTGACTTTCAACGAGAGTATCGCTTTTTATTGTCAACTCTTTTTGAGGCTCTCCGGAATTCGTCATGTCAGACTCAATTTCTTTTCCTGACCATAATAAACTTGCATCACTGTAAATTTCGTTAGTATGTGACTTGACCAATACTTTTGCTCGTCCACCACACGTTATTGCATTATCTTCTCTCATATCCAAAGTAGAATAGCTCTCAGTAGGAAAATTTGTGATTTCTTTACAATTATTTTGATCTGAACAACCTTCGGCAGCTTCGTTGTGCTGGTTTATTTTTTTTACAGTAGTCATAGTATAGTCATGGTCTAGAATAATGGGTGTTACAATGATATTAGATATAGGTTTTTCGGTGATATTCACAGTGACCACGTCATTAATTTCTACACCCGCCATTGCGTTGTGATAACTGTCCCCCCCCATGACCCCTCTCCCATTTATTTCTATTCGATCTTCATCGACCTTCTCGAATAGCTCGTCATAACTTTCTACAGTGGCTTCGTTTGTACAAATAACTATTTCATTATCAACATATTCTGTATTTTGGTCATCAATGCCGCAACTGGCTATTTCAATATAATCACTAACGGTAAGATTATCCTCGTTAATATCTATTGCCGCAGTTAAATCTATGGGGTTTGTAATTTGTGTATTATGTTGTTCACTAATGGATTTGGGAGTTATGGCGTTAGCAATATTAATTTTATTTGTCGATGTTGCAGCAATGGTTATTGCAGTTGCTCTATCAATGATTTTGTCCGAAGAACTCTCATTAGCAACAAGTAATACTGTATCCTCTTCAGTTGTTGAAGTTTCAATCTGTACCTCATTTATTATTACATCTTCACTGTTACATTCTTCGGCAGTTATACGATTACGAATTTCATTACTGCCCGATGAAGTAGGAGCAACGTGCATTTCAATTCGATCAATTGGGACCAATTGGGTTTTATCAATATTTGTGATTGATCTATCATCAAGTGATCCCAAGATAACCTCTTTAGATATTAGGTCTTCAATTTGGACAGCATTTATTTTATTTTTTTCCCAGTCATTATCTATTGCAGTAATAAACTCAATGGGGTTTTCAATATGTATGTTATTTTGTTTCGAACTAGTTTCGTTGATTGCTGCACAGTTGTCAATATCACTATTATCTAACAAAACTTGAGCAACTGACATCTCAGAACGTATTGTTTGATTAATATTTTTAACGACATGTATCTCTTTCCCATCAAGTAATACCACGTCCTTTTTACTTGATGGAATTTCTATTTGTAACTCACAATTTTTTGAGTCTTTCGAGTCAATATCTGTAATAGTAGTACCTTCTGTGGTGTCTTTAATTTGTGTGTTATTTTGTTCACTACTAGCTAGTAGCGAAGCGTCGCTAGTAAACGTACCGGTACCAATTTGATTGTCTGACAAAGTATCCGCAAGCACAGTGCAGTCGTGAGCTAGTTTATCGCTGTTTGTAGTAGAAGTAATACTACAATCACCAACTAATAGTAGGTTATCTTTGGTTGTTAACGTTTCGTTTTCTACATTACTGTTTTCATGATAGTTTTCAGTCTTGTTATATCCACCATTTGAGATAATTTGCATTTTATCATTACCCTCTATACAATTTTCTATATTTACACAATTCCCGTTATTTATTTTATGAGTAATTACTGGCAAATTCTGGTGTAATGCCGTATTCGGTAATGACTTATGTCTATTGTTTTCTTCACAGCAGCTGTTCGTTTCATTTGATTCAATCACTATATCCTTGTCATCAGGGGGGCTTTCTTGTAAGTCTTCCCTTACGATATAATTCGAAAGATTCCTTAATTTTTCATCGATATGTTCTATAGCTGCAACTTCAATTTCTTTAAGATTATTTTTAGTGTCGTTTTGGTCTGTCTGCAGAACGTTATTCGCTTCCAAAGATTCCATGTGTACATCCGCCATTATTGATTGCTTTGAAGCGTGATTTTGATAAATATTATCACAGAAAGAACTGTATTTTTTTAAATCCATATTGTTACTATTAGTACTCTCGCAAACGAATGTCTTGTTTTTCAATTTCTCACTCTGAATTATTTTGGATATTTTTTTCTTATCGCCAGTTTCAAGATTTGTGGATTTCCTTTTAAGTCTGCAAGATCGATTATTTATTTCAGAATGTATTGGTTTTAATTTATCCATAATATCATTGTTGACTTGGAAATAACTGGCTAGTATTGTAAGAAGGCTAGGTGCATTGAATATGTTATCGGATTTTGAACAAATCCTTTCGTTTAGGTAATCTTTAGTAGCGGCCATTCTGTAGTTTTTATCAATTATTCGTTTACCAAGGGACTGTGACTCGCGTTTAGTCATAGCCCATTCAGATTTGCAATTGTTTATTAGTGAAAATTCACCCAGTTTATTTGCTTTCTTAAGACTATTGTTAAGCACTGCGATCGCTTCATAGACATTAATCACCGGTGAACTGCACCTGCCCGGCTCTCCAGCCTCTGCCAGCCCAATGTCAAACACAGGAAAATCATTCAAAATTGAAAATGATCCACTGCGAGATAAAGTCCCTTCGTGAGTATAATCCGCAATATTGTCTCTAATAATTCTATCAACACTGTCCGGGATTTCTGCTTCTTGTACAATATTTTTATCACAATTCTGGTCACACCGAATTAGTTTAACGTAACATTTTTTATTAACGATCAAATTTTGCTGCTCGTACTTTTTCACAAGACCATCACACCTCGTGAGTTGTATGCAGCAGTTAGGAAGCTGCAATTCAGGCAAGCTAGATTCCGTTGGTGATTCATCATTTAAAGGTTCGTCTGTTAGATCAATGATATCGTCACTATTTGTGTTACCGACCAGTGGCAATTGTACTGGCGGCATTTCTACCTTTTCGACAGTTATCACGTTTTCATCCAGGCTTGCTATGATATCATGACTGATTTTGTTGCTATCGAGTGTATATTTTTCTGCAGATATTATTTCTGTTTCGACAGATATCACGTCTCTACCTAGGTCTGTTATAGCAAAGTCTTTTACATTACTAATTTTGTTGCTATCGAGTCTATTATTTTCTGGGACAGAAAGCACTTTTTCAACAGATACCACGTCTTCACCCAGACCTGATACAGCAAGGTCTTTTTCATTGTTACATTTATTGCTATCGAGTGTCAATTTGTCAAGTGCTCTTACCTCTTTCTCATCAGGTATCGCATCTTCACCTAGGTCTTTTCCATGACATAAGTTGTTTCTATTGAGTTCTAATGTATCTGCCGTTACTGCTTCTTTTTCGACTGGTATCATATCTTCACCTAGGGTTTGTCCATGACATATTTTGTTGCAATCGAGTTCTAATTTATCTGCAGCTATTTCATCTTTTTCGACTGGTATCGTATCTTCATCCAGGGTTTTTCCATGACAGATTTGGTTGTTATCGAGTTCTAATTTATCTGGAATTATTGTTTCTGTTTCGACTGGTATCGTATCTTTACCCAGGTCGTTTCCATGACTAGTCTCGATGGTACCGAGTTCCAATTCATCTGCAGTTATTATTTCTTTTTCGATAGGTATCGCTTTTATACCCTCTGGCTGGAGGTCTTTTGCATGAGATATTTCGTTGCTATCGAGTTCTAATTTATCTGCAGTTAAAACTTCCATTTCCGCTGGTATCACATCATTAACCAGGTCAGCTATACCCAAGTCTTTTAGTAATAAATCTTTAAGTTCGGTTATTTTTCCTTTTACAGTACTTATAATGTGTAAATTAGAACCCTTTAGTTCAAAGCTATCATTAGATGAATCTTCTATTTCAATTACATCTAGGTCAGCTGATGTAGATTTTGTGGTTACGAGTTGTTTATTTTTTGTAATTGATGAAGTTCTGATTTTATTGTCTGGTTTACGAGGGTTTAGTGTCGGGGGCACAACCGATGGATGTTCGTCTGAAGTTACCAAGTTTTGACTAGCAACATTTATGTGAAGATCACACGTATTTGATTTAGTCATTTTATTCTTTCGTCCCTGCATGTATTTGGAGTTATTATTAACATTTTGTTGTAGATTATCTCTTTTTAACTTAACAAAGCATTTCTGATCAAATCTCTTTTGATGTTTCGTAAAGTCATCTTTATTCAAATTTACTTTGTAATTCCCTTGATCGGTTTTAAATTGTTGGCAAGGTTCCTCATCTTCATCATCACTCAATAAATTAATGGTTTCCATTTTCCTAAAAGCACTAACGGCTGCGTGAAGTTTAACTTCTTGGATTCGTGCCTGCACATCATTGTTAGTAGTGGTTGCAACTTGTTTAATATTTAAGGTATACCTTTTTCTGTCTGTCAGATTGCTCAAAAGTATATCCTTTATAGTAGGGTCCGAAAATAATGTGTCAAAATTAACGTTCATGTTTCCGTGCACAGTGGCTTTAAAAACCCTTCCCGATGGTAATTTAATGCGCACACATTTCTTATTTGGATTAAGATCCGTAGACTTATTCGGCAAGTTTTCAATTATTATACTATCTTTATATGACTGTGGTATTGATTTTATATCACAAACTTTCACTGCCGAAGATTCATCTTGATTCTTGTTTGCATCTTGTATAATATGATTGCTATTTGAAGCATCTTTTTCGGTTTTGTCGTCTTTACTTTTTGAATTATCTGGCTCAACAATAGATTTATTGATAATGTTCATACCGGAAAATTTATCCGGCGTAACATCCTTACTCTTGGGTCCTGTTTTTTCATTTTCAGTGTTATTTTTATCATCAAACTGCGGAGTGTCAGAATTTTCTGGGGCACATACAAGCCCTGTTGGTGGTGTGTTTTTAATTTCAATGTCTTTAGAGTACGTTTTATTGACAGCGAAATCTTTATTTTTCAAATCTTCAGTCAAGTTCGAACTTTCAGCCATTTCCGCGACTTGTGTGATTTGATTGACGACATCGACTTTATTTTGAGCCTCGTGTGAATCCCTACAGATTAAATCTTGTTTTTCTTCTGAAATATTGGATTTATTGTTAGAAGTATTGGGTGGATGGTCGTTAATTAAAGGCAAATTACAAACAACTTGGCAGTTGCTTTCATTTTTTAATACAGTTCGATCTTCATCGGGTATTTGAGTTTTGTTTGGAGGCTCAAGTGCTAATAATTTTTTTTGTATTTTTGACCCCATTAATTGTTCTTCTATATCTATTTCTTCAGGTAACTGAGAGGATGACGTTTCAGAAACACTAGAACGTTTCGGAATTTTAGCGCGTAAATTTCTCTTTGCATTCTTAACTATTCCTTTCAATTTAACAATTTTCTTTTTCTTGAGCCTCTTCTTATGCAGCACAATTTTTTGGTCCGGAATGTCCGCACTGATATTGTCGTTACATTTCTCTTCGAATTTTTCAGTACTTTCAGTGGTATTTGGTTTTAGCCGAACTTTAGTTTTCGTAGATAAGGTATCGCTGGGTGTGACGTCAGATGTTTTCACTTTTGATAATCGATTTGACGATCGTAGAAGAATACGTCGACATTGCGAGGAGTCACTTTTGTTTTCCTTACAGTTTTCGGGAGTATCGACTGAGGAAGCACCAGCCATGATCTTATTTTGGTTTGTTTCATGTTGATTTTGGGCTATATTATCTGTTAATGTATCAGTTTTCCTGCTAGAATAATCGTCACTTTGGCAGTCCACAGCTGTAGTAGTCTTTCTGCTGATTTGCTGCTCATGATCCATTTCCCTGCTAGGTTTTAGTGGAACGTAAGTCAATGGTATCGGTTTATTATCTGACCGATGATAAATATTCCTATTTAATATAGCGAAACGTTTCTTTTTCAGTCTTTCTTGGTCTTTGGACATCTCCTTTTTCACCTCTTGATTGAGTGATTGCTTTCGACTCCTAGTCATTATCACGTCAGTCTTCTCAGATAAACTGAACTTCTCCTGTACCTCCGACAACACCTTTCTCTCACAACTTTTAGTGATTTCACAAATTTCTTTTTCAGATTTGACCGCGTCCGTGCGAAGTTGGTGGTGAATTGGAATTTTGTGTTGGTAGATATCACTAGCTACTGGTGTTGAAGGCTCTGATTTTGTTTCAACGCTCTGATTTTGATTTATTTCTGGTTCGATTATTTTTTCCTGTTTATCAATATTATTCATTACCTCCGATGATTTGGGAACTGTGGTTGGCTGTATACTGTCAATCTGACCTGACATAGGCATAGTAGTGGCATTTCCTATTATAAGGGGATTCACTGCCGGAGCTGCATACTGCGTTGTTTGATACAGAGCCATATTAGCCTGGTTATTAAAAGTCACGTAAGTATTTGAAGCTAGACTGGTTATTGGTATCTGAGTCTGTATACTATATGGTTGATATACTATATCGGAGCCTATGAGTACTACATTTTTTAAAGCAGTTTGTTGGGGCATAGTTGCAAATGCCTGTTCAGTCTGGTTCACTTGTCGGTTAATATTGTAACTTACATTGTTAACGCGGTTCGGGGAAACGATAACGTTTGACGGCACTTCTTTCATCTTATAGTCGGTAATATTCAGTTCTGTGTGTTTATCTACAAAACCTGATGTCCGCTGAGCATGAATCGGTGTGTCTATCGCCCTTACTGGATTATTAGGTTTCATTATCTGCACAGGTTTTATTATTGTCTGCTGATGGCTTGTAGTACCAGGTGTAGTAACGCATTTATCTTGTTGTATTGCAGGATGTTTATCTTTGCTGGCAATAAAGTTTTGAGACTCCTTGTGAACAGGATCTGGTGCTCTGTAAGTTTCATCGTCAGATAACTCTCCAATCTCTTGTCTTAGATCATCGTCCATTAGTTCTTCTAAAAGATCGTAATCGGAGTTGGGTATGCCTGATATAAACGGATCATCTGCCTTAGGCGGAGCACACGTGAACTGCTTTTTATGAGTGCCGGTAGACCGTTTTGGGTAGTCAGTCTGGGTCGGCCTTTTATTATCCAATGGACGTTGCCTCTTCAATGTGTCAGATTTCGCTGGCCTGATAAAATTTGGATTACTATGAGGGCTTTCGCTTGGTTTATTTGAATGTTTCGTAGCGGCTGTCTGCGATTGACGGACGGGGTCGACGATTTTATATTTCATATCTTTTAATATACTTTTTGTATTTCTTCGTGTGGTTGTTGGATTATTTACAGTACCAGGAGTTGCAGCTGCATCTATATTTGGATTTGAAGTGCGTGCTTTAGTTTGTTCTTTTATAACGGATGGATTCATTAAATCTTCAGGGGAATTTGGTGTCATTATTCTGTGTGCCCGTAGGATGCTATCAGCATAATTCTTATTGAATTCCTCTTTGTTCAAAGCCATTTCCAGTGCGTTGGGGCCACGGCTCGGAGTTTTGTGAGACAATAGCGCATTCATAACACTTTCCCAATCCGTTTGTTTATTTGCGGCAATTTTTTTGGCAATTTTAGCAACATTTTCACTAATTACTTCAGTCTTTTGGCTCTTAATCGGTGATGGATCCGCAGTGTTTGTACAACTAAGCTCAGTCTTATTCACTGGTGGGCCCACAATCACTGGTTTCTGGTGGGATGACTTTACGTCAACAACACTTGGAATAGCTTGTGGTATTTTTATGGTGGTGTTTTGTAGGAAGTTGGTATTGCATACGGGCACAGATGTGCTTGGAGCGTCTAATATCTTATTAGATGGTTGCTGGCACTGTATAGGGGAGTATATATTTGGTTGAATAATGTTCGTTGATGGATATGGTGCAGATTGTGTATTGTAATTACTATTGTTGTCGCATCTTGCCTGATTTGCATTCTGCTTCCTCTGTTGCCGCAACAAAAGCAACAAATCATTTTGATCTTTTTCCGACAGAGCTGAGAATCGGTTAGGTGCAGATGTCGTTGAATCTCGCGGTTGTTCCACTTGGACATTTTTTGTTTGATTTTCATACTTTATGGATGTCTTCTGTGTACTAGTTTCATTTCTTTGGAGCATATTAGAGATCAAAGGATGCTCGCCGCTGATCGACGTGGACGAGGCACCTACTGGTTTTGGAACGGTCTTCGACAATTGACTGCTTTCGTTAGATTTTGACATTGACTTATTCACTCGGGATATCACCAAATCATTTGTTTGCAAATATTTATATTTAGCATGCTTCTGTTCCTGTATAGTATGATCAATATTCGATAGTGCTTGCTGATTTCTCATGACTTTATCCTGATTTTCTATGATAGCCTCTATGTGTTTCAATTTAAGATCGCTTTTATTAGTTTTGTGCATATAACTGAGACGCGAAAATGTGTTAAGGGCATTTTCCATTTTCTTCTGTTGCACTGACTGTTTGGCACATTGAGGAGCCGTTTTGGGTTCAGCCTTAATCGTGACGGGCGTTACGGGTTCCACTCTACTGATCGGTCGAATCTCCTTTTTAATGTGAACATTTCCTATATTGGATTGATCAACGGCCGCGCCCGCGTTGATTGATTTTTGCAACTCCTGAAGAAAATCATGAAACGAGTTTTGGTTCGGTGTGTCTCTGATCTTTATATTTGTGATGCTTTGAGACTTCCGACTCTTTATTTCATTGACCCTACTCATTGGCTTCGGATGCAGCTTATTTTGGACTATATATCCGTGCTGTGGGATCTCTGGAGTACTAGGGCTATGTATTTTACTAGAACTAGACTGTATGTTTACGTTAGTCTTTTCGGCGTATCGTATAACCGGCCTTTGAGTGATGTAGTTTTGATTATTCAACATGGTATTCACTTCTTCTTTGAGCTCGGCAAGTTGTTCGGATTGCCTCTTGTTTATATAAACTTTCGGTATGTCCGGGACATCCACCGCTTTCGGACTAATTTGTGTATGCAAAGGTATTTGAGGTTTTGTGATTGCATTTGGCATTATTGCCGCACTAGTCTCATTGTTGTATGGTTTTGTTGGTGAATTAGCGATTGTCAGAGACATGTTAAGGACTCTTTGTTCGTTCAAAGCCTTCTGTCGTCTAAAATGAATGAGTCTTGTTATACTTTTCTTTACATCATCAGTGACAGTTCTAAGTTTTTCTGTGCCTTCTACTTCACCAAGTGTTTGCTGTTTGAGATCAGTATGTGGGGAAGGCAAACTATTGTTTAAAACATTGCTGGTACTATTCGGGGAGGGTTCAACATTCGTATTGTGAACTTTTTTCAAGGGCGAGTTGATCGTAACAGAACCATTGGTGAGACGCAGTTCATTGTTCTTCATGAGACCTATTTTGTCGGAATTCCTATCTGGTGATTTTAGTTCGTCCATAGAAAACAGTCCGTCAAATAGCACGTCGGGGTCATTGCCTTCGGAATTAAGAGAATTGATTGAAGATTTTCCCTGGCTATCGTAATCACTGTCGGTTATTGACAACGGATTAACTTTAGGTTCATCTATCTTGTCTTCGATTGTAGATATTTTCATACCAATTAGACTGGAGAGAGATGTAGGCTTGGATTCAGATGTCAGTTTTTTATCTTTCTTCTTACGCCCTCGACTTTTCTTTTCTTTGCTTACTTCTATCTTTATCTCAGTTGTTGTTACGTCAGCAAGTGGGTCTGTAGCGAGGGGATCTTTCGGAGTTTTCGTCTTAGCTTTCGCTGGCACGCGTTCTTTACTTCTTTCTTTGCTGAGTGGCCTTTCCTTCTTCTTCTCGGTTCTCTTGGCCTCGGCTACAGAGCTTAAGGGGTCCAAATCCTCATCCGAATCTATGGGGATCCTTTTGGATTTCTTTTTGCGTCGCATCCGTGGGGTCACTACCGACTCCATGTCGCTGGAGTGGGCGCTTGCCGTCCGTTCGAGGTCGTCTGCGTCTTGCCATATCTCTTCCGGCTCGTGGTACTGTTCCACAAGGTGTTCGTACCCTTTAGAGAGAAGTATTCAACCTTGTATTCACTTTAATTTTTAACGTATTAATTAAAACCCGTGGACACGAGGATTTTGAGGGCAAAAATAAAGTCTGTGCTAGACATTCAGACCATAATCTACCTATTTGATTAATTTAATTGACACCGTTTAGGTTACTTGTAGTCAATTACACACAATGTCAAGGGTTAATTTTAATTGTCATTCCATTAATGAAGATAGACTTTTAAAATATCATTAGTTATATAGACATTACTAGCTTTTGCCCACGCCTTCGCCAGCACAACCATCGATTTTTTTGTCCTGTAGTTTTTCAGTGGCACTCGAATGAACAGACACAGACAAACATTCTCAAAACACTAGTATTGAATTCAAAAACGACCAAATAGTCAATGTAAAGTAACAGCCTAGTTATTAGTCTTATAATAGTGTAGATAACATATGTTGCTGCCTATTTCTATATCAACAGTATGTCATTCTCACCTTTCTCAATACCGTAGTATATGTCTGTATCGTCCTCCTCCTCCTCGGGCAGGTGGTGGAAGTCCTTCGGGTCGAGGTTGAGGTACTTGAGCTCGGTCGTGAGCGCGCGGGTGCCACCGTGGGTTCGCTCCATGTACGTGCGACACTTCTCTAGAAGAACCTCTCTAAAAATAAAAAGGATGATCTTGACGCCTTAGAAAAATAATGCCATGGAATGGCTATAGGTTCATAATAACCCCCATCACAGATTAAGTAATACTTCTTACGAACAGATATTTCATTCAGCTAAGACATAGAAATAAATAGCTCTTACTACAACGAAATAAAGTGCACTGCAGCCCGCACACCACTGCATTTACAAATAATTTATATGCAACTATTCACTTCTCTTTTTATCCCGTAACTCTATCTTTCGCAAGCGCGTTGCGGCCCGGACTGTTTAACAACTACAAGTTACCGCTCGCTGTAGATACTTATCGCGTAGGTTCGACTAGTGACTGATGCCTGCACAAGAGCGGCATAGCGATCATGATTCAATAGTTTCAAGTATTAGCCCACACATAAAATGTACGTGACCTATTAAAACCGGCTTTTTAGTAAACCCAAAACTAGAAACTATTGGTAGATTTAATGTCTGACTGCTTGCTTGCCAATGACGTGCTTTTGGTGTCAAAATAGTTTTTTTATATTTTTTATTACATTATAGGCAAGTATTTGATCTCGATCTCACCTGATGGTAAGTGACGATGAGATCTACGATGGAGCATACTTGCCTAGGTAGGAAGGCGGCAGTAGATAGAGACGCTACATTCACTAGGCACATGCAGCGCAACTGATCTGACCCGCCATCCATGAATGGCAGCACCGAACATCATGCTGGAACACGGCTAGGCCGCCTGGCGACATGGCTTTGTTCAGTGGGTGGTGACTAGCCACGGCCGAAGCCTACCACCAGTAAAAGACCGTTGGGACTGACCTGTCCATATCCCAAGATAGCGTCTTGAGCCTGGGCCCCGACAGCAGAACGGATATGTCCTGGCACAGCTCCGGGCTGAGGCCCAGCGCTTCGCCCTCCGTCAAAATGGCTGTGGAGAGCACGTTGGCCTGATGCTGTGTGTGCTTCATGTTTATTGTCTCTGAAGTCTTGACGAAGTTGGTTTGCGAGCGGCTGTCGCTCGCCCAGCTGCCGAATTCGGATGTTGCCTGTTCCTGTTTAGGCTCCACGATGTCCTGAAAATGGAGAGATAACTCTAAAAATTACGAAAATACAGGCACATAAAGTATCAGAATCGGAATATTTTTTATCCATGTAGAATGTGCGAACTGCCAAGGAATGGAACACGCTGCCGGCGTCTTTGTTCCCCGTTAACTATAATCTGGGTGTTTTCAAGTCGAGAGTGAACAGGTACCTTCTAGGCAAGTATGCTACATCAGGTGAGATCGAGATCAAATACTTGCCTATAAATATATATTACTACTCTTATGAATCGTTTAAAATGCCACATAATGCTGAGCTACAACTGTACCAACCATTCAGAATGCCGTCCCTATTGTGGATTATGGGCAAGAACCACTTTTTTAAGATTTATATATTTTCGAGCAGTACTTTCTAGGCAGACTTGACCAGCTGGTTAAAAAGGTACAAACCTTAACACGCCGAAGTTAAAGACGTTTTATAACTTTATCAAACGTCATATTATAGTACTACGTAAACAAAAACTCTTGTGCGCAGACAATATGACATTTCACAGAAACGGGAAGATCTTCCAGCCAGGCGGGAGTTATGGCCGGCGGGGCGGCCGTTATGCCCCGACGGTTATCGTCGGGATCTTATATATATGTTGCGTGCTTCGAAAACTTACATAACACGTTTCAGGATTGTATGGAGAATTGTCAATTGTTGGGAATGTCGTCTGCGGCGCCATCTATGTATCTTGTGGCGAGGTTGAACAGGTCGCTACACTAATGCATATAAATAGCGGGAATAGTCTATACAAATAAATAAAATTGGGGTGTCTGTTTGTTATATTAAAATAACCGCTTTATACTAATACACGGTACATATACCAAAATATTTTTTTTTTAATTTTTTGTCATTCTGTTTGTTTCTGCTAATCTCTGAAATGGCTGGACCGATTTAGACGGGACTTTCACTGGCAGATAGCTGATGTAACAAGGAGTACCATAGGCTACTTTTATTTTAGAAAAAATGTTGCAGCGCTGCGCCTGATTAAGTTTGATAGCAACAACCTGCAATGCGTCCCGCAGTAACTAGGCTTACTACCCAGGCGCCTCCCACCGCTTCCCCCGCCAACTACTAATCACAAAGGCTGCTGGTCGCGCGGGGTCAGAACGCGCGAGCGGGCTGTTCTCAACGGTTGTATCTTTGTTAAATAGCACGCGGACAAAGTCGCGAGCGGGTAGCAGCTAGTAGTCAGTGAATACGTGTGCGTGCACTGACCGGCGCGGCGAGTGCGGCGAGGGCGGGCGCGGCGTGGATGCGCTCGTACATGGCGGCGGAGGGGTGCAGCGAGAAGGCGGTGAGCGCGCACTCGCAGCGCATGCGCGTGCTGGCGCCCAGCAGCGCGCCCAGCTGCGCCAGCCACGCCGCCAGCGTCTGCTCGCCCAGCCGCGCCTCCGCCGCCTGGACACACACCACACACTCTACATCCATCACAATGTTTATTTTTTTATATATAAATTATCGAATTTTACGGATTTTGTCGCGTTTATTTCTTGTTTTTTACGTTCCCGACGTTTCGATAATAAACCGCGATAAAATCCGTAAAATTATTTTTATATAAATGTGTAGTGTTCGCGTGAATATTAGAAATCAATATATACTATCGCCAAACGAACACACATTAACTGAACTAAAGTAACAATATTTTACTTAATTCAATTCTTAACAATCACTGACTGACGGACAACGCACAACCTAAAGATTTGCAATTTGGAGGATATACTACTTAAGATTCCTAGATGTGCACTACGGAGGGATTTTTTTAAATTCAACCCTCAAGGTAAAGGAGGTTCAAAGTTTGTGTTAACATTCTTTATAACTCACGATACATGGCCAGTATTAAATAATTTCATGTCAGTTTGTTAATACAAAAAAATCTAGGTGTAGTATGGAATCAAGAAATTGGTGGAATACGAAAATTCCTCCTTCGCCACTAAACATCACATACCTTTTCAGTCTTAAGCTTGAGTCTCTCCAGCTCGTTCATGCCGGCGGTGATCGCGCGCACGTACAACTCGCACACAAACGGCTTCGTGTCCGCCGTGCTCTGGATATAACAATAAATTCAGTTTTACAACATCAGCTGCGAAAACACAGGATTATTTTTTCAAGTGGGCGTGATCTACAACTATAGGGAATAACAAACACTGCTTAATGGACTCTCGAGACCGACTTTGATGAATAGTAAAACGGTATTAGTAGATTTTTGAAAAAATAATTTCCATAGGCGTGGATTGAACCCTGAAATTTTATTTGGCCTCCACGTGACACAGGCTCCCGGCCAGTGGCGTAGCATTGGGGGGGGGGGGGGCGGAGGGTGCGGTCCGCACCGGGCGGCATTTCATAGGTGGCAATTAGAGAAAAAAAAATAGATATGAAAAAAAAGTAAAAAAAAAAAACCAAATCTTTCATTGGTTTTTTTTGTAATTTTTTACGTCGTTACCAGTCCCCAAATTTTTACAATGAATCGCAAAAATAAGAGGGCGGCAAATTTGAAATCCGCACCGGGTGCTAATGAACTATGCTTCGCCACTGCTCCCGGCTAGTATAAGGACCACTGTTATTTGTTTGTCAACACGCTTGCTCGTGTGGCACGCAGCGGTGTGTGTGCAGGTACCTGCGCGTCCACGGCGGCGGCGAGCGTGTGCAGGTGGCGGGCGGTGGCGGCGGGCGCGGCCAGCGCGGCGGCGGCGGGCGGCAGGCGCGGCGGCGGCAGCAGGCGCGCCAGCGAGCGCGCGCAGCAGTACAGCGCCGTGCGGGCCGCGCCCGCGCACGCCGGCACCACCATGCACCGCGCTATTATCACCTGGGGGGACACGAGTGCAGAGGTACAGAGACGAGAGGAGAGGAGTACAGAGGTAAACAATACAGATACCAAAAAAACTTTGTACAATTGAAGTACACTCAGAAACCAATCTACACAACTCCCTCAGCGAGTTATTGTAATACAAACTTTCGGTGTTCGGTGTTGCCATTCATGGATGGCGGGTCAGATCAGTTGCGCTGCATGTGCCTAGTGAATGTAGCGTCTCGATCTACTGCCGCCTTCCTACCTAGGCAAGTATGCTCCATCGTAGATCTCATCGTCACTTACCATCAGGTGAGATCGAGATCAAATACTTGCCTATAATGTAATAAAAAAAATAAAAAAGTATAAATCAAGTCGCATTATTTATGTTTGATAATATTTTCTACTACTACTATATATCTTACTAATTCTGTGTTCATTTCTCCATACACACAAAATATTTCAAAGTCAAACCATTTATTTCGTATGGGGGAACTCAAAAACTGTCATTTATGATAATCATTAATGAAGAGTTCATCTGACACATTTTCCTGTGCAAATTTCAATAAATTTTCAGATTGTCCCGAATTTTCGAAATATCTGGACCACTTTTCAATATGTCTTTCTCTAAGACTCGGGCTAATACGACTATAAAATATTTATCCAAATATTTATATGGATTACCTGAGCAATGAGTATGGCGACTTCTTTGGCGTTCTTCCACAGCTTCTTGTCGCGCGGCGAGGTGTCCAGCCGGCTCTGCAGACGCTCTACGAGCTGGTACCCATCCCGGAGCTGGGTTTGTTTGGCCTAAACAAAAAATTAAGATATAATAAATTTCTTCAGACATACTAACTGTGTGGTCTTGTATGTATATACATTACTAATTGTATTTACCCGAAACAGCTTACCGGTGTAATGATAGCAATAACTAAAATTATTTATTTAAAAAAAAAAAATGTGACAAATGACAGTCTGAACTGGAAGTTGATGGTATACTGATAGAAATTAACCTGATACATAGATGATATAAATTTGTATAAATGATAAATTATAGATTGAAGTGATAGTGTGAGCATGTACGTCAGCTTGAGTATGACTTCCAATGCTATGCTATCAGCCGAAAGACGTCCACTGCTGGAGATAGGCCTCCCCCAATGACTTGAGCACATCACGATTCTCCGCCACTCGCATCCACCGGCTCCCTGCTATGCGTGTGTTATCATCAGTCCACCTCGTGGGGGACCGTCCTACACTACGTCTTGCGGTTCGCGGTCGCCATTCTAGAACCATTCTGCCCCAACGGCCATCGGTTCTGCGAGCTATGTGCCCTACCCATGACATCCAACCTACCTGGTAAATAACTAATGGTCGCGTGAATGGCAGACCCTACTAATTGTACATAGCTGACCCGAACAAGAATATCGTACTGACCAGTTCGATACACCTGGCCCGCTTGTCTCGTTTGTGTAGCAGCACAAACTCTATATCGGTGAGCAGTTCCCACACGTCCACCGTGAATCCAGCCTCCGCTTTCAACACATCCGCGAATGTGGGCTCTGCTTTTTCAATATCAGGTTTGTCTGGAAATAAAAGGTTTAAAATAAGGCCAATATAGTAATGTGAGGTTGTCTTTCTGGTGCTATTTTATTTTAACCCGCGATCCTGTTGCGGTGGGAAGACCCAAAAGACTGCAAAAGTTCTATCCACACGTACATAAGCGTGCAATAAGCACACACCCCGTACCAACCGGCCAACCCGCACTGGGCTAGCGTGGTGGACTAACTATGGCCTAATCCCCCTCGCATTGAAGGGAGGCCCGAGCCCAACAGTGGGACATTAAAAAGGGCAGGTATTATTATTATTATATAATACCTTTGGCTTCTTCCACAGCATCGGGTGTGAGTTTCTCGGATGCGCGGACTCGGTCCATCACAGCAGAGACGAGTAGCAGCGCAAGGTCCACGCAACGTTTGTCAGCTGCTAACTGCCGCAAACGCGTCACGAACATAACGCATCGCTCCTCTTTCAGCCATTCTAGAACTGGTCAAAACAAGAGAATATTATAATGACATCACCACTAAACAAAGACCGTTTTAAGGGCAATTAGTTTACAACCAGTGTGTTCTATCACGAATGATGTACACTGGCGACGTGGTCCCTTACCTACGTCTGCATAAAAGATCTCACGGTTGCTCAACGCGCAATGGAGAGTATGCTCGGGGTTTTGCCGCGCCACAAAATCAGAAATAAAGAACTTGATTGACGTGATAGATAGAAGCAATGGCCGTTGGCGCTCAGGTTGATAGAATGGCGACCACAAGTCATAGTGTATGACGGGCCCTCAACAATAATTACTATTCCATCGCCAATTTGCATGCCGTGAGCATGGCGATACCTACCTATAAGTTATCTTGTTAGTAACTCATGTTACCCATATCTCGAAAATAAATTAATTTGAACAAAGTACACACGCGACGCAGGAAGCCGGCGGATTGGAGTGGTGGGTGGTGGGGCGCCAATTTGTGGACTTCATTGGGGTAGGTCCAGTAATGGACGTCTTTCGATCGACAAAAAAAAATTCGTAACTAAAGTATTGACTGGATCTTTCGTGAATCAGAATCAGAATCAGAATATTTTTTATTCACGTAGACCATTATTGTACAGTACTTATGAATCGTCAAGTTACAAAAATATTATGCTACTGCTTTACCACCCGTTCGGAATGCCGTTCCTATGGAGAAGAACGGGCAAGAAACTCCATGGTTGCTCTTTTTTTTTAAAATAGATCTTTTACATTTTTGAGCAATACATTGTTATAGGTATGTGAGAACAATGTAGGAACGGCTAATCAAACTTTAGCAGCAGGTCAAAAAAAACAAAAAGTACTAACTAAGTATAAAATTACAGTTAATGGCTACATGGTTCCCACATTTACAAATTACTTATGTAAATGAAAATAAGAAGGAAGAAGAGAAATACAAAATCTTAATAGTCTGCTCAAACAAGGTCATTTATATTCCTGAGGAGCCGGACCAGCATCCAACCAAGCATTTTTATCCTTAAGATAAGCATCTAGTGTATAGTATGCCTTCTTACATAGCGTACGTTTTATGCACGCTTTGAATTTATTTTCACTAAGTTCGGTAATGTCAGAGTGTATTTTATTATAAAATTTAACACAATACCCCATGAAAGATGTGTGAATCCTTGCTAGTCGAAAGTGTGGTTGATCTAATTTGTTTCTATTTCTTGTATTATAACGATGTTGATCACCGAGCCTTTTAAAGAGAAATAAATTATTCCTAACATACATAATGTTTTCATAAATATATTGGCATGGTACTGTCAAAATATTAGTTTCCTTAAATAATTCTCTTAGGGATTCGCGACTGCCCAAATTATAGATGGCCCTAATAGCCCGCTTTTGTAAAATGAAAACCGATTCTATGTCAGCTGCTCTCCCCCACAATAGTATTCCATAGGACATAACACTATGGAAGTAGCTGAAATAAACTATTCTTGCGGTGTTCACATCGGTTAGTTGCCGAATTTTCCTAACAGCGTAGGCAGCGGAACTAAGTCGTCCCACTAAGACTCTGATATGAGGACCCCACTGTAACTTAGAGTCGAGCGTTATCCCTAAGAAAACCGTGTCGTTAACAAATTCAAGCTTCTCATTATTCAGTACTACATCGCAATCACTACTTTTGACATTTGGTAAAGAAAACCTTATACATTTAGTTTTCTTGCTATTTAACGCTAAGTTATTAATAGTAAAGCAGTTATGTACCTGAAGAATAGTGTCGTCGTGAATCAGCAAGCATTTGTGATAGAATCTCAAACCTAATTAAATTGATGACTAGAATAAGCAGTCTTCTGAAGCCTATTTTCTGTGCACCCAGATGCTCCCAGCTCTCACTTAAGTTTATCTTAACATAAGGTCCCATACTATACTTGTCTGTGATAAACGTCAAAAGCTCACCTTCCGTATCTGAAGGCGGCTGTCCCTCAGAGTCCAGCAGCACTCGGAGGGTAGGGTGACCCCAGGGATTCCCCAGGATCCGCTGGAACCACTCCCCTCGCTGCAGCAGCTGGATCTCCCACGCTGGACTGGAGCCATCTCTAGTGGAAGTGGCTGTACGACTCTCCTGGATGTAATCGTCAATCGCCTCTTCCAAGAGTTTGTGGATATCATCTTTTCTCTCTGATTTATGCCATTCCGTCTGTTAACATAACAATTAATGCAGTCTATGAACAAACTATTTACAGTGGGTTTACGTAAGCATCCTGCTCAAATTACTGATTTCTTAAATAACAATGACAGTGACAGAACACTTTCTTGATGAGCATACAATTACTATAGTGCTAGAACCTACATAATGACTTGTATAGATATTAAACATCCTTGACTTGGGTACAAGCATTTCAGCTCATCACACAAAGTTTGCCCCTACCGGGATTTGATTCAGGACCCTTGGTACAGAAAGCTGGATCAGCTGTCCCAATCAGACTAACATTCTGTTAAGGTGTTTTAATCTTTGCTGCAGCTATTGCTGCTTCCATAGCCTCTGAATTGCTTCGACGACCAGATTAGCGCAGTTGATAGTGACCCTGCTTTCTGGCCGAGGGTCCCGGCTGCGAATCCTGGTAGGGACAAGCTTAGTGTGATGAGAATGAATGTTTTTACCCGAGTCATGACTGTTTAATATATATAAGTATTATATACTGCGTTTTACAAGTATTGGTTATTGTGGGACTGTGCTGGACAGTTGGTGTGCTCGTCTGGCGATATTATTACATTATAGCGTCCTGATAAAAGCTAGCTTATCACCTGTAGAACGGTCCTCGCGGTGTGTCTCTGAAGCCAGCTTAGTAGATGCGGATGTGTGGACGGCGCCGAGTGCTGGCAGAGACTGTGGATCCGCCGCCACGCGTCGCACAAGTGGCGCGTGCGCTCGTGCAGATCACAGTCGCCGCTCAGCCGCGCGTCCAATGACTACAGATAATAAAACTATGAGGTCAGTTCGGAATCGTTTAAAAAATATATTGTACTAGCTGCGCCCGGCGGTGTTACCCGCGATTAAAAGTATGAAAAATTAAAACAGCTATCCCACGGGAACCACACATTTTACCGGGATAAAAAGTAGCCTAGGTGCTATTCCAGACTATAATCTATCTCTGTGCCAAATTTCATCCAGATCCGTTCAGCCGTTCGGGCGTGAAAGAGTAACAAACATCCATCCATCCATCCAAACTTTCATATTATATTAGTATAGACAATATATTGGCGCTTTTAATGTGGCCTCCCCTCAATGCGAGGGGGATTAGGCCATAGTCCAACACGCTGGCCCAGTGCAGGTTGGCGGACTTTACGCGTCTTTCAAGATTCGAGGGGTTCTCTCAAACATGAAGGTTACTGCACAATGGTTATCATGGTTCGAAAATGAGATTTGCACTGCCTTTTTTTTTAAATGGTGAAAAAAACGCAGGTTACCTAAAAAAAAGCTTGGATACCCTTATTGTTTTTTTTAGTTTTTATGCTGAGAAATGGATGTTCTCGCGACATAACTATTCGGTACAACAAAAACATACAACTTTATCTCGAAATTTACTGGGCGACATTTAATGAATTTTATTACGCTAGCTTAATAAAATTTTGTCCCAATTGTACGGAGTAGCTGGTAATGCTTGTTACAAATAAATTTAATTAAACTCAATAAAAAACATTATTTGTTTATGTTAACAGTAGATAAAGGATTACCGAAGTCAAAATACGACCAAAATCGATCCTATGTTTTCAAAGTTTTGATTGACAAAGAAGGATCATCTAACTTCTATACAGGGCCCAAGTCTGCTAACACAATCGATTCATAATCGAACAGCAACCGCATTGTAACTGTCACTTTTTACAGAAATCCCATACAATAACTGTCAAAAGTGACAGTTACTATGCGGTTGCTGTTCGATTACGATTAGATTAGGGCCCAAAGGTTTTGTAAGTTTGTATATAGGGGGTGGTACTGATCCGATTCAAAAATAATATCACTAATAAGAAGCTACGTTATCCTTGAGTGCTATAAGCTATATTTCATCGATGTACCGCAGACGGAGCCGCAGGTAGAAGCAAGTCATTGATGCTATACCATCCATCAAGTGATCAGAGATCAACACACTAGATAGCTAGTCCTATAATTCACTATGGAGCCTATATTAACTCGAACAGTGATAATTGATAATGATTATCACATGCTAAACAGTTAAAAAAAAATGTTAGGAAACCTACATGTTTTGTATTGAACCTAACCAATTCTCGAAAGATTTATGAAGTCCGCCATCGCGCACTGACCTAAGTTATGTTGCCAGATTACCCCTTGCATTGAAACGAGATAAATTTTTAACTAAAATTATTATTTCTGAACTGTACTGTTTTGACGTTATAATTGTTATTCCCCACTGACGTCCATGATACAAGTACGCTAGACTAATGATATCCTTTAAAATGACAGCTATCTATGGTGCCTATTTGAAGCGCCCCCATCGTGGGGGAAAGGAACTAAATCTGACGTAAAATGCAAATGGCCGTTGTTTTGTTTACATTGCTCGTAATTCGCTTGGCACCAACTAGCCTAAACTAGACCAAATTATAGTTTACTCCTGTCAAACGGCGTTCGCTATTCTGTTAACAGCAGATTAGACTAATTTTGGTTTGACAGCTCCTAAAATTGGTTTAGTTACTCAACTTAGCTTAGTTGGTCATTTTTGTATTCTGTTGTACACACTTTACGTCAAATTGCGTCTAAAATTAGAAACGTCAAACTATAATCCGCCTTATTTGGTCGGCATCTAATTTGGTGCCATCTAAATTTAGTTCGTAGGTTTTCAGGTGATGTTTTTATTAAGATAAGTTGTGAAAAACTGTTTTATCAAACACGATGGAGGAATATGTGGTTGCGGCTCTTGTGGATTCATCTGAAAGTGCTAATTTTACCAAAATAATAATAAAACAGAGCCTACTTCAAAGTACTTACTTGAAACACAAAATTAAGGCATTTGCTTTCTAACCGTAGAAACTATGAAGAAAGAATACGCCTCGAAGGCCTAAGAGCACATATTGGAATGTGCCCTTCGAATTAGCAGAGAAGTTTAAAAAATCTTTTGTGGCTTCACAAGTTTGCAGCACTTCAATTACTGAATACTCTAGATGATCCGCTCTTAGTGGAGGGGCACATCCCAAAACATATAAAGGTTTGCGATTTAATATTTTATACAGATACCTAAGTACTTTTTACTTGTTTATAAATACATCAACATGACACTTTGCAGATTTTAACAGCACTGCAATTTTACGCTCATGGGAGCTATCAGGCTGCTGTAGGCCAAGATAGTTTACCAGGAATGAGCCAACCAGCAGTGAGTAGATGTTTGGGAATAGTGTTGAACATAATTGTGCAACAATTGACACCCCAAAATATAAAGTTCCCTACAACACAGACGGAGAAAGAATCTGCAAAAACTGAGTAAGTTTCATTTCATATCCACTAAATTGGTTTAGTAATTTTTGAGCTCATACATTATAAACAAATAAATAAATAAATATCGCCATACGAACACATAACCAAACGGTCCCACTTTAAGCTTAACGCTTGTGTTGTGAGTACTGTACAATGGACTGAGGGTGAACTCAGTTTATAATACTTATATACATATTAAACATCCATGACTCGGGTACAAACATTCATGCTCATCACACAAAGCTTGTGTCCCTACCAGGATTTAAACCCAGGACTCTCAGCGCAGAAAGCAGAGTCATTACCACTAGGTTAATCAGGCCGTCGAACCAATATATCTTTTGTCTTTATAATATTAGCATTAAAAAAATATCTTGACATCAAGTTATAACATGTAAATGTTTCTACTTTTGCAGATACGGATGAGAATTATACCATTGATTTAGATCATACTGATAAGCTATCTATGGTGGAAGAGTACATTGAAACAGATTTCCTTGCTGAAGCAAGACACATTTGGCAAGTGTTAATAAACACTATTTTACTCAAAATTAATAAAAGTATGGCAAATCATAAACAAGACTTTAATTTCTGAATTATTATAATAAAGCTTTTTACTTATTACTATGTTATCAATAATCAATAATAAACATCAACATTAAAAATAATTAACAATCAAAATAATAAACAAATTTGTAAGTAATAGAATTTGAAAGGCTTAAACAACAAGCTTCTGCACATGGGGGCCATGTGTTGCCCACACTCAATGAAAATGGCACTACCGAAGATAACAACTATGCAATAAATGCTTAGTATTACTAACTTATTACATAGTATTATGGTACACTTCCAGGCGGCAAAATCCATCCACATAGGCATGCCCAACAATATCCAAAATTTTGGATTCTATGTCTGTCGGGGCTCCTCCTGCCAGACCGCCACCTGTGGCGCTTATTGAAGTTCGCACCTTGCAAGCCTTGGTCTATAACTTCGCCACCCACACACTCCAAACCTGTTGATAAAAAAACCATATAAAAACCATTTAGACGAAAAACATGCATAATATTCAGAACACAAAACTTACATGCTCCCACTGCTGTGCAGTTCTTCTGCAGCCGAGTTGGTTGAGCTCGTCGTGGTTGGTAGGGCCCCCTAAAAATCTACCACGGCAGAATCTGCTTGGTTTCCTGAAAATATAATTGATTTTTAGATAGATGTCCTCGCGCGTCGATGTAACTATAACCATTGATTGATTTTAAGTAAAACAAAACTTTCAATCCTTTAAAATGCTTACCCCTCGCTATTTTGATGTTGTTAGACCGATTCCTATCGTTTTCCATATTAGATTCAAGCCACTAGATAACTTATTACAACAATTACAATGTAGCACACCCGTCTGATCTGAAAACGGTGTTTTGTTTACCTACTGTCAACAGATACAAAATAGAATTCACCACAGAACAATAGATATGGAACACTTAACCACAGACGATATAGAACAACTTTCTATAATTTATAATTGTAAATATCATAAAAAAATTACAATAAAAATATTTAGACGCCGACATATATTTTAAATTAAACTTTTACATATTTTAAGGTTATTTTAAAATAATTTAATCATGTTATTTCGATTTTCTTATCCATTCACCTTATTTTCATTCATTCTTCAGATATATTTTTTAAATACTGGCAACATACCTCAATTCAATTTAGGTGCTGTCAAAATCAAATTAGTCCTGTCAATTACGATATTTAAGTTAAGTTCGATGTAACAACAGAATAGATTTTAATGATTTCTAAACTATACTTAAAATTTTAGCTAGTTTAGTTAAGTTTAGAGAGTGTGCAAGCGAATTACGAGCATTGTCTCCGTGTTTATAAAGTGATTTTGAAGGTTTAACGCGATTAAACTTGTTTGTTGTGTCGTATTAATATAGTTAATACATAAATAAGTGGCGTTAGTTAATAGGTAAACCATGAATGAGTGCGTGTTATGCAAAACTCTTTACCAGAAGGGAAGTGGGGTTACATTCCACAAGTAAGTGAATTTACGGCTAATATTCAAGAAATTAAAACTTCTATTGATATTATAGGCACTTAAAAATATGTTACTAATCTTATTTATACGTGATTACAACGCATTTGTCTTTGTATTATCGGTTTTTTATAAACAATAAAATTCAATAGTGCTGTAAAAGTTCCTTATCGATAAAATTTATCGATATTTTTTCTATCAATATCTTAAATAGATAGAACGTTCAAGAACGTAAAAATCGCCGAAGACAGATTAGTATTATCAAATACATATTATTTTAAAACAATGTTTACTAATTCACAGGTTTCCGACTGACAATAGAAGACTAGAATTATGGCTCAAAAACATTGAAAAGCCTAGTTGGCGTCCGAAAAAATATGATTACATCTGTTCAAAACACTTCTCTGATGACTGTTTTATTAAACATAACTCATGTACTACTTTGATGATTTTTATTTTCTATGAATACCTTACCTACTCCATTGCTTCCCAGACAACATTACATTACCTCATTTCTAATTAAAAAACGATCCTTATTTAAGTAGGATCTAGCTAGTCACACACCACCCTTTAGTCCGGTTTCGGCTTATACTAAGATTACCTACCCTACCCATGAGCGATTCGGCTAATCATTATCATTATTTGCTTCATCTTAGTATTAACCACTCGACTATTTTGGACATTAGCCATTGTTAAAGGAATGGATCATAATTATTTTCATTTTACTGCATGGGTAGGTTTAAGCATAAACATTTTTATCGATGTATCATATCACTGTCCCATCTCTATTATTAGTTCCATTCCCCCTCACTGCCGCTATCAGCGCCAAAATGGCGAAAATCAAATAGGCACACGATAACCGGGCTTATGATTAGTCCAGCGATATATACCATAGAGGTCAGTGTTATTCCCACACTCCAAATATGAAGGAATGCATTTCGTGAATGACATTCATACAACCGTTGAACGGCTCACGTTACTCAGCACTGTCTAACGCAATATGATAGTATGAATAACACTGTAGTACTAACATATTCGTACGAAATATGTATGCATTGCAAATTACATTTAGATTTTTAAATACAACAAATATTAAGGATTTTATCGCATTCATATTTTATTTTTTACGTTCCCGACGATTCGGCTGCTTTACAGCAACCATGGTTACGGGAGGACTGAGGTGGTTGACGTCCTAGTGTCATAGTATGACGTAGGCCACTAGTTCAAACTAGTACTAGTAGTAAAAATCTAAATATAAACCCGATAAAATCCCTTAAAATTCGTTTTATTTCAATGTGTAGTATTCGCGTAAATATAAGAAATAATTTTAGGGTCGAGTCTCCTTCGTCCGTAGGAGAATTAAGTACCCTCGAGATACCCTACACGTGACCCTGGGTGGTGCCAACCAGGTGACAACTCTACTGGTGGTAGGCTTCGGCCGTGGCTAGTCACCACCCACTAAACAAAGCCATGTCGCCAAGCGGCCTAGCCGTGTTCCGGCATGATGTTAGGTGTTGCCATTCATGGATGGCGGGTCAGATCAGCTGCGCTGCATGTGCCTAGTGAATGTAGCGTCTCTTATCTACTGCCGCCTTCCTACCTAGGCAAGTATGCTCCATCGTAGATCTCATCGTCACTTACTATCAGGTGAGATCGAGATCAAATACTTGCCTATAATGTAATAAAAAAAAATATAAAAAAAATATACAATAATCTCGATTATCATTAAAGACAATACACATTGCAGACTAGCTGTACACGCGACTTCATACGCGTTGACAATTATTTCAGAGTATCGAGGAAGGGTGGCCCCATCTTTCCACTTCCTGGGATAAAAGTGGATTGGTACAGTAAAATCTGCCTAGTAGTGTATTATGATAAACTTTTAGCTAATCCGGGACAAACATGATCTCATAAGTGTCAGTTCTTATTACCACAAAGTTATATGAAAATCTGTCCAGTGGTAAAGTACAGTTATTTAATTATCTCGTGGGCGTTATCCTAAAAGTATGCAGGTTATAAGAAGATATCATGCAAAGAATTTCTCATGATCTGCGAAAAGACTTCTGTATCGTATCCAAATTATTATCATTATGTGTTATGAAATATATATTGTTTAAAAACTGTTTCTAGACAGTAGTATTTCAAGTTTTTTAAAGGTAGAAAAAAATATATAATTGTGATCAATTTACCACAAACTGATAACATGTAATGCATTAATAATTGCATGGTTATGTAAGTTACAGTGTGCTCACAATATACACTTGTTGAAAGGCAACATGATAGTACCTAAACAAATATGATATTACCACATAAAATCTTAAAAAAAGTGACATTATGCCATTGCAATTCAATTATGAGTTAATTGATGAATTTAAATAGAAAATCTGCAGTCTAATGTCATTGTTTGTGATCGAAAACAAGATAAAATCAAATTGCAACATACAACTAGCATTGCAATTTGGAGACATCACTTTCCATAGTAAACATAAAACCGTAGCAATAAATGTTAATATATATAATCTAACTATTTGATATGTGAGTCACAAGCGTTTATACACACTTGTGAGTCACAGGTCAAATAGTGAGGTTATATAAGCTTTATGGAAATTACAATTACCAAATTTATAGAAGTTAAATCCATTTATGATAGCACTATACAAAGCATGTTTCTGAAGTTAAATTCTTTATATTTTTCTTGTTTATTTGCTTGGTAATGATTGATTTTTTTTTTGTTTAATTGCTTTATCCGAGCTTCAGTCTTAATTACAAAAAAATAATGGAGCACTCCTTTATAATAGGTACTTTCTTGTATGAGTCATTCGAAAAAGGGACTTGGCATCATAGATTTAAAACAGAGGTCTTGTTGTTGACATGTACATCAGTGTCAAGTAGAAGTTACTTAAGTAGATATAACCTGCCAGTTAGGGACTATTATATAGTATATTATGTAGTATAGTTGCCATTATTATTGTTTTAGACAAGATTATATCTATAGTAACAAATCTATCCATAAATAAGTACCTACAATATTGACATGATGCCTGTGAAGATGTCACAAATATATTAAGAATTATTAGCAATGATTATGGCATGAGAAATACAGTTATAAATGTCCTAGGATACTTAATTGTGAAAACCAAAATATAATCATAATAATTATGAAATAATAATATAGGACTGTTGCAAACAACATATTAAAGCACAAAAACCAAGCTGATTTGTGTAGTAAATGCAAATTTGTGCTTAAGTAATTCGCATGTACTACACAAAATTGCTTGGTTTTTTGAGCTTCAATATGTTCTTTCTGACCCTTCTTCTACAATTTCATTATTATTTTGAAACAAAATGGTTTTCGTTATTACTGAATTAAGATTGTAAAACTGTTGTCAATTGAAACATTTATTGAAACTAAACAGACAACAGCTTGTTGTTTGTTTCTGAATATGAGCAGCTTAGCTTGCTATGCTTGGAGGTGCAATGCTCATTAAATCTAATTTTGAAAGTGATCTTTCCATAAATTTACCTGATCTGTGTGATACTTAAGGCATCCACAGTTGACTGTAACATATTCATCATTTAATGTTTAGCTGAACATATTTATTGTAAGCAACATGCCAGTGTGACAAAAATCCTGTATAGTGCATGTTTAGGATTTTCGTTGGTACAAACGAAACCAGTAATAAAAACCTGGTACCAGACAGCTGACTATATAATGTATGTCCACACGCCTGAGTTGTGGTCAAGTCTATGTTTACAAATGTTAATGCAAAGTTTCCTAGTGATAAGTAGCCGGGACATACGTGACTTCGCAATGTTATTATATGGCTGTTTGTCATCAGGGCAGGTAACTAACTGCTGATGATTGTTCTCAATGATCATTTCAGTATATATTCAAAATTCATAATTAAACTGAATCAATAATTATTAAAAAGATCATACACTCGGTTCTACATAGATAAACACCTATCCCGAACTTATTTAGACAATACGAAGATAATATGTACACCATGATTTTTTCAATGTGCATACAGCTCCAAGATCTATGACAACCAAGCGTTTTATAGCCCACACGGCAATATGCATGATATACAAAATACGTTTTTTTCGTGAAATACATCGTGTAATAAGTAAAATACCAAATAGAAGAGCGAAATATACGAAAACAAGGTTTATAAAAGACAAATATGGCGGCCATAGTGAGCTTTACGAGCACAACGGCGTCGCATTATATACGTTTATCTTGATGATATAAAGAATAAAACTTACCTTGTAAAGTTCAATATAATATGTTTTGCCTTTTTGGCCACTTGTTTGATTACTTTTCACGTCTTTTCCATCATTTGTAGAAGTCATTTCTCAAGAAAATATCGCGGCGAGACATTTATGCGCTTGTGTTTTCGAAATGATAATGTCAAAGTCAGTGTTGCATACTACAAAATAATACAGTACAATTTTTGGACGACATGTACATTAAATATTAGTCTATGCTCTTCCATCGATAGAGGAAAACGTAGACAGAGCGTAATAGAGACATGAAATCATGATCTTAGCTAATAAATGAAATAATATGGCCAGAATATTTAAAAGAGATAACAAATCACAATATTACACAAGTTAAAAATGGATAGACCTCCAATTTCTGCTATTTTAGTTGTATGATGCAATTTATCCTCAAAGATTTGTAAAGTAAACCAAAAGATACCCTCTCTCATATTCTTAATCTCTCAATACACGTGCATGTTAAACGCCCAAAAGCAAACCAGTAACATGAAAGATTTAGTTATATAATATCTTATATGAGCATAGTCCATGTTTGTGAAGGCAATAGGGCTAAAATATGATTAGTTTGTTTCACTGGCTTGCGTATCTTATTGACATTAAATGCCAGTTAATAGCACGCATTCATAGAGCTATTAAAATTGGTTTATTTTATCATTTTACGCGTAATTGCACACATGTAAAAAGTAGCTACTTTTTACTGGTAAGGTTTTTAACTATGTTATGGTAGTCCCGGTAGAAAGCACGTCTATATGTCCCGAAAGAGCCTAACGAAAATTTTCATAAGTCTAGCACACCAGTGCCGTTATATAAACAGTTTAGCAAGTACGAAGTAATAAGTGTCCGGATTGGATCTCCATGATTTCCATACATTAGTTAGCTACTTGTAACTGGGTAACATACTGTCATCTGAATGGATAATGATTTAATGAAACAATGCTGACAACTTTATATTTCACAGATGGAATCTAGTTAGTCTGCTGCCGAATCACAGTCTAGGCAAGATAGCTTGATTCGAGTTGAAAATAGGTATCTATAGTAAATCGACGCGAAAAAAAAACCTATCGGAATACATGTTGCTTATACATACGGCTTGCTATAATGTGTTCTGTAGGCACCGTATAACGCACAATGTAAAAGCATCCGTCTCGCGTTCGCACAGCCTTAGGCTGCATATACACCAACGTATTTTTTAGTCAACGGTGATTACTTGGTGATTACCGGTTTTATTTATCTTTATTACAAAATAAATAAAACTATTTTAGTCTTTGGTTAATGACAATTATTATGCTGGCAGCACTGCAGTACAAAGCAAAGCGAGCGAGTTGTGTCAAGAATTACTACGATTTTTACGTAAAATAATCTCAAATCACTGTTAAAGATGTAAAACATACGATTCATGGAATGTTGAATATGTACGTGAGAAATTAATGCAAAATCTGTGTAGTAAAACATTGTTATGGACGTACTCCTCGCTCACAAAAATTGATGTGTCAAAGTGCAGGGGTATAGAAGGGATGATAAATTTATCAATTTTCGATTCGTAATTGACAGAGTATTATTTTATAGAATCATTATTTCATGTTGAAAATGTATTGTGAAATCATATAAACTTGATTAGATGTGAAAATATGAATGGGGCGTGTGATCTTGTCTGGGACATCTGGCGAGCTTTTGCTATTAAATCCCGTCCGTTCTAATTGGCAAATTATTTACTCTTGCTAGATCGTACTGAGCCCATTTTTGTATTGCATATATCACAATAGGCTTTGTTTATTATTATTCCTTTTTTCAATTCCTATAGTCTGAATATTCTTCTTATCAACTAATGTCTTGGTACATTTCATACATTCTCACAAGAGTAAATGTACATATTTAACGTTTCTGTGTCGATTAATGAACAGTCTGCTTAGTGTTGTGATGTGTGTATCAAGTAATTATAATATTTTACATTGTTGTGTAATTATTGTGTGATAAAGTCGTTAAAATGGCTAAAAAGTCGGAAAATACCGGGGGGAAGCTGGTTACCGTGTCGGTGGTCGGTCTTTCGGGTAAGAAAAATAATATTTTAAAACTTAGCTTACCATCTTATTTTACTAACAATGCAGTATGTATATCTACAGTTATGAATTTGGTATCACATTAAGAAGACCATATTATTAATGTGTGTTTGAAAAAAATCAATGATTTCAAAGCCAAGTACTAAAAAAACACAAATTATATTATTGGAACAGTCCATATCAACTGGTATTGATGCTAATTCAAAGTATAAAAGTACAGATTGCGGTATTGTGATCTTTGATTATACTGATTACTGATAAAGGCATATCTTCAGTAAAAGAAAGCAAGCCCTTTTGAAATTGGCACTCAATCTTCAATTCACTTCAATCTTCAATCTAGTTCTAGCCAGTAATGGATTTTGTAAACAATACTAATCATACTCCATATGGGGTTAAAATTAGAACTATTTTGTAATTGGACAAAGATGTTGTTGAACAGACTCATAAATGCTTTGATTTTATCAATAATGATAAAATTGTACAGAAGAGAATAGTTCATTCATACTCATGTCTGCTGTACTATGTGTACGGTACAGTACACTTAGGACAGTCTAACTGGTGAAGCAGGGTAAAGCACAGTTCATATACTAATTCAAGCATTTACACAAGTACATGCTGCAGTGCTTATATGTAGGTCTATCTATGCTCATTATCATACTGTTTACAACTCTTAAATGTGACAGACAATCTATATACATGAGATAATGTATGTTCTAAGTGTTCCTGACAATCTGCATTCTAATTATGTCACTCACTACTTCGTAAATTATGACTTCATATCATCTCAACGTTGATTCATCACAAAAACTTGATATCTCTTGAGTAGTTTTTTTATTAATGGGAGACATTAACATACCAAGTCATTTAGCAAATCTAGTTTATCTGAGAAATATTAAGAAATCCGTTTCTTCTGAGTGATTCATTTCTAAGCTTTGTGTTACATGACTGGGTAACCTACCACTCCTTTAATATTATTATCACTTAATGTGGATTATAATTGCAATGTAACATAAAATAATTATTAGGCTCATCCGTTGAAGTTGAAGTATGTTTCTAAAACCAATTTTGGAATGGTGCTTTCTAGTTTTTTTACCATACTAGTGTTACCATTTAATTTACTGGGATGAAAATTTAATGTGTTTACTAACCCAATACGGTTGTCAACTTTCAGTAAAATCTGCATGGTTATCTCACAAAAACCTTTTCATATCTGGAGATATAAAGGTATCCACTATTATGACACATACTAAAAGCTATTGTCATGCTTAGTTTCATCAAAATCCGTCAATTAGTTTTCGCATGATGAGTGAATAGACAGAAAGACAAAAAAAACAAAATTGGCGGACTTTTCCTTAGTGTCGAAAAATATATTGCGTAGGATAAGTCTATTTAAATAAATATTTCATGTAGGGCTAAACATAGCCTAGTTACAGTCATATTGGAAACAAACACTCATCAACAATCATCATCAGTTATTCTGCTATTCATGGAGGCGACAAATTCGATAAAAATGATATCTAAAAAATGGGGCCATCCATTCTTGAGTTATAAATGTTATAACCAACACGACTTTTTTTTTAATATACAGATTTATTACAATGCAATATGAGTAAGCATGCATGTTGTGTCTTTGACCTTATTATATTCAACAATATTTTGTCATAATTATATTTTTGCCTTTCACTGTAATTTTAAATGTATGGATATGCTCCCAACCAAGTGAGGAAATCATATTGCGACATACTTACGTAGTGGGATTTTTTTTAAAGAAATTCATGGGCTGTGTTGTGGTCTGATCACTGAATTTTTATGTAACTACAACCTCAATTTGTCCAATAATCTTTTCGACGGTGTTCTGATCATAATCCAATGGTCCCATAAATACCATTTTAATCAAAATCCGTGAAGATATTTATTTCTTATATTTACGCGAATACTACACATTGAAAAAACCAAGCGCACCATTGTGAGCACGTTCTGCGTAGATCAGTCCGCAAGCAACAA
This sequence comes from Pheosia tremula, assembly GCA_905333125.1. Lineage (NCBI taxonomy): Eukaryota > Metazoa > Arthropoda > Insecta > Lepidoptera > Notodontidae > Pheosia > Pheosia tremula. Next base: position 2,286,914 of record HG995420.1, read on the forward strand.
CTAAATATGAGGGTAGCCCAGTTCAAACTATGACACTAGGACGTCAAACACCTCAGTCCTCCCGTGACCACGGTTGCTGTAAAGCAGCCGAAACGTCGGGAAGGTAAAAACAATAAACAAACGCCATAAAGTCTGTAAGATAAGTTTTATTTCAAAATCTTTGAATGCACCAACACACCAGCAATCCAAATGGATTGGCTGAGCTGAATTGCAATACATACATATTTTACTCATGGTATTTGCTCATTATGTAATACATGCATTCAAAATGTGGCAAGCGAAATTGAACACGCGTCAAGATGATATGAGAGCATTAGATCTTCAAGATGATGCTGAGATAAACATGTATGACGTACAAATAGATGCACAGAAAGACAGATGGATATAGTCAACCACAAGGTTTCCGTTTTCACCATTTTGGTACGGAATCCTTATATTGCCTGGCTCGCTCCAGTTGCGATGGCTATCAAATATGCTAAAGGTAGCATCACATAAAGTGAGCAAATATAGCAGCTCTGCGGTTGCCAAAGTCCTATACTTAGGCAAGCACAGACCTGTAAGCGCCTGTCATACTATAATCCTATTCACAACTGACCTAAACTCACTGAAATGCATCTAATAGATCATTTATAACTAACTTTGTGCCTTATTCAGGTCACCATTACAATTACCCATTTAAAAACCTTAACCGCCTTTAAATAACAAATCAATGTAGGTACATATTAATTGAATAAAACAGCCCCCAATTCAGTATTCTATCATAAGTTTTCAATAGAGTGTCAGCCATTGTAAATATACCACTATAAATTAAGCTTTATAACTTGTCATCCAAAGTGTATATTTGAGTATCTCATTCAATCTGGATGACATGCCTTATATTGAATGGACTGTCTATTGATGCATTGTTATCTATACTACTTCCTGTTATCGCGTGTAGGTGTACGCATAGATTTTCTATATTCTACGCCAGAGAAAGCTGATAACGTTTTGTCATGTTGTTTGAATAATTATTGTTATGTTCTTTTGTGTAAAAAAAACCTTATTATTTATATTCTAAGTGGAATGATTTCTCAAAATCACTCTTGGATACTTGTCTAGCTAGCTAACTAGCTCTTGTACCTGAACACAGTGAAGTTTAAGAATTACAAGGTTGTAGCCTTGTAATTCTTAAACTACACTGTGGTCAAAAAACAACATACAATTTATTCTGCAAACAGTTCTATAAGTTCTTACTGGAGAATAGGCGGCAAAATGCTTGCTTGTACTTGTCTTAACATACCTACGACACAATTTATACAGCGTGATTCAGAAAGGGTATACTAACCCTGGATTTGTTATCATTATGTGAATTTAGAATTTCGATAGGTAATATTGATTTCTTATACTTGCGCGAAAACTACACATTGAAATAAAGCTTTTTTTTCGGATTGTATCGCGTTTATTTTATGTTTATATAAATACTAGCTGACCCGGCCACGCGTTGCTGTGGCTAACACCAAAAATTTAAAAAGTGGAAATAATTGAATTATACGGTATTTCGTTCACTACAAAATAAATTTAATTAATTTTATAGCGTCAACAACACGTGGTAATTATGCTGTTAAAATGTAGCTTATATGACACGTTCGTAGATTTACCATAGCAGCGCCATCTATTGACTACTTACTCAACCCAGTCGAAAGGTATCGACATCTGTTAGAATCATTTGGAGTTAACAGATAATTGTGACTGTCAAATAATAACAGACAAATAATTAGCAATAAATTAAAATTGCGACTATAATTTGAGATTTAAACTATCCTATCTCTCAAGTTGGATCGAACTGCACATGGTGTGCGAATTTTATTATAATCGGTTAAGTGGTTTAGGAGTCCATTGAGGACAAACATTGTGACACGAGATTTATATATATATATAGATAGATAGATAGAAGATAAGTCTTCCCCAGTTCAATCTATGACACTAGGACGTCAACCACCTCAGTCCACCCGTGACCATGGTTGGTGTAAAGCAGCCGAAACGTCGGGAACGTAAAAAACAAAAAATAAACGCGATAAAATCCGAAGAATTTGTTTTATTTCAATTCGATAAGTCAATTAAAAAAAAAAATTGCTCACCAAAAATAAAAAAAAATCATTTCGTTATGATCAAATTGTATCAGATGACAACATAACAACTGGGGATCCATCTGCGGATCAGAATTAATGGTTGGCTAAACTAACATGACATTTTATTTCAACAGGTACTGAGAGAGAGAAGGGCCAGCTGGGCGTGGGCAAGTCCTGTCTGTGCAACAGATTTGTCCGTATGCACGCGGACGATTACAATGTCGACCATATCTGCGTTTTGAGTCAGGTATGTCATAAATAATAAATATCGCCAGACGAACACACCAACTATAGGGTCCCAAACTAAGTTATTTTTTTTTATTACATTATAGACAAGTATTTGATCTCGATCTCACCTGATGGTAAGTGACGATGAGATCTACGATGGAGCATACTTGCCTAGAAGGTACCTTTTCACTATCGACTTGAAAACACCCAGATTGTAGTCAATGCTTTAAAATCATACTTTTATTATGGGTACTGTACGTACAATGGACTGGGGGCGATCCCAGTATATAATCCCTTAGACATCAAACGTCCATGACTCTGGTATCATAAGTCGTGTTCATCACACTAAAAGTTGTTCCTACCAAGAGTCGAACTCGAGATAGTAGCATACATTATGAAGAAGATAAATGGTTGACGAGAGTTATCTGAAAGACGCAGATGATTTACTCCACCGTACCAGCCGACATAAGATTGAAATGTATTACATATTTAAATTACACACGGTTTAGGATAGATCCCAAAAACATATTTTGTTGCTGTATTAGGTACTTTGATGTATTATCGATTTTGGTACATATAATTATTGTGAGAAAAACAAAATTCTGATATGACAATTCAATCTAAGAGCGCAAGCACTCTCTCTCAAAGTTAATCACCTTTTGTTTTGCTGGCGCTGCGATGTACAAGGTGGGGTCTTAAGCAGCTCTAAGTTCGGGTTGCATTTCAGTATTTTGCGGTTAGATATTAATAATATCAGCCCTTTTTAATTTCCCACTGCTGGGTACGGGCCTCCCCTCAAAGCGAGGGGGATTAGGCCATAGTCCAACACGCTGACCCAGTGCCCGTTGGCGGACTTCACACATCTTTCGAGGGGTTCTCTCAGACATGCAGGTTTCCTCAAGATGTTTTCCTTCACCGTTTAGCAAGTGATAATCGTGGTTGAAAATGAGATTAGCACATGAAATCCCGAAATCCCAGAGGTGTGAGCTGGGGTTTGAACCTGCGATCCTCGTTACCGAGGCAAGCGTTCTACCAACTTGGCAATCACTGCTAGATATTAAAGATAGTAATTTATATTCTGATTTTTTTTATTACACTAACCTATCCTTTGAAGAATTGTACCCTGAAAACAGCAATATCTTTCAGTCCGACTTCAGCGGTCGCGTGGTGAACAACGACCATTTCTTGTACTGGGGCAGCGTGCAGAAAGACAATGATGAGCAAGATTACAGGTTCGAGATTCTGGAGCAGACGGAGTTCGTGGATGATGCTTGCTTCCAGCCGTTTAGAGGTACCAAGGAGCTTTTACTCTATGCCCTGTTTTATATACAATGTGCTGATCATGATAAACACTATCATCCTATATTAATAATGATAATATAATAATATAATACCAGCCCTTTTTAATGTCCCACTGCTCCGCACGGGCCTCCCTTCAATGCGAGGCAAGCTTTCTACCAACTTGGCTATCACTGCTATAAATATTACCATTATATACTGTGCACTTTATTTAGCCCCCCCCCCCCCCCCTATTTCATTGGGACCTAACAACGCTGCCTGTTCAGGAACAGGATTTTCACAGTTGACATATTTCCTAGGGATTTATTTAGTAAAATGTGGGTGCACTTTTAATTATTTTTTGTAATATCGCCAGACGAACACACCAACTATACGGTACCACACTAAGCATCGCTTGTATTATGTACTGTACAATGGACTGGGGCGAAAACACAGTATATAAATCTTATATTGATATTACACATCCTTGTCTCGGATACAAACATTCGTGCCCTTACCAGAATTTGAAACCGGGACCGTCGGCACAGAAAGCAGGATCACTACCAACTGCGCTTATCATGCCGCCACGCATCCAAACCCTTCGCGTGATAGTTAAAATGAACATGTTATTTCTAGTCGGCAAAACGGAACCGTACGTGAAAAGATGCGTCGCCACCAAGCTCCAGTCGGCGGAGAAGTTGATGTACGTCTGCAAGAACCAGCTGGGCATCGAGAAGGAGTACGACCAGAGGCTGATGCCCGATGGCAAGCTGACCGTGGATGGGTTCCTATGCGTCTACGATGTGAGCCTCGTACCGGGACGGACTTGGGAACGGCAGGTCAGTCGCGTATACAAGCTAGCTTTTGTAATACAAAAATAGAGCCTCTTTTGTCAGTGTTGAGTACATTTTTCTGGTTAATTGTTTGGGATTTTTCACTAACACTGATGATAATGAAGTAAAATTCACCTACTCATATCAGTAAAACGGTGTATTCTTTACTGATAAAAATACCGAACACCTTAGGAGAACATGAAAGGCAAGATTCTACCATTTTTTTTTTCTACAATCGTGCTGCCCCCATTTTTGAAAACAATATTACAATTGTATATTTTTTTTATTAATTAATTTTCAACTCACACTCAAAACTATTTTATTTCTGATGAACGGGGCTAAATATTAAATTAACTGGGTAGGTACATTGTTAGCCAACCTCATTCAAAATATGGCCAACTGAATTAATTTTTATTCAGTCCCTTAAATGTATGTGTAATTAGGAAATACTTTACGTTTACGCGGCATCACAAATACCTCGCTCTGAAGAACAGTGTGTTAGGGTTGAAATAAATTGAAAACGTTTATTTGGCAAATGAGGCAGCACACAAGTAGATAACACAATTGTTTTTTTTAAATATAATTTTGAAGTATGTCTTATCGTACTTGTGTTAGTTCTTTATGAATAACCTCATATCTTCTATGAATAGCAAGCTTGAGCTTAGTTGGTATAGCTAGTAATAATAAAAAAAAACCATTATCAAGAAGACAATTCGTACATCTGTTCTAGAACGAAGTATCAGCAGCAATTCTCCAAAACATCATCAAGCTCAAAAAGCCGGTGGTCCTCGTCACCTCGAAGAACGACGAGGCCAGTGAGCAAGGCATCCGGGAGGCTGAGAGGCTGGTGCAACGCAAGGAGTTCAAGGGCTGCATCCCTATCGTGGAGACGTCCAGCCATGATAATGTCAATGTGGATCAGGCGTTCTTCCTGTTGGCACAGATGGTTGAGAAGTCGAAGGCTCGGATTAAGGTATGCCTTATAGCATCTTCTCTTATTATTTATTAGGGTGGCGCCGGTGCACTATCTCTTCCCACACCTTCGTAGTCTAAAGATAATAGAGATCAGGCGCAGGACTAACAGTTGTAGGTGCTCTCCGAGGCACCAGCGAGTGATAATCATGGTTGAAAACGAGATTCGCACATGAAATCCAAAAATCCCAAAGGTGCGAGCCGAGGTTTGAGCCTGCGACTGTCGTTGCCATGGAGAGATTTCTACCTAAGTGCCCACCGTTACTTTTTTTTGCTAATATCAATATTAAATAAGTATTATGTTTTTAACCGTGTAGGGCCAGCTATGTATAATAAGTAGAGTCAGCAAGTTACGCGATCAATAGTAATTTACGGGCAGTTCGCCAATCATACTCGAGCCTAACAGTCGCGTGCTCACCCTATCACTCAAAACTATCATTTATCACTATCAATATACTATCAACTATCAGTTCGGACTATCATTTATCACTATCAACTTCTATCAACTATCAAGTCGTGGACGGGTAACGTATCAGCCCGTACAAACCGACTTCAAAAAGGAGGAGGTTTTTCAATTCGGTTTTTTTTTATGTTATTACCTCAGAACTCCGTCATTTATGAACCGATTTGGTTTTTTTTTTCTGTTAGGTTGCGAATTACGCGGAGGCACTGCGAATAAGAAGAGAAACTTTGGATTTCGTGACCGAGGCGTTTACTCAACTCATCAGAATGCATGTCCAAGACCATAAGTAAGTGTTCCGAGCATTATTGATATCTTCACTTTCATTTTCATTTACAAAAGTAATTTGTAAATGTGGGAACCATGTAGCCATTAACTTGTAATTATATACTTAGAGTTAGTTTTTTTTTATCAGCTGCTAAAGTCTGCCCTTACAACGGGTTCTACATTGTTCTCACATACCTATAACAATGGATTGCTCAAAAATGTAAGAGATCTTTTTAAAAAGAGCAACCATGGAGTTTCTTGCCCGTTCTTCACTGTAATAGGAACGGCATTCCGAACGGGTGGTAAAGTTGTATGCTAATCTACGACTCTACCACCCGTTCGGAATGCCGTAGTGACTTTGCCTTCTACGCCTAGGGTCCTAGGTTCAAATCCTGGTAGGGACAATCTTTGTGTGATGAGCGCGAATGTTTGTACCCAAGTCATGGATGTTTAATATGTATATATGGATACCAACTGAGTTCGCCCCCAGTCCATTGTACGGTACCCATAATATAAGGATTGCTTAGTGTGGGACCGTATAGTTAGTGTGTGTTTATTTATTTATTTATTTATTTTGCTTACCAGGGAGATGTGGTCGGCGGCTAGCAAAAGACTATGTCACTATCCGGAGTGGATCAAGTTCGTTCAACAATTTGGAAATGATGGTACTCAAGTAAGTATACACTTTTTATTATTGCTGACGAGATAATAAATACAATTTGACAACCCTAATGGCGCAGTTGGTAGTGACCTGCTTTCTGTTCCGAGGGTCCTGATAAAGTCAAAATTTGTGTGATGACCACTAATATTTGTACCCTAGTCATGGTCGTTTCATATCTCCCAGTAATATTATAAATGTGAAAGTTTGGATGGATGGATCGATGTTTGTTACTCAATCACGCCAGAACGGCTGAACGAATCTGGATGAAATTTGGCACAGAGATAGATTATAGTCTCGAAAAGCACATAGTCTTTTTATCCCGGTAAAATGTATGGTTCCCGTGAGATAGATTTGGGTACAGAAAAGGACATACTTTTTAATCGCAGGTAACACCGCGAGGCGCAGCTAGTATCTATATAAATATGTAATGGTATCGCCTACAGTCGATTGTACGGTACCCATAATACAAGCGTTGCTTAGTTTGGGACCGTACAGTAGATGTGTTCGCTTAGCGGTTGTATTATTAAACATCAATGACACTTTTCACTTTTCTCTTATTCAGGTGGTGTTCCGTCGTCACATACGGAGGCTGAAAGAGGAGAGGGCAGCTAAGAAGCTTCGCAAGCAGCTCGCCAAACTGCCCCAAGTGTTGTCCCGCATGCAACTACCTACCGAGGACTTACAAGAGAAGTATGTGGGACTTAACTGTTTTTTTAATTATTTTTTTACATTATAGGCAAGTATTTGATCTCGATCTGACCTCATGGTAAGTGACGATGAGATCTACGATGTAGCATACTTGCCTAGAAGGTACTTGTTCACTCTTGACTTGAAAACATCCAGATTGAAGTCAACGGGGAACAAAGACGCCGGTAGCGTGTTCCATTCCTTGGCAGTTCGCACGATGAGAGTAGAAGCTACGAAGAAGAGAAGCTACGAAGGAGCTTACGTCATCTCGTATCGTGTACCTGTATAAAACAAAAAACGGCTTATCCTTGGTCTGATTTGGATATTTGTTAGTATAACGTGGTCACAGAAAGCTCAATACAGGGTCCGGTGGAGAATGAAAGGGAAGGTCCTTGACAGCAGTGGTACAGAGGCCAAAAAAAAAATACTACATACTATTATCTGTGGCATAAATCTATGTCGTTCTATTTATATGACAATTGATTTTGCCGCGTTTCTATCTATAATCATAGTTGTCTATGGTTACATGCAAGTTGTCCATATTCGCATATATGGTCCTAGTTCTGTGTGAATTTCCCCATTTAGGGAGATCATTGAAAAGTATTTACCAGATTACTATGTGTTGTATAAATGGGGTGGATTAATGTTTATATTCTCAAGCCTAGTCCTTTCAATAGATCGCGAAGTTCACGAGTCCACTACTGGGATCAGGTATACAACGTGCGATAAAATCCTTAAAATTAGTTTTATTTCAATATTTTTAAGTGCTTTTTTTGGCCTACATGAATAAAAAAATGATTGATTTTGTTCACAGCGATTGGCCAATGGTTGTCCGTCAACTGCGCTCCCACCGCGACTACTCGGTGTACTTCACCGAGGGCCGGACTCGGGACTCGGGCTCCGAGTCGGGCTCCGAGCTGGACAGCCCGCTGGCCATTGACACCACGCTGCGGGTCGGCGAGAGAGCTAGATACCAGGTTCGTATCCCAGTTAGATGATAACTTGATATACAGAATTATTTAATAAGTGTATATCAACCTTTGTACTTGTTCTTCTTAAGTGTATTTGTAAGAATTATTTGAAGTTAGAATATCGATATGTAATTTTTTTTCGAAATTCGACATCGAAACTGTGTAATTATGAAACTAAGCACAATTATGAAACATTAAATACATACATATCATATCATCTGGTGACCAGAGCGCTGGCACATATTTTGGCCAACACATCAGCATTGCCATTCAACGTAGCAATGCTGACAGCGATTCGGATTCACCCTCCCGGCCGATGGTGGTAGTGATTTGTTGAGTGTATTTTGAAATCATCCTAATTTTAATTACAAATTGTAATATGTATGTATTTCATTAGTAAAATATGAAATATTACAATTCGTAATATATACGTGCAATTTACAAGACGGTGGGACGGAAAATTACAAGACGGTGACTCTAATTATGGAATTGTTACAGACGCTGGGACAATCGCAGAAGATACCGTACGAAATATTGGAATCCAACGAGGCGGCCGCCGTCTTCAAGACGTTCCTGCACGAGGCGCAAGAGGAACATCGAAATTACGAGTGAGTTCGCTTCACATACATATGTTTAGATTTACAGTAGGGCTAATTATCTCTGTCCTTCTCATCGTCGTAATGTGTGAGCGTGACAGAGATATTTTAAGACGTGTCAAATTTAATTTAGTCATAAATTGTAGTCCAGTAGCCGTTCAGCCGTTCAACTGTTCAGGCGTGATTGAGTAACAAACATCCATCCATCCAAACTTTCCCATTTATAATATTAGTGGGATAGTGGGAATATATATAAAATACTAGCTGCTGCCCGCGACTGTTGCGAGCGAGCAGCCTGTTGTCAACGGTTGTCTTTGTTAAATACCACGCGGACGAACGTGGTATTTAACAAAGACAACCGTTGACAACAGGCTGCTCGCTCATTCTGAGCCCGCGGGACGCATTGCAGGTTGTTGCTATCAAACTTAATCAGGCACTGCGCTGCAACATTGGTTTTAATTTTTTTTCGTGAGATCCTATATTTTTTTTCTAAAATAAAAGTAGCCTATGTTACTCCTTGTTACATCAGCTGTCTGCCAGTGAAAGTCCCGTCAAAATCGGTCCAGCCATTTCAGAGATTAGCCGGAACAGACAGACAGACAGACACTCCAATTTTATTTATATGTATAGATGTAACAATTTATTTGTTATTTTTTTAAAATAAATCTCTGTAACATGATAGCGAACTGTCTTGGAACTCAATTATTGGCTTTAGACTAAAATGTATCACGACCGTTTGATAGCTGGTTGTAATTATTTTTTTTTAAATAAGAAATAGGCTAACGAATTTCCTAAATAAATGAATATAAAGATTTCGTCTTCCATCTGCGTCTCTCAAGTTCATGTCTAGCTTACCACCAACTTGGCTTTCCCTGCTTCAGATGGTGTCAACAATTCAAGCACCTCCTCGAGGAGACTGGCTACGTCACGCCCGGCAAGCAGCTGTCGGAGGTTCGCGTCTTGCTGATGGGGCGCGAGTGCTACGAGGCGCTGTCCGACGAGCAGCAGCAGCGGGTCTACGACCAGCACCAGAGGCAGATACAGCGGAGGGCTAAGGACAACTTTCAGGTTAGGGCAGCCTTTGCCAAACTGGCTGACAACGCCCCCTTGTGGGCGCTGCAAGCCTAAAGGGGTAGTAGACCCAGAAAAAAATGCAGGCGTTGTGTAGAGGCTTACAATAATTAATTTCATTTTAAGTTATAGTGGTTTAGATGAAAAGATGGCGTTAAAAATAATTCACGCTCAATGTGGGCAGTAGACAAAATAAGGTTGAGAGCCCCTGCCTTAAGGCCTAAAACAAATTGCGGGAGGCAACACTCACCCCCGACCTGCCAACCTCACAAATACCTTACACTTGCCGCGTCAGAAGAGATATATACGTGATAGAATGCGAAGCGCATAGTTAGGTACAGGTTGCGTCAAATAAACTGCCCATACATGGCGCAGAGCCGCCAGCCGCCGACGTATATTTGTAATTTTTGAATCGCAACGATACAGTGTGCGAGATGAATTGCACTTTAATGCGCTGAAGCGAGAGTCGCTATTTCTATTTAAATGTGTTTGCAGAGTGAAATAAATAATGAACTAGTTTTGTTAAACCTTATATTTTAACCCCCCCTCGCATTGAGGGGAGGCCCGTGCCCAGCAGTGGGAATTTAAAAAAGGGCTGGAATTATTATTATATTTTAAGGTGGGACGGTCCCCCACAAGGTGGACCAATGATATCACACGCGTCGCAGGAAGTCGGTGGATGCGAGTTACGGAGGACCGGGATGTGAGGAAGTCATTGGGGAGGCATATGTCCAGCAGTGGACGTCTATCGGCTGATAGATTAGACTATATTTTAACCATGTTTCTTATAATATTACCGGTTTGTTTAGGAGCTGCTATTGGAACACGCGGACTTGTTCTACCACTACAAGAGCATATCACCCACCGGCACCGTCACGCAGGAAGACATCAAGGAGATCACTGACGTTCTGCAGGACGACTTTCGGTCAGTAGCCATATGACATATGAAACAGATATAATTAATAAATATCGCCAGACTAACACACCAACTAAACAGTTCCACGCTAAGCAACGCTTGTGTTATGGGTACAATGGAATGGGGGAAGAGGAACCCACCACTGACCCCCGGTTTGTCAGATTTCCAGTTATAAACCAAACAAGTTGATCGATAATTAAAGAAGCCAGCAACACCGAACTCCTCTAAGACGTTAGTCGAGAAACTATAGTATATCACGAGTGTCGGAACCCCAAATAAATATTTTAATATTTTTATTTGAATGCTATAACCAGCTTTCCGTCATGTCTCATCTCCCAGATACAAGATGCTGGACCGCATGGAGCAGGACAGGAAGCTGATGCTGTTCCAGCACCTGGGCTTCGTGCACTGTCCGATGCGCGAGCACTGTCCGGCCGGCAGCAACTGTCTGGACGCTTCGCTGCCCCTCATACTCAACACTCGAGTAGGGTAAGGAAAACGGCCATACCTGCATCTATTATTTTAGTTTTAAAATTAGAGAGAAGAATTATAGTCTTTATTATTTGTAGTTTAGGGTATAAAATTGGATAAGCGGATCTTATGTCTCAGAGCAGTTTTGCGACTACTACCAAGATATTATTGTCATAGTATAAGAAGATTACAAAATTGACTTAAATCAGTAGTTTTATAGCAGTCGTATTTAAGACTGAGTCTCTCGCATGGTCTTCTCAGTTGAGGACGCGTTCTGATCCGTTTCCGAGTTTGGAAAAAAATAATATAAAGACAATTTGTAGGTTCCCCCGTAGGCCTATACGAAATTAACGATTTTACTTTGACTTTGACTAAAATGAAGATTACGTAAGGTAGAGATGTGGTCTGCCACCAGGTCGCTGACATCGGCCGGCGAGTCGCAATGCCACGCGGGCCCGCCCGCCGCGCCCTGGGCACTCACCACCGACGCTAACCAGATCAACGTCATCATACTAGGGGTAGGTGCTATTTGATGATTTATCATAAGGAGAAGTACAGGCAAGAAACTTCATGGTTACTCTTTTAAAACAGATCTCATCATCGCGATCCGTGCTCTTAGAAATATTTGCAATGATGCCTATCATGCAAATTATTACAAAGAACGCAGAACACTGACCGATCTTCTCTGTGTTTTGGGCTCTTAGATTATCTCTTAGATATCAATCCATCAGGCAAAAGACTTCACTGCTGGACATAGGCCTTTTCCAATGGCTTCCACACGTCACGGGCCTTTTCCAATGGCTTCCACACAGCACGGGCCTTTTCCAATGACTTCCACACATCACGGTCTTCGCTACTCGCATCCATCTGTGACGTGGGTGAGGTCATCGGCTCCATTATGTACCCGTTATGTACATTTCACGATGACCGTCGACCTCGGTCAGACATGACATATGCAATATGGAGCTTAATAGTTTGATGTTATGGTCTTAAGGTGGAAGCGCAAGGTCAGTGCGCGAAATTCAAAATGTCAATGGTTTTTATTTATTTTTACGAAAAATTTGGTCTTCTTTACGATGTAATTTAGTTTTTTGCGATTAAATAGCATTCTGCATTGGAGGTCTCGATGTATTAAGTTTGCTTAAAAAAATACCTAAAGTGATACAATACTTCAAGGTTTATTAAAAACCGCTACTTTTACTAACTTTGGACTATTGTATCGCTTTAAATATTTCTTTAAGCGCACTTAAGACTTCGAGACATCAAATGCAGACTGCTGAAATCGCAAAAAAAACTAAATTACATCGTAGAGGTGTAAGTACAAATTTTTCGTAAAAAAATAATAAAATACCATTGACATTTTGAATTTCGCGTCCTGACCTTGCGCTTCGCCCTTAACCCTTAATAGCCAAGAGTTTCAATGTTGATACCAATCTTTTAAACCGAATGTTCACATTACTATTAGTTTTTTTTTTATAGGTTGGCTGTACGTATTTTACTGTTGTATAATATTCTTTCCAACGAAATTAAAAAAAAAATCAAATGTCATTATTATTAAACAGGGTAACATTAAACACAGTAATATTATAAATAAATCACTTTCGTAAATCAGGCTACTAAGGGTTAATGGTGACTGTCAGGTGGAAGGCATAGCGGGCGAGTTCGGCAAGCGGCTGCTGGCCGGCTGCGACGCGGAGCGCTGCGCGCGCGCCGCGGGCCGCGCCTGGCGCGTGCAGCAGCGCGTGCGCAGCGACGACTTCAGCGCTGAGACCACCGCTATTGACGACTTCGCGCCCAACGGTCAGTGTCCTCACCACTTTGTACATACATCTTATTTGCATTGTTTACAATTTGTAATGGAGATTGAGCATCTATATTATCTATACTGATTTTTTTATTTTTTTTTATTACATTATAGGCAAGTATTTGATCTCGATCTCACCTGATGGTAAGTGACGATGAGATCTACGATGGAGCATACTTGCCTAGGTAGGAAGGCGGCAGTAGATCGAGACGCTACATTCACTAGGCACATGCAGCGCAACTGATCTGACCCGCCATCCATGAATATCCATCCTGATATTATAAATGTAAAAGTTTGGATGAATGGATAGATAAATGGATGGATCGATGTTTTACTCAATCACGCCAGAACGGCTGAACGGATCTGGATGAAGTTTGGCACAGAGGTTCCCACTAATATTATAAATGTGAAAGTGTCGGTGGATGGATGGATGTTTGTTACCCAATCACGTCAGAACGGCTGAAAGGATCTGGATGAAATTTAACACAGTGATCGATTATAGTCTGGAATAGCATATAGACTACTTGTATCCCGGTAAAATGTATGTTTCCCGTGGGATAGATTCATATGGTACATTCTTTTTAATCGCGGGTAACACCGCGGGGCGCAGCTAGTTATATCGATATCGAGCCCTTTGGAAATCCCTGCTCTAAATGTACTCACAATTAATTTCAGGTTACTTTTGCGTGTACCAAGATCAAGAGTCATTCGAGTACATCAGAGGCTGCGCTGAGAAGACTCTCCTTTCGAGTCTCGAGCAAGAGGATAAGCTACCTTTCCAGGTATGTTCTATTTATTAAAATTGAGAGATTTATAATGAAACCCTGTTTCTTATTTCTTATTTTGTACGAGACATTTAATATAATGTATTTAATTGTCTCATATATTGCTATTGGCACTTATCGTCGACAGATTAGGGATTATATGATTTGATATAATAAATTTTTGGTCATCAGGGTCTACCGCTGGTGGTTATGTTCGTTCAAGATGAAGGCATGGACAAAAAGGAACTGACGAGATTGCAAGAGGAGGGGCAAAATCTCGCCGATAAGTGAGTGCACAATTAAATTACGCTACGTTAATTAATGGAGAAATGGAGTAGTCCTAGATTGATTGGTTCGCAAATCTACCGAATGTTTTCCCACTATAAGGGGTGCTATCAGCTCTATCAGATTTGCATGTCTATCTAATCACAAGCCTTGTGCCTGAGTGTCACTTTAAAAAAATCTTTATACAAATGTTGACGACTGACTAGACCCCTTAGGAGTAAAATTTTCAAAAATACTACTTAGTTATCGCCAACGTAATATAAGAAACTCCTGTGTAACGTTTCATGCTACTAGCTAGGTCCATCTTTTTAGGGCGTGCATTGTCGGTCTGTCATTCAGTGTTAAGAATTTGAATGAAATAGGTTTTCACAAAAATAAAATGGTTGTTCTACGCGTGAGATGCCTTTAAATATTTGTCAATAGTTCCTTCTCCTGATCCGTGTAGTATCTCCTGGTTTAGCCTCGATTTGGAGCAGGAGGTATACAAACTGTTGTCCGAAAAATAGCTTTTGACTGAAACTAAGATGATGTGTTTCAGTCTCCATTGCTCGTACATGGAGGCGACTGTGAACGAGCTGGGCACCGAAGCGCTGACCGCGGACGCCGTGCAGGAGCTGGTGCGAGCCAACAGGGAGAAGGCGAGCTACGCTCATCTGTATAGAGACGTTATTGTTTGCTTCGATTCGGATATACGGTGAGTATTGATTGGTGAACTATGTGATGTCTTATTATTTTTCATTGAGGATTGGCTATAAAATAGAGCCATATGCCAGTGTCGAGTAACATTTATTTATAACTAGATGACCCGCTGTACTTCGTATCACCTATCCTAACGACATTAAAGCTCTCCCTTCGTCTGACGTTCGACAGACCAACTGACAGTAAGAAAAAATAAAGCACAATAAAGACTTGTTTTTCGTCCTCGTAACTTTCCATATTTTCTCACCGTGTAAACCTTCCCTGGACTACGGCAAACATTTCAAGACCAAAATCAGCCAAATCGGCCCAGCCGTTCTCCAGTTTTAGCGAGACAAGCGAACAGCAATGGATTTTTATTATATAGATAATATATAAGGGAGCGTTCAAGTATTACGAAACGCAATTTTTGGAGATTTTTGTCATCATTGTTGTCCTATGTCAAATTACTATAATTAGTTCCGTGGTCACTCACTGCCAGCTATCACTACTATCAGCGCCATAATGGCGATAATCAAATAGGCACAAAAGGACGATGTCCATCGCCAGTCCAGCAGTAGTACAGGTCAGCGCCCCGCAGGATAATGGTGTGCCTGTTCTGCGACGACCCGTACTCGCCGGCGCGCGTGCTGAGCCCGCTGCTGCTGCACCGCGCCTGCTTCCTCACCGGCGACCGCTCCATCGTCATCGAGACCTTCCTCGGCGACTCCAAGAGGAAAGTCGAGGTTAGTATATTATTTACAACGGTTTAACTAAATTAGTAATTAAAAACGGCCATGTTCCCGATCGTAGCTTTATAAACAAATGTTTCTTAAACAAGCTTTTATTCCCCTTAGAGATCAAATACCTCTTTAGTACACTCAAAGAATACATCCAATCCTACAAATTGCATTGGTCTGTTTGTCAGTTAGTCAATAAGTCCTATGAATTTTAAGAAATCGGTACTCATATAACCAGACGTTTCCTCTCGGAACATAACATAGGTCGGTATGTTAAAAAAATATTTACTATCAAACTAAAAGCGCCACTAAACGGGCTAGTTTTGTGCCAATTTGTATTTGTGATGGAAATATTTCTGAGTTATAATGCCCATTAAGATTACCTGGCAGATGCAATTTTTGTAGTCCGTTTACAAACCCAATCAGAAATCATTTCGGTTGCTGGTTTTCGACAACCCTGCGCCATAAACCATGAACTTTGTTGCAGGTCATAATATCGAGTTTCCACGGCGCGACTCAGTTTAGGGAAGAGCTGATACACGGATTCATTCTCATCTACTCGGCGAAGAGGAAAGCTAGTTTAGCCACTTTGAAGTAAGTCAGTCTGGCAGCTGTCAAACGGTATTTCTCAGTATGTATTTCCTATATTCACGCGAGTACAACACATTGAAATAAAACTATTTTTTGTCGAAATGGCAGTCCTAAAATAAACGCGATAAAATTCGAAAATTTGTTTTGTTTCAAAGTGTTTCTTAGATTCGAAGAAATATAATTATTACTGTTTTGACAAATTTCCTTTACTTCAATTTACTCTTTTAATGGCATTTACTACACAATTTTGCATTGTGACGTAAAAGCTATTTTTTTATTTTCATATCGATAGAGGTCGTTTATCTGATTCAGACGGTATAACACTATTTCGGCGAAATGTCAACGTCATTTGAGACTAACTGTCAATCATATTCCCAACGGCATTTATGTAATTTAAACCTACAGGGGTCGACCTCAAACATGTTCACAATAGGGCTTACAACATTAGAATGTACAAAGGTCGAACTGGCGTTACGTCATATGAAAGTACAAGTGTGAAACCGTGATTTATCCACCAGCGCGTTCTCAATGAACATCCCGAACTTGCCGATCCAAATGGTGGCGGTGACGGATGGCGGCGGGTCGGCGGCCACCGCGTTCTTCGGCACCGACGTCGGCCACGCGCTCATCACCGAGGGCAACGCCACCGCCGACCGCCTCGCCGCGCACTTCGCCACCTACACCTGCAGCGCGGACACCAAGTGTGAGTCGCACCGCACACTACACAACACAAACACACACACTGCATAATACCACTCAGATATACATACAGAGATTGTCTTCGGTGACAGAGAGTTCTCGTGAATGGCCCAAGACTACGGCATCGTTAATTCGAGTCGAGAAGTCGGGAGTGAACAGGTACCTTCTAGGTTCTTCTAGTTTGCTCCATCGTAGATCTGATCGTCACTTACCATCAGGTGAGATCGAGATCAAACACTTGCCAATAATGTAATAAAAAAAATCTGTTGAAGATTTCATTGTGTGTAGTGACGTATTCTTGGGCCGTCGACCAAAGCCAGATATAAATCTGGCTTAGCCTGGCCTTTGAGACTTTGAGCGTTTTAGCCGCTCTGGCGTGATTGAGTAACAAACATCCATCCAACCAAACTTTCACATCTATATATATATAAATAAAATTGGAGTGTCTGTTTGTAATATTAAAATAACCGGTTTTTACTAAATTCATTTGGATGTATACACGGTACCTATACCAAAATAACCATTTTTAAAATTTTTGTCTGTCTGTCTGTCTGTCTGTTTGTTCCGGGTAATCTCTGAAATGGCTGGACCGATTTTGACGGGACTTTCACTAGCAGATAGCTGATGTAACAAGGAGTAACTTAGGCTACTTTTATTTTAGAAAAAAAATAGGATCCTACGAAAAAAAAATTAAACCAATCTTGCAGCGCTGCGCCTGATTAACTTTGATAGCAACAACCTGCAATGCGTCCCGCGGGCTCAGAACGCGCGAGCAGGCTGTTGCCGACGGCTGTGTCTTTGTTAAACAGCTAGTTTATAATATGTACGGTATTCCACAGCGGCGTTCTACACGCCGTTCTTCAAGGAGGTGTGGGAGCGCAAGGGCGAGATCGAGCGCGCCTTCCGCATGGAGCAGCCGCACAACCTGCCCGACGTGGCCGCCGCCCGCCCCGCGCCGCCGCCCCGCAACCACTCCTACCATCTCAACCACATGTCAGTACTCACTTTATAAATCCATGCATTGCACATGCAAAAGGTTTTTTTCTATTCGACATGTATGCTATACAGGTTGATACAAAAAGGGCTTTGAATCTGCGCTTCTTTAGCGCGTTTGTTATTATGTGAAGTCACAATTTCGATATGTCCATTTAAAAAAAAAAACAATATTTTATTCCCGATTCACTTGTGAGGGAAAAAAATATGAACACACACTATAATGTTTAGACGCATATTTGTGAAACATGGCCGCAGAATAAGAACGGGGCCCGGTTATTCTTCGGGCCACTGTTAAGAAGGCACAGATATAAAAGTCGTACAACAGCCTAATGTAAAAAATATAATTAATTTAATATTTTTTTCTTTCTCACTCAAATTAATGTTAATTTGGTGACAAAAATGAATAATTTGTTGAAATAAAAATATTCCTATCGTTTAGTTCTATTATTTGTAAGCGTCAGTGGCTCATAAATACGATATCAATATCCCATTACCCATTACCAGGAGGGAGCACAAGTTGACCAACTCGCTGGACCTGCTGATCGGGCCCGACTCGCGAGCCGACATCGACTCGGAATACAGTGACACTCTCAACAACTCCAAAAACAGAGGATTCTTGAAAGGTAACCTCCCCTTTTTTAAAACATACCATGTTTATAATACCGTCCATTACGCAAATAAATTATCTATTATTATATTTTTAACATTATGCAATTATACATTAAAATAAAACAATTCTCCTGACATTTCGGTTGCTTGCTGTAAATTAATTACAAGAGGATGCTCAATGTCCCGCTCCTTTGTTGAGTTTGAAGTCGTATTCCTAAAGCATTAGAGTTAATTTTGAAATTTGCTTTTATGACTATAGGGACCACAGACTATACAGGTGTTACTGTTGTAGGATTTAGCGTGTACCCGCCCCCCAGCACTCCGCCCGAGCCCGCGCCGCCCGACCACAGAATGCATGCCGACTTATCGCGTAAGTTGCAACATTTATTATTAAAAAAAAACTTAACTCAACTCTGGGCAACGAGTGATGCCATTTTTGACGTATCGCACACCTATTAAGTTACGTTTGTAATGTGTATTTATCATTTGTAGGGCGGAATAAAACTACTGATATTCCCCTAAATGCCGTAGATTGCCTTCGTCTAGACATTACACACACACTTTGTGACAAACAAATTGTTTGTGTATGTGTGTGTGAGTGACAAACTTTGTGTGATGAGCACGAATGTTTGTACCAGAGTCATTGATGTTTAGTATATATATAGGTATTATATACTGAGTTCGCCCTCAGTCCATTGTACGGTACCCATAATACAAGCGTTGCTTGGTGTGGGACCGTATAGTTAGTGTGCTCGTCTGGCGATATCATTATTATATAATTTTAGATTTCCACACGGGCTATACCCTGACCGTTGGCTTTATGAGTATGACGTTTTCCTTGATATGGATTGTCGAAGCTCAAGGTGAATAACGAAATTGAACCTTATATTTGAAAGAGTTTAATGTGGCCTGCAAAGTCGGTCGTACAGTCCCGACCAGTATATTGCGCTGTTTTGTTGACTCTTGGATGTTAATAATATCGTTACTTGATAGGCGTGCATTGTGTCAATAATGGCATTATTTGTTGCCCCGACTATAGTACTATATGTGTATAGTGATCAATAATTATAATTGACCTTTCATACTAAAGTTATCTTTTATTTCGTAAATAAATCAGTAATAATGTTGTAACGCAGCGGATCTCAACTGTTCGGAGGATTCTCTCAGCACACACGAGTCAGGTGACTGCATGACAAACGATTACATACTCTATTACCACATTGGGATGGTAGTTTTGTGTGTAGATAGACACCGTGACACGTATCACTGTTAGATTTCATAGTTTGTTTTTTTTTAAATCAAGGAATGCGTTTTATGTTGTGATTATTTATTTTTGCATGGAACAGAGTATTTTAAATTTCGTCGTAGATGATTTTATATTTCGTACAAATATATGTTTATTTTTTATTTAATTCTTAAGTACTAGACTTATGTTGCACTACAATTTTATGAGTATAATCAATAATATTGGATATGACTGTCGGGGAAAATACTGGCTGATTACGGTTTGCTAAGGCCGTGTACCTGTGCCATTTAATTAAAGGAAATATATTAAGTGAATAGGCAGTGACGTCCCTAACAGTCCGTTATATTGGTGTATCTCGAAAACAATATGGTATATAAGAGAACGGAATACATTCAAGAAATAAAATTCATTCGCCGATAATTAGAATATTAATGCATGCATACATACATGTTGAAGTGGTGGAAGGAAGTCGTCGTTATCATCGAACGAAAATGGATGGCTTTAATATCTTCAGAGTAGTTTTTTTTTGGGGCATAACATTTAAATGTAATGCCAAAAAAATACAGTTTGAGTCTGAATTTTCAAACTGTGCAATACTGTAGCTTGGTAGTGTGACCTATTAAATTCAACATTTTAATGTTATGCCCCAAAAAAAAAACAGTTTGAGCCAGAATTTTCAAACTGTGCATTGCTGTAGCTTGTTAGTATGACCTATTCATCTATACATTATTGTTAATGAGAACGGATTTGTCTTGCGTTCCGAAATTCCTGGGATCGCTACCCGGTAGGGTCACACAAAAAGGGCACAAGCGTTCGTACCCATGTCATGAACGTTTAATATCTATATAAGTAATTATATACTGAGATAGCCTCCGGTCTATTGTACGGTACCCATAATACAAGCGTTGCTTAGTCTGGGACTGTACACAGTCGGTGTGTTCGTCTGGCGATATTAATTATATTCTTGTTTTATAGACGGTGGTGGACTATGGCAGCCGGCTAGCTACGGCCACCGGGCCTTCACCACGGGCCGCACCAGGCCACATCCGCCGCAACAACGAGTCAGGCATTCACAGACACTCAAGGTAGATAGTTTTTTTTTTCAAAGAATCAATGTAAAATCCTAGCTACTGAACCAATCTCGATGAAATTTAAATGGGGGTACCATTTAAATTTGAGAGTTAAAACATATATGTATATATGAAGATTGACTATACCTTCGTAACGAAAACAACAAATGGATGCTCTATCAATAATAATGTAAAATATTTTAACACGGCCAACAATCTATACTAATATTATAAATGTGAAAGTTTGGATGGATGGATGGATGGATGGATGTATGTTTGTTACTCTTTCACGCCCGAACGGCTGAACGGATCTGGATGACATTTGGCACAGAGATAGATTATAGTCTGGAATAGCACATAGGCTACTTTTTATCCCGGTAAAATGTATGGTTCCCGTGGGATAGATGTTTTAATTTTTCATACTTTTTATCGCGGGTAACACCGCCGGGCGCAGCTAGTAGGTTATAAAGATTCCTATGCAATAAAAAGTCGTGTTGGTTACACCATTTATAACTCAAGAACGGGTGGGACGATTTTTTGGTTATAGATTTTTGGAATTTGTCTCTGCCACGTATGGCAGAATAACAATAAAAACATGGGAAAAATTTACAAAAATAATAATAGAATAATTTTATTCATGTAGACCATTGTACTTACGAATTGTTAAAAGTTACAAAATATGCTACTACTTTACCACCCGTTCGGAATGCCCTTCCTATGGAAAAGAACGGGCAAGAAACTCCATGGTTGCTCTTGTTTTAAAAAAGATCTTTTATATTTATATTATTGATAAAGATTACATATTTTCTTATACATTTGATTCTGAGGCGGTTAGTCCACCTATACAGCTAGTTCAATATGAAAATGAAGATGTGCATTTTCCCTATTGTCACAGCAACCCGGCAAACTGGACTTGAACAACTACACGATGGTCAGTGACGCGCTGCAGCACATCACCATAGGACCGCCGCCGGCGCACACCCGGGAGAGGAAGGTACTTTTACGTTTCAGTTGTTTGGTGACGTCACATTGCGTGTGACGTCATACTTGTTCAGCCGTGCACGCACTTGCGAAACACAAAGATTGATTACGAATGTTAAGGTGGAAGCGATCAGTCGCATTCCCATACAAATTTCAACATGGTAATACTCGATACACATACAGTTTTTTAGTTGTACAAGCATTGTTATCAATTCTCTATAAATTAAAGAGCTCGCAGAATGAAATATCAGGCAAAATCTTATAGTAATAACATCATAAAACGATATTAAATTTTAGGCTTGTGTGCGTGAATAAAAGCGCCTCTGTCCAAATTAACCCGTAACTAATAAAGCATCCGATTCTTTGTCTTTCAGTATTTACGGCGACAGATGGCAGCAGGAGTTTTTACTTATAATACATAAAGACATAACATTATAATATATAGAGAGATATAAATTTTCTATAAATAAGTATAAAGATTCATAATAAAAAATTAAAATTAAAAAATACATATAAATTTCGTTCGTCCATCGAACCTACGAACAATCGCATGTACCTACGTTTTTCACTTGAGCCACTTGGGGTGTGTTATTATCTGTGTGTGCAGATCGTCATGTATCCCTATTTCCTGTAATCCAAGTTTTTAGGATTTGTCTGCACCCAAAACATATTTTTTCGGGTTATTATAATAAAATAACCTACATACCTACATAAGGCATGTATTTATTTTTTTAAATAATCAATGAATGAATGAATATGTCATGTTTCAATTGGTTGTAAATATCATTGAAACCTATCAAAATATTCGTCGTCTTGACTAGTGGTCTACGTAGCCTAATGTTCTACACGGTTGATGCAAACGTGTACTATAGCAAGTTCAAATCTTGCCGGTGGGCTTGTCTTTTTGAATGATTGATATTGTTTCTGTAAGTGAATATTAGATTTCCAAAACACACAGCTCGGCCGTGTTACTCCAACATGGTGTGGTAGTAATATAACGAAAATATATATAGGTAGTATGTACACCTTCCAAGGCCATAGCTAGATGATGTCGTGTTACGAAATATGTCGCGCGAGTCTTTGTCGATTTATTGATCAATTTATCAAACATTTTTTTAGGCACTGCCGGGTGTGCTACTGATATATATATATATATAGATATAGATATATATATATATATATATATATATATATATATATATATATATATATACTAGATGCGCCCGGCGGTGTTACCCGCGATAAAAAGTATGAAAAATTAAAACATCTATCCCACGGGAACCATACATTTTACCGGGATAAATAGTAGCCTATGTGTTATTCCAGACTGTAATCTATCTCTGTGCCAAATTTCATCCAGATCCGTTCAGCCGTTCGGGCGTGAAAGAGTAACAAACATCCATCCATCTATTCATCCATCCATCCATCCAAACTTTCACATTTATAATATTAGTATAGATATACATATATATATATATATATCAGTAGCACAGCCAGCTGTGACTAGAAAAAATGTTAGAATACATCGACAGCGACTCGCGCGACATATTTCGTAACATCGGTTTTTAGTAATTATTCAATATTGAATCAATCTGAGAAAATCTACATAGCGACCTATATGTGTACCTATCTCTTCTTCTTACTTACTGACTAGCTATAGGAAGGTACCAACCAGCAAGGCATGTATGTATATATATATATACATACATATATATCCAACCAACTAACCTAACACGATTGGCGATACAAGAAAGCAAGCCCCGGCACCTAGTATGAACGGGTTTTTCGAAATTATAGGGAAGCCTAATGAATGGGATACCCCTTGAACGTTTGAACAAATCAAGTGCGACATAGCTCGTAATTGAATAAATCTAAGAAAACATACCTATGTGCACCTATTTCTCTTCTTTTTACTTACCGATTTATTATAGAGTAGCTATAAATTGGTACCAACTAGAAACCTACTTAGTTTTAGATATATTGATATTACTTTTTTTTTCGTTTCTGAACGCAAAACCTTATACCTCGGATACGAGTACTCGTCTACATAATAAATAGGTGCCTAGGCCGAAAATAACTGGTTTTGATGCACATACATTCTGTACTTAGATATTATGTATGTGCTTACCTACTGTTATATTTTTTAAAATTATTCTCTTTGGATTCTGTTAATCTGAGGTATAGATATTTAATAAATATAAAAGTCGGTAAGCACTTACTAAGTTCTTAGAATGTATAGAATAGTGTTACTTATTTTGTTCTGGGTGTCTACGAAGTTAATTTATTATATCTTGACCAAATTGGCAGCATGTCTATGGTATGCTGATGCCAAATTCCAGAATTATAAAAAAAAATGGACTCACTACTCTGCTGCGACCGATTTCATGTTGTGTTTGTGATTATGTATGTAAAAACTTACTTCAAAATTCAAATAATAATTGTGTGGGATTTGCGATTAGTTTTGTTTTAATTTGTGTTTTGTTTGCTATTTGAATTGTAATGGAGATACTGATGGAATGTGACACTGGTGAAAGTCGGGACAACTTGGTAACAAATACCTTAGAGCATAACTCGTATTGTAAAGTGGCTACACAACACAAGTTCAATTTCATGATTATCACTTGCTTGTGCTTCGGACAACACAGCCCGATCTCTCTGATTGTACCGGATTGCCATCCCATCGTATTATGAGAGTGAAGAACATCAGCGCATCTAGTGGAATCTATTATATTAGTATAGATTCCAAAGTTGTACAGCAGTGACAGCCTCGTTGGCAGAACGCTCGCCTTGGAACGAGGTGTTCAGGTTCAAACCCTGGCTCCCATCACTGAGATTTCCGGATTTTCATGTGCGAATCTTATTTTCCATAAAAAATATCACTTGCTGTACGATGAAGGCAAACTTTGTGAGGAAACCTGCATGTCTGTCAAAAGTCGTGTGAAGTTCACTAAACTGCACTGGGCCTACGGCCTATATGCCCCTCATATTGAGGAGGCTTGTGCCCGATATAATGGCGATGGGCTCACCCTCTATTACATTGGTACCAAAATACCATCGGTGAAATGTGGGTGCATTGCAGTGTGACGGTGTATGTTGGCCCGTCTCTGGAACGATGATTGAATGATTGAATCTATACATGTCACAGCAGCATTTACCTTATAATAAGTATGGATACAGTAATAATTATTATTGGACTAAACAATTATTTTTTTCTTTTTAGCGGAGGAATGAAGCACAGGAGGTTGCAAGAATCAAGATGACTGTAAATTGTATAGAGTCGATTCTATATCATAATATTAGTATTTGAAACAATGTTATATTTACCTAATTTTAGAATACCAACAAACAACATTGTTTCAAAGAAATTTGGAAATGTAGCTGTATCCCTTATTAGGTATAGAACTACATTGCCAAATTTCTTATTCCCTTGTAAATTATAATAAATATTGTTCTTGTTGTTGATCTGGTATATTGTAAAGCGTAATACTTTTACAGTTATCATGCAAACCTTGCTATATTTATAAGATCTATACAATAAACATTATATTTACGAACATGAAAGTATACATTTTTCTTTTCTATCTTTTATTTCTGAAACGTTTAATATTGCAAAGCTCGCAAAAGTATTTCTATTATTTTACAACCGATAAATAAGTTTTTTTATGATCGCTCTACCTGGTGGCATAAAAAGACAACTTTTAGTATGCGAGACTTTTAACAAGTGCTGCGCTCTAGCGGCACAAAAAAGACGTGTATTTGTCTATGTGTGAGTGCCTATTTATACAAGGATTTTAGAAGCCATGGTATCTCATCCATTATAAATGATTTCAGGTTAATGTTTTTTTGGATATTTCAATGCAATGTCGTAGTAGTGCTCGCAATTTGCAACATCAAGTCTCATAGATGCTCGATGTTCGTGTAACTAGTTGCAGAAAAACAGGACCATCTATCGAAAATGTGCGGCAACCGACCCTGAGCATTCACCTTAAGGGTGAAAAACAACTGAAAAATCGCTGAAAAACTACATTGGATTTATCAAAGATTGTTTACTTTCAAACTAATTTGATGCGTTGCATGTTGCACAATAACATACGCAACATTACTAACGAATTTCTAACACTGCTATGTGAAATCGATGGCGGCGATTCAATTTGGACGGTGTTTGGAGTGTTTCTTTTTTAACTTGATAATTCATCAAAAGCCGATGATAACAGGTAAGGGAGCGTTCAAGTATTACATAACGAATTTGCGGGAGGGCTCTTCTGAAACATTACGATGCGTTACAGGGGCGGGAGGGGGTTTGACCTACGCGTACACTACGCAACATTGTTTTAACCCTTCAGAACGGTCGCATAGAGATTTTACGGGGGTAACAAAAAACGTTACGGCGCGTTACAATGGGGGGGGGGGGGGGGTCAAAAACCTCCAAAAATTGCGTTACGTAATACTTGAACGCTCCCTAACACAAACTCCACACGCATGAAGTTGCTATTGTATTTATCAAGGGCATGTTTCTTCAGTCTCAGCGGACTGGCTGGACGCACTCCAGCGGTCAGCAAGGCGGCCACCATCACCATCCGTCTGGAGTCAGTTCCGAAACAGAATTGGACGTGCAGTATGCACAGGTAAGATTACAGCACACATTGTTGATTGTATATTGACAACCTGATTAGCTCAGTTTGTAGTGACCCTGCCTTCAGCGCTGAGGGTCCCGGACTCAAATCCTGGTAGGGGCAAAACTTTGTGTGATGAATATGAATGTTGGTACCCGTGTCATGGATGTCCATGTAGATAACTGTGAGTTGAAAAATTGAATACTTTAATTCACATTTGCGACATCCCGTGTATAATGTTTACGTTGTCAGAACCAAGAAATAATTATTTATTTGTACAAAATCAACTCAGCCAACCCTATCCTCCACGTTATGTTACTCAATATCCAGCTTGATTCTTACAACATTTATTTTATATTGTTTTTTTTTAAATTACTTTTTTAAAAGTTCACCTTTCTAACCTTGAATAGTAAATATTGGATACCTATAACTAGTCAGTCTTTGTAACGCGATAAAAATGTCATCGTGTGTACCGCTTATGACCGATGCCAATAAGGCTTTGGCATAGAGGTACGCCTTAGGTTGCCAAGTCTTTTTTTTTATTATTACATTATAGGCAAGTATTTGATCTCGATCTCACCTGATGGTAAGTGATGATGAGATCTACGATGGAGCATACTTGCCTAGGTAGGAAGGCGGCAGTAGATCGAGACGCTACATTCACTAGGCACATGCAGCGCAGCTGATCTGACCCGCCATCCATGAATGGCAACACCGAACATCATGCCGGAACACGGCTAGGCCGCTTGGCGGCATGGCTTTGTTCAGTGGGTGGTGACTAACCACGGCCGAAGCCTACCACCAGTAGAGTTGTCACCTAGTTGGCACCACCCAGGGTCACGTGTAGGGTATCTCGAGGGTATTTAATTCTACGGACGAAGGTGACTCTACCCAAAAAGTCTACGCTAATTTGTCTGAGTGTTTGTTCCATAGATAAAGGAGGGCAATGAGTACATGGAAGCGCCATCTATGATGCGATTGCGGAGACACAGGAGACACGACAAGACACCGTTGCATCAGCCATGTGAGTTTCTTACTATTTATATTGTATACTAGCTGTTAACCGCGACTTTGACCGCGTGGTATTTAACAAAAATATTTTCTAAAATAATAGTAGCCTAAGTTACTCCTTGTTGCATCATCTATCTGCCAGTGAAAGTCCCGCCGGAACAAACAGACAGATAGACAGACACACAGAAATGGTAAGAAAATTTTGTTTTGGTATATGTACCGTGTAAAAAAGCGGTTATTTTAATATTACAAGCAGACACTCCTTTTATTTATTTGTATAGATTTATACGATGACAAATTTATGTTTATATAATGATGCCTGGAAGCTGTTTTCGGCTATTAATGTCTACTTTTGATGCGCCCTTCAGTACAAACTCAAGATTGTCACCTGTGAGGTGAGCAGGAACTTCTAATGTAATCGAGACAGCATTCTGTCACTATCATTAATATTTATAAAACTATAAAATTTTTTGGTGTGACTGGGACGCAAGACGCGTACCCTCTACTCACTGTGCTTAATATTATTGTCATACCATGTGTGTTTGTTGTCAGCATTCTCGGAGACTGACAGCTCGGGTTCGAGCGAGGCGTCTGGTGGGGCGGGCGCTGGGGTGGCGGCGGGGGCGGCTGCTGGGGCGGGCGCGGGGGCGGGCGCGGGGGCGGGCGCGGGGCGGCTGCACGCGCGCCGCCGCCACAACGCGCATCACGCGCCGAGACATTATAAGAAACGGTATGGCTTTAATATATACTGTACTAGCTGTCCCGGCGGACTTCGATCCGCCTCAGAATCAAATGTATGAAAAAATAATTATCTTAATAATATTATTTTTCTAGTGATTTTTTCCATGTTTTAATAGTTATTCTGCTATTCGGGGAGGAGACAAATTAAAAAAAAAACAAAGCACATAAAAATCGGCCCACTCGTTCTTGAGTTATAAATGGTGTAACTAACATGACTTTGTTTTATATATATATAGACCAGGTTGGATGGTTGGTTGGAACTTTTAGTCATGAAAAACTTACAATACGTATGTGTATAAGATAGCAATAAACGGAGTCTCAGTCTCTGTACTGATCATGATTTATATTGTGGCAATTTGTCAACAGATCGTTGGGCAACCTGGTGGCCGTCCAAAGCCCGCGTGTTCCCAAACTGGGCATGTTTGTGGGCCCACCGGAACTGCCCACTGGGTACAGAGGGCGAACACAGGAGGACAAAGGTATAATTTCCATACTAAAACGCACCGTACCAAACGATAGCGATAATTTAACTTAACTTTTATTTTTAATACTTGGATAAGGTTGCGATTGCGTTTGCACGTAAGCATAGACAAACGGAGGAGAGAAAAAGACATTACTCCTGTCTTTCGGGGCGTGATGTTTGTTTTTTTTTTTTAGCTGCGAGCGAGTCGAGCGAAGGCAGCTCGGACGGTGAAACGAGAAGGCCCAGGCCTCTGCCTCCGCCGCCTCATCACGAACCCACGCATAAGGTACCAATAAAGATAGATTTCAACTTTAATTTGTCGGATTACAAGGTACTATTTTGTAAAATAATCCGGACTATAGGGGTGGTCTTAGGTGGTACTCTATAATCCGACAAATTCGATAGTTCGACACCGCCCTGCAAAAAGTTTATCGGATTACCGCGGGTCCACTGTATATTATCTATGGTTATACTATTTCTATTTCTTCATTTTCTCGATGACAGCTCCATGTGGAAACTTGAACGAGCGTCTTTTTTACATTCTGTATACATTATTTAATAAAAATATGACGCTTACGCACGTACAAGGTCATAGCAGAGTCGGAGAAACTGATAGGGATGGAGCTATTGATAAACGTAACACGATAACAGACCCGATATTTTTTTACAAAGTGTAAGAAACGAAACTATTGCCGGATAATTTTCTACAAATTTATTAACTAATATTACATTTCATTTCAAGATGTAATTATATTATAGAGAAATAGATGTAATTCATTACAAAATGTAAATATATTTGAATGTTATCGTTGTATTTGTCTTTGTTCAAAACATAATAAATATATGCGATCGTTATCATTACTGATTTGGTTACAACACTACAACTATCAAATTAGAACTGTTATCGAGAAAATAAAGAAATGGAAATAGTATAGGCTCGGTTACTCTGTATATACTCCTTCGGTGTGAACCTCCCCCAAATTGTTTTAGAATAGCATTCCGCCAAGTTAATACTGGTTTCATCAATTTATCAATATGCAGGTGTTGTCCGCCGAGTACCCGTCGTCTGCGCAGGACAACTCGTCGTCCAGCGCAGCCGACACGCGCCGCCGCCACCATCCGTTCAGCAAACACGACCGGAGGCACAAGGTAACATTGTTCTTTATTTTGAAATAAAACTATTTTTTAATATTTTATCGCGTTTATATTTTGATTTTTTGAAAATAGTTTTATTTCCATGTGGAGTATTCGCGTAAATATAAGAAATCAATATTGTTCTTTATTCTTTGTTCTTCAAAATCACTATTACAAAAAAAAAGTGCGTTTGTAGACTATGAACAGACGACAAGATGCAATCTTTCAGCCACAATACGCTGACTAAGTCCAGAATCCAGCAATGCCACCACTTGCGTGGTGAAAAAAAAACGTTAATACACGTTCCAAAGTCACAGTACACACACAGTATACAGAACACAGAACAAAAAGTTTTGAGATAGCACAAATTTTTAGTTTTCAATGGTGAAATGTACTCCAACTCTAAACACACATTTGTCTCAAAACAGTGAGTTATTTCATTTATATGCTAAGCAAATTAAATTCTAATTTTGAATTTAGAATTTTCGCTAATCATGCCAGCTATACAATCATGTGATTTTTTTCAAGGAATGAAAACTCTTTTGTGATAAATTAAGACAGAAACCATAAAAAGGGAAGTGTGGCGATTTTTCTGATGAGAAGTGTATAATCGAATTGAGAACCTCCTTCTTTTTGACGTAACGTGTTAGTGCGTTTGTGTAAACTTATTATTGTTTTAGTAAAATCATCACTTTTCTTATTAAATGCTTAATAATAATAATATCTGATCCCCATTGTCATCATTCATGAATACACAGTGTGGTGTGCTTTTGGCTTAGGACCGTGCATACTAGTAAACCGGTGGTGTTTAAAATTGAGAATAAAATATTTACCCAAATAATATGAATAGCCGTTTTAATGCTAATACTTATTGGAAATTGAGATTTATATTTAATTATTATTTTGTTTCGCAGGAGTTTTCAAAGAGCAAAGACTCGAAGAAGAATTCTACGCAAGTTACGAATACGACGTCTGCACAGAACTGGGGACCTCAGGTTTGTTGTAATTTTGTGATACAAATATCGTTTCTTTAAGTCACATGTTGTAAGTAAAGCATCAGTATCATTTATTATATTATATGATATTTTTATTTTCATTTATTACATTTTTATATTGTTGGCTACATTTTTAAATATAAAAAAAAATACCTAAAAAATATATTTTATTAAGTGGATTACCGGCCGTGTAGGACATGACCTTAGTTTATAACAGCAATTGTATAACAAATGTAACTTTAATTTGTCATAGTTACTGTCAATTTTGTTCATAAGCGTGTAGGGGGTTTAGGTCGCTGGATTTGAAATGAAAATACAGAGCAAGCCTCGTCTCAACGGCGTCCAAGGCGGAAGGGATTTATTCAGTGTTGCACTACAAAATCTACTACAAAAATAATTATGTGTTGGACTGCCAACACATGATACCTCGCGGAGAGGGAGGACGCTGTTTTAAGCTTGCCCTCAGGCCTCAGCCTCGAATTTAGCGGGCAGCAAGGCGGCGACGGCGCGGGAGCGGGGCTCGTTGGCCGGCCCGCACCGCTGCCGCGCCGCTGTTTCCGAGAACCGGTCCATTTGATTTTACGCATAAGATCCTGTCGCTCCCGCGCCACCACCGCCGCTGTCCCGCTGCCCGCTAAATTCGATGCTGAGGCCTTACTCCGTTCTGAGCGGTTCCAGTTGATTGATTGTTCCGTGTGGGGCGCGCAGGGCCCCCTGGGCGTGCCGCTGTTCGTGGAGAAGTGCGTGGCGTTCATCGAGCGCGAGGGGCTCGCGTCCGAGGGGCTGTACCGCGTGCCCGGCAACCGCGCCCACGTCGACATGCTCTTCAACAAGTTCTACGAAGGTAACCACACCACCACCTTATATTTATTTAACCAAGAATTTGCTTCTACTTTTATCGTGCGAACTGCCAAGGAATGGAACACGCTACCGGCGTCTTTGTTCCCCGTTGACTTTAATCTGGGTGTTTTCAAGTCGAGAGTGAACAGGTACCTTCTAGGCAAGAATGCTACATCATAGATCGTCACTTACCATCAGGTGAGATCGAGATCAAATACTTGTCTATAATGTAATGAAAAAAAATCTGAATCATGAGTTTTTATTCACGTAGATCATTAAGTACAGGGCCCCTAGTCTGCTAACACATTCGATACATAATCGAACAGCAACCGCATAGTAACTGTCACTTTTGACAGATATTGTATGGGATATCTTTCAAAAGTGACATTTTTGAGCAAGTTTTCCCGTACCGGAATTCAAACCCCATACCCTCGGCACAGACAGCAGGGTCACCAATTGAGCCTATCTAGTCTACTGTACAAATATACACAAATAAATAAAATTTGAGTGTCTGTTTGTAATATTAAAAAAACCGCTTTTTACTAAGTGCATTTGGATGTATACACGGTACATATAACAAAACAATTATTTTTATAATTTTTGTCTGTCTGTTTGTTCCGGCTAATCTCTGAAATGGCTGGACCGATTTTGACGGGACTTTCGCTGGCAGATAGCTGATGTAACAAAGAGTAACTTAGGCTACTTTTATTTTAAATTATAATTTATTTTAATATCTCGATTATAGGAGAAACCGTGGCAGGTGGCAAGCCTATAATAATGTGATTTTAGCCCTTCATATATGGTGGTTTTGTCCAGATCCCTGCGTCGACCTGGACTCGCTGGACATCCCCGTGAACGCGGTGGCGACGGCGCTGAAGGACTTCTTCTCCAAGAAACTGCCACCGCTACTGGACGAGCCCAGCATGGCGCAGCTGGAGGACATTGCAAGTGAGTACAATGGCTCTTAAAATGTATGTAAAGACTACCAAGAAATTACAAAAAACATGTCTCAGATTATTATAAATAAACGGACCAAACATCTTCCCCCGAATTTATAGACGTTTTATTACTTTATCGAACGTCATATAGTACGAAGGACATAAATTGTGCTCAGTACTATACAACGTTTGATAAAGTTACAAGAAGTCTATAAATTTGGCGGCTTAAGTATAACCAGTGGCGTAGCTATGTAACCATAAGCCCAGGGCAATAATAATTCGTTAAAGGGAATTCCTTGAGCCTTTCGAAGGTTTTTGGTCGGGGCCAAGAAGTTAAAACTCGAAAACTATTCAACTATAATATTATATAAAATTTCATGGAGTCTGGACAACTACTTTTGACGATTCATAAGTATTGTACTTAATGGTCTACGTCAGAGTTCCCCAAACTTTTTTGTGTCGTAGACCCCTTGCCATGTTTTTCCGTGTCGGGTAGACCCCCTATTTACCTGATATTGATTTCCTATTGATTTCCGTCCTTTATAGAGTGACGAATTGAACAAGTCAGTGCAAGGTAGCGAAGCTCTGAGACTGCGACTCTCAGGTTTTTACAAGTTCAAAATGTATTGCGACCACAAAGCGAATACCAACATCCTACAACTTACACAATTTTATAAACATATATAATAT
The DNA here is from genome assembly GCA_905333125.1 of Pheosia tremula. Lineage (NCBI taxonomy): Eukaryota > Metazoa > Arthropoda > Insecta > Lepidoptera > Notodontidae > Pheosia > Pheosia tremula. The sequence goes on from HG995420.1 coordinate 2,320,318, forward strand.
TTTTTTTACTTCATAGGTACTTTTATAAATAATGTATATGTTTTGATATTATAAGATAGTATGATGTAAGTAAATAGGTACTATCAGTGTATGTGTTGAGATCCACTATCGTGGACCCCCATTTTCATTTCATGGACCCCAAAATTTTTTTTCGCTGACTTAGACCCCTTGCAGGTTGTCATAGACCCCTAGGGGTCGATATAGACCACTTTGGGAATCACTGGTCTACGTGATTAAAAGCATTCTGATGATTGGTCATGGTGAAGTTGCGTGTGTTGTGTCAATAAGTGTGTTGTCTGACGATCGTACAGAGTGTGTGTCGGCAGTGGCGCTGCGCGGCTGCGTGGCGGGCGGCGTGGAGCTGAAGGACCGCAGCTGGCGGCTGCTGGCGCTGCGCCAGCTGCTCCACACCGCGCTCACGCCGCTCGCGCGCGCCACGCTCGACTACCTGCTCGACCACTTCGCCAGGTAACGGAGCGTTCAACTATTACTTCACGCTATTTCTGGAGATTTTTAATATTTTGCAGGAATATGGAAAGATAGGGGCTATGGATTGAGGATTTAATGGATATGCAATGGGCATATTGTGCGTTCACCTGCCATAATTAATTTTTATCCAATTAGTATTGGCAGGTGGTGACTCGCCACTCTTTAGGTGGGCCCCTTGAAAAGGCCGTCATATAAGGGGCAATTATAATAAGTAAATATAATAAATATCGCCATACGAACACACCAACTATACGGTCCCACTTTAAGCTTAACGCTTGTGTTGTGGGTACCGTACAATGGACTGAGGGCGAACTCAGTATATAATACTTAGATACATATTAAACATCCATGACATTACACAAAGCTTGTTGCCCTACCAGGATTCGAACCCTCGGCGCAGAAAGTAGAGTCACTACCACTGCACTAATCAGGCCGTCAATTATATTAATCAGTCGGTCAATCAACAAACTATATTATTATTATACCAGGGTGGCTGACAACTCCAAGCTGAACTCAATGGACAGCAAGAACCTGGCGATATGCTGGTGGCCCACCCTCCTGCCGGTGCAGTTCTCGGACATGGGCCGCTTCGAGATGACGCGGCCGTATCTAGAGGACATCGTGCAGACGATGATCGACCAGCATCCCTTCCTGTTCCGGGGGCAAGAGGCCTTTGTTATGGTGTGAAGACAGTGTGTGAGTATGCTTACTTAAACTTAATGAATCTTTATAGTCTCATAATCGAACTGCGATGACATCGTGATTGCCACATTCTACTGGTTTTTTTGGCACTGGCAAGTCAGTTTATAAACATAGCAATAATAAACCTTAGGGAGGGTCCTGTGGGCATGTATAGGGATGACCTTTGCCCAGTAGAGGGATACGAAGTTGTTTTTTTATTAATTTTCTGTCCTCAACTTACATACTTGCCCACCAAGACAAGTGTTTTATTTTCACCATGTATACAGTGTGCTATTGAAATAAAGCTAAACCGGAAACTAGTTTGGAATCGAGTACACTATTTCAACTGTTTAGCGCGAGCTGTGAATCGATTTGAATAATTATGCAAAAACACAAATATCTCGTACAATATAATTTGTGAAAATAATGAATTAAGAGTCTGTTAGGGATGTGTGACTTTTTGAGCTACTTCAATTACAAGATTGTATATAAAATATATTGCCCTTCCAGGAACCTACAATGCAGGTTGCATTCGTGATGGACGACGTCTGACGTCTGATCGTACAAAAGGCGGTACATTTAAATATGGAATCGGCCGCATTCCGGCGCCAGTGAACTAACGACTTTGACTAGTTGATATTAGGGAGTAAGTTTGGCTGTAACGCGCCGACTCGACCGTGCTATATGACGTCAGAAGCTTTACTACGTCACCAGATTGGTTGGCACACAAGCTTCGATGCGTTGTCGGCGGCGCTAGTGTCGTTATAGAAGTGTCAGCAACAGTGGACAAGTGGACGCCACCAGTACATATATGCATTCATTTGTATTAATTTTGTCCCCTGTATAATGTGATGATACTGGTCAATAATAAAAAAAAATATGTAACATCGGCATTTAAAAAAAAATTGTCTCGTTAAAAGCAGTATGAGTAATAGATTATCCCCCATATTTATAGACGCTGTAAAACTTTATCAAACGTCATATATTACTGCGCACGAGAGTTTTGCTTTGCTCAGTACTAGATGACGTTTGATAAAGTTATAAAACGTTTGTAAATTCGGGGGTTAGTGTATGAATTAAATTTGGTAATCAGTTGTTGCTAATCGGAAATCTGTTAGATTTACTTTTTTTTTTATTACGTATATACATCGTCTATAGATTTGCGTTCTTAAGTTCTTAACTCATACAGTGTATATTATATAGACATGTTGTTGTATTAATAATTAACCAGCAAAATCACCCAATTCAGGTGACAAAACCGATTCAAATTCTCTCCATAACATTCAAAGAAAGATATTTAGAATCCCATTTTAAATGGATTGTAACTTCTTTGTCATATTGGGGGTAACTGTATAAATTTGTTGCACTGTGATACGGCACTATTTTGACGGCATCACCCATATTGAATGACGTTAGGAGCACATCAACTTTTATTAGCAAGCTATTGTTGTTCTTATGTAGGATTTATAATGCCGATCAATAATTGAAAGGTTGCTATGTTGTATTTTCAGTATTTGAGCCGAGAAATTATGTTGATAATCGAACTTTTATATATTATACTCGTAATCGGACTGCAGAATATATCTAACAAAAAATGTGTAAAATATTTTAAGAGGTCAATCGTTTAAAAAAGAACGGTAGCGCGAGGGTGGGTCAATAAGTATTTTTGCATTTCCCGCCTCTTTTGTAAAACAGTAAATACTCTATTGTCAACAACCATCCTTCAACAGACTGTCAAAGTTTGAATTAGTCTCGCCGTTTAATGTGTCTATGGTAGCCCTTGAAATAAATAAGGTGCTCGATTTTTGAAGAAAATAGAAATGAGTGAATTTTGTCACGTTTCGTAACTTCTTAATATATCTTACACATTTTGTGTTAAACCTTGACTATGGTTATCAATTTCATATCTATCGCTTTATGAACGCTAAAATGTTAACGCTTGCATTTTCAGTTAAGATAAAATGCACTTTTCTATTATTTTTCAAACACGAGACAAGAATTGAATCAGTATTTTAACTAGACGTTATATACCACATTATATCGCATTCGTAGTTAAGGGAATAATGCACAAAAATGTTTAACTAAATATATAAAAATGTTTGTAACTAAGTACCGGTATGATATAATATAATCGTTTGTATTTATCAATTGATGGCAACAAGACGTAATGAGCACATTCCGTTCATAAAGAAAAGTGAAATAATTGTTAAATAATTAATGGATATTAATTATAGTGGTGTGCGCGTAACCGTCGGTTTAATCGATCGAGTATAAGTATCGATATAAGTATCGATATAAGTATCGATATAAGTAAATGCTTGCGAACGCTAGTTGTTTTCTTGAATGCCAACTCTTTTTTTCGTGTCGTAAATATTTTGTGTGTTATTCAAAATTATATATTGGAGCCAACGTGGTAATGTTGACGAGTCTATATAATTTATAGACGTTTCGAAACTTTATCTAACGTCATATAGTACTGCGCGAAGCAGAACTCTTGTGCGCAGTACTATATGATGTTTGATAAAGTTATAACACGTCTATAAACTTGGGGGTTAAATAAAATGATACATTATTGGAGAATAATTTTATTGAAATATCTCAGTCGTCATGTCACATGACTTCGAATAGTTTGAGTGAAACTTAATAACTTGTTTAACAGCTGTGTTTTTGCGATACAAATTTTTTGTACTATGTCACTATTATTTAACTTTTTTTTAATGTTTAACTATTTTATTTTTCTTTCGACTGTACATAAAGGCAGCTTATCGTTTGAGACTGATGCTTATTCACATTAGTTCCTCAATTATTACTTTACGATACCAAACGCTTTTGCAAAAAATTTTCGTATAATTTAAATTTATTTATTATTGGTATGATTCGCTCGTTACTACGTCTGTCACTGTAAGATTATCGTAACTAACGGCTCCACTCCTGAGTTAATAACTGGGCTAGGACAAAACCTGTTTCCATTTATGTCATATACAGGGTGTAACTTCTAGATGGGTCAATATGGGCACCTCTGAAACTGTAAGAGATAAAAAAATATGTTCCAAGGAACCATCCATTCAGAGATTTTTTTTAAAGTCATACATCCATCGGGAATCGAACGCCGTCATTTTGAAAAAAATACCCGTAGTCATTTTCTAGCGGCATTGTTTCAATTTAAGACATAGGGTTTCATAGCAACACTTACTCGTTACAATCAATATCGCAATGTTTTTTTTAGAATGACTGGATTCGATTCGCGAATAATGTAGACCATTTTTTAAATGTATACATCAGTTTCTCTTCTCTCCTAAGTCGATGACATGGCTCCTTGGAACATATGTTTTTATCCCTTATGGTTTTGGAGCTCCCCATACGGACCCATCTCGAAGTTACATCCTGTATATTCAGCCCAATATACTTATATAACAAACGCGCGATACAATATTCCATAATGTATAGCTGATGGCCTACCGTGTATATTTTAAGTATTAGATAGACTGATGTTAGTGGTTATTTTTATTTTTACCATAATCAAGTAATTTAATGTCTATTTTATCTTATTAATGTATTAAAAATATATCATTACAACATTTACTAATTGTTACTGTGAAAGGTATTTTTTAAAGATTAGGGTTCCAGAAAAAAAAAACAGTATTAAATTTATTTTACATAAAACGTTATTTATATCAGAAATAACATTTAATATTGTTTTTTTTTTATATTTACGCGAATACTACACATTGAAATAATACTTATTTTAAACGTGGACCTTAGAGATTGTGGCTGGTTTATTCATTCGGAACCCTACGAGTGAAACTCGATTTAACGCGACAATTATACTCTTAAGATGTTTTATAAGTTTCATGCCAATATACTATCAATGCCATTAGAAATAAGAGCGAAGGTGTCACTATTTTTAAATTTTAACTTATAATAAATTTGTGGACATTTCGTGTTTAATTGCACTTAAATGTTGTAAAATTAATTTACCTTTTATTAGAAGCATAATGTCTATGGTGAGGTATTATTATTTGTGGGCTTAATGTTGTCAATACAGTGTGTTTCAGAAAGCGTATACTAAGCCTGGAAAATGGGGTTCTTTAGTGCATTTATTTCTAGATGCGATGTGAAGCCAGAATTTTGATATGTCAGTTTTAAAAAATACATTCTGTTCCCAACAAAATGAAAGTCATTATGATTTTCTGCGAACAGTTTTTTTTTGCCATATCCAGGATCTGACTTCATATACGATAAAAAAGGGCAGTTTTTTAAGGCTTAGTATACCCTTTTTGAGTTACCTGTATATTATTATAACTATTGCAATGCATTGGCGTTTTTTAAAAAGAATGCTAAGCGGATTCTTTCAATCCAGTTTTATTGCGTTCCTTTGAAGTTAGAATATTCGTTGGCTACTACAATGCTGGTAACGATATGACCCTGTATTTAATTTAGTCGAATTATACTTGTATTATGTACATCTATAATGAACTTTATTGTGTATGGCTCATGGCCGATTTTACATTGTTGCCCTTTTGTTGATTTGCAATTGAAATTTCGGATTTGCATAAGCATCGTGAGTAAGTACTATTTAATAAGTATAATTAATATATTAGGTGTCTTCGTTAAGCTATAGTTAAGGTGTATGTAAGTTTTTAACGATATAATGCCATTATATCACTGTCTCTTTCGCACACACGCGTCGAGGGTATCCAGGTGCCTGCGCGCGAGCGAGACGGTAAATATGTCCATTAGGGGAACGATGTGAGGGATTTTTTATATTTTACTATGAATCGAAAAAAGACATAGAGCCTACCTGTGTTTAAATATTATTTTTCTAGAATTTTTCGCTTTTCTTATGGATTTCTCAAAACGGTGTTACCGCCCACTATTGTTGTTTTTTTTATCGAGAAATTTCCCCTAATGCTTTTTCCAAAATGAAATTTCTATATAAATATTCGATGTAAATATTGTACATTCATTATTTTTTTTATTATTATTTTATGCTTAATTTATTTATTGAGATATATTTTTTTATTAAAGAGTTTTAAAGCCGTTTAAGTATATTTGTTACTTCATGCAATATTACGTGTTTATTGAGCTGTAACTTTTTGTTTTAATTTTCGAACGCAATTTTTTAAGTTATTTGATTTTTTTTTTATAAAAAAATGTGCCATTTATTTTATTAAAAATGTACGGTGATTTTGGTGATTCCTAAAAAAAAATCGTGTCTTCGGGTAGAATCGCTTTTACGTTCCAAAAATTTTCCAGTAGTTTCTCGAATGTTCTATAGTAGAAATCAATGTACGCTTGGCCTCTCGACCCGTCGCCGCCTGCTGGTGCTTGCGGCTAAATATTCTATCGTGGGGGTTTTACTTTTATACCTTAAATAAGTCGTGATAATATGGCAGCCATTTTGTAATGTCAACCTATAATAACAATGGTTCTTGGTGTGATTGGGAAAAAATATTGAAGCGTGAATATGAGGGCGGTCGGTATGTCACTTATTCTAGATTGTTCTTGAAAATTTAGCTTACTTATTGTAGTTTTCATTCAGATTTCGGACTGAAATTCGTGAACTAACTTGCTAGTTGTACGTAAGCCGACTTGACTCAAACGTGTTCCTTAAGCCGTTTCGTTTTACAAATAATTGTGTTGTGTGATAAAAAAAAAACTTATATTATAGTCATAGTACACAATTCGTGGCTGTATTGTAGTTATTTAACTCATACAGGTGCATGCGATAATGAACGGTATTGCTATTTTTTTTTCTTTTATGAGTCATCCACAATTATGATATCACGCTAAAATCTCTAAAATATCTAAACATAAAAAATGAGTATAAAACATGAACATATCAGCGTAAAATTCCAACTCTTGGGGGTCCAGAAAATCATGGCATTAGTTTTAGTTACGAAGCCAAATACACCTTGTATATTTTATATTTCCTATTTCCTTATACATGCAGTTGAAGATTACAATATTCTTGAAAAATATCTCCTCTATATACAGTGTGTAACAAAATTATTATATAATATTCTAGGAGATGGATGTACTTATAAAACCAAATAAGTTTCCTTCATGAAAACAGGTATAAATATAAAAAAAAATTTCAAACTTAAAAAAAAACATTTTGGGCGCACGTTTTCGACAACCCTACGGTGTAAACCTTGCGTATGTTGTTAACCCCGTCCTCCACTCAGATACACTGCTTTCATTATTTAATAATTTTGCTACATCCTGTACATAATAATTAATCGGGAAAAATCTTCGCAAGTGGTCACAGTCACATCATATATTTCGTATAGGCCTACGGGGGCACTTACAACTGGATCCGTACGCGGCCGTAACGGAGAAGTGTCGATCTTCTTCATTATACAGTTCAGTTATGTAATTATTAGTAAAATAAAACGGTGATACATGATAATTACAATAGCGGGTTTATTTTGTGATATGTTATCATAGCGCCGGGTGGCAGCAGGGCAGGCGGCGCCGGGTCCCGTGGTATATCAATTTTGCTATGCGTCATTACTGTAAACACAGTTCAAAGGAATGTGTCATATTTTATAATAAATAATCATCTATGTAATGATTTGTGTGTTTTCATTTATTGTGTCGTCATCAAAGTCAAATCGTTTATTTCGTATAGGCCTACGGGGGCACTTACAAATTGTCAGTAACATTTTTTTTTCTTAACTCTACCAGATCGTAACACGTTTTCAACTTTGAAGATCCGGCGAGAAACTCGGCGGGCATGTCTTTTTTTAAAAGCCATTATTTTTACAAAAAAAAAAGAAAGTAAGCTCCAGTGTGTGCCATGCGAGGCGCACACACGCGCAAAGACAAATTTGGTCTTTTATAAATGTTGATCGAGATTAGACGAACAAGGATCGACCATGTGTTTGCACATCATGGCCGACTGAGAAGACGAACTCTGGTGGCATCATTGGAAATCTGGCGCACGAAGTCGTGTTTGCAGTTGGTAGTGACCTTGGTTTTTGTGCAGATGGTCCCGGGTACCAATCCTGGTAGGGACAAACTTTGTGTGACGAGCACGAATGTTTGTACCCGAGTCGTGAATGTTTAATATCTATATAAATATTATACATTGGGTTCGCCCCCAGTCCATTGTACGGTACCCATAATATGAGCGTTGCTTAGTGTGAGACCGTATATCATTTACTATTATAACAATATATTTTCTCGTTCAGCTTGTATAAGAAGCTTCCATATTAATAAATCGTTAATTTGCATAATATTTTATTATAAATGCTGTTTAAAAACAAATCCAATTCGTGCGCCAGAGTTGTAATGTAGCTAGTAGTGATGGTTCGGCGAACATTAAAAAGCAACAACTTTTTTATAAAAATGTATTTATTTATCATTCAACAGGCATGCTCTTTATATAATCATAATATTGACTCGACAACACAGTAGATACTAATGAATCACAGATCACTCTTCACTATTTACAGACACACGTGCCAAGTGACGTCACGTTGTAGGAAATAGTATGTGGTTACTTAGGGGCCATCTATAAATTACGTCACACGAATTTCATGAATTTTTGACCCCTCCCCCCCTCCTTGTAACAACTGGTCACATTTGTGAGACCACCCCCTACCTAGTGTGATGTCACATATTTTGCAATTTTACATATCGAAATTTATGAAATTAAAAGCAGTGTTCCGAAATTGTTTTTATTTACATTTAAGTTATTTTTCAATAAAATCAATAGTTGTAATACTTAGATATATAATATTATATTTTGAAAAAATTTAATGTAACAAAATTTGGGACCCCTCCCCGCCCATTGTCACACAATGTCACACTTCGTCGACCCCCTCCCTCCCCCTTAACGTGTGACGTAATTTATAGATGGCCCTTATGTGTGGACATCATTTCTGAACATTAATTAGTATTGAGACTTTTAGCCTTTGAAAACGATCGATCTATCCTCGGGATGAATCCCTCTTCTTAAAAGGAGCCAGCTTCATTATGTCGAGCGAAGCTGTGTGGATAAGACCTATACTAGTTGTGAGCGGTTCAAGCTACACTGAGCTCCGCTCAGCCTTAACAGAGTATCAGATATTAAAAGCTTAGTATTATTTTTCGCTCGTTCTTTTCTACCATCTACCTACCTATTCATAATTTAATTGACAGAGGCGATTCTTGGCGGAAATCCATTGTTAAACACATAGGGGACAAGGGACCCACCACTGACCCTCAGCATCCCCCATTTGTTTATTAATAATTTGATTTCAGTATGAGAGTTGTACCTCATAAGAATTCTACACAACTGTATAACTCCAAAATATAATCGGAATTAAATACATTGCTATATCATAAGTGATTTAAAAAAACCACGCGATCCACACTCAAGACCCAAGCCTTAATAAGAGATGGAAGCCAATAGTTCGCAGTTTATCGGGTGTACTTGACTACAGGTACATATTCACTTCAGTTCGTGAGTCAGACACAACCAGCGCCCCAGCATCCGCACCAAGGTATAGATGCGTCGTGAGTCGGAGCTACTGACAGCTTTCGTGACTTGTGCGTGCACGCAGACGCTAGGGAGTTGACCGATGAACACATGCTGTTGGTTCGCTCGTGCTCCGAGTGTGAAGTCGTCATCTCCTGAAAGGAAATAGATGAAAAATGGTCATTTAAACGGAAGACTATTGAAATAAAACTCATTTTATCGCGTTTATTTTATGTTTCTACGGTCCCGACGTTTCGTCTCACGAAGTCTTCAATCTATGAACATGTACGCTATCGCACCCGCTATTATATCAGATTTGATCAACCACAGCTCCTCGCAACAAAAAATAAAAAAATGATACTAATTTCAATAGCAAGATGGCTGGGTGCGACCACCGACTTGGGATCCAGTAATTAATATAATTAAATCCAAAACTGAGCGCACCATTGCAAATAATCAAGACACTGAACACTTTTTGCATAGATCGGACCGCAAACAACAACTAAATATGAGGGTACTCCAGTTCTAACTATGACACTAGGACGTCTAATACCTCAGCTCTCCCGTGACCATGGCTGCTGTAAAGCAGCCGAAACGTCGGGAACGTAAAACATGAAATAAAGGCGATAAACTCCGTAATTTTTTTATTTCAATTGTAATTGTGTCGAATATCTAAAGTATTTTTCAATTGTCTTATTTGAAGAGGTGATATTTTATTTCACTCAATCAGTGGGCCACACTTTTCAGTCAGGTGGTAGTCTTTTCAGTGGTGGCGATATTTGAGAACTTGCTATTAGGTGAAACGTCGCCATCATAACACAATTGGTTTAAAACATGCCTAAATCACCTAGTATCTTAATCAATATTTGGTATGGAAGCAAAAGGTTGTTTTGGTTTTGGTCAACAGGTACACCCAAGTAAAACTAGGTATAGGTAGTATTTCTTTTATATACCCACGTAATAATAAAAAATACTACATACTAACCAGATATACTTACATCCTATGTTACTCTAAGTTTGTACCTGGTAACTGTCCCGCTTATACCGCGGGCCTGAGCTCGAAGACGACAGGGTGTTCCTGGGTTTGTGCCTCGTGCAGAGCTTGCTCTTGGCCACCTCGTGCGCCTCTCCCTCAATCAGCCTCTCGCTGTCACTCTCCACATTCACCGCCCCATTCTTTGCCGTACCGTTCTTCGCATCTTTCTTCTTATCCCTTCTTTTTCTTTCTCTCTTCTTAAATGTAAGAGAGAACCGCTTCCGCTTCTTCGCTTTAGGAGAGTCCGGTCTTTGCGGAGCGGTTGACTTTTCTCTGTCAGACCTGCTAGTGTCGTCGTCGGGAGGCTGCGCTTGTGATTCCGAGTCAGTTTTCAACGTCAATTCGGTTCGAGTTGAGGAATCGGGCTCTCCGGTCCTGTATGCGACTTCCTCCTCCAGGTTAGCGAGCTCCATCCTCCGTAATCTCTTGGGTAGTTTGTTAACTGTTGCATATATCGGTTCCTCGTTTTCGCCCACGGGAGCCGATCGGGACCGACTGAAGAAATCAAACCTTTTAGGTTTGACGGGTATTCTTCTTTCAACAAAGACCACTGTGCTGGCGACTTCGGTCGTCGTTGTTAAATCGTCGCCTGATTTAGGACTGGGGCTGCTGGAGACTGGCGTCGCTCTGGGGTAATCATAGGTCAGTTCAATGTTCTTCTCTGTGACGTAGGATTTAGGCGGTTGCTCCTCCACGACGGGTGAGCTCACAATCGGCTCTCTCTTTTGGCAGCAGCACTGATTCTGGGTAATCCGTCGTGTGTTGCACATGAACACTGAATTCTGTTGGATGTAAGTGGTTTGTATAGTGGGCGAGGCTTGGACGTCTCCCAGTAGGTCCTCGACGTTGCCACCCGTGTGGAACCGTGGCGTTTGGTACGGGGCAACCACGAACCCCGGGGGCGGGGGCCCCGCCATGTGGTAGGGAGGAGATGTAACAGATTGGAAGAACCTTGGTACCTCTGGGGGTGCGTCGTGAACGAGTACATCGACGACCCGGTCGTGGCCATTGTCCGCTATATTTGGCTGCGTATTGTTCGTGTTTTGCATCATTCGCGTGGGGTTGTGTGCTTTATCGTCGGTCCTTGTGGCTTCTTGGCACTCCTCGCACGTGCACGGTGACTCACCGCCGCTCTGGAATGTAATACGATTTATGATTACGGCTTTTGGCATATTCGAAAATTAAAATCTACATGCTTATTATAATTACGGCCAGTCTGAACGACTAAAATAGGTGTTAAGCCATATAACAAGCACCAGTGCCTGTGACCTTGTACGCGTGGACGCGTCTTGGCTATCCAGCAGGAACCCATTCATTTTCCGGGATAAAAATATGTCGTATATGTTGACCCAGGATATAAATGATCAAGCTTTGAATACACACGTCACTCGGCGTAATTACGCGACAAATCCGGGTGAATGACGTGGAACGAGCCGTGAAGATATTTTTGACACACCATATGGTTTGTCAACGTAGGTAGACCGTGCACATATTACTTCTTATTTTATACAGAGCCGCCCTTAAAGCTATTGAAGGTCCTGGGCACAAAGATAATGGTATGATAAGGGCCATTTTATTAACAAAACAGGCAAAAGCAGTAAGTAGGTAAGTATAATTCTAAAATTATTCATGATTTGATTTGATCATAAGCACAAATCGGAAGGTACCTGGGTACTAATTTAAACGTGTTATTTTAATTCTGATTATAAGTTCCAAATAAGGCGGAACGTTGAACGGTACTCGGAACGGGGAACGCTTAACTGTGTGGCAGGGCTCTAAGGATACGGCGTCTTTAAAACGCATCGTGAATAATTTAAACTACAGGCGTTGTATATCATTTGAATATTTTGATTATTTGAAGATTTGCATCGCGAGTCGCGATTGTAGGTACTCATGGCGGAAAGCAATAACATATTATTCATACACACCTTTATTAAGGAAGTGGGTGGGTACCTACTTATAGTTAGGAAGTCATAAATGCACCTATCTATAGGTACTATTATAGCTATATGATTTGGATGTGTGCAACACATACTGGTGAATACTGCGTAACCGGGATTCGAACCCGAGATTCTTGGTACATGCAGGGTCACTACCTGTTGTGTGTCAACTGGATCGTCAATAAATAAATATTTATGGATCAATGTTTTGTTACATATTAGAATATGTAGATGTACGTATGTGTATAAAGAATTGTTTGATGGGATTTACATGTATTTTGATTTTGATTGATGAAACTTATACTGCTACTATTACTGCTACGGTACTTGCTGTAGATATGTGTCCAATAGATTTTAAATTAAATCGTTCAAATGTGGCAAATCGGAGCTAGAGCCTGAAAAAAAATAAAGATAGATTTTTTCGGGCTTAAATTCTGTCCCTCTATCTGCGTGTCCGTAACGACATTCAAATGAGATAAACTACATAAATAGAAACATTCTAATTATCAAGTGTTTATAAGTAGGATCTGTTCAAACATATACTTATTATAAGAAAGTACAAAGAAGATTACATCTACTTTACAAAAAACTAAACTAGAAACATTAAAAAAAAAAAACCTACTAAACTTAACATTGAAATGGCAATCCATAAATACCACCAAACATATAAATGGAAGGTCCAGCATCAGAGAACTAACAAAACACAATAACACTCCTCACTGCGACATTGGCGGGTGGTTCTGCGCACGCGACGAATTCGACTGAACTGTGCAAGTATTTATAAACTCGCGGTACGCTCTCTACAATATTTTCTTACACATGAAAATCATGGCCGACCTTGACTCGTTTCCTATCTAAATTCGAGTAAACCCGCGAGGCATGCCGATGCTTTTTAATAAATAATAAATAAATATCGCCAGACGAACACATTAACTATACAGCCCCACACTAATCAACGCTTGTGTTATGGGTACCGTACAATGGACTGAGGTCGAACTCAGTATATAATACTTATATAGATAATAAATATTTATGACTGGAGTACAAATATTCATGCTCATCACACAAAGATTGTCCCTACCAGGATTCCAACCCGGGGTTCGCACCACAGAAAGCACTACCAATCGAGCTAATCAGGTCGTCAACCCTAACATAACGTTTTAAACTCTATCTATATCAACATAGAGGTCTCGGACGAAGAAATAATATCGACGAAGTAGGTACCTAGTACACGCTAATGGCTTCCTTACGTCCGTGCTACTTCGCGCTAAATACTTGGATGTTATACTTCAATATATTATTCACGCCGCTCTGTCTGATATACTATTTCTTCGAGTAAGATTGAGCTAAGTTTGTATGTAATCGTTAAACTTCGAAGCTACTAATCCAATTTTTAATACTATTTCACCGATAGAACGCTACCTTATTCCTGCGTAAGGTTATGTTTCGTCGAGGTATGTAGTAGAAAAATATCATTGCTTTAGATAGGTACCGACTCTATTCTTACAGTTTGGGTAGGTCTAGGTACTCTTCGCAGAGCTTTCATGATCATTGTATTAAAATGGTATTTTTGTCAATTCGTCTCCATCGAGTTGGTGTTTAGCGGACGCTGTCTTTAAATGGGCTGACTCCAGTGCAAGGAGCAGCTGCAGTTAGCAATGTCGATCAGCATACGGATCAGCAAACCCTCCTTTTAAAATGGTACCGACAGCATGTGTTGTGTGACATCACATCCAGAAGGGACGGATTGATATGTCTGCTGTGTGAACGAGCTGTAAGAGCCTTTTATGATATCCACAGAAGGACTATAAGAGCCCCCGCGTACTAGGCAGCCTGGCTGCGCAGCCAGTTATAGCAGCCAATCGACGACTATTCCGAGATACTTCCGTTTCTCTGTATCGAAAGTCGTTTTTTTTTTTAAAGTTCGGAACCCACAATACGTCTGGCTGCTACTAACTAGTGCGCGGAGACTGACGGCAGCCACATACATTCGCCTATACACGCTCTGGCTGCCGTGCAAACAGGCGCGTTCTATTGGCTGCCGCAGCCGGGAATTCGTGGCTGCCTAGTGCGCGGGCTCCCATACAACGTCATAAAATTTACTGGCTGCCGCAGCCAGGCTGCCTAGTGCGCGGGGTGTCTAAGAAGAGTTAAGTAAATCATTGTGGACATTTTGAGGTCGCTTGGTTCCTTGTCCGCCACCCCGATAAATTGACCTTACTGAGTCCGGGCCACAGCTGCGCCTAATGCCATTAATAAACGCGCGAATCGACATAAAATACCAGCATTTTATTGAAATAAAACTATTTTTAAGGATGCTATCGCGTTTCTTTTTTGTTTTTACGTTCCCGACCTTTCGGCTGCTTTACAGCAACCATAGTCACGGGAGGACTGAGGTGGTTGACGTCCTAGTGTCATAGTTTGACGGGGGTACCCTCATATTTAGGTGTTACTTGCGGCCCGAACTACGCAAAAAAAGCTCAAATATAAAAGCGATAGAATCCTTAAAAATAGTTTTATTTCAATGTGTAGTATTCATGTAAATATAAGAAATCAATATGTGAACCAGCATTTTATGTCCATTAACGGCATTAGACGCAGGTGTTGCAGAAGCCTTATATATATAGAGAAATTCAAATAAGACATTCACCTTATTCTCCTGCTCGCCCTCTTCGGGCACGACGCTGAGGTCGTGGAAGGCGACGACGCGCGAGCAGCCGTCTGCGCTGGCGCACTCCGGGCAGGCGCTGCACACAGACGCGCTGTCCTGCCAACCGATAATGTGCTTTATTGATTCTATATTTTATTTTACATGTGTTACTGGGATTGCCGATTGCCCCTGTCCATGGCACGGTGGGCCCAATGTAGATCTTTGTAGACAAGAGCTATTGTCTATTTACAGTTGTGAAAAGTAATAAAGCAAACATTCAAAAAAAGCATGAGTTGCACATAATACCTAAAATCGTTTTGTAACAAATTTACTTCTATTTTTGAAAGTATATAATTACTTATTATCTCCTAGCGTTTACCCGCGGATTCGCCTGTGTAGACTACAAGGCACAAGAATACCTAAGAATGTAGTGCTGATTTTAACATACCTACCAACATATACCCTTACACATTTCATTCGAATCCGTTTAGGGAGGCTGGTATATAAAACCAGCCCTATTAATGTCCCACAGTTGGACACGGGCCTTCCATCAATGCGAGGATAAGGTCATAGTCCACCACGCTGGCCCGTTACGGGTTGGCGGACTCCACACGTTTGTCGAGGGGTTCCCTCAAACATGCAGGTTTCCTTACGATGTTTTCCGTCAGCGTTTAGCAAGTGATTATCAGATATGGTATAAATCAAATTCGCACATGAAATCCTACAATCCCAGAGGTGCGCGTCGGTGTTTGAACCTGAGATCCTCGTTACCGACGCAAGCGTTCTACGGGCTCTACCAACATGGCCACCAATGACATTGAAATATACTTATTAAGTATTATTTTAATTGGGCAACTGCCACACGGGTGTTGCAACTAGGACTACGGAGTCCCGACTTGTTGCTCCATAGCAACAGGTGGACCAACTTTCTGTATTAATAGAGAACGTACGTCCGAATGTTCAGGCGAGGACCGGCGCTCGCGCAGCATGCAGTCCAAGCGATCGTACTCGTACCGCAGCGCGGATATCTCCCGTTTCAGCTGGTCGTTCTCTCGCTTCAACTTCTTTATGTCCGACTGACCTGAGGAGAAAGGCCAGCTTAACTGGGACTGTAGGTCATATAAGATGTGTCTGCCAAACCATGGTCAAACTAGTTTTAGGGTAAAACTTATCACCGAACAGGCTCAGAGAGTGCCCGATCAGACCAGCGCGGGGCCTGTAGCAAATACGCAGTGCCTGTACCTATATCTACTTACCCCTAAATTTATAGACGTTTTATAACTCTATCAAACGTTATAGAGTACTGCGCACGTGAGGTTTTCTTTGCGCAGTACTATATGACGTTTGATAAAGTTATGAAACATCTATAAATTGGGGGGCTAGCCTTTCCGTCGAACGGTAAGTGGTAATATCAGGCAGGCCTGAGTGAGGTCACATTACAAGCTCGGATATGAGATATATATTGATCCACCTCGTTCAACTTCCGCATTTATATTTATCGTGCGTAGTCGCAGCTCTTCGTTCTCGTACAGCATCCCCCGGGACGACTTCCGGTCCAATCTGGGAACAAACAAACACAATTATGACCAGATTTTGTTTGTGTATGTCAACTCCCAAACAGACCGTTCAGTTGTAAATGGGGGCCTTTTAACCACTGCTCCAGTGTGTCTGCTCCAGGAGTGGCAATAGAGTTGATATCTTTACATAAGAAATTATACCTACCTGACTGCTGTTACCTCTTTATCTAGTATAAAAAATATGTCGTTCGTATAAAGAACTCACTTATTAATCTGATCATATAATACATATTGGTGTTAGTTACACCATTTATAACTCAAGAACGGGAGGGCCTATTTTTATGATCATTGATTTTTTGGAATTTGTCTCCGCCACGAATAGCAGAATAAATATTAAAACATGGCAACATTTTTAGACTTTCTCCTACATTTGATTCTGACGGTACGAAGTTCTTAACAAGAAAGACAGCTGGTAAAAAATACATAAAGATAAATATAATTATAAAATATGCTACACTGATGATGAGAATGTATGTGTACAGTCGCGAACATTATTATGGGACCCATTTCCTAATAACACTTTTAATGGAATAAGATCATATATCTGCATAGCGTCATATCTGTGAGTAGTACGTCAAGTGCGAGATTATTCGTAAGCTAACCGTATAGTTCTAGGTTACGTATTAAAACACAGTGTAGGGCAAATTGAACAGCGCCTCTAGCGGACAGTGTTTAGAACTTTTAATTCTCAAAATCAATCGTCATATAGTTTTAAACACTGACCGCTAGAGACGTGGTTCAATTTGCAACACAATGTGTCGTAATACGTACACTGTAAATGATACAGTACGTCAAGTGCGAGATTATTCGTAAGCTAACCGTATACTTTATAGTCTACCGTATTTAGTAATTTTGTACGGAGGATTGAACGTTTTAAATACCGTCCGCTAGAGGCGCTTTTCAATTCTTCATACAAAATGTCTTAATACGGTAGACTATCAAGTATACGGTTAGCACGCACTTGACCTACAGTTGCTTATAGTAACGCCAGTCAAAATAGTACCTCTCATGGTATACGTTTGCTGTGCGAAATTCAACCTTAAATGGGGCTCATATTAAAGTCTAGAGACTGTACATTCACGAATATGTAACCACTGTACTGAGAGTATCCATAAAATTGAGCGCTTATACCATATACAGGTTGATTCAGAGGCTATACTAACCTTTAAACCTGCGCTTATCCACGATCGGTTGGTTGTAAACAGCGTAAATGACTCTGCGCAATAAAGTGTTACATAAACGTGAACCAAGCAAAAGATAAAGAACAAATGAAGGGTCAAACTACATTAGGTAGCTTCTTCAATTTCCATCTCATTTGCACTTACAGGCATAACGTAAGAGTGATTGAGATAGATAGTGGAAGATGCTGATATGCAGTACGAGTTTAGGCAGCCTACGAAAACGATTCGATTGCAAATACGAAATTTACCAGCAGCGGCCCGCTAGCGTTACTGTACCCCAAGTGTGAGATTTTTCGTTAATGAAAATTGTAGTTTGCGTATTTCGCATTTTTTTTAAATCAATGGCAACACTCGGCTCTCATACGAAGCGCAAAAATACATCTAACAACAAAGTACAACAAACAAATTTATTTGCAATGGCTTCACGAAGCACTTTTAGACGAAACATGCTTTATATTGTAGTACAATTGTAAACGGATTGTATATCTTTCTATGAACTCGATGGCTGGGTAGACTTATATAGGTAACGAGAAAACTTCCATTTGGATCTCAGTAAGAACCAAAAACGAATACACGCGATCTTTAATAATGATACTGATCGAGGCACCAGTGTCACCGAGAGAACACCCAATTCCTTGTTAACCGTTTTCGTAAATTGCTGAAACTTATACTAAGTAGAGTCCGTCTATAAGTTTAGCGACTAGATATACCTTGACAAAAACGAAAGGAGAGGAACAGGATATTGTCGCATAGCGCTCTCTCTTTTCGTTTTCTTGTCGCGACACCATTTAGAATGACTCTACATTATTTAATTAGAATAGACCCCACGAGTGCTGTACAAACCAGACGTGTGCCGACAGACTACGCCATTTACAGTGCACATAATAGGCTTTACCTATCATCGTCATCCTGTAACTCTTTAGGTCTCGACACGGATCTCTTGATGCGCCAGAGTACCCGGTCCTCGGCGATACGGAGCCAAAAACTGCCTGCAAATCGCTTGAGGTCCGGCTGGCCGATGTAGGGTCCACACGACTTTGGTCTGTCTAAGCTTACGAAAGTTAGGCACTGACTAACGGCGTCTCTAGCCCATGTAGCGCCCGAGTGCAGCAAGCGCTACCCTGGCGCCCCCATTTAAGCAGCTCTACTCTACAAAGGGTGATTCAGAAAGGGTATAACTAAGCCTTGAATCTGCGCTATTTAGTACAAGTTAAAGCCGTACACCCTTAAAGCATCATACTGTGGGAGCGTTCAAGTATTATATAACGCATTTTTTGGAGATTTATGACCCCCCCTTCCCCCATTTAACGCGCCGTAACGTTTTTCTTACCCCCCTAGTAAAACGTAAAGTCTCTACGCGCCCGTTCTGAAAGGTTTAAACAATATTACGTAACGCGTAGTTCTAACCCCCCATCCCGCCACTGTAACGCATCGTAACGTTTCAGAAGACCGCCCCCCCCCCAAATTTGTTACGTAATACTTGAACGCTCTCTTATAAAATGATAATTTGCTCTGTGGGCTGGGTGGAAGCGGCTGCGGTGATTACACTATGTGTGGTAGGTGCGCCGCTCATGGCGACTGTCCTGTGATCCCTGCTGCTCTCCCAGGACCTGGCGCCAGGGTACACCGCACCCATTGCGTCTAGTTAGAGACGGCGCTAGCACTAACAATCTAGATGGTACCCTTACAAAATGTGCACCATAAACGGGGTAATGTATTGGAAAGGAAATGAATAGCGGGCTATGGAGTTTTAATTAACGGTGAAGTTATGAAGTTTGAATTCCTAAATGTACTCAGGGCCCCAAGTCTGCTAACACAATCGATTTCAATAGAATAGCAACCGCATAGTTGCTGTCACTTTTGACAGATATTGTATGGGATATCTGTTGTCCTATTATAATTCGATTACCTTAGCAGACTTAGGGCCCAGCTCAAAAGACTAAGTCGAAGTGGAGTTCTAGGATACGTATGACTATTGTCTATATGGTCTTCTACTGTAGTTGTGTGGCTAAGGCTTAGTGATGGTAGTGTTCTGGTGTTCTTAGGTTTCTGACGAAGTCTAATTTGGAGTAGGCCGCATCTTCCTTACCCTCACCCGAGGCACTGCTTCAGTGTAACAAAGCCAATTAGTACTCCCATATGGTTACGGTATTAACCTAAGGCATAGACCACTACTGATTTCCACAGACTACTTAAATACAAAAACTCCATTGATGCAACAGTTATGGACGATGATTTATAGATGTCGCTAGTAGTTGCGGTGCACTCACTTTCGGTTGGGCTTGACGTTGACATCCTTGCGGCGCGTGCGCAGCATGCTCGCTCCCGTCATGCCCGACATCTTGACTGGCAGCCATGCGCATGCGCTGATTGCGGTCGACGACTGTGAACAAAAGAAAAGTAACTAAATATGTATAAATAGTAATAGGCCTTGATTACATTAAAATAATTGTCTGCTCTATATCTATCTCAGCATCCCGACGCTCTAGAGCCTTTCCCAAAGTGGTCGATAACGCCCCCTTGTGGGCGCTGCAGGGCGGTAAGAGTCCCAGAAAAACAATTAAAAGATATTACAATTTTAAGTTGTAGTGGTTTTTAAGTAGGTGGAAAAATTAGGGCGCTAAACAATAATTCATTCTCAAAGTGGGCAGTAGACAAAATAAGTTTGGGAACCCCTGCCCTAGAGTGAGCATGGCGACGACGCCCCAAATTGAGCGTCGCGACGTCTTATAGTGAACGACACCAACTTCACATTCGTGAAATATTTGATTTAGTTAGACAAGATAGATGATTTTTGCCCTTAAATTTTTTAAAGATGGTTTTCATTTTGTTACTAAGCTTTTTTGAAGATACGACCACTAAGGGGTTAAAAGTTTGTATGAAAAATTTAATTCTGTGGATATAATGTTCTACTTTTTTACGCGGACGAAATGTCGTTCAACAGATATTCCTGTATAAATTAAAAATATATATATATATAAAATTGAATTGACCTATGACGGCCAAGAATAATATTATAATCTCTATCAACGCATAATATCTCTCTTTATCATATATACAGTATTTACCTCCTATTAGCCTAGTAGAGGTTGGTCATGGTTGCCATAGACAAATAGAGGTGCTAGGTGCTAGATGGTAGTTGTGACAGTCACGCCTTGTCGGTATCACGATGGCGCGAGTAAAAAAATAAGCATTATCTATCTATCAGCCGAAAGACGTCCACTGCTGGACATAGGCCTCCCCCAATGACTTCCACACATCACGGTCCTCCGCCACTCGCATCCACCGGCTTCCTGCTACGCGTGTGATATCATCGGTCCATTAACATAATTAAACATTGTCTAAATTATCTTATTTATGTTTTCTATAAAGTAGATAGAGTACGTTAATCGTCTTACGGAGCTATGTTATTAAGGCGAGCTCAGTTGTTAGCGTTCCCTGGTGCACTGAACTGGGGGCACTTTGGTTCGATCATGCGCCGTTGTCGAGGCCAGATGACGAAAATGCTTGAATATAAAGCTGTTAAGTCATTTCATTCTGGCGTTCTAATATTAACTTTAACGTAAAGTAGTAAAGTTCAATTTGCAGTATTTTTTTATTTATGGTTGACTTGTTATTGAAAAGTCTTGACAAAATCTTGAGTTTTGTTGACGTAGTAAGTAATTTAAATTGCTTGTTAATGTCTTATCGATTGATATTTATATCTTTGAAATGGGGACGTTCAGGGTCAATATCAAAGGTCATTTATGTCTTTATTAAGAACTCGGTGACAATGTGTAAAAGTTTCAGGTTTAAAATACAAAACACAAAAAAGGTTTGACGAAAACTTAATCCATTTTCATACATTTGAAATGTATTAATTGATTTTTCGTGGTAAAAAACAGGTGAAAAAAAAACTTTTGTCTATGAAGATAGATTCATTTTTATGACGAATTCAAGCTGTGTACTCAAAACTACTAAACAAATATTTTGGTTTTTCAAAAATCCTATGAAAGGGAGATTCGATTTTTCACCCACTTATTAACCCATATCATTATGTGAAGTCAGAATTCAGATAATTCAATTAAAAAAAAATGCCCACAAGAAATACTGTACTGACTGTAGTTTTTATTTTAGAAAAAAAAATCTGACTGGAAACAATTATTGCGAATGCGGTAAATATGCACTTTCAAGGCTTAGTATACTCTTTCTGAATCACCTGGATAATAAGATCCTACATATAAATTTTCAAATAACGTCTGATTTTGTAATTAAAAACCTATTTGCCTCAAACAATAAAGTACCATACTTATCGCAATAGTAACATAGTTTTTGGCAATTAAAGTGTGATGAGTTGCATATTATTATAAACATGACAAGTAGGTACTTGCATAAGTACCTACCTAACAATTTCCAACGCAACCCACATTAATATTACGCAATCATATTGCAATATTTCCAAGAGTTGACACAACATTACAGCTCTGTGTCATCGACCTATTAGTTGTCAGCGTTCATAAGTGCGCGCGAATCCTAGCCGCTGATTGGTCGACGGGTCATACGTAATGCAATATTGTCGGCCATTTTGTGTTTCAACGTTGTGTTGCGTTGCAGTTGCGAAAAGAGCTTATCGCTGAGCGGATGTTTTACGTGTCTCCAACAAAAATGGATCCGAGATACGATGTGTATACATCAAAATGTGATAGAAAAGACATAGTGGACTTCATAAAAGAAGTCAAGAAATATCCGTGTTTGTACGACAAAACTAATCCGGAATATGCCAATAAGTTTCACAATAGGAAAGCGTGGGTCGCCATTGCGAAGAAAGCAAACACTACAAGTAAGCTAACACATTTTAATACCAAATAATAGATGTTTGAATGTTTTCTAACGTGCTTTTGCTTTAATCTTAGGTTTCGTGTTACCGACATCTGTTGGTAGCAATGAGAACTTTAGTTTAATTTCCCAGTAAACAAACTCTTTTTGAGGTATTTCTATATCCGCATTTGTGAGATGCATAACACTCCAAAATCATTAATTAATATAATTGATAGGACGGAGGCTATTGGGATAGACAATATACCTATTGTTCAGTGTTTTATAAAAGCGAAATTTTGGCTTATTTTCTTACTGAATAGTCAACTGAGGTCCCCTGAAGCTGTGGCTTAGAAGCTTTGCAACGTGATTCGTTTCGTAGGTAGTATTATTCCGCACTCGGAACTGTGGATATTTTTTACGTTCTACTGCCATCTTCTGCAACCAATAAATTATTAAGTATCTGTATAGGTAGTCACCCAATTCCATATTTAATGCTCTCAAGTCTCAAATATGAACCACGGTTGATAATAACAGTCGGATAATGTAATAATGTTATGCAATTCCTAGTCGATATTGACGTAAATCCAGTGAACTGATAAGATTGAATTATTTCTAGTATTTTCCTATCATCTTTCATATAGGACTGCTTCCAGCTAATCTGATTGGGCAGCCTTATTTAAAGCTCAGTCCTCAATATCCCTTAACTCCCTTTTAACTCCTCACAGCTACATTATGTTAGAAGTGTAAGAAATTATATATATGTGACTTAATCTGCAGCTCGATCCCCAAAATTTATAGCACGATGAAACAGCCTATGAAACACAGCGATATAGCTTTCTATTACTGAAAGTATATTTAGGATCGAAACAGTTGTTTAAGAGATTAGCCCCTAGAGACCTTACTTCATTATAAGTACTTACGACAATTCCTCACATGTATTGATGATTATTCGGATTACTTGCTAAGTGCTCAGTAACGTAACGACAAGTAAATGACGAATAATTATATTCTTGTTTCAGTACACGACTGCAGAGACAAATGGCGTAAAATAAGGATATCCTTCATGAGGTCCCTGAAGCAACAGTTCAGTGACAAACCCCCAATGAGACCCTACTATTTGACGGAAGAACTTCACTTCTTAATGCCATTCATCAAAGTAGTACCGAAAGATTACACCCAGTCACCGAAAGCACAGCCGATGGAATTCGAAGTGGCCACAGTGAAGAAGCACGATATATCTGACGACGACACATCAGATAGCCGCGATGGTAACGAGGAAAATCATCAAAAAATCAACAATGTAACATTCACAGAGAATATTATACCGAACATCATGAATGGGCACGATCACAACGGTCATAAAGCCAAACGTAACGGAGTGAAATACGACTACGGTTATGATATAGATGGTAATCCAAGAAAAATGTTTTTGCTGAGTATATTGCCAGAAGTTGAGACGTTCACGGAACAAGAAATGAGATTATTCCGAAGAGAAGTGATAGACGTTGTTGATGGGATAATAAATAAACGAATATGAAGTGTTAATAATGATCTTGTGAAGTGCAGTTTAGAAGTGGAGTATTAATAAATTAGTCAAATAAATGTAATTTATTACCAGATAAGTGGTCCCAATGTAAGCGAAGCTTGTAATAAGGGAACCTACTATATAATGAACTGGGCCCCAAGTCTGCTAACACAATCGATTCATAATCGAACAGCAACCGCATAGAAACTGTCACTTTTGACGGATATATCTATGTATGTATATATGGGATATCTGTCAAAAGTGACAGTTACTATGCGGTTGCTGTTCGATTATGAATCGATTGTGTTAGCAGACTTGGGGCCCTGGGGTCTGATCCCAGTACCAGAGAGACTAAGGCATATTGGGATAAAACTATTATCGTAGAGATACTTCCCTGTTAACACGCGCTTTTTTTAGTTAAGTTGCCCAATATGAAGTAAAAAAACTGAGCAATATGTATCTTCTACAAAGAAAAGGCGATCTGATTCATTGATGTTACTACCTATACTAGATAATTTTAAATCCAAGCAGGTACAATTACAGCTAACTCAATAGGAAAATAAAAAAAAAACAAACTATGTATCAAAAAGACCTTGTCCGCGTGGAATGGTGGGAAGAGTGCTGGCTGCATTTCCTCGCTGTATTATCTACTTATTACTAGATTGGATTAGATCCTTGTGATATGATTATATTGAGCAACTTTCTAAGACACATTCTCTAGGTAGAATGTTACGCTCTGTTGTGATGATGTTAAGTTGCGTAATATAAGATCTGAGCTTGTTGTTTAGTCAAGTTGTTTAATAATATTTTAAGTTTTAAACTCTCGTGAGGGCATGTGCGTATGTACTGCATTCAGTGTTATAAGTGGAAAAAAATGTATTTACTTTCCTTTCAAAATACTTACTAAGCTTTTGATGCAATGTAAACTTATAAATGCTATGGTAGCTTAAAGATTACCTTTTAGTATTAGTAAGTATGTTAGTATCATACTGATGTTATCTATTAGTTCCTATTTTTTTTTTAGAATGGCTTGGTCATAGAGAAATATTTTTGTTATAAATCCCCGTTTTTCATGTTCGGTCTTTACACAATGAGCTAAAAAAGTGCAGGCTTAAACGGTAGTCTAATCTTTCTGAGCCACGTTGTATATAGGTATACAACGTGGCTCAGAAAGATTAGACTACCGATTAACTAATAAAACATTGATCTTCATGGTCAATCTTTGGGTTTTAGCCTGAATTTTTAAGTGGGACTTGGCATCCTTTGACCAATATTACTCTTGTAAGCCAGGAAGACGCGAAGGTTTGACCCTGGACTGAAGTGTGCTGTGCCCACTTACTGTTGTTAAGTTGACAGTAAACCAAAAAGTTAATGCAATAAAGAATAACGTTACGGCGTCAATGAATATGTGTATTTTATTTGGGACGAGTACGAGTAAGTATGTAGTTACCTCTTCCTATCAATTTCTGAGTTTAAAATTTGAACGTCTAAATCATCAGACTTTCTGACTGTGCTCCTTTCGGTGATGCTTATAGAGTTCCCACTAGTGTCAATAGAAAAGGGCCAAAAAGTAAAGAAAAAACAAAAATAGCATTCCCGCCAAAAGTTCCCGAATGGCATTATTTGTACTGACGATCGGTAGAGCCGATCGGTGAGGTCCAACGAATATAAAATACCCCGTGACAATGCGACTAGCAAACCTGCCTATTGACATACCAATCGGGAGGGTCCCTACCGATCGATCCTAAAGGTAGTGAGCCAAATCCAATATGTCTGCTTGTATGAGCATCACTCAAAAACTACTGCACCAATTACAATAAGGTTTGACTCAATGATATCATTACGCTATGGCCTTTGGGAGTTGAGCTATTGAGAAGAATCGATGGACGTGCGCGCGGAGCCGTGGCTTTAAGACTAATAATTAGGTGAGTAAGAGGATTTTATTATAATTTGTATGTAATACTTTCACTCAAAGCCACAATGTGAGAGATTTTAAGTAAAGCTATCAACACATTGGGTAGCGATTTTACGCTTCAAAATACTAACTTGGTATCGAGCGGTAAACATACCGGAGTCAACAGTGGATCGCTTGAACTGCGACCATTGTTGGTAGCTGCCTACCACAACGATACGACCCAACATTACTAAACACAACAACTTGCGCTAAAATCAACATACATTACGGTGTGAGCCCAGAGCGCGCGATGCAATACTCCTGCTACAGAAGCAATGAATCGTTAATATGTTAAACCTTTCGAGTAGGACAGCGTCATAGATAGCGGGCTACTCGCCGAGGCGTGTCGCATCGAGAGGGGCGCGCAGCGGCGAGCGAAGAGGATAGCGATAGCGGCGGGCGGAAGCGGGAGCGAGGCGGCGAAAGGACGCAGAGCAGGGGCGCGGGCGGGCGGTCCCCGCCATCCGCTCAGTCACGAGTCGCGCGCCGCTCGCAGCGCCCGTAATCGCTCCCGCTATACAATGAAGGCTAAAGTCAAAGGGGCCCGAACTAAAAATATGGACAAGCTGATCGCAGCTGTCCAAGCCAGGGAGTGTTTGTGGGACAGGACGTATAGAGGACATCGGAATAGGTTCAAGTTGGAGCGGTATTGGAACGAGGTTGCGGCCGAAGTGGGCACGACAAGTGAGTTGTAGCGTTTTGCGTTTCCCTTCGCCCGCCGAAGGTTAATGGCCGTCTGCCGAGCGGCGAGCGCGCCCCCTGGTTGTGTTAACTAGAAACTTGGTCGTTTTGTGTTCGCCTGTTATTTTGTGTAGATGGCTGTAGTGACTGACAAGGGTAGCAAATTATCTTTAAATGCAGCTTGGTTGCGAAGAGTATCATGAATTTAATTAGTTATATAAATAGACGTACCTGTACATTCCGTAACGGTTCCATTCGATAACATGACAAACAGAAAAATCTAAAGGCATACCTAAGTCCAAGGTATTTATTGAAGCTCGAAAGCACATTAATTGAGTACCTCCTTTATGAAAGGGAGTTATAATTATGTCTATAGGCCAATTTATAATAAAAAGCAGTCTTGACTGACTCATCACATTATAGGCCATTTTGAGGGCACGTTGGTTTTATTATGCAGGTACCTATCATATAAGATGGATTTTTTTGAAAGTTAACTCCTAAGTGGAGTTAATGGGGTAAAAAAGATTTTATGCAAACCTAAAACAACAAATCGTCTAGCCTACGCGAACAAAGACAAAGGTGGAACGCTAGTGTATTATAAATCGATCTCAACTATATGACATTCATCTTAGTAATAATAATAAAAAACTTCACCAACAACTAGCAACAATGTAGATTGATAATAACCTTTGCATAGAATCCCCATAGAAACTAATAATATTGAACACTTTCCAATAATTTCTGATTAACCACATCATTCCAGGCTTGAACTGCAGAAAGAAATGGAAGAACCTCAAAGACCAGTGCAGGAAAGAGATCAAGAAAGATCCAACCGGATCCGACTGGCCACATTTCCCAAAACTCAAGTTCATCCACAACCAGTTCCTGACTGAAGACGAAGAAGGGGATGAAGATACTAATGATGAAGTCTTCAACTCACTCGATGAGACTATTAAGACTCCAAAATTAGGATACACGATGAGAAAGAAACTGTTAATGAATAAAAGAAGGACTATAGACGTTGATATGAGTAAGTTGATTGAGCTGGTGCAAGCGAGAGATTTGATTTGGAACAGACAACTCAAAGGACACCACAACTGGTACAAATTGGACGAGAGTTGGAAGGAAATTGCACAGGAGTTGGGAGTTACACGTGAGTTTCAAATAAACAAGTGTTATATTATTAATTTAATTAAGTTCCTTTTTGTGTAGATCCGAATGAGCAGATACAAAATTTTGAAAACGTTTTAAAAATTATAAAAACAAACTTTAATCTTTTTTCTAGATCCCTTTAGGAGTGGCTTGCGCCTATACATGAGTTTAGTTATTTAATTGCAACTAATAATAAGTACCTATTCTGTTTACCCGTAGGTGACGAAGCCAGGCTCAAATGGAAATACCTAAGAGATCAAGCGAGGAAAGAAGTCAGGAAACAAGACTCCGAATGGGAGTACCTTCCCAAACTCCAATTCCTCACCAATCAGTTCAATGATTACGAAGGGAATGAACTGCCAGATGACCAGTACTCTCATGACTTTGACAATGATCAAAGCAGCAGCTACTATTTAGAACCTGCCCCAGAATCAGTGCATGAAGAGAATGAAATAACTGGTGAGGTTAATGTGAAAGAGGATGATTTCGATGAGTTCGATACGAAACCTATTATAATGGAGACTGATTTCTACGATGATGATGATGAAGCGCATAGGCCTATTGGCAACGAAGGGGGAGCAGCTAAAGATGAGGATATAGGGTTCTTTAATAGTCTCTTGCCGCACGTCAAAAAGCTAGGTCCAGCTAAAAAACTGATGCTGAGAATGAAGATACAGGAGTTGGTTTACAATACGGTATATAATGAAACATAGAACATGGTGTACTGAATAGTATTTTTTTTTAAGTTGTTTATGGCGATAATCTTTTTAGAAGCTTAATTATTGTACAGATATGTAGAGCTATGAATACGGTTACTTCTTTTTAAGAGAAATTTCCCCTCAAATATCTATACGGAAGATTGAATCTTATGTGATGATATTACAAAGCGGTTTTCAGAAGAAATGTGCTTTCTAACATTAATTGTGAATCGTGTTTACCATCCATTTATTTAAGATTATCCTTTAATTACTTATATAGATTTACAAAATAGAGTAGTAATCTTGTAGCACCTAAGTACATTTTGACCGCTCAGTTGATTTTGATATAGGCATAATGTTATGGCTTTGCTGCAAGAAGACATCCCATGTCTCGGGATAAAAAAGCATAAACGGGACAAAGTTACAGTGTTAATAAGTACACGGATATATTTACTGATATTTTAATTTTGAGGGCCGTACCTACTATTGATGTCATGACTGGTAATTATACCGATGGCCCTGGTGTGAAATTATAAACTTCTTTTATTTATATAATTATTATTTTAATTAAATACTCAGAACACTTTTTAAAAATGAACGAGGAATGTCGAGGAGACGCCATTAAGAAGAGAGACCGCAGAGAAGCTTATATATGTAGAGAATTTTGCACAGATTATTGTCCACTGACGTCTCTGGTAATTAGATTATTATACAGTTGTGGCAACTGTACGATAAAAAAACACATCATTGCTGTTTACAGATTTTATAACACGTTAATTAGTACAGACAGAGTATGACGTCACATCACGCCATTTTGACTTAATTAATAATGTTGTCATTACTTGATCAACGTTATTGTCTTCATTCTTCATGAAATGGAAATGAAATGAGATACACCACACCCTCAATTTAGTGTGTAATGAGCCAACGTCAAGTAATTTTATAGCGATAACAAATTTTATAATATAAATTTACTAATAAAAAAATGGCGTTGACATGAAAAGATGAAAATGGCGTGTCCTATGCTATTTTACAATTTCTTACGTAATTTTTGGGCCATGACTGTGTAGTACTTTTTAGCGAAACTTGAAAATGGAACAAGTGTTGTTAAATACGTCAAATTATTTTTTAATTTTGAAGAACTTGCTAGGAAGCTCAAGCCTATGTTTCTTTAGGTTCAATAGTGGCACTATTTCGTGTAAAAAAACAGATAATTAGCTTATTAAAATCCACCATAAGCTTATTAAAAT
The DNA here is from genome assembly GCA_905333125.1 of Pheosia tremula. Taxonomy (NCBI): domain Eukaryota; kingdom Metazoa; phylum Arthropoda; class Insecta; order Lepidoptera; family Notodontidae; genus Pheosia; species Pheosia tremula. The sequence goes on from HG995420.1 coordinate 2,350,396, forward strand.
ACTCATAATACACTAATTTTAATAGGTACTGCTGCTACGTCATCAATCATCAACATTTTTTTTGTATATAATATTAACAACAAACTAATACTTAGATAGCACACATAGGCACCCTATCACCACGACGCACAAAAACTATTTTGTCATCGAATCATTCCAAATTATATAGATGTTACAATAACATAAATATTTAGTGTAAGTTTATAGTAAGAATGTAAGGCGGTTATAATTTTTGGCATAAAACAAAAATTCAATGTTTTGTGTTATGTTATACAACATAATGTTTTTTAATTGTTTTTTTTTAATATCGTGACGACGAACACACCCACTGTAGGTCATCCCAACACTAAGCAACGCTTGTATTATAGTTACCGTACAATGGACTGGGGCGAACCCAGTATATATTACTTATATAGATATTAAACATCCATGACTTGGGTACAAACATTTGAGCTCAACACACAAAGTTTGTCCCTACCAGGATTCGAACCCGGGACCCTCGGCACAGAAAGCAGGGTCTGTACTAACTGCGCTAATCAGGCCGCCTCAAATATAAAATGAAACACGTGAATGTTGATCGGAGAATTAGATTCGCTTCCAAATCCCGTTCGACTCGAGTTCATAAACAATGCGCTACTGCACCGGGGGTTCGAGTCAAAACATGGTGTATAGTGACGTCACAGCATGTAAGTGTTTTGCCCGTTACGAAATCATTCGCAGGATATTTTGTCATGGTAACACATAACAATAGTTAATTTTGATGTTAGATGAACGTATTTACGACGTCCTAAAGACCCTGCTTTCTGCGCCGAGGGTTCGAATGCTGGTAGGGCCAAGCTTACGCAGTACGTTTGATAAACTTATAAAAAATGTATAAATTCGGGGGTATTTATATAATCACGTGTTTAATGGCTACACGGTGCACACATGTATACATTACTGTTGTAAATGAAGATAAGAAGAGGAGACCAAAGTAGCATCTAAATGGTCTGCTCGAACAAGATTATTTATATTCCTGGGCCGGATCAGGACCTATCCAAGGATCTTTATCTTTTAGATACGCATCGAGCACATAGTATGCCTTCTGACTTAGCATACAATAAACGTACGCTATGTCAGTAGAGAGCTTTATTCTATTTTTTTATACAGAGCCTGCAATAACCTTCTTATATAACAATATCACCTACCAATTTGTAGATATATCTATAAATTATTTTTGGACTTAGCACATACAGATCTCTGTAATGTACATAAAATACATAGGAGTTATCTATCACACCTCCAAGTGATTAGATAATGAAAATATTTGATCTATACAGGTAAGTAAAACTTATACTTGTATACAAATAAACATTTAAGTTAGTACGAGTATACAACGTAAGTTCGTCGAACTTGGTTTAAAGATAAACAAAGTGCATTGATCGAGTGATGGACGCCTGCATTCGCTTAGTGAAATCGAATCGAAATCGCGAATCGATTCTACTTAGCCGACGGTACCAATACGAGTAACAAGGAAATAGGTATTCAATGAAGACTAGTTGATATACTGGTAAATATACCAAGGGCCCTGGGGTGACTTCTTGTGATTTATATAATTATAATTTAATTAAATACTCAAAACACTTTTCGATACAAACGATGTCGAGGAGACGCCATAGATAAGAGAGAGAAAACCATAGAGAACCATTATGTATAGAGCATTTTTCATAGATTATTGTCCACATACTACAAACATAACGACCGTGCACGCAGAAGCGGTAATCAGATACATTCTAGGCAATTTAAGAGATTTAGATTAGGCCCTCAATAAGTATGCAAGTAAAATAACTGATATTGTTAAGTAGCTCACGTGATTTGTACTGGCATATATACTTTGAAATAAGGCATTTTTTTCGGATTTTATCGCGTTTATTTTATGTTTTTACGTTCTCGACGTTTCGGCTGCTTTACAGCAACTATGGTCACGGGAGGACTGAGGTGGTTTACGTCCTAGTGTCATAGTTTGAACTGAGGTACCTTCAGGTTTAGTTGTTGCTTGCGGTCCGATATACGCAGAAGGTGCTCACAATGTTTTCGGGTCTTGTATTTGTGCGCTTGGCTTTCAATTTAATTATTTCAGCGAGTAGCTTTGGCTGTGCAGCGAGGAAATGCGGCCAGCATCTTGGGCACGCTACCGCATGAGCCAAATTTTTTACACTATTTTTAGCTTTTCTATACCCTTTTTAATTTATATTAGTTTGTAAATATTTCATACCAATAATTAAATTATTTTTAATTATAATTAAATATGATTTAATACATTACATTTCCACCTTACAGTGCAAACACCATTACAATTTGTTCCAGTAGTTTTAGTCAAAATCCTCTTACTTTACTGGGGAGTTTTTAAATTGGCACCGAATTCAAATAATACCAAAAATATTTCTTGTCCGTTTTTCTAAGATATAAGTACTTAACTACTTAAAGATTTATAAAAAGTATTTTTCCATAATTTGAGAACGAACCTATAATAAAATTAATAAAACACATCATTCACTAAACAATTAATCTTACAACTGAGGTACCTACTGACATATTTATTAGTAATAAGGACTATTTAATATTTACTTAAGCGATAGTCTTGGCCGCAGTCCAATCTGTTATTGCCACTTGAAACACTTACAAAATACCACTGAAATATTCACAGTGTTGTTAGAATGTAAAAAAAAGAATGAAAAAAAGAAAGGAAAAAAAGAAAGAAAAAAAGCGAGTCTTTACACATCGTTTTAAATCTTATAAGTCTAATCCCCGATTACACGTAACGGGAAAAATTTCGACACAGTGCTGTGTAGGTCTTAACAGTACTCGGTATGAACCTTGTTTACTCGGCCGAGAGCACTGTCTTACCATTTTACTAGCAACGTGTAATCAGGGCATAAGGACCTGTTTCACAATATCCAAGTCAAGTTCCGCGCAACACGCAAGTCTGAAGTTGCGCAGTTGCTTAGTACTTAATCTGACAATTTGTTGCCAAATTACCTCTCGCAAGGTGGGCGCTAAGTCGCTACGAGGCTACGAGCGTATGCCTCGCTCGATCAAACTATACGACCTGATTAGCTCAGTGGGTAGTGACCCTGCTTTCTGTGCTGCGGGCCCCGGGTTCGATTCCTGGTAGGTACAAACGTTGTGAGATTAGCACGAATGTTTGCACCCGAGTCATGGCTGTTTATTATCTAGGTATATGAGTATTATTTACTGAGTTCGCCCTCAGTGCATTGTACAGTACCCATAAAACAAGCGTTGCTTAGTGTGGGACCGTATACTTGGTGTGTTCGTTTTGCGATATTTATTTGTTATTTATAGAGCCTTTACATCATCCTTTTCTTGTAGTGAGTACACATCTCTGTGCTTTTTGGGTGACTCACAGTACATTCTTCTCCAGATAAACGGTATGTATACTACATATAATGTTGGTTGGTCGTTATTCACGGTTCCTCGTACGTACTCGACGCAATTCGCCATTGATCGCATCCATTGGCAGCAGTTCAAACGAGTCATGAGTTATAGTGCGGTTGTTCAACGCTGAAGCGCTTTTAGAGGATATTTACACTATTAACCGGTCACAGAGAAATAGGAACTTAAAGCAAAGATGGTCGCTTTACCTTGCTTGGTCAGAACGTGGTTCGCACGAGGCAAACACTTAAGGTTTCTTAGAATGAATAAATTTGGGCAGGTCAATAGGCAAGTTGGCTAGTCATTGGTCTGCCAAATGGTATGGCCCTAACGATCGCGACCACCCCTCAATGCGGATTAGGCCATAATACACCACGCAGTGCCAGTTCTCTCAGACATGTAGGTTTCCTCACGATATTTTCCTTCACCGTTTAGCAAGTAATAATCGTGGTTGAAAATGATATCCAGAAATCCCAGAGGTGCGAGCCGGAATTTGAACCTGCGATCCTCATTACTTGGCTATCACTGCTTGCTTACAAATAATAGTATACTGTTTCTGAATTAATCTGTATATTCACATACAAAATGCGTACAGACGACCACCCGACCTTGGCAGCCATACGCTACTCATAACCCCGGTTTGTTTATTAAACAACAGTCTTCTAAGAGTTATTACTGTGTTGTAATAAAGTTAAAAATGCCTTGGCTCCTGTCATTTGTATTTTGGACAGCAATTGTGTCTAGAATATTAAATTTGACGCTAACTTGTAATTTACGCCAATCGAGTGGTTGAATATTTTTTTTATTGAATATTGATATAATTCATGTTTTACGACAACTAACAGTTGAATCTATACTAATATTATAAATGTGAAAGTTTGGATGGATGGATGTTTGTTACTCAATCACGCCAGAACGGCTGAACGGATCTGGATGAAATTTGGCACAGTGATAGATTATAGTCTGGAATAGCACATAGGCTAGTTTTATCCCGGTAAAATGTATGGTTCCCGTGGGATAGATTTGTTTAAATTTTCATAGCGCAAAGGATCGACATGGTTTTTTGCGCGGGTAACACCGCAGGGCGCAGCTAGTAATTTATATAATAACTCAAAAGTTGACTAATACTGACATTAAAGTTATTCGATTAGGAATAAAACGAGAACAGCACAAAGCTGCAGGGCCGTGACGTCACCACCATACGTCAGCGCGTATGCGACAGAGAAAGAGCATGACCATGTTTCCCAACTAATTGAATATTGGATCAGGTCGACTATGTACAGGCTGACAGATTTAAGGGTCAGCTAAGATATACTAAACGGCCTAGGACTATGACTGGGCCCTTCCTATCTTTACATTATGTAACAAATTACGAAAATTACACATAATATATTACAAGACTTGTTGCAAACTCTTTTGTTACTAGTTTTATTCCTTTTTTATTTTGATGTTCTTTTTATATTTTGAAGTGTATTTGAATTATAAGTTTTGGCAGATTGATGGAAGTATTGGTAAGCGAGGTTTGTTCTTGTATCTACTTATATAAATATTCACTATTCACATCTTCGTTTCATTATTATTATTTACAGTCCACATTTGTTCGCTTCATTTTGGTCCTTCGAGCCGGATCAAAGGAATAAAACTAGTAACAAAAGAGTTTGCAACAAGACTAATTAATAAGTAGTATATACTACATAATTCCCGTGTGCTGTACGACAAGTGCTAGATTATTCGTAAGCTCACTGTTTAGTTTATGTATTGAGACACATTGTATGGTAAATTGAACAGCGCCTCTAGCGGACAACATTTAGAACTTTAATTCTCCATGCAATGTGTCTGAATACGTAGACTATGAAGTATACGGTTAGCTTACGAATAATCTCGCACTTGACGTGCTGAAATATGTCATACGGCGGAACTATACATGAAGATTTACCAAAAAATACGCGATCGCCATTCCGTCGTCATAAAAAAAAACAAATAATAATAAAAACCACGCTGTCAGCGTGTTTTAAAATTAAAACGTTCTATTTTTGAAATTGAAAAAAAAACGCGTTCTGAGTCACTAGGTCGCGAAGAGCGCAGACGTATTCTGGTTAACGGCAGCTCGTATCGAGTGATCGCTAAACGTCTAATACGTAGGGAGAATTATTTTAGAGAGATGATAAATTATTATTTTTCGTTAGCATAAAGCTTGCATGCGTAATCTATACACATAAATAAAATTGGAGTGTCTGTTTGTAATATTAAAATAACCGCTTTTTACTAAGTGCATTTGGATGTATACACGTTACCTATACCGAAACAACATTTTTTACAATTTTTGTCTGTCTGTCTGTCTGTCTGTCTGTCTGTCCGTCTGTCTGTCTGTCCGTCTGTCTGTCTGTCTGTCTGTCTGTCTGTTTGTTCCGGGTAATCTCTGAAATGGCTGGACCGATTTTGACGGGAATTTCACTGGCAGATAGCTGATGTAACAAGGAGTAACTTAAGCTACTTTTATTTTAGAAAAAAAAATTGGATCTCTCGAAAAAAAATTAAAACAAATGTTGCAGCGCGGCGCCTGCTTAAAGTTTGATAGCAACAATCTGCAATGCGTCCCGCGGGATCAGAACGCGAGCAGGCTGTTGCCAACGGTTGTCTTAGTTAAAAACCACGCGGACGAAGTCGCGGGCAACAGCTAGTATATTCCTATAAGTAAACCAAGCATCCTTGAAGTAGTACTTGTACATAAGTTTGTGCGAGGCCAATGTATTGTGGGGGCTTTTATAGCCTCCAGGAGCTTTATACGTCATAATGAAAAAAAAAGTGAGATTTTAATGAATGCACTTCAATTATTTTGGAGTACCTATGTAGATCAAACCGTAAGGCAATATTGAAGTTAGGTATTCGTTGTAAATAAATTTGTTTTATGGCCTTCTTAAGTGGTATTATATTTGGGCAGGTGTTAATTTATTAGCGCAATTTGCGTCTAACATAATATATAGCTTTAGTAATGTTACAACGTGATTTATATAAATATATATGTGTATCAATGTTAATAGGGTTGTGACATGTAGAGCTTAGTTTGACGGTTGGAATGGTGATGACAACCAAAATTAGGTACAGCACGTTAATTGTTATTCGTAAACTAACAGTATACTTTATAGTCTGCGTAATTGAACAGCGCCTCTAGCGGACGGTATTGCAAACTTTCAATTCTCATACAAAATGTCTTCAAAATGTTAGCTTACCAATTATCTCGCACTTGGCGTACTGAGACTTTGACGAGATCATAATTATAGTTATTATGTTTTAACTTTTTAAATAATTTATTTATTTATTCACGAATAATATTCTCAAATACATCATTTATATTTCCCAGAATCAGGCGCCAATTTATTTTCATCGTCGTTGTAATTACGTGTGTAATGTTCAGAAAATATCCCCCTAATCTACTGCGCGTTTTATTTTCAACTAAATCTGATATTAAATTGTATACTACTTGAAATATTTCATATCAATGTCACGGTTGCTTTTAGATTGTAATTATTTACAATTCTTTAAGTCGTATGCCGAGGTTTGTTGGGATTTGGCAGTGATGAGGACTTTTGACGACAAATCACTTTTCAGCGCGATCTTTGAAGTTTATTTTGCTTTAGTTCATGCCTATCAGCTAAGAAAGCGTTTACTTCCTGAAAAATATATGTTTCGTTTTCATACATTAAATTCAAATTTGGAACGAACGCGCCGCTATAAGCCGATGTGGTGGAATCGTTGTTGCCATTCATTCGCGAAAGCATGCACCGCGGGAGTGAAGAATGAGCGTTTTTGAAATAAGAACATGATTTACGTGTGTTGAAGGCGGCAGATGAAAAGTTGCCGCGAGACAGAAAACAGGAAGAAAATTGCTCCGGAATTCTTTTGTTTGGAATTAGTAATTAATTCTATTCTATACCCGGCCGGGAGTGTTTTCTATTCTATTCCTCTAACTTCTGTGATCGGTGCGCATACCTGCCTACATCTCAAGCAACCCAGGGCCCTGGAGTACCTAACGGTCGCCGCCGTGCAAACGCCAGCGACGTCTCCCTCCAGCCTGAACATCGAAGGTAGGTGCGTGCTTTGTATACAACGAATCTCATCGCATCGGCGTAATACGTTTACTCTCTCCATACAAATTTAACCCAAATGTGGCGAGGCCATCGCGGTTTTGTCATTTTTGTCATTTGCAATAAAATGTTCACCAAAAATACCTTTATTGGGACACCGCAATTAGCGTTGGTCAGCCAACTACGCTTCGCCCATTTTTTTTTAAATTTGGCATCACCATAGGTATTTTGCAAGTGTCAAGTAATATAAATTATTTCAGTTTTCGAGCATTTGCACAGGCCCAAAGGCTAGGCACAAGTATAATACGGGGGGTATTATACTTGTGCCTTAACACATCGAACTTAACACATCGAGACATCCAATGCAGAATGTTAATATCGCAAAACACTAAATTACATCGTAAAGATGCCCAAATTTTTCGTAAAAAAATAAAAACCATTGACATTTTAAATTTCGCGCCCTGACTCTGAGCTTCCCCCTTAAGTGGTGTATCAATATAATGTAGCTAAATAATTCTACTCGCTATCTGACGTTTCTAGCAGTCGACACACAACCATTGACACTGAAGTGAAACCACATCGAGACGATATTAAAGTTTAATCACAATAGCCAATCGGTCACATTCGTAATGGAACCTCAATGGTATGTCGCTGATATGGCTATTGTATGTGAGTTTATGTTAATTAGCAGTATTGAGCCCCTGACAGACTACGCTACAATAGGGAAAGAGGTTAGCCCCGTATACAACAGGATACAAATATAGAATGGGGTTACGCGCGTGCATCTATTCTTGCTAGCTCGGCTGCATCCAGCGACACAGTTAATAGATGCCTAATGTGGCAGCATAGACTCGAAACATTGTCTAGAAAAAGAAAAAAAACATGGCCGAACGTCCGACCTCTGCGGTGTTTTCTATGGATCTATGGTGCGAGATATAATTTTAACACGTAACAAGTAAAACAAATGGGGGAAGTGGAACGCACCACTGACCCTCGGCTTGTCAACTTTTCCAATCATAAACCAAACAAGATGATCGGTAATTAAAGAAGCCAGCAACACCGAACTCTAAGATGTTAGTCGAGAAACTATCTATCGCGAGTGTCGGGACCCCAAATAAAATGCAATTCTCTTGCGCCTTGGACCTAAAAAAAATCGTCGTAGGTAACCATTAGTGTTTAACCATTAAATAAATAGCCTACATCGTGAAAATGTTTGAATTATACTTTAAAATACTGGATACTGGCAAAATACTTCCAATGGTGCCGCCATATTTTTTATCCAAAAGAATCCTCTAACTGCCGGTAACCATACACTGGTTCAGCTTCAGAGTACAGTCATTTTTCACTCCAGTTATCAAGGAGGTCAAGTTAGTCCGGAAGCTAACCGAAATAAAGACTAGGAAAACGCTATGAAAAAGTTAATGCTTCTACCAAGTTAAATCTAAAAAAATAAATATCGCGAGACGAACACACTAACTATAAGGTCCCACATTAAGCGACGCTTGTATTATGGGTATCGTACAATGGACTGGGGGCGAACCCAGTATATATTACTTGTATAGATATTAAACATCCATGACTTGGGTACAAACATTCGTGCTCATCACACAAAGTTTATCCGTACCAGGATTCGATACCGGGACCCTCAGCACAGAAAACAGGGTCACTACGACCTGCACTAATCAGGCCGTCAGAATAAAATCAATCGCATAAAAGTGATATCAAAATAAGTGTGAACAAAACTAAATATGTACGCAAAATCATAAAAACAGGTAGGTCAGAACCCACAAGAACCCACAAGGCAACATAAAAGTCGTGTAAAGTAATTATGCAAATTGATTTACGTGAGACGCAGAGATTCTGATATAAGTAAAATGGAGCTTTTAATACCTAACCTCTTTTAAAACGGCGTATTCAAACTAGAAACGATTTTAGCACAAATTTTGCGGCAGAATTACGCGGTTGGAGATTTGATAGGATTACTAGCATCACTGAGATTGAGTATGACTAATTCAAAAGTCATCACTTACTACTGCAAAAAAAGTGATTTTTAAAAGTTCAATTATGGAGTTTCTTGCCCGTTCCTCTCCATAGGAACGGCATTCCGAACGAGTGCTGAGGTTGTAGCATAGTATTTTGTAATAATTTTGCCCATCGATTAGCACTGAATTTTACGGTTTATATGAAGAAAAACATATTCTGATTCTGATTTTAGCTCGTAAATAAATAAAGTAGCATTGTTTATGTTGTGGCCACAAGAAATCAGGTCAGTATGCGATCTGACTTGGTTCGAGGTGATAACTTTTGAGAGATGGTTTTGAATTGGAAGATTTAGTGCCAAATGTATATAAGATTTATAATCTCTCTCTCCCTCTATAATATATAAGATCTACAATCTATAAGATCTATAATCTCCAGTGGTGTCGGATCGCGGTCCCATCGGACCATGACAGTGAGGGGGGGAGAGAGTACACCTGTGCATGCGCACGAACTCATGCACTATAATATCTCCTGCGCAGATGGCTAGACACCGTTGAGATTAGCCGCCGTGACCGAAATTCGGTCAGGAAACCTATTATTATTAGATCTATAAAGATGTTACGAGTTGTTATCGTAAAATCATCTGTCCTCATTTGAATTGGGATTAATATTGGTGTCATCGGGAGAATGGCATTGTTAAGTAATAAGTTTGGCTCGTGCGATCGAGATATAGAGATAAATAATACAACGCCTGCATTTCCCAAAGGGGTAGGTAGAAAAGTATCACCCCCATTTGTGCCGAATGGATAAAAAACAACAGATGTTATGTTGTGGAATACAAGATGGTAGATCATCGTAAACAACTGAATTTAAACGTGAACCCCAAGGTAACGTATTTTTAGACAGCTTTGTGTATAAGATAAAAATCATATTGTATTGCTTCCGGATTATCTACGTTGATTAATAATGAATGAGGTGATGTGAACATGTGAAGACTATTCAGGCCTGGCAGAATATTAACGAGGAGCTCGTTAAATTAGTTCAGAGTATACGACTTACCTATTAAAATTAAATATATATTAGGGGGTTGAGTTATAAGACAGTTCGTTACATAATCTTAAACTAGGACAAAAAAAATACAACTGAATTGAGAACCTCCTTATTTTTGAAGTCGATTAATAAGACCTAGTTCTATTTTTAAAGGTAGATACAAATGTTATGACTAAGTTTTTAAGTTATCAAGTGGATACCTACACATTTTAATGCTATGACATTATATATTATGTTAAAATTGGTGTTATTTTTAACTACCGATGACAAACACGGGTGTAATAAGTTTGACATCTATGTCTGTGGTGTAAATATTGTACATGATTAAGTTATTTTTTTACATTTTATTTATTGACAGAACACTAGTAAAAAGAAATAAAAACTATTTATAAAACATGTAGAAATGGCCCATGAGGCGCACCCAAGATGGTAGCCGCATAATGCTAGGATCACGACTCTATGGGGTTATTCAGAAATGTATTATTATATATGTCAATAAAAATCTTTATATATTCATGCCAAGTCTTCCCTTAAGCAAGAGAATCAGTCAATTTAGTGTGTAATATACTTATTTGTAGTATCGGGAATTTCTTCAAGAATAAATATTCAAACGTGTTATTGAGAAGTGAGATACACAACGTATTATAAGTTACAGTGTTGCATGGAAAGCGTTATGATTGTTTTATTGGCCAGTAAAATCGGTGGAAAAGCGGTTAAAGAGCCCGGCGATTTTTACAACCCATTTCACGATCACTACAAAGCACGTGCTTAAACATATTATAAATATGCATATTTAAAGTATACCAAAAATAAAGGGTTAAAAAGTAGGTCATTTTGATCAGGTTTATGTGTAAACACACTTAATAAGTGATACATAATAGGTGATCAAAGAAGATGTAAGTGTTTTTGTAAGCTCATCATTCGATTGAGACATTTTACGAGTTAATAAAATATACACTATTTACACATTTAATTGGATTGTATAAACGTAATCGTTATGACCTACTTGGTTACACAAGTAATTTGTAAATGTGGGAACCATGTAGCCATTAACTTGTAATGATATACTTAGAGTTAGTATTTTTTTTGACCAGCCACTCAAGTCTCCCCAGCAGTTCGTACATTGTTCTCACATACCCATAACAATGTACTGGTAAAAATGAAAAAAAAAAACTGTTTTATAGAGAGCAGCCATGGAGTTTCTTGCCCGTTCTTCTCCATAGGAACGGCATTCCGAACGGGTGGTAAAGTGGTAGCTTAGCATTTTGTTACAATTTTGACGATTCATAAGTACTGGCCTTAATAGTTTACATGAATAAACGAAAATATTCTAAGTACCTAGAATATTTTGGGGTCGAGTCACCTTTGTCCGTAGGAGAATTAAATACCCTCGAGATACCCTACACGTGACCCTGGGTGGTGCCAACTAGGTGACAACTCTACTGGTGGTAGGCTTCGGCCGTGGTTAGTCACCACCCACTGAATAAAGCCATGTCGCCAAGAGGCCTAGCCGTGTTCCGGCATGATGTTCGGTATTGCCATTCATGGATGGCGGGTCAGATCAGCTGCGCTGCATGTGCCTAGTAATTGTAGCGTCTCGATCTACTGCCGCCTTCCTACCTAGGCAAGTATGCTCCATCGTAGATCTGATCATCACTTACCATCAGGTGAGATCGAGATCAAATACTTGCCTATAATGTAATAAAAAAAAATACTACATGCTTATTGCCATGGACCTATACTCTAGTCTTATTCTAACTTAAATAGTCAAGTCCTATGCTCTATCTCATTTTCGTGAAAAGCCAATCATCCGTTCAACTGCACAAACCATTCCCATAATTGTATCGATTGATAGCTCAGTCGATCGATTCAACAGATCATGTCAATCAATAGAGGCGCGCAAACATTCAGCCACCTCTTCAGCGCGTAATTACAGGAACGGCTCTATCGTAACGACTCGGCGCTGAAAGATAAACATCTGATGCGTGGCATGTTTGTTTTTCGTACCCGGATCAGCGGGGAATGTAAATAAATAGTTAAATATAAATAGTACATAACTAGTATGTAATTATGTACATAACTCCCACATACAGTGTGAACCGAATCATCGGTACCGTCGATAGATATCACACTAATATTATAAATGTGAAAGTCTGGATGGATGGATGTTTGTTACTCAATCACGCCAGAACGGCTGAACGGATCTCGATGAAATTTGGCACAGAGATAGATTATAGTCTGGAATAGCACATGCTACTTTTTATCCCGGCAAAATGTATGGTTCCCGTGGGAGAGAATTGTATTAATTTTACACAGAGCAAAGGATCGATCGAGCGATCGATCGACATGATTTGTTGCATAGGTAGTCGTGGTTTAGGGATCAGAAAATGACTTAGACAATTTTTTATCCCGGTTCCTATGGGATGCGAACGCGCGATTTAGACATTTTGTCTGGATAATTGAAAAGCGCCTCTAGCGGACGGTATTTAAAACATTCAATTCGCCATACAAAATGTCTAAATACGGTAGACTATAAAGTATACGGTTAGCTTACGAATAATCTCGCACTCGGCGTGCTGAAAGCCTATATGTGTTAGCACACGCCATACGGCGTTATAAATCTCTTCAACCATCGAGTCTAAGGTAAACATTACTAAAAATGCCATTCAAACCAAGGCTACAAAACTACAGGAAAACATGACCTTACTATAAATATACTAATATAAACATACCTAGCGCAATTCACGCGCGTAAGTTGATGAAAATGTGCGCGATAATGTCCGCGCCCAGAATGTTTATGTTATAACCGTTTATTTTATTTATCAATCCGTTTCCTGTATGGCGGGATCGGTGATTGAAAGATGTTAGAAATAAGACTGGGATATTTTTCTGTCAAGGTCCATCAGCTGACGACCTGATTAGCGCAGTGGTAGTGACTCTGCTTTCTGCGCCGAGGGTCCCGGGTTCGAATCCCGTTAGGGACACAAGCTTTGTGTGATGAGCACGAATGTTTGTGCCCGAGTCATGGATGTTTACTATGTATATAAGTATTATATACTGAGTTCGCCCTCAGTCCATTGTACGGTACCCACAACAACCCACAACACAAGCGTTAAGCTTAAAGTGGGACCGTATAGTTGGTGTGTTCGTATGGCGATATTTATTTATTTATTATTATTTATTATCAGCTGAAATGTCTGTAGCGACTACTTCAACCGCACCACAAGCTACGCAGATGGCACTACAGACGCATTCAGAACAATAGACAAGTGACGTCACAATCCTGAATCGCGCTATCAGAGTTTTCGGTGCAAGTAACATATATACAAGATCCCGACAATAACCGTCGGGGCATAGTGGCCGCCCCGCCAGGCATACCACCCGCCTGGCTGGAAGATCTTCCCTTTTCCGCTAAATTCGGAAGACATGTAGTCGCTACATGTCTTCAACACGTCACGGTCCTTTGCCACCGGCTTCCTAAGACGTCTGTGAGTCATCGGTCCAACGTTAAGGTTGCCTGGTTCTGTCGAGGTTAGTAATTTAAAAAAAAACTTAAATGGCAGAAAACGCAACAATATCCAAAGCAACGTCGAAATAACCAAAATCTTCCACTTTTATCTTGAATGTAACTACACACGAGGCCTTCGATTCGATCAACAATGTACCAAGAATATTTTTATTTCTCATCGGACGTGTCGTAAAATTTTCAAATCTATCAGAAACATGTCGCGATGACGTCAGAGCTAATCATTTAAGATGAACATAATATAATCAGCACCAATTGAATCCCCAAAGCTGCTGATAAGGTCGGTTTTATGCCTGTTTCATTGCTTCTACGTATTATATTGTATGATTGTAAGACTAGCTAGGTATTGTGTTACGTAGATGGGTAGTGAATAGTGCAATTGGTATTCTGTATAGATCATTATGGTTGCAGCTTCTGAACCTTGTAGCAACTAAGGTCTAACACTCAAATAATAATAATATCGCCACACGAACACACAAACTATACGGTCCCACTCTAAGCAACGCTTGTATTATGGGTACCGTAAAATGGACTGAGGGCGAACTCGGTATATAATACTTGTATAGATATTAAACATACATGACTAGGGTACACACATTAGTGCTCATCACACAAAGACTGACCCAACTAGGATTCGAGCCCGGGACCCTCAGCAGGAGCACTATCATCTGCGCTAATCAGGGCGTTAAATATTATCAGCAAATCAATAACTAATGTTCATTGAAATCGCGTTTATATTATGTTTTTACGTTCTCGAAGTTTCGGCTGCTTTACAGCAACCATAGTTACGGGAGGACTGAGGTGGTTGACGTCCTAGTGTATCCTCCATAGTTTGAACCGGGGTACTCTCATATTTAGTTGTTGCTTGCGGTTCGATCTATGCAGAAAGTGTTCACAGTCTCTTGAGGTCTTGCAATGGTGCGCTTAATTTTGGATTTAATGATATTAATTACTGGATCTCAAGTCGGTGGGAGCACCCAGCCATCTTCCCTATTGAAATTAGGATATTTTTTTTTAATTTCAATGGCCTCGCGTATCATCCTTGTTCGGATTGTTGTTATTTCAATGTGTTTGTTATTTAAATTTTGGATATTGGTTTTATTTCAATGTGTATATAATAAATAATAATACCAGCCCTCTTTAATGTCCCACCGTTGGGCACGGGCCTCCCCTCAATGCGAGGGGGATTAGGCCATAGTCCACCACGCTGGCCCAGTGCGGGTTGGCGGACTTCACACGTGTTTCGAGGGGTTCTCACAGACATGCAGGTGAAAATGATAATCATGGTTGAAAATGAGATTCGCACATGAAATCCAGAAATTTCAGAGGTGCGAGCCGGGGTTTGAACCTGCCATCCTCGTTACCGAGGCAAGCGTTCCACCAACTTGGCTATCACTGCTCTTTAAAGAAGCGCGTAAATGTAAGTAATTAACTAACTTTCAGTTTTTCTCGCCTAGACTCTACCCTTATATAAGCAGATCGATAAACCTAGACATATTTATGTAACCGCCAGGTAAGTCAATGTGCCTGGTGTAATCTAGTCCCGGGTACGTCTGGTGCCCTTGAGAAAGCGAGTATACTGCGACAGATTGGACCTTCGGCATTTATTTGCCATTCGCGGTAAAAGTTATTTATTAATGCGGACTTCAAACGGATCCATAATACAAGCGTTGCTTACTGTGGCACCGTACAGCTGGTGTGTTCGTCTGGCGATCTTATCAGAATCAGAATCAAAATATTTTTTATTCATGTAAACCATTAATTACAGTACTTATGAAACGTGAAAAGCAAGAACGGGCAATAAACTCCATGGTTGCTGTTTTTAAGGAGATCCTTTACATTTTTGAGCAGTACATTGTTACATGTATGTGATAAAATGTGGGAACGGCTAGGCTGACTTTAGCAGCTGGTAAAAGAAAAGTACTGACTTTAAGTATATAATTACAAGTTAATGGCTACATGGTTCCCACTTTTACAAATTAATTTGGAAATTACAATAAGAAGGAAGAGGAGAAAAACTAAATCTTAATAGTCTGCTCGGGCAAGGTCATTTATACCAACCATTTTTATTCTTAAGATAAGCATTAAGTGTATAGTATGCCTTCTGACATAGTGTAAGTTTTATTATAATACTAGCCGCGCCCTGCGGTGTTACTCGCGCAAAAAAATCATGTCGATCCTTTGCTCTATGAAAAATAAAACAAACCTATCCCACGGGAACCATACCATTTTACCGGGATAAAAAGTAGCTATGTGCTATTCCAGACTATAATCTATCTCTGTGCCAAATTTCATCCAGCTCCGTTCAGCCGTTCTGGCGTAATTGAGTAACAAACATCCATCCATCCAAACTTTCACATTTATAATATTAGTGGGATTAGTGGGATGGGATAGTGGGATTATTGTTGGGTAGATTTATTTCTTTCAGTGTGTAGTATCCTGTATTTCATTGTGTATGTTTCCAGTGGATCTATTTCGATTGCCCTTGACACAGAGTTGCGACACGATTCGTCGGCAGATTTATCGGACTATCTGTTTTAGATATGATGTGTAAATTTGATGTGTTTGGCAGGCCGGCCAAGTGGAGTCATAGTTCACGATTGCCAATCGGTTCTTAGAGAATCAAAATATAAGTCATTAGAGTCTGTACAGACAGGGAGCGTTCACGCGTTCTTCCTTAATTTAGGGTAGCCTATCTTACTATATAAGTTATCATAAACATGGAGTAAGTAATATAGTTAATTATTGATCAAACTTGTTTGGTTTATAATTGGAAAAGATGACAAGCCGAGGGTCAGTGGTGGGTTCCTCTTCCATCATTAGTTTAACAATGGATTTCCGCCAAGTATCGCCTAGTTCTATCAATTATATGGAGTAAAGTAATTAAAGTGGGTGATACCCTTTTTTTTCAAAACATCAACAAGAAAGTTGTGCCGTAGATTTAAAAAAAATGTTTCACCCTAAGTCTAGACTCGGATCGGAGTGTGACCTCAAATGAGATCTCTAAAAAAAAATACAACCGTATTGAGAACCTCCTCCTTTTTGAAGTCGGTTATTTTCTAACCGACTCAGCGGGCTTTCTTGTTTTTATGGTATTTATTATCGCCTTATATCAAATGTATAACAAAAAAAAAAATCTAAACTCCAATATCTCTCAATCCGGCACACATTGAAATCTTCACAATCAGATATATGAACGATCAATCCCAAACTACTTGATTATCCAAATGATTTGAAATCAAATTTCTTTTTTGTGGCAACAAACAACCTTTTAAAACTTCCAATTAAAAATAACATCTAAGGTAACCTCACTAAAGACCAGTTCCCGAATTACCGACGGTAATTAAGCTGAAAATATACAAGATAAACCAACACAGAGTTTTTATATTAACTGAATATCAAAATGGCGATGCCCTAACTCCGTGGAGTTTATTCACCCGTCCCGTGTTCGACCTAATAAATAGCTTTTGTTTATATTATACGTGTTTCGGTATAACAAACTAGGTATGTGAACAATAGGACGTATCACAAAGTACGTAGCGAGAGTACAGCTACTATAGTTTGACAAAGGAAAGCTGAAAATCTAGTATTTCAGCTTATAATTGTGTGTGCCTGGAACTAGATAATATGCTTTTAACAGGATTTTTTTCAGCGAAATATCAATTATCTTACTAACTGCTAGAAATAGAATATTTTTTATTAATGTAAAACATTACTTACGACTCGTCAAAAACGTCACAAAATGTATCCTCCGTCTTCACCGCCCACTCGGAATGCGGTTCCTATAGAGAAGAACGGGCAAGTAACATCATAGTTGCTCTTTTAGCGGACAAGGGAAGATCTTCCAGATAGCGGGTGGTATGCCTGGCGGGGCCGCCAAGTCTCGTGTGTAACGTTCTCCGAAAATTCTTATAGCACGTTTCAGGATTATATGGAGAATCGTCATTTGTTCGGAATGTCGTCTGCAGCGCCAACTGTGTAGCTTGTGGCAAGGTTGAAGAGGATGCTACAGGGCATAATACATTTTGGTAGTTATATGTTGTGGATACCCACAACAATGTGTGAGAACAATGTAGGAACGGCTAGGCAGGCTTGAGTAGCTAGTAAAAAGGTACTAATCCAAGTAAATAATTATAAGTTAATGGCTATATGTTTCCGATCTATAACAAAATTGTAAATGAAGATTAGATGAAAAAGGGGGGTAGATATACTTATTAACGACTACTTAATACTGCTATAAACTATATAACGACAACTTTTTTAGAATAGATCATTTTGTAATATGTAAGCATATCCCAACTACTAAGTACTCAATTGGATTGCTGGTTCGACTGAGAAAAAAACGGAATGGACCTATTGCATATATATTATTATGCATTCATATTGTTACACTAGCGTTCTCTATGCTGTGACCCATTAATGTTGTTATACTAGTATTCTATATGCTGTGGTTTACATTTTTAACTCAATATGAATGCAAAACATTAAGTGAAAAGGTATATTCGCTGCACGAACTGCTGAACTTTAGGGCAGACATTGAACATTTAACTTTATCGTTAAGAATTAAGTTCCAAATCAGATAACCTAAATTAAACCGTGTCAGTTTATTTATAACAGCATTAGCTTATGCCAAGAGATCTGCTTTGTACCGTTTCATCGGACGATGAGTGTCAGTCATGATCTCGCTAGCTAAGAGATTGGCATACAAACTAAACCTTCTCCTTCTTTTATTAAGGTTGGCATTTGGCTACAAAATTGAGCCATTTTGGCCAGTGTCAAATATCTCTTGATATAATACTAATACCAGCCTTTTTTAATATCCCACTGTTGGGCACGGGCCTCCTCTCAACGCGAGGGGAATAGGCCATAGTCCACCACGCTGCCCCAGTGCGGGTTGGTGGACTTCACACATCCTTCGATGGATTCTCTCAGATATGCAGGTTTCCTCGCGATGTTTTCCTTCACCGTTTTGCAAGTGTTAATCATGGTTGAAAATGAGATTCGCATATGAAATCCGGAAACCCCAGAGGTGCGAGCCGGGGTTTAGGCCTGCGATCCTCGTTGCCGAGGCAAGCGTTCTACTAACTTGGCTATCACTGCAATTTTTGCTTATGACGATGACGATGATGAAATGAAGCCCCTACCCATATCAGTAAAGTCGATACTTTACTAAAATTTGCCAGACATCTTGGGTGAAAAGTCAAGATATACTATTTCATTTTAATTTCTGTCACTAGTCCACATGCATAATGGTTAATATCCCACTAATATTACACATTATTTATCAAAGAAACACATTTTTTGGAAAATCAATAATTATTGACAACTTCACTGTTCAAATTCCCGCCACCAATCCCCCGAACTATACCTACAATTATTAATACTAAACCCAGGACTTCATTGACAGGCCGTCCTTGCGACTGCATACTGGTAATTGGTCTAGCCAAATACCAGTATGCAGTCTACTTAGCAGCCTAGTCCAGTCAGTACTAGTAGTAGGCTAGTGGTAGCGGCCTAGCCGTGTTCCGGCATGATTTTCGGTGTTGCCATTCATGGATGGCGGGTCAGATCAGCTGCGCTGCATGTGCCTAGTGAATGTAGCGCCTCGATCTACTGCCGGCTTCCTACCTAGGCAAGTATGCTCCATCGTAGATCTCATTATCACTTACCATCAGGTGAGATCGAGATCAAATACTTGCCTATAATGTAATAAAAAAAAAAAAGTATGCAATTTCATCATGCATTCATGAAAATAACCTTGTCATTTTCCTATTTTGTATTCCATGGAGGCTTTTGTTCGGCATTGATTACTCAAACGGTAACAGAATAATAATGATACAGGTAATGTAACCCTAATTCGTCGTGTAAGGAAGAAATAAAGGGCTACAGCCATTGGTTCGTGCGTTCTATGAATGAAGAATGAATACTTATGGAACGGTAATTATAAGAATCGCCAGACGAACGTATCAATTGTACGGTCCTAAATTTAACAACGCTTGTATAATGGGCACCGTCCCCAGTATGAAATAACTTAAGTATATAGATATTTGGCGGAAAAAGGAAGATCTTCCAGCCAGGCGGGTGGTATGTACGGCGAGGTGGCCGCTATGCCCCAACGGTGCTTGTCTGGATCTTGTTTATATGTTACGTGCTCCGAAAACTCTCATAGCGCGATTCAGGATTGTATTGCGTCTACAGCGCCATATGTGTAGCTTGTGGCTCGGTTGAAGTGATCGCTTCAGATATTTAACTGGGTTAATGTTCGTGCTCATCACACAAAGCCTGCCTCTACCAGGATTTAAACCCGGAACCCTCACTACAGAAAGCAGGTTCACTACCAACCATGCTAATCAGGTCATCAGGGTCATAAAGCTGCAAATATTGGCATAATCGTTGTGTTGATATCATTCCTATGTTTCAACGAGAAAAACCTCCCAGAGCGACGTCATCGCAGTAACTTTTCCACGCGTGGCTCACCGTAGCCTGAAATTCAGGGCTGAGGGGGGACTTATTTGCCGCCAGCCGCTAAAGTCTGCTTAGCCGTTTCTACATTGTTCTCACATACCTATAACAATGTACTGCTCAAAAATGTAAAGCATGATATAAAGCATTTCGGAAGAAGGTGGTTGAACCACCAAACCCTGCCTACGTCCTTGCCTTGGACCCTGCACAATCGACAAACTATCATTTGGTTATTGAGTTAATAACAAATTTCAATACAATTACGACTATTTTGTATACGTAACCTACTTAGTTTAAAATAATGTTGGTTTTACATATTTTTGAATTTAAAAATAATAAATCAACCCGTGATGTGTATGTGAAGAACATTTAGAAAAATATTAATGTTCGGTGTTAAATAGATAATCTGATTTATGGGGCTATGAAAGTTTACAAGTAACCATTAGGCCCATACTATTAATTCTATTTGACAGGGGATAAATTCTTTTTTTAAATTACTCATGTCAAGGAAGGTTGAACGTATTTGTATTTTTTTTAAATTTAACTAATGACGTTTCGTTTAATTAAGTTTATTGTATTAGATGCTCATAAAAAGAATATCGTATGTACATACCTGTTTTTAACAAGGCTCTGCTTGGTCGAGAAAAATCCACAGCAACAAAAACTTTACACTTTCAAAACATAATAAATCCACCACAGATAAACACTAAACAACAGATGGTGAAATAAAACGTCGACTGGAAGTCGGGGACATCGTTTTAAAGACCGAATGGAAACCGATCGGAGGGAACTTTCGAAACCACGACCACAACGGCACTGAACCGCCACGAAGCGTGCAGAACCGAACACGTCGGGATTTTCACTCATAAAAATAACTCCGAGTACCTAAACGTTGATGAAAAAGATCGCTTTTCGGTGTAAAACTAATCAGCGGTTCATTCGCGGTTTCGTTCATTCAACGTTTATTTGATGCGCGGAAAATTTACAAATTATTTGACATGACTTTACGTTCACTTTTTAATTTTATTCACCAACTTCTTAATTTGAAATAATAAAAAAAACATTTTCTTTTAATATGTTTAATTGGCCGGTTATAAAGTTTATTTTTTATTTGTCAGCGTTTGTCATTTAGTTTTTTGTGTCTACATTTTGAGCGGTAAGAAAACTAACACATTTATTATTATTTATTTGCATATGCAAAATTATCAGCTATAATGCACTGTTTATAATCGCGAATTTTGTTTAAATTACGAGCGCGATTATCGTACGGTGCGTTTGACATCACGTTAAAGACTGGCTAAAATTAACGCGAGTTAATACGAGTGCAACATCGGTCTCGATCGGCGGTCGAAGATGCGCCCGCGATCGATCGATCGATCGATCGATAATATTATGCAGATGCTTCTTTTTAGGGTTCCGTTGAGAAATTGGGAAGTTTTTTTTTTAAATGTCTCATTATCTCAGTTGTTAGAGCAGTTGAACTCGTAGCCTAAAGCTTTGAGGTTCCAATAAACTATTGACTTGAACCCACTCCTAGCATAAGAATTAGTTTAGTTTAAGGAAATTAAGGGACTATTATTACCTTGTAGTAATGTTAAAGATTACTAGTCCTAGAAAAAATGTGGACTCTCTATGTACCTACACCCAATATTGAAGCTCTAAAGCTTCTCATTTGTTCTCAAGTTCTCATCTAAATGAGATGCGAACCGGGATTTGAACCTGCGCACCTTGTTCGAAAAACAAATTTCGAACAACTTAGCGTCCACTGACCAAATTCAATTCTATTTCGCATCTTATACGGAATCCCTTGCTCCGTTGCGAGGGCTTTCCCATTTTAAATCTGGAATGCGGAACTGTGGTCAGCTGAATGGATGCGTATGCGCTTGCAACGCGTCTTGTTATTGTAACGACGAATAAAGACGGTAATGAATGTAATGCAATAGCGGCTCTCATCCAGTGGCGTAGCATAGGTCATTAGCACCCGGTGCGGATTTCAAATTTGCCGCCCTCTTATTTTTCCTTTTCATTATAAAAAAATTGGGGCATGGTAAAAAGGGTACTTTTATTCAATAACGCCAACCTGAACAGTGTAATAATTTCTTTTTGACATGGGAATGTCATTTATGTAAAAAAAGGTATTTTTTTTATACCTGGATACTTATATGGTAAAGACAAAAAAAAAACATGCTTTTTTTACTTATTTTTTTTTTCATATCTTACTTTTTTTTCTCTAGCCAATACCGCCCGGTGCGGACCGCACCCTCCGCCCCCCTATGCTACGCCACTGCTCTCATCAAAGACGTATATAATCGTTTATTAGTCATAAGTATGTTATTATTTTTGGAATATTCATTAGTTGAACGATTCACAAGTGTTTTGTTGGATCGCATATAATGTGATTCCGATTGGTGTTATTGCTAAAATAGAGGATAAATGCTCCTTAAGAATATATTGCAATTTCAAATGTCTTTGTTTGAAAGCATTAATTTGATTATAACTGTGCAGTCTGGGATTCGATACTCAATTATTATAGGGAAGTGATTATTAAAAAAAAAATTAGTTGAAATGTGTATAAATAAAATTTTATAATTTGATTTAGTGCATTGGGATATTATTAAACCTACCTTCGGAGCATTTTAAATAGTTTACACTATTATTGTTAGCATGTTATTACTACTATGGGGTAAATTAAAATAGTTTAAAATAAATCTGAAAAATAAAAACATAAAAAATTCATAAACTAAATAGAAAACATCGTCATGGTTTCGCCGGCACCATCGCATGATAGAGTATCCAGATGGCGGGGAACATTTCTCTTTTGGAATGATGATAATGTTTGGATGATGGTTTGATGATGCTGATCCGCTGGCAGCCCGTCTCTTGAGGCCTCAATAATATTACTCAACTTTTTGATTCAGGAATAAACCCAGTCCCTCATGATCCGCAACCGGCGTATACATTCACCTCCCCATCAAGGCAGTCTCAAATAAGCATGGTATCTAACTCTCACAATATTTTTCCCCATCGACTCTTTTTATGGTTAGCTTCTTGGCTATCGCCATTGTCGGCCTATGCTATTCTGTATTCAACGTTTCGTAGGCCCCTCTTGGTCTGATATACCCTAACATCTGACTCTACATTATTGATTGTATTCGGTAACCGTACCATTCTATATAGAGCTCCGACACTACCGAATGCCGCCCCGTGTGATGTTAATAATAATAAAATTAAGGGAGGGGGTAGAGGTCAAGTTGTGCCGGTAATGATACACGCAAATGACGCACACATACAAACGGCCCGCGCAGTCGCAGTGATGTCAAACCACCCCACCCGACTCACTTGTCGAGCAAAACCGGCAAAATTCTGCTACACCCCCGCGGTGAACTACCAAACGCAACAACTGTAGACGAAAAAATCTTATTTTAATCGGTTAAATAATAGTTCTAACAGAGCTAGTTTCAGCTCTGTATTGTCGCTTAGTGTTTCGTAAGCGCTCATCTTCAAAAAGTGCACACGGTCTTAACAGAATTCAATGCGAGTAAAAATGGCGGTGCGCGAGACGCCAGTATCATTTCGAATATAAATCTCAATCGATATTCGAAATAAATTATTTTTTTAAATCATCATTTTTTTTGCGAGCATGCTAGTGAGGACTTCGTAATAAAACAGTGGTGGGACATTACGAATCGATATTCCGGTGATGTCGATTGTCGATTTGATTTAGGGGTGGTATCAAACTGTCCTCGTTAAGATCCTGTTGTACATGTCAGAGAAGAAGGAAGAGGACTAGGCTGGCGTCGGTGGAAGTCGAAATGACGACAGAAACTGCGACGCCTAACCAGGTAAGTCATGTTTCGGGTTTTGCCGCATCGGCGTGGCGGACGCTTTGCCCATGTCAAGGACATCAGCCTTTAGCATTAGACAACTTTTGAGTTATATAACGGCTGCTTAAACGACTTACTTTTGATTATAACACTTATATCTAAAATAAAAAATAAAACTGTCGTTGTTTCTAGACGATGTAAAGAAAAAAAAAAAAATAATTATACAATTTTTCATTATGAAAATCGATAGTACTGCATTCTACGTGGTTTACGTGGCTTTGGATACTGATATAATTAAAGATTGCATGATAATTTTATACAGAAATAGAAAAGTTCATCAAAATTGAAAACGTTGAACGCGTGAACCGGCTATTTTCTCCCAATAAGAACTTATTATACCACTATTAAGCAGCTCCACTGGAACTACAAACGTAACAGGGACCCTTTTAGCAGAAGAGGAGATACATACCTTCTGTATGAAAGGATATATATCATGTACTCATTAGTTATAATCAGTTTAGCTCTAAAGCTCTTATGCAGCTAAATTTGCTAGTTTGGTGGCTTTTGATTTTTTTTTATCTAAACAAAGTTTTAGATGTGACATTTATATGGAAGATATTCCTCAGGTCCCAGGAATTTAGTATAAAAGGGTAGCAGTCAGTAGCGGCAGTGCCGCGCTACTGCTATGTCTTATATTACTGTATTGTGTTATTATATGCTGCTCGTAGCTTTGTTAAGATTTGATATAAACATTGATAAAATTTTGAGAGCATCGAACCTGTAACGTTATCTTTTACAGTCTCAACTTCCACAGAAATATGGGAAACACTTTGAACTGAGCGAGTTCAGTCTATTAGTAACTCATATGTAATTAACCCTTTATTATTTGAATCTATTATATCCTATATTTGTAGTCCAACCTTAAGCTGTATAGCAGTAAAACCTCGGTTGATAATGGTCTAGCAGTTTTTTAATATTTGAGAATTTTCTAGAAATTTAGCTATTTGGAGACGTCCAAATAAATAGCTTATTTTGTAGCTATACTAGTTACAGTGTTATAACAGTAATATAGAAGCGTTTTATAACTCTAATAATATCCTGTATAAATAAATTGTGGCCATGTAATACGATTAGGGCTGTGTGCGCTACAATTTGTCGGGCCATTAGGGCTGCCCTTGACTCGGGTATTAAGTTGCTATAAGGTTTCGCTACCTTCGCTACCGATATAGGTATTACAGTGCTTTTAGGCGAAATCGTTTAGAATCAAGGCTGTTAACTACTGACCGGACATTTTCAGATCATAGAGCGCTTATGTTCATATCTATACATATAAATAAAATTGGAGTGTCTGGTTGTAATATTAAAATAACAGCTTTTTACTAAATGCATTTGGATGTATACACGGTACCTATACCAAAACAACCTTTTTTAAAAAAAATGTCTGTCTGTCTGTTTGTTGGTAATCTCTGAAATGGCTGGACCGATTTTGACGGGACTTTCACTGGCAGATTGCTGATGTAACAAGGAGTAACTTAGGCTACTTTTATTTTAGATAAAAAATAGGATCTGTCGAAAAAAAATTTAAACCAATGTTGCAGCGCTGCGTCTGATTAAGTTTGATAGCAACAATCTGCAATGCGTCCCGCGGGATCAGAACGCGCGAGCAGGCTGTTGCCACCGGTTGAGTCTTTGTTAAATACCACGCGGACGAAGTCGCGGGTAACAGCTAGTTAAGAATAAATATCGCCAGACGAACACACCGACTTTACTGTTTCACACTAAGCAACGCTTGTATTATGGGTACCGTATAATGGACTGAGGGTGAACTCAGTATATAATAATCACATAGATATTGTGCTCATCACACAAAGTGTGTGTCCCTACCGGAATTCGAACCCAAGACCGCCAGCGCGGAAGGCAGGGTCACTACCCACTGAATCAGGTCGTCAAATATTGTTGTATTATATATACGTGAATACTACACATTGAAATAAAACGAATTTTACGGATTTTATCGCCATTATATTATGTTTTTTACGTTCCCGACGTTTCGACTGCTTTACAGCAACCATGGTCACGGCAGGACTGAGGTGGTTGACGTCCTAGTGTCATAGTTTAAACTGGGGTATCCTCATATTGAGTTGTTGCTTGCGGTCCGATCTACGCAGAAAGTGCTCAGTGTCTTGAGGTGTTGCAATGGTGCACTTGGAAACGTCGGTAACGTAAAAAACATAATATAAACGCGATAAAATCCGTTAAATTAGTTTTATTTTAACAGGACGTCAAAATCAAAGTTAACATTATTTAAATGAAGGCTTCAACCCGTTGCCAACTGCTGTAATACAAAGTAGGTTGGGAAAGCGAATTTTTAATCCAATTAACACGAAACTCATAGTGGGACAGAGGCGTGTCAAGGTTTTCGAGGTTAACGACAGACAGACATGATAATAATTAGGTTATAGAAACGTAATGGGGATATTGATAGACTAGTGGGAATTAGTCCTGTCCGTTTTTGCATGAAATTTAAGTGCCTACCGTTTTTGCACAACCATTGTTTGCGGTAAAATACCAAGACACAGTTGGGAGAGGCCATTAAAATAAAAGAAACGTTATATTACTATTGTCTTTTTTACTGTCAGTAATTAGGTATTATAACTAGCTGTCCCGCGCGAACTTCACTAGAATTATTAATTTTATAATATCTTTTTCTCATATTTCAATTCTGCTATTCGGTGCGGAGACAAATTCAAGAGATCCATGATCATAAAAATCGGCCCGCCCGTTCTTGAGTCATAAATGAGGTGTAACTAACACGACTTTGTTTTATATATACATATAGATTAAGGGGGAAGCTCAGGGTCAGGGCGCGAAGTTCAAAATGTCAATGGTTTTTTTTTTACGAAAATTTTTGACATCTTTACGATGTAATTTAGTGTTTTGCGATATTAACATTCTACATTGGATGTCTTGGGTCATAAGGTTTGTAAAAACCACTACTTTTACTAACTTTATGGTGTTGTATCGCTTTAGGTATTTTTTTAAGCAAATTTAATACATCGAGACATCCAATGCACTATGCTAATATCGCAAAACACTAAATTACATCGTAAAGATGTCCAAATTTTTCGAAAAAAAATAAATAAAACCATTGACATTTTGAATTTCGCGCCCTGACCCTGAGCTTCCACCTTAATGTGAATATGATTATACAAAATTTTCTTTTAAGCCACAGAGCTCCTCGTGCATAAAGCATTCAGTTTTCCCTTCAACCATTATTATTGTACACGATTGCAGTGGCGGCGTTACTTAGAAGTCATTCTATGTAATAACAGCGAGGGTGCCTTATCCCTGATTAAAATCGTTCGCGGTTGGCATTTTAATACTGGCATTTGAATTAAATCCAACTGGATGGAAGATGGAATGATTTTGGCGCATATTTTCAAATCGGTATAACAAATTAATTTCTTATATTTACGCGAATACTACACATTGAAAAACTAATTTTACGGATATTAAATATACTCGTACAAACTCGATTGTGAATGTGGGTTCTCTTACATAGGACAAAGTAAAAGATCAATAAAAACCCGGGGGAAAGAACACATTGCTGATGTGGAACACTAGCGCTCCACGAAGTCTGCAATCTGTGAACATGCACAAGATCGCACCCGCCATTTTATCAGTTTTGATAAGCCACAGATCCTCGCAAAAGAACACCGAATCCGACCAAGGATGATACGCGAGGCCATTGAAATTAAAAAACATAATATACATAACAAATATTTTTGAGCGAGGAAAGAGCCAGCCCTCCTGTCAATATTCAATAAATAAAACGCTAAAAAAATGTGTGATACTTGTTGAAGGAATTTGATCCGGTTATATATTTTTAATACATCATCGAACAAAATAACCGGATAAAATTGCACCATTATTTATGTTTAAATAAATACGCCTTTTTACATGTTTTTGCAAACCTTGATTCAGAAATACAGCTTTAGACTTTTTAATTTGTCAACAAAATTTTCGAGCAATATACATTGATATAAACAACCATTTGTCATATGTACAAATTTAAATGAAAATCATTTATAATAACTGCCCTATGAATAAAGGTTCTTTTTAGCTCACCACTTTTACCCCATACAATTTTTTTTCGCAATTACAAATCCATCTGTCAAACGTCTGTTTACAAAAAAGGTACTGTCTCTCTTCCAAGCCGACTGTAAGAGGGGAGTTTTGTTTGACCAGCGACTCATTTGTCTCGCTGACTGTACTCGCCGTGTGAGCGTGAATATTCATGGTGACTGTACTTCAGCAGCTGAAAATTTACATTTCAGTGCATGAGTATATATAAGTACCTACTGGAAGCGTGGTGTGGAGTTTTCAAAATGAGTATAATACTAGATTGTTTGTAACATACTATGGCGTATTTATTATGAGGTCCTAGGTTCGATTACCGTGTCGTGCAGTGTTATTTGGGTTTTCTCCGTAATTCTGAGTAAAATTTTTTTGGACTATTCGGACGTCCTATTTTATGATAATATAATTTAGACGAGTCTGTTTCATAGTTTCATATATTTCATGTTTAATCGCAAATATGATGCTAGATATCCTATCTATGTCATAAATATATAATAATAAAGTCAACTAAATATTTTGTCTATGACATAACGTCTAGTCCATGAAGATAGATTATACTCGTATAGCTTGTGACAAGAAAGAAGAAATTCTGTTCTTGCTGGTTATTCTGAGCAGAGATAATTAAATTCTGACTGAACATAATTAATAGAAATACACTAAACGTGTTCAGGTTCAAAGGTTAATAATTATACCCTTCCTGAATCACACTGTAAAAGAAAAAAAGGAAAAAATCTTCGAGATATTCCATTGTAATAAAGCTCGCGACTATAATAACAAAGTTTCGTGTTTATAGTCGAGGGGCATTCCCCTAAACTTGGCAGTAAGTTGGTCATAAAGGCAGGGGTTCAATCTGCCCCTTTAACAGGAAATTGTGCCTCCGACCCTTCCTGCAGACTACTCGATAGAATCGATAGCAAGCAATGATATAATCGATTGTGAGCTACTCGGCATCTTATTGCGGATAATTAATCAGCCAATAAAAAATAACAGAATATATTTTTTGAAAATCGAACTACTATTTCACTGCATTTGTTTTTGTTTCTGGCCTGTCTCAGAAAAAAGTAGCATTCCTAGTATTGCATATTTATTTCTAACTAGCTGTCCCGGCGAACTTTGCACCGCCTCAGATGTATGAGTACTTTTTTCCATGTTTTAATAGTTA
The DNA here is from genome assembly GCA_905333125.1 of Pheosia tremula. Lineage (NCBI taxonomy): Eukaryota > Metazoa > Arthropoda > Insecta > Lepidoptera > Notodontidae > Pheosia > Pheosia tremula. The sequence continues at coordinate 2,380,057 of HG995420.1, forward strand.
TTCTGCTATTCAGGGCGGAGACAAAAAATCAAAGATCACAAAAATCGGCCCGCCCATTCTTGAGTTATAAATGGTGTAACTAACACGAATTTATTTTATAAATAAAAATATATAGATAGGATAGTTGAACTAACAGATGCTGTCATGTTCCCGATTCTTCCAATTTTCCGGTATAAATGTTAAAATTTTCTTACCCTAAAAATCTTATACGAACATTAAAAAATTACGATCGAATTAAGAACCTCCTTTTTTGAAGTCGGTTAAAAATTATACATATCTACCGCCGTATATATTGCTCTGCAGTGTTTAATTATGTCAAGTGTGAACCGATGGCTGGGTTCAAAGCGGAGGCAACCGCGCGCGGTATGTCAGCCTCGCGAGGCAAAGCGGTGAGTCAGTACGCAGCCATTTATGTAAATTGATGCCACTTTAACAAGTGCATTGGCATCTTTTTGCCGATATGTTGGCGACCCATCACAAGCGATGACGTCACTCGACTATGACGTAGGAGAATCGATGGAACGCGATGGGGTGGGGGAGTTATATATCTGGGGCGTCCATCCCCCATGTCGATTTATGTTTGTATAGTAATGGATAGCTTTTGTGTTATTCTTTGGATATGTTGTTCTAATCCTAGCAATATATATCCCACGAATATTATAAATTTGAAAGTTTGGATGGATGGATGTTTGTTACTCAATCATGCCAGAACGGCTGAACGGATCTGGATGAAATTTGGCACAGAGATAGATTGTAGTCTGGAATAGCACATAGGCTACCTTTTATCCCGTTAAAAAGGACATACTTTTTAATCGCGGGTAACACCACGGGGCGCAGCTAGTATTTTATATAAGAAACTATACTGGCTTGTTTTCTCACATAAAAGTCAATCACTGTATACACATATATTTTATACACAAAAAGGTGACAATTATCACCTATTTGTTGAATACTTAAAATATTTTACACACATTGAAATAAAACTATTTTTTAAGTATTTTATCGCATTTATTTTTCGTTTTTACGTTCCCGACGTTTCGGAACGTCGATCGTCGATCGGAGCGTAGATCTGACCACAATCAACAATTAAATATGAGGGTAGCCCGTTTCTAACTATGACACCAGGACGTCAACCACCTCAGTCCTCCCGTGACCATGGTTGCTGTAAAGCAGCCGAAACGTCGGGAACGTAAAAACGAAAAAAGAAAAATAAACGCGATAAAATCCTTAAAAAATAGTTTTATTTCAATGTGTTGTATTCGCGTAAATATAAGAAATCAATATATTTTACACAATTTTTCCAACATCAATAATCTTAGCAAACGAATGTATTGACTGACAAATCACCGCCGAGAGCACCCCAACCCCAGAGCGAAGGGTGGTAGCCCCACAGCGTGGGGTGTGAAATAATTGCTCGCGTGCCATAACCAACGTCTCTCTTTGTTACCCAACGCGGGACTTTGGGGATTGGTTAAACTTTATGAACTAAACTAGACCATTAATAGTTTAGTAGACAAATTCAGAATTTATTATACATATTTATTAGACGATTGGTATGGTTAGTAGTGACCCTGCTTTCTGTACTGGCAGTCCCGAGTTCGAATCCCGGTTGGGAAAAACTTTGGGTGATGAGCAAGAATATTTGTAGCCGGCTTATGAGTGTCGAATATCCATATTAGATAAGTAATTTTAAACTGGGTTCATCCCTGGTCCATTGTACCAAAAAACCCAAGCGTTGCTTAGTTTGGTACTGTACAGTTGGTGTTCGTCTGTCGATATTATTATTAGTTTTTTTTGTACATTTTGTAACGTAGTGGGGATTTTTTTTATAATAATTGACGATAGTTGGATAAAATATATATTTATATTTTTTATTACATTATAGGCAAGTATTTGATCTCGATCTCACCTGATGGTAATTGATGATGAGATCTACGATGGAGCATACTTGCCTAGGTAGGAAGGCGGCAGTAGATCGAGACGCTACATTTACTAGGCACATGCAGCGCAGCTGATCTGACCCGCCATCCATGAATGGCAACACCGAACATCATGCCGGAACACGGCTAGGCCGCTTGGCGACATGGTTTAGTGTGTGGTGACTAACCACGGCCGAAGCCTACCACCAGTAGAGTCGTCACCTGGTTGGCACCACCCAGGGTCACGTGTAGGGTATCTCGAGGGTATTTAATTCTCCTACGGACGAAGGTGACTCGACCCCAACAATATGAGATTATTTTTCTTTTATCGGAGTGCGTCACGGGTCGCTATCGAAAAAAAAATCTTAGAAAAAATTTTTAGGGGACATTTACCATGGGGTCGAGGTTATTTATGTTAATGTGTATGTATGGAATAATTATATGACGACAAATTCATAAAAATATGATACCCCGGTTCAACATTATATGATACTCTTCATCCTGGGATATGGGGATGCGTTCTCGCGGTATAGCCGGATTAACGGTTGTGCAAAATCCCGCGGTCAGATTTTACTCGACTGCGTATAACAAGCTTAACATCAAGATTTTTTTGCTACTACGGTATTTTTTTTTTAATTTATTACCAAAATACTACAAGTATATTCTGTAGACATTTCTCATGCGCAGGAGCGTGCCTACACTTAAAGTGTAAGTGGCCAACGAATAATTGGCGGTGGCTTTGTGTTGTCCCCCACACTTTAGACTTTCTCGAAATACATGAGTGACTTTTCAACCCGTGTTTTGCGCACGAGTTCGGCAGGACTAATGATGCTCGCAATTATGGGCACTCTACTCAGAGAATATGGGATAACGACGACGTCCAAAAATTCCCTGTGGAATATCAGGACTTTTATTTCACAGCATAGATTTCTATTCGCAGATAACTTAGAATTAATTTATTATGGAATCAATTTATACATAAATAAACACCATTATGTCTGTTAAAGCCGAAGGAGGCGGTATGAGGTGAAATGCCGTGTATTTACTATTCGTTTTGATATGAGATAATCGGAGGCGAGCATAGATATAGTTAAAATTAAATATAATAATAATATCGCCTGACGAACACACCAACTATACGGTCTCACACTAAGCAACGCTTGTATTATGGGTACCGTGCAATGCACTGAGGGCGAACTCAGTATGTAATACTTATATAGATATAAAACATCCATGTCTCGGGTACAAACATTCGTGCTCATCACACAAAAATTGTCCCTACCAGGATTCGAACCCGGGACCCGCGGCACAGAAAGCACGGTCTCTAGCAACTGCGCTAATCAGGTCGTCAACAAATCGAAATTAACATTACATAATTTTGCAATCCTCATATAAATTCTTTCCTTATTAGCTTAGCAAGCATGTAGAAAGAAAGCCATTCGGAAGTAATAACCATAATAAAATGGCTGCCAAGCGGCACTGACGTCAGCTTTCTCTCGGAGACAGACTTTTATGTGTTTAGTTGATTGCCTGAGCGATCAATAAATATCTATGCGACGCAATAAAATAATAAGAGAGAGAGAGAGAAGATTTTCTATAAGCTGACTGACTGTAGTTATTATTATAGTGTGAATAGCAACATGTCTCAATGTCTTTGTCTTGCACAGGCACGCATAATACAGCGGGGGGGCAATGGGTACTATTTCCCCCCTGACTCACGATTGAAGTACTTTATTATAACCAATTGAATTTTTGTTCTGAAAGCTAGGTAAAATCCATTGATAAATAATTACGTGGATATTCGATAAAGTAAGTTTTATGTCAATGTGTAGTACTCGCGTAAATATAAAAAATCAGCAAAACGATGTGATTTTGAAAATAAAATTACACGTCCGTTCCCTTTGATTCTATAATTTGTACTGCGGCTAGTCAGAATTAAACACTTATTTAAATTAATATTGAACAGGGGATTTTTTTTTAAATTGACATATCGGAATCCCACTAATATTATAAATGTGAATGTTTGGATGGATGGATGTTTATTACTCAACCACGCCAGAACGACTGAACGGATCTGGATGAAATTTGGCACAGAGATAGATTATAGCCTGGAATAGCACATAGGCTACTTTTTATCCCGAAAAAATGCACGGTTCCTATGGGATAGATATACTTCTTAATCGCGAGTAACACCGCGGGGCGCAGCTAGTGCTGTATAAATGAATGGTTTCCATGTCGTCTACATTTTATTTTTTTTATTTCCAAATTGTCCAACGAATACCCACAGCGGTAGTTTCCAAGTATTATGTTCTGTGGCTGTTCGATAAAAACTTTGGTAAGCACTAATATCCGAAATGGAAACCGCCGTGCGCTCGGAAAACTCGTCACTCCCTTGGGCAATCACAATCACAAGGGAGAGCATGGTATTCGATGTTAGACTTTATGGCGTTGTGGCAAGAGCTTTTTTATGTGGCCGTCAGAAATGTGAGGAGAGGGGCTTTTTAAAGTAAAGGGTACGATTTGTTTCTAGAGTTTTCCATAAAAAACTTCACCTAAGTTTCCTTATAACACAAGATGGGTTTAGTTTAGTTAAGTTTTATAATAAAGGATGGAAACTAGGTAGGTATGATAATATTATCGACTGCATCCAACCGCCATAATTACCTCGATCTATCAAAATTCAATATAACAGATATTTTACTCGTGATTCGTTTAAATATGAATCTTGTTCTCAGTTATTAAGTTTGTATTTGGTTTGTCAACAGGCGGACGCGAGCACGGCGTTTCTTCGCGCCGCTCGCGCCGGCCAGATCGAGAAGATCATTAGCCTCCTGGAGCAGGGGGTCGACATCAACGTTAGCAATGCTGTAAGTATTCACAACTTCATGAAGCTTAATTCTAGGCTTTTACACGATACATTATCAATGCGTGTGTGTGTGTGTGTAAGTAGGTTTCTATGTGTGAAGCGTGTGTGTGGCTGAGTGCTGAGGTTGAATTAGGTATATAATACTTATACAGATATTAAAAATTCATGACTCGGGGACAAACATTCATGCACATCACACAAAGCTTGTCCCTACCAAGATTCGAAACCGGGACCCTCGGCGCAGAGTTGATTGGTGTTGGACTTTATGTTGTTGTTTTTTTTATAAGTTCATTGGATTCAACATTAAAATAGCTTAGCCTTGAAGTGATTAACTTTTCAATAAAGTCACTTGGAAAATTTACATTACCTCCCGTGGGTTCTTTTCAGTGAGTTCCTTTTACCGTTTTACGGCTTCTGTTCGCTTACTCTTGAAAGACCCATGTCTCAAGGTAATTTACAAATTGTTGATATAAATATAGCAGAAACCTACTAACTTCTTAGTGACTATCAGGTTTATTCATAAACATATGTTCTTAGCTTATATCTATGCAAGTTGAAGATATGTTTATGAAACCTCACTGCATTATCAACTCTAAAAGCTTATATGAATCTAATTTTTCAATTTGTCTTCAGAATGGACTCAACGCCATCCATTTAGCGTCCAAAGATGGCCATGTGGAGGTGGTCGGCGAGCTACTGCAGCGAGGAGCAGCCATCGATGCTGCCACAAAGAAGGGCAACACCGCTCTCCACATCGCTTCCCTGGCTGGTCAGGAAGCTGTAGTAAAACTGCTCGTTCAAAATGGAGCTCAAGTAAGTGTGCTTATTATTTGGATGGACAGCGGAGCTATGCGCTTCGCATGGCAACACACGGGAGTTTTTTTTTGTGTTAATAAACATGGTTTTAAAAAAAAGGAGTGAAAAATATATTTTGATAAAAAACACAAGCCCGCTGAGTTTCTCGACGGATCTTCTCAGTTGAGGTTGCGGTCCCATCCGTTTGTAGAGTTTAGAAAAAAAAATTATGACCATTTGTAAGTTCTCCTGTAGGCCTTTACGAAATATATGATTTGACTTTGACTTTGATATTGGAAACAGAATTGATAACATGTTGAAACGGACTTCCGCAATCGTTATATAAATCTATATATATAAAACAAAGTCGTGTTAGTTACACAATTTATAACTCAAGAACGGGTGGGCCGATTTTGTGGTCTTTGATTTTTTTATTTTGTCGCCTCCCCGAATAGCAGCATAACTATTAAAACATGGGAAAAAATCCCAAAAAAAGTGATAATAAAAATAATTCACTTCTCTTACATTTGATTCTGAAGCGGTACGAAGTTCGTCGGGACAGCTAGTTCATCATAAACCTTTTCGCAAAATCTTTTCACGATCGATTTTTTTTTAAATAATTCCTTTGTTGTTTACCAATATTATTTGTGTCATAAACAACAAAACAAATCGAATTCAACATTTACTCAAATATTTTAAAGGTCATGCAGAAAATAGACAACCGAAGGAAACAGGAATAGATTAAAACGCCATTACAACCGCAACCGTTTGTGTTGCGGCCAAATGCTAATAAAACCTTGTTTGAACACAAATAACTGGCGAAATTAATGATCTATCAAACGCGTACGACTAACAAATTGCTTTGGATAATGTTCTGAAGTGATATTAATGTGGTTCTGTGGTCAATGACCGAGCTTAAGGATTTTTTTTTTATTACCTTATAGGCAAGTGACGATGAGATCTATGATGGAGCATACTTGCCTAGGTAGGAAGGCGGCAGTAGATCGAGACGCTACATGCACTAGGCACATGCAGCGTAGCTGATCTGACCCGCCATCCATGAATGGCAACACCAAACATCATGCCGGAACACGGCTAGGCCGCTTGGCGACATGGCTTTGTTCAGTGGGTGGTGACTAACCACGGCCGAAGCCTACCACCAGTAGAGTTGTCACCTAGTTGGCACCACCCAGGGTCACGTGTAGGGTATCTCGAGGGTATTTAATTCTCCTACGGACGAAGGTGACTCGACCCCAATTGTTGACATTGTGCACGGAGTTGGACTGAAAAAGAACTCAAATGACTACATAAATTTGCTAAATATACCATTTGGGCCCTGGGGTGGAAAATATAGACTTCTTGAGGTTCAAGTAATCATATTTTTATTTAATAATCAGAACACTTTTTAGAACCAAACGATGCCAAGAAGGCGCCATAGAGAAGAGAGAGAAAGCCATAGAGAACATTATATAGAACATGTTTCATAGATTATAGGCCTAAATTGAGGCTTATATTAACACGACCTTCCATTAAAAACCTGGTCATTACCTACCGCAAATAATATGGGATAGGACAAATAAAAATTAATGTTGAGTGGCGATTTGAAAAGTTAGCGTACAATATATATATAACCACAGGTTTACAAATATAATAGTGAGGTTGTGGATAAAACTAAAGCAAGAGTAGACAAATAAAAAGAAACCGGGCTCAGGGGACAGTGTAGTTTTGAATGCTAAAACTTTGAAACGTTTGTCACGACACATCGGGAACGTAAAAAAATACAAAATAAACGCGATAAAATCCGTATTAATTAATTTAATTAGTTTTATTTCAATGTGTAGTATTCGCGTATTAAGACTTAATATTTTTATAATATATATTTTTTAATTTTTTTTTTATTACATTGTAGGCAAGTATTTGATCTCGATCTCACCTGATGGTAAGTGACGATGAGATCTACGATGGAGCATACTTGCCTAGGTAGGAAGGCAGCAGTAGATCGAGACGCTACATGCACTAGGCACATGCAGCGCAACTGATCTGACCCGCCATCCATGAATGGCAACACCGAACATCATGCCGGAACACGGCTAGGCCGCTTGGCGACATGGCTTTGTTCAGTGGGTGGTGACTAGCCACGGCCGAAGCCTACCACAAGTATAATTGCATTTTGTTAGGGTCCCGTCACTCGTAATAGATAGTTTCTCGACTAACATCTTACAGGTGTTCGGTGTTGCTGGCTTCTTTAATTATCGATCAAACTTATTAGGTTTATAATTGGAAAAGTTGACAAGCCGAGGGTCAGTGGTGGGTTCCTCTTCCCCCATTTGTTTAACAATGGATTTCCGCCAAATACCGCCTAGTTCTATTAATTATAAAATAAACTATGCTTTATATCTGCTCAAAAGCAATTATATAATAGCCGTCCGAAGTTACATAACACGCGGTGTCTGAATCCGTAACGGAAAGACGGACATAGATCATAACAAATCTAGGGATGGGCAAGTGAGAAAAATATATCGACATTTTTAAACAGTATCGATAATTATCGAGTGAAAAATATCGATATATCGTCAGTTTTCGCATGATTATTCAAACTTCGTAAAAAAGAAAAGGCGTTTTTTTTTAAATTGTATTCATAGTTTTTTGAATAAAAAAAAAATTAAAAAAATACACATGTAGAAAACATGTGTATTTTTTTTTTATTGATTTGTTGAAAAAAAAATCGGAATTGATAAAAATTCGATACTCTATGATAAATATCGAATATCGATATATCGTGATTAAAAATATCGACGATATATATCGATAATTGTATGGAAAAACATCGATATTTTTTGCCCATGCCTAAACAAATCATTCCATTCAAAACCACTCAGTGTGATCGACAGTCATAACAATATTATGATTTATGGAACACTTTTTTTTTGTTTCAGTGATTTGTTTTCAATTCTATAGATGATGGTGATCAAACATCATTGGCATTGATTTGATGATAATTCGACAAGGCTTCACATTAATAGTGTACAATATTTTAATAGGAGATACATAAAGAAACATTCCTAAAGTAATAAATCAAATTTAAAATTTCACATTGTACTGAGCGCACGGCCAAACGCTACTGGTTCGCCATGTTAAAAAAAAAAAATTATCCTTTTTTATCCCGGATAGATAGAAATTTTTTTTTTATTATTCTAGCCCTTTTTTATGTCCCACTGCTGGGCACGGGCCTCCCCTCAATGTGAGGGGGGGATTAGGCCATAGTCCACCACGCTGGCCCAGTGCGGATTGGCAGACTTCACACATCTTTCGAGGGGTTCTCTCAGACATGCAGGTTTCCTCACGATGTTTTCCTTCACCGTTTAGCAAGCGATAATCTTGGTTGAAAATGAGATTCGCACGTGAAAAATCACAGAGGTGCGAGCCGGGGTTTGAACCTGCAATCCTCGTTACCGAGGCAAGCGTTCTACCAATTTGGCTATCACTGATTGTCATTACAAGATTAACTAAACATAATAATTACATATGCGTTAAAGAAAAACAGGTTCAAGGCTGAAGCTTTCTGAATCACCTTGCATTTCAAAAATATCTCTTGGTTTTAATGGCGTTCTTAACAAGCGTTTGTAATTCAAATTTAACAACATTTTTCTTTATTACAGGTGAACATTCAATCCCAGAATGGCTTCACTCCGTTGTACATGGCGGCTCAGGAGAACCATGATGGAGTCGTGAAGTTCCTTCTATCTAATGGAGCTAACCAGAGCCTGGCTACGGAGGTATACATTATAATAATATTATAAATGTGAAAGTTTGGATGGATGGATGTTTGTCACTCAATCACGCCAGAACGGCTGAACGGATCTGGATGAAATTTGGCACAGAGATAGATTATAGTCTGGAATAGCACATAGGCTACTTTTTATCCCGGTAAAATGTGTGGTTCCCGTGGAATAGATTTCTTTCAATTTTTCATAGCGCAAAGGATCGACATGATTTTTTGCGCGGGTAACACAGAAGGGCGCAGCTAGTAATATAATATTATGTAATATTATGATCACTTTTGCAGTACTAGTTCAGCAGTTCAATAATAATGACCCACTGTTGGGCACGGGCCTCTCATCGATACGAAGGGTATTGTAAGGGGGTTATGTAATTTAATTAATACTCGTGAGGTTCTGTCACGTGTCGTGCCCGGTAAGACTCATGAGGGTTGGTATGGTATTCCTTATTCAGGATGGGTTCACGCCGCTCGCTGTGGCGATGCAGCAAGGCCACGAGAAGGTGGTGGCCGTGCTGCTGGAAGCCGACACGCGCGGCAGGGTCCGCCTGCCAGCACTGCACATTGCTGCCAAGAAAGATGACGTGAAAGCAGCTAATTTGTTACTTGAAGTAAGTCCAATCCACTAATATTATAAATGTGAAAGTTTGGATGGATGGATGTTTGTTACTCAATCACGCCAGAACGAAAGGCTGAACGGATCTGGATGAAATTTGGCACTTTGGAGTTCGGTGCAGATTGTGTGTCTAGATTGTATTTTTATACTAGCCCTTTGAATGTCCCACTGTTGGGCACGGGCCTCCCCTCAATGCGAGAGGGATTAGGCCATAGTCCACCACGCTGAACCGCGGGTTGGCGGACTTCACACGTCTTTCGAGGGCTTCCTTCACCGTTTAGCAAGTGATAATCATGGTTGAAAATGGAACGCACATGAAATCCAGAAATCCCAGAGGTGCGAGCGGGGGTTTGAACCTGCGATCCTCGTTACCAAGGCAAGCGTTCTATCCACTTGGTTATCACTGCTTTCTACATTGTAGTTTTGACGAATGTCACTGTCACCAGAACGAACACAATCCCGATGTGACGTCAAAGTCTGGCTTCACTCCACTGCACATCGCTGCACACTACGGCAACGAAGCAGTGGCCCGGCTGCTGCTGGCTAAGGGTGCAGATGTGAACTGCGCTGCTAAACACAACATTTGTCCGCTGCACGTCGCTGCTAAATGGGGTAAATTAATCTGTTTACCTCCTTTTCCTAAATGTTGTTGCTACATCTCAATAGAAAGACATTTATGTATACAGGTTGATTCAGGACATACTAACCTTCGAACTTGCGCTACTCTAATTCTTATCACCATGTGAAATCAGGATTTTTAGATATGTCAATTATTTTATATTTGCTCTCAAAATTCCTCAATTATATTTGTTTTTTTTTATCGCAATATTGAAAATTGGACTTCACATAATGATAAAAAATGCGCTAAAGAAGCGCAAGTACGATGGTTAGTATACCATTTTTGAATCATTCTGTATAAAATGTGTTGTCACATACACTTATAATAAATATAAAACCTTCTTAGAAAAAAAACCACCTATGGAGTTTCTTGTTCCTTCTTCTCCAATCTCATTCCGTACGGCCGGTAATAATCTAATCGTAGAATATAATTTTGTGACATTTTTAACAATTCATAAATACGGTAATGGTTTATGAATAAGAAATATTGTGATTCCAAAAATTTTAACAGATTTGAGAATTTTGAAGAAATTCTCAAATCAAACAAACCTGTCACGGTTTATAGGCAAAATTTCTAGTTCTATAATGAATATGTAATTTGTGCGGTACTTCCTAGGCAAAGACAATATGGTAACTCTACTGTGCGACAACGGCGCGAACGTTGAAGCTCGTACTAGAGATGGTCTAACGCCGCTACATTGCGCGGCGCGATCAGGCCACGAGAGAGTCGTGGAAGCCTTGCTGGATAGAGGCGCTCCTATTACCAGCAAGAGTAAGGTAATGACATGACATGAGACATGACTATCTACCTCAGGGATTCACAAAGTTATTTAAAAAAAACACACACACACCTGCACTAATAATTTTAGGTATAGATCGATAGGTATCAGGAAATCCTAATGTAATCGTATCGTCATCGAGAAAGCATGTTGTCTCTGTCATTCTCATTGTATGATGAGTGTGTGGAAACGGGATAAAAACGCTTATGTTGCCAGAACGCTACGTAAAAAAGATTGCGCTTAAAGCACAGGTTAGAAAACAAACAAAAAAGTTATCGTCACATGTGTGAAGGAAGAAGCGATAAAACTCATCTGTGAGACGTTGCAAATGGTTCAGTAATTTTCGCTCTTATAATCTGATGGAATAGAACGCAACCTTATTTGAATGTTTTTTTTAAATGTATATCTGTCACTTTTATCACATTTGCTTATCTGTCACTTCCCGTTTTATGTCGATTCATAATCATCGTTTTATTTAACGTTCAGTGATATGTAGCCAATTGCACGCCTTCATAGTCTGTGAACAAGGTTAAAACCCTATCTGCAGCTTACCTTAGCAATACAGGTGGGTCGCGCCCCCTTTGCAAATTTCTCCGCCCCTTTTTTTTAAAAACCTGTCTCTACATATTTTTGACATACTGAAGCTGCAAGAAAGAACGTAGCTTCCCAGAAATAGGAGTAGTGCCCTCAATGAAGTGCACACTCCCCACGACAACATCCAACAACCACTCCGCTCATAGTTCTAGGACTGATCGTGGATGATAAGAAAAAAAGAAAAAAAAAGCAACATATTTTTAAGAATGTGTGTCTTAATTCTGCTTCTCGATTTTAAACCTTATTTCTTATAGCCCATGCTAAGATAAACTCTGAACGGCCGTCTCCACAGAATGGCCTAGCGCCTCTGCACATGGCCGCACAGGGCGACCACGCAGAAGCCGCCCGGGTGCTACTCTCGCGCAGAGCCCCTGTCGATGACGTCACTGTGGACTACCTCACTGCGCTACATGTGGCCGCTCATTGCGGACACGCTAAAGTCGCTAAATTGCTTTTAGACAGGTAATAATTGGGAGGAGATGGTGTATCGTAGACAAGAAAACATATAATAGACAAGAATAAATATTACATACTGTAGAGTCATAAAGATAGAGTCTTTCCCCAAAGAGAGAGAGGGACATATTTTGAAAATCCTGAATGATGAAAGGTAAGACCTTTGGATTGGATGAAAGGTAGTCTTATGATGAGCTATAGCGTATACTAAGCTAACCTTCGTTTCTTTAGCGCATTTGTAATGTGTAGACAGAATGTCGATAGGTGTGTCAATTTAAATTGAAAGTGAACATTAATAAAAAGCGCAGGTATAAGGTTAAGTATATACTTTTTTGATCACGCTGTATATGTCTATAGATTCCAATCAACTCTAGCATTTGCTCTTGCTGACACCCTGTACTCAATCTCTGTTGACTGTCAATCCCACTATCCCACTAATATTATAAATGTAAATGTTTGGATGGATGGATGTTTGTAACACAATCACGCCAGAACGGCTGAACGGATCTGAATGAAATTTGGCACAGAGATAGATTATAGTCCGTAATAGCACATGGGCTACTTTTTATCCCGGTAAAATGTATGGTTCCCGTGGTACAGATTTGTTTTAATTTTTCATAGAGCAAAAGATCGATCTGATTTTTTGCATAGATAGTGGTAGTTTATGGATCAGAAAATGAATTAGGCTAATTTTTATCACAGATAAATGAACGTGCCTATAGGATAGGATACAAGAACCGTCTTTTTTAAAACTTAACGTTTTGATCGCGGGTAATACCGCGGGGCGCAGCTAGTGCTAATATATATTTATAAGGTTACGTAACATGAAAAGGCGAGAGGTTTATCAGTATTTTTGAAACAGGAACGCAGACGCCAACGCGCGCGCTCTGAACGGCTTCACTCCCCTCCACATTGCCTGCAAGAAGAACAGGATCAAGGTCGTGGAACTCCTTCTCAAATATGGAGCTAGTAAGTAGAATAATCTTCATAATCAACTCGAGTCCACCCCCTGATACCGTAATATGCAACAGCCTAGCGATAGCAATAATTGCGCAACATTTGCTATTGAATTGCTAATTCGTATTACGTAGCGCTGCGACGTCATACAAATTTGCAATTTGAGAGCAAATATTGCGAGATTATTGCTGCTGCTTTGCTATCGCTAAACTAGGCAAGATCCGTAATCTGAGGGCTGATCTCTTCTTGTACAAAGAAGAGACGAGAAGTCTCTGGGTTTTATTTTAATAAAATTGTATTGACATCTAGGTATACAAGCAACCACAGAGTCAGGGTTGACTCCACTCCATGTGGCAGCATTCATGGGGTGTATGAACATAGTCATATACCTGCTGCAGCATGAGGCCAACCCTGACGTGCCCACTGTCAGAGGAGAGACGCCTTTGCATTTAGCCGCAAGAGCTAACCAGGTTAGTGAGTGTTCTTTGACTTAAACTCACATCATATAGTTTAATAAAGAAAAAGAGTCTGTGCGTTTGTTCTGAATAACAGCATCTTCGTCTTCTTTGCTAGCGTCAGTATCACATCTGCATGTTCTTAGCCAATGTTAAATCACTTTTATACATATTTAAGCTTCGTACGACTCTTTAATCTGACTCCTTGCGACTTAAATCCAATACCTGGCTGATCTTAGTCTTCATACATAACTGTGTGGCAAATCATCTTTAATTGTGTCTTAACTGAGGTATTTGGAAGCGAGATTTATTTCACGCACGTTTTTTCCACTGTCGGGCATTTAAACTTCTTTTGATCCTTTGTAGCGCCACTACAGTTTCATCTTTTATTATGATCCTGATTCTATGTTCTAGTTTAACATTTTTTCTTTCTTTAAATAGACGGACATCATTCGCATTCTCCTTCGTAACGGGGCAGCAGTAGAAGCCAAGGCCAGGGAGCGTCAAACACCCCTGCACATTGCCTCACGACTGGGCAACGTGGATATTGCAGTACTGCTACTGCAGCATGGCGCTGACGTCAGAGCTATGACTGCCGATCACTATAATCCACTGCATATTGCTGCTAAACAACATAATCATGACGTAAGGAGTATGATTTTAATAAGAAGATAGGAGAAAATTCATGCTCTTGATTCTTAGAATGATAGTCAGGGGCTCTTCCCATACTCCCGGGCCAACGATCCCAGCAATAGCAACGTTTCCAGTCATCTTAAAACGCTTGGAGTATAATTTGTTCACAATCAATAACTAGCTACAGATAAGAATCTACTTTTCTAGGTTGCTGCAGCATTAATCGAGCATAACGCTCCGCTAACAGCCACAACCAAGAAAGGATTTACTGCTCTGCATCTTGCTGCCAAGTACGGTAATTTGAAGGTAAGCACAATCTTTAGATGCTAGTTTTTCTATTTTTTAGTTTCGCATTGAATTTAAACGTAGGATTCTTATAAAGATACTCCATAACGAATCTGTTGCATCTTGTAAACTTTGATTTAACTTCTACGACGTCTTCAATTATTATATCACACTTATGGATTAGCTCTATCATTTCTAGGAAATGTCCTAGCCTAAGAACGCCCTCTTATAAATATAAACAAGTGATTTAATCGGAAATTCCGGGCATTCGTTTAATATTTTGACGACTTTTTATATTAGCTGCTTGTCTATCATTAAATGCTAATTCATATATTTATGACTAGGTGGCAAACCTGCTGCTTGCCCATGGTGCTGCACCAGATCAGGCTGGTAAGAATGGAATGACTCCTCTGCACATCGCTGCTCAGTACGACCAGCAAGCTGTTGCTACTACGCTGCTGGAGAAAGGGGCCGATGCTAAGGTAGAATTTGGAAACGCTATATCCTATATTTGTCTGTTTTGATAGCGTTTGCTTTCATAATAATCTCTATTCCGCATTAATAAATGATTGTCTCCTCACTATACTTTCCCAAGATAATAGATATGCAAGTACGTAGTACGTACGTACGTAAGTATAGGCATTATCGTAATTTTGAGAAATATATTACCGTAATTATGTTCTCCGTGCTTATCAATGGGTACAAGTTACTGCAATCTCATAACAGCACGTAATTGGAAAATATTTCTAACTAATTACATCCTGATCGTAGTTGGTAGTGACCCTGCTCTCTGTGCCGAGGATCCCGGGTTCGAATCCTGGTAGGGACAAACTTTGGGTGATGAGTACGAATGTTTGTACCCAAGTCATGGATGTTTAATATCTATATAAGTAATATATACTGGGTTCGCCCCCTGTTCATTTTATGGTACCGATAATACGAGCGTTGCTTAGTGTGGGACCGTATGGTTGGTGTGTTGGTCTGGCGATATATATATTTTTAATATTTTTTTTCTAGGCTGTAGCCAAAAACGGTCATACTCCGTTGCATATAGCGGCACGCAAAAATCAGATGGAGACCGCAGCCACACTCTTGGAGTATGGAGCTCTGACCAATGCTGAATCCAAGGCTGGGTTCGCTCCTCTGCATCTCGCTGCTCAGCAGGTTTGCATTTCGGATTATACGTCAGCTTCTGTCGAATGAATGGACTATTCTTGAGATGTTGGAATATTGGCAGATATAGGTACACTAGATCTACCGCTTTTATAAATGCCCCCTTGATAACTTTAGTTATCTATAGTATTAAAAATTAATATTGTTCATCAGTAAGCGCACTACTGGAGATTGATTGATTGCTAAACCGATTTGTATTTTTTTTTTAAATGTTCGTAATAGTCTGAATCAGGTTTGTAGAGAAAGAAAAATTTAAAAGTTTGGCCGGACAATTAAATTTTCTTGAGTCAACTCAAGGATTCAAAGTTAGGAGTGAACTATGAAAAAGTCTATTTACAAATATTTTAAGAGATTACTTTAATCGCATAAAAAGGGTTGAAAAAATTCTTGATATAAACTGTTTTGCAAAGGATTATAGTAAGCTTATACTAATGAAAGTATATACTCAATAGGGTCACACGGAAATGTGTTCGCTTCTGCTTGAACACGGAGCAGAGGTAGACCAGCAGTCCAAGAATGGATTAGCAGCGTTGCACCTGGCTGCTCAAGAAGACAGAGTACCCGTTGCTCAGTTGCTTGTCAAGAACGGTGCAGAGGTAGGTCAACTGCTAGGAAGAAACTGACAATTCCTTTCACCTGGATAGTTTAATCCTAGAAGTAGTATTTTTAAAAGGCTAAAGCTAGGACTAATAAGCACATAATATTTAAAATCAATTGGAGATCATGCACCAAGGTTCCTTTTTGACCCCACCCTAAATCTTTATATTATCTTCGACTAACCATTCTACTCCAAACGAATTTTTTGCAAACAAATGCTCAGCGTCGGTTTGGAAACCCCCTCAAAACTCTATTTTCGATTGATTTGCTCAAGATATCTTGAATTTCATGCTGTTTACGGTCTTATGCTCTTTTGTGATAACTGTGTTGGCTAAACTACTTTTCACAGATGGATATCTGTACCAAAGGTGGTTACACACCACTGCACATCGCTAGCCACTACGGTCAGGCCAATATGGTACGGTTTCTGCTCGAGAACGGAGCCTCTGTGAAAGCCCAGACCTCACATGGGTAAGGTTATGCATGCATATCATAATTTCCTCGATTCGTTTTAAGTCCCGTTTCACCATTTACTAACACCTTATCTATAACTTAACTGATAGCTATATACTTAAGTGGTTATTAAGATGTAGCGATATGGACCTTAGTTATTTGAATATGTTCTTGGTTCCTAACTTATTGTTTATATTGATTTGTTCAGGTACACAGCATTGCACCACGCCGCTCAGCAAGGACACATTAACATCGTCAATATTCTTCTTGAGCACAAATCTGATGCTAACGCTACCACCACGGTAAGTACTCTATCATGTTCGTAGAGAGAATATATTGACCACACTAAAAATATTCGCTAGCCCAGGGCCCTTTAGGAGATGGGGAGGCCTAGCAGACTTAAAAAGGCCCTTATAATCTTTCTTATATCTTCTCAGAGTGGTCAGACCCCCCTGGACATAGCGTCGAAATTGGGATACGTGACAGTGATGGAAACTCTTAAAGAAGTGTCAGAGCCGTCGATAGCACCCGCCTCACAGGAGAAGTATAAGGTCGTTGCTCCTGAGACCATGTTGGAAACATTCATGTCGGATTCTGAAGAGGAAGGAGGTATGGTCTTAGAACTTAGACTGCTTGTAGCTTGACTGTACAATTTAATTAAGCTTATATAATGATTCATTCAACTTAAGGTTTGTATTGCCATTACTTTGGTTTCATAGCTAAAATAAGTGCCTGGTCTTAAATTTTAAGTCTCACATTAAGAAAAGAATAAAGATCAAATTAGGTATATAGCAAGCTAAATTTTGAATCTACGAAGCTATGCTGATTAGCGTCATATACGCAAATTACGCACACGTACAAACCTTGCCGATTGAAGTCTTCTTCTAAGCCTATTCCCATTAATATTTTTGTATTGGAGTCATCTTTCGGTGTTTCTTGCTGATCGATTGCCATCAGTCTTCCGAGACTTAACTAGTGGGACTACCAGTAAAAGGGGCCGGTGACCAATTGCTTTTTCAACTTCAGGTGAAGATACAATCCTGAACGACCAGCCCTACCGTTACTTGACTGCTGACGACATGAAATCCCTTGGAGATGATTCCCTACCCATTGACGTCACCAAGGATGAGAGGACAGAGTCAGCCATGAGCCATAAGAACATCATGGAATTATCACAAGGTAATCATCAACTTAAAAAAGAAGTGATAGCCAAGTTGGTACAACGCTTGCCTCGGTAACACCATCCTTCGGGTGAAAGGATAAGGTATGCCGAATTTGATATGATATCTGAATTGGAATTCTACATACCAGATTTGTCTGATGAAGCTTCATCAGCATTCATATTCAGCCCAGGTCTGTTAAGCTTCGCTGAACAGACGCAAGCCAGTGAGTGAACGAGCAATTCAGCCCAGAACATAATATGAATAAAATAACCTTCTTATTCAGAGTATTGCTATTATTACGGTACTATGTTGCAGTGCGTACCAGTTCGTCGTGTTATTATACATTTAGATGGTAATTAATAATTTCGCAATCTACTGTCTCGTTCGAATCATACAGTTGGCATCATCGGCGCAAGCGATTCTATTACTCGCATCGGTTCGGCCAATCATTCTTTATAATCATCATTACCAGGTTCAGTGAACGGTATGCCGTACCAGCCGCAGCAAGAGGTGGTGGTGAAGAGCATAAGCCGCTACAGCACTGCGCAGGCCCCGGAAGGATATTGCTACAATGTAGACCCTACACAACCCAAGTCAGTATCATTATTGTTAAACACCTTTTTTCTACTTACATGTAGAGATTTTTGAGAACTATTCAACCAATAGAATCGCTTCAGAATACTGTTATTTTGTTTATGACATGATGTTAAGTTTACCAACTCGCACTGGGCCAGCGTCGTGATCAACTACTACCCGTACGTCAAGTGCGAGATTATTCGTAAGCTAACCGTATACTATATAGTCTACCGTGTTTAGACGTTTCATATTGATATACCATCCGCTAGAGGCGCTTTTCAATGCTCCATAATAGTCTTGACCCCTATTACATTGGGACCAGTAAATACCATCGGCGAAATATGGGTGCACTGCAGTGCACCTCTGCCAAACCTTCGGCGAATACACTCATGATTGTGTATTTTAAGATTTATTTTAAGACCATTTGAAGCACAGTCGTCCTCAGAATACTTCGTTGAGAGGCGAAAAACGTGTCGAATACTTTTTTAGATTCGTATCGTTCCGCGAAGTATTTCACAGTAATAACTGTCCCAATATTCATGACAGACAGACTCTCGATCGACATCTGAGAATAGTTCGGGTTTGTTCGGCTTCTTCAATTATGGATCAGTTTGGTTGGGTTGTAATTCGGAGAGATGACAGCAGATGAGGGTCACTACCACTGACCCTCCCTTCTTCTAATTGTGTTTCCTCACCCATCAAAGAGTTTCCTTTGATTTTCGCCTAGTTCTATTAATTCACCTACTTGAGTTATGAATATAACAGTATGAACGCAACAAGTTGATTAAAATAGTTTACTATTTGCAATTCCATTTCAGATTGTAAATATTTATACCGTGATTGTTGCGCATGCTATCCGGGAAACGTGTTGCAGGAAAAAATTACAATGGAAGAAGTGAGTACTTTGTATTATATACTAACCTTTAACCGCGATTTGATTCGTATGGTGTAGTATAAGAAGTGGATATTTTTTCTTATGGGAACTTAAAGACTAGTTATCAATTTTGTTTTACCTTCCTTAAAATTTGTTTCTTTCATATATAAATTAGTGGGATATAATAGTGTGAATTCCATGTTATAATTTGACTCTTCAAGTTCTCCCAAGATTTCCGGCAAATCAGTATCTACAGCTTTCTTAATAGAGAGTAGGAAATAAATTTCATCATCATTATCATCGTATAGTTGGTATATATCATATTTGGTGTGTTCGTCTGGCGATATTATCATTATATTGTCAACGTCATTGTCATCAGGGGTCCATACTACCTACTACCATATTGTACCTGATAGATAACGAGAAAAAAGAAGAAGTGATTAACCGATACTAATTTCTAGTTTCCTGGTATCATTCCTGGTGGACGCTCGCGGTGGCGCTATGCGAGGGTGCCGTGGTGGCGGAGTCAGGATCATCGTTCCACCGCTATCAGCTCAACAGCCTACTAGGATCACTTGCAGGTCAGATCTTATAAGTCCTTTTAAAAAGGTGGAAATAGGTGACCAGTATTTTTGGAGAGAAGATGATGCATTTTCTTCTTACTCCAGGTACCTGAAGCCTTCTCGTATCAACCATATGCCGCCGCTGATGGAGGGCGAAGCGCTAGCGGCCAGGGTGCTGGAAATGGGACCAATCTCCGCAAAATTCTTAGGGTAAGGCTTTGACCTAGGTACTGACAATGATAAAATTTACGATATACGATTTGGAGATCCGATGACCTCAGTTGATAGTGACTCTACTTCCTGTGTCGAAGGTCTCGGGTTGAATGTGCTCAAGGCCTAGACTTTCATTTATATTTACACCAAGAAAAACACCCAAATGCCTGCAAACGAGATAGAGTTTTGTAGTGGAAAAGTGTGTCGGCGCAGCGGCTGCCATTGATAGAGCACATTCTTGTTCTCTTTTCTTCTCTATAATGTAAGTTCAAGATAAAACAAGACGTAACGTTACGTAAATACATCCAGCCTTTATCCGGGAATGGACTGGCTGACTGCCTCCATTTGATTAAATTTAAAAGTAAACGCTCAGTACCTAGTGCTAAGCCTCTCTCATTACCTTTCTCTATTATATTTTTTTTTTGTTCACAGTCCAGTGATATTAGAAGTACCCCACTACGCATCTCTACGCGGGAAGGAGCGTGAGATAGTGATCTTGCGGTCTGACAACGGCACCAGTTGGCGGGAGCACAACGCGGACGCTACCGATGACGTGGTACAGGACATACTGCACGAAACTCTAGAGATTGAAGGTTGGTAACCACACTACATAGATAATTAATGGACCTATAGAACATGGAGTGCTCACTGTTCTTTAAATGTTCGTAAAAAATGTGGGGTTTGGGAATTTGAAAAATTGGGGTAAAAACTAAGAAAATAATTTGGACAGAACATAATCTGTCGGGAGAAATGCCTACATTTTTCATATTTACTTCAGGCTATTGTTTCTGCAGTTAGAAAATAGCGCAATATGATATTGTCCAGGGCTTTGTGCTATATTAGATGTGGACTATTGCGCAATGTTAGTCCACCATCTGTAGCCTTTAAATGACACGCACCAGAAGGGTTTCATTTACACATAAAGAAAACCCTAGAAAGACATATTCATCATGGGTTATCATATAAAGGAGACCAATGGAATGAAGGCAATAATGAATGTGTAATTCAGGTGATGTTAATTTATCTTAACAGAAACAAACGAAGATGAAAAGGGCTGGGACGCGCCGCGCGTCACAAGGATCCTGACGCACGACTTCCCGCAATACTTCGCCGTCATATCCCGCATACGACAGGAGGTGCACGCTATTGGACCTGAAGGTATGTCTTCTTTTGGTAATCAGCTACAAAATAGAGCCATTTTTGCCAGTGTCGAGCAAATTTCGAGATCGTTGTTTTAAATACTCCTGATGATAATGATGATGTTGATGACATTGATGATGATGAAATAAGTCCTACTCCTACCTCTATTAGTAATGATGTGGATATTACTGCAAATGATCTGGACGTCTTGGTAGGACTTGAAAGTCTTGTTGTACTACTCTATTAAAATTTTCTTTGCTCGTACACGATTATGAATACAAAATAGTTATCCTACCATTATCTATCATAGAAACATATTTTTAAAAATAAAACAAAATCAATGGTTGGTCAATAATGGGTTTAAAAATTAGGAAAACACCAGTGACACTTAAAGCTGTTACCGATCATGTAGAGATAGCTCTAACGATACCAACTGAAGTCACGGACTAGGTAGGTACCAAAAGATAAGAGAAGGAATTAACAAAGACAACTATACGATTCAATATCTACTTTCTATTTTAACTAACACTGTCGAGTCCTTTTTCATATCACGAATTTCAGGTTTTGTGAAGTTGAACTTATTAGTTTCACCAGCCAGTACTAATAGAAATATTTCTTCAATAATTCCAGGTGGCATGGTCTCAAGCTCCGTAGTCCCCCAAGTCCAGGCCGTGTTTCCTCAAGGTGCTCTCACCAAGAAGATCAAAGTCGGCCTCCAGGTAAACCTGTTTAAGCCCCGCAAAGGTGTTAAGGATAAAAACCTTAAAAAGATCACTGTGAATAACGTTTCCAAGAAAAAACGCTTCTCTCTTATTTGGTAGTGTTATACTTAGCATTGTATTAATTCTATAAACAGCCGACATAGTCGGATCTTATGAATCTAAATAATATTTTGTACACGTGTCTATTTAGCCGTTCGTTTTATTTGTAGGTTCATTTAAAACTGGTCCATTGATCAGTTGTAGGACTTTTGGGTTCATTATTGTTAACAATTTTGTGTTCTTATTGTAATGCTAGCTGTTACGGCAGTGTTGGGTAAAATAATAATTATAGTCTCAATTTTGTGAGGAGTTATTACTATAAACAATAATATTCTAGAGGTCATGTAACTAGATAAGTGGCACATTAAAGTCTAGAAAATGGTGGAAATAATAAAAAAAATCCTTACTGACTGAATATCAAGAAAACGAAATACTATTGAACCAGCGTGTATATTATAAGTCAGGCTTTACAGATATCAGAAATATGAGAATATTAAGTGATTATATATTTGTCTAACACTGCCTCATTAAATTCCATATTATAACAAAAGTACAAAATGTGATTGCCAAATGTTTTCTACTAAATAACCTTATTTTAATAAGATATTTTTTGCTATTAAAAATTAAGCATCGTCACATATCTTTGTATCGTGCATACAGGTTTATTTCGTTCGTGTGATTTTACAACGACAAGTCTGTTTCATCAAGTTCTATTGTGGAAATTATTATAATTGTATCTGATAATTAGCGTAAGAATGCTAGCCTTAAAGGCGAAGACACCGAAAAGTATTATTCCAAAAAGGGAAATAAAATTAAAGAAGAGCAGTCTCCAAAAAATATGATCATAGACAAGTGTAAAATACCAAAAGTGTTCTATTGTAGAATATCTAGGCGAATCTTGATGATACAGGCGCTTAGTATAAACTAATACGTTACTCCTTTAGAGATTGTCATATACCCAATAAATTTAGAAATTCACTTAAAAATGTAGTTGAGAATTCCAATAAAAACATTGATAGCAAAAATATTGTTTTCAATTTAAGCAAAATTGAATTATATGAAATCACATTAGAATGTATTATTGTAGGCCGTTTCTCACACTGCGATTTTAATACAGGTTGGACTTTCTCTAGTTGGTCTTTAGGTGACAGTCGAGCATGGTTTAAATTGAACATTACTTGTCAACTATATGGATGACTTTGTAATTAGACATTGATGTGTGTCATATATACTTATTGTATGTATTTAAATAAAACTGGAGTGACGTTATTTAATTAGTTAAGTAGTATTTTTAAGAATTGCTAAATTTATTGGGTAATGTCTGTTTATGCTTATTTATTGAAGTGTTATTTGGAATATTACGCGAAAATGTACTTTATTTCCTAAAGACCAAACGTGAGAGTTGCATGATGTACGTATATATTTTGTTTTGCTGTATTATTTTGAGCTTGATATAGCCAGTGTGTTGCATCTTGTTATAAGCGCATGTGTGAGAAATTGATGGAAGTCTGATTTGATATAACAGAATGAAGACAATTTAGATGTAACGCTTTTCCTGTGATTTCATAATGTTCATATTTGCCTAATTTCGCACCAACCCTTTGCCAATCTTTTGTCCTATTTTTTTTTAATAATAATAATTTAATGAAAATGTAAAAAATAACATGATAAGTTTTAAAATTACCTTAAAAAGGGATCAGACATCTTAAACATGTGCTATGTGGTAAGTACATAATTGATTCTATTGACACTGCGCATTTCCTCGCACAATTCATGTTGCATGTTTGATGTAGCAACAATTACGTTTGGTCTTAGAAGATCGTCTTTTTACATTTAAGTGTAATGAAAACCATTATAGTATTACCACCAGAAACAAAACTTTAACATGTATTTGTAAATAACTACAGAATATTGAAATAAAACTGATTTTACGAAACTTATCGCGTCGAAAAATTAGTTTTACTTCAATGTGTAGTATTCGCGTAAATATAAGACATCAATAACTACAGAATACCTAATATGATTCCTTTGCAGGCTCAAATAATTGATACAGAACTCACAGCCAAACTCCTCGGACGAGGAGTAGCTGTGTCACCAGTAGTTACTGTTGAACCAAGAAGGAGGAAGTTCCATAAAGCTATAACATTGAGCATGCCAGCTCCTCGCCCACATACCCAGGGTATGACGAACCAGTACAGCACGTCGTCTGCGCCAACCCTGAGGCTACTCTGCTCCATATCAGGTACGACTAGAATAGTTCGCTTCTACTTTAAATGCTGGTCTATTTTTACATTGGAAACATCTATAGACTAAATCCGTAGATACGATCAAATGTATATTCACAAAAAAACGTGCATTTTGTTTAAATATTCTTAATAAAAAGTTGTTGGTAAATACTTAAATAGTAATATTACGGATCCAAGAACCCGGTTAGTTGTTTCCAATATGAAATAGATCATGTAAAGTGTTGCAATGGAGTATGGCTTGTATTTGCTACGTTGATGATGCTTTGCCTAAAAGAAGGTAAGTGTGCCTCTAAGTAATAAAGCTTACAAAAGAGTGTCCAATTATAGATAAAACTTGCAGGCAATTTTAACAGTCTGCAGCTCTAGTGGTTGAATGTTTGAGTGAAGTTTTCTCCATTGAATGGTCGTTAATCTAAGCTTGCAATTTATTTTAATACACTATAAACAACTTACAATTGCCTGCAAATTACAGTCAATTGGGGAGACTCGGTGGACTTTGCTTTTAAATTGTTAAAGTAAATAGGGTTCAAAATCCAATATTCCATTACAACACCATAGTAACGTAGGTTAGAGTAACAAAAATCATTACAAACAACAAGTCGTTCGTAGGTAATAATATAGTTCAACATGAGATCGGTAGACAATAGATTTGAAAATTTCAATATTTAAACTAGAGTATAGTTTAAAACTTTATATTTTTTTATATATTAATTCATAATGGTTAGTGTAGTACAATGAGTTACAGAT
Source organism: Pheosia tremula (assembly GCA_905333125.1). Classification (NCBI taxonomy): domain Eukaryota; kingdom Metazoa; phylum Arthropoda; class Insecta; order Lepidoptera; family Notodontidae; genus Pheosia; species Pheosia tremula. The sequence continues at coordinate 2,405,311 of HG995420.1, forward strand.
ACTACTCCTCATTTTCTAGACATCGTGATGAGCATGTTACAAAACATAGATTAGTTTGTACCTATTTCATTTGACACGACAAAATACATGCATTTTAATAAATTGGAACAATAGACATTCGAAATGATCGGAGGGGGGCAAACGCTTATAGCAAATACACAGCAGCTGATGGGACTATGTCCCTGTGTGTTCGTTCTGTGCGTGTCTACATTGTCTTTGTTCTCGTGTTTGTGTGTGTTGCACGCTCACCGTGTGTGGCGCTAAATAATGTGCTGCCACCTATCGGCGCGCACCAACAGGGGTATTTCGCAAAAGATCTCTCGAAGGTAAAACCAATGGAAATATTATACAAAAACAAATACAAAATGTCGGTTTAATTTTATATTGTTTTATTTAAACATTTATTTGGTCTGATACTTTTTTGGACTGTTATGTTGTTTATTTCACATAATCATTGGTTTTGTCCGATATTTATACTCCACGACGTCCTGAGGCCATCGCTTTAGAGCATAAATATCAGACATGGATTTTTTTCCCTGTCACTTTTTTAAAGCTTTTCCGTTTCTTGCTTCTCATACATTTTTCTTCTATGCACGGGCTGACATATTTACGCTTTGTTAATTCACTTTCACCCTGTATCATAACCATTTAATGAGGTTTGGGACATGAAGAGCACCGCGTTACGTTCACAGAGATTTGTCAGTGTATAATAGTGTATAAATTATAAATAGATCTCAAAAAAATGCAACTACATGGCACATTGTATAAGATTGAGACACGTAACTTATCTGCCTTTAGTGTAAGCGTATCAATGAAATACTTGGAGTCGATGCCATCATCATCCACATGATCATTCAACGTCAGTGTTTCCTATTTTTGTTACTTTGCTTGTAATTATCAAAAGTTTCTTTCCAAAACGGCCTATCAGTTCAGTTTCACATCATCTCTTATTTTTCTCTCATTTCTTTTCCTTGTCATTTTTCCACTGGACACGTTTTTGATTTTGTTGTTTGATTTTATTTCTACTTGATTTTTGTGTTCGTTTCAGTGAATGTCCTTCGAGAGATCTGTTTTCCGAATAACCAGACAAGCAATTTTAATATTTCGTTTCAATAAAGTAGAATTCATTTTCATTTTTTCGATAAATGATAGCACTATTTGTAAGTACCAGGTGACAGTCACAGTGTGCCACATTTCAGTTACTTTTTCATTTAAATAAATAAACAAAACGGTACGTTAATTATTGTTTATTTGTGTGATGTGTTGTCTTTGCTTGTTGTGTGTTTGCTATAGGCCGTTTTGGAAACATTTTCCATTTGTGTTTCTTTCTTTTATTTCTTATTGAACTATCTCTCCGATTTCCAATCTCTCTTCTACATCGGTTACTTATGTAATATTTGATTTATCTTTCTGTATAGGATCTTTGAAAATTAAATTCAAAACTATCCGTATTTACAACTACTTCGAAATATTTATGTACAAGTATCGTTTGAAAATTGTGTAGACAAATTAGTATATAATGGAGAATATAATATTATACTACGTAGTTAATAAGCCTGCTTTGGCATGTGTTATAGGTTAGATTCATTATCGTGGCAGACGAGTAATAGCGTTTTAGCCGCCGAATACTGCCTCTTAGCTTTCATCTCAAACTGATAGATGAAAAAGCATTTTATATGTAGCAGTACTAAGTTGATATTTGCAGCGAGCATGCGTGTGGTTTTGGTGATGGCTGAAGGGTATAAAATTGTGGTTTTGTGGTGACAGGCGGAACGAATCGAGCTCATTGGGAAGATGTCACCGAGAACACACCGCTGACATTCGTGAATGACTGTGTGTCATTTACTACCACTGTGTCGGCTAGATATTGGCTAATCGATTGCCGACATATCGAAGATGCAACCAAAATGGCAACAGAATTATACAGGTAATGTGATATAAAAGTATTCGAATAAGCAGATCAGGAGTTAGCAACACTGGTTAGTTTCTAGATTAATGAATAGGTATCATATTTAATGTTCAAAACGTATTACTACGGTAAATGTCGATAATAGGCATAACGATCAAGCAAATGTAGGTCCTTGATGAAGAAGACTCAATAACAACGATAAGAGCATTCTTTGCTTCCTACCTCCGTGATGTACGCGACTGTATCATGGAGGATATTATCAATTAGTATCGTAACATGGTACTGTCCACTCATATGGCGTTGATGTTCCTGGGAAATTTATAAGAGTAACTCTTAATTATCTCACTAGCTCTACTCAGTGGAACCAACATTCCAAAACGGTGGTAGCTTCTGATTATTCATAAGTACTGTTTCGGCCTACATTATTATAAAATAATATTCTGTACATAGGGGAATGTGTTTAACGGCTTGACATTTGATTTAAGCAGTGATAGCCAAGTTGGTAGAACGCTTACCTCGGTAACGAGGATCGCAGGTTCAAACACCGGCTCGCACCTCTGGGATTTCTGATTTCATGTGCGAATCTCATTTTCAACCACGATTATCACTTGCTAAACGGTGAAGGAATAACGAAGCATGTCTTAGAGAACCCCTCGAAAGATGTGTGAAATCCACCAACCCGCACTGGGCCAGCGTGGTGGACTATGGCCTAATCCCCCTGGAATTGAAGGGAGGTCCGTGCCCAGCAGTGGGGACATTAAAAAGGGCTGGTATTATTATTATTTGATTTCTAGGGAAGCTATCCACGTTCCGTTTATGGCGCGTTTTGTGGTGTACGCGAAACGTACTGACGAATGTCAGGCTCAACTGCGATTGTTCTGTGTCACTGATGATAAGGAGGATAAGGCCCTGGAGCGCATTGAGAGGTTCATCCAAGTTGCCAAGAGCAGAGATGTTGAGGTAAGAAGGAATATCGTTTTTGAGAATAATTATATTTTAATAGGAACTTGGTACAAATTTTGAAACTAGGCATTTCTGGATTTTATCGGCCAATCTAATTTTCAATTATCATTATCACTTGCTCGTGTCTCGAGAAGCATGTAAAGCTGTCGGTCCTGCGCCTGATCGCTCTCCGATCGTGTCAGAATACCGTCTAATGGAACTATGAGAGTGAGGGAAGGGATAGCCACCTGTGCTTACCACACACTCTTGCACTATAATATCTTCTACGTAGTTGGCTAGTCTCCATTAAGATTGGTCGCCGTGACGGAAAATTCGGTCAGAAAGCGGTAATTTTGAGAGTTTTTCTGTAGTAATAGAGTTTTATCATAGCTATCATTGTAGTCCACTCCTGGACAGAGGTTTTTCATGATGTATACCACTGTTTTTGCTCTTTAGCCTTTCTACCAGAAACTAAGCACATAATATGAATACTTCACCCGGCCACGGGACTCTTGCGTAGTCGTGTTCTCCCTCCACTAAATCGTTCTGTCTCAGCAGTATGTGTGTGACAACTTTTTCGATAATTTTTTTTTATAAAAATAACCATAGTTCACACCAACGGTTTTAGGATTATAGATCATCAAATGAAGGAATTTCATATTATATTGCTATAATTTAAGTATTTGCTTTATACAAACCAGATAAAAATTCTTTCATTGTAGAGCTTAGTTTAAAGTCTTTAATTCAAACAATATAATACCCCTAGGTGCACGAAGGTAAGCCGGTATACCTTGAGTTCGGTGGGAACCTGGTGCCTATAGCAAAGTCGGGAGAACAGCTGTCGATACCATTCCGTGCGTTCCGAGAGAACCGGGTCGCGTTCCCTGTAATGATCAAGACCCAGGATCTGGAGCCGATTTGCAGGTGCCAGTTCATGAGAGACCCGAAAGTTCCTAAAGGAGAACCTTCGCCAGCGCCAGTGAGTACCCACGATAATTTATATTATTTTGGATTATTAGAATTAGGCTGATTTCATAATGCACTCAACCAATCCCCACCACCATTAGTCGGGAGGGTGCCCAAAACGCTAAGAGCATTGCCACGTTGAATGGCAATTCTGATGTGTTGGCCAAAATATGTGCCAGCGTTCTGGTCACCAGATGTCATTACCAGATGTTTTAAGAGCTCTCTCTAGATCCGACGGGCAAATAATTTATTTCTCCTATTAGATGACGTAAAGCGTTTCCTTATTATATCTTTACTCATAACAAGGCTACTGTTTTCACTTATCTTAATTGATACAGATCGCTATTCTCAACATCATGGTGCCAGATGAGCCAACAGAAAGGGCGTCACCAGTAGGCACAGACACTGTACCCAGGCGTACCGAAGAACAGGAGCTTATTTGGCGACAGAGGCTTAGTGATCCAAGGTTAGTGGAACATAGAGGCGATATGAACTTTTTTTGCAAAAACGTAGACAAGAACTCATGAGATGGACTTATATAGAATCTCGACGTATAAGTAAAACAGTAGTACATTCAACCGACGGAAGTGTATGAAAAGATGTATGAATGTGGATGAAGCAAAAATGGTATGCCAAGATCGTAGCATATGGCAATCAGTGGTCTCTGCCACTGGGATACAGGCGTGAGTATATGTATGTAATAATTGGAATTCGACTAAACTGCATTGATCGATATCGTTTTAACTCCGTAATCTACCGCAGTTAACGGTCTAAGTTGCCTGAGCGACACGCTCAGTGACACAAATGACAAGAAAGTTGCAATTTCAGAAACCGTTAAATAGCTTGCAACTGCAACAGTAGCTCTTGTACAGTCAGCCTCATTCCCTCCCTATTATCTTGTCAACATCAAAGAAAATAAAACCCTACAAGATAAGGTGATCATATAGGAGGAAGACGGTGGTACGGTTGGTAGCTCTAGACATTAATTATCCCCAAATCTTATAGGTTGGAAGACATTTGCAACTTACTTGGCAAGGACTGGGTGGCGTTAGCTTACGAGTTAGGTGTGAGCGTAGCTACAGTCAACCAAATACAAGCGAAAAGAATCACGGCAGCTGAGCAAGCTCACCTAATGCTGAAATTGTGGAAGACGCAGTCAGGGACTAAGGCTCAAGGTATGTTGTACCAACTCACATTTATTTAACAAGCCAAAAAAGTAAAAAGAATGATCTTGAAAAGTGGATATGGTGTTTAAACAACGTCAGATAGTGAACGTACCAATGATGTGATCTTCATATAAGTAGAAAATCATTACATTACATCCAATACTATATTGTCAGTGTGGTCGTGTGTAAATTTAGAAATAAAATTTTAAATTAAATAATTTTCAGATAACGCTTTAGAACTGGCTCTATGTCGTATTGGTAGAGATGACATTATTGCACCTCAATCAGAATTGACGAATGTGAGGCGTATTCAAAGAAATATTTACCAAGAAAGACAAGAATCGGAGGAGATTGAAGCATACAAAGGTAACTTTAGTTAATTAATTAGCAAAACGAACCTGGATAGGGTATATCACTCATAAATATGTTGGTATTTTAGCTGAAGAAGACAATAAACTTAAGGACAAAAATTACAATGATGAACAAATCTCGGAGCATAGGGAATCTGAACACGATCAGGACGAAGCTAAATATTCTCCTGAAGAGAAATCATTTGATAAAAGTGAAGTAGAAAAAACTCCCACGCCTAGCGAAGAAAGTGAAGAAGATGAAGGTAAGTAAATAATTAAAATTGAAGTGAATAGACAAACAAAAGAGATTATAATATGTAATCTTGAAAGTACTAATATAACGAATTTTAAAACGTTGCAGATATCAAACGTAGTGTAGCTGAAAGAAAGGAACAAATAACGAAAAAGTTAAGCTCCAGTAAAATTCCAGCTTCTAAACAGAAAAAAGAGATCCGTGAAGAGATCATTGAGATCAAAACTCAAATCAAACCTGACATTAAGAAATTCCAGGATATTGAACAACAGGTATTTTATGATTGATTTTATTTTGTTACAGCAGCATATATAGCATATATATGTATATAATAGTAATCTACATTTTATACAATATTTGTTATTTTAATCTAGATCAAAGAAAAGGAACCTAAATTAGAAAAAACTCGCTCTAAAACATCTCCCGATACAGTTGACGAAGAGATAGCACATGATGTACATGAAGTTTATAGAGAAGTAGTTGAAGTTCCATTGGAGGTAATCAAAGAGGTTAAACCGGAACGACCTATCGAGCAGTTTAGAAAGTTTGATCAGTCTTCACCTGCTAAGCCTACGCCTAAACATTTACAAAGGCATATGAGAAATGAATCTATGAGATTCCCATCAGGCGACTTCTCTAACGTGACTATCAGTCCAAGAAAATCCGTAACTGCTGAAACGACTGAAATAAAAGTAACTGAGGTAAAGGACACTTTCACGAAAGAAGCCATTTCTCAAAAAGAAATTGTAACATCTAGAGTTGAAGAGAAATTAGACGATGGTGAAAAATCACCCGAATTAGTGACAGAGGAAGACAGAGATATAGCTGAAGCTACTTTGAGAGATAAAATTAGTACCTTTGAATCAAAAATGTCTAAAGAATCTTCTATAGAATTGCCTAAAACTACTGTTAAGTTAACAAAAGAAGCTTTAAAGAAACATACTCAAGAACAAGAGCAAGGTATCGAGTACACCCAAGAGTTCGTGAGGGAACAATCTCAACAATTATCTAGTACAGAGACTCATGTTACCCATAAGGTATGTGTCGAGACGGAGAAACATGTTCAGACTGTAAAATCAGTTAAAGAAACGATCCAACATTTTGATTCAAAAATTAAACAAGAAGAGAAATCAAAACCTTATCATAAAACTATGAGGACAGACTCAACTCTTGTCCAAGTTTCTTCAGAGGAAGACAGTGAGTTTTTGAAAAAATCTACTGATTCTGAAACTGAAACTGAATCTCAAACAACTGTAAAAGTAGATAAACTAGAACAAAGAAGTAAAATCAAATTTGGCAAAGACCCATTTGATAAAAAACCTGAGACTAAAGATTTGTCTAAAACCGATGAAAAGGATGATAAAGGCAAAAAACCAGGTCACGATGACAAAATAGATGATCAGCCGGGTGTTAAGTCTGAACAAAAACTCGAAAGGCAATTAACCGAAGAATTAAGAAAGAAAGTTAGTGAGGAAGAAATTACTGAAGCTCTAGAAGAAAAAGATGTATCTATTGGTGATAAAATTAAAGAAAAGGCAAGTAGTCATTATACCATACTTATACCCTTTTAATGGAATTATAGACAGGTTAACGTACCAAATATTCTTTAGGAGCACCAACATGTGCGAGGTCATTCGAAAGGTAACCGTCAGGTCTATTGTGCCAAAAAGTGATCTTCCCTATGAAAGCTCTTAAAGCTTATGGTTATTGTTCTATATATTTTCAGGTGGAGACACAAATATCGATAACAAGTACAAAATCTGATATAAGTAAACATACTAAAACAGATTCTATGGGATCTGATGTTCACGAGTTACCAGACAAAAAGGTATCACAGGAGTCATCAATACCATCTGCGATTGACAAAGCAGATTCATTGGCTGATCTGCAACAAAGCACAGAGAAAGACTTTAGTTTTATATCTCAAACTGAATCTAAGGTAATTACCATTCCTGTTTAACCAAATAGATATTTTCAAGAATTTTGTATGAGAATTTCTCAATAGAAGACTCAAATAAAAAGGTGGGTTTAACGTTAATACTTCAAACTGGTAAACATTATTTCTAGGTGTACTCCAAGGACTCCAAACACCGAAGTGATTCATTAGATGAAGCCTCACAATTTTCTGATCTAGAAGACCAAATCGGAACAAGTCCAGCTCACAGACCACATCTCGACAAAGAATTGGAACATACAGTAATCAAAACTGATGTTAAGACTGTAACAACAGTCATTGATAGGAAAGAAACAAGAGACAAAACGCTAGAGTTCTTGAAATATGAAAGTGAGCATAGCACTCAGCTTGGGACTCGTGAGACAATGGACACTGAAAAGGTAGTATCTAGTTACATTGATGAAATATATGGCTATATTATACTCAGCCACTTTTATACTGACTATAATATAGTGATAGATTTCAATTGACTATAAAGTATCTATAGATTTTTGATCCTGCTTTAATAGGTTGGCCACAGGAATTAATTTAACCCAGTTTTGTGTTAATTAGCGAATGTCTAGAAACATACCAGTAGCATTAAAAATATATATTATTGTTTTAGGTGTCACCAAAAGAATCACCCGTAATAAGCGCCAAAGCTCGCCAATTCATTGAAACTGTACCAGAAGATGATTCCGTGCAAGAATGTTTCTTCTCCAAACGCATATATTCCGACTCTTTAGAAGACTCTGAGCACACAGATTCTCGACGACACTCTGAAGCTGAATCATTGAAATCAGATCAGTCTGATGTTAAAGCTAAAGTATCTTCATCAGATTTTGATGAGCGTGCGGAGTTTGAAGAAACAGTTGACTCGGGCAGCGGTTTTGGTGATGAGAAGTTCGAAGAAAGTGTTGGGTTTACCTCAATGAGAATTGATCCTCAAGTACAACAACAGGACTCAACTGAATCAGATAAAGGTGATGAGTCCGATTTAGTGTTTAAGAAAGTAACTCCAAAACGTCACTCTAGAACTGATTCTGTTGTGATCAGTAAACTGAGTGACTTACAAACTGACGTAGATACTACACCTAAACAAGAACTCCAAATAATTGTTACTGAGGCCGAAGAAGTTGAGACTTCTGATAAAGATGAGGTTTCTGATAGAATTTCATCTGAGGACAGCCGAGAGGTGGAAATTTCTGACAGAAAATCATCTGAAGGTATATCCGATAAGATTAGTTCTGAAGACGCTGTGACAGAGAAGAAAACATCGTCCGAGGACGAACCAGTGAAAGATAGAGAACATGAATTAGAACTGGATAAAGATAATGTTATGTCAACGACCACTAAAATTGTAAAAGAGTTTAAAGAAGAGATCATTGAAGCTAAAACTCGGGTTAAAGAAGAATTCTCAGATAAAGGTATGAAATGCTAATTGAATACACATTTTAGAGCACTTTTCTATACGAATTATTTAAAATATCTTGTTGCTAGTTTGTTTACTTTTATGGTCTCTCGGTTCATTAGTGACAACAACACTAGTAAAATAGTTTAAAAGATGAATCTGTAAGATAAGTATATTGATAACGTTGATGTATACAATAATTGTGTAACTTATTTTAATTTTTTTTAAACAACGAGAAAGCCTTTGGTCATGCGATTAGGGCAGGGTATCATTTTCTAAATGTCTTATAATTGGATTTATTGCTTTGGGAGTTTTATCTTTATCTACTGTTGGCTCAGTTAACATATTTGACACCTTATATATTTTAACAGTTGATGTAGTAAAACGCCAATCTGTGACATCAGCTGGTTCAGGATCGGTCAGTGAGCTGCGTTTGGAGGAAAAACGTTTATCAGATGCACACAGCTTAACAGAATCCAGAGATTATACGTTCGAAGAGTCGGAGGATGATATTGGAACTCAAGACACACATATTGACCAATCTAAGGAGAAAGTTGATGCTAAACAGGACAGTGAGAAGACTAAGACAGCGTCAAGTGAGTTTTGATGATTTTTATTTTTTGATAGTATTTAAATATAAATGCGTAAGTATGAACACATCATTGTTATAAAAATTACAGGCAAAGCTGACCCATCCAAACTTGCTAAATTAACCCATGGGGATTCATTAGATGATGTGGAAGGGTTCCCAGAAGATCACGTCACAGATTATGTCCATAAATTACCACATATCGCTGAAATCGGGTAAGTATTCAATGATATATTGATTTCTTATATTTACGCGAATACTACACATTGAAATAAAACTATTTTTTAGGATTTTATCGCGTTTATATTTTGATTTTACGTTCCCGACGTTTCGGTTGCTTTACAGCAACCATGGTTCTCCCGTGACCATGGTTGCTGTAAAGCAGCCGAAACGTCGGGAACGTAAAATCAAAATATAAACGCGATAAAATCCTAAATATAGTTATATTTCAATATTTAATGATAAATTTTAAGAAAAAATTAAACTTAGTGATAAATAAAAAAACCTAACAATCCTCCGCCACTATCAGAAGACATAGTGAATTAAATTGACAATTAGCCAACCGAGCCACTAAATAGAACGTATTTAACTAAACTTGCGTAATAACTAATAATTTTATTTTAGCGCCATATCTGACAGAGACTTAACTTCCGACTTCTTAAGTCGAGAGAGGAATGAACAATTAAAACGTGAAACTGTTGAAGCTGTAACAAGTGCTGTAACAGAAACTATTCATCCTGTGAAAGAAGTAAGAATCGTTGAAACCGCTATATCTGAGACAGAAGAAAAAGCTCCATTTGTAGTTACAACAAAACATACTGAAACAACTTATACGGTTACTAGGAAAGATGAACCTACTGTAACTAGTACAGTAACCACTATTATTAAAGACGGTGCATCCACGACAACACAGGAATATATTGAAACTAAAAAAAAAGTAATTGTAAGTGAAGGAAAATTTGATGTAAGTAAAATCAGAACCGATACTCTTGGTCACTTCGATATAGGAGATATTGATGATGCTAAAAAGTTTTCCCCTATAGAATTAGACCTACAAGAGGCTACAGAAATAACTAAAGAACAAGTTAAACCCGTTGTTGATGACATTTTGCACAAGGGCACTATTGCTGCAGCAGCAAGAAGTCCAGTCCATGATAAAGATCTAAAATCCATTACAAAGGAAATTGTTGAAATAGAAAAGAGATCTTATGATGCGAAAGTTCCAGCAAAAGAGGAACGTAGGCATTCGTGTATTAGTCCTGCAATCTCCCTTGAAAGAATTGCAGAATCTGACGTTGAAACAGAGGATGAACCTTTAAAATCTGCTAGGAACATAGTTTCTGAAACAAAGGTAACGGAAACTATGACAGAATTAAAAAGATCTGACTCAGCCATGAAACAAATGGCCGATAATATAGAAATTATAATTAAACAAGCATCAGAAGATACTGAACTTTCATCTGAAGAACATATCATTGATGATATAGCACCGCAGGATATTGCTGGACAAGTCTCTGTCGATTCCATAATTGAAGAAGCTGTAACAACTGTAGAGGGATATCTTGAAGACAGAGTTATAAAAGAAAAAGATATGAATGGTACAAAAGAAACAGTATTCGAAGAAACGCACAGAATGACTAAGGAAAGACCAGCACTTATTAAGTCCCTGTCTAGAGACAGTGGTGAGATCGTTATTATGCCCAAGAAGAAGCATCCTAGGACATTTTCAGTCCAAAGTTCACCGGAGGAAGTAGAAGAACAGATTTATACTGATTCTGAATCCGGTATGCACTTATGCTTGGACAATACTAACTATAAAATACATACTACATTTTATTTATACTTTATTGTATTATTTTTTACAGATATGGACAAGGCAAAAGTGTTGGAAATAATTGAACCCTGTTCAGACCTTGACGGCAAAGCACAAACCTCTGGTTTTGACACTAGAAAAATCCGTACTGACTCCCTTGATGATGCCGATGATTTTCCAGAAAAAGAGGTACCAACTGGTCATATAGTTGCATTTCAATATAATAAGGTGCATATGTACTAACTGTTTATAATATTACAGGCTGAATTCTTCGGAGATGACAAGTACATTGAAGATGTCCCCGAAACATTCCACCAATTTAAAGAGCCAGTACAAGTTTCTGAGGGTACGGCTCCTAGCACGAGCGTAGCTCAGCCTGACACAGATAATGATAAGTCTACTGAGAAGTTTGTAAAGAAGACTCAGTTTGTAGACAGCCTATTACGTTCTGAGCTGGTCTCAAAATCAACAACTGAATCTTCAGTTACTACAGTGATATCAACATTGACTAAGTCTTCGGACGATGACCAAAAATCTGTACTAGAAGACGGCACATCTGCTGATTTTTCAAAATTAAGCGGTGCGAACTTGGTTAAAGATCCTTCTAAAACGTCAATTGACGCTAAAGAAGATTCCAGAATTGAGGAGCAAATAGAAGACCGCGCTACTCCTGACCTGTCAAAGAAATCTATTGATTTAACAAAAGATTATTCAAAATCTTCAATTGATAGCAAAGATACGTCCAGAGATTTTGCTACCAATGAGCTATCTAAGGATTCGACTGTAGATTTGACAAAAGATTTTTCAAAGGCTTCTGTAGAAAGTGTTAAAGAAAGTTCAAAGTCTATTGACGAAAAAACATTTTCTGAAGACCATTCCTCATTTGATGTGTCCAAAACATTAGCATCAGATGCTTCAGAATGTATAACAATAAGCAGGGAGTTCATTGAGGAGGAGAGATCGGTATCAAGAGTATTAAGGGTATCTACAAGTTCATCCCAAGAAACATCTATACTAACAGAAAGTAAACTATACAGTGAACCTGATGAGAAAACAAAGCCTTCCGATAAAACTGAACCAGAAAAAGATTTAATAGGAGATATGGAAGAAAAAATTGCTCAACTCAAATCAGAATATAAAAAAGAAGAAGAAGGTATGAAGGAAATCATAACTGAGGTTAAAACTGATGAAAAAAATTTAGAAAGTAAAAAAGATGCAGATAGCAAAATTGTAGACGGCAAAAAAGTTCAAATAATCACAGACACCTTGGTTGATGAGACACAAGTTAAGATGGATGCATCAAAAATATTAGATGTTAAAAAAGAAGAATCTTTGAATGAAATTGCAGGAATATCGATATCCGAAAAATCAGCAAAAGATACCAAAGTAGAAGAACAAAAACTATTTGAAACACCAAAATCAGAGCAGATAGAAATCGTTGAAACTAAAGTAGAAGAACTAACTTCTAATGTAGAGAAAATAGTCGACGATGATGTACCAGATATATCAGAATTGAACAGAAGGTGTTCGAATCTCTTAGAAGATATTTCGCAAGGGGCTCTTATTAGAATAGATTCTACTCACGTAACTCATGGTAAGCTACTATAGAAACTAGAAAAAAAATTGTTATTCTAGGGCCAAATCCGCCATTTTTTGAATTTGTGCCTGCCTGTCTGTCTGTTTGTTTGCTCATTTCAGGCAACATATCAGACGGGGTTTGATTAAACTTGCATCGTAATAGTTTTGAATCCAGGGTATGTAAAGGACACATTTATACGGGACAGTGGATTAGTTTTCGCATGATATCTCCAAAAACGGGGTCTCTAAACCCACTAAGCCGGTTTTAGCTAGCCTAAATCTAGTTTATAATAATTATCAGGCAAACTAAAGTCCAAACGTACAAAGATACGGGCCCTGCCAGTCTAAATTATTTTCCTTTTCAGATCTTGTCTCCAAGTTCTCAAAGACACCACCGCCGTCACCCGTAGACCTCATTCTCAAGGCTAAAGCTGAAAACGGAACTAGTGAGCATAAAGTAGGACTACAACTCAGAGGTACGCACTAAAAATAATTAGTTATATACATGCTGCTTGTATTATTAGTACTTATACTATTTTATATTAAATTGTAAGTAGAAATGTTTATACTGGAAAATAATTTACTAAAAATTTTACATAATTTCCATGATATTACGCTATTACGCTATTAAAAATTAATTAGTGAGTAGGGTGTCGTACTCGCGCTGATTCATGGCTATGACGTCACGGCCCTGCAACTTGGTGCGATATTAGTTTTTTCTGATCGGAAATTTCATATTTCTCTATTTTTGAAAATTATTTCAGTGTTAGTAGTCGTAATCTACTAAATAATTCCGTATAAATTATACAATAGACAACAACTCAATTGCAATAACAACAGTAAAATTAATAAATCACTTTGAATAGTTACATCAGAAGAATATCACCAAAGCTCATAAAATAGCTGTAAGAATCCCTGTAGTAAAGTATTTCCAGACAACGCAATCCCTAGGGAAAAAAATCGCTGTGTACCAGCATCCTGAGTAACATCAATAAAGCTCGATACATTTAGACGTATAGCTAGAAGTAAGCCCTGCCTTTCATCTAGGCTCCGATTCTTCGTTCCTGGACGCGAGCCGCCAGTCACCGAGAGCTTCTTCAGCCGGAGACAGCCTCATCAGCGAAACAGAGGCTCATCAAAGTGGTTAGTAGCACCAATTTCACTAAAAGCAGCAATCGTGAAACCATAAAAATTTAATTTAAAATCAATGATTAGAAATGTATTCAAATATATTTAATTATTGCAAGCTTATTGCAGTAATGTATGTAGTGGCAAAGTAGAGTCATAGCGAAACCTTACTCTTAATTTTGTAGACAACTACCATTATAGAAAGCCTCGTTTGCCACACTGTTTATTTATACGCCAATTATCGCATGTATCGTGATTGAGTTTAAATACACTAAACTAAAAGATTGTTGTATCCTTATTTAATAAATTGGACAACCCGATAATTTGGTATGCACATAAAAATAGACTTAAAATAGACCCCAATTAAAAATTTTAATTAAGAAACAGATATACTTAATGCTGTTGCAACCGTCTTGTATATCACACATATTATCAGCACAGTAAAGTTTACTTTCTTTCTTGCGGAGCCCTTACATTGCTATAGGTAAGTGGACCCCATAAACAACCGAACATCATTTTTGTTTTACTACAGCTTCTTGATCTAATGCGGTCTAATTGTGTTGTCTTTAATTCGCATTTTTGTTCATCATCATCATCATTCACGTTTGAGTAACGTTTCGCTTTGATTCTGAACGTTCATTTATGTTTACCATTTTGCCATCACTTCACTGTTTATAGATAGATCTCATCACGTGATATTGTTAATGTAACACAAATACACGCTTTAGGCGCTTCTAACGCATTTTAAATACCATTAACGATTTTATTTTCTTTAATTTTGGCGACTCACACGTTCAATCTAATATATAGTTTGAAAACTATTAACTAATACAGTATGTAACACACCAGTAAAAGGGCACACTTTTGAGATATATATATATATAATAAAAATCGACCGGGCGAACTAGTAAAATAAACATTTCTTTGCAGAAGTACTGATGGAAGCGTCCAAGGCTCTCACTGCAGCTGCTAGACCGAAATCACCAGTCAAATACATAGCTGATAACTTAACATTTGTGAACGTTGACCAACCGACAATTACCAGCGGCGCGATGGAATTAGTCGATAGAACAATTGAAAAGAGTATTGACGTTATCGATCAAATTAAGAAAGAACAACTCGCCGTCAAACTGGAAGAAATGCAAAAATCTACATCGACAGACACTTTCTACAGTGAATCCAGAGTTGAAACTTCTTCGTCTTCAGTCCACAAAACGTTCGAAGGTGGAGAACTGAAATTTCAATCTATTGATCCTGAAGCTGTAATGTCTGATATGGTTGCAAAGTTTGGAAATACAGACGATTTTAGTACAATTTTGACACATAAAGAGACTGAAACCAGAAAGATATCTGGACAAGAATTTTTCTCGGAGACTAAACAAGTATCTTCTTCAGATGATGATTCGTTGATCATAAAAACTGAAACAAAACACGAGCTTAGGGGTCAAGAGCATGAAACTAAAGAAAAAATGACCGTCCGTAAAGATGGAGATCAAACAGAAACATCTCAGAAGAAGCTAGAAAAAGCACATGAAGCAACAGCGAAACGATCGGATACTGAAACTAAGACGGTTATTAGGAGCACCGATGATACTGATATTATCAAAGTCGAAAGAGAGTTCTCTGAACAAGGACTTTATACTGGACGACAAACTAAATCTGAAGAGAAGATGACTGCACTAAAAGATGAAACTATTAAGAAGAAATATGAAGTCAAAATATCTGAAAGGGATCTGTATCATGAACAGTGGGGCAAAGAATACTTTACTGAACCCGGAGAACTTGAAAATATCGTTGAAGATGAGGATGGCAAATCCAAGGTAGCATTTGTCGATTCGTCATTGAAAATTGTCGAAAAAGACGAAGTTGTGTCGAGTGTTGAAGTTTCAGAAAAGGGTATAGTGGTCAGTTCTACTATTGAACATCACAAAGAAGAATCCGTGATTGAAAGCAAAGAACATGATGATCTAAGTTCTGATGCTTCTCATGCTCCAAGTTTCAAAAGTGAGCCAACTGAGCGACGAGATTCTTGTGATGCTAGCCCTAAAAGCAAATCAAAATCTTTCAAAAAGGATGACGAAATATATGAAGTAAATTTCATAAAAGAAATCAAAGTAACTACGTCACCAGTTAAGAGTACTTTCAGTCGAACAGGAAGTCAAGATACTCATTCCGAATCAGAAGTAGCTCCCGACTTACCTCATGATGATAAAACTGGAGAGACGCCTAAGAAAGAAAAACTTACCAAGTCACCTATAAAACTACCACAGCAACATATTCAAGATCAAGTCTGGGAGGTATCTATACAAAAAGCAGACTCTTTTGAACTGGCTGGTGAAATACCGAAATCAAAACTGAAGTTAACTGCTGAAACATCAAGTACTACGAAAAAGGGTTTAGGCAATGATACTACCTTGGAAATTAAGACAGTTGTAGAATCGACGACTGAAGTGAAATCGTCCAAAACTGACATGTCGCCAATAACATTCGAGCTATCTGACGAAATAAGCACCACATCTAAAGACATGATGGTCAAATCTGGTGAAAGTCTTGACACTGAAAATATGATCAAATCTTTGGAATCCCATGAAGGAGAAGTTTTACAGAAATCAATGGACTCTACTGTCAGTGCAGAAACTCTTCATCCCTCAGAGTTTGACACCGAAGCTGATTCAGCTTACTTAACAGGTACTGATCATAAAAAGGAGGAAGTCAAACTATTAAAAGAGAAAAGCATCGAAGACATTTGCAGTAGTGGTTATGATACTGATCTCTCCTCTGCCGAGTTTCACGCTACGAAACTCGAGTCAGAAAGGGTGGATTTTGATACATTGATGTCTGCTCAGCCACTTACCGACTTGTCAGTTTTGGAGAAAACTATAGATGAAGTCAAGCAGTCTCTTGAAGCAGCACAAGTGGAAATTATTAGTGAAAAAAGCGATGGAAGCAGCAAGTACAAGCAATCTCCTTCCGAGTTCCAGTTCAAACTGTTAATTAGCCCTGACAGACCTGAGGTTATCACTGAAGAATCACAGCATGATGACCATGCAGAAAAAACATTTACCTCTGTAGAAAAAGTAGAAAAAACACTAGATAATCAAAAGTCAGAGCCTCTTTCACAAAAACTAAGTTCTCAAGATGATATTTCAACTTCAGATGAAGGGAAAGAAACGGTTTATGTAAAAGAATCAAGTCCGCCACTGGATACTGGCGACTTATCATTAAGATCGGACAGTGGCCCTCACTCTATAATAGAGACAGATAGTGAAATAGTTCTCTATGACCGAGATAAATCATTAAGCAGCATTGAAGTGAAACTAAGGGATCAGAAACATATCAAATCTAAATTGGGGGTAAGTGACAGACGTTCTGCATCTGAAGTAGAAGGTTGGTCAAGTTCAGGCGAGAGCCATTATCACAGTTTTGAACATTCAGAGAGTAGACCTTTATCTTCAGATATTGAAGTAATGATGACAGCACAAAGTGCGACTGAATTTGGAACTGCTTTAACAAGCCAAGATGTTTCGTCTCAGTCGCTAAGAACATCCAAGGATTATTATACTGCTGGCAGTTCACTTGCATCCAGGGATAGTATGAAGAGCTTAGACTCTGATGGATCTAGTCATGTTGCAAGTATTGATATCTCTGATGCTTCAGAAACACTTGTACCCTCTGCTAATGAGCTGAAAGAAGAATTAATGGAAAGCAGCACTTACGTAGAACAATTCTTGCACGAAGCTGGTAAAGAACTACAAAAGCATAAAGATGTTAGTGACGAGGAAGGTTCAGGTGATGAACAAGATAAAGTCAATATAACAGAGCCAGTTGGTAAGATGAAAAGGTCACACGAAATGCGTTTTCAACCAAAAGAAATGATCCCAGATCAATTCCCAATCGACAATACTCCAGAAAGCGTTGATATCGATGAAGACTCGATAAAAGACAAAGAGGCCTCTGATACCACTATTTCAAGTCAACTAAAAACTGATGATGGTCTATCTTCTTCAATTTCTAAGCTAGACATGCCATCATCCGAAATAGAAAAGGACCTAGTTTTAGAAACGGTACAAAAAACTACAGTTCACACTGAAGAAGCGTTACCGTTTTCCGTAACAAAAATAGAAAAGCCTCAACGAGAATTCGTTGATGTGGAAAGTGAGATTATACCTGTAGGATCATCAGCATACGAAGAAATTATTAAGCATGGAAGTATTACTTCTACATCTAGAAAACCATCAAAAGAAGATATTACAATAACTAAAACGATAGTACATGAATCAGAAAGTACCCCAGAGACACATGATGAAAGATTGAGGACAGAGGTAGTCGAAGAATGTCAGAAAAAAATTATAAAGGAAGTGAGTGTCGTTCCATTCCAGATAACAGAAGTACCACCAAGCCAAAGAGAGTTCGTTGATATTGAAAGTGAGATAATACCAAAGGAATCCTTACAATACGAAGAAATATTAAAATCTAAAAGCGATTCATCTGTACCTAAGACTAAAGTTGAGAAATCAATTGCAAAAACTCCCGACTCTCATTTAGAAAGTAAACAAAGCTCGACATCTAGCCTTAAGACTCAAGAACATATGTCTACACCACATACGCCTTTATCTGCACCTAGTCAAAGCTCACTTTCAACTGATAACGGTAGAGAGTACGTCTTAGACGACATGTATGACATATCGGAAACTCCTGAACTTAGATCAGATCTAGGTGAAAGCAGCAAGTCGGAGCTTGTTGTGACCACTGATGAAAAAACTCTACAAATATACGAGAAGGAACAAGAATCACCTACAAGTGATGAGTTCGAACTAGTGGATAAACCAAGTGAAATGGATGATTTTGTTGTTATCGAAGAAGTAGCAAAAGAAGCTCAAGAGACTGACACTGAAGGCAAAAGCGTGCAAATTAAATCACAAAAGTACGAGAAGCGTCATGATACTGAAGTTGAAGAATATTTGTCGAAAACTTCTAAGCCTAAACAAGAGAGTACTAGCAGTGCATCAGGATCATTATCTGATGAAGAAGTTCTTCAATATGAGTTGGAGCAAAAGAAGCTTCAAGCTCAAGAGTTGGCTGAGATAGAAGCTGGAAGGCGCTGGATTCAAATGCAGTTTGAAGGTGATCCACGATATGACTACGAGAGAGTACCATTAGAAGATATCAAGGAAGAGGAGATGACAGATTTTGACGCAAGTAGAATCGGTAGTTTGACATCCCAAAAGGAATCTATAGGAAGTTTTGGAAGTTTTAGAAACTCATTTGGAAGTCTTTCTGAGTCTGAAATGGCATCTCGTATTAGGTTCAGGGTACGAGGTGACAATGATGATATTTCTATAAGCTCTCTGCAAGAATTCGAGAATCTTGAGAGAGCCCTGATGGAGCAATACCAGCAACATTCGTCATCATCCCAAGAATCTTTAAATGGGTCACTGCCACGGCGCTATATACTTAGTAGAAGTCAGGGCGATGATATCTCTGTGTCCAGTCTTAAAGAATTTGAAGGACTCGAGTCAGCCTGCTTAGAAGCTTTGAGAGCTGAAATTCTTGCCAAACAAAAGGAGGCTCTTTTAATGGCTGATCCTAAAGAAGTTAGTGGCAGTTTTCTGGAACGAGAAAAACGTTCGTATAGTGGAAGCTCCGATAGCAGTCCCCCACAGAAGGGAGGGAGCCCTAGCCAGAAGAGTGGAAGTCCATCCCAAAAAAGTGGAAGCCCATCTCAAAAGGTTGGCAGTTACGGCAGTCCATCACAAAAAATGTTAACAGATTCCGTTGCCATAAGAAAGCTTATCGACCAGCAAATGGCTATAGAACAGAAATTACAACAAGTGACTCCAAAAGTAGTGACAGTTAAGAAATATGATGAAAGGGGAGCATTCTTTGTTCCGGAACCTGATCCAGAAACTTCAGAACCGACAGTGGAAGTGACAGAAGAATGCAAGAAGTCTTCATCTTTTGTGTGCGCAGCGGCACCTAGTGATGGTTCCGCTGAATCAATTCCAGGGGATTGTGAGGAAATGATGAAAATATTAGACCAAGAAGAAAAATCTAAACTGACTCAAGCTGTTACCCGGACATTTACTGATGGTGGCGTAGTGGAAGTGGTTCGAACTACAACAGTAATCCAACAACGATTCGTTGACGGGAAGAAAGTGTCTGAAACCGTATCTAGTACCGACGGCGAAGGGGCCATGGATATACCTATACGGCCAAGGCAACCTGAAGAGGGAACAATGTCGGCTATGTCGTTTGGCTCTGAAATGTCATCTTCGATAACTTCACAGCCTTCTGAAATGGATAGTCTTATGACTGTTCTCGAAGGCCATACTGGTGGGGAGGTTGTGACAGTTACGAGACAGGTTATAATGATGACGTCAGATAAGCCCGAGGATTTGGATTTCTCGAGGGAAGGAAGTGCCGTCCGTGAGCTGTCGCCCTCTTCTGGGAGGTCGGTTGCTCATAGCGTCATCTCTTTCTCTGGTAAACAATTTACAGATCCCGCTAGTGGGTCGTGGAGCGGACAGGACGAGGAGTTGAGCTCGTCTGGAAGTTTTAGTAGGTGAGTTACTTGATTAGCACTCTATCATTATCATGAGCTAGTCCATTCTGATCATCCGAAGTAAGTAAATTATCAGATATGGTGTAAGTCTTTGTTTAAATCATGTTAATTAATATTTCTTAATCTCGCTGGAGTTTTGTTTTCATTAAATTGGATTGGCAGCACTTCTGAAACTGTTACTCTATTAAGTGAGGATCTTCAGATGGAACACCGAAGTTTGATCCTAGATGAGTCCCGGGAAAAGCTAAATTGCCTTCATCGTGTATTATTTCAATATTTCAATTGCTTCATAAGATTCTGATGGTTCAGGGGGGCGCGCGCAGACCTGATGCTGGGCAGCACGGACAGTCTGGAAGCAACCAGCTCTAACGCAACGCGGGCTACTTACAACTACGAAGTGGATACTCCTATGACTGGAAGCCTGACTTCTGGAGGTGAGTGTTTTGCTTTATTACTTCTTCTTTATTAAACCAACAAATATGACCTCTCTTTCTGTCTGTAATTCTTTGCTTTAGATTTGTATTTCTGCTAAATACTTCTTAACTGATTAATATTCAAAATAATCAAGGTTTTCAATTATATTTTACATCTAATCAATTACGAAATATCTGTAGCTCAACGCATATTTTAATGTTGCAGGCCGTAGCCTAATTATGAATAATTTAATTAGAAAAAAAAAATATTATGGCAATACATCAATTAAATTATTTTAAGCTAGTACATAGATCATAATAGTTAAACGAATGCGCACTAACTACTCACTTTATTTTATTTGTATAATATACATTATACACTATTATAACTAACTCATAATCTGCATAATATTATTTTACAGAAAGGCTTTGCTCTGATCCCCGCTTTTATCTTTAACAATTTTCATGAATTCTCAAAAATATTTAATTCAAATAAAATTAAAAATCTGTCGGTAAATAGTAAATATGGATTGTGCAAATAAAATATTTTTGAGAGGATACAATAATTCATTTAATTCATTACATGTTTGCTACCCTACCGAGCTTGATACTAATCAGAAAGATAACAGCGGTCCCCCCTCCAGGGTCGAACACCATGGTGTCATCCCTAGACACGTTGGATCCGATCACAGCCGTACAAATGGAGAGTCAAGAGCACCAACCCACCGGTGAACACTGTTCCCACGACAATGAGGTGCATGAACCGGATTCAGATACTGAAAGATTGGTAAGTTGTATCTGGTACTTTTATTGTTTTTATTTTATAAGGAGATCCATGTAACACAAGATCTTGAGAGACGAAATCTCTCTTAGAGCTCAGGAAACTATAAGTGAATTTGTATTACTAACATTTAATTGATACAAATACGCGATAATAGGCGGAAATCCATTGTTAAGCAAATGGGGGAAGAGGAACTCACCACTGATCCTCAGCTTGTCAACTTTTCCAATTATAAACCAAACAAGTTGATCGAAAATGGATGTACGATTAACCTTCTTTTTGATTTAAGAACCCTTAATTTAACTGTTTGCTGACCCAATAACGAGGTAAGAATTTTAAAAAATTAAGACTCAATGGTGATGTATCACCATAAAATGTATTCAGAGTACATACGCCCAAATTACACTCACGTTCTATAACTATAGTTAAAGTTTTTTTTTTTTTTATTACATTATAGGCAAGTATTTGATCTCGATCTCACCTGATGGTAAGTGATGATGAGATCTACGATGGAGCATACTTGCCTAGGTAGGAAGGCGGCAGTAGATCGAGACGCTACATTCACTAGGCACATGCAGCGCAGCTGATCTGCCCCGCCATCCATGAATGGCAACACCGAACATCATGCCGGAACACGGCTAGGCCGCTTGGCGACATGGCTTAGTTCAGTGGGTGGTGACTAACCACGGCCGAAGCCTACCACTAGTAGAGTTGTCACCTGGTTGGCACCACCCAGGGTCACGTGTAGGGTATCTCGAGGGTATTTAATTCTCCTACGGACGAAGGTGACTCGACCCCATATATATATAGAACCTCTATAAATTTGGGATCAGACTTTACCGTAGCTTTAAGTGCATTCATAGGATGAGTGATCTTCCGTTCTTAAACGCCTTCCAATTTTCAGGAGCTGGACAGCAGAGCTCCTCGTGCCAAAGAGCGCACTATTATGTTTGATAGCACTGACACACTCAGCGCTGTGAGCGGCGACGGGTCGATGAAGGAGGCTGCCGTGGAGACACCAGCACCTACCTTCTATATTGGGGATACTCCTATTGTTAGAGGTAAAGTTTATTAACCTTTATCATCATCCTGATAACAGCGTGATACTTTAGTTCTAACAAGATCAATGTCTGCTACAATCATTACAGAATCCCAGTAAGAGTTGTACGTAGATGATTCAATGGTTCGATTGCATTTGACGTCATTAGTTGCGTGCTGGCATATATGAGTTGACTTGTGTAAATCTTGACATGTTGTTTTAAGTGACACAATTTGTAATTGTGATATAGGAGAAAGACGAGAAGAGGATGACTCTCAACCGGCTTTATCTGGAAGCTGCCCAGCATCACTGCAGCCGGCCCCGCAATCCTCGCCACCTGTACCAGCTCAAAGAAGGTAATATTATTTTTTGTAACCGTCACAACATCAAAAATCATTAAATATTTGTTATTCAGATTATTTCTTATAAGTAGAGCTAGAAGAAATTGACGTTAAATTGAAAATGAAGGACTTGGGTGTAGGTTGATGAATGTTATTTGGCTTTACCTTCTGATGAATTTTATATAAACTAGCTGTCCCGGCGAACTTCGTACCACCTCAGAATCAAATGTGTTTTTCTCCTATGTTTTAATAGTCATTCCTCTATTCGAGTCGGAGACAAATTCAAAAAATCAGAGATCATAATAATCGGCCCTCCCGTTCTTTCTTTTATACATACATGGTTATGTGTAATCATGTCATCTAACATTAAAGCTCTGAGCTTAAAGACTAAAAATAAGCTCAATTTATTATAGCTCAACTCTTGTATCTTCAATGTCGAGATGATTCTTATTTACATACATTATTTTCATTTTATCCAAACCGTGCAATTTAAATGTATTAAGACGACTATTATTTGTCCTTTGTATAAATGTTACGTTTCGCTCATCTCTTTCATTTATATTAATTCGAGCTTTTTAATTTTGTTTAACAACATCATTTTTGCTTTTACCATTTATTGATTTGTTTAAAATATCATAATTTATTTTAGTTTTAACTAAATTGAATGTACTTACTAAACGAGTAATTATGATTGCAGCTGCTATTGTTTAAGTCACTCAAGATAAGAACAGCGAATAGGTACATTACTTTTTATTGTATTGCTTTTTTTATTATAATTTGCATCACTATCATAATATTTAGTGTCATAATCAACATAAATATATTCAATTAGAGTTATATGCTGCTTATTAATACTAACATTATTTTGGTTATTATTTTTTATATTGTGTGATACTATTGCTTTATTGAATCTTGATAGCATGTAGAGAAGGGTGAATTTTATAAGTCCATTATATTTGGTACTTTTAGTTTGCCATAGTTCTGAACATGACTGAGTGTTTTTATGTGTGCGTGTGATTGACGTCATCGACTTTTTGGTTATTTTAAGAAATGAATAAAACTTAATTATTTATTTAATTATGTCTTAAAGTGTTCATATAACAAAGTTTATTATTTTCAGGTCTCTAACAATGATAGCGAAGTCCCCTCCATCAAGCTTTGACGAAACCAAGAAGAAGTAGATCTAGTTTCCCAATATTGTACTTTATTTTAAAGCTACTACGATTTACTATTGCTAGTTTTTGATAAAGACTTTTGCAGCTAACATTATCTTAAGCCAACGATGCACTGTATTGAGCAAATCTAAATAGAAAGAATCAACCCTTCAATGATAAATATAAATTAATTTGAGATTGGATTTTGGGTTTGGCCACCCCGACTTTAAGTCGTTCCGTTCCACGTTAGTTAGAGAAAGACGGGAGCCGAGGATCATGACAAATAAAATACTGAAAGCTACATAAATGATCGCTAAAATGTATGGATAGTTTGACAAATCAAACTTCTCTCGTACTCTGACATAATTACCAATTGATTCGGGTGTTACAGTGAAGACTAGAATGATATGTACCAAGGAGTACAAACCATTCTAGCCCATAAAGCATCTATGATATGATATCTTCAATCCAAAGCGGCGCTCGATATCAATAACGCCATAAATCGTATAAAAACTTACTTCGAATCTACAGTACTTCAAGTGCGAGATTCGTAAGCAAACCGTATACTTTATAGTCTACCGTTTTTAGATATTTTGTATGGAAGATTGAAAATTTTAAATACGGTCCGCTAGAGGCACTTTTCAATTCTCCATACAAAATGTCTACATACGGAGACCATAAAGTATACAGTTAGCTCGCACTTGACGTGCTGATTATGTTGTTACGAAACATCTCTATAAATAGGGCGAAAATAATAGCAATTATTGTTGTTGTATTTATTGAACGATTGTATATTGGTATTTAACTTTTGTACTGTACCGTCGGGTTCGACGCGGTCCATATAATTTGACCTATCTACTAGCTTAGCTTAGTCAACAATATGCTTAGCCATGAGTTAACACTGTAGCACTATTAACTATTTGATAAGTAGGTTAATGAGTAGATTTCTGAAATGGATTTTGATATTGCATTGATATTGGACACTGGATTCCGTTCCGATTTTAAATCGACGAAATATTGATAATATGATTGTTGCACAACTTACATAAGTAAATAGATAGGTAGGGATGTATTATAGGTGAGGTAATGCTGACTCTGTGGCGGACTTGTTTATTTGAAGAGATTTTTTTTTTATTACATTATAGGCAAGTATTTGATCTCGATCTCACCTGATGGTAAGTGACGATGAGATCTACGATGGAGCATACTTGCCTAGGTAGGAAGGCGGCAGTAGATCGAGACGCTACATTCACTAGGCACATGCAGCGCAGTGAATCTGACCCGCCATCCATGAATGGCAACACCGAACATCATGCCGGAACACGGCTAGGCCGCTTGGCGACATGGCTTTGTGCAGTGGGTGGTGACTAATCACGGCCGAAGCCTACCACCAGTAGAATAAAGTAGAGTAGATATACAGATTGTAGAAGTTTGACGGGAAAAAGCAGAGTATGTTTTCTACATTACTGTTTTCTTATACTACTTTAGTATCTTACTTGCCATTGACGTACTTTGATGACTTGATTAGCGCAGTTGGTAGTGACCCTGCCCTCTGTGCTAAAGGTCCCTGGTAGGGAACAATCTTTGTGTGATGAGCACGAATGTTTATACCCTAGTCATGGATGTTTAACATCTATT
Organism: Pheosia tremula; assembly: GCA_905333125.1. Lineage (NCBI taxonomy): Eukaryota > Metazoa > Arthropoda > Insecta > Lepidoptera > Notodontidae > Pheosia > Pheosia tremula. The sequence continues at coordinate 2,431,277 of HG995420.1, forward strand.
AAAGTATTAAATAATGAGTTCGCCCTCAGTCCATTGTACGGTGTCCATAATACAAGCGTTGCTTAGTGTAAGACCGTATAGTTGGTGTGTTCGTTTGGCGATATTTATTTATTCATTATTGGTACTAAGGTCTCGTAAGTTATGAATTTTGATTGTCAGTTTTTCTCTATTATTTATATATTTACTCGTGTTTTCTTTAGACATCACAAACTAGACACGAAATAATTTAGATATTTAAAAAAAGTCTAGTCATTATATTATATTTAATTTAACACTTAGCTATATTATTACCTAGCTTTTTAATTTATTTATTTAGTTGTTTAATATAACATATTGTGTAAGTTTGTAATGTTTTGGGCCGTACTCGCGTAACAGAATCTCCCGCGAATTTCATGGTATTTTTTTTATTTTGGATAATTTACATCAAGGTCAGTTTATATGGCTATATTATCCAAAATTAACGAAAAAGGTGCCACAAAAATTGCAAGAGAATCTGTTTCGCGAGAATGACCCATTTAATATGGTTGGTACAAAAACTCAAGGATTTATAGAATCTTTTGATCGGAAAAGATATCGTCATTATTACTTCTTATAAGTTATATTTTTTTGTTGTTCTTATATCTTATAAAGACATCTATAGCTCACAGCTGGTCATAGAATAAACTACATTTTAGACGATATTGATCAGGGCTTGCTCACTTTCAATTTATTACAATTATTTACATAAGTATGGGTTTTATAATGGTTACGGATTTTGAAGTTAATATTTTCAGTTTCGCAAGAAAGGGTTGAACCTTGTGAATACCATAAATACGGAAACAAACATAAAATGTCGTGTTAATAATAATAGGTACTATATGAAGGGCATTCGCAAGGAGTACTAGGTGGTAACTATAGATAATTAAAAAAAAACTAGTTCTATCTTTGATAGACGTGTGGGATGAGACTGAGTGATGGTAAAATGTATTAGCGTGACATGCTTAGCTTGATACACTACAACACTGCAATAGCTGATTAGAAGCTATTGTTTCTTATCAGCACCTGCATCCCCTTAACTGAAAGTAATGATAAGGGCTCGCTTGTAATGTAACTATTTATAAATAATAGTTATTTTTTTAAAGTCTGTGTGCTTGCGGTGTCGGTGTTAAGAATTGGACTGCTGAGTCCTCGCGTGGCTGCGCTGTCGTATTAAGTTTAAAAAAAAATCAATTAAGTTGCAATGTTCAATTGTTTCACGTTGTATTTGTAATATTGCTGAATATTCTATCGATCAAATAATTATTGAATATTGAATAAAGAACGCTACGTCTCATATTTATACGATGTATTTTATTTCACCCTCTAGATTTGTTGATAACACAACGTTCGGTAGCACAAAACGAAGGGACGAGTAAAAGGGAATGGGAAAGGAAGGGAAAGACGGAAAGCAGAGGAGAGAACGCGGTAGAGTGAAGGAAGAGAAAGAAAGAAAAAGAGAGGGTGGAAAGACATTTGTAGAAAATAAAGAGGGGTCATTTTATTACAACAAAGTTTAATAACAAAAAAATATATTAACAAAACGGATACAAAGTCCTATTACAAAAAGTATGATATATCCGAGCTTTGCGTGCGAATTTATTTGTAAAGTAAACGTATACTTTATAGTCGAGATCAAATACTTGCCTATAATGTAATAATAAAAAAAAAAGTCTATGAATTTGTCATTTTCGTATGGCAAATTAAACAGCGCCTCTAGCGGACGTTGTTTAAAACTTTCAATTCTGACCTGACTACCTAACTGACCGATTAGCGCAGTTGGTAATGACCCTGTCTTCTGCGCTGAGGGTCCCGGGTTCGAATCCTGGTAGGGCTAGAGATAAACTTTGAGTAATGAGCCGAATGTTTGTACCCGAGTCGTGAATGTCTAATATCTATATAAGTATTACATCTGAGTTCACCCCCAGTGCATTGTACGGTACCCATAACCCAAGCGTTGCCTAATGTGGGACCGTACCGTCGACTGATGATTAAAAAATATAATTAAATACATCCTCCATACAAAGTATCTGAATACACAAACTACTAAGTTATACGGTTAACTTTCAAGTAAACTTCGCACCCAAAGCTCTCGTAAATATTTACATTTAAATAAATATGTTCGATATACTTTCAGTTATTTTTAAGTCTAAAACAATTTAGCCAGAGAGCCGTATAAAACTAGTATAAGAAAGCATGGTAGGTAAATTATTAATTATACCTACATTACAAATATTGGCACTTTCTCTGTGCACAACATTCTCGAACAATGAAAAATTTTCAAATAAGAAATCACTTTAAATTGTATAAAAAATAATCTAATCTTAAAATCACTGATTTCCCATTCGAATAGTTTTCATTTTCTTAACATCTAAAAATGCTTATATTTACTATGGCATTTTTAAAAAGAAATTTTGTTTATTGTTTTCCTTTTAAATTACGAATGAAATAACAAAATTAGAGATTTATATTTTTAAAATAAGAATAAATAGTTCAATAAATTAGCTTTGGTGGTGAAAATGAAAGCCACAAAACCATCCACATTTTATCGTAACAAACAATATTGTCACATTCATTAAAAATGAAGATTAATTACAAAAAAATGTTATATTTAACCTAACAATCAAAAGTAATACTCATTATATTTTATGACTCCAAATGCCCTCACAGGGAATCGAACTCCGACACGTCACTGGTCTGAAAACAATACAATAATTAATTAACAATCACAATAACACCATAAATAGGGTTCCGTCTGGAACATGTGGGTACGGAACCCTAAAAATAAAAACGAGTTTTGTAAAGTCAATGGTACTGTCCCATTGGCACATATTACTGCCTTTATGAAAACCTTTTGCCTTACTCATACGGCAAAAGTTTAAAAAAAAATATTTATTATTTAAAAAAAAAGAAAAAAAAATGCTAGGCATAATGGTAGGAATGGGTAAATTAACGTTAGACCTCAGATAGTTCTAACTTATAGGTACTTAAAATATATAAGAAGTTAATAATTGGTATACATCTATAAGTAATTTAAAATACCTACACTAAAATTAATAATGTCTCAGTCAGTTTGTTACCCTTCCACGACCAAACGGCTTAAGCGATTTTCATGAAATTCGTCAAGGAAATAGTGTGCACTATCAAGAAGAAATTAGAATAAATATCTGATTTTTATTAAACCAAAGAAAGTGTATATTATATATAATGTACACCAGAGATTCCCAAACTAATTTGGGCAAGAGACCCCTTTTCCAAAATGAACTGATACCTCAGACCCCCATAACCAAATTGCTTTAAAAATCCTATCTCTAGCTTTTTTCCTATTGATACAAAATAATAATTCCATCGTGTACGAACGTGTGCACGCTTATCGACTTGAAATTTTTAAAAGTGCAACAAGTTGGTACACGTAACAACTTGAAAGAAACTAACTTGATAGTTTCAAATAAGAACTTGTGTTAATGAATAGGGGCTGATATTTAGACGTCCTTGAGCCCCAAAATAAGTTTTCCTTTATGTCGACCGCTGGGAAACTGATAACGACCCTGGGGTCGATATCGACCACTTTGGGAACCCCTGGGCCCCAACTCTGCTAACACAATCGATTCATAATCGAACAGCAACCGCATAGAAGCTGTCACTTTTGACAGATATCTCATACAATATCTATCAAAAGTGACAGTTACCATTTTTTTTTTATTACAATATAGGCAACTATTTGATCTCGATCTCACCTGATGGTAAGGGACGATGAGATCTACGATGTAGCATACTTGCACAGAAGGTACCTGTTCACTCTCGACTTGAATACACCCAGATTATAGTCAACGGGGAACAAAGACGCCGGTAGCGTGTTCCATTCCTTGGCAGTTCGCACGATGACACGATGATTATGAATCGATTGTGTTAGCAGACTTGGGGCTATGTGATGTAATGTGATACCCACAAGGTCCGGTTTATATAGGTGCACGTGGGGCAGCAGGAATGTGGAGCCAAGGTCCCGCTCAGCCATCGTGTTAGCTTCCTGTACAACACCATAATACCACGGCTTAACACTAAAGAGTCATATAAAGGTCAGTTACAGCGTGCTGGGGCGTGGGTAGATGGGTCGAGAAAAATATTAAAATGGGTACTACATAGCAAGAAAGATTTAACAAGAGAACTGTAGAAAATTACCTGGTACATTAAGGGCTGCTAGAATCTTTAAAATATATTAGTAAGTGAGTTTTGTCTTTGTCCAAAACTATATTAAGGATTTGATGAAATCACATTTTTTTAAGAATGTATTTAACTCCCATTTCTCTCTGACATACCTATACTTATAATAGCACAGAATTTTATGTATATTCATTCAAAGATCTACACAAAATTTTCCATTTACATTGTGCTACGAAGGAATAGGACTTTTTAACGATCGGTTAACCCACAAAGGGATGCGTGTTATAAAGCACTTCTTTCATAAACTCTATTGTAAAATGATGAATAGTTCTTCTATACATTTTGGGATTAAAGTACCTGATGTGTGAGACGAGTGGAAGATGCAGCTCTACCTGTGCTCGCTGGTAGAGTACCACCAACTGATCTCGCTTCTGATAGAGTCCTGTTGAAGTTACACGTATAATAATAGTATTCCTTTATTAATGTCCCACTGTGGGACACAGGCCTCCCCTCAATGCGAGTAGGGATTCGGGTATAGTCGACCATCAGCCCAAGTAAGATTCGCACATGAGTGTAGAAATTCAAGAGGTGCGAGCCGGAGCTTGAATCGGCGATACTCGTTGGCAAGCGAGCTTTCAACCTACTTGACTATCACTGCCATGCTACTGATGAAATATTGGCACAAAACTAAGCATACCAAGTCAGAATAAAATTACTAATGTATTTTGTGTAGTCCTATAAGGGCACTTGTAAATTGTGTGTTTCTTTAATTTATATATGTGTATGAATAATTGTTTATATATGCCTAGAATTACTTATAGCAACATTTCAGAATTGCTTACAAAGAACAATAATTTTCATATTTTATTCTGGCAAGCAGGTCTTATTTAGTATTAAAAGGTTTTCGTATACGCTACTCACAACTCTCCAAGTCGCCTCTCGGCGTCCGTCCATTCAGATAAATCTTCTTGACTGAAATCACATAACGATGAATAAAATTAGCACCTAAATATAATGTATTTAAGTTTACATTAATATTGAATTTATTAGAAACATTGTCGTAGACAGGTATTATACGGTCAGTCCGGTATCAGTCCGATTAAACTGATGTCGGACTGACCGTCCAATCTACTGACACTGACGGACTGAAACACCAGACTAAAAATAATAGTCTGATAATTACTAAACTGATCGACCAGGCTGATGCTAGACTAAGCGTGGAACACCAAACATACCATCTTCCTTTACGAAATGAAATGAAATGCGATAAAAAAAAATTAACAAGATCAAATATGGCTTGACCCACAAATTAGTGGCTATTTCACCAGTGTCAAGTATATAATAGCAATAAAAAAATATAATATAAATACACATTACAGATAAGAAATGGATGAAGACATGAAAATTTGAAAATGACGTATCTCCAACATACCTATAAGACTTCCGAAGAGTGTCAAACCGCGACAGCTCCGCTTCCAGATCACCCTTGTTAACGGAAGAGAGGTCGTCTCTCTCATCCTTCATATTGCTCTCGTCTGGCCTCACAGTGGTCGACACTTTGAATCCGGCCGATATAAGGGCACCTGCAATTGGCAACGACTCATAAGTATATACTTAATTCTGTCCCATTTATATCTGATTTATAGACAAATTCGATGGTAAAAATGCTGAGTCTCTTTTTGGTACCGTATTGCTCCATCGCCCGTGTAGCAACCTTTTCAACCTCGCCACAAGCTACACAGATGGCGCTGAAGACGACATTCAGAACGAATGACGACGCTCCATACAATCCTGAAACGCGCTATGAGAGTTTTCGGGGCACGTAACATATATACAGCATCCAGAAAGTAATCGTCGAGGCATACCACCCGATTGGTTGGAAGATCTTCCGTTTACCATCAAGTTGTGAACGTCGTCTGCAGCGCCATCTGTGTAGCTTGTGGCGAGGTTGAAGAGGCCGCTTCACATGTTAACATGAGTACAGTACAGTACAGTACGCAAGTACACTACCCTCGTGTAGCTGCTCGGCACGATTGCTAAACAAGTGAGCATATGTTTTCCATGCATTTGACTTTACTACTGGTCCATTACTTGCAGGCAAATACTTATTGAAATCATGTCAGAAACAGATGTACACGTCAAGTACGAGATTATTCGTAAACTAACCGTGTACTTTATAGTCTAGGTACTAGGCACATTGCACACTTATTTTTTTTTTATATTACATTATAGGCAAGTATTTGATCTCGATCTCACCTGATGGTTAGTGACGATGAGATCTACGATGGAGCATACTTGCCTAGGTAGGAAGGCGGCAGTAGATAGAGACGCTTCATTCACTAGGCACATGCAGCGCAACTGATCTGACCCGCCATCCATGAATGGCAACACCGAACATCATGCCGGAACACGGCTAGGCTGCTTGGCGACATGGCTTTGTTCAGTGGGTGGTGACTAGCCACGGCCGAAGCCTACCACCAGTAGAGTTGTCACCTGGTTGGCACCACCCAGGGTCACGTGTAGGGTATCTCGAGGGTACTTAATTCTCCTACGGACGAAGGTGACTCGACCCCATAAATACATACCCTGCTTGTTAGGTCTATCCTTGTTAGCACTGTAGGAAGACTCCAAACTATGTTTTCTCCTCATCTGTGAAATATAAATAAAGTTAAATGTATGATCAGCTTTATAATATTTATATTAAGTAATTATATATTCGACGACGAAAACTTACCTCATCATTGGTAATTGTGGCGCCGGATTCCAAGTAACTGATCAATTTCGCTTCATTGCTGAGTTCCAGACTTCTCTTTCTAGCAATATTCTCACGACTGTTGATCAGAGAAATAAAAACAATAATTATACAATGCATTCCGAAGTGGTGAAGATAAAAACCTATCAACAGACAAACACACGACTTGTTTGTTCCGAATATCCATATAAATACACACGAAATCAGGATGAATTCCGAAAAAAAAATCCAATATCGAATCACTCGTACCGCAATTAAATTCTAGACAATGTCGTCAACATAACTTTTTGATATTCTAAAACATGTAAAAACAATACTAAATTAATGTTGATTACTCGTAATAGACAAAGAACCTACCTGTCACCATGATGCGGATGAAAACGAGCTCGTGGTATCATGACAGCCGGCCCCGGGGGTGGGGGAGGAGGGTCGTGCGCCGGGGGGTCTGATATCACCAGCTTCTTGCTGCTTGATGATGGCCTCTGAAATTTAAAAACAGACAGCGAAAATAAAAATGGAGACTAAATATAAGACGAAATAAATAAGCTATCTTATACAACGAGACATTAAGATTGAGAGAGAGAAAGTAATAAGTAAAGGGGAGAAGAGGAAGCTTCAAAAGCGATATAAAGGAAAGCGCGGACGAGGAAGACCACAAATAAGCTACATGAGTCAGATAATAGAAAAGGGCGGTGTCATGTCGTCTAAAGAGGTGATGGACGCTGCTCTAGATAAAGACAAGTTACTATAGGTTCTCTGACTACAACGACAGAAGACTTAAATTATTGAGGAGTAAAAGAACGAAATAAAACCAAAGTCTAACTATCATATAAGAAGCAGAAAGAGACTGCCCTGAACCGTTTATTTTCAGGGCACAAGACTTATATATAATTTTGGATGTTTACAAAATGAAAAGACAAGTAGATAGAGGTTCTCCAGCTACACCGACAGGAGACTTAAATGATTGAGGGAAACCTCAAGCTGAATATCATATACGAAGCAGAAAGAGACTGCTCTGAACCGTATATTTTCGGGGCACAAGACTTATATGTAATTTGGGTGTGTATTCCCTGAATGAAGGAGAAAGTTACCTTGGCAGGTATGTATGGCAGTGAAGCATTATTTATACTGGATGCATCCCCTCCCTCTCCTCGCTCGCTGATCAGCGCTCGCCTATCAGCTCGTTGCTTCGGCATCGCACCCTGAAAGCAGGAGACGTTTACAAGCTCACAGAGATGATGTAAATCATCAGCACGTCAAGTGTGAGCTAACTGTAAACTTTATAGTCTACCGTATTTAGACATTTTGTATGGAGAATTGAAAAGCGCCTCTAGCGAACGGTATTAAAAACTTTCAATTCTACATACGCAATGGCTATATACGGTAGATTATAAAGTTTATGGTGCGCTTACGAACAATATCGCACTTGACGTACTGAACATTAGTAGAAGATCAAACATTAATCACATCAATAATAAATCTCCAGAAACCAAACCGCAAATGAATTGCCACAGATTCTAAACGGCCTCATGGTTTGAAAATAAATCATTTTTTTTTAATTACTTTTTTTAGCAAGACAAACGGTCACTGAACCGTCCCAATAAGCTACGCTTATTAAATTTATGGTACGTCCTGTGCGTTATCCTACAATAGAGTTAAAGGGATTAGAGTATGCATATAATGACTTACTTAAATTACAAATATTCGTGCTACTGTAATTCGTACCCTAGGTATAGAAATCAGGTGCAGGATCAACTGTGCCAATTACTCAATAAAAGGATTACCATAAGAAGCAACGAAAGAAAATATATATACTCGGAAACATTATTGTACGAACGTAAACAAAAGAATATCTCTGAAGAATTAATGTTGTCGAGTAAAATCCTACCTGATGCAAGCTAGGCATGCTCTGTATACACGTGACGATAGAGCGTTGCTGTCGTTGTGGGCGACGCTTGGAACACGCCAGTACAGCACACACCGCCAGCACCACTGACAGTAGAGCTCCGCACACCACCAGCGAAATCAACACCACTGTAAATATAAAACAAAACGAATGTATGTGTGAATGATTTTGTTTGTAAAAGAGTAGGAACTGAGGAAGATCGCTGCGCATTTACGTGCTGACAACACATATATGACACGCATTAAACATTCATAAGTGACACCTTAAACTCGCGTTAGTATCGCTACAAGCACGCAGATACTTCGATGTAGAGGCATTGTAATTAATCAGTAACGGTAGTAAAGAAAAACGTAAGTCGGGATACAGACGAGCTTCGAACACGCTCCTCGCACATTTGAGTCACTCCGAACGGAATGTTTTTGTTTTTAAATGCAACAATCGGCTTTTTGGACCTGAACGAGGCACCGTAAGCGCGTTCTGCACCCATAAAATACACCGTGTGCTAAGGCCCTAATAAAATTTACAGATCCATGGGTTAAGAGGAACTGACTAAGTTACTGACCTTTCAAGTTAATCTGACAGGAGCTGCCAGCGTACCACTGGAAGCATTCGCAGAGAACTAGTCTGTCGTCTCGGGAGTAGCATGCGCCGTGATAATTGCAGCGCTCACAACCCACTGGTTCAGCTGTAAAATAACAATGATAGTTGAAATAGGCAGTTGTAACTCTCAGTCATGGCACTGATACACTAATAGTTCTTATAAGTCATGGAGCGACATTTAAAATTGTGACAATTTTGATGGTGGCCCGAGCGATTCCACCTCAGTTATTCGGAGCCACGAACAACAGATTATAGGGACATAGCTTACCAGAGCATATTCTTCCTGGATATAAAGTATTAACACTGAGATCCGCGAATCCTTCCAGACAACTGCAGGTGTAGGTACCACGGAGATTAAAGCATTGCGCATGCTCCGAGCAATCATGGAACTGACCGCTCAAGCACTCGTCAAAATCTGAAACAAAATCATCGTCGATAATTAAGAATTCACAAATGCAGAATCGGTTGGAGATGAAGCATATTGAAGTATAAGTAGAACGTGGGCTCCACCACCGACCGAGTCGACCTCCGACTGCACAAGACCGAGTTGTCCCATGGTAGACCTCGGTTAAGCGGGCTGAATAGTATACGCTTTAGCAGCAACACCAAACAGACTTGCAATACACTCACCACTGACATCCAATCGGTCCATCAGCTCACTAGCGGCGTGCACCTCAGTACCTCCGAGGCTGTAATTGTTGTTCCTCAGGTACTTCTCAATTACTTCTTTCAGTCTGCTCTCATGCGCATTGTCCGACAGCTGAAATGTATGTCAGTTTTGAAAGCAGTGATGTTGTCTTAATACAGAAAGGATTTAAAGAAGGTCACCATCGACAGTCCATGACTAGCCAGTATTCAGGAGTTGGTGTAATTTTGAATGCGAATAAATAAAAAGAAAAAGGCATCGCCAAAATTATGCCACACTCATTATTAATTATTGATGTCATACCTAAAATAAACATTTCCCAAAATCAAAATATGTTTTTTCTGGGGTCTAATTAATTGCACCTATCTTCCTTTGAATTCTTCTATAATTCTGGTTTACAGTGGTGGTTTTAAGTCCCATAAAATATCTCCATAAATATTTATAATTTTATAATATCAGAGGATGTGGATTCTTAAGTATTCGGGGGATGCTTTTCTCCGTTATTATAAAGAATCATTACCTGCACATAGAAGTCGTTCATCACACCCTGGTATAGTTCACCACCAGAGCTCTTCATCTCCACTGGATGGAAGCCCGTGATGTGGACCCCGTGGAAGACATCCCTCAGATCTGATTGCATCACCATCCTGTTAATGCCCTCGTGTGTCGCTACAGCTAGTGTCTGGTACTGCTTGCTAGAGTTATCGGAGAGCTTCTCGTGGAATTCGAGACGGTCGTTTCCATGAGAGCCGAGGGCTAGTTTTACGGAGTAGGTATATGTAGCTGAAAAAAAAATGTACTTAGAGAATTTAGAATGTAGGTGTTATTACCAAAAGCAGGGTAGAATAAAACAACAACTGGAAATGGATCACAAGCATAAGGTTAATTAACTTAAAAAACGGCTTCCGATTGTTATATTTCCATCGCTCACTACTCGCGCAACGATCTCGTTCTAACTAATTGAGCTCTGGGATATTGCGCAACAAGATTTAATATCGGCAAAACCTCTGCGCCCAGAGTAACTTACGTTTACAAGGCCTGTCAGGGAAGGTCCTAGCAAATCCGGGTCTGCACACACACTTCATGATACCATCAATCCTCTGGCAGCGTTCATTTCTTGAGGCTTTGCAATCCGGCTGACATTCCTTATCGTAAGGTACACCTAAAATACGCAGAACATTATATCATATTTATAATATTACAAAACTTTTCAAATTTCTAATGCGGTAAAAATATAGTCATACCATTCGGATTAACCTTTGTTGTCTCCAAAAACGGTGCTCCGGCTAATAGAATTTCACCAAACATTACATGAGAAACTCCATTATTGTTCACTTGTTCATTCCTCGTAACACCGTCATAGTCCCCCGTTTCAATATCAGTATTCAATGGAGGAGCCTGTTCACCATTTTGCGACTTATTCATAACAACAAAGAATGTATCGTTGTCGCTTTCACCCTCATTGTCAATCTTTTGAATTATATTATCCGTTGTCTCATCTTTGATAATCAAATTCTCATTTTCTTCGGAAGACATTGTTACATCGTCAAGTGGGACTTTAGTTTTAGGAATAATTTCCTGAACTGGAGTTGGTTGGACTTGCAGAACTGGTATATGTTTAGTGACTGTCTCTATTATTGTAGTCGGCTGCACTTGTGTGTATATTTCGGTCACGATATCTACAATTGTAGATGTGTGCGTGTTAGTCAAAACTAACGTCTGTGTAACAGCACCTTCTGATTGGCTGACCAAATTAGTCTTAGTATGCGTAACAGTCAATGTGTGGGTGAGATTTACGTAACCAATACTAGAAACGGTCTTAGGCGGTTCCGATAAGGTCTTAGTTAGTGTCACAACGGTTGTCCTGAATTCTGTCTTAGTTGGTATTATTTCATCTACTATCTTGATTTCATTACCAGCGTGGTGAGTAGGTATTACTTCAGGTATTAGAGTTTCTTTGACGCTCGAAGCTTCTGTTACAAAAGGTTCCCTTTCAACCAAACCCGAAATTCCTATCTGTGATAAAGTCGGTGCATTTGAGATACTTCCTTTTAGAACTTCAGTAGGTCGTATAAACTCTTCTTCTACTGATGACTCTGAACTTTCAATAACACTTACCGGAATGGCAGTAGTAGGTCTCGTAACTGGTCTGACTATTTTTTTTATTGAAGTATGTCTTGTCGGGTACAAAATGTCAGGTCGAGAGAGAGTTCTAGTCGGCTTTATTATGGACGTAGGTTTTGGAGGTATCTTGTATTTGCTAGTAGACGTTCTCTTCTCGTCGATCCGAACAGGATAAGGTTTACGAGTCCTAGTTTTGTTTACTATAGGCATCACGTTAATTTTATCATAAGCCACATCCTCCTGACTATACTCATAACTTGAGCCAGTTGTTTCCGTACTAGTTACCATTTTAGTTGAAGATTCAGTACTAGAATCTTTGGATACAATTACTTTATCTTCTGTTTCGGTGTTTACTAAGCTCGCTTCATCGACACGTTCAGATGATACCTCGACTTCGTAAGAATAAGAGTTTTCTGAAGATGATATTACATCTGAACTTAAAGTGCTTGAAGGTTTAGGCGTTCCAGGAAACTGTATTGATGTAGGTGCGAAATTGAAACTTGATGAGAATTCTACACCAGATGATGTCAACCATCCTGATGAGATAGGTGTTGGGAAAACTACATTTGGCAATTCAGGTACGCTTACAGTAGACGCCGGCAGCTCACTCGCAGGATGAACAATTCTTGAAGGGATATCTATTGGAGGTGGCAGTAGCTGGGATGAAGGTTGATCTTGGGTATAGACTGGTCTTCTTATGCTATTTAGAATATCATAAGCTGGTCTGTATGTAGATACATCATCTCTAGTAATCGGTTTTCTTACAGGTCTTAGCGTAGTAATCCTAGAATGAGATGGACGTGGTGGTTTAGGTCTGTACGGAGAAGCAGTTCTTATTGGAAGAACTGGTCTCGGAGTGAATGGTGCTCTTGTAGGAGGCCTGATACCTGGAGGATTTCTTGGCGGTGGAGGACTCATACCCATTATCATTTCATCATTTGTTGAAGGCTTGAAATTATAGTCCAAAGTTGGCGGTGGTGGTGACAAATCAATTATTTCACTTGACGTGTGGTTTATTTCTATGTTGGACAGTGTAAATGAAGGTAATGGTGCTTTATCTGTAGCCTTTTCAACGACCAATGGTTTCTTATCTGTAATATGTACTATAGACGTAATTATGGACTCATTGTGTACTTGAGTTCTATTAGGATAGGGCGCAAATACCGGTCTTAGTGGCTGTTTATATTTAATATCAAATTGTGATGTATATGGCCTCTGTATTATAGGTTTGACCGTAGAAGAAGCTTTAACTTCTTCCCCTAAATTTAAGTCAAAATTGTCTTCATACGACATATTTGTTGAATTTTCTAACATCTGATTTATTTGCCAGTGAGGCTGCTGCAATTGGTGATCTAGCACCATTGCAGTGTTTACTGTAAATGGTCTAGGTTTCATATAAGGGTTCTTTACATAAATTGGCTTTATAGTATTTGATGTGAAAGTCGTTATATTAGAAGTTCTGAATGGTTTTTCTGTTTGAGTACCAGAATTAAAGTCCGTCGGATGCTTGGTTCCATCTTTCTGGGTATTCATTGGTGGTTCAAATACTTCATCTTGAAGCAAAGTCAGCTCTGTTGATGATTTAAAATGATTATCTATTTCAACTGAAGCGCTAACAACTGGAATTTTCATCGATTCTGAACTCACTTCTCCATCCATATCACCTGGATTCTCAGCTTCTTCTTCACCATCGTATATTTCTTCAGAGTTCTCATAGACTGGCTTGACTTTATCTGTAGCAAGTCTATCACCATCTTTAAGAGTGGTAGTTTCGTCACTATTATCTCTTATTGGAATGTCATAGGCGGGCTGCTTTATGGTACCAAAATTAGATGGTATGTAATTAATATTAAACGGTTTCTTTGTAAACGGTGGGATAGTAGTACTATAAGGATTTTCAGTTGATTGTGGTTTCGTAAAAGGTTTTCCAATATTAAAGTTTATTAATGAAGGTGACTTTTGTGCCCAGAATTCGTTAGGAGGTTTGCCAACACTAGCAATTTTTTGTCCAAATTGTGGTAAGCTATCCTTTTCATTGTGAATTAGTGGAATTATCTTGCGTGTCGTGATTTCTACATTCATATTATTAATGTTATTTTCTTTTATAACACTAGAGTACCACCCGTGCGAGTTTGTGGGAACATTAGGTATCAATTTGGGTGGTCTCTTAATATCAGGTGACTTATCATTATGAACGTTTTCTGTAACAGGCTTAACGTTCTCATTTACACTTTTAGGTGTACTGTAATCATTAATCATTGGAAAATTTGCATGACTGTTAAGAGATGGCAAAATAGGTGGATTTACAGGAGGACTCACAGGCTCCTTGACAATATTGTTTCCATAGTTATAATTTTGGTTATAGTAATGATGCCCTATTACAGTATTTTCAATGATGCCCGCAGAACTCTTATTCCATCTGTTATCTCCTATCGATACTTGTGGCATATGACCATGTTCGTTGTAAACAATAGGTGGATTTCTATCACCTTGTAAATCATAAGTTTCTAGCGGCGAATCTTCTACTCGTATAGCAAAATTTGTACCAATAGGAATGTCAGTGTTTAACTGATCAATCTTTGATGAAGTACCAACAGGTACAGAAATACTGGAACCAATAACTTGGCCAGTATCACCATTGCTCGCAACATTGGTAGCTGTGTTCAGTGTAACTGTATATGTGTTATCTTTTTCAGTATTTTCATTGCGTGTTATTGACTTATTTGCCATATCAGGTGAAGATATTACAGAGAATGAGTTATGTGTTGATATGGAATTTATAGATTTTTGTGGATGGAAATTATTAGCTTGGTTATAAGTGTACGGCGTAGAGCCTGGAGGCATTTGAATAGTGTAAGTCGGAGTAGGCTTGCTATTTGGCATTTGTGCTGCGAAATATATTTCAGAAGTTACTTTAGGTGGCAGCTGTTCAGGTACTGGGTGCTGTATGTTTAAGAATACTTTCATATCTTGTACTGGCTTCGTGTGAACGATTGGTCGTTGACTATACGGTTTACTTTTATCGTATGTATTATCTTGATTGTAATGTGTCTTTTGAGGACGTGGCGGTGGTGGTACTGCTAAATAGTTTTCATATTCATTGTCAATTATTTCTTTTTCATTGTTCGGTTTCTTATTCCCATTAACTTGATTGATTTTATCGAAATCACCATTAGTATGATGGTATACATTTGGGTCGTATACTGTTACTTGCGGCCCCACTTGTAAGTGTGTCTCTTGATTACTTGTAGGGGGAGGTATTTTATAGTCATTGGGGAGTTTATTATCATTCCATTTAAACTTTAGATCATTCCTGACTGATTGATCCTTGTAGGGCGGTATTTGTGGCTTCTGTGATTCCAGAGGCGAAGAGAAATTTGGTTTACCCATAAATTGCTTGTTATTATTTGGTGCAACATTATGCACATTCGTCATTTGTGGAGCGTCAATGCTAAAACTTCCAAAGTAACCCGGTTCAGGATAAGGCAAGGGATCATCAACATAGTCTCCAGTTTTATGAGGCTCTGAAGATCCAGCAAATACTAACGCCGTAGAACTTCCGTGAGGTATTAATACATTAGCCACTCTGGAAGGTTGAATATCGACTAAAAATGGTTTACTAGGGTCAGTGTTTCCAGTAATTGTGTACTCAGCTTCAGTTCTTATTCTAGTATTCACAACCTCCGAAGAACTAGGACTGTTGTCAGCTATTTCAGCTTCTATGGTAGCTTCACTTACAGGAGTGAAATCAATGTGGTGATGGATTTGATTACTCGAAGGCTTCGGCTTATTTAATGAAGGAATGTAATCTAAAAATGCTGGTCTGCCATGATTGCCTAATATAGTATTAGTCGTTTTCATCTGTTCTGTCTTCATTAAGTGGTCGTGAATACTTGAAGGCATACGGTATGGATATTGATCATTAGGCACATTTTGCATATTAAATGATGTTGGTCTTTGAATCGGTCTACTTGGTTTAGGCTTCATTTTTGGTAATTCAGGCGGTCTCAGATCGAAAGAATCATCAACTTTAGTACCTTGACTAAAGGCTTGATCACCGAGAGGTCTCTCATTTACTAAGTAGTGTTCATTAGCTGATACAAAACTGTCAATAGGAGGCGGAACAACTGGGTTTTGTAGCTTTATTCCACTAGCAGCTAAAGTTAAAGGTCCACCTACAGCAGGTTTTCCCACAATGACGTCAGAATTAGCATTGATTATTTCACCGGGACTAATAGGTATACCACCATTAACGAGAGGACTCTCGTGAATGATTTTGGGTAGAACAATATGTGCTTTCGGCTGTTTATGTTCCGCTGCCCATGCAAGATTCTGATGGAGAGTAGCATTTCTAAACACAATTTGCGATTCAGATGTCTCCATTTCATCTACTGGAATATAAATGGGAAAGCTGCTGTGCTTAGCTTCCAACTCAGTATCAACCCTTTCTTTCATATGATAAGGTGTTAATTTAACCGCAGGTTTAACTGTTGTAGTGGTGCTTTTGTTAACAGTGTCCTGTCGTTTTATAAAACCTCCTGTCATTTTTTCAATAACTGGTGCTAATTGAGATAACCCTTTTATTCCCAAGGATCCTAATTTTAGAAGATCAGCCACAGCAAATTTGTTTTTGTTAATTTTCTGCGGTTTGTCAGGTTTAGATTTATCAGGACTTTTTATGTTTAATTTATTAGTTTTCACAGGCAATGGTCCTTGTTCATTGGTCAATAATTCACTTTCTTCCACCGAACTGGTATCCTTTTCATCTGAATAATCATTAATAACTTCTGTATACTTCTCAACTACTTTATCGGTTGGAGCTAAAGGCGTGTTAGTTTCATACTCATAAGGGCCATATTGAGTTTTCTTATCGAGAGATTCTTTATTAGTAGGTCTTGAGTTTATTTTGGTAGCATATTTAGTAGATTTTATTCCATACTTAGTAGATGTTGCAGATAGATCTATATTTGTGTATTTTGTATTAAGTCCTTCTGTTTGTGTGTTGCTACAGGAACATGAACTGGTGCATGGGGCGTTACTGACTTCGGATGGTTGTATCAAATCGAAGCTACTGTCCTCTTCACTATCAACTCGTTTGTCTATCTTTGGATAGTTATTCATAAACAAATTGGCTGTCGCTGAAGGTTGTATCGTCTTCAGTTCCATATATTTTGTCTGGAAAAATACAAATTGGTTATATTAGTAAGAGATCTATAAAGAAAACAAGGTAATCAAAGGGGGTCTATGGTGGAATAGTGGAAATGTTAAGCTATTTTTTTCAGGATCCAGGTGTGGGTAACTAGCTACTGACAGTTACGATGGCTATTTTAGAAGTAGTAAGGTTACACCAAGCTAACTTGTAACAGGAGTAAAAATTGCGAGGATATATCTGGATCACCCAGGAAAATCCCTACCGGGGTCCCAGTTCTTACTTTCGTCGGATCTATCTCTGTGACCACAGCAGTATCGTACAAGTTCGTTAACGATTCGGTAGTGACTACCGATACGATAGTTTCGAACGTGGATATTGCACTTCTTTTGTTCTGTACCACTGTTGTTAAATAAGTGTATGTGGTCATACACGTCTTGATTATATAGTTATGTTGCATGAGATGGTGAAGTGGAAATAGTGCACTGATTTGCTGGCGACTGACGAACGTGGCAACAGCTGATGTTAACAATTGCTTTGACGGTAAAGATGAGACGGACGATACTGAGCTTGTCTGTATATGTGTCAGTTTGCGCTGAGAAAATAAACGTGGTAATAATATGTCAATCAAGGTACCGTAAAAAAGTGGGTAACAGTGATATGAATATTAATTTAAATGGAAATGCAAAGAATATTCTAAATAGAGTGTTTGACTGTTTGAAAGATAATGTTCAAATTGTGGCCATCATAAAAGATTATTTTCTTTCAAATCATAAAATAAAATAATGCTTATTTTTTGGTTCGGTCACGTGATCAAAACGCTCTGGATTGTTGGTTGATGCGCTGTGACGTCACACCGTCGTGATCAGTGTCAGGTTGTCAATACGAGTTTGGTTATATTTGGGATTTTAATGTGTTATCGGTCATTTTTTCACAACGGTCAATTGACCCAGAGGTTGCGTTTTGCCGGTATTATTATTTATTGACACTTTATCATCGTTTTTTTTTGGAAAATACTGGAATTTACAATGAAAGAACAAAGTATATTGTTAGCATCATATTAAACTAATGAACACTTTATGATAGTATTTCAAACACAGTCAAATAGCCTATTGGGCCGTTTCTTATGACTATTTGTAGATCACATACCTGCTCCTGTTTTCCATCAGCATGCTTATCTTTTACCAGGACTTCTACACCATTGGACATTATCCTCGTCGCTAGGTTTTTTAACTTCCTCTCATCTTCCTCTGGCTTTTCAGCTAGATCCATATCTCTGCCTGGTCTCCATGGTGTATTATCGTATACAATCGCATTGGTATTGAAGGCTGAAATTATTGAAATCTCTATTATAACCACGCTCTTTGTATGTTTTTTAATTAAACAAAATAGAGCAATCTTTCAATGTAAAAAGCGACTGTTCTTGTAGAGATGAATCTTTATTGATCTATATAAACAAAATTGAAATGATTTTCGTTGGTAAGCGCATTACTTGAGAACGGCTGAACCGACTTCGCTCTTTTTTAATTTTCTTAATTTCCCGAATCAAATTTGTAAGGAGAGTAATTTTGAAAAAGTTGTCCAGACAATTTACAACGTCTGTTGGCTCAGCTAGTTGTTATATAAAATGTCAATGTATAAAAAAACCATAAATTGAGAAGTCTTCTATGTATTTTGCAAAGGTGTTTCTGATGAACCAAACTACAGTGCTAATACGAGAGAGAGAAAGAGAGTTGTAACACAACATCAAGCGTTTTCTACAGCTGTTGTAATCTGCAAAATAATTTAGTTAGTTAGTTCTACAAACGAGGATAGAAATAACATACTTCTTTATAATAGTTTAGTCATATCAGAGTACACAGGGCGTAGGCTTCAAATTATTCTTTATGGTTACTAAATATAATGATTATGACTTTTTCATAATGATGACTTTTATGAGAAACAATAAAACGCACTCTGCCCCGTGCCCTCAATATAACTTCGCCATCTGCTTTTTTTCTAATGAAGCCCTAATAGGCAATATTGTTAATTTGTATAACGCCATCTTTTATTCTGTGTTATTAATACATATGTCGCGACCGGTTTGTTAAATCCGCTTTTGAACAAAACGACCAGATGCATTACAAGACGTATGACCTTTAAAACGGCTGGTTAGTATTTAGGCGGAATGTCGAATCAATACGTTGAACATAACGATTGCCAACGTGTAGGCGCTTTGTAAATAAATTTAGCTGTAAATAGTTTTTGATCCTTAATCCTTCATTATTCAAAACATTGACACCGTCTCGATCTATAGTTTGACCTCTACCGCTAAGCATAGCCCTAGGAATGCGGGGCGTGGTGGGGGCGGGGTAGGAAAGAGAGTTGGCGGGCGGACTGACGTCCGATACTCCCCCCGCCTCGCCGCGCACATACCCAAGGCGCGGTACAGAGGTAGTGGTCAAACTTTAGTAATATAACAATATCACAAATAATTTACTGATCTGGTGAAATAAAAAAAAACCCTTGGATAATTAGGACGCCATATTACAATTCGACCGAACGTCAAACCGCCGCATTACAAATCGTCGCGCGCTAACTCGCCGCATTGAAGAACGCGAAACGTCATTCCATTATGACTAGCCGTTTTACAGAACTGTTGTATTGCGCCTAGCCGTTTAGTAAAAGAGCGGATTCTAAAATCCAGCTGCGACATATATATAGCGTGACTCGATAACATTCGCGTGTGCCGTTGTCATTCAGACGCGTAATTTTTTATAATTATTATTACTGTATCATCTTATGTAATTTCTATCTTACGCAATTTTAGTAACTTTATCTACAGTTATTTTAACATCACTATACTAACTGTTAAGTACTAGTTTAGTGGCTAATCTATTTACATTATTCTTAGCAGTAGACGTTCTTGAAACTGGACCATCTGTCAAATAATTTGTGGATAGGGTCTATCAGCAGCTAGTTGCAGGTCATACATAAAACGCAACTGATAGTAAAAGATCCAGAATAAATATTATTTCATAATGCTGTTTTATGTAAGCTTCAAGAACATCGACTACTTATTAAGTTACTGTTAATTAACCAAAAGTCATAATTACACTCACCTCCATATTGGATGTCGCAGGATGTGGGGTTGGTACCACCCGTGCTTTGGGACCTTCCGTTACCAGTGTTGTCATGTCATCAGTCTTCGTCATGACATCATTGTTCGTTATCGTCATGATCGTCATATCGTCTAGATCAAGTCATATCTGTTGAGGTCTTGGATTGTGTGTAGTTAGGTCAATGTTTTTTAGTCCCCCGTAGGCATGCGTTTTGAAATATGTAATTCTTAAGATTTGTTTAGGTACTGTTCTGTTAAACTAGTTCATAAATATCTAGAAAAATGTATCCGTCATATAGATCACAGATGATTTATCTGTGGTTTTAAGTTGTTGTGTAATATACTGCTCAAAAATGTAACGGATCTTTTTAAAAAGAACAACCATGGAGTTTCTTGTCCGTTCTTCTCCATAGGAACGGCATTTGGAACCGGTAGTAAAGTTGTAGCTTAGCATTTTGTAACTATATTGACGATTCATAAGTACTTTGGTTAATGGTTCACATGAATAAATAAACCCTTATTGTGTAATGCAATTGAAAACGCACATCTTTTATTATATTGTTTATTGTTATAACAATTTAAGTCGTATTTTGCAATGTACAATCAAAAGCGAAAGAAGTATGAGTATTAAAAGATAATTTATGAATATCATAATCTAGACTTATCTTAGGCAGTGAGTTACTGTTACCCATCAAAATTGAACCCAGCAGCGTATCGATTATGGTAACATAGGAAATAACATTTTTGGTGATCTTAGATCTAAATGTTAACATCTAGTCAAGTACAAAAGAGTATTTTATTTTTAAAACTAAATTATAAACTATAAGGCACTATTCCATAGTTAACTTACTATGATACAATGTAAATAAATAACTAAACCATTACTATACACCTAACCGTTCGTTTGTTTCACGAGACGTCGTCGATCGAGCTTTGTTTAATATCACTAATGGCAGAGGGGCTCGCTAGCTTCACAACATACGTTGGTGACGCGTCATACCTTATGTGTTTGCTAATCTCTCCAACTATACTCTCCAGGCTTTGCGTTTCAGCCTGAGTTTCTATTGAAGAGTTATCAAAGTATTTATCAGTTTCAGAGGCTACACTATTATCGACGTACGAGCCAACGAGTTCGTAAATTGAAGGAAGTGATGAAGGCTGAACTTGAACATTTTCGTAATATATGGCTTCGCGTTTTCTGACTGTCTGTGTGTCGTCTGCAATGACTGTCGATAATACTGTACTGAACTCTCCAGGATGTCTGCCAGAAACGTAGAGGGTTACGACGCTTGATTGCTTAGCGGGAGGTGGAGCGGGCTTAGCTGCTCGACCTTTGTTTCGCGAACGGGATCTAGGAGGCGGTGGTGGTAAAGAATCCTCCTCAGTATCTTGAACATCTTCAGAAAAGTCCTCATTACTGTTTAGGTCAGAATTAATATTGGGTTTCGGACTGTTACTGTATATATCATTGTTCATATTTGGTTGTTGATTAAGATTGAGATTGTTCAGATTTCCTAGGCCTCTTAAATCGGCCTGATTTAATCCTAAGAGGGGATTAGCAGTCTGTAGAGCAAGAGGCTGTTGCTGTTGCTGCTGCTGTTGAAGTAGAAGTGGAAGTAACAACGAATTAAATTGAGGAGGAGGGCCTAACACAGTAGGAGTTGTTACAATAGTATCCGTAATGAATTCAGTGGCTGTTATAACGTTTGTGGTGGGGTCGACAATGGTAGTTAAAATAGCTACACCTTTAAATGTAATGGGCAAGACTGTCTCTCTAGCGTCAGTGACTGTGGTTACGTATGACGTTGTCCTAACCTTATATTCGGTGACTGGAGTTTGTACTATCGGTTGCTGCTGTAACAAACCTTGTCCTTGTAGAGCAAGGAGAGGGTTTATCGCCTGTTGCTGGTTACCAAGTAGCAGTTGGGAAAGTAGAAGGTTAGCTAAAGGTACGTTTGCACCAATTTCTGGAGCAATAGTTTGTGTGACGGCTTCTACACTATAAACAGTACTAGGCAGGATGTGGGAGAAGGAAGTCTTTCGGCCCCTTATTGTTGTAGGGGTAAAGATAACAGTGGTGGTAGGAGTTTCGTGTAGAAGGAATTTAATAATTTTTGTAGCTCCATTCTCAGCAATCTCAGTAGATTCCGAAGCAAGCACTAACTGCGGATTACCTTGAGGTCCCACAGCAGTTGACACTTGTTCCAATAAGAGAGTTTCAATACTAGGTGTGGCAGATAATAAGTTTTTGTATTCTGTAATTTTTCCATTAACAAATGGCACCGTTACCTCAGTGGGTATTTGATGTGTTATGGTAATTTTTCCATCATTAAGAATATTGTTGGGGTTGAATCGTTCACCACTGGTGTTTTCAAAGGAGCTCCTCTGTCTACTTGAAGCTCTACTAGTAGTCGTTCGAGGACGTGAACGTGTTGAACTCCTGGAAGTACTGCCTCTAGTAGTTGATGATGTGCTTTTACCGAGTAGCCTTGGAGCTTTAGGTCTTGATGCACTTGTAGTGGCCCTTGATCCAGCTCTGGAAGTTTTTCCTCGCTTATAAGCGGGAGCAGATGTAGTTGTGGTCGATCTGCTCTCACCACGGATAATAAATGGCTGCCGAGATGATGATTTATTTGATGTTGATTTATTTGATGCAGATTTGTTTGATGAAGATTTATTTGATGAAGATTTATTTGATGTAGATTTACTAGCGGATGATTTTCTTGACGATTTTGGCGCAGCCGTAGTTGTTGTTTTGGGGCTAGAACCTCGAGAGCTGAATCTGCTACCGGGCCTTGCTTTCTGGGTGCTTGGAGGTGGTGGTGCCTCTGTTTCAGGTTCAGGGCGGCGTGTGGTAGAGGTTTTTACACCTGGCCTCCTGAAGTTTGAGAATTTCCTGTTACCAAAATCCACTTGACGTTTGGTTCGCTTTCTAAAAGTGAATGGTCTTATTTGAACAGCATTCCGTTTTGGAGATGATGTGGAAGGGGAAGCAACTTGTCGTTCCTTTCTATCAGATGAATCGTAGTCATTATCTTCTTCAAACTCTTCTTCATCCAATAGCTCTTCGCTGTCTTCAAATTTTTCTTCATCTTCCTGGAATTCTTCTTCGGGTTCTGGTTCTGGTTCGGGTTGTTTGAAGAGGTTTCTTCTTGGAAACAAAGCGTTTGGTCTCTGTCTGCGTAGTGAAAGAAGTGGGTTGGATGTAGAGCGAGTTGTGGACCGTCTAGTAGTAGTTGTGACTCGACCACGAGGAGTGATACTTCGTCTACCCGAAGGTGTGGTTGATCGTGGTGTAATTGCAGTTCCAGGTTGTCTGGCAACAAGCGGCCTTCTAAATCTTAATAACGGATTATTCGTTGTTCTAACAGGAGCTTCTGTAAACTCCTCTATTGGTTCTGTTGCAGTTTCGTCTTGCTGGGTGCCGTAAGTCTCAGCTTCATCTTGATCATTAGGTGGGAAAGTTACTGACGCTGAAGGCTTGACGTTCCTTCCAGGCGGTAGCCTCGACGATGCAGTTGGCCTAATTCTGGGACTCGCCGATCGACTAATGTAGTCTAAGCTGTTACTTCTGGCTGAACTTGATCTAAACCCTGATCGTCTTGATGTTGGCTGAATACTTCCTCTAGGGGCAAAGCCTCCAGGTCTGGAAGCAGAAGGCACGTTACCAGATAAATTACCTACACTGCTACGTCCAGAGAATCTCTTGCCAGCACTAGAAGATCCAGGGAAAGCAGATTGCTTTCTGTTACCGCTATAGCCTGATGGCCTGACTGACTTCAAGCTTGGCGTAGCTGTGATAACTGGCGGTGTGAAATCTGCACGAGTAATTGTAGTAGCACTACTTAATAATGGAACACGTTTTGGAATAAATGTAGGTCTGTTTCGGGAGGCAAATGGTATGATAACAGGAGTAGTGGATGGTTTCTTAGGTGTAAACGTCAAACGTGATTTCTTTCTTGTATTCAAACTTTCATCTTCTTCTTCCTCAAATTCTTGGATTGCCTCAGTCGTCGGTTCTGGTTCAGCAACTGAACTTTCTATGACTTCAGGAGTGGGGCTAATGATGGACCCTTCAGTAGATGTCGTAGTTGTAATGCTAGTTGTGCTTGTGTTATCACTTGTGACTATTGTTGAGTCACCTGAGATAACAGCTACTTGAGAAAACAGTATCTTCTCGCCATCAGATGTTTCACTAGCTGGTTTATCCTGAGGGTTTACTTCGGCAAACAAGTTGTCTATGTAAGTACCCAAAAGAATTGTTGGCGAAGCTGATGCAGCGTCAGGTAATTTCGTAGGAATTATTTCCTCTTTCACTACTGTAGGAGCTATGAATGGTTTGTCGCCATTATCTTGAATCAAATTTTGATCAGCAGGCCCAACTGGCACTTTTCTTCCGAGCTGATTGTCTTCAACGAGTTTCGTATGATCTACGATGTTTGTCACAGTCTCTAAGCTACTCCTTATTTGAGATGTATTACCAGTGTAGAATGTGGTAAAGTAGGTGTATGTAGTATAGAATGTGGCCTTACCATCGTCGTGCTCAAGATTTTCATTGACTGCTGATGGTTTGACTACAACTTCTAAGTCTTTAGGGGGTAATACACTATCAACTTCAATTGGCGTTGTGTCAATAGGGCTAACAGTCGCTAATGTTTGAGGGACAGGAGTTACCACGTTAGATACAATTTCTTCGCGGCTTGTGATAGTCGTAGACTTGTCTTTATAGAGAGTAGTCCAGTAAGTAAACGTTGTGTAATACGTTATCGGCAAATTGCTTTCTTCTTCTGGTTCTTTATTCGGCATTATTGTTTCCGTAACAACATTTGTAATTGTTTCTAAGCGACTTTTAACATTGCTAGAATCTTTACCAACATACATTGTCGTAAAATATGTAAACGTAGTATAGCTGGTTTGAAGAAGAAGTGTAGGTGATGGTAGTATTTCGTCAATGTTACTTTCTGAGCTTATTTGATCATCTAATATTATGTTATTGTTATCCAGGAACTTCCGTTCACCCTTTGAAGATGATGATTTTACATCAGTAATATAATTGTTTTCAGAATCTAGAGGATTCGATTCTACACTGAACAACATGTCCACTTCAATTGGTGTTGGTTGTAATGTAGATTCCTCCTTCTCTTTCTGTGAATCATCAAAGGACTGCCTATTATCGTGCTCTACGCTAACGCTGGTTTGCATGGATACACTTTCCTCTTGATTAGCAGGCTGTTCCATTTTAACTTGTTTACAATTTCTAAAGTCAAACTGTGCTTTAGTACTTTCCGCAGCCAATGGATTACTCTTTGTAGGAACCAATTCATCAGAGCCCACGTAGTTAGTATGAACTTCACTTCGACTGCATACATTAGCATCTGTACCTACATAAATGGTTGTAAAGAATGTGTAGGTAGTATAATAAGTTTTAACTGCGTCAGGTTTTATGCTAGCAACGACATCGTCACCTAATGATGGAGTGGGTGTCTGTGAGCTGTAGGTTTCGTCTATTTCAACAGATTCAATGACATCTTTATTCTTAACAAGGTCGATGATGCTATTTATTGCAAACGTCTCAGTTGGTTGACCTATTCCCACATTAGTTGGTGCTATCTCATCCTCATTGAACGCACCTAGTAGTGATGGATCAAGTTGAGCAAGATCAATGGTCGATGTGATGATATTAGTAACAACAGATTTGTGGCTAGCAACACTTGACGTCTGGTCCCCGAAGAATGTGGTGAAATAGGTGTAAGTTGTGTAAAGAGTTTTATAAATAACATCGATCTCATTCTCTTGATCTTGTACCTCTTCCTGTACGGTAGTCGGTTTATCAGTCGGAGTGGTTGAATGTTCAGTGTTCACTGACACTTCGACATGACCTTGGCTGGTCGTGATGTCTTCAGTAATCGTGGTAGGAGCACTTGTTGTTGTTGGCTCTTTAAACTCAAGATTTTCTTCCGTTTCTACTTCACTATTGTCTGAAACAGTGGTACTGACAGTCTGCTCTTCTTGAATAGTAGATCCTATGTCCTCTTGCATCTCAGTCGTCTTAGGAGCCTCCGTGACTATTTCTGGTTCCGTTGGTGGTATAGTAATAGCTTCTTCGGTCGTATGCTCTGATACATGCACTTTAGTAGCCACAGAATAATTGACATCGACATTTACGACTGTAGTAGGCTCAATGTCAAGTTGAGTTTTACACACGTAGTTTGTTGAATACCCAACGTTGCTTTCCACAACTACATCAGATTTAATTGAGGTTGTAGTTTCTGTGCTTTCCAAAGGAATAAAGTAAGTGGTTAAGTATGTTAATGTTTTGTATGCCGTAGTCATTGTTGTTTGCGTTTCTAAACCATCAGTACAAATTACTTCTTGGTGTGTCTCCTCATGTGTTTCTACATGTGTTTCTTCATGCGTTTCTTCATTTGCATCTTCCACAGACTCAGGCGGTATGTACTTAGTCTCTGTAGTGGTCTCGTATTCCTCAGAAGATTCTTCACTGTGTCCACTTTCTGTAGTAGTCATTATTTCTTGTTCCATTTCCGTTGTCATTTCTTCTTCTTCCTCGTATTCTTCTTCCATCTTCTCAGTCACCTCGGCTGCTGTATTATCAGATTCTTCTTCAGAATTTGTGAATATTTCAGCGATATTACCTTCAGTGACTACGGACTCTTGAGAAGTTTCAGGAATCGTTGATGAAGGTGTCAGTACTAACAAAGGTTCAGTTGCTTGTGGGCTATATTCTTGAATAGGTATAACTTCTAAGTCTTCAGTTATGCGAGTACTTTCTGTAGTTATAACAGGCGATTCTGAAGGTTGAATCACATCAACGTTGAGGTCAAAACCATTATTATATTGAACGCTGATAGAATCTGGCACTTTATCGTCAGTTTCATAAAGAACCTTTTCAAGACTTTTCTCATCATTGAAAAGTGCTTTTTCTGACCTGTTTTCTTCTGAACTACCACTTGGAGTAGTTACTGATGTAAAAGAAGGGGTTTCATAAGCTTTGAATGTAGATGTAGGAACAGGAATGTCAGCAGCAAGGAAAGTAATTTTGGTCGCTAGTTTGTCAACACGCTTGGCTGATGGATATACATTTACTTCTTCGGGATTAGGAGCTTGGGTGGTTTCTGTGTTAGGAGTAAAAATGATGACCGTGTCACCAACTACTGTCGTGAAGTCAGCGAAGCCTGCGTATGTGAATGTTTTCTTTGGTCTTGGTTCACTCTTTTGCCCAAACAGTTTCTTGGGTGTTTTTATTTGCTGTGTTACCTGCGGCTGATACCTACGTGACTCGACGTTATCTATATAATAAAATATTGGCGAGAATTCGTTCTTTATCGTAAATGTCGGCAGTTCGTAATTAGGTTTAACTTTAACTATATTTAAATCATCTACCACGTCATAATTTGGTCGTGGTTCTACTTTCATTGGTTCTGTTACTGGATCATAAGCCTTATTTTGTCTATAAAACGTATTAACATTCTCTATGACAGATGGTTCTATAGTATACTCGAATTTCTTATCGCTATCAATGGATGGACCGTCAAGGAAGTTGAAAGCTTCATTTTGGACATACCTAGGTATCTCTTTAACAGGTTGCACCCTGCGCGCAACAGGTTCATCGTAAATTTGATTTTCGTCCTGACTCTCAGGAGAGCTTGGAGGACTCCAGAATTTGAAATTGTCTTGAACAGGTTTGCTCGCGTAAACAATTTCCATTCTACTACTAGGAGCTAGGTAATCAGTATTTTTGAGCACAAACTTTTCAGGATCAATGAAGCCCAAGTCTTGCTTGACGTTCCACTCGCCATCGAAAGCGGAATGTACACGTGTTGGTATCACAATAACAGGGTCTTCAACATTTGTCGGCTTATTGTAAAGCACGAGTGAGGACTTTGTTAGTAATTGGGCATATATACGTCCATTATCGAGAGTGGTGCCGAGGATTTGGGTGGCATACTCCGTGGTGACACCGTCCTGGATGAAAGTACGCGCCGTTGAGGTGAGTAAGCCGATGAGCGGTTTCACACTGCGGTACCTCCCGATCTTCGTGTTATAGTCGTTCCTCTTCTGGTTAACGAGGAGCACGGTCAAGTCTGCAGGTCAAGTCATCGTCATTCGTCGTGGATGGGATATCGGAGGTGCGTTATGTTAAGTTTACATATTCCGTTCGAGTTGTTCCACGACCACAGGATTAGATTTGAAAGAGAGAGAAAAAACATACAATTAATCAATGCGATATAAATAGAATAGAGGTAGGTAGACGCTAATAGGGACGGTTTTCAAATTGTTAGTACACTTATTTTGTACAGCATTTTTTAGGGTTGCGGTTCATGATGGATGTAAATTATATTACGAGATGTGATCTCAGTCAATAACGAGATTGTATATATCTTGATCATTATGTAAGTTGAATATTGATTATATTTTATTTGTATGCATCATGAACCTCAATAATATTCACAATTTACTAAGTACGTCAAGTGCGAAATTATTCGTAAGCTAGCCGTATACTTTATAACTACATATTTATACATGTTGTATGGTGAATTGTACAGCGCCTCTAGCGGTCGGTATTTCAAACATTCGATTATCCATACGAAATGTTTAAATACGTAGACTATAAAGTATACGGTTAGATTACGTATAATCTGGCACTAAACGTGCTGTTATAATAGAATACGAAGGATACGAAAAGAAAAATAAAGTACATAAAGATAATATAGAGATATATAATACTTTAGATACCTACTAGCATTCAAAGATTTCATTCAAGCATAATTTTTTTTTACAAAAAATATATATAATTAAAATAGTTGGCCGGGGCACAGGCGTATCCCCTGGGAGAAGGATGACAACTCACCCCTGTTTTCCGGGACACCCTCTCTTTTTATCCGTGATGACTCTATATCTTCATCGTTATTGATTTCTGAAACAAACAAGAATGCAAATCATCAGTCAAATTCACTGGAAGTCATTTTCCATTTGTAAATGTGGGAACCACAGATCACGAGAGATATGCCGTGCGGTTCAAAATGTATGGGAACTCGCTGTCGCCGTTTTGTTCCCAACCACTCGCTAAAACCAACCAATACGAAGTCTCCTCGGTGCGTGCTGCGTCGTCGCCGTATACAGCGGCCGTACCACGCGACGCACCAGTTTATTCAAAGTATCGTTAGACGATCTATACATTGCCTCGTACATTCACTCAGTAGCGAACATAGGTGGTACTTAAAGAGCCATGTATTTTGTACAAAAATAAAAAAGTCGTTGTGCTACATGAAACCTAAAAAAACATAATAAAGGCATTAAATATTTTTTGATTTGTTGTTTTTAATGATTTTAAAGACGAATAAATAAAATACTTAATACTGGCTGGTGAAATGAGATTCCATCTTTCGCGTAGTTCACTTTGCTGCTGGTATTTTTGCATACAAACACGGAACAACCCGGCATTTTGAAAAAAACTAGAGCACCGGCACCGACGTGCAGTTGCAGTGGACTGACGGCGAAAATTGTAGGTTAGCCAAATGTACGCTAACTTTGTGCGCAAGCCCACCGCTTTCATAACATATCTCCTCTAATATATCTGTGGTGGGAACCATGTAGCCATTAACTTGTAATGTTGTACGTAGTCAGTACTTTTTTTTGACCTGCTGCTAAAGTCTGGCCGTTCCTACATAGTTCTCACATACCTATAACAATGTACCGCTCAAAAATGTGACCGCTCAAACATATTTAAAAAAAAAAGTTCTTCTCCATAGGAACGGCATTCCGAACGAGTGCTAAAGTAGTAAGCATAGCATTTTGTAACTGTTGACGATTCATAAGTACTGTAAAAAGCTCAGGGTCACAATACCATAAGGTTTGTAAAAACCGCTACTTTTACTAACTTTATGGTGTTGTATATCGCTTTAGGTATTTTTTTAAGCAAACTTTATACATCGAGACATCCAATGCAGAATGTTAATATCGCAAAACACTAAATTACATCGTAAAGCTGTTCAATTTTTTCGTAAAAAATAAAAACCATTGACATTTTGAATTTCGCGCCCTGACCCTGAGCTTCCACCTTAATGGTCGACATGAATAAAAAAATATTCTAATTCTGATTCATTTTATCTTGTGTCGAATATTAATTTTTAATTCATCTAGACACAGCCAGTACTTTATACACTCCAGGAGCTGTCAGAATACGGATAATCTGCACTAGTTCGCCGACCCGACGCGGTTCAGTTTCGCAACCAATGGTTACGTTAACCCAGATGCATTGTAGAAAGTGACTAACCGAAGCAAGGTCGTTCGAGCGTACGGAATTGTTTGTATAAAAAAAAATACGTGTAATATGTCCTTTAATTGGTGCGAGCGAGATATGGTTTTCAGATTAATTGGTATAGGGTTTTTATTTACAACTTGCTAACTTTTGAACTCGGATTTTGTTGGTTCATCTTAAGGCTTTAAAATTATGTATCCTGAAATACAAGCTTCCGCATCGTGCAGGAGATATGGCCAAAGCTACAACCTACTTGCTCAACCACCGCCAATAAAAACTCCAAATTTTATCTAGATACAGTAGTTAGATGTACTTAGTTTTTTTCTGTAACACGTAATGTGGATATATATATATTTTTCATTTCACTTGCTCGGAGAGGCGTTCTTTATATTTCGAAATGGAATCGCAAAAGTCCATACCATCCCCATGAGTGGAAAAGATATTCGAATTTAACATACAACAGTATTACATACTGAGTTCGCCCTCAGTCCGTTGTACGCATAACACAAGCGTTGATTAGTGTGGGACCGTATAGTTGGTGTGTTCGTTTGGCGATATTATAAAATAAAAGGCACAACGCAAGAGTTTAAGATACTTCATAGTTGTTCAACTCAACATTTCACTTACGAACGCGAAGCCATCGTAACTATTCCCTTTGGGAAAAACTTGCGCAAAGCTCAACAATGGCTGCCGGCAACCGCGGCTTGGAAAAGACAAACTGTTACAAATAATTCACACGATGTGACACCGTGAACTGAAAAGACAGATCCCACTAGACCAGTACAAGGTGTAACAAAAATAGTGTAAAATATTTTAACACATGAATCAGTAAGTTAAACGGATCACTTTGATGTATAAAATAATTGTGTAAATGATGATGTTTTTTTTTAAACAAGGCTTATATACCCTTTCTGAATCATCCTGTAAACAGTCTATATCATGGTCATGTTAAATATATGGTTAAAGCCAGAGCCTATTCCAATATTCGACTCTTGCGCATGACAGTAACAAATTCCAATTTCAAATCGGACCGGGCAACGCCTAACTTTTTATTAAATCAGGTGCACGCGTGCCGTCGTTATGCCAAACATCTAATCACTCTACTGACCCGGCAATCGGAATTAATGTCATGCGCGATCGATATGCGAGGTGCGTACGCGCATCCGTGCTCTTTACGCGTCAAATACCGTGTCAGTGAAGTGTCAGGAAAAGTAGGTATGCATAGTTTAAAGTGAGTGTTTCCCTACACTTTTATAGGTAAGTATATTACATTATATTATTACTAGCTGCGCCCGGCGGTGTTACCCGCGATAAAATTAAAACATCTATCCCACGAGAACCATACATTTTACCGGGATAAAAAGTAGCCTATGTGCTATTCCAGACTATAATCTATATCTGTGCCAAATTTCATCCATATCCGTTCAGCCGTTCGGGCGTGAAAGAGTAACAAACCTCCATCCATCTATCCATCCATCCAAACTTTCACATTTATAATATTAGTATAGATTACATAATATAGGTAAGTATAATGTATGTTATTTTGTCTATGGTATTTATAAAAATAACACGCTTCGTCTACAGCATGTTTTTTAAACTATGCTTCTACTTATAAAATGTGATGAGCGCTAATTAAAAATGGTCAGTGTATTTAAATACACCTGTATATCAGCATTAAATTGTACGTCAACACAAAAAAACCTACTTATAGTACTTGAAATCCCGTATACTTTATAACGATAACAAAAAAGCTTCTATACATTACGTAACCATCTAAGAATCTCTTAACAAAATTGCTTTTCCCACTACAAAACAACTTTCGTGCAATTGTAACTTCACTGCGATACTGAATAATGTTCTTTATACTCTATGAATAGGGTTTAATATAGCGTGTGTATACATTGTAGCACGAACAACTTATGCTTAAAGTTGTATCGAGTAATAAAGTAGCCAATTATACGCATAGAACTGTCAAAACTCTAATTATTTCACACGCTCTGCTTTCCTTCAAGCACATGTTTTGACGTACCTCCCATTACCGACATTATTAACAAGTGTTAAGAGTCAAATTGGAGTGGTGAACGGTCAGCGGAGGGTAATTAGTAATTACCTAAGTTGTTCCAAATTTGAAATGGGAAAATAGTGATGTGAACACGCGGGTATTCGTTTCAATGTATAAAATTAATATTGTCTAAATTTGTTTTAATTGCTTCGTTGGCCGAGTGACCAATTAGCGAGTGAGGGCTATCATTACATCAAATCTGATATTTCCACACAATAATCTATGCCTTAACTCGATCCAGTGAAAGTCGCAAATTGTACAGATCGTTTCAGAGATAATCCATAAAAATAAGTACACACGATTCCGTAATCGGTACTCGTACAGATGGAATCGGTAAAAAGCTTTCATTCGGTTGAGCTGTTTATTTTTACGTTTAGCGAATTTCACTTTTACCTGCGTTTGTCGGTTAAATCAACGAAAGTGTAACTATGGCGTTTTTGTGAGTAGAAATCTTGACCTCAGCAAGGTCAGGGGAATTTCTGTAGGTAACTAGAATCAGAATCAGAAATAGAATCAGAATATTTTTTATTCACGTAGTAGACCATTAGAAGTACAGTACTTATGAATCGTCAAAAGTTACAAAATACTATGCTACTACCTTACCACCTGTTCGGAATGCCGTTCCTATGGAGAAGAACGGGCAAGAAACTCCATGGTTGTTCTTATTATAAAAAGATCTTTTACAATTTTGAGCAATACATTGTTATAGGTATGTGAGAACAATGTAGGAACGGCTAAGCAGACTTTAGCAGCAGATCAAAAAAGTAATATATATTATTTACTTCTTCCTAGCTCTACATAAATTCACACAAATCAAACAGGATATTTAAAGCAAACATTTTCTAGAACATTATCGTTCCAGAGAGCTAGGCGTTTCGAAACGAGTCCTCAACTTTTATGGCGGGAGAAGTGTCGTGTAAAAAGTTGTGTGTGCGACAGAGACGGCGATACGTATCACGATAGGTGGGATAGAGACGGATAACTATGTCAGTGGGTGAACAAGCCCTGAGTCAATGCACTTGCAGCTTGCAATACTGTGTCGTGCGCTTGCGCATAAGAACATGAACGCGCTAAATTTGTTCACGTTTAATTGTTGAAATTATTTAAGTACAGTGATAGTTGGTGAAGTTCGCCAACCGGCACTTGGCTAGCGTGGAGAACTATACCACAAATGCCCCTAGCAGTAGGGGGGAGCGTGTGGTATAAAGACAATAGGTTCATTGCGACGAAATACCATCATCGCAATACACGCGGGTCATTGGTTTCAAATTAGCCGTGTACTGACTGAGTGTACTGCCTCGTGAGGCTAGTTAAGGTATACACATGCCACGCGCAAACGCTTTTTTTTTCATAAGTTACCCGCCAATTATTAGATATTATGCCAGAACAGAATGGATATGTTATATAAGGTATAGTAATAATTATTTCATCATCACAAACAATGCACAACTAACGCATGTATTCCATGGTGGCACCAGTGATTGCCACATGCTACGACCCTGGCATAACGCTTTCGATTCACCCACATTCATACATCTCCCATACACTTCGCGTTGAGGGTGCTACGGACTAGCCGTTTCTGGAAAATAACATTTATCTGGTCTTATCAGCTTAGGGCGCGTTCAAGTATTACGTAACGCAATTTTTGGAGATTTTTGATCCGCCCTTCCCCCATTTAACGCGCCGTAACGTTTTTCTCTACCCCTCCCCCTCCCCCCTAGTAAAACGTAAAATCTCTACGCGAACGTTTTGAAGGGTTTAAACAATGTTACGTACCGCGTAGTTCAAACCCCCCGTTCAACCCCTCCCGCCCATCTAACGCACCGTAACGTTTCAGAAGACCCCCCCCCCCTCCCCCCAAATTCGTTACGTAATACTTGAACGCTCCCTTATCACACGCGGGACTAACCTACGCCATCATGCTGAGATACCACAGGTGGGGTCTTAAGACGCTACTCATCAAAATCACCACTCAACCCATCAAAGTGTTTCGCAAAGGTTTTCTCACGATTTGCTCTTAGTAATGGACCACTCGAGATTATTTACACAACTGTGTGTCTATCCGTTTGTTTGTTCTGGTGACATCGTTGCGACACGCCCTTTTCACATCTTATTAGATGTGTGATGGATGCTGTACCATCATTATGTACCTATTGTTTGAAGGAGTAGTAGCTGGTGTTGTTATTAAAATTTGATTATAAGGTACCTAACAGCGATATGTAAGATATTGCTAATATACATAAAAATAGAGAACTAAATGGGCGTAGCCACTGTGGGTTAGGGTGGGATAGCTGGGGCAGCTGCCCCAGCTGTCCGGGCTCATGCAGTCAGGCCAAAAATATAAGACTACTAGCTGCGCTCCGCGGAGTTACCCGCGATTAAAAAGTATGTCGATACCTATGTCATTTTCTGACCCCTAAACTACCACTACTTATGCAGAAAATCATATCGATCCTTTGCTCTGTGAAAAATTAAAACATATCTATGCAACGGGATCCATACATTTTACCGGGATAAAAGGTAGCCTATGTGCTATTCCAGACTATAATATATCTCTGTGCCAAATTTCATCTAGATCCATTCTGCGGTTCTGGCGTAATTGAGAAACAAACATCCATCCATCCATCCAAACTTTCACATTTATAATATTAGTGAGATTATATGTAGATGTAGATTTTAAGAGAGTCTATAGTACAAATGTGCTCAACGCAGCTCAACGTTGAGCTCAACTCATTATCATTAGCATAATCGTTGCTCAATCGCATCGCGACTACGCAATGCTGATAAAATCATGCATGTGATCTTAAAATGAACTCTATTCATCAAGCAATGGTTGTCAACCCACATGTTTAACGACCTAACGACTTTTAATGTCCCACTGTTGGACACGGGCCTCCCCTCAATATGAGAGGGATTAGACCATAGTACACCACGCTGGCCCAGTGTGGGTTGACGTCTTTCGAGGGGTTCTCTCAGACACGCAGTTTTTCTCGCGATGTTTTCCTTCACCGTTTGGCAAGTGATAATCATGGTTGAAAATGAGATTCGCACATGAAATCCAGAAATCCCAGAGGTGCGATCGGGGGTTTGAACCTGCGATCCTCGTTACCGAGGCAAGCGTTCTACCAATTTGGGTATCACTGCTATAAAACTGTATTATAACGATATTATAGAGAGATTCCACAACATTTCATGGCAACTAGTCCTCAGGGAACTTTATACTAGCTAGTATACTCTACATACGGCACATGCCACTATGTTATCGATAAAATCGCCGTAGCGTATAAATTAAATAAAGAAATACGCAACACTTATTTGTTTTAAACTTTCAAATCGAATTAAATACTAAGCTTTATCGAGAACCAAATCGGTTGACAACAAACGTGACCTAATACTTTATTGAGTGTGGTTACAACACTAATACTAGGTTGTGTAAATCGACTGGTATCTAGTACCGGTCTTGATAGATGCACGTCACTATGCATGTCACAACCTTGGCTGGTTACAAGTGATATTTGATAAGGATCTAGTTATTAAGACCAAAGGATTTCTAAATAGATATTACATTAATTACAAAAGGCCAGTGGCGAAGACTTCATACAACAAGACGGACTCTTTAGAAAAATAGCAGCCATTAGTATATATAATAATGTAGTTATTATTTCCATATAATAAGGTCAGGTTACAGATATTCTACACCCTAGTCGGGTTACCTTCTAGAAAAATTTACCTTCGCCACTGAAACAGGCAATTTTTTTCGTATTACATAGGAACTAAAAGAAACGAACTATGTAATATAGTTAATTTTAAATAATATTTTCGATAATGCAAGTATTATTTATCAACAGTGGGCGGCACATAGCTCGCAGAACCGATGGCCGTTGGGGCAGAAAGGTTCTAGAATGGCGACCACGAACCAGAAGACGTAGTATATAATACTTATGTAGATATTAAATATTCATGTTTTGAGACCAAACATTCGTACTCATCAAACAAAGTTTGTCTCTACCAGCATTCGAAACCGCTACCCTAGGTAAAAGAGCTACTCAGGTCGTTGAAAAAAAAATTAACATCTAGTTACATTATCTGAATGCGAAACACTTAAAAAAGAAGAATGCCCGAATATATAGGTAAGCTTATACTCGTAAGCATGTTATGTTTTTATTAAAAAAAAAACATTCAAATTTATTACTTACAAGTCTTCAAGTTACCTATATAAAAACATAACTCATCATACCTTATTCTAGGAATATAATAGAATAAAAACTTGACAAAACAGATTACTTCACCAAAAAAAAGCATAAAAGCCACAGTTATTTCCTGTTCATTAACGACGAGTTAAACTTTAAAAAAAATGCCTAACATCGTGACATGACATCCCATTTGATTCAAATTTGATGCTTCGCAAAAAACCATAGATTCTTGTTAAACTTATATATTTATACATTTTAACGTAAGTATATATACAGGATGTAAGTGGCATAGTAACGAAAAACTTAGATAAAAAATATAGAAGTATTGTTTGTCGAAAGTCGAAATTTTTTGAGCGCGCAATGTATTGTATACCACGCGCATAAAACACAAAGCTCTGCTTAATCCCCGAATCGTACGAGTAGAGCACACGGCTACTACGAGCGCCCTCGAGCGTAATGAGTTTTAATCTCCATTGCAGTTTTATGTCTAAATTAGCAATGCCTGTTTTGCCACACACACACACACACTATAATAAATACACTTCGATCCACTACATAGCCTAATAGTAGGACATGAAAAGGGGCCTATGAAAAAAATATTAAAATCCATTAGACGCTAATGTATCAAAGCCCAGACCGAACTACAATAGAAATTTCGACACGGAACGATTGTTTTCGTAATCGACGATGTTATCGGCCATAATCGTTATTAACTAATCCGACTCGCCCTTGGCAGGATTCAAGTCTGATGAATAAACGGTGAGGTCATTGTGACGTTACGACATCTATGCTGAGCGTAGCTGAGCTGCTATGTCTGTGCAAGCGCATACCTTTTGTGTTGAGACCAAGACAAAGGACCGAGACAGAAAACAAACGAGACAAAGACCGAGATATGAACATATATAAATATCGTGAGCCAACAAAATCCGAGATTTGCCTCTTAGTAATTTTAAAACCGTCACCAAAATTATAATAACAGCCACATATACTAATAAAAAAAATAAAAATAAACTTTTTATTTTAAATTCAAGTCCGCTAAGTTTCTTGCCGGATCTTCTCAGTTAAGGTCACGTTCCTATCCGGTTATAAAGTTAAAGGAAAAAAATAAAAAATATTTTTTTTAAGTGCCCCCTAAGTCTATAAGAAAACTGTTTGACATCGCCTTTGACCATACCCAAATAAACCGGCGAGCGGATTTCGCAAGAAAATCGGTAAGTAGCTACTATAATTAAACACCCTAAAGACCTTTAATGGAAGTTCCATAATATCTTACATCACACCGTGATGTAACATAACATTATACGCGAAGCCGTACTGCGTATCAGGAAGCGAGCACTTCCGAGCATTCAATGGAGCTTATCGTTGGGCCTGTCGGCACGGTTGGACGCTCCACTTTTGATACGGTGTGAGTGAGGCCACACGTATCTGAATGTAGGTTACAATATATTGTGATTCAGTATGAATACTAAGTAATATTCTGTGCTAATACAATGTCAGAAGGTCCAAAATGATAATGTCTATTTTTGATCAAAGATGCAAAGACAGTAGGTGGATTTAATAGTGCCACCTAGTCTTTTTTTAATAACTTTTTTTTATAAAAAAGGGAGTTTTGAACAAAAGATAACAACGTCAATCCCGTCGTAACCATATTTTCAAACAATAACAATTTACGCCCTAACTTGATTTTGTTTTGTCGCAAGTCCAAGACCAAAACGCAAGTCTACGAGATGTGAGTCTTGAAGCAAAGCAGCGAGATTATCGCGTCCTGCTTTTTTGGAAAAAGTAATACCAAGACCATATAAGTATTATATACTGGGTTCGCCCTCAGTCCATTGTACGGTACCCATAATACAAGCTTTGCTTAGTGTGGGACCGTATAGTTGGTGTGTTCGTCTGGCGATAAATAAGTGCAATATAACCATGTCACATGTACATACAATTAAAAAGCTATATAAGCTTTGCAAAGATTGATTTGCCTCTGACTCTTAAACTAGGAGAAATCTTGTGTTTTAAGTCATCAGTGGTTCCTCGCGCTGTGAAAGTAATTGATACTTTACAATGATCTGGGGACGAACCCAATACTTATAAGTACAGATGTTATAAGCATCCATGTCTCAGGTACAAGGGGTACAGGTACAAGGTACAAGGTTCGCTGCTGTGCTAATCAGGTCGTATATATCTCTATCGTCTATAAGTTTTCAGTGCAAAAACTTAGAGCCGCAAGGTCGGATGTCAGAACAATTGCTTCTAGGTTAGTATACCTACCTCGGTCGCATACCGTCGAACAATGTCTTCGTATGGGAAACAAACACGTACCATTAGCATATAATACCATCAAATTATGTAATACGATATCGTTATTTTTGCCAGTCGAGGAGACAAAAGCCTCAGGTAAGTTTTACGATGGAGCAAGATGCAAGTATGGCGCAGCCTGCAAGGGGGGGGGGGGGGGCTTGCAAAATGACAATCGTGATTTTACGCTAACAAATCTTAAATTTGATATATTCATATTCAGACTACACATAATGAGTTTAAATGCGCTAAAGAAGCGCATGTTCAAGTCTTAGTATACCTTTATTGAAGCATTCTGTATATCATCTGGGAATACAGAATGATTCAGAAGCTGTAAGTTCTATGCCTGCGCTAAGAATGGCGAATGTCATTGGTTACGAATGTTGTAATTTTTGAGCGCGCAGTGTATCGTAAACACGTGATCACAACGTAACGAACTGCGTGATATCGGACGCGGGCTAGTTACGAGCGCGCTCGAGCATATCGAATTTTAATGTACATTGCAGTTTAGGTCCAAATTTGTAATAGTTTTCTTAATTAAAAACATGCATATAATACATGAAAAGATCGACGGGAAATTCTAACACTTTTCGTTGAGAATCACACACCAACAATACTGTCCCACACTAAGCAATGCTTGCATTGTAGGTACCGCACAATGAAATTGTGTTTATTTGTAGAAAGATTAAATACTGTTGAACAGATTCGAATACCATTTTATTATATAGTTACGTTAAAATCTGTAATACACACTCTACTGGTTCGTTGTTGTTTACACAGGCGAGGCCGCGGGTAAACGCTAGGAGATAATAAGTAATGGACTCGGACTAAATACATCCAGAAAAGGATTGCGAGAACAACAATCGGCCACTTCGACCCAAAGATGTCTCCTCCCTAAATTGTAGGCCGCTACCTTTAATGGTAGGAGAAGCATCGTGAGAGCTTCTGGGGGCAGGCTAGCTTCTATAACCAAACTGTACAAATGGACGCATCTCTCTATAAAAACTACAATATTTCTGCTATCGACGTAGTCGTTGTTATCCCTTTCGTAGTCGTAAATATGAACATTCTCCATACTGGGACATCGGCTCAAAACATCGAAAATGACTTCATAGGCTTCGTTCCCCGAATACATGATCATCATGAAATTCTTTAAGTTCGCCAGATGTATTGATCTCGACAAAGCTGGCATGTAGCGTCGCGTGCTGTGATTAGCTGACGTGGTAATTACGAGAGTGATCAGTTTAGAGCATTCAGTGAACAGTACTTCAAAAAAGTCCCATCTAACAGGTATGTTATTTATATGCAGATATGTCAGATTCTGCAAGCCTGTACGGTGAGAGATGCCGATCGGCCGACAAGTCACCTGTCTACCCACGCTTCGGCAAAAACCTGTGAGCGTCACGTATTCTGGTTCTGTCTCCAGTATCTTCTCGAATCCAACGCAGCCATCTATGGAACACCAGCTGCTTGCACAGTCAAACAATTTTATTTGCGTCCGACGGTGCGTGCAGATGTATGTTGGGAAGTAATCTTTAAGTTCCTTTAGTAAATTGCTGAAGAACTCATCATCAAACACAGTGGTCGCTTTATTCCAAGCTTGGAAGTGTATATGTCCGTTCAGTGTTAAGTCAGGCGACAGACGCGGCGTGACCTTGACAGTGAAATTGGTGTGATTCAGTGAGGATATAATATTGAAGAATATCGGAGACACGTTAATGAAGATATTCTTTGAATACATAATGAGAATATATTCCAATTGATTGAAATTCAGTTTTGAAAGTCCGGGCAAGGGTCCTACAGTTTCGCTACGTCCAGACGTTATATTTTCAGGGTAATTGGTATGTATAATAGTCAGTTTATCGAAGTTAGTTGCCAAAACCTCTTGGTCATCAGTGTTATCAAATGGATCATATAATACGTCATCAGGCATCGTTAGTTTCAGTTTGCCTGTGTGTGTGTTCTCCAAAAATAAAAACGGTATCGCCAAATCCCAGTAATCGAAAACGACGAAATGAATAACTTTGAATTGTTTTTGCCTGAAAAAATCTTTACATTTATTGAAAACGGTTGTCTCGTGGCAATCTGATGGGTCCATAAAGAAGTTTATACCGATGTTTGTTAAGTTGTTGGGGCATATTTTTATAAAGCCTTGTATAGTGATCCTCGTGTATGTTACGTCTAAAGCTTTAAGGTTCACGAATTTCTTTATGTGGTGTTCCAGGTTCTCCATTGTTAAGTCGGGTACTCCACTGAGATTCAACTCTTTGATATGGTGTCCTAAGTCTAGAAACAGATTTTTGTTGAGGGTTTCCACAGTAGCTAAGGTGCTTCTCGAGAGAACAACTTTCCGTAGATGGAACCATGTTCCAAAATACTTACGTAACGCATAGGAACTTTTGTAAACGTTTATTTTTGTTTTCAAATCAAAGTAGGTAAACATTTTGGCACCTAACTCCACTGGTAGATTTAAAATATTCATTTTTTTCTTGAAAATTTATTTAGTTGCATGCCTACAAGTAGATTTTGATTTCTTTTATATCTGTTATAAACACATTAAAATAAAAATAAATACACCTAGGAAACATAAAAGGAATATAAAATGATTTTCAATATACTATGTAAACACCCATGCTTCAAATAATATGTCAATTCACTTTTTAAAACATTATGGCTTCCATCGTTTTTTGTCTATGATTTTGCCAACAACAGAGTTTGAAAAGACACTTTTATAAAATCATCATTATCATCATGGGTTCTTATAATTTATAACAATCATCAAAAAATACTCGACACTGGCAAAAATGGCTGCATGTTTTAGCCGATTGGCAACTTAAAAAAAGTAGAAGATATATCTCTAACGATAATGAGAATGGCGGTAAATACGATAATGATGAAATGAATCCCCTCCCCCCTACAGAAAATGTACTGGACATCTTGGGAGAACTTGAAAAGCCAAGTTATACTATTTAAATTTAATTTCCTCAACTCGTGCATGTTTATGAACACACAATGGTTTTTAGAAAATAAAATAAAATTGACAACAGCACGTTTCAACTTCCCGCCAAAAAATCAACTATTCCGCAATTCGAACGCCGGGGCAATCCTAGGTATGAAAATGCGTCGGTAAAAGTTTGCACGAAATTGAAAATAATTCAGTGTCTGTTGAACATCATCATTCATATTATTGAACCTTTTCAACCAGATTCCATTCACACGGCATAATAATTGTGTTCACGGTATAATAGCCGCGAAAAACGTTACTGGAATATGTATGCATATAATAATACCAGTTGGTATCCGAACGGATCATCCGCCATCTTGAAGTTTACGTCACATGCGCTTCGGGCAGTTTGGCAACGCAATATTTTATTTAAATATTTGTTTTTCTTACACAATTACATTGAAGTAATTTCTATTGCTAGATCGCGGATGGTTTGTAATATTTTTTTATTGAGTAAGTGGTGTGAACTCGCGTGGCTGTAGTAATAATTTATTATTAGACATAATTCAGAAGGTACCTACGTTGGAGGCACTTTACAACTGAGGTCATACCTACTTATGACATTTTTCCGTCGTTGTGAGATCATCTGACCCAATGTGCTAAATGGAAAATTTACTTAACATTTCAGTAGTTTTAAATAATGATTATTTATGAAGGTAAATATCAGAATTCCGAGATGATGGCTAATATTCCTATTCCATTTATATAAAAAAAAACAAATTAAGAAATCTCTCATGGAAATGGTGACAAAGAAAGTTTTAAATTTTAAAAATCGAATCACATAGTACGCACGCATACAAAATCTAAAATAAGGTAAAAACAGATCGAACCAGCGATTGGTGTCGCATAACAAATTAGCATTTCCATTCATGAAACAGACGAGCTATTTCAAACTTTAGGAGCATAGCCTTAAAGTGGATTTTTGTTTTGTTTTCATCATACCCCAAAGACGTCGTGAATGTCAAGTACATGAAATCGATTATAAATAGTGGTTCGCTAATTTTTCGAACACTTTCGAACCGAGGCCAATGGCATTCGAGAGAAACACTATTTAGCATATTACAAATGGGCCTACACGAAGCTATGATGATAATTTATATCTGTTTTATGTTTGTTTGCGTAAGATTTTATGTTTGTTTGCGGAAGATTTTGAATAACGCTTTATAATTTGCTAGCATTTTACTTGCGTCGCTTACAATAAGTATATGACACAGCCTATGTATGTATGTATTAACGCTATGTGTTAAAAGCTTAGATCTGCATTTACAATACGGTTTAATTGTATATTAACGTATTGACTTTGGTCGGTTGTGCGACATTTATGTGAGAACCAAAGATGGCTTAGGCGGCCCTGGCTGTGATCAAGTGTTTTTGAGCCACATTTGAGTACCAGGAGCATCACCGTCACGAGCTTTTATCCGACTACGCCATAAGTAGGGTAATGTTGTTTAATCTAATGCCATTACATTAGCTACCAACAGATAAAAAACTTTAGAACGCGATTATACCGAATTTGAAATTAACGTAATATTAAAAAAAGATAACTCAATGTATTGGGGCCGAATGGCCGTATTGAGAGTGAAACTTTTTTTTTTGTGACCAACTAACTGGCCACCCACAAACGTGCACAGTGCTCCGAAATGTGTAATATAAAATAAAAAAAAAGAATTAGGATTGTTAAATTAAATTAAGAACTTTTGTAGGTCTCCTTTTTGGCATCAACATCCAATCGTATGTCAATCGTACGTCAACAACGTTTAATACGTACTTTTTTATAACAGTAAGTTTGCTGTTTGGTACAAATACCTAATGCCATAGTAAATATCAATAAAGATTAGCAAATAATTGTCAATGACACATCTATAGTAAACCAAATCAGGCCGACAACAATGCGAAACAAGAAAACAAATATTTCATAATGTTAAACTAGATTACTGAAAGTCCTTCAATTATCACTCCATTGATAGCTCAAAGAACGAACATTATTTTTACTGAATAAATATAACAAAATCAGGCAAAAGTATTTGATAAGTAAAATAAATTTATACACATTGGATTCTAATGAATCATCAATTAAAAAAAGAAATATTATGATAAATGTTTTGAAATATAAATTAAATTTCCCAAACGCGACACTTACGTTCCAAGGTAATTTTTTCTCGCGTATTGAGCTATAGATTTATTCAATAAAAAAATACAAGTAGCCCACTGTGCGAAGCACGTATTTAATTATAGCTTTACAACCATAATATTATAGCTTGGCATTCTGGGTCAATGGTGGGTCGACCAACTTGATAACGTAAGTACCCACCATAGTGATTATGGTACTTGGTTGGTACCGTACCACCAGTTGATTGGTACTTCAAAGCCTCGATCATGATTGGGAGATTGAAAATTCAAATATGATGCCTGGAATTATGTAACCCTTGGTCTATGCTTAGTGATTAATTATGGATAAGTTCGTACAATTTTTTTGGTGTTGTGTTTTTTATAA
This sequence comes from Pheosia tremula, assembly GCA_905333125.1. Classification (NCBI taxonomy): domain Eukaryota; kingdom Metazoa; phylum Arthropoda; class Insecta; order Lepidoptera; family Notodontidae; genus Pheosia; species Pheosia tremula. Next base: position 2,476,054 of record HG995420.1, read on the forward strand.
TCGATATTTTTTTTAATTGTGTTATACATAATTCGTAAATTTGTTTTTATTTTTACATAGGTTTATACTTCTTTGTTTTTTTTAGTTCGGCAATCGGCTACAAAATAGTTCGAATTTGGCCAGTGCCAAGTATAACATCTTCAGCATTGTTTTATATATAAGTACCTCTGATGATCATAATAATGGTGATATCGATGATGATGATGATGATGAAATAAATCCCCTACCCCTATCAGTAACACTGTGGATACTTTACTGAACATTTTCCAGATATCTTGTGAAAAGTCAAAATTTACTATTTTATTTTAATTTCCTTCCCTCGTGCACGGTAACAAAATATGTTAACAACAATAAACATTCTTTCTCGCTCTAACAAAATCGAAAGTGTATTGAGAAGTGTAAATTGGGAAAAAAGCGCTTGCGATCGTGCAGGTCAATTGTCGACGATCTATGAGCAGGGCTGGCAAATATTACAATATAAATTGATAATGATAAATATCGAGAAATAAATAAAAAAGAGGTTCAAGGTACAGCAGTAGACAATAAGAAATGAAAGACAGAGCATCCTACAAAAATAAATGAAAACCCTCAAAAAATAATTAGTGTAAAATAGGCGCAGTATTAGAATGGCGAAGGTCTAAAAAGTTTTGTTATAAAACATCCTAATTAATTATACTATGTACTATAATAGAACTCTATACCAAGTATACACTACTTTGGTTTACTTTGGTAAAACTGCTTACTACTTACTAAAATTTACTAGCTTACACATAATTAAGGGGTAGCCCATGGATGTGTAATGTAATGGTAGCCCACTAATCTAAATATTTCAGTACTAAACCACAATATCCCCCGCAGAAGTGTTATAGGAAGCGATAAATTATTTTAACATAATAACAAGTGATAACCCTATCTCATATTGAGGTCATGTAAAAGCGAAAAGCGCGCGAAACAAGTTCTTAATTCAAATTTGGGCGTCTGACAGGTTGTTTTCTCTTAGTTCGTGTTGGCGAGCTAGCCACGGGCCAGTAAGAAAAGCAGTAAGCCATATTTAAAAAAAAATGGGCGTCTATGGAGTAATGAAGATTGCAGAGAATTACAGTTTTGGTTTTTTAAGTTCTTTTTGTTTAATTAATGGTATCAGCTGTAGATGGTGGAGCCATTTAAACTATAAATAGAATTGTTATAACATTACCCACGAATTTATAGACGTACTATAACTTTTTCAAACGTCATATAGTATTGCGTAAAGCAAAATTCTTGTACGCATTACTGTGTGATATTTGAGAAAGTTATAGAACATCTATAAATTGGGGGGCCAATATTTTCGGGTTTTAATGTTAAAAGTCGAGATGGATTTCGCTGACAGTATTATTTTAACCTAGTAAATACATTTTTTATTACGTTACTTAATTTCATAAATATTTTTCGTTATTCATTTTCCTTGTTTTTTTTGCATCATGTACGCGCGGTTATCGTTTTTTATTTCGATGAAAAATATTTAATGTTTCAATTAGCTGTGTATAATATTATCAACCTAAGACGTCATAACCTATTCTTAGATCCATGCATCAATGTCAACAAGTTTTTTTTATGTTTTTACGGATTCCGCAACAATGATTTAGGGAATAATTTCTGGAGAAATTCAACGTCGGAATTCAATTGGAGAGATGGATCTCAACAATATGTTCTATCTGTTACGTGACACAGGCAGGCCGGCATGACCGGTGTTACAGGAAACCCAGTTGTGGCGGTACCGGGCGGCCGGCGCACGCGCAGATGGAAAGTAAGGCCGCCTGCCGAGGTCACGGGAATGTATTTTACCAGTACTTAAGTGCTTTTGAGATGCTAGGGCAGGGCGAATTGTGGTCCTTTGGTTTGTTTTTATTGTTGTATTAGTCAATAGCTTACTGGTGAGAGGGGCTGCCGTCGTTATCTAGAGGTATTAGGTTCGATACGCCACTTACAATAGACGGAAATTATCCTTTTTCAATTTGTACTAAGGCGTTAGTATATGATCCGAGAAAATAGTTTAATTTCAGCAAGCTTAGCTCGTTCTGGGACTGCGATTATCGTGATCATTTGGCATTTGCACTTTTTTAATTATACTTTTTAAAGTGTAATTTTATTACCCTGAACTCTTAATAAAGTTTAATACCAACTTGTGTCATGGTCCTCACCCTCAATGGAGACGTGATGACCAATCAAGAGTGTCCTTTTGACCTTTCATATGAACCATTAAAGGTTTGCGACATTCTAAATTTAACCTAATTGTGAGTCCTTAAAATAACATAATTCACAATGGTTTGTATAGAGTTAAGCACCGCTTGACATGAAATAAGCCCTTATATGCTTGTGAAAACAACATCCATGGATTGTTTACAAATTCAAACATGTTTATAACTCTACCACAGCGATTAAAACTCTACTACTTATTATATATCATTACTATGTATAAGAAGGGTAAGAAATTCATTGATCTCTATTTTTTTTTGTACAGAACAGCTTGCAATCGGTTAAGGTCAACAGCTCTATAATTATAGCGATGCACTCCGGCGCAGTTGACATTTCCATTTGCATACATACATAATGTATTATTGTTTTTTTTAGCATATATATGATGATAACTTGAAAGGCACCAAAGCAATTATTTTCCAAAATCTTCAATATGCTAATATTGCACGAGTAATATTCGTAAATAAATAATAATAAATAGATATCGCCAGACGAACACACCAATTATACGGTCCGACACTAAGCAACGCTTGTATTATGGGTATTCCAAAATCTCAGATACGCACTTATTTTTCTGAAAATGTAACTCTCTAGGTCATATTTTTTCCATGACTTTAATACGCTTTAAGAATAATTTTCTAATCGATTTCTATTCACCTCTTTCGGCCATACGAAAGACGTTTTCCAATAAATACTATGAAATAAGCAAATTCCATCGTGGCATTCTTCATAAACCATATCGGATCATATATAAGCACCATTTCAGGAAGTGATCTATTATGATCGGTGTGCATTGTAATAAAGTGAGGTACGCAATGACATCTAACTGTAAATATAAGTATCTTTATCGCAGTGTAATAAAAGTCACAGATCGCTTAAAATCCTGGGTTGCCAGATGTGATTTTCTATTTCTACCCAAATTTGAAATTATTTTTCTCCAAAATGATAATTATTTATTTAAGTTTTACCCAAAGGCAAAATGTTGATAATATCGATTAATCAACCTAACCTACCTTAACTAGCCAAATTTTCACCCAGAATGCAAAAAAAAATACCCAATCTGGTAACCCCGTTGAAATCTATAATATTACTGAGAATATCTTAGTTACTATTACGATAGGTATGTAATGCTAAGAGCTAACAAATATATATTGGCCCTCCTTGCAGCCCGAATAATATTAAAATTAAGTCGCAAATTGCATAGCCCATAGGTCCTTTCGACATCTGTAACAATAACAGGAACATAGACGCCACGCTCTCGAAATACCAAGGCCGTGTGACCTCTGCCTTACAAGGTTGCAATACGGAACGCACAATACATTATTGTTACGGTATTTAAAGTATGCTTACATGATATATATCCGCGTGATTCAATGTGTAATAGCTTTATTATAAGGCCTCGCACGAGCTTAAACTTCTCTTTGGTCAGTAATACTACAGTATATATTACTACTTCTGCCCTCGGCTTCGCCTGCGGTACCTTGATATAACATAGACTAAAGCATTCAGCGATCATGTAGCTTTCTATTACTGAAAGATTTTTTAGAATCGGATATGTAATTCCGAAAATAACACCACTCACAAACTAACAAGACTTAATCGGATCTACAGGGAGCTTTCCAAACGTCTGGTGGAGACATCTGGTGACCAGAACGCTGGCACATATATTCGCTTAAACATTCACCACAAGACTTAATATTATGAATATAGGTAAATTTATACAAGCTGACTCAAACTTTGCAATTGTGGTTCTCTAAAAGCCGGGTACATATTTGAGGCTTTTGAGGTACGACCATTCGGCCCGGATAAAAGTATCTTCTTGACTTGTTTGAAATAAAATTTGAACGTATAAAGTGGTTGGTTACAAAGATCCATCTCGGCGACTATCAACAAGTATATGGTAGTATATTGGTCAGTGTGTTGCTATGCTGTGTGCTAACGTTGGAACTGCTTTATGCATCATCACACACACATGATGATTGATAATCCAATCGCATACATGGTTGAACCCATCCGCCAAATATACCAAAAACTTCACACGCTGATAATAAATAATATCGCCAGACGAACACACCAACTATTCGGTCCCACACTAAGGCCTCAGCCTCGAATTTAGCGGGCAACGGGGCGGCGGCGGCGGCGGCGCGGGAGCGGGTCTCGTTGGCCGCCCCGTACCGCCGCTGCCACGCCGCTGTTTTCGAGAATCGGTCCATTTGATTTACGCATAAGATCCTGCCGCTCCCGCGCCGCCGCACCGCTGCCCGCTAAATTCGAGGCTGAGGCCTGAGCAACGCTTGTATTGTTGGCACCGTACACTGGACTAGGGGTGAACCCAGTATATAATAATGTGCAGACCGATCCACACAATTGTAGCCAGTAAAAGGCACATTCAAGTAACTGGCGCGCCAAGGACAATTATCATCTAGTCACTCACGCTTATAAAGTTCATTGATGAATAAAGATCTCGCTTACCTGAAACAAAATGATATAGACAGTAAGTTATTGTTTTCAAATTACAATTAATATCACACATAAACAAAAAATGTTTGGTTCACATTTGCTTAGTGGAAAATAGAACGAGCATTGGGCTACCACTGAACCTACTAGGACATGTATTTCATTCATTCGTGAACAAAGAATGTTTTTCTTGAGGACTAAATTTGGAATGATCTGATCTGACAGAGAACCAGAGTAGTTGACAAAGCTCAAAGGTTTAGTAAGCTGCCGATGATGAGATGCTCATGTTTCCAGACAAACTGACCACTGATGGAGTAGACGGGTGGCATAGTGTAGCGCACCCAGCTGCCTGGTGAAGTGACGACCTGCTCAAGGTGGCTAGCTAGAACTGGATGCAGAGGGTTAGACTGAGCTGACCAGCATTGGGTGAACCTTTGATCCCGCAGTGCACAGTAATAGACAGATGTTAGTAATGATGATTTCTTTATTAGACAATCTATATTTCTGATACTCTACATATTATATAGAACCGATTGTCAGAATCAAAACTCCCAGACTCTATCTATCTCTATCTAATAATAATTTCAGTAGAATCATCAGTGACCCTGACATAGCCAAGTAAAATGCGAACATCCGTCGAACGAATGTCCTTTTCAAAAAGGGATAGTAACGACGCATACGCATTCTGACTGTGCACTCAAATGGCAATAACCTCAATGTAGAGCCACGCTGGCAGAATAATAACATGGAGAAGGATTCCTTTGGAATGGAAAGCAAAATACATTATGAAATGAGAGTACCTTCACTTTTAGGAAGTTTATGAGGTAAATAGAACTCTATGTTTATTTGGATGAATTTCGATCAGAGATAAAACTCAGCAGCAATAGCAAAGTTGATCACTCTCGCCTTGGAAAAGCTCGAGCCTGCATGCATGAGAAAACAGTCAACAAAAGATCGGGTTTTGAGCAAGCACGGTGGACTATGGTCTGAACACACCTCGCCATTAAGGCGAGGCCCACTCCTATTATATCATTACAAGACAAAATTCTTTTTAGAATGTTGTAAACTAAGCTTACAACTTTTAAAGAAGCTACATTCCATTTTCGCAATCTACAATTCTCACAGTATTTCATACGATCGCGTGCGCATAACTTCTTAAATGTTATCGCGTGGTATAAAATGCGAGCGGAAGCGATTTGATACGGTAATTAATCATCTTTATTGCTATTCAAATATCATATAAGATTACATATCCTATGATAAACAACAATAAAGATTATGAAAGTTTTATGATGGTAAATAAAACTAAGTATAATTATTATCTTATTTAGCTGTGTGTTCGTTTACAAAATACACAGTTGTAGACTTAAAATGATATCACTCTACTATACTCCGGGCGGGATTAAAATATCTGACTAACATTGATTTAAAGATAGTTAAATACTAAATAAAACATAATACAAATATAGGGCTGACTAATAAACTGCTCGAGAGCATATTTGTCACAGATACAGCCCTAAAGAACTTTGACGACGTTAACACTTTGCAACACCTCCTTTGATTTGCACCAAACCCGTAGTAATGGTGTGTTACATCGCGAACGCGCGCAAGATAATCCATCCACTCCCGCGCATCGCCGAGCGTGAAAACGATACTTTATCGACGTTGTACATCGACAATCGGAGGAGATGGCGTTATTGTTAACTTAGGACGTAGATTGAGTTGTTTGATGGCATTTATTCAATGAAAAATTTATGAACATGTTCATTTTGACAGAATTTTGCTTATGCGACACTAAACTAGTGAAAATCTTCTAAAATATTACTCGATTTCCTGATTATAAAAACTAAATTTCCGCCTTTTTTATTGAAATAGAAAATTTAGTTTTGATATTTATTACTTTGTGACATATAATCTATACTAATATTATAAATGTGAAAGTTTGGATGGATGGATGGATGGATGTTTGTTACTCTTTCACGCCCGAACGGCTGAACGGATCTGGATGAAATTTGACACAGAGATAGATTATAGTCTGGAATAGCACATAGGCTACTTTTTATCCCGGTAAAATGTATGGTTCCCTTGGGATAGATGTTTTAATTTTTCATACTTTTTATCGCGGGTAACACCGCCGGACGCAGCTAGTCATTAATATAACGATGTATTCACAAAAGAATGAATGAATGAACCACAACAATAGCTTCACTCGCTCTCATCTCCTGTAGGGCTGGACAGGCCACGATGTACTTTCACTAATAGTATACATAGTAGGTAGAGAGCTTCTCGATGTTTTAAACTTTCTTATGTGCTTTTATACTGGTTTTGAGAAAGTTTCGTGTGTAGTTTTCTCGTGCTTATTCACGAAGATTTTCTATAAGGTGCCCTTGTAATGTGAGGTGATTTTTAACCGTGTACTATAATTGATTTACTGTGCTATATCTTATGTATGTCCTACATTATATATGATACGTTTAACATGTAATATTTTTCCTTATTACCTTTCAGAATGTCTCATTGCAACAACGAAAATGTTTCACATGTCACATAACTGTCAATATATTCTTACATCATAACATAAAACATAATATATATTTGGGGTCGAGTCACCTTCGTCCGTAGGAGAATTAAGTACCCTCGAGATACCCTACACGTGACCCCGGGTGGTGCCAACCAGGTGACAACTCTACTGGTGGTAGGCTTCGGCCGTGGCTAGTCACCACCCACTGAACAAAGCCATGTCGCCAAGCGGCCTAGCCGTGTTCCGGCATGATGTTCGGTTTTGCCATTCATGGATGGCGGGTCAGATCAGTTGCGCTGCATGTGCCTAGTGAATGTAGCGTCTCTATCTACTGCCGCCTTCCTACCTAGGCAAGTATGCTCCATCGTAGATCTTATCGTCACTTACCATCAGGTGAGATCGAGATCAAATACTTGCCTATAATGTAATAAAAAAAAATAAAAAAATAATACTTAATAAAGTCATATTGTTATATAATACCAACGGACATTGAGTAATATCTTAATTATAGTTCAGAATTAAAGTACAACCAATTGATCTAAATTAAACACCTCTGTCTACACTTTAACTATGGGAAAAAGCGAGATAGCTAATGGGTAAATATGATATGGAAAAAGAGTGATAATATGAAATGAAGATAATATTGATTCAGGCCTACATTTGTCTGGGTAGCCAATACAAAAAGGCTAGTAAGACGCATCTGCATGAAAAAGTACTATCTAAGTAATTTTAAATCTTAGTAAAACACTCTCAAAAGTGTTGCAATACCTACAACAAAAGACCGGAACTACACAAAGAGTTTGAAGCAAAAAGATCGAAACACGCTTGCTTCACCGCGCCGCCCGCGCCGGAAAAGCGGCAATTCGGAACAATCACGACAGCTATTTACGTAAAAACTGAGATCAAAGATAGACACTCTTTTGCATCTACATAATATTATGACTGACTGACGAATTGGTTTTGGAACCAAACATTTTTTCATAAATATTTGTCTATGTTTGTCAAAGTTTTTATACTGACTGATTGAGCTTTGAACCTGCGCTTCTTAAGCAAATTTCTAATCACTATGTGCAGTCAGAATTTCCATACGGCCATAGAAAAAAAAATTTTGCCCACCAATAATAGACAATTGTCATTTTCTTGCGAGCGAACAAAATTTTTTTTTTTAAATCGACTTTGTGGGCATAGCGGCAGCCCCGCCAGGCATACCACTCGCCTGAAAGATATTCCTTTTTCCGCTAAAATATCATGAAAAATGACGTCATAATAATATGACTTTACTTGACTTTACCACAATGCTAGTTTATTCTACGCCTCAATGATAATTACAGCCCACATCATCAACAAGACTCTAACCCATCATTTAGTATCGACGCCAATTATATGGTAAAAAATGATTATTTACCATAAAAAGTTTGACTTTGGCCTACACCTACGCAAAATAGAGGTTGTATACAAATAATAAAACAATACCAGCTTTTTCTCAATCCCACTGTTGGGCACGGGCCTCCCTTTAATGCGAGGGGTAGCCAGAGTCGGCCACGCTGGCTCCGTGCGAGTTGGATCACTTCACACGTCTTTCGAGGGATTCTCTCAGAGATGCAGGTTTGATGAGGATCTTTTCAATCATTGTTGGTTGTTCGCACATGGAATCCAGAAATCTCGGAGGTGAGAGCTGAGGATTGAACCTGTGATCCTCGCTAACAAGGCAAGCATTCTACCAACTTGTCTATCAATGCTTAGAGGAGAGGTTGTAGGTTGTATAATATTTGTTTATGGGTAATGATGTTTGGATGTTTAAAATTATCAATTGCTTTTTAGCCAAAGCTGAGTGTGATACGTATGGCTCATTTCTATATGCTCTTTGTCCAACAATATTAATTCAATGTCGGTATACAGCGTGATTCAGAAAGGTTATACTGCCATTTGATTTGCTTCTTTAGTGCATTTGTGTCACAATTTAATTTTTTTTTTATTACTCTGAAGATCACAATTGTCCGTTTTTGGAGAGTATTCTTTTTTAATTCAAATCGACATTATGACTTCGCATAATGATTTCAAATGCGCTTAAGAATCGCAGGCTCCAATGATATCTGAATCACACTGTATATATGTATATAAAGTAAATAAACTTTATCTAATGGCGTCATACTTATAAATATTTTTGGGTTGGGTCTTATTGAATTCGTTCTCAGGTCACGTTTTATTTTTTGTTGCATCGGAGATGCGAGCCACGTTAGGTACACAAAGACGCGATGATATAGTGGTTTTATTACAATAAAAAGATTCAATGAAACTTGTTTAAGGAATTGGTATTATTATTACGATTGCAATTGCAAAGAAAACTATGTACAGTCGCGGCATAAAAAGGTTCGTCACTTTAAAGACGACTTTTGTTTGCAATAGTTCAAACACCATTGGACACCGCTGTAGATCCTGGCTTTCAGGAGTAGCAGTGGTAGGAGTGTGTGGCGGGCCTAGTCCCATCAAAGGAAGAGTTCAAAAACCGTAATGCCAACATTCCAATGCAAGAAACAGTACCGCCAACATTTCAATAAATGCTGCGTTGGTTGACATGATTTTGCGCGTTTACTATAGAATCTATGAAATAAAGGATTTGCTTTTGCCAACCATGGTCACTGGAGGACCGAGTGACTAGAGCCCTTCCGTGACTATGATCGCTGTAAAGCAGCCGAAACGTCAAGACAAAAAAAATATAAATATAAGAAAGCAATATGTGACACCTTATATATTCAAAACACGAATAGCACAAAATAAACAAGTCATATATTTTACGCAAACATCATTAAACGCGTGCCAGATTTCTGTTAAATCACCGTAAAAACATAATTAACATGACAATTAGACATTACGCAATAACCGTTCAACTTGTACAAATGTGATATTTCATTTCAAGTCTAGCACGATTGTGGCAAGGTCTATTTTACAGAAATAAAATGTTGTTTAACGACCGCAATGGCAACATTTGAAAGATCCAAGACTCGGCTACAAACATTCGTGCTCAGTACATATTGGTTGTCCATACCAGGATTTGAACCGGGCACCCTCGGCACAGAAAGCAGGGTCTCTATCAACTGTGAATTTAAAGGTTGATATTTTTCGACGTTTTGGCGTAGACTAGGCGTTTTTCACCAAATGCCCGGTGAAAAACGCCTAGTCTACGCCTAACTTGCATTGTTGTTAATTATTTGTTACATGACATGAAAAATACCGTTGGGTGGGTGAAGACATTTTGACTTCAAAAAGGGGGACGGTGTCAATTCGATTGTATTTTTTATTAATCCTATAAGGACCGTCTTTTCTTTAGTTATTACAAATAAAACTCAATATGCGTCCATCATTACGTGCAGGTATTTAAATACAATAATAATACGCCATCTGAAATTTTAAATGTAGCTTTTAATTACTCAAAATATTGGCAATCGTTAACGTAACTGATTGTAATACTACAACACGGTATTATGCATAACTAACTGGGTATTATAACGGCCGGTTATGAGCTAACTAACGGCCTATTAACCTAATGTTGATTTGCGACATTGTTTATTGCACGTGTTATGTAATGCGGGTGCGCAGATTTGGTCTGTTCGTGGCATTAACCGTGAAAAGGCGTGGTGCCATTGACAGCGGATTAATTAAAACAATAAATCGCTGGCTACGTGTAGTTACAGCATCCGGCCGTAAATATTGCACGTCGTGCGTTAGAAAGAGACTATATATACTTGAGTCAAGATTGAAAGAGACGACGCTCTACAAAACTGTATCTTTTTCTATTGTCGATGTGCAATAATTATGGCCGTGTGCTGTAATATACTATTTGAACATGATATTAACGATAACGACCTATATTTTCACGGGCCTAAAGTATAACATTCCGTGATAGCGTTTCATTAGATTTGCATTTCGATACGAACATTGACAAGATTTTAAAGGATGATTATTTTTAATCGACGAATATAAGGAGATGGATTATAACTCGACACTTTTTTTTTAAGCACGGATCTTACTTAATACTAAAAAAAATATGTATTACATCATCTCAATTGCAATCGATAGGTCATTCACATAATATATTTCTAATCAAAGACGTATTGCAGTATCTGTTGCTCAATAATTTCACTGAAAATGTCAAACCGTATGACCTAACGTTTCCGTGCGAAAATATTACATCTGCCTTCCATGATGCGTTACATAAATATTACATGAGCTGATGACCTTTCAGGTATGTACTTAGCACTACATTATTCGCTTACATATAAAATAATAATATTATCGCCAGACGAACACACCAAAAAACCAAAACCAAGCAATGTTTGTTTATAACCCCAAACCCCGACCAACCCCGAACCCAATACTTATAGCTTGGGAACCAATATTCATTGGCATTACACAAAGTCTGTCCCAACCAGGGACTCCTAGCGCGGACGGCAAGGCCACAGCTGAGCCAATCCCGTAGTCAACATAATATGGTTAAAACTAAAAAAGTTAATGTCATCCATCATTAAGATTGAGTATATTGTTTATGGATTTAAAAAAAATAATTAAAAAACGGTGGTTATCATTTTGCCGTGACTGTAAGGTTAGCTAGACTATATCCGCCGTAGTATTGTGTTACACGCTCCGCTTAATACAATTCTCGCTGCAACTGCGCCCCCACCCTTATAAAAACACACTCGTACTCGTACTCATAAATGGTCATACGGTTAATTTAATTACTGGAACAGTTATTATTTAATAAATTCAAATATTTGTACATTGTTACGTTTTTACTTTGCAATGAAGAAGTAGAACTTATGAATCTTCACGCTCTTTTGCATTAGCGTGGGTAGACTTGCGACAAACATTGAATAATATGTAATAGTTAAATATAATATGCATGACGACCTGATTAGCTCAGTGACCCTGCCTTCTATGCTGAGGATCCCGGTTGGAATTCCGGTAGGAACAAACTTTGTGCGATGAGTACAAATGTTTGTACTCGAGTCATGAATGTTTAATGTCTATGTAATTAGTTTATACTGTGTTCGCCCCTAGTCAATTGTACGGTATCCATAACACAAGCGTTGCCCCTATAGTTGGTGTGTTCGTATGACGATATTTATTATTATTATGCTGAGGATCCCGGTTGGAATTCCGGTAGGAACAAACATTGTGTGATGAGCACAAATGTTTGTAACCAGGTCATGAATGTTTAATGTCTATGTAATTAGATTATACTGGGTTCGTCAGTAGAAATCCGTCATAGCCCGCTACCTCCCCGGGGCTTACATCGGATAGGAAGGTGTGGATCCCGCCGCAATATAAGAATTATTTCGCCCGTAAAGAAAGTCCGGATAAGATGTTGTGTTTTCATTATCTCCTTATATTTTATGTAATCCTAGTACTTTATAAGTCTGTCTTTAATCTTTATTTACTCATGAATAGACACTGATTCAAATAGATACACGACTATACACAACAAGCATTTGTATTATTTTACGACATAAGTATACTTGTTTACTTAATATTTTCTTCTTGGGAATGTGTGACTGGCTCTCAAGAAAACGTTGGTATAGGCGCGCCGCGTGAGTCAGAGAGTCATTCAACATCCTTATATGTTTCATATGGTTATGAGTATAACCGTTACTTATTCTGTATTCGCCAAATAGGATGCGAAACGTAATAATATCGACATTAACGTTGAGCTGTAAATGTAAATCGTTAAGTAGAGTAATTTGGTCGAGTGTGTACGTAGAAGGATTTTGAGGAAACATAAACACAGAAACCTAAACTATTTTCAGTACAGTCAAGTGCAAGATTATTCGTAAGCTAACTGAATAGTTGATAGTCTACCGTATTGAGACATTTTGTATGGAGAGTTGAACAGCGCCTCTAGCGAGTGGTATTTCAAACTTTCAATTCTCCATACAAAATTACACAGTACGGTAGACTATAAAGTATAGCGTTAGCTTACGAATAATCTCGCACTTGACGTACCATACCATACCCACCCATATATGGGTATGGGTGGCCGTTAGTTAAAACCAACTCTCAGATGTTCCCGAGGTTTCCAATTTTCCGGACATTTTTTTTTAATGTTTCATACCCTACCTATCACCACACATTTGAAAAAAAAAGTCTGTTCACTGTTCTCAAATAATGCGGTTACCAAGGAACACCATTTCATTATTATTTATGTCGACGATCTGATTAGCACAGTCGGTAGTGACCCTGCTGTCAGCGCCGACGCTCCCGAGCTGGAATCCCATATGGACAAACTTTGTGTGATGAGCACGAATGTTTGAACCTGAGACATGGATGTTGAATATCTATATAAGTATTATATATTGAGATCACCCTCCGTGCATTGTACGGTACCCATAATACAAGCGCTGCTTAGTGTGGGACCTTATAGTTTTTTATTATTACATACATCTATACATCTATACATATAAATAAAATTGGAGTGTCTGTTTGTAATATTAAAATAACCGCTATTTACTAAGTGTATTTGTATGTATACACGTTACCTATACCGAAACAACATTTTTAAAATTTTTGTCTGTCTGTCTGTCTGTCCGTCTTTCTGTCTGTCTGTCTCTGTGTCTGTCTGTCTGTTTGTTCCGGGTAATCTCTGAAATGGCTGGACCGATTTTGACGGGACTTTCACTGGCAGATAGCTGATGTAACAAGGAGTAACTTAGGCTACTTATTTATTTTAGAAAAAAACATAGGATCTCACGAAAAAAAAACTAAAAGAAATGTTGCAGCGTTGCGCCTGATTAAGTTTGATAGCAACAACCTGAAATGCGTCCCGCGGGCTCAGAACGTGCGAGCAGGCTGTTGCCAACGGTTGTGTCTTTGTTAAATACCACGCGAACGAAGTCGCTGTTACCCGCGACTTCGCTAGTAGTAAATAAAACTGACCTCACTCACAACAGGCATTACCATTTTTTTTAAAATCATGTTTACGAGTATATACACATTATACGTAATTCAAAATTAATAACATATATTATTTTTAGAAGGTTGTTGAAACTGGCTTAATATTGCGTAACTGGTAAGGAAGGACAGATCAGATAGACTTGCATTATTTGCCATTGAAAAGCCGCCTAAAGGTATGCTAATTTAGAATGATTGAAGTAATTAAGATCAATGCAGTGCACATAATTCAAAGTAGATCGTATTACATTAAAGCTTTATTGCAGTAATTATACGCTAATCATACTTAACTGTCTAACTTAATACATGCTAAAAGTTTGTGTACCCAGTACGTCGTTTGCGAGATTATTCGTCAGCTAGTCGTATACTTTACAAAATGTCTAAATACGGTAGACTATATTTAGACATTTTGTATGGAGAATTGAAAGTTTTAAATACCGTCCGCTAGAGGCGCTTTTCAATAGAAATATTATGCCGTACTAAGCGAATTATTTTATTTATAATTAATTAATAATGTATTATTTTAATGTCGGCTGGCCATTTTAAAAACAGATTCAAGGCGAGTAATAGTTGATTGGCTTGTTGCATATATTACTGCCTACCCACTGTCAAGCTGTCAGTACTTTATTAGTGTTAATTTGATTGTTACTTTATGCTTAATTAGAAATAAACTAGCTGTCCCGGCGAACTTCGTACCGCCTCAGAAACAAATGTCTGAGAAAATGTATCAACTTTATTATTCATTTTAGTGATATTTTTCCATGTTTTAATAATTATACTGCCATATATTTGGGGTCGAGTCACCTTAGTCCGTAGGAGAATTAAGTACCCTCGAGATACCCTACACGTGACCCTGGGTGGGGCCAACCAGGTGACAACTCTACTGGTGGTAGGCTTCGGCCGTGGTTAGTCACCACCCACTGAACAAAGCCATGTAGCCAAGCGGCCTAGCCGTGTTCCGGCATGATGTTCGGTGTTGCCATTCATGGATGGCGGGTCAGATCAGTTGCGCTGCATGTGCCTAGTGAATGTAGCGTCTCGATCTACTGCCGCCTTCCTACCTAGGCAAGTATGTTCCATCGTAGATCTCATCGTCACTTACCATCACGTGAGATCGAGATCAAATACTTTCCTATAATGTATAAAAAAAAATCGAAGATCATAAAAATCTGCCCACACGTTCTTAAGTTACAAATGGTTTAACTAACACGACAACATGCAATTTGGTTGTTCGAGATTAGTATTGCATTAATCGATTCGTTGTACCGGGTTCGAATAGCCACAAATAAATATCTAAAGCCAGAAGAATGTATCAAAAAAAATTGCTGATAAATCTGAATATATTACTACACACACTAATATATCAATACACAAACGATATTTCTACGATATTATGACTCTGACTAGTCATTCGAACATTGCGGTCATAATGATATATTTGTATGAATATCTCCCATTAACATACAATACAGTTATAGCCTAAGTTGTCCAGCAGTGGGCGTTGGGCAAGGAAGGACAAAACCCACAGATCGTTAGCCGCTCTACATAGTTATTTTAGGTTGATGTTATTATTGCATATTATTTTAGAAACTCGTTTCGACTTATTACTGTTATCTTAACAACAAAACAATAGCAGCCATAGCGGAGTTGGTAGAACGCTGGCCTCGGTAACGAGGATCGCAGGTTCAAACCCCGGCTCGCACCTCTGAGATTTCTGGATTTCATGTGCGAATCTCATTATCAACCAAGTTTCAATCACTTGCTAAACAGTTAAGGGAAACATCGGTGGACGATGGCCTACCCCTCTCCCATTGAGGGGAGGCCCGTGCCTAGCAGTGGGACATTTAAAACGGCTGGTATTAGAATTGTATTATTTTATCAATAAATGCTGTATACAGGTTCAAACGTTAGTATTTTAATTATATTCCTTTGTATTGTATGTGTTTGAAGTTATGTATATTAGCCTGCTCGGCGATACTACACTAACATATGGAATTTCATAACGAAATAAAATACGAAATAGATGTTAAAATTGTTGCTAAACGCCTTCTCCGCTGTTACTAAACGATTTCACACTATTCGCTAATAATTTGCCATTTTAGCTGCACGTGGCAATACTGTCTGACTTAACCTAACATATAGATACGTAACACTTAAATTGTCCTTTAATAGTCTTAAAAGCCGTGAGCGTCGACTTCTAAAACTCAAATATAACTTAAATTTGTGAGTTGCATGATAACCACACAAATATTTGATAAGGGACTGAGTATTCGGACTTTAAGAACATTAAATTAGTTATTTTACTAGTATTTTATTGATTCCTTAGTCCAGCCCTCTATAAAGTATCCTTTACTAAAAAGTAATGGCTGCTCAAAACTAAAATTTTCAAGGCGAGATTCGAACCTAAAGCTTCGGAATCCTGTTTGTATGGCATTCAATCAACTTAATGTCTCTCTCCTCACGGGCTTTACCTGGATCTTTGGAAGGCTTGCGCGGGGATATGGGTCCAACACGTTTAGGCCCTTTTTGAGAATTGCGATGTTATGTTAGCCACCTACTGGGGTCAACTGCTGAAAATGATAGCATAAAGAGCGAATTGAGCTCAGCAGGTGGAGGAACTATTGCAGGAATATGGAAAGATAATTGGGGCTATGGATTGAGGATTGGATGGATATGCGATGGGGATATTGGAAGGGTAGCGGACACCTGCCATAATCAGCTCTTATCCAATTATTATTGGCAGGTGGCGACTCGCCGCTCTTTGGGTGTCAATCAACTTAATTATTATTTTTCATGTTATAATTTGCTCATTCATTCAGTCTTTCGTTCACTCATTCATTCAATTGCTGCTGCATTTTAAAGAACTCTACTTTCTAACCATAATGCTCTAGCTAAAAAATATTTTAAAATAAAAATTTACTAGCTTGGTACAAATATCAGATAACTTATATTAAGTTTACTGTCCGTTGGCCTGTCACATTGAAACTGTTACATAACTTCTGGTCGAGTAACTTATGTAATATAATACCTACAGTTAACGATAACTGAGCATAAGTAATGGCGTTAAATACCAGTTAAATGAACGCTCAGTAACTAAATAATAGCCTTCTTATTATAGGCTAAGTAAAGCTTGCTAAATGTTTTAAATTATAAATTGTCACGAACATTTTTTTTCTTAACTCTACAACCGGATCGGAACGCGCCCTCAACTGAGAAGATCCGGCGAGAAACTCAGCGGGCTTGTCTTTTTTTTTAAGTCATTATATTTACAAGCAAAAAAAAATACTAACGCCGAATAAAGAATCTTACTAACTTGTGTGATTTTTCTTAAATACATAAAAGGTCTAGCGATAATATAAAAAAATACAACACGAAAATATACTAACAAAAACATTACCTTATTTGTATTCTCATATATTTCATGAGTGACGATCTTCTCACGAGCTACGCAGTAAAGAAAAAATAATAAAAAATGTGTAAATACACATTTTTTATATACATAAACGTGATCAGAATGACTTAAGAATAATAAGAGGAAGACTCATTTAAATAAAACTAATCTCACGAATTTTATCGCGTTTGTTTTATGTTTTTACGTTTCCGACGTTTTGGCTGCAACCATGGCCACGGGAGGACTGTAGGATTTGACGTCCTAGTGTCACAGTTTGAACTGCGGTACCGTCATATTTAGTTGTTGTTTGCGGTCCGATCTACGCAGAAAGTGCTCACAGTGTCTTGAGGTCTTGCAATAGTGCACTTGGTATTGGATTTAATTATATTAATTACTGGATCCCAAGCGAAGAAGACTCTTTAAATATTTTTCAGGATTATTTTAAACCCTATATTATAAAGGCATACTCACAATGTGCACGCACTATAATTCTGAACTAGTATTTGCGCTCTGAACCACCAACATGCCTTACTACTCTATCATGATATAAATGCACACGGCTTATCATTTTTTTCAACTCCCGCGCATTAGGTCATGGGAGCGACCGCGTAGCACACTGAGTGCGTCGTGATGTAGAGACACCATGATTTCTAATATATAGCAGTATTTTTTTTAAAGGTTTAGTTGCTCGGCGTAAGCCGTTCGGAACGCAGTACCGAGTTGCCGGTTCGATTACCGTTTAGGCAACGGGATTATGTTTGCGTAATTTGCTCTATATAGAGTGAGTGTTACTGAGATTGTGACGAATCCATTTTACGATTCCTATATAAGTATAAATATAAAATATCGCCATACGAACACACCAACTATACGGTCCCACACTAAGCAATGCTTGTGTTATGGGTACCGTACAATGGACTGAGGGCGAACTCAGTATATAATACTTATATACATATTAAACATCCATGACTCGGGTACAAGCATTCGTGCTCATCCCACAAAGCTTGTCCCTACCAGGATTCGAACCCGGGACCCTCGGCGCAGAAAGCAGAGTCACTACTAACTGCGCTAATCAAGCAGGATATACAAGCATTTCATAGACTGGAACCATCCAAGTAGAATTGTTTGCTTGGTGGTATGTCTTATAATTACTTTTGCAATAAAAAATGCATAATGCCTGTGTTGGGTCGACTTGGCGGCAGCACTGCCGTGCCCCTAGATTGTCCACCCAAAATTTAATAATACTATGTTCGTATTCTACAAAAAATATATTGTAATTCATAGACAGTCGCATAATAATTTAATTAATTATTATATATAAATTTATTCACAAAGGCGCTTAAATTAAAGTTCATTATTATTTGAGTGTATAATAAAATAATAGGATGTTTTTAGGTTTAAATATCAAGGCGATTATCCTAATATATATACAATATCATGGTCATACAGTGATGTCAAGTTTGGATGCGCAGGCTTCGACACGGCACTGTGCTTATGATCATCCATTGTTCTATGGAGATTTAGTGATGGGCGTTAGAAAGTATCGATAAACAATAATATTAAATCATATTACATTAACATATACTTGAATAAGTGAGTATTCGTTATATGACGAAGTAATACAGTTAGTTAACTTATATAAGTAACAATATAATATACTAGCTGTCCCGGCGAACTTCGTACCGCCTCAGAAGCAAATGAATATTTTTTTAAGTGGTTGATGTTCATTTAATCCCGTAATATAGATAGTAGCCGATTCTCAGACATTAATTTCATAAAAATCGGTCCAGCCTTTTCGGAGGAGTATGGTAACTAACATTGTGACACGAGAATTTTATATATAAGAAGATGTATTTTAAAAATATTTAATGCTCTTCTGTTGCAACAAGGAAATGGATGCAAAAACAATTTGCCAATAAATATCTTCATAAATTATTTATATCATAAATATACAACTCGTTGCTCACGGATATTAGACGAACTAGTTTTTGTATACATAAATAGAGAACAGCTGTTACTACAAATATCTTGCATTGTTGTCGATACGGCCGGTAAAAAATATCGAAAGTAATATAATAAAAGGTTACAAGGACCGCATGAATCGGCATTGATCCATTATCTATTGTAGAACAGGCGAAAGGAAAAAAACGTGAGATTATTTTAAAAATACCTACACTATTTTGTACAACTTGTTTTTTTTTTTTGATAATTATGAAATCTATTACCTTATAGACAAAGTAATTTAATTGTTCATTTCTGAATGAACACTACTTTATAAAGATCGGTTTTTCACTATGTTTATAGTTTTAGTTGTATATATAGATCCATGTTAGTTTTCATAATTCATATTTCCATACTAAATATTTTATTTATTAGTTCAACAGTCAAATATCCATGATTTCATACCCTTAACTATACTATAGTTTTTATGTGAGGTATCGATATTTTTCTAAACGATTCCCATCACTAAATCGGCACCCACAAACAACTCGTATGGTGTTCAAAAGTATTCCACCGTTATATCAAGTGTATTTGTACTACAAGCAACCGCGCAAGTTAATACTCATGCTAATGTAAATCTACATAATTGGCGTACTTACTTTACTCCATAGGTGTACACCGCTCGTGTTTTCATTACTTTTAAAAAGACGATCGGGCTTACCTGAAAAAGAAAACCAAAAATTTTAAAATGGAAGCTAAAAAAATTTGTAGGACATAAAATAGACCGAATTTTATTTATTATATACAATAATTACAAAGAAGATAACTAATATTTACAAACTTATGTAAATTAAAAAGAGTATAGAAAAACTACCTAATATTTACAAAAAGTGTAAAAAATTTGGCCCATGCGGTATCGTGCCCAAGATGCTGGCCGCATTTCCTCGCTGAAAAGCCAAAGCTACTCGCTGAGCGAGGAAATACCCAGCCCTTGGGTCGCCGGTTGCGTCGACCAATCTTCTAGAAAGATTTTCTATAACATTTATGGCGCTTCGCCCCATGGGGTCTGGACTCCGAGCGGAACGAATATGTATTCGGAGCCGATAACCTTATGCTTGCGCCGTTTTGTTATAAAAAAAATAACTTTTTAATTTTTAAGTGCGACATATCGGGATTCTGACTTCGCGTTAAACTACAAATGCGCTTAAGATGGGCAGGTTCACAGATTAGTAAACTCTAAATGATTTTCAAATAAAACAACGCGTTTTGTGGAACAGACTATAGCTGCTAGTCTCACATGCGAGTGCCCTAGGAATTGTAATTAGTCGGCCGTCCAGTTCCAAGTATAGGTCTTAGAGTCATCCATATAAGGTGGTTCCACGTCGGCTATGGTCCGTGTCAGTAGGATGGTGGATCCGGTGTTCTTGTGATAGCTCGCCCTGAATCTGTCTTACTGTAGAAGAAATCCGCTCATAATTGAATAATAATAATAATATCGCCAGACGAACACACCAACTATACGGTCCCACACTAAGCAACGCTTGTATTATGGGTACCGTACAATGGACGATATATATATAATACTTATATAGATATTAAACATTCATGACTCGCGTACAAACATTCGTGTTCATCACATAAAGTTTGTCCGTACCAGGATTCGATCCAGTGACCCTAAGCACAGAAAGCACTACACACTATCTATACCTCGGTAAGAATATTCAGTTGAAGTAATAATAGTATAGTAAGTGACCTAATTACCAAATTAATAATGAATATTGAGTACAAAGAGCGCTGGTAATATTTTTTTCTTATTTTTTTTATTGTTTTTAACATAATAAATATTTCGTTTTTACACTGAATGGCATACTTTGTAGCAACCTAGCAGTTTTATAAATTTTATACATGTAGCATTTATAGTCTATAAAATATGTTTTATTAGTACAAGCTAGCCTAGTGTTCTTAGATTTCGAGACATTAAAGTATATTTCGTGACACGGATTCATTGCATCCGAGTGTAATACTGACATTTGACTATTTGGATCCCAACACCACAATTTAACCATAAAACACTTTCAGCAGTATAAATAATTTCCGCTCAATTCCATAGATACTTATCATTTATTTTTATTGCTACATTTTATTCCAACCAATATACATAAAAACATCTTCATAAATGTATAGGATATTTTATAGAAAAAGCGTGTAGAGCATTTGAAATATGTAATAGAGAACCCATGGCGGACGGATGCGGCTCTATCAAGAACTTTCTAAATCCTTTTTAGTGAGTCGCGAAACTAGTTTTCGTGTTGTCGATGCGAAGACGGACGTACGCGCTAGCGACGTTGAATAGCTGCCTTATTGCTATACACTTTCTATTGTCTATTAAAAATGGTCAGTTGGCACGTTCGTGCGACCAAAATTGATGCAACTACTCATTAATCATTTCACATTCATAGTGTGTGTTGATGACAATTTAAGAGCCAACCTGTCCATCGCAGCGCTACCAAATTAAAAAGGGATGGCTTGACGTACTTCCGCATGTGATAAACAGCGATAGATATAGTGCTTGCACGTTTACATTAAAGCACCGAATCGCATAATTGTTATTTATAAGAAAACCACTAAATCAATTTATAATATCTTTTATTGATTTGTTATACTCGTATTTAATACTACATATTGAAATAAAACTTATTTTACAGATTTGATCGTGTTTATTTTATTTTCTTACGTTCCCGACGTTTCGGCTGCTTTACAGCAGGTTAGGAACACCGACGTAGGGTTGCCAGCCTATCAGTTTTCTACAGAATACATTTCGGAGAGTGTGCGACGGAATTACACGAGTTAATTCCCCCATCTCCATTCTATCGTCGGTCGACAAGACGCACGGATAAGTGTCATCCGTACACTGTGGACATTCCTGCGGTACGCACTAAGCGTTTTGCTTCTACTTTCATCGTGCGTACTGCCAAGGAATGGAACACGCTACCGGCGTCTTTGTTCCCCGTTGACTACAATCTGGGTGTTTTCAAGTCGAGAGTGAACAGGTACCTTCTAGGCAAGTATGCTACATCGTAGATCTCATCGTCACTTAACATCAGGTGAGATCGAGATCAAATACTTGCCTATACTGCAAAAAAAAAAAAAAAAAAAAAAACATCAACCATGGTCACGGGAGGACTGAGGTGGTTGATGTCTTAGTGTCATAGTTTGAACTTAATAATCAATTATTAAATTAAGACCTTATTTCCAAAATTTAATTCAATCACTGAACAGCTTCCTCTCACCTGTTACTATATATGACGTCTTGTCCTCTTGTCATTTGTCTCTATCTTATGAAAGACACAGACAAAGTAGAAAGATCTAGAATTCCGCATACTAAACTGTGGGATACTGAACGCAGCCGTTCCCGTCACTCGACCGATCTGACGTTTTTATACTGTCATATTGTGTGTTGGTGTCTGAACGTGAATAAACGCTAATTAATATAATTTAGTGGTTTTCTTAAGATACCATAATTGGCGACGAATATTAAGGAGGAACCTAAAGTGCAGATCAATAAATAAATATATAAATCACAAAAAAAATTACGACGCCGCCCGGCCGCCGCTGAATTGACAAACGTCATTGAGATTTGCGCGGGCTTCATTTTGTATCAAAGTAATGAAATACATTATTTAGCTTCTGATCGATTGCATTACACTTTTCGTGTTTACAATATACATGTCGGATAACGAAAATTCATTCCAAAGTGCAGATGAGGAAACAGTAGAGAAGTCTGATAATATTGCACAAGTTAAGGCGGGAAAAAGAACTTTTATATACAAGTGTTCCAAGCAAGAATTACAACAAATTGTAAGGGAGGAAGGAATTGGTGTCCCTCTAAACACAAATTTAGATACATTAAGAAAAGTCGTGAGTGATTTTTACAAGACGCTAGCAATACCAGTCTCCAGCAAACGCACGGATAGAACAAAATTAACGATGTCTGTTTGTGGCGAAATTAAACAGTTTGAGGGAGAGAAGTGGGAGGTATTCAAGCAACAACTAGAATGTTTTATTGTAGTCAACGACATCAGTGATACAAAAAAGGTACCGCTGCTTGTGACTAAGCTGTCTCCAAGAGTTTTTGAAACATTAACCTATTTATGTGCACCACTCAAACCATTGACATTAACCTATGAAGAGTTGTGCGATAAACTCAAGAACAAATATGCAAAACCTTTATCTACCACCTTGGAAAGGGCAGAGTTCCGAAAAAGGAATCAATTACCAAATGAGAAAGTTCAAGATTATGTGCTGGAATTGAGAAAATTAGCCTCAAAATGTCAATTTAAAGATGCTGATGATCAAGTAAAAGAAAAATTTATGGAGGGAGTGTCTTCAAAATTAATTAAATTTGAGTTGATGAAAAGTCAAGATGAAATGTCACTAGAAAAATGCATTGAAATTGGAAGAACAGTCGAGGCAGCACTGTTACATGCGAATGGGTCAAATGAATTGACAGAAAATGTATTCTTCTATCAACAGAAACCAAGAAATACTGGCACAAGACCAAAACAAAAGCAGAATAATAACAAAAACAGTAAACAGATAAATACAGGATGTTTTTGTTGTGGGAAAGATAACCATGTCAAAGCAGATTGTCGTTTAATTAAAAAATTTTGTAGTGAGTGTGGCCAGCAGGGACACATTTTTAGGATGTGTTCTAAGAAACGCCAAATAAATACCCTGGAGGTGAAACAACCAGAAGAGTTTATCGATGAACCAGAAAATGCTGTAAAAAATCTATTTGAGGAAGAGTATAAAACATACAGTGTAAGCGTAAGTAGGATACCACCTCACTACATAACAATTAACATCTGCGGCTATAATCTTGATTTTCAGTTGGACACAGGTTCAGATGTAACAGTTATGTCAATAAATGACAAAAATATGTATTTTGACACATTAGAAATACAGGACTGTAATGTTTTGTTTAGAAACTTTGACCAAAGCATTACAAAGCCTCTGGGTATTTTAACTAATTTGACTGTTAAATATAATGGGGTTGTTAAGAACTTAAACATTTTTGTAGTGAAAAATAATGCTCCCAGAGTAATAGGTCGTGATTGGTTAAATGAATTAATGCTATGGCCTCCAACTTTAAGCAATAGTTTTAATATTGGATCTAATTTAATACAAAATGTTTCAGATGCACAACAACTAGTTAAGACCCAGTTCGCAGAAGTATTCAGCCCGGGTTGGGGGAATTTCAAAGGAGAAATGATATCATTAAAACTTAAACCGGATGCCAAGCCTAAATGCTTACCAGTAAGGCGAGTACCATTTGCACTGCGGGAAAAGGTAAATAATGAAATTATTAGATTATTAAACAATGGTCGAATAACCCCAGTGGAACAAAGTGAATGGGGCACGCCCGTAGTGCCCATTCTGAAAAATGATGGTTCCGTCAGACTATGTGGTGACTACAAGTTGACAGTAAATCCGTGTCTAGAGATTGATCACTTCCCTCTACCGCATGTGGATGACATTTTGAATACTCTCAAACAGGGCGAATATTACTGCGAATTAGATTTAAAAGAGGCCTACTTGCAGGCACCTCTTAATATTGAAAGCCAAAACTGCACGACTATTGTAACAGAAGTCGGAACTTTTAAATATAATTACTTACCATATGGCGTCAGTTCTGGTCCAGGAGCATTTCAACGTTTAATGATGAAAAAGCTCAACAAGATTCCTAACACAATTGTATTCATTGACAATATTTATATTAAAGGAAAAAATTTACTGGATACATATGAAACTTTGTGTCAGGTTCTAAGAAAATTACAAGAAAGTGAATTTAAATTAAAGCCAGAGAAATGTAAATTCTTCACAACTAATTTAGAAGTTTTTGGATTTCGTGTAAACAAAAATGGTATCGGTGTGATACAATCCAATATTGAACCACTGTTAAATGCAAAAACTCCCACAAATTTGACACTACTTAAATCATTTTTGGGTAAAATTAATTACTATGCTCGTTTTTTAAAAAATATGGCCACTGTATTAACACCACTCTATGATTGTACCAAGAAAAATAGGTTCAGTTGGACATTAGAATGTGATAGGGCTTTTAATATAATAAAAAAAAAATTAGCATCAGCAGGGAATTTAAGACATTATGATCCACAACTGCCAATAATCTTAACATGTGATGCTTCAGATACAGGCTTGGGTGCAGTACTGTCAAACAGAGATAAAAGTGGCTTAGTTAAACCAATAGCTTTCGCGAGTAAAAAATTAAATGAAGTTGAACAAAAATATGCAACAATAGATAAGGAAGCGTTAGCAATTGTTTTTGGAATAACGAAATTCTACAATTACATTTATGGACGGTGCTTTGAACTAGAGACGGATAATGCAGCTTTGGTACGAATTTTCGGTCCAACTAAAAGCATACCAAAAATGGCTGCTAAGAGATTACAACACTACGCCATTTTTCTCTCTGCATTCAATTATAAGGTTCGTCATATTAAGTCATCAGAAAATCCAGCAGATTTTTTGTCTAGAATAGTTGATAATCACAGTGAAGAAATTGAAATACATTCCATATGTACCAATGCAAACTCGAGTGTGGTTAGTTATACTAATGACTCAGAAATGGAAGCATTAAATTGGAAGAGAATACAAATAGAATCTAAAAAAGATACGGTATTTTCAAAAGTAATTAGATATTTAACAGATGGTTGGCCAGAAAAAAAAGAATTAGATAAGGAAATATTACCATTGTATAATAGAAAAAACGAATTAACTTTAGATAGAGGCTGTATATTTTGGGGTTATCGTATATTAGTTCCACAGGCCATAAGGGATGCCGTTTTGACTGAATTGCATAAGAGTCATTTTGGTATAGTTCGAATGAAGGAGATTGCACGATCATACTTTTGGTGGCCTAAGTTAGATTTAGAGATAGATAATATAACAAAAAAATGTTTAATATGCCTTCAAAATAGTAAAACACCTGCACAAACCCAGAAACCATGGCCCGTACCTCCATCTTCTTGGTATAGGATACATGCTGATTTTTTAGGGCCATTTTATAACAAAATGTTTCTAGTGATAGTAGATAGTTACTCAAAATGGCCTGAGGCATATGAAATGACAAATATAACTAGTACCAATACAATTAATGTGTTTAAGAGATTATTTACTAGATTTGGGTATCCTTTACATTTAGTTACTGATAATGGTCGCACCTTTACTAGTCAAGAATTTTTGAATTTCTGCGAATCAAATCAAATCAAACAGACATTCACACCACCATATCATCCTGCAACAAATGGAGCAGCGGAAAGATTTGTTGAAACATTCAAATCAGCAATAACAAAAATAAAAGAAAGTGGTCACAGTTTGGTTTCAGCAGTTAATTTATTTTTGTTTGATTATAGAAGCACACCCCAACGCACTACCGGAGTGTCACCGGCTCGGTTAATGTTAGGTAGGGAAATTAGGAATAGGTTTAGTTTTCTGCGACCATCACCCATATCTGATATAGTGCACGAGAGAGTGGAGAAGAGAGACAAAGGGAATAGACAGTTAAATTTTGAATTGGGACAAAAAGTTATGGTTCGGGATTACAGGAAGGGTGGTAGGCCATGGGTTCAAGGTTTGATAGTAGAAGACTCTATACCAGGAGTAAGTTACATAATTGATGTGGAAGGTTTAAAATGGAAACGTCATGTTAATCAAATGTTGTCTTGCTCACAGTCATTAGAAGAAGTTGAAATAGAATAAGGTAATTTAGATTATTGTTAATAGAAAGTTTAGTAAGTTATTGTTAGAGATAAGTATGTTGTTGTTGTTGTTTAAATAGATGGGGAGAGTGTGGGATACTGAACGCAGCCGTTCCCGTCACTCGACCGATCTGACGTTTTTATACTGTCATATTGTGTGTTGGTGTCTGAACGTGAATAAACGCTAATTAATATAATTTAGTGGTTTTCTTAAGATACCATACCACCAATCAAAATAATTGTATTGCTATTTAGTTATACCTAAAGTCAAAGTCAAATCATTTATTTCGTATAGGCCTACGAGGCCACTTAAAACTTGTCTTTTATGTTTTATTTCTTAACTCTATACCCGGATTGGAACACGACTTCACACTGAGAAGATCCGGTGAGAAAATAAGCGGGCTTGTCTTTTTTTTACAAAATATTTTTTTAAAATTTTTTTTTTATAACTACGTTCGTTACAAAATAACAATTAAGGTCCATGCGAGTGTTGCCATGCGAGGCGCACACGAATTAGCAAGTCAACAGCCCTATTCATGCTTCAAATCATTTGATCGCTTTACCTGACACAAATACCGATCCTAAACGAGATCTGGTCCGTATTATTCAGATTAATGGCTTTTAAATCAAATACCGGCTCGACTGAGAGAATTGTGGTCTAATTACTTATTAAATTCTACAGAAAGTTTAACGATATTATCTAACAGAATAAGGACACTGTAATCAAGAAAAGTAATTAGTAAATGTGGGAACCATGGAGCCATTAACTTGTAATGACATACTTACAGTTAGCTTATTATTAGCGTAGTTACTTATTTTTGACCAGCTGCTAAAGACTGCCTTGCCGTTCCTACATTGTTCTCACATACCCATCAAAAATACTGCTCAAAAATGTAACGAATCTTTTTAAAAAGTACAACCATGGAGTATTTTGCCCGTTCTTCTCCATAGGAACGGTATTCCGAACGGGTTGTAAAGTTGTAGCTTAAGTTGTAAGACTTGAACCTGTGCTCCTTAAGATCATAATTTGTAATCATTATATGGAGTCAGATTGAACCTGCACACCTTGTTATGACGGTACCGTTTGACTTGGAACAACTAACATATTATTCACAAATATCTCTTAATTAGAAATCAGATATTTGACATAAATATCCGCAAAAATCCGTGTCGAAGCGATCTGGCGTCGACCGCGAAGGTCAAGGTTTTCACTGTTGACCTTGGGACCATCTTCATCTTCATTTGTTAACCAAATCGGTGTGGCGCACCCTGGCCTCTGACGTCTGACATTTCTCTGAGAAACTTGTTTCATATAACACGGAGTTGGTGAATAGTTATACAACATGTTATTTTGTTTTGGGGACTACTCGATATCAACCTTTAAGTCAGATAAAGCCTCCCCAAAATGGCCTATATTTAGAACAGCGACCTATAGAAAGCTTGCGCGCTTAGATTAAAGCGCTGAATCGAATAATTGCTATCTATAAGAAACCATGATATCTTGACCAAGCTCACCATTGCAAGACCTCAAGACACTGTAAGCTCTTTCTGTGTAGATCGGACCGCAAGCAATAACTAAATATGAGGGTACCCCCGTCAAACTATGACACTAGGACGTCAACCACCTCAGTCCTCTCGTGACCAGTGTTGCTATTAAGCAGGCGAAACGTCGGGAACATAATAATCATAATATAAACGCGACAAAACCCTCAAAATTAGTTTTATTTCAATTATACAATATTGCTAGATCAAACGATGCAACCATGCAACCGTGGCCACGGGAGGACTGAGGTGGTTGACGTCCCAGTGTCATAGTTTGACGGGGGTACCCTCATATTTAGTTGTTACTTGCGGTCCGATCTACGACATAAGAACACAGGAGTTGCGTTTTGTACCTTTTGAAGATAACATCGGCTGCAACAGACCATACGTTAAGATGTTTCAAGGACGATGAGAAAATGTCGTTCCGTTCACTTTGCCTCAACACAATTCTACTAGGTATATAATAGGTTTAACAGGTCCATCGGTAGGCTATAAAGATCCCATTCCCGAAAAGATAATCAAATTATTTTAATTTTTTAAAGATAACACTACGTACTAAGTGCTTAATTTAATAGCTAAATAGAAAACTTAACTGAATATAACGAGAAGAAACAAGAAGGCTTGAGAGGTAAATGTCTGAAATTACATCAACATTTCAACGAAAAAACACTTTGCGATGTTAGAAACAGACATTTATAACCTCATTTTTGAGTCGCGTATAATAAAGAACCGCTTTCTTTGCATCTACGGAATCTCAGATGATCTCTAAAGGAAATTAAGTTGCATACTAGTGCATATGCTCAGTGAAATTGTATGACTAGGTACTAAGAAAACATGTATTCACGAAATTGCTAACTATCTAGTATATGCAGCTGGTTAGCCTTTAATATACCCGCTTTGTCATTTACACGAACAGTGGAGACAAAAGTTTTATTAATAACTAGCTGTTGCCCGCGACTTCGTCCGCGTGGTATTTAACAAAGACAACCGTTGACAACAGCCTGCTCGCCCATTCTGAGCCCGCGGGACGCATTGCAGGTTGTTGCTATCAAACTTAATCAGTTGCTGCGCTGCAACATTGGTTTTAATTTTTTTTCGTGAGATCCTATTTTTTTTTTCTAAAATAAAAGTAGCCTAAGTTACTCCTTGTTACATCACATATCTGCCAGTGAAAGTCCCGTGAAAATCGGTCCAGCCATTTCAGAGATTAGCCGGAACAAACAAACAGACAGACAGACGGTCAGACAGACAGACAGACAGACAGACAAAAATTGTAAAAAAATTTGTTTCGGTATAGGTAACGTGTTTACATCCAAATGCACTTAGTAAATAGCGGTTATTTTAACATTACAAACAGACACTCCAATTTTATTTATATGTAGTATGTATAGAAGATTCAAATGAATTTTCCTCGTATCTAGTTTTGTTTTGACATCATGGTCTTGCAAATAAAAGTTAGATTAAATTTGGAGTTTTAAAAGCACTCACTAAGTCTTCTAAGAAACACCAAGATTAATTTCGAAATATTTCATTTTTTATTGAAGTTTGGTAAAAGCATGTAGTGGGGAGAGAATGGGATCGCGCTGTCTCCGTCGCACACTCGCTGTCTTATGGCAGAGACGTCATTACCCAGTATCTCTGCACTGTTTCTATTTTATCTGATCAGAAACTTAGAATATCTTTAGTTTTTAACACTTTTCGAGTTATTATTATTTATTTTTCACTGTTGGTAATCATAAAACATAATTTATAAAATCTTGCAAGAAAATAACAGGCTCAACTCTATTTACAATGCACACGTGTAGTCTTAAAACACGTTTTAATCATATAAAAGCTCTATAATAATGCTTTTTTTTCGCTTTACATCAACAGCAGTCGTATACGTGAGTAAAATTTCTACTCAGCGACCTTGATTCGCGAATCGAAAGTAGTACTAACCGGACATTGGACCAGCACTTGGTGTGGCTTTGTCACACCATAGAGCACCTTAATAAGGTGACGTAGAGTTCATTTCACCATTATAATGGATCGCTAGAGTAACACTTAACACCATAGTTCCGCCATAGGTGTAATAAGTACTGATGAGATTAGAAAGAGGTGCTTTACCTCTATGGTTTTTCCATGGAAAGCTAGTAGAGATAAGAAACTGCGTCTGAAAGATACATCATAGAGCTTGAAGTAAAATCACAGTACTCTCTATGTCGATAGACATCTGAATAGGATTACAAGGAGCTACCCAAATATTACCGACAAAATCTAAAGGAAATTTATTTTCGTGTCAAAATAACTGTGTTATATTACTCTTTATAGACGCCAATTTTACCCACGTTTCACAGCACGTCAAGTGCGAGCTAATGTATACTTTATAGTCAACCTTATTTAGACATTTTGAATGTAGAATTGAAGAGCGCCTCGAGCGGACGGTATTTAAAACTTTGCGGCCTCTCATAGGCCTTCATAGTTCGTACGATCGATTGCCAATCAGGACAACCTAATAGTTCGATAAGAGTATGGTAAGCTATGTGTCAATCATGTACCCCAAGGTAGCGGTTATACCACCAATCCATGGCGTTTAGCGACAGATCGAGTAGCGGCACGTAACGGAGCCCCATCTAACGGAAGACCAGCCCGAGGTGACGGTATGTCTATGAGATTCATTTATGCTTATTCATGTATGCGAGGTTCTATTTCGAGGTGAAGTATCTACTTAAAAAAAAACGCCGTCACCATGTTAGTTGTTCCCCGTTGACTACAATCTGGGTGTTTTCAAGTCGAGAGTGAATAGGTACCTTTTAGGCAAGTATGCTACATCGTAGATCTCATCGTCACTTACCATCAGGTGAGATCGAGATCAAATACTTGCCTATAACGTAATAAAAAAAAATATGTTGCCAGTGTAATGTACTTACACGTTGTGTATTTTTTTATTGTATAGCTATGGTACATATCTGGTCCACCACCCTGGCCTAGTTCGAGATGGCGGACTTCACACGTCTTTCGAGGGATTCTGTCTCAGACACGCAGGTTTCCTCGCGATGTTTTCCTTCACCGTTTAGCAAGGGATAATTTGCACACGAAATCCAGA
Source organism: Pheosia tremula (assembly GCA_905333125.1). Taxonomy (NCBI): domain Eukaryota; kingdom Metazoa; phylum Arthropoda; class Insecta; order Lepidoptera; family Notodontidae; genus Pheosia; species Pheosia tremula. The sequence continues at coordinate 2,507,949 of HG995420.1, forward strand.
AATCTGAGATATGCGAGCCGGGGTTTGATCATTTTTTTTTTGTTACATTATAGGCAAGTATTTGATCTCGATCTCACCTGATGGTAAGTGATGATGAGATCTACGATGGAGCATACTTGCCTAGGTAGGAAGGCGGCAGTAGATCGAGACGCTACATTCATTAGGCACATGCAGCGCAGCTGATCTGACCCGCCATCCATGAATGGCAACACCGAACATCATGCCGAAACATGGCTAGGCCGCTTGGCGACATGGCTTTGTTCAGTGGGTGGTGACTAACCACGGCCGAAGCCTACCACCAGTAGAGTTGTCACCTAGTTGGCACCACCCAGGGTCTCGTGTAGGGTATATCGAGGGTATTTAGTTCTCCTACGGACGAAGGTGACTCGACCCCACGACGACACTCGATCATATAATATCTGTATTGTATGTATTTTTTTAATAAAAATCAGCTCCACATATCGCACCCTCAGAACGATAGGGGCACAACTCAAAAATATTTTTTTTTGGGAAATCGCAATCAAAGATCTTTCGAACTGAACGACGAATAGTACCGGTGTCAAAGAGACGGAAATATAATAAGCTTTTTCTATCATAAAATCGCCTTTGTTTTAATATTCATCGGATGGAGCATACATTAAAACCATAATTTTGAATTCATAATTTTGAGTTGAGATATCGTTCTGAGGGTACGATATTATTATATTATATAAAAAAATATTTCACTTTTAATAGCAAGGATGATTTCCGTTATTCACACTGCATGATCACAGCATTGAGAAACGACTCTCGGTTTCTGTTGCAATTGCATCAATTGCAGCAATTAATGCATGTTGCGCCGGCGCATGTCGTGAGATTAACAGGCGTGAACATCTTCACGGATACGTGGGGGTGAGGGTGAGTGGACGAGCACTTTATGTGTTGTAATTTCTGTATTATAAAATACCTTGGTTTTATTGTTAAAAGCATTTTGCACGCTTTAAAAAAAAACTATATTAATAGGACTTTTATTTAATTGCCCGTCCATGTATTTGCAGTGATAGCCAAGTATAGCAGTGATAGCCAAGTTGGTAGAACGCTTGCCTCGGTAACGAGGATTGCAGGTTCAAACCCCGGCTCGCACCTCTGGGATTTTTCATGTGCGAATCTCATTTTCAACCATGATTATCACTTGCTAAACGGTGAAGGAAAACATCGTGAGGAAACCTGCATGTCTGAGAGAACCCCTCGAAAGATGTGTGAAGTCCGCCAACCCGCATTGGGCCAGCGTGGTGGACCATGGCCTAATCCCCCCTCGCATTGAGGGGAGGCCCGTGCCCAGCAGTGGGACATTAAAAAAAAAGGGCTGGAACTAACTAACTAACCATGTATTTACCGGTATTCTTAACTTAGTCCAGAGCTATTTCATTACGATTTAAAAAGAATCTACTATATTAATGGGTATTTTATTTAATTGCCCGACCATGTATTTACCGGTCTTCTGAACATTGTAGTGTTCTTTTTCATTATAATTCATCGATTTACTATACTAGCGTTAAGATTACTATGAGTATGTCAAGTGCGCGATTATTCGTAATCTAACCGTATATTGTATCTACGTATTTAGATACATTGTATGGAGAATTGAAAGTTTTAAATACTGTCCGCTAGAGGTGCTGTCCAATTTGCCTTACAAAGTGTCTAAATACGTAAACTATAAACTCTATAGTGAGCTTATAATAATCTCGCACTTGACATACAGTCCTGTAAGCCCCTTAAATAAATTGTTAGGTTAGGATTACATTAGATCAATAGTTTTATAGGAGTTTTAAGTGAAATTTTACATAATGCTTTTTTTTTAGAAAATAGCATTAAAAATCTAAAAGAAATTGTTTGTCTAGAGGATATATAAACGACGGTAGTATAATACATAACCCCTGAATTAATATACATTCTATAACATTATCAAAGGTTATATAGTACTGCGCAAAGCAAATCTCTTGTGCGCAATACTATAAGACGTTTGATAAAGTTATAGAACGCCTATAAATTTTAAAGTATTTTCAAAAAATTATGTATCTATTATACACCAAGAGGGTGATTAAAAATTATAAAGCTGAGTGACAATAAAATAATTGGTAGTTACTAGTTGCCAAACGGAACCGAACACGCACTAGTTGCGAGGAAAGCTGGCCTCATTACGCTAGCGCCATTAACCTGTATTAACCACTGGGCCAGACAGTACAATTCCGTTTTACACTATTTTAGTGTATACAGGGTGTAAGTGGCTTAGTAACGAACACTGATACCATGGACTCAAGTCCTGATTCTGGACCTTAGCGATGGAATTTTCCATTGTTCTTTTCGTCGATTTCTATAATTTTATTATAGGCACGAAGCAGTGATAGCCAAGTTGGTAGAACGCCTGCCTCGGTAACGAGGATTGCAGGTTCAAACCCCGGCTCGCACCTCTGGGATTTTTCATGTGCGAATCTCATTTTCAACCAAGATTATCACTTGCTAAACGGTGAAGGAAAACATCGTGAGGAAACCTGCATGTCTGAGAGAACCCCTCGAAAGATGTGTGAAGTCTGCCAACCCGCTCTGGGCCAGCGTGGTGGACTATGGCCTAAACCCCCCTTGCATTGAGGGGAGGTCCGTGCCCAGCAGTGGGACATAAAAAAAGGGCTGGAATTATTATTATAGGCACCTTTAACTAAAATGTTGGGTACCATGTCTGAAACAGCCTGTATGTTGTAGTCAAAACTCCCAGTTATACGATGTAAGTACTATTATCTATAATGCGGTAATACACAGACCTTACATCCAAGAATTTAATAATACCAAATAATGTGTATGTTGCTGTCATAACTCACTATTTTTACCGGCAAAAGATTTTTTTGACCAACCTGTTCAGTCAAAACTAGTTTTTAATTATTATGCCAGTAAAAGTAGTTTTCACCAGTTGAGAGTTTTGAAGGCAACATATACATGATTTGGTATTGGTTGGTTGGTTTGGTTTGTGTATTTGGTAAGTGTTGGTTGCAAGATCTGTGTATTACCGCATTATAATATTAGTTACTGCGTGTAACTGGGGGCGTTTGCGGTCCATTATACGGTACCATTGCTTAGTTTGGAACGTCGTCAGTGTCTATCATCTGATAGTTATCGTTGAGATTTTTTGAATCATAAGTAAATGTTTTGGAACAAGTGGGGTGGTAAAGGGGTGGCCTCTGTACAACCGTGGGACATAAAATAGGCCAAAAAAAAGTAATGTTTCGTGAAAATTAAGTTGTATTAAAAAAGGTATAGAGTAACGATTGAAATAACACTTAGTTTACAGATTCTATCGCGTTAATGTTATGTTTTAATGTTCCCGGCGTTTCGGCTGCTTTACAGCAACGTATCGGATACGTAAAAACATTATATAAACGCAATAAAATCAGTAAATTAATTAAATTTCAATGTGTAGTATTCGCGTGAATATAAGAAATCAATATATGAATATAAACATTATTTTAGTTATGTGTATGGTCCCAGTAAGAATAGAACAACAAAACAAGGTACTTTGAAATAAAACTAATCTTAAGGATTTTATCGCGGTTTATTTTTTATTTTACGTTCCCGACGTTTCGGCTGCTTTGCAGCAACCATGGTCACGGGAGGACTGAGGTGTTTGACGTCCTGGTGTCATAGTTTGACGGGGGTACCCTCATATTTAGTTGTTACTTGCGGTCCGATCTACGCAGAAAGAGCTCACTGTGTCTTGAGGTCTTGCAATGGTACGCTTGGTTCTGGATTTTATGATGTTTACTACAGGGTCCCAAGCTGGTGGTAGCACCCAGCCATCTTCCCTATTGAAATTAGGATGTTTTTTAATTTCAATGGCCTCGCGTATCATCCTTGGTCGGAATCGGTGTTCTTTTGCGAGCTTGGGACCCTGTAGTAAACATCATAAAATCCAGAACCAAGCGTACCATTGCAAGACCTCAAGACACAGTGAGCTCTTTCTGCGTAGATCGGACCGCAAGTAACAACTAAATATGAGGGTACCCCCGTCAAACTATGACACCAGGACGTCAAACACCTCAGTCCTCCCGTGACCATGGTTGCTGCAAAGCAGCCGAAACGTCGGGAACGTAAAATAAAAAATAAACCGCGATAAAATCCTTAAGATTAGTTTTATTTCAATGTGTAGTATTCGCGTAAATATAAGAAATCAATACAAGGTACTTTATTGAATAAGTTTCAAGCAACCGAAACTTCGGGAACGTAAATATAAAATAAACGCGATAAAATCTGTAAAATTAGTTTTATTTCAATCGTTACCATATACCTATTATAACAACAACTTAATTTTCACGAAGTAAACATCAACTTTTTCAAAATTATTTCAATTTCAATTTCAAAATTATTTTCTTGTTGTACAAGCCTTACATTCTCCAATTATAACAAAACGTTGCCTTAATATCTGCAATACAGAATACAGACATATACATCATGTGCCCAGCCTCTTATGATTACAGATAATAGGAATCCAGTTTCAATTTGAATATCTCACTTATACTGCAGTCTTATCATGTCACCTTGAAAGTACAGGGCATGTTCAGCCTTGAAAGCGCTATAACTGGTTGAACCCAATGTGCAGACCAGTAAAGTTGATGGCCTTAAAAGGATCTTAATTAAGTGTTTGTTGTGACCGAATAGTGATTGCAAAAGAATCAGTGCTAGCCAAGTTGGTAGAACGCTTGCCTCGGCAACGATCGCAGGTTACAGCCCCGGCTCGCACCTCTGGGATTTCTGGATTTCATGTGCCAATCTCAATTTCAACCACGATTACCAGTATTCAAACCCGGATCTCGGCCCAGAAAGCAGGGACACTACCAACTGCGCTAATCAGGAGGGTTATTTTAATAACCATTCCAATTCGATATCGGAAACGGAATCGTAAACATCCAAACTGGATTACCGCAATCGCTATAAAAAATCCGAATTAATTTTATGTACGATGTTTCTCGATGGAAATACCAATGCGTGTTTTCCGAAAAGTTTCCGTCGGAAAGGTTGGTGGGAGCGACACAGTTTCCATTCCATTTCCGATATCGATTCCGAATGATTTAAAATCGGAATCGCCCCAAGCCCATTGCACGGTACCCGAAACTAAGCTACGCTTGTATTACACAAGCCTAGCTTAGTTTGGTACCGTACAGTTGGTGCGTTCGTCAAGCGATACCTTTTTTTAATCTTAATAAATTAAAAACAATATCAAGGTTAATAAGATTATAGAAAAGTATGTAAACAGGTCGAAGTAAAAGCATATAATCAATTAATAATGAAACTAATAGCAAGTGGAGTGAGCAGTATTCACGGTGGCAAATCCATTGGTCATGGAACTATTTCCCATGGTTTCAAATTGTTGGTAACTTCACAGACAACATTGAATGGAGTTGTATAAATTTTATGATGGACACACTAACTACACGGTCCCACACTAAGCAACGCTTGTATTATGGGTACCGTACAATGGACTGAGGGCGAACTCAGTATATAATACTTATGTAGATATTAAACATCCATGAATCAGTCACAAACATTAGTGCTCATCACACACAGTTTGTCCGTACCAGGATTCAAACCCCGGGACCCTCGGCACAGAAATCAGGGTCAGTACCAACTGTGTTAATCAGGTTGTCAATTTAGACCATAGTCCACCACACGACTCAGTGTGGGTTGGCGAACTTCACACGACTTTGAAAGACGTGTACATTTCCTCGTTCTACTTCACCGTAACGCAATTAGTATAATACCAATCCTTTTTAATGTCCCACTGTTGGGCACGGGCCTCCCCTCAGTGCGAGGGGGATTAGGCTATAGTCCAACACGCTGGCCCAGTGCGGGTTGGCGGACTACGCAATTCGTAAGTACATGCAATCCGAAAATCCTAAAAGCGCGAGCCGGTGCTTTAATCTTGTTTTCAAAGCAAGCTTTTTCCCAACTCAGCCAACACGGCTACTACTCTCAATTATTAAGATAGCTACACTCTTCCGCCAACGGCCGCCACCGAAAAGTTTTTATTAGTGAAAGCCGTGAATATTTTAAATATGGGAACAGAACTAATCGCCTGGTGTGTTTCAACAATAAACTCATTATGAACCTCAACATAGTTTTGCGTAGATTATGTTGATAGTAAAAAGCGGTGATAGCTAAGTTGGTAGTACGTTAGCCTCGGTAACGAGGATCGCAGATTCAAACCCCGGATCACACGTCTGGGGTTTCTGGATTTAATGTGCGAATCTAATTTTCAACCATGATTATCACTTGCTAAACGGTGAAGGAAAACATCGCGAGGAAACCTGTATGTCTGAGAGAACCCCTCGAAAGACGTGTGAAGTCCGGCAACTCGCACTGGGGCAGCGTGGTGGACTTTGGCTTAATCCCTCTCGCATTGAGGGGAGGCCCGTGCCCAACAGTGGGACATAAAAAGAGCTGGTATTATTTGTCAGGTGTGACCTTACATCAATAGTTAAATGGCTATAGTAGGGATTGAATGTAGAACCTCTTAGTCACCTGAGCGGCCTCGCTAACCACTAAACTACAGATCAGGGGCTCCCAAACTTATTTTGTCTACTGCCCACTTTGAGAATAAATTATTTTTTAGCGCCTCCATATTTTCACCTACTTAAAAACTATTATAACTTCAGATAAAATTAAGTATTGTAAGCGTCTACACAACGCCCCTTTTTTTCTGGGTCTCTCCCCCCAGAAGCCCCCCTTTAGGCGTTCAGCGCCTCACGCTATAAATGCTTCGAAATGATTATTGCCTACATAAGTATACAAATATTAATCGTGGTAAAGATATTAATAACACCAGCTTCAAAACATACATAATCCTACCGCCTTACAGGTATAAGACAATTACTATCCTACTTTTTGCGACCCACATCATCGCGCAAGGTGTGAACGACCGACGAATGACGACAGTCTGTGACGAGAGACGCCCGATCAACATTATAATGACGAAATTGTACTTTCACCGGCCGTGAAAGTAATCGAATAGGCAAACATCTCCGAGGGTTTTGGGTTCCGTACTTTAAGAAGAATTAAAATTATAGATTTTATTGTATGTTTTCATTATTCAGGGCTAAATATGAAAGAAAAAAGTTAATAATCTCTATTGAGTCATTCAACCCAGATACGTATATAGGTTTTTCTTTTAAATAAAAACAGTATTAAACAGATTGAAATAAAACTAATTTTACGGATGTTTTCGCGTTTATTTTAAGTAAAATTAGTTTTATTTCAATGTGTAGTATTCGCGTAAATATAAGTAAACAGGCCTATCAGCATTCTTACAGACCCTATCTCATCGGTATTGACCATATAAAACTAGTGCCTGTGAGGTTTTTCAGTAAACATTATTTTATTTTGTATGTTTTTACCGCCCCTACTTCAAGAATTGGCAGAATATTTTATTGCAGAAACTACTCCATTGCTGAATACTTAAAGGTTGGAACAGGCAAGTAATAGCTATTTTTTTTATTGTAATTACAACCTGTTTACTAAGTACCTAATTGACATTTAAAAGTCACATATACCGATTAAATATTCTCTTGCAGGGTTCACAATGTTTTATGAGTAAATAGACGTACGGAACTCTATGATAGAAAGTCGAGTTCGCGCTTGCTCGTAATTTTTTGTAAGATAATGGAGTAAGGTTGCAAGGTTCTGTTGGCATTCCAACCATTGGAAAAGTTAATGGTTACTTTTTATACAAGCGTTATAGAAGAGGTTTCTATACTTTTTGAAATTAATTAATGTTTTACTTTTCAATGCAGGAACAATAAGATGTTTTTGGTTGTAGCGATATTTGTTTTTAAATTGAATGTCAAAGGAATTATTTTAGTTCTGCTAAAATAAAAATCATGTATAACCACGGTACACTGTACGAACGGTGCCCTTCAAGGATTGGGATCCCGACACTCGTAACAGACAGTTTCTTGACTAACATCTTAGAGGAGATCGGTGTTGCTGCCTTCTTTAATTATCGATCAACTAGTAAGGTTTATAATTGGAAAAAGCCGTGGAGTCAGGGGTGAGTTCCTCTTCCCCCATTTGTTTAATAATGGATTTATAGCCTAGTTCTATCAATTGTTTCCTTCAAGAAATATTTCTGGCGATATTTATTTTTATTATGTGGTATCGCCACTAAGCAATACATGGACTGGAGGCATACAATGTCATAATAGTAGGTAAGTTATGTTGGTAATTCATCTTAAGCCAGACCGACCAGTGTTTTTGATACACACACACACACACAACAAAAACAAAAACATTAACCCAGATAAACAATAAAAAAAACTTTCTTTGACAATCAAATTAATCATTAAAATTTATTAAATTCAATAAAAATAAACGCACATTTTAAACTTAACCCACATAGAGACAAAAAAAACCAAAAGCCAGGCAATATATGACGATGCTGGCGGAAAACGAGTATGCTAATTATGTTCTAGAATATACCTATATGTTTGACATTTATTCGTTTTAATTTATTTGAAAAAAAAATGTGGTGGCCGTTTTTGCGACGCCAGAGAGCTTAAAAATCTTCACACAGACAATACCCACTACAGCTTTTAACACTTGACATGAGCCTACTTCTTAAGTTTAACTTGGTTGGCGAAGCTGTTATAAATCTATCTAATATCATAATTTGCGTGCTATGAGAAATATATATAAATAATTAAAGACAAATTAAAAAAAAAAACTCTTTAAGCTAGCTCTGTCTAAAGCATTGCCAATATTTTTTTTGGATGTGTAACTTATAAGTATAAGTCCATGTGTTTTAATATCTATACAATCACTTGAAATATCTATTATTGTTCATGTAGCCGACTTTATTATTTGTAATGTTAATTCTTAATGTCTGAGACATGCTATTTCCATTTCTATAATTGGCCCATTCACCTCTCATCTCTACATCAAACCAAACGAATCCTCAAAGATAAACCCCAAAATTATATAACTTCAAATTGTTATTACATATCAAAAAGTCGAATTGGAAGACGGATATTCTCGTGACGAGTATCGTTAATTCCCAACGCGTCAAGGTCCATTGCGAGATGACAAAGCATGACGCGTCATCCGACTGCACCGGACCGCGCCGTGTGAAGTGAAACACTCTATTGCAACACAACACAATATATGCTTATAGAAATAAATATTATTATTATTATATTTTGGTTAATATGTTCTCCCAGGTGATTGGGGTCTAACCAAATCCGCGGGCTTTTGGCCAAGCAAGAAATGGTGGGGGTGGGGGGTGTTTGTGTGTGTGTGTGTGTGTGTGTGTGTATGTGTATGTTTGTATGTCTGTGTTCGTGTGCGTGTATGAGTGTGTGTGTGTGTGTGTGCGCTTTATGTTTGGTCTATTGATAAAAACTTTCTTACAATCCTACAAGTATTCAGAACAGTTGCTTTTTTGAAGAAGTGTGTATATAAGTTGATGAATGCCTAAGAATGCGAGACTCGTGTGTAGTGTGTGAGGAATGACGCCTGTAGATGATAGGACTATGGGTATATTATATTATTAAGTATATTAATACTTTATGTACCTTTAAACAAACAGCTCGTGCTTACCTGGAAAAAGTGGAAACAATTTATTAGTAATAGTCTTCTTGACCGAATTTCGGTAATTGTGGCCAATATAAGCGGAGAATAGCCATCTGCGCAGGAGATGTTATAGTGCACAAGTCTGTGCGCAAGCGCAGATGCAATCTCTCTTTCCTCACTCTCATTCTCGAATGGAACGGCAATCCGACACGATTGGAAAGAGATCAGGGTCCCAAGTCTGCTAACACAATCGATTCATAATCGAACAGCAACCGCATAGTAACTGTCACTTTTGGCAGGTATCCCATACAATATCTGTCAAAAGTGACAGTTCCTATACGGTTGCTGTTCGATTATGAATCGATTGCGTTAGGAGACTTGGGGCCCAGGACGCAGGAACAAAGGCATTGCGTGCTCTCGTGATAATCATAGTTGATAAAGAGATTCGCATATTACATTCAGAAATCCCTGAGGTGCGAGTCGGGGTTTGAACCGTCGAACCTCGTTGCCGCGGCAAGCCGCCTACCAACTTGGCTATCGCTGCTTATTATAATTAAATAAATAAATAACATAATCAAATGTATATTGGCTCGCTTACAAACGATTAGCCAACGAGTGATTTACAAATAGGCAGGCGAACTTTCGCTCATTACGTACAATGAATTAACCAATATTATGTAACAATGAAAATGGCGATGCACACGTGCAAACGATTATAATTTCTAATCGATTTGTTCCTAAATTACAGATTTTATGAACTAGTTGAAATATAACTATTTTTGCGGATTTTATTTTGTGTTTTTACGTTCCCGACGTTTCGGCTGCTTTACAGCAACTATGGTCACGGGAGGACTGAGTTGGTTGACGTTCTAGTGTCATAGTTTGAAATAAGTTGTATTTCAATGTGTAGTATTTGCGTGAATATAAGAAATCAATCTATGAACTAGGTTTGAAACACGAACCGTAACAAACTCAAATTGTACTGGATTTAGAGATATTCTTAAAGGACAAATATTAAATATTTTTTTAATATTCAATGTACCTTCATACATAGCCCAGTTATAGTTATATAATACAATATCGTAAAACGAACACAGCAACTGTACGGTACTAAGCTAAGCTACGCTCGTATTAGTAGTACCGTACAATGGACTGGGAGCAAACCCATTATATCGTTATGTAGGTAGCTATTAAACGTGCATGCTCATCACACACAGATTTTCGTCGTCGTGTACGGTACCTATAATATAAGCGTTACTTAGTGTGGGACCGTACAGTTGGTGTGTCGACTGGCGATGTTATTATTTATATAAGCGATTAATTTTTCACACGGAAGAAAGTGAATCCCAATCAGCGTCTATTAGCGTGGTACCGCGAAGAGATTCGCGCAGGGCTCCGTCGGTTTCACCGGCCGGAGTGCGCGCGCGCAGATGGAATTCACTTTCACCGCGAGCCGCTCCTAGCAGCCAGTTCTTATACACGCACTACAACCTGTATTTGTATACAGGTGTCATAATTTTACTATTATTATATTTTAATAATCAATGGGTGTTTTCAAGTCGAGAGTGAACAGGTACCTTCTAGGCAAGTATGCTACATCGTAGATCTCATCGTCACTTACCATCAGGTGAGATCGAGATCAAATACTTGCCTATAACGTAATGACAAAAAAAAACAAATCCCCAGAAGAACACATCAACTTTATGGCCTCATACTAAGCAACACTTGTATTATAGGTACCGTACAATGGACTGGGAGCGATCCCAGTAACACCCAGACCAGGGCAAATTACGAAAAGACTGTTTCCGAAATTTACTCAGTTGGGAATCGAACCCGCAACTACACGGTGCAGTGACCCGACCGGCCTACGCTCAAACCACTGGACCAAGCTGTCGGCAAAATTATGGTTTTGTTAATGACTTATTTTCAAAAGTGTCTTTAATTAAAAGATAATCGTTATCTGCAAGTTAAGCAGAAACTCCTAATGTCATCAAGAAAACATGCCATCTCTGTCATAGTTATTTATGAATACTGTTGAGTGAGTGGGATGGACGACGCTTACGTTACCGTAGCGCTGCATAAAATGAACACACTTGAGCCACAGAAAACCACAGCACCGGTGTCAATGACCCTATACTTAAGTTTAATATAAGTTTAGTATATCTGCTTATAAGTTTTTAAGTTTCTTGTGAACTCTTGGCAGTCTTTTCAAAACCATTTCAGATGTTCATTCAGCGTTTACACGACGAGAGAAATGTAAGCCTCCAAAGTCCGGGTCAACAACCTTACGCACGATATAATAACCTCAGTTAGTTTGAACCTTTCTTGTTATCAAGACGTCAATAATTAATAAGTACTATTTTTATAACTTTATCAAACGTTTGTAGAACGTTTATAGAACGTCTATAAATTTGGGGGTTAGGCTATAGTCCACCACCCTAGCCTAACGCCGCTTGGCGGTCTTAAAATGATTTTAAGGGTTGCTCTTAGACTTGCAAATTTCCTCGTGCCGTCTTCCTTCACCATTTAGCATGTTGTAATAATAATGGTGGAAAATATCAGACGTGCGAGCCGGGGTTTTAACCTGCATCTCTTGTTACTGCTCATAGAAAACTGAATATGAAAAATCAGATACATTTTTAGGAAGTAACTAATAATCATAATATCAAGTGATAAATAAGTCATATTATCTCGGTTCGTTCCCCTACTTCCCACGGTAGACTAGTCTGCACGCGCGACTGCGCCCGCGCAGCACGCGATGCTGCAACCACTATATAATTACATACATTTGACACGTTGCAATGTTGTGTATCGTTTACTTGTTATGAAAATGTTGGCAAATCCAGGCATGTGTGAAGGTAGAAGGAAGCACTTGCGATTTTCATATTGCTACATAGTTAATTCATATTATATCTAAACAAATGGGGGAAGAGGAACCCACCACTGACCCTCGGCTTGTCAACTTTTCCAATTATAAACAACACAAACATGTTGATTGATAATTAAAGAAGCCAGCAATAGCGAACTCCTCTAAGAAGTTAGTCGAGAAACTATCTATCAGGAGTATTGGGACCCCAAATAAAATTAAATTCTCCGCGACATGCAGCGAATCTAAAAAAGTATTCGACACATGTTTCGCCTCTAAACGAGGCATCCTCTGCAAGACATTCTATCGATTATATTATATGTAGAAAAAAAATATTTTGTGTTGAATAATACTAAACAAGATGTGTAAATGTATATTGTATTTGTTACTTGGCCTAACACAAACTCCGAACTCCGTCACTCCTGAACTCTACCACGGTAGCCAAACGAAGATCGCATACTGAAACTTTACGCCCGGCATGTCTCACCGAAAACACAGATTTTTCATGAAATATAAACCAAACATAGAATAGACGGAATTCCAATACTACAAATGTTTATTTTTATTAGTTATATAAATTGATTAATATAATTGTTGAAATAAAACTAATTTTATAGATTTTATCGCGTGTATATTATGTTTTTACATTCCTGACGTTTCGGCTGCTTTACAGCAACCGTGGTCACGGGAGGAGGGAGGAGGAAAATTTACTTTAAAAAATATGTATAGTATTCGCGTAAATTTCTATATTTAATCAATAATATAATTGTTTTAAATATTGAGACATAATTCAAATAGAAGGCTAGTACTATATTGCAAAACTATTTCACTTATTCAAACACTAAGCTAAACAAGATTATCATTTTGCAACAAAACATGCGCGGGACCTTTCACCAATACCGGTCTATTGCGAATACTGTTAATATTGCTAAACCTTCATTCACTTTTAAACTAGAATCGATAAATTATTATCAAATTAACAACGAGTTCAATTAGTGACTGCAATGGCAACTTAAATGTGGATTGTAGAAAAAAAAACGGACGTTGTAGCAGCAAGGTCGTAAGTTATAAAAGCTATCGTTGCTAAAGTTATGTTAGCTTTTTAGATCGTTGCAAAAAGCTATGTAGACAGCAAATTTATATCTCTTTGAAATGATTTGTAATACTGCATTGCAAAGTCAGCAAATGGAATGTTATAGATTTATTTTATTAATGTACAACAAACAATGAAACAGCAATTAATAGTTAAAATCTAGGTAGGTACCTACCAAATGTACAGAACTTTGGTTCCACTGAGAGCCAGCAAGAAAATAATAGTAACTTCTTTTGAAAGAAATAAGTATGTACGTACTTACATTGATGGTATGTGTCCTACCTACCCAAGTCATGGATGATTAATATCTGTAAAATGTATGTTTAATACCTGTACAAGTATTATATACTGGAAACGTCCCTAGTCCATTGTACAGTGTACCCATAGTTCAAGCACTGTTTCGTTTGGGACCGTACAGTAGCTGTGCTGTGCTGTCTGGTGACATTATTAATTATTAAGTAATTGGTTCTAACCTTGAATGCAAACATTTAGGTCGCATACGTAGCAATTAGAAAATCTATATTATATCAAACAACTTAATAACTATGTACCCAAGTTGTTTAATTGAACAAGGTCACTATTGAAGTTATGTCCACTTCAATTATAACAAAAAAAAACTATTAATTTTCAATGATATGGTTCCGTACACGAAATTCGAACTTATGAAAGATTTTTTATCTGTCCATCTATCAGCTGAAAGGCATCCACTGCTGTGCATAGGCCTCCCCCAATGGCATACACACATCGCCATCCACCGCCTCTCGCATCGACCGGCATCCGCATACAAATACTTATCTGACCATAGTTACACGTCCTCAGAAATTACGAAGAGCTTATGAATATTGATCAAATTGTATACTAACGATATACAGGAATATCTAACAAATATCGCACAATTAAGTTAATTAATTATCAACATTAAAATTTGGCTTATTTCAAAATGCACCCAACAAATCCCCACCACCATCGGTCGGGAGGGTGCCCAAATCGCTGGCAGTATTCTTCTTCTTCTTTCTTTACGAAATGAGAAGTGATAAAATAAAATGGATATGAATGTGGCCTCACTCACAACTTAGCGGGTATTTTGCCAATGTCAAGTAAGTAATAGCGATAACATATTCAATAAATACACATTATAAATAAAACAATGGATGTGTCATGATGATATGAAAATGGCGTGACTTTTCTCACCGCTGGACAGCATTGCCACGTTGAATAACTAACGATTACTCCATTTGACAATTAGTAATCTGAATGACATAAATTCATAACAGGTTGTATTGCATTTAGATCCTCACGACCTATTCTACAAGACACTCTGGGAAAACCAACGAGCCAACCAGCCAAGCATGTTTTTAAACGCTTCAAGGTCATTAATGATTTACTCATTATTGAGCAATGCCATACCCCTGAATTGTCAATTAAATGTATTCTTACGACATGGTACCGATGTGAATAGTTTAATCCGTTTGACATTTGACAACGCAGTCCCTATAAAAACTGGTACCAACAAAGAACCCAAAATGCACACGGAACTGAATATATAATGACATACAAACGACCAGACTTTCCGTTCAAATATGGTTGACAAACATGACGACCTCCGACGGGGGCTCTCAAAGAAATCTTATAAACAAGACAATTTAAATATTAATTTCTTATATTTACGCGAATATTACACATTGAATAAAACTAAATTTACGAATTTTATCGCGTTTTTATTTTGTTCTTTACGTTCCCGTCGTTTCGGCTGCTTTACAGATACCATGTTCACGGGAATTAAAAAACATCCTAATTTCAATAGGGAAGACGGGTGGGTGCTACCACCGACTTGGGATCCAGTAATTAACATCATTAAATC
Organism: Pheosia tremula; assembly: GCA_905333125.1. Classification (NCBI taxonomy): domain Eukaryota; kingdom Metazoa; phylum Arthropoda; class Insecta; order Lepidoptera; family Notodontidae; genus Pheosia; species Pheosia tremula. The sequence goes on from HG995420.1 coordinate 2,523,357, forward strand.
CAAAACCAAGCGCACCATTGCAAGACCTCAAGACACTGTCAGCACTTTCTCGAACCGCAAGCAACAACTAAATATGAGGGTACCCCGGTTTAAACTATGATAGTAGGACGTCAATTACCACAGTCCTCCCCCGAACATGGTTGCTGTTAAGCAGCCGAAACGTCGGAAACGTAAAGAACATAATAAAAACGCGATAAAATTCATAAAATTAGTTTTATTCAAGACAATTTAAAGCTTTTGGTACTAGGAAACGTCAAGCTATACTGGCTATATAGCTATACCGAAACCTACCACTATAACCCATGACTATGCTGAGTTTCATCCAAATCTGTCTATTTGTTTTCCCGTGACACGCGAACGGACAGACAAAAAATTGCGGTTTCAGAGTTGAAAACGTTTTGTTAATTAATATTTATCACTGTTTTTGTTACATATCTAAGCACCTAATTCTTATTCATGTTGTCGTGATAATTTCAAATTCCAATCACATTTCAATCAGTCAAATCACCAGTCAAACAATATAACCTCTTAATACTCAGTGATTTTATGGCGTATAATAAAAATACACAATCCATTCACTCAAAATTGTTCGTGACTAAATATAAATAACTTCCTGTTGTACTGAAAGCGGCCGGTTGAACCATTTTATCGGCCTCCAAACGGCCTTTGTGGATGAAATTATTTATCCATCAATTAACACGTTCGTTCCGTTAAAATTAACCGCTTTTCGTCCAAGGAATTTATAGCTTCCTGGTCACCTTGTTGAAGTATGCGGAGTTGCAACCATCAAGAATGAAAGTAGCACTGGTAGGTATGGTAATTTTTACCATGGAGAAGGTAAAGGCGTTATGTATACGTACCAATTGATATAATTGTCAGCTGTAAAATATCGTGGAGCTAGAAAAAAAAACTAGAGTCCCAGATGTTTCGAATTCTTTTAAAATTTCATCAAGAGGGTTTGATTGAACCGCCCTAGCAACATGCTGCATTGACTTGAACCCAGTTAATTGTATAGTACAAACCCATAATTAAGAGCTGATTTATGTAAGGTATATCAAAAATAGTGTATATTTAAACCGATGAATCAGTAAGTTATATGGATCACGTTGATATTTAAAATAATTGTGTATATTATTATTTTTCTTAATTCAAGGCGATCCAGAGGCGTTTGGCCGTGCGCTCTGTTCAGGATGTAATTTCTTAAATGTCTAATAATTTGATTTATTTCCTTGAGAACGTTATCTTTATAACCTATTATTAGCCCTGTTAAAATATATTACACTATTATTTTTACACCTTATATACATGTTAAACCTACAATTGATAATTATCATTAGTTATAGGGGGGTTCCCCTTCCTCGCAGTTTTTTATGTGTGGTGTCTGCTTTGTGAGACTCGACTTAAATCATAAAGGAGTTGAGGTTTGATAGCCTCTAAATTTCACCTTCATCATCTCCATTCATCGATCAACTTTTTTTGGTTTATAATTGGAAAATTTTATATCAATCTGTACAACTTGAAGGCGTCTCAAATTAACGGTTCATAGCCAAGCCGCTAAGAATCTAAGATGAAGCCACATATTGTCATACATAATAGGACATGCCTATCTCTACAATAGTACACATAGTACAATTGTTACGTCACATTGTTAGATCACATGTGAATGCTTTACTGAATTACAGGTTATATCAGGGCTCTTAGTAATTGAGCATAGGTCATTTAGATAGTTATATGTAGTAATTGAACAATAGCAACTGGTGTAGGCAATAATGATGGGCAAAGTACCTGGCTAAAGAAAGATCGGGAGACGAAAGTTGCCATGGCACTGTTATATCCTGGAGTAGACTGGCATAAAGTCTGTGAATATTTTTTTCAGGTTGGCTTTGGAAAAAAAAAGTTTAAGTAGTTGAAGTTGACCTTGATTTATGGAGTGGCACTTGAAGCAGCAGTGATAGCCAAGTTGGTTGAACGCTTGCCTTGGTAACGAGGATCGCAGGTTCAAACCCTGGCTCGCACTTCTGGGATTTCTGGATTTCATGTGCGAATGTCATTTTCAACTACGATTATCACTTGCTAGATCTGGGAATCGTGAGAAGATGGTTAACGATGTAGTAATGACAGTGTTCAAAGGTTTTAGTGCAGGTGGTTACGGGCAGGTTCTAGGTTGAAAATACTCTTTCTGAGGCATCCCGTATATGCGTTTCTACAAAATCATATATATATATATATATACAAAACATAGGTTAATAGAAACATGTTTAAACGAAAATACATTTCGTGTAAAAATATTAAAATGTATATATTCGAACAACACTTAGAATCAAATTAAGCTTGCTTGTGTCAAGGGCATTTAACTAGCATACGGTACTAAATAACTGAACCTACAGTTAAACGTTTTTATTAATTATAAAACATCATTATTTCAAGCTTCAATTGCTAAAATACAGGGTTGCCAATTAAATAAAACTACGCTTGATTGGTGTATCATTATAGCAAAGTGAAAGTAAGCAAAGCTTATTTGTTCGGTGTACCAGCGAGAACTGCGGAGTGAAAATATCTGTGGAAGGAATTTATTGTGTTTTTGTTTTATGGATGTCTCATAGAAGGGTATCTCTTAAGACCTATGCTTCTCGGTTTTTTTTATTATATTTTTAAACCAACACTGAACCTGCAACCACCTGTTGCAGTAAGCCAAATGTCTGACGTTCATACCACTAGAATAACCTTTCGTCAACAAGCTCATAGTGCAGTTAAACACACCCATCCGACTAACAACCTCACTAGCATCCACTTATCAATCAATTCATCTGTTTATTACCCAATTCACAGGTGGGTTAATCAACGATTGAGAACGGCACCCGCCTAGACCTGACCGAAAAATTAGAAAGTCGATAACATTGGTTTATAACGAATGCGCATACGCAGATCGGCGCACACATGCGCGCGCGCACACTCACACGCGCTTGACCTTTCGTTGGAGGTGAAAGCTATCGGCATAGGACTGTGGACATTGTGATTCGGCAAATTTGTTTAATGTTTAGGTCATTTACGGCATTTTTGGAACAGATGTTAAATAAGGTAATATATTATTTATGTTCCCCGGATCTTTGGAAGGCTTGCGCGGGAACATGGCTCCAACACGTAGAGGCCCTTTTTGAGAATTTTAATGTTATGTTAGTCACATGCTGAAAATGATAGCATAAACAGCGAATTGACTTCAGCGGGCGAAGGAACTATAGCAGGAATATGGAAAGATAATTGGGGCTATGGATTAAGTTTTGGATGGATATGAGATAGGACTATTGGAAAGGTTGCGGACACCTACCATAATGAGCTTTTAACTATATCTAAGGTAATATATTAATATTATTTTTGTGGTTTCTTTAAAAGCTTAAAAACACTGCTAGCTGGCTTTATATTGATAAAATGTTTGCGATGAAAGGTATGCTACCAAATCCGTTTATTTCTGCAAATTATTGACCGAGCAGGACGGCAATACGATGACCACAAAATTGTAGCAACTTCAATACATTTTCAAAAATATTTATTTTGTTTTAATTTATTTATTTCTTGTAAAGGAATATGTTTCTATATAGTGACACAAAAAGTAATACCATAACATATTTCGGTTAATTGATCTTTGCTTTTGTGACATTTATTAGTACTTGGCAAGCGGTAAGCTTAAAGATAAAATAATTAATTTTTCGGAACTTTAAAAAAACTGTTTGAAATCCATTGCTCTACATTCAAAATCCCAAGCCTGATTTTTTATTAAAAAGTTCATTATATATCTTGTAATTTGTTATTAAGGAAGTGTAAGTACAACAATATTATTGTCATTAAGCGTAAACACAATTATTTCATAATTGAACTCGAAAGTGAACGGACGTCGTAATTTGAACCGAATCCATTGAACCGTTAAGTGAACACGATCTTAGGCCGTATAAAATAACACTACCTTTGGGCTATAGTAAGTATTGTAGGTACCTAATTGAGGCAAATGATGCCAAATGGACCGATCAAGTACAGGACTCGTCTTCGACCAAATTCAGCTCGGTGGTCAGAAGCGCCATGAACAGAGACCGGTGGAGGCTAATCGTTCGATCCAAGTGTGGACTATCCAACGATGATCGCGATCCTCAGACATGAGGGACCGACCATAGAGAGAGAGAATTGAGGCATAACCAAAAGGGCTATAGCTAAGTGATACACAAGATGGTAGATGTCGATGGTAGGAAACAATTGTCCCAGCTTCAAACCCCGACTCAGACTTCTGGAATTTCTGAAAGTGGGAATCTCATTTTCAACCCTGATTATCACTTGATGAACGTTGTCGAAAGACATTGAGCAGTAACCTGCACGTCTGAGAGGTCCCAGCTCTCTAGTTTTCGAAAGACCTGCGAATTCCACCAAACCAAATTAGGCCGAGGAATATAGGTGAGAGAAAAAGTGCTTTTAAAAATAAAATAAAGGCATTATAGGTAATAAATTAACTATAGGATAGGCTATAATCCTGTTACAAAACACCTACGCGACTCAAAGTGAAGCCGGATGCAACTGGTAGCAATAACAACATTCGAAAGAGTTCCATAACGATTCAATTTCTTGGTTAATTACGATATGGGCGTTAAATAATAGACGCAACTCCGCTATTGTAGATGTACTGACTCTATGTTACCACACTATTTTATTCAAATCCGTTCTGCCGTTTTCAGGTAAAAGTAGTACATAAGTTGTGTAACAAAAAAAGTGTAAAATATGTATTTTAAAAGTTTATCATATTAATGTATATAATAAATGCTTTTACGGCGACAACTACCTATGATCGAGTCGAGTTAAGTAGAGTCCGTCGGTCATGATTGTCTGAGACTCTATGTTGCAATTATCAACCGAATAAAGCGAATCTATAAAATAAATCGGCACGTTCTAAGCAAGCCTTTTTTTGTCTCCTCTATTATCTTAATAATCTGCGAGGTAGTGTCCTACCCCTAAATTGTTTTTAATCGTAACGATTTATTAGAAATATACAACCTTTAGGTTTATGGTCTATGGCCAGTAGTTTAGTCTATGGAAGAACAAAATGAGCGACTAAGACGATGTTAATATAAGAACCATGTTTTGTGGAATAAAGCGCAAGTGTCTTTGCAAATAATATTTTTATCTGAAGCCCTGATCCGCCCATAGCCTCACCCAAGAAAGAAACTAATTAAGACGCTTAATTCTAAGTATTTTTTTTTTAAAACAGAGTCCGCAAGTGAAAGAGACAGAAGATCTCGGTGGGCCCGCAGCACGCATGAGCAAAGAAACCGGTATTATGATAGTAAAGCAACTCCCACGATGTCACCTGTGTTTTTGTGGATCCACTATCGAGTATCGATGTCCGTGTGCACATCACTCGCTCGGTGACCTAGTGAGGGACAGGTTTCGATAGCGCGGTTATAGGTGCGGTGCTACTTGCAGCGGGGGTGGTGATTGGTTACCATAGTTTTTTTTTTATTAATAATAACGTTAATTCTTCATCGAGAAATGGTTTCTAATAGGAGCTTCATTAATAATAGGAGTTTGATTAGTCCCATGAGTTACTATGGCTAGGGAGATGAATCGTTTGCACATTTGCTACAATATGCTCAATATGTTGATAACTATGTAGCTATCTTCTTTATCCAATGGTTATCAGTGAATTGAAGAAAAGAAAGCCGAATGTAAACCTTTTTCGTTGGGAGAATCGTTATCGAATTTCGAATAAAGAGCAGATACGAGTATAACCCCAAATTTATAGACGTTTTATAACATTATCAAACGTCATATAGTACTGCGCACAAGGGTTTTGTTTTACGCTGTACTATATGACGTTTGATAAAGTTATAAAATGTCTATAATTTTGGGGGTATACTTTAAAAAAATACTAGTCTGTGTTATAAATACATTACTCGTGGTACTGTCAACCTGTCAAACTTTGTCAAAACATGTGCAGGAATGAATTTACGTAAAGAACTTTCTGTAATGAGCACGAATGTTTGTACCTAAGTCATGGATGTGTAATATTTATATAAGTAATATATACTGGGTTCGAGTCCCAGTCCATTGTATGGTATCATACAAGTGTTGCTTAGTGTAGGACAGTATAGTTGGTGTGTTCGTCAGGCGATATTTATATTTATTTATTATTTTTTATCCCGCTCACACTCAGACCGAACGAAATGGAATATGTCAAGATGTTCCACATTAAAATAGGTGTGTGGTTGTAAAACTAAACCGAACGGTCAGTGTAAATGTATGTATAATGACACAGCTTCAAATTTACATGAGATTTAGGCCAGAAAAAACATCGCAGCTAGGTATTTAGGATAGAAACTGCGATGGCAATGTTTATGTGCTTAACCTTTTAACGGGAATCTGTTGAAATAATGTCGTAATTCAACTGTTTGATATACCTACCTGACTAGTATGTTGGCATGTTTGTACACTCCCAGCGATTTGTATTTTTGTAATATAATAATATCGCCAGATAAGAACACCAACTACACGGTCCCACACTAAGCAACGCTTGTGTTATGGGTACCGTACATTGGACTGAGGGCGAACTCAGTATATAATACTTAACGTAGATATTAAACATCCATGACTCGGTTACAAACATTCATGCTCATCACACAAAGTTTGTCCCTACCAGGATTCGAACCCGGAACGCTCGGCCCAGAGAGCAGGGACACTACCAAATGTGCTAATCAGGTCGTCATTACGCATTTTTCTAAAACGTTGTCTCCTTAACTCAATTTCCAAGCGATTAGCACTTTCTAAACGGTAAGAAATATTCATCAAAAGAACACCGAAATGTTTAAGAACCCAAATATTGGTAATAAAACCTCTGCCTACTCCTTTGTGGATGTTGGCGTGATCTCTCATTATTCAAAGTAGCTTTTAACAATTATAGATCGAGTTTAAAAATAAAAATAACAAATAGCACTTCGTGTACTTAGTCACGATTCAACGAGAGTGAAATCATTACATCATCCCTGGACCATGTTTTATCTTTATATATTACTGCACCCCGCGGTGTTACCCGCAAATAAAAAGTATGTCGCTGCCTATGTCCTTTTCTGAGCCCTAAACTACCACTACCTATGCATTAAAAAAAATTATACTGGGTTCACCCCCAGTCCATTGTACGGTACACATAATACAAGCGATGCTTAGTGTGGGACCGTACAGTTAGTGCGTTTGTCTGGCGATATTTATTTATATAATTTTAAAAACAGTCGTTCTACTTATTTACCCATCACTAAAGTTAAATTGTAGTTAATGTAATAAATAACCGCTTTTATATGTAAATAATAACTGTTTTAACGTATTCTAGCAACGGTATTGCGTAGTATGTTGCGTTGGAGCACATTATACTGTTAAATGTTACTAAAATAAGGTTTCGAACGTTACTTAGCGGTTAAGTTCCATTTCTCTTTGAGACGTTGTGTTATCTAGATTTTTTTGTACGACACGTTAAAAAGCTTAAGTTAAGCTGCCCTCAAATATGAGTTACAATTGAGTATACATATATACCTTTTCAAAAAAAATACGAAAAAATATACATATTTCCAAAAGGTTCAAATGTTTTTTTTACAGTCGAATCAGCATTTTGAAAATAATTATATTTCAGCTTAGATGTTTGAAATATTATGATAAGGAGTTAAGTACTTATAGGAATAGTGATTTACTATGTATGGTTGCAAAGTTGTTATTAGGTGCGAGTGCTCGTATCGGATTCAAAAGCTTGAGACTCAAATAATTTTGCAGCCGTGTGAAATACACAACTTTCCATCTCACTACAGCGAGAAAAATGCTTGATGTAAAACAATTAAAATATTACCGTTTCACTATTCATAGCATGAAGCATACCCTGCAAACTATAATAGTATAATACGCACACACATTATTTATCAATGAAACACATTTATTGGAAAATAAAACAAAATTTACAACTTCACTGTTTAACTACCCGCCGAACAACGTTTCTGAACGTTTAAATATGTATTTTTAATAGAAAAAGAAAGTCAGTACCCGGTACACGACTACCACAGATTAACAAATAGTTCGTCAGGTTCGAAATTTGAAAACCTTTTCCATTCATGGGGATATAATGGACTTTTGCGAGCAATTTTCAAATAATAATGGCTGCCTTTCTGAGCCAGTGAGATGAAAATATATTTTAAATATCGTACGAATAGTTATTCATTATGAAACATGAAGCAAATCAACGCTCGCAAATTGCAAATAAATCAACATGTCATAAAGTTACTCACTTGAAATTCGGTACATATACACTCGACATCGTATTACATTAACAAATCGAAAGGAATCACGAACTCATCGTATACGTAACATTTATCTTTCATCTCGCTCATTGTACCAATCAAATGAATTAGGGTTGCGGTTCACCCAAAACAGTTTTCAATTGCAATAAATTTGATCGTAAGCACTGAACTATCACCACATGCTTTGGTTTAGTTGAAATCAAGGCTGTAGCCTGAATTCACTTCGCGGGGGTCGAGGACTGGACCAGAGACATTAATAAGTCCTAAGTAGTAGGTAGTAACAGTGGGTTCTCTCAGGCATTTAGGGTGGGGTTAAACCCCCCTGTCTACAGCCTTAGTTGAAATTGCTAGTAATGAGTCCATTGTACATTAATATGGAAAATAAATGTAAAGTAAATAAACATATAATATGGTTATCATACATACTTATGTATTAGCAAGCTGTCCCCGCGAACTTCGTACCGCCTCAGAATCAAATGTATGAAACACTGAATATAACTTTATTATTAGTTTATTTGTGTTGTTTTTCTAATCATTGATCATAAAAATCCGCTCACCCGTTTATGAGTAATCAACGGTGTAACTAACACGACTTTGTTTTAATTATTTGGATAACGTTTCCATTGCGCGAAAACAGAAAATATCATAAGTACCATTATAAATTTAGAAATAAGTCAACCCTATTAACTACGCAATCGTTATTTTAAAAGACAAACATTCGATAATTATAACATTGTCAATAATCGATTTTAAAACTCAACTTATGAATCGATTCCGCCGAACCTTCGACACTGAGATATTATTAACACACCTACATGTGAGGTTACATATAAAAATAGTCGAGAATATCATTCCCTCGTGACATTTAAGTCTGACGACCATTCACTGTGGTTACTTAACATCGCAAGCGGGTCAAAATGATTTATAAATATATTTGCAGTTGGGGTATCGGCAGATGGACAGGTTGAGTGGGTTTATTGAGGGCCGTGTTTCGTATTCTAATGAATGTCACTAATAAAATCTAAGTCCTTAAAATATTAAGCTTATAAATAGGCTGTTTCAGAAAGGGTATACTAACCTCTGAACCTGCGGTAGTTTAGCGTGTTTTTAATCTGTGAAGTGAGAATTGCAATATATGTGCGCCTCGCATGGCAACACACTGGAGCCAATTTCTTTTTATACTAAACATGATTGTTAAGAAAAGAAAGAGTTGAAAAATATGTTCGATTCGATATTTGAGACACAGTAGGCGGTGTTCATAGGTGTTATAAATGTAAGGCTCTACACTAGAATCCTATTTATATTATACGATGAAGTAATACTAAATAAAATACCAATCAGTAATTCACTATTAAAGTGCTAAAGTACGCAATGTGTTAGAACATTAGATAGCATTACCTTAACTACATACATTGCTAAATATTTAATGGAATCATAATTATGTGGATATATTCTTTACCACTATCTATCATGAGACCCCGAACGGTCAATTCACAACCTTAGGTATGTACGGATTCGGTTTCATATCGTGCGTTCAATAATATTATCGTATCGAAGGTCACGTGACACATTTTTGCCGAAACCAATATCGATCGAAAATGACTTTTTATCGAACACTATATGGCGTTATTGACCAGTAACTTATTCGTGGTGGATTTACATCTTGCAGGATAATATAGAACGTCCAACTATTGTGAATAACTGAAAAAGCAATATTATTACATAAGAAAAGTAGCCAATCAAATTGATTCGTTGCTTGATCGAATGGTTCTGTGACCACTTTAAAAGCTTATAACTTGAAAGTATGCCCAAACAGATAGCTAGAACCGAGCTATCGTCAAGTCACTATACTGTCATTTTTCTCATCCTATATTCCCTACTAAGCAGTGATAGCTAAGTTGGTAGAACGCGTCCCTCGATAACGAGGAACGCTGATTCAAACCCTACTCGCACCTCTGGGATTTCTGGATTTCATGTGCAAGTCTCATTTAGACGGGGAATGAAAACACCGTAAGAAAAATTGCATGTCTGAGAGAACCCCTCAAAAAACATGTGAAGTCCGTCAACTCGCACTAGGCTAGCATGGTGGATTATGCCTAATCCCCATGCATTGAGAGCGACCCGTGCCCAGCAGTGGAGCATTTAAAAAGGGGCTAAGATTTATTATTATTTTCACTGCTATATATAGTTACAGCTTATAAGAGATATAGCACAAAGACACATTACCTTCCCTTGCTTTGCACATATAAAAACCTCCACGAGAACGAAATGACATGCACGAGTATAAAATGCAAATCATTAACGGTTATTTCGTGTTAACCAAAATGAAATAATTGACCACATTTGTAAAAAAAAAAGTATTCTTTCGTAAAACAATCTTTATAATGTCGTAAATCATTTACCTAATGTGCTCGTATTATATTGGGCAAGATTCTGCTATATTCATGCATCCTTGACATTAATAAGCCTTCTAATATGTTACAAAACGCATGAAACTGTAATTATTATGTAAGTTTATATTGTTTATGTAAATTTATTTGATCGTAGTATACATACAACTCATTTTAAACCATGATTATCACTTGCTAAACGGTGAAGGAAAACATCGTGAGGAAACCTACATGTCTATGAGAACCCCTCGAAATATGTGTGAAGTCCACCTCGAATTAAGGGGAGGCCCGTGTTCAGCAGTGGGACATTAAACAAGGCCTGGTATTATTATTATTATATACGTAATCACAAGCAGTACGAATTACAGGGACGGAATTCAGCCCCGGTTTAAACGGGGCAGGTGAGCCGGACGATATCAATTTACTAGGGCTATACATTGAGATAGATAGATAGATAGATAACTCTTTATTGTATTTCTTTAGTTGATTTTAGCTGTGTTTTATAAATATTAATAGAAAAACCAGATAAAGGCAACCAAATTTCTTATAAGTCGACTTTATGTCATCTGTTGGGTGGATGTTGAATGAGCGATGACCGCAATACCGTGTGACCCGGATATAGAGCCCAGCCGCTCATCGGGAGGCTACCCTTGCAGCCATAATATTAAGTTCTACTTAAATAAGAAACGAGTTTTATCTGAAATATAGTTGTACATTTTGGAAATGAAACAAGCAGGCTATAGTAACTGAACTCTCTGTCTATCCCGAAAGCCCGCCTCTTAGCGTTACGAATTCAGAGTTTTTGATTTCTAAAACCCCCTCTCCCCCATTTAAATTTATGGAATATTCATTTTAAAAAAACCTTTTTTTTATTACAAAAGTGCTTTATAAAGTAATTTTATAGCTTATACCTACATAGCAGTATCGATATTTAATAATTATCCTACATAATAAATAGACTGCGTTCACGACCGGCCTCAAAAGCGGAAGTCTAAGTATTATACCTACAGTATTATGAAAAGTTCAGAACGAGCAAACAAGTCGAGCGCGTCGATGTCTTTTGTAGCGAGCGTTTTTCAACTATGACATTTTAAGGCCTTTGCATAATAGGTTCGTAATGATTCTAGAGACATCTAGTATATAGATGTATCGAAATAACTTTATGAAAATAGTATTGCTAATATTAATATTTTCAGCGGTTTATATTAATAAAACAAGTCATGTACTCATAAGTAGGATAATGAAACGAGATGAACTTTAAGAACCCATCGAATTTAAGCACCTTCAAATTAGGAGCATTGTCACACGAAGATCGTGATCGATATCACGACACTTAACAACCAATAACAACTTACCTTGACATGTAACTAGAGTGGAGCATAATAGTGCGCAGGCGACGAAATATAGCATCCTGTTACCCTTCATTTCACTAGAACATCCTGATAACCTTGGCTGAAGCATTTTGACACTATATCATAATACAGTACTGGAAAGTTCTTTTAACACTGCACTAAAAAAAACACTGATTTTGAAATTAGAACGCCATAACTCGCGTGCGCTTGCGACTGTACCGTTGGGTGAAAGTGCTGGTGGTCGGAAGGTCCGTGTCTTGGCGCTGCCGGCGCTTGACTGACTGAGACGGGTCGGCGCACACGCACGGCTACCGACGGTTTCTTCTATGACTTCTTGGTGGACGGTGTTTGGGGCAGAGGTGTGCAACAGTTGGAAGCTTTAGACACGTCAAAAACTAAATATTCTCAATCGAAACCACTAACCCCTTAAATCCCTTCACTTTTTCTGACTTCGGAGGATGAGGTTTTCGGGAGAAGTAGGTAGCTCATCCAACTCCGCTAGGACGGAAATATCTATGCAATAATCATTAACAACATATATCAATTATATTCATGTCATCTACGAAGACTTGTTATGGCTATAATCCACTATGCTTGCCATTATGCTTGCCTTACTTGAAGTTCATCACTACTGGGCAGAAGCCTCCTCTAAAGACTCCAACACGCCACGGTCCACCTCTGAGCTCCGGAGACTCGCTTTTGGCCATCACTTCATCTTACGCGAACCGTCCCACACGACACCTTCCTGCTTGAGGTCGCCATTTCAGTACCATTCAGTCGCCATTCTAGCACAATTCTGCCCCAAAGACCGATGATTCTATGACTCTACATGCCTCGCCCATGACTATATCAATTTCGATATTTTACAAGCTCTATCAATGGCCCTTTTTTATTATTTTTCGTAGGGAAATCTTCATGGATATCCCAGGGGCAATCCCCAAGGGAGAAAAGCGAACAAAACCATTATGCACCACGGAATCGGCCTAGCATGCACCAATATCGATGGCTTTAGTATCACTACGGATTTCCTCACTTATGATTATGTTACGTAGTGAAACTCTACATGGCTCTCCACGGAGCCTCTCAGGGATAAACCTAGAAGACGTAGTCCCAGGCGCTCAACGGCCCAAAACATAAGCTATCCTCATCTCTCACTTATCAGGAGCGTCCAAATTACTTCGATTTAAATTCTATGGAGATGAACCATCAAAAGCAAAATAAATCAAGATTGCATGCTGACATTAAGCGGTAGAGCCGTAGAAAAGGAGAGCAATATTGTTAGCGATTAATAAGAAGGTTAAACACCTGTATTTAAATCGTCGTATCAAAATGCGGATACCGCTAAACTAGGCCACAATTTACAACACGTTTTAAGTATAATATAACAATTGCCAATGTTTCTGCATAGGAATTAGGAATGACATTCCGACCGTAGAGTCCGTACAGTTTGATACTTTTTACACGTGGAAACAAAAACATTCTATAAAAACTGTTGTTAACACCAGTATCTTGATTGAACCCACTTCACTTTCAAACTCGGTCGTGTCTCAGACGTGGCTGTGCGTGCGCTGCAGCCGGAATGGGCATGCGAGGTGGCACGCTGTGGTTCCGGGTTCGATTCCCGACTAGAACGAACATTTTAGATGACACTAAGGAAATTGAAATAAGCTTTAGCTTGAATTATGAAATCTGTAAAAGAACGAGAGTAATAAAATTGAAGAGGCATGGGGCGGCACATAGTTCGCAGAACCGATGGCCGTTGGGGCAGAAGGGTTCCAGAATGGCGACCACGACCCAGAAGACGTAGTGTAGGACACCCCCCCGACAAGGTGGACCGATGATATCACACGCGTCGCAGAATACCGGTGGATGCGAGTGGGGGACCGTGATGTGTGGAAGTCATTGGAGGAGACCTATATCCAGCTGAGGAGGAGCTCGATCAGTCTCTGAATAGCTTTACGTGAAAACGTATACTACTACTAAACCCTGGTCACAGGGACAGCAGTAGTTTTTTCTATGGCAACCTCAAAAAAAGCTCTCCTAAGAAATACATTTTGTTTTGTAGGACGCGATGGTGTTGGCAGGTATGGGCAACCTTTGACATGTTGAGGGCCAAACTTTAGCGTGCAAATACGTTCGCGGGCCGCGTTTAAAAGGGCGAGGCGGCAAACATCAAACAAAAAAATGTCTCGCGGGCCGAATCATATCTTACAGCGGGCCGGATGCGGCCCGCGGGCCGGTTGTTGCCCATATATGGTGTAGAGCCTCAATCACCGGGTTTAATTTGTATGAGGATGTCTATTTTCGACTACTTTGCATTTTTAACCGAAATCAAAGAAAAGGACGAGGTTCTCAATTCGATTGTATTTTTAGGTAAAATATTTTATTATGTACTTGAGTAAGTATCTAATCTCAGCATTGAAACAAGATAAGGTCTAACTACGTAGGCAGGGAATGGTTCTATTCTCTGTCAACGTCTAACCTAAAATTTTTGTTAAAGTGCTTTAAACGAGAAGCTAGCACCACCTACCCCCTAAGTTAGTGTTTCTCGTAAAAGCTAGTAAACTAGCTCTTGTTGTAGTTCAACATTTTTACCATAGATAGCGTACCCTGGCAACATATTTTTTAAAGCGCCACCTATAAAGTTGATTGTCACATTAAAAGTTAATAATAGATGGCGCTGGGAGCAATTTATGCATGTCGCCCCGTTTACAATTCCGAATACTAGATGGCGTAACAGGTACGCGTTCCTTTCGTAACAAAATATACGCACTCAAAAATACTCGTATACTCCTTCACAGTTGCGTTATAAAATTCTGCCTAGCCGTTCCTACATTATTGTGACATACCTATAACAATATAACGCTCAAAAATAAATAAGAACTTTTGAAAAATAGCAACCATGGAGTATTTTGCCCGTTCTTCTCCATAGTTACGGCATTCTGAAAGGGTGGTATAAGTAGTTGCAGGTTCCTTATTTTGTGACAATATTAGCGGTTCGGTTTAAATGAATAAAAAATATTCTGAACCTGATTCTGAACTCTCTTCCTGTGTTCCTAAATTTTCGATTTTGAATCAAGCCAATCTGTATTTTCTCAAAGCACGCCAGTTCGTGGCTAAACAAGCGTGGAGAGGATCCTCAGCGCATGAAATCCGATCTGTCATGGCAAATTGCGCCGGAGCCGTTCAAATCTTGAATACCAATCGCGGTAATCGATGGAAATTATTGAGGAGCGGACACGTTTCGTTCACACGCACTTTGTTTTATTGATATATCTTTTAAAAGTCTCCGATCGGGTCAACCGCTCAACAAAGCGAGACGGAGATATAAAAAGTGAGACGCACGACAGGTGACTCTTTTTCTCTTATAGCGTTGCCTTACTGTAGAAAAGCAGAAGAAGAAACCTAGTACCTAGATCCTAATATTATACAAAGACATAATATTGACGTGTACATGTACCCTAAGCAAATTCGCGTGTACGTAAGAACGTAATTCGCGCGTACTACACAAAACGGTTCGGTTTTATGTGCGTAATTTTTTTGTTCGCTACACTTGTCTATATAATTTCTTCGTCTGAGGTCCCAATATAAAGGTACTTAGGTACTTACAAGCGTTGCTTAGTTTGGGGCCATACGATTGACAATATTATGATACCTACATTTTCTCTGTTAAATTACAACTGTAAAAGTAAGTAACAGCAATGCTCATGTAATTGCCAACTTACCTACCTAATTACCTTATAATATGTAGATATGCTTTTGTACTCAAGTAAGTACCTACCTATGTAGTACCAACCTATATTAGCGAAATCGTTTCTGAAAGGCTTAGACAAATTTGAATGGAGGCTTCTGCTACAGTCTGGCATCTGGCCATAAACGGTTACATCTACCTAAATAATACCAGCCCACTGTTGCGCACGGGCCTCCCATCAATACAAGGGGGATGAGGCTATAGTCCACCACGGCCCCGTGCATACCTAGGTACTGTAAAATTTGTAGTGATAGTGTTTCTCCTTATTTACTGTAATTAAAATGCTTTTTTTTAATTACTTTATAGTCAAGTATTTGAACTCGATCTCACCTGATGGTAAGTGACGATGAGATCTGCGATGGAGCACACTTGCCTAGAAGGTACCTGTCAATCCCGCTTTCTTGAAATACATATCTGGTAACACTACACAAGACTGGTTTGGAATTGGCATTCAATTATACAGTCAAAATTCAGGGAATGATTGGTGTTGTCTGCCCCTGCTTGACCAGGGGCCATTGCATAACACCTCAGAGAAATAATAGGGGGCTTCTGGAAACTGTATAGATATACAGTCAGGGCCCGGAACCCGGTAACCCGGGCTTTGATTGGGTTTTTGAACGTCTTTACTGCTGTCAGATTTGACTAATCCATTTATTTAGCTTACCTTTGGATTCGGCTAAGTTAAACGCGAAACTCGATAAAACCCAATTGAAAGGGTACGCCATATAACACACACCTATGCCTTTTAGAGAGAAAGCTCATTGTTTTTTTAATTTGGATTCAAACCTCAGTAATCCCAAGGGTAACCCCTTCATAAGGGAAAGTTACGTTATTAACCAGTCGTTCGATGTATAAATTTTTTTTTTGGGAATTCCCATGAATTGTGTAGGTACATATTCTTTGAACGCCTGTAGATCATGACATGACTTGTCCGGGCCCGGCGTGGAGACATGGTTGGTAGTAGGTACCTAACGGCTGATAACTGAGAGTATGAATGCGAGGAGCCGACGACGATAATGAAATCATCATCGGGTTACACCACGGCACCGTCTACTAGCATGTAAGGAAACGATTAAAGTCTATCCAGTAAATAGGTATATTCTTCTTTCTTTTTCTATGTTGGCAATCGGCTACAAAATATAGCCATTTTGCCAGTGTCGAGTAATTCTTGAAATTTGTTTTTGAATTTAAATACGTCTGATGGTAAGGATAATTTAGATGACGATGATGATGATGAAATGAATCCCCTATCCCTATCAGTAAAGCTGTGGATACTTTACTGAAAATTTACCGGATATCTTGGGAGAACTTGAAAGTCAAGTTAAATTATTTTATTTCAATTTTCGTGCACATTATGAACACACAATTGTTAATATCCCATTAATATTACATATTATTTATCGAAGAAACACTTTTTTTTGGAAAATAAAACAAAATTGACAACTTCACGGTTCAACTTCCCGCCTAAAAGACTAAATAGGTATGTTAGTGACAGAACGCTAAATCCAATGTAGGGTGGATGCTCCTATGTCCGGCCCCGACCCAAAAGTCGGCAATGCGTTCAGTTTCTGTTGATAATAAAGCTTTGCCGCTTAGGCATAAGCAATGGGTATTTAATTTACATAAAGCTTGCACCGATAGGCAATTTAAAATAATTGTAAAGTGTCGACTATTGGAGCAGCCACCCTAGAAATTTTATTGTAATTGTTAGCGCAATACTCCTCAGTGGCTTGGTCCGGTACTAAGTCTGACAAGGACCGAGCATGGCCAGACAAAGACTGAGGCTGATAGCTCGACCATAAGTAGAAGGACTTGCAGGCACATGAGATGTTTATTCAAGTGTTTGTCCCCAAGCCGGCAACGGTGACCTTTGTTTCTTAGCCAGTGTAACACGGTTCAAGGCGGGTCCCGGTCGGTGGCGCAGCACTTACTGATGTACTTAGGTAGGTACTTCCCTACATAATTAGAAAAATAAACCTACTGTAGGATAAGTTACCTAACGTATTATAATGTATGATAGATTATTAATTAGGTTATAAATTATTATATGAGATTTGACAAATCACAGATCCTCGCAAAAGAACAACGATTCCGAACAAGGATGATACGTTTGGCCATTGAGTTTATAAAAACACATTCTAATTTCAATAGGGAAGACTGCTGGGTTCTACCACCAACTTAGGATCCCGTAATTAATATAATTAAATCCAAAACCAAGCGCACCGTTGTAGGAACTCAAGACACAGTGAGCACTTTCTGCATAGATCAGACCGCAAACAACAACTAAACATGAGGGTATCACAGTTCAAACTTTGACACTAGGGCGTCCAAAACCTCAGTCCTCCCGTGACCATGGTTGCTGTAAAACGACCGAAACGTCGGGAATATAAAAACAGAAAATATACGCATAAAATCCTTAAAATAAGATTATAAATATTGTCTAGGTTGGTAACCGATTAATAGCTTGTTATACCGAGCGCTTCCAAGTAAAGTGCTGACGCAGTACACGACACCGCCGCGTGCACATCGCCACCTAGAAACAGCAAGGTGGGGAAAAGTGCTGACTCCAACCACGAGGCCCAAGGAACCTGGCTACGTGACCAAGCCCCGACACTTCGTATCATACCTCGATCGGGTCAATAGCATATATTCCAATTTGTAATTTTTATCTTAATTAAATTTTATTTTATAATTAATCGGTTTTTTTTGAGTCCTCCAGCTGCCGCTTCCGTAATTGGCGCAGTCGGTAGGATTCTCGGGTCGTATTGCGATAGTTCGGTAATCGCATCGGGCTCGCTATCGATAGACTTTCAACGTCGCACCGGGAGATCCTGAACCACGGAGCAGCGCCGGAGATCCAGACTTCGATACCGCTCAACGAAAATCGATATGTTAATGTAAGTACACTGAATTTTCTTAGTGGTTGCTTACCTTCCTTTGTACGTAATTTCCTGTAGGTTGAAATAGTTATATTCCAAGATTTTTCATCCGCGAGAATCAAGGAGACCTAGGTTAGTTAGCAATAGAGAAAGTACTGTAGATTCTAGGCGTAATATTAATTCTAATTTAGATATTAAAATGGCTGATTTTGACAATATTTTAAAAGCGCTACGTTTAGTTCCGGATTTCGACGGAAACCCGAACGTTCTTATCAGGTTTATTAAATTATGTGACCAATTAGTAGCTCAATACGTTCAGGGGCAACCGGAAATAAATCAAGTAGCACTTCTGAATGGGATTTTAAATAAAGTTACAGGGCCCGCCGCCCGTTTGATTAACACCAATGGCATTCCTAACGACTGGAATGGCATACGTAGTGCTCTTATCAATAACTTCGCTGACCAGAGAGACGAGACCGCTCTCTATAATGATTTGGCCCTTCTTACGCAAGGTTCTAGCACGCCACAAGAATTTTACGAGCGGTGCCAAAACCTTTTTAGTACCGTAATGACGTATGTAGCATTGCATGATAGCGAAGCAGTAGTTGTTCAGGCTAAGCGTGATTTATACCGTAATCTAGCACTGAAGTCCTATCTCCGCGGCTTAAAGGACCCATTAGGGTCACGTATTAGATGTATGCGCCCGGAAACGATTGAGAAAGCACTTGAGTTTGTTCACGAAGAAATTAATACCATGTATCTACAGAGCAGGAACGATAATTTATCCGAGAGGAAGCCTGCATCTCAATCGTCACCGAATCGTTACGAGTATGCTCAGAATTTCAAGATGCCTAGCCAACCTAATTTTAATGCACAACCATTCAAACCTAATCTCGCTCATAATATGCCAGGCCCCTTTAGACCGCAATTTATTCCGCGTCCTATGGCGCCACTTAATCAATTTGGTATGCCCATGCAGCCACGTGGCCCCACGCGTACGCAACAGATGTTAAGTGCGCCACCGCCGGGTTATAACCACGGTGGACCTGGATTTAGAGTGCCTATGCCGCAAAGAAATCAACCTCAACCCTCGTATAACGGCCCTAAGCCGATGAGCGGCGTTAGCCACTATGCGTCCCGACCACTATTACCAGCATCCAATTGGAACTGGGCAAAGCAAGGGAATCCACCACCTACCAACTATTTTAAATCGCGTGACGTTAACGTAAACGAATGTTCGAGTTACGACGACTATTATTACCCAGATCCCTACGACTATTTCTATTCAGACTCCAACAATTGTGAGGGCTATTATACAGACTACTACAACATGACTTACCCTTATGATTATGACACTCCTGGACAGACCAACCCGACACACGAAAATAATGTGACGGCTATCGATGACCAGTCGCAGACTTCTGCCGGCAATGATCAGAATTTTTCCCAGGAACCGAAGTTAAGCAAATTAGGATAGAGTTGAATATTCAAACCCAAAGACAACTACCATATATCCGAATTCACAATCCGCCACTAAATTTTCTAATAGATACTGGCGCTAACCAGTCATTTATTAGCCCAGAAGCTGTCCAAAGTTATTTCGCAGAGATACCTCTGAACTACGATCCATTCGAGGTTACTAACGTTCACGCCACAAGCAGGAACGATTACTCTATCAATCTGCGCGGCTTCCCCGAATTTAAAGATGCGGAAGATATTAAATTTTTTATATATAGATTTCACGATCATTTCGACGGATTGATAGGTATGGACTTGCTCACAAAATGGGAAGCTAAATTAGATCTTAAGGAGCTCACCCTAAGCACTAAATTCGCTACAAACCCTATACAGATCTATAATTCGCGAAATTTGAACCTGTATGAGGAAATTATACCGGCCGATAGTTCTAAATTACTTAGGTTACCTATTAACGCCCCGGATGGCGAAGTATTAATCGAGGAACAAATAATTTGCAACTGCGTGGTAGTCGAATGTATCACTAACGTTAACAATAGCCGCGGCATAGTAGAAGTTGTAAATCCTACTAAAAATGACATAATTTTCTCATTAGACCATGCTACTCAGGCTACTATGTTCAACGTTGAGTGCACGAGCACCGAACACATATCGCCACGCGCTAAAGACGTCATACCGCGCCTTCGTACCGAACACCTTAACGAAGAGGAAAAAGCGAATTTGTTAGCGCTATGTTCGAAGTATGCAGATGTGTTTTATATAGAAGGCGAAGCACTTACCTTTACGAATAAAATAAAGCACACTATTAGAACAACCGACGAAATTCCAGTTTATACAAAAAGCTATCGTTACCCGTTCATACACCGTCAGGAGGTTAGCGAGCAAATAGGTAAAATGCTAGAACAAGATATTATCAGACCGTCGGAGTCTGCTTGGAGCTCGCCTATTTGGGTCGTCCCAAAGAAGGTTGATGCCTCCGGGAAGCAAAAGTGGCGTCTGGTCGTTGATTTTCGTAAACTTAACGAAAAGACTATCGATGACAAATATCCTATACCTAACATCACAGACGTCCTTGACAAATTAGGCAAGTGTCAATACTTCACTACCCTTGACCTGGCTTCAGGGTTCTACCAGGTAGAAATGAACCCCGCTGACATTCCCAAAACCGCATTTAATGTCGAGCACGGGCACTTCGAATTTTTGAGAATGCCCATGGGTCTTAAAAACTCTCCGTCCACATTCCAACGTGTGATGGATAATGTCCTAAGGGGACTCCAAAACGTCATTTGTCTCGTCTACCTCGATGACATAATCGTCTTCAGCACGTCTCTTCAAGAGCATATAACCAACCTAGAAAAGGTGTTTCAAAGATTGCGTGAATCTAACTTTAAAATCCAGTTAGATAAATCGGAGTTCCTAAAGCTTGAAACCGCATACCTAGGACACATCATTAGTACAGAAGGCATTAAACCAAACCCAGATAAAATAGCAGCTATACAGAAATACCCCATTCCTAAAACCCCGAAAGAAATAAAACAGTTTCTCGGACTTCTTGGTTACTACCGAAAATTCATCCCAGACTTTGCCCGCATCACCAAGCCTATGACGCATTGCCTAAAGAAAGGAAGAAAAATAACGTTCGACTCTGACTACACGAATTGCTTTGAGAAATGTAAGACCCTACTAACAAACGACCCCATTCTAAGCTACCCCGACTTTGAAAGAGAATTTATTTTAACAACTGACGCGTCTAACTTTGCAATCGGTGCAATCCTCTCGCAAGGTACAATTGGATCGGATAAACCGATAGCGTACGCATCACGTACATTAAACGAGAGTGAAGTCAGATACAGTACGATTGAGAAAGAATTGCTAGCTATTGTCTGGGCGACAAAGTATTTTCGGCCATATCTCTTTGGTCGAAAATTCAAAATTGTTACAGATCACAAACCACTGGAGTGGATTATGAGCCTTAAAGAGCCGAACTCGCGACTAACCAGATGGCGCTTAAAACTAAGCGAATATGACTACAAGGTTATTTACAAAAAAGGAAAAAATAACACGAATGCCGATGCTCTCTCCCGTATTGAGATCTGTAACGAAGAAGTGAGTTCGATCATTGCAAACGCGACCGACAGACCACCTTCTATAGTAAATTCGGACACCTTGACAGCCCACACCGCTGACGAAAATCCGATCTTTGAGGTCCCCATAACCGATGACCCCCTCAATAAATTCCATCGCCAGCTATGTTTGACCATCGTAGGTGACATTAAGAAACGAACTACTGCGACGAAACCTTTTGACA
The DNA here is from genome assembly GCA_905333125.1 of Pheosia tremula. NCBI lineage: Eukaryota > Metazoa > Arthropoda > Insecta > Lepidoptera > Notodontidae > Pheosia > Pheosia tremula. The sequence continues at coordinate 2,545,822 of HG995420.1, forward strand.
CACATACTCGAACATCCGTTCAGTTATCCGAGTCTAACCTGGAAGATGATCTAATCAACGCGATAAAAGAATATGTTAACCCAAAAATTAAGACCGCCCTTCTTATAAATCCACCCCTTGCCATGTACAGTATAGTTCCCATAATCCAGAGATACTTTAAAAGTTCATCAATGAGTTTAGTTATAGCAAAAAAGGAACTCGAAAACGTAAAAGAGTACCTCAGGCAGCAAGACATCATTCATCATTACCACGAGGGTAAGACCAACCACCGTGGCATTAACGAGTGCTACTTGGCCTTATCCGCGCGATACTACTGGCCCAAAATGAAGGACCAAATAACTAAATTCATTAATGATTGCAACATATGCGGACAGGCTAAATATGACAGAAACCCTATAAGACCTAAATTCAACATAGTTCCCCCTGCCACCAGGCCTTTTGAAATAATACACATGGATAGTTTTACGGCGCAAAATGAAAAATATCTAACATTTATAGATGCATTCTCAAAGTATGGGCAAGCATACCTGCTACGAGATGGGACCGCAGTTAGTGTGATACAAGCTTTACTAACATTTAGCACGCATCACGGCTTACCACTGACCATTATTTCAGATCAAGGAACAGAGTTCACTAACCAAATGTTTTCAGAGTTTTGTAAAATACACAAGATAACGCATCATCAGACACTAGCCCACTCACCAAATGCTAACGGAACCATCGAACGCTTTCATTCCACAATATTAGAACATCTTCGTATTTTAAAATTAACACATAAAGACGAGCCTGTTATAAATTTAATGCCCTATGCTATTTTAGGTTATAACAGTTCAATCCACTCTTTTACGAAATGCAAGCCTTACGATCTCATTTTAGGACATACTGACCCACGAGATCCGACTGACATAGACTTGACTAGACATTTATTACAACAGTACACGGAAACTCACAGAGCACGCATGCAGAAAGTGTACGATATCATTAACGAGACCTCCCTTGCAAATAGAACTCACATTATAGAGCGGAGAAACATAAATCGCGAGCCCGAAGTGGAGTATCAACCCGATCAGCAAATATTCATTACTAACCCTTCCGCTAGTAGATCTAAACTCGCCCCTAGATATACGCAGGACACGGTCCTAGCGAACTTACCGATCCATATTTACACTTCTAAGAAAAAAGGGCCCATAGCAAAAGCTAGACTAAAACGGGCCCCTAAATCATCTAAATTGTTACAGGATAACCCTCTTGACGCTGACTCTCAGCCTAGTACGGGCTCAAGAGATCAAACTTGAACGACTTGAAGACGGACCTGGACTTTTACCCTTCAAGTTAGGGCCCATGCGACTGACGACACACTATCATACGTTTTTACAGTACATAGAACTACCAGACATTGAAAATAATATTAATATTGTTCGAACTCAATTGAATAAAGCTACGAACAGATTAGATAACTATACCTACACGTTATACGAATTTCAGATAGATAGTTTGAACACTAAATTAGACAAGGCATCATCTCAGTTAAAAAGTTTGGAACCCACTCGCGTTAAGAGAGGTTTAATAGATGGTCTCGGATCTATAGTTAAGAGCATTACGGGGAACTTAGACTACGCAGATGCCATCAAGTATGACAATGCCCTTAAGGCCTTAAAAGATGACCAACATCAAATTATTTTAGAACATAATCATCATATTAGTCTTAGCAAAGAACTAATGCATGAGCATACAAAAATAATTGCGAAACTCGTGTCGAATCAAATTCAATTAAATCAAACTCTGCATATTTTACTTGACACCAATAGGTTTAAAAACCACGGACTTATTCGTTTTGCGAAATTTGCGCAAATATTAGTTATAATTAGCGATAATATAGACAGCTTACTAAGCGAATTAAGTAGGTTAGAGAACGCGCTAGCACTTTGCAACGAATCGCGCACTCATCATTCCATGTTAGGATCAAATGTATTGCGCAGTATGTTAGGTAAACTTAAAACTTTTTATAGTAAAGACCAATTATTAGAAATGGACTTAAGAGAATATTACAACGTGATCAAACCAGCATCCTATTATTGCGACAATCAAATAGTATTTGCTTTTAGATTTCCTATAGTATCTCCATATGAATTCTCACTATACCGACTAGTTATCGTACCTAATAAGAATAGGCAGGCTATCATTCCTCCCTTCCCACTCCTTGCAATCACTGGAAATATTCATGTGTACATAGAGGCAGAATGCCCGAAGGTCAGCAAACGGTACATCTGTGAAGAGAAGTTCAACCACCAGATGAGATCTCAACCGGACTGCATTTGCAACATCATCGGAGGCCGAACAGCAAACAGCTCCTGTAACCGAATGACCATCAACCTGACAAAATCAGCCATGGAGAAACTGGACGATCGTCGCTACGCCATCGTATTCCCGAATCCAACACAAGTTCAACTCATATGTGAACGAGAAGAATCCATCACTATATCCGGAAGTTTCCTGGCTACCATTCCACATAGCTGCAAGCTGCGAACAGATGAATTCAACATCATTAATATAAACGATCAAATCCAAGGACAACCGATGAAGATAATCAGCGTACCCGAGAAACCTATAGAAGAGCCGACATCACCACTATTCGAAATTAATTCAATTAACCTGAGAAAGCTGCACGACATCCAACATAGAATAGAATCACAGAATCCAGTTCAAATCGACGAGAGCTCAACGTTGTACCATACAACTATTCCATTTTATGGTACACTACTTGGTGCACTCGCACTCAGTGTCACATTACTGTGCCGAGTACGCACCCGCCGACAGAAGCAAGCTACAACTACAGATGACGCCGAGCACACATATGCTGAACCTGAAAAAACTCAGAACCAAGCATCCCAATCATCATCTCAAAATAATATGAAGTCGACAGCGATATTTCATCTTAAAATCTGAAATAGTCGCTGATCTGAGGGGAGAGATGTTATACCGAGCGCTTCCAAGTAAAGTGCTGACGCAGTACACGACACCGCCGCGTGCACATCGCCACCTAGAAACAGCAAGGTGGGGAAAAGTGCTGACTCCAACCACGAGGCCCAAGGAACCTGGCTACGTGACCAAGCCCCGACACTTCGTATCATACCTCGATCGGGTCAATAGCATATATTCCAATTTGTAATTTTTATCTTAATTAAATTTTATTTTATAATTAATCGGTTTTTTTTGAGTCCTCCAGCTGCCGCTTCCGTAATTAGCTACAAAACACCGACAGGTAGGTACCTACTCCACTTAGTATTTCCAAATACAAACTTTATGCGAACCGCCAAACTAAACTAAAACACTCCCATTCATAGTATCAGCCATTGACGCTACGCGCAACAGCCCGCCAAAACTATCAGGGCTGCCAAAATAACAAGCCGAATTACACAAACCAATCAACATAGCCGATCATCATTATAATTTTATGCAGCCTCTGGCGATACTGTGGCGCTGAGATGGTGAAAAAAAACGAACCCTTCCGCAAAGAATTTAGGAGTGCCCCAAGACGGCGAACTGCGACCGAATCCGAGTTGCTTGTTATAAATTTTGTATAAGATAACAATGCGTGCGTGTGGGTGTGTGGTACAGTCGCTGACGAGCGAGTATAGTTACGGCACGCAATAACGCTAACAAGCGTGCGAGGGAGATGTATGGAGTCGTGTGTAGCGTCGTCCCGTTCGCACCGCCGGCAACATGGCGCGCTGACTCGGGCGCAGGCTCGAATGGTATCGCCTGCCCACTCAAGGTTCGCTGACTGCCGTTCTTTTGTTTTTAATGTTGCCACGTGGGAATTTCACCCGGATATATGGTACATTTGGATATGTGACTGCAAGTCCAAATCTACTCAACTTAAGTGTTACGATACTAGGTTATAGTATTTAATTAAAATATCATAACTTTTTCCCAAAAAATTCAGGTAACATTTTTTATTTTATTAGTTTGTAAGAAATCTTTGATGATGACAAATAATAACTTTATTCAGAGTTTTTTTTGTTGGACTATATAATTATGTATAAAATAGGGAATTAGTTTCGTACCCTATTCTAATATCAGGTATGTATCCAGGCTTTGAGGTATGAGATTTGCTTACTATACATTTTTTACTAATATAATATTATAAGTCGCTTAAATGCTTAGGTTACATTTAACAAATAACATAGCGAGACAGTCCTCTCAACCGAGTGCACGGCTGATTAAACCAGATTTATACCTACCACGTATTGTTTATACCTACCGAGCACTTGACCGAGAGCACTGCCTCGACATTTTATTTGGTACGTATAATGCAGGTTCCAGGTAATTTCTAAATTTAACAAAGACCACGCATTTTCCCTATTTACAAACATCAAAATTATTGATTAATTTAAAATTGAGTGCAGAAAACAATTTGAGTGTGGGCACACTGGACCGCAGACGAAAACAGCGTCAAGCCGAGGACCTGCTCAAACCGAACGTCTGCATACCGATCGTTCGTTTTTTATAAGCGCGCGTCCGTGCACGCGGCATCCGCCTGTGTGAGTGAGAATGCACGCCAGTGTGCGTGGCGGTTCGTTCTCGCGCGCGCCGCACTATTGTTGTGTGCAGCAGTAGACTCGCGACTCGGCCCGCCGCGGCCCGTTTCACGCGCGCTCGCCGACCGAATCAGAACTGACGGCGATAAACAAAATAATGACCAGTGTAGTACCATATTACGTGCATCGCGAGTGCAACAAGCGACAACAGTGTGTGATAACGAGTATGTAACGTGCGTGTTGTGTCAAACGGTGTGCGTTTTATCAACTTGTTACGGAGTTTGGGGGCGCGTGGAGAGCGCAATGCACGTCGCTTTTAGGTATGTGTCCGACCGATTAATTATGGCCCATCAGTGGGGTCGGTGGCCTGCAATTTTACTACTGCGATCGCTAAGTGTATTTTTGTAATCGGTGACAGATTTCGCGGCGGTCGAGAGACGAACGCGCGACGTATGTTTTCGTTTACATTACAGAACTGGCGGCGGCGTCCAAGTTTTCTAGTCACATCCGTCGTTTCTTGTGGTGTTTTATGTGCATTTGGCGCCGTCGGAGTGTTATCAGTTGCCGGGAAGTGTGTCGAATAATTTATAATTGTAATTAATGCGTTATCGACGACGGTAAAGCAGTGCAGCGTGGACGGTGAACTTTGCATCCATTTGTGGCAGTTGGCTGTCTGAACGCTAGCCTGCCTGGTCCTTGGTCAGTTTTTTTCAAATCTCACGGTACCAAACCAACCGCATAGCACAGCACTCCCGTCGAACGTACATGCAAATATCGGAGTCGTAAAAAAGTTATAAAAACCTACTTGATGTAGTCAGACGTTTATAATTCATTGACCAAAAACACATAAAAAGCATTTAAATTAAGCTTTAATTAATATTATTGGTTATACTATTAAATCTAGATTGATTTGATTTTCTTTACAAGCACTAAACATAACAGGATAAAAACACCAACATCCAGCCAGTAGCTTGTAAAAATAATATACCTAGGTACCTAATCTTACTAAAACCCTGATATCTTGATTGATAGCTAAATAGGTACCTCACCAACTAACGTACCCACTTATCGCAATATAATTTCATAGATACACTAGTACATTAGTTACTACTATGTTAAAAACTTAAACAAATTCCTAAAATCTTCCATAAAACCGTTATCTTCGGGCTACCTACCCGAACTACATTCAAGTTTATTTTTCTTACATTACTTTTTACCTATTAGGTAGGTATAGTAAAGTCTACGAATAGCCGAAAGCCACTAACACTACTTACATGTAGGTAGGTACCTGCTAGCTCTAACCGTCGGAATTATGAAAATGATCTCTGAGCCCGCGCCACTACAATGACAACTCGGACAGAACAAAGTTGATAATTGTAATGCCATTTATTTTTTATTATTGACAGCGCCCCAATAAACAACGAAACGGCCCTACAAACGTGTGCAGGCGCACCTGCTTAATAAAAAGTTGGGATGTCCTTAATAAAAATATAGTTTTATTTTACAAGATTATAGAATGTATTTTTTTGACCAACCACATCTTTAAACCCTAATTTGAGAAATGTATTACCCAATTACTCTCTACGATGGACATAAATTAAAAAAAAAGTAACTAAAATTAGTAATACCTACTTACCTACCTAGGTATAAAACTAACCAATTGAGAACTAGTAAGAATATTTTACATCTATACATATTAATAAAATTGGAGTGTCTGTTTGTAATATTAAAATAACCGCTTTTTACTAAGTGCATTTGGATGTATACACGTTACCTATACCGAAACAACATTTTTTAAAATTTTTGTCTGTCTGTCTGTCTGTTTGTTCTGGCTAATCTCTGAAATGGCTGGACCGATTTTGATGGGACTTTCACTGGCAGATAGCTGATGTAACAAGAAGTAACTTAGGCTACTTTTATTTTAGAAAAAAAAGGGGTCTCACGAAAAAAAATTAAAACCAATGTTGCAGCGCAGCGCCTGATTAAGTTTGATAGCAACAACCTGCAATGCGTCCCGCGGGCTCAGAATGGGCGAGCAGGCTGTTGTCAACGGTTGTCTTTGTTAAATACCACGCGGACGAAGTCGCGGGCAACAGCTAGTTTTAAATAAAGTCCTACCAACTACCATTTTCTGTCTAATGTAGGTACGAAAAAAATATTTGAAAAGTTTCTCCAGTTCCAATCTATTTCAAACTATGACACTAGGATGTCCTCAGTCGTCCCATACCATGGTTGCTGTAAAGCAGCTGAAACGTAGAAAACTTAAGAACATAATATAAACGCGACTAAAAATTCGTTTTTTTTAAATTTAAATGTTGTAGTATTCGCGTAAATATACGAAATCAGTAGATGTTCTCTTTTTTTTTGCTTAATAATCACATCTACTGAGCCCTATGAGTCTTTTTGTGTAAGGATCAAGCATAAAGTAACTTAATTGGAGTAGCAAAAGCAATAAATGTGGTGAGTAGGTGCTTAATAAGTTATTTAGTTAGTTTTAACCATGCTTGAGAATACCTATACTAGGATGATAAGTAGTAGGTTTTTTCGAACTGTGTTATAAGATAATAATAATTATTCTTTATATTTCTGTAAGGCATTGATCTAAAGCTAGTAGATCAGTGCTGTATGTACCAAACTAAGTAAAATGTTTTCTATACATTACATATATATAATAAAATGTAACTGATAGTTGCCTGTATATGGAAGAAATATGAGAAAAAACTATTAAAGCAATAGTACCCAAAACAATGATGTTAGAATATTTGTCTGTTCATCTGTATGTCTATACGTGTTTATACGCGCATATCTCAGAAACGGCTTAATCAATTTGAGTGCGGTTTTCACTCATGTATTGTGGTAAGCTTTTCAATTTAAGGACGCGGGCAACTAGTTTTAAAATAAAATGTAATATGATAACCGCTAAGGCACTGGTGTGTTGTGTTCTTAAATTGAAATCCAAGCTATACCTAATATATAATTTTGAACAACAAAAGCCAAGTCGCATTTACAGAGACAGCTATTAAACGCGTGCGGCTTGCTATGAGAACCTGCGCGAGAGTTGAGAATGTTAATGCGCTCGTGTTGTTCCCTGCGCACACGCGGAATACTGAATGCGTTTACAAATACACCGTGCAACTAATATGACCCGCAGTTAAACACTATTTCAATAGCATACCTCGTAATTCTGGGATCCGTCATCCCGAAACGTGTTGAGTGCTAAGTATGTAAACAGCGGGCCTATTATGTAACTCTGTTTCAATCATTTCGTGTATTTCTATCCATTAAATAAGTCGACAGAAATCCCGAGATGATTGAAACACGTTTGCAAACAAATTACATTACTTTTGAAAGTCTGACTTGGCCATAGAAATATATACAAAATGAATGAAACAGAGTTACATATTAGACCCGCTGGTTTCATTAAAAACATTTTCATTGTAAGTTGTACTCATTCAATATTACAGCGAAAGGAAATAGGTAGGTAAGTACCTAGTCAACCCCACATACTTTTTTGAATAATCTATACATATAAATAAAATTGGAGTGTCTGTTTGTAATATTAAAATAACCGCTTTTTACTAAGTGCATTTGGATGTATACACGTTACCTATACCGAAACAACATTTTTTAAAATTTTTGTCTGTCTGTCTGTTTGTCCGTCTGTCTGTCTGTCTGTCTGTCCGTCTGTCTGTCTGTCTGTCTGTCTGTCTGTCTGTCTGTCTGTTTGTTCCGGCTAATCTCTGTAATGGCTGGACCGATTTTGACGGGACTTTCACTGGCAGATACCTGATGTAACAAGGAGTAACTTAGGCTACTTTTATTTTAGAAAAAAAAATAGGATCTCACAAAAAAAATGAAAACCAATGTTGAAGCGCAGCGCCTGATTAAGTTTGATAGCAACACCTGCAATGCTTCCCGCGGGCTCAGAATGGGCAGGCAGGCTGTTGTCAACGGTTGTCTTTGTTAAATACCACGCGGACGAAGTCGCGGGCAACAGCTAGTATTATCATAAAAATAAATGGACGGAGCTTCTTTTGTTATAAAACTTTTATATCCATAACGCCCAACTTAAGTCAGGATCTTAGTACCATGGCTTGACTTTCGTACCGAAATGAAATCATGCTCATTTCGTAATTGTACATTAAATAATTACCGACCATTAACAAATGAATAAATACTATCAAACAATAATTATGAACGAGCTGTCCCGGCGAACTCGCACCACCCCAGAATCAGATGTATGAGAAAATGAATTATTTTTATTATTATATATTTAGTTAAGTTTTCCCATAGTTATTCTCCTATTCGCAATTTATTTTCTAAATCTCCTTGTTGGTATCAAAATTCGATTGAATCATTTCTTGAAATTGGTTTGTCAATCTAATTTAAATACGTACCTAGGTACCGCATTGTCAATAAGTTCCTCCCTACCTATTACTTTTTATTAAATGATTTATTATTAATTGGTAGATAATTTGGTCTCCCCGGACAGAAGCCATCAGCGTTCTGCGTTTGGCGTTCTTTGTACGGTTTTCCAAAGCGTAGTATGTATGCGCACAATGCGGACGATCAGAAGAACATCCATTTTTTAAGAACGAAGAAAAAAAGCAATTTTTTTTATATTTGTTTACAGCCCTGGGTGCTAGCCCTTTGGGGTCTATCAGTAGTATAATACTAACTCCTGTGTGTACACTCATGTGATTCCAATAAGGTCCAAGTACAATGAGAATCGATGCCATGTGTTGTTAATTGAATGCAACCTTATTTCGTGGCTAGAATTTATTTTGTAGATATAAAATACGTACTTGCAGCTATGCAGGCAGGCACCTACCTACGCAGTCCCCACCATCAATGGGACTTGTAATTTTTCCGACGGGCGAGTTGAATATGTAAATGTGTCTCTTACGAAACGCGGCAATTATTGTTGGGACTTTTTGGCGGGAAACTGAAAAGTCATGGCGTCAGTTGTGTTTTAATTTCTAAAACTAGTGTTCCTGCGAGTTATAGTGAGTGATATAGGTGGAATATTAACCATTATAGGTTCGGTAAAGTGCACAAGTGTAGGTAATTGAAACAGAGTGACGAAACGTGGCTTTTCAGTTTCTCACAAAAATCCATGAAAAATCTTTCGGTAAAGTATCCATCACTTTACTGATTGAGGGATGGGGGGTATTTTACTTGAGCCTAGGCTTTGGGCCTGTGCATATGCTCAAAAACAAAAAAAAAATATATTACTTGACACTGGCAAAATACCAAAATTATTTTTTTAAAAAATTAAATTCAAATTAAAAATTAAAATTAAAAAAAAAAAAATATTGTTGAAAAGTAAAAATATTGAATGAGATTTCTGGTAGGTTACCTACCTAGTAGGTACTTACTAGGGAAAACTTCTTAAAAGAATTACTTGTTTATTTTTTTCAATGTTTTGTATCAAAGCTCCGGGCATTTATTAAAAATATTTTGAACTTATTTTAATTTATACCTTTGTGTACCTAACAATGGAGCTAAATTAATTGCTAGGAGGTAGGCTCCGAGCTTATTTTTGCACAGGCAATTTCTTGAAATACGTACAAGTATATACAGCACACAACAAAGTTTGTGATCACTCGTGCAAATTAAAATGTTTATTAACACAAACACTAATGAAAAAACCTACTTTATATACGCATTTATTTATTTAAACGGCTTTATAGTAATAAACAAGTCTAGAAAACCTGCGGCACGGTTATTCAACTCATTATATCCTATTTAGCTCCTTAATGGAGGTAATTAAAAAGTTAAATAAAAAAATAAAATACACACTCGTTAATAACCATGTCGAAATAAATTTGGTTGTCCCGCCATAATGAGCGCTTCCTAGAACAAGATAAAAAGATACCATACAAAAAATTGTGACAAAACGCGCGAAATTAAATTTTGCAGGGCCAAACATAATATCTTATTGCGAAGAAAATAAGGTTTATGTTTCATTAACAATGTTGTAGGATTGTTTGAAGGAAAGTCAGCGCCAATTTTTTTGTCGTCCAAGGGCATAAATTTTGTCCTAAATGACCGGACATCGCTTACTGTTTCATATCTAGGTTATGGATTATTTTGTGGCGACCTCTTCAACCGCAATATTCAAGATGGCGCTGCGAACGACATTCAGGCCAAATGACGATTTTATATACAATCCTGAAACGCGCTATGAGAGTTTTTGGAGAACGTAACATAAATTTAAGATCCCGACAATAATAATTGGATCATAGTAGCCGGTTCGCCAGGCATACCAAGATCTTCCCATTCCGCAAAATTTTCATAAGATAGACCCAAATTAAACTAAGTCAAGGTCACATTTAAGAAAACCTCGATTTATTTCTGATTTCAACAATTTCAATTTTCTTATTTAAATTAAGTAGGTATAATATATTAAAACATAACAAATAAGAAAACATTCACAAACATTACCCGATGAAAAAAAAAACTAATTATTAAGGCGCTTCGCACCCTCCAAATTCCAGCGCCCACCTACCAAAATAAATATCTTACGATAATCTCAACAAGCTTTGAACCGGTTTTATTGTAAATTTCGACCATAATTTGGACCGTCGACACATGAATATAAGGGCCAGGTTAAGGCCCAGTTATCCTGTGTAGAAATATTTTGACTCTATACTGTTGGTTTTTACTGTGATTATTATAACTATGTAATTCCTTTTTTTGTAGGCAATCTGCTACAAAATTAAGCCACTTTTCCACGAGTCGAGTAGAATTTCTTGTTCGTTGTTTAGTATATCAGCACCCCTGATTATAATGATGATATCAATGACGTAGTGACGATAAAATCTAGTAATAATAATATCGAAAAACACTAACAATATCATTGAATCCAACAAATATGTAAAGCATAGCCGCGAGCGAAGCCATGCTTAGCAATATCACTGCGACCAAATTCGAGAGACCCGTACTAATTCAACAATATGATTTCGACGGAGTATGATTTAAATCGGTCCGGTTATATCTAGTTTGTACTAATATGTGGACTGATGTCTTGGTATGTAGTAGGGTTGCCAATCAGGATAAACTCTGAAAGGTATTTGTGGTACTTAGTGCTGATTGTAAGTAATATTAAAGAAAATAATGATTAAATCATACATCCTAAAATATTTGAATTTGATAAACTTTAGTCATACAATGCGCGTCTAATCAAACAGAGATTATACTTCACCACTCACTCATGTAAGCTAGAATCTACCTCCTAACTATTACTAGGTTAAAGTAACTTTTCGGTTATCACTTTCTGGGAGAGCAAAAATTTAATATGTCGAATGACAACCCTAACGGGAGCTTTACAAAAGAAGTAGTATACCTATGATGGCTACCGGAGCGCGTAATTTAAGCGCTGACATAATAATATACAAATCATTTTAATTATGACATCTACGGGATTTTTTTATAATTAAATTTATACGGTAAAAGCCAAGGCTCTTTAGTACACTCGGACCGCTGTCTACTGGAACCGCGGTCCCAGTTAATCAACTGCATGTTTTGAATCCATTTGGGACCATTTATCGCATGGCAAATATTGTACAGTCACATAGAAAAATTATAACACCTTATTAAAAGAATGTTTGTTTGCAAATTAGTTATTTAAGTTCTATCCATAATATGATAGTTTAACAGTCATGGAGCAGCTTCCCTTGGTACATGCAACTTACAACAACTATCTTCGGCTAAAAATAATACTAAAGTAACTTAAAGTAGAAGGATTCCAATGGAAAATTAGGATTGCTCCATGAGTTAGGTCAGTGTCGGTGATCAGTGATATATAAGGTAACCTTCTCACTCAGGTTATGAAGTAAAGTGGAATTAAAAGTAATAACAAAACAAAATTTGCGTATGCAAAATTCTTGCAAGACGCGGCCCAGAACTATGATTGCAGGTGCCTTGGATATTTGAGAGGTCTTGCAAGAAACTTCTCACATAGACGCTGAGGTATTTTACTGTCATTGTAAATAGGTACTCAATTAACTCTAGTTTTAATTTACAAGTCCCCGGCCCAAACAAGGCCTCCATTCAAGACACTACCTGCTCAACGATGACCGGTCTACAAGGCCGAGGCACAAAAAAAGTGAAAATGCCACCCATTGTCCCTTGGGACACTATTAAAATGTATATTTTATTATTTATTTATTACCCTTTGTTCTAATAACGTTTGTCGTAGTGTTAAGAACTAGTACTAGCTGCTGCCGATTACTTCTTTAGCGAGTACTCCGCACAATCTTCAATTCCAACCCCATATTTACACCCCTAATGGAGTGGACCTAAGGTAAATTCATGATTGATGATGTGTCTACTTGATTCACCCCATCTACGTAGGTACATCATTACCGTACACACATTGTATAACAAATTAAACAGCGCCTCTAGCGGAAAGTATTTTTAAACATTCAATTCTCTACACAATATACCTGAATACGTAGACTATGAAGTATACAGTTAGTCTGTTATCTAGAGAAGTGAACAGTAATCACTTACACGTATTTTCCTTCTAGCCTCATTTTTAATATTCCCTATCTATCTCGCTCTTTCACACGTGCACTATTGAAATCTCGGATCAAACAAATAAATAATTCAAACTAAACTGTTTAGCATTCGACTGTACGGCTAGTACTATGGCGTGTACAGGCGTGACCATCACTTGTATGACTAATTAATAGATCGTCAGTCTTACCGTACACTGAATATTTAAAATATACGTAAGTATTGTGTGCATGCATTTACATAAGCGTGTTCGGTCTCGCTCACTTCACAGATTTCATAAGAGTGACAGTGACATCATGCTTTCTCGCTGACGTTACAATTACTTTAGGAGACCCTCCTAGGCATACTACACTGAAATGAACTTCTGCAAATCCACCCTTTAAGTAGGTGTCTTGATACTCTTAGTATGAGACAGAACACAAAAGTTATGAGTTTGTCAGTGCTCAATGGAAGTAATTCACACTATTCCTGTTTATTTCGCTGGCGCTGCGATGCATTGTTGGCGTCTTAAGTTTGTTGAAAAATGCTCGTAATAACCGCCGGTACAGTCACGGCCAACACGCGCGACCGCCGAGCGTGACGACCGATTCTCGTATGCGTAATTAAATAATTGCCATTGTAAGCGTACACTTAGCTTTGTGAATAAAAACGTTTGCGCCCGCGCGATAGCAGCGCCACATCGTCGCGTTTATGAAATGATTGTGATCCGTTGCACTTTTTGTTGCGAATGTACATCATGCGGAAAGGTATTTTGAATGAAGAAATTAGAGTTTGACTTTTGAAGTGAATTGATTGGGGAGATAATATGGATGTTTTATGTATGTATATACGTAAGTACTATAAAGAACTGACACACTGATTTATCCATACTTAGCAAGTTTTAAAATTACAGATGATTATCCTCAATTCCGAGCGCGGCTCGGTTGGATCTTGGATGGGTGACCGAATTATAATATTTGGCCTTCTCTGTGCTGTCAGTTGGCAGTTGTAAAAGGTGCAATATAAAAAAAAACAAAGAATCGATATACTAAAAGTAACAAACTAAACACTGCTACTACTATATATAATAATAATTATTAGTAATTATTGATTGATACTAATTAGAAGTAGTACCTACCTAAAAATTCAACTGAATTGAGAACCTCTTCCTTTTTTTTGCGGTTCGATCTACGCAGAAAGTGCTCACAGTGTCTCGAGGTCTTGCAATGGTGCACTTGCAAGCAACAACTAAATATGAGGGTACCCCAGTTCAAACTAACACTAGAACGTCATCCACCTCAGTCCTCCCGTGACCATGGTTGCTGTAAAGCAGCCGAAACGTCGGGAACGCAAAAATATAAAATAAACGCGATAAAATTCGAAAAAAAAATATCCTTTCAATGTGTAGTATTCGCGTAAATATAAGATATCAATAGGTGTAAAATTGTATCAATAGAAAAAGTAAAAAAATAAACAACATTATAGTTTTATATTTTATTTTTTCGGACACAGTCAGTCAAAAATAAGTCGAGAAGTGTTGACTAATCGAGTATCTCTGAACTTCGACACATCACTCGAGTGCCCACTATCTTTTCAAACAATTGTACGTGACCCGAACATGTAATCCGACCCCACCACATGCTACTGTGTTCTTATGAAATTAGGGCTGCGATAGGCCAATTTAAACAGATCCGAACTATCACCTTTATTATTGAGTGCATAGAGTTTAAAATCACTCACCGCACTGGCCATTCACGTAAGTAGTAAGGAATGTGACGAATTTGTAATGCGACGCTAAACGCACGCCTGTGTCAATGCTTTCTTTAAAAAAAAACAACACGTGTTCCTTGTCTGTGGATTTTTAAATATGGAAAACGATTAGGTAGCGTAGCCTTTATTTTTAGTTTATGGTATGCAAATTCGTAGTCATTTATCTATATTTTTGCCGTTTCTGAATAAAAATTAAGTTTTAGACTTATTGCCTATCCGTCTGTTTTGTCTCTCTTGCACTATGGGATATAATATGGTATTATCATCACATTGTAAACCATTGGGAGTTCAGCAGCAGAGTTGAATCAATTATTCTACAGCGTGGAGGCAAAAGCTGGTTTAAAAAAAACTCTGTTTTTTTTTTTAATTTTATATTTAGATACGAACTATTCTTAAAATACATAAAACATTAATGTTCCGTCTGAAAAACTGTGATGATTTGTCTTCTAAATGTGTGATGACAGTACCTTGCCTCCTACTGAAAAAACATGCATTTCAGCATGATTCAGTATGATTTCAGTACACGCTCGTAGGCAATTACCTACACGACACAAACGCGATGTGTCAAACAAATTGCCCGACAAATCGCAAGATCACATCTCCGAACTGTCAACTGACTCATTTATTCGTTTTCTGACGTACGCCGTCACAGACACATAGACTAATAATAAATTACATTGTATGCCATCGTAGTTGAATGCGAAAGTGTAATTCATTTCGTTTTGCTAATACATAACGGGCTGTTTGTATTGGAATTTGAAAATGGAATGCTTTTTATTCTTATTTTGAAATTCATGATTAGAATATAAAAAAAAATATGTGAAAAAATGCAGCCAAGTTCTTAAACCAGATTTAAAAATAACTTGATGCTTATTGTCCCTATTGTCATAAATCAGATCGATTTATCGTTCAAGGGGTTTGCATGTAGGCGGGTATACGATCACCCGTTGCCGTTTGACGTCATGCCTACCAGTATTTTAAATCCCGCGTTTATTCATAAAATGTCTTCTACACGGTCTGATCAACTACCGCAACAGAGAGAGACGGAGCTATAATTAAAATTATATGCACGTTGATTACCCTTTGTTTGATAATTTACTTTTTTTATTAGGTACAGTCAACCCTGTTTAGTATATAGAGTGATCTTTATTTAATTGGTTTAAGTTTGTACTAAAGTAAATAAGCTATATTATAAAAACTAGTGATTCGCTAAGCAGTTTGTTACATATACACTTTACACCCAAAGCTTTATTAAAGCATTTTTCTCCCACGTCTTACATAACATACTCCTAATCATAATAATTAACAAAATAACATAATTAATATACACTGCTCCGTCTCAATGGCTGAGCACAGTAGCGCTGTGTTAAAATTTGCATATTAAATACTTCAACCAGTACCTTGACTCGACATTTGACGCTGCTCCGAGAACATATTAAAATGTCATAGATGTATGTTTAAATAGATTATTTCACTTTATTTCCATATTCAAAAAGTCTCGAAGTCGAAGTCTCGAATCTAATAAAAAAAAAAGTTTGCAAAACTGCAGTAGGGGAACGTTTTAACAAGTATATATTAAAAAAAATATTATAAAAATTAATTAGACTTGGCTGGGTCGATTCACGGCAAAATTTAATATCAGGGGTCTTCATATGACGCAAATCAATCTGGACATGCTTGGAAGACTAAGGGGGGGGGGGGGTTATGTAAATTTATCAATGAAATTGCGAACTAAGTAGGTAAAACCTACTTACAAAACTAAAAATTAAATTAGTAGTGTAATAAACTTTCCAAATACTTAATGGGGACCAGTTTTTTCATTTATTTAATAATTACCACTAATGTAAGTTTTTTTTATTACGACTTAATGGCTTCTAAATTATTATTTGCTCGATAAGTTTATTTTTTTAATGCGTTTGGTTACATACAATTAAGATCAATACATGATTTCAATAAAAAAAAATCCGTCAGGTACAGTTACTAGTAAAATTTAAAATGGAGTTTGGCGGGAAACTGAAAAGTCATGGCGTCAGTTATGTTTTAATTTTTAAAACTAGTGTTCCTGCGAGTTATAGTGAGTGATATAAGTGGAATATTAACCATTATGGGTTCGGTAAAGTGCACAAGTGTAGGTAATTGAAACAGAGTGACGAACTTGGCTTATCAGTTACTCACAAAAAATCCATGAAAAATCTTTCAGTAAAGTATCCATCACTTTACTGATTGAGTATTTTGCATGGGCCAAGCCTTTGGGCCTGTGCATATGCTCCAAAACAGAAATCATTCATATTACTTGACACTGGCAAAATACATACCGTGATGCCGAATTAAAAAAAAAAGAAAATATTGGTACTGTAATGGGTTTTATTATATTTCATTAGGAAGCGCTGCATTATATGCTAATGTTTAACCTGGAGGTCTATCAACGTCCACCAAGTCGAGTCAAAAGGCGCTTGCTATTTGAACTTGGTGTTATTTACAAAACTATAATCTATAGTAATTGAAAAGTAAGTAATAATAATTTTCAGACAGAAAGTTCTGTTGTATTTATGATTGAATCATATATTTTATGAAAACCATAAGACACCAATCGTATCTGCGCTGAACTTTTGATGGTTGGTACTCGTTTATTTTGAAACTTTACAAGCCATGTTGTTCAGTTACAACCACGTATACCTACAAATGCCCCGGCCTCGTCTCCACCATGGTTTCACATAGCGAAATCGTAAAATGCACCATAAAACGATACCTAAACCGGATCCCATTACTGGGACCGAGATATTGCCATTCCCAGTTTTACTGTTACCGTCCGTTTAATGCCCAAGTTATATCCTATTTACTGACACGTTTCGTTTTGAGGAAACCACATTTTGTTGAACATTTACGACGACACCAAGCGAATTATATTTAATTTAATAATATCGTCTGTTAATTCTGTCTTTGTCTCAGCTGTAAAATATGGCATTAAAACAATTTTATGTTTAGAAGAAATAATTTTTATTCATGTAAACCATTAAGTACAGTACTTATGCTAAGCTACAATTACCACCCGTTCGTAGTGGCATTCCCGTTCCTCAGGAGAAGAACGGGCAAGAAACTCCATGGTTGCTCTTTTTAAAAAGATCCGTTACAGTTTTGAGCAGTACATTATGAGTATGTGAGAACAACGTGGGAACGGCTAGGCAGACTTTGATTTTTATAATTAGTATTCGACTCAAGAAAGACGGAAGCTTGCAAACGAAAAAAGAAATCTTGCAACAAAACACCAAGTCCTTCTCAGATTGCTGATAAAAGATCTACAAAGCATGCCTCTGCAAAACAATATCTTACACTAAATAATATGTGTACCGCATAGCATAGCACACAATCGAACGCCTCTCACACAACATATCGTCAACAATCAAGACCGCATCTACATAAGCCATAATGTTTGCATTGTGTAAGTCCAATTGTACCGCCGCTAATGAATGCCAGTTTGATGTCGATTATCGAAGCAATGCCATCGAGTTAAGAATCGATTAGAATCGCTACGTCATAAAAGCTTTAACAAAAATGGTGTGAAAAATGGTGTGGTGGTGGTGGTAATATTTTAACAGATGCATCAGTCAGTTATATGGATCACGTTAATGTATAAAATAATTATGTATATGACGTGTTTTTTTTAAACAAGGTTACCCAGTAGCGTTTGGCTGTGCGCTCAGTCCAAACTGTAATTTTTTAAATGTCAAATTTTTCGGTTTATTTTTTTTGGTATGTTATCTTTATAACCTACTGTTAACCCTGTTGAAATATTTTACACTATTATTGTTACACCTTATATAATGAAATCTTCTTAAAGAATCCAGAAATAGTAGTGACTTGATAATGACATAATTATTAAGTTACATATAAGCTTTAAAACCATTGTCATGATCTAGGAAAAACACGCATAATAAGAAGGTATGAAGCAAACAACCGACTAGTAGTAAAGTAAAAATAATACGTTCCGTATTTCAAACATGTTATTTTTAGACTGTCCAAGATCGGAGTGTCGTTCTTGTCACAGTATTTCAACTTGTTTTTATCCACTGTCATGTTCAAGACTAATATCTTGTTACCTTGCTCACTGATCGGTCTATAATCTGTATTTTTTTTGTGTAAACAACATATTTTACTTTTATTCTGGACTTGGCGGTTATTTAGACAATAACTTTTTATAGCGTTTTAAATTTGGAATTATTTTTTCTTTCTTGAATGAGTCAATTAATTTCTTGATGGCCAAGATTAAAAAAAATACACAAATTTGTAAGATGAAATATTAAATACTATATATAATTCATATTCAAAATGATAAGACTTATCAAACCGAAGGAAACTAACTGTTTCCTGTGTCGAATAAACCACAAACTTACCTCGACGTGATTTGATTAATCACAGATAAGCGACATTACTATAATACCCGCAGACAATTTTACACCTTAATGCTATACCGAGAACGTTTATTACAGCTCGATGGTAACTTTTTTTTATAATTCCATATAGGTACGTTCATAAAGCAAATTGGATAATGATGAAACGTCAAGTAAGAACCGGTAATTACGCGTGTAAATAATATTCGTAGGGTGCAAACGACTGTTGCATTATCAAAAAAAAATCCCATAGTCATATTTATGGTGTTTTTTTTTTTAGTTTTAATACGGGTTCGAAATAATGTCAGTAAGTAGCAGTGATGACAAAATGTCGGCTGCTGTAAGTAGATAAATAGTGAGTTGAATATGACGTCCGGTAAGTTTTCAGTAAAGTATACACAGCTTTCTTTGTAGCCAATCAATCAGCCGAAAGACGTCCACTGCTGGACATAGAACTCCCCCAATGACTTCCACACATCGCGGTCCTCCACCACTCGCATCCACCGGCTTTCGCTACGTGTGTAATATCCTCGGTCCACCTTGTGGGGGGCAGTCCTACACTACGTCTTCCGGTTCGTGGTCGCCATTCTAGAACCTTTCTGCCTCAACTGCCATCGGTTCTGCGAGCTATGTGCCCTGCCCACTGCCACTTCAACTTCGAAATTATTTGAGCTATGTCGGTTTTTTTTTAATTACATTATAGGCAAGTATTTGAACTCAATCTCACCTGATTGTAAGTGATGATGAGATCTACGATGGAGCATACTTGCCTAGGTAGGAAGGCGGCAGTAGATCGAGGCGCTACATTGACTAGGCACATGCAGCGCAGCTGATCTGACCCGCCATCCATGAATGGCAACACCGAACATCATGCCGGAACACGGCTAGGCCGCTTGGCGACATGGCTTTGTTCAGTGGGTGGTGACTAGCCACGGCCGAAGCCTACCACCAGTAAAAAGTCGGTTACTTTATTTTTCCAATGGCCGCATCAATATTCTTCGTAATACAAGAAGTCATTATTTTATCGTCTATTCACTATCGGTGAGCGCAACAATTAATTAATCGTGTTTCTGCCCTAACCGCAGCCAACCGACCGATAAATTATTACTTTATCATAATTAATGTTGTCAAAAAACATTTACAGAGAGCGGCGTTTGATGTTCTGACTGCCACATCGGCCGATTATGATCGTTTACATGAAAAACGCATCTAAATGTTTTGAACGCGCTTGTCAATTTAATTAAATCTTGATAATATAATACGTGTACACACTTGGCGATTAAAAAAAATGTTTTGTAAAAAGAGACAAGCTCGACGTGTTTCTCGCCGGATCTTCTCAGTTCATGTTGCGTACGGATCCGTCTATAGAGTTGAGGGTTTTAAAAAAAAATGTCAATTTGTATGATTCCCCATGGGCCTATCATCAGCATCGTTATATAAATACTCGCCCACTGTTGGACAATACACAGCCTAAACCCAGTGGCGTATTTACCCTTCGGCCGTAGGACGCCCTGGCCATGGGCGGCAGGCTGCGAAAGGCGGCGCAAATCGTCCCTCGCGCTCATCTTTGGCCACATTTTATACATGCTACCTATATTTTGTTAGTTTATGGGGCGGTCCAGGCGCACAGCCCCAGGTACGCCATTGCCTGACCCAGTGGGTCTAGAAGCTTGAATTTTTGCACAGGATTCCTCATATATTACGTATATGAGCGAGCACTGAGGAGGTATGTTTATAAATTCGACCCCTATAGGGGTCAAATGGGAGGTCAAAAAAGTAAGTTTGTTTAAGCTACGATCGGGCACTTGTCTATCACGATTTTTTTTTTGCTTCGCGTTTGCTTCATAAAATGTAACTGCGAAAAAATATATCAGTGCATTATAAACATTAATTTAATAACCAATGCATTACGTAATTAAATCAACACCGCTGAGGTCATTCAACCATACACAAGGTGCGACTCAATATTTTTCAGTTTCGTATCTATTTACTTCGTAACACTACACCTTGCATTGTCGTGCATAGCTGTTTGAGGCGAGTCGTGTAGCGTTGCCATGGTTTATGGAGAAAACGGGACAACTGTCACTTAGTACTTAGTCTATCTATCTATCAGCCGATATACACGTACACTGCTGGACATAGGCCTCCCCCAACGACTTCCACACATCACGGTCCTCGCCCCAAAAAAATGCCAAGCTGAAGTGGCAGTGGGCAGGGCACATAGCTCGCAAAACCGATGGCCGTTGGGGCAGAAAGGTTCTAGAATGGCGACTACGAATCGGAAGACGAAGTGTACGACGACGGCCCCCCACAAAGTGGACTGATGACATCACACGCGTCGCAGGAAGCCGGTGGATGCGAGTGGCGGAGGACCGCGATGTGTGGAAGTCGTTGGGGGAGGCCTATGTCCAGCAGTGGATGTGTATATCGGCTGATAGATAGATGCTCGAAGAATCAAAAAGTCCCAAGGAAAGTGGGATGAATTGGTCCCCCTATTCTCAAGCGACATTATTCAAAACGCATGGTTGACACCTCGCCCGCATACCGGCTATGACGGACGCATTCAACATAGCAACTGCGCCCGCGCATATCCTGGTTGTGATTAGGTGCTTAAGATTAAGATGGAATCCGAAATCGTTTGAATGATCTATGTATTAGTTACAGGCGTGTCATATTAATGCTTAAATTTGACGGTAACTTAATATGATTCGTAGAATGTTGCCACAGAGAATATAAATCGACCACTGTGCACTTGGTTGGTGCCTAATGATAGAATTAAATTACGTTATATGCCAACTATGTATTAGTTAGCGGCAATGGCCAAGTTGGCGGTCGATCGCTTTGCAAACAAAGTAATGTCTGGTTAAAACTCCGACTCGCTTCACTGCGGTGTTTGGGTCCCATGTGCAAATCTAATTTTTAGTATTGATTCGTACTTGCAGGGGGTGTACTGCGAACTAATTTCCTGACAGTATACTGGACTGCCTGAGACTTTTATAATACACACATGTCCTAATAAAAGAACTATATTGGAAACAAGGCAGTTTTGAAATTATGGGATTGAAATTATGAGAGACCTTCTTCAAGTCAAGATATTCGAGAGCGTTTACTCATGTCCAATTTCACCTATTAATAATGAGAATAGTCATGTTTACAACACCACTGTTTATACATTGCCGGTTCTGTTATCGTGTGAAAAGAACAACATCAACAGGGTGTTATAAATTCACGATAACAGCGAGTGAGGTAGGTACTGAGTACGTTACTTCTGAGGTCACGGTAGTGATGTCGTTAAATTAGTTACTTTGTACACGGTGATAAAGACATCTTTATTGAAAAAAAATCTAAATTAATAAATTGGAATAATGATTTTTTTAGATTTTTTGTTTCTAGCACAAGCATACATAGGAGGCCTCCAACTACAATATAAAAATGTATGTTTAAATTCTGAATAAAACATGATAGATTTTTTTTATTTTGATCGAAATTATTGTTAAGAAATGGAGTATGACTTAATAAATAAAGTATCAATCAATCAGCCGATAGACCGATCCACTGCTGGACATAGGCCTCGCCCAACGACTTCCACACATCACGGTCCTCCGCCACTCGCATCCACCGGCTTCCTGCGACGCGTGTGATGTCATCAGTCCACCTTGTGGGGGGCCGTCCTACACTTCGTCTTCCGATTCGTGGTCGCCATTCTAGAACCTTTTCTAGTTAGAATAAAGTATAGGCATAGTTAATTTTTTTAAACCACCCACGACTGGCATAGACATAGTTATCATTTTTGAACCACGCACGGCTGTCAATCAGTAATATTAGACTTAATAAAAAGTCGTTACAAACGTAGATATAAAAAATTGTCCCTTACTCAATATTTTTTCGAAGAGTTTTCTTAGCGTTACTTGGCTTCCCGCCAAGAGTGCCTGTTGACGTACACTTGACAGGGAGCTTGACCTAAAAGATGGCCGACTACGTAGCAATAACTACGATTGTTGCTAGCTTCATATTGTTTGGTATTTTGAACTTTAATCACTTAGTAATAAGGCGGGTTAAAGGTCATCGACAGGTCATGATAATTGTTAATCACCTATTTGTGGACAGTTGTTCAGATATACTGAGCTTGTGTTGTGATATATTGCTTTGGTGCGTAATCTATGTTTTACCGTAGTGTTTTTGGCGAGTTTTTTCCCATATTAGATTCTTCCCACAGACTCGGGCATGGGACTTTTTGAGCTCATTTAAAATATAATTAAAATGTCAATTATAAAAAAAAAAAAAATTATCTTTTAATATCCCACTGTAGGACATCTCCCCTTAATGCGAGGGGGAATATGCCACAGACCACAATCATAACCCAGTGTGAGTTGGCGGACTCATATATCACACCCTCAGAACGATAGGGGCTCAACTCAAAATTATGAATTCAAAATTATGCTTCAAAATTATGGTTTTAATGGATGTTCTATCCGATGAATATTATAACAAAGGCGTTTTTATGATAGAAAAAGCTTATTATATTTCCGTCTCTTTTACACCGGTACTTTTCGTCGTCCCCGTTCAGTTGGAAAGATCTTTGATTGCGATCTCCCAAAAAAACTATTTTTGAGTTGAGCGTTCTGAGGGTGCGATATGAGTAAATTTTACTAATGTTTTTTATATTATTATTATAACATTAATTATACATTTCTTATACTATAGACTGCCTCCAAGAACATCTATATTCCTCCCTATATGACTATTCAAGGGGTGGCTATCCCTGATCTGGATACGAGATATACATATCTTGGCTGAGTTATTAAACGTCATTTTTCTTTAATTCCAGATGCAGCCCGTCCGTGGGGATAGTGTTTAGTTGTTAGAGAATGGGATAATGGAAGTAGGGGCAGTGGGGTCTTGAAGATGCCGCATGCCCACTCGAGTTCAGCAACGAGCTCGGGCGGAGACGACCTGGGCTCCACGGACGAGGTCAAAGTGTTCAAGGACGAGGGGGATGGTGAGGATGAGAAGCGGAGCTCGGAGAACCTTCTAGAAGAGAAGTCTAGTCTTATTGATTGGACTGAGAGTGAGGTGGGTTTTTAATCTGGTATTAACTTTTATTTGTTTACTTCTGGCCACGGCTTCGCCTGCGATACCTGAATGAAACATAGCCTATAGCAAACGCGTATTTTTTTTTGATTTCGCATCACCATAGAATAGAATTAAAATACCCCTCAGTCAGTAAAGTGATGGATACTTTACTGAAAGATATTTTATGTGAGAAACTGAAAAGGCAAGTTTCGTCACTCTGTTTCAATTACCTACACTCGTGCACTTTACCGAACCCATCTTGGTTAATATTCCACTCATATAGCTCGCAGGAACACTAGTTTTAGAAATTAAATCATAACTGACACCATGACTATTCAGTTTCCCGCCAATAAGTCCAACCGCGGATATTGTAGTTTCCTAAGAGTGTTTTTTTTATCGGATCAGTGATTACCACTACATCCAAATTAACTGTTTGTGAGTTAAGAAGCAGGCGGAGTCGTGGGCAGAACCTAGTTATTAATATGTTTGTAGATTTGATTGTTAATTAGCATTTACCAGCGCAACCAGAAATGTTGCTTACACGACACGGCTATAATAGCCCATAAAAACATTATCATCGCCATTTTATTGCCGTTTAGTTGGGATTTCACACTATTGTTGTATGTGTACATAATACACACACACACACACACACACACACACACACACATTCATATTTGTATATATAGGTTTATTTGAATAACTACGCGGCTGACGTAAGCAGTTACTGAGAATTTTGTCGGTATGCAATCAAATTTTGTTTGTTATCTCATTGATACTGATCTTAGATAAACGTACTTATTGTTTTTTTGTATAGTTATATATTTATATTGAATTTGGTATTTATGTAGGCATCCAATAGGTGCTTTATATTAATATACTAGCTGTTGCCCGCGACTTCGTCCGCGTGGTATTTAACAAAGACAACCGTTGACAACAGCCTGCCCGCCAATTCTGAGCCCGCGGGACGCATTGCAGGTTGTTGCTATCAAACAATCAGGCGCTGCGCTGCAACATTGTTTTTTTTTTTTTCGTGAGATCCTATTTTTTTTCTAATATAAAAGTAGCCTATAAGTTACTCCTTGTTACATCAGCTATCTGCCAGTGAAAGTCCCGTCAAAATCGGTCCAGCCATTTCAGAGATTAGCCGGAACAAACAGACAGACAGACAGACAGACAAAAATTGTAAAAAATGTTGTTTCGGTATAGGTAACGTGTATACATCCAAATGCACTTAGTAAAAAGCGGTTATTTTGATATTACAAACAGACACTCCAATTTTATTTATATGTATAGACTAGCTGACCCGGCAAACGTTGTTTTGCCATAGATTATTTTCTATGAAATATTTTTTATAGTTAAATATTTGCGATTATAAATTTTATTTAAATCGGTTGAGTAGTTTAGGAATCCATAGCGGCCCAACACCGTGACACGTAATTTATATATATTAAGATTTACATACCTATGTACTTACTATAAGAAATGTTATCGTAAACCTACCTTTATGAACATGGTTCAAGATTCTTAACATAACTTTGTTAAAATTGGGATAAAAATTTGATAACTTTACGGCTATGAATGGTTATCACATTACTAGAAGTCCCGTAAGAGTAGTGGGAATCCCTCGAGGTGGCCCCCTCTAACCAATAGCCCATGATGTTTAAAAAAAAATAGTCCTGGGTTCAGGTAAGATTTTCAAAAGGGTAACTACCTAAAATTATTTGGTATAATGTAAGCTATACGTTTGAAGAATTTTATATTAAAAAATAATAAACTTCCGATGATCGAGTATAAAAATGTATAGGTTGACCACCCATACATTTTTATTATATTAACATAAAAAATTAAGTACGTCTCGAACTACAAACATCTTCCTTTTTTCGGTGGTGAAAAACTGACGTTGCGCATTTACTAAAAACAAAGAAACATCTGATGACATCATCGGAGTCTGTAATCGAGGTAAGTACTTCCTTTAGTTGATCACGATTCGCGACCTATCTAATAGCCTCTACGATCCAACTTTCCAACCAACCTGTAGGGCTATTTTGTCCAAATCCGATGACCCAAATGGCGTCACGCCTGGTGGTCCAAATTATCCAAAAAGTGTCGTGCCAAATTAATAGCCGACATGACTTCACGCGGCGCCAGAATTTCGTCCACCCAGTGTACACCCACACAGCAGGTGCCACCTTCAGGTAGTCCCTATTTAATATGTTCCCTTTATTTGCACCACAGTACACATCTACACAATATATTGTACTACATTGTATTCTATAGCGACAATTTACAAGTACGGACCCAATATGAATACCCGTTGCAATATCGATCCTATATTCTACGGAATAAAGCTTATTGATAGGTTAAAGCAACGCAGTATGTGTGCATTTACACGTTTTCACACCTTCCTTACATTTCCGTTTTTTTACAATCCTATAATGTTACAATAAAACTTAATTTCGCTTTTGCAACCTCCTAGATAATCTGTATTAATATGAGGCACCTCGCTGATGTGTGACTTTTATACTGAAAATATATT
This sequence comes from Pheosia tremula, assembly GCA_905333125.1. NCBI lineage: Eukaryota > Metazoa > Arthropoda > Insecta > Lepidoptera > Notodontidae > Pheosia > Pheosia tremula. The sequence continues at coordinate 2,572,635 of HG995420.1, forward strand.
AAAATCTATGTTGTAATCGAAAGATAATCAATTTTCAATTGCAAACCCAGCCCGTTAAATAGCTAAGGTTGCAAGCGAGGTTCAACCGGCCCCGATAAAGTCGACCGGCCGTCCAACTTAGCCATAATATATACTTAACGATCGCCCGTACCACTCAAGATAAGGTCCGTTTCACGCTATTAAGTAAGACCACCACCTTTTCACATCAACTAAAATGTGAGAATCTTTAATATTCATAAGTTGACGACCGGTAAACGAACTCATTATTGTACAATTCGATGCGTAGATTAACATCGGCGGCCGTAATGAGCCTACCACTCAATTAACTATGTGCCCGCCGCCGCGGACCGGGATAACGTCAAGATGATGCAGATAGACACGTCTTTACATCGCAAATTGCCCGTAAAACAAACAATAACAAGCCGAGAGGACCGAAACGAAATGGCATCCCAAACATCGATGAATAAAACCCAAAAAACACCACACGAGGCAACAAACGTTTCCGAAAATCGTAAAATATTGTATTCCCTACCGACATAAATTATTTTGTTCATTGTATTATTTCCGAAAATTCTATTATTCGCTAGGCGGGGTCCACACAATAACCTCTACCTGCGCTCAGGTATTTCTTTATAATAAACACAAACTCGGTCCCGCTGCTTTGTGGACTTTACCTGTCGAGGCGAGGGTGTGCAAACATCACCGAACACCTACGAACAGACCGAAATACTTGTCTGACTATCTCTTTCGAACAGGTTTCGGTGTCGCCGAGCGCGAGCGAGATGTAAGAATGATTTGTAGAAGATTCCCAACGCCTCACAATCACGCTGGTATAAATATTGGATTATACTTAGGTGCAATTCTCGTGTATGTCATAATAGCATCGATTATCGTACGTGATGCCATTACAATACACATTGTACAGACAATTTTCGTTGGACGTTTCGATTTCTTTTAGATTACAGACCCTGCACGATCGTGAATTGGATTTGATGCGGTATTTTTTACGCCTGCTTGCTTTTAGATGTGTTTTTATTTAATACATTTTTTTTCTTATTGCGTTAACTTATTAAATGTTGCACGATTTAGACGCGCTCGTTCAGTTGTACGCCCCAAATTCATATTAAGTTTTAATCCATTTCCAATTGCATTACAAAGCACTTATGTTCTGAAAATGCTTTGCAATTTGGGGTCTCTGTTGTGTGTTATATAATTAGAAATATTCTACTAACTGTTAAGACTATTTACCTTATCTAAGTTCTTCTAGTTTTCACAATACATAGTTAACAAACAAATGACAAAAGGTCGAAGGGCTGGAAAAAAGAGGTGTACAAAAATAACCATCAACATACCATGCTATCTTTTCAAAACCAATTCATTTCAAATAAACCCTTAATGACATCTAATACAGCAAAATGGCCGTTAAAACGTGCTTTTAAACGTATCAAGTACCTACAAGCTACTTGATGAGGTGGATCATCAAGATTCCTCTCACTGGTTACTAGAAAAAGTCAATGGCTCAGCGATTTCCGTTGTGGTCGGAGCTTGAGTGTATCAAACGGATGGGCCACATTATTGGCCTTGTGTGAGTTTGGTCAATACTCTTATAAGATTGTGATCAGTTGTTAGTGGTGCCATTGGCGTATTTCTAAATCTCCACCTTTCATGTACTAGACTGCAATAGATTGATTCTTAAAAAATCTCTAAAGCTTGTCTCGTAGAGTGTAGATACGGAATTTCAGAACAAAACGTTAAATTTAAAAGGTCAAGGGATTCCTAGCATCTGGGACATCTGAAGTATCTTTCATTTATTATTAACTCGCATCGTAAAACGTTCTCGTTCAAATTGTCTTGTGCTTTTGACACGATCAACAATTGAATTGACGTCTCACACACGAAGTATCCGATGATATTAGATTTCAACTACTGATTTTCTTACCGGTTCTTCTCGGTAGATCGACATACTTACCGAAACCGGTGGTAATGATTTAACAATATCAAAGTGGTCGATTAAACTTATTTGAGTTTTAAAACGTAGATGCAGTAAGATTGTTTTGGGCTATGACAGCTGATAGATCATAACTTCTGTAATTATTTAGCAGTTTACTGTCTGTTCCCCCTATTTTATCCACCCTCGTTGCTCGTCCGACACCCTGACTGCATGAGAGTGCACCGTTTTCATTCCAAGGTCTATATTTAGCCAACAGCGCGTTCTTGTCCGTCCGCTTCCGTCCGCCATACTAGCTCCTTATACTGAAACGTACTGTTTCTGTGAATGCTAAACATTTTATGGTTTCGAGTTGACGCAAAGTTCGATGGAAATAATTTCAGCATGTAATTTAATTTGTTGAAATATTTATTTAAGCCATGTGAGGATTTTACTTAGCTGTTTTTTTAAGTGGTTAATGTAGTCATCAACCTAAAATTTGGAGACTTAAAATAGTATTGAAAGGTTTGAATCTTGCCTTAATGTAATGACGACCTGAAATTCGAATCCATCTTAAATACCGAGCCCCGAATGCTATGCATGCCTCCAAAAAGAGATAAATCTCGTATTAATAAAACTTCGAAACGATTTTTCGAATAGACGTTTCGTCTGCATTGCATCCACTCCCAGCTTTTAAAAACACTTCCATTATAAATAATTTAATCATCTCGAATGTCCGCCATACGCCACATGTGATGGCAAATTAAAATTTATAACACTATAAACCACTCCACGGTTTTAACGACCTCTTACTCGACAAATCCTTATATTAATTCAGCCTTGGGCGTATATTTAGATGATTAGTGTTCATTAATGTATGTGTTTGTAGCATTAACATATTTTAGTTTAAAGAAATTGGTAATGTTTTAGTTATTTTGTAAGATGATTGTGTGATAATTTGTAGCTGTAAGGGTTATCAATACAGTAACTATACCAGTACTATAAATATTGCAAATCACTTAAATTATATGAAAATTAACTCACTTACGTACTCACGTAAAACAAGTATTTAAAACCGACTAAGTGAATAACAAATTATTTAATTTCATGGAACATTACATATTCTAGCAAAGCGGCAATTAATAGGAATTCGATTAAAGTGATTGCGAAATAAGACGGTTAATTGCGAAATCTCGACTAATATCTTAAACAATTAAATGAAGTGTTATTTCCGCTATGAACTATAGCCAATTAAACGTAGAATTGTATTGATTTCTTATATTTACGCGAATACTACACATTGAAGTAAAACTAATCTAAGTGTTTATTTTATATATTTCAAATCTGTTAAATTAGTTTAATTTCCAATTTAGAATTCATTACATACTATCTGAGACGTCATTGGAATACATAATTTCATATAATTTTGGTTATTTATTCATATTTACATCTTAATATCTGATGTGAGACAACCTGCGTCTTTTAACTCGGATATGACAGCTGTAAATGCATTACCATGAATAATCATGAACAAAAGTCTCGAAGGGGAACGAGTTTATTCAATTATCGATACAGCACTCGATCACCTGTTAGTGATGCGATCAACGGTGCGGATAACACGACAGATATCAAGTTTATGATGGCAAACATCATAAACGTTATGATCGAAACTCATTTACAATTCAATATATTAAAATTTCTACTTCAATGTACAGCACTATGCATGCACAAGGTCATTATTGTAATATTAAAAGGACATTCGTAAATAAAGATTGATTTTAAAATCTGAATGAAGTTAAAGCGAAATTTCAGCTGTTTTTCCTCCCATGATATACATCTGTTTGATCTATTCAGTCATTTCTTATGGCTGGAGCGTATCTTCTGGAGCGCCTTTAGCGGAGAAGCTGTAAAGGCCACCTGCGATCAACAGCGTCTATCGATTCGAAAAAAGATTCTGAAACCAGAAATATGTTGATTAAAAAAATATATCTACAGGATTAAAAGAAGCTGCTCTAGATAGAGACAGATGGAAAGAGCTTCATCAGCTACACCGACATGGGTCTAACCCTTACATTAGAAGAAGGATTGAAATACTAGACTTATTTCAGTGTCGAATTGATTCAGAAGACTATAACGTGTGCTAAAAACCTGTGATTCATTGGTAGTCATGACATAAATACAATAGAAGTTTACCGGCTGTGCGCAACATACTGACTCAATTGTGTGCACATTAATGCGTATAGGCATGCGTTTGTCTTCTGGTGTATTCTTTGCATCAACACGTGGAGTATCGTTTGTGTGTTGTGTGACTAATACTACAGAATTACCTTTCAAATATCTTGCTTTACAATCAAGTGTATCATGTCCAATTATTTTTTATTTACTTTCTCATGGCATTTCAAAATACACTTGTAAGTTTCATGTCTCATTAAGTTTACCAGTAGTTCTACTAAGAGCACTAAGTTCGTCATATGGCTGTCAGAAAATAATTTCGATTGTCGCAAGTTGCCTTGTCTCAAATTTCGTTAATATTGCCATTCCTTTTAGCTGATGTAGTCTTTACAGGCGTATCTTGGAGTTGATTGTGTATTTGACTTATATCTATAGAATAGCTGTGACTTTTAAGACTTTTTATACCTCTATCATTCAATGATTTTTTATTTTACCTCACATCTGTATCCTTTCATTCCTCATTTAGCTATAATTGAAGCATACTTCATGCCATTGGTCAGGTTATGCATACACCTTTATCAGTTATTAATTTCACAATCCATATCGAGCTGTGTGTGGGCGAAAAACTTGCCTACTTCCTAATTACGAGTAGTGGATAGGCAATCTACGTGGGCTGTTGCATTGGCCTGCATATTTGTTGTTGAAGCGATGTTAGTCTGGATGCGACTTCTTTTTGCGTTATTTCATATTAAATGTATAGTACGTAGATGTTCTCTTTAAATTTCTATGTTAAAGATGGTACAATTTGTTATGTAATTTACAAAAATACTATTTTATTGTTGTAACATTCTTCATAAGTAACTGGTATTTTATGTTACTGTCTTATTGATCACATGGATCCAGTGGTAATAGACGGGATCAAATCACAATGTAACCTAGATTACTATTCCTACATGCTTTCTTCATGTTCTTCCTCATTCCCTCAATTTTGAGCAATGCTACTATTAAGGATCTCCCTCTAAATGGTGGATTTAATATAAGCTGTTTTCCTCAATCCACAATCTCAAGATAGACGTGAATCATGATTTACTTTTTTCTTGTTTATAGGATGTCTTGTTGATCTGCTTGTTTCTTTCATTATTTGTCTCTCGGTTTTGTGAATTTGCACCGAGAAATTGTTATTTCCTTCATTATTTTGTGCTGCTTAGTAAAATCTGCCGCCTGCAGCATTTTTTCATGAGAGTCAAATTCAAATCGATGTTTATTTATGAAACGAAACTTTTTTTGCGCTTTTTGAACTACCGTTGGTTCTTACAGCAAGTTCTGCGGAGAAGAGCCAGCAAGAAACGCCAATTGGTCAATATTTTTCGTTTCCTTTTTCCGTAGCTGCATGCAATGTTTGTTACCAATTATATCTATCAATATCTACATTCATGTCGCTAGATAGCAACATGCCATCACCTTAGCCGGCGTATTCGTTATGCGAGCTATTGCATCTGTGTGCAGTCATGCACCAGCTGTCACATATCTGCTCGTAACTTTCAATATGGTAATGATTTCTGTTAAGCTTTGCTTGTTTAGTGTGATATGTTATACCATTGTCTCTACAGGCACATGAGATATGTTCTTAGTTATTATTTGTGTATCTATTATCTAGATGTGTGTTCAAAAAGAGACTTAGTAAAGTATGTTTATGAGATACCATAAACCATCAGAAAGGAGGACTACATTAAAATAAAAATCTGCGCTTAGAAAGTAACCGTCGTTATCAACGAATCAATAATGTACTGCCCAATATCAACGATAACGTATCAGCTGCGTGTACAACCCTGAGTAAAGACCACAGAGTAAGTGACACAGTAGCGTCGATTGTGACCGCTGGTCGTTCTCTACTAACCGCGTATGGACATTCGCTTATCTGTGGCGTCCACAACTGTTATGGCTGTCTGTTATCAGTACACGGGTTGTCAGCCTTGCTGGATTATCGAGGATAATGGGGCCGATGTTAATATATTGATAGTAGATAAATAAGGATATAAATATCGCGGGGACATCGGTGAAATCAATCTGTTGACGTTTTTGTTATACTATGTTAGTAACATTTGTAGTTCATAGAGACATCGTTAATAATAGATTGGATTATCTTATTAGAATGGCACGTATATCTCCTGACATTGAGGTAGTATTATACTGATATCTGTACCCTACAACATATTATTATACATGCAGATTTCAAAGTTAAAGAAAAAAGCTGCTTAAGTCTGCCCAGCCGTTCCTAGATTGTTCTCACATACCTATAACAATGTACTGCTCAAAAATGTAATAATATTTAAAAAAAAGAGCAACTATGGAGTTTCTTGACCGTTCTTCTCCATAGAAACGGCATTCAGAACGGTTGGTAAAGTTGTAGCTTAGCATTTTGTAACCATTTTGACTATTCATAAGTACTGTACGTAATAGTTGATTAGAAAATATTCTGAGTCTGATTCTAAACTCTCACAAGTCTAGTATGGTTATTATAGTTGGATACTTAACTGTGTTAACATTTCTCAACTGATAAATAATATCTTTGCTGGTACAAAAGATGGAACATGTTATGTAAAAGGTTTCTGGACCTTATCCACTGCATTACGTTCGTTCCAGTTTCAACCTTAAGATATTCCCTCAATTCGGCATCCTTCAAAGCTAGTCCAGTTACTATTTTTAAAGAACAATGTACGAGCATCGTTCGACATTATAAAACATCTTTTAGAGAACAATAAAATCCAACTTTAACGCGTTACTAAAACAATGTACCGAACTTTATGACTTCGTCGAACAAAGAACGGTTAAAAATAACTATAATAATGATTATAGACAACATTTAACTGTGAAAATACTGATTTTAGTTTGGCCGGTATTGTTAAGAGAATGCGCTTTAATCATTATTATTTTTGTATTAACGATGATGATGGAAGGTTATAAAGTAGGATCAAAGAGGTTTTATAGGTCTTTGTTCATGGTTTTCTGTCAGATCAGCTAAGCTCCGGCAGACTGAGGCGCGCCATGACTCCTACGCGATTCACTTACGCACGGTGTCTAATTCTAGATCTTTCGTTATATTTCATACGTATAATAAAAGTATACATTAAAAAAAAGATTAAAGAGCTTCAGTCACCACAAATTAACTGAAATTGATATTTACAGTGTTTTTGATGTTTTCAAAGACAAAGGTTACGGACAGGTTAATTTGTTTTGAAAGAGAAATAAACTGTTTTGTATTTTATTGTGTACAACTTAAAGCTGAAAGGTTGCACTAATGTTTAAAAATGTTTATATATCCGTGACGGTATTTAAAAAAATCATTCTTTCGGATACATATTGTTCGTTCTGTATATATAGGCCGAGAAATTAAAACTAACATCCACTTCCAATAGGGCGGCGCTATGGCTGACATGGCAATTATTCGCGAACTTGGATCGAACTGTTTTCGCGTTCTCATTGTTGATTCGCGATCATATGTGTGAACGCGAATCAACAAAGAGAATACAATCCAAACATTCGTGAGCAATGTTCGTGTTCGAAAGTGTGCACAAAGCTTAATTGCTAAAGTTATAACGAATTTGTAACCATCTAAAAATAATTATAAAAACATTGGCGCTAATTTCCTGTGAAAAATAAATCTCGTTTTTTTTTTCACACAGCATAGACAATAAAACCCGCCAAAAACAACAAATTACCGCCAACACCAGCCATCGATTAAGACGTTAAATCGATTCCCGTCGGATAATCAAGTCCTCGGATATATTCTCGAAAAAAAAACCGCGGGATTAACGTAAATAAACGGCGTGATTAATCTAGTTTTACAATCAATATAAAATTTTACGATACGTGGTTTTAGATGCCGATACGATTCGTTTTGTTTAAAAGGAAATGTGTTTGTTGTGGCTACGAGCGCACCTTTTTTGTTTTCTAAATAGTAAAATAAAAAAATAAAATAGCTGCCATGAGGCTGTCTTTTGTCAACGTAAGCTATTTAATACCTAAAGAAGCATTTGTCAAATCAACACACAAAACTTTTTCTTTAGTATTTTTTACCATTTCGGTGTAGGCTTGTTGTCTGCCTTGTGCTGTCTGTATCCAGTTGCTTTCTTGATGCCAACTTCCCAGCGTCTATGTTTTGGGCGTTTTTTCCCTCTATAGTCGTACACCTTAAAGCTCTATATTACCAGACCATTTACACTTGAGAGGGGCTACTCTTTTAGTGATACCGGCGACATTACTGTGTTCTCTAAGTTATTTATTCGTTTTCAAATACGCAACACATTCTGCACAAAATACACCAACATAACAGCATACGAAACTAGTCTACAAAAAATATAAAATTAAATACGTACTCATAATATTGTGTAGGTATGTCTGTGAGCTTCTTCATCAATTCCATTCCCTATCAAGTATCATTCATCATTAATCTATTTCGTAATAGGAACGTCATCAAATAATTCAATGTGTTTGTCCTAATTTTTTTTTAATTCTAGCAACACCACGCTACGATAGGAACTGAACTAATAAAACATAATGCACGATTAAATGACTCCACGCGTCTCCATATGGATCATTTTAAACGCTATGTCGGGTACGAACGAACGACTGACATTTTCTCCATACTACAAACATTACGATTCGTGGCCTGGCCTGAGGACGTAGCGTTATGTACGCATACTCCGTCCCGTTCTCACTACAGATTTCGTAAATAGGAACGACAGTGACAGAGAGCATGTTTTCTTGATAGCAACGCGATGATTAGGAATTTATGCTTGTGGTACTGGACCACAGAATTGATAATAGAACATACCGAACTGGAATAGGAGTTTAGTTTAAGCTAACGATGTAGATGCTTGAGGTACAGCGTTTAGTTGTTTGTGTATTTTAGATCACGCAACATTTCGCCAAGTTGGTATTCTGAGAACCGTGCATGCCAATCCCTACTTAATTGTAATGTAAATAAAGTATCGCTGACGGTACAGTTTCGTGTGCGCTATGTAGGTGCTTTACGATTGAATTTGCTGTGTCGTATCAGCTGTTTTTGGTTTTAATATGAGAATGTTTTTGTATATTTATATTTACGAATATTTATATGCCTGATTTCAGTATTTTCGTGTATATTCTATGTCTTTTCTGATACTTGTAAACATGGTCATTGTATTCCTGTGCCTGCGCACGCAAGTACACAGTAAAAAAACTTGATTTTGATAGCTTAAAAATTTGGGACGTCTCGTCGAGAACGGCACAGCTGGCAACACCAGTTTACGCTCACATAAATCGCCGTAGCTCGTCAATTACGCATGCTATAGTTATTTCTGGATGTTTAATTGCCATGCTCACGCGCAGTCGTCGTCGTCGCCGACGCACGCACCCGTAGGGATTTTTAAATGCCCAAACCAATTACTGTTTATTTTACAATGGAAAACTAAATCCGTTTAATTAGTGTTGTCCGCTATCAAAATTTATTTGACAGCTAAGTTAGGAATTGATTATTCTGATACAATGTATTTTTTTTTATAAAAAATCATGCAATTAGAAGTTGCCGTAGAAGCTGATGATAAAAAAAACCGTTCATCTTAATTTCGGATATTATTTATTGTGAAGGTTTTGTGCTTGAACTATATTTTGAAGCCCAAAAAACTAAGCGGATATGTTTTGTGCACCCGAATTGCAACCTTAAAGTGCTAACGAATTTGAGTGCACTACACATATTGGCTTGGTATTTTTTATTGGGATGTGTGAGTCTGTTTCCAACGAGTTCTTAGAGAAGGTACCCTAACCTTTGCTGAACATTCTTTATCGCCAAAAATCAATTGTTTATTTAATTATAATCGCATCGCCAATAATGTGTCATATGTTATTCACTAATATTGATGAAGAAAGATGGCTGTCTAGCTTTCACTATTCTAAAAATGACGGAGAGGCATTATTGAGAAGTGCTGCATCAATCGGATCTCATAACAATTTAATAGATCGATTTATCGATAGCATCGCGAACGGCATTGATTTATATACATTTATTGATGTAGCAACACTGTTAGCCATAAAGCATATAATTATTTGAAACTACGTTCGTTTTTTAAAATAAAGTACTGATTCGAAATTTGAAAATATAAGATCTTAAATGAAAAAAAAATACTGTTCTAATTATAATTTTCAAAAAAGTAGAATGGCGCTTATACTTCGTGACAAAACAAAACTTATCTAAATGGGTTTATAAGCATCTCGGCTTACTGAGCGCAAGTTGAATTCCACAAACAAATATTAGCTCCCGTGAGTAATCTTCAAGCTCACACGTTTCGGGTGTCGACAGAGTCCCACTGGCATTTTAATGTGCCGACGACAACGTTCCTTATCATTTCATTGTAGACTTTTTTTTTCTTACGGTGGCACGAGACTGCTGCTTGCGTGTGACGAAATTTTGTAGCGAAAAAAGAACAAAGAAAATTATTCTTTATATTATTACGGTTATGTTGTATAATTCGCTGCCTCATCCGTGATTGAAGTTTTTTTAGCGGCTGATAATAGGTCAGGCCGTGAACCTAATTTCCTCTTTGATTATCATGCCTTTAAATGAACTGCCAGTGTCAATTTTATCTAGGGTTAAAGCTGTGATTAATATTGTATTTATAAAAATGGTTAAAAAAAATTGAAGTATATTGCATTATTATCTCCTCTAAAAAGTGCACAAAATGGAATGTTCAAATCGACCAAAAATGACTTCCATTTTCAAAAATAATAACAAAAGCTTGTAACCGCCAACAACGAATAAATCGCTACCGAATTTGAAAAATGGAATACTTAAAGTAGATTTTCAAATTCCGAACATGAAATCATTTCCAGAGCAAACAGTCGACCCGCCCGACCCGTTGACTCATGCTCGTGGTCTCGAACAAATGTTATCACTCTTCTTTTGTTTGTTTCTCGAATATCATACTGTGGGCTCGGGCGTCCAGGGAATGTGACCTACCCTTCTCCCCGCTCCTTACACGACACAGAACGTTCCAGGAGCCGTTCCTTCGTGTTAGGGAGGTCAAAGCATTTGGATCATTTATTTCTGTTGTTATTATTATTACGAGTCGGTTAAGAAACGTTTCTGTTAATCCAGAGTGGTTTCCATTTTTTCAAAGGTTTGTACTTTGTAATTGCCGCTTTTACAGTACCTCAAAGTGTACACCATCGAGATAAATACTTACTCTGTATCTGTGTGTTGTCATTAAATATTCAATAAAATATAGGATTAATTTACATAATATTGTCGTAAAAGAAAAAAAAATATTGGCTCCGATGTTACGTTCACTAACTACTTTGTTGCTATATTTATAGTCTGTAGGGTCAAAAGTTCTGAAGACTGTTATGAATTTATTATCTTAATTATTACCTGCCATTGATATGTTGTGTCCAGCCAGTCTTTAATTTTGTGTTTATTAGATTGCTTAAATATTGGTATACAAGGTATTTTTCCATGTTTAATTCAAATTAACGCAAACGATCTTTTTATGTTTATGATCTAAAAAAAATAAGCAAAATAATATGTGTTACAGATTCTTTATTAAGATTTTTTTTTTAAAGAAAACGAACAAATAAAATTGTCACATCCATCAAAACTAGTGATAACAAAGTATGGAGACCGACATTTATAGAGATATTATAAAAAGCCAACAAAGGCTCTTTCTGTGTAGCCCAATGATCTCATTTACTATTTTTAATACATCCTCGCGTAGTACTCTCATGTGTTTTCAAACAAGTTTTGAAACAAGGGCTTTCTGTAGTCCTTTATCTGTTCTATGGTTTTGTTCATATGAGGGCAAAGTTCGAATATGAATTGATAACTGATATGTTTTTAATATGTATCGAATATTCTTGGTTCTGTGACTTTTAAAAAGTTACTATAAGACAGTGAGCATTTTGGTTTTACCGTGCAGGTATTAAACTACAGATGTATATATTTGACACGTATACATCGTGACAACACTGACAGGTCTTTTTAACGAGTACCAATAAACTGGAGTACTTATAAATATTTTACTGTTCAAAATTATCAGTCGGTAAGCCTTATCAAATGTACAGCAGCGTGGACGACCAGACACACAGACGCACTTAGCATTTAATAACCATTGACAATCACAAACCATTACCAACTGCTCCACTCGTGCATAATCTGAAATTGTATTAATTTATTATGCAAATGGATTTTTTGCACTTCGTTTCAAGACATCCAAACGCTTAGCAGTAATAAAAGTTCTGCTCGAAGACACATACATTGTCTTATATGTACTTGATTGTAGAAACACGTAAGTTGAGTACTGCTAAACTAGTTCATCAAGCGGGTTTTCACGATACTGTATATGGACACTGCTTAAGTTCTAAAATTATCAATTTAGTAAATAAATAATAATATATCGCCAGACGTACACACCAACTATACGGTCCCACACGAAGCAACGCTTGTATTAAGGGTACCGTACAAAGGACTGGGGGCGAACCCAGTATATATTACTTACATAGACATGGCTTGGGTTGGGACATTCGTGCTCATCACACAATGTTTTTCCCTACCAGGATTCGAACCCGGGACCCTCGGCACGGAAAGCAGGGTCACTACCAACTGCGCTTATCAGGCCGTCAAAAACAACGTAACATTTAAAACTCAGCTTTCGTCTACACAAGACTGAAATTATTTTGGGGACAATTATTAAAGAATGATGGGCATTTTTTGTATAGAGCTGCATTCAAAATCCTATCAATAATTTTAAATTAAAACGGTCTCGATAATGCTAGCCGAAATACCAATGAACACCAATATACGATATATCGGAATACCCAGCGGGATCCCACTTTCCATTTCAATTGTACATTCGATAATATGTGGACATTTAAAATGTCACCTTTTAAACAGTTCACGGATAGTTAATGTGATTTTTATTTAAGAAACCTACATTGAAAGATTCACCCGTGAAATACTATCATCATTGGATATACTTAAGGTGGAAGCTCAGGGTCAGGGCGCGAAATTCAAAATGTCAATGGTTTTTATTTTTTTACGAAAAATTTGGACATCTTTACGATGTAATTTAGTGTTTTGCGATATTAAAATTCTGCATTGGATGTCTCGATGTATTAAGTTTGCTTAAAAAAGTACCTAAAGCGATACAATACCATTAAGTTAGTAAAAGTAGCGGTTTTTACAAACCTTATGGTATTGTATCGGATTAGGTTCTTTTTTAAGCAAACTTAATACATCCAGACATCCAATGCAGAATGCTAATATCGCAAAACCATAAATTACATCGTAAAGATGTCCAAATTTTTCGTAAAAAAATAAAAACCATTGACATTTTGAATTTCGCGCCCTGACCCTGAGCTTCCCCCTTAACGCTGAGATTCGGCCAACAAAGATTGATTGGATCGATTTATCCCCGTCCGCAGCATCCACGCACACTTTCACATACAAACATTCAATGCTGATATATTTGATTGAGTGATGCTTTCTATGAATTAGAAACAAATGGTAGTACGAGATCTAGACCAGGGATTCCCAAAGTGGTCGGCATCGGTGTACCCAGGGGTCGACATAAACGAGAACTGATTTGGAGAAAATCGACCCCTATTAATTAACACAAGTTCTTAGTTGAACCTTCTTAGTTGAAGATACTGTATAAGTTGTGTTGCGTGTACCAACTTGTTATAAGACTGACTAATATTTCAGTAGGAAGTATCATTGTTTTACTTTTGATAAAATCAACAATTCGATAAGCGAGATAGGATTTTTAAAGTAATTTGGCCATGGGGATCTGAGGCATCAGTTCATTTCGGAAAAGGGGTCTCTTGCCCAAAATAGTTTGAGAATCACCGGTCTAGACGTAGGTCCAGTTTTATAATTCATTATTAAAATAGTTACGACAGCGCAATATTGGCCATGTATTACGAGTGCAAATAACAAATAAGTTACAATACTGATGCAATCCAGTGTAACAACCCAACACGGATTTGTCTCAGAATTTTGAGTTAATAATCAACTTTATTCGAATCACCGTACGTAGTCTCATAAACATAACAGATACGATTGGTTTTTATAATATAAACGAGATTTTTATAATAAAAACTGAGAATAAACCGATACACACAACACCTGCCCCATCGGACACGAACGATGATCATTATGTTAATGCTCCTAAAATTCAAATACAATCTGCATTTCAAAAGAAACCTTATCCGCACTGGAATTTGAGACAAACTCGTATAAGCGATGAATGGTAAAGCCTCAGAAAAAAAATGACCATGCCGAAACGAAGCAGGGTATCGAACAGGCGCCAATTATGCTAAATGAGCACTTATTCCGTGCACCATAAATCGATATCACGCTATCAAGGGGTAACAGTTACGCCCTGAAAGGATTCGTTTCAACAAACCATACACTGAATTGTATTTATACAATAAAGGACCTTGTTATGAAAGCTGAAAGTGTCAGAATTACGTAACGGTGGAAGCGTCAGTTACGCCCTGTTATAAACGCCCTTCGGACTAACAAGATGGACAGAGATGAATCGATGCGGTTTTCGAGTGAGCGAGCGGGGTGGAAAATAAACACAACTCTTGAAAAACACTTGTGAGATAACAAAGGCTGGCTTCCACGAAGACGTCCAATAATTTGTCTTTTTAATTTTACGGCGGACTGCCATAGCTTTTAAATATTTTTTTTCTTTCTACTCGACCTCGGTCAGGTCCATTAGGTCGAGAGGCTGTGTATTCGGGAACTCATTACTGCCAGTCTTTCGCTGTGAACATTCTTTTATGACATATTGTTTCTATGGCCTTGCACGAGAGCGAACTACATGGCTACGAGTAATTTAAATTTATGTCAACTTAAGTTTCAACTCATTTGCCTGAGTCGAGTATAGTCGTTACTGCTAGGAGTGCAGAACGTTCTTGGAAACATGGTATAAATAAAAAAATAAAATTCGTTTTAAAAAAACGTGTCGTAATATAATAAGTAATATGAAATAAAACCCGAACTAAGCGAAATAAAAATGAAACGGACGTAAAAGGAATCAAAACCAGTTCTGAGGTTACCGTCGTCGTCGGTTTAGTTGTAAAAACGCTCGTTCCATAATAATATTGCCCATTACATCCCCGAGAATCACTGTTCGGCCAATCGTTGTGAGGAACTCGAAAATGGAACGCAAGTTCGATTTTAATTGTTTCGGATTTTTTATGCCATTACGTTCAGTGTTTTGTTACGAATTAAACGAATTTTATGGTTCGAATTTGAATAAAGAATTCCACTTTTGTTTCCTTTATTCGTTTGATAAAATGCTAAGGACAGCATTTAATTGAATGTATTAACATTAATGGCTTTTAAAAAATGTATGGTGTTTCCGGGTAACATACATTTTGTCAACCAGTTCTTACCAGACATGACGCTAATCAAAAGTCCAAAATATCGCGAGACGAACACACATGTTGTACGGTCCCAAACTAAGCAATGTTTGTATTATGAGTTCCGTACAGTCATGCTATTCAAGAAATGGTCGCCTCTACCTTAATTCAAACCCGAAACATTCAGTACAGACTGCAGGGTCACTACCAAATACTAGTCTGATCGTAAACTATGTACTTGCTGCTTCATTCATATTAAAAAAACACTTTTGTAATGTTAAAGGGATCAAAATGTATTTTTTTAAATTGATCCCCGAAATTCTGATTTCACCATAATTATTACAAAAGCGCTAAAGAAGAGCCGGTTGTTTTTGGCGGGAAGTTGAACCGTGAAGTTGTCAATTTTGTTTTATTTTCCAATAAAAGTGTTTCTTTGTTAATAATGCTGCTAATTCGCTTGACACCAACTAGCCTAAACTAGACCAAATTATAGTTTACTCCTGTCAAACGGCGTTCGCTATTCTGTTAACAGCAGATTAGACTAATTTTGGTTTGACAGCTCCTAAAATTGGTTTAGTTACTCAACTTAGCTTAGTTGGTCATTTTTGTATTCTGTTGTACACACTTTACGTCAAATTGCGTCTAAAATTAGAAACGTCAAACTATAATTCGTCTTATTTGGTCAGCATCTAATTTGGTGCCACCTAAATTTAGTTCGTAGTTTTTCAGGTGTTTTTATTATTAAGATAAGTTGTGAAAAACTATTTTATCAAACACGATGGATGAATATGTGGTTGCGGCTCTTGTGGATTCATCCGAAAGTGCTAATTTTACCAAAATAATAATAAAACAGAGCCCACTTCAAAGTACTTACTTTAAACACAAAATTAAGGCATTTGCTTTCTAGCCGTAGAAACTATGAAGAAAGAATACGCCTCGAAGCTTTAAGAGCACATTTGCAGCACTTCATACTGAATACTCTAGATGATCCGCTCTTAGTGGAAGGGCACATCCCAAAACATATAAAGGTTTGTGATTTAATATTTTATACAGATACATACCTACTTTTTACTTGTTTGTAAATGTTTATTAATACATCAACATGACACTTTGCAGATTTTAACAGCACTGCAATTTTACACTCATGGGAGCTATCAGGCTGCTGTAGGCTAAGATAGTTTACCAGGAATGAGCCAACCAGCAGTGAGTAGATGTTTGGGAATAGTGTTGAACATAATTGTGCAACAATTGACACCCCAAAATATAAAGTTCCCTACAACACAGACGGAGAAAGAATCTACAAAAACTGAGTAAGTTTCATTTCATATCCACTAAATTGGTTTAGTAATTTTTGAGCTCATACATTATAAACAAATAAATAAATAAATATCGCCATATGAACACATAACCAAACGGTCCCACTTTAAGCTTAACGCTTGTGTTGTGGGTACTGTACAATGGACTGAGGGTGAACTCAGTTTATAATACTTTTATACATATTAAACATCCATGACTTGGGTACAAACATTCATGCTCCTCACACAAAGCTTGTGTCCCTACCAGGATTGGAACCCAGGACTCTCAGCGCAGAAAGCAGAGTCATTACCACTAGGTTAATCAGGCCGTCAAACCAATATATCTTTTGTCTTTATAATATTAGCATAAAAAATATCTTGACATCAAGTTATAACATGTAAATGTTTCTACTTTTGCAGATACGGATGAGAATTATACCATTGATTTAGATCATACTGATAAGCTATCTATGGTGGAAGAGTACATTGAAACAGATTTCCTTGCTGAAGCAAGACACATTTGGCAAGTGTTAATAAACACTATTTTACTCAAAATTAATAAAAGTATGGCAAATCATAAACAAGACTTTAATTTCTGAATTATTATAATAAAGCTTTTTACTTATTACTATGTTATCAATAATCAATAATAAACATCAACATTAAAAATAATTAACAATTAAAATAATAAACAAATTTGTAATTAATAGAATTTGAAAGGCTTAAACAACAAGCTTCTGCACATGGGGGCCATTTGTTGCCCACACTCAATGAAAATGGCACTACCGAAGATAACAACTATGCAATAAATGCTTAGTATTACTAACTTATTACATAGTATTATGGTACACTTCCAGGCGCCAAAATCCATCCACATAGGCATGCACAATAATATCCAAAATTTTGGATTCTATGTCTGTCGGGGCTCCTCCTGTCGGACCGCCACCTGTGGCGCTTATTGAAGTTCGCACCTTGCGAGCCTTGGTCTATAACTTCGCCACCCACACACTCCAAACCTGTTGATAAAAAAACCATATAAAAACCATTTAAGACGAAAAAAATGCATAATATTCAGAACACAAAACTTACATGCTCTCACTGCTGTGCAGTTCTTCTGCAGCCGAGTTGGTTGAGCTCGTCGTGGTTGGTAGGGCCCCCTAAAAATCTACCACGGCAGAATCTGCTTAGTTTCCTGAAAATATAATTGATTTTTAGATAGACGTCCTCGCGCGTCGATGTAACTATAACCATTGATTGTTTATAAGTAAAACAAAACTTTGAATACTTTAAAATGCTTACCCCTCGCTATTTTGATGTTGTTGCGGAGTCGCTCCACAAGCAACTCCTGTTGTCTCTTATTAGACCGTTTCCTATCGTTTTCCATATTAGATTCAAGCCACTAGATAACTTATTACAACAATTACAATGTAGCACACCCGTCTGATCTGAAAACGGTGTTTTGTTTACCTACTGTCAACAGATACAAAATCGAATTTACCACAGAACAATAGATATCGAATACTTAACCATAGACGATATAGAACAAGTTTCTATAATTTATTATTGTAAATATCATAAAAATATTATAATAAAAATATTTAGACGCCGACATATATTTTAAATTAATCTTTTATATATTTCAAGGTTATTTTAAAAGAATTTAATCATGTTATTTCGATTTTATTTTCCATTAACCTTATTTTCATTCATTCTTCAGATATATTTTTTAAATACTGGCAACATACCTCAATTCAATTTAGTTGCTGTCAAAATCAAATTAGTCCTGTCAATTACGATATTTAAATTAAGTTCGATGTGACAACGGAATTGATTTTAATGATTTCTAAACTATACTTAAAATTTTAGCTAGTTAAGTTAAGTTTAGAGAGTGTGCAAGCGAATTAGCACCAATGTGTAATATTAGTGGGATATTAACCATTGTGCGTTCAGAAACGTGTACGAATGAATGAAATTAAAATTAAATATTATAACTTGTCTTTTCAAGTTCTCCCAAGATGTCCGGTACATCTTCAGTAAAGTATCCACAGCTTTACTGATAGGGAGTCATATCGTCATCGTCATCAACATTTACTATTATCATCAGGGGTACATTTAGTTAAATAACAATAATCAATAACTACTTGACACTGGCAAAAATGGCACTATTTTGTAGCTAATTGCCAACCTAAAAAAGAAGAAGTAGCCGAGGTTCCAAGCTTAGTACTTATAGCGTTTTTTGAATCAACCTGTATAGCACTTTTGATATTGGAATAGAGTAGTAGATAGTCTATAAAGCCCTTTAATAGTCATGATCATTAGGATGTACAAAATCTTTTATGACAACTATCGGTGGGAAAAATTTAAAACGTAACTGGAACCCCATTCGAAGCGTGCCCGGAACCCACTAATGAGCGATTAGTGTTGTCAGCCTCGGATAATGCTGCGCTAATAGTTGGGGCGTGTGGTCGAGGGTCGGGGTTCGATGATTTGAACATGATTTTTTTAGGGGCCGTTTATTGTATTATTATTGGAGGTTATTAGATGTGGTGGGGTTTTCATGACATCCTTAAACTTACTAAAGTGATATTAGCTTCATTACATATTTACGCCTATTTCCAATTTGTATGAGTGTCTATTTATCTGATAAATGTAGGTAACTTTACCCTTCCAAGAAGTCTATCCCAACTATACCCAACTCAATAAATACGTTATTTACAACTTCAATACAAGGCCATATTTCACGTCCAATTTAAGGATTTTCGTCTTGCTCCCTCTAACTGGTATCCCATAGTTATCATCACCATATAATAGATTCGCGCTCCGGGACCACCCACAGCATCCGGCTACCACGATAACTCGACCGCATGTCGTGTTAGGACTATTGTTTGATTTTGTGATCGGTTCTCGTTTATGTGAGAATGAGGCGAGTTTGAGGTTCATAGTACATGGTTTTTCTGTGGCAAGTTCAAAATGCCACGGCTCATTAGTCAGAACGGTGTCTATAAATCTGCCTCATTAAATGAAGTAATAATACTCAATAAGTAAGGATGTTTAAGTCAGCCCAAATATTTATTCGATTTGAGTACGTCGCTCAAAATAAATTTGAAAATTTTAATTCCCCAATGACTAAGTAGCAAGATCATTTTGACAAGCCATTGACGAAAAATTCTGAAGCGTTATGCATAATTCTAGATCTTGCATCTAATGCAAGTTGTCACCCAAAATCATCAATAAGAACAAGCCCACTCGTGTAATTGATCATATTACCGAAACGAAGGGGGTCCGGTATCTAATAGCCAGAGCTCGCCCGAACCCAGCGGACGGGCTAACAAGTCCGTCGCTAACAGGGAAAATAAAACGCTATGCGTGATACGAAAATGGCCGCGGGCGGCGCGCGCGCTTGTACCGATAGCAACACAAATCATAAACGAAAAACATTAATTAGGTAATATTATAAAGTACCTTTAGGGCGACACTGACACGACAAAGTATCGCACTGTCGTATGAAAAAAACATAAATTTCATTCAACGGCTACTAGCTGGAGAGCTTAAAGCGTTCGCCATCTCTTTCGGTTTGAAGAACCATTTTCAGTAATTAAATCCTAATTTGAATAAGAAGCTCCTCAGGAGTTTGGCAGGACCGCTACAATAGTGACGCACAAGTAACGCCTAGACTAGACTATTATTGTCACTCACAGCTCTCCGAACGCTACAGCATCGCAGTATGTTTTCGAACCAGCCTCGTCAGCCGACGCGTTCGGTCTGGGCATTGCCATAGGCAGTTTCACAGACAAGATAAAGCAGAAAAAAAATATGATTAGTTATCGTATCATGTAATTTTATCAACTTACATGTATACAAGACTGAGTTTAAGAATAAACACAGTAGATATAACAATAGCGGCAACAAGTTGATAAGGTTATGTAATCGATTCTGATGGGCTGTGTCGATATATTCTAAGTCGTTCTAAGCTAAGTCATATTTTAAGTACTAGCGCAAGTGTGAGCATTTATTCGTACATTGTGATCATACTGTAAAATGTGAATGAAACAGAAACTATCGATCACAACTTCTGTTGCGGACTGTACCCCAAAAATCTAGAGAAAAGAATATTTGCTCGGAACACGCGGCGAGTGACGGCGCAAACACGCGTGGTGGCCAACACCGGTAGCGTCGGCAAACAAAGCTGTTGACTGTACATTGTGGAGGAATTTCCACTGTTTGACGAGCCCGGCCGCAGGGCAACAGCTACCTGTAATAGATCCGAGGACACCACTTGGAATTGCTTTGGGCTTAAAGATATATCCGGTGCTGGAAACAACTTTCAGACTCCTTCAGCCTAGTCTTTTAATACAATTTTAACACTAACTGGAAGATTATCTACATCCTATATAGTTGGATATGGTTTAAAATATACAGTTAGATGACCAATTAAATATCAACAAAGGCAATGGAAGAAATTCGCTTTCGCCGGTCCAATCTTTGTCATTCGGACGTGCCAATTTGAAAAGTACCTATTTCCATTAACCTTCCTGAAATTTTTTAAGAAGCTTTATTTATTATTAAAGTACCTAGTTAGGTTATCCATTTTTGTTAATTAAGCATAGTTCTGATAATTAAAGTAAATATAGCATTACCAACAATCATATACGGCTATTTAATTTAGGTGTTCCCCAAGGCTTAGTGTTAGGACCTGCAAGTCTGCATCACTTTAAAGTTGTATACGTTTTCTAAACCACTTTCCCACACCCCCTGTCTTCATTTCGAAGCAGATTGATAATGGATCAAATGCCTGACAACAGGTTACAGGTTTAAAATATGACTTGGCAGATCCCGTGTATGTACTTCAGTTATAATCGTCAGTCTATAGGAGACGGATGGAGAGCTAAAATTGGATAAGGCATAGATAGGTTTTTGAAACAAGTTACGTACGGTAAGTTTTTAATGTATCTTCATTCAATTCATGGCAGCCATACCATGAAATAAGAAACGGAATGTAAACAGATTTCGTCATAATAGAACTATTATGGAATCAGATTAGACATGATTTATACATCCCACGCTAGTTGTTGAGTCCATGGGCTAATAGGATGATCACTACAATGGGCTTGCAATCAATTACTACCTGCTTTTTGACCTATTAAAACTGTAGTTTTATAATTCGACCTATAACCATTACAGGTTTGATGTGTTACTTGTAAGCGCTTTTGTTAACTTTTTGACTAACCCACCGACAAACCGCTATAAATTGACCGCGTATTATGAGTTTTTGATCAGTTTGGTCATAAATGGCATTCTCTATATTTATCTTCTTATTTATAAACTTTACTATTAATGCCATATCCATCGCTTGAGTCTGCTCGCTCCCTTCTCGATCCCCAGTCGTGATGTTATCCAATTGCCAGTCATGCACCCTAACGAACATCAGACACGGTCCTCTTTTTTTGTATATACGTACGTACCTACCTTCATAAACTCCGTTTGTTTGTTTTGCCTCGACCCGTTGTGGCAGTGTTTCGGTAGGAATTTATAGGTTTCCTTTTAACTTACAAGTTTTCTCCAGAATAATTGGACAAGGGACGTTTTGTATGGATTTCTTTCGTCTTAATTGTTCAGCTGAAGTGGGGCGTGAATTTCTTTTAAATATTTTTATTTTGTTTCGTTTGCTCAAAATAAAATGGGATCTCAATTGTTTATTTAATTGAAGAGAAAAGTTCCGGAATCTTTGGTGGTTTAAGTATAATCCGAAGACGTCAGCGGTAAATTTTGTAACTTACATTTAATTTTATTTTCGGTTATGCTAAAGCAACGTTGATCTATATACACACTCCTTGCGAATTTTAATCCCTCCTATCTTATTCCTAACAGTATTGAATCGCAAGGCATGCAGACCAAAATTCTGAAACATTAGTGTTTTGTATGTTAGCGGCTGACAAGTTCTATTCAGCAAAAACTATGTACGCTTCCATTTAATCATACCTAATTATTAACTTCGACATACAACATTTGGAGCCGGCCATTTAACACCTTGCTTAACCTTATAATGGAGAGTTCATTACGATCGAACATAAATGCATTTCATATTTAACTCTCCGTCTAAACACATCCCACAAAAAACACCATTGTATTGGCCATATGAGGGCATTGACACTATTCTAGCTACTTCTTAATCTTGATAAGTGTTATTAACTACCTATTTGCTCTATGAGTATGTGCTAATGAATGCTGGGTGTAACAAAAACGTTTGTGCCCAGAATTTAATGATACAATCTATTATTGCATTGGTCGTGACATTGACAATGAACTCGTTTTGCTATCGCTTGCTGTCGGGTCAATGGAGGCGTTTTATTGACCGCGCTTATTGGGTGCAAATACTTTCAAGGCTACTATTTTCGATAATTAGAATATTAGTGTTGTTGATCGTCTACATGTTACAGATATACTCGAAAATCCAAGAATAGTTAATCCCAACTGTAAGTTTGAGAAGTTCGTCAAGTCTACAGGAGTTACTACACACACCTGTAGACACGAGGAACTTAAAGCCGCCATTGAAAATGCAGTACGCATAGTGAAATTCTGGGCAAGTTGGATTTAATCTCGCCATCAACACGAGATTGGTACCATGGATATTCCCCTCACCTAGATTGTACTTTTTCAATTGATAAGAATTTAAGACCCCAGAATTTACAAGTGGCCACTTGGCAGCAATTTGTTGGTAAAGTCTTGGGTTGTGTCCTTGAACTTTTTGTGCCTATTGCTGGCTTTCTTAAAA
Source organism: Pheosia tremula (assembly GCA_905333125.1). NCBI lineage: Eukaryota > Metazoa > Arthropoda > Insecta > Lepidoptera > Notodontidae > Pheosia > Pheosia tremula. Next base: position 2,596,204 of record HG995420.1, read on the forward strand.
ATAGTTTGGGACAACAAGTCGAAACATTTTGGTCCTTATTATCTTATCTCCGTCATAGTCAATTAGGCGACGTTCCCTTATCTAAAGCCACGTTAAGTTGGATTTTACTACCATTATTTTGTTCCATCTGCTAATAGATAAATAACATTCCAGTAAATAATCATTGTATCAGAATTTGATCAAATGTATTCTCTAATACATCTTAATCCGCTTGTGACAACATTTGGCAGCTCCTCAATCGAAAGATCTTTTTCACCTCATTGTTCAAGATTATTTACTTATCATATTTTTTTCGAAATCTCTGTATCTCACGGCCCGGGTCTTAAGTCAGGGATTAAGATAGTGTGACAGTGTTGTTCCTCAGACAATCTGTGTGCAATAAGTCTTATCTCGAGACGGCCGAGACGCCTGGCCTCGGGTATCTTTTGAAAACCAAAATATTTGGCCTGAGCTTGGTGTTGGTTTTCGAAATGGATAAATGTGGTTTCTGAAGATATATTTGGTGTTTGTTTGTTTTTGACTTTATGGCATTGAATTATTTTAATACTGCTTACTTGGTGGGAATTGAAGCATGTTATTTAGAGTTTTAAGTAACAATATTAACTGTATATGATAATGACAATTCTAAATCACACATATAAAAAAAATCGGATAGCGAATGTACTATGAACATTTTACCAACTGAGTTTACTGACTAAAACACCGATAACTCCACAGATATTTATTACTATACTGCCTTAAATTTCACAGTACCTGTAAACGAAATAACACACACTTGATGTGACAAAAGATAGTTATCAGTGCGCTCCGCAGATTCAACAGATCGAGTTGTCCCTTAAATTTTACGCACCTTATCTGCCCATCGTCTCGGCCCATTTTTTGTGCATTATTTGGAAGCAAATAAAGGTAAACAGAGCTATGTATACCCATCCGGTGTCATTGTGGCGAAATTTCACAAATTCAAACACGGGAACTCGCCTTTTGAGATCACAAAGATCACTTTTAATCTATTGTCGTTTCATAATCTCAGTATAGTAGCGTTGAGTCATATGGATGGTGGTAAAATTTTGCTTGTTTAATCCGAACAGGTTTTTGTGTTTAATTGATGTTATATTCTGACTGCAAAAAAAAATAGTATTACAACAAAGAAATTAAACGCGTGTGTCACGCTAAAATTCTTGCTTGAAAAAAGATGTTTCAAATACTTTGATGTTGTTAAAATAAATTTCTCATGTTCTGCTGTGGGATAAACATATTTTTATTTAGTTTTGTTATTAACCTATGGTTTTTGGTGACTTTGTTATTTATTGCCATCATTAGTACTAAATAAAAGGAGTTTTATTTTTTAAAAATCCTCAAATATCTAATCCTATATTTATTAATGTCACAGTACATTGCGACGAGGTTGTTGATCCATTCGCTATGTTTATGGGCATCGAAATATTAACATATTGAGTTATTGTATTTACGCGAACACTACACATTGATATAAAACAAATTTTAATGATTTATCGCGTTTATGTTATGTTTTTTACGACCTAACTGTAACATTAGGACGTCTAACACCTCAGTCCTCCGTGACCATGGCAGCTAAAGAAGCCGAAACGTCGGGAATGTAAAAAAAAACAAAATAAACGCGATAAAATCCTTAAAATGAGTTTTCTTTCAATGAAATGTTAACTCATAATTCAATTATGATGATAATTTACTTAGAACCTTCTGAGGCGAGGCGTGGGTCAATAAATCATCGGCCAACTGACCATGTTTCCTGTCCTTTGGTTTTTTGCTAGAAATCACATTTGGCTTTCGGAACTTTTTGTCCTTAGTTATGTTATATGGAATTCATGTTTGCTTTGGCAGCTAGTTTAAATGTTAATTGACGTGGGCGGTGATTATGTTATCGATTGCAAAAAGAAGCCTTATTCTCACTTCAATATTTTCAATACTTTATTATCCGTTTTGAATAACTCCTAATACATTTTCAAATTATTTCAGTTTTATGTTGAAGGCTTATAACAAAAGCTTCAAATTAGGTCTATAGCTTTGTTTTAATGATTGCTTTCCACCTGAATACGTCTGCCCATAATGAAGGGATACTAACAGTTATCCTAACAAGGTTTTTAATACCGAAGCTGTGTACCACGTGGTTTCGGTTCCCGAACGGTGCACGAGCCAGGCGCCATAAATACAGGCCTCGTCTGTGCAGGCGCAGGTACGCCCGCCAAACGAGATGGTTTCTTTTTTTAAAAAACAACGCCTTCGCTATCCGAAACCGGACTTCATTTATAACCTGTTAAAGATGGTTTTTGCGTGGATGATGTGTTAAGTCATTTCCATAATTCACTTTGGGCTTTCTCGCTTCTGAAATAAAGCTCCTTTTTGGGAGCGGGTGCGCTGGACCGTGTCGGCGATTGCTACTGTAACTTTAGCTTTATCTTTGGATTTTTAAAGTTGGTTTTCGGTCGTGTTGTTGAGTAAGGTTTTTTCTCACCGTACAAGATTTTGGTGTTCTTTTGGGTTGTTTTTTTGACAGCGCAAGAAGGCAGCTCGGTGCGGTGGGTGTTTTGCAGGGTCACCAAGGATAATAACTGTAAATTATCGTCATGCTTTATTGAAACGCGTTGGGATTGGTTTTCTAATGAGTTTTTTAAGGTGTGGCATACCTATTCTGCGGTTCTGAATAGGACATGATTAAACTAAGGGCATAATACACACATTTCGACTATTTCTTTTGCAGTACTTTTCTCTTATCAACGTTAAACATATGGTGTATCACAGAGGCCACTAAACATTCAATCTAAGGTCTAAAGGGAAACCAACCATTCAGCAGGAGACTTACTTTAACAATCTTCCTAACCTTTTTAACTCAATAATCGCGTCACGAATTTTACCAGAACATGTTTGTGTGCTCTTTGATTTGTAATTCCAAAACCTTCTCCTCACTATTGTGTGTAGTCAGCTTTATTTATCGTAAAAGTTAAGTACTCGCTTGTGACTATTCACTTTCTTTAACTTAATGTGTAGCTATATAAAATGCCTATCACACACGTAGCAGGAAGCCGGTGGATGCGAGTGGCGGAGGACCGTGATGTGTGGAAATCATTGGACAGCAGTCCACCACCAATCAGTCCACAGCTGGGCATAGGCCTCCATGTCCAGCTGTGGACGTATTTCGGCTGATAGAGCAGAGTAGAGTAGATATAATGCCTTAATAACCCTGGAATGACTTTTCCCTCCAACAAGATTGGACACCAATTCTGTCTCATCTTCAACATTTTGGCGTTGGTATCCCATTAAATCTTCTTCTTCACACTGTATGTTGTATGTATCAAATTGCAGCGTCAGTCAGAGATATCCAGTTTGCAAATTGCGGTTTCAGTTTCCGTGACCGTATTGAAATGGGACGATCGCTCGCAAACCGGTCACTTGATGGTTTGGCCTAATGATGTTGGCTTTGGCATGGCAGTATTAGAAGCTTGCTCTTAGTTGGCTTATCCGAAACTAATATTTTGTTCAAGGTTTGCTTTGGTTTGGATGAGGCATTAATTAAAATTGACGTGATGTCATTTTAATTTTTCATGTGATTTCAATACTGTAGCGGACTACCTTCCCAAGTTTATAGATAGATTTAATCCAATTACAACGGATTTTTTTGAAAGAAAAATGCTTTATAATACAGTTGAAAAAATCAAATTTGCTAAGTACTGATCAAACGCGTACCGCCATTCGATCCAGCATCATTTTTGATTTATCTAGTTCTTCTATCTTTATTTATGGTATTTTCAGAGTGATAATAAATAATAAATTATTACTAAACATAAAATAATTACTGTTATAAAAGTCAAACTACTAGAAGGTACTAAACTAATAAAATACAACACATAACACGCTGTTTCACAACCCGAAGCTCATTAGTGACCCATCTATATCTAAACGATATATAGCAAGCGAAGCCCCAATGGACAAACAGACAGAGCAAACTTTCAACACCAATCGTTTGATAGAGATCCGGAATCAAACGGCAGACTAGACAATCCTGATCCTCAATCAAACTGCAAGAGCAAGACGCAGATGTTTGTGCCGTAGGTGTGAAAGAGGCAGGTGCAGTTTACTTAGCACCGCCTCGAACGCTGGTGCTAATGATACGGGAGGGGTTCTAATTGCGTGTGAACAAACAAACGATGCGATAATACCTACTTTGTATTAAATTTTAAAGCTACCTGATATTTAACATCGAAGCGAGATTTCGAAAATATTCTGGCTAGACTCAAATCCAAAAACTTAAGACTGTTGTGATATTAATGAAAAATTGTGTAATTTTGGAATGAATTTCATTTGAGAAGATGCAGTAATGACGTCATAATAATACTCTACTTCCACTATTTATCTTTCGGACAGATATTCGTGACCGAAAGTCGAGGATACAAAAAGAGAAGAAAAAAAAATACTTATAAAGCCAAAGACCCGTCCGTTCCGAGAATCGGACTTGTTACTACAACCATTTATTACACCGCGGGTAACACAAAACACTGCAACGATATTAAATGGCGCGGAATTGAAAAGTCAATTATTTGCTTATCATTATAAAAGGCATCAGGAGGGATTATAAGAATGTTTATTGTTGATGATTTATTAGCACCGTCGGTTGGAACTGAAGCTTGTGAGAGATTAAAAACAATAGTCCTGGCATCCTCTCGTTGAATATCGGAACAGGTGACTGATGACACATTAACTACTCCAGTAGCGTCTACTATAGGTATAGATATAATATGTATAATACCAGCCGGTTTATTTAATGTCTCACTGCACGGCATGGGCCTACCCCCAATGCGAGGGGGGGATTAGACCATAGTCCACGGCGCAGTGTGGGTTGGCGGACTTCACACGTCTTTCGAGGGGTTCTCTCTGACCTGCAGGTTTCCTGACGATGTTTTCCTTCACCGTTTAGCAAGTGATCATCGTGGTTGAAAATGAGATCGTCTACTATTAGGGATTAAATATCTATCAATTCACACTGGACGTACGTAAGACAATGCCGTAAACCTTTTCATATTATGAAGACAATCCGAAGCAGAAGCTTTAAACGTTTCTATAACAACCCAGCGGTGTGGTTACATAAATAAAAATACTAGTTCAAATGACCAGTCTTGTCCTTGAAATATAATATTACAAAACATCCGGTTACACTATGCTTTTTGACGTAATCCCAAAAAAGTTAACTTGGAATTGTTCAATGTCATTCATCAATGATTCAGCTTTAATTCCATCGTAAGAAACATGTTTTAGTTACTTTATAAGTGAAATTACTCTTCACTCAACATTGTGCGATGACAGATTGACAAGTTGGTCTCAGTGAATGCTATCAGAGGTATACCTTCGTTTTACGAATTACTGTAGAGATACTGCAGAGCTTTAGGTGAAAATCTCTATTCCTTAAATTATAATTTTACGTTGCACATTTATGATCTGCTAGGTCTTGAGGATTGTTTAACTTTACGATTTATTAGTTCTTACGTCTACATCGTTAATATTTTATTCATGATTCGTATGACAATTATTTCGTAGTTCGTTTCTCTTCAACATTTCTTTAGATGATTTCTTAGCTAAAGAGTAATTATTAAGGTGGAAGCGATCAGTCGCATTCCCATACAAATTTCAACATTGTAATACTCGATACACATACAGTTTTTTAGTTGTACAAGCATTGTTATCAATTCTCTATAAATTAAAGAGCTCGCAGAATGAAATATCAGGCAAAATCTTATAGTAATAACATCATAAAACGATATTAAATTTTAGGCTTGTGTGCGTGAATAAAAGCGCCTCTGTCCAAATTAACCCGTAACTAATAAAGCATCCGATTCTTTGTCTTTCAGTATTTACGGCGACAGATGGCAGCAGGAGTTTTTACTTATAATACATAAAGACATAACATTATAATATATAGAGAGATATAAATTTTCTATAAATAAGTATAAAGATTCATAATAAAAAATTAAAAATAAAAAATACATATAAATTTCGTTCGTCCATCGAACCTACGAACAATCGCATGTACCTACGTTTTTCACTTGAGCCACTTGGGGTGTGTTATTATCTGTGTGTGCAGATCGTCATGTATCCCTATTTCCTGTAATCCAAGTTTTTAGGATTTGTCTGCACCCAAAACATATTTTTTCGGGTTATTATAATAAAATAACCTACATACCTACATAAGGCATGTATTTATTTTTTTAAATAATCAATGAATGAATGAATATGTCATGTTTCAATTGGTTGTAAATATCATTGAAACCTATCAAAATATTCGTCGTCTTGACTAGTGGTCTACGTAGCCTAATGTTCTACACGGTTGATGCAAACGTGTACTATAGCAAGTTCAAATCTTGCCGGTGGGCTTGTCTTTTTGAATGATTGATATTGTTTCTGTAAGTGAATATTAGATTTCCAAAACACACAGCTCGGCCGTGTTACTCCAACATGGTGTGGTAGTAATATAACGAAAATATATATAGGTAGTATGTACACCTTCCAAGGCCATAGCTAGATGATGTCGTGTTACGAAATATGTCGCGCGAGTCTTTGTCGATTTATTGATCAATTTATCAAACATTTTTTTAGGCACTGCCGGGTGTGCTACTGATATATATATATATATATAGATATAGATATATATATATATATATATATATATATATATATATATATACTAGATGCGCCCGGCGGTGTTACCCGCGATAAAAAGTATGAAAAATTAAAACATCTATCCCACGGGAACCATACATTTTACCGGGATAAATAGTAGCCTATGTGTTATTCCAGACTGTAATCTATCTCTGTGCCAAATTTCATCCAGATCCGTTCAGCCGTTCGGGCGTGAAAGAGTAACAAACATCCATCCATCTATTCATCCATCCATCCATCCAAACTTTCACATTTATAATATTAGTATAGATATACATATATATATATATATATCAGTAGCACAGCCAGCTGTGACTAGAAAAAATGTTAGAATACATCGACAGCGACTCGCGCGACATATTTCGTAACATCGGTTTTTAGTAATTATTCAATATTGAATCAATCTGAGAAAATCTACATAGCGACCTATATGTGTACCTATCTCTTCTTCTTACTTACTGACTAGCTATAGGAAGGTACCAACCAGCAAGGCATGTATGTATATATATATATACATACATATATATCCAACCAACTAACCTAACACGATTGGCGATACAAGAAAGCAAGCCCCGGCACCTAGTATGAACGGGTTTTTCGAAATTATAGGGAAGCCTAATGAATGGGATACCCCTTGAACGTTTGAACAAATCAAGTGCGACATAGCTCGTAATTGAATAAATCTAAGAAAACATACCTATGTGCACCTATTTCTCTTCTTTTTACTTACCGATTTATTATAGAGTAGCTATAAATTGGTACCAACTAGAAACCTACTTAGTTTTAGATATATTGATATTACTTTTTTTTTCGTTTCTGAACGCAAAACCTTATACCTCGGATACGAGTACTCGTCTACATAATAAATAGGTGCCTAGGCCGAAAATAACTGGTTTTGATGCACATACATTCTGTACTTAGATATTATGTATGTGCTTACCTACTGTTATATTTTTTAAAATTATTCTCTTTGGATTCTGTTAATCTGAGGTATAGATATTTAATAAATATAAAAGTCGGTAAGCACTTACCAAGTTCTTAGAATGTATAGAATAGTGTTACTTATTTTGTTCTGGGTGTCTACGAAGTTAATTTATTATATCTTGACCAAATTGGCAGCATGTCTATGGTATGCTGATGCCAAATTCCAGAATTATAAAAAAAAATGTACTCACTACTCTGCTGCGACCGATTTCATGTTGTGTTTGTGATTATGTATGTAAAAACTTACTTCAAAATTCAAATAATAATTGTGTGGGATTTGCGATTAGTTTTGTTTTAATTTGTGTTTTGTTTGCTATTTGAATTGTAATGGAGATACTGATGGAATGTGACACTGGTGAAAGTCGGGACAACTTGGTAACAAATACCTTAGAGCATAACTCGTATTGTAAAGTGGCTACACAACACAAGTTCAATTTCATGATTATCACTTGCTTGTGCTTCGGACAACACAGCCCGATCTCTCTGATTGTACCGGATTGCCATCCCATCGTATTATGAGAGTGAAGAACATCAGCGCATCTAGTGGAATCTATTATATTAGTATAGATTCCAAAGTTGTACAGCAGTGACAGCCTCGTTGGCAGAACGCTCGCCTTGGAACGAGGTGTTCAGGTTCAAACCCTGGCTCCCATCACTGAGATTTCCGGATTTTCATGTGCGAATCTTATTTTCCATAAAAAATATCACTTGCTGTACGATGAAGGCAAACTTTGTGAGGAAACCTGCATGTCTGTCAAAAGTCGTGTGAAGTTCACTAAACTGCACTGGGCCTACGGCCTATATGCCCCTCATATTGAGGAGGCGTGTGCCCGATATAATGGCGATGGGCTCACCCTCTATTACATTGGTACCAAAATACCATCGGTGAAATGTGGGTGCATTGCAGTGTGACGGTGTATGTTGGCCCGTCTCTGGAACGATGATTGAATGATTGAATCTATACATGTCACAGCAGCATTTACCTTATAATAAGTATGGATACAGTAATAATTATTATTGGACTAAACAATTATTTTTTTCTTTTTAGCGGAGGAATGAAGCACAGGAGGTTGCAAGAATCAAGATGACTGTAAATTGTATAGAGTCGATTCTATATCATAATATTAGTATTTGAAACAATGTTATATTTACCTAATTTTAGAATACCAACAACAAACAACATTGTTTCAAAGAAATTTGGAAATGTAGCTGTATCCCTTATTAGGTATAGAACTACATTGCCAAATTTCTTATTCCCTTGTAAATTATAATAAATATTGTTCTTGTTGTTGATCTGGTATATTGTAAAGCGTAATACTTTTACAGTTATCATGCAAACCTTGCTATATTTATAAGATCTATACAATAAACATTATATTTACGAACATGAAAGTATACATTTTTCTTTTCTATCTTTTATTTCTGAAACTTTTAATATTGCAAAGCTCGCAAAAGTATTTCTATTATTTTACAACCGATAAATAAGTTTTTTTATGATCGCTCTACCTGGTGGCATAAAAAGACAACTTTTAGTATGCGAGACTTTTAACAAGTGCTGCGCTCTAGCGGCACAAAAAAGACGTGTATTTGTCTATGTGTGAGTGCCTATTTATACAAGGATTTTAGAAGCCATGGTATCTCATCCATTATAAATGATTTCAGGTTAATGTTTTTTTGGATATTTCAATGCAATGTCGTAGTAGTGCTCGCAATTTGCAACATCAAGTCTCATAGATGCTCGATGTTCGTGTAACTAGTTGCAGAAAAACAGGACCATCTATCGAAAATGTGCGGCAACCGACCCTGAGCATTCACCTTAATAATCTCAAATCTTCAGCAAGCTCAGACTGTTCGCAGCCATAGTAGTCCTCTTCGGACGGTGTCGTATCTCTGTCGGTCATTATCGTTGTCTTGATTCGTACACGTAATCGCGTACCAAGAAATTCACTGATACCACGTTTCGGTGCCCAATTAACATTTGAGATAAACACCACTTTGTCGAGTAATTTAATTTCATAACGAGAAATAGCATTTCGTTTTATTTACGCTCTGTTTTATCGGAATATCGGTTTTATAATATTTGTTACACGAGTAAAATTGTTTTCGTGATCAGATAAATGTGTATTTGAGATAATTTGTATAAGTGTTATCTTATTGCTATGACCTCTATTTTTAGGATTTACGGCAAATATTTTAGGATTTAATGTTGATCAATGCAAGAATATTACGGTCTAAGTATCTTTACATGTTTTTTTTATCCAATAGAAGTTTAGCGTAATCCATTTTGAATTTTCGCGATGCACTAGATTGTAACGCCTACATATTTCGATAACATATTTATCAGTAAAATGGGTTTATGTTCAGACATAAAACTAGATAAGTATATTTGACATCATCGATCACTGCCAACTATGGATTAAGATTTAAGATACATTGAAATTTGGGACATGATTAAAATAACTTAAGAAAATACAAAAATACAGTATGAAGTAGCTATTTTGTGCAAAGTAATTTGTTGATAGTAAATATTACAAGCAAATGATTTTTATTTGGATCCGATAGTGAAGTAACATGTACGATAATAATATTTAGATTGTAATCGAGTTTGGATTCGTTTGAAAATCGATAAGCATATCTGGTTCCGGTATCTAACATGATACATCCATCAGCAACAGAAGCTGTTGTAAGTTTAGTTTGTGTTTTATCTAACAATCTATTAGGTATTCTAGCTATACCATGATTGGGGAAATAAGGACCTGGTTCTACATCCGATTTTTCTGCTAGAGGTTTGGTGTTATGATAGCGACTAATCAGATTTACGATATGTTTTAACGTCTCTTATCTATAACATTCTAATGTCAATTCGAATATTCTCCGTAACATATTTTTTAATTCAATAACGCCGCTGACTTTTGTACGATGATTCTGTTATATTACGTACATTCCAATGGATATAACGGCTGCCATAAATATTCTAATTCCACGTCGGTAAAGCCGAACAAATACTTTACAAGAAAATCCCCAAGTTCTTGATGTTATACACAGAGCCTACGTTCTATCAAGGTGCTTAAAATATTTTTTGCTATTTACAGAAATGTCGTTTGATAGCAGTAATTAAAAGTGACTTTTGAAAACCTTTAATTGCCTATTATCTATGTTACGACCACGACATGTCTTGTAGTGAATAAAAAACTTGCGGACGGTAACATAAGGCGCGGCCCCATTTAAGGTTGTAGTTGTAATTTCTCGTAGCTCGTTGATAGTTCGACTATCATCATTAAAGTCATTATCATGATTAACAATATTATCAACGTGTGCATAGGAGGAGACGCTCCATAAATTGCGCATGCCACTTTTTTGATCCACCGCCATCTAGAGACAATTGAATACAACATTCCCAAATATGAACTATCTTGTTCTGGATGACATTTTGTAAATATGAATATGAATTTGTAAATTGGAAACAAAGTAAGCTACGATAATTAACTAAGAAATAAGCAGCCGTTTCTAAATGTTAATTTATATCAGCTGTATGTTAAACTTAATTAATAGGAGGGTAGTAGATATTGAAGTTTTTTTTTGCTCTAGTCGAACATGCGTATGTTAGCACAGTATCCATTACCGACCTGTAAAGGACATTAATTGCTTTTATCGTTCATCTAGATGTCGCTGGTGAGACGAATGTCAAGCGGCCTGAATAAGAATTTATTTTTCTTTAGTTTGTGGTAGAATTTTTATTGATATCTTTACGCGATAGGTTTCATTACGGGCACGTTTATGTAGCACAGGTGAAGTTGATGCCTAACATTTTTAATTAAAGCCTCAGACCGATAAGCCTGAACGGGGGCATCTGAAGAATTTAGAATAAACAATCCAATGGTGACATCGTACCCCTCGGCCAAAAACTTTTCCCTTTTGCCCATTACCTGTCATATAAAACTAGTTCACTTTGAACTTTAATCCAACGTAATAGCGAGTATATTGCCATTATACAGGGCACAGTTCCCCTCAATGCAAGGAGGATTCGCGTCATAGTTCACCACGTATACACAAGGCAGGTTGGCGAATTTCACACGGCATTCGAATGAGGTGCAGGTTTCCTCACGCTGTATGCCTGCCTTTACCGTAAATCAGGCGATAATCAACCTTAAAAAAATATTTTAATAATGTTAAAAATGAAATTGGCACAGACGTCATATTGGATATCAATAAAATTAAACATGTGTTGACATACGTTGATATGCACACGAGAGGTCTCCGACACGTTTTCAATCAACACTCTCGTATCACTGCAACAGAAAACAAAAAACAAAGTATGTACATTCAGGGGCTTCACATTTGTAATTTTCATGTATTAAAATATTTTTTATAAAATATTTTCAATTCGTTACGGGCGCCGCCCTTGTATCCTAGAGGTTCCGGGTTAGATGATCCAAGCTTTGGCTCGGGATTAATAAGAGTGACTTAATCATACATTGTTAGTAATCTTTAAAAAAACCTAAAGATCAAGGCAAAGAGTCATTGAATGTAATTTTTTTCTTAATTATTAGGTTACAAACATTGAGACGTTATTATCAATGACCAGCTGTAACCCGCGACTTCGTCAGCGTGGTATTTAACAAAAAAGTATTTTTTTTTTAAAAAGTAGCCTAAGTTACTCCTTGTTACATCAGCTATCTGCCAGTGGAAATCCAGTCAAAATCGGTCCAGCCATTTCAGAGATTAGCCGAAACAAACAAACAGACAAAAATTGTTTTGGTATATGTACCGTGTATACATCCAAATGCACTTATTAAAATGCGGTTATTTTAGTATTACAAACGGACACTCCAATTTTATTTATTTGTATAGATGTGTGTGAAAAAAAAACGCATATACAAGCTGCGAGTTTCTTCGTCGACGCTTCTTACTAAGCAACAAGTAATTGATATTATAAGGGAATTTCCTTGAGGGTTCAGCTGAGCAATTGGTCGCTCGAGGCAGTTCGTCCCATTGACCGTTTAACGCGTAGGGTTGTCGAACACATGTAATGACTATCGCGTTTATATTTATGACTCGTGATAGACATGTTCTAATTTATGTACTCACCTACTTGGGTTTTTAGTTACGCCCTATCTTGTAAATTTGCTAGATGTAATGTAATCGATGGTAATGTCGTTTAATCGTATGAGCTCGCGTTGGGGAGAGAAAAAAGTTGTAATGCATAAACTTTATTTTTGATGAGGAAAATACATTTTTTTTATTATTAATGGATAATAAAAAATATAATTAACCTGTCTAACACATCCCTTTCAACGTGAACGTAATTTGAACACAGCATTTTTTGTTCGTTGGTGTTCCACAACCCTAATGTAGACGCATGGGTTGTTCGAACGCAGCCTATTACTTATAAAAGACATCGGGTACCTTTTTATTTTCAAGACCTCATTTCGACCTCAGAATTGACACCATATTATCAGTGACCTAGAATTGGTATAATTGTTTATTATTATTGCCTCTTATTTATTATAGTAACATCAAGCCTTTAGTTTTCGTATTATTGTTTTCAAGAAAATGCATTTATTACTAGGAATTATAGGTTCTTTTTGTTAATCCCGCTTTTATGTGTGAGTACAAGGGTTTTAATTTATAGTTACTTCTTATTGACTTGTCCTATGACAGACAGTTGGTCTGACATAAACAAAGTCATGTTAAACAAAGGGGGGGGGGGAGGAGAACCCACCACTGACCCTCGCCTTGTCTACTTTTCTAATTATAAACCAAACAAGTTGATCGATAATTAAAGAAGCCAGCAACACGTCATCCGAGACGTCCTAGTGTCACCGAAAGCAACAACTAATTATGAGGGTGCCCCGGTTCAAACTATGACACTAGGACGTCAACCACCTCAATCCTCCCGTGACCATGGTTGCTGTAAAGCAGCCGAAACGTCGGGAACGTAAAATCAAAATCCTAAAAATTAGTTTTTTTCCAATGTATAGTATTCGCATACATATAAGAAATCAACGCCTCACTTCCTGCCGTTTTCTAACTGAGTAAGCGATAACAAAACTAACAATGTTAATCGTACGTAAAAAATACCCGTGTATTGGGTAAATCAGTTACCCTTGATTTCGGATAAACACGTACGAGTGGGGTAAACTGATTCGGACTTATCCAATTACGACCCCCAGCTAACATAGCTACTGTTGAGGTGCACTATTCTGGAAATCGTTCGTAATTCGATATCGAGCGACACTAAATTTCACATGAATTATGGCGAGCGACCGCTAAAATGGGCAATTTGGTTACCAGCGGTACAGCCAGCGGTCACCGATGTATTTTCATCTGCATTTGCATGCATTGCATCTATTATACGATATTCTTTTGTGTTGGGTTTGTTGTTATTTTATACTTTTAAACTTGATTATACGTTTATGTTGTTTTTTATTGTTCACACGACCGGTTGCGGACAAACCCTCCATCGTCAAACATGGCTATGAAACCTCTCCGGTGTAACAACTATCGAAAATAAAACACAATGAAAATGGTCCATCATGTGCTATTCCAGACTATAATCTATATCTGTGCCAAATTTCATCCTGATCCGTTCAGCTGTTCTGGCGTGATTGAGTAACAAACATCCATCCATCCAAACGTTCACATTTATAATATTAGTGGGATTAGTGGGTGTATAAAAACAGTACTTAGATACTACAAAATAAAGTCTTCTCAAGCTTGTAAAGACTACTCTCGAATACTCTATTTAGAAATCAATTCTCACATAATTCTCGAACGACATCAGAGTACGACTAAGTCAGTTACTAAGGTGTCGTGATTAGGAACGGTTTGTTGACCCCCAAATGGTTCAGATTGATAGTATCAAGGCATTCGGATTAATACAAGCGGAAATGCCTTCTTTATGGCGTAACGCGAGATAACATCAAGTTATTGGGTACGCTGGGTATTATATTCATGTCATTCTTCTTATGTGGGATATTTGAGAAATCGCTAAACCCTTGTTGGGTTTTTATTTATTTATTTGTTAGTGGAAATGACTGTAGGTATTTATACGTTATTGTTAAAATTATGGGAGTTCCAAATTGTCAATTTAATCTAGATACTTTATGATCAAGACCAATTCGATTATACACAGTTCCTGGCGACATTCTAATATCAAAAATCAAACGTGTGTCTTTTTGTTGTCAAAAACGGCTGACCCGATTTCAATGATATTTGCAACAGAGGAGGTTTGCAAAATTACATGTCACTGTTATTTGCGCGTGTATTGAGTTCAAATATATACAGGATGATTCAGTATGAGTATAACTATGTCTTGAACCTAGGCTACTTTAAGCATTTGTAAAAAAAATATGTTGTTCCCAACAAAGTCACAATTATTGATTATGTTGGTAACATTATTAAAAATATATATTATTTGACTTCACTTCGTGTTTTAAAATGCGCTAAAGAAGCCCATGTTCCAGACTATACCCTTTATGTATCACCCAGTATAGCTTAAGCTAAGACAGCATTGCCATGTACTTAAATACTGCACGAATTAAGGTCCATTTTCGTTTGGTTTCAGGAGAAGTCCGGTGATCACTACCCCGGAAAACTATCGGTAAAGTCGGACCTTAGCCCGGTTTTTGGTAAGTTACATTATTTTATTTTTACTTTGTTACTCCATAAGCCGGCTCCCAATTAGACCACCCTTAAAGCGTTTAAAAAAAGAATAGCATCTTGCTTATTGTCTATGTATAAGATGCAATTCCCTACAATCATCACAGTAAGTACATATTAATTATCTGCATGAGATGTGCAGAGTAATAGTATGTACCTAGTACTTATTCATACTCTGCCCTTCCCGAACTAATAAAAATATCGAATTATATTACATGGCTACGGTCGCGAACATTAATATGGGAGCCATTTCCTTAATATTTTTAAAGAATCGTCGGGAAGGTAAATTTTTTTTTTTTTTTTTTTATTACATTATAGGCAAGTATTTGATCTCGATCTCACCTGATGGTAAGTGACGATGAGATCTACGATGGAGCATACTTGCCTAGGTAGGAAGGCGGCAGTAGATCGAGACGCTACATTCACTAGGCACATGCAGCGCAACTGATCTGACCCGCCATCCATGAATGGCAACACCGAACATCATGCCGGAACACGGCTAGGCCGCTTGGCGACATGGCTTTGTTCAGTGGGTGGTGACTAGCCACGGCCGAAGCCTACCACCAGTAGAGTTGTCACCTGGTTGGCACCACCCAGGGTCACGTGTAGGGTATCTCGACGGTACTTAATTCTCCTACGGACGAAGGTGACTCGACCCCGAAAATATAAAATTAACGCGATAAAATCCGTATAATTCGTTTTATTTCTAAGTGTTCGTGCATTTTAGCACTACAACAACTGCAATGCACTCATCTTTAAAACAACGCTTTGGATTGCTATTGAATGGATGGCGGGTCTGATCAGTTGCGCTGCATGTGCCTAGTGAATGTAGCGTCTCGATCTACTGCCGCCTTCCTACCTAGGCAAGTATGCTCCATCGTAGATCTCATCATCACTTACCATCAGGTGAGATCGAGATCAAATACTTGCCTAGGTATAATGTAATAAAAAAAAAAGATTTTTTATCATTTTTTTATAAAGTTTAGGAGTTATTTTTACATGGTGGTGCCTAAAACTCTAAGCACAATTAATACGTGCCTTCCCTAAGATCTCAACGATAATCGATCTTACACATAAATCGTTAGTCTAGTGATGTAAAATTGATTCCGTACGTCCGTAAGGTGGGAATTACGTGGTCCGGGCTTCGCCCCGGGGCCATTAGCTCGGAATTATGTATGTTTTATCGCCAGCTTATAATCATCTGTCACTATCGTTACTATATTTTCGTATAATTTTAACCCGCCCCGCCTCTGTAGTGATGTAATCTTATCGATAGTTAATTGATCGATGAGGCTGTTATAATTATCACCTATTTTTATTTTGTTATCTTACGTGAGATTGTTTATTATATACCTGAGTAATTAGACGTTTATTTTTGGTTGCATTGTGGTTTTACATTTCCATTTATGACTTAGTATTTTTTTTATATTTACTTTTATGTGATACATTACACAGACGTCATAAATGAACTCAATAGTAATAAAGCTGTACTTAAAAATTGATGTTTAATTAGTTACGGAGAAAGCAAAACGTTTTTTATCGATACTCCTCACACCATCGACTCCCGTCCATCACTACCGCGCCTCGTTATTTGTTGTTATTAGTGTTGTTTTTTTCTCGTTCGGGATGTTTTCGAGAAACCGGTTAGTGGTCCTAATCTGATCAGCTCGCCACGACCCTGCCGAAGTGCCGAACCACGTCAGAAAAAAGAGTACTAAGAGCGCCATAAAGAATTCTTTACTGTGTTAGTGATTCTTCGAGTTACACTATTCGAGGCAGTATTATGAAAAGGCCACAAAACTGCAATTTGAAAATCTGGCATTTTTTAAAACTTAAATGAGAGCTTTGCATTGTTTTAAAAGGATTTAAAAAAAAGTATTTGAATGTCATGTTGCAAAAAAAAAGTTATCTATGTTCGAATTTTTCATAAAAAAATCGTTAATATTTTGAATTTCCCTCCATAAGCGAGCGCTGTCAGCCATCTCTAAACTGTGATATTAGGTAAAATGGCGGCGTAAACAGGGGGGGCGTATGAATATTATTTATATACTTCTTGTAATTACTTGGAAATAATGCTGTTAATAAAGTTAATGCACCGGTAAATTAGATTTTGTTTTAGATGGACGATCTTTAGAGATCAATTGTGAATGGAAGTGTTTACTAAAATATTATATAAGGTATTTTGTATCAAATTTGACTGCAAGCAAGCAGCTATTTAGAAGAAAGGGTGACTCAGTTGTTATTTTTAAATGACGATAAGTTTGTTCATTGTATAAACATAAATCTCTACCCCGAATTTATAGACGTTATATAACTTTATCAAACGTCATATAGTACAGCGCAAAGCAAAACTTTTGTGCGCAGTACTATATGACGTTTGATAAAGTTATGTAACGTCTATAAATTTGGGGGCTTTAATGTTTAAAGATTTACTTTTATACAATAATACCATGGTAGATACTTGCACATAGCAAACGATAAATAAAACAAAGCTTATCCAGAAATAGGTAATGTATGAATGAATGAAACATGTCTTCGATGTCGTGTACGATAAATAGTAGACAAATTACCGGACAAAATCAGATTTTCCCTAAATTTATTTCAGATACGAGAAATATTAGTCAGAATACGTATACGGAACCATTAATCTTCATATTAATTCTGACACTTGACAATTTTCTTAAACTATCAATTAAACTTTTTTTCTCTTAAATTAATTTATAGTTTGGATAGAAAGCATAAATTATCACCAAAAATATAGCAATTAACGGATTTATAGTCGCTATAGAACGCTGGCAGAGAGGCGCTGGCAACTTCCGGTAACATTAGGGTTGTGAACGACAGTATTTAAATTTAATATTAGTTCACGTTTAGGATATTTTTAAGGTCAAAATGTTGCTTACTTTTGGTCGAATCCGCGGAACATAGTTTAAAATAAACGCGGATCCAAATTTGGTATGGTTCTACGCAAATGTTTGTCTATCAGACATTGGGCTGTAAATTGCCAAGTTTAAACTATAATAAGATTGGTACTTTATGGCGGTGCCTTTTGGCGTTTACATTAACAGTATAGACGCTATGACAGCGTTGTAGATGCAAAAAGCATACAATTATATACGATGCAGAATTGTGTAATACATATAACTAGAAATGGCATATGCTTTTTATGATATTAAGGCGCACGCACATTGAACTTATGGAAATTGGAAATGTGGGTGCAACGCAACCTTAATTTTGAATGCTGACCTATTGGTACAAACTAAGTGTTGATCAAAGTATTCGTAGAGTCGTATACTTTGATTTTAAATAAATACAATATTACGCCGGTGACCCCCGAAGGATAGGCAGAAGTTAGGAAGATATATAGTATTAATAACGTTCGCAATCTATTTTACAAATAAACTACTGGTAATTATAATTAAAAAACAAAACATCGATACCCACTAAAAACCACTTTACTTCATACTCAACAAGTATTTACGACGAGTAGTTAGTTCTGAGATGTGATGAGATGTTTCCTAAAAGGGAAACCTGTACCAATGCGAGGAAATTTATATTATTCACGTTACATTATGCTACCATTTTCGACGGCCAAGTTATTAACAAGCAAATACCAGACTTGCTATTAACAAGAACATCTCACTCTGCAACTTGCGATCAACATTAATCGCGATCGTTACCGCTATCACGTCTCCGCACCTGTGTCCTATTCATTCCCGCATATTTCGCTATCTTCTGTCTCTCTTCGCGAGTACTCGTCAGGAACACCCTGCCTCGTACTCTCGTACTCTGTGTCATTATATCCGACTTCTAATTGGAAGTTGATATGCGTATATAAGTAGAGTGCCGTCATTATGAGATTAACGAGGTTTTTACACTTACTGTGGCGCTTGGTTTAAGGTATAAGCAGTAGCGGGGGACTACCTATACATAGTATAATGTTTGGGTTGGTCTGTAAAGTTAGGTTTGGGTTAAGGTTACACTTAATACTTACTAGCTGTTACCCTGCGACTTCGTCCGCGTAGTATTTAAGCAAACGTGGACGAAGTCGCGGGTAACAGCTAGTCTGAGATAAAAGTAGCCAAAGTTACACCTTGTCACATCAGCTATCTACCAGTACAAGTCCCGTCAAAATTGGTCCAGCCATTTCAGAGATTAGCCGGAACAGACAGACAGACAAAATTTGTAAAAAAATGTTGTTTTGGTATACGTGTATACAACCAAATGCACTTAGCAAAAAGCGGTTATTTTAATATTACAAACAGATACTCCAATATTATTTATTTGTATAGATAATAAGATTATCGAAATCATCTATGTCGAAAGTCATGGCTAAAAATATTGTAATTTTTGAGCGCGCAATGTAATAACACAACAGCGTTTCGCGGCTCGATACCTGAATCGTGCGAGTGACCAACGCTCTCGAGCGTATCAAGTTTTAATTTACATTGCAGGTTTGGGACTAGATTGGTAATTCTGGTTTTTAAATTTCAGCTGCCCCCCCCCCCCCCCGCAGCAGAAATTTAAAAATGTCGTCGTGAGTCCATGGTATCAGGTATCGTAAACGAAAATCTTCCGAGACTGATTTCCGAAATTTTGGAATTTTTAAAATAACACCGCAAGGCTCATTGTAAGACCATTGTTCTAATAACCAGTACAAGTTGTGATATAAATATATATACATAAAGGGCTAAGTTAATTACAATATAATTGGTGAGTTTAGGATTTTTTTTTTTAAGAATTTCATAAAACGTTATGAAAAAAAAAATACTACGTTATACATATGTATTAATCATTCAAGGTGTTACTTGAACAGTCGTGTTGATGTTATTAAAGCATTTAGAGTTCCTCACGACACGTAATAATCATTTGTCTCGCCGACATTTGATGATTATGGTATGTCGTCTCCTTCTAACTTAAAAATATTTTATATATCTCATCTTATGTAGAGGTTAAGAAGGTATTGTTAAAATATTACAATGAATGTCAATATCTAACGAAACTATTTAAGGATTCAATCTATACATATAAATAAAATTGGAGTCTCTGTTTGTAATATTAAAATAACCGATTTTTACTAAGTGCATTTGGATGTATACACGTTACTTATACCGAAACAACATTTTTTAAAATTTTTGTCTGTCTGTCTGTCTGTCTGTTTGTTCCGGCTAATCTCTGAAATGGCTGGACCGATTTTGACGGGACTTTCACTGGCAGATAGCTGATGTAACAAGGAGTAACTTAGGCTACTTTTATTTTAGAAAAAAAATTGGCTCTCACGAAATAAATTAAAACCCATGTTGCAGCGCAGCGCCTAATTAAGTTTGATAGCAACAACCTGCAATGCGTCCCGCGGGCTCAGAATGGGCGAGCAGGCTGTTGTCAACAGTTATCTTTGTTAAATACCGCGCGGACGAAGTCGCGGGCAACAGCTAGTAATTAATAATAAGCAGTCAATTTTATGTGTAATTAGAACTAGGCGATACTTGGCGGAAATCCATTGTTAAACAAATAGGGGGAGAGGAACCCACCACTGACCCTCGGCTTGACAACATTTCCAATTATAATCCAAACAAGTAAATCGATAATTAAAGAAGCCAGCAACACTGAACTTCTCTAAGATGTTAGTAGAGATACTATCTATCTCAATTTTATGATTCAAAAGTATTTCAAGTTATCGATGGGTCATGCTGATCAGATGTTACATACACCTGATCAGCATGACCCCATTAGTGTTTGCTTTTCTTATATTGCTATGTAAAACTTTTGCGGCTAAGCAACATTTGATATGAGAATTTAAATTATGTAAGTACTTACAATATAACATACTTAAGTCATATCTTCACAACTTACCGTTTCACATCATACAATATTTTACACCAATTGTTGTTGTTCCGAATGATTTTGTCGATATTGTCTGTGCTTTGCAATAACCAACTATTGTCTATGCATGTATTTTAAAAAATTAAATAATATTCTCTCTGATTCTTAACCTATGATGAAAACCAACGTAATAATTAAATAAAATAAAAATAACCTTTTTCATTTCTCGCCCTTACAAAGACTTTTATAACGTTATAAACGTATACACCGCCTTATTCTTTGAATTTGCTCCCTCCAGAAATTCACGCGAATGAAGCCGGGAAATAAAACAATATTGTGTTTATAGTGCTAGCTATATATCGACATAAAACAGTTAAAAAAGGCCTTCTGACTTCGTTTTCATAGCCATCACTTCTATCTCCATATTTGCATGCACAGAACCCAACACATTAACACCCACACCCAACCAAACAAGTTTTAACCATGGACAGTTTTTGTCGCCGATTAATCCCGTAATTGGTTTGTAGGGTGTACGCGCCGGTTGCCGACAATCAATCACTCTCGACGAAAAACTTGCTTTTGTTTTGAATTAAAACGTGAGATATTAAAAAGGTGTTTTTGAGAATCTTCTCCGGATCTCGTTTGGTTTTAAATATGGGGAGGGTTGCCACATAATTAATGTTAAAAAAAAACCAGTGATAGTATTTTTAACCTGCCATGGGAACTTGAGGGATATATTGTAATATGATTTTTTAAAATTTTACATTAATGTTTAAATGTTTGATTCTAGTAATACGAGTATATATTATTTCCTTATGCCGTTTACTTTCTGATAAGATCTATGAACGAAAACTAAGATCGCTGTTCACATTAATGGTATACACACCAACTGATTCAAAGTTTCTAGAATTTCTCCGCTTAGCGGTACTATTTCAATTTTCATTTTTCAATAAATAATGCAACACTGCCATAGTTCACTACGCTGGCCCAATGAATGTTGGCGGACTTCACACGTCTTTCGAGGGATTCTCTGGACGTGCTGGTTTCCTCGCAATATTTTCCTTCACCATTCAATAAATATCCTATTCAAATACAACAAGACGTAATAAAACATCAAAACGCTTTAAACAAAAAGCAATCGGACAGTAATTCTCCACAGACATCATGATTCACATTTTATAATAGCAAAAAGTGACCGCAAACTATATGATTATGCATGTTTATGTGGTCAGAGGAAAATCAACAGTAACGCCTTGTAATTTGTCTCGACCGCGAACTGGATCCTTTACCCTTATACGCAGGTAGAGAAAATAATAAAAACTCTATGCGTAACATATCATTCCTTGCAGAGTAAGCAAATTAGATTGTATGTGGATTGTTTGTTAATTGATAGATTGTATAGTTATTAAAATTATGTATGTCAGTACCCCTTTACACTCGTCATGATCTGGGCCCGAAAGAGAAGGACAGCGATAGTGAAATTAAATACACAGTCGACAGTAAACCTACGCTTACAAGCTTGTCATAAAAACTGTATTATTTTCCTAATACGTTAATTATTATTGTGGCAGTTCGTAATATACAATTATTTGCAAATTACTATAGATTGATGACCTGATTCGCGGAGTTGCTAGTGACCCTGCTTTCTACGCCGATGGTCCCGGGTTCGAATCCTGGTACGGACAAACTTTGTGTGATGAGCACGAATGTTTGTACCCGAGTCATACTGAGTTTGCCCTTAGTTCATTGTACGGTACCCATAATACAAGCGTTGCTTAGTGTGGGACCGTATAGTTGGTGTGTTTGTCTGTTATATTATTATTGTTATAATAATAGCTATGGACCACTTTAAGTAGTCGAAATAAAATACAAATTCGCTTTAGCGTTCGGTCAGTGCGTTGCATTACAAATAGGCGCGTGTCCGCGAATGTACAGCTCGTTCAAATTAAGTTAATTGCTGTCGAGTCATACCGCATTCCACCAGCCAGCCGGTAGCTGAATATATCCACATACAAATTCAATAAATAAAAGGTTTTTATGTATACAGATGTAGTAACATCACATTACGCGCCGTGGATGCTGTGGGTCAATATTTGTGTAGGTCACTCGGACCCACCGCGGGCCCACGTTCTCGGAAACGTGCTTTATTGAGCCGAGATGAGGGTATGGGAAATATATTTTTGGGAAGCTTGAGTTGAGCACGCAGTACGCATGCTTATAAAATACTAGATAAAAAAAAACATCTAGCTCATTTCTGCCAAAGTGCGTTTTTTTTCTTTATTGTACCTACTACATAGATCTATCCCTTATTTTTTTGTAGCTGCGCCCCGCGGTGTTAACCGCGATAAAAAAATATGAAAAATTAAAATAAATCTATACCACGGGAACAATACATTTTACCGAGATAAAAAGTAGCCTATGTGCTATTCCAGACTATAATCTATCTCTGTGCCAAATTGTATCCAGATCCGTTCAGCCGTTCTGGCGTGATTGAATAACAAACATTCATCCATTCAAACTTTCACATTATAATATTAGTGGGATTCAATGTTACTTTTTGATTATAAAATGTCAAAACTATTAACAAAAAAAAAATAGGCGGATATAGTTGAAAGGGTTCCGTATTTACCATTTCGGTACGGAACCCTAAAATGAGCATACTAGTATGACACAGTTACAGAACACATTTTAATATACGTCCTTATTCATAGAGCTCCTAAGTCTATTGAGCTTATGTAAAAACGTATGTTGCAAAGTTGATTGACATCTCACAAATTGGGTAGTTCTTAGATTTTATTTGTATTCTACACTAATAATTTAACTTCGTGATTAATCTACGGGTTCTTGGTATTGGTTTAGAAAAACGTTAAGGTTCAAGGTTGCTTGATATTAAATTGTGCTAATAAGATGTTGATCGTTTAAAGATTTTAATACTGTATTGTGGGTTAAATTACTTAATTAAAATGTCAAATAGAGAGGATTTTTTATTATGATTTATTGAGTGGGTACTTAAGTTCTTATTTTTTATTGTCAAGCTATTCGTATATCCTGGCGATCTAGTAATTAGAGCAAAAACTGAACTTTTAATATGTAATCCACTTGACTGTTCTTTATAAGTGTATTTTTGTTGTATACCATCATGTAAACTACACTAAATACGGTCAGTGGCAACGTGTAGATAGATCATTCGTACGCTAACTGTATACTTTATAGTACACGTATTTCTAAACTTTGTATGGGATATTGAACAGCGCCTCTAGCGGAAAATATTTATAACTTTCAATCTTCATACAATATGTGTAAATATGTACTACCAAATTTAAAGACGTATTATAACTTGATCAAACGTCATATAGTACTGCGCAAAGCAAAACCCTGCGCAGTACTATATGACGTTTGATAAAGTTATAACACGTCTATAAATTTAGGGGGGTAGACTATAGTACACAGTTAGCATAAGAGTAATCTCTCGCTTGACGTGCTGAAATCAAAACATTATCGAGTGAGAGAAACGTTGGTACGTCATATCGCACCCTCAGCACGATAGGGGCTCAACTCAAAATTATGATTTCAAAATTATGACTCAAAATTATGGTTTTAATGTATGTTCTATCCGATGAATATTAAAACAAAGGCGTTTTTATGATGGAACAAGCTTATTATATTTCCGTCTCTTTTACACCGGTACTTTCCGTCCTTCCCGTTCAGTTGGAAAGATCTTTGATTGCGATTTCCCAAAAAAATTGATTTTTAAGTTGAGCCCCTATCGTTCTGTGGGTGCGATATAGTCATGGCGCACGCAATTACGCGACTGAATTACGTTACGTCTCGTCGCGGTGCAATTTCCCCGTCTGTGGCACGTCCCGCGCGTTTCGTCTAGCCGTTATGTTTTATGTCTAGCTGACTGTACTTTTAAGCAGAATAAATTAGAGGAATTTCTTATGAGTACAATTTCGGTTGTCCAATTATGGCGGTTTTAATTAAAACAACGCTATTTTGTGCAAGAAATATATTATTTAACACGCGAATTCATATTTTCTTGAACTACAATTGTATAAACTTTACGTAGCCCAACGATTTTAAATGAAGTAGTCTTCATTGTCGATCAGGGGTTTTCAAGCTACTGATCAAAATATATACTTGGTTTAAGTCACAATCATTTTTAACTTTACAATAGGTATGACTATTGGGTTACAATAGAAAAAATAATACGCCTAAATTTAAATAATAATAAATTCTGATTGCAAATTCTAATTTCAAAAATGGCCGGGAATTTTAATGAGATAAATCACTGGTGATATCGAATTCAATAAAGTCATCACGCAAAATGTTTTAATTAGTGCTGGTTAATAAGATTTATACTAGATTACTAAATGCCTTTGGGAGCGTGGGATTATAATACTTACTTTGTTTTTTCGAGTACTTCATTTCTTTAGTCTTGCAAAATGTTAAACGCAGTTTAAAATAAAAGAGTTATGCAGTTTTCGCCTAGCCGATAAATACATTTTTTTTAATTTCATTTATATGTATGTGTTGGTATTATAGGTATTATAGGTATGTGTTGGTTACAGGTAAATTCGAGCCGCATCCGGCCGCGGGTTTCAACATGGGCTACCTAATGGCCCCCTACCCGTACCCTAACGGTGGGGCGCACCCCCTGCCCGTCTCGATGGTGAGTCCTTTGTGTTCGCAGTATTAAAAGTAATCGCTCGAGTTTTCAGCGGAGTGACGCGAATTGGCGCTCTCGCCCTATGTTTTTTTTGAATTTGTATTTCGAATTTATTTTTGTATTCGATTTAAATTGTAGGATATTAATTAATATAATGATGTATTAATTGGCGGCTTGATTGGCGCAGTTGGTAGTGATCCTGCTTTCTGCGCCGAGGGTCTCGGGTTCGAATCCTAGTAGGGAAACTTTGTGTGGCCCAAGTCATGGATGTTTAATATCTATATAAGTAATTTCTACTGGGTTCGCCCCCAGTCAATTGTACGGTGTCCATAATTCAAGCATTGCTTAGTGTGGGACCGTATAGTTGGTATGTTCGTATGGCGATATTAATTATTATTTATTTATTAATTTGGTATTTTCGTAGCCTTTTTAGTAATAACGCCCGATAGGCACGTGTGTTGGTATGTGTATATACCTTGGATGGGTGACCGAATTAAAACATCCAACCTCATCCACTACGCCATTTTGAAACACGAATTGGTGAACCCATTTTATTTGGAAAAATCTAAATCATAGCAATATTTGAGAATATCAATATTGGCGACATGCCAAAATATTGGAGCCATATCGCTGCGTTATCAGTGCGATATCGCGACAGATTGCGAGCACACGCGGTACGTACCCAGATGTAGTACCCGGGGGCCTACTCGCATTTTACGCGCCAGACATACCGTTGCCGACTCTTTGTTAATAGTTTATTTCTTTTTTATTATCATATTCTTTTTTTATATTCTTGAAGTATATTGATTTCTTATATTTACGCGAATACTACACATTGAAATAAAACTATTTTTAAGGAAACGTCCGGAACGTAAAAACAAAAAACAAACGC
Organism: Pheosia tremula; assembly: GCA_905333125.1. Taxonomy (NCBI): domain Eukaryota; kingdom Metazoa; phylum Arthropoda; class Insecta; order Lepidoptera; family Notodontidae; genus Pheosia; species Pheosia tremula. The sequence goes on from HG995420.1 coordinate 2,622,918, forward strand.
GATAAAATCCTTAAAAATTGTTTCTTGAAGTATGTTTAAAATTATAGTTTTGTTAGATTGTTATAAGGTGCAAAAGAGGTGCGTCGAAATTTCCCCAAAATTATATTTTTATTTATTGTTTTTATCATTGTTTAATTATCATACAGTCCACACACATTCGTTTCACGTACAAAGGCATACAAATAAATGTCATTTCATGCCGCATGTCAAAGTCGTCTTCTCTATTTTTAACGCTATGTCCCTATACAAATCCTTACTATGAGTTTTAAGAAGAGCACTCAAAAGGGGCTACTTAAGTAAAAAACGCAATTTGGTGTAGAAGGTTAAAATCTGGAATTCTTATCACTTTTTATCGCGGGCGGGGCCACAGAAAAATTCAAGTATTTTATTTGTTTTAGTTTATGTTTTACTTCAAGTGTCTGTGCCTAATATCTACAAGGACTTTTGTGATAAGGACTAGATAGCAGTCGTTTGAGAAAAATAGAGACAAAAGCTAGTTACTAAAGTTATTTCGGAATTATGATGTCATAAAAGCAGTGATAGCCAAGTTGGTAGAACGCTTGCCTCGGTAACGAGGATTGCAGGTTCAAACCACGGCTCGCACCTCTGGGATTTTTCATGTGCGAATCTAATTATTAATCATGATTATCACTTGCTAAACGGTGAAGGAAAACATAGTGAGGAAACCTGCATGTTCGAGAGAACCCCTCGAAAGATGTGTGAAGTCCGCCATTCCGCACTGGGTCAGCGTGGTGGACTATGGCCTAATCCCTCTCGCATTGAGGGGAGGCCCGTGCCCAGCAGTGGGACATTAAAAAGGGCTGGAATTATTATTATTATATGACGTATATCTCAAACCCTTTGTAATGTTCGTGAATTTATTTGTTTAATCAAATTGGTACAAACAAGAATGTAAAGAAGTTGGTCGTATAATCAAAGTAGTCCTCCAGGTAACCAAGCAGATATTCATCGTAAGAACCCACGCTTATCGTTACTATCAACTGTCGCGATATAATTTCGCATGTCACACTGCTGTTTTTATGTAATGTTTTTTTTTCCTATTGAGAACTTTTTTATTTTATTCTTTTTTATTTTATTGACACAACGTAATGTAAGTGGCCAGTTACGTCTTTAACACAAGTGCACACGAGGTACTTACCCAGGGGGCGTATTACGGACTCTCACTTTGGACAATTCACTTCTTAGTTTAAAACTTGTTAACTGTTTTGTACGTACCTGTACCTGTCATGTTAACGATATAAGTTCCAGTTAAATAGTACTTTGTCTCAGCCTGTACTTATAATTTGAACCGACAACTTTTGGAAACATTTTTTTTTATTATTAATTAAATATATAAAAAATTGCCACACATAGTACATATAATACAAGCGTTGCTTAGTGTGGGATCGTATAGTTGGTGTGTTCGTCTGCTGATATTTATTTATTAAATCAACTAGTAGCCGGGTTATACTGTAACTTGGCATATTTTTTTTTTTATCCCAAATGGATGGGTTCGTGCCCAAAAACTAAAGTCCACTCGTTCGATGTCGTGGGCATGGTAATACGTACAATAAACAACACGTTGCCATAGCAACATACTTTTATCTAAGCTTAGACACCACATCTATTTGTTTATTCAATGCGATAATAACAAACGTAGCCAAAAGCCAAGATGGTCATCCACATCGTAATTTAATCGCTCGTGATACTATTTTTATTGGATTATTTCCTCGTAATAACCACACCACGTGTTCGGTCCGGGATCGAACCCGGGACGCGCCGGAAACGGTAACACAAACAGTTTTTATTTCTGTCTTCATCCTGCTCAGACCAATGTGTACAATCGGGGAAAAAAACGTTTTATGGAGTTTTATTTTATTGTTTTTTTTTAGTTGGACTTTTTTATAGGTAATCTGGTAGTAACGGTATTTTGGTCTGGTTCACCGATGATTACAGATTTTTTTTAACTTCTGAGTAAAAATATCAAGATAGGCTGGTATGAATTAGGCGTTGCTTTTGTTTACCACGTCTCAGCGTTACATACAACTTAAATGAAATCTTAAAAACACTATAAATAACAAAAAAAAGTGAAGGACAGTCTACAAAACAATTCAAATGAAACTGAGAAAATAACAAAAGAAAAACATATTAATTCGATTAATAGAATATAAAATTTGAATTTGAAAAATAACGAATGGAAAGCTTTTAAAATCATACATCGAGCGTCGGGTGGCGCGCGGCGTCGCGTCGCGTCGCGTCGCGTCGCGTACGTCAATATCGTTCAATACCTACGCTTAGTACGCATGCACCGGCCTCGCCATACAAATCCTTTGCTGCGCGGCGGCGGCAAGAAACGAAAAAAGAATCCGCCGCGAAAATATGAAAGTCTAAACGCAACAGGTGGACATACCACCGTCTCATTCTTTTCTATGTGGTTTTAAGTTTCGTCTCTGTTGTACGGAAGCCGCCCCTACGGTCGCCGCCCCCGCTCTGGGGCGGGAAATTTAAATGACGGAGGGGATGGGATGGAAATGCTTTTCTTTTTGCTCGCGGGGTGTATTTTAGGGCTTTTGTCTGGGTGAATGCGGCCGGCAATTTCGGGGTCGCTTGCGTTCGCTTCGACTCGGGATTTATCGAATATTTTAAATTTAAAACATTTGTTTTTAACTTCGAAAAAATAACATTAGAAATTGTTTTCGTATACACACCTTCAACTCTTTTCCGTCATGTACAGTCAGTGACAATAAAGTAGAGCTATTAAAAGCGGCGTCCGTTTTTTATTTTCAGTACGTGCCGTGCGCGTCATATGATTGTTGTAATAAAAAAAACCAACTTACCAAATTGTTTATTATGACTTTTACGAACCCGCATAATATTGAATGAAACTTTAACTATAATTAAAACATATGTTTTTCAGGACACCCCGTAAACCGACATACACTTGTAAATTCCTATAAATATATGTTTTGAGTGACATTGTGTTCATAGAGTCCTTTTTAAGTTTTTAATTACTTACGTCCCTATTTTTTTTTCGTTCCATTATCAAAAATTCAATATAAGAATTTTTTATTTCAATATAAGAGTCCCAAAACTTTCGGGGACTATAGCTTTTATAGGGAACATATGTATATATGGTTGTACTTTTTAAATCTAAGTACTAACCATTTAGTTATAGGCATGCGCAGACGCGTGATTTGATATACCTTTATGACAATATGTTGTTTTTGCATAAATAAAAACGTCTTGTAATATTCAATTCGCTATAAGAATTATTGAAGCACATTATTTTCACACCACACAATACTACAGAGTATCCCACTATCCCATCCCACTAATATTATAAATGTTAAAGTTTGGATGGATGGCTGTTTGTTACTCGATCACGCCAGAACGGCTGAACGGATCTGGATGAAATTTGGAACATAGATAGACTATATTCTGGAATAGCACATAGGCTTCTTTTCATCCCGATAAAACGTATGGTTCCCGTGGGATAGATTTGTTTTAATTTTTCATACTTTTTAATTGCGGGCAACACCGCGGGGCACAGCTAGTATAGCAATAAACACAGTGATATTCCGCGCGGTATACACAATTTCAGATAAGGTTAATTGATTGTCGCTATTAATTGATCGCTGTTATTGTCTGGACGACGCGTTATCGTAAGCCATCCTTGTATGTAATACGTAGAGTTAGTACCTACTTACAATGTTGCATCCCACTAATATTATAAATGTGAAAGTTTGGATGGAATGATGGATGTTTGTTACTCAATCACGCCAGAACGGCTGAACTGATCTGGATGAAATTTGGCACAGAGATAGATTATAGTCTGGGATAGCACATAGGCTTCTTTTTATCCCGGTAAAATGTATGGTTCCCGTGGGATAGATGTTTTAACTTTTCATACTTTTTATCGCGGGTAACACCGCCGGGCGCAGCTATGTAGTTGTCTATAAATATATCTATCGATTTGGTAATATTGACTATTATTTGACTAATGCATGCAGCATGTGAAAACAGTGATAGCCGGGTAAAGCAGTGATAGCCAAGTTGGTAGAACGCTTGCCTCGGTAACGAGGATCGTGGGTTAAAACCCCCCGGCTCGCACCACTGGGATTTCTGGATTTCATTTGCGAATCTCATTTTCAACCATGATTATCACTTGGTAAACGGTGAAGGAAAACGTCGCGAGGAAACCTGCATGTCTGAAAGAACCCCTCGAAAGATGTGTGAAGTCCACCAAACCGCAATGGGCCAGCGTGGTGGATTATGGCCTAATCCCCCTCGAATTGAGGGGGAGGTATTATTATATGGTATTATTATAAAGCATGTGCATACACACACAATATATTTTATGTCATAATTATCAGCTAGTATGTTGTCAGCTAGTTTGGGGTCGAGTCACCTTCGTCCGTAGAAGAATTAAATACCCTCGAGATACCCTACACGTGACCCTGGGTGGTGCCAACTAGGTGACAACTCTACTGGTGGTAGGCTTCGGCCGTGGTTAGTCACCACCCACTGAACAAAGCCATGTCGCCAAGCGGCCTAGCCGTGTTCTGGCATGATGTTCGGTGTTGCCATTCATGGATGGCGGGTTAGATCAGCTGCGCTGCATGTGCCTAGTGAATGTAGCGTCTCTATCTACTGCCGCCTTCCTACCTAGGGAAGTATGCTCCATCGTAAATCTCATCATGACTTACCATCAGGTGAGATCGAGACCAAATACTTGCCTATAATGTAATAAAAAAAAAGTATTTCCTCCTAGTGCAATAATACTTTAAGGAACTTTTTGTTTGAACATGTAATACTATGTTGAACGTTATCTGAGTAATATAATAGCTTTATGTGCATATCTTGACGGTGCATCGCGGGCACGTCAGCCCGGCGTGAGCAGCCGGCCAGGGTGACCCGCGGGGCTTTGTGCATATGAATAATACCACGTAACGGTATGTCGTTCGTGGGTCTCCAAATTGCCTTTTAAAAAGCTTATCAAATTAGTTATTCTTGGGTTCGGAGACTTGGTTTAGATAGAAAAACAAAAGTACATTAGGGGCAGTTTTTTTTTAATATGACATTATAGTCAAGTATTTGATCTCGATCACACCTGATGGTAAGTGATGATGAGATCTACGATGGAGCATACTTGCCTAGGTAGGAAGGTGGCAGTAGATCGCGACGCTACATTCACTAGGCACATGCAGCTGATCTGACCTGCCATCCATGTTTAATAATAACATAATATTGCCAGACGAACACACCAACTATACGGTCCCACACTAAGCAACGCTTGTATTGTGTGTGGGTACCGTACAATGGACTAGGGGTGAGTCCAGTATATTGTATAGATATTAAACATCCATGTCTCGGGCACAAACATTCATGTTCATCACACAGAGTTTGTTCCTACCAGGATTTGAACCTGGGACCCTCAGCGCAGAAGTCAGGCTACCAACTGAGCTTATCAGGTCGTAATAATAGTAGTAGTAGTCAGGTAGTCATATTTTTATCATCCTAGTAGTATAATGTCCAATCGGTATAAGTCTAGTAAAAAAATATTTATCTAAGGAACGCATTTATGTTCGTTCTTAGAGTTACGATCGACTTATTAATATCTACATTAAGAAAAATAACATTCTAATTTCAATAAATTTGAATTTGAATATCGAATGATACTTTTCTTATTTTAAAATTTGTGTACATCACTGTACCGATGTAACATTAAAATGATTTAAATAAAAAAAAAAACAGTTATAAAATATGTACCGGCAATGTAATACAAAAATATCGGTTTTGTGTAGTTAGTGGCGTCTCCGGTGAATTTCCCTAATCGATAAACCTATAACACCATTAAAAAGAACATCCCGGCGGTCCCCGGTCCGGATCCGATGCCTTCCATAATTCCGTCCGGGAAAATCATTACACACGCCCCGGTAATTCGGGTTTCGAGAACCACCCCACCTTCCCGCCCACCCCCCAGCTACCCCTCACTGCATCTCATTTTCAAATCCTACACTAACTACTACGCCATTTCTATACACCCCATTGTCATCACCCCATTCGAACATTAACTCTATTGCGTACAGCATACGGTACAATATCCCCCGCTAATATTATGGAGCAGTCACGCGAAATGTAACTTTGTACATAGCCCGTTAGAGTTAGATTTTCTTTGTGTTTTCTTCGCTCGCCGTTTACGTGGGTGGCGCGGGGTGGGCAAGAGTTCCACTGAATAATAGAGGGGAGATTTCCTCTTATTTTTTCGTGAATTTTTTATTTAAGAAAGGGATAAGATTTTAATGTGGGCGCTTTTATTACTTGGGCGATATTCCCCTATTGTTGGGGATCCAAATGCGTGGGGTTTCCGCTTAAAGTATTTTGTATGGGAGATGCGCGAATATGTCTTTATGTGTCCGTTTCAAGAGTGCTTTTGTTACAGCTCATATTTGACTGTGATATCAGCGTTTTCGAGGATTCCATACGTTTATTAGTTTGCTGGAGTTTTATCTATATTGAAAAACTGCAGGCTCAGTACGGCTGGCTGTGGCGAGACATATTAGGATATACATGCCCCTTACACCCTGTATATATCTTTTGTCTCATTCTGTTATCTAATGTTATAATGGGATAACAGTCTTATTTTGGCCCGCATGCTCCCCAAGAGGATGTAGTCGCAGGCCATGTCTTGAGACTGGACTCTATTCTGCAATTAACAAGAGGCTCAAATTAAGAATCAACCTGTATACCTTCTGTCGCCGTCACCGTGCCCGTTTTTTGTCTTAACACATATTTTGCTAAATAAATAGCGTTTTATCACACCACGTCACGGAATTTATAGTAATTTTGCGTTGATTTATAATGGCGTTACAAAACACTTTTCTTCTGAAAAATACTTAGTAACGCCATGCGCGGTCTGGCTGTAATGACAAATGTTATAATCAACTTGTGGTATACCATCAACGGTACTAAGTATTCTATCTAAAAGTAAGGACTACTGCCATAAGCTAGGCGACATTTCCCGTCTCCGCCTGTCCTTGACTCCTCGCTCGATTTTTGAGGATGCCATTTGGGTATGGTACGTATTGTAAAACATAGCGATTTCGTTATAAGCAGATTTGATTGTTACGCAAATAGACCAATCCCACTAATATTATAATGTGAATGTTTGAATGGATGGATGGATGTTTGTAACTCAATCACGCCAGAACGTCTCAACGGATCTGGATGAAATTTGGCACAGAGATAGATTATAGTCTGGAATAGCACATAGACTTTTTATAGGTATTATACTTTTTAATGGTGGGTTTATCGAGGTACCGCGGGCGGAGCCGCTGGAAAAAGCTAGTGGCTTATAGACGTTGCTTGAAGGTTAATGGCAGGTCGGTTGTGGTGTGTGGAAGTCCTGCTCCAGGGTCAGGTCTAGTTAGTACGCGTTGATATAAAATGTAGTTGGCAGAGTTTTTCTTATATTGCTAAGATTTTCTCAGATTTTCAAAGAACAGTGGGTTTCTATTCCATGTCTGTTTTAAATAAGATAGTTTTTATAGACTCCTATGTCTAGTAGATTAGTGACTATCCTATTACCTCCTAGCGTTTTTTTTTAAAATAAATTTGTAATTATTTGCGTTGTATGGTCTAAACACAATCAATTCATCGCCGAAACAAATTCGCTTCCTCCTACACCCTACACCATCTCACCTGATTCACAAAGTCGGAAGTGTGAGCGTTTGTCGGGCGTCGCACGCGCAGCTCCTATGACGCAGTTTCCCTTTGCCTCGCCGACAGATGCTTATCGTAACGATTATTGTTTATTGTTTGTGCGTTACGAGAATGGTTTATGAATGAATGAAATATCACGTCGACCTTGGCATTGGAGACGGGAGAATCATTAGTCCTTAAATTAATCTTAATTTGTAACAGTAAACAGACAAAAAAGAACTGATCGATGATGATTTTTCATAATTTTATTAGTGATACTTAATTAAATCAATGGTTATTGCAACCTGTAAGTAAGTACAATAGCAATGATAGCCAATTTGGTAGTACGCTTGCCTCGGTAACGAGGATCGCCGGTTCTAACCCCGACTCGCACCTCTTCTGGATTTCATGTCATTTTCAACCACGATTATCACTTGCTAAACGGTAAAGGAAAACATCGTGAGGAAACCTGCATGTCTGAGAGAACCCCTCGAAAGATGTGTTAAGTCCGCCAAACCGCACTGGGCCAGCGTGGTGGACTATGGCCTACTCCCTCTCGCATTGAGGGGAGGCCCGTGCCGAACAGTGGGACATTAAAAAGAGCTGGTAGTCTATAGGTAAGTAAACAAAGCAATTATCTTCAATGCATACCAATATCAAAAAAATATAATAAAATTTTATGTTATGTACAACTAAAGTATATGTAGCTAGAGATACTCAGAGTAGATTCCAAGTAAAACTATGGTTCAGCAATCATCTCAGTAACACAGCATCCAGAAACTACCAAACCCCAGTGGGATCACTATTATAACACAGTTGCATTGTAAACCCTCCCTCTGGATAGTCAATATTCAACTACCCACTATAAAATAATCAAACACTACAAGGGTTGGCGGGGTGTCATCGCAAGGGTTGCTGGGGGTGGGCAGTAATACTTTTAAAAGCGTCATCTCGATGGCGGCGACTGGGAGCCCTCTCAGAGCTTTGTCGGGTCCCTCATTGTGCGTACATTCGCGCGGAAAAGTCGTTACGTAGCATCGAGCACAGTGGTGCTAGTGTACTGTATTTTTGTTGAGGAATTTGTAACAATCCCACTAATATTATAAATGTGAAAGTTTGGATGGATGGATGTTTGTTACTCAATCACACCAGAACGGCTGAACGGCTCTGGATGAAATTTGGCACAGAGATAGATTATAGTCTGGAATAGCACAAAGGCTACTTTTTATCCCGGTAAAATTATATAATATAAATTTTTCATTGAGCAAAGTATCGACATGGTTTTTTGCATAGGTAGTGGGTAGTTTAGTGGTCAGAAAATGACATAGGCATCGATATACTTTTGAATCGCGGGCAACACCGCGGGGCGCAACTAGTGCGATATATATTTAATTTTACAAATAGTTTATACTTAAAGAAATTTATTCGCATAAAAACGAATGCTCCAAATATTTGTTCAACAATTTATTACATGTTACCGCAATTACCACAATTTTGAATTTCATTGAGTTTTGTTTAATTTTATTGAGGTACGTATACTTATATATTTGATCAAATGATTATTTACTCACAATAATGTTAGCTTTTTCTGCAAAACATCTGAATTGAAGATGTAATTAATAGAAGCACTATTTCCTAATATTCAAACACACATAAAAGTACACTGTTCGTCATCATTTATGTACAGAACTTAATATATTTTCATCAAGATATCCGCATCCCAGTCCCACTGGATGGTAATTGCCTAGAAAGTCCTATTTCCATCCCCCCGGTATCCCCCTGTCCCAGTTTCCCTCCCACCACCCTCGCGCCCCCCGGTCTGGTCTAGATTTTAGATCCGAGACCTAATCTCGTTGGAAATGGGATTGTTGATATGCAAGTACGTTTTCATTAAGAATAGGACTATTTTTCTTTGTTAAAAAGCTTTTAGTTACATGTACACATATTAAATTGGTGTATTATATATACGTCAAGTGCGAGATTATTTGTAAGCTAACCGTATACTTCATAGTCTCCATACTTTGACACATCGTATGGAGAATTTAAAGTTTTAAATACTGCCCGCTAGAGGCGCCGTTCAATTTACCATACAATGTCTCTAAATACGGAAACGATATAGTTAGCTAACGAATATTCTCGCAGTTGAGGTACTGATGAGTTAAACGACTCAAGTTCCTTTTTTTAAGTTTTTTTTTCATCGCTTGACGAACACACCAACCATACGGTCCCACACTTAGCAACACTTGTATTATGGGTACTTTACAATGGATTTGGGGTGAACCCAGTATATATTAAAACATGCAAACATTCGTGCTCATCACACAAAGTATATCTATACTTATGTTATGTGAATTAACAATTGTACTTTTTTTTATTAAAAAAAAAAGTAAGCATTCCATAATATGATAGTGTGACTTGGTTATAATTGCAAAGATTAGTTTGACCATTCCATTAACAGTTAAAATTTCACAACATATGTTATAGCACTTCGTATAATAATAATACCAGCCCTTTCAATGTCCCATTGTTGGGCACGGGCCTCCCCTCAATGCGAGGGGGATTAGGCCATAGTCCACCACGCTGCCCCAGTGCGGGTTGGCGGGCTTCACACTCTTTCGAGGGGTTCTCTCAGACATGCAGGCTTCCTCACGATGTTTTCCTTCACCGTTTCGCAAGTGATAATCATGGTTGAAAATGAGATTCGCACATGAAAATCCAGATATCCCAGAGGTGCGAGCCGGGGTTTGAACCTGCGACCCTCCTTACTGAGGCAAGCGTTCGACCAACTTGGCTATCACTGCTTTAAAAATACTTCGTAGTTAAGTCTTAAATGGACGATGTCGTTTTAATTAACTGTCTACGAGATTTAAAGATCCATAAAATTTTCCTTATGTTACTCACATAATTTATAGCAGTAGTATAGTAAAAAATCATCAGCATAACTCATTAAAATCTGTTTTCCATATCCCTCTCCTTGAATAGCTAATTGATATTAATCGGTCTATACCAGCAGATCCAATAAAACAACGCCCTAATATCAATAACCACTTCTGGATTAAGGGCTAATGCCACCATAATAACCCTTAAACGAGCGTCCAATTTCACACCGACTGTTGCCGAAAATGAAAATATTAAATCCAATTTACAAGCTTACCCTTCACCTAACCCCTCGATTATCCATACACATAAAAAAAAACATGAATTATGACTATTATAACTTCTCAACAACCATTGTGCGGTATTAAGCGGCGATTTGTTATAAATACGCACAGTGGGCCAACCCCGGTTATTTGCGCGGACAAAAAAAAAGTGAATATGATTTTATGGCAGGTTAAATCTATTAGGGGGATTAAGTTATGAGTAATATTTTTCTATTTGTAAGGGGCATTTAACGAGCTATTTGACGCCTTTTGGCATCGCGTGCGGTGATTGGGGCGTTCAACGCGAGATAACCTATAATTATTATGATCCATCTTGCCATTATAGCCGTTTTGTTAATGTTTGTTTTCGTGACAGGTGAATTATAATGATCGGCGCGATGATTAAATGATCGCGATGTTTGATTTCCTTTTATTAACTGACTTCAAGAAGGAGGAGGTTCTCAATTCGGTTGTATTTTTTTTTACTCTTCTTCTTCTAAGTCGTGACGCTCTTGTCAGAGCGGTCGTGGTCGTCATGTTTTGGTTTTGGGACTGGTGTTGCTTGCCTCTCGAAGTCTCGCCATCTCTCCCTATTGGATGCCATCCTGGTGTATTTATGCAGGGGGCCACCAGTGGCAGACTTTTTTTACTCTAGTTGCGTGTTAATGATTTCACATAACCGCTATGCGTTGTGCTCGATAAGATCACAATTCTTGTATTAAAATTAAGTGTACATTGATGGTTTTTTATTATCTTTTTCCATGAATATGTATGAAATGTCCCCCCCAATGTCTCTATGTATATGAAATATGTACCCGGCCACATGGTATATTAATTTTCATCGCATCCCAAATCAAAGGCGGTCGTCCCTAAGGACGGCCCATTGGGCTAATGTGCCCATTCTCTGGACAAAGCGGATTATTTCCAATGTTGTCATATCTCAGAGCTATTATCATAATGTAGTGACGTGATTCCCTTGTTTGAGTTTTTTTTTTGTCCTTTTCTACTCTTGTCACTATGTGTGGTCTATTACGTATTGTATTTTTACGTCCTTTTGGGTTCTTGGAAGCCGTGACTGGGTTCGTTGGCGTGCTGCAAGTTATGAAGTCATGCAAGATAAATATGAATCAATTTTGTCCAACAATTGTATCGCCAACTAGCCATAAAAGATTCAAATTGCCGTGTCTATAAACACAAAGCTAAACTTAGACCATATTTTTCCAGTTAAAGTGAAATTACTACACCGATTACCGTTCCCGTCGTGTGTGTGTGTCCACAAAATACTCAATTACGTTAACATGGCGAAGGGGAATACTAAAAAAAAAAAATTGCCCCCCCCCCCCCCAATATTTTTAATGTGAAAGAAAACATAACACACGATTACCTGGGGCACCATTACCTGGGGCGCAGTTGCTAAACAAGCCAAGTTTTCCCATAAACCGTGGGTTTAGCGTTAATATTTCAAGTGTATTGTTTGAGTAATTGCTCGCCCGCCAAGTAACCTAATAGGCGTACTCGAATCGTACAAAAAATATCGATTCACCCATATTTGTTGTTAATTATTGTCGGTTGAGCCGTCTTTCCGCTCCTGCTGGTTTGAATACGATTTAAGACCCTCCCTGGTCCAATTACGGAGTTCTCAAAAGTCTCTCCCCTCTCGCCTCCCCCTCTCATTTTTAGATCGAGCCTCGTTTTAATGACCTCTCGAGTTCCCGATGTTCATTTGTCGCGAGGGTTTCACGTACGATTATTTCACGGTTTTCTTTTTTTATATGCCCTCGCAACGATCGGAGTCTGAAGAACCGTACGTACTTGATATTACAAAAAGTAGTGTGAGTACCTTAGCTGAGGTACCTTAGCACGCGATGATACCACTAAAAACATGAAAATTTTAAATGAAAATAAAAGCCGGATTGTTACAAAAAAGTTGTCTCAAAATCTTGGTGCACAAAATAAAACAAAACCTTACAAATAAATCATTTTAGAAAAAAAAATTGACCGCTCTACGTATTTTTTTTTTCAAATTGTTTAAAGCCCACGAGTGCGCCCCATATTAAAATTGTGTCCCCATTACTTGTCCCATAGAACTTCGCTGACACGAGGGGGGCGCTTTTGTGCATGTTTAGAATCCTGTAATTTTCTATGATTCTGCAGTTTGGCCGGGTTTGCAGTAATTGTGCGTAGGGACCGATATTAATTCAGAATTACTCCCTTTCCAGCCCTTTGTGTGCGATTTTTAATCTCCGCTAATATAGTAGTTGTTGATTGTACAAATGATTACTGAAGGATAAATGATCTTGACATTTTGAATTTTATTTTCGATATTTTGTCTAGTGTAGGACAGGCAGTTTTGGATCACTGTGCAATTTATCATTAACCTCTGTGAATGAATATTGTGTTTTATTTTAAAAGTAGTTAGGTAAATAGAATGTAAGGACGTCACTCAATAGTGCTTTTTAACTAAAGCAAAAAGGATTTATAAATAACATTCCATTTTATTGATTTTTATCACTGACAGTTTTATTTGATCGAAATCAACCAATATCTACGCATCTCATCAAAACAATAAAAAAAAAGAATTGATTACTAAGCAAACATATTCGCTCTTCACACAAGACTAGCAAACACAGACGAATGACATACAGAGCACAAACACTGATCTTCATATACAAACAAGGACCTACATTGTGAAATGTCCACGCCATACCTTCCCAGGCCGGATAAAGCCATAAAGCACCCGATATAAAACTCTAAGCTCAAAGAAATTAGGGTGAACGTCCCAGTTGCCGACCGCGTCGTGCACGTACGGATTTTTAAAACGACATTTTAGAACACGACTCCACGACATGTGTCATCACATCATGTCAATGCAGGGATTATGATAACCATCGTACGGATGCCATCTAGCTTGGGGAATCGCCCTTCGCGATCTCTACATACAACGAGCAACGATAGAAATTAACTCAAAATGTTACCTGCGTTCTATTCTCGACTCTAAGCCTTATTGGTAATGGTTGATTTTGAATTGCGTTCCATTAGAAAAATTGTACAAGGGTGATCCAGAAAAGACAATTTAACCCTAAAAAATGGTGCACGGACATTAATCCGCATGTAATATCGCAAATTTGTCATCGGTCCGCCGAACCGCGCTGGCCCATCTGTCAGTCGATACGCAATTCGATTTGGCTCTATTAGAGAGTGGAGGAGTGAATATTACCCACTTGATTGGATGAATAAGAACAATGTACTGCGAACGATATGTGTCCACCTGTCTAGAAACATACCCTTCCTTTTTTATGCGCATCAAAGTTATTTAGACCACGTCCACAGTACTGCATTCGGCATCGTTGACATTAACAAATAAATAAAATATGTCAATAAAAATATCCCATTCGAATTTGGAATATTCAAACCATTATTATAATCGGACAATTTATCGATACCAATAAAGTTACCCTTTACCGGAGTCAATAACACCCTAAATATGAATCGCTTAATAAAATCCGCGTACACCTTGCCATCGAAGCGGCTATAAATTGCCCTTTTTGACGTCTTATTCAGAAAACTCAACGATTCATGTGTCAGTGTCAGTAGGCAGGGTATGTAAGGGATGGGGCGGGGATATTAAAAACTCATTTCGATATTCAATAGCGACACGCGACTGACGTCTTTAGGTGACGTGTACTGGACCTTTCACCCTAATATTAGTATTAAGAATGTCAAATTATTTGTTTGCTAAACGGGACCCTGTGTTGAAATAGTATGTCTGACAGTATGGCCAGAGATTCTAATGAAGTCCGCCTACCTGTAATGAGCCAGGATAGTGAACTATGACTGGAATACTCCTCGAATTAAGGGGAGGCTCATAGCTAGTGGTGAGACTATATTTTTTCGCAATAAAGACATTGTTACAGGTTTGGGGGAAGTATGAACTAGACCTATTGTGATCACGACAACAGCGTGAGGGAGATACATGCATTGAGAGTTAGAGTGAATGAGTGGTATTGTAGAAAATTTCGCTACAACATAGGCAAACAAATTTGGATGTGGCCATCGAAACATTGTATGCTGTTTTTCCCACTATATGTCACTGCAGTTTAAATTGCTATAGTTATTATTATTCTATACGTCCAGTGCTGTCTCTATTGACAGACAAAATATTTTTTCGTAAAAGTAAAGGTATTGGTATACACACCGCGTCGCCGGCAGACGCGTGTCGCCGACGCGCGCGACAGGCGTGAGCGCATCGCGAGTAACGAGCATCGCCGAGCCACGCGCACATGTCGGATTGCATTAGGGGCCATCCATAAATTACGTCACACGAATTTCATGATTTTTTGACCCCTCCCCCGTCCTTGTCACAACTGGTCACATTTGTGAGATCCCCCCCCCCCCCTAGTGTGAATTTTATGAAATTAAAACATCAGCGTTCCGAAATTGTTTTTATTTCAATTTAAATTATCTATACATATAAATAAAATTGGAGTGTCTGTTTGTAATATTAAAATAACCGCTTTTTACTAAGTGCATTTGGATATATACACGTTACCTATACCGAAACAACATTTTTTACAATTTTTGTCTGTCTGTCTGTCTGTCTGTCTGTTTGTTCCGGGTAATCTCTGAAATGGCTGGACTGATTTTGACGGGAATTTCACTGGCAGATAGCTGATGTAACAAGGAGTAACTTAGGCTACTTTTATTTTAGAAAAAAAAATTGGATCTCTCGAAAAAAAATTAAAACCAATGTTGCAGCGCTGCGCCTGCTTAAAGTTTGATAGCAACAATCTGCAATGCGACCCGCGGGATCAGAACGCGAGCAGGCTGTTGCCAACGGTTGAGACGTTGTTAAATAACACGCGGACGAAGTCGCGGGCAACAGCTAGTTTTTCAATAAAATCAATAGTTGTAACACTTAGATATTGAAAAAAATGTGATGTCACAAAATTTGGGACCCCTGCCCGCCCCTTGTCACACAATGTCACACTTCGTCGACCCCCTCCCTCCCCCTTAACGTGTGACGAAATTTATGAATGGATATTATTTAGAATTAGCTGAACATATCATATCAGTATCCTCGGTGTCATCATTGGACGTCGCTGTGGATCCCGGCTTACAGGAGTAGCAGTGGTGGGAGTGTGTGGCGGGCCTAGGCCAAAAAAAAAACTATCAGCGCTTTATAGCCAACTGTGTGTTCTCTTTTTGCTTGTCATAAACTAAGAACGATATAGCATTTTTCGTTCAAATTAAAATAGGCACATAATTAAACTCGTATTACTATGAAAATTGACAAAAAATACATACATTTTTCATCTTCTCTATATATAATACCAGCCCTTTTTTTAATGTCCAACTGCTGGGCACGGGCCTCCCCTCTGTGCGAGGGGGGAATAGGCCACAGTCCACCACGCTGGCCCAGTGCGGGTTGGCGGACTTCACACATCTTTCGAGGGGTTCTCTCAGATATGCAGGTTTCCTCACGATGATTTCCTTCACCGTTATAGGTGTTAAAGACAACAGATAAAACTTTTTTTTTGGCCAGCTGCTAAAGTCTGCCTAGCCGTTCCTACATATAGTCAGTCAATCAAACACCAAAACAAAAAGTTTTTCCTCAATATTTCTGTAGCTTACCAGCCATACTTACAACCTTGTAATATTAATCGCATGCTGATATCTATACATATAAATAAAATTGGAGTGTCTGTTTGTAATATTAAAATAACCGCTTTTTACTAAGTGCATTTGGATGTATACACGTTACCTATACCGAAACAACATTTTTTACAATTTTTGTCTGTCTGTCTGTCCGTCTGTCTGTCTGTCTGTCTGTCTGTCTGTCTGTTTGTTCCGGGTAATCTCTGAAATGGCTGGACCGATTTTGACGGGAATTTCACTGGCAGATAGCTGATGTAACAAGGAGTAACATAGGCTACTTTTATTTTAGAAAAAAAAAATGGATCTCTCGAAAAAAAATTAAAACCAATGTTGCAGCGCTGCGCTTGATTAAAGTTTGATAGCAACAATCTGCAAAGCGTCCCGCGGGATCAGAACGCGAGCAGGCTGTTGCCAACGGCTGAGTCTTTGTTAAATACCACGCGGACGAAGTCGCGGGCAACAGCTAGTCAACAATAAAAATTAGCGGTTAAGGACAGACAGTTGTCTGGCCTAGCCTAGGCTGGGCTAGGCGGAACATGGAACTACAAAACAAGCGCGTCCGGCCCGCCAAAACCAGGCTTTCGTTGGCGGAATATTAAGTACTTCCGTCTGAGTTAACTGGACGAGCGACGGGTTTTCGTATGGGGCGCTCTCATGGCCAACTTGATGCCGTAATAGATATGAGGCAAAGTCAAAGTCAACACAGGATGATTCAGAACGGGTATACTAATAGAAGTGACAGCCATGTTGGTAGAACGCTTGCCTCGGTAACGAGGATCGCAGGGTCAAACCCCGGCTCGCATCTCTGGAATTTGTGGATTTCATGTGCGAATCTCATTTTCAACCACGATTATCCCTTGTTAAATAGTGAAGGAAAACATCGTGAGGAAACTTGCATGTCTGAGAGCACCCCTCGAAAGATGATTAAAAGAAGCGCAGGCTCAGTGCTTGGTATATTTTCCGAATCACCTGTATATAAGGTGTAACAAAAATAGTATAAAATATTTTTAATACCGATCACGTTAATTTGTGTTCCAACTTCCACCATATTTCAAGGAAACAAACTTAATTGTCCGAACTTGTAAGTTCTGCATAGGATTTATCATTACACTGAAGCCGGCCCTTATAACTAGAAGGCTAGGCTAGGCTACTAGTGAATTATTTCCGAACGTTTTATACTTTTGCTTCGTTCTGAAAATATTGAGAAAGAGCCAGAATTATTTATTGGTTTTAAACTGTCTGCACTATCTGTAAGCACTCAAACGGCGAGATTTAAAGTCCCGCGACTTCGAAAACAAATACTCAATACTCTAAAACGTCATTCCCTATTCACGATTCCCCGTCTGCCTAAAGCCGCAAGTCGCGTCGAGGCGCCCATCAAATATTCAGACTGTCTTCCTCGCACGAAACCTAGATGTGGGTAATAAGGCAAGAACTGGGTGAAGCTTTAAAACGAATGTAGGTAACTGGATTCAGTGTTGTTGTGTCGAGCGTTGTTGTGGGACACACGTTCTTAGAGTACCATTTGCTATATCAAACGAAGTTAGAAAACAACAGTTCCAACATATTGATTTCTTATATTTGCGCGAATACTATACACATATTTTTTTTCTGATTTTTTGGCGTTTAATTTAATGTTTTTACGTTCCCGACGTTTCGGCTGCTTGCATGGTCACGGGAGGACTTAGGTGGTTGACGTCCTAGTATCATAGTTTGAACCGTGGTACCCTCATATTTAATTGTTGCTTGCCGACGCAGAAAGTGCTGTTAAGCAGCCGAAACTTCGGGAACATAAAATAAACACGAAAAATGCGAAAAAATAGTTTTATTTCAATGTGTAGTATTCGCGTAAATATAAGAAATCAATATGTTGGGGCTGTTGTTTTATAACTCCGTTGCCATAGCAAATTGTACTCTAAGAACGTGTGCTCCTAATTTCAATACTATACGTCCACCTGTTTAGACTGTGCGTGGTCTGTCAGTCCTATGAATATTATTATATAATTATCTATGTAATAAATAAACTCGATCAATATGCACACCCGGCCGCCATATTGCGTATCGCGGTAGCATCGCTCCACCCACTTTTGATGTTAGAATTAATTATTCGCAAGAAACAGCGCAGTAACTGGCCGTTACGTGTTCGCTTGAAATACGCTAATGTAACCTTTATTTCATGAGAAATAGAAATGATAGTAGGGGTCTATGTTAATTGGGATTTGTGAAATAATTGCGCGCGCGCCGATCATCGCCTTTTTTATAGAGTAAATAGAAAATTAATAAATGCATTTTTTTGTATACAAAAGTCTTTTTATAGCAAGTCGTTTACTTGTTCTTCTACTCGTTTATAGTTTATCGTTTTGAAAATATAATACCAAGTTGGTCGCTGTGTGCCACAGCTTGATATTCTAGATCGCTAAATATACATTCGGATCGAAAAGTGATTATCATTAATTATTTATATTGCCAGTTTAGTTTTGGTGTATCGCTCATAAATGTCGTAATCGTAAAATTTAAATGGACTATAAAAATAATTCAAATCTAAAATATACGTAATAAGGATAATTTTAATTTTGTCAATAAATGTTTCGCGGAACGATCGGGTCATTCAAGAAACTAGGGTGACAACACGTTGTCACGTAAGTTAAGAACGCACGTGTAATCTAGACAAATAAATCAAATTGGAGTGTCTGTAATATTAAAATAATAATACACGGTACATATACTAAAACAACATTTTTTGTCTGTCTATCTGTCTGTTTGTTTCGGCTAATCTCGGGCAGATAGCTGATGTTACAGGGAGTAACCTAGGCTTCTTTTATTTTAGATAAAACTATTTTGTTAAATACCACGAGGACGCAGTCGCGGGTACAGCTAGTAAAATATATATTAGTGTAAGTAAGTAAAAAAACACGGCTTAATGCAAACTGTTTAAAAGAGATTATATCCGAATATGATAGTATCTTTCACGACTGTCGTGGTATCCGTCTGTTTGTAAAAAACGCTTTTAATGGTGCATTAAATAGTTAGGTATAATATAGCCAACGTTTAGAATTACGAGATTCTACGCTATTTTATTACATATATAAGGTATAACAAAAATAGTATAACATATTTTAAACGATGAATGATGATGATTAAACAGGTATGAATCGCGTTAATCTATACATATAAATTAAATTGGAGTGTCTGTTTGTAATATTAAAATAACCGCTTTTTACTGAGTGCATTTGGATGTATACACGTTACCTATACCGAAACAACATTTTTTACAATTTTTGTCTGTCTGTCTGTCCGTCTGTCTGTCTGTCTGTTTGTTTGTTCCGGCTAATCTCTGAAATGGCTGGACCGATTTTGCGGGTCTTTCACTGGCAGATAGCTGATGTAACAAAGAGTAACTTAGGCTACTTTTAATTTAGAAAAAAAAATAGGATCTCTCGAAAAAAAATTAAAACCAATGTTGCAGCGCTGCGCCTGATTAAGTTTGATAGCAACAACCTGCAATGCGTCCCGCGGACGCTCAGAACGCGCGAGTAGGCTGTTCCCAACGGTTGTGTCTTTGTTAAATACCACGTGGACGAAGTCGCGGGTAACAGCTAGTGTATAAAATAATTGTATAAATTATTTTTGTTTTTTTTTTAAACATGGCGATCCAGTGGCCTTCGGCCAAGCCCTCAGTGGAGGTTGTCTTTTGGAATGTTATCTTTATAATCTACTGTTAACCCTGTTAGAATATGTTACACTATTTTTGTTACACCTTATATATACAATAGTGGTGAAGTATATTTTGATGGAAAAATAATAACATAGAAAATAAGAAAACTAAGTTTAATTCCGCAAAATACATGTCTCCTTTTCTGTTTCTTTAATAACGGGAATAATGCAAATACACTAATTCCACTGAAAACTTATTAATCTTATTCGTATATACATTTATTCCTACGGAGCTTCGTCCATTTGAATAAAATTCACAATATTTGAGTATAAAACAACTGATATCGACTCGTATCTTAATATTTGAGGCGACTCTGCAGACACGCAACATCTGGGGCATTTATCTAAATACAAAACATTTAAAAGCTAATAGCAAAAAAATCCACCCAAGCCTCTTATCAGCCAGCAGCTTTGGAGCTGAGCGCTTAGTGACAAGGAAAAAAACGAGATTATATCTGAGATGAAGCAACAATTTTTAAAGTCGTTGTCGAAAAACAATCTCCATTTATAATAACTCTTCTGCGTAAAATCAGATAAACTCTTCTTAGTTTTGGGATAGTCCGTATGCATTAACTATGCAAATGTGTTTAATTTTGATAATAATTATAGCTATTGTTTTTTTGGTCGCTTTAATATTATATTATCAAAAAAAAATCTTTTCTGTTTTCTGCCACCCCAATTTACACCCTTTACAATCTACAATAACTTTCATTGCAAAATTATTTTTAGTGACCTTTACCTATTTATTTCAGGTATTATCTATTCATTTTATAATAATGCTATACTGTAACATGGTTCTGGTTGATCATTAAGTATTATTGAAAAAAAAATATTATAGCGGGGAGCATTATTTTTCGATGACTGTTTTCAATCTGTTCGTGCAAAACGGGAAAATTACTACTCGGATTTGGATTAAACTTAGCACGGTGATAGCTTGTAACTCGGGTCAAAATACAGGATACTTTATATTTCGTGATATAGATGGACTTCTTTGGGATAATTAAAAAACTAAAGGCCACGCGTGCGATGTCGTTGACTCAACCTGTCTTTGATTGTTAAAAAAAAATACAAACGAATTGAAAACCTCCTCCTTTTTGAAGTCGGACAAAAAGTGTAGGTATTGCTATCGTGTGCCAATTGCTATGAACAATCCATTTAAATAAGCCATTTTCCACTTCATCAAAGTAGGAACGTATTGTGTTAATATTCATAAAACGCTACAAGTTTTTTTTTATTGTATGTAAAACCACAACTGTCTATATTCAGTTTGTTTATCGTGACATCAGAATCGTTTGTTGCCGTGACGAGGCGATTTTGCTTGCATTGTGAGGCATGTCGGACTATACGAGCCATTAAGTTTGGGATCTATTTTAATCTGCCGTCTCGTTGCCTCTTCGTTTTTAATGATACTGGGTTGAAGAGTTCTACTCCAATGAGTTTTTATTCGTGTGATGACTATAATGAAATCAAGCTATGTGTTTAACTACAAAACAATTACGTATGCTTTTTAAAATATATTTTATAATAACTAAATTTCTATTCTTTTAATAAGCTGATTACTATAACTACTGTAGATAATGTGACCAGAAATTATTGGTGTTAAATAGGACCATCGCTTTCACTTCTATTATTCAGTAGGGCTTCAATAGGTTATGGCAATGCGGGACTCGTCAGTAAAGTATTGCCAGCTTTTATCTTTATATTAACCATATTAAACTGTCAATTGGTAGTGGCATGATCGGTGAACAATTTATCTCTAGCAACTATACAAGTATACTAATTTTTTCCTCCATTTGTTCCAGGTATGTATCTCAACTGCACGCTCGTGAATAAGTATGTATATTTTATGTAGTGTGACCACGAGGCCACTCGTAAAGAGACGCGGACCGTCTAATGCGTCAGCATTGCGATGCGCCGCGCGTCCGGGCTACGTGACGTTCTCTCGCCCACTATATAGAGGGCGTTGTGAGCCGTAATCTCAGCTATGTAATCAAATTGCTAATGTTGGGCGCAGTTTTTGTAGGCGGAGGAGTTTCGCTGGCTCCACAACGCTCGCGTATCTGGTAATACAGGATATGATGTGACACCGTGGTCTTCTGGGCTATTGAGGCGATCGTAAATTTTATTGTGTTCTTTATGGGATTTTATTATAAACCGCCTACGCGCTCGCGTTTTTTTTTCACTTGCAAACCCGTTAATTCTTTCTGTATTTTTGTATTTTAGTATATCTTGCTTGAAATGTGAATTACTTGTTTATTATTCATAGCTACTCATTAATTTGTTGAGACGTTTTTATGTTGACGCTGCTTAATAATAAAAAACACTTTATTTTACCAATTTTTTCCAGCCACATTCATTACTTTTTTCCTGCCAAATTTATATTTAGACTCGTATATCACATGACTACGGTATCGCGCTATCAAGTCCTTTATTTTTAGTCGACGGAATAAAAATGACGGGAAAAAGGGGCCAAAGGTTAAAAGTTAGACGCGTATGAGTACATCAAAGAAAATCCCTATGCTTTGAATGGATTAGTGAAATGCAAATTGTTAGATAATGTCGTAATATGTCGTTTCACGTGTCGCGGCGCCGCAAATGTTTTATTTATACTGCGCCGGGGGGAAGCGGGCGAATTAATGCGTGACCCCCGCCCCCCACCAACGCATGGACGGACGTGTTTTACAGCTCAATATTACGCACAAACACTATTCATATTCCATCCTTTAAAACATACTAGTGTGAAATAAAAAAACGGTGGATTTTCTGATGGCTTGATTTGATCTCCTGAATTCCAAAGTCTTGATATCGTTATTATAGCAAAAACCTCCTGCTTATCACAAATTGTCTCATATTGTACAGAATTAATCAATTTAATATGTAGCGTTAATTTTTTAATATAGTCGTCAATGCCAAACCAGCTATAGCAGCTTTTATTGAGTATTTTTTTTAATAACCTCGTCTAAATTAGTTTATATATATTAAAACAAATCAATCGGTCCAAACAATTTTTATAAATACAAAAATCGTTCGGAAATATTTCGCAGAGCTTTCAAACTCTGTGCACAACTGTATCAACAGAACGAAAACCCGGGGAAAATATTAGACGTGCATTAGCATGTCAAAGGGCGCGATTGGCTGGACTGTCCCAGTCCCTTCGCTAGCTTGGACACCCCACCACTTCTGTCAGCGAGATTACTTTTTAATTTTATTGGATAATTAGTCTTTTTTTTGGCATTTTATAATATACTGTAGTAAGACTTTTTAAGTCAGGAGTGATAGGTTAGCAACATGGACATGCATACATCCATTGCTAGCAATCACATCTGGCTTATCGCAACTATCCTATCGGATAAATTAATGCAAACGTTTGAAAAAAAAGGCAATTTAAAACCTTGGTCATTGATGACCTAGTTATCCCAGATATTATATTTGCAAGGCTCGCATTGGAGGGATTCTTTAAAACGTGTAATGTCCGATCAACTGCTATGGATCAGCGTCAATGAAAAAAATAGCGTTATAGTCTAGGACTTGACCTCTATTGCATTAATAGGAGGAGTGTCCAGCAGTGGACTATTAAAAGGTCACACTATTATTACACTTTTTAAGTCATGTAGGTCAAACACACTTAGAGCTGCTTTACAATAGTCATAATCTACTACCAGTTTAAAATGTTGATTAATTAATAGCCGTCAACAAATTACATGTTGACACATTTAAAAAGAAAGAGATTGTAAAACTAGACACAAATTCTCAAAATCCGACTCAATAGACCCATTGCTAAATACGTCCCAAACAGTAGTAATTTATAAACGTCTATCAGTTAAATAGAAAACAAAGGTAAGCGTTGGTTACCCAGCTTTCGCTCGCAGACGCCAGCGGCGGGGCTTCAAAGGGATGACAACCGCACCCTGACCCCCCCTTGGGCCCGCCCGAGGCGCCCCACCGACCGTGTTTGTACGCGACGGCTCGGCGCGTATTTGGGAAACGGTTCAGTGTGTGCTTACCTTAATTCCGAGCGTCGCTAGGCGGTGACATTAATTTTGGTAATCATATTTTTGTTGGCTTATCTTTTTTCTATGCAAAGACGGCTTTTGTTGTTCTGTGAGATATATATTACCATTTCAGTGTGGCTTATTATGAGCAGTGCCCGTGGATGGATATTATTATATCGAAACAACTACAAGGTGAATTTTCATCTGATTAATTTTTATTCTGGGTTCCTGGAGAAAAATATTTTTCGCAAGCTAATTCTAGAGTTAAATCTCAGTGTCTTCTTTGGCGACCACTCACACACATTCAGAAGAAAATTCCACGGCATACAAACATACTCTACTATGTAGCAGTATCCCATATAATGTTATTGCTATATAGCTATTACTAGCTGTCCTGGCGAACTTCGGACCGCCACAGAATTAACTGTATGAGACAACGAATTATCTTTATCATTTTTAAATAGCTCATGCCCGCGACTTCGTCCGCGTGGTATTTAACAAGGCAACCGTTGACAACAGCCTGCTCGCCCATTCTGAGCCCGCGGGACGCATTGCAGGTTGTTGCTATCAAACTTAATCAGGCGCTGCGCTGCAACATTGGTTTTAATTTTTTTTCGTGAGATCCTATTTTTTTTCTAAAATAAAAGTAGCCTACGTTACTCCTTGTTACATCAGCTATCTGCCAGTGAAAATCCCGTCAAAATCGGTCCAGCCATTTCAGAGATTAGCCGGAACAAACAGACAGACAGACAGACAGACAAAAATTTTAAAAAATGTTGTTTCGGTATATGTAACGTGTATACATCCCAATGCACTTAGTAAAAAGCGGTTATTTTAATATTACAAACAGACACTCCAATTTTATTTATATGTATAGAGTATAGATTTAGGGATTTTGCCCGTGTTTTAAAAGTTATTCTGCTATTCGGGGCCGAGGCAAATTAACAAAAAACAAATATTATAAAAATCGGCCCGCCCATTCTTGAGTTATAAAAAGTGTAACTAACAAAACATTATTTTAAATATACTCGTATAGATAATAGTTGCATTGTCATCATAAGTACTTTTTCTCAATCAAAACACATACTAACGCCATAACTATGATGTCTTTACAACGCTCGTGAAACTTTACGACCACCATAAATATGTAATGGCCACCAAAGTTGAACAATTTGAACGTAATATAGTTGAAAAAAAATATTAAATATTACACCGGCGGCGTCCGTGGTGCGTATAAAACAATGAGCAGACGTGCATACGAATTTTAAATGGCAGTCGAGACACCCAACGAGATCCGAAATTGAAGTGCGTGCGAGCGGGATAGCATATCTCCTAGGGTTGCTAGTTTGAATTTCGAATGTGTAACCGAATCCCAAAAATATACTTATTTTGTTAATGGTCATAGGAATTTGAATTTCGAAGAATCGAACGTGAATTCAAATTTTAACGGTTTAATTGATATTTTAATATTTGTGTCGGATATACGTCTGTAATGACTCAAGTTCAACTAAACTTTTTGAACATAATAGCAATCAAGTATTAATAATGTGCGTTCTTATTTGTCTCCTGAAATCGGCTGCCGTGTCTGATCAATGGTCAACTGGACCAAATCTTAGTTAACTATTAAATAGTAAAATACGATAAGTGCAGCTGTCAATTTACCTTTGGCCTAATCTTGTATGATGTAATGATAATGTATTTCTTTTATAAAACTAATAACCGACGGAATTAATTTAAAAAATAAATATTTATTTAACATTTTACGTGTAGTAACTTTTTTTTTTCGAATATTTTTTGTTAGCTCGCGACAACCCTACATCCCCCCTCCGCCCTATCTTCCGGCACGTGTCCATCACAGCTATGAATATTGATATCTCCCATTATACAAGTCTGCATTCTATGTTTAGTCGTTCTTCTATTATTTAAAAGCAATTTGTAACTTCAATTGCTGTGCACATTGGAGGATACTATTGTCTTGTGATTGCAAGTGCGGCCTGCCGGTTTTGTTTCCGAGTTCCATGCCCAGGTCTTGCGATATCATATCGGCCATGCCCATACCAGCCGCGCAGCCTCGGGAAGCCAGTGCGAGCGCTGTCATTTGACTCTATGGTGCATGGCATGCGTCCGAGATAGATTCGTCAGTCGGTCTGGAATCTGCTGCGGCTGTTTGGAAATTCTAATAGTAATAGCCCAAAGACTTTATCTGATAAATGGCGCACTACATGTACAATTGAATTTAATTAAGTATCCAGAAGTAATTGTTAAGACACAGCGGGAGCTTCCATTTTCAATACATTGTGTATACACGTTCCACTCATATTTTAGTAACATCAAAGATTGTACCTACACCCATCTCTCTATCTCGCTTCGACTGAAAAAGTACTAGGAATACATAACATGATACGTACGTCAAGTGCGAGATTATTCGTAAACTAACCGCATACTTTATAGTCTACCGTATTCAGACATTTTGTATGGAGAATTGAAAGTTTTAAATACAGTCCGCTAGAGGCGCTTTTTAATACTCCATACAAAATGACTATATAGTATACGTTTAGCTCGCACTTGCGGGAGATATTACAGTAAATTCATTAAACTCTTGAGTACGTGAGTGTACTTAAATGTTATTAAAAAAATAGGTTATCATCGTAAACGGTCCCAGTTTAAAGCGTCCCGAGTCGATTAAAGAGCCCGAGTACTCAATTTGTAACATAATTAGTACATCATATTC
Source organism: Pheosia tremula (assembly GCA_905333125.1). NCBI lineage: Eukaryota > Metazoa > Arthropoda > Insecta > Lepidoptera > Notodontidae > Pheosia > Pheosia tremula. Next base: position 2,649,851 of record HG995420.1, read on the forward strand.
GGCAGCACGCGCGTCCCACGTCGGGCGCCAATACTCGCTCTAATTGCTGGTTACATCGTAATTGGGCGAGCCGGTCGCGAGTTGTCGTGTGCGGTCGCCTTTATGGTTAATGAGGTGGATTATAGAAATAGTTAGTATTTTAGGGTTCCGTATCTCCACAAGGGATATGAAAATCCATTACTATCCTACGTCAGTCTTTTTCTAGGAACATATTGATAACTAGCTGTTACCTGCGTCTTCAACCGCGTCGTATTTAACAAAAAAGTTTTTCTAAAATAAAAGTAGTCCCGTCAAAATCGTTCCAGCCATTTCAGAGATTAGCCGCAACAAACACACTGACATACATTGTAAAAAAAATTGTTTTGGTATATTGTGTATACATCCACTCCGTAAATGCACTCAGTAAAAAGCGGTTATTTTAATATTACAAACAGACACTCCAATTTTATTTATATGTATAGAGTATATGTAGATAATGATGTCACCTCAATAATAATGATTGTCGCAGAATGGTAATAAATCAATTCGTGTAATAGAACTGGGGTGGGTGAATCCGCGGCGCGGCACTTGTATTTTATTTAGTTAATTAATAAGACCAAGTTCAAACAGTTGTAGTATTATTGATACACTCAACGCTTGGGGACGCGGATTTGCTGTAGGGTTGGCATTTGTGATAGACAGTTCAATTATGTCATGTGTACTAAAAAAATATATTTTTAAAGTCCTGTTGTATATTGACATAAAACTAATCTTATACGTATTGGACACACAAATATGACACACATACATTTAATAACAAAAACGGATAAAAATAAATGCAAGTGTGGACTGGACTTGACCGTCTCGCTCGCATCTTCTAGTCGAATGCATGGCTTATAGTCACGAAAAAGGAATATGCAATGTACCTACAAATTTAAAGGATTGTTTAAATCAAGATGGATGTAATCGAACTTTGAAATTCCTGCAAATGATATCGTATTATAATCTTGTATAACCATGTTTGTTGTGGTCGCTAATGACCTTTGTTGTTAAAAAGTGACCTAAAATAAATATATAAAAAAAAAAAACTAATCTTACGGATTTTTGTCCTGTTGTAATTAGTATCAAGAACATCTTAGCTATATATGGTCGGAGTACATGGTAAGCGGGATGAAATAGGCTGCTCTAGATAGAGATAGGTGGAGAGAGCTTCATCATATCACCGACAAGGAGTTTATATTAGAAAAAAATGAGTTTAATTTTTTTCTTTAAGCAATATTTAATTCGTATAGTTTCATATCTTTGAAATTCTTGACACTATTTTGTTAGGTCAAATTGGGACGCTGGGTCGTCAAAGTGAGCTATAACGATACCCGACTATGGATCCCTAAATGTTAATCAGGCGACCCAAGCCCCGGGAATTAATAGTCAATCAACTAAATTGTTAATCACAACCTTTTCTACAACGAGATACCCTACACGTGACCCTGGGTGGTGCCAACCAGGTGACAACTCTACTGGTGGTAGGCTTCGGCCGTGGCTAGTCACCACCCACTGAACAAAGCCATGTCGCCAAGCGGCCTAGCCGTGTTCCGGCATGATGTTCGGTGTTGCCATTCATGGATGGCGGGTCAGATCAGTTGCGCTGCATGTGCCTAGTGAATGTAGCGTTTCTATCTACTGCCGCCTTCCTACCTAGGCAAGTGTGCTCCATCGTAGATCTCATCGTCACTTACCATCAGGTGAGATCGAGATCAAATACTTGCCTATAATGTAATAAAAAAAAAACAAATATAACTATATACTTAGTTAGTTTTGTTATCAACCAGACAAATAAAACACGCGCTCACGTTATAAAAATATTTACATAAACATTAAAAATTCCAAGCCGTTACAAGAAAATGTCAACACTCCGAAAAGAATATTCTCGGCACGTACAACCCTGCGCTCGAGGACCCACGTTCGATCCCCATTGTGCTACCCACTCGTTTTTTAATACGAGGGTAGTTCCATTCCCCGGTGCGCACTGTTTTGTCCCGACATCCACTTGGCTATTGTGAAATGGTTGGGGTCCCATGCCTACATGGGACATTTCGGGGCTATTAATTCGACATGTTTTGTGGATGTCAAGTGATTATGATATGGTATTTTATTATTTGTAGATTTGTTTATTTTTTTTTGCGTTAGGGATGATAATAAATCATGTGGCTCTATCAACATAATAATAACATTCTTCGCAGTTTATGCTTTTATTTTCAGCAGTAGACCCCAGCTGGCTACCATAACTTCAAAATTCTCAAAAAGGGCCTCTAACGTGTTGGACCCATGTCACCGCACAAGCCTTCCAAAGATCTGGGTATAGCCCGTGTGGTGACAGACAATGTTATAACACCATTATATAATCTATACAGTAATTAAACTCTTTGTGGGTTGTATATGAATGTGTGTACATTTAGTAAAATGGGCTATTAGGCAGTCTCAGAATCAACAGATTTTAACAAGGTTTTTTTTTCAAAATCAGTATCAGTTCTCTTGACTACCGCATTTGTGTTTGCTATACATCTCTAGTTTCGATTAAGCTAAGTATCATATGAAGCAGTGATAGCCAAGTTGGTAGAACGCTTGCCTCGGTAACGAGGATTGCAAGTTCAAACCCCGGCTCGCACCTCTGGGATTTTTCATGTGCGAATCTCATTTTCAACCAAGATTATCACTTGCTAAACGGTGAAGGAAAACATCGTGAGGAAACCTGCATGTCTGAGAGAACCCCTCGAAAGATGTGTGAAGTCTGCCAACCCGCACTGGGCTAGCGTGGTGGACTATGGCCTAAACCCCCCTCGCATTGAGGGGAGGCCCGTGCCCAGCAGTGGGACATAAAAAAGGGCTGGAATTATTATTATTATTATAAGTATCATATTGGTCTTTGAGCACTCGTAGTATATGTTTAGTAAATAAAACCACTTATTTCCTTTATAAAATCTAATCAGCCGCTGCCTCATCTTGACCCCACGTTATCTAAAGAGCCAATATTTCGCTCTGACACCTATGTTTTAGATAAACAACGATAGCACAATCGATTTTCTACCGTCAGACGGTCCGTTAAGGATGAAAATGCATTTTCCAACTCTCCCCCAGTTTCCTTACCTTATTTTCTAAGTGTGGACATAAGAATAGGATCCGTGGTGACCCCTACGTGGGCTTCCGAGTTGTGGGCGGACACTGCCCTCATTTCCGATCCCCAAATTCCGGATATCTCGGCCATTAGATTTTAGAACGCTTTCATGTCCTTAACTGTAGCTAACGAACTAAATACCTACTTCAAAAGAATTCTGTATTCGTAATGTAAATGATAACTATGTTTCCTCGAAGTGGCAAATTAAATTATTGCGGTGGTGGTCATTTTAAATGGTTATAGCGACCATTTTCTTAAGAAATCGAGATTAATGACTACACATTTTGATAAGTACCGTATATTATTGTATAATTTGCCAGTATCATAAGAAATGCTTCACTGAAAATGTTATTTCACTGAACGTTTCGACGTATTGCGTTTGTACAGTGTATTTGACCCCATTATAAGACAAATTGCACCACACACGTCCTCACTCGGCGCATCTCAAACATAAAGTGACACGCATTTTTAATTAAACGCCGCCGGAAGCCACCATGTTGTGCTGCATCCGCTGCCGCCATCTTGCGGGCGAACGTTTGACAAATTGGAATGCCAGAGTGACGCGCAATTTTCCCGCCTATTGTTCGCTTTTTGCCGCGCAACCAAATGAAAAGTCGCGTTCCATTTCTCGGATTTTTTTTTCGAAAATTCCCCCGTCCAGAGTTTTGTTGACTGTTGTTTATTTCGTGTATTTTTAACGGGGCTCGTTTCTCGCTATTGACTTTTATTTGAATTTTGGTAGTACGTGACTAGTGCACATAGTAGAATTGTGCTAACTTTTTCATAGCACGCAAGCATGGACGAAATGAAAATATAATACTGTTGACAGTACCATCACAACGGCGGTCAAACATAAACAGAAGCTGGACAGTCGCAGATTTATAAAATAATACAGTCATTATACAACATATGTTTTCAAACGAGCGTGAGAAAATACGTCTGCCTTTTAAACGGGCCTATTATCGCCGTATACCTACAAACAATTTAACGCCATTACCGAATCATAAACAATTTAAGATGGAAATTTAAAAGAACACTAGGCGAAAAGCTAACAAATCGTTATTCAAGAAGCGAGACACTGGGCAAGGAACAATTCTAACTAGTTACCGTTTATATGGCCCGCCTCATTAAAGCCGGCGGCGAGATCAAAGGAGTCCGAAATACTCGCGCCGCAGACCTATGTGGATCGTAGACGAGACATTTTCGTGGACGTTTCAACAATGACATGAATAAAAATTAGCTGAATCGGTAGCTTTTAAGAAGAATTGTTTGGACTATTAAAAACGTTATTGATCTCTTTGAGGTGGTTTACAATTTGTTATCTTCTCTTGATGGGGAAGAAAACTAGCAAAAGGCGAAAAGTACTTAAGACAAAGTCGTGACTGAGGAACCTCCGGAGTGGACTGATGTCGCGAGTTATGTCCAGCTGTGGCGCCCCACCAGGCATAAGTGGAAGTATGTGGAGATGAGTGTCAACCATAAAGCAAAATACATGTCATCAAATTGTTTATTATGTTAGACAACTTAACTTACACCATATCTTTAAGCATTTCTAAGTCCTGTAACTTCATGTTTGCTAGATTATATATTTAATCCAGCAACCAACAAATCAGTCGACAATGCGTTCATGTTATCAGAATTAACTTTATCTAATCCATATTTCAATTTACTTCGTCGCATTTAATTTCGTAAAGAAATGAATTTTCATTTCTTTACATTACCATCACCTGTCAAGTCTATTTCTTTATAGTTTTCACACTCTGCTGACACGCTCAGATTATTAGTATTGGAGACTTAAATGGTATTAATGAAATCGGTATGTCCAAGAGTTTAACATAATTATAAAGAGCTTTGAATTTGTTACGTAAATACCATGTTTAGCGAACCGCACCCTGCAAACCTCGTCATAGGTCACAATGTCTGCCTATACCACAATATATCCCGGGCCCATGAACTAGTTCACATTTATCCTTAGGCCTCAGCCTCGAATCTAGCGGGCAGCGGGGCGGCGGCGGCGGCGGCGGCGCGGGAGCGGCAGGATCTTATGCGTAAAATCAAATGGACCGGTTCTCGAAAACAGCGGCGTGGCAGCGGCGCGGGTCGGCCAACGAGCCCCGCTCCCGCGCCGCCTCCGCCGCCGCCCCGCTGCCCGCTAAATTCGAGGCTGAGACCTTAGATCTATTCTAACGTTCGGCAGGTCTACCCAATTCTCAATGCTAATGCACCACAAAACAGAATACTCGTGAGGGAACAGATTTATGCCGGTGTCGACGTACACGCTGCCCGTGTTTTATTATCATCTCGCCATTTTGGGTGGGACGATGAATTGCATTCGATATTTGAAGTATCAGAATAAGGACATTGATGAATTATAAATTGTGTATTGGATCACCAGTATGATGATTACTAAGTGATGATTATGCTCACATAGGTTAACGATGGTGATGAAAAATAAAGTGTCATTGATGGTGTCATGAGTCATGAGAAACAGTCTTCACAAAATTGATTTCATGTTTAGATTGTTCGATTTTTTGATTAAATAATGATAACATTTGCAATTAATGTTGAAATAAATAGGAAAACAAATGATGTATCAAAAAGACATTGTCCAAGTGGAATGCTGGCTGCATTTCCCCGCTACACAGCGCAAAAAAAAACACGAATAAAAAAATCAGCATCATGATTCTATCATGCTGATTTTTTTAACGAGGAAAGAGCCACACTTCCTGACATCTGTGAAGGCAAGCATCCTAGGTTTTTGTTGATAAAGTCTTAAACGCTGACTCCATAGGTCTAACGTCTTCACGAAAATGTAGATTGAGAATTTATCTAAACATTTATGAGCCGTAATGATATGAAGGGTGATGATATTTCAAATGCATTACATAATTACATCGTTAGTAGATCGATTAACAGACAAAATATTATTGATTTTCCTTATCGATAATAAAAACATTTCCCATTCAACCAGTTCAGAGCGATCAAGCTCCCCTATTAACTTGTACAGCAATAAATTCCTGAGTACTGTCATATATGATAATATATTATGCACCCACAAAGTTAATGCTATATCAGGGATTGATTGGACCTAATTGGATCGTTATGTGGAAGAATAATGACCAATTAGTAAATTAAGCCAGCGGTTGGAGGTCGAAACAACACGGCTACATTGCTTTTAATTTATTTGTAGGAGCCGTTTAGAAGTGGAACAATAGCGGTCCTAAGTGTGGTCCCTGAGGAACGCCACATTTGGACATTTTTGATCAATGTTTTTGAGATAGTTTTTTTTTATTATAATCGTTTGTGTTAATGACTACAATATCTTGTTGTTGCTGTGTCTGTTATTTGGTCCCACACTAAGCAACAGTAGTATTATGAGTACCGTACAATGGAATGAGGGTGAACCCAGTACATAATACGTGTATAGATATTAATCAACCATGATTCGGGTGCAAACATTCGCGCTCATCACTTAAAGATTGTCCCTACCAGGATATGAACTCGGACTCTCAGCGCAGAAAGCAGGGTCACTATCAATTACGCTAATCAGGTCGTAAAGAATGGATATCAATAATTATATAACCATCAATACTGTGAAAAGGTCAAAACTCCACAAATCCGTACTCAGTTATCTGGTTACCTTTGCTTATTACTAAACTGCTCAAAGCCTCTTTATTGTGGGTACCATCATCTATAAAGTTAATCTTGAGCAGTTACTAAAAAGCGGCCAGTTTCCATTTTTATTATACGCCTATAAAACTGAGAGGTCGTAATCTTGTCTCGCTGAGACGGAACTTTGTTCTCCAGTCACTGGTTCAACTTTTAACTTAAAAAAATAAACTAGGACAGATTAATCTATTTGTGAAATTCAATCGTCATAAATCTATACCGTTGGAAAACAACAGATCACTATTTATTACGTGCATTTTGATTCCCTCAACATGTTTGATGTAACATCGTTTAAAATTTGAATTTAAGAATATTTCGAGAGCTATACGTATTATGATAATATTTTTGACCGAATTTTGGTCACGACGGCTAATCTCAACCGAGACTAGGCATCTGCGCAGGAGATATTATAGTACACAAGTGTGTGTGCAAGCGCAGGTGCACTCTCTCTTTTCGCTCACTCTCATACTCCAATGGTACGGCAGACACGGCTGGAGGGAGATCAGGTGTAGGACCGACGGCTTTACGTGCTCTCCAAGGCACGATCGAGTGATAATCATGATTGAATATGAGATAATAATAATAATACCAGCTCTTTTTAATGTCCCACTGCTGGGCACGGGCCTCCCCTCAATTTGGGGGTGATTAGGCCATATTCCACCACGCTGGCCCAGTGCAGGTTGGCGGACTTAGCACATCTTTCGAGGGGGTTCTCTCAGATATGCAGGTTTCCTCACGATGTTTTCCTTCACCTGCGACTCTCGTTACCGAGGCGTCCGTTCTACCAACTTGACTATCGCAGCTTCTTGCTTGCTTTAATTATTACTCTGTCATCGTATCGTACTGCTCTATATTTTTTATTAATTTATCTGGAATTGCCGAAATCTGAAACCCTTGGATTCTGTCAGCGCGTTTTATTTTTACAAATCGCTTCAGAATCATTTATGTGTTCATATCATTCGTTCGAACACATTCTGTGCGGGCGTAGCGCCCACCCATCAATTTCATAGTTTGACATTTTTATGCATATTTAAAAATTTGCTTTGAAGAGCCACGCTCTAAATTTATGTTAGATATGTGACACAGTGACGGGGAATTTATCCAGTTAAATTAATTTACGTCGTTTTATTAGTTAATTTTTTTTATGAATAAGTTATAAAACCTAATTGTGAGTCTTGGTAGTAATTATTTTTTTATTTATTTTCGTAGTCCAATGGATATTTGGAATGATGCACAAATTCTGAGTAACTTTTTTTTATTTCCACGTCCACGACTGAGAATGTTACTCAAATATTAAATTAAATACAATAGACGATTATTTTTTATTGCATCGCGATGAATCCAGCATTTTAAAAAGTCCCGTAACTTTTTTTTGTTACCTTGTCAAGGCGATCGTATGTCACTAACGCCATTCGACGCCTTAGAGTGATTTAGGCTTAATGTGACACAATTTGGTACAATTTGGCACAATTTTGCGTCAGTAGCACACTTTTTGCTTCTTCTAATAAACAAATTTATACAAAAGTTGTAAGTGGGCGGATTACAGTAATATATAAATTTATTTTAACGATTGAAAAATATCATTTTTGAATGTAGATTACTCTATAATTAATAATCTTTATTCTCTTCAAAAAGATTGAAACAAAAAACGGTTTCTTAATTCGTAACCAAACATAAGCTGCCAGCTTCAGTATCAACAAAACACGCCTTTATTTAAAAAAAAACCAGTCAGATTATTTAAATTTAGATAAGACGGAACTAATAGGTCGTTAAATGATTCACACTTGGCTCTCGCACGGTCTATAGGAATTTTATCATTTTAATTTACTGTTTTGGTACAAGTTATCGAACTCTTAACCGCAGTTTACGACGCCATGTCGCCAGAAGTGTCGTTATTTTTTTAAACTAGCTGTTACTCGCCACTTCGTCCGCGTGGTATTTAACAAAGACACAACCGTTCTGAGCCCGCGCGACCGGCAGCGGCAGCCTTTGTGATGTTTAGTCGTTGGCGGGGGTTGGGGGGGGTTTTCCAAAATAAAAGTAGCCTAAGTTACTCCTTGTTACATCAGCTATCTGCCAGTGAAAGTCCCGTCAAAATCGGGCCAGCCATTTCAGAGATTAGCTGGAACAAACAAACAAACAGATAGACAGACGAAAATCGTAAGAAATGTGGTTTTGGTATATGTAAATGCACTTAGTAAAAAAGCGGTTATTTTAATATTACAAACAGACACTCCAATTTTATTTATTTGTGTGTATAGATACACAACCGCTCATGGACATTGATATAACATTCAATATTATAGGTCGTGGAAACTGTGGGAATTTCTAAATTGTACGTATTTGTTTTGAAGTGGACCTGACTAAACCTCTTTGTAGTCTTCTTTGGTACATGTTTTTTTTTTCAGTGCATTAACAAATGAAAGAGGGATCTTACAGAATGGGGCCGTTGAGTCTCTATTTAATAGATCCTAAAATTATTGTCCACAATAATATGACGGCTTGATACCTCATCCAATGGGAGGGTCTAAATCCGGGGTTCCCAAACTTATTTTGTCTACTGCCCACTTTGAGAATGAATAATTTTTCAGCGCCCCCATTTTTCACCGACTTAAAAACCACTAAAACTTCGAGTTAAATTCATTATTGTAAGCCTCTACACAACGCCCCATTTTTTCTGGGTCTCTTACCGCCCCCCTTTAGGCCTGCAGCGCCCACAAGAGGGCGTTATCGCTCACTTTATGAAAGGCTGGTCTAAATTAATGTGGAAGACATGTCCAACCATCCCATTAGGTGGAAATGTTATGCCACCATTATTGTTGACAAACTTTGCAAGATATTAAATGAGAAAGAGGTTGGCTATGGTTACCTGCTCCCTTAATTTCAGTCTTATAGCATATGGAGGTGGTGGGATATTTGCTTAACGCTCTCCGATGTAGATTAAAATATTCTGTGTTTACCTCACAACTTGTCTCAGCCTATAGTTTATTGTAGACTTGCAAGTCCTGATCAGAATTTTAAGCACACTATAAACTTACCGCCTGTGATGAATCCTTATGGAATTCGTTATAAAAAAAAAACCAATTCAATTCAATTATTCGGTAAGTCGCAAAGAACACATTAAAAAAATGTTTACATAACTTAAATGTGTCTTTATCGTATGAAAAAAAAAATACACAATTTACTTGTAAATTTATAAATAATCTTACCATACCATAAATATGTTCCTCTGTTTATGTTGGTTCTTAAATAATACTTGATCCCTTCCTACACTGTTTATTATTGTGGGTAGAAACAGTTTAGGTATTCAAAGAAAACGCCAATAATATTATCAGACTTATGTTTATTATCAGACTTATGTTTATTTTTCGGCCACACATAAAGACTTAGTATAACTCCGCATCATAAGATTAGTGTTATTTAGTTACCCTCAAATTTATAAACAAGTTATAATCTATACATATAAATAAAATTGGAGTGTCTGTTTGTAATATTAAAATAACCGCTTTTTACTAAGTGCATTTGGATGTATACACGTTACCTATACCGAAACAACATTTTTTACAATTTTTGTCTGTCTGTCTGTCTGTCCGTCTGTCTGTCTGTCTGTCTGTCTGTCTGTTTGTTCCGGGTAATCTCTGAAATGGCTGGACCGATTTTGACGGGAATTTCACTGGCAGATAGCTGATGTAACAAGGAGTAACATAGGCTACTTTTATTTTAGAAAAAAAAATTGGATCTCTCGAAAAAAAATTAGAACCAATGTTGCAGCGCTGCGCCTGATTAAAGTTTGATAGCAACAATCTGCAATGCGTCCCGCGGGATCAGAACGCGAGCAGGCTGTTGCCAACGGCTGAGTCTTTGTTAAATACCACGCGGACGAAGTCGCGGGCAACAGCAGTTTAGCAGTTAGCAGTTAGTTTAGCGTTTAGCAACTGATAATCATGGTTTAAAATGAGATTCGCACATGAAATCCAGAATCCTAGAGGTGCGAGCCGATGTTTGAATCAGCGATCCTGTTTACCGAAGCAAGCGTTCTATCAACTTGGCTGTCACTGCTGCTTAATTGCTTTAAGACTTTCAAGTTACGAGTAACTTAGTCTGCTTTAACTTATTATTACAATGATTGTAGGTTTGTAGATGCTAATTGTAGTAAAATGTAGAGACCCCGCCAGTAACGAGGATTGGTTGCGTACTAACTAGAAACGGGGCACTACTATCGAATAAATGGCAAGTACCTAGCCTTCCGAGTTGCACTAGTTACTAATCCTGCTATTGGTCGGTAAAAAACCACCTAAAATAAATGCCAGGATAGCCGAATGAAAGTTCAGGAATACAAAAAATAATAATTAAAAAAAAATCTAATAATCTATATCAGGAATCCATATAATCCCCGAAGGTGCATTAAGTGCACCCACATTTCACTGATGTTATTTGGTCGCAGTGTAATAGGGGCCTATTATAATTATTATATGGGGCAAACTTCCCTAAATGCGACGGGGTCGCGGGCATAGTCCACCACGCCGGCCCAACGCGAGTTAGAAAACTTTACATGGTACCCGAAGACGTAGGTTTCCTTCATAATATTTGCCTTCATACTTGTTTCCAATTTTGACTAACTCGGTTACCATTGGTAATTATATTGCTGACACAATTCCTAGCCAGTTTTCAAGATGCTACAAAATAAGTCTGATCTGCTCTAGATGCTACTTGCAAATCTCTTATAGCTACGTTTTCAGGGTGGTGCTTGTATTCAGATTTCTATTTCACACAGCCAGCAATCTAACCTAACCTAGCTAAGAAAACCGTGATGTCTCCGACATCCAATAGGAGATGGCACCAGAAGAATAAATAGATATAGTAGTTACGTTTGGTTGGACGATTCGCTAATTGTGCGTTCACATGAGTGAGAAAAAACATTGTTATCTTCTTTCAATTAACGTTAGTGGAAAGGGCATGTTGCGATAAGAAAATGTACCGCTTTAAAACTCGAAATCGTTTCGAATTCGAATAACGTAACCCTAGTAGCCGAATCGTGTTTACGCTCGCGCTAGCTACAAGCGTGACGCAATTTGTAACACCCCGCGTAGTAGGAGCAGGGGGGAGGGGGCAACTTCAAAGGGCTCGCCGACAAAGCGCTAAATAAGATGAAAAAAGAAAAATATCCAGAAACGACAATGGACAGGGAAAATCGGGGCCTTTTTGAAATTTTCGCGCGTTCTTTTAGTTTTTCGGTGGGAGAATTTTGTTTCTGGGTTTAGTTGGTGTTTCGATCTTTGTACCGTTCTGGGTTAGGTGACGATCGGTAAATCCCGTCTTTGTGTGTTTGTTAGAACGTTGTACTTACGCCTTCCATGTCTATTTTTGCGGTAAGTAGGTACTAAGTTATTGTAATCCTTCACGAGAAGGAACAACATTAATAGATTGTATAAAGCAGAATTTTATAAGAACATACTTTTGTGTTGTTTTCCAGTAACATATACGCTTTGTCACTGTAAATGTTCATTAAATATCCCAATTACTATCGAAACTAGTATTTTATACAATTACCCCCAAATTTATAGAGGGTTTATAACTTTATCAAACGTAATATAGTACTGCGCAAAACAAAACTCTTGTGCGCAGTACTATATGACGTCTGATAAAGTTTTTTTTTTCTTTACTTTTGGCCTTTTTCTATTGAAACTAGGCCCAATACGATTCTGCCAATGTCAACGTCGAAACTTTGATAAAGTTCTTAAGCGTCTATAAATTTGAGGTTTAGTATTTATATTAGACACGAGCTTGTTTCTTTCATCAACATTATTATTATTATCAGTTAGGTGTTGAATAAAATGTTTGGTTTACCTAATATAATTTTACGACTAGCCATTTGAAGAAAAATTATATTTTCTCAGTTCAAGTTTGACTGCTTTGTCACATTTACGTCAGCACTTAGAAATACCAGTTTGGTGAATATACGATTATTTAAAGAATTACTTATAATTTATATCGGTTTGAACACGATCTATATTAATGGTCAGAAATTAATATTATCTATTAGCCGACCACAGACATTGTCCTATTCCATTTTTCCGATCAACTTTTATTTTTTTCCTTCCCTAAAAAGCTTTTAAGATACTAATATTAAAAAAGACAACCATATCGGTCCAGCCGTTCTCAAGTAATGCGCTTACTGACGATCAGTATATCTATTTGAGTTTAATAGATATTATTTTAATGTAACTAAGTAGGAAAAATATATATGTACTTACTTATCGAGGGTTAAGTAAGTATACTTTGTGAGCATTATTACTTAATTATATGTAATATAATTAATAATATCTTTCACGTGTCTATTATACCAACATTTTATTTTTATTAAGCAATGCGTTATATATTAAAATTATTTACCAGTAATCATAATTGATAATCACATATTATTATTTTATACAACCGTATCAGGAACATGATCGTCCTTATCAAATACTTTGTTAATTAAAACGCTGATAATTGTCACAGGCCACAAACCGAATTTACCTAACGTAATCGCGGAAGCATTCATAAATTAAAATTATATATTTCGATAACAGGTGTGATGTTATTTTGATTAGTTAACTGTGAAATTGAAGGCTGTATTGTGTTAAGTTACCAACTTGTATATAATTTGACGGCTGTAGTGTGTTAGGTTACGAACTTGTATATAATTTGACGGCCGTAGTGTGTTAGGTTACGAACTTGTATATAATTTGACGGCCGTATTGTGTTAGGTTACCAACTTGTATATAATTTGATGGCCGAATTGTGTTAGGTTACCAACTTGTATATAATTTAACGGCCGTAGTGTGTTAGGTTACCAACTTGTATATAATTTGACGGCCGAATTGTGTTAGGTTACCACCTTGTACATAGCTTAACGGCCGAATTGAATTAAGTTACCAACTTGTACATACTTGACTGGACCATATGCCGATCAGGTACCAGCTGGCCCAAGGCTGGCACCATCTCATTGGGTCCAAAATACCATCAGCGAAATGTGGGTGCGTTGCAGTGCACTTCTGCCTACCTCTTCGGGGATTACAGGCCTGATGGTGATTGATTCTTTGACAGTCTTACTGGCAAGGGGATTTATACAGCGCGATCCAGAAAAGATATACTAAACCTCGAATCTGCACTTCTTCGGCCATCTGTAATAATTGTGTGTGGTCAAAATTTCGATATGTCGACTTAAAACATATCACAAGTTGACTTAGACTTGGGAGCAAAGTATTTTTTTTAAATCGACATTTAAATTGCGACAAAGTAGCTCAGCTTCAAGGCCTCATGTACCCTTTCTGAATCACTCCATATGCTTATCTTTGATTGGATACAAAGTACTCATACTACCTACTCTAACACGTACCTTTAAAATAACCGACTGTGTCTGACAGAGACAGTGCGATACACATGTCCATCAGTAATGTAGGTGTAATGACTTGGAAGGATTAACTGATAAAGAGTGATAGCGCCGCTAATCCGAGGCGATGGCGCTCGAGTACCACTCTTGCGCAATACCGGTGTTATTGAAAATGTAGAACAAATGACTGTGGTTATACAGGACTATTCAGAAATGTAATATGTAGTATGCAAGCTTCAAATTTGCGCATCATTCTTTATTTGTTTTTCTTTTTCTTTCTTGCTTTCTTTGTAGTCGTTATGTGATGACAGAAATTCGATGTTGCTTTTAAAATAAGAACCAAATTACATTATCCACCAGACCTCTGTTTCCTTGCTATCTACATTTACTTTCATTAAACTATCTTCTCCTCGGTGATCCGCTCAGTTTCCTTATGCTCTCAATTTAAAAAATGATTTTTTTTTTATATTTTTTTATTTATATTGCAACAAAATCTCAATAAATTATGTCACATCCTACGTGGATCTGACATGACGTAGTCACGAGTTTATCTGCTGGATTATCTATTCGACCGGTGACCTGGTCTGCCGTTTTATTATACCGCTATGCTAATAGGTGATTACGTTCGTAAGATAATTTATTGAGCGCCCAAGGATAGTGGAGCATTTTGTCGCTAACTTGTTTGATTTAATATACCAAGATTTTTTTTTATATTTTCATACTTTTTTTTATTACAATATAGGCAAGTATTTGATCTCGATCTCACCTGATGGTAAGTGACGATGAGATCTACGATGTAGCATACTTGCCCAGAAGGTACGTGTTCACTCTCGACTCGACTTACATAATATAGATTTTTTTTATTAGTGTCAGTCTGTTAGTCCTGAAAATAAATAAGTACGTTAAAGATAACGAAACAATTTTGAAGTTTCATGATTACAACAGTCACATCAGATCAGGCGCGGATACAAGATTATTGTGTGAGTTTGCCTATCTTTCAGAAAATCAATTGAAATTGGGCAAAATAAAGTACCTAAGACGGGGATACCATATAGCTATTAAGGATTGCAAACTCTAGACAAATAGAGTTACAAACATATTCTTACCTTGTGTAGGTATATTATTAATACGATGCATACTATTTTTCCATATTATTAGGTGTTTTAGATTCCAAAATCAATATGAATTTCACGTAGTCTTGATTTCAAATACTGCCAATATTTTCAAATCCAGCCTGTAAGAGTAATATGGGTGTAAGTATACTATAAATCATTGCAATTATCAAATTCTCAGTCGAGTCTCATCTGCAAACACGCACACAAACACACATCGCTTGTACGCACGCGCGTCGGCGAGATCAAAGAGGACGCGACCCCTTTGTAGGTGCCGACGGCGCGTGCCGTCTTTTTCCTGTCCTGCGAGGAGACGTAAGGGTGCACGGGTGCGACTGGGACGGAGATAGTACGATTATGTAGTGCTTGCGATGTGAATATTTCACCTCGTTATCGAGTTTTGTTTGTGTTAGAATTAGTGACGTGATTTGAATATCGATATCGGTAGATGCAGATGTGAAGGTTACTAACAAAAGTATTTATAGAATATCGAATCAATTATGAATCTTACATACGTATACGTATTCATATTGAACAAAGTTAGATCGATTTTAGTGATTTTACACACTATTAAATAATAATAAATAATTATCGCCAGACAAACACATCAACTATAAGGTCCCACACTAAGCAACGCTTGTATTATGGGTATCGTAAAAAGGACTGGGGGCGAACCCAGTATATAATACTTATATTAGATAGTAAACATGCAAGACTTGGGTACAAACTTTCGTGCTCATCATATAAAGTTTGTCCCTTCCAGGATTCGATCCCGGCACGGAAAGCACTAGGTCAAAAAAAAAAAGTATAAAATCGACATATCGAAATTGTGACTGCACATCATGATAACAAATGCGTTAAAGAAACGCATGTTCAAATGCTTTTTATCGATATCGGCCTATCGACAGCGCCCCAGACCTAGGATCCGTAGAGCACAGCTCCCGAGTAGGTAGGACTGGGATCCGCCGATATCGACTGGTAATTAAAATAGACTTATTGCGTTCCAGTTGTACGGTCAGCAGCGAATCTCACTCAAGGTATTCAGGTACTTTGATCTCATAGAGCTAATATATCCGTGATCCATTAAAAAGTAAAATATATTGTTTTTGGGCGATGTGTCATAGGTATCTGAGATTACATAATCTCTTACCTTCTTTGACGGCCTCATTAGCGCAGTGGTAGTGAGTCTGCTTTCTGCGCCCAGGGTCCCGGGTTCGAATCCTGGTAGGGACACAAGCTTTGTGTGATGATCACAAATGTTTATACCCGAGTCATGGATGTTTAATTTGTATATAAGTATTATATATTCAGTTTGCCCTCAGTCCATTGTACGGTACCCATAACACAAGCTTAAAGTGGGACCGTATAGTTGGTGTGTTCGTATGGCGATATTTATTTATTTATTTTTTATTTTATTCTTTGCTTAGTTTTTTTTTTTGGGATCTGCGAGTCGATTCGGAACTATTCGTAATCGAATCAATATGATTAGAAATTGTCTCGTGTTATGTTTCCGAGCCATTCTTGATAATCCAATTGAGCATTCGATGTGAATAGCCTTCGAAAGATTCGACTGTTATCATATATAGTTGGTACTAGGTGCGCCCCGCGGTGTTACCCGCGATTAAAAAGTTATGTTTACAAAACACTGTTCCTGTATGCTGTCACATAGGAACCGCGCGGAATTTTTTGGGGAAAAAATTTGCTTTGGTCGTTTTTGACACCTAAACTACCATTACCTATGCAAAAAATATGTCTATGAAAAATTTAAACAAATCTATCCCACGGGAACCATACATTTTACCGGGATAAAAAGTAGCCCATGTGCTATTCCAGACTATAATCCATCTCTGTGCCAAATTTCATTCAGATACGTTCCGCCGTTCTGGCGTGATTGAGTCACAAACATCCATCCAAACCTTCACATTTATAATATTAGTGGGATTAGCGTCTTTACTGATTTTACAATACCCAGGTACATCACTAGAGAAGCCGTGGTCATGGGGAGAGATGGCTCACTGACGTGGGAACGCCACGACTCCCGTCATGCTAAGTATGGTGAAACTTAATTGATGTTAAACGGTTTAAAGAAACTCCGCTTAGTCTATAAACGTATAGCAATGTCGTTCGTATCGATGGTTATTTTATTTTAATTGATAGACTCGTATGTGAATAATACAGGTAATTTAATTGAAATTGTATGGAGTATAGTTAATTAAACGTTATCGAATTAATATTAATCTATACAAATAAATAAAATTGGAGTGTCTGTTTGTAATGTTAAAATAAACGCTTTTTACTAAGTTCATTTGGATGTATACACGGTACATATACCAAAACAATTTTTTTACAATTTTTGTCTGTCTTCTTTTACTTTTATACGTCTACTTTTATTTTAGAAAAAACTTTTTGTTAAATACCACGCGGACGAAGTCGCGGGCAACTGCTAGTAAAAAATATTTTTGGGTATGGCAAAAAGAGAGCAAAAAAAAGATCTGCGTGTCTCCTTTCGGCTAATAGGTTTGTCTCCTTCTGTTGGACGATTGACTGGACCCTGTAGATAAGTTTTCAAGGTTTCCAGATCAGCCTTGGAAGGAAGAAATCCTAAATGAAATTATTTTGCCTGCCGTAATCTTTGAAAACTTCAAGTGACCTAACTTGTGTGTTACACGCACTTGACTAGATCTAAACATATGACTAATATGTTATTTTTTTTATTACATTATAGGCAAGTATTTGATCTCGATCTCACCTGATGGTAAGTGACGATGAGATCTACGATAGAGCATACTTGCCTAGGTAGGAAGGCGGCAGTAGATCGAGACGCTACATTCACTAGGCACACGCAGCGCAGCTGATCTGACCCGCCATCCATGAATGGCAACACCGAACATCATGCCGGAACACGGCTAGGCCGCTTGGCGACATGGCTTTGTTCAGTGTGTGGTACATTCGGTTCGAGCCTCTTAATTTACCGGACTTTATCTCCGAATCTCATTTTCAACCACGATTATTAACTTGTTAACCTGTTTGGTTGTAAGAACAAATACGTGTAAAGTCTGCCAACCCGAATGGGCCGTAAGGCATTAAAAGGGCTAATTATAATTATTAAAAGAAAATGTAGAGCACCAATAATCTCTACCCAAGAAATATTAACAACATAAAAAAGTACATGTCGCGAAACATACAAGCTCGTTAAAAGACGGATAATTCCACACAATCGGACTGGTAAAGAGAATATCGGCATTAACCGGTATTAACCCTGCAATGACAGGGCGCGGTCCCGGCGACCCCACGTTAATATTTCACAGGGAATTGACGTCGTCAACCCGCGGCTGCGCGCATTACATTTTCCTTTTGATGTCCGCTCGTGTCTGAAGGCAGTGTAATTTTGTTTATTAGCATTGAAAAAATCTGCTATTTTTGGTGTGATTTGTTGTTGTTTTTTTTTTTTTGTTGTTGGTAATCTTTGACTGTGTTGCTATATTTACACCCTTTAAAACAAGTTTATTAGGTTAGATAGGAATTAATAGAGCACTTATCTAACTTTGTATAGACATTTTCATTCAGTTTATACATCGTTATTACAGTCAGTGCAATTTTTATATTAATCTAACAAGTCAAGGGGTAAGTACAAGTCGCTAATTCCAATTAAGGCCTAAGGGAATAAGCAAGTGATCAAAATTGTCTGTCAATCGACCTTTCTGCTGATGACCCATTATTAGTAGGATAATGATATCCTTCGGACTTTACTGTCTGACAAGCGATCGATTAATGTAAGTTATTTTATATTAATTGTCTTCATTGTGCGGCGAAATAAAATTAAATAAAAAGCAAAAGTATTTTTATGTTCTGCGTAAAGAAAAAAAAAGTTATTTAAAAATAACACTGGCTCGCTGGAGCGATTTGGCAGGAACCGGCAGTAGATGGCATAAAATAAACGTATATGCAACAGGTAGACTGTGAATACAGAAAATAATAACATAAATATATACCCTCAAATTTATAAAAAGTTATAAATTATATCTGTTCTGTATGTGTTCTATATCTATATATGCTATCTATAAATTTGGGGGAATATCACAAAAAAATATGATATTATTTTCTTGGATTTACAAAGGTGAAAAATTTAAATGGTCTATTTACAATTTCCGCGTAACCCTTACGCAGCTGAGGTCGAAGGGACCTGGCGCGCCGCCATCGGGTGGATTTTGGCTAAACAATTCATACATTTACGTTTCCTTTGAAGTGGCGCCTCAGGCACCCTGTCATCTGCAGGGTTAACCCGTAACCTGTATTACTCGTGGAAAATTGAATCTGCCGTTATTTTACTTTTATATACTTACTTATTTTATTTATTGTGATTATCAGTGAATATAACTAGTTAATTGAATTCTTATATTATCTTATATTTACGCGAATGCTACACATTGAAATAAAACTATTTTCCGTCAAACTATGACACTAGGACGTCAACCACCTCAGTCCTCCCGTGGCCATGGTTGCTGTAAAGCAGCCGAAACGTCGGGAACGTAAAAACATAAAATAAACGCGATAAAATCCTTATAAAATTGTTTTATTTCAATAGTTAACTGAATTTAAAAAATAAAAACATTGTTGATGGTTTTTGCATATACAGTTGTGCATAACAAGCTTACTGATCAAATTAATGATGCAATCATAAAATCTAAAAAATGCAACACTTAAACTAACCCTCGGTCGCGGTGGCGGGTCGAATCGACCCGGTACAAACGAGCCGACAACCCACTATTAACCCTTTGACGTGTCGTGTGCTTTAATTGGCGCCACTCGTGTTTATTAAACGTTGTCTCGGACACAACACTACTTGTTTTCCCATGGTGTTATTCTGTTTTTTTTTTCGTCTTTTTTTTTCATTATTATTGTGTTTTTTTATGAGTGAGTTGACGGCCTGATTAGCGCAGTTGGTAGTGACCCTGCTTTCTGTGCCGAAGGTCCCAGGTTCGAATCCTGGGAACGACAAACTTTCTGTGCCGAGCACGAATGTTTGTACCCAAATCATGGATGTTTAATATCTATATTAGTATTATAAACTGGGTTCGCCCTCAGTCCATTGTACGGTACCCATAATACAAGCGTTGCTTAGTGTGGGACCGTACAGTTGGTGTGTTCGTCTGGCGATATAAAGATAAAGTTTGAGACAAGATAATGGACTTATAGTTTTCCACACAGCATTAACTTGCTATGTGTTAAAATACAACTATTCGACGAGGGTCCCAATACCGAAAAGTTTTTTTTTCGATTCATCGTGTGACTACTATGCGAAGGTCTCCTCTATAGCCTTCCACGTTTCTATTGTTGTCCGGCTCTATGCTTAGTTTTTTTTTTCAATTGATTGGTAGTTTGTATGCGTGAGATGAGTCGTTATTTGACGCAAATCGGGTACTTGATATAATTATAATAACTACTCGTAATGTTGCCAAAAGAACACAACAAGATTTGTCTCTACCAGGATTCGAACCCGGGATCTCCGGACCTGTGAGTATGTGTGTTTTTTGTTGAATTCAGAATATTACCACAATTCTCCACCATACCACTCGTTAAATAGACAACATGCCTCTCTTAACCTTTATCAATATTCTAGTAGTGCTACGACCGTGCTGAAATAATTACACTGTAATTTCAGTAGGTACCAAGACGTCCCATTGTCATTCCACGACACTTTCTATAATCATACGTCGTGTTATTAGAGTTGTTATTCCCCCCCCCCCCCCCCCCCCTTCCACGACATAGAGCTGTGCCGGTATTAACACGCTGTTATTAATTCTAATAGCCTAAAGGGTTGGCCTATTCATTTCTAGCTCTAGAAAATGACCCGTTTTTTTTATTACAACTGCATTTAGATTTTTTTCTCATCCCTTTCGGTTTAAATGACGCTTTCGCATCACTAAGTTATTTACACATAATGGCTTATCCCAATTTGTTTCAAAATGAATAAAAATACCAAAGCCCATTATCGTAATACGAGCACCATATAAAGCGAGATTGTCGTCGAGTTTGCGATCGCGCGCGCCGGACATGCGCGACGCACCTCAAGAAAGAGAAGCATATATTCAAATTCAAAGAGAGAAAGAGTTCGAAGTATCAATCGTTTTCCTTGAGCTTTGCTCGAGGTTGCAATTTTAAAATTCGCAGTATTGTTGCGTGATTGGATGCTTTACGAACTTGGAACTGATTTTGGAAATAATCATATATCGGCTATGAGCTGATAATCATATGTGTCATGTTGCGTGGTGTAGAGATGCCCTTCCATCATGCCTTACACGGCCGGCTGTGACAAGATTAAATGTCAGATAAATCAGTTTTGTCTCATTCTTCTTTATGAATTTAGAATGAGAGCGTCAACAGAAAATATCCTTAACATTAATCTTGTTTTGATCCATGTTCCAGTCCTGGTATTTTGCCGTATGCTGTGCATGTTGTGAGGAGGTATTACTCCACATATAATACCTACATCAGTCCTAAATTATTATTGCAGGGAGGCTCGTGCAATAGGACAAATTATTATATCTTCCATATTACAACGGGACACGGTTCATTGCAGCGCAAATAGTTCTAAAAACACATTTTTGTGAAGAAATTATAAAATAGACAACTGATTTGTAGGTAATTAAAAAAGGGATGCGCCGATTATTCGGTATTCGGCATCTATACTAATATTATAAATGTGAAAGTTTGGATGGATGTTTGTTACTCTTTCACGCCCGAACGGCTGAACGGATCTGGATGAAATTTGGCACAGAGATAGATTATAGTCTGGAATAGCACATAGGCTACTTTTTATTCCGGTAAAATGTATGGTTCCCGTGAGATAGATGTTATAATTTTTCATACTTTTTATCGCGGGTAACACCGCCGGGCGCAGCTAGTGATTTTATATGTTCAGTATTCGGTCGAATATTCGGTGCATTTGCCGAATATTAACCAAACTTAAAAAATATATTTTGTTAAATATTTATTCATCCAAGTACTAACATAACATTCTACTCCAGCTCGTACGTAGGAGGTAAATATTAATTAATAAATCTATACATCTATACATATAAATAAAATTGAAGTGTCTGTTTGTAATATTAAAATAACCGCTTTTTACTAAGTGCATTTGGATGTATA
This sequence comes from Pheosia tremula, assembly GCA_905333125.1. Classification (NCBI taxonomy): domain Eukaryota; kingdom Metazoa; phylum Arthropoda; class Insecta; order Lepidoptera; family Notodontidae; genus Pheosia; species Pheosia tremula. The sequence continues at coordinate 2,672,307 of HG995420.1, forward strand.
CACGTTACTTATACCGAAACAAATTTTTTTACAATTTTTGTCTGTCTGTCTGTCTGTCTGTCCGTCTGTCTGTCTGTCTGTCTGTCTGTCTGTCTGTCTGTCTGTTTGTTCCGGGTAATCTCTGAAATGGCTGGACCGATTTTGACGGGAATTTCACTGGCAGATAGCTGATGTAACAAGGAGTAACATAGGCTACTTTTATTTTAGAAACAAAAATTGGATCTTTCGAAAAAAAATTAAAACCAATGTTGCAGCGCTGCGCCTGATTAAAGTTTGATAGCAACAATCTGCAATGCGTCCCACGGGATCAGAACGCGAGCAGGCTGTTGCCAACGGCTGAGTCTTTGTTAAATACCACGCGGACGAAGTCGCGGGCAACAGCTAGTAACAAAACAAGATCCAAAAATAATGTTGTTTGGTCCTCGTATGTATCGTCATTCTTAAATGTGTTTAATTTCATAAATAAATATTTTCTTGAAATATCATTCATTAAAATATTTTTTTTTTATTTAATAAAATATCAGGTCACATAACCAGCACCCATGTCAGCATACATTACGCCAACCATAACGGGAGTGACGCGAATTTTTACGATTAGCGCTTGGAGACAATCGTTGCGGCTGATTTAATTTTAAACAACCATTCTCTCACCAAATTTCAACCTTAGGTTTAGCGGGATAGAATTTAAAATGTCTCGTAACGTTTCTCATCGAAGTGCAATGCGCACACGCATCTGAAATGCTTGACATAGTGAAAGCCGGTGAGGTTGGTACACGATGCAGTTGGGATCTGTGACCCGCACTGACATTGCGATGCTGTGATGTCAAATACGTCCTTTTTTGGTGTACAGTCGGGCGAAGATTTGTTGCGGGAGATAGTGCTGTGCCTTTCTAAAAATGAGTTATTGTATGAAGGTTGATGGACTGATAACGCACTGTTATATTGCATACGACCTACAAATGGCAGTCCGTTCTTTGATCGATGCATGTCTAATATTGTTTTTTTTTGCCCATCGACTAAGTAACTGCTAAAAGCTGTGTTAATATTTTTCCAGCGCTTATTTTTCATGTCCATTTCAATATTTGATGATCAAACATACTAATTAACTCCGTCCGTCAATATTGTTATTTATTTTGCCCCGTTTAAATGTTCATAAGAATAACAAGTAACATATATTGATTTATAAATTTAAAACTGCGTTCATACTTGAATATAAAATACAATAAAAAAAAATATTCTATACTTTATCATTTACACGAGCGAAACGGCGCGTAAAAAGAAAACAACACCCAAGATTACAACTTAAAATCGCCATTTTTTTATCTGTACGAGTATGGACTCCCAATAAATCTTACTTTCTCCCTTGTATCCTTGACGACAGAATGTGCGTTGGCGCATCCGACTGCACTTCTGACTCACGGTGAGTCAGTGAGTCAGTGTGTAAGTGCACTCGCTAGCAGATTGAGATGGATGCGAGTCGGCAGGGCTACGTTTTGCTTTTAAATTAAATTATTCGCGGAATCAACGACAAATACCCACTTAGCAATGCGCACTTTTGTTTCGTTTATCCTTGGGATATGTGGACGGAATACTAATCTTTGGTCTTACGTGTATATATTTAGTTGTTCTAATCTTGGTGGAGATTCATTGAGCTTCAGATTCTGTGTTGAAAAGGGCGTGGCGCTCAGCATTTATACTTTTAACTTTTCAACGTTCTTAGGGACAAATTACATTATATTTTTTCTAGGATCATTATGCTATAACTACATTATCAATAGGACGTTTTAATCTATGACGAATAAATGATGATGATACCTAGGTAAGTATCAGAATATACAGTAATATGTATAATATTATAAATCCTTTTTCTTTCGTCAAAAAATATTTTAGGGTGCGTGACCTTTATATCTTACTGATGGACCCTATCAAAATATTTTACAATATTATTGTTACACATTATATATAAATCCGATTCTTTTTTTTTAATTCTTTATGACGGCAAAAACTTCTTAGACATACATCACCGCGCCGCATTATATAGTTACATATCCCCACAGTAAATACGCTTCCAATGTAAATACTCCGTAGGAAAACACCGGCTATTTCAATTTCCCAACGAAAGCTTGCAAACCCGTCAAAAACATAATTGGCATGCCCTTCACCGCCGATGAGTCGTATAAAGATACTAGATACGGCTCTCATCTGAGCGTAGTTCGAGCAACAAAGATAAGAGTGAACACTGAAAGTTGGATTGAAGTTCCTTATTGATTTCTTATATTTACGCGAATACTACACATTGAAATAAAACTATTTTTTAAATAAACGCGATAAAATCCTTACAAAATAGTTTTATTTCAATTGAAGTTCCTTATTTTTTATATATTTTTGATTTACACTTGCATAATATTAGAAGATGTATGGTGTCAATCCCTTCTACAACGAGGGCATAGGGCAAGGTTCCACTACTTCCCCCAGGACGACCTCCCAGAGCATAGCACACGTATGTACGTTTCGCTTGAAGATCCCGGAGTCCATCCAATACGTGTCAAAGGCCACCGGGAGGGTTTTACTGAGATCCACCCCCTCAACCCCACGTCATCAAAAGAAAATCTAAATTATTTCCCAAATAATAAACTAAACTCTGTCTAACCCTTAATTCGACTTCTATATCCATTTTTCCAACTACTGAATGATGTAAAAAACTATTTAAATTCCACTAACCATATCCAGTTTTCCAAGTTCCGTACTCACCTATACATAAATGTGCATAGCAGCCTCTCGGGGAAAGGTCAACAACCCCCGCCCCCCGGGGTGGCTGACAAATTCCCCCCCATCCCGATATTCAAATCTGTATTGTGCCGCCCTCTTCAGTTTGCAGGATTAGATTTTCTTGGACCGAGTTGCACAAAAGGATAAAAGATTTTATTTTTATTCATCATTCTTGAAAAAAAAAATATTTATAAGAAAAAAAATACAGATCAACAATAAGTACTTTATTGTGTTTTATTTTTTTATTGTATAACAACGGCTGGACGCGCGGCTATACGTATAAATCCAATGAAATATTTCTCGACTGAGTTATATCGTGAAATTATTTATATTCTTTGGAATCGTTGAATGTCCAAATGGTGCCCTAGTAGTAAGTATCAGCTATCTTATTTCATAGAAATTATGGATTTACCTCGTACCTGTTTATTTACATATTTATCAGTAGGTATTTATTTTCATATTACAGTAATATGTAGATAAAAAGGTCATATTTAAGTAATAGCGAGCGAATGTACGCTTTCCCTCGTTACGTAGATCCGCCGGCCGACGTTCACATCCGGCTCCAAGGACTATGACGGAAATGGGCAAGGAATAACGCAACCTCACCCACCGGAAGTCTAGCCTTCCAAATGGGTACCGTACTCTCTCTCTCTCTCTGAAACCTTATAACATTTAACATATTTCAAGACTCTGTAGGAAGAAAATACTGTAACAAACATGTATTATACAATCTTTAATCTGTAACAAAGAAGGTCCTTAACAATAAAAAAAGGTTTATACTTTGTTTTTTCTTGCGTGAAAATAAATGAGCATTCTTATTTTAAAACGAGTATTTAAAAAAAAGAGAAAATTGCACATCGTAAACTAGACCAAAACTTCCAAGGTCGGGCTGTGGCACCCACACGCACGCGCTCTCCGCCACCCCCACACCCATACAAGCACCCGACACGTGTACCATCTCCCCTACACATGGTCGCCATGGCAACACAGCATCCTACTCCACGCCCACTACCGGGGGCGAACTCTCAAGATATTACGCCCTACTTCGCTCGCATTGGTGTACCAAAGGGGTGTAGATACTGCGCCTGTGTGCGAAAGGCCATCGCATGCCTTACAGAATTCGCCAATTCGATTTTAAGTCCGATGACATCGACTTTTCGATACAAATTAAAAGTTAACTTGCAAAACTCGCATGTACGCTAACTTGGTTAGTTGGATACAGAGCACTAGAGTTTATTCGCAACATTCACCGTCCGCTCGTTAACAAACCTATTCAATATTGAAGTATTAGTCGATTGAGGGTACGCTCCTCGCGTCCTATCGCCGCGAGTTCCAATTAGCGACTGCGGCTCGCTTGTCGCTCGAGTGGCTGTGACGTCACGCCGAGCTTTATGCGGCTTCAATAACTACCCACTCGGCGATTTCTTCAATAGCTGGCCACTCCACCTGGCCTTCATTAGGGACCTTCTCGCAATGTACACGCCGATCTGAAAAGATGCCTACTTATATTTAAAAAATGCAAGTTTTTAACGAGTGAAGTTGGTTGGCTAATAACGCCGCGCCTCGAGTCTAGTTAAACGTTTATAATAGGGCTATCTAATTGCGTGATTTAATTTTTAAATTATTACCTGCTGTCATTGGAACAAAGCGCGCTCGACGTCTTTTGTTTCTGCCGGTCGCTCCATAGACAAATCTTATTATGGAAATATTTTCAAATTAAGAACGCGCTGCTCCCGCATTATGCGTCTCGACTGTCATCATTGTCTATGGGTTCTTTTTGTTCGTCCTCGCATGTCGAGGTTTTCGACCACCGTTTCGGTTATTTTTTTTCTCTCTTTTTAAACTGTCCCGAGCGTGAATGGAGGGCTTTGTTGGTTCGTGTTTTATTATTAATTAGTGGGGATTCTTTGTTCGTGGTAATTATTGTCTTAATAAGCAGTTCCTGCTCTTCGTATATGAGCGACGAAGGGATTGTCAGCCCTTTTGGTTTTTAAGTGATATGGAATTATGCGTTTAGTGTTCGTTTGGTCAGTAATTCATGATAATTTAAGCGTGTTTAGGAACTGCGCTCTGTATAATTTAATTTTTAACCGACGAAAGAACGAAGGCACTATTAATACTGAAATTGACATGCCACCGTTCCTCAAATTTCCTGGTAAATAAACATAATGTGGTCTTCATTTTAAACTGTTAAGGCTTCATTGCAGCGTCGTATTTCATTCGGAATTGAGGCGGGAACTAGTCTGCCTGAAATCTATATACGAATTTATCATATCCCTATCATATAGCTACAACTCAGAGTTAGCTTTGTCCTATGAAAATGAATAACATGCTATTAAAACCACGTCAGTCAGTATATCTCGAAATTCACCGTCCAAAGACATTCACAATAATATAAACCTCTCACTTTGCAACAAATACTTGAAAAAAGGTTCAAAATTAAATAAAGCCTGCGTGCCTGTCGTTTATATCGCATAATAAAGTGATGAAAAGAATTTCCAGTTTAATTAGAGGTGAGATACTCTGGGACGGAAGTGCGAGCCGCCTCAATGGCCCTCGTTGGGCGCCATTTTGCATAATTGGGCGTCGGCGGAGGGTAGAACGAAATTTATACGTTCCCGGCGCCAATTTACTTGCTAATGACGCGTCGTCTTCCTATAGTGCGGTTGTCGCGTCCTTGTTGCTTCATATTTTTTTAGTTAAGGGTAGGTGATGTTTATTTATGGTGATAAGGTTAACTTTTTCGTTATAGAAAATGTTAGCTTAGTTTGGCTAACATTTTCTTTTTTTTTTTTAAGATTCTGTGTCAAAAGTTTCAATATGGTACCCTTGTGTGTGGCTATGTCGGTCTGACACACCTGTTTTAATAAATAATGTAGTTGTGTTATTAAGTTTAATTGGTTCAGGAGAAACTACAATTTTAAAATCGGGTAAAATGCTAGTAAAGACGTCATAGCGTTTCTAGTTCGCGTTGCATTATCTGTACGGCTAGCAATCTCCTAATATAATCGTAACGACATCCAGAAACATTCCGTCACTGTCATTCTTATTTATAAAACTTGTGGTGTGAGTGGGACGCTTACTTTTACGTTACACTACGTAAATAGTGGTAAAGAGGCTGGAGCCACTGAACTCTGTTTTAGTTGTATTGTGTCTAAACTATGAGTGCTATGCTAGCGCTCATAGCAGTTTTATCAATTCTGATTTATGTTTGCTTGTTTCAGACTGGCAAGATGGGCCTGCCCGCGGGGGGAGGTCTGTCGCTCTTCTGCCCCGGGGGCGAGTTGGGGCAGCCCCCACCGGCGCACATGGGCATACCCCCACCGTACCAGCTCGACTCGAAACTAGGTAAATGCATGATACATTCAAGTCGCTCGTATTTATGGTTCCATTTGGAAAGACTTAAACCTCTTTATCTTAGTTATTTTAAGAGGCTTTTACTGAAATTATTTGTTTTTTTTATGAGCCCTATTTTTGTCCTACTGTTGGGCTCGGGCCTCCCCTTAATGAAAAGTGAATGAAGATGGCGGACTTTGCACGACTTACGAGTACTAAGATCTCACAGACATACAGGTTTCCATAGATTAAAAATGAGATTCGCAAATAAAATCTGGAAATCCCAGAGGTGCAATCCTTGTCTCGAAGACGGCGTTCTACCAATTTGGCTTTCACTGTTATAGATTGTACAATGTATGCATATAAAATAACATATATAATATATGTATAACAATAACATACTTACTGTATGTCAATTACGCTATTGGCTGTAGATTACCATGGTAATCTATCAGTGTATCTAACGTGTACCCCGTTTGTTTTAGCAGCGGGTCTGGCGCGGACCCCCATGTACCCTTTCCCCGGGGGTGCGTACCCCTACCCCATGCTCAGCCCGGAGATGTCGCAAGTGGCGGCTTCGTGGTGAGTACCTACTGTTTGTCCAGTTACGGACAAAACCGGCTCCCTGATGACGTAACTTGCAATAGCCTAGCGATAGTAGTAATAACGCAATATTTGCTTTTAAATTGCTAATTCGTATTACGTAGGGCTACGACGTCATACAAATCTGCGATTTGAAAGCAATTATTGCGATATTATTGCTGTCGCTAATCTTGAAAAGATACGTAATCTGGGGGATGGTCTAGGCCCTAGACTCTAGGGTAACTTAATTTTAGTACGTTCAAGAATGTATTGCGTGGATATCATTTTGACAATTATTTGCTTTATCAGCATCGTTGTCTTTCTAGTTTATCTAAGAAAGTTAGAAATAAATGTATAATTTTAATTATAAAAAAATTAATCAATCAGCTGGTTTGATTTGTATGAGTTGATTCCTGGTAGATTTTTTTTAAGATAATAAAAAAAGTCAAATACTATAGAGGGATTCAGAAAGGGCATATCGGTACCCTTTAAATCCACGCTACTTCGTGTATTTGCAATGATAATTATTATGTAAAGGCAGAATTTCCATACATCAATAAAAACTCAAAAATCACATGTGTCAATTTTGTTGATTTTTTTTTAAGATCGACTTTGAAATTCTAACTTCACATAATTACTACAAATGGGAAGCGCAGTAGTTAGTCTACAACTTCTGAATCCCGTTGTAATATCGATATACAGAGCTTATATTTGTTGGCCATACGCATCGTCGTGTTGCCAGTTTAATTAAATATTATTTAACTTTATGTTGTACAGGCATACCCCCAGCATGTACCCCATATCGTCAGCGGCGAGCGGGTTCCGGAGTCCTTACCCCACCTCGCTACCGATCCCCAGTTCTAGTCTATCGAGGTACAGTCACTATCCTATACTTATTAACAAATAGCCGTGTACTCACTGGTAGTGATTATAGACGATCGAACTTGGTACGGGCCGTACCGCGGACATGGTATGGTTCGTACCAATTCTGTTCGTTTAGAGAACAGTCTGCCGAGAATACAGTACGGACGGCTAGTACGGAGCAGACCAATTCTGTGGTTGGTTCCGTACCAAGTTCGATCGTCTGGAAGTTGGTACTATTACAGCATAAGTTCATAATGTTTGAGGCATACACTCAGTATGCCTCGCGCTGTCATTTGCCGTCCTGTCAGATCGTATCACACTAATATTATAAATGTGAAAGTTTGGATGGATGGATGTTTGTTCCTCAATCACGCCAGAACGGCTGAAAGGATCTGGATGAAATTTGGCACAGAGATAGATTATAGGCTACTTTTTATCCCGGTACAAAACGACATACTTTTTAATCGCGGGGAACACCGCGGGGCGCAGCTAGTGTACCTATATGTCTTAGCCAAATTCTCAAAATCTTCTCTTTTCAAAATGGCTAGCCGCTTTACAAATTACCCTTCGTAGTGAGGTGATATGAACGAAGTCAGGATGAAACCGTGATGAGTGGAGAGTCAAGACTGCTTATTCCCACCCCAATAGAGTGGAGTATTCATATGGTAATAAAAAATATATAAACATATACCATAGAGGTGTCCAGATATGACATGGGAGGATGACGATGACAGATACTCCTCTATTATTTCTTTTATTTTTTTTTCTTGCCATACGAACTCTCCAACTGTACCGTCCCAAACTAAGCAACGCTTGTATTATGAGTACCGTGCAATGGGCTAGGGGCGATCAGTAGTAGCTGAGCGGTCTACATTCAAACCACTAAACCTGTGGCTCAAACAGGATATTTTCACATACGCTCTTCTGTCTCGTTCACACCTCACACTTCTTAAATAAGAGTGACAGTGACAACATGCTCTCTCGATGACGTCACGATTACATGATTAGTTCCCGCTTGTCCACTATTGGTCTTTAATTTTACTTGTACATTCAACTGAAATGAATATTAGTCTATTTTTTAACAGTATTCCTTTGTACAGTGAATTATATCGATTCTCCCCAACGCTGGGCGGCGGGCTGGGCTTGGGCCTTGGGCCCGCGCTGGTGCCCCCGCCGCCCTCTAAAGCAGACCTCGAGTCCCACCATGCGCGGTATGCGAGGTAAGCCCTATGATGAAAGACATATTTAGACATTTTAGGATTGATTGTTTTTATCTCTACAGGCTTAACAAAAACGGTGTAAAATATTTTAATGGTCCATTGGTAGGCTATAATGGTCACATTATTGAAAAAAAAATCAAATTCTACATACTAATTGCGTGGTTAAATTGTACTGGCTTGCTTTCTCACATAAAAATAAACACTATATACACATATATTTTACACTAACGCGATCGTTATCTACTTGTTAACTTCTTAAAATATATTTTTTTCACAATTTTATGAAACCTTACATTAACCGACTGAATTTATGAAATAGTCTTAGTTAAAGCTGTTATACTCGTAATGCACCTAATTTATTTCAACAAAAAAAATAAAAATACAACCGAATTGAGAACCCCCTCCTTTTTGAAGTCGGTTAAAAAGAACAATCCCCGTGGATCTGTGGAGCTCAGTACCAAATTATATCGAAATCAATCTTTTTTTTTTAATTATTACCCTCTATTTATTATAAACTCGGGGATTGAGTCTTGAAAAAAATAATCCAGGTAATAAAGCTGTTAATACAAAAAAACTTACTATAAATATTAATCTTCAAAAAAAAATCTAATAAATTCATCTTTAATGATTCAACATTTTTGGATTTCAAACGTAACCAAGGAGCCGGGCTAATTAATCGACTTTAATAACTTCAATCAAATTCCCAATACCAAGGCCACATTCCTTTTGCGAATGCCTGTAAAAAAAAAAATATATCGCCTGACGAACACACCAACTATACGGTACCACACTAAGCAACGCTTGTATTATGGGTACCGATTGTACCAACTGCAGTACTAATTGCGCTAATCAGGCCGTCAAAACTAAGTACTATATTATTTTGATTTAGAAGTATAAGCCTGATTGTTACCATATATGGGCATTGGCCTTTTCGCTTCCTGTAAAACGTTTGATCTGGAATCATGTATGTTTAATCGCGCATTTTCTCATAAATCGTACCCCACATTGTACGACGATTTACCCAAGAATGATGGTTCAACCGATGTGCTGAATACAAATGGCTTACATTAGGGCTTAGAATCGTCGAAAGGTTGGATACCTACACATTATTTAGCGAATAAGGTTTTAGACACCAACCCTCAAATTTATAGTGTTACAATGGATTATAAAGCCATTATAACGCACTTTTTCCGCTAAAAAGGTCGTTACGTATTTTATGACTACAGTACCCGGCTATAAATAATACGTATTGGCTCTGCGGTTTTGTAAAACATCGTCTCTATCACTAATACCTTTGGCCCACAGTCTCTTCCTAAAGGATGTTACCTTATTTTTTTAGGACATATTTATTTCCCTTCCAAAGAAAATTTAAAAAAGTTAGTATCCAAGTTTTCGCTGTGCCTTTTGGGATTTGACTTGGTGGTCGCACTCCCATGCCGCCAGTTAGGTACATGCTTGTAGTACAGAGTTTTAGGTTTGAGTATTTGTAGTGTTAACATAAGTTTTATCGAATTTATTGTTCTTCTTGAAATTCATATAAGCTACAATCCATTGACAAAACATTTTAGTATAAAGTCGACTGTCCAATCGTACTCACGGCCGATTTGTTTGTAACATTATAACACTTTATTAAATCTGAAATAATAACAGTATTTACAAAACGGCCCGATGTAACGCACGCGACACTTATTGTCGCACCCTTTATGCGTCGGATTGATGTTATCGCCTGCTATTATACGACTAAACTGCCCACCCCCCGCGACTGATTGATTGAAGATAACATTCGTTCAAGGGTGGCAGAACACATGTTTAGCGGATTTGTTTTGTGATATGTTTACGAACGCGCTATCATGGATTTCGTTCGATCCATATCGTGGTGAATACGTGAAACAATCCAGCAGTTTAAATCAGTATAAATTAGTTTCGAAAATGGAATCGTAAGTCGATATACAACGTGAATCAAAAAGGGTAATTCTGAAGCAATTTGTAATCATTCGGTGTCAGTCCGAATTTCGATATGTCAATTTAATAAAATAATATTAGTTAACATGCATGGTTATGACAATTGTGATTTTTTTTTAATTGACATCGAAATTCGACATTCCTAATCGAGATTACAAACGCGTTAAAGAAGCGCATGTTCAGAGGTTAGTATAGCTTTTCTGAATCACCTGCAATTGTTATATAAATGCACTCTTTCCGCGATTGAAAGTGTTATTACCCGACGCGCTATTTAAAATAGCTAATTCAATTAAACATGTTGAATGAAAAAAAACTTTTTTAATTTTAGAACATTCGTTAGGAGCGACATTATACGAAAATATTTTTTTGGACCTCCAACAGTTGTTACATGCATGCTTATGTTAAGACAGAATAGAGTACAGAATTTAATAACTTAATGTACGAACACTTAAAGGTGGCCTTCGCATGCAGCTTAAAAGTACAGTTTACTATAAGTATAAGTAAAGGTTGAAACGATTTCAGCTGTTTTTTTGTATGTTTGATGAGAATCGGCTTAATAGGATTTTTGTAGACATATCGGGATTTTATAGACTTGGTTTTTGTTTGCTCTTATGAAGGCGAACACCTTCATTAGGGTTATGTTATTATTCCCGCTTATCGCTCTCGGTGAGACCACGTCCGCCCGTACATATAAAAGTCCAGGTACAATCATGTAAATAAGTCGGTGGCGGAGAAATTTAATTAAGATGATATATGAGGAGACCCGGCTAACGGCTACGTCCATGTACAGTCACCGAAAAAAAGGCTAACACCTCGGAGATTCTTATTAACAGATAAACATTTTTATGCGGACATTAAAAAAACAAGAATTAAAATGAATGACGTGACAGTTGTTTGTATCTCACAAAACGATGGTACAGTGAAAGCCAGCTACATTTTTATTGATATTCTGAATTAATCTGTATCTAAAAGAAATTAATTGTATTTTAATATGATGCGCTCTCGTTCATACTCCTTACTAATTTAAACGTTAAATAAAAATGTATAGATGCGTACAATGGCATTACAAGGTTTTTTTTTAGAACGAATACTTGTATTTTTTTTATAAATTTAGGGGTAAATCTTTGGTGTAATTTACGTTTATCTTCTGTATAAGATAGTAGTATATCTTAAAGGTACATAATTGATGTCAAGGGCTTAGACGTTGAATTTTTAATTCCTAATCTCAGTCAATTAAAGTTATTGACATCAGCTTGACTTATCTAATATGCCAAATAACTAAATCATTAAAAAGCTAAAAACGGTGTGTTTATTTTTTATTCGAGCAATGTTTGTTATGTGGACGGTACATAGCACGTAATTACAGCGCCTGCGCCGTTGAATACCTCGTTTGGGAGCGCACGCGCATTGTACCCGGGATTTTCTTTCTCTCTTTTTATATCTTTCCCCATTTTTAAACCGACCACCGCCCGTAGGAAGTCGTATATTTCCCCAGTTAGTTTGGATATATTCTCGGAACTAATTTGGTGTATAAACTTTTTATATTGGACGTATAAACCAACGGTTATATGTCACTGACAATGTATTTTATTGGTTCTATTTTTGACATTTTAGAATTTCATCGCAACGGAAGCTGTTATTTAAAAAGAAAAATATATACAGACATTTTTAATAAAATTTCGTTTATGGACTTAGCGTTTTGTGTTCAACTAGCCAAAATGCCGGATGAAATTCCATGAACAGTTATGTCTTAATGTCAAATGAGTCACATCCATTTATGGCTATCTCTTGAGCATCTTGATTTTGTTTTTGGAATACAACGAGAAATTTTAAATAAGCACTGCTGACTGCATGACGAATGGTCTTCGGATGAGAAACCGCTATTAATTTCACTCATTGAATACACAGTAAAAATCCCGTTGTTTAATGTGTATAGACATTAGTTAAATTACATTATGTTATTCCATACTTTTTAATTGGATTCAATAAAGAGGCAGGTTCTCAATTCGATTGTTTTTTTTAATGTTATTTAAAATCGGAATCGAAGGCACCGAATCAACATCCGTTACATATTTGAAATAGTAGTTTTTTAATTTCAATTTCTTAAAAAAAAACTTACAACTTACGAATCTCTTATTTAATATTTTTACTAATCAATAATCAATCCTATCATTCAATATTTACGCCACAACCAAATTAACGTAAATCAGTATGCCCATCGGTAGTTCTAATCATAATTACGTCGGCTTAACTCGTTCACAGTCTGTGTATGCGTGTGTGCGCCCGCGCATCGCCGGAAACGCCGCGTCTATTTCCAACCGGACGTGTGCTTGTTTATTGTCGCCTGTCTGCTCGGGTGTCGTTAACACCTATAGTCATTATTAACATATTGATAATACGGTGCTTGGCTGGATCGAGTTGAGATCGAATCGACATGTTTAATGGTTTTAAAGTAATATTAGCGGATGTATATAAAATAGTGTTATATGATATGCGGTCCGTTAAATTTCGAAATCACTAATATTGACACAAACGCCGTCATCATAAAAAGTCACGGAAAAACGACGGTTACGTACGCATTCCCAGATAGTGGTCATATAAATAAACGATGGAACTCCTACGGCTATATTACTATAGAAATTAAATTCTGTAGATTATCTATGACAATAAGCCTGGGCCCTAAGTCTGCTAACACAATCGATTCATAATCGAACAGCAACCACATAGTAACTGTCACTTTTGACAGATATTGAATGGGATATCTGTCAAAAGTGACAGTTACTATGTCTTGCTAACGTCATTCATGTCTATGTATTGGTAGAGTCATTTATTACTCAATTCGCTGGAGTAATTGAAATGATTCCTCAGAACCGTTTTTGGCTAGAGCGATTGCTATTAACTCTACCGACTTGAATTACCAGAACCTCGAAGATCTCTGATGCTCTACTTAGTTCTTAACAGATATAAATTTAAGGAAACACACAGGACACTGATGCTATTATTCAAATTACCGTTTTCCTGTCACATTGTTATGGAGTAAAGTTATATCTTCAGATGGATTTCCTTTTAACCAAAGCCAGAATTTAATATTATCACATCATGCCTTCCAGGTCATTAGAGAAAAACAGCTCATCAAGCGACAAGCCAGCGGAGAGCTCGGCGAACTCAAACAGCAAAGAGCAGAATAAGAAGCCCCACATAAAGAAACCATTGAACGCATTCATGCTTTACATGAAGGAGATGAGGGCGAAGGTGGTGGCGGAGTGCACGCTCAAGGAATCGGCCGCCATCAACCAGATACTCGGCCGACGGGTGAGTTCCAAATTCAAAATTGTATACTGTCACAAATAACCGTTATTTTATGTTACCCGTTATTAAGAATATAATTTCGAGGTAGGCACGAATTCAAATTCTAAATCTGTTTTTATCATTTGGCGTTGACACTTTTGTGGCCGACGGTACTTTATTTAAATCGAATACAATGTTCTTTCTACTGACGAATGGCGTTTTTCTATAGAAAATATTATCATCATTTTTAAATAGTATAATCTAGTGGTAGACTTTATTATAAATATCGATATAAATTTTTAATAAAAATGAAAGCAAGTACGAAAGATATGAACATATATTATGCCTAATCTCCAATACCTACCTAAGAACACAATCGCACAGTCTAAAATCAAATGACACTGACCGTCAGATAAGTACTCTGTCATCAGTTATTTATTGTCTAACTATATTTTATACATGTTCTGAGCTGAGCTGGCCGTATACTTTATAGTCTACCGTATTCAGACATTTTGTATGGAGAATTGAAAAGCGCCTCTAGCGTACGGTATTTAAAACTTTCAATCCTCCATACAAAATGTCTAAATACGGTAGACTATAAAGTATACGGCTAGCTTACGAATAATCTCGCACTCGACGTACTGGTATAAAAAACGCGATTCCCATCCTTATGTGTATGAACAAAGCTCATTGCTCTATTAATATCACTATTATTAACGATCCGTAACGATTGAGACATAGTCTCCGAGCGACAGAGATACGTCCTGACTTAATTAACGTTAATTAATAATGAGGACGGCGTCGCAACGACTCCTAGTTGCACAATATTAATTTCAAAACGTCCGTTCGTTATTAGAAAACATTGGGATTAACGATAAACCATTGCGCGTGTACAGTTAATAGTTATAACTATTAACTATTACTGTAACTCCGTTGGATTAACTATTTAGTTGTGTATTGTTTTAAATAGTCCATGTTACTGCACTGTATATAGGTCTAGGCTGTGTTAATCTTGTTAGGAATACGATTCGTCCAACTACCAGCTTGGAAGACAATACAACGCTCGGCCGGCCCCTATCTGCCATCGAATAAATGTATTGAATAATAAATAGCTGACCGTATGCTACCGAGAATCGAACCCGTTACAACGCTTCCCGGAACGCAATCTCATTCCTAACAAGAGTAACGATCCGACATCACTCGCATAAAGTCGGATGTGCTTAATCATTCGACTCCACATCCCACCTTATTCTGAACGCATAAGGTTCGATGTCGTCGGTCGTACCGTAGCATATACGACTTTATGATATTGATGTGGTTATTTTAAAAAAACAAAAGCAGCAGTGGTTGGTAACACAATATCGTGGTGTCATAATACACAGTGGCATTCGTTGAGTCGCGAAGAACAAGCGAAATACTATGAGAAAGCGAGGCAGGAGAGACAGCTCCATATGCAGCTGTACCCGGGCTGGAGCGCCAGGGACAACTACGGTTACGGGTCGAAAAAGAAAAAGCGGAAAAAGGACCGAAGTCCCGCTGAACTGGGAGGTACAGATAGGCCACGCGACTCGGGGCTCGGGCACTCGTCGCTTGTACACTCGCTTGCCCCACGTCCATCCCGCGGGAGTGCTTGCTGCGCGGCGGCCACGTAACCGACCAGCTTGTCCACACTAACCATCCCGCCCCTCCCGTGTGTGAGTGTGTGTGTGCTGTGAGCTGGCGTGTGCCGATGTTGTGCTAGAAAAGCGGCTGGACCGCCGCGCGGTCGCGTCGCCGCACCACCCCCCTACTTGTTTCGTGTTTTGTGTACCGTAGTCGTCCAGTGATGTACCGTACACCCCGTACACCCATCGGAAACTATATTGGTTTGTTGTATGTCTAGACGGACGCGGAGACAGACCGCAGAATAGGTTCTGTGAGGAACGTCACGATTGGCCATTCTCATTCGATTATGAATAGGAAAATTGTAGCATAGTTCCAAATCGCCCCCCGGCTGTTTTTCTAGCACGTGGTTAGGGTCGCGCCGGTCGAAGTCCACTGTCCAAGTGCAATTTCTCTTTTGTTTCCATATATCCGGGTGACGATACAGTGGCATGCGCTCGGCCGCGAGGAGCAAGCCAAGTATTACGAGCTGGCGCGCCGCGAGCGCCAACTGCACATGCAGCTCTATCCCGATTGGTCGTCTAGGGCTAATACGCAAAGGGGCAAGAAGAGGAAACGAAAACAGGAGACAACCGATGGAGGTACTGCCTTTCACTCCGTCGACGAACGTCCAATCCCTGCCCCTCCCGCGAGTTGCGGTCAGCCGATGACTCGGCCGCGGTCCGAACCCGTGCGCGACGGGCGACCCGGCGTTACAATGAGATACACTCGCTTTGGCTCATTAAAAAAATGAGGTCAATTAACGAAGGATTAAGCCCGGAGACGTCCGTCGCTGCGTCCCCTCCCCGCCCCGCTCCCATCACCGCGTCCCCCCCTCCCCGCTCCCAGTCCTCGAGGAGTTCAATTGCTTTGAACCCCGGCCCGAGCGGACCGTCCGACACAGTATATTGCAGATTGTCTTGGTTATAGGGGTTACCAGGTTGTAGATATACAAGTATTATTGTTTATTTAATATTTATCGCATTTATTTATTTGATTTAAATACCGCTATATTATGAGAGAGAACCTTGACTTTGCAAGTGGTCCTTCGAAGGTTGTCCCGGTTTTTTGCTTCCATTCTACTCCGAGTGCCACAGTTGGGGGAGCGTGCATGCCAAGCGAGCTAGTATTTGAACCCTTAGTGATGCTTCGCAGGGCCTAGTTACGGTGGGACTGGCTGGGACAGCCTTCTCGACGGTACATAGCGTGAAGGAGTAGTGAGAGATGGCGTGCATGTGTCGAGGACTCGCCACGCGGCCCCTCTCGGAGGGACTAGAGAACAGAGCTGCTGATGCTTCTTGTGTCTGCGGTGCAATGATACTGGCCAAATAAAGTCACATTTATTTTGATTCCGGAGAACCTATTCTGCTTCAATTTGCTTATAGTCGTCATTTTTTATTTTTAATATTTATTTTACTGAACCAAAAAGATGAGTACCCAAGCGTAGATTTTAGCGTTGATTTTTTTTTATTGAAAGTTTATGCGTGTAGCAGTTATTTTTAAAACCAATGTTTTTTCCGTTGTCCCGTTCATTTATCCCCTCCCAGCCCGCATGTCACTAACCGTAATTGCATGCCGCTTATTGGTAGTTACTTAATGTAGTTTGTTGATTTTAAGACGCTTCGAATATGATTTCCGGTAAATTTATTTACGTACGCCAAAAAAAAAAAACGCTAACATATTGTTTCTCTTTAATTTGAAAGCAAACAATTTACTCGACATCATATGTTTATGTAATTATAATTGGCAATGAAAATACATATTTACTTTTGTTTTGCAAAAATTTTTTGGATGGAAATATTAGAAAATCAATGTTTTGAAGAATTGGAGTTTTAGTGAGAACTTCAAGGATGTGATCTAAAGTGTGCGATGTGAAACTTTCAGGAAATAACTTGAAGAAGTGTCGGGCGAGGTACGGTCTCGATCAGCAGAACCAATGGTGCAAACCGTGCAGGTGGGTTCCCAGTATATTGCTTGTTATTTCTTTTCGCTTTGCAAAATTTTATACTTGACGATCGATAGTATGCCTTACTACCGGTGAGTCTGACATTGTTTCTATGTGGAAAGACTTGGCTTGTCTTATCGAGACGACACCAAGAGTAGCCGGTTGTTTTTTTTAAACGTGGGCCTTAAATTTAAGGTAAAAAAAATACGTAGTTGTTGTACATTTTATGTTTATTTTGAGCACACAAATTAGTAGAGTAAGGATGAAACGTTCACGACGAAGCAGATTCAGGAAATGTGTCTTTTCACAAAGAAATATGTAAAAATGTAGATCACACTGAATAGATTTTTTTGAAAGTAGCCGGAGGTGTGGATGTAGCGAACAGGTGATGGTAGAGTGGCGCAGGAGGAGGGGCAATCATTTGTCGAAGAAAGGAGAGTCGCTTTCAAAAAAATCTTGACACATTTTCTGAATAGCCGCTTCGTTTAATTTCTGATGTTAATTGTGATAATGAGGTTATATGTACTTATCGAAATGTTTTTTCCACTCATGATTGCCGCTTCTCACGGATCCTGGAACCGCTGGCACTGTTGGTGACACTTGTCTTATACTATTACGTTTTTTTTTGTTGATTTTTTAATTTTTACGACCACACGCCACTTGACTCGGTAATACTTTTGCTTTCACTTGATTGTCTTCTACCGTTCTTTAATGGATTTTTATCTTTTGTACGTATTTATTAACTTGTTTTTCCTATTAAAAATAATCTTCTCATTTGCTTACTTAATTAAATTAATATTTTATCATATACATATATTACTACTACATATCATCCTTCGTTACTGATTTCACGTCGCTCATTACATTCTTAATTAACAATCTTTACCATCGCTATATCATTAACTTCATCGTTATCATGTCCTTCAATTCTCCTATCATTACGATGGTAACTTACGGGCTATAGCCCTGAGTCAAGTAGCGTGATGGTATCCGGCGGGCTCGGTCTCCTGCGGCCGGAGCCGGTGACATCGCTGCCGGTGTCCAGCCTGGTGTCGAGCCCGCCGCAAGAGCCAACCTACGTGAACCTCTAGTGCCGGCCCAGCCCCGCCGTCACTGCGAACACGGTTGGTCTAGACCCCAGGAATGATGGGAATGCAGTGTTGTGTGTGTAGTAGATGTTGTAGAATTCGTTTCTTTTTTTTTTGGAGTGTGATTAATGTACATATTTAAATTCTTTTGCATAGTCTTTAGTGATGATGGTGATGATAATAACAATTTAAAAATAAAGCCTTATACGTGAATTTGTTATTAGTTTTTAAAAAAAATAATGTAAAAGTATAGTTGCCGAAACGAAATTTCCAGAAACTAGGTCGAATGGTGTTCATTTTGATTGATGTTGTAGGTAGTCGCTTATTTTCGGTACCAATTAGGTTGTAACAATTACATTTTCAGATTACATGCATGTTTCGATGTCTTTCGAGTGTTTTAAGTTATTCTTAACATGCATGTCTTTAATATTATAATTTTTCATACGTGTTCGTCGTTAAATAGCTTAGATAAGCTTCCACGTCTCACCTGGAACCGTATTTTAATCAAAATATGATTCTACAAGACATTATTTACCTTAAATATTAATGAAAGCCAACAGTTTAAGTGTTTCATCAACTAGATTAAAAAGCGGTCCCAGAACATTACCTTGCGGAACACCAAACTAAACCACTATTCCTCCACAGGCGGAAGAAAAAGTGCGTACGCTACATGGAAGCCCTAGCCGCGGCGTCGGGAACCATGCCGCTCCCTATGGTGAACCCGCAGTCCCCCTGTTCTGAGGAGGACGTCAAGCTCGAAGAGATGTCGGACGCGTCGAGCGACGGCGACGCCGACACGCCGCTCAACTCGGCGTCCAGTCCGGGCGGGCTCAGCGCGCTGTCGTCGCTCGCGTCGCCGGCGTCCGAGCCGCCGCCCAACCCGCCGCGCAACCCCGTCGGCACCAACCCGCGCGACGCCAACAACCCCCTCTCCGTGGGGCAGCTCACGTCGCAGACCTGGCCCCGCGCGGCGCAGACGAGGCCCGGCCACGAGGTCATCTCGGTGTCATAGTGACGGTGGAACGATTCCGGTGGCCGCCGACGCGAGCGCAGCGGACCGCACCGCGCCGGTTGGCTCGTGAAAATGTTTACGATTCCCTCTGTGAGCGTTTTAACTCGATGGACGTTAGCACGAATGTACCGAGGTGAAATTTTAACTCAGAGAATCGTCGTACTATACATTTTCGTACTTGAAACTGTCTGTTTGATATTCTGTTCAAATGACTATCCACAAAGAACACCAATTAGTTTTATAGGCAAAATTTTGAATAGACAGTTTTCACGGACCGTGCTAGTAGCGACATCTAGTGAATTTTAAGTGCGACGCCAAACGGCGCCATCTAGCGGCCGCGCCCGGAAACGAGTCGTGTTGGTTGTGATAATGAACTCTAAATAAGTATCGATCGTTACTGAGCTACTGAAATGTGTTGTTTCAAAGAAATAATGACTACACCTACCTCCGTTCGGCGATTTTTGACGAATATTGACTGATGGAAATACCGGCATTTTCGTGTACAATTTGTATCGCAATTTATAGCGAAAAATATAAAATTATATTCATAAACCTAACTACAGTTTTTTCATATATTAAATCGAAGGGCCTAATGTGTAATTTAATGTTAAATGAGACCAGATGCGCGGTATTTCTGTCATCAGATTCCGTTCAACATAAATGGCTGCGTTGTTTAGCTACCTAATGAAACCATAACGTAAGCCCATTCTTCAGTCGAAGTGATCTCAAAATTATAAGTCCGAATCGAGTCATTTATAATGCATTTTAATTGCGCCCTGTGCTTTTGGTATTCAAGTATGATTGAAGATTTGTTATTTAATAAATATGTATATCAGCGCCATCTAGTTTAATTTTGTGTAAACAGTATGGACAGTAATATTTTAACCACAAAATGGTTCTAGGTACAACCAAAGTTTTACCTCGTGTTCGAAATGATTTTATTAAATACCGAGTGATTATTATATTAAAGTGTCGTTCTGTTTTGTAAATCAATTATTCATTTCATTTTATCAAACGTGTATTTTGTTATGAATCAAAATTTGTTCAAAATTATATCTTACAGCTAGCTTATTGATGACAGTGATTCGAGCGTAAAACGATCGACAAACTGCACTGGGTGGTTCCGAGTTCGATTCCTATCAGGGAGAATTTCATATATAATCTTAAGATAATTTTCCCCAGGCATTTTAATTAAATCGCCCCTTATCCATGGTCAGTTTGGAACCATACAGGTTGTTTGTTCGCCTGGCAAAATAATTATCGCCTGACTTCGCCAGAAGATTTAATAAATGGGCAGTTGAAAATGTGAAGCCATATTATATATCAAAATACGTTATCTATATAATTCACTACATCATATTAATTTGAATGATGCTTGATAATCATAAAAGCTTGGATTTTTTATCATGTTATTACATCAATATTTGGATACTAAAGCTTGGGCGTCATTGCTGATTTATTTCTTGATTAGTCAACCATATTTTTAGCCATTTGACAATAGGTTCTAATTCTTATGTTTATACCGTTACATTACTATTTTAAACGACGTTTTATGTATTTAAAAAAAAAACTACGGTTTTTAGCTACTCGTATTGGAATACCAAACAAAAATGTTCAACAAACTAACAATAAAAATAATTGTGACAAAATATTTTCAACTCTATTGCTCTCTGATTTGTGGACGTTTTTGTTTATTGAATCGATGTAAGAGCGATTTTAATTGGATTGTAATGTTGTATATTGACTTACTTGAAAGCTATAATATACTTACTTGAAAGTCATTATAACATACTTAGCTTATGTTACATGGAAGTAAAATATTATTATGACAAGCAAAGTATTCCATCAAGTAACACTTATTTATAGGTACATTACTGTACTTTAATACATAATACCTACAATAGTTCAGCTCAACGCTTCCTTGAAATATATGCTAAATATGTTTCTGCTTATACCATGACTTCGAAAATGATTACTTATAAAATTTGCTCTTGCATCGGTCATGATAAGGATTATATTTCTACAAAAATTTCCTAACAGCGGCCTGCAGGAATAAAGGTTCCAAGTAGCGTTTTAGAATTTGAATTTTAGTTTTAAAAATGTTTTCCCTTCGTGTGATGCTCGTGTAAAAAGTTAATGTTAAGGCGAAGCGAAGGGAAAATTGTTTTTCCGTTGTACGGAACTTGTTAGACTGTCGTAGATTAGATTAGGCGTTGTATGAGTGAAGTTTATCGTAAGGTGTTGTGCCGAATGTCCTTTTTTATTATAATATACCTTGAAATTATAACGACAAAGTCCAATGTGGCGATGGCACATTCTTTTACCATTCACAACACATTCTGTAGTATGAGTTGGCGTAACGCAACATAAGTATGTTGTATCGGAAACCTATTTTAAATTATTTTACTAAATTACGTGCTGTCTTTATGGTAGTAAAGATGGCATTAAAAAGTTGCTTAGTTGATGTGTTTATTTTATTATTATTTTGCATGATATAATTCTTTTATTTTAATTCATTCATGTGCTCTTAGTCATGA
Source organism: Pheosia tremula (assembly GCA_905333125.1). Classification (NCBI taxonomy): domain Eukaryota; kingdom Metazoa; phylum Arthropoda; class Insecta; order Lepidoptera; family Notodontidae; genus Pheosia; species Pheosia tremula. The sequence continues at coordinate 2,694,551 of HG995420.1, forward strand.
GTTGTTTGCTTTCTTCTCATCGTACCATCTTTGCCAGATGATTGACGATGGTGATTTTACAAAATTAAATATGTACGATGTATTTAGTATTTCATGCTCCATGTATTGGAATGAAGGGCGTTTCGGTACAACATCGTCATTGTATATGTGTAAGTACATACATGATGTAAAAATATAGCTATAATCTAACTGTGTCATATTAGAATATAAGTGTACTATGCTACTTACATATGTATACATAATTATTATATGAAAAGAAGTTTAAAAGAAAAAATATTAGTTGAATACTGACTCAAAACAGAATGTTTAGTATACACGGCGACACAGGATATTTTTTAATTGGCAGCCCCCAAGTAGGAGTTTAATTATGTAAATAAATTTTGTATTTCAGGAATATTTAGGTCGTTTTCGGTATAAAAATATTGCATTTATATTATTATTAAAAAGGATTAAAAGCTATTTGTGCCCTCGGAATGTTCTTGGATGGTTTATTTTGTCCAACATTATGATTTTTGTTAATTACTTTTTATTGTTATTTTTAAGATTTTTTAACGTTGTTAACTGCAATATCAAGCCCATGACTCTTATGATTTTATAAATTGTGCTCTCGGTGATTTAAAATTGAATTCTTATAGACAAACAGTATGAAACATTTATCAAAAATCTTTACTGACCAATTTTATCAATATTATTTTTTTATACAACATGACCGAACGAATTGGAAATAAGGAAATAAAATATTGATCACTCGTATGATTCTTGCATGAAACTCGACTTTGTGCAATAACTAAAAACAATGGGTACTGTACAGTTTTCTAAATATTAATTAGATTTTCCTTAAAAAAATAATTAATTAAGATCTTTGAGTTTTTATATATGCGAAGATAGAAGAATGATGGAATTTGATTTTTTTATTTCAAAAGGAGGTTTCATGTTTTATTTTAATGATATTTTTTACTTGAACGCCGTGCCAAAACCATCTAGAACTTAGCAGATTGCCTGGGTATGAACAGTTTAGACGAATTAACGTAACAACCGTGCCAAATTGTACTTTTATGGAACTGTGCTGGTGTGACACTGGGATACCTCTGCCGATGATTTATGTTAATAGATTTTATAGGTTGTTTTTATTGTTAAGAGGGTCGCGACCAGAGCTCTTGTTTAGGGCCAGTTATATTTTTTCGTAGAGAAATTTGTCAATATAGAAAACTCAAGTTTTTAGGTCTGGTCCCATGTCTTGTGTTCAGTTGAACGAATATTATTTTAATAAACAACTTTTAAAATTGTATTTGCGTTGTTTTCTTTATGCTGACCGTTTAAAATGGAAAATGTTAGGCTTCAACGCATTCCTCAACACTCACTCCCACTTAGCTAACCAAACTGACCACAGTGCTAAGTGTCTATCTTTGCATTCACAAAGATATACAGGCTGGTTTATACTTAATGCCTGTAATAACAATCTAGAAACCATTTTGTCAAAAATCGTGCCATAATTTTTGAGCGCGCAATGTACCTTAAACTACTCGATCACAACACAACGCTTAGTGCGACACCAGACTCGACTCGTACAAGCAAGTGACGAGCGTATCGAGTTTTAATTTCCATTGCAGCTTTACGTCATAATTAGTAATTATGGTGTTTTTTTATTAAAAATCACGTTAAGAATACGTCTATAATGATTTAATGCTAATATTAATTTTAAAATACTGGAAAAAATGGCATATAATTAATAAAAAGATTGGTGGAAAATTCTATGTCTGGGGTCCAAAATCATGAGATGAATCTATGGTATCAGTTTTCGATACAAAGCCACAGTACAGTACATCCTGTATGTTCACCGAGTCAAGTGGAGCCGGCCCAAAGTACAACTTCGAATTGATAACTGCTCTTGGGACACGCCATTTTCTTACCATCATGTCACATCCATTATTTTATTTATAACTAGCTGTTGCCCGCGACTTCGTCCGCGTGGTATTTAACAAAGACAACCGTTGACAACAGCCTGCTCGCCCATTCTGAGCCCGCGGGACGCATTGCAGGTTGTTGCTATCAAACTTAATCAGGCGCTGCGCTGCAACATTGGTTTTATTTTTTTTTCTAAAATAAAAGTAGCCCAAGTTACTCCTTGTTACATCAGCTATCTGCCAGTGAAAGTCCCGTCAAAATCGGTCCAGCCATTTCAGAGATTAGCCGGTACAAACAAACAGACGGACAGACAAAAATTTAAAAAAAAAATTGTTTCGGTATAGGTAACGTGTATACATCCAAATGCACTTAGTAAAAAGCGGTTATTTTAATATTACAAACAGACACTCCAATTTTATTTATATGTATAGATGTGTATTTATTGAATTTAATATTGCTATTAATTACTTGACACTGGCAAAATACCCGCTAAGTTGTGTGTTGTTGTTGTTGTTGTTTAAGGTGAGGCCATATTCATATCCATTTTATTTCATCGAATTTCATTTCGTAAAGAAGAACTGCTGTTGGTCGCAAATACGTACGTACGTTCCAACGTACGTACTCGACTCGCTTCTATTTATACTCATTGGAATCGTTCTCGCTATGCTTAGGGCAACATTGGTGTAGAAATAAAAATCGTATTACGAGATTACATTGTATATTCGTGACAATGCATAATAAAGGATACTACATTTAAGTAAATAATAAATGTAAAATGCTATAGAAAATTGTGATGCGCGCTTGCTAGTCAGATGCAAGACAGGACAATAATCGTTTGTACTGTCATACCGAGTTGGCGACCCCTAGACTATTTGACAAAAAATTTGGGCATTTCTTTTATTATGATATAATCATACAAAAATTGGAAGATAATTTCGAAATCGAAGAAGTTTCTCATCACCATCAGGAGTTTTTTTTGTATGCAGCAACACACACTAATAGAGGGATCGAATCGATACGAGTGTAATCATGCAGCTTTACTTGCAAATGTAAGGTAACATTCGATCACTAGATCTGTTTGTATAGTATTTTCGAAACTCATACTAGGTGTCTATTTTTAGGTGCATACAGCAGAGCAGGCTGAAGACTAGAAAAGGCCCTAAAATTATTGACTTCTTCGATTTCTTTTAAAACAAAATAAAAACTTACTACCTAGTACAGTTACTGAGAATTATAAAAGTGCATTAAAATCAATAGGAGACCCTACAAAAGCTTCTAAACAGTCATATCAACCACCCAATACCGACAAAGGTATATTAAGAAGTCCGCCTCATTCTTTCTTATAGCTCCGTCTCTCTCTGTTGGACGGTTGATCCAACCGCTTAGACGCCCTATATTCAATACTTATGACAATGTAGACATCACATTACAACATTCATGCCAGAGGAATCTAAACTCAATCGCTTGATTCACAAATAAACATTATAAAAGCTGAAATAATATAGTTATACGGTAGATATTGCAACCACATGCTTATTAAAATTATTAATTAAAATCTTAAAAGTACGACATTAAACGTTAAAATGATTAAGATGTCTGTATAAATAAATGCAATTATAAAAAAAACCAAACATTATTTCGACACACAACTAGGAAATCTTTATGGAACTTTATGGAGTCCGTTTATAGGGTTTCAGAAAAGATGATCTACTTACTGATCAAACAAGTTTACGAGGGTAGGTATAATGTTAAAAAAAATCTAAAATATGACAGTTTTTCATCCGAAAGTTACTCTCTATATTGTATCGATCAGCCGATCTGATTGTTATAATAACATTGAGATAGAAAATACGGAATACATATTGTTATTTCAATGTATTCGCGTAAATATAAAAAATGAAAATGTTATAATAACGTTCAATAAACCGGTTAGGAGCGAAACCAGATTATCAAAATAACCGGTAACCTAAAAAACCGGTACGGATATTTCACCGGTTATAGACCACAGCTGTTGTATTTGACCAGTAGAATCACCTTATTCCTTGGTTATATTAAAATGATTATTTATCACATTCTTCATATGTTATAAAATGTAGAAAAAGGTCAATTTCAAAGTACATTCGCATCAACAACATTATTTAAAAACAATATTTTTGATTATAAACATTAAAATATTCTAGTTGGAAACACTAAGTAGCCATTACTAGATATCTACCTAGTTAAATGCAATCCTAAAATTTTAATTGCATTATAATTTGTGACTATAAAATGGAGCTGTCAAAGTACAAAATGTATAGGATTTAGTTATTACCATACAATTATTTATATACTATTTCTTGTGTTTATATACACACAAATATGATGCATATACTTAAAGAGCAGACTTCAGAATCAGATCGGTGATTATATGTCTCGATTGTAGGAAACATAATTGGTATAAAAAAATAACAATTGTATAATTAATTATAACGACACAAACATTATAAAACCGCCCAATTATACTGGCTCGAAGAATCAAGATGACTTTAAAAAGTAAGTAGCCTTTGACTTTAAAAAGTATGAATTCTTTTTTTTTGCGTTTTTCTATTGTGACTATGCCCAATACGATTCTGCGAATGTCAACGTCGGTCGTTTACTTACGCGGACGTCATTCTTTTGACAGTACGTTAGTTCCTCTTGCGACCGATAGGGGCGATTTATTTGCCATTCAAGTGTACGATAAAGTCACGGTGGAAAATTATAAAGTATGTCTTGGTCACTTTTCTGTCGCGGTATGAACCAACCTTAGACATCAAGGTCAAATGAGCATTTTAACTTTGGATTGACTGTTATTCCGTTGCTTACTTTAAACACATAACATGACTAAACTAATCATCACAGTCGATCCTAGACTGCAATGCTTTAGTAGTGCCAAATTTAGTTTTTATCGCGATTTAATAGACACAGAACTAACACCGTTATCTAGATATGTTGCATTACATTGTCGCGACATTTTGCGACGTTGCGCAACATTGCACTTCCAAGGCTGCTCCATATTGACGTACAATTCAGTGGCAATGACGTCATGATTCACACTTTTGTTATGAGAAAGAGGGAAAATTATGTTCAATCAATTGTCTTCATAGACTTCGGACTAGGAGTCTAAATTATGTCATCTAAAGATACTTAGCATTAAAAAGATTCCGATTTTACAAGATACAAAATATATTTGGTACCTAAACAAAGTTAACGTGTAACCTAACCGCTCAGTTAACACAAATCAGTCTACATAACTGAATTAATAACACGTTTAACTGTTATTATGTCATGTTATTGTTAAACAGTCTAAAATTATTAACGTTACAAGCTTTGGGTTACGATATAGCTAGATTTTTTCTCAATTGCCCCCAAGCCTTCAGGGCCCCAAGTCTGCTAACGCCATCGATTCATAATCGAACAGCAGCCGCATAGTAACTATCACTTTTGACAGATATCCTATACAATATTTGTCAAAAGTGACAGTTACTAAACGATTGCTGTTCGATTATGAATCGATTGTGTTAGCAGACTTGGGGCCCTGAATTAACCCTACTTGTGAAAAATATCTGTCGTCTGTCAGTATTTATATACTGATCATCACATCCGACACATCGCCCTAGTTATATATATAGGTCCTAGGTATATAGTGTAGGTAGTTTTTTTTTATATTAAGAGGCCAGCTATGCGGTTATTCTTATCGATCAGATCTCGGTATTAACGTGAGCTTAGAGTATATTATTTGAACCAATGAAACTTGAACTAATAATCTTAAGACTGAAAACGAAATGTCAATTGATTTTTTTTCAAGAATAGACAATAACACATAGTTATCAAAACAAAAACCGGGTCTCCGAGATCTGACTAAAAAGTATGAGAGGGTAGATATTTTCATACTTGTTACTTAGTAGAAGTATCGGTTTTAGGTTTTAGGACTTTAATTTTCATGGGTGCAAACATTGGACTTTTATCTTATAGATACTGAGATCTAAATCGATAAAGATTACCGAAATGATGCACAAGCAGACTCTTAAGTCAATTTGTTACATACAAAGTACATAACGTCAGTTTAACAAACCTTCACAAATGAGTATTTTATAAGTTACATTATTACAAGCTTGAGTAAGACATTTTTCACAAGTCGAGCTATCCACATCCCCGCCGCAAGCTTCACTCGGTTGTAGCCGGTTCGATTTCCGGCTGGGCTCGTTCTGCTTCTTACCACAGCCCTGACGACTTGCCTCCTGGCGGGTTCCTCACGCGAACTGACGTCTTCGTGTCCAGACCTTCGACCTCCTCTGCAAAAAAAATAATATTGGATAAGTTTCTTGCTTCATCTTATTGCATCGCGATTCATTTCGTAAAAAAAGAAAAAGTCGAAGTAACAATCCATGGTACGAAGGCTGTACTTTTTTTGTAGCACAAAAGGACAACCAATCCATGCAATTTTTTTTCTTTTTTTTACGAAATGGATATGAATTGGGCTTCACCCACAACTTAGCGGGTATTTTGCCAATGTGAATTAATTAATAGCAATAAACACATTCAATAAATACACATTATAAATAAAATAATGGATGTGGCATGATGGTATGAAAATGGCGTCCATCAACATTTATGCATTTTTTTTAAAAGAGTATCTTTGACAGGAAAAGTGACACACTATTTTTTATTTGGCATAATTCATTAGTCATTTCGCCAGTGTGACTTCATAAATATATTTTTTATACTATTATCCTTACGAAGCAATTGACACAGATCGTAGTGACCGCGCTCTCTGTGCCAAGGTAACCGGGTTCGAATCCCGCCTCCAGTCTATCGTACCCATTATAAAAACGTTAGTATGGGACCGTACAGTTAGTGTGTTCGTCTGGCGATAACATGTACATGCAGCCTAAGTATTAACGAACTATTTACATATAACTACGTCACACAAATCTCTTTGGTAGAATGCCGATTGACATATATTACATTATCATATATGTTTGACATACATCTGGGACTACCAATTTATTGGTACGTCATAATGTAAATACACCCCCAAATTTATAGACGATTTATAACTACATAAACCGTCATATAGTACTGCGCACAACATGTTGCTTATATGACGTTTAATAAAGTTATATAATGTCTACAAATTCGGGTTAGATGTATAGTTCCAATATTGTGTCCGTGTTTAGACATTAATTTATGATAGATAATATAATATAGCCTTTTTTCGGATAATTGTTCGAAAGGAGTAAAATCAAATCATAATAATATATTTATTAGTAAACATAGGCAGGTACTATAAGGGTCTTTATTCCCTGTCTAACAAAAACATTCTTTACGAAACGGTACAGTAGTCATCGTAACGACATCGAGAAATCATGCTGTCTCTGTCATACATATTTATAAAATCTGTGGTGTGAAAGGGATGGAAGGCGTTGCGTCATCGAAACGGTACGTAAAAGGATTGTGCTAGAAGTATTGTACAGGGCTGTATCAAAGCGTGGGTTTAAAGCTAAATATCACCATGCAAAAATGAACTTAGTACACGCGCATTTTGGATGCGTTTTCGTACGATATTGAGTGGTCCGAATACACACGAATATTTCCCACGTTCGGAGTATATTTAGAACTCCTAGATAGAGTACAAAATGCTCGGCAATATTCGTGCCTACTCGTGCGTGTTCGGACGACTTAATTTCCAATGTACACTCGGGTAAGATAAAAGCGTTAGGTCTTGGCGCGAAATTCAAAATTTCAACAGTTTTTACCGACGTACAAAAAGAGGTATCCAATTCGACACTTATTATTTGTTTTCTTTAATAACGGAAAATTTTAACATCTTCGCAAAGTAATTTTGGCTGTTGTTCGCTTTCAAATTGATCTAAACTCTAAAGCAAACAATACTCCAAAATTTGACTCCAAAACATGGAAGTGATGTATCTTTTAAAATGAATTTTAAATCAAACTTAATGTATAAATAAATTCAATACAGTATAACACAGTCGCTAAAAACCCACCCATACATATTCAAATTTTTTTTTTTGATACCACCGTCAAAAAATTGAATTTCTCGCCGTGACCAAGCGATTTAATGTTTGTTACGGCAACATTATAAATTATAATGTGTGTGCAGTGATCGGTCACGGGTACGGACTGCTGATGGAGAAGGACGAGGTCTGCAGGTCGCGCTGGCCCGGCTCGCGGCGCTTGCGGCCCGTGGGCGTGCTGCAGCCCGACTCCGACACCGCCATGTCGCCCATGGCCTTGTCCAGGAACACTACGTCTGAAAACCAATAAACACATTTTTTTTGAAATTAAATTATAGGCAAGTATTTGATCTCGATCCCACCTAATGGTAAGTGACGATAAGATCTTCGATGCAGCATACTTGCCCAGTGGCGTAGCATGGGGGGGGGGGGGCGGCATTTCACAGGTTAGAGAAAAAAAATGTAAAAAAAACAACATATTTCAGTGTTTTTTTGTAATTTTTTTGCCCCAAATTTTTTATAATGAATAACAAAAATAAGAGGGCGGCAAATTTGAAATCCGCACCGGATGCTAGTGACTACTAGGTACTAGCTAGGAAGGTACGGTGTGGAGGCGAGCCAGCACATACCAGCAGGCGAGGGGGTCCCGTTGGTGCCGGCGTGGTGCTGGTGGTGGTCGTCGCGGTGCGGGCCGCGCGTGGGGCCCTCCTCCGCGTGCGTGTAGTCGGCCTGGTACGTGGACAAGTTCTCCTCGTACACGTGCGGACAGTTCACCGCAGTCTTGATGAACCTGCCCGATCCTGGTGGTAATAAATACAGCATGATACAGAACAGTTATAAGACTATTGAAATCAGCGCTTCTTTGGCGCATTTGTGTGAAGTAGGGATGGGAGTAAACTTGCAAAATTAAACAGAGCTTTCAAGTACGAGTATGCAGCAATACTAGTTTTAAAATGCTTGAAAGTATTAAGCAGGTACGGGGGCTAAATATTTGCAAGTGTGAGAGTACTTGCTAGTCGCGTGGGAGCCCTGGCTTCCAAGTCCGAAAATACTTGCCTTGGTGGTAGAAATTGCTTTGTAATGCGATTATAATATCTATGAATTCTTAAGGTAAAATATATATTTATTTTTTAACAAAATTAGATATGACATTGCAAAGGATGTCCTATAATCGCGTTTTTCGTCAACCACCATGGTGGTTGGCACTTGGCAGACAGCGCCATAAACCTTTTTTTGTCTGGAGCCAGTCTGAACAGCTGATTCACAACCCTGATGCCTATCCTCTATGATGTTTCGGGGTCATGACAGCTTGCGGCTTCCGACCTTCCTTTTCATAGGTCTTCAGCCATCATTAATATATATAGCACTAGCTGCGCCCCGCGGTGTTACCCGCGATTAAAAACTATGTCCTTTTTACCGGGATAAAAAGTAGCCTATGTGCTATTCCAGACTATAATCTACCTCAGTGCCAAATTTCATCCAGATCCGTTGAGCCGTTCTGGCGTGATTGAGTAACAAACATCCATCCATCCAAACTTTCACATTTATAATATTAGTGTGATTCGTTGTGTACCTATTTAAGCTAACCTGACAAATGAAGCAATAATTGACATTAAAATCATATTATAAAGACAGCATAGAGAAAAATCATTTTTTTTGTTACCTTCAGCGACTCTCAATTCTCCATCATCGAGACAGACTCGTCCGCTGACAATGACGTACTGTGGACTGCCTACTACGGTCTGGCCCTGAAACAAATGGGTCATAGTTGAAATAAAAAAAAATACAGATTTTATCGCGTTTATTTTATGTTTTGACGTTCCTGACGTTTCAGCTGCTTTACAGCAACCATGTTCACGGGAGGACTGAGCTGGTTGACGTACAAGTGTCATAGATTGAGCTGGGTTATCATATTTAGTTGTTGCTTGCGGTCCGATCTACACAGAAAGTGCAAACAGTGTCTTGCAGTCTTGCAATGATGAATGGAAAACATGAAATAAACGCGATAAAATCTGTAAAATTAGTTTCATTTCAATGTGTAATATTCTCGTAAATATAAGTAAGCAATTGATCAGCTCATAGACGGACAGAAATTTGCTCGCTTACACATTTTTTTTAATTCGCCATTTCCAAACTCTGCCATCAAATAATGACTAGAAACGCGCTAAACAAACGTTGTAACGTTTCTGTGTCACGCTGTAATCGTACCTCGAATATGTTAAAGTCGACAGCGTGCTTGTGGTTGGTGGCCGTGATAGTCCTCTCCAGCCGCGGGTCCCACACCACGATGTCGGCGTCGCTGTTAACGGCTATGCGGCCCTTCGCCGGCCACATGTTGAAGATCTTCGCGGCGTTGGAGCTGGTCACAGCCACGAAGCGACACGGGTCCATTACACCTGGAAAGATTGGAAACCGCCTCTTTATCTGACCTCTGTAACCAGTTCAATTTACTATAATTAAATATAGTAAATTGAACATAATGGCACCCACAAAACGATAGGGGCTCAACTCAAAATTATGAATTCGAGTTATGACTCAGAATTATGGTTTTAATGTATGTTCTATCCGATGAATATTAAAACAAAGGCGTTTTTATGATAGAAAAAGCTTATTATATTTCCGTCTCTTTTACACCGGTACTTTTCGTCCTCCCCGTTCAGTTGGAAAGACTGCGATTTCCCAAAAAAAAAAAATGATTTTTGAGTTGAGCCCCTATCGTTCTGAGGGTGCGATATATAATACTATAAAAAATAACATTATTAATACAATGGGATTTTTCAGCTCACCGGAATTAACGGCATTTTGCCACAAGATCGCCATGCGATCCTCCACCCCGTTCACTCCGTTGGGTATTTTGGCGAAGTTGTCTTTGCCCAGCTCCTTGTCCTTCTCGTGGAACGTGCAGTGATCGCTGCCTATAATCTGCAGATGATCGCTGGGGACATTGAAATAAAGGTTACATTAGAACAGCAAATCAGTACGATCATGTTCCGCCCACATTCGGGCCCGTATAGTTGGTGTGTTCGTCTGGCGGTACGACGGTATGGGACTCACTCGGCGAGCGCGTCCACCATGGCGTGGCGGGTGGAGGGGTCGGGGCGCAGCGGCGGGGACAGCACGTGCGCGGCCGCGTGACGGAAGCACGCGTTCTTGTAATGGCTACCTGCAATTATAAATATATAGTTTTCGAAATTAGCTTGAACGCGAATAACCAAACCATGTAGCGACTATATTGCAATAATAACTGTATATTGCATGAATTAATGTATACTGTATTAATTAGTGTATATTGCATTAATTATTGTATACAGTATTATGTAGTGTATACAGCATTAATTAATGTATACTGCATTTATTAATGCATACTGTAATAATTAGTGTATACTGTATTAATCAGTGTATACGGCATTAATTAGTGTATACTGTATTAATTCGTGTATATTGCAATCATTAGTATATACTGCATTAATTAATGTATATTGCATTAATGAGTGTATACTGCATTAATTAGTGCATAGGAAATGTATGTGGCGAGCACTGACCGTCCGTGCCGACGGCGGCGGCCAGCGTCTCCCCGTAGAGCGGCTGGCGCTGGCGCGCGCGCGCCTGCTGCAGCGCGCGCACCGCGCTTTTCGACATCACGTGCACCACGTACAGCGGCGCGCCCGCCTGCCACCACACGCAGCGTGAGGGAAAGCCGTAGCCATATTGTGAGGACCATGTAGCCCGACTATTGTGAGGACCATGTAGCCCGACTATTGTGAGGACCATGTAGCCCGACTATTGTGAGGACCATGTAGCCCGACTATTGTGAGGACCATGTAGCCCGACTATTGTGAGGAGCATGTAGCCCGACTATTGTGAGGAGCATGTAGCCCGACTATTGTGAGGAACATGTAGCCCGACTATTGTGAGGAGCATGTAGCCCGACTATATTATGAGGACCATGTAGCCCGACTATATTATGAGGACCATGTAGCCCGACTATTATGAGGAGCATGTAGCCCGACTATATTGTGAGGACCATGTAGCCCCACTATTATGAGGAGCATGTAGCCCGACTATATTGTGAGGACCATGTAGCCCGACTATTATGAGGAGCATGTAGCCCGACTATATTGTGAGGACCATGTAGCTCGACTATATTATGAGGACCATGTAGCCCGACTATATTATGAGGACCATGTAGTTCGACTCTATTATGAGGACCATATAGCCCGACTATATTACGAGGACCATGTAGCTCGACTCTATTATGAGGACCATGTACCCAAACATATTATGAGGACAGCGAAGGTCAAGTGGGAGTAGATGGTAAAGTCCCACTCACCAGCCCGATATTGATTAAATATGGCAGAGGTCTCTGACGTAAAGAGCCACGGAAGAGGACTTGACTCGAGATGAATTGATCACCATAGCGGGAACACGGTAGCGAGGAATAGCCTAGGCACCTAGTTTGAGTTAGGGGTATACTAACCATTGAATCTGCGGTTATTTAGAGCATTTGTAATCATTATGTGAAATCAGAATTTTGAATGGCACTATTTCTTTTTTAAATTATCAAATCAAAATCTGACTTTACATCAAGTTTACAAATGTGCAAAAGAAACGTAGGTTCAAGTGTTAGTATACCCTTTCTTAATCGCGCTGTACTGGGATGGGATCGACCTCAGTCCATTGCGTACAGTACCCATAATACAAGCGTTGGGACCGTACAGTTTATGTGTTCGTCCGGAGATATTATTACTATAGGAGATTCCATCGCCCCCCTCTAAGTATACTAAACTCCCTGTAAGCATACTACATACCTGGTTAGCAATAACGCATGCCCTATTGACGGCTTCAGCTTCCACCTCCTCGTCTCGTGACAGCTCATGACCTTCGGGACCGCTCACGCCAGCGGCCAACAGCTTCTCAGTGTTGCGGGCTATTATGTGGCCGTTTTCGGCGTGCACCTGTAAGGAACAACTTATTTATTATACAGGGCGTTAGGGTCACGGTAATGAAAACTTTGGGTAAAGGTTACATTTGCATGTACAAAATTATATAAAAAATACTGTCGAATTTCATGGGTTACAAATGTTGTAATTTTTGAGCGAGCATGTATCAATAAGTAATTTTTGAGCGAGCATGTATCAATATGTAATTTTTGAGCGAGCATGTATCAATATGTAATTTTTGAGCGAGCATGTATCAATATGTAATTTTTGAGCGAGCATGTATCAATATGTAATTTTTGAGCGAGCATGTATCAATATGTAATTTTTGAGCGAGCATGTATCAATATGTAATTTTTGAGCGAGCATGTATCAATATGTAATTTTTGAGCGAGTAATGTATACATCACGTCACAACACAGCGCGCCGCGCGATGCACAACGAGCGAGCGAATCAGTTAATTTACAAGCGCGCTCTTTTAGTTATAATTTTCATTGCTAAATAATTTCCATTGCAGTTTCGTCTAAATAAGTATTTATTTTATTTAAACCACGTTGAGATAGATCTATTACGATTTCATGCTATTCTCCATTTAAAAATAATGAAAATAAAATGCATGTAATTTCACTGAAAATTTACGTTACGAACAACCTGTATACTACTAAATATATTATAATTTTTGTACTTACTATTGACATTTAATACTTTCCGATAACAGATGGCGCTAGCAGTCTATATCTTTATTTACTATGTATTTATCATTATAACTACAATAGCAGTGTGTAGCAAGTATCAAGTGTGAATCTCACCTGAGGTAACGCCTTCAGCTTAGCACAGTGCTCCATAGCGCCGTAGAGCTCATAATCGTCCAGCATCCAGTTATCTTTGTACGCCATGAACATTTTAAAAGAATTGATCCCGTACTCGTCGGTGGCGAGGACTTCCATCTCCTCCTTGACGGCGGGGGACCACCAGGTCACGCCTACATGGAGACCGTAGTCGCAGCATACCTGAGGAACGTCAGAAGACAGTCATAAAAGATATTTGACGGCCTGATTAGCGCAGTGGTAGTGACTCTGCTTTCTGCGCCGAGGGTCCCGGGTTCGAATCCTGGTAGGGATATAATCTTTGTGTGGTGAGCACAAATGTTTGTACCCGAGTCATGGATGTTTAATATGTATATAAGTATTATATACTGAGTTCGCCCTCAGTCCATTGTACGGTACCCATAACACAAGCGTTAAGCTTAAAGTGGGACCGTATAGTTGGTGTGTTCGTATGGCGATATTTATTTATTATTTATTATTTATTTTTTCTACCTCCATTCCGTGTGCATTTTATATTTTACTTCATATGCATGAAACATATTTTATTCTTTTGGTGTGACCGATCAAATGATTTATGTAACTTATGCCCAGGTTTATTGATGAGCGCGCCACTTTCAGCAAACATCGCTTACTGCACAGGGATAATGTAGCTTGCTCTCATTCAAATAATTTTCGAAATCGGATTAGTAGTTCCAGAGATTAACACCTGTTAGATAGTAAACTCCTCTGTGTACAGAAAAGCAAAGCTGTCACTTGCTTGTCTGTTTCTCTACGACATGTCCGTGTGTATTCTTACTTATTAAATCCATTTCTATCTTTTCTACATCGTTTACTTTGCTGCCCATAACCCATCAGGTTATGGGCCCAGGGCGTAGTTCCCTGTAGTTATGTAAATATATTTCCAAACCATTTTCGTGAAATTAAATAATTAAATTTTTCGATCGGGTGATTTTTGGAAAAGATGGCAGCAAACACATTGATTCAATGTAACGACAAATTACGAGGTATCGACAATTATTCAACATGGAAGTTCATGATGAAAATGATTTTAATACACGATGACCTCTGGGATTGCATTGAAGGTGATAGCAAAGAAGAAAAAGTCTGTCCGAAAAAGTCTCAGAAGGCTTTAGCGAAGATCTCTCTGTCTGTGCAACCAGGTGCATTTCCATACATTAGAAATGCGAAGGACGCGCAAGAAGCGTGGGCGAATTTAAGTAGAGCCTATGAAGACAGAGGACTGTGTCGCAGACTAGGATTGTTAAGATTACTATTCAGTACGAAACTGAATGAGCACAGCAGCATGGAAAGTTATCTCACCAAATTGTCAGATTTGTCACAACAATTGCAGGACATTGGCTCACCCCTGGAAGACGATTTCTTGGCGGTTATTATGTTGAGCGGATTGCAACCCGACTATGATCCTCTCGTGATGGCCCTCGAGAATGCGAACGTCAAGCTGTCCAGCGATCTTGTAAAAAGTAAATTATTGCAAGAGTACGGACGTCGTGACAAGAAGACTGACGATACAATGGCTTTGTCAACCACTACGAAACCATTTAGATGTTTTCGATGTAAGAAAACTGGACATTTTATGAAGGATTGCCCGAAAGGAAACAAGAAGGTGACTAAAGACAAGGTACACCATCAGGCTACCTTGACAGCACTAACGGCGAATATCCAGCATGACATGTGGTATGTGGACAGTGGAGCGACGAGTCATATGTGCAACAACAGAGACTTATTGCACGATTTTGTGTGTGAGAAGCCGTTTGTAGTGAATGTAGCAAATGGTGAGAAGCTGTTGACAGCGGGTCGAGGACAGGTTACCGTAAACCTTAAAGACTGTGTAAGGACAATAACAGATGTTTATTATGTACCTAATCTTTCAGCAAATTTACTATCTGTGAGCGTTTTAGTAAAGAAAGGTTATAGAATAGTTTTTGATAAACATATGTGTTGTATATCCGATGTTAAGGGAGTTCTAGCTACTGCAACATTAAGGGATGGTATTTATAAACTCGATATCATCGCTAAACCTTATGTAGGGAGCATCAATAAATCTGTTTCTTTCAGTGCATTGACAGATGGTAAGGAACTTCAATCGGATCGCAAGACGGTCTTGCGAGCTTCATCAAGTTCGGAAGGTAAAGTAGCAGAGGAGTCTCAGGAGACGTGGCATCGTCGTTTAGGCCACTTGAACTCCAGGAGCATGACGCTTTTGAAACGAGGTATGGTGACAGGAGTGAACTATAATACAAATATTTTTCATCCGTGTACTGCGTGTATTGAGGGCAAGCAGACTAGACTGCCTTTCCCTAAGAAGTCATACACCAGAGCTACTGTAGTGTTAGGGTTGATTCACACAGACTTGTGTGGCCCTATGCCATGTGTTTCTTTTAGCGGTAAAAAGTATTTTCTGACGTTCATCGACGACTACACTAGAAAAACTTATGTGTATTTTTTGAGGACGAAGGATGAAGTATTTGAGCATTTCAAGAATTTTAAAGCGGTGGTAGAAAATGAAACTAATCACAAAATAAAAATTCTTCGTAGTGATAACGGTGGTGAATTTGTTAACTCCAAATTACAGGATTTCCTAAAGAAAAGTGGAATCAAGCATCAGACAACAGTCCCGTATTCCCCACAACAGAACGGCGTGGCGGAAAGGGCGAACAGGACTATTGTGGAGAAAACAAGGTGTTTGTTACGAGATGCAGGATTGGAGAACAAATTCTGGGCGGAAGCTGTAAATACTGCCGTTTACTTGAAGAACAGGACACCAACTAAGGCTGTAGTTGGAAAAGTTCCTGAGGAGAAGTGGACCAATCAAAAGGTGAACGTAAACCATTTACGTATTTTTGGTTGTTTAGCTTATGCAGTTGTTTTAAAGAATCGAAACAAACTAGATTCAAAATCAAAACAGTATATATTCGTTGGATATTGTGACGATACGAAAGGCTACAGGCTATTAGATCCTAATGATTCGTATAAATGTGTCAGTGCTCGTGATGTGGTTTTCTTGGAAAAGAATTTCTATAAGAATAGGTCACATGATGATAATCAGGACTTGGTATTTATACAGTCTGATGGACTGTCTGAGCTATCTACTGTAAATCCAGAGTTGTCTGATGACCGAGGGCAAAGGACGAGTACAAATACAGTACATGACTCAGATAGTGACGACACTTTTGAATCAAATAGCTGTGCGGATCCAACATATATTCCAGGTGATACGAGCTTGGACGATACATCATACATGTCAGACTGTGAAGATCCAGAGATGGATGCGCAGTCTGTGTTGCTGGTGAAGAAATTATGCAGCGATGGTGATGAGCCAGAAAGCGTACAGGAAGCCATGGATTGTTCAGAAGCAGTTGAGTGGAGAAAAGCTATGTCAGATGAGTACAAATCTTTCATTGATAATAAATGTTGGACACTTACTGAGAGACCAAAAGACCAAAAACCTATAAAGTGCAGATGGGTATTCAAAAAGAAAAGAGGTCTGGACGGTGAACTCTTGAGGTATAAAGCTCGCCTCGTGGCAAAGGGTTATACTCAGAAGTATGGTGTAGATTACGAAGAAACATTTTCCCCAGTGGTAAGATACTCTACTATTAGAATGTTACTGGCTATAGCTGCGGAGTACGATATGGATATCGATCAACTCGATGTGAAAACTGCGTTCTTGAATGGCGATCTAAAAGAAAAGGTCTATATGGAGCAGCCTGATGGTTACAAAATGAAAGGTAAAGAACAAATGGTTTATAAATTAAATAAAGCCATTTATGGCCTGAAACAAGCATCCAAGATGTGGTATGATAAAATAAATGAAGTTTTGTTGAAGAAAATGAATTTTAGAAAAACTTCGTCTGAACCCTGCGTGTATTTTAAAAGAATACTAGGTGAATTGTTGATCATTGCCTTGTACGAGGATGATATTCTATTGTTTTCAAGCACTAATTCGGTCTTAAAGAAGAAAATAAAGAGCGATTTGATGAAGGAATTTGAAATGAGAGACTTGGGTCCTGTTAACCACATTTTAGGTATGAGAGTTAAGAAGAGTGATAATAAAATAACTCTTGATCAATCTGGTTATATAATGAAAGTGCTTGAGAAATTTCAGATGACAGATTGTAAGTCCGCCAAGACACCAATGGAAAAGGGGCTAAAACTTTCGCATGAAAAAGGAAAGGAAGAGAAGTATAGTTATAGAAATTTGATTGGATGTCTAATGTATATTGCAGTATGCAGTAGACCGGATATTGCACACGCAGTGAGTGTGCTAAGCCAATTTAACGAAACTTACTCAGAAGTTCATTGGAAAGCGGCAAAACGTATACTAAGGTATTTAAAAGGAACGTCCAATTTTTCATTGACATTTGAAAAAGGAGGACTGGACAGTGTCACCGCCTACGTTGACGCTGACTGGGCTAACGACGATATTGACCGGAAGTCATACACAGGTTTTATTTTTAAACTTGGAAAGTCTTTAGTAGCCTGGGAGAGTAGAAAACAAAAGACAGTTGCTCTTTCAAGCACAGAGGCGGAGTATATGTCGATGTCAGATGCTTGCAAGGAAGCTTATTTTGTTCGCAACTTTCTGTATGAATTGTTAGAGAAAGATTGTAAAGTTTTAATGTACAACGATAACCAATCTGCTCAGAAGTTAACTATCAATTCAATGTTCCACAGCAGAACTAAGCACATTGATGTGAGGCATCATTTCATTAGAGAGGCAATAAAGCGAAATGTTATTGATGTCAAGTATTTGTCAACAGATTTGATGATAGCAGATATTTTGACTAAACCTCTGACAAAAGAAAAACATGAACAGTTTGTTAAAGGTTTATGTTTGTCTAATTTATAATAAGGTTATTAGACATAGGTAGTTAGAGTTGTCATATCCTATGACGGTTTAGTTATGTTTGTTTTTAAGAATGTTGATATGTTGTTGTTTTTTAGTTTGCTGTGAGTATAAGTTGTATGTCTTATGTTTTGAACTATGTCGGAGTAGTTTAAGGGGGAGTGTTAGATAGTAAACTCCTCTGTGTACAGAAAAGCAAAGCTGTCACTTGCTTGTCTGTTTCTCTACGACATGTCCGTGTGTATTCTTACTTATTAAATCCATTTCTATCTTTTCTACATCGTTTACTTTGCTGCCCATAACCCATCAACACCTACACTCAAACACAAAACGAACCAACTTCAACTATTTATAATACTAGAATAACTATTAAGATATGGAAAAAAATCGTAAGAAAATTATGATAAAGATAATTAATTATCTCATACATTTGATTCTGAGGCGGTACGAAGTACGCCGGGACAACTAGTAGTATATTCTTATGAGATTGCAATTGCGGCCGATTTGTGCACCCTTAGGCTTATACGATCGATATAAATGATTTGACTCTGACTTTGAATCGAACCTGTACTATCAGCATAGCCTGGGTAGTATCCTATAGTCCTGCGGCCAGTGTTGTCAGATGTGATTTTCTATTTGTACCCAAATTTGAAATTGATACAATTTGCTTGAGTTTTACCCTAAGGCAAAAAGTTGATAAAATCGGTTAATTTTTCTTATTTTTTCCTTGAAAGACTGTTCTAATTTACAAACTGAAACAGCAGAATGACCTTTTTTTTATTTTTTACGTTACGTATCCCCACTGCATGTGTTTGACGGGTATGACATACCATAGAGAGAAAAAGCAGAGTGATAAGAATGAAAACTAAAAAGTACCCAAAATTTCTCCAGAGCGAAAATTTTTACCCAGAATTGCGAAAAAAATACCCAATCTGGCAACACTGCCTGCGGTCCGCCGGTTGAGAAGCCGTACTCAACCAATTAAAATTGACACATAATTTTGTATGAAAATTCCTAGATGCTGAATGTATGAAATTAATACCTTGTTGTCTGCCCGTTCCCTCCAATGCGCGTACGCCTCCAGAAGCGACTGCCCTTTGCGGGGCAGCACGAAGTCAACTGAAATCGGAAAGGTATTTTTTATGATGGACATTGTTAAAATCATGTTTTTTTTTTATTAAAAAAATATATTATTTAGCATGCCCCTCGCATTGAGGGGAGGCCCGTGCCCAACGGTGGGACATTAACAGGTCTGGTATTATTATGATTTAGCAACCCTCAACAGCAGTGGTTTTCTTACAGCTGATGGATGATACTCACTGACGGTGGTAGTTCCTCCGGCAATAGCAGCCCTAGTTCCTTTGTAGAAGTCATCGGCGGTCTTGGCGCCCATCATCTCCAGCTCGAAATGGGTGTGCGGGTCGATGCCCCCCGGCATCACCAGCTTGCCGGTCGCGTCGATGATCCTCGTGCCCCCCGGGATGACGAGGTGGCGCCCCACCTGCCTGGAAAGATGGGCGTATGATATGTGAGACTTGCGGTAGACGTTTACAGAGTGATTCAGAAAAGGGAATGAGGACTAACCTTTATGCCTGCGCTTCTTTAGCGCATTTGTGTTAAGTCAGATTTTCGATACCTGATGTTATTTTTTTTTATTGACATATTAATTCTCACTTAATGTGGTTGCTTGGCAGTGCTCAAATTAGCGCACACAATAAGGTACAGCATAAAAAGTTAGTATAACCTTTCTGAATCACCTGTATTTCGCTTAAAATATCTCAGATATAGGGATGCTTGAACATACTAACTAATTATTTTACGTGTTGAAAGTATAACTTTGGTCCAAAGTCCAAACTTAATCTATACTAATATTATAAATGTGAAAGTTTGGATGGATGGATGGATGGATGGATGTTTGTTCCTCTTTCACGCCCGAACGGCTGAACGGATCTGGATGAAATTTGGCACAGAGATAGATTACAGTCTGGAATAACACATAGGCTACTATTTATCCCGGTAAAGTGTATGGTTCCCGTGGGATAGATGTTTTAATTTTTCATACTTTTTATCGCGGGTAACACCGCCGGGCGCATCTAGTATAGAATATGTATCAAACTTCGTATTTACTTGGCTTCGAGTTTCGACTCCTAATAAATTGTGCCATGGTTAGCTAACCTATAGCTGGGTGGGTGCATGGTATATTATTTTTAATACATAAGGACCATGCTACTAAATTAAGTTAGGCTTGGGATGTTTAGCATATATTCTGTAGAACATAACCAGACTATTGGCTGGTTATATTCCTTTCAAGAGAAATCTTGTTTCTATACGACAGAGACGTCAAGTAACACGCAAACTACTGAATCGTTTCATATAGAGACGCTGTAACGAAACCATAGCGCGATCCAAAACGACTGTGCTGCCATCTGTTGAGGACTGAGAATCTATATTGTAACCCCCAAATTTATAGACATGTTATAACCTTATCTAACGTCATATAGTACTGCGCAAAGCAAAACTCTTGCAGACGACAAACTATGTTAAGTGGGGTATCATGGTATAGGTATTTGAAAATCATATTTAGTTTTTTTCATTTCGAATGACCATTTTTGGCTCTAAGCATTGACGGCATTCACTAATTCTCAAATACGAGGAAGAAAGTTTGGATTACACATACAAATTAGAGGATGTCGCAAAAAACTAAATCTCATTAATGAAATTCAATTTAATATTTTTTTTCATTAAATTACCATTGAAATAGATTCTTTCGATACAATTTTTAACGAAAAACTCGTTAAATAAAACTCCGCATTTCGTAATATACGATTAACAATAAAAAACAATTTATAAAAGCATTTATAGCTGACTCATGCAGGGGCTACCGTCGTTGTAAATCAGTTTTAACGTACAATAGAGATCTAATTTAAACATTCGTTAATTGTATCGCGCTACGGAACGATTTACAAACGATTTACATTGGGGTTAAGAATCAATTGACCTGATATATTTTTTTAAATAGATGCGGGAGCCGTTTAACTTTATTAGCTGTTTATTCAATTTTATGCTACAACTAGCTGTTGCCGCGACTTCGTCCGTGTCTTTAAATTGATATAACTTTTTTTTATTAATGAATTGATTGAAATAAAACTAACAATAATAATTTTACGTGAAGCTTTTATTTATAAATCCAAAGTTAAAGTTATATAAATCTGTAGTACGAAAAATCGGCCCTGAAATAGTTTTAGTTTATCTGTTGGAAAACTAATAATTTTGACTTTAACTTGGTATTTAAGGACCTTTACCATGATGAGTATCATAATCATGGAAGCTACAAGCTATTTATTAAAAGTATAACAACACATTTTGAAAAATAGAGGGAGATAGTTTATTGTAAGATTTTATGAATTCGACAGTTAAAATATTTGTAATGGTTACCAAATCGACTCTTCCTTCAGATCCCTTTGCATATTACGAATATGTTATAAAGCCATTATGTCACCATGTACTTGTATCATATATGGTATTGCGGATGCCGGCTCGTTACCGCATTAGCTCGCTTCCGGCGGCGCGCGCGCACGCATTCGAATGTTCCCGCCGCCCGCGATGCAGCGCGTTTGCAATGAACGTTTGATTTTTGACAATTAATTTACGAACCACCACACCACCAACACCAACTATGCGGTCCCACAATAAGCAACGCTTATATTATGGGTGCCCTACAATGGACTGAGGGCGAACCCAGAATATAATACTTATATAGATGTTTAACATCCATGACTCGGGTACAAACATTCATGGTCTTCACACAAAGGTTGTCCCTACCAGGATTCGAACTGCGCCAACTGCGCCAATCAGGTGGGCATCGGATTATTTAATTTCAGAAATCAAGAAATTCATAAAGTCTAACCATCTAGTTTTATTCTTGGTTCTTGTTTGAAACAATGCATTTAGTACTTCGTCGTGACATTTCTAGCAAAAATATAAAAAAAATCCTAATTAACAATAACAAAGCCGAAAGAACGAAAACTTCCCACGGGTATTATTACATAGTTTATTTTATCGCATTCAAAATGAACTTTCTAACGTAACACGTAATAGTATCCGCAAACTTGTCTTACAAATTTAAATTCTAATACTGCATGTTATAAGGTTAAAAATCGGTTGTCAGTGGAAGGTGCAATAATGAAAATGTGAGAATAACAGCAATCGCTCAAGATGAAAATGTCGGCGTCTGTTTGCTTATAACGCAATGCGCCGGGCGCAACGTGTTTACAAACACATTTCACTTTGCTGATGTAATAGGCGAATAGCGTGGACTTTTTGGTGACAAATTAACATGCTTATAGCAGGTTTAAATGAAAATGTTCGATTCTTTTGGCACTCGACTCTCTGCGCCTTAATAGGAATAGGTGTAATTTTCTGCGTAATAGCATTCAAAAACATATAGTTAATCAGAATCTTCATATTTTTTAATGAATTTACAGCGGTCTCTTCAATCGCGCCCCAAGCTACACAGATGGCGTTGGAAACGCATTCAGAACAATTGACAATTCTCAATACAATCCTGAAACGTGCTATGAGAGTTTTCGGAACACGTAATACGAGTATAACTGTTACATATTATGATGGGAACTAAACTTTAAGATATAATGAGTAGATCTACTATAGCTTTACGCAAAACTTAGACACAAATATGTTTAGCTGTTTGGAATATTTCCAGCCATCCTTTCGGGATCACAGTCGTGAATAGTATTTATGTACTAAGTACTGACGTTTCATCTATAGTTAACTTTAACATATACTGGACAGTTATAGTTAAGTGCGCCGGATAGGAGCAATTTAACTGACGAATTGTTTAAATGACCAAAGTAAATACAGGACCCACCTTCCTCTATAGCGGGATATGGGTTCGATGCCTGAGTCAAGTCCGTTTTAAGAGTAAACTAAGCCATTTAAGTATGGTAGGTTAGGTACCGTATAGATTAGTATATGGTACGTAACCCAACATACATGGCTATTTAGCCAAGAATTGAATGTTAGGCTAGCGTGTGTGATGTAGGTGTCACTGAGCAGGCTTGCCAAAATAACTTATTAAGACAATGGTTACCACATGCTAACTAAAGGGTGCCGGCAAAAATATCTTCAAGAAACCGTCCCAATATCTGACAGACGGAACCAGTTTTATAAAGGTTACGTTTACTAACCCGGTCCGAAACAGGGCTATACCTTAAACCCCCCCTTCAGTAGGAAGAAGCCAGTAGGCATAGAAGAGCTCTTTATAATAATACCAGCCCTTTTTAATGACCTACTGTTGGGCACGGGCCTCCCCTCAATGCTAGGGGGATTAGGCCATAGTCCACCACGCAGGCCCAGTGCGGGTGTCTTCTTCACACTTCACACCTCATTCGAGGGGTTCTCTCAGATATGCACGTTCCCTCACGGTGTTTTCCTTCACCGTTTAGCAAGTGATAATCATAGTTGAAAATGAGATTCGCACATGAAATCCAGAAAATCCCAGAGGTGCGAGCCGGGGGTTTGAACCTGCGATCCTCGTTACCGGAGGCAAGCGTTCTACCAACTTGGCTATCACTGCTTTTTTTTAAAGGAGCTATTATTTCAAACATATATAGCAAGACGTTATAGTTAGGTTCAGTATATGAAATAAACACATTTTTGTTGACCTAATTGGATGTTAAGTAAATCCAATTATTTAAGTAGGTATTCAGGGAGCGGTCCTGCCTGACGTGTACTGGTGACACAGCTATCATACTTAATATTTTTTTGGGTTTGGCCTAGCCATAACAAATGGCCTAGTACCCATTAAATATTTTCATTGGTTATGTTATGGAGTTATTTTATGTTATCAATACGATAAGTCGATTTTAGGGTTCTGTCATCAAAATAGGTACCCTTATAACTTTGCAATGGTTTATGACAGATGTCATTTTATTTTTAAGTGATCAGAACTATATTTGGTGGAATATGGCATGGGTATTCAATGATCATTGTAATGCATTCATATATTTTATTTTTTAATACTTCTTATTTATATTTCGCTGATGGAAAATTAGTATGTGTTTGTAGCAAATTACCATAACTTTACAATGTAGACGTTGTAGTCAGTGGTAGGTAGATGTGGCATGTTCATGGCAAGTTTAAAAAACATTTTTTTACTGAAAAAAATTACCCATGTTTTTATTTTATATCTTTCGTATGTCATTGCTGTTTTTTCTAGGAACCATTAAGGTCTGAGATATGCCAGATAAAAGGTATAGAAGCTGAGTCCAACAAGATCGGCAGATTGCCACATTAAAAAAAAAAAAAAAAAAGGTATAGAACAGCCACGGCAAAAGAAACTTCTGGCAATATATATAAATAAAAATATGATATTGTCTATTAGAATAACACGTCATACCTAATGGTATCCCATCTCATAACCATAAAATCATTGCTGATTTATTTATCACCATCGCCATGACACGACCTTCTTTAGAGATCTAACCTACCAAAGACAACCAACTAATCATTCATGCAGCGTCATAGGTACATTTATTATGTCACTCACGTTGCGTACGCCATATTGGGAACAATACTTAAGATTGATATTATTCTTATAAGGGTTTGCGGATTTGGCCATGCTGCATTAGTATTTGAAAAAGAAAAATATTATTTTAACTTAAAAGTTCTACAAATGGGGGAAGAGGAACCCACCACTGTCCCTCGGTTGTCGACTTCTCCAATTATAAACAAAACACGTTGATCGATAATTAAAGAAGCTAGCAACACCGAACTCCTCCAAGATGTTTTGTCGAGAAACTGTCTGTCACGAGTGTCGGGACCCCAATTAATATACAATTCTCCACTCTCCCAATTAATAAACAATTTTTCTGAGGCTGCAGTCCACCAGCCTCATTGGGTTGGCTGGTCAAGCTTACACCAGTTTAACCTGACTGAACGTGTAAAACCCGACTGAGAATCTCGAATTATCAGTCTTATTGCTGCCACTGTAAGGTGGTATCGTTCTTTCATAAATATAACAAACTAACGGATGCAAGTATCGTTGGCAGACGGAATCTATCAACGCATAGCCAAGGACCATAAAACGCAGTATGCAGCGTAAACATGCTATAAATAAAGACCAGTTACGACATTATTTATGCGTCATGGTAGACGGTATTCTTGGTCATCACATTTTACGAGATTTATTGGTAAGTATACTTTTCAAAAGCAGTGATAGCCAAGTTCGTAGAGCGCTTGCCTCGGTAACGACGATCGCAGATTCAAACCCCGGTTCGCACCTGTGGGATATCTGGATTTCATGTGCGAATCTCATTTTCAACCATGATTATCACTTGCTAAACGGCGAAGGAAAACATCGCGAGGATGCCTGCCTGCATGTCTGAGAGAACCCCTCGAAAGACAGTCCGCCAACCCGCACTAAGCCAGGATGGTGGACTATGGCCTAATCCCCCTCGCATTGAGGCGAGGCCCGTGCCCACAAGTGGGATTTTAGAAGGGCTGATATTATCAATAGTTTACGAATAGATGTGAAGAAAAATAACCAATGGTATATCAATGTATATACAAAGAAGATAGGCCACAAAAGACAAGCCCGTTGAACTTCTTGCTGGATCTTCTCAGTTGAGGTCATGTTCCAATCCGGTTGTAGAGTTAAGAAAAATAAAATTAAATGACAATTTGTAAATGCCTATACGAAATAAATGGTTCGAATTTGAAACCAATATCCTTGGTCTCTGCCATATTGGTTAGGCATTGGTTATTGCTTTTCCCAAAGCAATCCTAGCCTTGGGTGAATACCGACAGATAGGGTACCGTGTGTGCTCTTGATCACAAGACTAGTAGAGTTCCTTCTTGGACCAAAACGTAACACAAGACTTGGTAAAGTAATTTAGCCAGACAGCACGACCTAAAGCATGGCAAAAATACAGCCAAGAACGCAATTACAGCCGGGTAACCTACGCGGCTTGGTGCTGAATAATATCTTGATAAAAACCTCACACTCTTCTACGCTCAATCATATATTTTTCTATAAAAAGCGTAGATGTGCGTGCCCGCATTTTCTCATACTGAAGTAACATAAATTAATAATGGTCCCGCTACGCTCGGTCACGGTAGGCACCACTCTTGACGTTAAGAAAGCCGTACGGGAATACGGAAATCATTATAAATTTATGCATGTTTGTTCGATCGTGACCTACATTACATCTGGGCCCCAAGTCTGGCAGCACAATAGCTTCATAATCGAACAGCAACTGCATAGCCACTGTCACGTTTGACAGATATCCCATACAATAGCTGTCAAAAGTGACAGTTACTATGCGTTTAAGGATGATAACACAATCGATGTTTTGTTTGGTAGGCAATGTAGATTTCTACCCCTCGCATTGAGGGAAGGCTCGTGCCCAACAATGGGATATTGAAAGGGCTAATATTATGCTATTTCAATTTTGACTGCATGGGTTAAACCCGGTCCTTTGGAAGTCTATGAACCCGTGCAACACGTGGAGGACTTTGATGAGAATTTTAATGTCATGTTAGCCACCTGCTCGCTACTGCTAGCTTCAACGACATCAGCAGGCGGAGGAACTATTGCAGGTAAGATATGAAAAGATAATTGGGACTATGGATTGAATTAATAACTCTTTTTGATTATTATTATTTTAATACATCGTGAGGAAACCTGCATGTCTGAGAGCCCCTCGATAGACGTGTGAAGTCTTCCAACCCGCATTGGACTAGCGTGGCGGACTAGGGCCTAATCCCTTCGTATTGATGGGAGTGCCGTGCCCAACAGTGGTACATTAAAAGACCTATTCCAGATACAGAGACACCGTTACTCCGAATCTCTGATTTGCGTCGTCATCGTGGTTATAATAGTGTTATTTTAACAGAAGTCTATCCCTTGAGGAATTAAATATTTTTTAAAGAAGCACATTTTCTCAAGGGAGAGTTATTTTTGTTAGAAAGATGCATGTATGGATTGTATCATTCGTCCTACGTCAAAAGACAACGAGAGCAAAGCAGTTCTCATATAAAGACGACGTCGCTAATTAGAGCGGACAGGTGTTTGACCCAACAACTATTGTGTAAGAGTATCACTATGAGCATGCCGCCATTATTCTACCATGTAACTATGAACTAACTTATTTTTTTAATTATTTACTTTTCTAATTTAAAGGCAAGACCCTTGTTTGTGTATCCGATGACGCTGTTTCCACTTGTCTGTATATAAAGCAACCTTATAACGACTTTTTCGTTTATCTGACTCTGGACATATTCTTGGTCTCGCTCGCACGTCTACACTTTTCTCCTAACTTACTCCTCTTTGCGGTTCTTTATGAATGTATCGTGTTTTAATTACATATTGCAAATTGGACATTCTGCGACCAAACGAGATACTGATTGACCAATTAATACTTTACAATTAAGACTTTATACACTCACGCAAAGTTTTAGTTTAAGGACTTAACCGTCAGTGCGAATTTTTGCATAGTTTTCACAATATTATTATTGAGAAAACCCATGAAATATTTTCCAAATTATTATGACAGATAATAATGGTAATAACGACTAAACTAAATAGAGCCACAAATGGAAGCATTGGTGTCTTGATTATACATTACGAAGTTTACTTGCAAAACATTTAGATTAATCAAAAGGACGATCACTATTTCCTTGGGACAGATAATTTAGAAATACGATTATGTCCATGTAATTTACAGTAGATACGTACAAACATATTGTTATATTTCATCCTTTGTTTGTGCAAAACAACGAGAGCTATTTGTTACGGAGCCCTACTTTAACTCTTTAACAGTCACAGACGTATTAGAAGTTCAGACGTAACGTTGTCATTGGCAAAGTGAAGCAACTTTTTCACAACATTTGTATTGGTAAATATTGCCACATACATAACTTTTTGCGTAGTAAATGGTCCGGGTATAGACTAAGAAGTTCTGGTCATAGATTTTTTTATTGTTTGCGTAGGTTTTTTGGCTTCACTTGTAGCGCTGTGTGTTGTCTGAATATTCTAATAAGTCTGTGCTAACAGTATATAACTGGGCTAAGTGGCGCGATGCACTGACCTGATTTTCCACTAAGTAAATAAACTACACAATGTGGGCGGCGATACGGTATTCACCATGTTTAAGTGGAAGCTGTGAAGTGTAATATAAATGCTGCTATGGATTTATCATAGAGATCTAAAACATTACCATTTCTTGAAGTATATCCCATATTAGTCGACTATACATCCTTCGTGCGCTAATCCCCAAAGGGGTAGGCATCGGTGCACTGGGCCCCAAGTCTGGTAACACAATCCATTCATCATCGAACAGCAACCGCATAGTAACTGTCACTTTTGACAGATATTGTATGGGATATCTGTCAAAAGTGACAGTTACTATGCGGTTGCTGTTCTATTATGAAACGATTGTGTTAGCAGACTCGGGCCCTGGAGTGCACACCCAATTTACCGAGGGTATTTGGATTTGGTCCCAAAGTATTAGGGGTTTAGACTGGGCCCACTTCCCCGCCAATGCGAGGGGGATTTGGACCTTATCCGAGGCCGGATCTTCTTAGTTGAGGTCGCTTTCCGATCCGGTTGTTGAGTTAAGATGACAATTTGTAAGTGCCCCCGTAGGCCTATACGAAATAAACGATTTGACTTTGACTTTGACGCTGGACCGTTGCAGTTTCGTGAACTCCACACGATTTTCAAAAGGCGGGTTCATATACGATGTTTGCTTTCATCGTACAGCCAATGATAATCGTTGTTGAAATGAGGATTCACTACAATCACGAAAGAGGATGTTTCAACGGAGATATGTCTTTTCTCTGTCTTACGCATATTCACCAATATTGCTATTCCTATTCAAATAACATGAATGTGGCTCCATTTTTTGTAAGTATAGAATCGATGTGGGTTGCTAGCTGACGTCATGCGAATTTCCCCCTTTGCGAGTTATTTATTAGGGCGTGTAAGGCCTCAGCCTCGAATTTAGCGGGCAGAGGGGCTGCGGCGGCGGCGGCGCGGGAGCGGCAGGAGCTTATGCGTAAAATCAAATGGACCGGGTCTCGAAAACAGCGGCGCGGCCAACGAGCTCCGCTCTCGCGCCGCCGCCGCCCCGCTAAATTCGAGGCTGAGGCCTAAAAGGGCTAGCCAAAAAAGGTGACAAACGAGACCATGCGGCTAATAGATTTGTGCTAAATATATTTTTCAAACTAATTTACACCTTATTGTATTGTAACAATTAACTACAATGGGCTGAGGAGGAGATTTCAGAATGTAAGTACAATTTCAATGAACAATGTAGAGAAATTGTTAAGTATGACTTTATGTTCGAACCAACGCTTCCAAGATTTGATATTAAAATCGCTGCGGCTGTCAAATTGTTGCTAAACCGAACACCGCCAGACTTTAAACCATACAACAATTTTAAACAACGCTAAATAGGTTCGCGTGTTAAAAATAAACAAATCCGAAATTGAGAGCATCGATAGTGAAACAACGGTCGTGATTAACCACTTTTACTTTAACGAATCGCTTTTTAATAGTATCGAAGCGATATCGCATGTCGCCCACGACATTTGCATGCGTACACGCAATTTCGTTTGTGTTTGTTCCATCGCCGCCTTTAGTTATGCGTTTTTGGAAGGAAATAAACCTTTTATATGGCTCTTGTTCAATAAAAAAACTATGAATGTGAAAAACTATGAATGTGTGAATGTGAGAATGATTACTAATTTTAAGGATTTTATCGCGTTTATTTTATGTTTTTTAAGTTCTAAAACATTGCAAACATTGCAATTTCATTATGATTAAATTACTCTCGTTGATAGATAGATAGATAGATTTATTTTATGTTTTTTAAATTCCCGACGTTTCGGCTGCTTTACAGCGACCATGGCCACGGGAGGACTGAGGTGTTTGGCGTCCTAGTGTCATAGTTAAAACTGGGGTACCGTCATATTTAGGTGATTTAAAACTAACAACAAACAAAACAGTTGATGACAGCACAAACTGACTGGATCTTCACATGGAAATACGGTTCGTCAGAACTCTAACAGCAGCATGTACAAAGACCAGTAGATGTCGGTTGAGCTCTTTTACAACCCCTGTAATAATATGGTAGCGAATAGGTATCTTTACTAGTATTATAGGGAGATAGCGTTTGTTAGATTGTGGGTTTGGGTGTACGGAGCAACCTCCGGAACTTCTGGTCCAATTCTGAAAATTCTTTCACTTATAGGAAGCTACATAATCTCTGAGTGCTATAGGCTATATTTCTCCGAGGTGCCGCGGGCTGAAGCTAGTATTATAAAAGGTGAGACGAAGGCCACATAAAAGATGATTGAACTGAAAGACGATATGAGTGTGGGAGTAACTGAAGAATAGAGAGTCTATGAAGAACGTAAACATATTGACCCCACGCAAGTGAGAGAAGGACAGGTAAATATGAAGATGTTGCTAGTTCTAGTTGACGTTAATGCGTTCATGACTTCTAGGCCAATAACATTAGGGATGCTTATCTGGTACCAATTTGTCAGACAAAGATGAGATGAGATGCAATTGTAATGGATTAGTCAGAAGAGTAATAAGCTAGCTAAATTAGCAAATGGGGACCACAATATGGGGGCGTTAATTTTTTTCCTTCCTTTCTATCGGGTAAAGTGGGGATGACATAAATTGTTCCCGCAGTGTGGACAAAATCGATGGATGGCACGGAGCCAAAGCTGCGAAGTGGCCGGGGTTGAAAAGTTTTGTAGTAACTACAAACGCAGTAAATTTGTTGCCAGACGGAATAATAGATGAAAACTGTCTGGAGGTCGTTAACCTCTCTGCGCCCAGAATGCATCAAAGATATTTGAAAATACTAAAGTAACTAATTCATTTTTTTTTATTACATTGTAGGCAAGTATTTGATCTCGATTTCACCTGATGGTAAGTGACGATGAGAAATACGATGGAGCATACTTGCCTAGAAGGTACCTGTTCACTCTCAAATTATTTCATGAACATAAACAACTACAGATATTGATGTTAGAAGAAAATCAAATACATAATGATTTTAACGCAATAAACACATAACATCAGAACAAGAAAGCAAACAAGCATATTAAGACCGAATCGATCGTTTTCTGATAATGTAAAATCAGTATAGGTAACTTGGTGACTAAGTCAAGTACAACATTAACCTTAATTTAAAGCGAGATAACTATGTTCACATTAAAAGAGACCTTAATTATTGCAAGTTACGGGTCATTAGGGAAATTGCATCTAAAGAAGCATATTAAAATACTTGCTTCATAAGTGGTATGTTTCACAAATGGTACTATGACTAATCCTGTCTACAATTCGACGAATGGAACTGCGCTAGGAAGTTGAACTGACCAGATTGTATCAACCACTTACTTGATGATTCCATCCTCAATGTACACATCGAAGTCATCCATGCCATCATCGTTAACCACCTTGCCATTTTTGATGAGCAGACGATTCTGTGAGCTCTGAAACAACATAAATCAAATGATGAATATATTTTGTCCCAATTTTCTTTATTTGCTCAATAAGAGTGTAAAGTATTTAATTTCATGTAATTTACTATAGCTTAGATGATACAAAGTAGTTTGTATACAGGGTGACTTTGAATTCATTGGCAATATTTAAAACAACAACTCGATGAATGATTTAGATTATTTTAGAAACATTAATAAACAAATCAATTGATTAATTAATTTATTATTATTTAAAAAAATAACCTGCACGGATCAAAACTCTTGATCGATAGTACGCAACACACTTACTACTAGGCTGGCCATTTATGAATGGACGACGATGGTAAACAAGAATTAATTAAAGATGCAAACGATAATGTATCTTATCCCATAATGTAAACTGTGAAAAACTATTGTACCTTCGAGACGGCATTGAAATCCTTGTGTAAACAACGCGTACCGCCGCCCGTCCCGCTCTTCAAAGTATACCGCCACATAATCATCTCAATTTCAAAGGTCACCGGCCGACACATATGATCTCTCAATTTCATGGTAGGTAATAAAAACATCGAAAATACGTTATACCTACCCATGCAAGCTAAGTTATTAGGTAGCGACTTACACCTAGGTACTTACCATAATTACCGCGTATTT
Source organism: Pheosia tremula (assembly GCA_905333125.1). NCBI lineage: Eukaryota > Metazoa > Arthropoda > Insecta > Lepidoptera > Notodontidae > Pheosia > Pheosia tremula. The sequence goes on from HG995420.1 coordinate 2,727,255, forward strand.
CAACAGTTGGCTATTTACAGTTCACTGATTAGTTATTACAATCAAAAATCAAAACATAAAAACACAAAAAAACCATTATTTTAAAAAATCACTATTGTAAGGGTTTGCCACGCACAATTACGTGTGTTTTAAAAGGTATTCAAAGTGTTCACATCTTCTCTGCACACAAAGTTCAGCACGGGGCGTCTCAAATTGTCTTTGACTCTTCTCAACACAAAGGTTTGCGATTTCACGGTATCAAATGCTGCACAAATTTTAAGTTTTAGTTCATCTCTGGTGTTGCTTTCCCGCTCGTACACCATGAGCGATAATTCTTACACTTTTTGGTAATGGTAAGGATGCATACCCGAGCCGTTTAACAACTACCAAACATAATATTGGCTAACACCAAATTGTCGCGCCGCTTGTCTGGTGCTAGCTTGGGGATTTCTTTGAAAGTATCGCTTTATTTGTCCATACAACGCCCTTGGGTAAGTAGGCAATCTACCACGAACCTGTGCATGCGCCGGCACGTGAAAGGATCGATAGTCCAAAAGGTTTTTCGTTGTTCGCAAAATTAAATCCCGTGATGGAGTTGGTGCAGTCGGATATCGAATTTGGAACATCCGTTGCGTACGCAGTAAACTGTGCGTGCGCTCGTAAGTCACAACGATGTACAAATACTGCTGGTTGGTGTACCGTCCTTCCTCACCGTCACCTGGGCGCGGCATTTTTCCACAATTCACACTATGACTGCGCCCGCGACGGCAACGGCGTTAGTGTACCACGCATTCGCTAATTCGAACCGGGACTAAAGAAACAATTACAATTTGAAATCATTGTAGGGCTGGGGCACGGGTGGGTGCGGCGGCAAGTGTCATGTATCATCTGATCTTCGTTTTATTCATACCATTCGATGCCGAAGACTATGGCTCTTGTGTTAAGATACATTTTCCATCGTAAATTGAAGCGGCGCGGCGGCATAGCCTTTGACATTATTTTAGTTCGCTTATTAATAATACTCGAACTCGCATCAATTTTCAAATGTAAGATTAGGAGATAACATTCATAATCGTTTGTAAGTTTATTAATGTTAGTGTGTTGTGTGTAACTAGGTCATTCACACCTAGTTCGTGCGTAATTCTGTGTTAGTTTACATCGACCGAGTATTTTTGATCTTAGATGGATTTATTTTAATTACATACTAATTAATGAGAAATCCTGTTTCTTTTTTTTTACTTATTTGCTTACTTAAGCAATCATTAATGTTATCTAAGTTTTATTTTAAGGTTAATTGAACATTTATTTTTAAGCAATCAATTTGTGTATTAATGCTCCTGAAACAATCTAAATCATACATAGAGTTATAGTTTTAAATATTGCCAATGAATTCAAAGTCACCCTGTAGATGTTTCTTTTTCTGGCAAAATAATGTTTAAAGCAGTAAATTCTAAAGATTGCTAATCGGCGACTATTGCTATCTTCCTCGAAATCTTATGGGCTGCCCTGACTCCTGTCTGGTAGAATCTGCCTTATAAAGAATTCCTTATGCTTTAGGACTATTCGGATGGTACGCATCTAGTCTGCTTACCGTTCTTTAATAAGTTTTACATATGTAGCTTAATTTGGCAAAAATAATTGACTTTCAGAAGAAAAGTAACTATACATTCGTCAGTTGCTTAAGTACTTACTATATTGATGATATCCTAACACATACTGTAGTTTACTCAGGTTTTGCCTGTCAATCTAATAATATAAAGAAATTGCCACAATTGCCTCTGCAATGTAATGGGTGAGTAAACTAGAATACTGTTATTCCACGAACAAAGGAACAAGGAAGAAATTAGCTAAGTAAAATGAGAATATGTATGTAAACTACACAAAGAAAGTGCAGGACAATAAGGGGGGGAACTTCATTGAAAATGCTAGACACACGCACTCACATGCTATGAATACTTCACAAGCGGAGACAGTCCTAAGTAAACTGTCGGTAGGTACCTAAGTACAGACTAAAATTACCGTTACCGTAGGGTAGTGCTCAAATTCTAAATTTCAAATTCAACAATCGAACTCACTTTTATATTGATACCGGATACAGATGTCTGTGATGTGTCAAAAGTCATTTTCAAATATAGAACTAATATTCAAATATGGAATTTTGCGTTTATAACGACCGGGAATGGCGACCGGCGCGTCTCGCGCGAGACTCGGCTGAAACTGAAAATGTGATACCGAAAATAGAAGGTGGCTAGCGTCCCCTCGGTCGATCGTTGCACACATACCTATGTTTTTACATGGAATAGAAAGTGATAAAAGATGTGCAGATAACTAACCGACAATTGTAAGCTATTAGAATAACCACGCGTTACCTTAAATATTTTTTATAGGCGCGCATAATGCAAATAGTGTGTCGGCTTTCAAAATATTATGATACGACGAAAATAGTTAATTTCTTTGTTAAAACAAATAGGACTTTAAGGCTAGTCTAGTAGGGCTTAGTATTAATCAGTCCACATTTGTTTGTATGTAATGTACTTATCTTTATTCGCACATGGCCGGTTTTGTTATTCCTTTTAAATTGAAGAATGTGAATTTTGGAATGGTACGAAGGAAAATTCTCGCCCGCACCCGGCTATTAAAACCAAATATGCATCGATATCCGTGCTTCCATTTAGGAGCTACGAATACACAGACAGGCAAATAAAATCGTGAAACATAAAACGTCCGCTGTCTGCGACGCGTCAGGGTTGAAATTGAAATATTTTCTATTAGTTATTTCGATCGGATCTCATAATTAAATTGCACTTACATAGCTTTTTAGTGTGAAAATGAAAATACAATCAAGCGATGATAGAATGAACCAGAACATTTTCCCATTGCCATAATAATCAACCGAGAAAAACGGGTTCGCGGGGAAAAGCGCGCGGAATCCACTCCGCCATCTTGAAACTTTCCCGCTCGATATCATTGAATGACAATGAACTATAATTATTGTTGTGTAATGATTGTTTTTATAGTAACGTTTTTTGTATCGTAGCATGCGATTCACAGATGTCCCGTTGTTAAGTCATCGCGTGTTTATGTAATTATGTGCACATATTCATTGGTTTCATTTGGAGCTGCTTTTTGAGTTACTACTAACATATTTTTTTGTTAATTAGAAGGCAAAACCCATGGAAACCGACACGCCCGTAACGGTGGCTTTTCTAAATGTTAATTAAAATAGGCGTGTATAAATTTATTAACATAGTACGTTTCCCCATAAGAATTTAATTTATTAAACAAACGTAGGACAACGCCATCTGTTGAAAAAATAATAATGTATTTAAAATAAGGTTTAAAATAAGTTTCGCGCACTAAATCCAGAAATCCCGTGAGGTGCGAGTCGGTGCTTCAACTTGCTACTCTTGTATCCAAGGGTAGCGTTCTACCAACTTGGCAATCGATTAAAAAACCCAGGACAGTGCGGTAATAGGTATAGCATAAGTCATTTTCATTTCAACAAAGCGATCGTTCGGATTATATTCGGTGGGATTATTCCCATGACGCATTGTTTGTCTTGCTAAAAGGGAAACTCGAACGAGTTATAATAAGACGTAGGTAAGTACTCGGTATGTTTGTTTATATACATCCACTTTTATTAATATCAACGTACATAAAGTATAAAGAACTGACTTGAGTACTTTATAAGTCTCAGCCAGGTAAATAGGTTCTCGTTTCTTGTATTACCCTAGATAGAATATTTATACTTTCATTCAATATGTGTCCAACTGTTGGGGAACAACTCTGTAACTTTCTCCGATATTCCTTTTCGTGGGCTCTATAGAACCAGACCTTGGTAATGCTGTCCAATTTATCCCGTCAACTCCATCTCCCATTGAAGGGCTTCCATTAAAAAGTCACCATTGCTTTGGATTGACCGGAGTCAACCGCGTTCTCTGTGACCAACCACAGAAAGAATGGGCGCAGTCTACTCCAAATTAATTGCTTACAGATAAAAAAACGTAGCCTCTATCATATTCCCTCGAGGACCTAACCAGTAGGACTTCTTATTACTTAATATGCTTTCATAAGTTTAACCTAATCTAAGGTTAAGTTCTCATGATATATTTAATCATAGTAAATTAACGCGACCTCGCGTGTCAGCCGTTAATACAATGCTGACGTGAATGAACTTATTATTATTCATGGGTGGACAACATTTAGAAATTCAAAACACTCATTTATGGCAATTCTACCAAAATACTGGTAATTACATTTAAATTGTATGGATCACGTAACTGGTATCACATTACATATAATTATTAGCGAATCAGTCTTAGCTCTTATAATACTACTGAATGGTTTTCTAATCGTTAAGATTGCTTGGTTCATGATAAGCTTCAGGTCAGAGAAACATAGAAGAGAGAGAAACTCCAGTTAAACCACAACCATAGTTGACAATAGGCCTCTTGATTCTGTCCAACTAAGAATCAAAGGCCAATATGCTAAACGGGACACTTATAGCTCCACTGTCCTATCATACTATTAACATAGTAATTTAAAATGTGAAGGACAAACGAAACTAGCCCGAATGCACAGCGCATACAAATAGTAATCCCGACCAAGGTTATGTCACAAACATGTACAATGCACAAAGGACGTTCAGCTGGTACCTTTTATGTATATTGTAGCAACCAACAATGGTACATAAATACGAGTATAAAGATTATGTGGGAAGCTTGGATGCACAATTAATGGAGGAGAACTGATTTCAGATAAGGGAGTTCAGAAAATTATCGCGAAGTTTGCTTAGCAAGTTAAAGGAATATAACCTTTAAAAAGGTTTACCAACCTTAGCCACATAAAATAAGCATATCAAAGATAGCTGAACACGGATAGACAAATATACTTACTGCTATGAAAATGGCCACAAACACGTATGCACGCCAACTAGATTTCTTTCGATCAATTAGGTGTCTCCCAAGGTATAATATTAGGTCCTTATTTACACTTTACACTGCATATAGTAAAACGATATTGTAACAATCATTCTAACAGGACTTTATAAAACGTTGCCAAGGAATCTCTTTAATTTTCCGCCCTAGACAGCTATGGCATTGTTACAAAATAAATTGCTCTTGTGCTGTTGCTGCCATTTGAAAATATTTTATAGACATCATTATTTTTAATACAGCAAATGCCTCCATTGCTAAAAATAAAAATTCAATGTTGACTGACACTTTATATGAAGGCGTTGATTATTGTTGGGTAAATATTTATACGATCAATTTAGATCGATAGATTTATGTCTGTCAAGCTATTACCCGCGACTTCGTTCGCGTGGTATTTAACAAAGACACAACCGTTGGCAACAGCCTGTTCGTGCGTTCAGAGCCCGCGGGACGCATTTCAGGTTATTGCTATCAAACTTAATCAGGCGCAACGCTGCAACATTGGTCTTAATTTTTTTTCGTGAGATCCTATGTTTTTTTCTAAAATAAAAGCAGCCTAAATTACTCCTTGTTACATCAGCTATCTGCCAGTGAAAGTCCCGTCAAAATCGGTCGAGCCATTTCAGAGATTACCCGGAACAAACACAAACAGGCAGACAAAAATTGTAAAAAGAAATGTTTTGGTATAGGTACCGTGTATACATCCAAATGCACTTAGTAAAAAGCTGTTATTTTAATATTACAAACAGACACTCCAATTTTATTTATATGTATAGATATATACATGTATCCGACTCATGCGGCCAAAGGTTCAAAAGATTTTTTCCTTTCTTTTCAGTACATAGCTTATTCATAATTCACCCCCTGCCTGAGTACCATACCGTACCATCATCTGTTACAAAGTATAGTTATTGATTCATTATTGTGGTCCTTATCATTACGCTCGGGTAAAACTAAAAATCCTTGACTCTTGAACTCTCAAGTACCTCAGTGTTGAGAGTGAGGTAATTATTTCTGATACAGGGCAGATAATGGCCATTTAGTATGTACTCATTGCGATATAAACACCAAATTAAAATTGACGTTAATAGCAATGTTATGTAGACAATGATGTCATTATGCTTACGACGCGTTTGTGAAATGTGGCTGGCAAAAAAGACTAGTAATTATATTTTTCTGCTCGTGTGATCATTTTTTTGTCATAAAATAGAAGATCATCGATATAAGTTGTCTTTTTTTTCGCCATACGTACGGCAACAGCCTTAGATATTCTTATAGTTTGTCTTTCTCTGTTGGGTGGTTGATCTGACCTTGTAGAAGATCTGTAAGCGGTTTTTCTAAATTCCTACAAATCCTCCAGAAAGACACAGAGACAAAAATAAATCTTAATATCTACATAATAATAATGTCTTACCATTAGTCCTTCGTCAAATTCCATTATAACTACTATATTGAAAGCAAATTAAAGATAATAACTATAATATTCGATAATGCTATTGAATTCAGTGTGTTTGTTATTATTTGACACATAAACAGTATTGCGTATTCTTGACATAATAAAAAAAAGAGAATTGTCTATGAATCATTAAAAATATTTAAATAAGTTTTTATATCAATTCTATGGTCTGTGAACGGGTGACCTACTCCGCAAGCAGTGACGTATTTCCTACATATGACTGTGACAATTTTTTGTCGAGTAGCAATTTTGCCGACACAAACATGAGTGGACTTATTTGCAGTTACAATTAAGACAATGATCCCGAGACAATGAGATCATTCGTATATAATAAACACTATAATATTATTTATTTACTCACTTGTGCATAAATGAGATATTACTGCTAATAAAAAAGTTGTCATTCCATATATTCCATAATAATTATCAGACCACAAAATGTCAGATTAATTTGTTACATTATTTTATTAAATTACAGTCATTATTTGCTTACTGTTTCTCAGACTTAAATTGATTAAATTACACTTTAAACTAGCGATACCTAAAGTGGGGACGACTTAGTTTTTACAAAGAAGAATAAGAAAGAACGAAGGATGGAATGCACCATCCACGGGTAACCATACCGACCTCTTCAATCTCGCCACAAGCCACACAGATGGCGCTGCAGACGACATTCATAACAATTGACAATTCCCCATACAAACTTGCAACACGCTATGAGAGTTTTCGGAGCACGTAACATATATACACCATCCCGACAATAACCGTTGGGCCATAGCAACCGCCACACCAGGCATACCACCAAGGTAGTTGGGAGATCTTCCCTATTCCACCAAAAAGCCAAATTTATGGAGAATCTATAGATATTTGACGGTAGTTAAATTTAACCATAGATAGTACACACCAGTCTAAGTTTGTTAAAATAGTTGGTAGGCTATAAATAACTTCATCTTTAAAATTGAGAGCAGTATTAAGCCACTATCACCAGAACTTCAAAAAATTGATTTATAGGACTTTAAATTAGAGTTAGAAGACAGACAGCTATAGTCCATTCATAGACAGTTAAATCATTAAGAATGTCTAACTGCATTGCATAATGGTCATTCTAAAGATAAAAACGCACCACTATTGTGTCACAGTTGCGTCTGGCCGCCGCCGGCAGTTCTACTGACCCACTTCCCAGAGCAACGGCTTGATGTTGAAGCAGGCGTAAATGGGTCAAAATCCCCCCCCCCCCCGCCAATTCTGTGACTCATAATTCAATTACTTTATATTCACATTTTTTTTTCTGAATGATAGGATCACACAAAACTGCATCCTCTAACTAAACGAAATCCCGTATCAGTGCCTGATTGCAAGATATTTCTTTTCATGATGATTTCATGGGTTCATGGATTTAATGGGAACCAAATGGACATGGTTACAACATAGCCGGAATCATCAAAAATACTAATGTAAGGCATTCAAACTCTGCTCTTACAAAGATGATGAAAACATTAGTGATATGATCATTTCACTCAATCGCTTGATCAAAGGTAGCAATGACATCCCACTTGCTGGGCAAAGGTCTCCCATAACCCTTCATGCTTCTCTCCCATCTGCTATCTCTGGCCTATTGTTTTCCAGAGCATATACACGTCACGCCAACGATTCCTGGGCCTGCCTCGGTGACGGCGCCTATCTTCAGCACCTACTCCGTGGCGACTCTAACCCTTGGGAAAGAGTACTCTTGGAAAATTAAGGAAAAACACTATCTAAATTAAAACTAGGCCGTGAGCCAATTGACCCACAATGATCGGGTCAGTAGCCTTCGCATCAATCTGCATTCACATTTTTTATAACGTCCATCGAATTTGCAAGTTGACTGGTGTAAGTATTTTCACGTCGGCCACGGCCGTATGACTCAACTAGAGCGAATTAGATTGATACTCTGGGGGACTAGGCTTGGCTAATGCGGGGGAAATAGATGAAAAAATCGATACACTGAAACATTACAGTATTTTTCTGAAATAACTATGGCTATAATAAGGAAATTAGTGTTGTTGATGATAAATACTAAGCATCATACTCCACCACCACGTTTAATTCTGTATACCAAGAACAAGGTAGACTACAATAAAAACACAAGGTTTACATCCTCGGCCAGTCTCGCAGAAAAACTATAACGCTATACTTCTCTCATATCTGCTTCTAGTAATGTTTATTTTAAGCCAATATGTAATCTTGACTAACCTACGGATAAGTCATACGGGGATCATATGATCTCGCTTGTCTAACACACACAATGGAAATCCAAGTCTGGAATCAAATCAATTTTGAGTTGGAATTATAGTCTGCAATTTCTGGAGGGGTTTTGATTGAGTGGGCGAGGATCGAATATTTAACCAGTCAATTTGATAAAGTAATTTGGTGCAGCGAATGATATTATCAATGCTACATCTATTATTACTATAGCACGTTCCCAATATTGCGGTTTTTTGGTGTAGGTGTCTGTAGTTTTTCTGCTAATTGACTGAGTCAGACGCGGCTTATTTTAGAACAGGCTATTGACTTTTCAGGTGCAAAGTGTCATAATAATTTATGAAACTACGTACAATCTAGTAAAGTATGAGTGAGCTTCAGATAAAAGACGGTATTCCTTATGCCTATAGGTCGTATACTAAACCTTATCATATTTTATTAAATAGAAGCTTCTGAATAAAGTTACGGTGTTGATGCTTATCTCATCACATTAACTAACTTAACCCGAAGGTTGGTTCAATCAAGGGCTGTCACTCATAGCTTATCGAGATCCCCTCAGTAGCCAGTCTGTTCCGGCGAAATCATAATCAACACCCTACTTGACTGAGTAGATAAACACGCATCCGTTGGCTTATTGATTTTTGCCATCCTTAACAACTTCATCGACAAACTAAGCACAAAATACTTGGAATCAGCTGTAACTTAATGACCACATTTGAATTCAAAAAGGGCAGAAGGTCTAATCATCTAAATAATGGACATTTCAAATGACTCAGAGAAAGTATTCGATCAAGGTACAAATTACAAATGAGACTGTTTCTTCATATTTGATCATTGTCACGTAGGTTAAGTAGGTACTTGTCATTAGGAGGTATTGCTTTACCTGTGTGGAATTAAATTGATTGCTCAAGATTCTACTATGCTCGGACAAAAGTTTTTCAACATATATCTATTGTAAAGCGGGAGACAAAATATTACATCTTTGAAATATTGAGTGCTTAAAACTTATCAAATGAACTATGTAGACACTCAGGAATTAAGATCGTCTACATAAAAATCATAATGAAGTATTAATTTGTGTAGATTACAGTGGTTGACTGCATCTGAAAGGAGACTGCAAAATTGTATTGATGACGGCAGAGAGGCAGTACCAATATTTTTATTATTGTGCTGTACCATTAGACAAGAAATAATTTATCGTAAATGGGCTTGGATTTTTATGCTTCAATATGTTGTCTATATTACCTTTTGTTCTTCAATATGTTGTTCACGACATTCCGTCTACATTATTTCTTCGTGTGGCGCAGTACCTACTAATTTTGAAACGAATCACATAATTTTACGACCTACGTTTTAATATTTCTACTCTCTACCACATTCCTTGTTTGGCATTTTTCTTTTGTAATGTCAAGGTTTCCTATACCCGCGTGGCATAGCAAGAACTAACGAAATTGTTTGGCACTGTAATTTCAATGGCATCTTGTCGTTTCAGGGTCATATTAGTACAGCATATGGATATAACTGCAGTTTTAAGCCATCCGATTTTATTTACTTATTTATTATTAGTAAAAGACTATGTATGGTCAACATCGCCAACCGGTTATCGGCCGACATTTTTCTTAAATGTCATGCACTTCTCTTTTATTAATGCTCATTTTGTGAGACGTGGGATGAGAACGTGGGATTCGATAGGGCCGAATGCTACATCGAACTTAATTGCCCAAATGCATATATAGTCCAAACCATATTTGAAAAATCCAAAATATATGTGAAGTACTTGTTTCCAGTTTTCCCTAATTTAGGATGTATGTGTCAGGGCCCGGAACCGGAAAGTATATCAACGGGTTTTTATTGGGTTTTCGAACGGCTTAACTGTTGTTAGATTTGACTTATGACTACCCATTCAATTGGCTTCATAAGGGAAATTACGTTATTAGGCCACTCGTTCGACGGGTAAATAAAATTTTAGGGAATCCCGATAAATAGGAATCCCCTTGAACGACTTGTCCAGGCCCTGGTGTGCATGTATACGGATGCATTTCCGAACCACTAGCACAAGTAGCACAAGCACAATATGTTTAATGGAGAGCTTAATGTAAGCGCGTTCAGTCCCGCTCACACTACAGTATCATAGATAAGTTTGACAGTGACAGCATGCTGTCTCGATGATGCTACAATGTACCAACTGTAATGTAACTATTGTAATACTAGTACAATGTTATGAAACAATGGCCTGTAATTCATACGTTTTACAGAAACGCCACGAAACAATGGGACATTAAAATTAGCTGAACCCCTTTCAAAAATGATCTTAACACAAGAATGCTTACTTAAAACTTATACCAAGCATTTCATAGCGGCTTAAACCCCATGACGAGGAGTACTTTAATATTTTAAAGCTACGTTTCCAACCGCACGTTTTACAGCAAACTTTAACGGCGGCGTAAATCATTCCATACGACCCTTTGTACGGAGGGAAGGGTGGATCCCCCTTACCCGTAGCAAGAATAGTCTTGAACATGCACTGGACAAACCCATGACAAACTACAAAGGATTTTGATAGTTATTTCTTCGCCAATAAGTGTGGTTTCATGGTGTCAAAGCAAACTGTCTCGCATATAGTAAATGAAATGTAACCGGACGTTCATGCCGTTAAAACCGCTAACTGTACTTGGCTTTCGTTTTGAATATTTATATGTTAATTGGTTGTTGGGACTTAGACGCGAGATATTAAGCAATACATTTTATATTGAACTACAGAACTATTGATTTACTTATAGCTGTTACTTGGATTGCGTAGTGAGTACATAGAGTGTAAGATTAAATAAACAAACAATGTTATTGCTTTGCGATTAAACGATATTGTCAAGTGATCGTCCATCCTTTATTGCGATTGATAAGAGCATTGATTAAAGATTATCAATTGGAAAAAAATAATGTTAGGTTTTTTGTTTAGAGACTAAGCTTGGGTTAGGGAATGCTGGTTCTAGCGAGATCTTGCCCATATTTCACGAAACGAAAAGTACGAAAAACGAGCGAGATTTGCAAGATTTTGCAGCAGCATATTTCATGTGCTGGCGGTGAGTTTCAGCGTTTTCACCAACAGGCTACTTAGCCTGAAAATCAGAAGCCATTTGTCCAATGTTACTCTTGCTACATTGAGCTTCTTAAGAAGCCTATTCTAAAATATGAGATCTCGGAAATTACGAGATCTTTCGAGACTGCCATTCGTGCTCTCTCGAGATCTTGGTTTAGTTCTCTATAAATTGGATTCACTAGCCTGCAGCTGAAAATCAGCGTTGGGTGCGCATTTATTGCCGTTCAACAATAAGCTGAGCTGTTGACCCTTTTGGCAAAATATCAGCGTTGTTATATATTTAATTGTGTGTAGCTATTTCTTTGCCAAATAAATACTTTCTTTCTTTCTTTCTTAGCCTGGGATGTGCGCCTTTTTCAACCTTTTTCAAACTCAACTGATAATAAGCGATCAAATCAAAGAAAATATTCCGACCCGGGAATCGAGTTAAGACGTCGTAATCAGCAGGCTGCGCATTATTATTTTTTATGACCTGCAGCACACACTGATCAAATTAAAGACGTTACTTAATTAATTTATTACAAAACATGACACGGTATTCGAACTCTGGAATTCGTCTCGAACCGTAAGGGGAATACCAGCATATGGAGGCACTCGAGTTATAGAAGCGTTAACGAAATTAACCTTGAATTAAAATAGTGGTTACGCTATTAAAAAAACAGTTTTATGTTTTGAATCTGTCGACCGTATTACTCATGCGCATGTGAGAACATAATAGCTAAATGATAGATACTGGATTAATTGTTGGCGTATTACGTGATGTTGACGTATACACAGTATAGTCTTTAAAAAAAAAAGAATCTTTATTAATTAATGCATTGCACCGCTGCCTACAAGCGTTACGGACGAAAAGTTATGTTATAATTCGATCGTAATTCATAGAACCAATTTAGAAGAGCAATCAATACGTAGATGGGGTTCTTTGGCTGAATTTAATAAAGGGAAAGCCTCTTGCTATTGCTCGGTACACTACCTTACAATCGAGAGATTTTATCTCGTTTATTTTATGTTTTTAAGTGCCCGACGTTTCGGCTGCTTTACAGCAACCATGGTCACGGGAGGACTAAGGTTTTTGTTGTGCTAGTGTCAAAGTGTGAACACGGGTACTGTCATATTTAGTTGTTGTGTATTGAGGTCTTGCGTTTCCAAGCGAACGTGGTAAAAAACTCCAATATGCTGAATTGATTACAGTAATCCCACAGACCAACAGCAATTCGGACGTTCTGCTCTATCGCTGGCAATAAGGTAACAATTTGCTCAACAATCACCGGATAACGTGGATAGGTATCTACTTTAGATGATGAAAAAAATCAACAATGCATTTCTCAGTTGTTGATCAAACATCGCTTTGTCACGTCCATTTTAACAATAGCATTCATCTCGAAACGGCTTTTCATCTTAAATCCCGCGTCCACTGCGCATGTCACGCAATCCTGCCAACTGGACGGGACCTCACGCCATGAGGGCCCGCGAAATGGGGTCATTCACCGGGATCAAGGGTACAAACATAATAAAATGTGGCAAGGTCCGCAATGTGTTGCAGGATATTCAATATTATTATTTCTACGTAGAAAATAGTTTCACGCTTAACTAGGTGGGTACCTAGACCTACTTTTTTACGCACCACATAAGAAAGGATTAATTAATCGTTGCTTAGGTATAACATTTCCAACTTGTAAAAAATCTTTAGATGACTTTCAAATGACAGGACTAGAATCTAGGTAGGTAGTCTATCAGTCCTATACACGTTAATTAAAATAGCTGCCCATTACCTATAGGTACTTGTGATAGAATGTCTTTGGGTTCAAAGTTGTCCGCTAAGAGGCGAAGTGAGAGTGACTACTACTATCAGCCGAAAGACGTCCACTGCTGGACATAGGCCTCCCCCAATGACTTCCACAAATCACGGTCCTCCGCCACTCGCATCTACCGCCTTCCTGCTACGCGTGTGATATAATCGGTCCTCGAGAGTGAATAGGTAGTTACTATTTATCCGAATGATAGGAAAGTCAGAGAGCTTTGACCTTCAGTTGATGGCGTCATATGACTTTTAATTCCCTAATTCGTTTTCATCTCGCGAATCTAGGTTCGATTTAGTGATTGCGGACGCGGCCAGTTTACTGATACATTTAACTAATTAGTTACCTACCTACATACCTATACGTACCTAACTAGCTAATACTACAGTATTAACATAAAATCTTAACAGGATAAGTGACGTTAATTTAAGTAGGTGTCTACCTCCCTATTCTAGGTAGCAAATACGTAGGTACGTAACGAACACAGATATATGTAACGAAACAAGCACCTACCTACCTACAGAGTTCATGTAATGTAAATTTGATGTAAATGCGGTAAAAAACACGTTACAATAAAAAAAACAACAACGGTTATTTGATAATAATAAAAACAACGCGCTATCAACGCGATAGCCGGCTCATTTTACCAACAAAATTATGACCTTTTCCAATGGGAGCCGATCCGAGTTTTGCCGACGAGATTGACACTTTTCATAAGCATATCGCTAAATAGATGTTTCTTAAAATTGTAGTGTTAAATAAAAATAAAAAAACTAGATGTAAGTACTTAGATACCGAGGGAGACGTTCTACTTCGACTTAAAATCATCCCAATAACTAAACTAGAGGTAGGTACCTACAACAGCACCGCGGGAAACGTACTAATTTGACTAAGAATCATCGCAATAACTAAGTAGGTACGTACTAACAACCTAAATTTGACTCAAAATTGGGTCACACTATTCATCCGCAGAATTTGCCAAAAGACAACGCATGGAATAGTTTTAAAATATAGTTTGGTCATGGAACTAACGGTCTTTGCACACATCAAAGGTTTAACTAAGTACCTATTTTCTTGCGTAAAAATTAGGGCTAAACAACAGGTGCCTTAAGTACATAATTTCAATACCTGCAAATGAATTGGAACTTTCTTCACTGGTGCGTTGGTCATTTTCACCAAATCCGAGCACTATGCACTATTAACACAAAGTTTATTTATAAGCCGGGTGTAGGCGGTGCGCCGATAATTTTTCGCAAATCGCCGAATGAGATAACCACTGCAACGGTTCTAATACGCTATCGACAAATGCCTACTGATTATTTTTCATTGAATTTACTACGATCCCCCCTCCACAGCGCATGCGTAAAATTGCGCACTGCGATACGGTTTCTTCATAACTATTTGGTGAACTCATTCGGTTAGATTTGTAATGATACCCGTAATAATAACTAGATGGCAGTAAGAAAATGTATGTTTCCCTACTAATAATTATCAATTTATTAAAATAATAAATCTATTTGGATTCCGAGATCAAAAAATAATTAAGATTGTCGTGGTTTACTAGTACGGTGTATAGTTTCAGTGAAAAAAAATGTTTATTAGACAGTCGGATGGCTATTTTTGGCAATGATTTTAAAACGAGACAACAGATGGCGTTTTTCTCAAACACGAAACGATCATTACCGCGGTTTGGAGCGAGCTCAGCTCATCTCCATCCGCCCGCGAAGTTTCACCAAAACATTCAATAGAAACCATGAGTCGGGCACGATATTTCGCGCCCGAATAATTTGCGGTTTACAAAGAAATCTTTATTTTTTTATTAAAGACTAACTTAATGTGGAGTGAAGTGTTATTATAAGTAGTGATATTTCGGATCCATGCCCTCTATATACCTGAAGAAAGGAATAACGGTAACAATTATTTAATGTAACCTGTGAAAATTTCAGCATATTTTTAGGCTTCGCCGTAGAAATGGCCCAGAATTTCAGTTTGTTATAAATAAATAGTGAGACAGGACGTTAAATGCGGACTATGCCGCTGAATTAGGGCACCCTACCAGCCCTTTCTGTATTCGAAGTTATTTTTAGTAGGTCCCAGCTACATATGTCAAGATTTATGTTTTTTGTAATAAAATAATCCGCACTTACAGGCAAAAACATTCCTCCATATAGGGGATGCTTAGAACACCTTGAGTGCGTAGCCATTTTCAGAGGACTTTCAGCCAGTGCGTTAGAGACCTATTCGACCTCATAACCGAGCTTCACTGTAGTGCGTATGAGACCTAATCCATCTCCTAAAATAAGGTATTTTAAAAAAACTCATATCTTTATCAAAAAATAAGATACAATCTATGTTCTTTCTGTAAATAATAGAGAATTAACTGTTCTATCTCAAGTTTGCTACGCATGGGGATATGAAAAGTGGGTTATGAGATATAACGAAAAAAAAATTAGGTATCCATTGAATCTCGCATCGCAAGTAAAGATAGATCCGTTTGGGTTGTGACTAGTGATGGGATTAAAATAAAACCCCAGTTATCGATAGCTAAACTTTTTATGGAGTAATCATTTAAACATAGTAATATTGATTTCTTGTATTTACGCGAACACTACACATTGAAATAAAACTAATCTTATGGATTTTATCGTGTTTATTATTTGTTTTTTTACGTTCCCGTCGTTTCGGCTGTTTTACAGCAACCATGGCCACGGGAGGACTGACCATGGTGACTGTCCTTCCGTGAATGATGAATTATGATAATCCATAAAATTAGTTTTATTTCAATAAACATAGTGACCTAAAATATATTTAAGAAAAATGTTCATCATTGAACCACATTTGTTGATCGCATTGCACACATAGTGTATTTATTCGTTTGGCTGTTTTGGATGCATCTGTGCTACTAAATGTAAGCCGTAATTTACTGTGACAGCCTGTGCAACGACTTTTTTTGCTACCACGCTGACAAAATATAAGAGCGTATTTTTTTTACATGGAGTGCGCAGGTACACATTATCGACATTTGAACAACACTGAGCGCGAGCTAACGGCGCCCGCGCCGCCCGCGCTCCGCTCCTTGCGTCTATGACGCCTGTGTTTTAGGAGGTCCGAAAGATCTCTTCACGCAACAGATGTATATTATTACAACTCAGTGCGTTAGAGACCTCATCCATCTCCTATTTTTTTTATTACATTATTGAATCAAACTCGCAGCGGGAAGTAGGTATGTATATTTGTCTCTGTCAAACACATAGAAATAAAGAAGTTACGACCTCCCGCACAGAGGTGGAGAACACGATTTTCGGCGCCGCACCAGCTGAAAGTCACGTTAGAGTTCTTTTAGACCTCCTAACGCAGTCAACGTGTTAAATACGTCGACCTAAGTAATCCGGACTGTTGTGGTATCAAAACTAACTAGGTATCTACTTATCTTGGTATTTAGAGTTCCATGAACCTAGTCTATTGCTTGAACCAGCAACTACGAGAAGCTGTGAAGCTTCAGACGCCTCAAGAAAGCTGCTAAGTGTATCAGAAGGAATCAAGTGTTTACCTAATAGAAAAAAAAATCAGGCAGCTAAGTGTCAGTTTATAATCAGACTGAAGACGCAAATGTAATGTAATAGGATGGCTTAACTGTACCTACGTATAGAGATGTACGTTCAACCTAAAATAATACCAACATTTTGGTGCCTAAAAAGGTACAATGGATGACTTGCAAAAAGATTCCATGTTTCTCGTAACCCTTAGGTTATTTATTTTTTTATGAACCACAAAGCTCATTCTTATTTCAAAAGTTTTAGGTTGAAGAGAGTATCGATAATAGGTAAAGCCCTAAGCTATATTGTGTGCCAGCCAATCGATGACTCGTAGAGAACACAAAGGAATAATTGCACATATTTTGTCACAACACTCCTAAGATTTATTGCGAATCGAGCAGCCTATCAAAAAGCTCGTAAAGCGAGCGTTTCTAATGTTCTCCAGATCACCATGTCATGCCCACGCTATATGCGTCGGATTGAATGAAAGATTAGAAAGATTTTAAATGCGTGTTAGTTAATTTAAGATAATTACGTATTTCCTCTCAACGAGACCATCGTCACCATCGTTTTTAGAGATTTTCAGTTCAGGAATTTGCTTGTTTGTTTCTGAATAAAACATCGATGCAATCAAATGTATGGCGCCAATAAAATGGTTCGAAATTCAAAATTTCTTTTTTTTTCGATCTTGTTTTTGAACTCCGCGCCTTTATGCCGATAGCTTGAGAAGCGGTAATATTGGATTTAAGACTTCGTTTATGGTCCGCTAAATATGCCGTGTGTTTAGCTTTCCCGCGACACATTTTCCAAGTCATCGACCTTGCTCCACGAATCCCAGACCTTGCTGATAAGACCCGTTATCTTTACTATTTGCAGACCTATATTTATGTTTGAACGTTTTTATCTTAGCATCTTCATAATATTAGAATTTAGCCAAAACTGGACGGTCAGAATCAAACGATGTCCACGGCACAGAGAAAAGCTTAAAATTCTGTATAAGTTGGTGGTCATTCAATAATGTAGTCAACCATAGTCTTACGCTAAATTCGCTCTAGAGCACAGACTAGTTTGGAAGTTCAGACGTAACGTTGTTGCCAACTTGCAAAGTGCAGCCACTTTTTCAATGCATTTGTAGTGGTAAATGTCACCACCTACATAACATTTTGCCGCGTAAATGGACCGGGCATAGACTAAGAAGTTCTGGACATAGTTTTGTTTATTGTGCGTGTGTTTACATGCTAGACCATAGTTTTTTAGGCTTCACTTGTAGCGCACGCTGTGTGTTGTCTGACTATTCTAACAAGTCTTTTTGGGGTCGAGTCACCTTCGTCCGTAGGAGAATTAAGTACCCTCGAGATACCCTACACGTGACCCTGGGTGGTGCCAACTAGGTGACAACTCTACTGGTGGCAGGCTTCGGCCGTGGTTAGTCACTACCCACTGAACAAAGCCATGTCGCCAAGCGGCCTAGCCGTGTTCCGGCATGATGTTCGGTGTTGCCATTCATGGATGGCGGGTCCGATCAGTTGCGCTGCATGTGCTTAGTGAATGTAGCGTCTCGATCTACTGCCCCCTTCCTACCTAGGCAAGTATGCTCCATCGTAGATCTCATCGTCACTTACCATCAGGTGAAATCGAGATCAAAATACTTGCCTATAAATGTATAAAAAAAAAAAAGTATGTGCTCTAGACGTTAATTTTATAGCCCAATATGCCAAAAGACATAAGTTACCTCTAACACCTGGCTCAAAGTTGTTACATAGAGATTTTATGTATTTAATAAATACCAACATTGTTTCCAATTCTCTTTACGTATGCATACATACTTTATATTTTTTACGGTTTTCCAATATAAAATTCCGTATTAAAATTATGGTTATCAAGTCAGCGGGTATCCAAAAATATCCAAAGATGCCCTAAAAGCTGAGCCAAATGCTTGACCTAAAACGAAGTTATCTCAGGGCTTTACATTTATTAATATCCTGTATTTTGGATTTAAAACTGGGTTAGTATCATTTAAAGAAGGATTTAATGTAAAGAAAAGTGCATGCTGGACTATGGACATAGGATTCATTATGAGAAAAGAAGAAAAAGTAACTCTACTATACCTACATAATAACATCGCGAGTTAATATGGGACTTTTTTCCTTGATATTTTCAATTACACTTATAATGCAATAAGGTCGTATAACCATATTTCAACATATCAGAGAGTAATCAGATGGATGTTCTTTTCTTATGAGTACCTTTTTTTATTAATTATGTTTTCACTCTAATCATCTAAGTCGAAAGTCATCGAGAAAACATTCTGTTACTGTCATACTTAATTATGAAATCTGTGGTGTGAGAGGGATGGTAGACGTTGCGCTACCAAAACACAGTACAGATCTAAGATTATAAGTTCAAGTTTTATGGATCCGAATATCTAAGTCTCAGCTCGCATAGGTACGGGGAGGTGATTCTAATTCACTCAGAAAGATTCTGTGTCGGAAACGAAATGTTTATGTCCCCTAAGAAAACTTTCGTTTCTGTTACGGAATCCTTATAATATCTTTAGTTATCCTTATATAGATAGATAAACATCATCGAGATATTGGCTTTCCTTTAATAAAATGCCGATAAGCCGCACCCGCACCCGCCCACATATCGATCAGTAAGCCATCCATCTAATCTCTATAGGAAAAAGCTTTCAATGTCGATTGATTCACTCGTGTTTGTTTATTCGTTGTACTATCAGACTAAACACAGCACTCTTTGATCCCTTCTCCTTTTAACTGGTGCACTAACTGCGCTAGCAGTGATGACATATGGTACTGAGATTTGGTCGCTTACTATGGGCCTCATAAGACAGGACAAGGTAGTTCCACGCGCAATGGAGAAAGCTATGCTCGGGGGTTCGCTACGCGATAGAATCAGAAATGTGGAGATCCGTAGACGAATCTCAAGCAACAGCCTGCTCGCGTTCTGATCCCGCGGGACGCATTGCAGATTGTTGCTATCAAACTTTAATCAGGCGCAGCGCTGCAACATTGGTTTTAATTTTTTTTCGAGAGATCCAATTTTTTTTCCTAAAATAAAAGTAGCCTATGTTACTCCTTGTTACATCAGCTATCTGCCAGTGAAATTCCCGTCAAAATCATGTGTTTTCTAATTCATGTGGAAATGTCGTAATCACTTGCTGAATGGTGAAGGCAAACATCGTGGGTAAACCGCACGTCTTTCGGAAGCTGTGTGAACTTCGCCAAGTTGCACTGGGGCAGCGTGGTGAACTGTTGCCCGAATTTCTCTCGCATTGATGAGGATTTTTGGTCTACTGGCAATATGAATATACCTATTATATTGGGACGAAATATACCATCAACGTAATATATTCTAATCTACCTTGATTTGGTAAATTCTATCTGTCCGCCGAGATCCAGTAATAACAAACTCCGTCTCATGGCCCGTTTTATAACAGGCCATGCCGCGCCTAGCCAGACTGACAGGCCGTGGGAACCCCTTACGTCTGATGAGGCCTGTTGCGCGGCGCGTGTCGCGATCGTTCAAACAGGCGTTGACAAGAGTGCCGTGGTCGGTCCGTGTGTGAGACCTGCTTTATAGGGAATGCAACACAATTTTGCACTTAATATTGATTGGACTGAAAATGCATATTTAAATACTAGTATCTCTAAGATTAAAAAGAAACCAGTGATAGCCAAGTTGGTAGAACGCTTGCCTCGGTAACGTCGCATTGAGGAGAGGCCCGTGCCCAGCAGTGGGACATTAAAAAGGACTGGTATTATTATTATCTCTAAGATTCACATTTACTAGATGAAGATAGTTACAGGATAAAACCCACAAGGTATTCATCTTGTGATCCAACTAAATATGTATCTATAATGCTAAGACCAATATCTTCCACTCCAATCAGTTCATCGCCCAGAATTGCTTGAACTATGTAATCCATGATATTATCCCAAGCAAAAAAGGTCAAGGCAGCCTTTGTGTCATTTCGTTGTTGCTTCAGTAAGTGAGGCTGTCTCGCCTCAGTTGTGTTGTCCCTTTCTGTCTATGTAGATTGGGTTTTAGTGAAATGATCCTTAATGCTATCATCACCATTAACTTATAGAATTCATTATTCCAAATGTAGATAGATATATAGATAAAACTTTATTGTTCCACCACATAAAATGAATACAAAATTACAAAAACCTACTTAACTTATACAGAAAGTGTCACAATGGGCGGCCTTATCACTAATAGCGATCTCTACCAGCCAACCTTTAGATGGAGAGGATTTTAAAGTCATTTTTACGGCGACAAATGTAGTTAGCAGCTAAAATCGTTTATCATATTAAGGTCTATTTTCATCAAAGATTTGTTAATTGAACTTTCTAAGAGTCTTTTGTAGTCTATAATTAGGTCATCATGGTCTTCAGAAATAGCAGCCCCAAGGCCAAGACTCAAAGAACAAGCATCAGATATTGAGACACTTGAGAAAATCTCCGCAAATCTTTTCCCCTTCGGAAACTAGGTCAATTGGGCTACAGGGAAGTACCATACAGGGAAGTAGAACCTATCGAAGTATTGTCAACTGACGGATATTGGCTTGGGATTGGAATTGCTCAGTGACTGTGGTATAACGATCTACATAGAGTATAATCCATGTTATTCTTTTTTTTGTTAGGTTGGCCATTGGCTACAAAATAGAGCCATTTTTGCCAGTGTCGGATATTTCTTCATAATTATAAAATTATAAGTACCCCTGATGATAAGGATGATGTCGATGACGATGATGATGATAAAATGAATGACCTTATCAGTAAAGCTGTGTATACTTTACTGAAAATTTACCGGACATGCGAAGTGGCGTCTCTAGTAATACCGAGTTTGTTTCATTAGCTGTTAATTGTTCGCAACCGCATCGCATAATGAAATGTGGATTTTCTTCGTGAAGATGTTCCTATGTATACCTGTTTAGGTTTTAATTATCCCTAATTGCGTATATCCGCGCTAACTCCCATTTTAATTATATGTTTCCGTTGTTATTTAAATAGGCCGTTTTGCGCATGCTCCCATCACGTTTTCAAAGGCTATTCAGATATAAACGTGTCAATGTTGCCATTTAAGGTTCTATATTCAGCACTCAACACAACCCTTTTAAGTCTTCTAAGTCGTTAGGTTTATAATCTCGTATAAGTCGCGTTCCGTAAAATGATCAAAGATGGTGGCAGTGCGCATTTCGACTTCATGCAAATAGGCTGCTATCATTTGATATTTTAACGTGATGCGACCTTTAATAATTGTTGAGGTCGAATAGTAGAACAAAATCGATGGTTGCGCGAGCAGAGTCACGGGCAAAGGCTAGTAAGTAAATACAATCAGGGGCTTAGATATGTCAGAAAGCGCACAATGTATATCATTTTTGGTAGAGCTGTCTACAGTGTTGTTGACACTATGCAGAGTGATTCAGAAAAGGTATACTAAGCTTTGAACCTGGACTTCCCTGGACCTGGACTTATGAAGGCAGAATTTGTATGTAAAAAAAAAAAAAAATCTGATCTCGTAAAATCAATATTGTTATTTTATTCGGAACATTTTTTTTAATCGATAAATCAGACATCGTTGTGTCTTTGTTACATACCACGCGGACGAAGTCGCGGGTAACAGCTAGTAAGACGTAAGATGTATTGTAATCCTTTCCGTTGTCGATAGATGGCGCGCTACAAGAAGACAGGGTTCATGGACGATGACGCCGGCAGTGTGAGCTCCATACAACTCAACGAGGGGGTGCGCTCCGGGGGAACCCACATACGGTACCACATGGTAAGTATTAGCTTGATTCAGCATAGTAAAATTATGAATTCCCATCTCTATATCCTTTTGATTTCAATTTCCCACTGCTGGGCCGGGCCTCCCCTTAATGCGAGGGCGATTAGGTCATAGTCCACCACGCTAGCCCAGTGCGGGTTGGCGGACTTCAGACATCTTTCGAGAGTTCTCTCAGACATGTAGGTTTCCTAACGACGTTTTCCTTCACCGTTTAGCAAGTGATAATCGTGGTTGAAAATGAGAGAACTTGATTACTGTTCGAGTATTATAACTTAGTATCGTGGTTCCGTTGCTGTGTCACTCTCACCTGACGGCGATTTTCCTGAAAATATACCTATAACAACCTCCTTTTTTAAAGAGTATCAACCGACCACAGCTACCGACTGAGTTTCTTGTCGGCTATTCTCGCTGGAACCAATATTTCGAGTCGGTGGTAACTACTGACTAATTAACAATGCTTTTGCGTTCGATGAATGAATCGAAAAGATTTTTTTTACTATAGGGTTACCATAGATATTTCTTTACCTTCAACATTTTGTTTCCCACATTCGGCCTTTTTATTTTCTTGTTAGGTAGTCTGAGACTGATTAAATTTTAAAACATCCTCTGAACAGAACGTACAGCTATTATGATACAAAACAGTCCTTCCACAAATATTATCCATTCATAATGCCTAGTGGACAAATGAAGCCATTTCTAAAGGTAACGACGCACCGGACCGCGTCATAGGATTGACATAAATTTATATCTTATTCATAGTAGGGTTGTAAATAATTCATTATATGACACGCCATTTTCATTTCTTCATGTCACATCCATTATTTTATTTATAATGTGTATTTATTGAATTTAATATTGCTATTAATTACTTGACACTGGCAAAATACCCGCTAAGTTGCGGGTGAGGCCATATTCATATCCATTTTGTTTCATCGCATTTCATTTCGTAAAGAAAGAAGAAGAATTCATTATATGAAGTCTGTCAGTACTTCTACATTCTATCGTCGGTCGACAAGATGCACGGACAAGTGTCATCCGTACACTGATGACATTCCATCGGTACGCACTAAGCGTTTTGCTTCTACTTTCATCGTGCGAACTGCCAAGGAATGGAACACGCTGTCGGCGTCTTTGTTCCCCGCTCACTACAATCTGGGTGTTTTCAATTCGAGAGTGAACAGGTACCTTCTACGCAAGTATGCTCCATCGTAGATCTCATTGTCACTTACCATCAGGTGAGATCGAGATCAAATACGTGCCTACCTATAAGTAATGTAATAAAAAAAAACTTATTACCTTCGCTTAGAAACGTAGTATCATTTTAGATTATTTTATCTAATATTACAAAGCAGTACAAACAAAAATAAAGAATATAGCTAACTACCAATTTTTACAGAAGTTAACATTAATAAGCATTTTTCAAAGGAAAATTACTTGACATAAAACACGTTGACATATGTAATTTTAAGTGCGTATCGTGCGTAAAATAGTTTTTACCATTAAATGTTGCCCAAACATAAATAAATAACTATCGCCATATGAACACACCAAATACAGTCCCAAATTAAGCAATGCTTGTGTTATGGGTACCGTACAATGGACTGAGGGCGAACTCAGTATACCTATAATACTTATATACATATTAAACATCCATGACTGAGGTACAAACATTCGTGCTCATCACACAGCTTGTTCCCTACCAGGATTCGAACCCGGGACCCTCGGCGCAGAAAGCAGAGTCATTACCAACTACGATAATCAGGCCGTACATACCTACCTACTGGTAGTCCAGAAATTAACAAAAGCCAACTTTATATTAATTAGCCGCCACACTGGCATAATGAGGTAAATTGGGCCACGTGCCGTTCATCCGACAACCCTGTCATGTGAAATACAATACTGAACGCACAATGGCGCCTGCCAAATTGTGATAGCAAAGTCACATGAAATCTGCATACAGCGTTATAAATTATGTAGGCACTCAACCTACACTAGAGTGAAGTACTTATTAATAGATACGTACCTCTTAGCTGTATAGTAATTAAACAGTCGTCGACGAACATTAAAATTCTCATATTGATTTCTTATATATACGCGAATACTACACATTAAAATAAAACTGATTTTACGGATTTTAACTAGTAATTAATATTATTAAATCCAAAACCAAGCGTACCATTGCAAGACCTCAAGACACTGTGAGCACTTTCTGCTTAGATCGGACCACAAGCAACAATTAAATATGAGGGTACTCCGTTTCAAACTATGACACCAGGACGTCAACCACTTCAGTCCTCCCGTGACCATGGTTGCTGTAAAGCAGCCGAAAACCCGGGAACTTAAAAAACAAAAAATAAACGCAATAAAATCCGTAAAATTAGTTTTATTTAGATTAAAATTCTCAAAAAGGGCCTCTACGTGTTGGTCCCAGGGACCCAAGCCTTCCCAAGATCCGGGTACTCGTATAGCCCGTGTGGTGAGAGACTTAGTATTTCTAAACAAATTTCAGGACACGGGGGTCTCAAAAGTCGAGCCAACTCCGGACGAGATATTATAGTGCAAGAGTGGTGCGTATGCACAGGTGCAATCTCTGCCCTCGCTCATTTAGTCCGATAGGACGACAATCGCGTTTCGCGAATGATATTTAAGGCTTAATACAATAGGACTTAGCAGTGATAGGCAAGTTGGTAGAACGCTTGCCTCGGTAACGAGGATCGCAGGTTTATACCCCTCGGCTCGCACCTCTGGGATTTCTGGAATTCATGTGCGAATCTGCATGTCTGAGAGAACTTCTCGAATGATGTGTGAAGTCCGCCAACCCGCACTGGGCCAGCGTGGTGGACTATGGCCTTATCCCCCCTCGAATTGAGGGGAGACCCAGCAGTGGGACATTATAAAGGGCTGGTATTGTTATATTATACATATATACAATAGGAATTGACCCTAATCCTAACACTATCTCACTCTCTGTGAGAGCGATTAGGGCCATCAAGAATTGCTTCCTGAAAAAACATAAATATAAATTCATCATATATAAATTTATTATATTATATCAAATATAAATTCATCCTCATCCTAGCTCTATAAAGAGGTGTAAAGGTTGTACCGCACTAAGTATGCAAAACAATGGCCGATAAAGGCTCTGTAAACATCGCGAACCTTCGCAATGGTTGCAATTAGATAAGGAAATATTTGGTCGCAAATAAACGTAATATGTAAGGCTTAGCAAAAATAGTGTTAAATATTTTAACTGATAAATCAGTAAGGTTGTCGGTAAATATGTAACTCGTTGATGTATAAAATAATTGTTTAAATGATGTTTGAGATTTTTAATCAGGGCGACCCAGTAGCGTTTGGCCGTGCGCTCAGTGGAAGGTGTCATTTTTTAAGGTGGAAGCTCAGGTCAGGGAGTGAAATTCAAAATGTCCTTTAGATATATTTCTAAGCAAACTTAATACATCGAAACATCCAATTTAGAATGCTAATATCGCAAAAAAAAAACTTAATTACATCGTAACGATGTACAAATTTTTCGTAAAAAAATAAAAAAACCATTGACATTTGGAATTTCGCGCCCTGACCTGAGCTTCCACCTTAAAATGACTAATAATTCGATTTATTTCTTTGTGAATGTTATCTTTTTAACCTACTGCTGGTCGTGCTCAAATATTTTACACTTTTATTGTTACACCTTATATAATAATACCCCGCTGTCGCTGTTACCCGCGACTTCGTCCGCGTGGTATTTAACCAAAAAAGTGTTTCTAAAACAAAAGTAGCCTAAGTTGCTCCCTGTTACATCAGCTATCTGCCAGTGAAAGTCCCGTCAAAATCGGTCCAGCCATATCAGAGATTAGCCGGAACAAACAGACAGACAGACAGACAAAAATTGTAAAAAATGTTGTTTTGGTATATGCAACGTGTATACATCCAAATGCACTTAGTAAAAAGCGGTTATTTTAATATTACAAACAGACACTCCAATTTTATTTATTTGTATGTATAGATACGAGTATGTTGTAGGTGTATAAGTTCTTCGAGGTTATATACCCATGTAGGCAGTTTGTCGAATTTGCGCGGAAGCATTTAACATGGAAGGTTATGTATGGGTCGATAAATGAAATTCAGATGTTATCGCACACAGTAGCTGGTGTGAAAACATATGTTGTTATCTGCTGCAAACAGGATGATTCAGAATAAGTATTCTATAATTAAAAACCAGACTTTTGGCTCGGATGTTTTTCTCTTTCAATTGACTATGTTGATATTCTGACTTTACATGATGATTAACAAATACGCTACAGAAACACAGGTTTAAGGCTTAGTATACGCTTGCTTCATCACCCTGTATAATATGATACTGTAAGCTAATATCTGGACTTTAACAAACTTCCTGAAGGTGCCTTTATTTAGAAGCAAAACACAATGTTAATTATTAGACTTAGAACTTAACGGCTACATTTAACGACCACTGGCACAGTTAGCAGTGTCTTTACTTTCTGTACTGAGGATCCCGGGTTCGATTCCCGGCAGGCAAACTTCGTGTGACAAGCACGAATGTTTAGTGTCTATGTAAGTAGTTATGCCTATACTGAGATGGCCACCAGTCCATGGTCCGGTACCATAAATACAAGCGATGCTAAGGCCCCCGCCTTAGCATAGCGTACGGTTGGTGTATTCGTCTGGCGTATATATATATATATATGACCCATATATGGGTCCTAGATATTAAGATCTGTTGCTTAATTTCTATTTGAGATATTTCTCGTTTAGAGGCGAAACACGTGTCGAATACTCTTTTAGATTCGCTTCGTTTCGCGGAGAATTGCATTTTATTTGAGGTCCCGTCACTCGTGATCAATCGTTTCTCGACTATCGTCTTAGAGGAGTTCGGTGTTGCTGGCTTCTTTGATTATCGAACAAACTTGTTTGGTTTATAATTGGAAAAGTTGTCAAGCCGAGGGTCGGTGGGGGCCCATTCGTGCTATTTGAGACACAAAACTATACCTTGCAGGTCTAAGCGCCGCTAGATTACAAGCAGTTATCGAATGATAACACTATTTACATACAAAATATACAATTCACACTGAAATGTTTGCGATTTCAATAGAGTGACGAACAGACAGACGATTCGCAACTGTCTTATTAGCGGCCTCTGTTTGTTTTACATCTTAGTACACGTACGAAACACCATTGTTTCAGTGGTATATTTCCATTCTATGCTTAATTAGGTCTGCGGAGGTTTTTTTTAATCTGGATATTAATGCTTTCATCTAGAAGAAACTGGGTTTTAGGGTGTGGCTACTTCATGTTAGGAGGTCATAGTTAGGTCTGGGAATTTAACGAACACACGAAATTTTGCCAAATATAACTTCTGGTATAACAACAGGCTACTCCCTATCCGAGAAATCCACGCGCGATGTGAAGATCGTCAATAAGCGGCAATAGTCTAGTGGTTGGAGAGACCGCCCTCGCAATGGAGAGATTAAGGATTCTATTGCACCCTGGCCATGAATGGGGGGGAATTTAAAATCGTGAAGAATATGTTTGGTTGGGAATAGAACAGGTTCTTACTAAATAGCTTAGAACGTAAAGCTTTCATGTTATAACTACAGAAACCCCTTGTATATAATTTGAACCTTATCTTTATCGGTGGAAGAGTTCAAGATTACAATACAATACATACCTATGCTTGATATACTAGCTAATGTATATCTTGGGCGATGGTATATTTTATCCTCACTCGTACATAACATATTATGCCGTCATCCCCGATTTGTTTGTTATGGATCGTGCGTGTGGCTAGCGAAATTTTCGCGTCAGGATTTCATCAATAAGAATGACAGGGATAGCATGATTAACCTAATGGGGAATGAGGACCCACCACTGACGTTCGGCTTGTCAACTTTTTCGATTATAAACTTAACAAGTTTGATCGATAATAAAAGAAGCCAGCAACACCGAACTCCTCTAAGATGTTAATCGAGAAACCTATCCATCAAGAGCGACGGGACCACAAATAAAATGCAATTCTACGCGACACTATGCGATTCTAAATAAAATCCTCTTTCCCCATTAGCTTAACAATGGATTTCCGCCAAGTATCGCCTAGTTCTATCAATTATAAGGATAACATGCTTTCTCGATAAGGTTATGATTCTAGAAAAAATAAATAGTTTCTGACTGTGATTCCACCTGCCGTACCGCGAGAAAACATAACCAGGTATATAGTACTCAGGAATTCTTAAGCTTCCTATTGGTGAATGGATGTTCAGAATCAGATCAATAGATCCTGAGATAACGCCCTACATTAAAACTCACAAACTAACAAACTCTTCATAGTAAACATATTCTTATTATTTTCTTGACTCCAAAACAGCTTGGACCTTATATGAACTTACTGCGTTGGTATGAATGAACTTACAAGTCATTACGGGCAATTAAAACTCTATTATGAGTAAACTGCCATAGACTTTGGACTAATTTGATGCCTGGCGCCGTCTCGGCGGGGCGGTCTCTTGACAACATTTCCAAATTGGTAGATACTAGGGACATTTAATTTCTAGAATGGCGTATCCCGTAATGTGTGGTGACCCCCCCCCCCCCCCCAAAATGGGCGGATCGCGAACCACACGCGTTGCAAGAAGATGATGGATGCAAGTGGCGGAGGACCGTGGTGTATGGAAGTCATTAGGGGAGGCCTGTATCCAGACTTGGACGTCTTTTAGCTGATGGACGGATGCGGGCATTTCTGACTGAACACAAATTAAGACATTGATTTACTACGGAACTACGTGACTGTATGTTAGGTGCATAGCAACCGTTGTTATCGCAAACGACTATTACATTCACCGTGGAATATTTAATCCCGCTAGCTAGTTCTATTTAACCCCGCTAAAAGTATAGCGGGATTAAATAGAACTTTATGTTTAAAAATTGCCATTTTTGACAATGTTCTGACAATGCTCTGAAAAGATTATAGGGAAAATAAATCAAAATGGATTCAGTAGGTATGCCTACTGAAATTGATTTTGTGGAAACATTTCTAATCATTTTCTTCGTTTTCTTTTGCTTAAATCAGCTTGACGATTAAAAAACAACTCCTTAAAATCGTATAACATCCTGTATCATACACATATTCGTTAACATCAAAATTAAATTATACCTTTAAGTAAATCATTCGTAAAGTTATTTTTCTCCGTTATTTTTCTTCCAAGTTTTCAATCCAGTTCGCCAATACAACTTGCGCCAACTTATTCCGAGCTGCTATCGATTTTCCGTCTTTCCTCACAACCATGAGCCGCCATTTTCCTTACCGTGAACGGTGATGTAGGGTTCAATGTCAGGCTTAAGTTCACATTACTATTGACCTTATGATAGTAAACAAAGTTGACAGCAGATAAGACCCTTATTAATAAATTACTATTGATGTTTGTTCCACGGTAACTTGACCCTTATTATTTACTTACCTAAATACTAATATCTGTAGATGATATACCAACTGTATGATCCCAAACTAAGCAACGCTTGTATTATTTGTAGCTGGATTGGGGCGTTCCCCGTAGATATTTAACTGCCATGCCTCGGGTAATAGCACTGCTCCACATCACACAAGGTTTACCAGTAAGCTATAAACGTATTCGAAAGAATTTTACGAAATTGAATTGTATTACATCCGTACAGACACTAAATTACTTCGGGATGAATAATAATGTAGATACTTGGAACCGTGGATATAAATCAGTCTATTAGAAGCTCTTAACTATATCTTGCGCACGAGTCGATCAAAATACGCATCCATTACAGTCTTGCGTCGCGCCCTAACCAATATAGACGTGCCCATTCATATAATCGCTAAAATATCTATATTTAACCCGCGATATAAACGCAAAAAAATATCAAACATGACTTCGGGTTTGCTATGAGAATGGAGGTATTTGGATCGACGATAATGTAGATGAACATAGTTCAAATATTTAAACGAAATGTGATTTGCAAGTGATCATTCAAAATTGAAGGTATATATTTGTGAAGTGAAAAAGGTGTCCGAAGCGGAAATCATAGCAACAAAATAATTCAGTATTTAATAAACTAGTCAGAATTTCCAAAGTCGTTGAATCGATTAACCAAGAACAAAACTACGGTACCCGTACCTTGAATTTGAAGCAGAAACTGAATTCAGAAGTCATGGCTTCAACGCCAACAGAACCGTCCACCCCAACTTCTGAGGAGACACCTTCTCCGTCTCCAGACCCTCAAGCGTTAAACAAGTTTAATTGGCTTCAAAGAGCTCAAGCAGCCAGAAACAACCCTTTCGTGAAACCGAGACCATTCCTTACCAGGGAGAGTTCTGCAGCAGAACTCTTCTCCAGGGAGAATTCTAGTCCAGATCTGTTCCAGAATTCCAGGCTGAACTTATTCGAGACTGCACCAAAGCCTGAAGTCACTTCTAGTGGATTCAAAAAGGTAAATAGTTCGGTGGGATACGCTAAAACCACTAAAAAGCTTATGTCCTTCCAATGACATATGAAGATCTATTTACTCTCGCAATTAACCACAATTTAATATGTGACCAGCCCTATAAAAGACATATGAAAAGATGCACATTATGGGCTTCAAAAAACACGGGGTCAATTTGAGAATAATATTTTTACAAGTGATACAAAAAAATGGTTTGCAATTTCATATTTGTATGATGCGAAGTAAAATTAACTTCCAGGTAGGTGATTGAATGATTGAACAAATCGTTGCCCCATATCGCAAATGTTACGTCTAATCAGTAACAGACGTATTACACCCATCGACTGTACTTCTGCACAGCTTGTACCAAAACGTGTATTTTTAAAAAAATCTAGTGAAGTACATCGTCACGACAAAGACGTGGGCGTTTATTTTTAAACAACGTTATTAGGCAAACCGTGTAGGTAGGGCTCAGCATCTTGCTCACGTCACAGTTACAGTTTAGAATGTTTAGATAAAACAGTCTGGATTCAGGAAATAATTTATTGATAACTAGCTGTTA
Source organism: Pheosia tremula (assembly GCA_905333125.1). Classification (NCBI taxonomy): domain Eukaryota; kingdom Metazoa; phylum Arthropoda; class Insecta; order Lepidoptera; family Notodontidae; genus Pheosia; species Pheosia tremula. The sequence goes on from HG995420.1 coordinate 2,759,130, forward strand.
CCCGCGACTTCGTCCGCATGGTATTTAACAAAGACATAACCGTTGGCAACAGCCTGCTCGCGCGTTCTGAGCTCGCGGGATGCATTTCAGGTTGTTGCTATCAAACTTAATCAGGCGCAGCGCTGTAACATTGGTTTTAATTTTTTTCGTAAGATGATCTTTTTTTCTAAAATAAAAGTAGCCTAAGTTACTCCTTGTTACATCAGCTATCTGCCAGTTAAAGTCCCACCAAAATCGGTCCAGCCATTTCAGAGATTACCCGGAACAAACAGACAGACAGACAAGAATTGTAAAAAATGTTGTTTTGGTATAGGTACCGTATATACATCCAAATGCACTTTAAACAGACACTCCAATTTTATTTATTTGTATAGACAACGTTATTAGGAAAACCGTGTAGGTGAGGCTCAGCATCCTGCTCTCGTCAGAGTCACAGTTTAGAATGTTTAGGTGGATAAAATAGTCTGGATTCAGGAAATATTTTGTGAAGGTCATTAGAGTTCAGGAAAAGCCGTACGGTTTTACCTGTTGGATATGTTTATACTGTTTAAGGTGGTAAATATGACTCTGCTACGTCAATGATACTGTAAATGTGAACTGTGCTAGACATTATTCAGTAACTAACGCAGGCGAGGTTACTGTGTATATCCACTTGACAACTGGAAAGCTGAAAAGCTCTATTGCACAATATTTTAAAAGGGCGTTGTCAATACTGGATAAACTGAAATCCGGCCCTGATGCTCAGGGCCTTAAACAACGGGCTACCCTCGGGGTTGAGGACGACTGGGGTGTGGGCCCCGGACGTCCGGTGACGATGACGACTCCTGAGGAGGAGGGCGGCGGGCGTGGCTCCCGCGTTTTAGCGGGTAAGAATCCCACATAACCCAGCCCTCTTCCACACAGAGGCCGGGTATCTTTCGAAGATTCCCCCCCCCTGCCCGTCAAAAAAAAGAAATGAACTGAAATAAAAGCCAAAGTTTCTTCAATCAAAACAACTGTTGCTAGCTCGTCCATAACTAAAGCGAATGAAATAATAGTAATCTGTCTCTATTCTATCCATCTATCTATCAGCCGATATGCACGTCCACTGCAGGACATAGGCCTCCCCCAACGACTTCCACACATCACGGTCCTCCGCCACTCGCATCCACCGGCTTCCTGCGACGCGTGTGATGTCATCAGTCCACCTTGTCTGTCTCTATTATGCTTCAGCAAACACGAGGAAAACATTACAATGGATGGAACCGATCGTACAAAGATTACGTGCAAATAGTCCAGTACATCTGTTGAATGTTAAGCAGATAGGAACTATAGGTCTATATTTACAGAAGATATACTTGCTCGACATCCTTTTGGAAGTATAATGGCGCTAAGAGACATTACAGGCTTGGGTAATATACCACTAGCTGCGCCCCGCGGTGTTACCCACGATTAAAAAGTATGTCCTTTTCTGTACTCAAATCTATCCCACGGGAGCCATACATTTTACCGGGATAAAAAGTAGCCTATGTACTATTTTAGACTATAATCTATCTCCGTGCCAAATTTCATCCAGATCCGTTCAGCCGTCCTGGCGTGATTGAGTAACAAACATCTATCCATCCAACATGGGAAGCGGGGTTACAACAAAAGCAGCTATGGCATAGTCTTAAACTAGCTTTAAATGCATATCTTAAGTCATCATAAGCTTTGCCTATAGTATCCACTTTAACAGAGTAATTTCTTGATATTAAATCTTTCAGGGATGTATGTTAGAGCAAAAGATTCCATAATAGTTTTATAACTCTTAAAAAAAAAATAGTTTTATAACAGCTGACATGTACGGTACTTGTAATTAGTGTTATAGCAACTATAGCTATGTGTGTAAAGTAATTGATCTCTTTAACGTCATTGATAACAACAAAAACTGGTTTGTGTGCCAGATGCCGTCATCTGAAGTCAGATCTTGTTACATATATACAGGGTGTAGGCACGGTAACGAAACTGTGCAAAGGTTACACTTAATGCCTATAATAAAATTATAGAAATCATTTATGTGGAAAATCAGGGGTTACAGATGTTGTAATTTTTGAGCGCGCAATGTATCGTTAACCACGCGATCACAACACAGCGATCCGCGCGATTCCCGATGCGTGCGTGTGACGAGCGCGCTCAAGCGTATCGAGTTTTAAATTACATTTCAGTTTTAGGATATAGATATAGATGTTATCGCGTTTCACCTCAAGACACTGAGCACTTTCTGCGTAGATCAGACCGCAAGCAACAACTAAACATGAGGGTACCCGAGTTCAAACTATGACACTAGGACGTCAACCACCTAAGTCCTCCCGTGACCATGGTGGCTGTAAAGCAGCCGGGAAACGCCGGAAACGTAAAAACGCGATAAAATCCGCAAAATTAGTTTTATTTCAAAGATAAACGGAAAATTCCAACTCTGGGGGTTCCGGAATCATGCGTTCAATCCATAGCATCAGTTTTCGTTACGATGTCACTTACATCCTGTATATTTGCTTAATCATTCACGTGTTTGTGGGTAATTTCTAATGTTTTTTTTTTATTTTTTTACATTATAGGCAAGTATTTGATCTCGATCTCACCTGATGGTAAGTGACGATGAGATCTACGATGGAGCATACTTGCCTGGAAGGTAACTGTTCACTCTCGACTTGAAAACACCCAGATTATAGTCAACGGGGAACAAAGACGCCGGTAGCGTGTTCCATTCCTTGGCAGTTCGCACGATGAAAGTAGAAGTAAAACGCTTAGTGTACTTGTAGTTACACTGCTAGTGGCCTTGTGGATTGTTTTGTCTGCTCTTGGTCATTACTCAGGAATGCTATTACATATGTAACTATATCCCAGTGGTCCGATAATAATCCCGTGTCTACTCAGGTCTCAGCTCTTATATGGCAATAAATCTATACATCTATACAAATAAATAAATTGGAGTCTGTTTGTAATACTAAAATAACCGCTTTTTACAAATGCACTTAGCATTTGGATGTATTCACGGTACATACACCAAAACATTTTTGTCTGTCTGTCTGTCTGTGTGTTTGTTCCGGCTAATCTCTGAAATGGCTGGACCGATTTTGACGGGACTTTCACTGGCAGATAGCTGATGTAACAAGGAAGAACTGAGGCTACTTTTATTTTAGAAAAACTTTTTTGTTACCACGCGGCCGAAGTCGCGGGTAACAGCTAGTAGGATATAAAATGACGTGGCCCCATAAATTGATCAACAATACCATACTAGCGTGATGACGCAGCTTGGTTTTTATCATAATGGCTTGACTATTACTGTACAATGCAGTACTGATGGTTCATTTGATCACAAGTCTTTAAACGGTAGAGTTGTTCGTGATAGTGGTTAGAAGATTGATATTATGGTCTTCGTAAGTCTTTTGGCCCTATATTCAATTCATTGATCATACTAACAGCCTCTACTAACTACCTTAACTTAGCTAACTCAGCACCCAATCTGTAGGTCCGATTTGTGGGGTCCACAAATGGACATTTCAAGAGGCAAGTGGGATTCAATTACATGGCAATTGGTAGGGCCTACAAATCGGCCCAACAGATTGAGTGGCAAGTTGGGCCGCTGGTAGAGACTTTTAATCATTCAAAAGTGATTATTACGAAGCAATTACCATTCGATCATAAGTCCATTGCGTGAGGCGACTTGGTGTCTTGATATAATGTGGTTACATCCAGTTCCACCTACCTTTCGTAGCCGACCTCCGTAGTTGCCGAAAAAAACAATTTTAAACTACGAAAAAAGTGTACTTAAAACTTCGCATGATGATTACAAATGGGATAAAGAAGTGCAGGTTCAAAGTTTAGTATACCCTTTCGGAATACCCCTGTCTAGATATAAAGCTCGATTCTCCACATGCAACTCATTACGGTCTTCTACAATCGTTGCCTGCTGCATTTGAGCGAATGCAGATGGCGCCGGTCCAGATACTAATCCGATAGATTGCAATCGTGTGGTTTGTCGGCTTCCTGAGTATTTGAGTGGATGCAGATGGCTCTGGTCCAGATACCAGTCCGATATATTGTAATTTGCAATCACGCATGTAGTTTGTGGGCTTCTTCATATGTGTATCTGAAAAAGTAGAATGTGTTAGAAATATTGATTTCTTATATTTACGCGAATACTACACATTGAAATAAAACTAATTTTATTGCGTTTATTTTATGTTTTTGACGTTCAAGTCGTTTCGGCTGCTTCTCAGCAATCATGGTCACGGGAGGACGGGAGGGCTGATGTGTTTGACGTCATAGTGTCATAGTTTGAACTGGGGTACCCTCATAGTTACTTGTTGTTTGCGGTCCGATCTACGCAGAAGGAGCTCACAGTGTCTTGCAATGGTGGGCTTGGTTTTGGATTTAATTATATTTAGAAATAGAAAGTGTCAATAATAGCTTTCCCCCAGATCGTGAATACAGTAGTTTAAACATTATAAAAATGAAGCCAAAATTGGTTCGCAAGATATACAGATTTATCCCCGACCAGCGAGCGATCAACGAGCAAAACTTTTTAATTCCAAAATGTAGCAATCATAAACCACAGAGTAATAAACAACGCAGCACTTAAACCATCGTCGTAACCTCAGAGTAGGTACCTACATCAATTTACGGCAGTTTCTATACGCATAAAACGTTAACGAAATAATCAGTCGACATGGAATCTTGTGATTGGCCGTCCAGTACTTCGGGTTTATTAGGTCAGAGGTTATGCCTGTTGGTATTGCCAGCTTCAATATTTATTAGGGTTACCAGCTCAGTTGGAAATGTTAATTCACCTTTAGTATTAAAACAGTCCTTTCGATGTATCAATCCCACTAATATTATAAATGTGAAAGTTTGGATAGATGGATGGATCGATGTTTGTTGCTCAATCACGCCAGAACGGCTGAACGGATCTGGATGAAATTTGGCATAGAGATAGATTATAGTCTGTAATAGCACATAGGCTACTTTTTATCCCGGTAAAATGTATGGTTCCCGTGGGATAGATTTGTTTTAATTTGTCATAGAGCAAATGATCGACATGATTTTTTTGCATGGGCAGGGGCAGTGGTAGTTTAGGGGAAAGGACATAGAGGTAGAGGACATACATTTTAATCGCAGGTAACACCGCGGGGCGCAGCTAGTATTATTATAAATAACTTACCTCCATGCCTTCTTGCTTGACTTGACTGTGAAGTTTGGCACCAGTTATTGGATTTATAACTGCCCTGGATGAGATGGTTGTGTTCTACCCAATGCCAAAGGGGTATGTGAGGTGCAGCTCAATGTTACAAGTACCTCAAATGAGGCACCGAGCCACGTCCTGGGTGTTCCCTGAAGGATAGGTTGGGTGGAGTTCGTCTCAATACAGGATTATTCTGAAGGAGTTTCTATGTCATGGATCAGTATATTTGTGCTGAAATGATTTTATGTAGGTACCTACTCCTACGTCTGTAGAGTACTTAAGAACGAAATTACCGTGACAACTTCCAATTACTTGCCTATAAAACGTAATTTGTTGCCAGTAATTACTGGCCGGTTACGTGTCTAGCATTAACTTTGCTTGAAGTACCTGTAAATATATTTTATGATTATGAATGATTATTCGGTATTCGTCTCACGCGCTGACCCGTTTGCAGCATTATATATTTAAACACCCAAGTAATAGAGGCTGTATTGCAATGTACTATACTTGAATTAAGGATGTTAGTTTATATCTGAAAATGATTCGACAATTCGTTTTATATTTTACTAGCTGTTACCCGTGACTTCGTTCGCGTGGTATTTAACAAAGACACAACCGTTGGCAACAGCCTGCTCGCGCTTTCTGAGCCCGCGGGACGCATTTCAGGTTGTTGCTATCAAACTTAATCAGCAACATTGGTTTAAATATTTTTTCGTGAGATCCATATTTTTTTTTCTAAAATAAAAGTAGCCTAAGTTACTCCGTGTTACATCAGCTATCTGCCAGTGAAAGTCCCGTCAAAATCGGTCCAGCCATTTCAGAGATTAGCCGGAACAAACAGACAGACAGATAGACAAAAATTTTAAAAAATGTTGTTTCGATATAGGTAACGTGTATACATCCAAATGCACTTAGTAAAAAGCGATTATTTTAATATTACAAACAGACACTCCAATTTTATTTATATGTATAGATGTATAGATCTAAACATATAGATATCCGGTATCATTTTGCAAGAGAGGCTGTATCTAATCATTTTATAAAAATTGCATATTTGGTAACTGCTGAAATGCCAGCAGATATTCTGACCAAAAGTTTTGGGTCTGCTAAGCATTATTATTTTATGAAAAATCTTGGTGTTTCATCTGTTTCATAATTTTAATTAATAATGTGTTTATTTTTAAATTTTGTTAAGTGGACGTGTTAATTATATAACAAAATGTATAAGCCTAAAAAAAAACTAAACGTCAGTTGTCACAATTACCGGTCGTTATTATTTACAATCTTTACCCTATAAGTTATTACCTCTTTGCTACAACTCCCTTGAAGCCAGAAGAGTGCTCGACTAAATCATCAGGTCGTGCATAATTATCTCTGGATATATCCTGCTTGATCTGCTTAGTGTGCTGTGTCAACTTTATAGTCCTCCACGCTGTCCCAGTCCGGGTTGGCGGACTTCACACATCTTTCGTGGGGTTCTCTCAGACATGCAGGTTTCCTCGCCATGTTTTCCTTCACCGTTTATCATCGTTTCAAAAGCACCCTCTTAAAAGTATTTTTTTTATTACAGGGCGTTTCGTTCATAGGATGGCACCAGCGTACCAAGCTGGAGCGAGTGCTTCTGATCATGAGCGCTGTGCTCTTCGTCGCCGTGATGCTGACGATCACACTGCTCCTCACGGTCAGAACACCAGACCTGCCTGTTCCACCTTGCTATCAACCAGAGATAAAAGGTAATCTATCTTTCCATTGGTACTCTTCTATTGCTGATAAGGCATAACAGAGAACGAATCATGGACTCTTATGTCCAGCCAATAACTGAATTGCCTTGCCTTATTAAATACAATCTTATTTTCAAACGTTGTCGGTGAAAATTACAATACAGAATTAGCACCTAAATTGTTTTTTTTATTACTTTTGACATTATTCATTTATTTATGTATCCGCAATCGCCTTGCATACAGTGCTTTTTTTAAGTATATTCGGTAATTTAAAATTGAGTCCTGTTTACGAGATATTAGGATCCAAAGTAGCTTTTTTACGTGAGTTGCACGATTCATCCGCTAACTCCTGAACTGCATTTTTTAAAAATTGCATTATTTTAGCTTAGCAAAACTATTATTTCGGATTTTATCACGTTTATTTCATGTTTTACGTTACCGACATTTCGGCTGCTATACAGCAACCACGGACACGGGAGGACTGAGGTGTTTGACGTCCTAGTGCTATAATTTTTACAATAAAAAAAAAATAACAATTAAATAAAACGAATAAACAAGTAGCTAGTTAACTTATAACTTTTTATTAAATAAATATATTGTTAGCGTATGCGCTAAGTGGAATAACATCGGTGATGATATTTAAACTAATCTGCTAAATGGAATGCCCTCTTGTAATGAGGATACAACTGAGAACATGTTATTATCACGATATTAAACTTTATCAACCCTTGGGGGTGATGATCATTCCAGGGCCACCAGTCTGTCTTGAGGGCTCATGCATATACACCGCTAGCGAGGTGATCCGAGCCCTGGACGAGTCCCAGGATCCATGCGAGGACTTCTACGAGTTCGCGTGTGGAGGCTGGATCCGGAACAACCCTATTCCAGAAGGGAAGTCCAGCTGGGGGATCTTCAGCAAGATCGAATTGCAAAACCAGTTGATCATCAGATACGCTCTTGGTAAGACGAAATTTTTTTTTTTTGTTTTTTTATTACATCATAGGCAAGTATTTGATCTCGATCTCACCTGATGGTAAGTGACGATGAGATCTACGATGGAGCATACTTGCCTAGGTAGGAAGGCGGCAGTAGATCGAGAAGCTACATTCACTAGGCACATGCAGCGCAACTGATCTGACCCGCCATCCATGAATGGCAACACCGAACATCATGCCGGAACACGGCTAGGCCGCTTGGCGACATGGCTTTGTTCAGTGGGTGGTGACTAGCCACGGCCGAAGCCTACCACCAGTAGAGTTGTCACCTGGTTGGCACCACCCAGGGTCACGTGTAGGGTATCTCGAGGGTACTTAATTCTCCTACGGACGAAGGTGACTCGACCCCAAAATAATTAGTTAATTATCTCAGGAGGGGTAGGCAGAGATGCAGTGCATTAGGGAGCGTTCAAGTATTACGAAACGAATTTGGGGGGTCTTCTGAAACGTTACGACGCGTTACAGGGGTGAACGTTTGAACGCGTTACGTAACATTGTTTTACCCCTTCAGAACGTTCGCGTAGAGATTTTAGGTTTTACTAGGGGCGAGGGGGAGGGGGTAAAGAAAAACATTACGGCGCGTTACATTGGGGTCAAAAATCCTTGAACGCTCCCTTATACGTACATGTTGTCGATTGTGTTTGGCCAACTTATTCCCATTATAATAGGCAGTCTCGCTCTAACGCGAGAGATATTTGGGGCATATTCCACCGGGCTGGCCCAGTGCGGGTTGGCTTCCCGGAAGACGCCTAGGTTCCCCCCCCCCCCCCTGACCATGCACTGACCACGTAGTTGCTAAAAACAAATGCAGGAAAATACGAAAAATTATCGCGTCATAAACTGAAAGTACAAACATTGTACAGCCAAACATGATTTACAGCTGAAAATGTATTTATTTATCTATGTTCGTTAGCACTCGGGCGTGATGTACAGTCCACGGCATAAGTGTTTAGGCAATAAATAAAAAAAATATGATTATCTCACTTGAATTCGCGTTTTCTACACAAATCGGCTTGGTTTTTGTTGTTGTTTGCGACATTCCGTCAAGCTCAAGGTATTTTACATTACTTTTGTTACACGCGGCTGTAAACTTCCTCTCATTCCAGATATACGATGCTACATAATACAAAGACCGAACAAACGCGAACATATATTATATCCCCCTTTTGTAACACGCCGTCGGTAGTGCCGGGCAATTTCGCAAAAAACGTACAAGATTCGTACGAGCTGAAAATGGTTAATAATTCCAGTCCTGTTTTTAAAGTCCCACTGCTGGGCACGGGCCTCCCCTCAATGCGAGGGGTTCTCTCAGACATGCAGGTTTCCTCACGATGTTTCCCCTCACCGTTTAGCAAGTGATAATCATGGTTGAATATGAGATTCACACATGAAAAATCCCAGAGGTGCGAGTCGGGGTTTTAGCCTGCAATCCTCGTTACCGAGGCAAGCGTTCTACCAACTTGGCTATCACTGCTTAAAATGGTTGAACCATAACAAATAATACTTTATGTTGAATTAGTGTATCATTGTGAATGATAATCGCGAGCTATCATTTATCGTCCGCGGTATGTGTGCGATCAATTAGAACTTCGCTCGTAATGTATAGTTGCTTTAAATTGTGTACTGATTAGTTGTGTAAACTGTGCCGAAATGTGTACCACGAGTACAACAGAGACTCTACGTTTCGCCTGAATAACCTAGCATTTGTTTAACAAAAAAAAAACATCCGAATTGAGAACCTCCTCCTTTTTCAAGTCGGTTAAAAAGTGTTATGTATTATACAGGCTGTACAAAAACATACGAAATAATATTTGAGGACATGAACGTACTTGCAAAACCGAACAAGTACCGCCAAAGATCAGAGGTCGAAATTAAAAAAAAAACGAATATTACAAAAAAAATATGTATTGGACAACCCTACGATTTGCAAGTTTTGACAGCCTCCACACTGATACACTTCCCGACCCACCGCTGCAATTTCCTCGCCTTCATTATTTCATAATTTAATGACACCCGGTATAGTTAGAAATAGAAAGACAGTTGTTTTTTTTTTAGTTTTTTTTTTAATTTTCCAATGTCACTCTTCAGAAAAAGTCAACGTGTCGGATCACAATGCGGTCGACGCCGAGAGCAAAGCACGCATCTATTACGACGCGTGCATTGACGCCAACGAAACCATTGAGAAGCAGGCTGAGCGGCCACTGGTGGCAGTCATCAAGAAGCTGGGTGGCTGGCACATACTGCCCAACACTGTGTCTAAACAGAAGTGGGACCTGCAGAGATTGGTGCAGGACGTCCAGAACACGTGAGCACCTTTTGCACAAATACACCAATTATAAGGTCCCAAACTAAACATCGCTTTTGTTATGGGTTCCATGAACTGGGGTAGGTCTTATACAGACCTTATACAGATACACCTATATATGCTGTAAGAGCATAATTTATGTCAAAAGTTATGGGTTACAAATATTGTAATTTTTGAGCGCGCAATGTATAGTCAACGCGCGATCATAACATAACGCTCCGCGCGATAGCCGACTCGTGCGACTGATGAGCGCGCTCGAGCGAATCGAGTTATAATTTTACATTGCAGATTTAAGTATAAATTTGTAAGTATTTATTGATCACGTTAAGATATACTTTTATTATGATTTCATGCTAAAATCAATTTAAATATATCGAAAAACAAGCGTATATAACAACAAGCTTGTCATGAAGACAAGATCCACGGAAATTTCCAACTCTGAAGGTCTAGAATCGCGTGCTGAATCCATGGTATCAGTTTTAGTTACGAAGCCACCAACACCCTGTATATATATTAAACATCCATGATTCGGGTACAAACAATCTTCCTCATCACTCCCAAAGTTTGTGCCTACCAGGCCCCAAGTCTGCTAACACAATCGATTCATAATCGAACAACAACCGCATAGTAACTGTCCTTTAGACAGATACTGTATGGGATATCTGTCAAAAGTGACAGCCCAGGATTTCAAGTCGCGCCTTACTTTCGGTACAGAAAGAAGGGTCAGTACCAAATGTCCCATCGGCTTGTCGTAATACTTTTCACAGTTTAATGTTTCTCTTTCAGGTATAATCTGGGAGGTCTATTCAACTGGGCGGTGACGGAAGACGATCGTAATTCATCCAAGCACGTCATCGTGGTGAGTATTTACAAATGTAAAATGGATGCACGGCAGTGCATCCGCCAAGTCAAGTTGGAAAGGCTCTATTTTTTTTTAAGCGTATCGGCTTCCAAATAGATTTCAAATCGTGATTTAGTGTGTTGATAAGTCCATGTGAATTTTTGAATGAATTTTGGGTCGATTCATCACATATAGAGTTAAAGACTCTTGTGGTACTCTTGTGGTACTTACTTCATTCCATCAATATTGCAGCTAATTCAAAATCATAGCACATCTTATTTTTCTCAGTTCATTGTACGGTACCCATTACACAAGCGTTGCTTATTGTAGGACCGTATAGTTGATGTGTTCATCTAGCTATTAATTTTAATGTTCCAGTTGGACCAAGGAGGTTTAAATCTGCCGACTAGAGACAATTATCTCAACAAAACGGCGCATAAAAAGGTTTTAGACGCTTATCTGGACTATATGACTCGTATCTGTGTACTCCTCGGCGCAAACAAGGCAGAAGCCCGGATACAAATGAGTAGAGTCATTCAGTTCGAGACGGAACTAGCTAATATAACCACCCCCTCCGAGGACAGGAGGGATGAGGAGGGACTCTACAACCCGTACACGATCAGAGACTGGCAGAAGGAAGCGCCGTTCATGAATTGGACCGTTTTCTTCAACGATGCGTTCAAGTTGGTCAATAAAACGGTGAGTTAACGTTGAAAAGTCGTAGTTAGTTGATATAACTGTTTAAAATTCTAGCTGCCAACTAGCTGCGCCCCGCGGTGTTACCTACGATTTAAAAGTATGTCCTTTTCAATTTCCTAATCAAGCCTAATTTGAGAAAAATGCGATAAAAATCGATTTCACAAACTTTTACAAAACCCTTTAAAAACATGGTTCCTGTATGCTATCCCATAGGAACCGAGCATTTTTTCAGGATAAAAATTAGCCTATGTCATTTTCTGACCCCTAAACTACCACTACCTTGGAATAAAATCATGTCGATCATTTGCTTTATGAAAACATTAGAACAAATCTATCCCACGGGAACCATAAATTTTAACGGGATAGAAAGTAGCCTATGTGCTATTCCAGACTATAATCTATCTGTGCTTTCAGATCCTGGATACCGAGAGGATAGTCGTATACGCTCCGGATTACTTCAAGAACCTGACGAGGGTCCTCAGAAAATATAGCAAGGCAGACGAGGATCAGAAGTTAGTACTTTATATTATAAAATTACTAGTACTCTAGCCGACTCTAGAACCTGGTCAAAAAAAGTACTAACACTAAGATAAAACGTTCTAGGACTTAAGCTGTGACTTCCTCGTTAATTTCAGGACTCTGACAAGTTATATGATGTGGCAAGTGTCAAGATCTCTTTCCACATACCTGTCGAAGTCATTTCGCGACGCCACCAAGATACTGCGGAAGGCGCTATTCGGCTCAGAAGGCACAGAAGAGTCCTGGCGCTATTGCGTCACCGACACCAACAACGCTATCGGTAATCAAATCTCATCATCGCTAACCCACCACCGACCCATGACTTTTATTAATTTATGGGACTAGGCCCGCCACACACTCCCACCACTGCTACTCCTGTAAGCCAGGATCTATAGTGGTGTCCAATGAAGACACCGATGTTTGACCCTCGGCGAGTCCCGGGATAAAGTTAATTGTCTTGGAACCCGCACGAATTTAATCGAAAGGTAAAAATAAAAGGAGTTGGAAGAGAATTATCCACTTCCCTCCATTGCAAAGCGGGAGACAAAAAAGATCTGGTAGACAAATTTCGACAGAAGCGAGACTTACAGCTGGACTAAATCCAGGTGACGCTCGACTTGCGAACCTTCTCAATTTTAAACTTCAGCGGAATAGGGAAGATCTTCCTGCCTGGCGGGTGGTATGCCTGGCGGGGCGGTCGCTATGCCTTCACGATTATTGTCGGGGTCTTATATAATATACATATATTAGGTAAAACTCACAGTGCTTATTGATTTCTTATATTTACGCCAATACTACACATTGAAATAAAACTAATTTTACATTTTACGAGGGTATCCCAGTTCAAACTATGACACTAGGACGTCAAACACCTCAGTCCTCCCGTGAACACGATTGCTGTAAAGCAGCAAAACGTCGGGAACATAAAAAAAAATAGTTTTATTTCAACTCATAGTGCGTTTAAGGTGGAAGCTCAGGGTCAGGGCGCGAAATTCAAAATGTTAATGGTTTTTATTTTTTTACGAAAAATTTGGACATCTTTACGATGTAATTTAGTGTTTTGCGATATTAGCATTCTGCATTGGATGTCTCGATGTATTAAGTTTGCTTAAAAAAATACTTAAAGCGATACAACACCATATAGTTAGTAAAAGTATCAGTTTTTACAAACCTTATGGTATTGTATCGGATTAGGTACTTTTTTAAGCAAACTTAATACATCGAAACATCCAATGCAGAATGTTAATATCGCAAAACACTACATTACATCGTAAAGATGTCCAAATTTTTCGTAAAAAAATAAAAAACTTTGACATTTTGAATTTCGCGCCCTGACCCTGAGCTTCCCCCTTAAGGATTGTATGGAAACTCGTCAGCGCCATCTGTGTATCGTCCGAGCTATGTTCTTTGGGGAAACTTGTTCGGTTTTATGAGGATGTTCATCCTCTAAAATATTATTTCACACACCCTAAGATCCTTTTGTTACATTCTGTATAGTTGAATATGTTATGGTTTCCCATCATCCAGGGTTCGCCGTGGGCGCAATGTTCGTCCGCGAGGTGTTCCATGGGGAAGCGAAGACTCAGGGCGAGATCATGATCAACAACATCCGAAACGCTTTCAAGAGTAACCTGAAGAACCTTGACTGGATGGACGCGGAGACCAGGAAAGCTGCGGAGATCAAGGCTGATGCTATCACTGATATGATAGGTAATATTGTACACTAGCTGTTACCCGCGACTTCGTCTGCGTGGTATTTAACAAAGACACAACCGTTGGCAACAGCCTGCTCGCGCGTTCTGAGCCCGCGGGACGCATTCAAGGTTGTTGCTATCAAACTTAATCAGGCGCAGCGCTGCAACATTAGTTTTAATTTTTTTCGTGAGATCCTTTTTTTTTTTCTAAAATAAAAGTAGCCTAAGTTACTCCTTGTAACATCAGCTATCTGCCAGTGAAAGTCCCGTCAAAATCGGTCCAGCCATTTCAGAGATTACCCGGAACAAACAGACAGACAGACAAAAATGGTAAAAAATGTTGTTTATAGGTACCGTGTATATATCCAAACTAGCTGTTGCCCGCGACTTCGTCCGCGTGGTATTTAACAAAGACAACCGTTGACAACAGCCTGCTCGCCCATTCTGAGCCCGCGGGACGCATTGCAGGTTGTTGCTATCAAGCTTAATCAGGCGCTACGCTGCAACATTGGTTTTAACTTTTTTTCGTGAGATTCAATTTTTTTTTCTAAAATAAAAATAGCCTAAGTTACTCCTTGTTACATCAGCTATCTGCCAGTGAAAGTCCCGTCAAAATCGGTCCAGCCATTTCAGAGATTACCCGGAACAAACAGACAGACAGACAAAAATGGTAAAAAATGTTGTTTATAGGTACCGTGTATATATCCAAACTAGCTGTTGCCCGCGACTTCGTCCGCGTGGTATTTAACAAAGACAACCGTTGACAACAGCCTGCTCGCCCATTCTGAGCCCGCGGGACGCATTGCAGGTTGTTGCTATCAAGCTTAATCAGGCGCTACGCTGCAACATTGGTTTTAACTTTTTTTCGTGAGATTCAATTTTTTTTTCTAAAATAAAAATAGCCTAAGTTACTCCTTGTTACATCAGCTATCTGCCAGTGAAAGTCCCGTCAAAATCGGTCCAGCCATTTCAGAGATTAGCCGGAACAGACAGACAGACAGACAGACAGACGGACAGACAGACAGACAGACAGACAGACAGACAGACAGACAGACAGACGGACAGACAGACAGACAAAAATTGTAAAAAATGTTGTTTCGGTATAGGTAACGTGTATACATCCAAATGCACTTAGTAAAATGCGGGTAATTTAATATTACAAACAGACACTCCAATTTTATTTATATGTATAGATGCACTTAGTAAAAAGCGGTTATTTTAATATTACAAACAGACACTCCAATTTTATTTATTTGTATAGATACGTACGTATATAAGTCTGTCTCTCCTGAGGGTAGGCAGAGACTATTGATGACCACATGCTACGATTCTGACTTACCGCCGTCATCAGCCTGCTCCTGCCCCTTCTATAAAAGCCCATTATTCTGGTAGTCCTTGGGCACCTCCGACATTTCCACTCCCCTTTGTTTGGTATAAATCGAATGTTTGTTCCCTAGTATTGGATGTTTAGTATCTATATAAATATTATATACTGAGATCGCCCTCAGTACACATAATACAAGCGTTGCTTAGTGTAGGACCATATAGATGGTGTGTTCGTCTGGCGATATTAGTATTATATTATATTATGTGTCAGGTTTTCCTAACTACATCCTCCACAAAGATGAGTTAGACAAGCAGTATGAGGACCTGGTGGTGAAGCCGAACGAGTACTTCCAGAACAATATTGCGTTCAACGTGTTCAGTCTACAGAACGATCTGAAGAAACTGGACAAACCTGTCAACAAAACTAAATGGGGTGAGTGTGACATCCAACTTATCCGAGGTGAAAAGTACCTCTATCTGCCGAAAGACGTCCACTGCTGGACACAGGCCTACCCCAATGACTTCCACACATCCCGGTCCTCCGCCACTCGCATCCACCGGCTTCCTGCTACGCGTGTGATGTCATCGGTCCACCTTGTGGGGGGGCCGTCTTACCCTACTTCTTTCGGTTCGTGGTCGCCATTCTATAACCTTTCTGCCCCAACGGCCATCAGTTCTGCGAGCTATGCGCCGCCCACTGCCACTTCAACTTTGAAATTCTTTGAGCTATGTCGGTTACTTTAGTTCGTCTACGGATCTCCTCATTTCTGATTCTATCGCGTAGCGAAACCCTGAGCATAGCTCTCTTCAGAAGTACCTCATATGAGGTGGATACCTCGAGTGAGGTACACGCGCGAGCCATTTGCACCTCACGAAACACGGTGGACGGCCGGTATTGTTAGCAGACTATAGTATGCTGACAGTAAATGGATCTGAGTATCGAGTCTATAGTGTCTAAAGACTACAGTATGCACTATAGTATGCTGACAGAATATCGATCCGAGTATCCACCATGTACTGTCAACAGACTACAGAATATGACTAGTATGTTGACAGAACATTGAGCCTAGTATCGACCATGCACTGTCAGCAGACTATAGTATCCTGACAATTATAGCACTGTCAGAAGACTACAGTATAGACTGTAGTATGTGGATAGTAGGTATATGTAACTGAGTATCGAGCCAGTACTGTCAGAAGTCTACAGTATATATTGTCTGACAGCACATTGATCTAAGTATGAGCCACTATTCATAATCCCATTCTATATGGTTTATGTTTCTGTCACCCCAGGCATGACTCCCTCAACAGTCAACGCGTATTACACCCCCACAAAGAACCAGATAGTCTTCCCGGCCGGCATCTTACAGCTGCCATTCTACGATGGGGACAACCCCAAGAGTGTGAACTACGGAGCCATGGGGGTGGTCATGGGGCACGAGCTGACGCACGCCTTCGATGACCAGGGAAGGGAGTATGATAGGTGAGGTCGATCAGAACTAGAAATTCTTGCGTAGGGGCCAGGTGTGGTTCCATGATTTCGTTCAAGGCGATTTTGTGTGGGGAGGGGGGGTTATGTGCCGAGTGTCCCGGGGGTGATTCCTAGTAGGGAACAGCTTTGTGTGATGAGCACGACTGTTTGTACCGGAGTCATGAATGTTGAATATCTATATAAGTATTATATACTGGGTTCGCCCTCAGTATGGCACCCATAATATGCCGTGTGTGCTCGTCATGCAATAGTATATTATTATTATGTCTCTCTCCACACGGGCTGTACCCGGATCTTTGGAAGGCTAGCGTAGGGACATAGTTCCAACACGTAGAGGCCTTTATAGAATTTTAATGTTATTAATTTAATGTTAGCATAAAGAGTGAATTGACCTAAGCAGGCGGAGGAACTATTGCAGGAATATGGAAAGATAATTGGGACTATGGAGAGGTCTGGATGGACATTGGATGGGAATATTGAAAGAGATGCAGTCACCGGCCATAATACTCCTACATCTGATTACTATTGGCTGCTGGTGACTCGTCGCTCTTTAGGTGGGCCCTTAAAAAGGCCGTCATATAAGACGATGACGGGGCAACACTGGGGCGAGTGGCTCCGTGGTTATTCGCGGCGATATGCCCCTTAATACTTCCACCCCTAGAGCATATAGCTCATCTCATTCTCCTTTATTGACGCGCTGTGTGGTGTTAGCAGGGCCACGGGACATGGTGGAAAGTCTATTCTAACTCAGTCATATTTATCGTTTGTTATTGAAGGTTCGGCAACCTGAATCAATGGTGGAATGACGAGACCATTAGCCGGTTCAAGAATCGCACCAAATGCATGCAGAACCAGTACTCGGGGTACAGTGTTGATGGACAGCATCTCAACGGAAAACAGACCCTTGGTGAGTGAAACGATCTTATTTTATTAGGTGTTTACACCTTTTGAACATCTTTTAGCAATTGACAATTTTGTTTTTTTTTTTTAAATCATGTTAGCTAAAGAATTTTTTTATAGAAATCTATCGTGTTCCTTTATGAATGAATGCACAGCTTCCTTGTTTAAATGAATATGCGCGAGTTATAATTTAATTTAATGAGATAAGTAGGTACTTGCTTCGTGACAATTTGTTGCTTGCTCACATATAATAAGCTTTGAAACTGGGAATGTATGTAAATATCTATTTTTAAGACACCAACCGTCATAGATGTTTAACATCTCTATTAACTTGATTTATTATATACAATAATTACAAAGAAAATAACTGAAATATTCACAAACTAAAGATATAAAGAAAATTGCATTATTATACAAAACAAATATAAATTAAAAAGAGAATAGAAAAGCTACTTAATATTTACAAAAAGTGTACACAAATTGGTCAATGCGGTAGCGTGCCCAAGATGCTGGCCGCATTTCCTCACTCAATAGCCATAATCTAAATAATTATTAGATTTATTATTATTCTTTACTTTTGGCCTTTTTCTATTGAGACTAGGCCCAATACGATTTTTTTATAACTTTCATATGTACAGGCGAGAACATAGCTGACAACGGTGGCCTTAAGGCGTCATTCCACGCGTACCTGAACTACAGTGGCGACGCCAAAGTGAACTTCACCCTCCCAGGACTAAAGTACAACCATCGGCAGCTGTTCTTCATCTCTTTCGCACAGGTAGGCGCATATACCTGTATAAAAAGAATATGGCGTCAGCATATTGAGTATTTTTAGGAACTTATTCTTCTTTCTTAAAGAAATGAAATGAGATGAAATAAAATGGATATGAAAATGGCATCACCCACAACTTAGCGGGTGTTTTGCCAATGTCAAGTAATAGCAATAAAACATTCAATAAATACACATTATAAATAAAATAATGGATGTGACATGATGATATAAAAATGGCATGTCCTTAGGAACTTATGTAGTTGTAACGTCATAGAGAAATCATACTGTCACTGTCACTGTCATTCTCATTTATAAAAGCTGTAATGTGAGCGAGATGGAAGACGCTAACGTTACCGTGATGTGTAGTAAGACTAGTTTTAAAAAGCTTGGCATAAAATTAGATATCCGTGTCAAAGATCCAGAAACAAAAGTAATATATTTCTTCACGTCAATAAGAAGCATAGACAAATTAAATAAATACAAAAAGTTAGTTACTATAAATTTAATTTACAGTGACGCTACGTAAAAAGATGCTACTTAAGCCACTGAGCTGGTTTTATCGAGGGCTGCTACACTGAGTTGCAATGGGTTCAATTCCCTTCTGTGAAAAAAATAGAAATTATGTTATTGCAATGTGCCCTGTGATATTCATATCGCCCTGAGTTAATTCTAAAGTATCTATAATTTAAAATTGGCTTAGTTTGGGTATTATACCATTAGGTGTGTCTTGCGATATGTAGTTATATTATTGTATTTATTTATCTAACAACGAAACTATAATTTCCCCCCAGGTTTGGTGTTCTGCAATGACCAAGGAATCGACCAAAATGCAAATAGAGAAGGATGATCACACCATAGCCAAGTATCGCGTGATCGGCCCAATATCGAACCTGGAGGAGTTCTCCACGGAGTTCCAATGCCGCAAAGGGTCCAAAATGAACCCTGAACACAAGTGCGAAGTATGGTAAAAAGGTTTTAGACTCACCCCCACTTCTATAGAAGTAGGTATTAATCCATTTACTATGGTACTTATTAAAAAACACATTTAAGGCAAAAAAATGTTTCATAATGCCATTGTAAATGTATTATTAAACTTCAGAAAACCAACTTACCTGTTCCGAGCCCCAAGTCTGAGTTCGTTTTTCGGCACGCGAATTCGCGTGTACTACACAAATCGTCGTAGTATTTTGTTTTCATCCGACTCCACCGAACCCATAATGGTTAATATTCCACTTATATCACTCACTTTAACTCGCAGTAACACTAGATTTTCCAATTCCATTTAAAAACTATGGCTCCATCGTTTACCGATGATTCTGCCAACAATCAAATCATAACTGACGCCATGACTTTTCAGTTTCCCGCCAAAAAGTCCGCTTGGGGTACTGGTGACGGTGTCGCAAAACTGTCATAAACAATGGCACCCACACTATCACTATGATTAGGAGTATCTCGCGAATTGCTATCCCTAGAGATTATCGTATTCTATCGTGATCAGGATTGATGGTGTGAAAAGTGCCAATCGATGTTATGGACGACAATTCGAAAACGGAAAGTTGATAGCACTATCGCAGTGCCAGTTTATAACGACAATTATTTCAAATCCGTTACGCAGGCGTTGCAATTAGCGAAACCTTCCAATCTACATTAAATGTATGTACGATGTTCCGCGAGAGTTTAAACGCTAAGTACCAAACCCGTGTATTTTTATTTTATTTTATTACATTATAGGCAAGTATTTGATCTCGATCTCACCTGATGGTAAGTGACGATGAGATCTACGATGGAGCATACTTGCCTAGGTAGGAAGGCGGCAGTAGATCGAGACGCTACATTCACTATGCACATGCAGCGCAGCTGATCTGACCCGCCATCCATGAATGGCAACACCGAACATCATGCCGGAACACGGCTAGGCCGCTTGGCGACATGGCTTTGTTCAGTGGGTGGTGACTAGCCACGGCCGAAGCCTACCACCAGTAGAGTTGTCACCTAGTTGGCACCACCCAGGGTCACGTGTAGTATATCTCGAGGGTATTTAATTCTCCTACGGACGAAGGTGACTCGACCCCAATTATTGGCTTTTTATATTTTGTCAACAAGCGAGCGAGCATTAGATAAATTCCTATATATTGCTGTTTCATGCGTGGAGACGTTGTGATGATATCTACAGCGTGTATAATCTAAGGTTTGAACAAGCATGACGTTTTGTATTGTCGCTGTTAGTAGGGTTGTCGAATTATGATAATTGTTAAACTACATAATATAATGAGCTTATCTGTTTAGAAAACGGGTAGTTAATTATTTTGTGAAAAAAATATATTTTGTAAATATTATATTACAGTGTGGAAAATGTTTTTTTTTAAACTTACCATGTGTTTGTTTAAAACATCTTGAAAATATTTTTTTACGTACATATTTACCTCTTTTATTGGAAAATTATTTTTATTGTACTTATTTTTATCGATTTAAGTAGGTAAGTATAATCTTTATTAGCAGTATAAAATCTCATCTCGTATTTTTGGTAACACTGAATTATTATGCTTGCTAGACTGTGTTATATTATGGTTATCTATCGCTTCATAAAATATAACAATGTATAGCAACGTCACTTATCATTTAATTTTAGAATGATTTCAATGTTATTGTTTAGAACAAAAAAAATAGTGTTTTTTTAGAAGTTTTTTTTGGCAAACAATAATGTCAGCCTGACATCACGCCACATTATTGTGTACCAATTAAAAAATCAAATTAAAAGATCCAAAAGTACTATCAGGGACATTTCTGCACGTTAAGGTCATTTTTGGGTGGTAATAATTAGCTTTAACGCTACAGCTTACTACGGCTCCTTGCCTAAACTGTACAAACAAAAAGAACTATAGTGAGCAGGTAAAGTCCCCTACTGTACCTAGAATTATTTTAAATGTAACATCAAAACTATATACAATAAGGGCGCTTGAATTCGTAAGTGTAGGTATTGATTTTGATTTTATTGTATTTTTTTTAATTTTAAGTTGTAAGTACAATGTTTAGTAGTAATGTACTTAAGTGGAAAAACCTTTTATAGTGCCATCTATAATTTAGTCCCGTGTTTAAATGCTGGTCATATATTACAATATTTTATAGGTACAAATATTTCGCTTATAGAAGAAGTGTGCTAGATGAAACTAAATATTATGTATGCTTTTCGTAGGTACAGTCAGCGTCCAAATTGATGTTATTGGATGAACTACTTATATGAGATTGTTATTTCTGTGAGATTTTTTTCATAATTTGTTTTCATTGTTAATCAGTACCATAAGATCAAAAGTGCAAACCGATAAATGTACTTAATAAGCGATTTCACAGAAAATAATAAAAAATTTACCATCGCGTAGTAAAACAACGTTTCAATAACATACATACCTGTAAATAAGTAAGATTATATCAGTGAGCTTGTAAGGTTTTTTTTTTTAATGGAACAAAAGTTTATAACTATCATTATAATATTGAGATTGTATAGATATGTAATCACATTAAGTAATGCCAAATGTTATCGTATAGGTGTTATATAAAATAGATTGTCAGTAGTCAACTGGGTAAATGAATATGGTAATAGTCCGTTATGGCGTAGTGCCCTGTATAATTTAAAGCAAAATGACAATAAAAGGTTTGTCTCTCGATGTTCCCATAATAATTAATACCCTGTACTGTACGCCTTTAAAATTATAAACTTCTTCAAATTAAATGCTTGTAAGTAATAATTTATAGTTCTCGTGTCAGTATTAATAAATACAATTGATTATAAACCACAGTACATACCTACTTAGATAATACATTTATAGGTCACATGCATGTAAACAATGCCATATCATTAGAATTTTGTAACGTAGTAGATCAAGACCAAAACCGTTGGTCCACGTCACGTACAATATATCGTTCTAATTATAAAAATAAATCTTCAACTATCAAAACTGATTTGATGTACGTGACTATTATAACTGACGGACTGACTGACTAACGGATGTAAATCCAGAGTTTATTTTTTTTCAAGTATTACACGTAAACATAGAATGTAATTTAATGCATTTTGTATGGTTCCACAAACGCTTTGTATATTCATGATGAGAACATTTGTTGCCCTCTTTCTCTGTAGACCAAAATGAAAAAGACGGTAATAAATTTAGACCATAACTAATTACAGGATATACTATTTGTAAAAACAATTAAATTTGTAAAAACTATTTGATTTACAAAGATCTTTTGCCTGTAATTGTTAAGATTGCCAAAGTATAATAATATTTTATTGAAATGCAAGGGTATACCTATAACCAACGTGCAAACCAACTATTTAAAGGAACAAAATGAAGTAATTATTATTTTAATGACTGATATACATGTGGATTTAAGCATATTTATTTTATTTGTCCTGAAATAAACTTGTGTTTTGAAACTTTCTATGTTTTTTTTATCCTTATAATGTATCGATAAAATAGGCAAGCACTTACCTAAAGACTATGGACAACATAAAGAAATAAAAATATTTAAAATTATATTATATCCCAACAAAAAAGGATTATTGCAACATTGCCTGACTGAAAGTCCAGATTAGGTATTAGATTTTATTTAAATTTATTTTATTAAAAAAAAATAAACGTGTTGAAATTAAATATTAAGCAACACTTACTTAGGTAGGTAGGTACATGAAATCACTGAAATAGTGTTTTTGTATACAAAAACATTCTACTTCTGTGATTTGAGGTACTTATAACATTGCCTAAGTAAGTGATTTCGAATCAATGACAACGAACCGTCAGCTGAAATCGAGAGGTCGGTTTGATTCATATTTGTATAAAGTCTATATCATGAAATGAAATTCATGAATATTCTTTTTTTTTATAAAAAAATGAAATCTTAATTTCTTGGCTGTCTGAATAGTTCGAGGGATTATTTTTTTCGACAGCCCTAGCCTAGCCATGACGTGGCTTCGTTCTTCAATTAAAATTACAAAATGGCGGATTATCAAAACGCGCCATGTTACCGCATTGCTGCGCTTCGTGCTTGAATTTAGTTTTTTGTGATTTCCGATCAACGTTCTGTGTTTTGGCCGCCAATGTCAAATTACCAAAATAAATAATTCTTATTCAATAACAAATCGGTAAGTAAAACAGTATATTTTTTAAAAATACTCGGCATGATAGTGTTTCGATATAGTTCACTTAGTTTTTACTCAATTGTAGATTGTTTGCGCCATCATAAAAGCTGTAAAATGAATTACTTATCTCGAGTTATTAGGCCAAGTCAAGTCAATTTTAGGACCATATAAGGTTTAGGTTTATTATTATAATTTTAGAACCTTAAAATGTGTTGCGCCCTCAGACTTCTAGATGTAATTTTAGGGACAATAACCAGTTAAGGCTTCCTATAACTACACATATGAGTTCCATTTAATTCTGAGGTATAATAAAAACTGTAATTAGGCAATGCAAAACTGTATCGGCAAATTTTTTATCTTTTTGTTATTTTGACCTTACCTACTCTACTACTAGAACCTATAGTGTAGAAAGGGCTCCGATCCGAAAGATAATTTCTGTGGGTACCAATGCTGAAAGCATGTTTCCACTGAGTTGATAATCTTTAATGGCAAGGGCTCATAAAAATACCAGTTAAAAGCCATGCCCGCAAAAAGAAGTTTGCAAACAGGCATTTCAGCTGTACACAGGCATGGTTCCTTTTAAAGATAACCGGCTTGCTTTTGTGTGAATAGCACACATGTGTGTGTGTATTGCAGGCAACGGTTGCGAGCTTCATATCGGAGAATGGATGTTCTATAAAAAATCTATATAATTGGTAAATTACTGTCACATACCACCTGCATCCCTACCTAAATGCTACTGGCCCAATTTTTGTTGTCATGTTTAATATTCAAATTTTTATGCACCATGAAAATTAATTAATTTCTTTGTTTTATGCAGGAATATAAATTGAATTGAAAAATGGAGCAAATAGTAGTGAAAACTGAGATGCCAAATAATGGAGAGATATTGCTCTTCTATGTTGACGGTAAATTATTATGTTGTTAACTATAATATACACAATTGTGTCTGTAATCCTAAAAGGGCAGGCTCAGGTGCAGTACACCTCCAGTGATGGTGTTTGATCCCAATGTAAGAGGCGAATCTGTTGCTCTTATACTGGGCACATTCCACCTCAGCATGAAGAAGATTTAGGCAATATAGTCCACCACACACACTGTCACGGTGTGGGTTGGTGAAGTTCACACAACGTTTGCCAGATGTTCAAGTTTCCTGACTTATATTTGCCTTTACTGTACATCAAGTGGTTATCATGATTGTAAATAGTAATGTAGTTGTAAATAGTAAGACAAAGAGGTGGGAAGCAAGGTTTGAACCTGAATGCCTTGTTTTCAAGGCAAGCATTCTACTAACATGGCTACTAATGCCTCTTACTTACCTTTGATAAAAGACTTCCTAGCTGTTGTACTTACTTTTCTCATATGGAAGTACCAGCAGAGATTTGGCATTATTATTCTTGTATTGCTATCTCATCTTACCTTATCTCCTGATACTAACCTCTATGTTAATAACACTTTCCAGAAAATGGTGGTAATGAACAAGGTGTACTCACAACAGTAGAAAGCATAGAGAATCAAGCAGTACAAATGCAGCAAGACAACTCATATGTCATTGAAGATGTTGGCGAGTTGTCCAATGATTACAACCTACTCCAAGCAACTAACCAGAAAGAACACTGGACCGAGAATGACATCAAGAGACTATTAGTATTCTACAATGACAATAAACACACATTTATTTCTGGAACAACCAAGAAGGAACACCTTTGGACTGTTGCATGCAAAACTATGCTCATCGGCAAGAATCCAAACTCGTGTGAAATGCAACTCCAAAACTTAAGAGTCAAGTACAACGAAATCTGCGGCCACTTACAAAAGGGTATATATGCCAAATGGCCATACTTTGAAATTTGCCATTCGGTATTCCAAGATGATTATTACACTGAGAAACCAATAGATGAATATGAAATACAACTGCAAGATGATGCTGCAGATATACCTCTTGTAACAGAGAACCTCAACAGCTTTGTTGTGAAGAAATCAAATAGTCGTCCTGTGTCCGATGAGAAGGTGGAAAAAATGCTCAACTTATACCTGAAGTATAAGAAGAACTTTCAACAGGAATATTGGAGACGTGGTTTATGGGAAACCATTGCAATGGAGATAGGCGAGGAAGACGGGGAGTACTGGCAAAAACGGTTCTTGAATTACAAACAGCATTACATACGATTGCTTGACAAACAACGGGAATTCGGTTCTGATAGCATCAGCTGGCCATACTTCGCCGTGTTTGAAAACATCTTCGAAAGCGATGAGGATTTCCGCAGAAAATATTTGAATCAGGATGTAAATGTTGCTCCGATTAATAAAATAACTATTCAAATCCCTTTGGAGTGGGATAATACTGAAAAGACAGTGCTGGTGAAATATTGCTTCGATTGTTTCGATGAGTTTCAGGACTATACCATACCAGATAGTTTTCTTTGGAACGAAATTGGACGTCTGCTAGACAAGACGGCTGACGAATGCAAGCAGAAGTACGAGGAACTTAAAAACGCTCATTTAGACAGATACATAAACGAAGGGTACGACATACGTACACGAAAACCTATAGAGATATTATTCGACAATATAATATCAAAGGAAATTGAATTGGAAATATCGAAAAACCAGAATAAAATAGAAGGGATGGAACATTGGAAGACGGAAGAATTAGACGAATTGGCGCAATTTTTCTATGAGAACATAGAGATGTATAAGGACCCTTTATGCCATTTTGTCTGCTGGGCTGCTATTGCTAAGAAACTTAAAAGGGACCTCGAAAGCTGTAGGGGTCAGTGGGAGGACCTTGTGACCCTATACAAGACCATATTGGCCGACAAGAAAGAGAATCCAGACATGCAAATAGATTGGAGATATATAGAACTATTTGATAGAATATTCGACTACGGTATGGATGAAACATTGCTTGCTGGTTATAAAAGATTGGTGACATTGAATCCGAATCAAGGAATTGGGAAAGTTGGTGGTAAGTTACAATTTAAATGTAATATATATGTAAGCTAAACTTCTGAACGACATTGAGTAATCAAAATAACTCTCACTGCACTTAAATCGAAGAAACTATAGCCTTTGGAGTAGAAAGGTTGTAGACTAGAGATCAGGAGCTGGTTGACATAGTGAAGGGAGACTTCCTTAGGACGGTCGACTGATGACATCACACGCGTCACAAAAAGTCATTGGGGGAGGCCTATGTCCAGCCGTGGACTTCTTTCGGCTAATGGATTGATGGATGATAGGAATTTTGTGGGTGGCAAATGTGTAGGTGAATCAGCAACTACATGCTATTAATAGACTTTCCATACAAAATACTGGAGTAACCGAGCTATAGGAAAATGAATAACTAACGTTGCGTCATACTTCTTTGCATAGATCTGCCCCTCATGTTAATTGCAGATTTTACCTCTAAAACCTTGATCCTTTATCTTCTTTCAGTAAAAAAAGTAAAAATAAATCTCGATGAAAACACCGAAGATTTCACCGACGATGACGATTCATTCGACGAGGGAGGCTTCCCGAAACACACTAAACGCCCCGTCGGCGACTCGAAAGCGTTCAAAATACTAGAATACTACCAAAAAAATAAAGACAAGTTCAACACAACGAAGCGTAACAAGCATTCGCTGTGGGAAGTTCTAGCCAAACAAATTGGCATATCGGCCATCAAGTGCTCTCACCGGTTCCGTAACTTAAAGCAAGTGTACACAGCATACGTCCAGAGAGAGATTAACAAACCAGAAATGCCAATACTCTGGCCGTACTACGCTCTATGTAAGAAAGTTTTCGGTTACAGAGCGATCAAAACTAAACTAAAAAATGGCAAACACGACTACGATGACACCGAAGACTGGACCGCCAAAGAAATAAAGCAGTTAATCAACTATTTCTCGCGACATTTTCACGAAATTAACAATAATACCGACAATATTAACAAGTGGTCTGAATTGGCGAGGGAGATCGGCAAAAGTAAGGGTTCCTGCAAGGAGAAATTTATGGAGTTGAGAAAGTCATATCGAAAGTTGAAGACTATGAGGAGTAGGAACCCAGAAGTGAAGATATCTTGGAAGTATTTTAATATGTTTGAGAAGATTTATATGGAGAAAGAGAGTCCAGAAGCGATGGATCAGGACGGGGAGAATTATGTTGAAATGCATTTGGAACAAGATGGTGTTTGGAAGAGTGAACAAGGAGGTGTGTATTAAATCTATTTAAGAATATTCTTAACACTGATTGACGGATACACAACGCACGGCCTTAACCGTGGAACCTAGGTAGATATAGATTCTCCTCAAGTACTCAAGAGGTGCGCTAAGGAATACATTTTGGAAGTTCGACCCCTCAAGGGGTCAGAGTTTGTATGAAGAAATTGTTTTTAAAGCTATGATCGGGTTCCTGGTTTTTTTTAATAAATTACCACCTGTGCTCTCGACTTCGGTCGTTCTTCAAATATCACGAATAAAGGAACCCTTTCATTTCCCGTGATAAAGTGTAATAAATATATACTATTATAGGATATATAAATTGACCAGACATGTAAGGCTATCAACATGGCAAATATCAGTAGAATCCTCCTCCTCAAATCTCGAATCAAACTCCTCCCAGTGGATTTTGAGTAACAGTTTTTTGGTTATCACAGGGAGTCCCTCTTTTCTGGGACATATTTTTTTTTCTAGATGTTGGTATATGTTACAAAATGTCGCTATGCCAAATTCATCAAAATGCGTCCAGTAGACTTCCCGTCATGCGCGTGCAGAAGGACAGACAACTATTTAAAAAACGGCGGCTTTGGCTTTGGCCTCCCTATCGAAGATAATCTCCCTCACGTTGCCTTATGTCATATCGCAAATATGGTCTATCAAGCATGAGGTCTTTGGTTTGATTCTCGATGCAGAGTCGTGGCGTGCTTATTATTATCATTTTACCTACATGTTCCATTTTTTTGTAGTTCGTTTTTGTTACTAACTTTTTATGTTTCCTTTTTCATTTCAGAAGACGATTATCAATGCATCATAGTGATGTCAGAAGGAGAAGATATTTCTAACATAGATAGCAACCAAATCAACACAGACAACACCCAAATCGACATAGACAATACCCAAATGAACATAGACAACACCCAAATCATGATACAAGAGAACTCTGTAAAATCCCTACAAGTCGACGGAATAAAACGACCAAACAAATGGACGAAACGCACCAAGAAACGATTACTAATCTTGTACATCAACTACGTAAGGTCGCACAAAGGGAAGGAAATTATACCAAAAGATATGTGGGGGGCCATCGCTTCGAAATTACAGGACAAGACCCCAGTGGCGTGTAGGAAAATGTTCACAAAAATGAAAGCCAATTACAAGCAAGACGAACACGACATCAATAAGAAAAAGACGCCTTATCACACTTTACTAGAGAAAGTAATGCGTTTGAAGCCGAAATTCGTTAAATCTGATAGTACTAAAACTTTGACAGACGGCCGGACTTACAAGGACGTTTCTTTGTCCGATGAAAAAGTGGAGCAAGCGTTGACATACTATTTACAACATGTTGAAGACTTTGTCAACCCGAAATTCGAGAAGAAATATGTCTGGACTGAATTAGCCAACTTTATCTCTGAGCCTGTCACAAAAGTGTTTAACAAAATCAATTATTTGAAGCAATGTTTTAATACTGAAACAGTCGCTGTCACTGGAGATAAGACACCGTTCTTTGAGCTCATAAAAGAGATTTTGGCCAAAGAAATTGACCTAAAGCAATTCATCGATAGTCAACCAAAGCCTATCATTGATGAATCCGTAACCGAAGACCTATGGACTGACGAAGAAACGGAGAAACTCCTGGAATGGTATCTGAGTAATTTGGAGAAGTTTAAGAATCCGAAATTCGTTAGAAGCTACCTATGGATGGAGGCGTCGAGTATTCTCGATAAGAGCGCTATAGTTTGCTCAAAGAAGATGTATGAAATCAGAACTGAGTATAGGAATATGGTTCGGGAAAGACCCGAGGAGTTGAACAGTTGGAGGTTCCATGATTTGTGTCAGAAGATTTATGGAACGGGAAAGAAGGGAAGTAGTGCTATTGCTAGTTAGTGTGGGTACTCCCTGACGAAGTTGGTAGCGACCCTGCTTTCTGCGCTGACGGTCCCTGGTTCGAATCTTGGTAGGGACAAACTTTGTGTGATGAGCACGATGTTTGTACCTGAGTCATGGATATTTAATATCAATTTAAGTATTATATACTGAGTTCCATTAAGCGGTACCCATAATACAAGCGTTGCTTAGTGTGGGACGGATTTCGCGCCCTGACCCTGAGCTTCCACCTTAAGAAGAACGGGTTCAAGGATTAGTTTTTAATCACGCCATCAATGAACAAATAAGGCACACACAACCCACAATTTAAGAAATAATGTTTAATGGTTTTACCACAGATACTAATTATTTGCTCCAACGATATTACTTATTTTTTTATTTATATGCATACTGCCATGTTCTCAAAGATGTCTTAATATGATCACATTGGTAGATCGAATATAGATTTTAGTTCGAAATAAATATTCTCTCATACATTATTATGGAATATATGGTACCTAGTTGTAAATAATTATTCAAAATAATTATGTTATATTGCAGTTTTAAGGTTTAGGTTGCCATTATGATAAATATTTTTAATTATTGTAGTGTCTATGTTAAAAAATAAATAATATGCTTGCATATTTTATATTACGTATTGTTTTCTTTTATTTACTTGACTTTGTTTGGTAGCTGAGCGATAAATAAGATATTCTATTATTAAGAAATGTAATTTAAAAAAAACATTTCTGGAAAACATGTCAGTTGGTGATCCCAAATAATGCAGATCCAGGACTTATTAGCGGGAATGTGAATTGTGAAGTTGTTAATTTTCCTTTATTTTCCAAAAAAATGCGTTCTTTCATAAATATGAATGTGTATTAGTGGGATATTAACTACTGTTTGTTCATATACGTGCACGAGTGAAGGAAATTAAATTAAAATAACATGACTTTTCAAGTTCTCCCAAGATGTTCGGTAAATTTTCAGTAAAGTAGGCTTTACTGATTGGGGTAGAGGAATCAACATTATCAAGAATTACTCGACACTGGCAAAAATGGCACTATTTTGTAGTTGATTGCCAACAGACCAAGACCTGTAAATAACTATCACACCTGAAATTCACGATGGGGTAGGCAGAGGTAAAGATCAAGATATATTTATTTGTAAAAACATTAGCATACATCCATATTTCGCTTTAAATTGTATTATCCTTGTTGCATTCAGTACTTTTTACACCACTCCTGACCAAAATATTGTCATAGTAGCCAATCTCAGCGGAGAATATCTATCTAAATTACACAGGAGATATTATAGAGCACAATGCGCAAGCATTGGTTAATTCTCTCTACCCTCACATAGTAGAGCGATCAGGCACACACAGCTTAACATGCTCTTCGATGCACAAGCAGTAATTAATCATGGTTGAAAATTATATTCGAAAATAAAATCCGGAAATCCCAGAGGTGCGAGCCGGGGTTTAAACCTGCGGCTCTCGTTTCCAAGGCGAGCGTATATCCACTTAGCTAACACTGTTTATTATGATAAACTAGTAAGGAAAGTGGAAACTGGCGCCAATTTTCCGTCAACAGAGGTCTCTGTAGGATGTGGAATTGTCACATGAGGCTCAAGGACACACTACGACCACTCCGACCCTAATCCCATTACACTAACCGGACATAGGCTGTGTATTTAGTAGAGTATTTTGTAGTTTGGTTAGTAATATAATAATAGTAATATTCCAAACGAACATATGAACTGCAGAAGGTGCAACGGTGAAGGAAAACATCGTGAGGAAACCTGCATGTCTGAGAGAACCCCTCGAAAGATGTGTGAAGTCCGCCAATCCGCGCTGGGCCAGCGTGGTGGACTATGGCCTAATCCCCCTCGCTTCGAGGGGAGGCCCGTGCCCAGCAGTGGGACATTAAAAAGGGCTGGTATTATTATTTATTACTATATATCAACTGTACGGTCCCAAACTAACCAACGCTTGTATTATGGTACCGTATCGACTGAGGGCGACCTACTTATATAAATATGAAATAATCATGACTTGGGTACCTACAAACATTATGCTTGTCCTCATACGAAGAAATAATATAGACGTCTTTAGCGGAAAGGGGAAGACCTTCCAGCCAGGCGGGTGGTATGGCTGGCGGGGCGGCCGCTATGCCTCAACAGTTATTGTCGGGATCTTGTATATATATTAAGTGCTCCGAAAACTCTCATAGCGCGTTTCAGGATTGTATGGAGAATTGTCAATTGTTACACGTCCTACACACACTACACGCAAATTCGCGTGTAGGTACTAGGTTCATAAATCGGCTTGGTTTTTTGTGCTTCTATAAAATCTGTCTATAATATTTCTTAGTCTATGTGCTCATCACACTAAGATTACCGATAACTTCGTCACAGAAAGAAGTACCGATAATATAAGCTTTACTTATTAGCTCAGAACTGTACAGTAAGTATGTTCGTCCGGCGATATTTATTTATGTCTTCAAACATTAAAACAAATCTCCGCTCCCGCCCTCACCTCTCACAAAGACCGCACCCTTAGTTATAGCACTTCAAGTCTTTCTATAAACCGGGACGAGTAGGCAGCCGTGCTCGCGATAAAAATAACACCATGCCATTAAAAAGTGCGGGATCCATCATAAAAACGATATCGAGACTCTTGTGACAGTGAAGTTTTGTGAAAACTATGAGAAAGACTAATTTTCAGATAATTTAGAGAATACCTACCTACCTACAATTTTGATAAAGTCGATATGCACTCCATATATTAATTGGATTGAAGCCATATAGCGTCCATCAATATTTAAGTTAAATTTAGTAACTATAATACTGTTACTTTATACAGATTTGATAGATTGCATATTGGAGGTTAAGTTTAATTTATATTATATCTAAATTATCTACAACAGAACCTCTATGAGTTTATAAGGCTCTTAATTGATCCTATGATATACAACACAAATATTGTGCGTTTAGAATAGAGAAAAGTAAGCATGCCTCTTTACACTATTGTTACTTATAGACAATTTTTGTTTGAAAAAATATATAAATCGGTTAGGTCGGTACCTAGCTTCATGCTTCACACCTTGCGATTCTTACCAATCTTATCCAAATTACCGGATAATTGGGATCGGATAGGAACCTTTCCTTTCAACCAGGCCTTTCTTAAGTAGATTGATCGTCAGTCGGAACTGTTACGCTAGATTTTGAAAACTCCATTTGTGTAATCGACTTCAAAAAAAGGAGGTTGTTCTCAATTCAATCGTCTTCTTTTTCGTAACATTTCCGTTTATCAATTGCCCCTAATTGAACATGTATTTATAATCGAATAATTAGGTACCCTATGCTTTTTGTAGCTGTAAAAAAATATAATTTTCGAATTGAGACCCCCCCCCCCCCTTTTTTTTTTCGTCCATTAAATATACAGACCAACTTGCGTAATATGTCTGTTTATCTATGGACTTCTTATCTCAAAACTTCACACCTAAACGGATTAGTTATGTAGGCATGTAAGTCTTCTATAAGTAAAAATAACATGGTTAACATCTTGCAAGGCCAAAAGTCTTTGGATTAGATAGGGTCGTGTTTATTTCCAGCTAAGACGAAGAAATAAGGCAGACGTAGTGTCGCGAACAACACTGGTACAAATAACATGTTGATTTGTGTTTTCCCTACGAACTACACACACACCATACATATCAAATAAATTTATTTAATACCTCTAAGACACTAATTAATTGTAATAAAACTTATTTTACAGATTTTATCGCGTTTATTTTATGTTTTTACGTTCCCGACGTTTCGGGTGCTTTACAGCAACCATCCTTGCTTGTATCCTTGCTTTACAGAAACCATCCTTGCGGTAGAATCTGTAAAATAAGTTTTATTTTAATGTGTAGTATTCGCGTAAATGTGAACAATTTGTGCACTAACTAATTGCAAATTATTTTTTTATTTTACTTTTAAACTTAGACGAATGAATAAGATTTGTAAATACGTAATTCACGCATAGGTGCAACTACAACACATATCTGCTTGGTGTTTTATGCTTCAATATATTCTTTTTTTAGTTACTTACTAATTTCTTCTATTAAGATTACACCCAAAAACCTATAACATTCATCTTAGTTATAAATTATTAAATGTTTACCTACTTAAGCAGTAATAATATTTGAGGAGTGACTACCAACCTAAAGTTAAAATGTGTACTTTAAAAATGAAGTTATTAGTGCTGTTGTTATCATGTTTGGTTGCTATTAATGATGCGAGTAGAGTTCAAGCTGCTGTGAGTTTTCTGTAAGTACCTACTTAAGTATCTATCTTATCTATAAGTATCGTATAATAATAATATCTCATGATCGTGCGGTACCTGCTTTTTTATTACATTACAGTCAAGTATTTGATCTCGATCTCACCTGATGGTAAGTGACGATGAGATCTACGATGGAGCATACTTGCCTAGAAGGTACCTGCTCACTCTCGACTTGAAAACACCCAGATTTAAGTCAACGGAGAACTTTTTATTATCGAATCAGAGGCCGCATCCATCTTTTTTGGAACGTTTGTCTAGACATCCGTATCTGGAAATCTACTTGACGGATTTTGATGAAATTTGGTATGATGATAGATTATAGTATGGGTATTTAGGATGCATACTTCTTATCCCGGGAAATGGATGGGTCCTCCAGGCATAGCCAAAAATCTAACGTCCAATCGTAAGATATCACTGATGCAGATAGCTAATAACCGAGCTTACTATCATCACGATTATTCCCCACCCCAAAAGGGGTATGTAGTTGTAAATTACTGCTGATGGTGGTCCCAATAGAAATCAGGGGCCAGCTAATGGCCATTACGTTCGAGGAGCCATTTACAGTCAGTTGACAGATACCCTATTTTTACGCGACCCGGGAATCGAACCCATGACGTTTCGACCAGCTGCAGCACTGTACCCTCTAAAGTAATATTGCCAGACGAGCACACCAACTGTACCGTCCCAAACTAAGCAACGCTTGAATTTTGGGTACCGTACAATGTTCTGGAGACGAACTTAGTGAAATTACGTAGGTATACAGATGTTCAACAAGCACGACTTGGGTACAAACATTCATGCTCATCACTCAAAGCTTGACCCTACTCGGATTCTAACCCGGGACCCTCAGCCCAGATAGCAGGATCACACCAACTGTGCCAATCTAGTAGTGATGCTTATAATTCTATTATTTCTAGAACGAACTCCTCCTACCAAGAGATAGAGATGAGATCGGAAGCCAGCCTCTTCCTCCGAGACATCCTGCCTGCGGAAGCCATGTTCTATGATAAGAACAGGGCTCCGAAGCTTCAGGGTCAGCCCACGATAGTCTATTTCCACGTCACGGTGCTGTCCTTGGACTCTATCAATGAGGAGAGCATGGTAGAGTACACATACTTTAGTAACTAGTTGTATGGTTTTGTAATTTTACGTGGGGTCGCAAACTGATGTATTGCTGCTATAAAATGCAGAAAATATTATAAAAAAATATTGATTATATCTACATTTTACATAACACACATACATACTACAATTATTTATATAAAAAAAAACTCGTGTTAGTAACACCATTTATTGCTCAAGAACGGGTCGGCCGATTTTTTGATCTTAGATTTTTTTATTTGTGTCTGTTAAAGAATAACTTTTAAAACAAGGAAAAATACATAAAAAAACACAATAATAAGGATAGGTAATTCATTTTATCTTACATTTGATCCTCAGGCGGCTCGATGTTCGCCGGGACAGCTAGTTTGTGATAATTTATTTTTATAAACAATTGACAAATATATATATTTCCATCGAAATATATGTTAGCACTAGAATAGCAAATGAGAACAACGGTCATGTACCTCTATACGCTATGTTGGCAGTATTTTGCAAATGTGGTTTCGGAACCACAGTTCAATGGAATAGATTGGTTTGACGCCCAATCTAGTAGAACCTACATTTACTAACTTATTTCCCATGCCCTTTAGTAGCGTACATAAATATTTCACCCATATTTCCTGCTATGACATTCTAGACGTATGTAGCTGATATATTCCTGGCGCAATCCTGGCGGGACCCAAGACTCCGTTTGCCAGAGAACATGCACGAGGAGTATCGGATCCTGGACGTGGCGTGGCTGAACGAGATCTGGCGACCGGACTGCTTCTTCAAGAACGCGAAGAAAGTCACATTCCACGAGATGAGCATCCCCAACCATTACCTTTGGCTGTACCATGATAAGACACTGCTTTATATGTCCAAGTAAGTTATTGAGAACTCGAATAAGAAATTATAGCTACCCAGTGGCGTAGCATGCGGTCCGCACCGGGCGGCATTTCACAGTACGCGGTTAGAGAAAAAAAATAAGTAAAATGAAAAAATAAGCAAATTTGAAATCCGCACCGGGTGCTAATGACCTACGCTACGCCGCTGTAGCTACCTCACAATATCACTCGTCCCGGGCGAGTATATTGTCCGCAATATAAATTATGCAGTCCTCCACCAAGGTACATTCTTTGTGGGACTAAGCCCCATACTCCCACCATTATTACTCCTGTAATCCCGGATCCACAGTGCTGATGAACGACGACGCTGAAGCTTGACCCGCGTTGAGTCCCCGAAAAATCCAATGTCTTGGAACCTGCATCGAAATTAATGGTAAGGAAAATAGGATCAGTTAGAAAAAAATATCCAGTTCCATTGCAAAGCGGGAGACCGGGGCGGGAAGCGAAGTATGTCACACAGAACATGTTTTTAAAACGGAACAATTTATGTTAACTTAGTTTATGTGATCATATACGACTCTGCAAATTTCAATGTAAGCGTTCCACATGTAATTTGAGGCAAAATAGCCTGCTGCATGGTCCTATATCATCAGATAGCCATGTATCTAATGTTTACAGGCATTACAGCAGGTTAATGATTCTGTCGATTTACTGGCGAGATATGGTGACAATATTTTACTGCCCACTATTAAAATAAAATTATTTACTTACTCAGAAATTAAGACTACTACTACTACCAAGGTACTCTAGAGCAGTAAATTAATGAGTCAAAATGAGTGTTTTCAATTAACTTAAGGCCGATTTCAGACCGGACTAAGATAACCCAAT
The DNA here is from genome assembly GCA_905333125.1 of Pheosia tremula. Lineage (NCBI taxonomy): Eukaryota > Metazoa > Arthropoda > Insecta > Lepidoptera > Notodontidae > Pheosia > Pheosia tremula. The sequence continues at coordinate 2,795,942 of HG995420.1, forward strand.
CATACTAGATGTGATAAAAAATGAAGACTACTACTGTTACTACTCGTATAAGGGACTTCAGAGCAGCAAATGTATGAGTTAAAAAAATGTGTTTTCATCGAACTTAAGTCCCATTTTAGGACTTGAATAGTCTAATGATTACAGATGTAATCTCTGTATCACTGTTCCAAAATGTGTTGCTATTTATTAATTCAAATCTGACCTAAGCTAATGGTTGTATTGTGTTTATTGTGTTCCAGGCTAACTCTGGTGCTGTCGTGTGCCATGAAGTTTGAGTCGTACCCCCACGACACGCAGAGCTGTTCAATGATGATTGAAAGCCGTAAGTTATTTTAAGTACCAACCCCATGTTATCAATCGTATTGGTCCCTTTACAGTATGTTTTTTTCCGCCATCTATCCTGATGTGAATTAGGGTCAGTGTACAAATTATGTAACTGATCTGATCAGCGGGGTTATTTTAAACCATTCGAAATCGATATCGGAAACGGAATCGAAATATCCGAACTGGATTATCGCAATCGCTATTAAAATTTCCGAATTTGATTATCTTCGATGTATCTTGATGCAATACCTAATCGATTTTACAAAAATGTACCGTCGGAAAGCTCGTCGGGAGCGACACCAACATCGGAAAGTTTATCGATTCCGAACGATTTAAATTACCCCACCAGGTCCACCCCGCTCCATCCCGCTTCGCTCTTCTTCGTTCCATTGCTCCGAGACTGAGACTGACAGCTAACGGTGCTCTACAAACACACACAGAACCACCTTAATATAGACTTCTTGCTAGTTAAATAATCATATTTTTATTTTTGAATACACAGAACACTTTTAGAACCAAACGATGTCATTGAGGCGCCATAGAGTAGAGAGAGAAAACCATAGAGAAAATTGTATAGAGTATGTTTCATAGATATTGTCCACCACCTACCTATGATAAGCTTTTTAATTGTTTCAGTGTCTCACACAGTCCATGACTTAGTGTTCATCTGGAACGTGACAGACCCTTTGGTGGTGAACCCTGATATAGAACTGCCTCAGCTTGACATATCTAACAACTATACATCTGATTGCACCATAGAGTACTCGACAGGTATGTGGGCTATCTAATTAATATTATAATAATAATAATACCAGCCCTTTGTAATGTCCTACTGCTGGGCACGGCCCTCCCTCAATTCGAGGGGGATTGGGCCATAGTCCACCACGCTGGCCCAGTGCGGATTGGCGGACTTCACACATCGTTCACGCTCTCTCAGATATGCAGGTTTCCTCACGATGTTTTCCTTAACCGTTTAGCAAGTGATAATTGTGGTTGAAAATGAGATTCGCATATGAAATCCAGAAATCCCAGAGGTGCGCGCCGGGGGGTTTGAACCTGCGATCCTCGTTAACGAGACAAGCGTTCTACCAACTTGGCTATCACTGCAATCCATTAATAAATAACAGCTGCTGCAATTAATATTAATAAATAACATAACGATCCATACGATCAGTATTGGACTCATGGTTCTCGCGGGCTGCATGGAATGACGCTTCGTCTTCACGATTTTTATGGATTATTTCATACATTTATTGAGGTTCACGTATAATTATCTGGTAAGCCGTTACAATAGTACATTATGATATAAATGTGTGTGTGTGTGTGTGTGTGTGTGTTATGTGTGTGTGTGTGTGTGTGTGTGTGTGTTATGTGTGTGTGTGTGTGTGTGTGTGTGTGTTATGTGTGTGTTATGTGTGTTGGTCATTACACTGGAGGCTGGATTGCAGCCGAAGACGAGGTCGTAACGGAGCCGAGAGTGTAATGATCATATGCTCACGAATGTCATGCGACGTTTTTCAACACACTTGTTAGGAATAAAATAAATATAATGTCATACAAACGCACACTATACTAAGACACATATTTGTTAAAAAAAATGGCGCCCGTGTTTTTTTCGGCCTACATTTGACAGAGTGGCACAAGGCGCAGACAATAAAGCCGTAAAACAGCCTCATATCAAAAATATAATTAATTGAATTCGATTGATTTATATTGATTATTACATTTATAAACAGAATTCAGAGACTTCTCTGAAACTAACTAAAGTTTTTGATATAATATTTCATGTAGCAAATGGATTTATCAACAAGGTTTATTTCAACAATAATTTTGCTGTTTGTATCAACAACAATTGCTTCCCCCTTGAATAAGCCTTTGAAAACTGCTATTGTTGCAAATTAATGTCATTGATCTAATCGTTTGTGATAAATAAACCAATCTTCTATTAGGTAACTTCACCTGCTTGGCTGTGGTGTTTAATCTGCGCCGCAGACTCGGCTACCACTTGTTCCACACGTACATTCCATCAGCCCTGATTGTCGTCATGTCCTGGATATCGTTTTGGATCAAGCCAGAAGCGATACCCGCCAGAGTTACGCTGGGAGTCACATCGTTGTTGACCTTGGGTAATATTTTTCTAGAACTTTCCAATTTTAAGTCGATTCAATAGTAGAAACCAATAAAACGTAGTGCATGGCCGATTTAGTCAAACTCCAATTATTTGTTTCGTATAGGCAAATTTTCATTTCGACCTACAAAATTTCATTTCTCTTTTTTTTTACTGTGTAACCGGCCCCCTGATTACGTAACTTGCAATAGCCTAGCGATACCAGTAATCGCGCAATATTTGCTTTTAAATTGCTAATTCGTATTACGTAGCGCTGCGACGTCATATAAAGCTGCGATTTGAAAGCAATTATTGCGAGATTATTGCCGTCGCTTTTCTTTCGCTATGCTTGAAAAGATACGTAATCTGGGGGCGGATCGAAACGTGACTTCAACCTACAAGATCCGGAAGGAAACTCGGCTTTAGAGCTAAAAATAACATTTCTGATTAAAAAAATATGCAAAGTAGACATGCCCGCTGAGTTTCTTCTCGAATAAGCCGTTAGTTGCCCTCAATTTCCCTATACGAAATAAACGATTTGACTTTGAAAAATATATTAATAGTAAAAAAAATATCTTTGTACATACCTGTTGTAGATGCTATTGTGAATAAAGTATACTAATTTACAATATCATTAGCCTTCAATCTTCTAAGAATAAACATTTATTTATTATATACAATAAATAAAAAGAAAATAATTTAAATATTTACAAACTAAAGATATAGAGAAAATTACATTATTATACAAAACTAATACAAATTAAAAAGAGTATAGAAAAACTACTTCATATTTATAAAAGAATTACATTGTTACTGGATTATCGCGAGCCTATACTTTTAATGTGGCTACTCTTTTGTTTTATTTCAAATCGGCTCTACCATAGACATTAACCCATTTTTTTAGTAAGTAAGATTTTTTTTTTCCATCAGCAACCCAAAACACCCAATCACAACAGAGCCTCCCCCCGGTCTCGTACGTCAAGGCGATAGATGTGTGGATGTCATCCTGCTCCGTTTTCGTGTTCCTCTCACTCTTCGAGTTCGCTGTGGTCAATAACTACATGGGGCCGGTCGCCACTAAAGCCATGAAGGGATACTCCGATGAGGACCTGTCCAGAGATCTGGATGCTTTCAAGGTGCAATATTTATTGGTGTTGCTCGACTAGGCTCCTAAGTAGAGAGAGAGTTAGTTAGTCAGTGGCGTAGCATAGGTCAATTTCAAATTTGCCGCCCTCTTCTTTTTGCTATTCATTATAAAAAAAATGGGGCATGGTAACGACAAAAAAAAAATACGAAAATACACTGAAAGATCTTTTTTTTACTATTTTTTTTAATTTTTACATACTTATCTTAATTGTTATATTTTTCTCTAACCGCCACCTGTGACATGCCGCCCCCGGTAAAGTGCCGCCCGGTGCGGACCGCACCCTCCGCCCGCCCCCCATGCTACGCCACTGTAGTTAGTACTTTATATTTGACCTGCTGCTAAAGGCTTAACAATGTACTGCTCAAAAATTTTAAAGTTCTTTTTAAAAAAGAGCAACCATGGAGTTTTTTGCCCGTTCTTCTCCATAGGAACGGCATTCCGAACGGGTGGTAAAGTATATAGGTATTGTACTTAATGGTCTACGTGAATAAACAATATTCTGATTCTGATTCTGAGTGAGAGTAAAGGAATCGGTTAAAAGTAACCATTGTGATACCATTGCGATTCAATTACAACTCGATGGTGCAAGCTGACATGGAGCCCTGATATTTTCAACCATAAAGCTACCAGCAGGAAGTCGTCCCCCAGTGACTTTAACATTTAATTCCACTGATGGTTTTTAATATGTTTTTTTTAGAATACCGACTAGCACTTGATATTTGGAAATAGGTACCAATCGATTTTGAACCTACGACCCCTCATCCTAAGGGTAGCTTTCGACCAACATAGCCGGCTACGTTTTTTTAATATTTTTAAACATACCTCGTATTTTTCCACCGCCAGCATATATTTCCGACGGCAGTCGACCCTCGGGCCAGTACATCAGCCTCCATCCCGCAGTACGAGACCTTCTGCAACGGGAGAGAGACAGCTGTATACATCGATCGGTTCTCTCGCTTCTTCTTCCCGTTCTCCTTTTTCATTTTGAACGTGGTCTATTGGTCCACATTTCTATAAATTGAGACATTGAATTAGCGTAAAATATTTTTGGTGTTACAGTGAGCTTAGAAATTAGAAGTTATGACATTTCTAAATTTATCAGTTTATAGAAGATGCAAGTAAGCAGTGATAGCCAAGTTGGTAGAACGCTTGCCTCAATAACGAGGATTGCAGGTTCGAACCCCGGCTCGTACCTCTGGGATTTTTCATGTGCGAATCTCATTTTAAACCATGATTATCACTTGCTAAACGGTGAAGGAATACATCGTGAGGAAACCTGCATGTCTGAGAGAACCCCTCAAAAGATGTGTGAAGTCCGCCAATTCGCACTGGGCCAGCGTGGTGGACTATGGCCTAATCCCCCTCGCATTGAGGGGAGGCCCGTGCCCAGCAGTGGGACATTAAAGGGCTGGAACTAACTAACTATAGAAGATGCAAAAATAAATGTTGAAACGATAAAATTGTGAAATTTATCGAATTTATTGTTCGGGCTTCGGTTTTTCATGATTGCCGAAACTTTTCCATAGGTATTGAAAGTCTATAACATCGTAAAAACAAAATGACCTGATTAGCACAGTTGGTAGTGTCCTTGCTTTCTGTGCCAAGGGTCCCGGGCTCCAATCCTGGTAGTTACAAACTTTGTGTGATGAACACGAATGTCTGCACCAGAACCATGACTGTTTATTATCTACATCAGCATTATGTACTGAGTTCGCCCTCAATCCATTGTACGGTACCAATAATACATGCGTTGATTTGTGTGGGACCGTATAGTTGGTGTGTTCGTCCGGCGAAACAAATATGAGGTAAAAAATATTAGGGCTAGGTTACCTACTGTTGTAAAGGTACCAAATAATAGATGAAATGTGGGTCTTCAATGACTATACACCACTGCCCACCCCTTCCGGAAATAAAGGCACATCTATTAGCATAGAAAATGTTAAGGTGGAAGCTCAGGGCGCGAAATTCAAAATGTCAATGGTTTTTATTTTTTTACGAAAAATTTGGACATTTTTACGATGTAATTTAGTGTTTTGCGATATTAGCATTCTGCATTGGATGTCTCGATGTATTTAGTTTGCTTAAAAGAATACCTAAAGCGATACAACACCATACAGTTAGTAAAAGTAGCGGTTATTACAAACCTTATGGTATTGTATCGGATTAGGTACTTTTTTAAGCAAACTTAATACATTGTGACATCCAATGCAGAATGCTCATATCGCAAAACACTAAATTATATCGTAAAAATGTCCAAAGTTTTCGTAAAAAAATAAAAACCATTGACATTTTCAATTTCGCGCCCTGACCCTGAGCTTCAACCTTAAGAAGTAATTAATTAAGCACTCTTAAACGTATCGTAGGTAGGTATAGGTCTAGTCGTAATAACTAATTACAAATTGTAGAATATGCTTTACATAATAATTAATTGTAATATAAGTGTAAACTGTAAGCAAATAAATACTGTTTTGTGTGATTAGTTTTGTTTTTTATTGTTTCTGCTGTTTTGAAGATACTTTGTAGTCATAGTTTTTTCTTATAGCAACATTTCAAAGCGGGAAAACTAAACTATCAGTTAGATCAAGATTCATAGGTAGCCTACACACAGAAGCAAGGTTTAACAAGGTAAATAGTTGAAGACAATAAATTAAATATGTATTTAAATACTAGCTGACCAGGTAGCCGTTGCCCTTGCAAAAATATCACAGAACATAACACAATCAGGTTTTACAATATTTTCCAATTTTCCGGACAACTTTAAATTTTTTCATTCCCTAACACCTTTTTGGAAATATTACGATGTATACACGGCACATATAGGTACCAAAACATTTAAAAAAAAAACTGTTTGTCTGTTTTTACGGCTCACCTCTCAAATGGCTGGACCGATTTTGACGGGACTTTCACTGGCAGATAGCTGATGTAACAAGGAGTAACTAAGGTTACTTTTATTGTAGAACAAGTTTTTTTGTTAAATACCACGCCGACGAAGTCGCGGGTAACAGCTACTTCAAAATAAATGCATAATCAATCCGGACCGTTGTCAAAATGTTAGATAATTCGTGACTACGTCATCTCTTCTATTATCTTAATCTCACGATCAAAATGATCCATGCGCAACACAAATTATGCAGCGCATTTTTAAACACAAGCCGTATTCAACAATTGTCCAGTTTCGTACAGAATAGACTTCCTAAAATGGTGCCTAGACTACAATGGGCTGTGGTAACTCTAAGTAGGTATACCATTCTTCAACGAGTCTAGATTTTGTTAAAGGGACATCCTTATTTCGATGCCTTCGCCATTTGTTTATTATATACTAGTTTCCGTCTGCGGCTCCGCCCGCAGTACTTCGTTGAAGCATAGTCTTCAGCACTCAGGCATATAATAATAATAATAACCACAGGGCGGCTTGTGGCGAGCTGTAGGTGAGTAGTGACACCACGGACCCGAGTGCCACAGAGAGTCGGTCAGGGCTCCACCTCAGCGAGTCTTCGGCGGCGTAGTGGAAACCGACGGGGGCCCGCAGGATTCTCAGCTCTGTCTTGTCTTAATTGGCTGTCCAGAGAGGGGTCGTTAGAGCTATATGCTTTATAATAAGGCTTCATATATGTATAATAAGGCTTCTTATATGGTTGGCACTGCCATACCGTCTCTCCCTTAACACACTCCCAACAATGAATACGAATTGATTGCCGAAAATTGAATGACAATGTTAATATTTGCATACAACACGTTGTTGTCTAGACTCTACGTGACCTGAATGGCGCTGCCGGCTCGCTATGCAGCTTTTGTTAATGAATACAGACTGCATATTGGGGGTCAGTGACCAGGTGACGACACACAGCGTTTTGAAGGTCATTAAACTTTCTTCAAGTACCTACTGCAAGGGTAAGTAAGTATAGGAGAGCGGACTCTACCACCTGCTTAAAAGTCTCTACGAACGAGACAACTTGCTACCCGATCTGTAGGTGCAAATATCTTGCCATCTTGTCACATGATATGCCAATTTGTAGGGACTCTACGAATCGCCTCTACATATTGGGTACCAAGTTGTGCTGTTCATAGAGGCATAAAGGCTACCTAACTAGGCTGGGGTGTAATATAATAAATAACAACGTTTTAACTGGTGGTAGGCTTCGGCCGTGGCTAGTCACCACCCACTGAACAAAGCCATGTCGCCAAGCGGCCTAGCCGTGTTCCGGCATGATGTTCGGTGTTGCCATTCATGGATGGCGGGTCAGATCAGCTGCGCTGCATGTGCCTAGTGAATGTAGCGTCTCGATCTACTGCCGCCTTCGTACCTAGGCAAGTATGCTCCATCGTAGATCTCATCGTCACTTACCATCAGGTGAGATCGAGATCAAATACTTGCCTAAAATGTAATAAAAAAAATAAAAATAAAAATAAATATGGCATTTATATTTACTTGTTTTATATTGGGAGACGGTAAAATAGCCCATCGCAAAGCAACTACTTACTTCGTAAAACGTATAAAAATAAGTAAATTACGTAATTTTAGCTTATCATCATTAATTACCTAGCGATTGGTGCGTGTTTTTCCGCGGTAAATATAGATATATCAATTTGTTATGACTGGATGGGCAATAAAAGTATAAGGTACCTTTCTAGGCACATAATAAGTACGACTGCATTAACCTGCTATAAGGTACTACTATTTTTTTTATATTAACGCGAATACTACACATTGAAATTAAACAAATTTTAAGGATTTTATTGCGTTCATTTCATGTTCACGAACACGAATTTCATGTGCGAATCTCATTTTCAACCATGATTATCACTTGCTAAACGGTGAAGGAAAACATCGTGAGGAAACCTGCATGTCTGAGAGAACCCTTTGAAAGATATGTGAAGTCCGCCAACCCGCACTGGGTCAGCGTGGTGGACTATGGCCTAATCCCGCTCGCATTGAGGGGAGGCCCGTGCCCAGCAGTGGGACATTAAAAAGAGCTGGTATTATTATTATTATTTAATGTTATTTACGTTACGTAAAAAAAAAAAAAACGCGAGAAAATCTTTAAAAGTCGTTTTATTTCGTCTAATATAAAGTACTTTTCTAGGTACATAATATATAAATACATATAGAAAAACCATTAAAATGATATAATACGAACTCTCTCATTATTAATGTACCCATTTATCCTTGTCTCTCATCTCACAGTTTCTCTTTGTGGATTAGAAATACGATTCTTACTAAAATCCCTTTAAAAGTTTACGACTGTGTTTATGGCGGTTTGTGAACGGCGGCGGCGTTCAGAACTTTGTGTGTGCTTGCTCTTTTGTGTATTGCTCTGTGCAGATCGTGTGTGGTACAAGGTAATTTAGCGGAAAAGGGAAGATCTTCCAGCCAGACGGGTGGTATGCCTGGCGGGGCGGCCGCTATGCCCCGACGGTTATTTTCGGGATCTTGTATATATGTTACTTGCTCCGAGAACTCTAATAGCGCGATTCAGGATTGTGACGTCATTGTCTATTGTTCTGAATGCGTGTCGGCAGTGCCATCTGCTTAGCTTGCAGTGTGGTTAAAGTGGTCGCTACAGTAATATACGGTAATCGATCCTAACATATAAGGATGCAAAAAAAATAGTCACAGTCGGTAATATTCCGAATCAAGTTTTTAACAAAAGACATTTTTTAAAAGATGTCCATACAATTTTACAATTCTGTTAAAACTGTAAGTCCTATTTTCCATGGCATTTGGACAGGACAGCTGGGCCCCAAGTTTGCTAACACAATCGATTGTTGTTTGGGATATATGTCAAAAGTGACAGTTAGTATGCGGTTGCTGTTCGATTATGAATCGATTGTGTTAGCAGACATGGGGCCCTGTTTGTCGAGTAAGCTAGTGTAACATAAATTGTATGTGATAGCCATGTTGGCTGAAGCTCGCCTGGACATAAGTTGTAAGTACGCATTATCTTGCTGGTCATGTAAGTTCATAGCTTGCATCCCACTCTTCGCAAGCACACCGACATCTGCGGATGTTCCCTGAAATCCCCGGCGTGACGTTTACGGTGCGTCGGTTGCGAGGGCAACGAACCTGTAAATCCATCCTGATATTATCCACCGTCCATAACATAGTTTTAATGGGAAAGTCAGTATGTTTAGTCTACAGTCAACATGATTACTTTCTACACATAAAAATGATAATGATGTTGACTGACTGAAATCAGTGTGCCTAGTAGGAATTCCTAACGCGTCGTATCGCCATTGAGAAATCGACGATTCGATTGGCGTGGTTGTTATTGAACCTGCTTTCTGTGTAGAGAATCCTGGGTTCGTATCCCGCTGGAGGTAATAATGTACCGTACGAAAAGTGATTACCAAAAATATTTTATGTAGAGACACCGTCCATGTTATCGTTTTATGATACTTGGTTATAATATGGATTTGTTAATGAGAAAGGGTGATTATTCTGGTCAAATAATCTTCCCTGCACCCATGCACCCGCATCGCGCACCCTTTACTTAGGGGTGGTGCACCCATTTCTAACACTGAACCAAAAAAATACTTGCGGTAAGTATTAATGAGGCTTGTGTGACCAGCTTATTACAATGTTGAAATTGGTTTCATTCATTTAAGCTTTACCAAAACTCCGTTACATATACTAAGTCATCTTAAGTTATTTTTTTAGTTAATTTTATTCGTTAACTTGCCAATTTGTTTCTTATCGATGCATTCTATCTATCGATTTTGTCACAACATTTTTTGTGTATCACTGAACCAAATTTCCGCATTGTCTAAAATTGACAGATAATTTGGGACTAATTGACCCATTGACTTTTAAATTGATAATCAATTTGACATATGTGGTACGTACTTACAAACGTTGTCTGCCTATCAAGTAACGTCCCGTAACTATAGGAAAACCATACGTGAATTGAGAACCTCCTTTTCTATCATCGGTTGTAGTAGTTCTTAAGTGTCATACTGAACATTTAAACGTTCTCCAACGAAAACCTTAAGGTCTGACTATATACTTTTAGCGGAAAAGGGAAGATTTCCAGCCAGGCGGGGCGGCCGCTATGCCGCGGGTTCTTGTCGGGACCTTGTATATATGTGACGTGCTCCGAAAACTCTCATAGCGCGATACAGGATTGTATTGAGAATTGTCTATTGTTCTGAATGCGTCTGCAGCGCCATCTGTGTAGCTTGTGGCGCGGTTGAAGTGGTCGCTACAGACTTATAAATTAAATTCTGCGCAAAAAGGCGTGTCTGCAAATTGACTGCGAAACCTCGTGGGGCAAGCTCGAGTACATGCCTCGCGAGACGCCTCGCCTCCAAGCTATCTAGTACACGCGAAGTTGACATAACTAGCCGAGTTAACAGCGAGGCAAGTGAGGAAAGACAGTCACTGGGCACGGTATAATAATTTGCTACGCCAGGTATGCTCTTTCGACGATCGCCCAAGAATACGTCACGATCAGTGGTAGCCGATTGACATCTTGAATAGAATTAACACCACTCATTGGTTGAAGATCACCTGTGACGTAGTCTTAGACCAATCGTGTGACCTAGTGACATGGAAACAAAACACCTGGCGTAGCATATTGTTATTTCCCCCTGTGTTATGTGCCCCTGTAACGCATCGTAACGTTACAGAAGAACCCCCCCCCCCCCCCTCAAAATTCGTAATGTAATACTTGAACGCTCCATAAGTCAGTACGCATCTAAATGTCTCCATAAAGATACTTATTGATTTAAGAAGAACGTCCTTACGACCTAGAGATAGTGCGGATAAAACAATGGTTTTATTTAGTAAATTCGCAATGTATCAGCCCTAATCATAATGCATCTTACAAATTGAAAATAACAACATAGTGATACAATTAATTAGGGTTATCGCGGATTCGCCTGTCTGTCTGTCACTGCGCACGTATCGCCCTGTCCGCTGAATGATTTATTCAGTGTATTATTAGAACGTGTATTTCAATACGATACGGTGGAATGTAGGCATTTCGCTTAAAGGATAATTAACTATCTCAATTAATTTTATTCTTCCTACCACTTTCGTCTGGTTTCCGTATACTATTATTAATTCCAGCCCTTTTTAAATGTCCCACTGCTGGGCACGGGCTTCCCCTCAATGCGAGGGGGGATTAGGCTATAGTCCACCACGCTAACCCAGTGCGGGTTGGCGGACTTCACACATCTTTCGAGGGGTTCTCTCAGATATGCAGGTTTCCTCACGATGTTTTCCTTCACCGTTTAGCAAGTGATAATCATGATTGAAAATTTCGTACATGAAAAATCCCAAAGGTGTAAGCCAGGGTTTGAACCTGCCATCCTCGTTACCGAGGCAAGCGTTCTACCAACATGGTTATCACTGCTGTTCGTTAACCCAAAGAAAAACCTACAATACCATAGGCGTAATGAGAGTGTACTGCACTGTACCTCTGCCTACCCCTGCAGTTATTACAGGTATAATGGTGCTGCCTGGCGGTATACTATTATTAGTATGGAGAAATTGAGTCTGGTATCTGAGACTCACCTATTATGGGGTCGAGTACCCTCGAGATACCCTACACGTGACCCTGGGTGGTGCCAACTAGGTGACAACTCTACTGGTGATAGGCTTCGGCCGTGGTTAGTCACCACCCACTGAATTAAGCCATGTTGCCAAGCGGCCTAGCCGTGTTCCGGCATGATGTTAGGTGTTGCCATTCATGGATGGCGGGTCAGATCAGCTGCGCTGCTTGTGCCTAGTGAATGTAGCGTCTCGATCTACTGCCGCCTTCCCACCTAGGCAAGTATGCTCCATCGTAGATCTCATCATCACTTACCATCAAGTGAGATCGAGATCAAATACTTGCCTATAATGTAATAAAAAAAAAGGATGGGTGCCAGTAGCTTATGGGTTACAATCTTCATCATAATTAGCCTGTTCTTGGCTTCCCCAGGCGTACCTTGCCAAAGCATTATGGGCATTACGCGCGACTTGGAAAAACTTGATATTGTGTGTAGGATTTTCCTGAGTACATATATGTGTATAGACATGATTTTATTTTGCATTAGTGTGCAAGCATACTTAGTCGTGTGCGGTACGTGTCTACCTCAAGAGTTTTCAGAAAAAAATCAGCATAGAGACTAACTTTTAATTCCGTTTTAAGATAAACACAGGTCAATGTCATTTCAATCGTCTTGGATAATACTCGGAAAGAGCTTTTGTGAAAAAAAAAACAATTAAGACAATATTGTTTATTGTTGTACCCGTTAATTATGAGCACGATAGTGTTGTATAAAGGTCTTATCGAACCATACGTCTCAGTGACCTCAAAATGGATCTAGGTCATCAAGCTAATTTGAATGTTTTAGGATGATAGCACAGTATGACTGTAGGCTTTCACGGTTCCTGGTATCTTTCATCTATCTGACTGCTTCTCGAGTCATGTATTATCAGCAAGAATTATTATTCTTCATAATCCTTGATGCTCAGACCAATATATACTCAGACAAGTAGCATCGGAAGGCGCACAGCTCTCCCAAAACTTTGCTGCCGGCCCCATTTGTTATATACTTAAGGCTTTGATTAGTTAATCTTCTATTTTGTTTTTATATCATACTAGCTGTCCCGCCGAACTTCGTACCGCCTCATAATTAAATGTATGACGTAATGAATTAATTGGTACTCTATAAAAGAATAAAACAAATCTATCCCACGGGAACCATACTTTTTACCGGGACAAAAACTATAATTGATGTCTGTGCCAAATTTATCCCGATCCTTTCAACCGTTCTGGCGTGATTGAGTAAAAAACATCCATCCATCCAAACTTTCACATTGATAATATAAATGGGATAATATTTTGATATAATATGTAAATGCACGCAACATTCGCATGTAACGTCTCGGTATAGAGATACACGTGACACACATAAGCTTTTCTTCTTCGTCGCGCCGTCTGCGGGCCGTCTGCCATTACAGGAATATGCACAAAAAGTCGCCCATGGGCCTTGAGACACAAATTTGCATTGCACGTACCTTGCATGCCTAATAACCTGTCTGCAATCGTATTTATAGATACGACGTTACAATAGAGTCGTATATTAGGTATATAGGTAGGATATTTTGTCACCCGCTTTGCAATGGAGGGAAGTGGATAATTTTCTATCAACTCCGCCTATTTCATCTTTCGATTAAATTCGTGCGGGTTCCAAGACAATTAACTTTATCCCGGGACTCACCGAGGGTCAAACCTCGGTGTCATCATTGGACCCCACTGTAGATCCTGGCTTACAGGAGTAGTTACAGTAGTCAGTTGCAGTAGTTACCACTGCTACTAAAAGTAAATAAACCTACCTAATCAAAGTAGCTCCGAAAATCCACTATCCCCCAGTTTTTTTAAATTCATTCACTTCACTGTAAAAAAAATGGCTTCGATCGTTATTTGTCTATGATTTTGCCGCAACCTACTGACTGTTGTCATCGAACATAAATTTGGATATGTCCGGGGATATACACCCCCTTATGTTTTTAATATTCCACGGTAGGGTTTAGTTCAACCGCCCGCATTCCGTCAATGGGTAATTCCTGCCACACCATAGGGGAGAGGTCTCAATGGACCTCACACAACGTTGCAGTTGGGTGGCTTGCGGCATTTTATGTGCGACGTTCAATATCCGGGCAGGGTTAAATTTTGTAATCTCTTGTGTCTACAAAAATGCCATTATATTTCTAATGGCATCATTGCCATTCAACGTGGCAATGATACCAGCGTTTTGGGCACCCTCCCGGCCGATGGTGGTGGGGATTTGTTGAGTGCATTCTGAAATCAGCCTTATTGTAATTTTAATAATTAATTAATCTAATGGGGAGGACCCTCGGCCTGTCAACTTTTCCAATTATAAACCAAACAAGTTTGATCGATAATTAAAGAAGCCAGCAACACCGAACATCTCTAAGATGTTAATCGAGAAACTATTTATCACGAGTGGGGGGACCTCAAATAAAATGCAATTCTCCGCGACACTAAGCGAATCTAAAAAAGTATTCGACACGTGTTTCGCGTCTAAACTCTATCAATTATAATAATTAATTACCTAATTTATTTTATCTTATTTAATTGTGTCATTATGGGTACTGTACAATGGACTGGGGACGATCCCAATATATAATAACTTATAACCCTCGCAACTGCGCTTTTTTAGAGCATTTGTTATGAGTAATTATGTTAAGACAGAATTTGTTTATGTCAATTTAAAAAAAAATCTGTTCGCATAAAATCTATATCTGTCTCCCTCGGGCATTTATTATTCCAACCAGTAGCAAATACAATTAAAAACAAATTTTGTTACCACCAGTGTAAGAAAGAAGTCCGTGTCGCGTATCGTCGAGAAAAATTGTATCCGTCATCTCCCCATCTCTCGCGGCTCCCCCTCCCCTGCGATGCGCGGGCGCACCGGACGGGAACATTGTCCTTCGCTAGCCTTGGCTCCGTTTTATCGTGTCGATCGGGCAGGGTTGCCACGCCGATGCGGGCATACTGTTTATTTGTTTATTTTACTACACAATTGATATTTATGGACGCGGCCCGGTGATTATATCTTTGTAATATTCTGAGTCAGATGTTTATTCAATTCAACCCTAACTTCGTTGGGTGTTATAGGATTGTTAGTTTTGGTTGGGGATAACAATAATGTTTGTGCATTTTTTTTAGCTTACCAATTTTAATGTGTGTAAAACAGAACCCCAAACTATTTAGGTAGGTAACTGAACCAACAAATATTTAAACACTCAACGAATATATATGTTAGATAACATGTAACTAGGTCATTCCAAAAACATTATAAAAAATAAAAATATATTTTTCTCGTTAATCAGCTATCAACACATCCTCTCAAAGACAGGCTACAACAAAAAAAAACCCCACAAAACTCAAAGTCCTTGAATAAACGAAGTGCAAACTGCGCCCGCGATCATCATAAATCAATCAATTCATATGACCCAAATTCGGCTGCGCAGCTTCCAAAACGGTGTGACCCATTTTTTTAAAACGCTCCCTGCGAACCGTTCGCGAAAAGAATAAAAAAAAAACGAGGTCAAAGACCGTTTGTGGTCACAGTCCTGGCCAGTTGCCTTGTTGTTTGAGAGACCCCGTAATGGGAAGATTGAAGTATACGCACATAATTAAAAATGATTTGTTGTGAGCAGGCGAATGACCCTATTTCATCGTAGTGGTGGGTTCTATCGATAAAAAAATGTGTTTTGTGTTGTTCACGCGGATTGATGTCAATTACAAATCTTGGATTGAGTCAGCACCATCATAGCTGTAATAACTGCAGGGGTAGGCAGAGGTACACTGCAGTACACTCTCATTACGTCTATGGTATTCGGTTAATTTTTCTTAGGTTAATTACTACAACTGCACAATGTATTTACAAAAATGTGTAAACACCCATGTGGAATATCGCTGTTAAAGTCTATTGTTAGAACATAATGCAATCCTGGATACCGTGGCACACAAAGATTTTGGGCCTCTTTAGAAAAAAATAAAAAAGAAAATATTCTTTTTTTAAAACAATAAAATGATAAAGACAGAACTATCAGTAGCATCGGTGTCATACTTATCACTTTAGTCGCAAGCGCAGCAACTCAATCACGAATTCCTTCTTCGAATCCCAGGCCGTGCCAGGCTATGATAATAGGATCGCTGCCTAACACATTGGACCTATCGATCAAATGTAATTTCCTACCGCTTCGAGTAAAGATTTCACGATAATATTTGCAATCTTCTATCGACATGCCGTCATGGTCCTCTCTACGGCTGATCTCTCTGGGAGTGACCGCAGCATCCGGGCGGCCCGTGGGAATGAAGACGCTTCCCTTGCGCCTGCGCACTGCACAACGCGCCACGATCTGAATCCAGGGCTTGAGCAGGTCATTGGGAGTATTGGGTTGGTGTGATGGCTTCCGGAAAATGTTGATTCAAAGTTCTAGATAAGCTAAGATTAGAGCTAGGTAACTGTATTTTAAGTCTTTGGTAAGTAATTATAGAATAAGGTTTCTAAGTCTCGAATTACAGACTTTGGATTTAAAACAAAATTATGAACTCAACTACCGGCCAAGAGAACTCAAGGTCTCAGTTTGTGGTAAATTTGGATATAAATATATTTTACTTCCTGACAGTCTTCTATTGTCTTATTTGCAAACATATCAGCTTCCAAACCGTGTTTTTTTTACTGAAATGTTCTCTATTGGTTATGAGTGTAGAGTCAGTTCCAGTCAGAGTGGATGGGGCCGCCCATGCTTCTTTACTTAGCTCACCAAATAGCTAGTCAGCTATTTGGTGAGCTCAAGGCTCCACACGACTACACCCCGGCGTGAGGAGGTAATGTTGACAAGTGCACACCTGGGTATCAAGAAATAACTGTTGGTGGAAGACTCACCAATGACTCTTCGACCTCGACCTCCCTAGCGGGGTCATTGACCTTTGGGGAATCATATGTAGCGGTCTCTTTGTTATCCCAGTCGAGTTAGATTCGAGATTACCAACCCATTTCGAAGCCCTACCGTTGGGCACCCTTCAATGCAAGAGGGATTAGGCTATAGTCCAGCACACTGGCCCAATGCTATTTGGCGGACTATACACGTCGTTCTAGAGGTTCTCACAGAAATGCAGGTTTCCTCACGATGTTTTACTTCACCGCAAGAATCATGGTTGAAAATGAGATTCGCACATGAAATCCAGAAATCCCAGAGGTTTAAGCTGGGGTTTGAACCTGCGACTCTCGTTACCAAGGCGAGCGTTCTACCAACATTGTTATCACTGCTTTGGATATGTAGCCACCATCTTTTACTTCACAACCCGAAGTTTATTTTTCTATGGAGCAACGCTTACTTTCTAGCCAAATTTTTCATGCAGACATTGCAATCAAGTATACGGTAGCCCTCTGAAATACCATGCTCTTGAGATCGGTGGACTTCCTACATCTTATTGGGCTCTTAGATATGCAGGTTATCCCACTAAAATTATCTTTAATCTGTAGAATGAAAAATCAACTCCAGCATCCTTATTTTTCAAGGCGTGTCTGTGCTTAGTGCAGTCAATATATTATGCTAAAGAATTCACAATCAAATATGACGTCATCACCACGTAATCTATTACGCAAAACGTAGTTACACTCTATACCCCCCTAACTAGGTCTTAATCTGAATGGTTCACGAATGGGGTCCACTCACACCGAATCATTCGCAGCGATATGTCACCGCGGTGACTTTGAACTTTAGGTATTATACTCTAACCAATAAAACCAACCGTTGTGCAGTCGGATAACTGTAAACATTCAGAATTCGACCCTAATGCGTTGCGGGTAGGTTATGGTTGGTTGAGCAGCGGTTCCCTGGTTGTGTTTTGGGACTGGTGAGTGAGTGAGGATCGCGAGATTGGTCGTAATTATTTAATGTAGTCCGTGTTTCGGGGTACTTTGAGTAGTAGTTGGTTTGGCGATTTCTAACGATCGAATTCTCGTATCGATTGGTGATTAGAAATGACTGGTGACTGAGAAATCAACAAAAAAATTAAATCAATGCTTTTTTTATTAATTTAGACCAAAAAACACTTGTTAATTGTCAATAGTTACCACCGGTTCGGAATTACATTCACGGGAAAATCAACGCTATAGGAGCTGGCATTATCGTAGCAACGATACAACGTAATAAATACTCAAACCAAATAATATGAGTTGGTGACCCATCCGAAGATAAGCCTTGCAAAACATATCTTAACCTCGTTACGTTTTTAATTCATTGAAATTATATAATTTCATGTTTATTACTGGTTTAATGTTATCATTATCTTATCACTAATTATACAAAATATCCATCTGCAGTATTAGGAACTGTGTTTAAAAATAACAATAAATAAATGTTGTTGAATGTTGACGTTAAACTTAAATGCTGTCACTAAATATGTCATTTTTCGTTACGTTTGCATACACTCAAGATTCGCCATTTTCATATTTTCATGTCATCCATCTTTTATTTATAACGTGTATTTATTGAATTTGATACCGCTATTATATACTTGGCATTGGCAAAATAAACAAATGGGGGAAGAGGAACCCACCACTGACCCTCGGCTTGTCAACTTTTCCAATTATAAACCGAACAAGTTTGATCGATAATTAAAGAAGCCAACAACACCGAACTCTTCAAACAATATGCAATTCTCCCCAAAACTAAGCGAATCTAAAAAAGTATTCGACACGTGTTTCGCCTCTAAACGAGGCATCCTCAGGACGGCTGGGCTACGAACGAGCCTATTATCGCCTAGTGCTATCAATTATTGGCAATACACAAAAAGTTATGGGTCATTTTAATTCATCACATTTCATTTCGTAAAGAAAGAAGAAGGCACTAAAATTGAAAGTGTTGTGAATCATTTAGTCTATGATGTCACCGAGAAGGTCTTCCAGTGGTGTCATAAAAATGTTAAGATTACATTTTTTATAGTCTTCTTCTGCCTTGCCTTCTTCATCTTCATGAATCATTTAAATTTAAATAAATAGCGCTTTAAAAAAACCTCCTTTTTAAAACGGACGGTACGTCGGGTTCGTATAAAAATATTTTTCTCCCAACAAAATGACAATTTTTTTTTGAGTGAAATTTGTTTTTCAAGCATTTTTTGTGTTATTTAAATAAACATTCACATCACAAATCACAACACATCTCTAAAGAAGCGTAGGTTTAGTATATCATTTCTAAATCCCGCTATTTACATGTATACGGTTTTTTTAAGAGACGATTTATGGACAGCCTATGGGATCCTTTTTCATCCAGAGACCGACCTGAAATACACCATTCTCTATATCATAGAGTATGCTGTATACAAAGCTTCAATAGACTAGAGATTACAGGGGCTACCTTCGTCACTAACAGGCTCATGGTTCAGCTCTTACCCTTGACTAACGCCCAAGGCCATTAAACTCGAGCTCATTCCTAGTACAGACTTCGGCATTGTTGGTAAGACCACGATATTCAGGCGAAAAACCAATATAAAGTGACAATTAGCTCAATCTGGTTGGCAACCAAAATTGGAGCTTCGCTGATAACAATTATCCATGTCTGCTCGAGCCGACGTAATAAGATTTCCGCATTAATTAATTATGATAAGATAGCGCCAGGTCAGCGCAGTAATATTTGGACTATCACTGAATATGCTGAGATGAAATAAGATGTTTTTTTTCTTTGTTCAATAATGAATTATTTGATTTCACTTAACACGTTCACTGCGGCTTGAGGTTGATTCAGCCTCATGGTAGACTTTACGCTGGTGCGGCGCGTAAAACTGTGTTTTCTCTCTAGTGCGGCGGCTGTTTACACTCAACGGTATGAGGTATGACAAAGACAAATATAGCTTTCTTTATGTCTGCGAAGCATTGACTCAATATTGTAAAAAAAAAATTTGAGGTCGAAATACGCCTCAAACGCACTGATCACAAAATTATTGAATAAGGTGCGGGTTGAGGCCGATTTCGACCTCCAGCGGCGGGGCGCGCGGGCGGCGTGAGAGCAGGTAAGTCGACTTTAGTGACGCTACCATAGTCGATACTGGAGCACGTGTCTTTGCGCAATCGTGTTAATTGTTTGTTTTTTATTTTTGTTAAATTCTCTTGTTTAATGTTTTTTTGTGTGTGTTCAGTTATATATTTATAGAGTGAGAGCCCGTGACACCCATACCTTAGTTATATTATAAAAGCTGAAAATTCTTCTATATATTTATTTATTTACACTTTCTGCAAAACATAATGCACAAGGCGGACTTAATGCCTAGTGGCATTTTCTGCCAGTGTGTATATATATGTCCCCTATACCGGTATAAGCAAACCCAGAATATACAACCTGGGTCGCAAAAATTATGACTAATTGTTCACAATGTTAGAAAGCTATGTGCTTGCATTGTTTTAACGAACAGCATGCAAAGTAATATAGAATAAATTAGATGAACGAATAGTTTGTATTTTATTTAACAACACCCCATACTTTTATGCACAATACTATAACAATATAAAAAAGTAATAGAAATATAACATAGACATGGACATTCATCGATATAAATTCATTCCCATCACTAATGCCGCCCCGATTTAGTGCGATGTGTGGTCTAAATCGACCTCAAATATATTTTAGGTGTTTTCTCTAAAACTAAAAATCAGAACCCGGGGCGAAGCTAGGTGTACATAAAACAATACCATGCAAGTAATTTTAGCATAAAATTAAACATCGAATCACGCTCCTGATCAAGTTACAACACATTTACCAAATGATTGAAACATGAGGCAGAAAAGGCCTCAACCGCATTACAAGAAAGTTTAGCTTGGGGCTGATTCGACCTCAGCCGCACCAGCTGAAAGTTCTTCAAAATGTGGCCCGCAGTGAACGAGTTAAAGCTGTTTTAATTGCAGGATACCAGGAACACCGTATTCCTGGTGTTCCTGGTAAGTGTTACAACTTACAATGTAACTAAGTACACATGCTAGCATATTGAGTGAGACAACAAAAGGTTTGAAAAAATAATTGTAAAATTTTGTAGTCTTGTGAATAGGAAAGACCAAGACTTCAACGCAAGATTATCGCACTTTTGAAGACTCTGGTAGTAAGGTCTTTCAAAAATGCAAGACCATTGAACGTTATATCTGAAAAGTAGATCTTTTTTAACCGACTTCAAAAAGGAGGCGGTTCTCAATTCGGTTGTAATTTTTTTTATGTTGCATGTATTTTTTTTTGATAAATATTGCCAGACAAAATGTATGGTGGAATTTATAATGGGTACCGTACAATGGACTGACTGCGATCCCAGTTTCACTAGACCAGTCTAAATGTGAGAAAATATTTTTTGATTCACAGAATTTTTCAGAAACAGTATACTATCGATATGTCAATATTAAAAAATATTTTTTTTGTCTGACAAAATGACAATCGTGATTCTTAATGAGCGTTTTATTTTAAATTGACTTTTGAAATACGGACTTCGCAAGATGATTACAAAATGCGCTTAAGAAGCACATTGGTTACCCTCTAGACCAGGGATTCCCAAAGTGGTCGATATCGACCCCAGGGAAACCGATATCGATAGCGGTTTCCCACGTTTTGGACGTAAACGAACACTGATTTTGGGGGCGACGAGGTCTAAAAATCTACCCCTATTAACACAAGTTCTTATTTGAAACATTCAAGATACTGTATAAGTTGTGTTACGTATCCCAACTTGTTAGAAGAATAACTCATATTTTAGTGGGAAATAAGCGTGCACAAGTTCGTACAAGATGTAATTATTATTTTGTATCAATTTGAAAAAAAATAGAGATATGATTTTTAATGTATTGGCTATGGGCGTCTAAGGTATCAGTTCATTTTGGAAAAGGCGTCACATGCCCAAAATAGTTTGGGAATCCCTGCTCTTCACCAAACTTTCGTCTAAATATATATTATTCTTCATATTATTATCATCTACTAGTTTACACGTGTCAAATTACAAGTCATACAAATGTTACAACGTAATAAGGATGAACGCGTCCTCTCTTGTATCGTAGAAAACTCCCAAGGAAGGTCATTGTCACAATCCGCCCATTGTAGTAAACCCGACTTCAATACGATCATACACACACACATACACACATTATACACGTGTCGCGATTAGGGTTACCATCGTTAAACTGATAAAATCCCTACAAAAAGCCTGATTTCCGTAAACAAATCCTTGATATTTATCACCAAAGTGTAGTATCTACATTATAGTGTATGCCGATACTCGCTGGCCATTATTTTTAACCGACTTTTTTTATTTTTTTTATTACATTATAGGCAAGTATTGGATCTCGATCTCACCTGATGGTAAGTGATGATGAGATCTATGATGGAACATACTTGCCTAGGTAGGAAGGCGGCAGTAGATCAAGACGCTACATTCACTAGCCACATTCAGCGCTGCTGATCTGACCCGCCATCCATGAATGGCAACACCGAACATCATGCCGGAACACGGCTAGGCCGCTTGGCGACATGGCTTTGTTCAGTGGGTGGTGACTAACCACGGCCGAAGCCTACCACCAGTAGAGTTGTCACCTAGTTGGCACCACCCAGGGTCACGTGTAGGGTATCTCGAGGGTATTTAATTCTCCTACCGATGAAGGTGACTCGACCCCAAAAACTTTAAAAAGGATTAGGTTCTTAATTCGGTTGTAATTTTTTTTATAACTTTCATCAACAACACTTTAAAAGTGTGTACATACGATAAACGATTCTGATTTAAAAGACAAAGACAAGGCGTTCCTAATCTTTTTTTTTTAAATTGGAATATGGCTTGATAAAATAGGGCCTGTGTAAATTTCGTTTTTGGCGGATAGTTGTAAAGTGGAGTTGACAATTATGTTTTACTAGCGCGGTGTTAAGTATGTCCTTTTCACCGGGATAAAAAGTAGCCTATGTGATATTCCAGATTTCATCCAAATCCGTTCAGCCGTTCTGGCGTGATTGAGTAACAAACATCCATCCATCCAAACTTTCACATTTATAATGTTAGTGTGATTTGCCAAAAAAAATGTTTTTTGATAGATTATGTATAATATTAGTGGAATATTAACCATTGTGTGTTCACAAACGTGCACGGGTGTAGGAAATTGAAATAAAATATATAACTTGACTTTTCAAGTACTCCCAAGATGTCCGGTAAGTTTTCAGTAAAGTATCCACAGCTTTACTGATAGGGATTCATTTCATCATCATCATCGTCATCAACATAGTTTAGCTTTACGCAGCAGTAGAGTTTTGTGCTTGATGGCCTGATTAGCCCAGTTGGTAATGATCCTGCTTTCTGAGTCGACGGTTCCGGGTTGGAATCCTGGTACGGTCCCAAACTAAGTAACGCATGTATTATAGGTACCGTAAAATGGACTGGGGCCAACCCTAGTATATAATACTTAAACATCCATGAAACGGGGACAAACATTATTTTTCATCTTACAAAGTTTGGCTCTAACAGGCTTCGAATCCGGGACCCTCAGCACAGACATCCGGGTCACTACCCACAGAGCCAATCAGGTCTTCGAATATATATTTTTAACGTCGATTGTAGATCGCTTGAGCCGAAGCTGTCCGTGTAGAGCCAGACAAAAAATCCTGACGTCTGGAGAAATCCTGAAGTTTGGCAACCCTGGACGCGATAAACTCTTTAGCCTGCGCAGACGCAGATGAGGCGTCCACTTGTCTCAGTTTACGTGTTGCCCCACTGTTGGGCACTCCCTTCTCTTTAAGAGTGGGTGCGTAGGGTTTGTTATGTAACCAGTGCGTAGTGGCAATAGACTAGCAATGATTATTTTTTTCACAGTTTAATTGCATAGACTATTCTTTTTATTTTCATAATTATATAATTATATATTTTACGATGACATATATACCCTCAAAGCACAACAGTGGTATAATTTTCAAAATAAAATTTACGGAAGTACAGTAACTGAGTTTCGTCAGAATAATTCTTGGAGTCGTGATTTTCAAGTACATGGCAATGTTTAAGCATTGTCAAAAAAAAATCTTTATACAACATTGCATTTTTTTTTCATAGCATCCAGTTTTAAGGGTATCCCACAATTGTGGGGCATAGACTATTTTGACAAAAGAATATAATAGATTTGAATAATAATTACAATATTTATTATTATTGAAATCTATCATGTTCCTTTAATTATGATGTACTGTTGTAAATGTGACTAAATAGGCATGCCCTAGTACTAGTATTTATATAATTTCGGACTACTCATACATTGTGTGGAGTTTATGGCATTCATGTACGAATAAAAAAAACACTATGATTTAAATTAAAATGGAAATATTTTTTTAATCCTGCATGATTTAGTTTTAATACAAAACTTATTACTTCCTTTTGGTCATTATATTTAAAGTACCGATAGGTAGTTTTAGGTGTACATGTTATGCAAATCTATACATATAAATAAAATTGGTGTGTCTGTTTGTAATATTAAAATAACCGCTTTTTACTTAATGGATGTATACACGGTACCTATACCGAAACAACATTTTTTACAATTTTTGTCTGTCTGTCTGTTTGTTTCGGGTAATCTCTGAAATGGCTGGACCGATTTTGACGGGACTTTCACTGGCAGATAGCTGATGTAACAAGGAGTAACTTAGGCTACTTTTATTTTAGAAAAAAACATATCTCATGAAAAAAAAATTAAACCAATGTTACAGCGTTGCGCCTGATTAAGTTTGATAGCAACAACCTGAAATGTGTCCCGCGGGATCAGAACGTGCGAGCAGGTTGTTGCCAACGGTTGTGTCTTTGTTAAATACCACGCGAACGAAGTCGCGGGTAACAGCTAGTACATTATATAATATTAATTAGTAAATAATGTTTAATGGTAATTTTTAGATAACAGAGTTAGCACCTTCAACGGCTACCTAATTAGCGGTTTGAGTCATCTTCATACTGACTCATTATTAGGACTCAAATTTAAGTTGCGTTTGAGTATTCGTTAAGTGGGTCACCCATCATGCAAGTGGTTGTGTGCTAATTATTTCGCTTATCAAAATGATTGGTACTGTTCCATCTTGACCTTCCCGAAAACTCAGATAATATTTATGCGAATGTTAAAAGTTTATTATACAAGGTAATATTTAGTGATCCGTATGGAAAGAGGTAAATCGGTGATTGTATAGCTAACGCCTGCTGTCACCTGAACCGAAATATAGCTGCCTAGAGCCGCCCGTTTTCAAAACATATTCGACCAACTTTGCCTTTGGAAAAGTTTATAAATAATTGATTAGGTACTAATTATCTAGTGTTGACTTTTTAAAATAAAGTGTTATACCCGTGGGGTTTTACCGTGCATTTAGTAGCTGATGTTATTTAATTTGTAGTAAAATATTCGATTATATTTTGGCAATGTTACATAATATTTAATAAGTAACAAGAAATGTGTAAAAAATATAAAATAATACCGATCACGTTTATATCTATACATCTATACATATAAATAAATTTGGAGTGTCTGTTTGTAATGTTAAAATAACCGCTTTTTACTAAGTGCATTTGAATGTATACACGTTACCTATACCGAAACAACATTTTTTACAATTTTTGTCTGTCTGTCTGTCCGTCTGTCTGTCTGTCCGTCTGTCTGTCTGTCTGTCTGTCTGTCTGTTTGTTCCGGCTAATCTCTGAAATGGCTGGACCGATTTTGACGGGACTTTCACTGGCAGATAGCTGATGTAACAAGGAGTAACTTAGGCTACTTTTATTTTAGAAAAAAAAATAGGATCTCACGAAAAAAAATTAAAACCAATGTTGCAGCGCAGCGCCTGATTAATTTTGATAGCAACAACCTGCAATGCCGCGAGCTCAGAATGGGCGAGCAGGCTGTTGTCAACGGTTGTCTTTGTTAAATACCACGCGGACGAAGTCGCGGGCAACAGCTAGTTTAAAATAAATGTGTAAATAGTTTCTGTTTTCTTTTAAGATGGCGAACTAAGTGTCTTTTACGTGTTGTCATAAACATTTAACAAAAAAAAATGGATTTAACGGTCCGTCTCTGTTTTATTTTTTCACATGTTGGAAGCATTTGTAGGGCTAACACACAAGCCAAGACTTGTCTTGAAAATCTTGTCTTATCACAGCCGGCCGTACTGGGCCTCCTGGTTGAACTATGGTCTGGATTTTACATTCTTCTCGACTTGTGTAATCTGCTGCAAGACAGACGCAAGCTGTATGCTGTTCTTTGTATTTGCCCACGCTCACATTAGCTTAGGTTGGCCCAACATGCATACGTAGACCCATGCCTTACCTTAGCAATAATAAGAAACATACTTCACGGTATAGCATTGTAATAGACAAGGCGATAAATATTCGTTTCTCTCATTTGCCGACTCTATTTTCTCCACGTTAAATTTTATTTATTATTTCAATTCGCCCCCAACATCGGCTGCTATAGTCAGTGTAAAGAAAGCATGACTTTTTATACCGACTGATTTTACCCGTACAATTAAACAAATTGATAAATTAAAAAGGTAAACTTGTTTAACGAACGACCGGATCCAATTTATACCTTAATAAAGAGTGAATAGAGCTGGAAACTGTTATGTTAATAATGTGCGAGTACATGATTCAATCTTGTGATGCGAACGGTAACCCACGCGTTTCAGTTCACTACGGACTTGGGCGATGTTTGGAGCTCATCAGTTCGGTACCGGCGCGCTCGGTGGCGCGCGCGTACCAAATTTTCGAAAATGGAATTCGCGCATTTTGAAATTTTCGTGTTCGCAATGGAATTCGAACTGGCGTTCGAAATTTGAAAATGTTTCGTGTTGTGGTCTGTTCATGTTTCGATCGATCGTTGTTTGGGCGCGTTCGATGATCAAATGGTGAGTGTTCAGTTTTATTTTTTTACCATTATACAGATGATATAAAAAAATGCGCAATATTTAAATTCTTCCTTTGAGCTATTTGTATTTGTCATAGACAGTTTGTATATTTCTTAGATATTCTTAAATGTTTGGAAATTTTAGATTAAAAAATAAGTTTTTTTTTAAATAAACGTGAGATTGACCTGTAGACATACCAACAAATCAAATTAATTTTCTATTAATAAAATAAAAAATGAAAACGTAATAGGTCAGGAAGCTTTTTTTTTACTTTCTTTTAAATGCTGTAGATCAAATACGTACAATAACTCTGATACATAACAAATTACGTTGATTGACGTTTCCGTGAACAACGTTTAGGATAGGGGCACAATAAATAATTTTGGGTAGGTAAGTACAAACCCATCAAATCATATTCTACCGCCGGCATGCTGACTGGTAGATACCTTTTTTCCATCGCTAGCCACTCTATACTTAATAATACGACTGTAAACACTAAATACAAACAAATATATACTTAATATTATTGTTTTTCAGTAGTTTATTGTGTAACAATACAGAAAATAGTAGTTTTAACTAAATTTATTTTTAAAATAATAAATGAAATTAAAAATATAAAAACGTATAAAATGTTCTCATATAGTTTTACATTGAACACGACTTTAAATTAAAAGTAATAACTTATTAAATTAAGTACTAAATGATTAATATAAGTATGTTTAATACTTTAATTTCATAATGCACCTTATTAAATAAAATATATTAGAATTTGCCACAAATATACACTTATATCCAAATACGTTACACTAAAAACGAACCCCCAAAATATAAATTTAACTTAACAGTTTAATTAAGTACAGATTAGTTTAATACAAATTATTTTTATTAATAAAGACATCGATTGATTTAAA
The DNA here is from genome assembly GCA_905333125.1 of Pheosia tremula. Taxonomy (NCBI): domain Eukaryota; kingdom Metazoa; phylum Arthropoda; class Insecta; order Lepidoptera; family Notodontidae; genus Pheosia; species Pheosia tremula. The sequence goes on from HG995420.1 coordinate 2,823,829, forward strand.
AAAAATTAATTAAACTCGTGTTTTAAATTAACATATTAATATAGATTTCTCATATTTACGCGAATACTACACATAGAATTTTTTTTTTCGGATTCTATCGCGTTTGTTTTATGATTTTACGTTCCCGACGTTTTGGTAGCTTTACAGCAACCATGGTCACGGGTGGACTCATAAAATAAATGCGATAAAAATCGAAAAAAAAATATTTTACTTTAATTATATATTAACTTTAATCATAGTAGAATATATAATACCTATAACATTTTCAGAGGTAGAGTTTGTTGGTATATGAGTTTGAATGTATGGGGCTATCTCCAGATATACTGATTCGTTTTTGCATATTATTTCACTAATAGGAAGCTGTAATATCCCTGAGTGAATGTCCCTATGTTTCATCATGGTACCGCGGGCAGAAGTTAGCGTTATATAGATAATAATATCGGCATATAAACGCACTATATAGTCCCAAACTAAGCAACGCTTGTATTATAGACTCTACATATTGGATTAGGGGCGATTTTAGTATATAGCTTTTTATGTTAAACATGGATGACTCATCTTCATCACACATAGCTCGCCCCTACCAGGGCTTCGAACTCCAGACCCACAGTACAGAAAGCAAGGTCACTACCAACTATTCCAATCCAATCACCTTACTAATAAAAATTTTCGCAATTTGACTGTAAACGCTAAAATTATTCCCAATTTAACTGTAACCGTTAAATAATGTTCTCAATTTGAACAAAAAACCGTTAAATAATATTCTCAATTTGAATCAAAACCGTTAAATAATATTTTTTATTTGACTGTAACCTCTAAATAATATTCTCAATTTAAATCAAAGCCGTTAAATAGTATTCTCAATTTGAATCAAACCGTTACATAATATTCTTAATTTGACTCGAACCACAAAAAAGCTCATTTTGACTTTTAACAACTAAAGAATATTCTCAATTTGACTCTACATACACACTCATTATTATTTTCAATTAAGCAAAATCTGTATTTCAAATCGTTCAAAAATGTTAAACACTGGCCATATAAGTTATGATGTCACCTTGCTCCTATTAGTCATAGTAGCGCATTGATAACCGCCAAATTCTACCCAGCCAGCGCTAGAAAACACATAGTAGACGCGTCGGTCGGGAAGGTAGAGTCACTGATATGGTCATTGGCAGTGAAAGCAGTAAGTAAGAACTCTCGCCTTGGAAACTAGGGTTGCTTCAAATACCGGCTCGCATTTTTGTGATGACTGGATTTGAGCCATTATTATCACTCGGTCGTGATTCGGAGAGCTCATAAGCCGTCGGTCCTGCGCTTGGCTTTTCTTCGGTCTCGAGCTACCATCCCATTGGACTATGAGAGGGAGGGAGGGGGAGTGCACCGGTGCTTGCGCACACGCTTGTGTACTATAATTATTATAATAATTATTATTATTTATTGGCCATTATGTTAACTTACCCCTTTCCCCCTCAAATTGAGGGAAGGCCTTCGCCCAGCAGTGGGACATTAAAAAGGGCTGGTACTATTATTATATATATTATGCTGACTTAAGAAATATGCTATAGCCATTTGATTGGAATTGTAGATCATACCTATATAATATCTTATATTCCATATTATTATAGAGGTACATTTTGTGAGTTTTCATGTTAGAGATGACCCCGGAACTACTGAGCCGATTCCAAATATAGTTTCACTGATAGAAAGCTACATTATTCGTGAGTGCTATAGGGTATCTTTCATCAAGCTACAGCAGCCGGAGTTGCGGGCAAAAGCTAGTAATTCAAATATTAGCACCAGTACTTAGTTACAAACCATTTTGTGAACTTTTGAGCATAATGCCCATATGTTATTACTACATATAAAAAAAAACATTATGTAGTATGTTTAGGTACATGTTACTCTTATCAGTAGGTAGGTGCTAACGTATTACGGAACGCCCCCGGGACCGCCTCTCGACAAAAACTGCTCCTTATCGAGTATATTTTGCATGTACCGAATTAGTTTTTTATATACTAACTACACTTATACTTACATACATATAATCACGTATATATCTGACGGAGTTAGACAAAGACCACTATTTGCGTAAATATATCTATCTCTTTTCGCGTGATTCACTCACGAGAACTACAGACAGACCTTTCTAAAGGAAAACATTTTTTGTTCGTGGAAAGTTGGCCTCGGGCGGCTTCTTCGGACACGAAAGAAAACAAGGCTGGTAAACGGGCTGTAACAATTATATCTCCCTTGAAATATTGTTGAGCTTGTTGCTCAACTATATTGCCAGCAATATTGCCATACTTGCTACAATGTTATAGTGCAAAACACCTCAGCGTATATTCTGGTATAACGGTATAATATAATAATAATATCAGCCCTTTTTTTAATGTCCCATGGCTGGGCACGGGCCTCCCCTCAAGGCGAGGGCGAATAGGCCATAGTCCACCACGCTGGCCCAGTGCGAGTTGGCGGACTTCACACATCTTTCGAGGGGTACTCACACACATGCAGGTCTCCTCACGATGTTTTCCTTCACCGTTTAGCAAGTGATAATCGTGGCTGAAAATGAGATTCGCAGATGAAATCCAGAAATCCCAGAAGAGGTGCGAGAGCCGGGGTTTGAGCTTACGATCCTCGTTACCGAGGCAAGCGTTCTACCAACTTGGCTGTCACTGCTATCAATTTTAGTCATAAAAAAATCCGTCGTATACCATATTATTTCGTATTTAGTCAGCGATGTACGACAACGTGAAATTGAATATGGGTTACTAACATTCCAACTCCATTTATTTCCCCATGGCAACCGCAGGAGTACTAGCTACTTACGTATATTAATACTATAAATAAGAACAAACTAATTTAGTCCAAGATCGTATCCCGAATATCTGCTCTACCAGTTGATTGATGAATTGCAATCTAGTGCATTCTAACAGGTTAAAAACTCGTTTGATCCGTGTTATAAATTAACCGATGTTTGTAAACGTCTGTCTCAATAGTACGTGGGTTTTGATGAATTTAAGTAAAACTTTCCACAGAAATATCGGTTACTGGGAGATTGGAAGATGTTATAAATTGCATTTTCAAGAATCTTTACGAACTATGTTTGTGTAGAAATTCTTTTGGCGCTTAGATTTTATTCAAATATTCCGACCTGATGAGCGCGGTTGGTAGTGATCCTGCTTTCTGTGCCGACGGTCCCGGGTTCGAGTACTGGTAGGGACAATTTTTGTGTGATGAACTTAAATGTTTGTACCCGAGTCATGTTTAGTATCTATATAAGTATAATACTGAGTTCGCCCCCAGGTACATAATACAAGCGTTGCATAGTGTGGGACCGTATAGTTGGTGTGTTCGTCTGGCGATATTAGGTTTATATTCTCATATAATGATATTCAGTATTTTCAGTTAATTAATAATATTATACGAGTTGGTGAAACAAGCGGAATGGTTCCCTATTTAAAGGGTTCGTCGTCACACATTGATTTTCAAGATCACGATATGGCTTCGACAGAGAAAGTCTTGCATTCCTTTCCAGTATTTGTCTCCTTTTTTCTACCAAAAAAGTCACCTAGAAACCAAAAATTTATTGTCAATAGGAAAAGTTGACTCTGCATTACAACGCTTCTTTACAAAATTTGACAAGTATAAAACTGCATAGGCTCGACAACCGCCAACAATGCGACCTTATCACCCGTACATGCTCTCAACCACAAACCGGCCATTCATCTTGGTTAGCACAGCCAACATCTGGTATGTAACAACAAACTCTGAAAACTTTAATCGTAAACAATCGACGATGGATTTACAATCGAGCCGTCAAAATCCAGAAACACAATCTCCCGGGAAGACGTCGGCTCGTGTGATATATTATCCCGAGATCGGCGATGCTGGGCAGGTGGGAGTGGTCGGCCTTCTTAGCTGGATGAACGAACTCTTTATTTTTAGATATCTCTTTAGCACCTGCCCAGTTTGCGAACTTTTAAATATTTTCTACGGCTATAGCAGCTGAAATTAATTTGGAATGATCCATGGTGTGGTGTATCCATTTCTTTCTATGATCCATACATCAGCTGATAGAAGTTCTCTGCTGAACCCTGTCCTAATGACTTGGATATATTTTCACGGTCCTCTGCTACAGGCATCCACCGGTTTCCATCGAAGCGTGTGGTATCATCGATCCATCTATTAGGAGGCCGTCCTACACTACGTCTTCTGGCTCGTGGTTGCCATTGTAGAATGTTTCTGCCCCAACTGCCGTCGGTTATTCTGGCTATGTGCCCCGCCTACTGCTACTTCAACTCTAAAATTCTTTGGGATCACGCGTTTCCTTTATTTTGTCTACGGATCCCCTTGTTTCTGGTTCTATCGCGTAGCGAAACCCCAAACATAGCTCTGCGTTTGCCATTACGCGTTGAGCGACCTTGAGCTTCCATATGACTCCATTTTTCTTAAATCCTCTTTGGAGGCCTAAATATTGTCATTTTACATGTTATTTACTCTACAACAGGATTGGAACGCGACCGCGTCTGAGAAGATTCGGCAAGAATCTATCGGAGTTTTTTTTACCGATTTTTCCCTAAAATCTTCACTTACGAATGAATAGGCAATCAACAAAACACTCGAAACATTTTATAAGAAAATGTTTAGCTAAGAAAAACAGTGGCATATTTTTTTTTCATAATCTATACATATAAATAAAATTGGAGTGTCTGTTTGTAATATTAAAATAACCGCTTTTTACTAAGTGCATTTGGATGTTTACACGTTACCTATACCAAAACAACATTTTTTACAATTTTTGTCTGTCTGTCTGTCTGTCTGTCTGTCTGTCCGTCTGTCTTTCTGTCTGTCTGTCTGTCTGTTTGTTCCGGCTAATCTCTGTAATGGCTGGACCGATTTTGACGGGACTTTCACTGGCAGATAGCTGATGTAACAAGGAGTAACTTAGGCTTACTTTTATTTTAGAAAAAAAAATAGGATCTCACGAAAAAAATGAAAACCAATGTTGCAGCGCAGCGCCTGATTAAGTTTGATAGCAACACCTGCAATGGTTCCCGCGGGCTCAGAATGGGCGGGCAGGCTGTTTTCAACGGTTGTTTTTGTTAAATACCACGCGGACGAAGTCGCGGGCAACAGCTAGTCTTAAAATATAAAAATAATTGTCGCCCACTCAATTACGGGGTATGCAGGAAGAGTGTCAATGTCAAACAACCCACAAAAATAATATCGCAGAAAAAAAATACGTGTTCGCATAATTTTGCCAACACTTCTGAATACGTTTGCGAAATATTTTTATAGATCGTGTGAACCTTGGAAGCCGCGAAAGACATATAGCAAGCCAAGTTCAAGCCGTTAATAGATTGTAGGTCAGGTCCAGTGATGGATAGAACACGCTTGAATTCCGAAACAATGCCCGTAACAGGGCATCGACATTTTTTATGCATAGATGTGGAAAAAAAAATACGAAAATCCGAAATATTTCAGTGACAGTTACTGATAAAACTAACACAGTGCTACTAGGGCCATATTGTTTTCACGCAGGACACTGTAATGCCTGGCAGTTCTATATTAAAAAAAAAAACAATTTTTTTTCATACGGACTCGTCTTTCGCGGAGAATTGCATATCAGTTGGGGACCCGACACTCGTGACAGACGGTTTCTCGACTAACATCTTAGAGGAGTTCGGTGTTGACGGCCTCTTAAATATCGATCAACTTAATTGGCTTAAAATTGGAAAAGTTGTCAAGTCGAAGCTTTATTTGATCCATCTAAGCTTTTTTTACGGCTTTTTTTTTTACATTTTAGGCAAGTATTTGATCTCGATCTCACCTGATGGTAAGTGATGATGAGATCTACGATGGAGCATACTTGCCTAGGTAGGACGGCTGCGAAAAATCACGCACATATTCATTTTAAGCCGCAGTTGAGTGGATGCGGTGCATTGAATCCGGCACTGGTCGGTGCATATCAACTGATTAATTAAAACATCCGTTATCTGATAACACGACTAATTAGATTTCCGTTAGCATAAGCCCATTTAAGGGTTCCGCAACTACATACGAAAGGGAATCTTTATAAAAGAATATGATAAAATATGTAAACAGTTAATGTATTGACCTACGACAAAGAGCTTCAGTAACTTATTATTTAGTTTAATTGACCCTACCAATTTCTTGGCAAAGTGTAAAAATATTTTGAGAGATGATTTCTATGTATAAACTTTACTTAAGGTGGAGTTCATCTTCGATGGCTTAACTTAACTTTAGTCAAATCTGACGGCATCTGTTGATTTGACTGGTGTTCAATTTAACCATAGACGGTGCACTCCAGCCCGTAAAGATGATAATGATTCTATCATTAACAACGGATTTTCTTCTTTTCAGATTCAGCGATGGCAACGTGGCAAGATGGGGACCGACAAATCCGAGGAACCGTCTATAAAATTTAACCCTTATTGTTAAAATTTAACCAATACCTTTTATACCATAATTCGTTAAGAATTATATCAATTAAAATGGCAGACGGAGACGAACGGTTAATAAAAAAAGTTAAAACGAATTTAAAATTAATGGCAGAATAGAATAAAAAAAAACAAAATGACATAATGTTTTCCTATTATACCAACATTTTACAAAACGAATGTCAGGAGATGGATTGTATGCAGCGGTTTCATGGCTATGGTTTCAAAGTGGCGGCTTTGTCATTATAATCTATGAGACCTCTTGGTGCGAATGGAGTGTATGTGCATTTGTAAATGAGGGTAGGATTGAGGAGACATTGTATTTATTTTGTGTATGCGCAATAAATGTATTCACTTTTAAATATGAAAATTTTCGGTATAAATTAAAAATATTTTCACTTATAATCTAACCACCCGAAAGACTGATATATTGTTTTAAATATTAATTAGGTAATAGAACACTATATATCACATAGGTATGAGGTAGTCCTAAACGGTTCATAGGCTCGTTGTAAGACTTGTATGACCTATTTATTACTATCTCTAGACTTTGGGCACGAACAAATACTATGTAAAAAACCTACGTAGGTATTTAATGTATTCATGCTCTACCATTTTCATCATCAATCCGGATCGTCGCAGTTGAGTTCCGATCCGGTTGTAGAGTTAAGAAAAAAAATGTCAAATGACAATTTGTGATAGCCTTTCCTGTTTCTTTGTGAAATGAAATGCAACGAAATAAGATAAGATTCGGCGTGACCCACAATTAGTGGGTATTTTGCAACGACGTAATTGTACTTTTATTTTGATAATATTTCCCGAGTGTCAAGTGTGTTCAAGCGATAACAAATATAATAAATACACATTATATATAGAACTAGCTGCGCCCGGCGGTGTTACCCGCGATAAAAAGTATGAAAAATTAAAACATCTATCCCACGGGAACCACACATTTTACCGGGATAAAAAGTAGCCTATGTGCTATTCCAGACTATAATCTATCTCTGTGCCAAATTTCATCCAGATCCGTTCAGCAGTTCGGGCGTGAAAGAGTAACAAACATCCATCCATCCATCCATCCAAACTTTCACATTTATAATATTATTATAGTATAGATAGTATAGATAACATGGAACGAACACAAGTAGTCATCTGTAATAGTCAGACCTGTACAAAATAAATGATAAGATTCTAATTTAACGATTTCTTCCCACCAGACACTCGGCGGCACAGCCACTTCAAGGACCTCAAAGTCATCCACTTCATCGTTTCCGACAAGGTCCGGGAGAACGAGCTCAACGAAGCCGTCCTCAACATCCACATCCAAGACCTGGAGTCGAGGAACACCACAGTCGACCCCAACGAGCACTTCTCCATCAGCCTTCAAGTCAACAGGATAACCATTACTAACAACAGCAAAGCCTCTGTTAACTATACGAATAATTATGTTAAGCTGATGAGAAAGGAGATCAGGGCGGGGAAGTGGCTGAAGGTGAATGTCACCACGATGGTGGCAGAGTTCTGCAGATTGCCCCTGGATAGTTTAGCGATAAGTGTGAGAGTACAAGACTCGAAGGGAAGGATGAATTTGGTTGTGCCCCATCTGAATTCAGAATCAAATAACGCATTGGTGAGTATATCGGTTTTTATTTTAACTAGAGCTCTGTGCCGGTCGATTACCGGTTCATATCGGTATACAGAGTGATTCAGAAAGACGTTATAATCTTTGAATATCCTTTAGCGCATTTGTTCTCATTATGTAAATGAGAGGTGTTTCTAACAAAAAAATAATTGCTAGTGTTATTTACAAAATATCAATGTTGTAATAGTGAGTAATTCGGTCACCCATCCAAGAACTGACCGAGCCACGCACTGATTAATGGGGCATTTTATAATAACTATAAACTATGACCTTCTACGCTGACAGAGATAATAATAAACCACCGATAATTGTTATGTAATTTTAAAAAGTTTCCGTGTCAGTGCAAAATTTGATAATAATTTATTAGTCTTACAGTTAATTAAAACTTATGAGTGCTTCGTAATTAAAATGATAACGTTAAACTATTCTTATCAGTGACCCTGATTACTGTATCGACGGCACCGGGTTCGAATCCCGGTAGGGGGCAAACGTAGCTCAAATGTTTGTACCCGAGTCTTGGATATGGTAATTATACAGCATGGCTCAGGAAGCCCAGAAATCGGGCTTCTTTAGATTGATTGATTTGTAAACAGTGAGGGAGTCAGGATTTCGATATGTCAAGTAAAATAAATTGAACCCTCTGAACCTTCTAATTGAAACAATTGAATATTCTGAACCTTCTGATGGAAATAATCGAAACTTCTGAACCTTCTGATTGAAATAATTGAACCTTCTGAACAATTAAATTGAAATAATTGAACATTCTGAACAATTAAATTGAAATAATTGAACATTCTGAACCTTCTCATTGAAATAATTGAACCTTCTAATTGAAATAATTGATCATTCTGTGTATATACTGAAATCGGCCTAATCCTTTGTACCTACACACGGTACTCTTAATACAAGCTTTGCTTAGTTTGCGGGTGGATTTTATTTATGACGGCTCGCGCGAGCAGGCACAGCTCACGCGTGTCTTGCGCATGAGCCAGCGTCGCGAGGTTGCCATACATGGTCAAATACAGGTTGATTTTTATAATAAAGTCATGTGCCCAAACGTAACATTAAAAAATATTCTTCATACAAACGCTAACCCACCATTTGAGCCCCTTAAGGGTTGATTTCAAAATCATCCCCCCTTAGGTCACGACAAAAATTTCATATATCGAAGTCTACTGGAAGCTGTGCGTTCTCTGTCAGCCAGTCAGTGTTAAAAATGTTATTAAAAAGATTTATCTCCCTTCCAGATGCCATACATAGAAGTAAGTCTAAAAGATAATTCGCACAAACGAACAAGGCGGACCATTGGCATGGACTGCACGGAGAATTCGAAGGAGACCCGCTGCTGCCGCTACCCCTTGGTTGTCAACTTCGAGGAGTTCGGTTGGGACTGGATTATCGCGCCCAAAGTGTACGACGCAAACTACTGCAGCGGAGAGTGCCCCTACAGCTTCCTTCAGAAGTTTCCTCATACTCATTTAGTGCACTTAGCTGCCCCGCAAGGGAGCGGTGGGCCCTGCTGCGCCCCGAGGCGAATGAGCAGCATAACTATGCTGTACTTCGACCACGACTCCAACATTATTTACGGCACAATTCCTGGAATGGTCGTAGAGAGTTGTGGATGTTCATAGCAGCGTGCTGTGTAGTTTGGGCTCCAATTGGTATCTTGAAATCTTATTCTTAGCTTGCGGCTTTTTCCGGCTCCTGTGATGATATTGTCAACCCTATCTGTTGATTCTAACTAAAGGCTGTCAAATAGGTTATCCCCGTAAAAAACCGAGAAGGTTTTTCGTGTTGAACCAATAAACAGATAATATACACCATTTTACATATTATATAAAAAACCTTTCAGTCAGTTTTCATATTGAACGATTTAAATGTAGTAATCAAAGTTCTGACTGACATGTGCGTAGCCACAATGTGGCAGGAGGGAGCTGCCCCCCGTAGCTCATAGAGTCATCCCTAATCACTTATGTCAAGGACATTATGTGCCTCTATAGTATCTTGGCAAATAAGAACAGTGACTTCAGGGACAGACCGACGACAGGTGGCATTTTGGCAATGAAAAGATAATGCTTAAATAAGACTTTTCTTGCTTTGCCCTACCCTGAAACAAACCTTGGTTATGCTCACGAGCAAACGTTTCATGTAAATTTCCATAACATCTCGCTTTAGGGGTGGTCTCTACCGCATCCAATATATCTTCAGAATTTCAAATCTCAAAGTCCACTGGATTAGGATATGCGTTGTCCGTGAGTCAGTGTTAAACTTTTTTATTCCGTTTTCCTGCCTTTGGTTAATAAATCGTGGACGTATACTATTTCTGTCTGACACTTTGATAGTTAACGATTTTCCGTGAACGCTAACGCTAACGTTAAGCAAATAATATTTCATACATTGGTATGTATACAAATAAATTAGGTACTTATAAAACGATGTTGTAATATTTTTCTAGTACTTTTTTCATGGGATTTTTATGTCTTTAGCGAAGAGAAATATATTCTTTGTTTATTTATGATCCATTTGGAGCCCGTTGTGTAGTATCTATTGCTATGTGATATTCAGTTCAAGACTGCAATGCCTAATGTGTTGTGTGCCGTGTGTGTGAAAATGAACATTTAATTATTTTACGTTTGTACCTACTACGTCTAGTTTAAACGACTCTCATTCTTGTAACGACCAGTCCACATGGGGTGAATGTTCTAGCTTTGTGAAGCCATGCAAGGAATCAATAACCGTATCCATAGACAACACTCTGTGAACTTATTACTAATATTATTTTTAAGGTTTCCATCGTTCAAGTTCAAATTTCTATTTCTTTTCTCAATTTGGAGTACATTTAGCCCCGTTTAGTCTTTTTAGGTTTCACGGGGCTAAACTCTTTAAAGAAGTCTTTGTAATATTAATAGTAAGTAAAATAATTTTCGCGTGCACAATACTTCCTCTGTTAGACATCTATTTAAGTTATCTGTGCTGTTTTTATTTATTTATTAATTCATCAATCTCATAGCGACGTATCTGTCGTGCTAATAGAATAAATTAAAATCAATAATTGATCATTTTTTTCATAACGAAGCGACCTATTGACATTTATATTGGCCCAACGATAATATTCAGTATAAAAGTTCACTGCGATAGCCGTATGTCGTCGTTATTTTTCAATACACACACGTATCTGTATGTTGAATAAGGTACGTTTCAGAATGGCATTTATTTTTTCTACCTTTTAAGATGTAGACTGTGGTGTAGCACATTTGTGGTAGCTATACGTTATACGGGCATTTACTTGAGAGTAAGATGAAAATGTTATTGTATGTGACAAGTTCTAGAAAATTCATGCTTTATAGATGAAACTCGGCGAACTTTTTTTTATCAGCTCTGACAGTTTTCAGGAATATAATTTGGATGGTTTAATACACTACCTAGCTATAGACTAGTGAAAATATATTTTTAATAGAGTGTTCTAAGTTTGATTTTGTACATTTCTATCAGCTGATGACTGTAAAACTGAATTTCCAAGATAAGTATACTTAATTGTCTATGAAAGTCATTTGGCTCACAGCGTTCATTTATATTCTAATTCGCATCTTAGAGTAGATATTTTACCATCAAATTTTAATTTTAAGTAGGTAGCTCTATGTGATTCGATGTTATACGTACTTGTGAAATTTTCTATTTCGACCACAGACTTGTTAGAATAATCAGACAACACACGGTGTACGCTAAAAGTGATGCCTAAAAAACCTCTTGTCTAATATTTAAACAACATGCTAGATCAGCACGTCAAGTGCGAGCCAACTGTATACTTTATAGTCTACCGTATCTCGACATTTTGTATGGGGAATTGAAAAGCGCCTCTAGCGGACGGTATTTAAAACTTTCAATTCTCCATACAAAATGTCTAAATACGGTAGACTATAAAATATACGGTTAGTTTACGAATAATCTCGCACTTGACGTACAGATATATTTTTCTAATAAGTCTGTGCTTTTGACATTGTTTGGATCTCGATCAAAATTATATTTTTTTATAATAAATAAATTGTTTCCTTATAATTCTAGCGGGTGGTGCTTAAAATAATATTGCCTTATTTGTGTAAAAATAAAAAGAAATATTTTTTGTATCATTAAGTACCTACCCTTGTAATGTGTCGTATTATTTTGCCGTGATCAAACTTGTTTAGATATTTTTTCGTAATGTAAGTTTTTTTTTGTGAAAAAAATTACGGGCGTAGAATTCAAAATTAGATCTCATTTTAAGGCAACCAGTTCTATTGAGTGCCTTTATAAAGATCTCCCAAATTTTTGGTTAACAAAATAAATGAAAATGGAAAAATGTTTTTTAGAGTTAAGTGAAATTTTGTGTTAGAATCTATCGTCATAACTTGATGATTATCGTCAGAAACACTAACATTTCCGTGTTGATAAGTTTGTTTTTTATGGAATATAAATTTTCAGTTCTTTACGATTCGTATTATTGTGGGTGTAAAATCTGAATTATATTGTCTATGAAAAAAATATTTTGTGTGTTTACTGCCTGTCTGCCTGAGTCCCTTACAATTATAGTGTACCTATATTGAAATAATCCCTTTTTTATTATTAGCGCATAGGTATTTATATGATACCCATTCTAAAACATTATTTATAACGACATCTATCATACACTAGGTGAAACATTCCAAGGTTATGTTTGTACTGAAGACAGGAGTAGGGCTGCAGAACAGGCCATGAATTTTTAATAACATTATATTATTATTTTTTGTGTCTGTTATATTTTTGTATCACGATAGATGTCTCTAAATGCAACTTCTTTGTGTAGTTTACCGTCCTACTACTGTTTTATTTTTTTCAAAACATGAATAAATACTAATAATTATCCTTGATATTTTGTAAAATCTATATTAGGCTATTTTGGTATTTTTGCTTTCGAAGGTATCGTTATAAATGATTTGTTTCGACTATTCCTCGATAGATGTAACTAAATATCTTTTTTCATATATATGATTGGTAAAAAGATGCACTATATTTCTGCATACACTTGAAAATGCACCATAGAGTGTAGAATTTTCAGGAAGTTATAAAAAAAACAACAAATTTCATATGCGCCATCCTCTCAGAACGGCCACTCTTTATTTTTATAAATTTTAATTTATTTACACATTTTCTTCGTTCTACTTTACATTCATTATGTCAACGTTTTTAAAATACATTACAAAACAAAAAAATAATATATAACAGTAATACATGACAATGTACACCTATAATTATTCAGACAAATGGGAAAAATAGATGGACTAGTATAACCCAATTAGAAAAAATAATGAATCATTCCCCGAGAATTTTTTATCATTTTTTCCCATTAATATGAAAAGTATTTCGTAAATTTTGGCCTCCAATGTATAAATGTTTATAAATTAATTATGTTTTATATAGTAAAAAGTGGGGCCGAAAATTTATTAAATACTTCAGTCTAATATATATTGCTTCACATTCAAAATATACATGACAAATCAATTTTGTTATTATTGTACATTTATCAATTCTTATGTAAACAATTCCTTATATGGTAAAGGCAAGGTTTCATGGTTCAATACGATGCGCAAATTAATAGCCAGAAAACATATAACTGGAATATATATAAGTATATAAATATTAAGTGTAGCCCCTTATCGTCTTATATGACGGCCTTTTTAAAGAGCAGCGAGTCACCACCTGCCAATAGTAGTAATTACATAAAAGCTGATTATGGCAGGTGTCCGCAACCCTTCCAATATTCCCGTCCCATATCCATCCTATCCTCAATGCATAGTCCCAAATATCTTTCCATATTCCTTCAATAGTTCCTCCGCCTGCTGAGGTCAATTCGCTGTTTATGCTGTCATTTTCGGCAGTTGACCCCAGCAGGTGGCTAACATAACATACAAATTCTCAAAAAGGGCCTCTACGTGTTGGACCCTTGTCCCCGCGCAAGCCTTCCAAAGATTCGGGTATAGCCCGTGTCGTGAGAGACATACATCTTAATTGTTGTTTACACGATAAATATACAATCAATGGTGTCTGATTAGTAATTAATTTTATAATAAATATAATAATTTGTGGACTGTTTGCTTACCACAGTATGGAACCATCAACGTTGCCTAGAACGTATTAAATTAACAGATATTATTTCAATGGCCTACATTACGAGGAAATAATATTTTTTTTTTATATTATTATTATCGTTTATATAATCAAGATTACTAAGTTCTAATGTACAGAAAAGTGCACAACATCAAGTGGTGTCAGTCTATAATAGGTTTGGATGGATGGATCTTTTTTAGAAATTTCATTGATAGCCGAAGCTCTGGTAAAATTATGACAATGAAAATAGTTTAAATAAGTGGGTAGGTACTTATACAATTAAATTCTGACAAAATTAATGTTATTTTTTTTAATGGGCTTTAACAAGTAGATCGTAGTGATTCATTAAATAGCCCACAAACTTATAAATGCTTTTATCCATTTACAAATTCATTGCCGATAAAGCGCTTTTAAGAAAAAAAAATGTTTATAAGTAAGTAATTATGTAATTACTTAAGTATATCAAGTTTGATCAGAACTTGTATAACTTTGGGGAATTTTAAGTATATTTTGCAGAGATGGAAATAATTATTTGAAAAATCCGTTTTCTTATAGCAGCGGTATTTTACACACACTGATCCGATCTTTCGCCCGTATGAATTGCTAGATATTTGTTAAGTCCCATGTCTATGAACTTTAACCATTTTCAAAATTATCCTTGTTCCTTTGATATAAAAATTAAATAATAGCTGCAAATGTCTACAATAATCGTACGTTATGGCAGTGATACGATAATTTGTATAAGCGAGCTTAAACTAAAAGAAAACAGTAAACCACGGCGTTTTGTTTGACAAACATTATATTTTTAATTTCTTCAAAATGGCTATGTAATAATTACATTTATAACATAACATTAAAATTCTCGAAAATGGTTTCTACGTGTTGAACCCATGTCCCTGCGCAAGCCATCCGAATATTCGGGTACAGCGGTGTGTAGTGAAATAAATAAAAAAACTGATTAAAAAAATATTTTACCGGTCTAGTTAGAATTTAATTTTAAACACTTATTAAAAGTCAAGCTTCAAACAATAATTGCCTTGTTATCAGCTACATTAATTTCAATTATATTCCGTATGAAAATACTTATTTTTTTCAAATTCTCATTCCTTTGTTCGTAAGTAAGAACTTGTACTTTTTGTACGACAAAAATAATTTCGTAAATAGGTACTACACATTTACTAGTTATCAAATGACATTGTCTCAATAAAAAATCTGTCAAACGCCACGCCGTGATAACATCACAGATTTCGTACGTACCTAGCATAAAAGAAACCTTGTTTTTTTTTAATAGAGTGCCATATGACAACGGAAAGAGTAACGATAGTAAGGTCACGCTGGAAGTACTAAACACTAGCACTAAACGCTAACCATATATACAAAATCACTAATTGGGCGGTGCACTTGGCATATTTAAAAAAAGTTGTAATACCTTTTTTTATAAGCAATGAATGGGTTATCCCAGTAAATATTAGAAGGTATTTATTTTTAATACAAACTTTATGTGTCAATTAAAATTGTGTTCTTATTTTTCAGCCAAGTACCTACACATTACAATAAAGCAAAACTATGATTATGTTAGTACGAAAAAAAAACACTGAGAAAAAAATTGCCAAGTCCACCGCCGTAACAAATTCTCGCATTGAGTATGTGGTCGCGACACAAAATATTGAGCCATTACATTTAAATAGGATCACAGTGAAAAAAGTGATTTAAGTTTAAGTTGTCTATAACTACTTATTAATAATGTCCATGTTATGGCAAGTTCACTAAGTAAATCTTAACGTGTCGCTAATGCTAACTCTACATTCATAGAAAAATTCATTTCACTATACTGTACAACTCGTAGTCTATGGGCTAACACACAAAACGTTCACTGTTTCTAAATCACTGTTCACTCGATGAATGAACGGTATCATTCGTTCAAAAGCTTGGTTGCGACACAGTCCTCGTATTCGCGCTTTGGGGGTACACGTCATAGGAATTGTGAGGTTCCAAGTGGCATACGACGTTGTTTTCTCCGTTCAACACTGCGGCCAGAGCCCTCATATTGCTCTCTTGGGGCTGTTGGTAGGGATGCATGAGTCTCCCGCTCTCATAATGCCTGGGGTCATAGCGCTCCAACGTATCCCATTTCCCATATTTTCCATAATGCTCCTGCTCAAGATGGTGCCTCTCTCCTGGACTGTACGAGATCAGAGGGCGGTGATCTCCTAAAAACTTGGAGCTCGAAGATCCGTGGTGTCCAGGAATCTGTCGACAGTTATCTGGTCCGGAATTGTCGTCAGACATGTCGGACATTAATGTTTCGTTTCTCTCAATCTCTTCGTAGACAGGGTCGTCTTGTATAACCCTGAACTCCTGTTCAGAGCCGCGCCTGTACATCCTGCCTTGCTGGGACGCTATTTCGGAGTACGTATGATTCACATTCTGACTTCCATGATGAAGATGATGCTTTCGGCGATCGTCTTTGTAATGTTTTCTGAATATCATCTCCTGGCTTCCAGGGGAGTGTTGGGACATGTATACGTGCGGGTTTCTGAAGTCATGGTTGTAGCTTCTGGTGGTTTGGTAACCTTGGGGGTGGTGAAGGGGGCTTTCTTCGTCCTTGATGTGTCGTGGGGAGGGGGGCGCGAGGCCAGGCTCGCACTCGTAGGGGCTGTGGAGATGGTTCTGTTGGACCAG
The DNA here is from genome assembly GCA_905333125.1 of Pheosia tremula. Classification (NCBI taxonomy): domain Eukaryota; kingdom Metazoa; phylum Arthropoda; class Insecta; order Lepidoptera; family Notodontidae; genus Pheosia; species Pheosia tremula. The sequence goes on from HG995420.1 coordinate 2,840,740, forward strand.
CTGGCGGGAGAGCGTGTCGTGGTGAGGCAGGGTTGTAGAGTTCGCCGGGTGATGCTTAGAAGAAGTGTTCTGTTGGTAAGAATTTTGTTTAGAATTTGTGCCGTTAGAATGGTTGATAAATGCATTGATGGTAAAGACAGCTCAATTTTATTAGGATTGTTTTTTATTACTAATGATTAACTAAATATTTTATATGACAGATGTCTTTTGCCAGTTATTTTGTATTGCTTATTAGCAAACGGTGAAAAATACATTATTAGATATGGTGCGGATTCTGTTGGTCCCTAAACTTGACTCAACAAAATCTATTGTCGTCTTGCTCAATATCGTGCAGAATGAGCAAGAAAACCACATTTTCAGTTGTAGAAAATAATAGTTTTGGGATAATTTGTACACAACAGAAATTGCATTTTATTTTTTGATTAAATTCCTAAAATAACTAATAATATTATCCAAAAATATCATGATAATAAAGCAACACCAAGTTTAGGTATTATTAAACATTTATTTCCAAACTAGTTGTAGCCCACGTCTGCGCCTGCGCAACCATCGATTTTGCTCTGCAGCTCAACCCCAAATGATTAGTGCGTAATGATATGTTTCCTATCTTGTGTGTTTAAATGAAGGCTTTATTGAAAACCACACTGAAATTTGTCTAGTCGTTTTACCGTGTTGCTTGAACATACATACAGATGAAATTTCTACATTCTAATAGTTCTTGTTTGGACGTTACTGAACGTGAAGAATTGTGCAAATAGCCTATTTCCATTTTTTTTAATAACTTGAATGAACAAACATAGCCTAGTTACAGTTTCATACAAACAGGTATATAGACAGATATAATTCGTACTTGGGGGCACGGCAGCGCCCCCACCAAGTCGAGCAAAAAACAAAATACATTTAAGACGATAACACTTTACGTCATCCTAAACAGATTTAAAAAAAAAAACTATAATGAATAAAAACATTGAAAACGTCCATCCTTATTTTCCACTAAGATTTCACTAAAGAAAGAGAGAGATGCATGATACTGTGCTGCTCAAACGGTGCTATGAAGTGTGAAGGATCTGGGTAGGGCTCTGACAACATGACAGTTAGAGGATGACGTCATGCGATGACCACTATTGGTTAATTGACATGCAATATACGGCGTGATTCAGAAAGGGTATATACCTACTACCGTGTGAACCTACGCTTCATTAGTATATGACAATCATTGTGGGCAGTCAGAATTGCGATACGCCAGTTTTTTTTGGTAATTTGCACATATATATATACATACAAATAAATAAAATTGGAGTGTCTGTTTGTAATATTAAAATAACCGCTTTTTACTAAGTGCATTTGAATGTATACACGGTACGTATGCCAAAAACTTTTTTTTTTCAATATTTGTATGTCTGTCAGTCTGTCTGTTTATTTCGCCTAATCTCTGAAATGGGTGGACTAATTTTGACGGGTCTTTCACTGGTAGATAGCGGATGAATAAGGAGTAACTTAGGCTACTTTTATTTAAGAAAATCTTTTTTGCTAAATACCACGCGGACAAAGGCGCGGGTAACAGCTAGTAAAACAATATAATGATTATAAATGCACTCAAAATGCACAGGTTATAACAGTAGTATACCCTTTCCGAATCATCCTGTAGAATTGTGATGATTTACGATTTTGTAAGATCTCACCGTTCCTGAAATAAAACCACCACCAAGGCACCTATATTTTTCATGTGAAAATGTGTAGACAATATGGTAAATAAATTCAGGTGTATGTGTATATTGTGTGGATTATACAAGTCAAATACCTACAAGGCCTCAATTCTGCTAACACAGAATCGATTCTGCTAACACAAAATAAATTCTGTTAACACAGAATCAATTCTGCTAACACAAATTTAAATTATGTTAACACAGAATCAATTGTGCTAACACAGAACCAATTCTGTTAACTTAAAATTGAATTGCAATAGTATCGATATTGTCACTTTTTTGCAGATTTCCAAAATTGACGATTAAGATTTCATTTTCATTATATCGTGAGTCATTTGTGTGTTGTCTAGGTTTACATAACAGGGAATATTTTACCTACGGTTAGTACTTATATTGGAACACATGTTTCCGTACCCCGCTTATCGAAGAAAGAAGATTATAAATTATTATCTATATCCATATCAAGTACAAAGTCAATAAAACTTTTTCTACATTTAAGACTACATAGCATACTATCGATACACCAATAAAAAAAAACTACCCACAAAACCACAATCGTCAACATTTCTGAGCATTTTTTTTAAATGTACACATCGAAATCCTAATTACAAATGCGCTAAAGAAGCGCAGTTTCAAAGTGTAGTACCTACTTATATTATTTCCGAAACACGCTGTATACTACCACAACAAAATGGCGGCAAGTGGTGATACGACAAAATGGCGGCCGAACACGAGATCTTACTAAACCGCACACAGAACAACCAAAATCGAAATCAAAACTCCACTCTAGCAGTGACAAGCTATCATACAGCCCCTCCCCTCCCTCACCTTCCACACACCGCCTGCGCCCGCCAACACCGCCCAATCGTTGGCGCCAATCGAAGCCGCCATTTTGTTCGAGAAACAAGACGGCGATCTAGACCTCAAGTTCTGATAATCATTGGGCACTTCGATATTAGCTCTGTAGCTATGCATCGACGCGATACTCTGTGTGTGTGAGGTACTATGAGGTATGTTCTGGGGTGTGGCCACGCGCATCGATCTTGTGTCGTCATTGGGTACGTAAATAGGCGCCGTCGGTCGTATATTCCATCTCGCAGCCTCGGGTTGCAAGTTGTAGCTCTGTTTTTATATAAAGGTAAATATATTACACATATATAGATACATAGTAAATATATAAGGATAGACAGATTAGCCAATGTATGCGCGCGCGCATCTAGAGATAGGATTTCTGTATTTCCAATACTAAATGGATCCATTTTAACTGGGATTGTTAGAAATGATACCATTTAGATTATGTAAGTACTAACGACCACCACACCACTTAAATAAAATGTTAATAAAAAATTGAAATTATTGTTAGATTAAGCGTTAGTTTTTGATAGAAGCCTCCAATAGAGTTTATAAAAAAAATGGACTTACCGTTACATAAAAAAAAAATGTTTACATTACAAACAATATTTGACATAAAATTACTCAATAAAACAATAAATGTTAGTGACAAAATTAACTTGAAACGCACAATATATAAAAAAAAAATCATGTTAAAACAATAAAAAAAAACAACATTTAAAAAGTTGAGCTGTCTTTAACCAATTAGTGACAAAAGCCGTGGTGTAAGGTGGTATACTTTTTTTTAAAATATTTTTTAATTTGGAAATATCCTATCCCTAAATCGCGTACGCACCTTGTTGGCCGTTCTGCCGGTATCCATGAGGGTATCTGCCGCTCCCAGCGTTCATGGGATTCCTCAACTGAGCCATAGGAGCCGGCGGTTCTCTCTCAGGCATATTGTGACCGAAACCAGCCGCTGTTGCGTTCAAGCTAGGTCCAAAATTGCTTGGCGGACCGAAATTTTGGTTTTCCTGGGAGGTGCGCCTATTTCTGTTGGAATGGTAGCTGTGTGCGGCGGCGGCTGCGGCCAGCGACGCAACAGCGGCGTTGTTGACCACGTTATTGTTGTTGTGGTTATTGTTGTTGACGACAACGTTCAGTGTGCTGATGACTAGGTTGTTGGTTGTCGTTGCGCACGCGGCTGGAAGGCCTGAAGTGCTTGCTGTGCTCTGTTTTGATTGTCAATTTAATTTGTATTATATTTATGAATGTTTTTTTAATTAGTCTCATATAAGGTGTAACTTTTAAAGTGAATTTTTTGGTTATCTTTTTTTACACTATCATTAGTGTAAAAATAACAGTTAAATCAGTAGGTTATACCGATGACATACCCAAAAGAAATAAACTAAATTATAAGAAATTTTAAAAAGCTACTATGTCGCCTGTTTTAAAAATCCAACTTCATTTACACCATTATTTTATACGGCAACGCGATCAGTATGACCTACTCATTCAACCCTTAAAATATTTGACTATTTTCTTTACATCCTGTATATGTATATATGTAGGTACCTACTTATAAGGAATAGTGTAGTGTGTTTTGGACAATACAATGTTAGTTTAAATATGGCATTTATTAGTTATTGAGAACCTATTTCAGCGCTTTTTTATCGGTTAAATTTAATATTGAAATAGTTTCTTAACGTATTTTAGTTAGTAAGGTACACCCAATTAACATTAGTAGGTTTGTATTTTTTTTTAAATCCGCCACCAAATTATTGCATGCAACGTTTTGATTAACTATATTATGTAAGCGCTTATTAATTTTGACCAGTTTTTTTTTTGTTATTTTGGTGTTTTTTAGAACTACTTAGTCCGTAATGAAAAAATATAACCTCCAAATTTTTTGACGTTTTATAACTTTATTGAGCGTCATATAGTACTGCGCAAAGCAAATCCTGTGCGCAGTACTATATGATGTTTGATGAAGTTATAAAACGTCTATAAAATCGGGGGTAAATATTGAATAGACGCGCGTTTAACGCCCAAATTTATAGCAGTTTCCATAGGAGGCACAAAGCATTTTGTACAAGAGAAGTGTTTCTGGATGCCAATGCGATTGGACTTTAATTGAGAACAATTGAAGTTGATTTTTCTTTATCCCACAGACGTGAAAACCATTTATTTAGCTCAGAAGAAGGTCCTTTAAAAGCCAAACGTAATGTAATAGCACCAATTAAGCCACAATCGTTTAAGTACTTATACTATAAACCAAATGATAAATTACCCTCAATTCTCAATTCACTTTATACGTACCGTAATGTCCCTAGCATCCAGCACATCGTCGACATCAGCGGCCGCGCTCTGGTGGTACCTCCGACTCTTCACGGACCCTTGCCTGGTGTCCATGTGGTTGGAGGAGGAAGCTGTGGGTCCATTGTTGTGCTGCAGTGGCTCCGAAGGCTGGCCCGTGAAGTGCAGGCAGCAGGAGAGCCAGGCGTGCCGGCGGCCGATGCGGGCGCATTCGTTTCGAAACTAAGAATTAATAACAATATGGTTGAGGACAAGTCGATGCGAAATTTGAACAAAATGACGCGAATGCTCTAGATTTGAGCGTTCCGTACCTCAAAAGGGAACGGAACTTCTATAAGATCGCTGTAGGATGTAGAAACTTAATGTTAAACACGGTGATATTGTAAGCCCACAACGCCCACATTTTTTTATGGGTCTCTTACCGCCCCCCCTTTAGGCCTGCAGCGCCCACAAAAGGGCATTATCGCCCACTTTAGGAAAGGCTGCATAGTATATATATAATATTGTAAACAGTAAAATCTTACCTTATCGTTTTGTAGACAGTGGAATATGAATATAACGAGTCCTTGAAGCGAGTTCAGGATTGTGAATGCGTAAGCCATGACCACCGTCTGCTCATTCAAGTACAGGAGTCCGAAGGTCCAAGTCAGGCCCAGCAGGAACGCCAGCACCAGAGAACTGTTCAACCAGACCCTGGAATTGTGGAGATAATTGTAAGTTAAAGCGCAGAACTCGTTTCTACAACCCTGAGCCGCTCAAACCAGTGTCAGATCAGTTGCGCTGCATGTGCCTAGTGAATGTAGCGTCTCTATCTACTGCCGCCTTCCTACCTAGGCAAGTATGCTCCATCGTAGATCTCATCGTCACTTACCATCAGGTGAGACCGAGATCAAATACTTGCCTATAATGTAATAAAAAAAAAACCATGTCCATCCAAACTTAAATCTGTCCCAATTATCTTTCCATATACCTGCAATAGTTCTTCCGCAGGCAGAGGTCCATCAATTCCAGCAGCTAAATCTGAGCAGGTGGCTCACATAACATTACAATTATCAAAAAAGGCCGTCTACGTGTTGGACCCATGTTCCTGTGCAAACCTTCCAAAAGTGTGGAGAGAAACATAATAATAATAATACCAGATAAACCCTCAAGGGATGGATTCGTTTACTTACTTGATCTTGTAGAGTTTGGCGTCGTCTTTCGCCTTCAGGGAGACGGTGGAGTGAGTGCACATCATGTACATCACCATGCTCAGGCAGATCCAGTTTGCCTGAAAAAAAAACGATAGCTCATGTTACACTGTAGCTCGTCACGCGATTTGTGACGTAATATCCACCTATTACTCGTTTTCTAGTTCGAATTACGGCTAAATTAGTCATTGCAATGTTAGTGGCTAACTATCAATATATTTAATTTGAATTGAGTTCTTATCTTTGTTATATTCAACAATTAATACTTCTCCCAAATTTATAGAAGCTCAGAATCAGTAGTTTTTCTTAAAAAAAAAACTTACAATAAAGTTTTTTTTTTAAGAAAAACTACTATTTGCAATCTTCTGTAAATGTGATTATTCTTTTTAGGTGTGACGTCACAGTCCTACATCTGTGAACTGTTTTCGCTTTTCTGGTCGAAAACTTCTAATATTTGTACTCTGTAACTATTTAGAAACATATTTAACTGTAATGTATAAAATAAAATTCTATGCAAAATAGACACAACCCAATTTATTAAGAATGTTCGGCCAAGCCTGGAGTACTATTGTTTTGTAGCTTAATGAAGTGCAATAACACCAGAGTCAATAGCACTCACCACTAAGACCAAGACCACGGGCCCCACGAAGCTCATAACGAAGAGCCGGTCGGTGGTGAGCCAGCAGTGCGTGGCGGTGCCGTAGCCCTGCGGGTACACGGCGGCGGCGGCCAGCACCACCAGCGCCGGCGCCACGTACGCGCACGCGCAGTACCAGCGCCCGCGCGGGTGCTCCGGCTCGAACACCTCCACCAGCATCGCGTACAGGTGGAACCCTGGGGACAAGCACCACAACCATCAAATAAAGTATCATAGGAACCTTGCCTACCCTGGTAGTCTACTATAAACTTTAACAGCATATAAAGAAATTGAGCTAGAACGAAATATTGGGCAGCCGTGCCAATATCGCCGAAGAAAAATCAACTCCGTCAAAATTGGTTTCAAGTCTAACAACTACACAAAACAAACACAGTTCCAAAGTCTTCCAGATTGGAATCTGTGGGAGAAAATCACCTGCAGATCAGATAGTCCATTTAGCTACCTCGGATACCTGGGGCTGAAGGATGCAGTCATGAAGAATTGTGGATAAATAGATATAGAAAAATATATGAGACCCTTTCATAGGTCTATGGTATTTATATTAACCTTTATTGGGTCTATAAGCCCTGGTGCTTTAACATATATGAATTTTGAACATAGATACCTTCAAGGAACATCCAAGCGAAAGCAGCCAAGAAGAAGTAATGCAGCAGTCCAGCGATGATGCCGCAGAATATCCTGTTCTGGGTCTTGTCGATGCCTGCCAGGAAGATCACCTCGGCGACGAGGAGACATGCACACAGATTCTTATGGATAAGGGCGCGGTCTGACTGCTGAAAGGGAAGAAGAGAAGGTTTAAATATAAAGGTTTTCACAGTATTTGGTTCAGTTTTGAAGATATTGATCCCTGATCAATATATGACTTTAATTACCGACCAGTCACCCAATCACATCATATAGTATTTGGGACTTGCATACGTTATTTTATTTGTATCCTTCATGATTGGGAGTCTTAATACTTTTATGAGTCAGTATGAAGTCAGGGCGAAGGTACAGCCTGAATTCGTCTCGCATTGAGTTGACGCCATTATCTAGCAGTAGGAACATAAAGGGGTTTATGAATATCGAGTTTAACAAGATCTTACCTTCCCATTCCTAAAGCATATGAACACGATAATTGCAGCGGCAAGAGCCACGGTGGATATTCCACATCCAATATATGTGAGGGTCTGCAGGGCGAGCTGGTGGCCAGCCCCGAGAGGGACTCCATGCACGTCCATGAGGATCGCGAAGTTGGTGAGATGGGAGCAGGCGCAGCCAGTATGGGTTGTATTCGACCATTCCACTTGGCAGCCTTCGGACGACCAGCCGCTGTAGAAAAGAATAAGTACACTTAAGTACTGTCACAGAATATATATTGACGCTTAATAAATGGAAAAGGTAAACGCTGCAGAGGATCCCGCATGTTAAGCGTGGAATCTTATATCCTGAATTTCCTACTAAATATTTTTTTATTTATATTGAAATTTTATGGAATACGGTATGTATCACCAATTTCGTCAAACACTTACTGCAGCGTATAATCCCAAAAAACACAGGCAGGATTGGTAACATTCTCCGTCATGAGATGCTTCATGGTGATCTGCACCATCTGCGATAGCTGGATGTGGCGTCCATTACCCAAGCTTGCTGATATTACCTGTAAATGAAAATAGTCCTTATAGCTCCATCTCAAGAAATAGGTTTCTTTGTTACAGAAGCGTCAAGCTCAAGCGTCTTATTCGCAAGAGCTTGCTGATGAATACAAAAGCCCTTAAAGATCGTACCTTAGAGTTCAAAACCCTGGAAATATTTCTCTTCTCCCTCTCAGAGTTTATGCTGGTAGATGAAGAAACAGCTGGGTCGCCCTGGTAGGCGTCGAAGCGAGGGCTTTTGCCGAAGGTCGGCGGTAGGATCTCCTCGAGACGGTCGAAAGCGAAGAATACTATGCGGACCAGGTCATTCTGGCGGTTATCTGAGGAGAAAATAGTATGAATATGGATTATGTACTCTTACTATGGGCTTAAGCAATAGAGTCAATATGTATAGGTCGGAGATGAGGAAAATGAGGCTGTTTTGTAGTAGGCCGGCCCGGATCTTAATCAACAAAACACCATGAATTAACAAATATTTGTTATTACCAAGTAAAGCAGCTTTGGGTATGGTTATTGTGTCTTCGGAACCCTTCCACTGCTCCTGCGCAATGATTGAAGGGAACGTTTCATCTTCTACGTTCTTCACTTCCAAAACTCTTACTGATAAACCTGTGAATTGAAAGAGAGTGGATTTACTTGGAGTCCTTGATTATACAGGATAGGTGCCATGCTAATAGTGCCAATACGTTAGACTGTGGATTAATGTTTTTTCTAGTCGCTGGTTTAACCTTAGTCAAAAGGACGTAAAATAAAAAAGGTCGCGAACTCACAACGCAATTTAATAAATAGTTCAGCCATATTAGGATAATGGGACGGAGACGCATGTTTAATAAGCACATTTGGAATATAAAAGGCACCAAATGTTGTGCCTGAAAGATACTTCTCAAAAGTTTTATTGATGAGGAGCGCAAGAAACCAACTGCTAAAGTCTGGCTAGCCGTTCCTATATTTTTCTCACTTAAATATAACATTGTACGGTTCAAAATTTTAAAATATATTTATAAAAAGAGCACCCATGGAGTTTCTTGCCCGCTCTTCTCCACAGGAACGGCATTCCGAACGGGTGGTAAAGTTTTAGCTTAGCATTTTGTAATTATTTTGACGATTCATAAGTACTGTACTTAATGGTTTACATGAATACAAAGATTCTTCGGCGAGGTATAATAGACTCATTCATGAATTCCACTATTCAACAGTCAAGATTATACACTCACATATATTCTTAACAATCTGCAGAATAGTCTTCTCTTTGGTGACGGCGTTCGCGAGTAGGAAGGCGTTCTCTTCGAGTTGTGTGAGCAACGCACTCGCTACTCGGTTCTGGGCTTCCGCGCTCAGGTCGCCCCAGGACGCGCTCTGACTGGATTCTAGCAGGTTCGATCCTGGATGGAACAGATAATTAATGTGAACTTGTACATTGAGATCGAAGTTTGGACAAAGTTAAAAATGTAGCCAGTATAATTACTAAAAGGATAGTATTCAAAGTCCTCACCAGTTTTAATAACTCCAAGTAGCATATCAGTGACGATGGCTTCCCTCTGCCGAGGGTCCGGGAAGGTCTGCACGTTCTTCGACATCCGTTCAGCTAGCTTCTTCATTATGCTGGTTGTCGTCATCATGTCGCCGCCGTAGAGTTTTGAAGAAGTCACCTGTAGAAAAGGTAATCATTTTAGCTGATGGTTAAATACCAAAACTTTTAATGTCTCTTAAAACAAAGTCGTCTTTTACGACACTAGAGTTGAAACAAGCGAGATGCAGAAGGCGCTCTACGGCAGTGTTATGGTTATAACGCGTGCTAGGATCTGAATGACTCTCATCAGACTCTTATTTGTAAAAGTAAACCAAATCAATAACGTTCAGATTCGCTTCGTTTCGCGGAGAATTGAATATTATTTGGGGTCCCGTCACTCATGATAGACAGTTTCTCGACTAACATCGTAGAGGAGTTCGGTGTTGCTGGTTCTTTAATTATAGATCAAACTTGTTTGGTTTATAATTGGAAAAGTGAACAAGCCGAGGGTCAGTGGTGGGTTCCTCTTCCCACTTAATATAAAATCAATAAATGTGTGAAAATTTGTGGCAAATCGACTACCAGATAATAAACATTATGTAAATACCTGTGCTAAGTCATTGCTGATGCTGAGCAATGACTCGCCCTCCCGCACGCGCGCCTCCAGGCTGTTGAGCCACACGGAGCGGCAGTCGCTCAGGTCTGGGGTCACACCGAGCCACTCGGGCATTGCGTCTGCTGCGACACACAGGAAATTATTTTGCTATACGCACTTTTAATTCTATACAGTTCTATTGAACAGCGATACAATACTATAAGGTTTGTAAAAACCGCTACTTTTACTAGCTTTATGGTGTTGTATCGCTTTAGGTATTTTTTTAAGCAAACTTAATACATCGAGACATCCAACGCAGAATGTTAATATCGCAAAAAAACTAAATTACATCGTAAAGATGTCCAAATATTTCGTAAAAAAAATAAAAACCATTGACATCTTGAATTTCGCGCCCTGACCTTGCGCTTCCACCTTAACGTGCACATTCCGGTGACAATACCACGAGTTTGTTCCGCCATTGACGACGACAAAACTGCTCAGGACCTGTTTCACCACGAAGCTATTCGGGATACGGCACAGCCCTTGTAGATAGACTATATTCCAGTTAAAAACCCAGTGCCTACTAGTACTGAAAAGACCTCTGTAGACATTGAACTAGTAGTCAAACTTTTCCTTTGTACAATTAACTCTACCCATTTTTTTTGTCTCTGAGAGGACTTTTCAGGTCCTATTGTTTCTGTTATATGTGTTTTCATATGGCCATGCGTTATTTAGTACATTAGTTTATTATTTTAAGAGTACTCAAAGACAAGAAAGCGTTCGATGTTACGTGTTCTCTGTGCTATGGGTTTCATTGCGCTTACGCATACAAAAGGTGGTCAACATTACAAATATTGGGAAACGTGAAACGTAGAATGCGAATTCTGAACCCTCTATGTCTGTTGGAGCTCTTAAATATATACTTACTATAAATAAAATCGCTGTTTAGTTGGTTATTGTTGGCTTGTTGAGTGTCAGAGGCGCTGCCGCCGCCTCGGTAGTCTATTATGTGTTTTGGGGTATCACCATCTCGACCTGAACCGGAAATGTTGATGTCAAAACCTTGTTTTGGCAACTTTGCTTGGATCCCTTTATATTTCTTGAGATAAAACCGCTTTCCTATTTCAAATGTATGAGCACTATGGTAGAGTAGCAATGAAATTATAGTTTCAGTGAGGCCCAGTGAGGCAGGCAGTACGCATGGCCCTGGGATCTGGCAAGACTGGTTATAAACAATGAAGTATACCTACACGAACAAGCCAACTAAGTAAAAAAAATAAGATAACCTCAAACCCATAGCGTCTTTTTGGCATAGACAAGCTCTCACCTTTCAGCATAGCTTCAGAGCCCAGTCTCCTTATCAGCTGTAGTTGTTTCTCACTGGGTTGGTCTAGTCCTAAGTCGTGGTAGTTCTCTCCCGATGGTAGGCCCGTGCCTCGTCTGCGGGGACGTTCCTCTTCTGTGTACTGGTGAGGAGTTAGGGTGCATCTGGAATAGAAGTGATTATTTCAATATTATTGTCAGATACCAATCGTATGACCAGATAATTAAGTTTAAGAAGACCGTAGTTAAAGTGTTGCTGTTGAGAAAATGGTCACGGGTTTGATGTCCACTGTATCAAATTAAAATGACTCAGAGCTGGGATCCATACTAGGCTATAAGCTCAACAGCATGAAACTAAAACACACAGGTATACAGACAAAATACTTCAGAATCAACAAGGTTACTTACTTCCACCTTGCCAGGCCTGTGGTGCCGCCAGGGCACGGCTGAACAGCGTAAGTTCCAGCCAAGGTCCAGTTCCAATGGAGGCCTCGCGCGTTGATCTGTGGGCAGTACGCCCGCCGACCTATGTTCGGTGTTGAGCCTGTTGCTATAAAAACGACACATAATTTATTAGTTTCTCCAAAGAAATAGAGTAAGAGTCTGGAAGAGAGAGCTTGGTTTCTTTCTTGCTCATTTTCTCTAAATGATGAAGAAAAAGGAAGACAGGAAAAGAGAGAATTACAGGGTTGTGGTGCTATGCTTACAAGAACCTAATTCCTGTAAAACAATATCTTAGAAAATGTAGATACTGCAATAAAAGAATACTTACAGAAGGTCCGATCAAAGTCATCGACGATGTCTGTGTTAGGCCTATGGTCTTTCGGCGGTAGGTGGATAGAAGGCGTAGGTTCAGAGTCCTCATCCTTCGCTGGCCATTCCATGGTGCCTTCTGTTACCGCTGCAGATATAAACAGAGTTATAGAACGACATAAGATTAGTATAGGGAGGCTCACCTTCACCATCGCGGAAGAGTAAGGTTTACTAACCAGGTTCTTCCTCTTTGGCAGGTTTATCATTTCTCTGGTTAGGTTCGGGCTCCACAGCCTTAGGCGTCTGTTCTTTAATATCTGGAATATTGTCCCTCGGACTTTGTGGCGGCTCTCTCTCCGATGATGAGTCCGGTTGTCTGGTTGTAGTCTTCTGGAAGATGAAATATATTAATGCTGATAAAACATGTATGAATGAAATAAATCGTGGACGAACTGAAGTCACCGGCATTTCGGAGTTACAAAATTGAAGTGGCAATGGCCATACATAGATTGTGGAATAGGCAGGCGTGGCGGAGAATAGATTTTGGAATGATTGTCACGGGAAGGAAGATACAGTATTGATGTAGAGAGAGGGACCGTTTTCGACATAACAAGGAACTCCGCTCCGCTCTACCACATTGGAGAAGATATATATGATTTCCAGGAGCGTTTTGCAGACTTTCGCGTGATGATGACAACAGATTTCCTTCTAGTGGCTTTTAGTTTGTTAAACTACAGGGCTACCGCTGTCAGTTCTTGTTGGGTTCATTCATCACTCGTGTAGAACGGCAGTATTAAGTGAACTATGCGGTAGTACAGTAGTGACGACCTTATTTGATTAGTGCAGTTGGTGCTTTTTGTGCCGAGGGACCCGGGTTCGAATCCTGATAGGAACAAACTTTGTGTAATGAGCACGAATGTTTGTACCTGAGTCATGGATGTTTAATATCAATATAAGAATTATATACCGAGTTCGCCACCAGTCCATTGTACGGTATCCATAATACAAGCGTTGCTTAGTTTGGGACCATGAAATTGGTGTGTTCATCTGGCCATATTAAACACACGATTCTTTGTTGTAAAAGTGGACAGCAGGCACATAAAGAATGTCTTACTTTTGATCCAACATCTCCAAGTTTCACTTCTGGTGGTAGCGTGATATGCGGTCTGAATGTCGGCGGTGTGATGACGGTGGGCTTCTTTCGTTCATTCTGCTGCGTCTGCACTGGACTCTTCTGCACAGGAGGGAGGGTGGACCGCCAGACTGTCGGCTGGGAGGTGATCAGCCACGGTGGGGAGGGGCGGCTAGTTGTACTCGTCGTTGATGCTGCAAGAAATGGTAACATAAGATTGTATGTAGGTAGCTATAAAGGATTCTTCTGCTTAGTCATGACACTTTTGATCATGTTCGTAGTCGTCAATAGTCTACATGTCAGAGTGGAGATTTGGCGTCAAGCTTCTCTCAATACTCTTTTCTGAATTAGATTAAGTCTGTGTGTGTGTGTGTGTGTGCGTGTGTGTGTGTGTGTGTGTGTGTGTGTGTGTGTGTGTGTGTGTGTGATTAAGTGTGTGTGTGTGGACCTTAGGTCCAGTTTAGTGTATACAATTGTTTCGCATGAGACCAAGAAATCCCAGACATATAGGTGAACCTAATATCAAGTACGTCAAGGTATAATTTCGTATTTGATGGCTGTTTCCATGCTGCGAATTTCTCCGTCTCTAGCTAACGTTTCAGGCTCGCCTTCAGTGTACACATACCTGGAACACACTGATAATGCGCTTCCAGGTACTTCAACGTGTTCGGACACGGGTCGCCGAACATGTTCGTGCTCGCCAATATACTGCAGTTTTGATGTTGGCTGCATCTGGAAAGGAAAAAAAAAATATTTAAAAAACTTAAACAGGTAGGTAGTTACTGTAAGCTCTGTGCTGATAAACATATCCTCAACTTATAGGATAGAATATATTCTGTCAAATATATTTTGGATTGGTTCAATCAGCACATTGTGAAACAGTGCACCGATCTTCATTGAATTTTAATTGGTTAAGAACATTCTAGCGTGTTCTTTCTTGGTCGTTGGTAAGTTATGAGAATGGAATAGTGAGTAAACGGTACATTTTGTATGTAAGGGGTACATTTTGCAAATGTAACTTTTAACAAATGGCGTATTCAACAAACAAACATAATAATTAACGATACATTCCTATAATTCTTTTAGTTCTTTTCGGTACTCAGAGTGCGACAGTTGTTCATATTAAGAGCAATATCTCACACTCACTATCACCTAAGAGACAGACCAGACTATCCCTCGCTTACTGCTAAACGTATATTTAGAATTCCCATTCCTAAAACGTTGTCTCTCTTAGCCAGACGCTGTTCCGCTTTCCTTCATCCACATGTTTACAACAAAGTCAACAACACTTGTCACATTCAAGACCTCACTCTCTTCTCATGTAAAAGGGTTGTCACATGCTTCCTCTTAGCTCTAACATACGATGAAACAGAAAGTCTTCTCATTTATTAACTTCTAAAGTACTCCCATAAAATCGAACATGTCATAAAACTTGCGCTCCAACATCTCAATCATACAAGTACAAGTACATACACTTTTATACCTAAAATCTTCTTACTCGCACGGGCACACACACACATACACACACACACACATTCACACACACACAAACACATACACTCACCACACCCCACCTACTCATTTAGTTGATAAGCTTTTTCATATATTTTTTTTTTATTTTCATTTTAATTGTATTTTGATTTAATTTTAATTTTATTAAATTTTTAATCTTTATTTCATTTAATTCACAACGAATAATGTTTTACGTTTCATCTTATCTTATTTTTAAAGAATAATGTTTTATTTCCTTTTATTTTATTTTATCTCATTTTTGTTCTAGTTTAAGAAATTGAAATTATATACCTTTTAAAATTTACTTGTATGTTAAATAGTGTACCGAGCTCCAAGACACAGACATTGTCTAGTTTGGAGCTCACAAATACTTTGTTGATGTAAATATTAATTGAAATAAATATTCTATTCTATTCTATTCTAATTCAACCATGCGACGGCGCGCCCGGCGGCAACCTTTAGGATGTGGTTTTTATTTTGTCCTATTATATATGTATTTATTTAAGTTAACAAATTTTCTGTATGTGTAATAGTGTATACGCAAGAATAAAAACTAAGTATATATACGACTTTCAGCCTGTAAACTTATTTAAACATTTCTTAGAAAAAAAAATATAAAAAAAATAAAGTCTAACGTGTGACTTGATGCCGGGAATCAATTTGAGCGTCATTTGTGTGAGTTAAGTGAGGGGTCCTCGCGATTTAATGGCAATCTCGCACCTAACGCGATCACCTCGGTTGCTGGGCTATTTAATTTTCGGCAATTTTCGACACAGCCCGCATCGCCCCGGGATAAGGATTATTACCATCGTACAGGTATATAACGTAGTAGTATCATAAAAATACTTGTAAGTAAATGCTTACAGCTAAAGTCCAATGATTTATAAATCACATCTACAGGGGCACTTATAAATAGTCATGTTTAAACACCACAACCGGACCAAACGGCGACCTCAACGCGACTTTTTTTCTTTTTATCATATTTTTTTTAACCTCCAAATTATCATGTATTCTGAATGTGTGTCCAGTGCTGTGTGTTTAAAACTAAACAATATTACCTACTTGTATATAAATGAAGTCTATTCAATAACACATGTTCAAATTCCCATACGTGTTCTCGTAGGTACCTAATATCCATTAATATCGTGTTAATGAATATTAAATCTTTAATACTCCAATATAAAAGTCAACTTACCAATTTTTAACACCTATTATTTAGTTATCATTGAAATATATTAGATGCTGTAATGGTGTTTTCGATTTGATTAATGTTTAAGTTGTGCTATTATCGTCAAATCGATATTAAATGTTAGCTGTTAGGAGGAAGATCAATCGGATTGAGTTTCAAACGAAACAGATTCGAAATTTCTCGTTTTCGATACCCATTAAAGATTACGCAATAACAGTTGTAAATTTAATGATTTATGGTTAAAATAACACTATTAAGATAACTATAGTTAATGTTTCGCTAAATTGAGTTAGTGGGATGCCGTTAATTTGATCAGAAAGGTGCGAATTAATTTAACTTGTATTGATTTCTTATATTTACGCGAAAACTACACATTTAAATAAAACTAATTTTACCGATTCTAACGCGATAGAATCCGTAAAATTAGTTTTATTTAAATAATTTAACTTGTATTCTATTTGAATAGATTTTTAATTGACGAAGGTATTATACAGGGTGTTACAGAAAGGGTATACTAAGCCTTGGACCTCAGCTTCTTTAGTGCATTTGTAAACACTTTATGCAGTCAGAATCGTAATATGTTTATTTATAATAAATAGTTTTGTACCCAACAAAATGATAATTCTGATTTATTAAGAACAATAGTTTTTTTTTTAAATGGACATTCTCCACATTCTAACTTCAAATAGTGTTTATAAATGCGCTGAAGAAGCCCAGGTTCCAGGCTTAGTATACCCTTTCTGAAACACCCTGTATAATAAGTAAGGTATATGTATACTTTTGTGGTTTAGAAATTTACTAATTTCAAAAATTCAATAACTAACTTGTAGCTGTAATATTGATTTTTAAATATTTACGCGAATACTACACATTGAAATAAAAGTTATTTTAAGAATTTTATCGCGTTTATTTTATGTTTTTACGTTCGCGCGATAAAATCCTTAAAATAAGTTTTATTTCAATTTGTAGCCTAAAATAGAAAAAAGTGTATTGTTGCAGCAAGGTGTGTACGCCTAGGAATGGAAAAAAAAATACTTGTCTCTGTCTACTTACCTACTATGCAGAACCCTCAGACTCCTGGTGGACATGCAGTTGACACTCCAGTCGGTGTTCCCATGGTCGTTGCATATCGTGATGGAGAATCTGCCGTAGTTCGCCCTGATCAGGTGGATGAGGGAACCCTCCGCGCAGCCGATCTTGAGGGTTTTACCTTCGCACGCGTACGCTGTCTCGTATCGAGGTTCTGTAACAAAAATAACGTGAAATTAAATCAGAGCAAAAGCAGTGATAGCCAAGTTGGTAGAACGCTTGCCTCGGTAACGAGGATCGCAGGTTCAAACCCCGGCTCGCACCACTGGGATTTCTGCATTTCATGCGCGAATCTCATTTTCAACAATGATTATCACTTGCTGAACGGTGAAGGAAAACATCGCGAGGAAACCTGCATGTCTGAGAAAACCACACGAGAGACGTGTGAAGTCCGCCAACCCGCACTGGGCCAGCGTGGTGGACTATGGCCTAATCCCGGGGCCCTAATCAGGGGAGGCCCGTGTCCAGCAGTGGGACATTAAAAAGGGCTGGAATTATATGTTTATATCATAAGAATCATTAAAATCGGCCCACGCGTTTGGTATATACAGCGCCCCAAAGGAACAAACATACATGACTGATAAACACATTACCTTCCTTCGCGTCACGCAGTCGGATAAAAAAGTATTGTACCCTCGATAATAAACCAAGTAAAACCTACTTTAAACTCTATAGAAAACAAAAAAAAACACACACAACCCCATCTCATTCACTCTATCATACACAGGGCTTGCTCATTTTGCGCAATGACTGGCGAAAACGAGTAAACGATCTGTCGGTGCCGCCATTAATTTGCGCAGATTTATTATACGGGACCCTTACAATATGTATATTGTAGTGACGGGGCCATTTCAGAGCCGAGTCGATTTGATTTGTTTTGTGATGAGAATCGACTATTTTTATATCGGTAGGCGTTCTCGATTATAAGTGTAGGGTTAAAACCTAATTGTTAATAAATAAATATTAAAATCAAATAAAATAAATATCGCCAGACGAATAGACCAACAATACAGTCCCACACTGAGCAACGCTTGTATTACGGGTACCGTACAATGGACGGAGGGCGAACTCAGTATACAATACTTATAAAGATATTAAACATCTATCTCGGGTACAAACATTAGTGCTCACCACACAAAGTTTGTCCCCACCGGGATTCGAACACGGGACCCTCAGCACAGAGAGGAGGCTCAGTACCATCTGCGCTAATCAAAGTTAGCAAGGCTTGTATTATGCATACAACGGATGAGGAGCGGTCCCACTAACACCAATAGAATGGTAAATTAAATATGATCAATTGCAAAATTTGCCCAGATCGTAATGAACCTACCGTCATATCACTAGACCAAATGAATGAGTTAATAAAAACAAAATAGTTTATTTTGTCTGCTCGACTCGTATTATACATGTCACATCCCTATTCCTATCTCGTTATTAATCCCAAACATAACATCCATTGCAGTTTCAACTCGAGCAGAAATTCCGCACAAACGAAACGAGGGGTCGATGTACGATTGGGGAACATTGTTTTCGCCGAATCCTATTGTAATGAATCGTTGACTCGACACTTTTTGTCTTAAAGGTGTTCAGAATGAATGATCAGTTTCCGGATAACGATCAATCAAATCTGATCCTTTTAATTGGATTTATCGAATTGTTTTGGCTGAAGCTTTTGTAATAACTCAATTTACTAATGGCTTGTCCGCCAACCCGCACTGGGAGCGTGGTGGACTATGGCCTAATTCCCCTCGCATTGAGGGGAGGCCCGTGCCCAGCAGTGGGACATTAAATAAAAACAAAAAAGGGCTGGAACTACTATATTATTACTAATGGCTTGAAAGTTTTAGGAAATTTGTTGCATTTACTCTTTGTTTTTATCAAAGACATCAAAGGTTTTAATTTTTCTAATATAAATAATTCATGTGTAATTACAGTCGAGGATAGTCATGCATTTATGTGATCCTAGTACATAAGATTTGTAAGGTTAAAATATTGTTTTTCTTTACAAGAAGACCTAAAGGCAATAATTCGAGATATATTATATTACACCTTCGGGTGACAAACATGATTTATTCCCACAATAACCACAAAGCCACATATAGCCACTCAAGCCACAAACAGCCACTCGTGGTCATGTGTCACACATTGCCAGAATCGTTCGCTCTGTCGCTATTAATCAAAAAGTTGAGAGCGATTTATTGTCGCTACAGATTAAAGATAAACCTCATCTCCTGATACTTTTCAGAGCTTGGAATGCCAGTTTAACGTGTAAGCGAAACGTATACTGCATAGTCTGCGTATTTGTCGATTTTTATCGGAAGACCATTCGTTTTAGTGAACGGTAAAAGGCAATCTACAAAGTTATACTTCATAATTTACAGAATAACGCCATTTATAATTAAACGAGCTCATTATACTAGAGACGTGCCGCATCCACATTGAATATTTTATCGATACGCTGAATGTTTTATCGACACAAATCTATATTGTCGACATTTATACCCTCGCTGGCGATTAATAACAATAATTTAGGGCGGATCTGTTCCAAATACCGTACCGTTTTGTTGAACCACCAATGAAAATAAATGTCTTGACTCCAATGTCGTTTGTCAAAGTGTTTATATCGAAATATAATTATACAGGGATGTTGTATAATTGTCGTGTTCCAGAATTGTTAAATAGATTACTTTTTGATCGGTTTTAAGTGCTATTAAAATTACTTATATCGTGACTGGAACATTTTGACGATGATTAAAGACAATTATTTATTGTGTATGTTAATGATGATGTTATTTTTGGTAACATAAACAATATTATTTTAATTTGCTTACATGTATAAAATAATGACTAGGACAACTTTATTGTAAGCATATTAGTAACTCCGAGAAAAAGATATGTTAAGTAAATTTTAAAAGAAATATACATTTAAGTAAATCATGATCATAAAAACCAATAATACGCCATCCCTTAGTGTGAAGTCTCTTAGAACAAAGACCGTACACAAATAATAACTTCTCAAAACGATATCGATAATTTTAAAGCGCATCACTATATATTGCATAAACAAAACTGCACTTAAAATCGATATCACACAATCATATGAAACCTATTTTAAACTACTCGAAAATAACACCCCAGAACCGGTATCGTGGCTGAAATCGCTAGTCACCCCCCTAACAGTGAGGCTTGAAGGGTGGATAATAAAAATGATTTATATGAGATGTCCAGCTACTTGTTAGGGGTTGAAAACAATTTACAAGGTATACCTCCTAAGCTGATCAGAAAGTATTTTTTTGGAAAATATAAGCAATTGGACAAGGTTTTTTATGTTTGTGGGGGAACAGCCAGAGGTGGCTTGTTAGACCAGTATGTCGGAGAGAACCTGGATCTTGAAAGACTGGCAAAGTCCACCAACCCCCACAAGTCTAGTGTGAGCCTACATCTCATTGAGAGGTCAAAGCCCAATACTTAAATAAAGGGCTAATTTAAAAATGCCAAACGGTTTACCATGAACAATGTAACCCCCAAATTTATAGATGTTCTAGAACATTCTTAAACGTCATATAGTACTGCGCACAAGAGTTTTGCTGTGCGCAGTACTATATGACTTTTGATAAAGTTATATAACGTCTATAAATTCGTGGGTAACTATTTAATAGAAGTAGAAGAAATATATGATTTAAAGACCTACACCAAGGACTAATATTGATAACTTTTGTCAGAACCTACGCCATTATTTTGTTCTGTATGCCACTACAACTCTCTCTATCCTTCAATCCCTTTGCCTAGAATCCATTTTAAAGCCATTACACAAACCTTATGCCGTCTAAGCATAAATATACGCTGTCTCATTCTGACAACCCTGTTTTGTTATATGCATCCCACATACACACGCATATACACACACCATACTCACACATTCGCGATATAATTACATCGCTACACAATTCCTTTTTCATATGCTGTAATTATCCTGGTAAGTTACACTTACATAACATTTTCCGTCAATATAGTCCTTATTTTGTTTCGTTAAAATTTACATTGGGTTGGCACCGGTTACATGTAAAAATGTTGCAAACTTGTATATTGCTTTTGAGGTATTCTTTATTATTGTTGTAATAGAATTGAAATTGTTGCAGCAGGGATGCAAATGGGAGTGTATTATGGGAGCTCGTTAGTGAAATACATGCGACTGTCATTTGATAGTGATGTCTCGAGCTTCCCGTGGGATTAGCAATCAATTCTCGGTTAAAAATAAACAGCTCAATTAATCATCATTGATGTTTTTGCGAGTTTAAAATATAGTAATAAACATATTTTATCAATGAGATAAGAGTGATTAAAGATGTAATTTTATTTGAAAATAACAAATTGTAACACTACCGAAGGCGTTCAGATACATTTTTAAAAATAAAGTTATACATTTTATGGATCCGAGAATCTGGAAAAGTTTTTATATGTAATTTATTAGAAATAAATAAAATGAATCGAGTGTCGTGTCAATGTCGAGTATTGCGTGATAAATTGAAATGTTATAAAATTATCAGTACCCCTGATAATAAAGATGACAAACAATGGTTAATATCCCACTAATATTACACATTATTTAAACATATTTTTTGGAAAATAAAACTAAATTGACAATTTCACAGTTAAACTTCCCGCCAAAAGTCTACAAGCCAATTTATTCGAATAGGTTTCTTAAATAATAACAGGCCAGACAGAAATAAAAATTCAAATATAGAACACTACACTAATATAATTTGATATCGATTGAACTCGCGTATTGAAACATTTATTATACACAATAAGCTAAAATAGGCAATAATGTGCGGTAACACGGTCGAAATTCACATTGTTAATGTAATTTTCAATTACACCAATGTCGGTTGGATTTAATTTCGTACCTCATTAATCGTGATCAGTCGTTATACTAGTATTATGAGGAATTTTATCAACAAAATCCTATAATGTGCAGTATGGAGTGGATTGCTGGAAGCTTAAATTTAGGGTGAGCAACACTATTATCTACTCGATATTAAATTTATTTTTTTAATATAGATTAAAAAAATTATGTAATTATATTTGCTTTTTTTTGTTTATAGAGTAGGTAAATACCTATTCAGTGTGTCGTATTTTCTAACCTACAAAACAGCCAATTGAATAATAAGGTAGACATATTACTTAAGCGATTAGATAGTCCATTTGCCGAAGTCTATAACTCTAAGTGATAAATTGAGCCCTCAGATTTTTAGCACTGCATTAAAATATAATTTATTAAGTGAACTTAGTGACAAATTGAAAAGTTATTTTTATAGTACTTTTACGACATCCCGAAGGATACGTTACATCACACATTTCAAAGAATTTTCTATAACATTTTCAGGCTGAATATAGTTAGTACTTGCTTTTTACATTAATATTCCCAATATCATTTTAAAAATTTGTCATCATCATCTTCCATTTTTCCAAATTTTCTGTATATTTTTAAGAGAAAATCAGAAAGGCAACTTAATGTCATTCCAGACACTATTGGTATTTACAGATACAAAATGTTCTCCTTCAAATAATACTATTTACCAAGTCAAAATAACAACAGAAATATAAACGTTACACTGGCTGAGTATATATTAAAAAAAAACGATTTCGAACGTCAAATGCGGTCCCGCACATTTAATTATGCGAATTTGCATACTTTTACATCAAAAATTCCGGGGTTAGAGAGAGTAACTGGGAGTTTTACCCTACATTTTTATTTGCTAATACCTATTTTTATGAGTTATGGTTTTTTATAGGTGAAGCTACATTAGTATAATTTACATTGCGAAAAAAGCGTTAGTTACGAACATTATTTTAAGTATGTGTTGAGTGTTGAGGATACATTTGTTTTGTAAAAAACCTAGTCCAAACTATGTATAATATGTTTTTATTTTTTAAATTAATGCATCTCGAAATGTATCCAGCTTCACTTCGAAGATTCAATGTTGAATACTCTTTAAAAAGTGACTAGAAAAGGTTTCAACTCGAACATCAAGACGAATACTAGTAAAAACAAAAATCGAACGATCGACATTCGAAATTTAAATGATTTTACCGCATAGTAGTAAAATGGCGGATGTGAGAGGCACGTTGAGCCGGCCTGACGTGGCGACAGGGTTGGCCAAATTTATGGGCGCTATCGAGGATGGCTCACTCTTAAACTTGATTTTTAAAAAAACTTAGCTAAGTAAATGGCGTCAAAAAAGTAAATTGTCGTTTATTTTTAAACGATTAACGACATAGACCTCAACCAAAGCCAGTTGCATGATAATCGTTGATAATTTAATTTTAAAATAATATAATTGTGATTCAACTCAATAAGTATTTGCAAGGAATTCTCTTTACATGATAAGTTGTTGTGGAGTCTTTTTTTTAATTACCTAAAAAAATAATTAAGTTATTTTCATTTACCCATTAAATCGTATTCAAACCTTATAACACCTCATAATCTGGGACTGGGAACTCATGAACGAACTGAAAGATCCATCTGTAAACCTGTAAAACTACATCTTTCAACCCTATCGCGAATCGATCGATTCTCAAACCGAAGTAGACATTTCACTACTTGTTTTACGAGTTACAGAATCGCCCCCCGATTCGCTACGTAAGAATATAGAACGTAACGTGTACTGATAAAATAAAGCTTTCGAGATTTGTGGCGAGCCAGGAAGACAACTCTAGGATGTAAAGGATTTGCATTTTATTTTTATTTTATGGTGTAAGTTCAACTGGCCTGTAGGGTAAGCAAGAACTCTTTTTAAGAAAGCATTCTGTCACTGTAATAGTTAATTATGAAGTCTGTGGTGGGAACCGGATAGAAGGCAATTACGCTACCAGAACGCTACGAAAAAAAAAGATTTTTCTCTGAACCAAAAAATTCAACGAAAAGAAAAAATCAACAGTGTATACCATATTACTGCAAATATTTATCATTTTTATTTTATAAATCCTACTACAATAATACCAATTAATGCCAAAAAAATATGCACTACGTCAAGTGCGAGATTATTCGTGGGCTAACCGTATACTTTATAGTCTACATACTTAGACATGTTGTATGGATAATCTATAGTTGTAAATACCGTCCGCTAGAGGCGCTTCAAAAATTTTTCCATACAAAATGTCTAAATACGAAGACGATACAGTATACGGTTATCTTATGAATAATATCGCATTTCATATATTGACTCATGAAATTAAAGTTTGAATTGAACTTGAGTGTTTATTGCCCGGTCGCAAAATCTTGACGCTTTTTTTTTATTACATTGTAGGCAAGTATTTGATCTCGATCTCACCTGATGGTAAGTGACGATGAGATCTACGATGGAAGCTTTAAGTAGCTCTGAGTCTAGATCTAAGTGCTGATAATGTTGGATTCCAATCTAATAGAGCAGAACATATTTTTTAACTTTATACAAAGAAAACTGACACTGATAGTACTTATTTTAAGTAAATAAATCCATTAAACTAAGTCTCCATATTCCACCATCGTCAAACACGATTGCGACACGAAGTCATCCGAGTGGACATCATAACATAGACATTATATACGCCATTTACACAAAAACAACGCTTATGCAATAAGAATATAAAGTTTCCAATCCTATCACACAGAAAATCATACTTTACGAATCAAAATCAATCTTAAACTTCGTGATTAAGGTATAAAGTTGGGTGAAAAAATAAAATGGGATTTGAGGAAATCGGTTTTGAAAACTATCGCGGCGAGTGCATAGGGGGTGGGCAGGATGGGCCCTTAGGGCATTTTTTGCCGTCACCTCCTGAGATATATGCACCCCTGGTCACGTACTGAATGAAGTAGCATCCTGTATAAGGGCGATCGTTTTTCTTTTTTGGTTGCATGAGTTTTTGTATGGAGATAGACTTTGTATGAAATTAAAGGTTTTGCATATAGACAAAAATAGACAAACTAACACATCACGTTGATGGTTCGAATCTAAGCATTTTTTATTAAAAGTACAGTAAAATGGATAGTAACACCCCGACTAAGGCCACTTCCGGAATTTCCCCAGACGGGAATCGAACCCTGACCACCCGGCACATTGAGCAGAACGGCCTCGCTTAAACCACTGGCCCAAACTTTCGTAATTTACTGACTCAGGAGTATTAAGACTTTTGGTGCAAGGTTGCCTGTCAGTTCGAATGCGTTAATCTCAAGAACCACTGCATTAATTTGGTTATGGTTTTCACGGTTCCAATCTACATTTAAATTGGAAGATTTACGTGTACTTAAAGATGCTTTTCGCACATAGTGGATATTAGTGGGTGAAGTCGGAAAAGTCGCCTCTGAGAACTTATCAATTAACGTGCTAATTTTTTAAAACCTTACCCCCGAATTTATAGACGTTTTATAACTTTATCAAACGTTATATAGTATTAAACTCTTGTGCGGATTACTATGTGACGTTTGATAAAGTTGTAAAGCGTCTATAAATTCGGGGGTTCATATATAAGGAGCTGTATAGCTATGTGTATGATTTATTATCTTAAAAGTTCCACGAAAATTGTATACTCCTATTCCATACTTTATTATCCCATTGCACTTGCCATGATTTAGCGGGCATAGCAAACTTCAAGCCGCGTCTGCAGGGAGGTGAGAATTGCGGGGAGGATGCCAAATATTTTTTTTTTCCTACACCAGGGGTCGCCCGAGGGCCTCACATCCGGTTATACAATTTGTGATGGGTGGCAGATCTCTAAGGTGTTGATAAAATGGTATATTTATTGTTTACTAGACCTGTGCACGATCGTAAATTAAAAAAAAATATATGTTTTTTTCATACAAACTTTGACCCCCAATCAGACACCTTAGGGGTAAAATAAAAAAAACCTTCCATAGTGTGGCACCCGCCAACCCGCAGACTGGGCTAGCGAGGTGGACTGTAGCCCTATCCTCCGTCTCACTGAGGGGAGGCCTGTGCCCAACGTGTAAAATTAAAAGGGCTAATAAGTATTATGAACCTGTCTAAATATACTCCCACTGAGAACCCTAAAGATCCACAGCATCCTAATTATTTCCACGTGGCCCGAACCCCACAATAACTTAGACTCTCCACATGTCTGAGTTATTTTTTAAGTGTTAAAGGTTTTGGAACCCCAGCAGGAACCATAAATAAACGGGCACTACATTGCAGTGCACTAAATTACTTTAGTACCGGTACATTAGTGGTGGTGGGTACGTTTGTACGTGTACCTTTTATGGTGGAAAGGCGTGTAGCTAGTTTTCTTTTGGTTGTTATATAAGTTGCATTATGTTTTGACTCAGCACGTAAGTCTTGGAGCTGCCTAGTATTGATAAAGTCACCCATTTTAACACTAATTTTAAACTGTGTTTGCTTAATAGAGACGAAGGTTGCTAAGTGCTGAAGCCAGCACGTCAAGTGCGAGCTAACTGTATACTAGACATTTTGTATGGAGAATTGAAGAGCGCCTCTAGCGGACGGTATTTAAAACATTCAATTCTCTATACAAAATGTCTAAATACGGTAGACTATAAAAGTATACGGTAACATACAAATAATCTCGCAGTTGACGTACAGGTGTAGGAAAGATAAGTGATACCATAGTGTTAAGGCTCCAATATAGCTAAGACAATAAGAAAATATGGCTTGTAACTTCACACCTTGGGTGAAACGAGAAGACGATAATAAGACAGTACCAATCCTGTATAAACTGCATAATGATAATGTCCCTTTAATTTTGTGTAAAACACATGAAGTGAAGTATTTTCATAAAATTAATAAATATAAATAAATATCGCCAGACGAACACATCAACTATGCGGTCCCGCGCAACGCTTGTATTATGGGCACCGCACAATAAACTGAGAGCGAACTCAATATATAATACTTAAATAGATAATTAACATCCATGATTCGGGTATAAACATTCCTGCTAATCACACAATGTGTGTCCCTACCAGGATTCGAACCCGAGACCCTCAGCACAGAAAGCAGTGTCACTAACCACTGAGCTAATCAGGTCGTCGATAAATGGCTGAAATGAAGCCCTGTTTACTGAAATACTTCATTTATCATATATACATACTGAAATAATTCATTCCAACTAGTTGAAACAAGTGAAAAAATAGCTTTTCTCTACAGACAATGCCTTAGGTGTAAAGTCTAGACTTCTCATTGTAAATATCAACAGATTCCAATGTTTCCGAAGCCTAGTAACGTAAAAACCACAAGTATGTGTCGACCCTGGATCAGGTTTCGCTTCTCGAGTTGCATGGGATTTTTGCAAGCTTTGTTCATGATACCTTTCCCATAGGATCCTTGATACTACCATATAGATAGTTACGGCTACTTAATTTTTCAGCGTAGGTACAGTTTTGGGATCTCATTATGATATTTTCGCTAATTGCAATGGTGCGGATATTACTAGGATCACTCCAGTAGTACGGTACCCGTAATCGATGCTTGTTTGAGACCATACAGTTGGTATATTTGTTTAGCGATATTAAAAAAAAAAACTTTACGGTAACATTTTATATGCCGATTCGCCAAGTCGATTACTCCCACCAATGTTACTCACGTAAGCCAGGATCTACCGTCGATTGCGTTAGCAAACTTGGAGCCCTGTTTTTACATCAACAAAGCCATTCGAATCCCAACAATTAAAGCGCCAACATAAAGCGTAGGCTACAATATCCAAGCCGAAACCCGCAATGTACTCCGACCGCATAATTCCGGCCGGTGTGTACATGGACCACCGAAGGTCAGGTTACAACCACAAACCTCAGGACACACGATACCGAAAAAACGTTGCTCATATCAAAACAAGGAGTTCATGTAATTTTACCTCACTCGCCTTTATCGACACCTCGGTTAGAGTGAGGGAGATATCATTCCTAAGTCAGCACCCCATATAATTTTCTGGTTTATCGGTAACGCAAAGACATTTTTCTGATGACAGATAAAATGCTTCTAGTTTAAATTGTCAATTGATAGCGTTTGGTCGTGATTAATGATTGCGAGATTTCGCGGCGTCTATAACCTTAAGGCCGATGGAGAGACAGATTTGATAAGCTTTTTATCCCCATCGTCTCTGGAAAATGTCTGAGTCAAAAGTTGCCTAGGAACAGAAATATAACATACATCTATTTATCCAAGGCAATCTCTTTTTATTTCGAACTATCTGAATCCGATAAGCGTCCTGTTAAAAAAAAAACACTTTCAGGTACAACCCGAACATTCCAAATTTCCAGACAATATTTCTGTCCCTAGAAACTTTATTAAAAAGAATTGCGAAATCGGTCCAGCTGTCCTCAAGTGATGCGCTTACTAACAAACGAACAGTATTCCAGCTTAAGCGCATATCTTGAGAACGGCTGTAAAGCAGCCGAAACGTCGTCAAGAACGTAAAAATAAAAGCGATAAAATCTGTAAATTTATTTTTATTTCAAAACTCAACAGTTATCTTCGGCGTTAAATCGTAGTTTAAATCTCTCCAAAAATCAGCGACTTTAAAATATCGGTCACTTTTTCAATGTTCTATTTATTACAAGATATCTAACGCCAGGACATACATAAATAAAATAACAATTGCCATCGTCACTGCTAACACTTCACCCACCCTAGAGGGTTGCCATACCTTCAAGGCACCGCGTATTGAATTACCAGCATAGCAAGTACCTAGAACACACCCGCTCCAGGCTATGAGGGAGAAATATTATTTCACACATTAGTACGTGACGTTCAGACGACAAAAGGGAATTATATTTTTTTCTTCCGGCAACATCCTTGGGGATTTTCGTGCAGTGAAGGCGTTCATGGACCGTTAAACAGTATTTTTGTGTGTATGTGATCGATAAACGGGTATAGTGACAGATGAGATTGTTGTATGGTAAGATTATAACGACAACAATAATAGTGTAAAATAATTAAAAATACCACCAATTACATATTTCTTAATAACAATCATTTACATGACCCCTTACAATATATTGAAAAGCCTTTATCGATACGAGAATTTTCCCAGAATCGATAAAAATGGGAATCAGAAAGATCGGCAAGCGTTTTTTTTTAAATCTCCATTTTACACTTGAAAAAGCTGCCTCAATAATTGACTTCTCGATACAAAACCGTATTGAAAGTTTCCTCAACATGGTATCGATACTCAGCAAACTCGATTACGCAACGGTTCGTTTCGCTATTCCTCAATTTAGTGCAGCACTGGCTACTAGCCGCGCTGTTTTCATTTAGTAACTCATTTAAACGTCGAATAAAAGGAATCTTCTTTTATTTCAGCAATCATACCTTATTGGACAATTATTGCAAGGCTAATTAAATTTTAAACAGTCGTTCGAAATGTTATTTACTTTATTTTAAAACGGGTTTGATATGAGCTTTCCGATTCAACCGTTACGTGTGTGCAATACAAATAAACATTGTGGTGACGTTGTCGACAAAATCTTAGGAAAATAGCGAGAAACCTTCGAGGAAAATTTATTCGCTTCAGAGATTTGTTTGAGGAAACCGAAATACGTGACTCGATCGACGTCTCGATTCACTTGACAAAAGATGATTTCAAGATGGCGGGCGACATGTCACGTCAAACGCGCCTGTCAACGTCCTCACTATTGTTTGAATTTCCTTTTTTAACCGCACACGCAATTTCCTGCGCTTTTATTTTACGCGAAGTCTTTAAGCCTTATACGCTATAATGAATGATATTTGATCAAGTAATTATCACTTAATCGAGGTGAAAGGAGGTAGTTTAGTTTAGCGCGTGTTTTTTTATGTTGTGTCTACGAGGTCGCCACACTTGTGTTTGTTCCTAATGCTAGACTCAGGTGAAATATGAGCGTGATAAGAGGAATTTCGTTCGCTATAATTATAATGGCTGTAGGTTGTTTATAGTGAAAGAACTCGTTAAAATGACCACTATATTACCCTGTGGGCGGGACCGACCGTTATACTAAAACAACCCCATTTTTATAGTTATTTATAATAGTTACCTACGCACAATGCATTTATTTTGTTTTAATTTTGGAATGTAAAACTTCATTTTATGATATCTAACGGAAATTTTATAATCTATAAACATAAAAATACCGTTAAAATTAACGTACTTACTGTTTAATGTTTATAGTAGGATATATAGTACGCATGCATAATATAATGTTCTTGATTCCAGGTTATATTTTTTATCCCATAACAGTATCTATTTGAATTTCATCCAACCGATAATAAACGTCGTAACTCGTTGTTAAAACACTACAAAATTAGTCGATAAGTGGGTACGTCCCTAATTATGAAATTAAAACATAAACCCCTAAATTATTCTCAAGGCAACATGTAAAACACGTAAATGTAAAAACTAAATTTACATTCCCATACAGCGATTGTATGATTAGCTTGTCCTTCCAAATCGGATCGGTTGGAATACAAATCCGAGAAGATATAAACGTCGAGTTAGCACAAAAGAATTGGCGCGATATCGCTGTCGTCCTGCTGTGCGGCGGCCATCTTGACAACACGATCCCGCCAAAACGTTTGAAAATCGAACGACCGCTTCTCTCTAGGGACGTGTCACTTGTGAATCGCGCTCGATTCCGAACTCTTATAATATTCGAATTGGAACTTCGCATTTATAAAATCATTCATGTTATTTTTATCGTATAATATTTTTCTTTTCTTAATCGTATAGCAGGCATTTTAAATCAACGGTAAAATTATAACTTCGTGACTTTCACTGTAACACACGTTAAAGTAACGATCTAATTTCACGATAAGAACATTTTTAAATTTGTCCTCTATTCGTTTAGATGTCAAATAGTTATTTGGAATAACCTATGAACGAAAATTCGTTATGTAAATCAAACTAAACACTGAGAAAAATATGTTTTACGCATGTACCTAAGCGATAACACGCATTCCTGGGTTATGTTATAACATTGCGTGACATGGCCGAATAAAAAAGAAGTAACGATGGGTGTTTTTGATACAGTGGTTGTACTTAACTCTTAATCTCTATCTAAATTAGACCATAAACAAGGAGCACGATTTTCATCGACGAGATTCCGGTATTGAAAACCCTATAGTTGGACTTTTTGGCGGGAAATAGTGTTGTGAAGTTGTCAATTCTGATCATATTAACCAAAATGCTTTCATAGACGTCCACGAATTTAAAAATATACTTTTCACAGCGACATCTTACAATGGTGCGGCATTTAATATACTTCTTAAAAAATGTTTTTATAAACATAAAAGTTAATTTTAAAGTAAAATATATACTTGGAAATGGCAAAAAAGGGAAAGTTCACTTCGAAAAAACTAGTTAGGCAAAGTGAGAAAAACTTTTTTTTCCTATAATAATATAGAATTCAGCCTATTTAGTAGGTACCTTATATTTCAGTATGGGTATACTGAACCTGGAACCTGGGATTCATTAGCGCAGTTTAAAAACTATGTGAAGTAGAGTAGAAGTTGTTCCTAACATTTTTTTTTATTTTCTGAGTTTTTGCGAGCCAACATTTTTTTATTGTCATATCGTAATTCTGACTTCTGAGAGTTAACAAACCCGCTCAAAGAAGCCTAAAAGATGTTCAAAGTTTAGTGCTCCGTTTCTGAATCACTTGTATATTATATATTCTGCCCACAACATTGATTTTCTGCGCCAAATATACGAATTATTTTATCCATGAAAAAAAATTCACAATCATTCTCGGCAACCCTTTCAGTAATAACGAAAAAAATCTTTTAAAACTATTTATTTCGTCGGAAGCCTACTTCGAAGTTGGCCCGTCTCTCTCAGATTACCTACGAAATCCTAACCTAAAAACATCCAATTCGACTGACGACTACTGTTATTGGAAATAAATCCACCATTTTATCGTGGCCATTTTACTTTTTTATTAGACGGTTATGTGCTGTTCGGCGGCCATTTTGATTTGAAAGTGATGACAAGGTTGATGTTTGAACTTTTTAATGCACTTTAGGAAAGTATTTAAAAGGAATTTATACCATGACTATGATTTTACAATCATTTTTTGTCTGAAAATATGTTACTTATGAGGATTTATTTCTTTAGTCTGTTTATACCAATTCTTAATTAAGTTACGTACTTCAGTAATAATACCTAGACTTAAGTTTCTCTATTCAAATCAATTCTTACGTTTGGTGCTAATTTTTTTTTAATGTAAGAATAACTAAGCTGCTGTAATATAATTTAGTTTTTAGACCAAATGGAAGATTTTACTGTAAAACAAATTCGATTGAATGCCAAGTTACATTTCAAAATATGGCAACATTCCAATAAGAATTAACATGCGTAATAATTATTGTTATTAAACGCGATCACCTACCACGACAAGACAGTTTATTCAGAACACCGATAAAGTTATAAGTAAAATTACTTCAAACCGATCATTTTATAAAAATAAAATATCAATTTAACACGGTTCACGAGAAAATAATCGTATGTAGCACGTAATTACCGTAGCCTGAGGCGTGCTGGACTAAAAAGAAAAACAAAATGGCGCCGTTTCTTCGGAAGCGCCGTGACTCTCAACATTTTGTCTTTGGTCACGAACATCATAACGCGTCGGCTCTCTCATACACGTTAAGGGTCCTTTCGGTGTGAAAATGGGATATAATATTGGGGGAAATAATCAAAAACTGGTTCGCGTGTTTCGCTCGCATTACGGACCCCACCCACCGCCATGTTAATGTTGCCAGCACGTATAACTGCGGCATGTATGTAATGAGCCGAGGAAAATCTTGTTGCCATAAAAATAATTGTGTTTCCTACCACCCTACGTCTACGTGGACTACTGGAATAAACGAGACAGGACCACAAACACTACTGATGATTTGCATACAGGCATTAAAGGCAAGGACTGCCATTTTTTTATTTATTATTCTCTATACATTTTAAAATTTCATGCATGTGTTTCCAGTGTGGCTGCTTATTCAATAAACCCGAAACCGTTCTTCTTCATTGATAGAGTATTGGTAAGATATATTTTTTAATGTCATAGATCATTTATTGAAAAAATATTTACTTATGTACTTACTGCTTTTTGTTAAAGATTCAGTAACGAAAAGACAGCTTTTTACTACTATCTGTTATCGTTCTAAATGCTTTAAGGTGTCTTCAAAAATATTATGAAAAATCTTGTCAGATCT
Source organism: Pheosia tremula (assembly GCA_905333125.1). Lineage (NCBI taxonomy): Eukaryota > Metazoa > Arthropoda > Insecta > Lepidoptera > Notodontidae > Pheosia > Pheosia tremula. The sequence continues at coordinate 2,874,374 of HG995420.1, forward strand.
TGATCATATATTACCATGCCTTAAAGGCAATTGAGAAAGACGTCTCAATAGATAACAAAATATGGGGGTTACACGGTGACGGTCTTGATATGTCGACCAGGTGACAACTCTACTGGTGGTAGGCTTCGGCCGTGGCTAGTCACCACCCACTGAACAAAGCCATGTCGCCAAGCGGCCTAGCCGTGTTCCGGCATGATGTTCGGTGCTGCCATTCATGGATGGCGGGTCAGATCAGTTGCGCTGCATGTGCCTAGTGAATGTAGCGTCTCTATCTACTGCCGCCTTCCTACCTAGGCAAGTATGCTCCATCGTAGATCTCATCGTCACTTACCATCAGGTGAAATCGAGATCAAATACTTGCCTATAATGTAATAAAAAAAAAATGTCGGGTGGTAGACTTTTATACTATCAATCGACTGCCACATGAGAAGTCCAGAAGCCACAGTAAGAGCTCTCTTATCAAACACTCGCTTGTTCCATTCGGACTTTAATGATGCCGATTAGTAACAGTTTCCAGGCACGACTATAGTTATTTTCGTATATTTACAGTACACTTTTAAGACGCTTTTATTGTACTTACATCTGGTTTATATTTAGGAATGTATTAGCCCTTTGTTTAAAGAACAGGTATTTGGGTTTGTTTAAACAGCTCATTGGTGTAAAATAAAACAGATAATTTATAGATTTAGTTAGATACTTGTTTAGTTGGTAAAATATTTTATAAGCCCATCTATATCACCGAAGGGATAGTTAGAGATATTCTTGTAATGTTGTGATTCAGATATTTTACCTGTCACCATTGCAAGTCCTCAAGGCCCTGTGATCACTTTCTGCGTAGATCAGACTGCAAGCAACAAATAAATGTGAGGGTACCCCAGTTCAAACTATTAGGACGTCATCCACCTTAGTCCTCCCGTGACCATGGTTGCTGTAAAGCAGCCGAAACGTGGGGAACGTAAAAATCATAATTTCGTTTATATCGTTTACTAGCTGCGGCCGGCGGTGTTACCCGCGATAAAAAGTATGAAAAATTAAAACATCTGTCCCACGGGAACCATACATTTTACCGGGATAAAAAGTAGCCTATGTGCTATTCCAAATTATAATCTATCTCTGTGCCAAATTTCATCCAGATCCGTTCAGCCGTTCGGGCGCGAAAGAGTAACAAACATCCATCCATCCATCCATCCATACTTTCACATTTATAATATTAGTATAGATTTATCGGGGATACAATTCTCAAAATTAGTTTTATTTAAATCTGTAATTCTGTTTTATTATTTCTAATGTATTTGTATGTACGTATTCCAAACTAAACGTAAACCAGGTAAAGCAATTGTTATAAATATCCACAATCATGGAACTAATAAATTAATTCCCACCCGACCCGGGGTCAACCCTGTTTCGCCGAGCCGGGTCTTAACGGCCCGCTCACCAAAACTTGCAATAACTATAATAAACTACCATCCAATCCAAGTTGGTCCTAATAAGACGCTCAAGAGGGCTTTCCTTGGCCCTGTATCTATATAGTGTTAGATAATAATTAATTTAATGGAGTTTCAAAACATTTGTAGTTGACAAGTAGTGAAATAATATCTCCGCTTTGTGGTCTTAAAGATGCTTTAGAAAACGATATTGGCCTTGTGTAGTCTTATATATTAGAAATGTTTCTTTGAATTGGCTGTTATTTGAGTTATACATTCATTGTTGAAAATAAATTTGTTCCTTATGATTTAAAAGTCATAACAATCTACCTTATTGTGAATATGACTTTATTTAACAACATTCTTATTTCTATTGCAATGAAGAGAGGAATAAAAGAAATATTTTTTTAATAAAAAAAAGAAATATTTTATAAACTACATGTTTTCACCGACCCCTGCCACCAAGCTATTAAAGACATTTTAGACCGTTCAAAGAATATATTTACATATAAAGCACGTAGCACACACCCCTTAAATCAAACAATCGAGAACCCAAAACACTTACACGAAAGACCACTAGACAATAATTTCACCAGAAAATTATTCACGAAAAAAAAAACCCATCAGACGACAAATTATACCATTAAAAACCATTACCACACACTGTGGTGCATTGAAGCAAAGTGAAGTACGCTCCCCCCACCCCCGTTGAAGTGGGGGAACGAGACGGGAATGGGGGTAGTCTGAGGGGGAATAATCCCGTAATTATCGGCTTAACTCCAGACGACATTTGCAGGTGGATCAGGTGTACCTTACGTAAGGCATTTAAGGGTTACATTGACACCTTTAGAGCTGACAATTGATTTATAGCAGCTAGTTTTCTTTAAAATAATAATAAATATTAGTTGAAGTGTTTATTAAAGTTTAGAAGGCAAATTATTTGATAATTGCCAAACATATATATTGTTAGGATGTAGCTAGGTAAGCTTAAGTAGTACGTTAACCCTGTAGGAATAACTTAAGTTGTTAATTGAAATAAAACTAATTTAAGGGTTTTATCGCGTTTATATTTTGATTTTACGTTCCCGACGTTTCGGCTGCCTCACAGCAATCAGTGACCATGATTGCTGTAAGGCGGAGGCCGGGAGGCCTTGTTAATAATAATTTATAATTAATCCAAAATTTCATTTAAAAATTTATTGTACATTGATCCATAGATACGAGTACAGGTGATTCAGAAAGGGTATACTATATTTGAACTTGCGATTCTTTAGAGCATTTGTAATCATTAGGTATATGAAGTCAGGAATTCGATATGTCAATATAAAGAGAAACAATTAATCCCAAAAATTATAATTGTCATTTTATTGAGAACTAAATTTATGTCCGAACTAGCTGTTACCCGCGACTTCGTTCGCGTGGTATTTAACAAGACACAACCGTCGGCAATAGCCTGCTCGCGGATTCTGAGCCCGCGGGACGCATTTCAGGTTGTTGCTATTAAACTTAATCAGGCGCAACGCTGCAACATTGGTTTTACATTTTTTTTCGTGAGATCCTATGTTTTTTTCTATAAATAAAAGTAGCCTAAGTTACTCCTTGTTACCTCAGCTATCTGCCAGTGAAAGTCCCGTCAAAATCGGTCCAGCCATTTCAGAGATTACCCGGAACAAACAGACAGACAGACGGACAGACAGACAGACAGACAGACAGACGGACAGACAGACAGACAGACAAACATTTTAAAAAAGGTTGTTACGGTATAGGTACCGTGTATACATCCAAATGCATTTAGTAAAAAGCGGTTATTTTAATATTACAAACAGACACTCCAATTTTATTTATATGTATAGATGACAAAATTGTACCAATCTACCTACTTTTCTACGTTAAATGGGACCGTTGTACAAAATAAAATGTAACATTACTCCAAGAAATATAAGATACATTTTCCTTTATCCCGCACGCCCACATACACGACAAAACATGTTTGCTTTTCATAAAGAAAATCTGTGATTTTAACTGGACCCGGGTAAGCGTAGGCGTTGACCGGGTTCTGACTAAATTTCGGACGGCTTGGCGAAATTCCGGATATCACCTAATTTCATCTCCCCTCGCATTGAGGGGAGGCCCGTGCCCAGCAGTGGGACATTAAAAAGGGCTGGAATTATTATGTTATAATTTCAGTGTAAAGAAGATTAAACTTTATTAAATATTTACGTTACACAAAAAAAAAACTCACCATTGGTCACAGTACATAGTTATTTCATTTGTATTTTTTTTACCTACATAACAATAAATAAATCCCGTATATAAAATCAACTTTATTACCTGCATAATACATTGCATTTTTCCGCATATAACACGACAACAATACTACTCGTTCCGCATACAACAATACTAATATCTCGTCCTAATGCACCGAATAAAAAGTACATTAACAGAATGTTCGGTGCAAATGTCCTTAACACGCGCTGCATATTTAACGGTCGAGACCAAGCTTGACACTTGTTTGTGACAACTTCTACATTACAACATGTTGTCTTTGCTTAAAACCATAAAGTAGAGTGGAGTGATGCTACCACAACTCTGTTTTCTCGATTACGTTCCACTTTAAATTTTAGTCATCAATCGGAGATCGTGGATTGGAGACACCGGGACAGTATTGAGTGCTCTTTCTCTGTCGCACCTGTGCTGATTTATCGCGACGACGATATTTGACACTGAATGCTTACGTTATTTCACTAATCGGAACTTTAAACGTTTATATTTTTGTAATTTTTAATTATATTATTAAAAAAAGTTACACTCTTTCTCTAAATTGTAGAAAGTTATAATGACTTTATAATCCATTATAACTGTCTATAAATTTGGGGGTTAGTCTAGTCATAGTACTTACATTATATGCATTACCAAAAATACAAGAAATCTGTATCACGTCACTAGAGAAGCTGGTCTCTTTGGTATGGTAGTCAATGCCCTCCTTAAATCTTGAGAAAATGATATGCCATTCTTATGCAGTTCCATAGGGTTGTAACAGCTATACAATACCCTAGTGTAAAGGGATACTCGCCTGAACCCGTAGTAGGGCTAAAACACCAACAATCAGTAGTTCGCAAAATAATTTGTAGGTAGCGAAGTTGGCAGACAGGGCTGACAGGCGGGATCCACACTCGTGAGATACGCCGAAAACTTGCGTACAGTGTTGCCAGACTAAAAATGTCTGAGTGAAGGCCTGTGCGATAGTACCTTGATAATTGCAATATTGTTTTTTTTTTAATAGTGACGGTATATTTTGTGTGGAGGAAGCTTTAATTTCTGTAATTCATTATATTTTTGGTAGGCATGACACAATATAAAGTTATAAACCTTGTAAAAAATAAATAGCGTTTGGTGCGCGCCCACTGGTGGTTTTATAATCTGGGTCAAAAAATATCTCAAACAATGTTGCTCTTATTTCGTGGGATTTTATAAGAAAAATCTGAGGACAAGAAACTCTAGTAGCAGTATGATTGATCGCTCTATACTCTACAAGACTTTTAAAATATCACAGCTTAAATGTCAAATAAAGTAGACTGAAGCAATCTCTATTATAAGCCCATTAAGTAATTAAAAGTCCAACAATACACTCACGAAGTTTAACTTTAAAAGTAATCGTTATTGATCATTTAAAAGTTTAAAATGCTTTGTCTGCGGTTTTCAGAGATTATTTTAATTCTTAAATAAACCTATAATGGAATTAGAAATAGTTTTTTCAACACTAACATCTCAAAAAAGTTTAAAATTGTACTTTTTCGCCGGATCCCGCATTTTGATCCCATTTGCGTATTATTATCGACCTATCTATCACTATCTGAAACCATGGCTAGTAAGAAAAACGCCATCGTGTCAAGAATATTATACTCAAACGAAAACTCCAAATTAATTTATAAATTTATTCTGTCCACTATCAATAAATATTCGATTAATCCATTCAAAATTGTGCCACGCCACAGTTAAAACGATTCCCATGTATCTCGCTTGGATAACGTATGGTCTATTGAATTTTAATACCAGTTTCACCTACTCTGTTTAATATAGACTAATTCCTCCTTAAAAAATCAACTTTAAATTCACGGGATAAGGTTCAAATTTGGTATCAAAGTGTCCTGTGTCCAGGTGCTCTCAGGAATGGCTTAGTTGTGTCATTGGAGATTGCGGTTGAGTAATGGTTGTCGCAGGCTACTAATTAGATGGGAGGCAGTTCGTGTATGATGAACGGCTGTATCATTAGTGTGTAATGCCGAACAATATAATTTACCCCGTGTTACGAAGCGTAAAATTGCGTAATTTATTTTCAAACAATATTCGAGTAAGAAGCGCTTACAATTTCTATAAGGGTAATTTACGTCAAAGTGCAAACACTATTGTTATAAAACAAAACGCAATGCGATGCAAACTCATTTTGATCTGCATAAATTACGCTAGTACTCAGAACTTAATTATAAGTAGGTAAGTAGGTACTTTTAATATTAAATACTTATGCATATTGATAACGGGAAGACAATCGTTGTATTCTTACCTGAAACAAAAAACAATAATATAAGTATAATAAAATCATAAAACGTGAATTTTACAATGCCCGCTACATTTTTATAACCCCACAAAAGTTTAAACAGGTATAATTAACATATTAAACAAACATTTACTAGTTGTTTTTTGTCTAATGAGTTATATGTAGTATATAACATTATATCTACCTAATTTTAATGTTGGAACCGCTTTAAGTGCGCTTTCTGTGTGATTACGTAACGTGAGATAAATAAATGAATAAATAACATCAAAACTCGTCCACGTACTAATGTAGCGACAACAAAAAACGGAACGCTTATTTACATAATAACCAATGGTCATAAACTAAGATTGTATTATTGTATTATAAGTATATTGATTTTTTATATTTATGCGAATATTTTCAGTAAAGTATCCACAGCTTTACTGATAGGGGTAGGGGATTCATTTTACCATCGTCATCGTCAACATCATTATCATCAGGGGTCAACATCATTATCAACACTTTATCAAGCAATGCTTGACACTGGCAAAATCGCCCTATTTTGTAGCCGATTGCCAACTTAAAAAAAGAACGTTGAAAAAAAAATACGTGATGGAGTAGCTAGCTCCTTGCTTAATAGTCACTTTTAGGCAAATTATATCTTAGTTCTTAAGTACACTTACCGACATTTAACTTCTCTAATGAAGTTATTAAGTTTGTATCTAATAAACATACTAGAAAATACACTCACGCCAATATTAAAACAAACATAGCTGAGCATCGAATCTAATAACTTTCGAACGTAAAGACAATACTGTTATCCCACAGAGGTCGATTATAAAAATGTTTTTTTATTTATTTATTGACTAATATATAAAAACACAGGAATGTTGTCATAATTAAAATCTACTTCTCTAAAACCACGGTAATTGTCGTCCAAAATTAATTGACACCACAAAAAGCTATTAAATTCAACAAACAATCCTCGTCATGTTTATACTAATTAAAAGCCGCCAGTGTGTCTGTCACAAAACATACACATAGCAATAAATTCTCCGAGCTAATCCATATTAATGGTTTCTTAAAATCTTCTACACATTACAATAAAACAGTAGGATGTATGCTTTTGTTTAAAACTCATGATTCACTGGTTTTTGATGAATTGTATAATTTTAATCGTTATCAAAAATCTTAAATGAATTTTGAACTTTTAATCCTTGCTTGCCATTTTTTGTACCAAAAAAAAACATCATGATTTTTTTTTTTTTTTTATTGCAGCATAGGCAAGTATTTGATCTCGATCTCACCTGATGTTAAGTGATGATGAGATCTACGATGTAGCATACTTCCCTAGAAGGTACCTGTTCACTCTCGACTTGAAAACACCCAGATTGTAGTCAACGGGGAACAAAGACGCCGGTAGCGTGTTCCATTCCTTGGCAGTACGCACGATGAAAGTAGAAGCAAAACGCTTAGTGCGTACCGCAGGAATGTCCACAGTGTACGGATGACACTTATCCGTGCGTCTTGTCGACCGACGATAGAATGGAGATGGGGATCAGTCATTACATGAATATTTTACCCATAATAGGTATTATTTTTCGTAATAATTTCTTAGTTAAATGACTACGTTGATCCCTGCATAATATGTTATATGAATTTAAGAGCTAGTAAGTGCTTTAATCATAGACAAAAAAAATACTCATTGTCATAGTAAAAAAATATTCCTGACTTTTTTGGCAACGGTCCCAGGTTCTAAGTTGGCTGTATATCATAATGATGCACGGCGTATCCGCAGCTTTCATACATTATTAATTACAAAACGTGCGACAGAGACCACGGATACTAAGCACTTTGCGTGCGACAGAGACGACCAATAGTAGGGATTGACCAAGTTCGTTTCGACCGCAAGTTTCGGCGAAGTTTTGGACACTGTAGGGCTACGATAGTGACAAAATGTCCGAAACTCCTGTCGCGTAGATTGCAAAGTTACTGAAAACGTTCTACATACTTATTACTTAATGGAATATATAACGGTGTTTGTCCAATGAGATAAACAAGTTTTTTTTTAACTATGGTTATTTTATCTATACATATAAATAAAATTGGAGTGTCTGTTTGTAATATTAAAATAACCGCTTTTTACTAAGTGCATTTGGATGTATACACGTTACCTATACCGAAACAATTTTTTTTACAATTTTTGTCTGTCTGTCTGTCTGTCTGTCCGTCTGTCTGTCTGTCTGCCCGTCTGTCTGTCTGTCTGTCTATCTGTCTGTCTGTCTGTCTGTCTGTTTGTTCCGGGTAATCTCTGAAATGGCTGGACCGATTTTGACGGGAATTTCACTGGCAGATAGCTGATGTAACAAGGAGTAACATAGGTTACTTTTATTTTAGAAAAAAAATTTGACCTCTCGAAAAAAAATTAAAACCAATGTTGCAGCGCTGCGCCTGATTAAAGTTAGATAGCAACAATCTGCAATGCGTCCCGCGGGATCAGAACGTGAGCAGGCTGTTGCCAACGGCTGAGTCTTTGTTAAATACCACGCGGACGAAGTCGCGGGCAACAGCTAGTTTTCATTATATTCGGATATCGCAATTCTTTTCGGTTAATAATAGGCAACGGCAACGCAAAAAAAAAAAAAATATATAAGATTTTTTCCAGCATTTAAATACGCGTCTGCATAGAAAGCAGGGTCACTACCAACTGCGCTAATGAGGCCGTCAAAATGTTTTATAAATCATATATGTAATTTTTACGGGGATCGATATTATATAAACCAACCTCAAACCATTCGCCTCTGTAAATTTTTTTTTATTACATTATAGGCAAGTATTTGATTTCGATCTCACCTGATGGTAAGTGACGATGAGATCTATGATGGAGCATACTTGCCTAGAAGGTACCTGTTCACTCTCGAATTGACATATTGTGTGAGTGTGAACAGGTAGGAAGGCGGCAGCAGATCGAGACGCTACATTCACTAGGCACATGCAGCGCAACTGATCTGACCCGCCATCCATGAATGGCAACACCGAACATCATGGCGGAACACGGCTAGGCCGCTTGGCGACATGGCTTTGTTCAATGAGTGGTGACTAACCACGGCCGAAGCCTACCACCAGTAGCGTTGTCACCTAGTTGGCACCACCCAGGGTCACGTGTAGGGTATCTCGAGGGTATTTAATTCTCCTACGGACGAAGGTGACTCGACCCAAAATAGTTTATTCTCTTCCAGAATTATGAAGCCGTATAGCATCTGTGGATCTATGAATTGTGTATTTGGATGTTTTAGCTTTTAGCCAAATTGGAAGGCTCTACCGATCGGCTTATATCGGCTCGTTTCGGCCGAAGCGCCCGATTCTTAGCTTGCTTCTATTATTGAACAGAATATGATTTGGTTTCTGGGCTAAAGCTGTTATATTATTGTTAGGTATAGGGTATGTGAGGGTATCGCTTGATTATGAAACAATAATTTAACTAATTAATGAACTTACTTCACTCATTCAACTAGTTAGTAATGATAATCAGTGATATAACTATATCACTCTTTACTTGTTCCAAAGAGAACCATCTGATGATAAGCAAACGGCTTCGATGTGCATACGCTTTATAATGAGGATCTCGGAAGCCTTTTCTGGACGAAGAAAAGCAAGCTATTGGAAAAGTTATAAACATAAAAAGTAGTCAATTGTTGTCATTTGATTCTTTGAGTTATAAAAAAGAACAAAAAATTAAAAAGTAGCAAGTTGGTTTACGACGGCTGCATTGTTTTTTTTAAATAGTCAGCAGTCACCAATAAATTCATCTCAAATTGAACATTCATTGATCACCAACATTTTTTTTACAAAAATCTAAAACTTATTTACACAATTTACAAAGCATTTGCGTAGCCTAAAAATAACATGAAACAGGGCTCGTGGGCATTTTACAGGCGAGCTGGCTTAACCCTATGCTCCGGTGCGACGTGGGCGAAATAGAGCGGGAAATTCATAGGGAGTGATCCACCCTGCAGACAATTGGGTTAATCCAAGCGTGGTATAGGTTGGTTTACATTTTTATGCAAATTATTATTGAGTGTATCAGGTACGGCGATTTATGAATAGGGTGATGGGAATAATAAAAGGCACAAAGAAGTAATTGATTGACGAGAATTATTACGTGCTATACGGTGAAGACTTATCGAGAGAAAAGCAACATTTTCCAAAGAGTTTTCAAGTCCACCAATTCACTCATAGTATGGTGACTGTTCTGATGGATTATTAATAGACCATGGAACATGGAAGAACGAAGGACGAAGGAGGTCAGTCTGGCCTTTTAACATGGTCCTTCGAGCCGGACGAATGAATAAACAGGAATGCTATAGTCTTAATTTGTGTAAGCATAGACATATTTTAATGTTTCCAACAGTCGCATAGAGTTATTGAAAGTAGTACGGTTTGTTCGAGAGACGTTTGGAACGTCGACGTAGGATGATATGATTATGGTTGCGCTACATACTGAGTTCGCCCCCAGTCCATTGTACGGTACCCATAATACAAGCGTTGCTAAGTGCGGAACCGTATCGTTAATTAATATTTTCTTCCTCTTGTTTGACTCAGGGTTTGTATTACAGAAAAATGTTATCATAACAAAACTCGAAGATAATAATCAATCATTTCACGTAATAAAGGTACCTTCTACAATAGCTTTCATAAACAATAGCTGTTGAAAGTCAATGAGTGGGTGGATAGCAGATGATTTAGTGATAAAACAGATAGAGATCATAGATAACTCACACGTTATCAGATGGCGAGACACGCGCGCTGCCTTGTCTATGATCATGCGACGAAATTATGATAACTTTGCTGACTGTACTTTGGTCATAACTGTAAATAATTCATTAAAGGCTCATTCAAAGCCCAGCAGCAACTCATCCTAGTCTTAAATATTCTTCTTTAAGAGGCGAAACACGTGTCGATTTTTTAAAGTCAAAGTCAATTCGTTAAAATATTTTAACATGGCCAACAGTAGGTTATAAAAATAACATTCCCATAGAAATAAATCAAATTATTAGACATCTAATAACTTATACCGCCGTACTGATGTATGACCAAGGGCTACTGGTTCGCCTTGTATAAAAAAAATCAAACATGGTCAACATTTTGAAATCAAACTTAATTTAACCCTTAATAGCCTAGAGTTTCAATTTTGATACCAATCTTTTAAACCGAATGTTCACATTACTATTAGTTTTTTTATAGGTTGGCTGTACGTATTTTACTGTTGTATAATATTCTTTCCAACGAAATAAAAAAAAATCAAATGTAATTATTATTAAACAAAGTAACATTAAACACAGTAATATTAAAAATAAATCACTTTCGTAAATCAGGCTATTAAGGGTTAAGGGTTTTATCGCGTTTATTTTCTGTTTTTACGTTCCCGACGTTTAGACTGCTTTACGGCAAGCATGGTCAAGGGAGGACTGAAGTGTTTGACGTCCTAGTGTCATAGTTTGAACTGGCTTGCCCTCATATTTAGTTGTTGTTTGCGGTCAGATCTATGCAGAACAGAACGTAATAAAATTCTTAAAATTAGTTTTATTTCAATGTGTAGTAATAGCGTTAATATAAGAAATCAGTATGATCAACATAACTTACTGATTTATCTGTTATATTTTTCATACTGTTTTTGTTATACATGCAAATGATAATTAAATCAAATTAACGACAGACAAGTGTGCTCATTCCCATTTTTGAAGACAAGGTGTGGCCCAACTTTTAGCTCCATGTTTAGTGAGTTATTAATAACATAATACAATGTTACCTTCACATGACACTCCTCGCGACATGTTACGAGCAAGTTGGTGGGTGATACATCACAGTACAAGCCTCGTAGCCATCATGACTGATGATCAGGTCCGATGTTCCCGCCCTGATTTACTGTACTTACACCAAACCCGCATAGTTCAGTGATACATGCGGTTGAGCATGTTCGTCAACATGTTAGCGATAGCATTCCATTTTTAAAATTTAAATTAGTTTCGTACGTTTTTTAAATAATGATGTGACACTGATAAAACAATGTAAAACATGGCTCACAACGACACAAACTTCAATAAAAGATTGTGTTTGTGGCGTGTAGCTTGTAACCTATTTCCATAATTATGGATTCTGATAAAAAAACATGGTTGACTACATTTTAATCAAAAGAACTACGTTTATTTATCGGTAGTGTTGCCATGATTTTCATGTCGTGTAGGTAGGTGTATGCATTGATTATATACTCAAAGGTAACTGAAATTTGGCAGAATAACAAAATAAAAAAATACTGATGTCTATTATTAAAACGCATTTGTGTGAAAACCTACCTATATCGTATTTTTCGTACTTCCTCATACCTATTTTATGTTGTCACATCAAACGCATTTCAAAATTTAATATCCATACGAACATGAAATTGAGAACAATGCACGTTTTATCTGCGCCGTTTCGCGTCCGTAGATTGTTCACTATCCTTTATAGCCATGTGTCAGATATTTAAGCTGAGTTTAACGACCTCTTAAGCTTTGTCACGGAGAATGTACAGTCCGAAGGGGATATGTGGCGCTATTGGCGTCGAAATTGGAAATGTTTATTGACATTATGAAAAAGAATTTATCACGTATAATATAATTTATAGTTCTGTCATAATGTATTAATTTTGTATGATCGTTAAAATGGCACATTTATTTTATACTTTGCCGTAATGTCATTACTTTCGAAAAATCTATAATTATTGGCGACATTATCAGATGCTATAATAATACAGGATAGATAAAATTTTGGGCTATTAATCTTTCAATAATCAAATGACGCAGTTATAGTTTTCCACAAAATGGGTCTCGACAGTCCTTTAATCATTTTTCGCTATTCCCCAAAGTTTCAGATTAGGCTATCCACGCCCCTTGAAAAAATCCTCCTGAATAGTCCACCATCCCAACCCAGGGCGGGTTGGTGGACTCAACGAGCCTTCCGAGAACTCGTTATGTTATCTGAGATAGGCAGGTTTCCTCACGATGTTTTCCTTCCCATTTTCGGCAAGTAATTTTCCATCATGACATTTTTCACAGTGAATATATTTTTTATTACATCCAGTCGAGTGTCTATAATCCATATTTATAAAACAAAGCCGAGTTAGTTACACCATTTATAACTCAAGAACGGGTAAGCCGATTTTTATAAACTTAGTTTTTTTTTGAATAGCAGAAACTATAAAACTATAGAAAAAATATAAATTTTCGCATATATTTCAGGCAGTACGATGTTCGGCTGGTTAACTATACAAATAATCCATCTATACTATACGTAGGGGTGTTAACGGTTAACGAAAAGTATTCCCACAGTATAACGTAGACGCATCGAATACACTTAATACAAATTATAACAAACTCGAGCTATTCTCAACTGGAATATGTTAATATATACATATAAATAAAATTGGAGTGTCTGTTTGTAATATTAAAATAACCGCTTTTTACTGAAAAGTACCTATACTAAAACAAGCTTTTTTAAAATTGTTGTCTGTCTGTCTGTCTGTTTGTTCCGGGTAATCTCTGAAATGGCTGGACCGATTTTGACGGGAACTTCACTGGCAGATAGCTGATGTAACAAGGAGTAACTGAGGCTACTTTTATTTTAGAAAAAAAAAATAGGATCTCTCGAAAAAAAATTAAAACCAATGTTGCAGCGCTGCGCCTGAGTAAAGTTTGATAGCAACAATCTGCAATGCGTCCCGCGGGATCAGAACGCGCGAGCAGGCTGTTGCCAACGGCTGAGTCTTTGTTAAATATCACGCGGACGAAGTCGCGGGAAACAGCTAGTTTTATCTAAATTACATAACTAACGAACCATTCAAAATTTGTTTCTATCTATACGACATGGATATATTTGACTGACTGTACATTATTGGGAATCAGTTACATTGTTACGCTTGCCATTGTATGTTAACGCCGAACTGTTAGAGGATAAGCAGAGTGCTTAGTGAGAAAGAATCGACTCGAGTTCTGGGACTATAAGTACCTATATTGTTTACTAAACATTCTTTGGTTGTTGTTGGGACGACATTTAAAAGATGTTTATTCTCGCCTCTGAAATGAAATATCGAGATCTTCCTTATACGAGTATATAACGCGAATAAAAGTCCTTTAGCACATTTGTAAGACTATAGCATTTTTTATGATTAAAAATTCACTAAAGAAGCGTAGGTTCAATCGATAGTCTACCCTTTTTGGATCACGCTAAATAATAAATATATCCACTAATATTATAAATGTGAAAGTTTGGTCGGATGGGATGTTTGTTACTGAATCACGCCATAACGGCTTAACAGATCTGAATGAAATTGGCACGGAGATAGATTATAGTCTGGAATAGGACATAGGCTACTTTTAATCCAGGTAAAATGTATGGTTCCCGTGGGATAGATTTGTTTTAATTTTCATAGAGCAAAGGATCGATATGATTTACAGAAAAGGACATACGTTATAATCGCGGGTAACACCGCGGGGCGCAGCTTGTCAAGTATAAATTAAAGTTCCATAAAAACAGTAAACAAGTTGTATTCATAAAACAGATGATATATTTTAAAATTAAATACACCTATGCTGCGCTTGATTCTCCCCCACCCCAAAAACGGGAACAGACGAACCAAGACGATCTATTCAAATGGGGTGCCATTACACATAATGGCAGCCATTTAAACCACAGACTATATCTCCACGTGGAGGTGTTAAAGACACTAATTAAGATATTAATTATCAAACAAAGGGTACCATTCATTACCTGTTCTTATCAGGGCCGAGGGATGAAGAAAGCTCCAACAATGGAGATGAGAGTGGCAAGCAAGAATTTATTGTTTCTTAACAATGGACCTGGGTGGTGACGACTTATACACTCTACCCATAATTGAAGAAAATGACAAGGATACCTACTCCATTGATTTATTGGTGGATATAGGAGTTAATATGACAAAGAAGGTAAGGACCTTATTGTCCTCAACTAGTATACGCAACTGCGCTCGCGCAGCGCGCCGGCCGCTGGCGACACAACCGCCACACACCCATGTCCCAGTACGCTGATTGCTCAGCTACTATTTTGACTATATTGATGTGTTTTTTAAAGTATTTTGCCCCAAAGAAACATAATACTGTTATATTTTTAAGGGCTTAATGTAATAATCTTGCAAGTAATATATTATATAGCTATATATAGCTAATTGTAACGACCAAGCAGGCCCACGAGCTCGGGCACATGCCTCGCGTAATCTGAACGCGAGGCAAATGACATAAGGTATTCCTAAAGTAATCTTATCGCCATCGAAAAAGCATGCAGTACGGCCGACGCAGTGTAAGAATTTGACACCGTCTATAAATATATATATATATATATATTAACAAAACGCGAACAAGTCAACAGTGAACATTTTCGTTAATATAATCGTTTCATCACTCCCCGTCCGGTTTGACTGAAAGCCTTAATTTCCTGTAATATTCAGCCAGCGCTCCAAACAAAGATTTGTGTCTGTACTTCAGTACAGATGTTATCTTTGTAAGTTAAGAGGCAGCCATTTTAAAAGCTGTAGATGACTATGTTGTTGATAGGATAAACGTATGTTATGTATAAATCATATATGTGGACAATAATCTATGAAAAAATATCTATACATAAGGTTCTCTATGGTATTCTCTCTTATCTATGGCGTCTCCTCGACTTCGTTTGTTCTAAAAAGTGTCCTAAGTATTTAATTAAATTATAATTATATAAATCTCAAGAAGTCTATAATTTACACACCAGGGCCCGTGGTATATTTACCAATATGGATTAAAAAAACATTTTATCACGCCTGTAGTCTCCAAATGATAAGCAGATGTACAATTTGGTACACCAACATTTTTATGTTTGTACTTAGCCCGATTAATGTTACTAATTAATAAAAAAAAAATACAGTTTCTCTGGGAGGAAGAGACTAGACAAATAGTATGTGGGTTTATACTTTAGATTTAGGCTTACGTTAGAATCAATTGTCATAGTTTTTTTTTAATTCTGGGAGGAAGAGACTGGACAAAAAAAGTATGTGGATTTAATATTTTCTTTAGATTTAGGCTTTAGTTTAGAATCAATTATCATATTTGTTTTGTATATTAAGCTGGTATTTGTTCCGGTTGCTCCAATAGTTTTGTTACATTTAAAAACATTGCTGAGTCGCCGCCAAGTCCGTTAATTCTCCTCAAATAAAATAAGTAATGTAAAATCAAAATAAAGAAGTAGATTACGCTATGCACACTTAAGCACCAGCCCCATTGATCATGGGCGCGTCATTTCAACCCTCGATTACATTCAACGAATCGTTTTAACCAAAAGGCCGGGTAGGGCGTGAAATGTTTTGACAAATATCGTGGAGAAAACTTCCTACAATCGATCTAAAGGTCCCCTCCACGGAACCCTAAATGAGGTCGTTTACCTCCAGACTTGTTGGTTCCGCAGATTTTGGATTAATTACCGCTGGATGCAATTTGTTCTTTCCCTTTCTTAGGGAGAAAATTGATTGATTGTGACACTAATTGTTAAGACAATGGAGGTAACATTGTTTTTAGATGGTAGTTAATATAAAGATTGATTATTATTTATTTATACGACAAGAAGCTCTATGGACTTGTAATTCTACCTTGATATGGAAAATAAATCCATGGTAACCCTTATGAGAGTGACTTGGTCGAATTTTGCCAGCACAAAATTCAAATGGTCGATATTTTTAATCTCCTCACCGTACTATCTCTACCGAGATCATCCCTCTGGACGTGTAGTGATTTATTGGGCGGTCGCGGTGCGCAGGGTAGCGGGTTCCACACGCGAAGTGTCCAGGTGCGGGAGATTTAGGGCCCCAACATACATACAGTGCTATGTATTATGTACAGACCAATTAGAAGTGGGTACGGTCGGAACCTTTTGTGGTTGGTGGAAATTTTGTGGATGTTGGGGCAAGAGAAATGACCCCTATGTGTAGTAATCAATGGATGTTTATTATTGATAAAGCATATTTATAATACCATATAATAAGGCAATTATCGACGGAAAAATATTAAGTATTTATCTGGGTAAAAAACAAATGCAACCAACTTGAGAACCTCCTCCTTTTTGAAGTCTGTTAATACTTAAAAAAATGTAGTGTTTATTACCGAGAAAAAATTAACAGAATGTGACGTCCCAAGTTAAGTTCTCTATTATAGCTAGGAACAAAAATAAAATGATGCAATAAGAAAAAAATTGCACACCCATTTTTTTCCCTGATTAGCAAATTTAAGGAACCACAGTATGCCAAATAAAAATACCACTACAATCAAATAGCAATTAATAAACGTTTATAACCTTTTATTCAGTCCTTCTGTCACCAACAGATGGCGCTACGCTGAAATATATTGCACGGTATCACTTGCTGCGGTTGTTTTTTTTTTAACCGGACCGTCGTAAGTGGAGTTTCGACGCGGGTGCTACCGCCGGTCCGGATAAGCAATTACCGCGAGTGTCTGTTGACCGGACCGAAGTAGAATGTGTATTGTTTGCCGGATACAAGTACCAGGATGTGTTTTCGATGGCAAAATTGATTTTCGTTTTTTTATTATGTTTAGATTGCTAGAGCAGATTGTTAATGGCCAGCAGTTATGACGTATGGGACGTCTAAGGACACCCGATCGATGCGTTCGTTCTGGTTCTGGACAGACACGGGCAACAGTCAAACTACTTTTACATGATTCCATTTAACCTTTCATTGCCACTAATGAGTACATCTGACGGAAATCTTGCATACTTCACCCGGATTTCCCTGCCTAATTAGTATACCTTCTCACCGACTTGGCCGCAATCAGCGCTACTCGTTGCCACCTTGTTCTCAGGTACTACCTAACTAGTGGGCTGGTGCAAGGTATAGGATATAACGTGAGAGATGAGCGAGAATAATCAAAAGAACACTACCTTAAAGTAAGTACCTACTTAATATAGAAAACACTGCACAAATGGTGGCGGGGAAAATAGTCTTTAAACTAGATGAATAAATTGGGAACAGCTTATATGTACTCGCAGCCGGCGACGTTCGGTAACAATGACTTGGCAAAATAAGCAGAAATGGGCGGCTGGTACTGAACGACCTAGAGCGGCCAAGGCCAAGTCCACTTCGGCCAGGCTAGGTAAGTAAAGTAAGATTCTACTATTAGATAATATTCCCTTCATCGTCAGAGAAATATAATGAGTGTAGTATCACGCTTGGCCATCTCATAAGAACTCCCAAGTTTGCGAGCTAGACCGTTCAACTATGCGATTTTCCTTAAAATCGGATTTTCCTTAAAATCGGATTTTCCAAAAATATCCAATATTTACAATGTTTCTGATCAAACATTTGTAAGTTGAGGTCGTAATGTTAATTACTCGAGTCCATATTTAAAACTATTAAACGCAACATCTTGTTACTTATACCATACCGTGTCTGTCACCTCTGAGCAGACGCCACGGAAATATAACAGACCAACTAAACTAGACCCCAGACGACACATTCATTTATCCCCTTCGGTGCTATCAAGTCGAGCGCCAGGGGGTGCAAGGTGGGTGCAGTGGGGTGCAAGGGGGTGCAAAGTAAAATGGTCATGGAATCTTTGATTATTGACTCGGACGGGCTTTGCCATCTGCTCGTTATTTTAAATGTATCAATTAATATAACTAGATTCTCCTTTATAGATTTCAGGATCAGTAAAGTAGAGAAGCTAGTAGAGTAAAGTAGACTCACAAATATTATGCGTTATTGAAAAGATAATTGTTATAAGGTTGTGAATGCCATTAATATATAAAGCTATCAATATATATAAATCTAAATTCATGGTTAAAATAACAAATAAAAAGCTCAATTTTTTATAATTTTTCGTCGCAAGTAGCGAGGAAGCTGTGATAGCCAAGTTGGTGGAACGGTGGTCTCGGTAAGGAGGTTCAAACCCCGGCTCACACCACTGAGATTTCTGGGTATCAAGTGCGAATCTCATTTTCAACCGTGATTATCACTTGTTAAACGGTGAAGGAAAACATCGTGAGCAAACCTGCATGTCTGAGAGAACCCCTCGAAAGACGTGTGAAGTCCGCCAACCCGCACTAGGACAGCGTGTTGGGCCTGTGCCCAGCAGTGGGACATTAAAAGATCTGGTAGGCATTATTATTGTATAGTGTATTATCAGTTTTAAAGAACCATTCCTTTAGAAATTTGTTTTAAAACGAAATACTCAGAACTATACTCTCTCTGGTAATATCAGTTCACAAGCAAGATCCTATTAAGCCTCCCATTCCTTAACCTTTCGCGAAATGTCGACACACATGCCCCATCCAAAAATGTCATGATATTTAACACGAACCAACTACGAGCCTTCGAAAAGGCCCGAAAAGTCGTATCGGTTAAAACAATCAATAGACAACGCGTTTTACTGTTTTCTAACTGTATATATTTTCTTTTTTATGCCCTAGTGTGTGGAGGCAAAAGGTAAACATATGGTCTGGATGTAAGTGGGTTTAGGAAATCCAGTTTGATGGTAACTTGGGTATAAAGGACAGGTTAATCTTAATTTCAAAAAAGGAGAGACACCCTTAAATTCGGCTTTAAGATTACTGGATGAGTAATATTAAAGCCAATGTGTACTCACCCATACATATTTATATACCGTGCACACAACAAAACGCGTGGTATGTTTTCTAAAGTAATTTTAATATTGACAATTATTTAGATTTTATAGAAAACCCATACATAAATATCAAAATAAACATACATTCGGCAATGTATGTTTCTGTTGTAAATAAAGGATGGATTAATATCACACCACGGTTTTAATTATAGCACGTCATTGTTGTTACATACAATAAATCTTATCTGATAAAATATTTTACCGTGCATAGATTTTTCCATAGTGGTTGATCAATTATAACAACGTTATATAATTAACTTGATAATTTTATTCTTAGTTTGCAGGTTCGTTACATGGTTTTTTTTCATAGGTTAAGAATCAGAGACAATATTATTTTAGTTTTAAATACATTCATAGACATTAGTATGTTATAGCCAAGCAGACAATATCGACTAAATCAATTGGAACATGCCCCCAGCCTTGAAAGCACTGCCTTTCAAAGTAGATCTTGGTTCTCAGCTACTGGTCCAGCAACGGACAGATTTTTGTGAATGCCCGTCTCACGATGCCTGATGCGGTCTTGATGTCTGCTACTCTTGCAACACCATCGGTCCCTGGGATGGGTTTAATGATGCGCCCAAGGTGCCACTTCAGCGGTGGTAGATGATCGTCTTTGATGATTACGAGCATGTCAGGACGCAGCTGAGATGAGTTCTCCGTCCACTTGGTTCTGATTTGCAGTTCAGAGATATATTCTTTCGCCCATCGCGACCAGAAATTTTGTCGAATTTGCTCCACTCGTTGAAAGCGCGTGAGCCGATTTGAAGGCGTCTGCGTCAGGTCAGCGTCAGCTGGTGATGTCAGCGGGCGGCCAACCAGGAAATGTGCTGGGCTGAGTGGTGTGAAGTCATGCGGATCTGTAGACATAGGACTTAACGGACGGGAGTTAAGGATTGCCTCGACTTGAGTCAACACTGTGCTGAACTCTTCGTAGGTCAGATGTGCGTTTCCTACAACTCGGCGTAAGTGGTATTTGCAAGATTTGACCCCTGCTTCCCACAACCCACCAAAATGAGGCGCATACGGTGGAATGAAAGAAAATCTAATATTTAGATTAGTGGCGTATTCTATTATATCAGGGGAACATTTTGATAAAAATTTGGAAAAATCATTCATTAAACCGACAAAGTTTTTTCCGTTGTCGGAAAATATCTCACATGGCTTGCCACGGCGTGAAATAAAACGCTTTAAAGCTAATAAATAGGCATCCGTAGAGAGATCACTTACTAATTCTAAGTGGATAGAGCGTGTCACAAAGCAAACAAATAAACAAATGTAACTCTTTATAGTTTGAGCTCCTCTACCTTTGCGATTAAGTATGAGCACCGGCCCGGCGTAGTCAACGCCACACCGCTCAAACGGAAAACCGGGAGAAATGCGTTCTTTGGGCAGGTTCCCCATGATGGGGTTGATCGTACGGCCTCTCAATCGACAACAAACTACACAATCGTGAACAACCTTCCTCGCGAGGTTCCTACCACCTAATGGCCACCACGTCTCCCGTAAATTAAATAAAAGCGCCTGGGGAGCAGCGTGTAGCATTTGCTTATGTTCATAACGAAAAAGTAAAATTGTAAAATGATGGTTAGATGCCAACAGCACTGGGTGCTTTTTATTGAACGAAAAATCGACTGAGTTTAGAATACGACCACCGACTCGCATTATTTTATCGTGGTCGATAAACAAACTCAACTTAAGCAAATGCGTATTTTTTAATTTCGTATTTTTCGCTACAGATTCGTATTCAGCGGGAAACGATTCCAACTGAGAAAGTCTAGCCAGTGTGAATACAGATTGTCTCAATTCGTCCACATTGAGAGCGCCAGACCGCCGACTGCCTTTATTGCGCGCATTGTAAATAAATCTAAGAACATAAGCGGCTGCGCGTTTCATGCGGTTGAATTGAGAAAATCGGCTATACGGAAATAGTGAATTTGGTACCTGGGTAGACACTAACGTGTGTGATATTCCTGATTTGATTTCAGGCAATTCTTCATGCGCGTGATTGTCTGACTCCGATGCTACTTCAGTGCAACTGAACTCGAGTTCACGAAGGAAATTTGGGCCTTCCCACCACAGGGGGGACTGTGAAAGCTCTTGCAAACCGACGCCGCGCGATACCAAGTCGGCTGGATTCTCTCTCCCGCTTACGTGGCGCCACTGAAGTTCCTTCGTCAACTCGTGGATTTCAGCTGCCCTGTTTTGCACAAAAGTTTTTAAAAGATTAGGAGGCATGTGTAACCACCCTAACACTATAGTGGAATCAGTCCAGAACATTGTTGTGTCAAATTGTAAATTAAGTGATCTGCGCACCTTGTCGTACAGTCTGGCACCGAGTAAAGCACCGCATAATTCTAGCCTCGGAATACTAACAGGCTTTAATGGAGCGACCTTGCCCTTGGAGCATAACAGCCTCACTGATACAGTATGGTCATTGCACACTGTGCGTACGTATACACAAGCGCCGTACGCTGCCTGCGAGGCATCAGTAAAGATGTGTAGTTCTCTGCGTGTAAAGTTGCTAGCTGTGACGTGACGCGGGATGCGTATGACGGTAAGTGCCGATAAACCATTGACGAACTGGTTCCATGCCCGTGCGACGTCAGCTGGCACTTCCTCGTCCCAGCCCAACTGTAACAGCCACATTTTTTGCAAAAGAATCTTGGCAATCATTACAGTTGGGCTAAGAAACCCTAAAGGATCAAAAATTTGAGATGCATGTGATAGGATAGCGCGCTTTGTTAATTTAGAACTATCACATTTAAATTGTGTATTAAAATAAAATTCATCAGAAGCCGGGTGCCAACCCAGTCCTAATGTTTTACATTGACCGTTGTCGCTTAAATTTAACTTCTCTGAAGCGCTTGAAGTTATAGGTTTTTCAATTTCAAAATTAAAAATCCATTTTCGTAACGGGAAACAACCTGATTGTAAGACCGCCGCGGTTCTCTCGCATAACTGTAGCAGCGTCTCTTTGTCATCTATACTGAGAATCATGTCATCAACAAAAAAATTATCATTAATTATTGTTTGGACCGCGGGATCCGGACAATCAATCGCGAGCTGTTTCAGGCACCTAATGCTCAAAAATGGAGCTGAAGCGGTTCCATAGGTGACCGTGTTTAATCTATAAATACCTAGCGGCTCAGCTGGGTCGTCGCGCCAAATAATCAACTGTAGATCACGTTGTGATTCGTGAATCAGACACTGCCGGTACATCTTTTCAACATCTGCGCATGCAGTGTACCTATGTTGCCTAAATCGTAATAAAATGGTGACTATATCGCTTTGTAATGGCGGCCCTACCAGCTGAAGATCGTTTAACGACTTGCCACTGCTAGACGCGGCGCTTGCGTCGAACACAACACGAAGCTTGGTTGTCGTGCTGTGTTCGCGGAAGACACCGTGATGCGGCATAAAATAATGCGGGGTTCCGTATGTAGGCACGCGTGTCATATGGCCTAAGCTTACATATTCGTGTATGAAATCGCTATATAGTTTTTTCATATTTGGATCGCGTTGTAAACGCTTCTCTAACGCTATAAAACGGCGCTCGGCTTGAGTGAATGTTTCACCCAAGTCGGCCGGTGAATGTTTGAGAGGCATACGTACACAGAATCGTCCGCTACTATCACGCGTAGTATTCTTCACGAAACTATCCTCGCACGCACGCTCCTCGTCGGTACGCGTATCGCATAATGTGGGCAACTCTTCTAATTCCCAGAATTTTCGCAGTAAGCTGTCAACAGAATCAAGCGTATTAGTTAAATTGCATTGGATATACCTATTTTGATGCGGATTTAAATCGATAGGCCCTGAAACTATCCAACCCAATTTAGTATTTTGTAAAAAGGGTCCATTTTTCAACCTCATTTTACCATTGTTGAGCAAATCCCAAAATATGTCAGCGCCTAGTAAAATATCAATAGCTTGGGATTCGCAAAACTGCGGATCTGCCAACTGTATGTTGTCAGGAATTGTAAACTGTGCGCTTTGTTTACATACAATGGGCAAAGTAGATGTGATGCGCGGCAACACAAAACATTTGATGCGTGTCGAGTAAGTACTTATGCGCGATTTAATCTCGACATCACATACTTGCGTGGAATGTGTCACTGAATTACCTACCCCTCGAATTTCGTGTGTGGACTGTATTAATTTTGTGTGTAATAAATCGCATAAAGAATTGGTAATGAAGCAATGTTGACTACCGCTGTCGAGGAGTGCGCGTGCTACGTGATAATTTTCGTGATCATCAGCTATCTCGACTAACGCAGTAGACAGTATCACCTGTTGCAAAGGCATAGACAAATTGCAACGTTTGTCTATGTGCGCGTTATGTACTTGAATACAACTAACTTGTGGAGAGTTCTCTTGGCTAGTAACCGGACTAACCCCCTGTTCGCTTACATTTGATGCGTATAATGATACAGTTTGATTGCTTGACATGTCATTGTGAATTAATGAATTATGTTTTTGGTTACATTTGCGGCATGGTCCAAATCTACAATTCTCTAATGAATGGCCTGTGCGCAGGCAATTTTCGCATAATTTATTAGCATGAATGAAATTAAGTTTTACCTCTAAGTTACTGTCTAAAAACTTTTGGCATGCATATATTGGGTGATATGCCGAACACATCAAACAAGGTTTTTTAAAATTAACAATCTTTTCTTGTGGCTTATTGTGAGAAACATTGCAGTGAATCTTGTGGTTGCCATGGGCTGCTGGGGTGAATTTTTTAACATCATTAGACAATTTGTATCCATGTGACACCAACAATGTTTCTAACATGTCAGCCCGGTCTTTAAGAAATTTAAGCAAATCACTTACTTTAACTGCTGTTTGAGAACTGTGATATAATGTAGTGCCTTTGTATTGCTCCCACTCTCGCTCAGTGGTTTCATCCAATTTTGAGGTCACTATATAAATTATTAATGTATCCCAATGCTCTGTGGGCTCTTTTAATATTTTTAAAGCGCGTAGATTCTTAAGAATAGTATCAATAAGTTTCCTTATATGATGGGGAGACTCTTTAGAAATTTTCTGTATAGTGAAAAGAGCCTTTACATGATTATGTACCAACAGCCTAGTATTGTTGTACCGATTGAGAAGCAATTCCCATGCCACCAAATAATTATCTGCGGAAAACTCAAGAGAATCTATTACTAGCTCTGCACTGCCCTTTAATGAAGACTTGAGGTAGTGGAACTTCTGAATAGCACTTATTTCACTGGATTGATGTACTAGTGAGATAAATGTGTCTCTAAACTCGAGCCAGTGTTCATATGCACCGTCAAAGGTTGGCATGGATATTGTAGGTAACTTAATAGATTGTGACTTGTTACTAGACATGTTGGAAGTGATCTCTCCATTGTTAATCAAGCATTCCACCAATGACATGGAACTGTAATAACTATTCTCAAATAGTTCTCTTTGTGATAACTGATCGTCAAGCTCACTATCACTGACAAATTCCTCAATTTTAGATTGAATACTATTAAACTCGGCGAATAATGCAGATGCGCCTTGTATGCGTAACTTTAAATCAACTTTTTTCTGACTGTCTATGTCATCATGTTGACAATTAGTGATATAATTAGAGAGCTTAGTTAGCCTGCCCTTTAGAATGCCTCTTTTTTTAATAAGGTCGCGAAGAAAAGGGTCATTACTTGTATCAGAGCTAAGCCTGTTAGGCGATTTATTGCGTGAAATAGCACCGTCACATACGCTCATTGTGGTTAGGTTTTAAGAAGCAGAGGTACTTACGGTTTCCCAGTGGTATAGCAGCCGATGCTAGCACGTCACAAAGCTGCTATGTACAAAGAAACCGCGCAAGCATGCACCCCTCATGCACCGAGCCACTGAAAAAGTTCAGACACAGTACACAAAGCTGAAGCGGAAAGTTTAGGTTAGGATGGGATGGTTAGCCGTACCCGATGATGCGCTTATGAATCTTCTTCTTGTTCTTTCTTTACGAAATATGATGCGAGAATATATTTGTAGATGAATTCTTGGTTGGCGTGATGATGCGACGCCACGATGTCTTCAACCACGTAGCGATGACTTGCAAGACATGACGGATTGCGTTGTCCGTACTCGTCGTAAAATCCGTAGGTCGCTGGCTTTTATGTGGCGAAGAAGGTCCACATGATCAATTATAACAACGTTATATAATTAACTTGATAATTTTATTCTTAGTTTGCAGGTTCGTTACATGGTTTTTTTTCATAGGTTAAGAATCAGAGACAATATTATTTTAGTTTTAAATACATTCATAGACATTAGTATGTTATAGCCAAGCAGACAATATCGACTAAATCAATTGGAACAGTGGTATTTAATCTATTGAATGACTCAACCATTTTGTATTATGTATTCCTATATTATCATAGCTAATTTGAAGCAAATAAGATGGCATAAACAGACAATCGAACTTGGTATGGGTTGCCGTATTGTCGGCAGACTACACTCTACACTAACAGATTAGGTACGGAGAAGACCATGGCGGTGGTCCGGGCCGTACCAACATCGATAGTCTATTAATACTATGAGACTGAAAAAATACTTGCTAACGGTACTTTGGCACGTTCTATCATCTAAATTGAAACGACAAAATCATAACATTCTGTGAAGAAATATAAATGTAAGAGACTCAGCAATATAATGCTTAAAGACTTCGTGTACCAACGGCCATAATATTAATTGGCAAAATACAAGTGTTATTAATATCTACAACAACTCACGCGACCAAAAAAAAAAGAAAACTGAGCCGAGATAATGAGCAAAGTTTCCCAATTATTATAGTTTGATGATAGCTAGGGTGGAAAAATGACAAGGAAGTTAGTTGGTACGTAGGAACTTGTTCCACTTGTAGTGAACGGTTCGCGAAATGTACACTCAGGTTTGACATGTTTTTGTTTCATAGTTGGATATAAACTATACTCTCTACCACAGAGTTCTTAATTGTTCTACATATGTTATAGCGACTCTACGCACACTGCCAATATAATACTAACTTGAAAAAACAAAAAAATATAAGTCTGTAATAGCTATCCGTCATTTTGTAGTTTTTTATCTGAATAGAAAATAAAGCATCAAAATAAGTCTTGTCGCAGTATAGAGGATGGCCCCATATAGTCAGTGGCGCCTCTATTATTATCTCAATTTATTTATCAGGCTACAAGATATTCGCATTATGTTGGTGCCATTCGATGGTGCTAGCAACGAATGCATTCAGCCAGTATTAGTCTTCTACTGTAATCTAAAATAATCCCACACTAATTACAACAAATTGAACGCAGCGGTGCTCGTCTCCATAACAAATAACTACACAGTCCCAAGCGCACCATAAAACCACTTTTCACAAGGTATCTCCCCTAAAGAGCTTTCCCGCGTTTGTTAAAAACTAAATTAATTCAAATATGGCCGTCGCGTGGGATTTAACCGCCACAATTTGTATTACGAACACAAATTGAATTTAGAACTAGTGAGAGCGAAAGATAACCTCATATAATTTAACGCTCGAACTGATTCGACTTTGCTACTATTATTTGCAGTATAAGGTTGAATATTGCACTGTTTTTGCGTTTATAAACAGTAAAATTATCGTGCAGTTGCATAATTGTCTAGAAAAACACATGGGGTAACGGTGTCAGGGCTTCTAACACAATTAATATCAATTTGTACGTTCTAGGGGGCTTACGCGGAATGGTTGAATTAAATTAAACGAATAAAGAGCGGTGTTTGTATAAAAACAAAAAAAACAACACAATCACGAGTTCAGAACGAAACGTCCGCATTAAATATTTAAAAGAAAACGTCTACACCTCGCTTTTTAGTGATATTTAGCGAAACAAAAGGCTCACCTTAGGAAAACAAAAAAAAATGCAAAACACCAGTCCCTCCGCTTGCGACTTTCACGAAGAAATAATTAACAAAACATACAGAAATGAACCGAGAAGAAGTGCGACGGCGAAATCTAATTATTTTCGCCGCCATGACAGCGAGATTCCCGCGCTTTTGGCGCGTCCAAAATGGCGGGCGAATGGATCCCGCGTTGTCAACAACGTAGCGACATTATGAGGCAAGGACACGGCTGCCGACAGCGTAAGCCTCCGAGCCTCTTATTTATATTTAGACGGGAAATATAGAGGTTTGCAGGAAATTAATACTCATTTTTTGCGAGAATATTGTTTAGTGTCAAGACTAGCTCAGGACGCTTTCATTAAAGTCGGATTATGATTAACCTCACGTGAGCTTAAATATGCGTCGGAAATATGTTTTTAAACAAGATGAAAAACATATAATTGTCATAGTTCAGATTTTTTAGGTCCATTTATAAACAAATAAACCAAAAATACCACTGCGTTAACATTTAATGATTGTTCAGGTAAGCAAATAAGTCAACGAAAATAACTTTTAATTCCCATTATTAAGTGTGTTAGTACTAATGCATCTAATATTAAAAGCACTCGTCAATGTTAACTAGCACTGAAGTTGGTACGTATGACCCCAAAAAAAATAATTACTCATTTGCAGTACTTTATGGTAAGAGACGTTTGTTAGCCTAAAATTAAGTCGCTCTTAAATTTCAGTATTTGACTAGGCTTATCAGTATGTAGGTAAATGTCACGAGAAAGTATTTTCTATTAAGCAGTCTTGGGCGTAAACTCAGAGATAAACACAGGTAGAAAGAGCTCATACATATTAATAAATCCGACGCCGGGATGGCTCCCTGAGGCACCCTGAGCGGTCAATGTTTGTTGAGCCTCCGGTGCAGAAGAAATAGTGTTTTTAATAATTGGAAACGCTTCCTATAGGGTTAATAGTTTAATAGTCTAGGAGGCCACAGTTACGAGGTTACCGTGGGAAGTTCTTTTATTGTAGTCTGTAAGTTATTGGTTCGGTTTCTTGTCTGAAAATTTGTGCTTAACATTTTAGTATATCACGCGCTTAGCACGCGAAGGTGTAGGCAGAGATGCTATGCAGTACGTCCACATTTCGCAGATGGTACTTGGATCCATAAAAAAGAAACAGGAGGCCAGAGGACGGAAAAAATATAAGTAATCAAAATGGTTTGAAGTGAAAGTTTGATACTTACCTACTTGCTATATAATAGAATCTTTAATTTTTTTCCTGAATTAGTTTTTTTATATTCTTTTTGAAAATTAAACAGTCATTTTAAAACATCGCTGTAATTTTACATTTAGGCATAATTCACGATGCATCATTTTAAGGCAAATCAAGGTCATCTAATTACAATAACAAATATCTGTATTTTTTGGATTATATTTTTATTAGTACATATTTAATGAAAAGTGAAATGTACAGCAATGACGTCTTCCTGCTTATCACTAATACCTTACTATAATTATGTTTACCTTTAATAGGAGACCTGTAGAAGTGTTCTTCGAAAACATCAATGATCGAAAAGTACTACACATAACAAGTTGACAGTGCGCTCGATAGATGTCGCTACAACGAAAATAAACGTGCTATGGTTTCGTTCCAAGCGTTATGATGAATAGCGTCGGCTAAGTGACTCGACAGGAAAATTTCGTGAGGAAATTTAATTTTTGAGCACGTGTAGCTTCGAATATTTCGGAGAATTACATGCTGTTAATTATTAATATAGATTAATAAGTAATTAATTACTTGATGACTTCCAAAGGTCACTTAATATTAACAAACAACATGGATTTAGAGATGCGCAAACTACATCTTTTACTTGATTACAGATTTATAAATCTTTTAATTCCGTGTGTGTCGGAATTAAAAGATTTAAAGAGTCATTCATACGACACATCGTAAATGATTCGAAGAGATTCGGAAGGAGAAAAAGATACATATACTACTGATTTCCCTTCATTCTTATCAGGCTTAGGACTGTCAACCTAGCTTTAATAATTAACTAAACAAACATACAATGGACTAGGTTGGCGTTATTAAATACCTACTTAGTACTAATGAGGTGTAAGAACGTACTTATTTTTGTACCAACACACTTGATCACTACCTAATTATTTACATTTATTAAAGTTTTTAATTATTTACAAAAGTCAAAATATCATTGATAAAGATAAATATAAAGAGTTATTATTTATAGTTTTTGGTTCAATTCACTATTTACACTCTCAAAATAATTTCGCATACGCAATTAAAAGCATCGAAACATTCAATCAAAACTAAAACATAACAAACCGTCACTCGATTTCCTATTTAAAAAAAATACATTCCACTTAATTATAAGGCACAGAAAGAATAGTTTTCTCTGCATTCTACATTATCCGGCGACGCGTCGTATGCAGTACGCACGCGCGAACTTACACATCCTTCTCTATCTCTTTCTGAATCATAATACCAGCCTATAGTCTTCTCACTCCACATCGTAATGGTCTCAATTGAATCAATTTGAATCTTATCTAAAGTGATTTAAAGATGTATTCCAAAAACTTCTGATTTAGTGATGCATGATGTATTATTGAAAAAAGTAAATCTTTTTTTCAATTCACTCAGGATTTACACATCTCTACATGGAATACTCACCACAATGATTATTGAATTACTGTGCAATATCTAATTTTCTACTGATGTTGACAACTCAAGGTGTTACATAATAATTTCTCCTGAAAGCGCTGAAGTCAGGTAATTTCCGCGCTGAGTCTGTGCAAAATACATAAACCTTTATGTCTGATGCCTGTATAAGTACCACAACTTGAAACTGAGTTTTGGGGTTGACGACGTCTAAAATTCGGAACCCTATTCATATTTGAAACTTTCAAGATATCGTATAAGTTGTGTTACGTGTACCACTTGTTATAAGAATGACTAATAATTTAGTAGGGAAGTGTCATTGTTGTACTTATAATAAACTCAACAAATCGATAAGCGTGCACAAGTTCGTACATGATGAAATTATTATTTTGTATCAACAAGAAAAAACTAGAGATAGGATTTTTAAAGTAATTTTTCTATGGGCGTCTGAGGTATCAGTTCATTTTGGAAAACGGGTCTCTTGCCCGAAATAGTTTGGGAATCCCTGCACTACACAGTATAAGGTATAGCTATAATGAAACAGTTAATGCACTAATGAACGCCGGGTCATTGAATCGTCGAGTGGGGCAGAATAAAAAGTGCATTAGCAACCAAATGCATTTATACTCACGCCTAATTATAGGGGGTTTGGTTGAGCAGGAGAGATTTTGGGGGAATGCTTTTGTCACGGTGCTGAGGTGGAGGGGAACTTTGCTAAAAGATCGTTATGGGTTTTTTGTATGAAAAATGAGATATTTCATTACAAAACTGGCTGTCACAGCTATCTTCGTAACGCCTCAGAATCAAATATATGAAAAAAAAAAAAAAATTTTTCCTATGTTTTAATAGCTATTCTGCTATTCCGGGTGGAGTCAAATTCAAAAAACAAAGATCATAAAAACCGGCCTACCCGTTCTTGAGTTTGAAATGGTGTAACTAACACGACTTTGTTTTATATAGATAAAGCCATGCTCATGGTCATGGTGTAAGAACTCACTCTTTAGAAACAAAATGTGTAGGTTTAAACGTTAGTCCCCATCCTTGTTGTTTTTGTATTACATGTGCGAACATTATTTTCAATAATGATTCAAAGTCAATGTCAAATAATTTATTTCATAGGTGCAGGTCTACGGGAGCACCCTCAAATTGACTAAAAAATATTAGTAAGACAAACGCATCGTAAACGTTTAATAACGTAACAGTATATACCTTGTACTGGGTATACTATTACGAAACATAAACTTAGTCCCCAAGTAATCCCCACGTCCCGCTACTGATAAAGGACCCATAAAATTATATGACAGCACATTCAAGGCCTAGGCGCCGTGGGTTGTGTACCTAATTAGTAAAGTTGGAATGAACGACCGTAGACTGCGGGTTCGAATCAAAGTCGAGGAGTCCATTGACATTAGTTTATTGAGAATCTATACATCTATACATACATATAAATAAAATTGGAGTGTCTGTTTGTAATATTAAAATAACCGCTTTTTACTAAGTGCATTTGGATGTATACACGTTACCTATACCGAAACAACATTTTTTACAATTTTTGTCTGTCTGTCTGTTTGTTCCGGCTAATCTCTGAAATGGCTGGACCGATTTCGACGGGACTTTCGCTGGCTGATAGCTGATGTAACAAGGAGTAACATAGGCTATTTTTATTTTAGAAAAAAAAATAGGACCTCACGAAAAAAAATTAAAACCATTGTTGCAGCGCAGCGCCTGATTTAGTTTGATAGCAACAACCTGCAATGCGCCCCGCAGGCTCAGAATAGGCGAGCAGGCTGTTGTCAACTGTCTTTGTTAAATACCACACGGAGGAAGTCGCGGGCAACAGCTAGTAAATAATAAAGTAGGCAAAATGGTTCGATCACGTGTATATTACAGGGTACTTAGAGGTGTGTCGTTTACTGATACGCTAAAACTGTGTATAACTATGGCTTAAATATTAAACTGGGATCACACGTTTACTATTTTTGTTGAATCTTACATATTGTAAGTCAAAATAAAATCTAGGTGGACCGATGTTTTGTATCCTGGCAACAATAGGATACCAAAGACTCGATAGACAACTTATTTAATCACTATGCTAAAGAGTTTGCATGTATGTATAACTATGGCTTAAATATTAAGCTGGGATCACACGGTTACTATTTTTGTTAAGCCTTACATTGTGTAAGTCAAAATAAAATCTAGGTGGAGCGTTTTTTTGTATCCTGGCAACAATACACACAAGGATTCGATGGGTAAATTTATTTAATCACTATGCTAAAGAGTTTGCATGTAGAAAATAGTATACCAAACCACCCCTGTTCTATTAAATAAACCACCAATACTCCAAATGGATGTACCACATTCATCTCAAGACATGCGTATTCACGTTGATTAGCAAATGAATAGCCGCTATCCCGGGATGGCGGGTTCCACAGGGTCACCTATAAACCGATAGCTCTGAATAAACCCGGAATACTAATAGAATTAATAAGGAAACGTGAACCGAACGCAGTAACTTTTATAAGGTGTGTAACGACCAACCTTGTCTGATACGCTTAACTATGGAGATCGATAAATGTGTCAGAATCTTCTATAATAATAATACCAGCCCTTTTTAATGTCCCACTGTTCGATACGGACCTCCCTTCAATGCGAGGGGGATTGGGTCATAGACCACCACGCTGGCCCGTGCGAATCCCATTTTCAATGATCATATCTTGCTAAACGGTGAAGGGAAACATCGCGAGCAAACCTGCATGTCTGAGAGAACCCCTCGAAAGACGTGTGCAGTCCGCCAACTCGCACTGGCCCAGCGTGGTGGACTATGGCCTAATCCCCCTCGCATTGAGTAAGCCCGTGCCCAACAGTGGGAGATTACAAGGGCTGGTATTATTTATCTTCTGGTCATGCTCAGAAACAGCACGAATCACATACACATCCCCAATAAAGTAGAAAATGAACGAGTTCACCGCAAAGCCACCCTCTAGTTCCAATCAGTGTTGCCATCCCCAAAAATTACCTCTGATTTATGTGTCTGCGGCTATTTCAGGTTCGAACCGAATTTAGTTCGATTAAAATTATTATTCCAAAGACTTTTAAAGTTGAACCGAAAGGTGCTACACTTGGGATGGGATATAAATTGAATTTCAGATTCATTTGTGTGTTTGCTTACTTAGATGATTTTATAATGCATGAAATTGAATAGACAAACCCTTTGGACTGAGAATACCTAGCATATTGGAGATAGTATAACTCAAAGGATACCTATCTATTATATATATGTGTAAATTTTGTAAGGAATAGCTTACATGACCAAAGAAGACTCGAAGATAACAATTTAGCAAAAAAAGAAAATGAACCCAATGGTCTCTCTTGTAAAGACTATTTCTCAAATTCAAGGACGACCACTCACGTGCAAGGACATCACACGTGTTAATTTTCTCCAGACTACACGATAAGCAGCAACGATAGCAGCGAATTACGTACCTGTAACAAACAGAATAGTAAAATTATTATTATTGTAGGTAGGTAATTTATTATTGTTATAAAACAAATATAAGTACGTGTTAAACTAAGAACCTCGCTCTTTGCTTCGATAGTAAAAAAGGTTTGTCAATGCCTATTTAAAGCTGGCAATAGGGTGTTAGACTGTATGAAAAATAATTTGTGGCCATCCTAAAAGATTATAGCTTTTTACAACTTCATTCATCATTCTGCAAATGTCTTCAATTTTCTGCAAAAATTTATATTACTTTTAAAATCATAAATTAAAATAATGTTTTTTTTTGGTTCGGTCACGTGATCAATAACGCTCTGGATTATTAGTTGATGCGTTGTGACGTCACACCGTCGTAATCAGTTTCAGGTTTTCAATACGAGTTTGGTAATATTTGGGATTATAATGTGTTTTCAGCCATTTTTATTTCACAAGGACCACGTGATCCGGAGGCCGCGTTTGGCGGTATTTTTACTTATGTAAACTTTATCATCCAATTGCATGGAAAATACTGGAATTAACCATGAAAGAACTATATCGTTGGCATCATATTAAACTAATGAACAATTTAAGATAGTTTTTAAATCTCGGCCTATTAAATTGGTATTGGTAATTATGATCGGTGCAGCAGTTCTCAAGTCGTTGGCGCTTACCAATAAAAAACATCTCACGTTTATTTATATACCGACATATAGATTTAACATAGTGACTCTACATTAACAGATAACATGTAACGGGCACAATATAAAATGGCGGCGCGTCCGTCCGCGCCCGGAAATTGGCGGGAAGCATCGATTATTCTATTTTATATCTATCTTAATTATCTCTAGCTGGTACTGCGCCATTCAATGGCTTACGTGTACTCGTATGGATTCCAGGTAGTTTTTCATGCAGAAAGAACTGAATTATTTGGACAATGGCCGACTTTATTGTTCTATGAAGTAGGTTAATTTGTATGTTTTAACGTTTTCTGTTAAGTTTCTTTGGTCGGTAATTAGGTTAAAAGACATCATGAAATTGGAATAATGTTGAAAAAACAAAGTTTAAGGATAAACTGATCTGGAGTAAAAGGTATTACATGCAGGTAGTTACGACGTGACGTCACTGCTTAAACGTTTTCTTGAATAGACATTTTTGTTGTTGCTATAGTTTATGTTTGTAGTGACGTCATTTCCACGCCATGGCAGTACCTATATGGCATGGCCTGGCAGGACGTATTACCAAAATTAAAAAAAAAACGAAATCAAGAAATTATATTTACAGCTATTTTTTTAGGTTTATAAACATTCAGCCGACTGTCCGCCAACCCGCACTGGGCCAGCGTGGTGGACTATGGCCTTATCCCCCTCGCATTGAGGGGAAGCCCGTGCCCAACACTGGGATATTACCTACTAAAAGAATGCCCAATATTTATAAAAACAAGACAACACTACGAAACATTATGCCAAATACTAAATATAGAACCCTACAACCTGACAGAAGTCAGTCAAAAACAAGACACCATAGAAGCATTCCAAAAGTACATAACAAACATAATAAATAACCTAAAGAAAATAAACAACACGTAAATACTAAAAACCATCCTGTATCCATTAGCAGGATCAATTTTGAAAAAGACACCAACTATATAAAAATTACTACAACTACAAATGTAATTGACACCCTAAAAGTAATAGATACAAACTAAAAAAAAAAAAAAAAAAAAACACTGGGATATTAAAAAGGGCTGGTATTATTAGACATTCAGCTGATTTACTGTAAGTAAAAACATTTTCGATAGTCAGTGCTATAATATATTTCTGGTCGTTATTTGTCAACAAAATAATGCATAATGTTTGAGAAAATACCAATGAATCACATAAAGAAACGCACATGCGACTCGTGCCACGGAATCTGCACACATGTGCCACTAATCCCTAATATCCGTATCCAATCGCTAACATTCGTGCTATATAATACATCCTATCAACAGCCAACTGAAAATGAACCTTATTACAAACAAGTAAAGTATATACAATTAAAGCAATTCATTTGTAATTAGATTCAGTATACGTAAATGTTGATAATGAAGTTTCACAGTTGGCGCATTAATGGGAATATCTGCCGCTATAGTTACAATGTTCCGTATTTATGGTGTGCTTAGAAATTGTACTTAATTGGTGTAAGTATAGGTCGCATTATATAAATCCGAGGTATCCGCCGGGGCGTCACGGTAGTGTCCTCGTAGAGCGATCCCGTGGCGCCCCACAAAAGGCACAGAGGGCGGCGCTGGGTTTTAGTGGGTAGTCTGGACTTCTTCCAGGAGCCCCACATAACCGTCCTTGCTCCCCGGGCTTGGGTGGTATGCGTAAATGCATTTCCCAGAGAAAACAAAAAAAAAAGGTCGCATTATACAAGGGGGCATGGTACAGAAAACTTTGGGTAAACGTTACACTTAATGTCTATAATCAAATTATTATGTCAAATATCATAGGTATATAGTTAATTTTGAGCACGTAATGTATCGTAAACTATGCGTTCACAACATAACTCTCCGCGCGATACCCGACGCGTGCGAGTGTCGAGCGCGCTCGAAAGTATTGAGTTTTAATTTACATTGCAGTTTTAGGCCTGAATTAGTAATTATGTTTTTCTTATGTTAATGATTTCATGCTAAAATCAAGATACATATCAAGCTTGAGCTTGAAAAACTATATTTCAGCATTGTACTCACACTATTAAAAATAGTTTCATAAAGCAAGCCAAGGTCCTACGGAGAAGAAAAGGGCAGGCCTTGGCCCAGCACTCGGATACATGATAGGCTAAGTCTTGAGAAGAAGGAAAGAAGAGGCCTATTCCCAGCAGTGGGACACATTATATGCTATTGGTCCTGTGAAGAAGGAAAGGGACGGCCTTTGCCTAGCAGTGAGATACATTATAGCCTATTAACATGTGAGTAGCAAGGTATAGTCTATTTGGGGTTCGGAAAAAAGCAATCATATAAGTTTAAAAGCGGTCGAGTTCCAAGTGTCGATATTAAAACGTAATACAGTAGGTAGGTACAGTAAGCTTGGTTAATTGCTGCTCGTGAGCCGCCCGAAATTACATATTTCAAAAGAGCCGGGGATTCTGATCCCCGAGTTACGCATTTTATCACGAAGTCGATTGGTGTAGCGATAAGCGTTAGCCGATTGTTTTGAGCCAAAAATAAAGTAGACTTTTCGGCGTCATTGTCTTGAAGGTGTCGTTGACAGTTCTTTTTTAATGTAAGACTTTGGGGCTAGCATTTTTTTTATAAGTACTTAATGTATATGTCAATCAGTTAAGGGATAAATCTGATAAACTTGATCTTTTTTGTATATATTATTATGATCCCAAATCTATTTCATAATCACACTATTATTGATGAATGCATGTTTGTTACTCAATCACGCCAGAATGGCTGAACGGATCTGGATGAAATTTGGAACAGAGATAGATTGTAGTCTGGAATAGCATATACAAAGGACATACTTTTTAATCGAGGGTAACACCGCGGGGCGCAGCTACTCTTAAATAAAAACATAGCTTGTGATTTGGTGACCGCTACATCTTAGTTGCGAAGGGTGCCTGTCTTACCGGCCTATCAAAGCTTTTAAGTTTAACAATGTAGGTCTCACACTGAATCAATTTTCTCCGGTTCAAATCCAATACAGGGGGTTTATCAATAGTTCCTGCGTACGTTATTTCCTTTAATCTGGGTATTAATGGGACCACTTTCAGTCCATATGGCTGTAGCCTTAATAAATAAAAAGTGAACCGGTAGGCTACTATACTTCAAAGCAAAACGATTAAGGTCTTCAAGTACTGTCAAATACAAAATTCATTCGATAATGACACGCTAGTATGTCGCACCGAAATATAGGATCTTAATAGAACATTTTAACCGGCACTCCACTGACACTAGTGGCAGTACGAACTGCCACTTATAGGGCTGGTTGGTTAATATTTAATTGGTTGACTGTACTAAGATAATTGTAAGATATATGTATTTTTAATTTTTTTTTTTAATAGCGGGTAATGCAATTATTGCAAGTTTTGCAAAAGCTTATTTTGAGTATTTTAAACTAAAACATTAAAGAGTTGTGATTAATACTAAAATATGGTCATACAACTAGGTAGGTAACTTATATTTTTTCAATTTACTGACTTTTAATGAGGCCGATCCGCCTAAAAACCTTCCAAGGTAAGTAACTTCTTACTATAATTTAGTAAATTATTTCAGTAATTAACTAATGTATTAACTGAAGCGGCAATAACCTAGTGGTTAGATGAGACGTTCTTCTAACCGAAAGGTTCTGGGTTCGATCCCCAATCATACTTTAATGGCATTAAACTACTGACACAAGCATTGGCTTAGTTGCAGGGGCTAACTGGCCAGCCAGTATAATATTTATCGACCATTAAAATAAACTACGTCCTAAAATGATTTTTTTTTTTAAACCACTGCTATTTCGTTCCTTTTTCAAATTTGATTGGGCTCAGCTTCCAGTCTACTCTGATTTGGCTGTCATGGAGTAACTTTATAATATCAAAATATTTATATTTTATTTTCAGCTTCTAAATGTAGCAACCCTGTCCAGCCGAGTGGTATCCTACATTAGCTGTCTCGGCTGCATTGGCTCTGAATTTTTAACGGCAACACTGACGTTTATGACAGGTCGTACAATTCCCTATATTATACATTGTCCAGGTTTTACACTCGGTTGTAACATAAAAACATTCAAGTATTTTTTTTAATTTGTTATATACAGCTTAAATTATAACCCCCAAATTTATTGACGTTTTATAACTTTATCAAACGTCTATAAATTCGGGGATACAAGTCTATCGCGCGCTATGTTAATGTATATTATTGTTATTATTATTTTAAACAATTTTATAAAATATAAATAGAAATGTAGAAAATAATACTTTATTCTGAGTTAAAATCATAAATTTATTTATATACGCCAAATATTTTTGTAACTGACTGTCTATTTACAACAGAGCTCCCCAAACATTTTGTGTCGTAGACCCCTTGCCATGCCACTTACCTGATATTGATTTCCTATTGATTTCCGTCCTTTATAGAGTGACGAATTGAACAAGTCAGTGCAAGGTAGCGAAGCTCTGAGACTGCGACTCTCAGGTTTTTACAAGTTCAAAATGTATTGCGACCACAAAGCGAATACCAACATCCTACAACTTACACAATTTTATAAACATATATAATATTTTTTTTACTTCATAGGTACTTTTATAATAATCTATATGTTTTGATATTATAAGATAGTATGATGTAAGTAAATAGGTATTATCAGTGTATGTGTTGAGATCCACTATCGTGGACCCCCATTTTCATTTCATGGAACCCCAAATTTTTTTTCGCTGACGTAGACCCCTTGCAGGTTGTCATAGACCCCTAGGGGTCGATATAGACCACTTTGGGAATCACTGATTTACAACAAACAAACAAGCATCTATATAAATAGGTAAGTGCGGAATGTTATAATAATAATACCAGCCCTTTTAATGTCCCACTGTTGGGCACGGGCGGCCCACCAATGCGAGGGGGATTAGGCTCTATCCCACCAGACGTCTGAGAGGTTTTCTAAGCCATGCAGGTTTCCTCACGATGTTTACTTCACCGCTTGTAAGTGACAATCATAGTCGAGAATTAGATTCGCACATGAATTCCAGAATACCAGCATGTCGGGGTTTGAACCTGCGATCCTCGTTACTGACACAAGAGTCTTAACAATTTGGCTATCAACAGTGCAGAATGTTATGAACGAAAAATATTTCTAGCCGTCACATTATGCGATCCTAAAATATGCATACAAAATGGCGAACGTTAATTTATCCATCAAAATTACGGAGCTCTCAGGATATTGTTGTGAAATTTCAGCGCGACGACACGGCGCGTTAATATTTTTAGAAGAATCTTTTTTCAGAGCAACTA
Organism: Pheosia tremula; assembly: GCA_905333125.1. Lineage (NCBI taxonomy): Eukaryota > Metazoa > Arthropoda > Insecta > Lepidoptera > Notodontidae > Pheosia > Pheosia tremula. The sequence goes on from HG995420.1 coordinate 2,914,056, forward strand.
TTTCAAACAAATATGAATGAAATTCACAGCGGAATGTGTATTGTATCACGCGAAATTAGAGGAATTGAAAACTTTTTCAAATTGAAAGAAAATGTCCTTCGAGACTAGTGGAAATGATAGATATTCGGGGTCGAGTCACCTTCGTCCGTAGGAGAATTAAGTACCCTCGAGATACCCTACACGTGACCCTGGGTGGTGCCAACCAGGTGACAATTCTACTGGTGGTAGGCTTCGGCCGTGGCTAGTCACCACCCACTGAACAAAGCCATGTCGCCAAGCGGCCTAGCCGTGTTCCGGCATGATGTTTGGTGTTGCCATTCATGGATGGCGGGTCAGATCAGTTGCGCTGCATGTGCCTAGTGAATGTAGCGTCTCTATCTACTGCCGCCTTCCTACCTAGGCAAGTATGCTCCACCGTAGATCTCATCGTCACTTACCATTAGGTGAGATCGAGATCAAATACTTGCCTATAATGTAATAAGAAAAAAAAAATAAAAAAAAAATATTCTGACGTAATATATGATTCGGAAGCCGCTTACCGTTTAGTAAGAAGATACAAAATATGCGAAGTTTATATTAATAGGTCTTATTAAATAAAAACAATATTAATTATATTAAATTGATTACAAAGCTGTCGGATATTGAGAAGTCATAGATTTTTTTACAATACGAGTGGGCTGCATCTAAAAATAAGTATTTTAAATAATGTAAGTTTATTTTATAACATGTTCACTATGGGTTGGATACAAAGATATTTACATGAAAAAATAAAATAAAATTAGACTAAGTGAATATTTTTTTTTAAGTTGAAATTACTCAGGGTATCTGAAGTATTCCGTTGTTGCACCAGTACAGCATATGATTTGATAATCACTTACAAAATTCACAAATAGTCGCATAACAACTCCAGAGGCGTCCGTAAATTAAAAAAAATACAAATTAAACGGTAATTGACTAGTTCGCTAATCGCTACAGACAGACGAATATTTAACACCGAATAGACGGAACACAAACCATTACGGCCCCGTACCCGATAGATCGACCTTTGCCCAGAATTAAAAACGACATGGTAGCAATCAATCAAATCGAGTGCCCCTACCGTGTATTGCACTGAGCTATATTCGAGATGATGACGACTAGAAAATATGAATAAGGCGATTGAAAGTCACTCTTGTTGAAGGGTTTCTGAGTTTCTACAAATCTATACATACACATATAAATACAATTGGAGTGTCTGTTTGTAATATTAAAATAACCGCTTTTTACTTAGTGCATTTGGATGATACACGTTACCTATACCGAAACAATTTTTTTTACAATTTTTGTCTGTCTATCTGTCTGTCCGTCTGTCTGTCTGTCTGTCTTACTGTTTGTTCCGGCTAATCTCTGAAATGGCTGGACCGATTTCGACGGGACTTTCGCTGGCTAATAGCTGATGTAACAAGGAGTAACATAGGCTACTTTTATTTTAGAAAAAATAGGATCTCACGAAAAAAAATTAAAACCAATGTCGCAGCGCAGCGCCTGATTAAGTTTGACAGCAACAATCTGCAATGCGTCCCGCAGGCTCAGAATGGGCGAGCAGGCTGTTGTCAACGGTTGTCTTTGTTAAATACCACGCGGACGAAGTCGCGGGCAACAGCTAGTCAATACGTAAAATTATAAAACACATGTGATTTTGATATCGACAGACTGACGAACGATTGTCACTAATATGTATTTGGACGTATGGGCACAGTACGTTAACTGCGATATTATTCGTAAGGTAACTATATAGTTTACGTATTTAGGCACATCGTAAGGCAAATTGAACAGCGCCTCTTGCGGCCAGTATTTTAAGTTTCTAAATACGCTGACTATGAACTAAATCTTTGTGTGACTTATTAATTGCTTTCGTAAACTTATTTATGAAAAGTTCACCTTGGGGGTGATAGAGAAAGGTATATAATGTTATGCCAATCTTTGGGACATCTGAGGAAGGGACAGCCTTTGTATTTGGGTTTTTTTTTGGTAACCCTATGTTTTTATGGTAAGGGCTTCGGTGTCTCCCAACATCTATCTTCCGAATGTTAAAAAGAACAGCGGGATGGGAAACATGGGAAATGGGAATCCGAGGAATTATTCATGTTGCAATATGGCGGTCGAAAATATGGCATTTTGGGTTTTGTTTACATGTCGTTTTGGCCGTGTTTTTCTCAGCAATTTCACTGAGGTATGACTATAACATTTTTTTTGGAAACCCTTACCTATAGACAAAATAAAAGAAAAGCATTGGCTATGGCCAATTTTATATAATACTATCATAATTAACATTCACCATGGACTTTTTGGCGGGAAATATAACCGGCAAGTTGACATTTTTTTTTTTTATAAAATCGGTTTCTTTGATTAATAATGTGTAAATATTAGTGGAATATTAACTATTGTGTGCTAATAAACCAGTGAAGAAAATCTAAATAAAATAGTATAACTTTCCTACTCAATTTCTGCCAAGATATCCGGTAAATTTTCCACTAAGTATCCACAGCTTTACTGATGGGGATGGGTATCATTTCATCATCATCATTATTATCAGGGATTCAACTTCATAACAATTATCAAGAAATACAGAAATACTTGACACTGGCAAAAATGGCACTAATTTGTAGCCGAATGCCAACCTAAAAAAAAGGAACATCGGCCATCTTTTAATTTTAATGCCTTGCTATTAAATTGCACTCCGAAAAGTACACTCACCGACATAAATAACTAATATGCAATATGACTTACCAATATTTTCTACAATCCCACTCGATTTATTTAGCACAATGAAAAACAAAGGGAGGACGGAAAAATAAATTGGATTCATTTATGCGACTCCCGTGCTCGCTGTATCCGTTAAGGGCCAGACGCAAAAACGAAACAATGGATTCCCAAATTGAACTTTGGTTTGCGACAGAGCTGCACGGATTTAAATGCCTTTACACGGCTATCAATCAAAATGTGATGTCATTTACATTTTTATACTTTCCCTTAACGTTTGAGCGTTTTGAATTAGGTTGGTTTTTTTTAAACAAAAATATGCCGATGTTTTATGATTTGGAAAGGATTTTAAAATTACTTACTTAATTGGCAAACTGATTAGCACAGTCGGTAGTCCTGCCTAGTACTCAGATCCTGGTGGGGACAATCTTTGTATGACGATAATATTGATATATAATATTTTCTTTTTTTTAAATATAATATCGCCAGACTTGCACACCCACTATACGGACCCACACTAAGCAACGCTTGTACTGTGGGTACCGTACAATGTACTGAGGCCGATCCCAGTATATAATACTTATATAGATCTGGTTAATCTGTCTGGTTAAAACATATATACTTTAAAGTACAATATTTGCTTAGTTAATACTTATTAGTGATAGGATTTTCAAAGTCGTATCAGTACATCCGGAGATTACCCCAACATCCAAACTCACAGACTTTATCTATTTATAATATTAGTATTAAGTCACACAGCCCTCGCATGTTCCGCCGCATTATTGACCGAGTAATGCCATCGTAATGGCATGCAAAGTGCACATCAAGTATGCAACCTGCATCCACATGTGCATGTAGGTGTGGGTATGTAGTAATATCACTGGAATACTTGGATAGGATAGGATATTGCAGTTTCTACATTGCAAGACTACTTGCATCAAAATGATTTCGCGAGACGTTACTTGCAAGTGGATCGCTTTGCGCGCCAGCGGCGGTCACAAGACGCGAAAATGTTGATCTCGTTATAAGCTACAGCGACATACTTCACAAAATTTCATCAAAATCCGCCCAGTAGTTTTCCTGTAACGCACGTCAGTCCGACCAAACATAACAATAATATCGCTAAACATAAAGTTATCTTAATACATTGGCTGACTGATGCTGTAACTGGAACACAAAAAAAATATTTTTGGTGCGATTCAAAATAAAAAAAAATATTAAAGAATCAAGTAAATATTACTCAAAAAGCTATTTGTATTATAAGATGATTCGACTTTCGATTTAATTAATCTATACATATAAATAAAATTGGAGTGTCTGTTTGTAATATTAAAATAACCGCTTTTTACTAAGTGCATTTGGATGTATACACGTTACCTATACCGAAACAACATTTTTTACAATTTTTGTCTGTCTGTCTGTCTGTCCGTCTGTCTGTCTGTCTGTCTGTCTGTCTGTCTGTCTGTCTGTCTGTCTGTCTGTCTGTCTGTTTGTTCCGGCTAATCTCTGAAATGGCTGGACCGATTTTGACGGGACTTTCACTGGCAGATAGCTGATGTAACAAGGAGTAACTTAGGCTACTTTTATTTTCGAAAAAAAAATAGGATCTCACGAAAAAAAATTAAAACCAATGTTGCAGCGCAGCGCCTGATTAAGTTTGATAGCAACCTGCAATGCGTCCCGCGGGCTCAGAATGGGCGAGCAGGCTGTTGTCAACGGTTGTCATTGTTAAATACCACGCGGACGAAGTCGCGGGCAACAGCTAGTCTATAATACGATCAAAGGGATTCACAAACTTCGTTCAATGCCGACATTAACTCCAAAAGGCTTCAGCTAGTTTAAATAGGTTGTTCTATTGTTTTCAGTGTGTATGCTGTTAAGACCCTTTAAGTGCTTTATGTAAAACAAGCTTAATTAACCTGCTTATATTACCTTTATACTGCTTTTTTTAACTGTACTCACTTGACTATTGAAGAAACTTATCGAATTTTAGCCACTTCTTTACACAGTTAGATTGATTTTAAACTATATATAAATCTTAATATGAGGACAACGTTGATTTTAAAGAAGAATACATACCAAGAGCTGAAACTATAATTAATTTCCAAATAGTTCAATTCTTAGCAGAAATGGAAACTAGAAAATAATGTTTTGAAGTAATCTTCTTAAGTTTTCCTTATTACACAACTAAAACCATATATTTTGGGGTGCAGACAATTCATTTTTCAAATAGCGCGCAACTGCGGTGGGCGAAGTTCCAAACTTGGGAACTTCTAAGAAAGTTGTTGATCAACTTTTGGTATTCGGATCCGTTCGTCCGATTCGGGCTCAGTTTATTCATAATTTGACCGCATAAGCTAAGCGAATGTGTCTTGTTTGCGGATGGATAATTACAAAGGTTTGATGCTACACCAACTTTGAAGAGCTAGTTAAAGAATTTCAAGCATAAACACAATCGCATTAGGTTCGTCAGTACAGCAATATTACCGTAAAAAAGAAATGGCGTAATATCAATAATAACAGTGACGTCTTTGCATTTCTTAAAAAAAATACTACCCCCAAATCGATATCTAGTTACCCAACCAATATTTATTACATAAGTCACACATATTCACATATTGATGCCAAACACATTTACATAAAGATTCACTCAGCTCGCATATATTAACATAAAAGACGTTACAATACGACGCGTCATATAATCTCGTTACACGGTCCCGACGCATGCAAATGATAACGACGTTACAGCGATACGCCGCCATGTACCACCTACATCCACCATCTCAATGCTCTGGCGAGTTTAATTTAATTCCCGGGGAATGTTTCTTACAACCGCAGTGGAAACGGAAGTCAGGGGGGGCGTGCAACGGCTTGCGGTTTGGGAGTGCCGCAGGGAGGCGTCCTGGGTCACGTATTATATAATTCGTTTTAATTTAAAGTTTCTATTTTATCACTACATACAAATTAGGTTAATAAGTTCGTAAGCAATCATATTATGATTAGAAAGAAGTATGGGTGACAATGCCCAGCCAAGAAAGAGACAAATAAAAACAAATTTAAACAAACCAATTGATAATCTTTTTAAACTTGAAATACCAATCTCAGTAAACTTGTTGCTAATAATAAATATTGCGTTATACGATACTTATAATAAAATTTAGTTAACAAAACCAAGTCAAGATAAAATAAATATTTGGCTTCAATTTTGTTAAATTGAAGTCATTATAATAGTCCGAGTCAATTCTGTGTGTTTAAGTGAAACTTAATTTACTTTTCAATGTGCTTTTATTAATATTGCAGTTGATAATATTGAATTAAATTAAATCGTTATTGCTGTAAGTGGATAAAGGATGAAAATGGACCCAAAAAAGGTCCTTTGATGAATGTTTAAATATATATTTAAGCTTTTTCATTTGAATTACAGTATACATAATAAGTCTCCCACTGACCAAATAAGCAGCTTCGCGAGGAGCCTCGCCCCTCTTGGTCAGTACGTTGCTTGCCCAAGGCAAATACTTGCGCTAACTTGCCCGGGCACTCAACTATCGATCGCCTCGCCATCAGCTATATTGTTTCTGTCATTTTCGCTTGAACTGATTGCTAGGAACAAGTCTGCACGGATACGCGGTCTGTCAATCCGCAGCTATTGACACGATGGGACAAGGACGACCATTAATAAATCAATCAAAGACCTCATTAGTGGCAATTGGAGTATTAGTATTTTTGTACCCAAATCATGCGGAAACCATTAGATAGACTTTAAAAAGCTGTAGCTTATATCAGAATTCAGGAGTCAACATAATTAAATATCGACTTTTTATCTTCGAACGGGATGGTGACAAAAGAAAAGGCGGGAATATAATAACAAAACTTTTGGGTAAGCTTTACTTCGAGAAAATGTGCTATCACTGTCATACTTAGTTAGGAAATCTGTGGTGAGAGAGAGATGGAAGACGTTGCGTTACCGTAACGCAACGTTAAAAGGATTGTGCTTGAGATACTGATCACAAGTTATCCAACCTCGAAACAAACAAAGTATTCGCTACAACACAAAACATAATACGAGCCCACATTTCTAAGCGCCACATAACTAATTCTATAGCAACACAAACATTATATGTTGGCACCAACATGAACGGCCCTTTGAAGATTATACACCTAATTAGTACACAGTGATGTATTAATTCACACTTGCCTGGTTTCTGCAGCTACTTCGGGTGTTTCGAGTGAATAACTAGTTATAATAATTATATAAAAGCTGATTATGGCAGGTGTCCGCAACCCTTCCAATAGTCCTATCTCATGTCCATCCATAGTCCCAATTATCTTTCCATATTCTTGCAATAGTTCGTCAAAATATGTTATGTTTGCTTTTAAATTTCTACTATTTTTTGGAGATGTTATTAAGAATGATGGAGCGATACTGTATGTTATGTGCTGCTTATTTTTGTTAATATTTATCCCTATAGTATAACATCATTGCCATATCTATGTTGAAGACATAACAAATGAATTTATGTTATTAAATTTTATGTGGCATATGAAATATTAAAACAGTGATAGACAAGTTGGTAGAACGTTTGCCTCTGTAACGAGGATCGTAGGTTCAAACCCCGGCTTGCAACTTTGGCATTTCTGGATTTGATGTGCGAATATAATTTAAGCCATGAGTATCACATCCTTAACGGTGAAAGAAAACAGCATGTCCGACAGAACTCGTAGAGGGATGTGTTAAGTCTGCAGAACCCGCACTGGTACAGCATGGTGGACTATGGCCTAATCCCCCTCGCATTGATTTCCATCAATGCGAGGGGGCCCGTGCCCAACAGTGGGACATTAAAAAGGGCTGGTATTCTTATAATATGAAATGTTTATAAATGACAATCCTGAAAATTTAGAAGGAAGCTTTTATTATCTGCTATGCATCGCCACTTCAGTTCAAGATAACAAAGATTTTACATTTGAAGAACACGAAATATTATGAAATAAACTGAAACACACAAAGTTGCGGTATGAAAACCGGATTTTCCAACGAACGGACAGTAAACATCCGCTGAATAGTTTCAAAGACTTGTTATATTCTACAATAAACAACTGAAATAATAAACTAGACTTACGTCTGTGGCTTATTTATGTGTCTTAGTCAGTTTACAAGTTTCTAGCTTCGACATTTTTAAGTCTATCCCCAAATTTATAAACAGTTATAATGGCATTATAACGATCTATTCAGAGGAAAAAGTGCGTCATAATATCTTTATAATACATAATAACTTGCTATAAATATGGAGGTATAAATATAACGTTTCTCATAAGGTAGCTTATTATTATATTTTTTTAATCTGCTGTAAATGTGGGTGTGTAAAAAAAATCAACCCCTTTAATTCTTGTAAAAATATTGTTTTGTTATTTTTTTTTAATCTGATAAAACTGTAATTGAATTATCAATTACTACATGAACATATTTATAACTCACCTTATTTTATCATTAATTAAATACTCTTCAGAGTAATTGGATTACTTTTACAAATTACAAATCCATTGATTGATAAATACAGTTTTGTCAGAATTACGTGTTGGTACCATCCTCATTAATATTTTTTTTTAATTTTTTTTTTATTACATTATAGGCAAGTATTTGATCTCGATCTCACCTGATGGTAAGTGACGATGAGATCTACGATGGAGCATACTTGCCTAGGTAGGAAGGCGGCAGTAGATAGAGACGCTACATTCACTAGGCACATGCAGCGCAACTGATCTAACCCGCCATCCATGAATGGCAACACCGAACATCATGCCGGAACACGGCTAGGCCGCTTGGCGACATGGCTTTGTTCAGTGGGTGGTGACTAGCCACGGCCGAAGCCTACCACCAGTAGAGTTGTCACCTGGTTGGCACCACCCAGGGTCACGTGTAGGGTATCTCGAGGGTACTTAATTCTCCTACGGACGAAGGTGACTCGACCCCGAAAATTTAAATGTTCTGCACCCAGATGGGTCTGAAACATCGTCCAAACAAGAGCTTGATATCCATAAATGAATTCGCCATAACTTCAACAGAAACTATACTTACTCTACCGAGGACCTCTCGACGACTGTCTCAAGAAGCAAACAAAGTTTCTAAATCAGCGTAACCATGCGAGCAAGTTTGTTGGATTAATCCGGTTTGCACCGGTTTCGATCCGGGCTTCAGCTGGTTATATCTGATTTGGAATAACCGAACATTTAGTTCGGGATATCTATCTGTATCGGAAAACGGTAAATTCCGATAAACGGTTACAAGTTGGGGAGGATCTCGTCAGTTATTTATTGGTGCAAGTACTTTATTACTTACAAGAGAAAAAAGTTATACAATATTTTTTTGGTATCAAGAAAAAAACAGTGATAGCTAAGTTGGTAGAACGTTTGCCTCGGTAACGACGATTGCAGGTTCATTAGAATATAGGTTGTAATAGAAATCTTTCTCAAATTGATTTTAAATATAACAAACTCACAATTGCCCATTTAGATCTAAAACTGCAATGTAAATTAAAACTCGATTCTCTCGAGCGCGCTGGTCAATCGCACGAGGCGGGAATCGCGCTGAACGTTGTGCTGTGATCGCGTAGTCTGCTATACATTGCGCGCTTATAAATTAAATCCTTCCTAAACCATGACTTTTGACATAAATTATTTCTATCATTTTAGTATAGGCATTAAATGAAACCTTTACACAAAGTTTCCGTTACCATTTATAATTTTCAATTATCGCAATTTGTTTTATCTTTATAATTCATTGTTCACAAAATATGCTTCAACCTTACACCAAAATAATCTATCAACAACTTTAATTATGTAATTTATCTGTGCCACTTTTCAGGTTACTACAAGTTTGCAAGGATAATTCACACCTCCCGACATCGTATCGCAATCGTATCGCCTACTTTAAAACGGATCAATTACCAGAATTGCCGATACTTAAGGAGTTTAACTCGCAAACTATAATTATGGTAAGTTCACGTTTAAATGCGACTGTAGCTCCAATTGGCGGTAACTTGTAATTTAACCAGCCAACTGGCTTAGCGGATGCGTTTATCATTATGTTACTTGAAAGCATAAAAAAAGAAAGTTGCTTGAAAATATTTTAGTATTACGATTGCAGATACAACGTACAGGGTGTATCAGATAATATGCTAAATAATAATAAGATATCAACTTTACACCTAATTTTTAAATCTCATTTCCAACCACGAATATCACTTGCTAAACAGTGAAGGAATACATCGTGAGAAAACCTGCACGTCTGAGCAAACCCCTCGAAAGATGTGTGAAGTCCGCCAACCCGCACTGGGCCAGCGTGGTGGCCTATGGCCAAATCCTCCCCAAATTGAGGCCCGTGCCCAGCAGTGGGACATTAAAAGGGCTGGTATTATGCACATAATAATATAGATAATTTGTAATCGATCTGTGAAGTCAACGGTGTACACAAAATTAGTTACTTATAAATATTTTATTTATTGTACAATACTTGTACTGCTTATTTTGCGCCCGGTTGAGGGATATTAATAAAATTTCCGTCATTATTCCCATATCGAATACCGAATTTGTGACCTCAATCCTTTACCCGGGATACACCATAAATCCTACCAACCCGTATGCGGGGTACGCAACAACAAAACACCTATAGAAAATAGACGCGTGGTCTTTTGTTAACTGACCTATAAGAATTTCCCTGGGGCGATCGCTGCCGAGATAAGTGGTCACTGGATATGGTAAGACCAAAAATAAATTAAAAGCATCATACTTTATAGGGCCAACAAAATGTAGCGCAAAAGATACAGATGTAGCTACACTAAATGACATAGCTGAGATCACTACTGCTTTTGCTGAGTAGTCTTAAACAGTGTCTATGGAGCGGGTCACTCTGTCTTCTTCTTTTCTAATATGATCGAGGAGAGGGATGGCTGCTTTTCAAGTCATGCTCATATACGACGGTTGTTATCTACCCCGACCGGTCCGCCCATTTCTATTCGTCATCATTGTTTTTTTTTCAACATAAGAACGCACATAAAACATGAAACTGTCCGAGCTAGTTTTAAATGTTTTATTTTGTGCTGTACATCAAAGATGCGTGCCAATATAAAAACCTACAAACGTGAAGTTATAATCCTTTTTAGTTTGACACTATTTCTATTCACCATATTGGACTATTGCCAGGTTACCATCGACATCATAGCATTATTGATTGTGACATATCTCGGACTAGTGTGAGACAGAAAGCAGCTGTAGTCCCTGTTACAGAGCAAGAGGCAAAAGGGGTGTGGGCTAAATCTGTGATATATTCGAATAGGGATCAATATAATTGGACATATGTAATCAAGGTGATCAAGGTGACTCGTCTCTCGTTGAGTCTTCTTAGAATAAAAAATAAATGTTCATGAACCCCAGTTCATTTCTATGGCAAACCATTTACTGCGAGTTTGTGACAATAAAACTTTTTTATCTGCTGTATATACTGGCTTTAGGCACAAGAGAATATAACGAGTCATCAATGATAGAGTAGAGAACTCACTTAACATAGAAAAGAATCTTCTTAGCATTGACATATCTAGCAGAAAATTGATCTCCACAAGATAATCTAATTCGTGAAACACGCCAAGTGGGTTAATCCGCGCGGTGATGGAATGCGGGCATTACGCTTGCCCCGAGGGAGCTCGGCAGAAGTCATTGTTGTACACCGTTGACAGCCGGACGGCCCGGATATTTTGACAGACCCTTGCAAATAAGTTGGCTGATGCCTCTCTTAATTGTCTTGGTCCGATTGATGTTATTAAAGTAACGGAGATTTGCTGGCACTAATATTGTGGAACGTTATACATAAGTCATGGCAAACGTGGGCCCTGTATTGTAATAAAACTGAATCAGCTGAAATTGGCAATTATTGTTTAACGAATACATGTTTTATGATTCCTTTCGATTTCGTTCCTACATTTGTTTAAATAAAACTTAAATATTAACATCTTTACAAATAAAATCATCGCTCAACTAGGTGCTCAAAACATTTGCAATAAGAAAATGTTGGTATAAAGAAAATACCATCAAAACTGGGTCACTACTGTATGGAAAATATATGCAGCAAACTGCAGAATCTTATTTCAAATGATACGAATAACGCTGGCAATATTTATTAAGACATTGTGCGGCAAAGTAAAAAAGCAGTGATAGCCAAGTTGGTAGAACGCTTGCCTCGGTAACGAGGATTGCAGGTTCAAACCCCGGCTCGCACCTCTGGGATTTTCATGTGCGAATCTTATTTTCAATCATGTTTATCACTTGCTAAACGGTGAAGGAAAACATCGTGAGGAAACCTGCATGTCCGAGAGAACCCCTCCAAAGATGTGTGAAGTCCGCCAATCCGCACTGGGCCAGCGTGGTGGACTATGGCCTAATCCCTCTCGCATTGAGGGGAGGGCCCGTGCCCAGTAGTGGGACATTAAAAGGGCTGGAATTATTATTATTATTATAATGTGTGGCCACATTTTACATCATAACACTAGAATCAAAACAGTTTCCAATCCAACAAAAGAAAGATTTATCTTTACTGATTCTTAATATGTATTATTATTAGACTTAGGGCGAGTTTAAAAATGTACTGATTTGACAAATTGCCCATAAAAAAAAATCTCAAACACAACTTAAGAAAGCTAAAGAATAATTTAAAATGAACGTACTTACACCAAATAAAGACACAATATAAAATATGATAAGCGTCTTCGAAGGCTTAATAAAACTCCACGGAGCTCGTATATAGGTAAATTCAAGTGTATAAACTAAGACATAGCTCGTAGCTAAGCTCCAAGTCATGAACGAGGCAGTAAAAATAAAATGGGAGCCACTATTTCTATTTACAGCGCTGCGGAAACAGTTCTGAATTGGTAAGTGGAGGTGGTTCCAGGCGCTCGAATGGATTTCTACGTTAAATTTCTTATAGATACTCTATAGGGATGTGCTTATATTGAAATCTGTAATATTAGGTGTCATAAATATAGTGTAAAATACTTTTAAAAGGTTTACCAGTAGTCTATACCGCTCAAGATTATGTAATGTATGTGTGTTTATCTAATAAAGCGAACCAATTATATAAATTTCACATAGTAACTACGAGGTGTTTTTTTGAATTACTTTATCTCTTTCTGGATATTTCAAAATATTTTACATAAATACACACAATAATAAAATATAAGTGCCTACTGAGAGTAAAAAGTTATTTTTGCGACGCGGTAGTACAATCAACAATTGATTTTTATAAAACATATTTTTTTTATTTATACTAATCACCATCCAAATATATCTATTTCAGCACTTGCCAAAAAACTGGTGAAAATAAATCTAACAATAAAATAAAATTCAAGACATATCTCTGAATTTTGAGACGAAATAAGGCATCTCTTTCACAAGGCAATATTATTCCCGCAGCCGTTCCTCTGAATCGGCTGGAGACGTGTTGCTATTTCCTCAAAATCAATAGCCAAGACATTTGAACCCTTACACGAGTTGAAATAAATCTGCATTTATGGATAGATTTCAATGAATATTTTAGCCCAATATCCAATTTGGGTCATAACAATAATATATGCAATACATGTCGCGCGTATACATTTTAAAATAAATATTTTTGATTATTATACAATGAAAAAAGAAAAAAAACTAGTAATAAAAAAATTAATATTCTTTATTCGGGATTGAAATTTCAAATAAAGTATGAAAGCTGAGACAACAATTTCAATGTCAGACGAGAAATTAAAAAAGGAGTTACATATTACATTTTTTTTCTACATTGAAAGGTATTCATAATAGTTATGAAAACCAAAATCTAAAAAATGTTAAGCCGTGTTCGCACTTCGAACACGAACATCAAAAATTTGCAAAGAGAGCATGAATATTGTTCGGTTCAGGTTCGTGGGCAAAGTTACTGTCACCGAGATCTGAAGTAGGTATTGGGATTAAATGCCCTGCCACCAGCTCTAGTCCTCCGAGAGCTGGTACAACGTTATTACTTATAATTTATAAAACATCTCATAAACATAACTTATATAAAAAGATCATCCACGAACATTTTCGCCGAACAGTGTCCAATGTTCGTTAGTAGAAACACGTATAATGCAACGCAACAGTTTTTAGCGAAAGTGCGAACACGGCTTAACGAAATATTTTTAAGAACGTATCATTGACATTGAGTCAGGACACGCCATTTTCATATCATCATGTCACATCCATTATTTTATTTATAATGTTTATTTATTGAATTTAATATTGCTATTAATTACTTGACACTGGCCAAATACCCGCTAAGTTGCGGGTGAGGCCATATTCATATCCATTTTATTTCATCGCATTTCATTTCGTAAAGAAAGAAGACATTGAGTCAACACATGTTTTAAAACTTCATAATTTTATTTGATCTGGACATTCTAGTTAGACTTGTCTGTAAGACAATGGACACGCAATTTTCATATCTTCGTATCACATCCATTAATTTATTTATAATGTGTTATTGCTATTAATTACTTGACATTGGCAAAATATCCACTAATTTGTGGGTGAGGCCATATTCTTATTCATTTTATTTCATTGCATTTCATTTCGTTAAGAAAGAAGAATTCAATTCTGAATAATTATCTACAGTCACGTATCTTAATAAATATATAGACAAGTTCTACAAACCAGAATAATACACCAATGATATCGTATCGTAATAGTTTGTGGATCCAATTGCATATTTCGCGTTGCTACCATTTCTCTATCGCTAGTAAATTCAGTACTGGCAAATATGGTATTGAATTCCTCGAGTTAGGAGATGCCGGTTGTATCATAATGACATTGTGCCTCACACTTAGGGTGGGGGGGGGGGGGATTGGATGCTGCGGTTCCTGTATTTTGACAGTAGACGTAGATAGCTAATAGTGTTCTCGTGGCACGAACTTATTGACGTATTCCTTTTATATAAGTTCGATGTTCAATATAATAGCATTCCAGTAATAAAAAAAACTCAGCCAATGTAAACCACATTAATATAAAGGCAGGCTGATAACATTAAAAAGTACTACCTATATCAGCGTTTTATTCATGAAAATATGATCATGTGAGAGTTAACATAAAACATTAATGATTCCCATCCGTACGTGAAGTTGGGATGCAAAATGGGTCTGTGTCTATGTGATGTATTTATGAAATTCAGAACAGTGATAGCGAATATTGGACAAATATTAATATTAAAAAATGAGACTACTGTCGAATTATTTTCGCGTTTAAACCAACTGCAATAAAATCAGTGAAGATGCTGAAGGGTCGATTAACTGAAATCGCTATTGAGAGCTTTTAAATGTATATGTAGTGCCAATAAATTAAATTCGACGGCATTTTATCAGACGATTCAATCACCAGTCAAATTAAATTAATGAAATTTTTGAGAGGTAACTTCAGATTCAGAAGACGTGTAATAGGCCTACTGAATCACAAGAACAAATACTTTTTTATATACTACGAGTAGCCATTTTATCGCTACCGAAAAACATGATCAGTTTATGCAAAACAATATTTGAAGTATAGTTACTAGGGATCGTTAAAAGTTACCATCCTTACAAGACGCTAAACATAATGAAAAACATGTAAGTAGGTACATAGCAAAACATCAATTACCTTTTTATAAGGTGTTAGTGCTTGTTCACGTAGGAACGCGCGGGCGCGGCGGCGGTTGCGGGCGCGGCAGATGTTGCGAGGTCGCGTTCACATTGGCCGCCAGGCGTTTGCGCGAGTGTGACGTGTTGAAAACGATGAAAACGTGCTATCGTTTCTAGCGACAAGTTCAAAATGATTGAACTTACCTGACATCGCGAGTGAATCGCGCGCGCCGCCGCTAGTTTGACATGAACACACAAAAACGTCTCATGCGTTTGAAATTGCCGCGAGCGCGCCGCACGCGCCAGTCGCTAGTTAGCTCGCTACTTAGACCGCACGTGCGTTTTGAACGTGAACACTTGGAAATCACGTCATATGTTTGATATTTCGTGACCGCGCCCGCCACCGCGCCCGCGAGTCAACGTGTACAAGCACTTAGAGTAATAGTGTAAAATATTTCCACAAGGCCAACAGTATGTTATTATAAACATAACATTCTCAAAGAAATAAATGAAATTATTAAATTAACACTAATCGCTATAGGTATATAGAGAAGCAGTGATAGCCAAGTTGGTAGAACGCTTGCCTCGGAAACGAGGATTGCAGGTTCAAACCCCGGCTCGCACCTCTGGGATTTCATGTGCGAATCTCATTTTCAATCATGATTATTACTTGCTAAACGGTGAATGAAAACATCGTGAGGAAACCTGCATGTCTGAGAGAACCCCTCGAAAGATGTGTGAAGTCCGCCAATTCGCACTGTGCCAGCGTGGTGGGCTATGGCCTAATCCCTCTCACATTGAGGGGAGGCCTGTGCCCAGCAGTAGGACATTAAAAAGGCTAATTTAACAGGCTGCATGTGCCTAGTGAATGTAGCGTCTCGATCTACTGCCGCCTTCCTACTTAGGCAAGTATGCTCCATCGTAAATCTCATCGTCACTTACCATCAGGTGAGACCGAGATCAAATACTTGCCTATAATGTAATAAAAAAAAAAAAAAAAAAAAGGCTGGAAGTATATATAAGTTTTAAATTAACAAAAAAATACACCTCATACTGAGACGAACAAACGCCTACATGTTCGCCTTATAAAAAAAAACAAACATCAATTACGCAATTATTTCATAGATCAACGTGATCCATATCAGTGTTACCAGATGAAAATTTGAAACTACCGTGTCTGCAGACTAAAATTACCGTGTTCTAAGTATAATTACCTTGATTTTATTTTAAAATTACAGTGTAGCAAAAATACCCATGCAGTGGGGATGCGTAACCTAAAAAAAAAAAAAAAAGGTCATTCTGCTGCTTCTTCCAAACAGAAGCAGCGAATGACCTTTTTTTTTTTTTACGTTGCGCGTCCCAGTTCTTCCAAACTGAAGCAGCAGAATGACCTTTTTTTTTTTACGTTACGCAGCCCAGTGCAATGTTGCCCTAATATTTTTTTGAGTATTATTTACACGGTACACGGTAATAGGTCATTACCGTAGACCGTGTTTTGCTCAAAATTACCGTGCATCTACGGTAATTACCGTGTATCTGGTAACACTGATCCATATACCTCACTGATTCATCTGTTAAAATATTTCACACAATTTTCGTTACACCTTATATTACAAACGATAAAGTTTACGTTGAAATTACTTAATGGCCGCGGTAACACATAGAGTCGGTACATACCTACTTGTTAGTAAAACAAAAGCAGATGGTCACGAGACACTGGCGAATAAATAGGCGAATCTACATATTTAGTACAGCAACGAAGATGTAGAGTGGAAGCTAGATAGGTTAATAATTAAATAAAATATGAACCAAATTGCTCTATTGCGCGACACAAGGGGTAGGGGTAGTGTGTTTATTTTAGAAGGTAAATTAATTGTCAATCAATGTCATAATCGTTACTTAAGTAAAACTCACATTTTATTCTTTAATGTAAACATTATCGATGTCTTCTTGGGGAATAAACAAATCTAGGAACTTTATTTGAAAACCCATTATTATTATAAAGAAAGTAACTATAAGGTTACTTTGATGTTCCAGAACTTTGTATATTAACCATTATCTTTTTACGGTAATGTCAGCGAATTCTGTTGTACCCACACAGATAAGAATAATAATGACAGATTGATTTATTGATAACGATACGATTACATTCAGGATAACTGCTTTAGCAGTGATAGACAAGTTGGTAAAACACTTGCCTCGGTAACGAGGATCGCAGGTTCAAACTCCGCCTTGCACCTATGGGATTTCTGGATTTCATGCGCAAATCTCATAATCAATCACGATTATCACTTGCTAAACGGTGAAGAAAAACATCGTGAGGAACCCTGTATATCTGAGAGAACCTCTCGAAAGACGTGTGTATTCGGTTAACCCGCACTTGGTCAGCATGGTGGACTATGGCCTGACCCTTTCGCATTGAGGCGAGGCCCGTGCTAAACAATGTCTCATTAAAAATGGGCCAGTATTGTATTAAAACACTGGCCTTCAAATTACATGTAGGTACGCTCATAAAACGATTAAAAGTACGCTACAAATCCCAAAAATACCACGACCACGTCACATCTAGAGGTTCAACCCTCCGCGTGCGGATTGTTTGCGTGTTTTCATGGCAAATTAAGCAGACAGCCACCAGTCCCGGGGTTAAGTCGGCTACTAAATAGCTAATGTATTTAGTTAGAATCCCGGGCAAAAGGTTTGAATTCATAATTCCCGGACCACGACGTGTGTCCCTGCTATATGGGATGCGTACTTTACATTAGCTATTTGAGTTGCAATTTTAGAAATATAATAATTATGTCGGCAGTATTTACTAAGTACGCGCCTGCGATTTTGATCATGTGATTTATTCGTTTTTTTCTGCTATAACGTGGGAGCTGATTTTCTGAAACTGGTGCAGAAATTACGTGACAGATTTTGAATTATACTCGGCGTAATGATTGCTTACATCTCAGAGTTACATATTATTCTGGACAATTAGAGCTCCTACACGATAGTACAACAACTGAACGACCCGCAAATATAGTCTCGAAACATTTCTAATCAAGAGAGTACGTAGAACAGACAACTGTTTTATCACGTTTTATTAATAAATTATATACATATTTAAAACTAGCTGTTGCCCGCGACTTCGTCCGCGTGGTATTTAACAAAGACAACCGTTGACAACAGCCTGCTCGCCCATTCTGAGCCCGCGGGACGCATTGCAGGTTGTTGCTATCAAACTTAATCAGGCGCAGCGCTGCAACATCGGTTTTAATTTTTTTCGAGAGATCCAATTCTTTTTTCCTAAAATAAAAGTAGCCTATGTTACTCCTTGTTACATCAGCTATCTGCCAGTGAAATTCCCGTCAAAATCGGTCCAGCCATTTCCGAGATTACCCGGAACAAACAGACAGACAGACAGACAGACAGACAGACAGACGGACAGACAGACAGACAGACAAAAATTGTAAAAAATGTTGTTTCGGTATAGGTAACGTGTATACATCCAAATGCACTTAGTAAAAAGCGGTTATTTTAATATTACAAACAGACACTCCAATTTTATTTATATGTATAGATGTATAGATAATAAACCTAGTTATATTATACGTTATGCATATATATACATATTTCAAATGTAGTAAAAATTAAATTGCAAATGTAATTATTCGCATAAAATTTCCGTATCGTGAACCATCGATTCGGTTTTTTAACGTTCACTAATGTAATAAAGATTAAGCCAAGGTTTGAGTTTTAAGAGTAAGCGGGCAGTGATCTTTTTATGTACGAATTAAGTAATTGTTTTTTATTATAGGTACCTAGATTCACTGTTGACCGGCATCTTGTTACGATACTATAGAATCATCTCGATCCAAAGGATTTATCAACCATTATGTAGCATCCACTTTTCGCTTGTCACTTTTAGGCAAATATATACAACCATATATTTCTCGTAAGCAAACAAAGTTCACATCCAGTGCGCGCGATGGCTAGGGGAAAGAGGAAGAGACAACCTCCAAGTTGCCACTAAAAAAAATATATATTGTTATTATTGGAGGCCATGTTGCCAGCACCATCCTACATTCGTTCTCATAGCAACTGCACAACAACATTTCCGTTATCGCGATACATCAAAACACGTTATTTATTAACAAAATAACCTCGGCTATCACAATCGCGTATCGCTCGTAACTTAAATCACGCCGAATTACAACCAACCAAGTTGTAATATTAATGTTGGCTTGGCGTGTTACCAACGTTCGCTAAGCACAGATTAAGTACAACTAACATACTTAAACGCAAATGGCTGTAATATACAAAAGTTATGAAGAAAGTGTTTGATTTATTGCTAGTGGGATTGTTCGCGGCAGGCGACTGGGGTGGGTACTTAGATTAGGAATTATTTTTAGGGTGGAAGGGGTTGCCTACGTTCTGTGGTCAATTACCCAAACCGTAGCCGCGTACTAGGTAGGATCTTTGACTGCTACTGCTCGTTCGGTCAGTACGTGTCTCGCCCAAGCCAAGTGCTCGCGATGTCTCACTCGAACCCAAGACATCATGTAGGCTATCCGTGCAACTATCATAGCTGTGTACTGGGTAGGATCTTTGACTGCTACTGCTCGTTCGGTGCATATTTGGTTTTAGCGACGAGGCAAACCAAATATGCTGACCGAACGAGTAGCCTCACTTTCGTGGTGTGACTACAACCGTTGCCTCAGACACGTACTGAAGATCAAGAGTCTGCCTCGTGAGGCTGCCTCGCTTAGTTAACAGACACCATATTTCGAAGCCAATCTTCCAAACAATACCTTTATTTTGAGTTATCACATCGAACCACCTTCTCAATTCAGATGGAACAATGTCGTGGTGTATTTAGACACCAAGAAAGGAGAGGGCAGTGGGGGAGAGTAATTAAAATTTATTCGTTAACCACGGGGCGAATCAGGACGAAATTGAAAGGTGTAATTCGTTGGGAACACAATAGACTTTCAATTTACTTATATAAGGCGTTCGATGTCTGGCAATGATTGAGGGAGTTTAATTAACACATAGTAATTTTATACCTACACTGTATTTATGTAAGTTACATTAATATGACAGTAACTTGTTCGTATCTGTGCATAGAATATTATTAAAAAAATATTATAGCTGTGGCAAAGACATAATTATGAATACGGTAGCCGAAGCCGACGTTATTGGATGTGTTGTCTGTCGATCTGTGTCAGTACGTCAAGTGCAAGATTACTCGCAGTTAACCGTATACTTTATAGTCTACCGTATTTAGACATTTTGTATGGAGAATGAAAGTTTTAAATACCGTCCGTTAGAGGCGCTTTTCAATTATCCATACAAAATGTCTAAATACGGTGGACTATAAACTATACAGTTAGCTCGCACTTGACGTACAGTACGCGAATTGAGAGGGAACTAAGAAGGAATTGGATGAAACTTAGCATGGTGATAGCTTACATCCCGGATCAATGTTTGACTTAAATTAAATACCGTGAAAAAGATGGGTTCCCACGGGTTATCTAGATGCTAAGTTATAAACGAAAAATTCGTGTTTTCTAGTTGTTCCGAGTATTCATTAAACCTTTTCATATATAATTTAGATGTGTATTTGTATTATGACTTTTTACGCATACCTGAAAATATGTATATAGTCGCAATAGAAAACCAGCTGAAACATTGTAAAAAAGCGACGTGAAATATACGAGAACAATTTAAATATATCCATTAATCTGACTCGTGTTCGGGCCTGTCACGGTGGAGTGTACAGATAGCAGAATAAGCAAACGACGAATCATCTTAATTAAAATGTAATATAATAATTATACTATTTTTGTTATTTAATATTAGGCAAGTATTTGATCTTGATCTCACCTGATGGTAGGTTACGATGAGATCTACGATGGAGCATACTTGCCTAGAAGGTACCTGTTCACTCTCGACTTGAAAACATCCAGATTGAAGTCAACGGGGAACAAAGAAGCCGGTAGCTTGTTCCATTCCTTGGCAGGTCACACGATAATAATAATTCCAGCCCTTTTTTTAATGTCCCACTGCTGGGCACGGGCCTCCCCTCAATGTGAGGGCAATTAGGCCATAGTCCACCACGCTGGCCCAGTGCGGGTTGGCGGACTTCACACATCTTTCGAGGAGTTCTCTCAGACGTGCAGGTTTCCTCACGATGTTTTTCTGCACCGTTTAGCAAATGATAATCATGGTTGAAAATGAGATTCGCACATGCAATCCAGAAATCTCAGATGTGCGAGCTGGGGTTTGAACCTGCGATCCTCGTTACCGAGGCAAGCATTCTACGTACTTGGCTATCACTGCTGTAAGTTTTAATATACAATAATTCAATTAGTATACTTTTTGAAATTGAAGCTACGGAAAAAAGAAAACTTTTGTGAGTGAATGATATTTGACAATAACAAAATATATTCATGAAAAGCCTCCTTAGGCTTCCCGGATCTTCTCAGATTAAGGTCACGTACGTAAACCAGTAGTAGTGAAAAGACAATTACTTGCCCTCGTAGGGCGGCTATGCAAAATAAATAATTCGATTTTGACTTTGATATAAGTATGCCTGAGTTAGAGAGGTTTGCGCCTCCAATAAACTAGTAATAATGACAGCAACACACTTAGTGCTAAAATATATTTTCTGTACTTCGAAAATAACGAAATAATATATCTTAAGAACTCGTTCAGAAAATATGACTACGAAGTACAAGTGGGAC
This sequence comes from Pheosia tremula, assembly GCA_905333125.1. Taxonomy (NCBI): domain Eukaryota; kingdom Metazoa; phylum Arthropoda; class Insecta; order Lepidoptera; family Notodontidae; genus Pheosia; species Pheosia tremula. Next base: position 2,936,185 of record HG995420.1, read on the forward strand.
TTAAATTTCAATAAAAGGTTTGCAAAAATATATTTTTAAGAAAACAGCTCCCGTCTCGAATGTACTAGGAATATGTCTCATTAATACTGATACTTGAGATATATGAGTGGAATGTGTTATTTTATGACGTCTCGTTGGTTTAAGTGCTTATTAGGATTCGCTCCTTGAGATAATCTTGAATTATGAAGAAAGGCATAATCACTGTTACGAGAAATAAGCTTTAAATCAAAAAGAGTTCAGTATAAAAAGTTAAAAAAAATATATTAGTATGTTATAAAATTATTGTCTATAGATGTAGTATACAGCCAATCACAAAAATTCGACAACAATTATTTTACGAGTTATTAAAAAAAACATTTTTTTTTTAAATTTATCTTCCACCTTTTATGCTGTCGCTACAAACACCGCTTTCCAAATTAAACTGCCTTATTAATAGATCGGAGATACGTTCCTTTTGTCTTTCCTTACTCGTCTCACGGATTTAATAGAAAATTTAAACACGCCGCGAGCTTCCTCTGATTAAAACGGCCGGGCTTCAGACTACGGAGGCAAATTAAAATCTTAGAACGCGTGGTTGCGATTTGACACAATGGCGGGAAGGGACGTGGACCTGCGGTGTTGTGGTACTCTGTGGAAATTTTATTCATGCGTCTATGCCTGTTCATTTTTTAGTATATAATACTCACAGAAAACAAGAGACTATTAATTGTATTATGACAATACTCTTGTAGTTTTTTTTTTTTAATTTGGCATCACCATAGGTATTTTGCCAGTGTCAAGTAATATATATTTTTTTCTGTTTTTGAGCATATGCACAGGCCCTCAATCAGTAAAGTGATGGATACTTTACCGAAAGATTTTTGACGGATTTTTTGTGAGAAACTGAAAAGCCACGTTTCGTCACTCTGTTTCAATTACCTACACTTGTGCACTTTACCGAACCTATAATGGTTAATATTCCACTTATATCACTCACTATAACTCGCAGGAACACTAGTTTTAGAAATTAAAACACAACTGACGCCATGACTTTTCAGTTTCCCGCCAAAAAGTCCACTCTTGTAGTTAATAACACAGTTCAAATTGCCAGTAGAGTAAGCAGAAACTACTAATGTAATCGTAACGTTATCGAGAAAATATGCTGTAACTGTCACTCTAATTTAGGAAATCTGCGGCGTGAGAGGGATGGAATACCTTACCTTACCGAAACGGTACGTAAAAATGATTGTGTTTGAGGTTCTAGTACCTTTATTGTCATAAGTGTAAGATTATTCATAAGCTAACCGTATACTTTATAGTCTACCGTATTTACACATTTTATATGGAGGATCAAACAGCGCCTCTAGCGGTCGGTATTTAAAACATTCAATTACAAAATGTCTAAATACGGTAGACTATAAAGTATACGGTTAGCTTACGAATAATAGCGCACTCGACGTCCAGTTAAATGTTAGTTTTCGATATCTTTTGCGAATGTTTTTTTTATTATCTCAGTACCTACTTGATCATTCAAATCTATATCATTACGACTACGACGTTCAAATATTCAAATAAAATAAAAGACAAGCGCCAAAATGACATCGTTAGGTGTCCGAATCCAATAAAAACTCTTTGTACAAACAACTAAATTATGCAAATAAAATTTACACAAATTGGGTATTCTTTTATTGAGACACGCAATTCCAAAATTCCTCCCAATTTTATTGAAATAAAAGGAATATTATCAATGTAATTTTGAGAGAATATGATGGGACTACCGTTGGTCTTTGGTGGCTTTACAATTGTAATGGCATTGAAATAACACTTATTTTACAGATTTCATCGCGATTATTTTATGTTTTTACGTTCCCGACTTTTCGGCTGCTTTACAGCACCCATGGTCGTAGAGAAACCATCTACGTTAAGAAATTCCTGCGGAATCATCGTCTAACATTAACCTTGTAGTTCCTTTCTCGGATTGTAGACTTTAATACATCTTAATTATAATGATTGACTCACCCTTAATAAGCTATGCTTTTAAGCGTGTTCATTGTTCGCTTACCTGTGAAAAAGAAAATGCAATAATTAGTACACACAAAAAAACAAATTTAACTTAACTTTGACTTAAACTTTTATATAAGTTGTTTACCATTGACTTTGCTTGCTGGTACTTTTATATTTGCGTTCCCACTAGACCCCCCCCCCCCCTCCCTTAGTCGTATATCAGTTGGATATAAGCTAATAAACAATATTTTTCCAACATTGCATTTGACGAGACGTAGGGGAACTAAAGTCCATTCACAGATAAAAAAATCAGCAGCGGCTTGTAAATTACTGTGAGGTTCCGTAGCTTTTAAATAGCTATCATGCGACTTCTTGCGTGTTGAAATTAAAATATAATAAGACTTTATGGTACATCATTGAATTTTAACGTGTAGTGAGCAAAACGGTTACAAATGACCTAGCAAATTAGGGGTTTTTTTAATCATAAACTACGATATGTTTCAGACAACTTTAGGAGGTCGAGGATTCTGTATTATGATTTTATTGAAACACCAAAGTTTGCACTATAGCATTCATAAGAACACCTTTACACTCTCGCCGTCAGTTCATTGTACGGTACCCATAATATAAACGTTACTTAATATGGGACCGTATAGTTGGTGTGTTCGTCTGACGATATTTATTATATATTTATATATCGTGTAGAAAATGGCTCACTTTAAGCACTCGATGTACAATCTATTATTCCAACACCTGATATCTAGATCAATTAAGATTTATGATGTCAAAATTTAGCATTAGGCTATGGCTTAATTATTACCGTCATGCCAAAAGAAAACAATAATTTTCAGTGGCCAATTCCAATTGCGTAACAAAGGAACCCTGAAAACTTAGTAAAGCGACTGAAGTAAATGATCTGTGAACGTACAAAAGATTATATCCGTGATTTAGAATCGTAAAATGGGAGTCGCTCAAGGAATATTTACGTTCAGAGTTATTTCGTAAATGCGAAAGTTTATTTCGATGTTCTTGACGTTTAAATAATAATATTCTTGAAGATACCATTAGAGATTCATGTTTGAGATAACTCAATCAATTTTTAAAGATATCTGAAGTAGTGTTGCCCAAAATCTAGTTCAAAGACCAAGAAACAAGAATACCGCAGAGTTTTATACGAAACACTCTTGCGTATTGGTCTTGGTCTTGTGCAAATGCTAGGGCAAGGCTTTGGGCAACGCTAGTCTGATGACGACCAATCAGGCGCAGAACTGAGCGGACCCTGTGTCCACCAATGAGACATTAACAAGAGGTAGTCTATATTTGTAATAAGACTAAAACTTGAACGTGTATGTAGAATTAATATTTAGAAAAAAAAATTAGGGGACATAATTTTCGATACGATGCCGAAATATTTTTTGTTTATCTGCCTGTCTGTTCGCGCCTTCAATGAAATCTAATTGATTCATGTTAATGAAATTTGGCATGGCTATAGCTTATAACCCAGGCCAACTTAATAGGATTATTTTTTATTCCGGGAAATGGTATAGGTTTCCGCGGATTTGTGCAGACGGACGGACAAACGCTAAATGACGGCCTGATTACCGCAGTTGGCAGTGCCCCTGCTTTCTGCGCAGAGGGTCTCGGGTTTGAGTGCTGGTAGGGACCAACTTTGTGAGATGAGCACGAATGTTTGTACCAGAGTCATGGATATTTAATGTATATGTAAGTATTATATACTGAGTTCGTCCTCAGTCCATTGTACGGTGCCCATAATACAAGCGTCGCTTAGTGTAGGACCGTAATGTTGGTGTGTTCGTCTAGCAATATGATTACTATCATTATAGCAAAAAAAAAAACCACGAGTACAAAGTCTGCTCGTTATTACGAAATCCACTTTCCAAATTCACACGTAGTCACCCGGCTCAGAATAGAACCCAGTACCTACAGAAAAGTGGTACTTAATCTATGCCTAGCGGAGCAGTGGCTCGAACAATACTTGTCTTTAATTTCTGCGAATGAAAATTAATATTCAGCTCTGAATCTTGATTTATGAGACGCCGTTACTCCTAGCCGCCTTTCTTACGACGTTTAATAAAAAGCAAAGGAATGTCTCGTTTATATCATCATCCTTGGTGTCTGAAGGGCGCCGGTCGGGCAATTAATAAAGAATCACTTGGCACATATACAACGTGCGGTGAATGCAAATGTGTAATAGTTGTATACTCAATGCGATGTTACAGATAACAGCTATATTTAGTCGAACAATACAAACATGTATAAACATTTAGTTACCTTGATAAATCATTTAAAAAAAATACATTTGTGCAGTTTTTTTTTCATATAATAATTCCAGCCCTTTTTTATGCCCCACTGCTGGGCACGGGCCTCCCCTCAATGCGAGGGGGGTTTAGGCCATAGTCCACCACGCTGGCCCAGTGCGGGTTGGCAGACTTCACACATCTTTCGAGGGGTTCTCTCAGACATGCAGGTTTCCTCACGATGTTTTCCTTCACCATTTAGCAAGTGATAATCTTGGTTGAAAATGAGATTCGCACATGAAAAATCCCAGAGGTGCGAGCCGGGGTTTGAACCTGCAATCCTCGTTACCGAGGCAAGCGTTCTACCAACTTGGCTATCACTGCTATACTTGGCTATCACTGCTATTTTGCGTTTTTTTTCATACCTTACTTTAATAAACACAATTACTTTTGTAATTAAATCCTTTTAATATAATAAATGTAATTTTAGGTAAAAAAAAAAGTGGAATTATTAGTTTCATTGCTCATTTATTTGTTTTTATATTACCCTAAATATGTGCCGGGTGTATTTATGTTAATAATAATACCAGACTTTTTAATATTCCAATGTTGGGCACGGGCCGCCCATCAATGCGAGGGGATTAGGCCATAGCCCACAATGATAGCCCAATGCGGATTGGCAGACTTCACACACTTTTCGAGGAGTTCTCTCAGACATGCAGGTTTCCTCGTCATGTTTTCCTTCACCGTTTAGTACGCGATAATCATAGTTGAAAATAAGATTCGCACATGAATTCCAGAAATCCCAGAGTTGACAGCCGGGGTTGGAACCAGCGATCCTCGTTACCGAGGCAAGCGTTCTATCTACTTGGCTATCACTGTTTATGTTTAGTCAGATGTAAATTTTAAGGACTGAGAGCTATAGTTACTATTATTAGACATCGCGTAGCTTATCTGTCAGTGTGCATCCCACCTGCCCCTGAAGGAGTCTCAACACAAGTCTGATTGCTGGGAATTTCCTCGCACTCGGCCATTTTAATTGGAATAATTTAGAACTTCCCCGTTCCCCGGGATCGTTAGGGAGGCTGTGCCACTGTATCAGACAACAGTGCGTTAGAATTGTTACATGCTGATTTATTATGCAGTTGCGTTATAAAATAGGTAGTTCATAAAGTTTAACGACTTACGAGATGAGAGGTCTGTAGTGTATAGGTGTTTTCAGCAAATAATGCAGTGTCCTATACAATCGCTATAAGTTGAATAGCTGCTTGTAACTATAACTCTGTAATCATTTTATTTAAAAGTGGTCCTGCACCATCATCAAGGCTGGGTACACTGCACTAGGTGCACTGCAACATGCATAGTGTTATTTAGACCGTTCGTAATAGGGGCGAGAATATTCCCATAATACTGGGCATGTTCCTCTCCAATATGAGGATGATGCAGGCCATAGTCCACCACTCTGGCCCAGTGCGGTATGGTGAACTTCACACGCCTTGCGAGAGATGTGCAGGTTACCCGATTTTCTCAGTTGATTGTTCGCTAATCCCAAATATATCTTTATTTATCGGAGGACTCCGCTAGCACAAGCGACTCGCAATGAAATATCAATGGTATCGTAATTTTCAGTTGACAGTTTCTGTGTGAGAAAACATGTGTCGGCCTGATTAGCGCAGTTGGTAGTTTCCCTGCTTTCTGTTCCGAGGGTCCCGAGTCCGAAGCATGGATACAAACTTTGTGTGATGAGCACGAATGTTTGTACCCAAGCCGTGGATGTATATCTACAGATGTAATATATACTGGGTTCGCCCCCAGTCCATTGTACGGTACCCATAATACAAGCATTGCAAGGTCCCACTCTAGGACCGTATAATTGGTGTGTTTATCTGACAAAATTTATTTATTTATGAAAATTACAATGCCCTGGTTTTACAGTCCACTGTTGGGTTACACCTCGAGATAGTTTTATTATTAGGTACACTCACGTAGATATTTTTATTGAGTAAATCGTTTAAATACCATCTTCCCATTCATAAACCTAAATTACATCTCAAGTATGCAATTGTCTTCAATAAAGCAATCATCACCCCAGTAATTAACGAGGGTAAAAATCGAAATTAATAAAATAATTACAGTGCGGTAAAGCGATTCGCGCTTTCAAGATCCCATCCGAGATTAATAAAAAATTTATTGTCCGCACCGACACGACGCCATTTTGTTGACGCGTTATTAATTCAAAATGGCCGCCGTAAAATCCTGTGGTTACGCGCCGCAACGCTCTTAATGAGGGAGCGATTAAAATTGCTCCAGAAATGGATATTGGAATGTTATTTTAGAAGATTAATTTTATCCCAATGTCGATATTTAAATGTCGGTTGAATTATATTTTCTTTTTATGGCTTTACATTTTGCAATTGATGAGGAAATTTGACAAATTACCCGACTTCTTGGGAGAACTGGAAAAGTAATGTTTTACTATTTGGTGTTATTTTCCTACACGCGTGCACGTTTATGAACACAAAATTGATTGATTCATAATGGTTCCATACATTATTCATAATGGTTAATATTCCACCAAAATTACACATAATATTTCAAAGGAACGCATTTTTCACAAATTAAAACAAAATTGATAACCTTTGCCCTTGTAGCCGTTGCTTAGTGTGGGACCGTATAGTTGGAGTGTTCGTCTGGCGATATTATATTATACTAGCTGTTACCCGCGACTTCGTTCGCGTGGTATTTAACAAAGACACAACCGTTCGCAACAGCCTGCTTGCGCTTTCTGAGCCCGCGACGCATTTCAGGTTGTTGCTATCAAACTTAATCAGGCGCAACGCTGCAACATTGGTTTTAATTTTTTTCGTGAGATCCTATGTTTTTTCCTAAAATAAAAGTAGCCTAAGTTACTCCTTGTTACATCAGCTATCTGCCAGTGAAAGTCCCGTCAAAATCGGTCCAGCCATTTCAGAGATTACCCGGAACAAACAGACAGACAGACAGACAAAAATTGTAACGAAAATTGTTTTGGTATAGGTACAGTGTATACATCCAAATGCACTTAGTAAAAAGCGGTTATTTTAATATTACAAACAGACACTCCAATTTTATTTATATGTATAGATGTTATGGCTCTTATTGAGATATTGGTGTAAATCTCCTTGTAGAGGCGGCAGATTGGTCGGGCTTTATGAGTTATGTTTATACACATGGATGTATTCATAGTGTGTGGATATTAGATTGCGGTAACTCAGTTAACGTCCATAATAGGATATTCTTGGCAAAAATTTTCGTATATAGGAGAAATAGTAAGACAAGTCATTACATAAAAATATTACTTCTTTATAGTATATATACAATAATGATCACACAATTAAAAAGCGACTCGTTAAATAAAAACAATTGACCAGCTGATTAGCACAGTTGGTAGTGACCCTTGCTTTCTGTGACGAGGGTCCCGAGTTCGAATCCTGGTAGGGACAATCTTTGTGTGATGAGCAGGAATGTTTGTACCCGAGTCATGGACGTTTAATATCTATATAAGTATAATATACTGAGCTCGTTCTCAGCCCATTGTGCGGTATCTAATTTAGAAGCGTTGCTAGTTTTGTAGTGTAGGACCGTAAATTTAGTGTGTTCGTCTGTCGATATTATCTATACATATAAATAAAATTGGAGTGTCTGTTTGTAATATTAAAATAACCGCTTTTTACTAAGTGCATTTGGATGTATACACGTTACCTATAGCGAAACAACACTTTTAAAAATTTTTTTTTGTCTGTCTGTCTGTTTGTTTCGGCTAATCTCTGAAATGGCTGGACCGATTTTGACGGGACTTTCACTGGCAGATAGCTGATGTAACAAGGAGTAACTTAGGCTACTTTTATTTTAGAAAAAAAAAATAGGATCTCACGAAAAAAAATTAAAACCAATGTTGCAGCGCAGCGCCTGATTAAGTTTTTATAGCAACAACCTGCAATGCGTCCCGCGGGCTCAGAATGGGCGTTGCCTTTGTTAAATACCACGCGGACGAAGTCGCGGGCAACAGCTAGTGAAAATTATAATTGGATGTCAACAAACGATATTGTGGTACGCTATTTTATAAAATGGATTTGTTATATTCGTCACAAGTTTATTCCACGTACAGCGACTAAGCTGATCGCCTTCAATGCTTGCCGCATTAGCCATTCTACTTGTATCATTCGAAGTACCGTGAGCGTAGTTGGGCGTATAATACCGCATCCAATTCGTTGCAATGCAGATTCTAACATCCCGGTTAATAATATAGCATGTGTCACACATAAATTGAATCCACTCTAATGAGTCCGATTAAGTTCCACATTTTACAAGTCAATTCATTATACAAGCGTGTGGTCTTAAAGTTGATTAATGTAACTTGAAAAGCAGATGGTGTGATTTAACATAATAGTTTGATATAATAACTTACTTAAGGTCAAGTCAATGCTCGATAGTGGGGTCTTTACTATTGATTCGAGGTCAAAGTCAAATCATTTGTTGTTCCAATTTTGCGGATGTTTTAATTTTTTTTTCTTCTTAAAACCTACTTTTTTAATTTTCGTAATAGTCGACCTATCATAGACATTTTAAACAAGAATCACCGAACCGTTCGTAAGTGATGCGCTTACCAATGGACAACTTTCAATTGTTATTTATATAGTAGCCACTTACAAATTATTATTCTTTTTGGTATAACTCTACAACCTGATCGGAACGCGACCTCAACTGAGAAAATCCGACAAGAAACTCAGCGAGATCGTCTTGATCTTCAGATTTGTTTTCAAAAGTTTATTTTTAATTTTAAACTCCAGCGTATTCCCTTGCTATGTTGATTAACTACAAACGGCGTCTTGATAGTCATAAGAGCAATCGTGTTTAATGTATTGAAGTAATCATCTCTCTGTCTCTCTCTCTGCATCAATTAGCTAATCCACGTGAAAAAATTACAGCTTTTCGGTGGTATATAAAAACGACATTCCAAATGCATCGACAGTCAGCCAAACTTTAAGATGACGTTTCAACGCGAAAAGCTGAACCGTGTTTCCGAACTAGGTATTTCTAAATCGAGGTGACTAACGGAATTAGCAATGTCTGCATCGATCCCGGCTATTATAAGATATACCTATATACGACTCAATCACGACTAATGAAATAAAACTCATTTTACAGTTTTTTTTTATTTATTTTTTATTGCGATATAGACAAGTATTTGATCTCGATCTCAACTGATGGTAAGTGACGATGAGATCTACGATGTAGCATACTTGCCTAGAAGGTACCTGTTCACTCTCGACTTGAAAACACCCAGATCGTAGTCAACGGGGAACAAAGACGCCGGTAGCGTGTTCCATTCCTTGGCAGTTCGCACGATGAAAGAAGAAGCAAAACGCTTAGTGCGTACCGAAGGAATGTCCACAGTGTACGGATGACACTTGTCCGTGCGTCTTGTCGATCGGCGATAGAATGGAGATGGGGGAATTAATTCGTGTAATTCCTATAGATATAGATATTATCGTATTTATTTTATGTTTTCGCGTTTCCGACGTTTCGGCTGCTTTACAGCAACCATGATCACGGGAGGATTGAGGTGTTTGACGTCCTAGTGTTATATAGTTTGAACTGGGGTACTCTCATATTTAGTTGTTGTTACCGGTCCGATCTACGCAGAAGAGGCTCACAAGTGTCTTGAGGTCTTACAATGGTGCGCTTGGTTTTGGATTCAATTATATTAATTACCCAAGTAGGTGGTCGCACTCAGTCGTCCGCCCTATTGAAATTAGGATGTTTTTTAATTGATACCGTACAATATATTGGATCAAATACAAGTAAGACCTAGATTTTCCGTCCATATAATTATTTATAATTGTATAGATATAAAAAAATATCTACTGTAGGTACTCTTGGTCTGGCACAGTTAGTAGCGATCCTGATTTCTGCACCGTCTTGGGTTCGAATCCTGATAGTTGCATACTTTGTGTGATCGCACGAACATTTGTACCCGAGTTAGATGTTCAATATAAAAGTAGACAATTATATACTGGGATCGACCCCAGATTAATAAGGTACCCATAATGCAAGCGTTGCTTAGTTTGACACCGTAGAGTTGGTGCGTTTGTCGGGCTGTAAAAAAGTATTAATATAATCAAGACAGTAGCTGAATGTTGGTTAATATATTTCCAAACGAACGCCTGTACATTGTAAAAGTTTACTCAGTTTTGGACGAGTCCATTAACAGCGTACCATCGCGTTCTGGCCCGAGCCGCCGGCGCCACAGAGCAATCAACCGAAATAGAGAATTCAATTCATTTCATCGTTACCGACGATCACGTTCACAGTAAAGTTAAGTAGTTTTAGTTGTATTTATAATAAACTAGCTGTCCCGGCGAACTTCGTACCGCCTCAAAATCTTCGAAAGATACTCGGCCTCTGTGTGGGAGAGGGCCGGGTTATGTGGGATTCTTACGCACTAAAACCCTCCCGGTGGCCGCCTTCGACACATGTTGAAGGGACTCCGGGATCTCCAAACGGAACGCACCGGTACCCCCCCCCTCTTGTGCCTCGCCCCCTTATGGGGGAGCAGACGTTCGCTCCCCCTGCGCCCTCGCCGCGCCGTCCTCCTCAGGTGTCATCATCATCACCAGACGTCTAATATGAATTCAATTTACACTTCAGTCTAAGTAACACGTGGCCGGCTATGCTAACACCAAAAATTTAAAAAGTGGAAATAATTGAATTATACGGTATTTCGTTCACTACAAAATAACTTTAATTAATTTTATAGCGTCAACAACACGTGGTAATTATGCTGTTAAAATGTAGCTTATATGACACGTTCGTAGATTTACCATAGCAGCGCCATCTATTGATTACTTACTCAACCCAGTCGAAAGGTATCGACATCTGTTAGAATCATTTGGAGTTAACAGATAATTGTGACTGTCAAATAATAACAGACAAATAATTAGCAATAAATTAAAATTGCGACTATAATTTGAGATTTAAACTATCCTATCTCTCAAGTTGGATCGAACTGCACATGGTGTGCTAATTTTATTATAATCGGTTAAGTGGTTTAGGAGTCCATTGAGGACAAACATTGTGACACGAGATTTATATATATTAAGATTGAGTTGCCCAAAAATAAAAAAGATTTTGTAACTATTTTGACGATTCATAAGTACTGTACTGAATAGTTACCATAACTAAAATAAAAAAGAATCATAAAAACAACTTTGACACCGAACATTGTACATAATATGTTTTTTAGGAAATCAACTTTCTTTCTATTTCGTTTACTCTGTGTACTGCCGAATAACCATCAGTATCCGATACAGTTAATAACGGCCCGTGCGAAGCAACACGCGGCGTGAGCTCAGCACAAAACAAATTAAACCTTTACCCCATCGCCGCTAATGTTTGTGGCGTATGCTGTGTGCCTATCACATTATAAATGAACGAAGCCATGTCGCCAAGCGGCCTAGCCGTGTTCCGGCATGATGTTCGGTGTTGCCATTTGTGGATGGCGGGTCAGATCAGCTGCGCTGCATGTGCCTAATGAATGTAGCGTCTCGATCTACTGCCGCCTTCCTACCTAGGCAAGTATGCTCAGCCTAAGCCGGTGGACATAGAAATTTTAAATTTGGAAATTTTCTTGAGTACCTACCCTAGAGGTGGAACGGAGGATAAGGATTTTATCGCGTTAGTTTTATGTTTTTTTACAAACATAAAACTAACGCGATAGAATCCTTGAAATTAATTTAATTCCAATGTGTAGTATTCGCGTAAATAAATATAAGAAATCGTATATGCCTATTCCGAGTTAGTTCAAACCGAACTATGATCGGTAACAAAACATTAATCCAGGAGCTTTTAATTACTACAGAAGGACCACACTTTTTAACCGACTTCAAAAAGGAGGAGGTTCTCAATTCGGTTGTATTTTCTTTTATTAGATTAGATTAGATTAGATAACTCTTTATTGCACACCGATTTCGTAAATATTTTATATGGTATTAATACATAGGTACAGTGTACAGTGGGCGGTCTTATCGCTAGCTGCGATCTCTTCCAGACAACCTTAGGATGGAGAAGATTCTTAATAATTTAACACGGTGGAAGCCAGTGGTGCGCCAAGAATAAATAATATACTTAGATATAATATATTGATATACCTACATATATAATATATTAATATACATACATAAAGATATTATATTTTAAATGTTAATAGATACTGAGGATAGTGAATAGTGCATATATATATAGTCTACTAGCTGTTGCCCGCGACTTCGTCCGCGTGGTATTTAACAAAGACAACCGTTGACAACAGCCTGCTCGCCCATTCTGAGCCCGCGGCATTGCAGGTTGTTGCTATCAAAATTAATCAGGCGCTGCGCTGCCACATTGGTTTTAATTTTTTTTCGTGAGATCCTATTTTTTTTCTAAAATAAAAGTAGCCTAAGTTACTCCTTGTTACATCAGCTATCTGCCAGTGAAAGTCCCGTCAAAATCGGTCCAGCCATTTCAGAGATTAGCCGGAACAAACAGACAGACAGACAGACAGACAGACAGACGGACAGACAGACAAAAATTGTAAAAAATGTTGTTTCGGTATAGGTAACGTGTATACATCCAAATGCACTTAGTAAAAAGCGGTTATTTTAATATTACAAACAGACACTCCAATTTTATTTATATGTATAGATTATGTTTGTTACCTCAGATCTGTGTCATTTTAAAGACACCTGCCTTAAAGCCCGCCAGTACAAGTTGTTATTACACCCAGTTCACACACGCTCATCACTGTACCTCAACAATCTCGTACCTTCCTATCTCCCCGGAGGGTCGTTCCCGTTTCGTGCGGAATCGGTTTATGCACCGGCGTCCACCGTCGTCTGATTGTGTGGCCTAACTTTTATTTTATTACTGTCGAGAAAGTTTTTCTTTGGTACATAGCGTTTATATTCTGTGTAGTATCCCTTCGAACGTAGTTTTCTTGTAGCTTCCATCTACGAGTTTGACTATGAGTGCGAAAAGGACAGTACTATGAGTTAAAACGGTGTTTACATGCAGCGAACTAATTGTTGTCTCTTTCAGATATAATTTATTTTGATCACCATGAAAATAATTGTAATTTATAAAATACTTTCATGAAAAAATGTATTGCACTCGTCATCATAGATGCCGTCCGTCCGGCCCTGATGCCCAGGGCCTTAAATAACGGGCTACCCTCGGGGTCGAGGACGACTGGGGTGTGGGCCCCGGACGTCCGGTGGCGATGACGACTCCTGAGGAGGACGGCGGCGGGCGTGGCTCCCCGCCGCCGTGCGCAGCGAGGGCGCAGGGGGTGCAAACATCTGCTCCCCCGAGACGGGCCCCCATAAGGGGGCGAGGCACAAGAGGGGCACCGGTGCGTTCCGTTTGGAGATCCCGGAGCCCCTCCAACATGTGTCGAAGGCGGCCACCGGGGGGGTTTTAGTGGGTAAGAATCCCACATAACCCGGCCCTCTCCCACACAGAGGCCGGGTATCTATCGAAGATTTCCCCCCCGTCAACAAAAAAAAAAAAAAAAAAAAAAAAAAAAAGATGCCGTCCGTATGTTCGTCGAAAGTTTGTTTATCAAACAACCAATAACCAATAGTAAATTTACTCGCTCCAATAAAAAATAAAAGCGCAGCCACCTTGCACCGGCGGGTGTGAAGTGGTCAGCAAATAAAACCGCACTGAGAACAGCAAAGCGACCTCTCCCGGCGGGACGATTGCAATAAACCCGACAAGTATCAACGCCCCAAATGGGAATTGTGCGAAATGAGAACATACCTCACTGGAGATACGCTGGAGATAATATAAAACTCTTAAAATACTTTTTGGGTTTGTTAATTTATTTTGGCCATCCAATTATTGCTTAATTAATTTATGTTTCTTACAATGAACGGTATAGACAATGTTTGTTCAATATAATTAATAAATAAAAATAAATAAATATGGTTACAAAACAACGTGTATCGTACAATTAATCAAACCAATGCGAAGTATTCGTTTTCAAAAATCGCTGAAATCGATTCTCGATTTGCCGATTAAAAAACACATGATAACGAAACCAAAACCCTGAAACCAACAATGAAAACGATTAAATCACCATAAAATCGGGGAAATTCATTAAAAATGCCTTCCAAATTCCCCGAACGGCCACTAATATATAAGAATCATTGAACTGTGAAGTAAATTCGTTCATACCCAATGTACCGAAAAGATTTCACAATGAGAACTCACTTTAGCGAGCGAGAGAAAAAAGAAAAAAAGTCCTATTACTATTACTTCTCGGAGAGTTCCTAATTTGCGATTTTCATAATTGAATGTTATCAAAATGAATGCTTGAGTTTCCTTCACAAAAAAAAAATTATGTCCTAGAACGAAGGCGACGTTTGTCTCTTTAAATTGCTTGTTTTGTGCGTTCAGTGTGAGCGAAAATGAGCTGTAAATCGGAACGGCTACGTCTCAAAGTGGGAGAAGTGAATATTTTTAATGTGATTGTATTTTTTATTATCTTTCATTATTCTTCTAAGTGACGTTTATGTTGGAATGTAAGGTGGGTGATGTATCGCCGACTTATATACTAGTTGTCTTGTTATATTTTCGTGAACACCAAAATAAACTTACTATTTCTGTATATTAGATGGCATGGGTCGTATAAGGGTACCGCAAATCGTTAATAACTATAACTTCTATACGATAAATTTTATAAAATTACACACAGACTTAAAAAAATATATTATTATAAAACTGTGTTGTATAAAAGCACGCAAGAATGCAAAAATAAACTTAAAGAAGTACCCCCAAATTTTTAGACGTGTTATATCTTTATAAAACGTCATATAGTACACGCACAAAAGTTTTGATTTGCGGAATACTATATGACGTTTGATAATGTTATAAAACGTTTATAAATTCGGGAGGTAAGCTATTGAATTACATTGATTGTTTTATTCTTTATTGGAATATTAAGTACAAAACTTCTGATCCGATTTCAATTGCCCTTTCAATATTTGAAGACATAAGTATGTGTTGGATCTTAATGATGTGTAACATATATATATATATATATATATATATATATATATCCCGCCGTTGCCCGCGACTTCGTCCGCGTGGTATTTAACACCATAAAGTTAGTAAAAGTAGCAGTTTTTACAAACCTTATGGTATTGTATCGGATTAGGTACTTTTTTAAGCAAACTTAATACATCGAGACATCCAATGCAGAATGCTAATATCGCATAACAATAAATTACATCGTAAAGATGTCAATTTTTTTTGTAAAAAAATAAAAACCATTGACATTTTGAATTTCGCGCCCCGACCCTGAGCTTCCACCTTAAATACATACTTTAAAAATATTTAAGACACATTTTAAGTTGCAAACACCCTGAACCGTCATGACGCCATTTAGCACAAGAGGAGAGAAATATATCTTAGTACATGCAGCTACGTTTATAAATTGCGCAATAGTAAAATTCGCTGCACAAAACACGAATATTTCAAAGCGGAAAACTTTGTGTTCTGTACGTTTATGGTCATAAATATACTCGTATATGATGGTTTGGTCTATTTGAGATAAGATTATGAAATATTATAACATCAAAAAGCTTTTATATAATCAATACACGACTGATTTTGACATTTATTTACTTTGTATGTCACTGATATAATAGTAATCTATACGGTCCCACAGTAAGCAACGCTTGTATTGTAGGTACAGTACAATGGACTGAAGGCGAATTCAGTATATTGTACTTAAATAGATATTAAATATCTATACCTCGGGCACAAACATTGATGTTCATCACACAAAGTTTGTTCCTACAAGGATTCGATCCCTCGGCGCAGAAGGCAGGGTCACTACCAACTAAGCTAATCAGGTCGTCACCCCTAAGTGCTTTTTCTAGTAATAATCTTGCTTCTCATATATGTGTCATACACAAGATTATTGTGAGCATACATTGCAATATTAACTCACAAAATGTTAGCCTAATACACTAACCCCCAAATTTATAACTTTATTAAACGCTATATAGTACTGCGCAACGCAAAACCGCACTATATGACGTTTGATAAAAATATAAAACGTCTATAAATTTGGGGTCTAGAATTTATAATCATTATCTTTTTTTTAACAAGCGCGCAATTGTGTCACTTAAAAAAAACACTAGCGACATATTTCGCAACACTATGACCTACACCAAAAACTTGTCTATTGTCCTACAAACAGTGAAACAAAAAAAAAACAAGATGGCCGCCGAAACAAAGAACCGGGTCACTGCACTACTTCAAACAATGCTCCACTCCATACTGGTTCATGCAGCACCTGTTATGTTCCGCTGGGAAATGGATATATAAATGAATTTTCAAATAGAAGGGATGCTGCGAAAGATGCAACCCATGTTGCGGGAGATGAGTGTCATTGTTATAATAATGTATTCCTTTGTGTGTTTCCAATGACGTGATCCCCATGGGTTTCTCACAGACAAACCAGTTAAAAAGTATTTACAAGAACTAAAAAAAATATGGTTACCAGCAAAAATATAAATGTGTTAATGCAACTTACTATTTTGGAAGACCTAATTTTACTTAATACTTTTTTGTTTTTGTATGACATATAATAAAAAAAACGATATACTGCTATATACAAACTCAACTGCGCAACTATTCTTAGTAATAAATATTATTGTTATTCATCATATTTTCGAGTAGGAAGTCGTAGCCTGGTTGGCAAAAAGTTCTCACAAATTGAGGAGCGAATCGGTCGTTTCTTGGATGGGTGACTGGATTATATTATCCATCCTCCTCCGTGCTTTAGACGGTACGTTTAACTAGCGGTCCTGGGAGTCATTGTAACATCTCTGCTAGTCGTTACAGGCCCGGGAATGAAGCGAAATATCCGACGAGTGTCGAAGACTATAGCCTAATCCCCCTCGCATTGAAGGGACGCCGGTGCCCAGCAGTGGGGCATTACAAAGGGCTGGTATTGTTTTACTATTCTATACAAACAGTTGCCTACGACCTACTCATTAACCTCTTAAAACAATTTACGCAATTTTTTACACCTTATATTAACATCTTACTTTTGATTTAGAATCGTAGAAAGCCATTCTCATAAGCTAATTCACGCCTTGATGATATTTTACATACTCCCCCCATTCTAATTGGTTTAGTGTGTCTGGAGTAACGAACAGACTAGACGTGCTAATTTAATTCGGGCCTGACAGATAGACAGACTAAACCCCCTTCATTAGCACTGATTGCGATTTTTGATCCTGTAACGCTTTTAAGATTTCATAGTAATACCTATATGCACAGACTTGCTAGAATATTCAGACAACACACGGCGTGCGCTACAAGTGAAGGTTAAAATAACTCAGGATCATGTTAAACGTAAGAAAACTATTCCAGAACTTCTTGGTCTCTGCTAAAACATTTACTAGGAAAACAGTTTTGTAAGTGCACATTTACCACTAAATCTGCATTGAAAAAGTGTAGAGAAGTATTGAAATAAAACTATTTTTAAGGATTCTATCGCGTTTATTTTTCGTTTTTACGTTCCCGACGGTTCGGCTGCTTTACAGCAACCTCACAGCACCTTTACAGCAAGTATCCTTAAAAATAGTTTTGTTTCAATGTGTAGTATTCGCGTAAATATAAGAAATCAATATGTAGAGAAGTATTAAAAAAAAATCCAACATTAAACACTATGGTCAAGTTCAATACAGTCATGTCTTATCAAAAATGTATGGCGCGTGTTATCGCCAAAGCCAATTACCTATATTTTCATTTTGACTACGACAATATTCCTTTCATATTATGGCGAAGTATTTTCAATCAAAAGAGATATAGGCCTTGGGATTTTTGGACTTGGAAAAACATGTTTACACCCGGCGGACTCGATCTCTCATTCTGGCCTTTATGAGATCCTGGCGTTATTTGCTCTTAAGTATTGCTAAAAGCTTTCTTCTCTAACGGGATTAAGTTGTAAGGTATGAGTAATGTTCTGCTCATTGGCGAACAAAGCAAACACTTTTTGTGTAATGAATCTCCTTCAAAGGACTTCTCACTAGACAAATTTAATTTATAATAGCTGGTCCTTTTCATTATTTTGACAGCGGGATCCCTAAAATAATGATTAATTCAATAAACTGAGAACTTTTCAATCGAGAGATGACAAAAGGTTTTTTACTCTTAAAAATAATATTGTGTGACTTTTGATATAGTTGAAGTCAAATCTTTTAATTTGCGTAGGTTTACGGAGCACTTACAAATTGTCAATTAACATTTACTATTATTATACCTTATAGATCTTCGCATAACTAATCAAGAAAAATAAGACAATCAGTCCAAGAGGCACAGATAGCACAAAAAAGCCCTAAAACAAAAACGCCATTCCATCGACACGTAATCGGGTTAAAGATACATTTGCCAAATGAGAAACTTAAGTTCATAAACCGGAGCATTGCTTTATTCTAAATGGATAACGGGTAAACAAGAGAAATGGTTCGCCAAATGAAGACAAAGGGGATTCCACGGAAAATGTATAAAAGCTCGGCGCGCGGCAAAAAAATGTGACAAAAATGATATTTGACAAAGCCGCCGTAGGATTTGCCACGAAACTTTTTTGCCTAATAAAAGAAGGTCCAGTTTTAGAAATGGAGGTACTTTTAGAAGGTGAGGAAAGGGATTATGTAACAGTTACTGGTGGCGCTGTTGTTAAAACAGTTACCGGAATACTGAACAATGGCTGTTGTATTTCGAGTATGAATGGTTCAGTAATTAATGATGCAATCTGAACAGTAATTAAGTATGTTGTTTCAGCTTGGCTTGTATGTTATCAAATTCTTTAAAAGAAACGATTTGGATTATTATTTCGTTCTAAAATCTTGAACTTAAAAATAGGTCTTTAATTTTTGGTAAACATGTTTAATGGCAAACATTTGTTCTACATTTAAGAACCAGGAAAAACAAATAACTCATATTAATAATAATTCCAGCCCTTTTAATGCCCCAATCTTGGGCACGGGCCTCCCCATCAGTCATTCACACGTCTTTTGTGCGGTTCTCTCACACTTGCAGGTTACCTCACGATGGTTTTCTTCTCCGTTTAGCAACTGATAATAATAAACGAAAATCAGATTCGCACGTGAAATTTAGAAATCACAGAGGTGCAGCCGGGGTTTGAACCTGCGATCCTCGTTACCGAGCCAAGCGTATTAAAGGATTATATAATTGCTTTGAAGAGTAAAGCAAACATTTAGCGCCAAGTTGATTCGTTATGCGACTGGGAAAACTTCATCCTACACACATGGATCCAATGTGCGATAAATATGCAGTAGTGAAGCTGACCTACTAAACTCATTCAACTACTTAAACAACAACATCACGCAAATACACATTAACATATCAATCCGTGAAGGTGCAGACACTACTGCCCCCTGACTAGCCGAAAAGCTAAATGACTGTAAGAATCCATCCCAGTTTCAATTTATCACCAAGAGATGGCGTCGAATGTATGAATGAATTGAAAGTTAGATTACACAATTTAAATTCCCCCTTCATGCAAAATAGGGACGGAAAGATGAGGTCTGGGGGGCGTAGAATACATTATACTACGGGGAGGTTGAAATATTTACCTCACGGGAGTTTGGAAGTGTGTGCGTCGAAGCGGGGCAAAATCTTAATGGATTATGGTATGATTGAACCACTCGACTTACCTGCTGATATTTTTGCAAGATTTTTTTTTCACAATCCCCTGTAGATTGGTTTCTATAGAGTATTAAACGGATCTCGACTGGGACCTCTTTATTCGTACCTTTCGCGGCGAGCAATTAGGGAGAATAACAATTTTGATGTTGTTTTTTTTTTGGTCGGCTGTTTGCAGCTAATCCAATTCGTTTTTTTTTATCTGTATCGGCTTTGCGAGAATCGATTAGCGAGATGAATGTATCGAGTTAAAGGGTTCAATGTTTTCCGTTATTGCGAGTTAGAATGTGGCCATAATTTTGGTTTACAAAGTTTCAATTGCTTTATTAGGCAGTAAAAAGTTTTAAGTGCTCATTAAACCCGGGAACATAAACGTTTGTGACTGCGTTAATATGGCTTAAAGAAAATAAAGAATACGTTATAATGATTAAATTTCTCTCTGATTATTCGTAGAGAGAAATTTTCAGATGTCAAATAATAATTAGATCTCTAAAATGATAACTCTACTAACTAAATTGACATTCTCGTTTGTACATTCTACCATTCCCCATCGAAATGATTACCGATCTAACTAAAATGGGATTGCTACTATATAGCGTTCTAGGGCATAAATTAGGGACTAACGTCAAAAATATATACTCAAAAAAATGGACGATAACATAAATACAGAATGGATACCCGAAAATTACAGACGGCGTCACGACACGCCTAGAAAGAGCTTGCGGGACTTAATGGACTCGTAGGTATCTAAAGGAGTGGCCCATAATAGCCTAGGATATTAAAAGAACTGGCGAAAAGGGAGCGAGGCCTCAGCAGTAGGACTTAATAAGCGCATAATAATAATAAGACTACTTAAACCACATGAGAAAGCGCAGCACACCTCTCTACACCCCTGACCCGCTCACGCCAGCGTTGCCCCTTATCGTCTTATATGACGGCCTTCTTAGGGGGGGCATTTAAAGAGCGGCGAGTCACCACCTGTCTTTACGAAAACAAGCTAAGTACGGTAACACAAACCTGAAAACATTTAAGAGCTTCATAAAATTCTCAGTATCGCCAGCTTAACCGTACATTCCAAGTGGAACACTACAGAAAATTTAATATAGAAACAGTGTTTTAAAAGCGCTAAGCCCTGCTCTCGAGTAATAAAACAAAACGGGGCTTAGAGGTAAACAGCAAGAATTCGCACTTTTCGTAAGAAACATTCGAAGTACGAACGCTAATATTCCTAATTTCTGAACAAACAACACTTAGTCATACCCTATGTAGATCAAGTCTGTTTGCAGTTAATTTATAATGGTTTGATCAATTGTGTGTGGTGCATAACAATAATTGTGGCGACCTCTTCAACCACACCACAAGCTACACAGATGGCGCTGCAGATGACATTCAGAACAATTGACAACTCCCCATACAATCCTGAAACGCCCTTTGAGAGTTTTCGACGATAAACGTCGGGGCACAGCAGCCGCCCAGGCATACCACCCGCGTGACTGGAATCAATCAATCAATCAATCAGCCGATAGACGTCCACTGCTGGACATAGGCCTCCCCCAACGACTTCCACACAACACGGTCCTCCGCCACTCGCATCCACCGGCTTCCTGCGACGCGTGTGATGTCATCAGTCCACCTTGTGGGGGGCCGTCCTACACTTCGTCTTCCGATTCGTGGCCGCCATTCTAGAACCATTCTGCCCCAACGGCCATCGGTTCTGCGAGCTATGTGCCCTGCCCACTGCCACTTCAACTTGGAAATTCCTTGAGCTATGTCGGTTACTCCAGTTCGTCTACGGATCTCTTCATTTCTGATTCTATCGCGTAGCGAAACCCCGAGCATAGCTCTCTCCATTGCGCGTTGAGCGACCTTGAGCCTTCTTATGCGTGACTGGAAGATTTTCCCTTTTCCGCTAAATAATAAATATCGCCAGACGAACAAACTAACGAAACTAAGCAACGCAAACGGCAATAGACAGGAGGCGATCCAAGTATATAATTTATTATAAAGATATTAAACTACCATGACTCGGGTACCACCATACTCATCACACAAAGTAAAATCCATAATAATTCCCATTTTTGGTTCATTCAATTTTGTTCCTAAAATAATCAGATAAAAAGGCCATTATGGTAGAAATCACTGAATCTCATTTAGATTGGTAGTTTTAAATAAGTGCGCCAACATATTTTTTTAACTCCTCCTTAATATTTTCCTTTTGTATATGCTACTACGTCACGTGGCAACAACATAACAGTTCGCTAAGTACCCCATAAACAATAGTTTGGGCAAAAACTTGCAAGTTTCTTCGACTGTTCTCTATGGTACGTTATATAAATCGTTTAGTTTATGTGCGAGTAAATAGAGCAACTGTTGTACTGGATATCTCCCTTCCTCTTTGCCTTATATTTTTTTGTATTGGATAGCGATATTTACACCGAACACTGCCATTTGGCTCCCAAGACACTATTAGTAAGACTTAAGACTACAGAAAAAAAATAACTTCTACCCGAAAGGGATAGTCATTCGACCGTTTTTAAGTCTTAAAAATAGTCTTTAGAAACAGCCATTAAATTACGACTTAGTTGAAATAAAACATTTTGCTACAATATATAACGTTAATTACTCTACCCGGTACTTAAGAAACAGCGTGAATATACCCAAGTAGCTGTAGCTCTAAGTAGCTCAACCATAAATCGCAAGTACGAGTCCCGAGGACCGCTTAAGAACACTTTAAAAAGTCGCGAGAATTTTAAGAATTTACTACTAAAAGGGAGAGAATTTTGGGATTCGTTTGAAATGAACAAAAGTAATTAATAGCGTGATCTGGGGTTGGAGTTGCTTCGTAATGGCTTTAAATTCAGTACTTGTAGCTATGCCTGGATAACACGTAACGAGTAAAATAGCGAGACACCGCTCTCGGCCAAGTGCTCGGTACCTAGTAAGTATTAATCTATATTTAATCAACAGTGGCTTCTACAAAGTAGTTACAGCCAGGCTTCCTGGACATAAAGGACTTTTCCACATCACCATTATTACCATCGACTGTCGGTCCATTACGCGCATGGCGTCCAAATATTTGGAAATTCAATTTCAAGTTGCCGTCTTAACATCTACACTGATATTATAAAGATGTAAATTAGGTTAGTTTGGATGTACGTAATAATCTCCGGAACTGCTGATCCAATTCCGAAAATTATGTCATTAATAAGAAGCTACATTATCCCTGAGTCTAATAGGCTATGTTTTCGAGGTACGGCAAGTGGAGCCGCTGGCTTAAGCTAGTTAGATATACATGTTTCTAAGAATTTCAAATCCGTGGGATTTCTTAAACTCTACTATTGACTCGTTTACTCATCGGTTGAGTGTGAATTAAATCGAATTCTAACAATGAATGTGAATGAGTAATCGGTCTGTTTGTGAATGTTGATGAGAAAGAGCCTAAAAAACCCGTGTGATGGTTGAATACAAAAGATTTTCTTGTGACTAACGGTGGCTTAATTAATGTTAATGAAGATGTTTTGTGAAGAGCGGTAGAGTCACCTCATATCGCGAGCAATGCCAGGGATCATATTGAACCGTAGAGGTAATGATTCACTAGAGATGCCACTATGCGTATATGCAAGGTAAATACAATATCGCCGGACGAACACACACTGAACGTCAAGTTACCGTATACAACCGTATACTTTATCTACTACGTCTACGTATTTAGACATTTTGTATGGAGAATTGAAAGTTTTAGATACCGTCCGCAAGAGGCGCTGTTCAATTCTTCATACAAAATGTAGACTATAAAGTAAACGGTTAGCTTACGAATAATCTCGCACTTGACGTACTGTACGGTCCGAAATTAAACAATGCTGTACCGTACAATATTCGGTAAAATTAATTTCTTATATTAATATTAACCTTCAATGACTCGCGTACAAACATTTGTGCTTATAATACAAGATTTTCTCTTATCGGGATTCGAACCCAGGACCATCGGTTCACGCTGGCAAGGCCGCTAGTCCTGAAAAACTAGCTATATTACCTTGACTCAAACCGCAAATTTGGATCGTGATAGAAAACATGATTTCGCTACGCGATAGAATCAGAAATGAAGAGATCCGTAGACGCACTAAAGTAACCGACATAGCTCACAGAATTTCAAAGTTGATGTGGCAGTGGGTAGGGCACATAGCTCGCAGAACCGATGGCCGTTGGGGCAGAAAGGTTCTAGAATGGCGACTACTAACCGGAAGACGTAGTGTAGGACGCCCCCCCACAAGGTGGATCGATGATATCACACGCGTCGCAGGAAGCCGGAGGATGCGAGTGGCGGAAGACCGTGATGTGTGGATATCATTGGGGAAGGCCTATGTCAAGCAGTGGACGTATTTTAGCTGATAGATAGATAGACAACGGGATGACTTAGAAGCCTAAAGATTAACATAAAAGTCGACTCACCTGAACTCCTCGCGTCCGCGTGCCTCGAGTCGATAAACACAATCGCTAATAACATGAACATTACAGTTTTAAACCTATAAGAGCACCACCTAACACCATCACTACACGCATTTACACACACCCTTCTTATTTTAATGTTATTACAACTATTATTGCTATTCACTCCCCCTCTGTCTTCCAGAAGGTATTTAAGGTCTTGTAGGCCCTTCTTTTTGGTGACAGAAGGGTCTGGATAGTGACACTGGTTCTGGTTCCGCCGCATGGTTGGAGGTATGGAATGGTTGTTAATGAGATGTATTTTTTTGTCTCCGGTCAAATTCCGGGCTCATCTTGTGGTTGCATCTGTAACAAGAAAAAATACAAGTGGTTAATTACCGAATATACTCAACAGTGTATGTGTGTACATTGGAGGTACTTGTTGATAGTATAAACACCGTATTTATAAAATATCCTTATGTAAATAGGGAACACTTACAAATGATATAACAAATTACTGTTCAGAGGAAAAGTGTACTTTAAAATATTATGAAAAGTAAATTCAAAATGCCTGAAAACCTCAATATGGTTGGCAAATTACTTATAAAGATAAACACTTCACGAATCAAAAATCGAATCCAGCACATCATGGTCGGCCGGCAGCAATTCACGCTTGCGACTACTAAAAACCGAAGATATGAATGAAATGTATATATTATTTATATCCAATCATTGTATATATTTTTTTCCGTTTAACCGTCATATTCCAAACAATACCGAAAATACACCAACAATCGTCTATCCAGTCGTGGCACAAAAGCAAGACAAAATTATTGGCACAATAATATAAAGAAACACGTATTCCGCCGACAGTCTAATAAGCAATTCATCAAGTGTGTGACAGTGTGTTATCGTGTGTTAGGTCGGGAGAGAGGCAGGGAGGCGCATTGAACACACCTGCGGCTGACGGAGATACTGTGATGAGCTTGTTACTTAAAGGATTAACGGTCGGCTATGTCTAGACGTGTCTTGATGAGCGTAGACTTGTTCAGTACCCGTTAAGATTGGATATATTTTTTTGGAAGTAATTTTCTTTAGTTGTGGTATTCACGATGGATCGTAGGTAACCTTCGTCACTTGCGATTTAATAATTATTGGTACGATTACGATTTGGAACTTGAAGTCTTTACCTAGATTATTTGTGTGAACAAGAAACATGACTGTGGTTGAGCCTATCAACTCAAATATATAGCTCCTCCTAGATGCTTTGTCTTGTGTTTCTTCAGGTTGGCAATCGGCTTCAAATAGTGCAATTTTAGCTAGTGTCGAGTACTGTCGAGTAATTATTGATAATTGCTATTGAATTATAATAACCCCTGATGATAATGATAAAATTTATGACGATGATGATGATAAAATTAATCGTTATCAGTAAAGCTAAGACTCTTCTTCTAAAACCGTTTCAATAGTCTGCTTAAATTCAACCCTATTTACACCAATACCACCGAATACCTGTTTACATACAAAACAATGCATTACCAAAGTGCAGGTTGGCTCAGGTGCGCCAATCCCCCGTTCAAAGCTGGCACATTAATCTTCGGAGCTCGCCGGACTAACCGGAGCGTAATGGAATTCTTTGGTATGTATTTGTGATTCTTGGCAGTTATAACTATAGGTATAGATCATAGGCAATGTTGATAGATATAATAATTCAAAGAGGATATGCTGATCGAAATAAAGTCCACATAAACATAAGAAAGATTTTGAGAAGAAACAAAGTAGAATGATACAACAGAACAAAGAATATAATTACGCACAAGTGGGACTGTAAATATACTGTACGTCTTTAATTTTATCATATTGCACAAGGAAGCATAGAAGGATAAAAAAAACTGAAGGCAAAAAAACCCGTTGAGCAATGCGTAATATCAAGTCAAACATTCTTGGATAATATTATATACACAATCATTTCGAAATCTTCCAGAAAGCGCAATTTGTATGAATATAAAATATCACAAAATGTATAAAGCAGGGTAGGATTAGGGTAAATGTCGATGACATTTGTAGAAAACAAAAGCAAATCGACGATGGAAGGGAATCAATGAGCCGTTTGCGAAAATAATTCTCACGTTTCAGCTATATTTCTATGCTTAACGACTGAAGGAAATTCGTTCGGACTTGTCACTGGCCAGGAGGGGGCTAGATCGTAACTGAAAATTGTTTCAGCCACCCGGGGGACTAAAAGTTCAGGTGGAAACTCTCCCGCCCTGAGATCTTTTGCAGGTGTTATGAATTATTGTCCTATTGCACGCGTTTTATTAAACGTGAAAATTCACTTACTACTTTCTATTGATTTCAATCTCTTTATCTCTCTCTTTCATAAAAAATCTCAATTTGTTTCTCTTTCACATAAATATTACATTTTTCTGGCTTAGCATTTGAATCTATTTAAAACTTCACTGAATTTTAAATCATCCCGTGCTGTTTCGCGACTTTAATTAAATTAAAATTCCAACATTTTAAATCCAGCTTCGCAACAGTGTTGTGGATCGAATTAAATTTGAATAAGTGGCTGCAGACAGCGCGGTGAGCTACTGAGAAGAAATATAAACAGTCATTTATCGTAACAATCCGGAGGTCCATTCCTCTTTAACCCTCGGGAGGGTGGGAGGGCGAGCGCAGGTGCGGGACTCGTGGCTCGAGTACCCCCTCTCGGTTGCCTTGACGAATTGTTTGTTGCGCCATTCCCGGTTTTAGGGCTTGTTTTGCTATGGTATTTGCAGTTGCAACGGACTCACGTGATAAAACTTGCGGTCATCAATTTTCGTGGGCATCACCACAAGAAACTGCTTACGAGTGAGATGTCATCTTTCTTATACTCAAACTATCATGTCCCAAGTATGTTGTATATCTTCAAGTTTCATAGCATCGGGGCAGCTAACATTTCAATCGATTTTAATATCAAAGAAGTATTTACTAATGAATATTAATATGCGAATGGTAAAGTAGATCTTGAATATTCTACCGCTGATTTGAATCCTGGCAGAAACGTTGCTAAATACAGTAAATATTAATTTTCAAATAATAATTAATTCCATTTCCTACATAATACAAAAATAAAATGACCAACGATTTTCATACGCAATTAAACTAGTTATGGTCGCCTGGCTCTTTAAGGGAATGCTAGTTATGTCCTATCTAAATTTAGAAATGGCCAGAGCGGAATGGTCCATGCATTCCTAGTTGTGTGATGGTCGAAGCCTCGAACGGGCGGCGGAAAATCAGAAAATAATATTACCATATGTAGTGCATGGGGAATTTTACATTGGTTATCTAGGATTTATTTTAATGGTTAAAATACAATACTAGGATTTATACAACAATTTCTAGAATGCGATCATGAGCTGGTAAACACATGGAGGCCCCCTCAGAAGGTTGACTGATGACGTTACAAGAAGAATCAAGATTTATGGAAGGCATTGGCCTATGTCCAGGAGTGGAGTGGAGTGGTGGGCTGGTGGGCAGATAGGTTAGAAGATTTGAATGATCATCATTACACTCTTCAATCAATAAATATTACTATTAATCGACGTAAATGTTGCTAGAGACATTTATGTCTGTAAAAAATTAAACCTTATTTACTTTCAGGTTTTAATATGCACATAAAGAATACGTATTTTAAGAATTTTCCCACTTAGCCTTAAGGAAGTTGTTTTTGCATCTTGGAGAGCATTAATCTGAGAAGGAGCTTTGCAAATAACAAGACAGGTACTTGTTAGGAATTATTTATGAAGAGCTATTGGATCTTGATAGCGATTTAATTGTACGTTTTTTGTTTACAGTCATGTCTTGTTAGTACTTTGTCCTGTTAAGTTATATTACTCATGTAAAAAGCATGTTTATACCTTTTATAAGTTTTGATTATGTTTAAGCTAGCAGCTATTAAAACTTCCCTGATCAGCAGACCGTGTTATATTAGCATTTAATGCTCATGACCTTATTAGCACAGTTGTTAAGGTGTCTGCTTTCTGTGCCGAGGGTCTAGGGCTCGAATCCTGGTAAGGGAAACCTTTAAGTGATGAAAAAGCACGAATGACTAAAATTCTGCGTCATGGATGTTTAATATCTATATTAAGTATTATATATTGGGATCGCCCCCAGTCCGTTATTATTATAACATACCGAAAGACAAAACTCCATTACGTTAACCCAAAAATAGGTGTACATTAAAGCTCAATACGTCGAAGTTGGCATTTTCAAGGCGGAACATTAAACGAACGACGGCATAGTTCCCGATTTCCCTAAGTCCGATAAGGATCTAGATACCCAACCATTTCCCGTCCGATCTAGACCATTGCGCCAATGCGAGCTACGAATAGCTTGGCCTGTGTTGAATCTGGGGTAATATCGTAAAGGAAATGTTTACATATTAAATTCGGGTATTACTTTATTCGGATGAGTTGTGGAAATTAGACCCTTGTTTTCTTATAGCCTTTATAGAGAAGTACGAGCTTTAGGTCGTAGTGATTAGGGGATGAAATCTGAAGACTTTTAATGACCTGAAAACGGTAGAAAGCTAAGCTCAGCAGTATCTTGATGATGATAAAAGGAATCTGACTAATAAAGAAGATATTGTAACTAACATGCATCAAAAGATTCGTTTAAAAGCGGTATAAAATAATGGTTAGTAGCCAGTAGATATCTATGGAAAGTAATTTTCTCAAAAGATTTAAGTCCAGGCAATATCGACAGCATTATCTATTCCACTAAATTTCAATAAAATGGGCAGCGTCCTACAAATTTTAAGGTGGAAGCCCCAGTGGTCGGCCTCGTAACTTCACGTCGGGTACAATTTGGCGAATGCATTCCCCCCCACTAAATCGCCGTTCAACTATTGAGTGTGCCGTGAAATGTTCATACTCTAAGTGCCTATTCACTTGGTACTTTATTACTTCGTGTTGGCTTAAATCCCTGTTTTATAAAGAACTTAAACTTATTTAATTTATACAAATAGCAATGCAGTAGCACACTTATGAATACTTGTAAATTAGTTTATTAAAATCACATTATTGGTGTATTTATAAATGAGTTTAAGATATATCATGCTTATCGATTACTACTCATAAAATTAATCAAAGAAATGTTAAAAGAGAGCGCCATAAACCGAAGGCTAGCTCGCGAAGTTATAAATTACATTTCTCACAAAAAACTAATTTCAGTCGAAGGTTATCGAGAGTCGAGATTATAAAAAACTGAATTAATTCCATGTCCGTACGAGACGATTAATGACAGACCGATGTAAGGTGAGACGGTTGCCGATAAGCATGCTAACAGTTTATAACCATCTAGTTTTGTAATATAACGACATGAAATCCAGTATATGTCATTATTCCGGTTTTTGATTAGTTGATACTGTTGTTCTTGGGTGCAAGTGGACGTGGATACGTGTATTTATCAAATTGAATTGAACAAAATGAACTGTGATAGTAATTTTTATAACGTTATTTAATGATTAATTCATAATTCTAAAATTGCATTTCACTTCAATTATTTATAAAAATACAAACGTCCTATTACCATCAACACATTTTACATTAATTAGCACAAACGAAGCAGAAGAAGAAAAAAAAATACTACAAAACGAAAGCTAGACTCATTAACCGCGGCAAAACTAATGGGATTTGATGGAAATGCGGGCAAAAACGCGAACAATTCTCCGGGGCACGGTTAAGCATGATTTATAGTAGCTCCCTCTAGCGGCGCCGGGAGAAGTGAATTGTGTACCGAGAAATGGAAACACCTGACTCTAGTTGATGACAATTGATGGCTACTAACAAGTGCACTTCTAATAAGCTTTTCTTCAGTAGCATTTCATTCCAAACTACTTCGAATAGACGTGTATCTAATTTGACACATATATAAGGTAAAACAAAAATAGTGTAAAATATTTTAAAACAGGAATCAGTAAGTAACGTTGATGTATACAATTTTATGTAAATAACGTTTGATTTGTTTTTAAACAAGGCGAACCAGTAGCGTTTTGCCATGCCCTTAGTGCAGGGTATATATTTTTAAATGTGTTATATTGAATTATTTCTTTGGAAATTTTAGCATTATAACCTAGTGACAGTTATATATGTTAGTTTAGGCTATATTTTTCTTTTTCAATATTATTGCTACATCTGATATAGTTAAATACGAAAAAATAAATCTATGTCAGTTTTTATTGAAAACTATACAAAACTGCAATATTTATTACCTTTACTAGAGCAACGTAACTAAAAATATGTACTACGAAACGCCGCATTCAAAGCGTGAACCGCGAAAAATTGCATATCGTCATGATAAAAACTAAAATGTATATTTCTGCATCACACCAAACCGCAGATCCACTAAAAGTTTATGCCTCACGACACAAAATATACGTTTGTGTAATAATAATAAAAACTGGATTGTATAGTGACGTGGGGAAGTGCACCAGCTTGGAACACCTGGGGACCGGCTAGACGGACAATTGTGACGTTTACCTTAGCATTGTTGGCCATTTACGGACGTTGACGAAAATGGAATTTGTGGGTAAAAGTAATGGGACAATTCAGTGGTGCTGCCTTTTGGGATTTTTACCCTAATATTCAGTTGCTCGTGTTTTTTTATTATAAAAAAAGGAAACAGCAGCTTTTTTCTCATTATCATGTCTTTTTAAATAATATTTTGTTTTTTGGAGACAAGAAATGCTTCACTATTTTTTTCAAAATCGCGCCATTTGACACTGGTCTTCAGGTTCAACCAAATACAAATACAACGTAACCTTAGTAAAACTACCGATAAATATTTAATTGAAATATCTCGGTAAAGAATATAATATTTATATGGCCACGACAAGGGACCAAACTTATATCACATTATAAAAAACTTAATATTATCAGGTAATAAAAAAATACCCAATAATCTGACTACGTCGACGACATACTTGTAAAACATTGGGACCGGCTCAAAAGAAAATAAAGTATAAACAAAAAAGACGAAGCCACCGCTCCGAAAAATATATTTGATTCATTTAAATATGTATAAAGCGACCACATCAAACGAATATATCATATTCTTCAGGGATCGAAGGTTTTGAAGGCATTACGTAGGTAAAGTCGATATTATGTGGGAGAGACATTCTCATAAATGATTTTCTTTTAGTCGAAAGAGATACGGTCGCCGTACCATGAGAAACTATGCGAATATTTTGTCAGGAGACGTCGCTTATCTATACATATAAATAAAATTGGAGTGTCTGTTTGTAATATTAAAATAACCGCTTTTTACTAAGTGCATTTGGATGTATACACGTTATCTATACCGAAACAACATTTTATAAAAAAAAAATCTGTCTGTCTGTTTGTTCTGGGTAATCTCTGAAATGGCTGGACCGATTTTGACGGGACGTTCACTGGCAGATAGCTGATGTAACAAGGAGTAACTTAGACTACTTTTATTTTAGAAAAAAAAATGAGATCTCACAAAAAAAAATTAAAACCAATGTTGCAGCGCAGCGCCTGATTAAGTTTGATAGCAACAACCTGCAATGCGTCCCGCCGGCTCAGAATGGGCGAGCAGGCTGTTGTCAACGGTTGTCTTTGTTAAATACCACGCGGACGAACTCGCGGGCAACAGCTAGTTTAGTATATTATTTATCGTGTGTGTGTGTATTTTGGGATTGTGTTTTTAGGAATCAATTGTTGTGGTTGCTTACTTTGGTATTTGCCTTTAATACAATATAATATATAATAATATCACTAGACGAATACACCAACTATACGGCCCCCTAAGCAAAGCTTGTATTCTGGGTACCGTACAATAGACTGGGGCGAACCCCAGTATATAATATTTATATAGATACTAAGCATCCAAGACGTGGGTACAAAATTTCATGCTCATCACACAAATTATCTCCTTATCAGGATTCGAACCCGGGACCCTGAACACAGAGATTTCAGCTCAGGCAAGAACCTAGTACGATTAGGTGAAATCCAATGACTCAATTGAAATTTTCAAGTAGATCAGTGAAGGAAAGAAATGCAAATCTTGCACACAAAGAAATCGGACCTCGTCAAACACTACCAAGGAGAATCTCTTCGGTGGTGCCGAGATATCTTCTCAGAAGACATTAGATTCCCAATCGACAAAAGTTACGAGTGACATCAATATTCATGACAAGAAAAACGGGAGCAAGCCCTACAGGCAAACAAGCTTATGCAGTCATCAAAGGGATTTGCCCTCGATACGACAAATTCGTGAACAATTCCATTCTATTTCCGAAGGATAAAAGGAATCATTTAGGTTAAATTTTTTTTGCTACGTACGAAATGCCAAGTAATACTTTCCTACCTTTATTGGTTTTATAGCAAATTGTGGGCGGAAAACTGCTTGACATGCCCCCAGGCTAGATGGGTCGGTGAGTATTTTAATGTAGTTTTTACTGATGTTATCTGCATTTCAAGAAAGATTTAGGTGTATTTAAATATCAAAACTATCCTCGTACGAAGTCAGCTCGTCAAAATTAAAAATAACACCGAAAATAACATCAAACACGTCCAATTAGGTCCGTTTATAAATATTAATATGAATCCCAATCAAACAATCTAAATATTAAGTAGAATCATCTATTTTGGTCTCGCAATTAAACCTAAAGAATGACAATCTAGACAAAATAGATAATTATGTACTATCAGACTAGTAATTACAAGCTACATAATAGATAATTAATACTTGGAACGTGCGGCTTGCGACGGTTCATAGAGACATAATCATTGCCGAACCACATTGAAATGGAAATAAATTATTTGTGAGCTTTTAGTTAACACAATGTAAAATGTTAAGGTTTTACATTCAATTGAAACATATTAAGATGCAGTACATGTACCCATACTTTGTCAATGGAATTTCGCCTGAATGTAGGAGGAGAGTCTGTTCTTTTTTATATCGGGTACACTCACTCTCAGTGCAAAGGGCTTTAGGGACCATTCTACTACGCTGGCTCAATGTGGGTTGGCGAACTTTAAACGTCTTTCGAAAGTCGTGCAGGTTTCTTTACGATGTTAACAAAGTCGGATAGTCTATCTGGATTTAACTCTCATCATGGATTGCAGTAGGGTTGACGATCTGATTAGCTTAGTGGGTAGTCACCCTGCTTTCTGTACTGTGGGTCCCTGGTTCGAAACCTGTTAGGTACAAACTTTGTGTGATTAGCACGAATATTTGTACCGGAGTCGTGGATGTTTATTATCTATTTAAGTATTATATACTGAGTTCGCCCTCAGTCCATTGGACGGTTCCCATAATACAAGCGTTGCTTAGTGTGGGACCGTATAGTTGGTGCCTTCGTCCGGCGATAAAAAAAGGATCTTCAGACCACTTGATCTGGCGCATGTATCTGTCACTTTAGAAATTGCATTCGTTCCAATAGCAACTTATAATCAATTGAATCTATAGTAAAAAAAGCGCAGCCATTAAACAGTGATATAACCAGAAAATCATTTCGCAAACGTAAAAACATATAAAGCGCTTCCACGAACTCCAGAACCATGTAAACCAGAGGTATGTTTGATTAATATAGAAAAAACATCACTGTTTGCCTTTCTGATGACAAACAAAGTGAAATTGAATGCGTTCTGAGGCGGAACCGCGGCATATTACGGGCCCATGTTTGTTCGGAGAAAGCCAGTGTTTGGACTACATGGTCATGCCTCGGCCAATGTTTGCAGTTTGGTGTTAATAAAATCAAGGCGCACTTATGTCAACTGCGTTACAGTTACACAAATAGGGGGATTTAATGAGGATCACACGAGTACAAATATTACAGAATATGAAGATGACAATATGTTTTGAAAGTTTTAAGTTGAAAGTGTTAATAGTTGTTGTAAAATGTACTTGTATGATAATTTTAAAAATAAAGTAGAGCTTATAATACCAGCCTTCTAATGTCCCACTGTTGGGCACTGGCCTCCCCTCAATGCGAGGGGGATTAGGCCATAGTTCACCACGCTGGACTAGCGCGGGTTGGCGGACTTCACACGTCTTTCGAGGGGGTTCTGTCAGACATGCAGGTTTCCTCGTGATGTTTTCCTTCACTATTTAGGATGTGATTGATAATCATGATTGAAAATGAGATTCGCACATGAAATCCAGAAATCCCAGAGGTGAGAGCCGGGGTTTGCACCTGCGATCCTCGTTACCAGGGCAATCATTCTACCAACTTAGCTATCACGTAGAGCTTATATTTCATAATACCATAAATACTTGAGCTGAGTTCATAAACTTAAACGTAAGTTCTTTTGTAATAGAACAGCTTGTAACAATAGTATTTAAAATCGATAGATATAAAATTATATTAATGTATGTTTAACGGGCGAAATTATATCGCTTTACCTCACTAAAAACAATTCACGGCTGAGTAAAAGGATCAACTGCCGAATTAAAGATGCCCTTATGAAAGGACAACTTCGCAATACGAACAGAAAACAACACAATAATAAGCTCACACTTTTTTTAATTTATTTCTTGAAGCGTGCGTTTTATATTCCCCTCGAATAAATACTAGGTACAAAAAATATATTTGTGATTTATGTTTGGCAAACGTGTAGAAATTTCAACGACCTTTTTAAAGACATAAAAATAATTTGTAAAATAAGTACCTATGTAACGTTTTTGGTATAAGATTTTCTAGTAAAAAGCTTATTTATATGTTGTGCGGTTCACAGTGGCGAAAGATCCAAACAAAATAATTCTTGTCGACTTCCTTTTCCAAATTTGAATTTGTGTACCTTCTTGGTTGATGTTTTTTTTTTGTATTGCTAAAGCGGATTAAAATATCGATTATTATTTGTAGATTACTAAAAAATATCTAAACATAATATAATAAAAATGTAACTGATCGCTGTCTATACATGGAAGATATATTAGAAAACCTATCAACGCAACCGCCCTTATCAACGCAATAGAACCAAAACAAAGGTTGGTTAAATTTTTGTCTGTGGTTTTGTCCGCGAATCTCAGTACGTTTGTACTCTTTTCACTAATGTATTGTCGTAAGCTACACATTTTTTTTTATTACGATATAGGCAAGTATTTGATCTCGATCTCACCTGATGGTAAGTGACGATGAGATATACGATGTAGCATACTTGCCTAGAAGGTACCTGTTCACTCTCGACATAATACTTATTTAGTGTTTGTGTTATTTCGATCAGTTCATTTATATTTAATGACATTGACAAAGACGCGGGCAACAGCTAGTTTTAATACAATCGATGAATGAAACCACAGTAAGTACGAGATCATTTAAATTTTTTGTATGCACTTCCAAGGCAAGTTATTTTTTTCCGGCTTCCCTAGTCGGAATATTCATCCTTCGTCTAATACTATCGCCTGCAAACCACGCATAAACCCGTTTCCATTAGCTGACATACCAACTTGCACGTGAACCAAAGCGGGTTACACACAACGTGTTCTCGTACAACACGGAAACAACCGTAATGAAATAAATGCTGCACATAAATTACGACACAGTGCTTTAAGGCTTCTGCCTCGAATTTACCGGGCAGCGGGGCGGCAGCGGCGGCGGCGCGGGAGCGGAGCTCGTTGGCCGCCCCACGCCGCTGTTTTCGAGAACCGGTCCATTTGATTTTACGCATAAGATCCTGCCGCTCCCGCGCCGCCGCCCCGCTGCCCGCTAAATTCGAGGCTGAGGCCTAAGTGTAAATGCGCTAACATTTCTCTTTTGAGAAAATACAAAACGCCGACTTACCTGTACCAATAAATAAATGTAACCGGAATAGATTTTCACGTACAGGGATGCGCATGTATTGCCCTCTGATAACGCAGGGACGTTTAGTTCACAAGAAACAGTGGAAGTGTAAACGGATATGTAGGGATGTGAAAAAGTTAATTTTAGGTTGCCGTTGAGCATTTTAAGCGACGAAATTGTAAAAGAGTATGTTCTGAATTTGACACGTAAGTTTTTTTTTCAATGTTTGAGGATGATGAAGAAATAATACAGACAGATAAAAATATACGGTAACGTATAAAAATCGCGAGCGTATTCACGTGTACGTAAGGATTTAATTCGCGTGTACTACACAAATCGGCTTGGTTTTTTTGTACTTCAATTTGGTGTTTGGGACACTCTATCTATATTATTTCTTCGTGTAAGGTTTGTACTGGATGATCCGATTTTTAAAACTACTTTCAGATGTTTTAAAATAATCATTCAAATCGATTGATACAATATTTGTAGGTAACTAAGAAGCCGCTATAATACACAAATAATTTGCCAAATAGAATTGATATCCAACTAATATTAAGGTACATTTTAATTTCTCGGCAAAGGCGTCAAAAGCAATCATCATTACAACGAAGTCGATAAAGAATAAATTAGCCCGCCACCCCAATGCAAATTAGAATAGTGGATGCTCAAGAAAATCGATTTACTTCACAAGCGAAAATCACCTTTACGGGTGAACGTATACAGCAATAAATTTTGCGTTAACGCCTCACGTCCTACCGTAAGCAACGGTTGTTTTATAGAAAGAGAAAATGGTAAAATACACGATTCGCTACACCCTTGAGCTTCTCCGCAAAATGTTATATCTACAAGTGTATATACTTATCAAATTTTGAGTGTACTTTGAGTGTACTTCACGTACATTGTTTTAGTGTTGAGTGTAGGACATTCAGTATGATAATACAATTTGTGATGCTTTGAAACTAAAAGCCTGCATTATGAGTGTTTTAGTATTAATAGGGTAAATTTGTATACGAAACTATTCATAACATCAAACCTTACTTTGTCTCTAATAATATAAAAAATACTAGCCCTTTTAATGTCCCACTGCTGGGCATGGGCCTCCCCTGAATGCGAGGGGGATTAGGCCATAGTCCACCAAGCTGGCCCAGTGCGGTGGCGGACTTCACACGTCTTTCGAGGGGTTCTCTCAGACATGCAGGTTTCCTCGCGATGTTTTCCTTCACCGTTAAGCAAGTGATAATCATGTTTGAAAATGAGATTCTCACATAAATTATTAACATATGTAAAAGCTTTAGGGCCCTCTCAACTGTCGAAAGATCACATAAAAAATAACTAAATAATTAAGCAATTATTAACCCAACATTGTCGCTGCGGAATGTAAAAATTACATTCTTATTTTATCCCGGCAACGTCACAGCGGAGTAACGTAATGACAGCCCTTACACGACAATTCCATTCGCACAGGGCTGTCACTCATTAGCATATGTACATAAAGAGAGACGCTCATTGGCCGAGCACGCGCCATGTTTGAATTGCAGACATTTTGTGACGCCATTTGTATTAATTAAAAACTCCACGCTTTTTCGTTCTTTTTTTTTCTGCCGCAATTATTATTATTGTTCTGAAAGTTATCTTAATGCTCGCCACGTAGATTTAATTCAGTCGCAATTCCGTTCGGAGATATTTGTTTTTTTTTTCGTTTACGTCGCGTCGTTAGCGGACGAATAAAAAATAATGGTTCAACATTACGGTGTGTTTACGACACATATTATTGCTAGAATCTGTCTTTTATTATTTGTGTTGACATTGGGATAGCTCACTTTAATTCGGAGACAGTTGTGTCGTAAAAATAACGCAAGATTAACTATTTTTATACTTACAATTTATTTTAAAATGCTAATTCAAAATTCTGAGCGTTCATAAAAATTGTTCACTGAAAAAATGTTATAAATTGTTACTCCAATAAAAAGATTCTACCTTCGCAAGTTAAACACGAACCGCCTCATTTCTATTCGCTTCGAAATTTAAAATTTCGAATAAAGAACACAAGTAAACTAGAGATGTGACGCATAACGTATTCTACGGTCGTTTTGATACTGCGAGACGCGGCGCAGTCAACGCGCAAAAGTTTTCCTTTCAACTAAATAAAAATAGTCGAATATATAAGTCTCCCGGGATAGCCAATAACTCTGGTTGGTTTCGGTTCTGTGTACGTATGGAAATTCGCAACACCGGGCGCGTTTAGACCGATCCCGGTGGGGTTCGGTGGACATCGATAGTTATGGAGGCATCCCTAGCTATTTATCAGGTGGATGGATGTTTGGGACTGTTATTTTTTTAAATTGCACTCTTAACTTTGTGTCAGACATAGGGCTTGGCTTTATGTTTTAATAAAGCATTTCCTTAACATTCTTGAAATTTAGGAACCAACGGATGGTTAGAAGAGGGACCTAGTTGGAATTGGGACGAACGTCTGACGGCGTTGTTTGAGAATATGCTGATAAACCTTATGCACATGGCCATGGTCCATAAAAATTCAGTTCATCGGCATATTGTAAAACGTGGCTTAACTCTGATATAATAGGGTTCCAGCAATGGAAATTATGAGGTCGCGGATCCAGTTCCTAACACCTATTTCACAATTAACTTGTCCCAGTCCTGGCTTGAACCCTCTAGCTTATTTAAGTTATTTTAGGGTTTAACAGTAAATAAAATGTAATAGGTAAATCACAACGTATGTAGTTACCGAAGTTATTCATGGAGTTCAAACAGGTGACTTGAAATACAAATCATGTTTTTGGTGTATCCTTGATATGAATGTCAGATTTATTTTTACATATCATGAATAGTTTCATTACAGGTTGGGACTCTTTGAAATATACTTATACACTCTCCTTCCAATGTATAATTAATTTGTCTGAAGAAAGGTATTTCTTCATAGCATTGTTAATGAAATAAAAAAATATTTAATCGATAATATAACTTACAACCAATAAAATTAACAGTTAAACAAAATAAACGTCATCATTCAATATATCAAATTAACAATAAATTCACAGCAGAGTTTTGTATGTGGTATAAATATTTTCCACCAATAAAATTATCGATAAGAAAATATCATCTAACTCTTAACAAATATTTCAATATAACCACCCACCTCTAGTCTATCCACATAACAATAAAAAATGTCACCGAGTAAATATACTCACAGAATACATTACATCCAACAATACCAATTTTCTATACATCAAACTACCCTCATAACCTAAAATAACCGCAACACCGACAATCATCAGTCAGTTTTGGCACCTATCGATAAAAATGCTAATGTCCCATCCCTCCACCTAGTAGGGGAGGTCGGGAGGGTCGGAGTGATTGCATTCGACGCCTCCGACCGTCTCGGGTCCCTGTAAGTAGATTTGGATACCGGTGCTTGAACAACGGAGTTCTTTCTTAGCTCTATTCTTTTGAATTTTGAGCCCTTAACTCCTATTTGAGTTAGGTACGTGGTTTCAAGTACTCTTTTCAAGAATATACGTTTGAAACTAAAATAGGAGGTTAATATGTTAGAAAGTCTCCCACATTGAGAACGCATGCAAAGATGTGGATATTTCTTTTATATTATATACAGGGTGTAAAGGGCATGATAATGAAAACTTAAAGCGACACTTAGTATATATAATAAAATCATAGCAATCATTTATGTCAAATATCATGTGTAAAAAATTTAGTAATTTTGGAGCGCGCAATGTATAAGTAAACCACGCAATCACAACACAACGTTCCGCGCGATTGTGACTCGTGCTTGTGACGAGCGCGCTCGAGCGTGTCGAGTTTTAATTTACATTGCAGTTTTAGTATTAAAATAGTAATTATGTTTTTTTTAGGAATGACAGACCTCGCGTATGATTTCATGCTAAAATCCATTTAAAAATACTGAAAAAAAAAGCGTATACTCATGACGATGGAAAATTAAAACTCTGGGGTGATCCAGAATCTTGAGCTCAATCCATGTTATCCGTATTATTAACGAATCCACTTATACCCTGTATAATGATATAGAAAAGTTCGTTCATTTGTGCTTTTTAAAGTCCCCTACATCATAATACAAACTATAGCTGATCTAATTCTGAAAATTATTTCACTAATACGAAGCTACATTATTCCTAAGTGCTCTAGGCTTTGTTCAGAGCCCTGTAGCCGTGTAAACAGTAATAGCTTTCATAGAACGTTTTTATTAATTATTTTAGTAAGTTAATACTTGTATTGCTACCGATGTTAAAGAGTTGGGAGGAGACCTTTGCCTAGCAGTGGAACATAGGAGGTTCGTTAAGAAAAAGTTTTAATAGAAATAAATACAACTAAGATTTTCTGTGTTCTCCACACCATAAGCTACCGAAAAAACAATAACTTGAGTTTGTTTTCGTTAAGTTTACATCCGTATTACATTGTTTACTTTGTTCGATCACATTATTGAAATTACACCCAAGCGAGCCATCCCTGAACCTCGGCCAAGTGAGTCGCTGATCTAGGATTAGACTCCGGATTAACGGCTCAACAG
Source organism: Pheosia tremula (assembly GCA_905333125.1). Lineage (NCBI taxonomy): Eukaryota > Metazoa > Arthropoda > Insecta > Lepidoptera > Notodontidae > Pheosia > Pheosia tremula. The sequence goes on from HG995420.1 coordinate 2,976,971, forward strand.
GATCAAACTTATGATAATATGGACCCAAGAACCCCTCTACGGAGCTTTATATTTGGATTTATATCCAGGTAGACTTCTGAAGACTTCGGGGTTGTACAAAAGTTTGTTAAGCCCGGAACGATCAGGTAAAAAGTTAATGTTTCGGAGGTGTGAATTTATTTGGCTTTCATTATATTCCTTCAACAAGTGTACATACTTCGATAAGGAAAAACATTACAGTACAATTTTCGAATGTCTTGCACATGATATATGTAACATCCGCATTTTTGGGATTCGATGAAACATGTCATATGTAAAAACTTCTTGTTAACAAGAGGGTTACTTCCAGCCCGCGGATGTGGAACCCACGCATTTATTTATTCCAGTCATTTGCATGGTATGCGTAAAGGAGCATGTAGCTCACGCGTGTCGCCTGTGCGGGTAACCTGCGCATGTGGCTCGCATCTATTCATGCTTCAGACACTTGTACTATTCTGACGTGATAATCGAGAGGGCAGTATTTGGGATAAAAATCTCGAAAAAAAAAAGTGCATCGAATGTTTTAACCCGACTGCGCGAACCAACGGACGGTTGTGTTTTAGCCTAGGTATGTTTGCTTTCATAGCTCTAGATAAATTATGCAAAAAGTTGTGTATAGTTTATTTTCACCATCAACAAAAAAAACTGGAGACCGCCTTTTCTGACTTAACGCTCTCTCTCTACGGACAAGAAACACACGTTGTTTCATTATGATGTCAACAAAAAGCCTCAATGAGTAACTTCTGCGAAATATTTAACAGAGAAGACTTTTACTGAATCATGGTTAGACAAAAGCTTTATTAAACCCACACCTGCTACCTTTACAACACGCATTATTCTAGTCAGCATTACCAACCTACCTACATTCATGCTCAAAATGCCTAAACCAACGTACATTTACCATCCACTAAAACAAAGATCCGAAGAATTGATGAAAGCAAAACCACTGTAATTTAGCTCGAACGAACGAAAATACAAAATTGTTGAAGCCCGCGACTACAGAATATGCATATTGAGGTAATGTATGCAAAATAGTAAAAGTACGCTAAGTAGACCATATCACGCGAACCCGACATTTTGTTACCATTTATATATACCTGGAAACAGCGATCGGTGGCTTGTAACATTGTAAACAGACGCACGCGAACGACGAATTTAAATTGATAGGGATAAAGTTAAAATTCGAGCGGCAGAAATAGCAAGATATATATTTTTGAACAGCAGTAATTGCTTTGCTAATAGTAACAAATGATAGGTCAAGGGTGAACGCAGAGGAAATTATTAGAAAAGAAAAATAGGAATGTATTTACAAATGTTTCGGAATTACGGTCCTTCTATTAATTGTGGTACTGAATTTATTTGTGGATATCCAATCATTTATCAAGTAGGAGATCGCGAAAACGTTTATGGGTCGTTAGGAAACGGGAATGCAAATGATTTGACCTAAGTCCTTGTAACAGAAGGCTTGTAAATATAAATGTTTAATGACTGTAATACTTTGTAGTGAATTAAATAATACATGATAGATACTCAATACACCGGGGATTCAAAAAGCTCAGGTTTTAGATTTTTCTAGAACATCACATTGCATTATTCTTATGTAATTTTGACATATGATTCCATGGTTATAGTTTCCATATAGTGTTATATATTTAATATGTGGTCCTAGATCTATATCATAGATATATAATGTAATATACTACTAAGATAACACACATGTTTTACGTAACCCATAAAATAAATGGTTAAACTAAAATGTATTGACAGTTTCAAGAGTTAAATCATTCTGTTACCTTAATATGAACTGTAGAGCTAGTTCTACAATATAGCTTTAATTCGTTTTGTAATCACTGAAACTGAGTTAGATTATAAGTTCATCGAATTGAACTCTCTGTTTACGGATAGATTATGAATTTCAATTTGAAAATTAAACCAGAGTAATTAAATTCAAAATGGCCGAATTTTAAGGGCCGCAAATCTTTAAGGGTGAGTGGTCGTAGTTATTAGACAGAATTGAGTACTTAGGTCTTGTTTGAGGATTAAGTTATTGAGTCCGATAGCAGTTTTAAGCTTATTAGTTTCTCAGAATAGAGTTGAGTTAGTTTTCAATAGTTGTATCGGTAGAAAAACAGAAACTAAGTATATCAACATAAACTAAATTTCACTAAACTAAATGCCAACTTTAGTCGTAATTAGTACCAGTACTAATACTTATCATAAAACTTAAGTACCTAGTCGATATTGTTCTTACCTAAACTTAAGGCCTTATACGCTCAACCGTATTCATTTCGGTTTTACGATTACAGCTACCGGTTAATTAAGTACCGGTTTTGGACATACTCGACTAATATCAACTGGTTTTCGGGAGGCAAAGCCAGCCATTTTTACTGGTTAAAATGAAATTTGCGTTGAAGTCGCTCAATAAAAGCTTTGCTATGGGTCATTAGGTTTTATGCAGTTGTTTTTACCGACAAACTGGTTTACTTACAAACGGAAAATTAACATCTTTCATCAATCGAATAATGGATGATCGATACATTAACCGATATTATCCGGTATTTGTTAACCGGTCCATAGCCCTAGTTACGGATCGGAATCTCACAAGCGAATACTCCGATACCCGCTATGATAAGTAATTATTAACTGTGTCCAAAACTAAGTTAAAGTGGAAGTTGAAAATTTATACTTGGCAGTAAATTATCTCGGGTTATTCGAAAACCTTAACAACGAGAATCCTCTGAACCGAGTTAATTATTAATTTGTTTTAAATTTTGATTGATTTGACTTATGACTCGGTGACTCGGCTTTTTGACTCGGTCTTGCTTATTATTTTGATAGAAGTTTTAATTTATTCGATTAAGATTGATTGCGCAATATATTTTGCATTAAACTAATTTTACGAATTTTATCACGTTTATTTTATGTCCTTACGTTCCTGATGTTTCGGCTGCTTTACAGAAACCATGGTGGATGGACCACTGGATGACTGAGGTGTTAGACGTCCTAGTGTCATAGTTTTCACTGGGTACCCTCATATTTAGTTGTTGTATTCGGTCCGATCTTCGCAGATATCTACTGCCGCCTTCCTACCTAGGCAAGTATGCTCCATCGTAGATCTCATCGTCACTTACCATCAGGTGAGATCGAGATCAAATACTTGCCTATAATGTTATAATAAAAAAAAAAAAAAAAAAGATAGTGCTCACAGTGTCTCGAGGTCTTGCAATGGTGCGCTTGAATTTGGATTTTATTACATTAATTACTGGATCCCGAGTCCGTGGTAGCACCCATCCATCTTTCCTATTGAAATTAGGATGTGTTTTCATTTCAGTGGCCTCACGAATCTTCCTTGGTCGCAATCGGTAATCTTTTGCAAGGATCTATGGTTGATCAACGATCCTGTACATGTTCACAGATTGCAGACGGTCTGGTAGTTTATTCCGAATCAACGATGCAAATTTATAAGAGGTCTTTTACGTAACTTGGTCTGGTTCCATTCCATTCTCATTCTGAGCATGGACCCTGGCTCGCTAAGGTGGCTCTTACAAAGGAACCAATCTAAGACCACATTATGGTAGGAACCTCTAAGTTCTTCATCTACAATAATATAGGTACCTATATATTTTGGTTCCCCAAAAACGGGCCCGTCATCCAAGTCAGTGAAACTTGGCAGCACTTGACAACTAATATGCATAATCGTCAGGACGGAGCCAAAGGGTTCTGGGAGCGGTTGGGTTAAGGTATGGGAGGTGAGCGAGGATAAGCATCAGTAAGAAATTAGTTTGATTGGAGTGTACTAATGAGACAAGGATACTTGTAAAATATGAAATGAATCGTTTTAATGAAAACGTTTATTGGCGAAAATTATTTATTCTACTGGCCCCTAGATAGCTTAATCATAAGAAGATTGTACATTTACAAATCCCGATGCGTCTTGAACACGTTAAAAATCGTCACCTCACAAATAGTAAAAATAAATTAAAAAAATAATAAAATATTAAATTCCAAAAACAAAACTTAATTTAAATTAAATAAAAAAAATTAAATTTTATATCTCAGCAATAATCTGTAACCTAATTGAAAAGTATTGAGAACTTCTTGAGTATTTTCACTTACACAATAATCATTCCTTTTCTCATTTATTTTGCCTTGGCAGGGAAAATGATTATAATCACAGACACCACGCTAGATCAGATAAACCCGTCTCTCCTTACTTGGACCAACGTATAAGTTTCTCTTTGCATACGAGATTTACTTAGCCCTAAGCGTTGATACCAAGTTAAAGTTTATATCTAAGATATTACAGACTATTTGACTACCGATCGAGTAAGTTCAATCGTTGTGGAGGTTGTGGATATGTGGAGATCAACTGATATAAATAATAACTAAGTGACCTATATCTGAGTAGTTTTTTTGGCCTACGAAGACGACCCCAACAAGATATCGACACGTGTATGATACATTTAGAACGATCAAATGTTATATACAGAATGAAATCGAATTCATAATTAAAACTAGCAATAATTAAAACTACACTAAACATAATGCAGTAGTCAAGTGTGCGATTATTCGTAAGCTAACCGCGTTTCATCTTCAGGCTTATTTCAAATTTGTTAACGGTAATATTCGGTACTTCAATTAAGAGATTTTTCCTGGGCTACCGTATACTTTATAGCCTACTTATTTAGACACTGTATGGAGAATACAACGCTCCTAGCGGATGGTACAAAATATTTAGATCCGTAGACTATAAAGCATACGGTAGCTTAAAATAAATTCATATTCTATTCTTAAACTAGCAAGGAATTTCGATCTGACCTTTTGTATTTTTAAAATAATTTTGAACAACTTAGATCGAGTGTATATGTTTATCAACATCCCAACATAGCTAACAACAGTGGCCCAGTATTTTAAGTTCGTGCCCGAATTAGTGTGTCCCACTAAACGTACAGCATGTCCGATCGTTTGAGTCAATAATATAGTAATAAATTAATTTACCCGACACGACAGAGTCATGTATTATTGAGAGCATACTGTATAGGCCATTTGTGGGGCTAATAATTGCCTCTAGATAAGGACACTAGGTCGTAGATAGTAACAATTTTGCATGTTTCTACTAAGTATAGCTTTTCCCTGCTACCTTACTTTGAATTTTAGGCTTAAGGACCTATTGTAGTCACGTTTCCTTTTCTAACGACTAAGGAGTTGCGTCGATTTATCGATCAGGTAGGACATTGTCTTCAATATGATTAATAGGTTTATAATTATTAAAAAAAAACTGTAACATAACCATGTTGACAGTGGGTGGGTAAATCAAAATTGTCAACGTGATGCAATACATATTGGGTATTTTTTAACAGACTTAAAAAAATTAGGAGGTTCTCAATTCCATTGTATTATTTTTGTATTTTAGTGATTTAAATATGGTTTTTAAGGACCTAGAAATCGTACAAGTTCCCAGGTACTACTGGGCGGGGATAACTAGGTACTAGTAAAAGCGATAGTTCAGTGTTCAAGTGTATCTGAGCCATAAAACTGGAACGCGGCAGTAAACAACGATAGCAGGAGAGTGTACAGGCGCAGCATAATAAATATTACCTGCAGCGAGGCGATTGGAGAGGTTAAGGATGGCGATTTGTCGCGATAGATATTGGCCATATGTAGAGAATAATGTTGCCTATTAAAAACAAATGTGAATCGGGCTCGTGGAAAGAGGGTCGCAGTATGTTTTTTTTTATAAGCTTCTTTTCTTCTTTTTTTAGGTTGGCTGTCGGCTTCAAAATAGTGCCATTATTGCCAGTGTCGAGTGATTCTTGATAATTATTCTTAAATAAAGCCCCTGATGATAATGAATTGAATCCTTATCAGTAAAGCTATGATTACTTTACTGAAAAATTAGCGGACATCTTGGGAGATCTTGAAAAGTCAATTTATACTATTTTATTCCAATTTCCTTCACTCGTGCACGTTTATGAAAACACAATGGTTAATATCCCACTAATATTACACATTAATTATTATCAAAGATACACATTTTTTTGGAAAATAAAACAAAATTGACAACTTCACGGTTCAATTACCCACCAAAAAGTCCTTTTGTAAGATTATAATGTGTGATAATATGTTATCATTAAATTATATGAAAAAATTGCACCAATAAATACAATGTACCTACCTAATTATGTTCGTTAATAGCCGTGTACTGATTAACAGCGCAACTAGGACAGGCTGCCTCTGCTCGCTTAGTCAGCACGTTTCACACCCGAGCGTGCCTCTACCAGGTTTCGAACCCGAGACCCACGGTCCGAAATGCTTGGTCCCTGGCGGTCGTATTTGTGCGAACTGTGCCTATTAGGACTAAAAGGGCCAACATTAGACTTTTTTTATACAATTTTCAGCAAGTTTTCACCCTGAAAGCTGCTTACCTCTACACAACAGCTCAAAGATCCATAAAGATTAACAAAAGCCGAAAACCACCAGCCATTTACATTTCCACAAACAATTGTATAAAATACATCGTAGGACGACGGCGTTCCACTATTTCACGACAAAGCGAGAGATCCGAATTTCCCTCGGTAATTTAAATGTTAAATTTATGTTAATCACATTCGCACCTTGAGTGTTTCGCGTAAACCGTGACCGACGCTTACCATGGGATCCTAAAGTTGTGTATAGAAAATATATGAGAATTTATGCAGTTCGTAAAATGCCGAATATTAATTAATATGCTTTTCTTTTTCGGAATTCTCGTAATTGGACGTTGATGGATACAGTGTGAGAGAAAGACCCAGGATTGGATGAATTCATGGCGAGAATGTTAACACTCAAAATATTTTTTTAAACCATATTTTTTGAATTATTTACAAAGGTATACAAATACCTTTAGTAATTACATTATAAATGGACGAACACTTTCTGTCAATATTGGACAAGTTATCATTTATTTTGCGTGATACACAAACTAAGTTACACAATAAAATATGACCACTAAGAAGGTTGTAATAAACACCATTTGAAGATAATACAATTACAGAATAAACAATAAAATAGTCACTTTCGCCACAGATAACCGAGCATTCAAGATAATGCTATCTGTGAATAAATAAAAGACTATCTAGGCTTCTAAGGTCGAGTCGGGGTTACCTAGATACTTCGATTGTGAAAGGCTTTCGTTGTACCCGTTCGTACCTTAAGTTATAGGTCTCAAGTGTGCTTTTCTAGTAATGTATGAGTGCTGTTTACATTTTCATGCAACGTGAATGTATTTGGATGGCTATAAATAAATAAATATTGCCAGGCCATGCACCAAAGGTACGCTCTCGAACTAAGCAAAGCCTGTATTATTGGTATAGTACAATTGTATCAGAGCGTTTCTATTAGTAGCCAGACTACGGTAAATTAGGTACATAGAATGTTATGTGTATATAAATAATAATATGGCCAGACGAGCACACCAACTATACGGTCCCACACTAAGCAACGCTTGTATTATGGGTACCGTACAATGGACAGTGGGCGAACTCAGTATATAAAACGTATATAGATAATAAACATCCATGATTCGGGTACAAACATTCGAGCTCATTGCACAAAACTTGTCCATACCAGGATTCGAACCCGGGACCTTTAGCCCAGAGAGTAGGGTCTCTACCAATTGCGTTAATCAGGTCGTCCAAATAAGTATATAAATATATCCATAATATAGATGAATATTCATATTATTATTATTTTTTTTATTACATTATAGGCAAGTATTTGATCTCGATCTCACCTGATGGTAAGTGATGATGAGATCTACGATGGACATCTATATTATGGATATACTTTGCTACCATTGCTACCTAATATTTCAGTTCCGTATTTCAGTATTTCCTGCATGTTCCTATACGGGAAACCAGCAAATAAGATATAAAAACATCATTCTCTAACGTAAATATTCATAAACCGTCCATTATTGCAAATATTTGGACAAACTTTATCAAACATTTGAACAAACATCGCGTGTAATTTAAAGGTCTCTTTATTATTTGTAATAGGCACTTCAAAAGGATTCTATACAGGACTTGAGGTACAGATAACATCAAAAGTTACATAAAAAATTGTAACTCAGTAATAACTTATTTATATATTTTGTGTATGTACCCTATTGTACCTACTTATATTTTTTTGTTATAATGGTAAGTAGGTAGCTACGTTTTTTTTCTCTTTTTGTCATTCATTGTTACAGAATAACTATAGCCTAGATTTTTAATCTAAGTAACACTGTATTGATTTTGCAAATTAGTCAAGCTACCAAAACGTGAAAAAAAAACAACAAAAAATATAATACAACCAGACGTTTTGTGCATATTTGTCAACTCCATTTTAATTGAGGAAGTAAGGATAATTGTCAATATACTTTGATTTTTTTTTTACAACAAGTACAATAGATTTTTTTTTGTGGTGACCGTACAAGGAATTTGGTTTTAAATAAAAAGAGCTTGAACTAATGCTGGCGCGTGACAAAATCGCGCCGGTAATAACCCTCCGATGCATTATCATTATATTCATGGGACCTTTAATCCGAAAAGAAATCCACCAGAATCCCGAGTTGGGGGGTCTTTTGAACAACTTCAAAGTTAAATAACCCCTGCGAAAGGTTGACGACAACTGACGTTAAACACAATCGAATTGACACTCAAAATCTGTAGCTATAGAGTCGATATTCACGAATGTAACTCACAATCCAAGAAACAAATGTTCACCCGTGCAATTTAGACTGTATTTCCGGCAACATGGGTTACATTTTAAGTTAACAAATATTTAAATTTATTCTGAGCAACGCACATTGAAATATTAACCTTATAAATTGAGACGTAAAGTTGAGTTTTGGGTGTGAGATTTGGTTGGGGACCCGATCTGTCAGGGGTGCTACGCATTGCTGCGATTTTTCACCCGTGGCTTGAATGACGTCTGTATATTTTACTAGTTAAGTGACAGATGGGGTAGGGCTGCCAACTATTTATTGTGCCATTACAATTTGGTTGCCAAATGGTCGCATTTTGAGTAAACTTTTTGTTGTGCAATTCAGGGGGCCTAACCATGAACTCTTATTCTTTCTTTCCCCGGCTTGAAACTTATCATCTGTTAGAAACTACTTATTCTGTGATTGTAATTTTGACCGACAACGTTTAGAAACAAAATATAAGTTCTAACCCATCATACGCCCATTGTGACACTCTCTGTATAAGTTAACTTTTTGTAATTTTGTATTAATTTTATGTGGTGGAACAATAAAGTGTTATCTATCTATCTATCTACTATCACGCCTATAAACCCCGAAGGTGTAGACAGAGGTACACTGCAGTACTACCACAGGAATACGAGCCGTGATACCCCAAATATTGTCTCAATTTGAAGCTGACAATTCCGAACGTATCTGGGGCCTATATTTCGAAGTTCGGGGTTCCATTTTATTGCCCGGCCCTACGGCAATTTGTCTTTATTGTTTGAAGTTGAACATAAAATTCAATATATTTACGACGTACACTTGCGACGGATCTATCGACTTCTATAAATTGGTGCTTCTTAGCTTTTTGGGGGTACCCGGAGAGATAGGTTATCAATTTTGTTGTTATTTCGTGAAAAATGTGTATCCCTCATTTGTAATGTCTAATTTTGGTGGATAATAACCATTATATGGAACTTTTTGGGGTAGTCGAAAATAAAGGTGGAATATTAAGCATTATATGTTACATAAACGTGCTCGTAGGAAAATTAAACTAAATGCTGTAACATGACTTATAACTTGTCAAGCTCGCCCAAGAACTCCGGTAATTTGTCAGTAAAGTATCCTCCACTTTACAGATAGGGTTAGACGGGGTTCGTCTGGCAATATTATCTTAATTTTATCGCAGTTATCACGAACAAAGGCGAACGAATTCCATCCCTTTGTAATATACTTATAAGTAAAGTCAAATACTAACTCGAGCAAAGAAATGTATTCTCGAAGAATCCACGGAGAGATTGCTTCTGGCCGAATCAATTGGAAGCCACAGTCAACTGGCATTGGTACTGTGCGAGGTAATTTGGACTTTGTGATGGAAAGGGAGGGTTGGTATTGGGTTCGTGTATGATGCGGGCACCGAATAGCGCGTTATGGTCAAATGGTGACATGATACAGAAAACGCTTACAGAATATTTAAAATATCTTGCGAGTCTACATTTAAATCTAAATTTGTGTCCACCTATTCCAGTCCACTGTTCTGACAACAGCCTAATGTAGTGGTTTCATCATAGGCTTACTACGGGATCAATTCTCATTTGGGGTAATTTTAAAAAAGACCTTTTTGTAAAATGTGCGTGTCTGGGGATTGGGACTGGTGCTAGTCCAGTCTACGGTACCTTTAATACCTTAGTCTGGGAGCAAGCGGCATGTTTATATGGCGATACAACGTCGCTACATCCCCGAGCGTTGAGTCCCCCATCCACCGCTCACTTCAAAGCCCCACGCCTCCATTCCGTTGGTTACTATCAGTTCCGAATGACTGCCCCGTAACGTCATTACCTTAGTAGCTTGACATTCATTAATATGACCGTCGGTTTGACAGTCGCAGATACGATAGTACCGGCTCCGCTAATGTCGTTAATGCAATTACTTCTGGGTCATTTAAGAGCAAATGCACAATAGAGAATGGAAAATAAACATGTGCGTGCAGAGTGTTATGGAGCTGACTCTAGATAGAGTTGCTTGAACAATGTCTCAATCGGGAAGAGTTATTGGGCCGTTAGTATGAGTTTTTAATGTATTCCAATACCGATTAAATGTTTCCATATATTTGTACAGTAAAGCTACATGTTTTCTTTAAAGGCGCTACGTTGAAAATATGGTGATTATATATGAAAAAATCTTTCGCTAGATACATTATGCTGTCAATTCTAAGCTAGTATATCTAGTATCTTATCTAGTAATAAATCCCCATACTTGGGCATTGCTGGCAGAATCTTGTGGTACTCTATCGTGTAGAGCGTATGCTCTATATTAGTCAATATAACATTTATGTCGTCTAACTTAACCGCTACATTTATAGTTATTACCTAAAATTAAGAAGCAAACAAGTTATCTATATATATTTTTCTCATAATTGCATATATCACGTGAATAACTGTATCGATTTAAATGACACTGGACATCTCGATAGCTTATATCCAGGATCAGCATGTTATACGATACCAGTAAGTAAATTAAATTTGTCGGCAAAATGAAGATCTAAAATCCGTTTCAAAAGATCGGATCATTCTCGCACTCTTGTCTATAAACAAACCGAATACAATTAAAACAACAATAGCTCCTAATGAATCCCTTCCACACTCATACACACACCCCCCCCATTTCGTGAAATTTAATCAAAGTAATCAATGTCTAGTGGCTATTCATACGGAGTCAAAAGTTGTCCCATTCAAATTAGCGGTCGGTGATTAATCAAAATAACCTTTAAGGGTTCGCATTATATAGCCTAAAGTTGCTATTCACTTGAAATTAAATGGCTCTTAGATATATATTGAGGCACTATTTCTCTAAATTAGCTGACAAAGTTATGATTAATTTTCTGCGGGTAGTTTTAGGTTTTTGTAGGGTACCCACAATTTTATTTGTGTGCAATAGTACTTTAACAATACTTTCATTATTGTTTAGTTTACTCTGTATCATGTTTGGAATAGATACTAATTTGGTAGAGATTAATTTAGTAGCAGAACTAATTTATCCACGTCATGTCATCGAAATAGAACAGCTAAAATACAAAAGTTTTACCGTCTAATACCAACACTTAAGTTCCTACTCCCTGTCCCATCCAAAGGGCCTCTTAAAACCTCGAACACGTTTGAACAGCCACTAGAAACCGATTATCCGAAGCGTGGGTTCTGTAAACCAATTAAAACTAATAATTCAATGGAATTGACAAGAGAATTCTAACACCAATCAACTATTTACTCTCTCTCTCTCTCGAGACGTTACCGTTGAGGTTACAAGTGATAATGTGTTATAGTAAATCAATTAGTTTGTTTTAAGAAATGACTAATTTATTTATCGGTGCAGCCGTTCCCAAGTGATGCGATTATTACAGAACGGCATTTATTTTTTTATTTACCTAAGAAGATACTTTGGGACTATAAGATGGGTGTGGTGAAACAATAATATTCTATTGTTATTTTTCCAAAGACTGGCATAATGCCCATTTTGTTACAGATTGAATGCCGTTTGCCCCTAAATACAAAAAAAATGTCGTTAAATCAAAATATCTCCTAAACTCCAATCTATCTTCATTCAGCCATTTAATCTCTCCCTTCATTGGGCATTTAATTCTTACATAGCAATTTATTTAGATTTAAAATCATTGGAAATTAAGTTTGGGCCCAGTCATTTGGGTGAAACGATAAAGGAAAACCCTAACTTAAACTGAGACCCTTTGTAGGACAGTCCAATCAGACTCGCTGTACTGAGTATGCATACAGATTATGGCCAAGTTAGCTTGGACTCGGTGGAGTTCTTATTTCGAGAGCGTGAAAGGTGATAATCGGTTGGTATAATATAGATGTTTGGTATGGACATAGATTAAAAGCAGTTTTTCGAGATGCCGTAATGATTTTCTTAACAACTTGGGAACGACTTAACTTAAACCATAAATTATTTTGTGTCGCAATTATCATATCACACATTTTTATCAATAGGTGGTGATCAGATGATAGATGATGAATCAAATAAAACTATCGCTAGATAAACATATCAAGGATATCGTCACAAATGAATTTGTACTATGAGTACTGTACGATGGACAACGCAAGCAGACCCTGTACCCAAGACCAGGGCAAATTTAATTTCCGAAATTAGCTTGTGACGGGAATTGAAACCGCAACGACCTGATGGGCCACTCGGCATTGAACCGAGAGGTCTAAGCTCAGACTACTACCCCAAATGGTCCTTAAAGATTATATCCACAAGCTATAATAGGTTCGCATAGTTGTACTGAACTCTGAACTTACACGAACTTACACTAAGGTACTTTTTCGACCGGCCGCAAAAACAGTAAACTTCCCAAACATATCGTCATTTCGGTTCGATAACAACTATAACTGTTATCCGTCTATTGTTACAAAATAGAAATCATTTTTATCAAACTGAATCTTCCCAGAGGCGTGTCTACGCCTATTGATTCTTTGCCACCGCATCCCCTGAGGTTCAACGTTAAGGGTGGGTAGACTTGTGGTAGAAACGTCGAGACAATAGCCGCGGTGCTTATGTTTTTAATATTCCCGGTTCAATAGGAAATATTGTTGATATCGTATGTCTATTGTTGTGCACAATAGGAAGAGATCTCATAGTGATTGCTATCAAGAAAACGCATCTCTATGCTTAATCTGTCTATGATTTGAGAACATGAAAAATATATGAAACAGTTTTCATTCTATAATGAAAACTGTTTTCAATCAATCGTGTTGCCGCTGGATGTACTTGACAAAAAGTGCCTTAGATTAGATTAGGAAAAGAGCTCAGAAGGTAATTGAACCTCAACCATCTATAGAAATATAGCTGCCATAAAAGGTCACCTCCAAAAATTAATTTCAAACCCACCCCAATCGTAATTCCTGAACATTAATCATACCAACATCCTGAAAACGATACACAACGACACTCCTGAATTTCGCACATAATAGGAGGCACCTTAAAAGCCTCCCAGGGTACAGGGCAGTCCTTTCCGGCCGCCATGTTTCACCCGTTAAGCCACGCACGTGAATTTCAGTTGGATCCGTTTCCGTTGTGTTATCGCTGGTAAATTGTTCAGCGGAATCGTATCGCTGCGAATTTGACAGCGGGGGTGAATAAAAATAATTTATTATTGGGTTTATATCCATTGATGGAGAATATCCACACTAGTATATAAGTATAGAGAATGTTAAAGAAGTATGATTTTAAGTTATTATAACTTGACGTTTAAATAATTGTATGTCATAGGAATAAATTATTAATCCCTATAAAATAATAAATGAATTCATTATCATGGACATTTAATGACCGTTCGGCTCTCTAGTTAAAATAATCTGAACTAATTTTGATTTAACTTACATTCATGAGTTAAGTACTGCTTGATTATTTATAACTTAGTGTCGTGGCTATAGTGCTGGCTACTTACATTTCTGTTGATTTGGAATAACCTAAAACAATTTTTTTTAAAAGAGCAACCACTGAATTTCTTTCCCGCTCTTCTCAATGGAACCGGCATTTCAAACCGGTGGGAACTTTTGACTATTTGCGACTACTTTTTTTGGCCTACATTAATACAAATATATATTTTGAGTTTTGATTTAGAAGTTTAAATTTTACTCTATATAGCTTGTGATTTGGTCTTAAATACGGGACATACATACATCATCGCGAGATAAAGGTGTAGTGCGGGGATTGGGGATCGCAGCGGGCAGGAAAGTCAATGATACACAATCGACAAAAGTGGTTTTTGTCCCGGAAAATGGGAGATCTCCCCAGGATAACCAAAAAACCAAAGTCCACGCGTAAAATTTCGCGGACACTGCCGGTTCTAGGGTTCCGTAGTCGAACTAGAAACCTTTACAATTTCGTCGTATCCATCTGTTTAATAAATGAATAAATATATTTATTGTTGCCTTGCAATTTAAGATGGTCTAGTGATAGGAGCACACTCGGTCCATTTTTTAGTGTCTCTATTGTATTTCGTTTTCTTTGGGATTCTCACTTATAAATCTCAAGAGACTACTCAACGTAGCCTTACAAGGTTATGTCGGAGGGCTATACGTTTATTGCCTCCAAGATGGCTACCGCCTCCGACATTCCGCGTATAATATCTGATCCAACCCGCCGGTGGTGGGAACACACCTGTCAAGTATTTTGTTTTTATGCTCACTGAATGTTTCCGTTGATTCGTATATTTATTTTCCATTGATGTTTTTGTTTGTTTTCAGTTATTTTTCGGTTCCATGATGTTTACGGAGAAATATATAAGTTGTTCGTTCATCGCTTTCCAAGATCCAGGTAAGCTGTTGGAATAGTCTATTTGGACGTTATAACGGGAAAATAAGTAAGGTCACTCAATCAAATTTGAACGTAAATGATATCAAAATACATCGCCTTATCTACGCTAAATTCAACTAAACTATCTTAAATTTACTCTTAACTTTAGTCTTAACTATCTTGAGTACAAACATACCTAATAAAAATGCAAATAGCTAGGATTTCTGAATCTTATCTCCAAATTCAACAGTGGTGGCTGGATCAATCTGAGAGATACCTGGATGACGTCTAGACACGTGGCTTGCCAGTCTTACTCCTACAAACAGTCCCGGGAAATGAGGAATTTATTCAGCTAAAGTGGAAAATTATTCTTTCAGATTTACCTTGGATGATAACAATATTATTGTGACGGTAAAGCATTTTTTTAAGATAATAGCTAAGATTCTGTAAAATATTAGGCGGGGTTACGCAATTGTACACCCACATTTTGTAGACATATCGATCCCGATAAAAAATAAGTAGTGCCAATCAGTTCAAAAATAAATGAATGTTTCCTTAGAGTTCAATTTGCTATCTATATTATTTAGAGTACTTTCCCCAAGGTGCGGTTAAATCCTGTACATTTTTTTTTTATTGCAGTATAGGCAAGTATTTGATCTCGATCTCACCTGATGGTAAGTGACGATGAGATCTACGATGCAGCATACTTGCCTAGAAGGTACCTGTTCACTCTCGACTTGAAAACACCTAGATTGTAGTCAACGGGGAACAAAGACGCCGGAAGCGTGTTCCATTCCTTGTAAAATATAAAAGTTTTACAACCAACATACATTCGCCCTTCAAATATTAGTATGGATAGCCCACATTACTTTCGCTGAAGGGCTCCAATGATATATTGTATCGCTTAATAATCCTTTATTCATGATTGAACTATTCTTCAAGTATACCTTTGTTATACAAAATCATTCAATTTTCAATCATAAATTACCTTCCCAAAGTCGTTCAAGTGCTAAGTTCAATCCCTTAGACCAGGGGCTCCCAAACTTATTTTGTCTACTGCCCACTTTGAGAATGAATTACTTTTTAGCGCCCACATATTTTCACCTACTTAAAAACCACTATAACTTCAAATTAAATTACTGGGTCTCTTACCGCCTTTTAGACCCTTTAGAGCTGCAGCGCCCACAAGGGGGCATTATCGCCAACTTTGGGAAAGGCTGCCTTAGACCCTCAGAAATGAAAGCTAAAGAAGCGGCATAATACATTTTAAATTTTAACTACACCTCTACAAAGTGCTATTTAAAATGATAATCTAAATATACCTTACATTATGAATACCGACGTTATTTGATTAAAATAGAGTTGATATTAACTTGGCCAAACACAATAAAGGTTCAGTGAACTTACAACCCTTACATAGGGGTGTGAAGCTATAGTTTCACTCTCCAGTTATTGGTGTTACATTTATAAAAGGTATCCCACTATATCTATACTATACGCTATTCTAATATTATAAATGTGAAAGTATGGATGGATGTTTGTTACTCAATCACGCCAGAACGGCTGAACGGATCCGGATGAAATTTGGCACAGGGACAGATTTTAGTCTGGAATAGCATATAGGCTACTTTTTATCCCGGTAAAATGTATGGTTTTCGTGGGATAGATTTGTTTTCATTTTTCATAGAGCAAAGGATCGACATGATTTTTTGCATGGGTAGTGGTAGTTTAGGGGTCTGAAAATGACATAGGCATCTACATTTTTAATCGCGGGTAATACCGCAGGGCGCAGCTAGTAATTTTATAAATGGTACAAGTATGATATATTAATAATGATTATTAGGTGTTTGTTTGTTAAATAGCTTTTAGGATTAGTTTGTTTAAGTCCGATTTTGAACGTATAATGAAACTTCTGTAGCGGTATGGGTAGGTACTTTAGCTATAATCCGGCTTATTAAGGATGTCTATAGTAGATATACAGGATGTTCTGTAATAGTTATACAGAATGTTCTGTAGTATTTATACAGGGTGTAGATTTATTCATGATTGTGGACCCAGAATTGAAATTGTCCGTCGAGCTTTTCATGAATGATACGCTATTTTTTTGCAGTATTTTTAAATTGATTTTTCATAAAAAAAAACCGTTATTATTAATATTTCAAATAATAGCGTAACATATCTTTATTCACCTTTTGTGATACCTACAGAACCCCAAAAAGATTATCCTAATTCCATAATCTCCCTGAGGACCTCTAAATGTAACTCGCTTTACCACAGAACAACAAATTAAATAGAATGCCATTCGCTCACTAACTGGTTACGAGCATTTGCCTTTTCGCTTTGTCTCTACGCTCAATAAGTGTTAGCATTCATTTAAAATTGAGTATTACTAGTAATAATAACCTTTGCACCTAGGTGAGGCCAACTGTTTTTCTTTTTTCACGCCGCTACGCTGCTTGCTTATTATAGCAGCATCGTTTACTTGTGATGTTTGATTGATATTTGGCTGTGTGCGAGACGACACACGAGTGAACTACTAACATGCTCTTTCTAGAATATTTTTTATTCCGTGCACATTACTTATAACTTTAGCCAAATAAGGCGAAACAGGGGTGGATCTTGAATAGGCCACTGATTGGTAATGTATGTAAATTGCACACAATCTAATGAATAAGAAATAATATATTTGTTAGTAGGTATCGCGATTTTAGGATTTCAAAGACGCAAGGAGTTTGTGTCAAAGGTACTTAATCATTTTGAAAATGTTTGCTTAGTCGACGACAGCGTGGTAGGTAGGCCGGATTACTGCACCGGATATTTGCGGATTCGATTCCCGCCTGGGCAAATTTCGGAAACAATCTTTTCGTTATCTACCCCGGTCTGGGTGTTACTGGGATCGCACCCAGTCCATTGTACGGTACCTATACTACAAACGTTGCGTAGTTTAGGGCCATACAGTTGGCGTGTTCGTCTGGCGATTTACAAAAAAGCTGTTATTTATGTTTGACATATATGTTCAGCTGCAAGAATTTGTACGGGTTGCTGGATAAACAATAGTACCTCAAGCACAATCCTTTTGGTGACGTAACATCATCCATCTCTCTCACACCACACTTTTCATAATTGTCTGACAGTTTCCTTGCTCGATGACTTTACGATTACTTTACGAGTTCCAGATTACCATACGGATCTGGTCTGTACTTTAGAGAGCGCTTAAAACCAATGTTCCTGATAATACAGGATGATTCAGAAGACGTATACTAACCTGAACCTTGCGCTTCAGTAGCAAATTGTATTCATTACGTAATAACATTTTAAAAAGTAAATGGTTTTCCCAACACTATGTCAATTGTTTTTTATTTACGAAATATCAAAATACCGACTTTACAAGTGCGCTACAGAAACGCTGGTAAGGTTTGTATACCCTTTCTGTACCACACTATGCACCTGACATTGGAGACTTACAGATTTTTCGTCCACGCATCCGTAAAATTATGTCCAACGGTATAAGTGAAATATTTACACATGTATCAAAGAAATTCCTGTACACTCGGAAGCGCGACGATCGGGCATTTGATACATTTTCAAATGGCTGAAGCATTGCTATGACAAAATATTTGGCCAGAGCCGCCATATTCCGGCATCGCCCGGCTGCGTGCCGTGCGAAATTGAATGCTGATACACGAACCCATGAGGCTGTAGAGAAGGTATATCTATATTAAATTAATTAATTTTAAATATCGAACTCACCAACTGTGCGGTCCCAAACTAAGTAACGCTTGTATTATAGATACCGTACAATGGGGTCGATCCTAGTATATTATTAACTTTATATATCAAACGACCATGACTGGGGTACAAACATTCGTGCTCATCACACAATGTTTGCCCGTACCGGGATGCAAAGCCGGGACCCTCGGTACAGGGTCCAGTGTCACTACTGACTCTGCGAATCGGTTCACCAATATCACACAGTACTTGGGTACATCGTTCGAAATCATTTGACATTTAAAAAATAACTAAGTCAGCGGGGAAACGGTACTGGCTCGCTGTCTCACAGAAAAATCAAACACATATATTTAATACATAAACGCGATTGATTTCTTATATTTACGCGAATATTACACATTGAAATGAAACTAAATTTTAAGGATTTTATCGCGATTTTATTTCTATTTTACGTTCCCGACGTTTCGGCTGCTTTACAGCAACCATGGTCACGGGAGGACTGAGGTGGTTGGCGTCCTGGTGTCATATTTAATTGTTACTTGTAGTCCGATCTACGCAGAAAGTGCTCACCGAAGCAAAGCAAGCAGCCGAAACGTCGGGAACGTAAAATAGAAATAAAATCGAGATAAAATCCTTAAAATTTAGTTTCATTTCAATAAACGCGATGGTTATGACCTACTTATAAGCCCCTTAAAATATAATAAACTATTTTTATTACAGCTTGTATACTATTAAGCTTCTCATCAAGTTTTTTATATCACAATATGTTTATAAAACAACCAAGTTCTAATGAAATTTCACCTGAATTCGCTTCAAACTTGGAAAGTCTAATTAAGGTCCAATCTAAACTACAGTAGCGTTCAAATTAGATTACTTCCATAAAACAATATTCTCCAAATGAAATGATACGTTACGTGCGAGGATGCCGCGTCCATGGGCATAATGATTTTAACTCGATGGCCAACAGGTCAGTGATAGAGGAAATTTGCCCCTGATACACGTAATTGCACCCCCCGGGCGTCGAATTGGCTACCGTCGAATGTATCAGAGAATACTGTTGAATTAATATTCCAGTTATAGCTGAATCGATATTGAGTTGCGCATTATGTAAGGTGAGCTGCATAATACAGTATCACATATATAATGTACTGTCAGGAAGGTGCCCTTAAGGTCATGTTCCCGTGGCAATACTTAGATTTAGTTCTAGGCTCGGTACGACGCGGTATTTGTTAAACAATTTGATGAAATGAAATATTTAAACTTACACAGTGTATATGATTTACATTTTGTAGACGTAAAACCTCTTTGCCAAGATTTAAAAAAGGAATTGACAGAAAAAATAATTTAAAAAGTTCTTAAACGCTCCGGTAGTATAAAGTAATAAGCACGCGTATATATTAAGCTACATTATGGATTGAAATAAAACTAATCTTAAGGATTTTATCGCGGTTTATTTTACTACATTATGGACTTAAAGGCGGTGCAATAAGAGCCATTTACGAGGAAGTGAACATGAAGATTTTGTTTAATTTTTTAAAGTTTACATATTTGTTTGGAAAATTTGTTAGGAAGTATATCATAGAGTTTACTTCCATAAAATCAATCTTCACAACAAAGCTTTAATTCAGCATGAACTATAAATGGGATTTACGACAGCAAAAAAAAGTTATCCAACATAACTATTAGTAGCAGGCAACCCTACGGGCCAGCGGAGTCAATGAAGCGGCCGCTTTGATGTTACACTGAACGGGGTTCGCAGCTAAATTGCGCTAGGGCTGTCACCACACGATTATTTATAAAAACATTTATTTACAGAACTCTGTTAATCGAAAACTACTTACTACCAATAGCTTAGTTAGATTGATAGTGATCAATTCTAAAATTCCATGGTATTTAAAGAAATCTATAAAAATAATCTCGAATTTGTTTTATTTAATGTTGTGTACCGTAACTCAATGTAAATAGAGTTTAAACCCGCCTGACAATAATAAACACATTCCTATTCCCATAAATGAATGTCTTTAATATAACTTACGACGATGTTTGCTATTGAAGTTTATTTTATCGTTTTAGTATAAATCTGCTGTCCCTTTCAAATCGCGTGTAACCGTGTGTGACAAACATACGAGTTTAAATTTACCATTACTTGCAATCAAAATGAAGCCTTACAGTTATTTCAATAAGGTTTGTTCTTAATAAATATGGCGTAATTCTACTATAAAACTCAGACCGATTGAATCAAAACCGTATTTCAATTCAAACAAAGTTGATTCTCAAATAGATTGACATGTGTGTGTGGTTTGTTTTTTGCGGTCATTTTCCAGGCGATCTGTACTTTAAGCGCATAATGAGAGGAATAAAATAAAGGCAAGAAATGTAGGGTTTAAGACAGATTGCTTTTGTTTTTTAAAAATAAAAGTTTCGTCTATTGTTAGTAACATCTTATGTTCTTCCTAGACGGATTCTCTAAATTATACCTACTTTGATCTAAAATAATGGTCTATTCAAACATACTATTTATATATACTTCACCAAAAATAGTGTAAAATATTTCAAGAGATAAATCAGTAAGCATATGGATTACGTTGATATATAATAAAATTATTGAAACTAGAAGGCAGTAGCGTTTGTCCATGCAAAATTTCATTTTTTTTGGGGTCAAGTCACCTTCGTCCGTAGGAGAATTAAGTACCCTCGAGATACCCTACACGTGACCCTGGGTGGTGCCAACTAGGTGACAACTCTACTGGTGGTAGGCTTCGGCCGTGGTTAGTCACCACCCACTGAACAAAGCCATGTCGCCAAGCGGCCTAGCTGTGTTCTGGCATGATGTTCGGTGTTGCCATTCATGGATGGCGGGTCAGATCAGTTGCGCTGCATGTGCCTAGTGAATGTAGCGTCTCGATCTACTGCCGCCTTCCTACCTAGGCAAGTATGCTCCATCGTAGATCTCATCGTCACTTACCATCAGATGAGATCGAGATCAAATACTTGCCTATAAATGTATAATAATAATTTTAAATGTGTAACAATTTGATTTATTTATCTGGGAATGGAATGGAATCTTTATAACGATTCACACTTGGTACAAATGACGTCATTATAAAGTCGATGACAATCAAAATTAAAGCGAAACGTCATCTTAATTAAGCTCAATTTGAATATGCAGGCGTGAAAATCCTTACAGGGTGTATCTAATCCGTTGGAAGGACTTCATAACGGAAATAATTAAGGAAAATGTCTGGATGTCGTATGTCAGTCGCGGCAATCTCAAAGCTTACACTGAGCAAGTAATCAATATTGATTCTTGGACCATATAAAATAAGGCTCACTATATGTTTCGCAATGTGCTAACAAACTCTATCCAAAACTTATTTAACAGAATTCGTGTATGCCATCGGCAAAATAAATCGCGATTAGGGTTTATTATTATTAGCACATAGCGGAACAGATCCTTAAGATAATTTCGGTAAGATATAGATCGTAAAAAAGGGCATATTTCTTCGTCTTAATTAACTTTAATTCCAAAGATTGTAACAACTCCTTAATAACGATCTTCAGATATGTTCTCCTTGAGAATTGTCCCATGGTACATAATCTCTGCATACCTTATGTGCAAAGAAATGCCAACTACAGTTTTCTTAATAGGGCTCATTCCCAACACAGCGCAGATGTCCAGCAGAAAGAGACAGAACTATACGAAGAAACAGATCAACAGCTGGCTTTTTTCGTCACTTTCTGATGGCTATCAGACGATCTCGGACTTCGCATTTTAGTCTTATACGCTATCAACATACCCCACAACTCTTACGCAATTTATTTCAAAGCCATACACAAATTCTCAAAGCTATGCATTAACCGTCTATTGTAGACTAAAATGGCCGTCAAACCACTCTATATGGGGCCCATGATTGAGAAATATCGCCCTGGGCGGAACGAATCGATCGTGGTAATTGTTACAAATGGTAACGCACCAAGTTTGAGGCATATATAGGGGTCATAATAATGGTAAAAGCAGTGTAATAATGGTAAAAGCAGTGTAATAATGGTAAAAGCAGTGATAGCCATGTTGGTAGAACGCTTGCCTCGGTACGAGGATCGCAGGTTTAAACCCCGGCTCGCACCTCTGGATGCCATCGCACAGTGGATGGGGTCGATTCCAGTATACCTCTAGAAGTTTTATAGATATTAAACATGCAAATATTCGTGCTTATCTCAAGAAGTTTGCCTCTACTAGAAATCGAACCCGGGACGCTCGACACAGAAAGCAAAGTCGGTACCAACTGAAATAATAAGGTCGTCAACAATGGAGAGTTACAACGGGATAATTAATGTTGTTAGTTTCTTAACCTAAAATAGCTTTGATTATTTAACAAATGGGGCCATCTACAGCGACTGTACTGTAATTTTTAACCGACTTCAAAAAGGAAGAAGTTCTCAATTCGGTTATTTTTTTTTTCTGCCAGCGATTCAAAAAGGTAGCGTTCTAGAGGACTCGCGATGAATGTTATAGTATTTATACTCTGTCTAAGGAACTATAGTAAATACAAGTTCACATTTCTATTGCTATCATAACAACTCAGAATTGCCAGAAACAATAAATCAACACACAATGCCCGTATCGCGCTATTATTTGAATATATTTCGCGTTCAACTAAAAATTAATAATCAACCCCTCATTGGTACCGAACAATCCCACTCAGGGGCGCCCAACCTCTGTAACTCCCTGTAATATTAATTTAATATCATAATAAAGTTTAATTTTGTGCCTGTCAGTCTGTCTCGCCCTTTGACAACGAAGCGAAATGTTTCCATTTGTGATTCGACACCGACCGCCATTTTGTGACGTCGGAGTAATATTTTAAAATTGTTTTTCGAGTTTCATACCGCTTATTGGAATGTGACAATCACCGTATAGGAAATTGATTTTTCAGTAATGCGCGCTGAAATTTATAATCTATACATATAAATAAAATTGGAGTGTCTGTTTGTAATATTAAAATAACCGCTTTTTACAAAGTGCATTTGGATGTATACACGTTACCTATACCGAAACAACATTTTTTACAATTTTTGTCTGTCTGTCTGTCTGTCCGTCTGTCTGTCTGTTTGTTCCGGCTAATCTCTGAAATGGCTGGACCGATTTTGACGGGACTTTCACTGGCAGATAGCTGATGTAACAAGGAGTAACTTAGGCTACTTTTATTTTAGAAAAAAACATAGGATCTCATGAAAAAAAATTAAAAGCAATGTTGCAGCGCAGCGCCTGATTAAGTTTGATAGCAAAACCCTTCAATGCGTCACGCGGGCTCAGAATGGGCGAGCAGGCTGTTGTCAACGGTTGTCTTTGTTAAATACCACGCGGACGAAGTCGCGGGCAACAGCTAGTATAAGATATATTTATTGCGATATTTTTATGCAAATAGCATGTTCTCTATATATTACGGAAATACCTATTTAAACGAACTGGATTAAGAAGTCTTGTAGAAAATTTGATACATAACAACTTACGTAGAAAGATACTTTCAAAATTATTCGTTTCAAGTTCTTGGATTACCTGTAAACAAACAAAGATTAAATTAGTGTTAATTAGTAAATATACACGTTGATTGATTTACATTCGGAACAATATATATAAGCCACTTTTGTAAAATCTGATTTTTTTTTTCCATAAAATATCGTAGTATGTTATTAGAAATATAAAATGCAAAAAAACGTGTAATAAAAAAATATTTTATTCCAATTACAAAGTGGCGTATTTACATAACACACAATCGAAGTACAATCCACTTGATAGGTTCGTTCAGACTAGAGCGGTAAACGCATGATACGTATAAAATCACAAAACAGTACAATTAATAATGTTTACATTTTCAGCTGGAAAAATGTCGCGTGACACGGTCATGGGTGCCCAAAGTACATACCTAATTATATAGTATCAGACCGAGAGAGTAAAATGATTACATCTTCCTTCACTAGGCATGATTAACGCATAGGACGGTAAACATGTTACGAGTTAACTCAAAGTTTATATTATCTATACATATAAATAAAATTGGAGTGTCTGTTTGTAATATTAAAATAACCGCTTTTCACTAAGTGCATTTGGATGTATACACGTTACCTATACCGAAAACACATTTTTTACAATTTTTGTCTGTCTGTCTGTCTGTTTGTTCCGGCTAATCTCTGAAATGGCCGGACCGATTTTGACGGGACTTTCACTGGCAGATAGCTGATGTAACAAGGAGTAACTTAGGCTACTTATATTTAGAAAAAAAAATACGATCTCACGAAAAAAAATTAAAACCAATGTTGCAGCGCAGCGCCTGATTAAGTTTGATAGCAACTACCTCAGAATGGGCGAGCAGGCTGTTGTCAACGGTTGTCTTTGTTAAATACAACGCGGACGAAGTCGCGGGCAACAGCTAGTTATTTATATAAATAAAACATGGTGCAAAGCATGTGATAAACATAACACTGAAAACATAAAACATTGATTTAAACAAATTAAACAAAATTCACTTTTTGTTAATTCCTTGTTTAGTCTTGAAAGAATAAGGTCTATATTTAAACATGCCTGTATAGACAGTACAAAAGACGCCTCCACCGGGGCGTGTCTACAATTACGTCATTATTAGTTAATATTTTGCATGTGTTTTTCTTTCAACCGCAGCAGCTAATGCACCGCAATCATATATCAATTGTGTAATATCATGCAATTATGTTCGCATGGGATTATTAATGGTAATACATTATGGAGTGAGATTGTCGTGGAAATTATATGAATTAACTTCACATATAAAATGTATGTAATAAATGTTTATTTTTAAAACAGAAATATTTACAAACTAATATAACTTAAAAAGAGTATAGAAAAGCTACAAAATGTGTAAAAAATTTGGCCCATGCGGTAGCGTGCCCAAGATGCTGGCCGCATTTCCTCGCTGAATAGCCAAAGCTACTCGCTAAGCGAGGAAATACCCAGCCCTTAGGTCGCCGGTTGCGTCGACCAATCTTCTAGAAAGATTGTAATAAATAAGTGATGAAGTTTAAATAAAACTAATTTTACGGATTCTATCGCGTTTATTTTTTGTTTTTTACGATAGAATCCGTAAAATTAGTTTTATTTAAATGTGTAGTATTCGCGTAAATATAAGAAATCAATAAGTGATGAAGTTATTAGATATTTTTAGACAAATCATTTTACTTAGGAAGGTGAATATAATGTTATATTTAGTGTTAAGACATCGAATATAACATTATTCACTTTCCAAGTGTATATCACAGGTATTTTTTTATAAAAAGTAAGCGTATAATCTACCTTTACACGAAATTTCTTGCGAGTGAGTTCAGCCGTTTTTGCGTTATCTTCAGGCATACTCGCTACATACCGTAACCCATTTAAGACCATTGACATCTAGTTAGTGCAACCGCAAAGATTTGGTCACGTTATGATCCTCTTACGAAGCCGGAGGAGCCGAGCGCCGCATAGCGTTTACGCAAACTTCGGTATCAACTTTAATTCGACAAAGTTAGGATTCGTGGCTCG
Organism: Pheosia tremula; assembly: GCA_905333125.1. Classification (NCBI taxonomy): domain Eukaryota; kingdom Metazoa; phylum Arthropoda; class Insecta; order Lepidoptera; family Notodontidae; genus Pheosia; species Pheosia tremula. The sequence goes on from HG995420.1 coordinate 3,003,289, forward strand.
TGGCTTAGAGTCCTCTGACCATGTATTGAAATTGGAAGACAGTAGGAACAGTGGTAGCCTGTGATCCCTGAAAGGGTGCAGAGGTGCACTGTAGTGCACCCATATTTCACCTATAGTATGACGGTAGGTATGGTTCTGATCTAGGATAGTAGAGAGGTCAGAATTTGGATACGTTAAATTAAAAAAAAAACGAATTCACAAAAAAATACAATTGTCATTTTGTTGGGATATTTTTCTTTTTAAATCAACATGGGACTTCACATAGTGTTTACAAATACGTTAAAGAAGTCCAGTTCCTGTCTGAATCACCTGTAGAAATAATAACTTCTGACAGAAAGAAAGTTGTGTTAGTCAAACAGCAGATTCCACACAAAACAAAAAAAGTATGGCAACATTACCATAGAAACATAAACCAAAAATAAGCGAACAAAGTGTGGTTATAAAAAACGGGAATGCGCGCCCCAAGTCGAGTCGGGTCATATTTTAAACGTTCTCAAACAATGGTATAGGTGTTCAGACGGCAGTGCTGCGAACTCCGGTAAGTTCCGGCTATCCATCATTGGTACACGGTTCCTGCGCGTAATCGGGTGGGTGGTGGGGGGAGGGGGCGATATTAACCCCCCCCACACCCTCCGCCAATGCTCTGCCACGTACTAGGGTTTGTATTGACTGTCGTATCTCATTTCAGTGCGTCAATTTTTGAATTATAGAACGCAACGGTTCGAGTAGATGGTACATTTTTTTAAATGGAATACATATATGTATTAAGATAAGGATTTCTTGCATAAGCGTGGTTGCCTCCTTCCGAAGACTTTTTTTTATTTATTAAATTATAGGCAAGTATTTGATCTCGATCTCACCTGATGGTAAGTGACGATGAGATCTACGATGCATACTTGCCTAGAAGGTACCTGTTCACTCTCGACTTGAATATACCAGTGACTACCTGTAATCTACCAGTAGACAGTCTTAAACATTCCGATAGCTGGCTTCAGCTCTCAGAGAAGATATTATTATACATGCTAGTATGGTAAATATTTTCCTATGGCCATGCAACGTAACCATTGAAGTTATTTACCTGTACACAACAATGGATATTTCTGTCTCTCGTAAACTACGAAACATAGATAATTCTCCAAGATTTATGTCCTCTGCATCCGCAGGGCAAGCATTCAATTAGCGATTCCAGTCTTTGTTTGGACGGAAGATGATTCGGTTGACTGTACCGCCCGGCGACCATGATTGATGACTGTTTGTGCCGACGGTACTCAAGCTTCAGTTGAGTAATTATGTTAATTAAATTTCGGAGTGGGATTATTGATAAAGCATGGGGTTGTCTTTAAATGTGCCATTGATGGGGAGAGTTAGGCATAAACGTCGTCGTTAAAAATAGCTCTCATGGTTTATCGATAGTACTCGTAAAACAGATGAAAATTCCTATATGCAATGAAAATTTAAATTTGAAAGAAAATTAAGAAAATCAACGAATGACTTTTTCCAATTAAGTAGACTATTTCCAGTTATATATTCATTCATCATTATACAGTTATCTAATCATACGAATTTATTTCATACGTACAATTAAAACTATACATTAACTAAGAATTATCGACTATCGAGAAAGCCTACATAATTTGGCTATTGACAAGCTATTGTGTGAACCGTGAGAATAGAAGAAACGATACAAAAAACACATCACTAGTATCGATATTGTATAGATGTCTAATTCCCAACACAATGCTACGTTACGTTGCATTTTAGAACTTTTATGTTAAGGCGATTATCATATCTTAATAAATATATAAAATATTGGTTAATTTATTACGATTTCTTCATATAGATATTAAATTTACAGAGGCTTTAAAGTGGAGCTACATGCAATTGTTAAGGATAAAAGATCCTGTAAGAATTTTGAGTAATTTTGAGTAAGATTTTTGAGGTTGCTTTTTTAATGATATATGACTAAATGTTAAGTTGTAATAAGCTCTAATGTACCTACAATAACTTAAACAGTTAAGTATAACGCAAAATAAGAACAGCTAACGAAAATTATTATCCTCCATCCACATGAAAATTTGTGAATTTCAGATAACGCCTCCACAAACGACCCCCCAAAAACACACAACAAGCACAAGAAAACAATCGCTAACTTCACCGACCTCACTGTTTTGTCACCAAAGAGAAAATCATAAACAGTGTCAAGTAAAAGCCAGAGGCGAGATTTCAAACTTAGATTCTAAAATAAATTCAGAACTTGTCAGCCCGGCCTGAAGTTGGCGAGACCTGATACCTAAGCTTTATTAAATACAAGCGAAATTCAGCAAAATAAATAGTAGATAAACTTGGGATTTATGTTTTTGAAACAACAAAGTGATTTGTCAAAAGAACAAGTACCATATAATAATGTCACCTTGAATAGTAGCTTCTATTTCTTATGCACGGTGTACACGATTTACGTTAGCAGTTTTACAAGTAACGAGTTAAAAAAAAAATAGTCGACATAAATGTGAAATTAACTCGCTCAGCATGTAACTTGGCCATTTAGTAAGAATTATTATATTTATATATAAGCAGTAACAATAATAGTATAAAATATTATTACAGGGCCAAGAGTAGGATATAAATATGGCATTCACAAAATAAAAATTGAGTTATAAGGCATTTAAAAAATTACAACCCATACTGAGTTTATGGCAAAGCTACTGGTTCGCCATTGTTTAAAAAACAAACCTCATTTACACAATTATATATCAACGTGATCCATGTAACTTACTAATGCAAAATATGTTACACATTTTTTTTACCTATTTATGTTGCTATTGTAAAATTATTTATTTTTCAGATAAAAAAATATACAGTTGTGCACGTGTAAATAAACATTGATAATTGGAAATCAATTAGCGAAGCACTGCAGCAACTTGGCTACTTTTCAAATAGCAAACATACCAAGATATTTACACAGAGGCAGCTGAGTTGACTCGCAACTTGTCAATTTGAATAATGTAAACCGGGCATAATATCTCTCAAAAATACGAGATAAAAACAAACACAGTTAAAAAAGAACTTCCCTTTAAATAATTATCTTCGGATGATTTGCCATAATTATACAGTCATATTTAAGTTTTGAATAAGAAACAGTTTTATAATAATTAAGTATCATTATAACTCAATATATCTATTGGATTACTTCTAATTGACAATCATTATATTACTATAATCCACCCTTCGGATGACGGAGCTTTTTTACTATGTAATCATGTGATGTATATTCTGTGACAGTGTAATGGAGTCTGTAGCCCATAGATTAGTTATAGAGAGGTGATACGTTGGTTGGTTGGTTACAATTTTAACAATTTGATTAGCTCAGTTGGTAGTGACTCTGCCTTCTGCGCTGAGGGTCCCGGATCCGAATCCTGGTAGGGACAAACTTTGTGTTATGAGCACGAATGTTTGTACCCGAATCATGGATGTTTAATATCTATATAAGTATTATATACTGGGTTGCTTAGTGCTTAGTGTGGGACTGTATACTTCGTGTGTTTATCTGGCGATATTATTATTAATTTATAATATAAGGTAGAAACTCTATAAAGGCAGGTACACACTTTCATATATCCTCTTCCATAGGAGTAGCAGATATGGAAAAACAGACCAGAGCAAAGTATGAAAAAAATGACGATAAAATTCTACAATTATAAAATGTTAAAACTAAATTTCTAAAAATACAAACCTTACTTCAACACTTAATGAACTTACTCAACATTAAATCACCCACTTAACTAAAATATAATGAGGTTAAAAAATATTTTACTTAGTAGAACCTAACTCAGACTTGAAATATAACATTATGCGTATAAGTACACGGTAAAACACACTCAACGCCAATGCATTCAAGATGGCGGGTGTAATTACCAAAATAATTATAATGTACCAGTCCGCTGGTGCATATTGACGTCACAGGTAAGTATAAACAGGAATATTTAATAAGTGACCCTCTTTCGGGGTAAGTCTAACCTTATATCTAAGTACCTACATGCAAAGTATCCCTAAAAGTATTTAGAAGGGTAGAATTTGTACGTACCAGTACGTCAAGTGCGAGATTACTCGAAGCCAACCGTATACTTTATAGTCTACCGTATTTAGACATTTTGTATGGGGAATTGATAGTTTTAAATACCGTCCGCTAGGGGCGCTGTTCAATTTTCCATACAAAATGTCTAAATAAGGTAGACTATAAACTATAGAGTTAGCTTCCAAATAATCTCGCACTTGATGCACTTACAATAAAGTTCAGGTGTATGTAACTTACTTGGCTAACTCGTACGAGTCGTACTATTGTATCAGCTACAGATGGTTCGTAGGCAAAGTTTGTCTTTTGTTTTGATTATGTATAACCAAAGAACCGAAATGAAGCAGTTTTCATAGTTATACAGTTAGATTTTTAAAAACTCTTGAGTACTTTTAATTTTTAATTAACTTTAAACGAATGATTTGTAGTGGCTCACGTATTGATTTCTTATATTTACGCGACTAATAATTAGATTTTTACGCATCGACATTTCGTGACCATGGTTGCTGTAAGCAGACGAAACGTCGGGAACGTAAAAAACAAAAAATAATCTCAATAAAATCTGTAAAATTAGATTTATTCCAATGATTTGTAGTGTCATCAGATAGTGCAGAGACTTCTAAACTGTCGATACTAATAGGTAGTTAGCCCTCCCGATATTTTTTTTTTTTTGCTAACACGCCTGTAACAAATTGGTACCCCACCGTGTACATTATTACAGCGTTCTTTAATAAAAAAAGATAAGTACGTCACACGTATCTCGGTGCCGTCATTTCTAGTAGAGCATAATGTCGCTCTACTCCGCTACACGAGGCGGTCCCAGGTGACGAAACCCAACCGCACTTAGTATTTACCTTCATTTACCACCGTCTATTACTCTATGTAGTTATAAATTAGCCAAAAATGCATACCCAAGGTATTTTGCAAATTAATTTTAACACGAATGTACGTAAAGGTTTGTTGGAATTACAGCAAATTATGTGTATTTATAAAAGTTCTACGGACAAATTACAAAATGAACACGCGTGAGATGTAAAATTTTAAAACAAATTTTACATTTTAACCGAGGATTCACGCGTGATATGTTAAAATATGTATTTCAATTTAACAACTCACTTGCGGACTCATGTGTGAGATATGAGATTGGCGTTACATAATACTACAGGTTCTTTTTTATTACATTATAGGCAAGTATTTGATCTCGATCTCATCTGATGGTAAGTTACGATGAGATCGACGATGGAGCATACTTGCCTAGAAGGTACCTGTTCACTGTCGACTTGTTGGTTGTAAACGTATCTTACTTTTTCAATATTTTTTCAGATACTGGTTAAGTGGAAACAAGATGTGAAGGTTTAAGTCCCGGCTCGCACCTCGGAGATTTTTGGATTTCATGTGCACTACTCCTTTTCTTGCGGAGAAGGCGGAAACTGTGAGAAACCCACACGTCGTTCGAAAGCCGTGTGAAGTTCTTCAACGCGTAATCGTTCGGCGTGGTGGTTTATGACCCTAATCTCTCTCGCTTTCAGGGAATTGTGCCCGGTATAATTGCAAAAGGCACTCCCCCCAATTCTATCCGCGAAATATAGGTGCAACGCAGTGCACCCCTGCATATTGAGGGCATATACCTTCGAGAAAAATATGCTTTATTGTGTATCATGATTATCAATTCAAATTAATGAATTTACTGATAATTCAACCTTCAAGTCTGTGAAATTATATAGTTAAGCCAATAAAAACTTCGTTAAGGTCGATGGAAAGTTAAGTACGAGTAGCACCTGTTCTGAACGCCTGTAAACTTGTAATTTCAGCAATTTATGCCAACTGTTTATTGATGCAATTACGTTTTAATGTCTCGTCTGGCTGGGTAGACTATTCAGAATTGTATTTACATCTGATCACATATGCGTTTAAGTTTTTCATTTAACTTAATTATGTACAATAGTTATTTGCTTAATTAGGATAATAAGAATATCAGCCGTTTTAATGCCCCACTGCTGGGCACGGGACTCCCCTCAATTCGAGGGGGATTAGATCATAGTCCACCACGCTAGTCCACGCGCTGGTACGGTTTGGCGGACTTCACAGATCTTTCGACGGATTCTCTCAGATATACGGGTTTCCTCGCGATGTTTTCCTTCACCGTTTAACAAGTGATAATCGTAGTTGAAAGTGAAATTCGCACATGAAATCCAGAAATGCCAGAGGTGCGAGCCGGGTTTGAGCCTGCGATCCTCGTTACCGAGGCAAGCGTTTTACCAACTTAGCTATCACTGCTTATGCTTATTTAGGATGTTTTGAATATTTGTAATGATTTTATGTAATAGCCCACACGTAATAAAAAAACGTTTTAATGATATCGCGCTAAGAACTCCGTAACCACATTTCCAGTATTCAATTTGATTCATTACCATCCTTGTTATCTCAAAAACATATCAAAGGGTGTTAAAACTTTGACTGTATGTATGTCTCTTGCATAGTAGCTTCAGAATGTATGAACCAATTTAAACATTGTTTTTTTTTTGTTGATAGTGGACATCAGCAAGATTTAAGTAATAGAGCAACTTATTGATTTTCATTTGTAGGAAAGAAATCAATGGGTAAAATAATATATTAACGAACTATTATCTAATATTTAAATAAAACAATTTTTAAGGATTCTATCGCGTTTATGTTTTGTTTTTACGTACCCGACGTTTCGGCTGCTTTACAGCAACTATGGTCACGGAGGACTGAGGTGGTAACGCGATAGAATCCTTAAAAATAGTTTTATTTAATGTGTAGTATTCGCGTAAATATATGAAATCAATATAATCTAATATGTTTTTCATACTCAGTATATGTATACAGATAGGTATGTGTTAAAGAAAACTAATTAACTAAAGGTCTCCAGTCTCCGATTCAAGTCAGTAAAGTTAGGTAGGTACGCGAGTAATTAGTTGAACTTTGGTGGGAATCCGTACCGAAATCTTGGATTTAGGAGATCACGTTTAACCAAGAAAAGCAGCGATGGACAAGTTAATCGTACGCTTGCTTTGGTAACAAGATTCAAGCCCAGCTCGCACCACTGAGATTTTGGGATTTCATGTGCAAATCGCATTTTCTATAATTAATCTGGTGGCACGGCAGTGCCCACGCCAAGTCAAGCAAAAAAAACAACACGGGCACGGCCTTACCATCCTTTTCTCGAAACCACTCACGACACTTTTAAGCCCCCTGTATCTTTATTGTGGGTAATAATAATCACTTCATATTACATATATTATTACGGTGTATTATGGCGGTAGGTACTGTACTGTAACATTGGGTCCCAAATTTGTATATGTTGGCATAGTGATAACCATAATTTATAACTCGGGTCCACTCGAGTCCGGGATTGGTTCCCGTAACATATTTAAAAAAGCTTATCCCAAAATCTATTTGACGAATTTAAAGTAATCTTGCAATTGTGAAAGATTATAACATCTAAGATTATATCTGTAAATCTGTTTGTTGATAAGTGCATCACTGAGGAACGGCTGGACCCATGCGGACACATTTTATAAATGTTTGTAATTTCTTATAGTAGTCGGTTGAGTTTAAAAATCCATTATCGGCACAACACTATTAAGATGAATACCTGTAGTTAACTATACTAATACTATAGTCAAGACACGTTCCACTCGTCTAATTCAAAACGAACATACTCATTCTCTCCATTACTAACCCTGCATTTGGCTGGACAGCTTGACAAATGGCTAGCCATCTTTGTTCTAGAGATAAACTGGACGAGGCAGTTATCTAGGCAACCTAGGAGTGTAATATCTAGTCATAGCTCCCATTCATCAGAAGGAATCGTGCTGAAAATTTATCTCTGCGTTAGAAGAAATGAGTAAAAGTATCATTTTGGATTCATCACAATTATGTGATTCACGGCGAGATAAAATTTATATATAGACTAGCTGTTGCCCGCGACTTCGTCCGCGTGGTATTTAACAAAGACAACCGTTGACAACAGCCTGCCCGCCCATTCTGAGCCCGCGGGAAGCATTGCAGGTGTTGCTATCAAACTTAATCAGGCGCTGCGCTGCAATATTGGTTTTCATTTTTTTTCGTGAGATCCTATTTTTTTTTCTAAAATAAAAATAGCCTAAGTTACTCCTTGTTACATCAGCTATCTGCCAGTGAAATTCCCGTCAAAATCGGTCCAGCCATTGCAGAGATTACCCGGAACAAACAGACAGACAGACAGACAAAAATTGTAAAAATTGTTGTTTCGGTATAGGTACCGTGTATACATCCAAATGCATTTAGTAAAAAGCGGTTATTTGAATATTACAAACAGACACTCCAATTTTATTTATATGTATAGATAAAACATCCATGACTCGGGTACAAACATTCGCGCTCATCACACAAAGTTTGACCTACCAGCATTCAAACCCGGTCGCCTATTTTCTTTCACCAAATTAAACGTCGACACCCAATAAATAAGTTTCACCTACAAAATAAACAGTATCTACACACCTGAAGCTATTCTAAAGACGTTTATTAAGCGGTTTCCACTGAGCTTCCAACTTCGACACAAAGGCTCCGTCAAAATATCAAATACAATACGAGACCAAACAACTCTGAGGAACTTTTATTGAGAAATTTAAACAACCATTCAAAGTAATAGCAAAAGTTCGCCCCCCTCTTACCCCCACGTATAAAGGTAACATTAATCACGAAGCCCCGCAAAAACTCTCTCTGTTTCAAAGTTTTAAATTACATGAATTTTACACACCCAGTGTGTCGAAGCACTAGAATCTGTATTATAATAGTTGGCCAAAAAACTGACCGGAGAATCGTAAATTTTCCAACTTGTTCTTGCCGCGACGTCTGCCGTCTCGCTCTCGCTGCACGGATTTATAATCCCATCTCGGGTTGTGAAGTTTTTCGGGCAGCGACGTAGTTGGTGTAGACTAGCTGCACGTTGGATTGCATTGTTCTCTTGCGGAAATATACAAACATTTTGACATGTTGAAATATGTTCCGCGGCAAGACATGTTGGAAGATAATTACTCAATGAAATAGTCTAACTTATGTATTCCAATTATTTACAGAAGTAAACCAGCCGACCCGACAGACGTTGTTCCATCCAAATCCCATAGAAAAAAAACACTCACTTTTGGCCGAATTTTCCGGAGAACACTTGCATTTTTTTTGCCAAAACGGTCAGCCGTTTTTAGGTATTGCGCTTACAAAAGAACATCGTTTCAACTTTATATATTTAGATACGGAGATATGTGCATAAGTTTTTGCTGGCTGTTCTCAGAGGAAACAACGTTCCCAATTGATGGTAGGTTCTGTCTAAAATAATTTAATTTATCGCCAAAGTACATGAATAAAAATAAGTTATTTTAAATGGCAAACAGTTTGCCAATTATGTCCCTAGTAGTAGTTTCCAAGACATGCACTTAACGCAGTGGACACAGGTGATGTTAGTTCGAGGAACGTGATCCAACAGTAGAAACTAAACTTAACTATTGCAGAATCGTTATTTGCTCCTCCCTACTACGTAGTTTTACGTGAGTACGTGGTTTTATAAGTATTATTGGAATTAATGGTTATATAAATTTTGTGGGCTCTCATAATGTTTGGTTTGTATTTTGGTAGCCATTTTATTATGTACATACCTAATTTACAATTAACGACCCGATTAGATCAGTAGGTACTGGCACTGCTTTCTGGACCGTGGGTGTTCGAATCCTGGTTGGAACAATCGTTGTGTGATCAGCACGAAGGTTTGTACCCGAGTCATGGATGTTTTATATCAATATACCTAAGTATTATATACTGAGTTCGCCCATTATACGGTACCCATAATACAAGCGTTGCTTAGTATACTGATACCTATATTCAAACTAACTGACTATATTTCTAGACGTAATAATCAATTTGAAATAGAGTTATAAATGTAGAGGTAATTTTGACCAAACATTTCTTTAATTTTTTAACGAAATTGCTTTGATTGCAATAACATCATTTGTTTGATAAAATAAGATGTTATGTATGCCATAACACAAAGTTAAGTTAGATATAAGTTTTACCAAGAGAAGTGACATTTAAATGAAATGACAACAGTTGGTATAACTTATAATTGTTGTCAACGCAACAAATTGGATTGGCTTGACGAAGCAAAACATCAACAACAATAACTTGACGATAACTTGAAATAAGGAAATAGCCCACAAATTGTAAGAAAGTTTCGTTCAATTAATTGTTATTGGTTATTATGTTTTGAGATAGCCAAGTTGGTAGAACGTTCGCCTCAGTAACGAAAGTTGCAGGTTCAAAGCTTAGAGATGTCTCGTTTTTAAGTGCAAATTTAATTTTCAACCAGGATTACCACAGGATTAAAACTTGTTATCCAATATGTTCTCATTAATTAAACTATTGTTTTATGCATTGACTTAACGCATAGGTTGTGAATCTTATTTAGCCCACCGCCCACTTTGAGAATATTTTTTTATTTCTAGAGCGCCCATTTTTTTTGCTAACTCTCTCCTGTCGCGAATCTGATACCGCTATTGCCACGATTATATTTAACGTGGAATATTATACAGTCGTAAGATACGACTATCCTGTTTCAGATATATCTATCCCTATCCTATTTCAGAGATTAAAGAAGAATGTTTCAATGGAAGCGATTAGAACGCATCCTTAACTAAATTGACAAGTATTTTTTATTAACATTCACATGACACTGAATTTATAACTTATCTAGTAAGGTTGAATGCATTTTAAGGAGTTTGTTAATATTAGACTCGATGTGCCATCTCAACGCCCCCTAATTTTCTCTGGGTCTTCAACTGCCCCTGAAAATGTCAAACAAGGGGGCGTTATCGCCCACGTTGAGAACCTATGATCCCGTATTGTAGATCAAAGTTTTATGTGTCATAAAACTTTGATACATACATGCTTTTTAACAGGACAATCCTCATTTCGTAACCTGAGGTATAACATATAAGCCAACTTATCTTAGTGTATGTGTGTGTGTGTGGGCAACCCGATTAGTTAATAATTAAGTATACATTGCATACTGGAAATGATAGATTAATTGGATAACCACACAAAAACAGACTTAGACACCTCTTCATTAATTAGAACCTCGCACTTCATGGCTATACACTAAGGTACAATAAACTAAGTATGATAGGTCCGTCGTTTCACGGCCAATTAAGTCTTCATATTATATTTAAACTATCCAATTTAAATTCGCTAGGTACTGTTAAGTTGAATGGCTGAGCTGTGCAACAAAACACAAAATAACTTAGGCTATGCACTAGTGTAGTTATCTATTCGGCTCATCGGTGGGTCATAGATTATGTAGGTGAAGATTGGCAAGCGAGGTATCTTTCTTATATCTTTGATATTATGGAGCTGTAACGGGACTATGCCATAATAAAATATAGGTATTTAGAAATAAATACGCAATCTACTATATAAAAATAAGTCGGGTTTTCCTTCCTGACGCTATAACTCCAGAACGCACGAACCGATTTCCACGGTTTTGCATTCGTTGGAAAGGTCTCGGGCTCCGTGAGGTTTATAGCAAAGAAAATTCAGGAAAAACTAAACGAAATGTTAAATAAAACGAAGCCATCTGGTGGCGAAACGGAGTTCGCTGGGTTTGCTAGTGGAATATAAATAAAACTAATCTTACGGATTTTATCGCTTCTGTCTATTATACGTTTTTCGTTTCCGACGTTTCAGCTGCTTTACAACAACCATGGTCACGGGAGGACTGAGGTGGTTGACGTCCTAGTGCTATAGTGTCATTAGTTTGAACTGGGGGATCCTCATATTTAAATGTTGCTTGCTTGCTTAAAAACGTATAAATAAATATGCAATGGTATGTTTAGCTTCACCGAACAAGTTATAATCATGATTGAAAATTCGCACATGAAATTCAAAATTCTATGATGTTCGAAACAGAGTTTGCACTTGCACGTCTTGTTTCCCAAGCGATCCTTCGCCCAACTTGGCTATTTATGCTCATATATAATAATGAATATATATGAGCATAACTTGCCATAGCCATATTTATGCTTATAATAATAATAATAAATACAGCTGTACGCGCACATCAAATGAAATGCGCAAAGATGGCGGCTCTGACGCATGAATGAATTCAGCATTGCTCCCCGTTTTATTTGATGCAACCTACTATGTAAAAACATTTACATTGTTAGTCGCATCTGCATTGTTATTTAATCTATATTGTCTGCTGACCAAACTATCGCTGGTTCGTTACGAGGTGGATTAATATTTCGCCACGGTAAATACGTTATGCGTCGGACACCGCGCCAACTTGTACTGCTAAATTGTCGAAGTTGGCAGCCCTAGGGTGCCGTACGTTTGACAATGCAGGGTTGACAGATTCATAATTATGTTAATGATGTGATGTTTTGTTTTTATTACATTTGGGTCAAATTAGTTTTTATCAGATTGTCAAGAAAACTAAACCATTATTCCACATAATCTATCAAAAAGCTTGGTCGACGCTACCGGCGAACTAAGGGCCGGGCATTTCCTCACTCAGCGTGTAGCGTTGGCTATTCAGCGAGGAAATGCGGCCAGCATATTGGGTACGCTACTGCATGGGCCAAAATTTTACACTTTTTTAAAGTATGAAGTGGGTAAGCTTTTAAGATGCTACACATAGACGAAGAAATAATAAAGACGAGGTGTCACGAACAATATATTGGAGCACAAGATACCAAGCAATTTTTTTTGTAATAGCGCGTTAAGACGTATTTCCTGGAAACTGTCACTCCAGCTTAGCCTGTAAATTAACTATTATTTAACACTCATAAAACGTTGTTAGTTAGCATAAACTTATTTGAACAGATTCAATAATTGAGCCTCCTGTAATAACACTTATGTTACAGTAAACTTTCACTATAAATTTAATTAAACATACGAAACAAAGCCCCCACTATACCCAGAGCAACACATTCCACAAATTGACAGCGACCTCCCATAAATTATGCACCTCTAATACACTGAAAATCGTTAAACCAATATCAGTCAGGAATTTCAACAATGCGACAACCCTACCGCTAGGAGAGATAGGGTTGAACGTGACGCGAAACATGGCAGCCGATGCCAAATTAATTTACAGGGAAATCGCCACTTTCAGGTGGTAACAACGTAACGAATATATAATACCTACATTTATAATTACTAATTAGGACGGGTTATTTGAAATGTTTTTTTTTTCAGGAATTAGATTCCAAAAAACATAATAGGTACGTGTGTACGTGCCCATGGTTGCTGTAAAGCAGCCGAAACGTCGGGAACGTAAAAACATAGAATAAACGCGATAAAACCATAAAAAATGTATTCAAATAATAGTTCCGTATCCAAAGTAGTATCCAAATAATAGTTTTATTTCAATACCTAATAGGTTTTTTTTACAATAATATCAGTAATATTAATTATGATCATGCGCTGAGTACAGGTGTCATTTTTTAAAAGTTTAATCATTTATTTTATATCTTTATTACGTTGGCATTGGTAAAATATTTGACACTGTTATTGTTACAACTTATATGCCAAATAGCAAGCCTATTTACAAGGCAATATGCTAGAGTGATAAGTGAAATATGATTGTACAACAATACAATGCACCTCTACATGCCCTGCCATGAAATACATGCTTAATAGTATGGTATTTAAAAATAAATCAAATACCGAATCCATTCCGTTCTTCGACGAACCAAACGGACCAAAACGTTTTCTTTGAAATTTCACACACTCGAGCCCTGACTCAACCATACCGGGAATCATTAGCTTTGTTTTTCTTAATTAAAACGAATCGTAATCTGATTACAGACCACCCATTGTAAGTATTACGATTACGCTGATAACACTGTAACATGATGTAGCTCATATGTGTGAGAGTCGGTGTGCAGAGAATTTGCAATTGACGAGATTCTTTGTAACATGAAACAATACATATGTATTTGGAAAAGGTCCGAAGTCGTGGGAGGTTTTGGACTAAACAAATTTAATAAGTATAGCCAGACGACCATACTAAATCCATGGTCCCAAACTCCGATACTCTTCTATTAATTAACTTCTCGTTGGTTGTTACTGGGACATTACGATCAGGAACGTCCAAGTAACACCCAACGAGAAGTTAATTTCCGAAAATTGGTAAGACGGGAACATAACATGCAAGCATCTTTTGAAGTGATCTGTGGCATGCTGAAACAAATGGACCATGCATTAATTACTTTTTTAAAATAAAAGACGAAAGTGCCTGCTTGACGATGGGCTAAAAATCCCTATCCACAACTTATTCGAGAGATAGTTCACAAAAATTCTGTCACATATGTATTGTGTTTATATGTCTATTATAATAAAATATGTGTAAGTAAACTGAATGTGTCTCATGACTGCTAATAAAATAAAAACATTTTTTCCGGATTTTATCGCGTTTATTTTATGTGCTCTCATTTCACACTATGACACTAGGACGTCAATCACCTCAGACCTCCGGTGACCATGGTTGCTGTAAGGCGGCCGAAGTTCTCCCGTGACCATGGTTGCTGTAAGGCGGCCGAAGCATCGGGAACGTAAAAACATAAACGCGACAAAATCCGAAAAAAAGTTTTTATTGCAATGTGTAGTATTAGCGTAAATATAAGACATAAAAAAACAACTAAATTAACACTTAACAGTTATTATAAATCATAGGTAAGCGGGTAGCAGAATGCAATAATATTCAGTTGGCATACTAAATCAAACTCCCGCGCGACCCGGTGCGGTGAGCGGGGATTTATATGAGAACTAGCATACGTAGGGTTAGGAGGGAAGGACAATATATAATAATACTAGCTGCGCCCCGCGGTGTTACCCGCGATTAAAAAGTATGTCCTTTTTACCGAGATAAAACGTAGCCTATGTGCTATTCCAGACTATAATCTATCTCTGTGCCAATTTTCATCCAGATCCGTTCAGCCGTTCTGGCGTGATTCAGTAACAAACATCCATCCAAACTTTCACATTTATAATATTAGTGTGATATCGCCAGACGAACACGCCAACTATACGGTCCCACACTAAGCATCATTTGTATTATGGGTACGGAACAATGGACTGGGGGCCTCTAAACATTCATGACTCGGGTAAAAACATTCACGCTCATCACAGAAACTTTCTACTCTACCAGGATTCGAACCCGGGATCCTCGACGCAGAAGGTAGGGTCACTACCAACAGAACTAATCAGAACTTCGGATATAACGGTAGACTAGAAAAGAAAAAGTAAACCTCGTAGTTATAAGTGACGCAGAGCTTCGAGTGCGAGTTTGCTCGTAAGTCAAACGTGTAGTACATAGTTTGCGTATTTGTCATATGACAGCGCCTCTAGTGGGCGGTAGCCAAAACATTTAACTAGCGGAAAAATATGTGGACTTTATTTTATTTACTTACGAATAAACTCGCATCCGATGTGTATAAACGATGCCGATCATTTCGTATTGCTTCAATAATCGTGATTCTTGTTACCTCCTAAGCCAAAGCTTGAGCTACTGTGTAACATCAATAGTAAATACCTCCCACCTACCACATAAATAGAAGCTTTATACTTAAAAAACATTTTACATGGCAGAACTCCCAAATGTTATCAGCCCTACACACAAGAGCTTATACAGGCAAAAACCAGTCGAGTGTGAAGTCTGCACAATGCCAACGCGGAAGCGAAGGAGGGCACGAACAAACACACAGACGGTGCTTACATTAGCGATAAAATTATGATATACTGAGCAGACTGTACAGTTTATAGCTCGGTATCTGAAGAGTATTTGAGCTGAAGTGTTTTATAATACCAGCCATTTTTAATGTCCCACTGCTGGGCACGAGCCTCCCCTCAAAGCGAGGGGGATTAGGCCATTGTCCACCACGCTGGCCCAGTGCGGGTTGGCGGACTTCACACATCTTTCGAGGGGTTCTCTCAGACGTGCAGGTTTCCTCACGATGTTTTCCTTCACCGTTTAGCAAGTAATAATCGTGGTTGAAAATGAGATTCGCACATGAAATCAAGAAATCCTAGAGGTGCGAGCCGGGGTTTGAACTTGCGATCCTCGTTACCGAGGCAAGCGTTCTACTAACTTGGCTATCACTGTTATTAAAGTGTTTTGGCTTGGCACAATTATGTTTGTATAGAAAATCGACATTTGACCCGCCAGTTTACGGTGCAACGCTACCAAAAGAAAATCGTAATGTGTGTATATGTAGTAAGGACTCTTAATGTTATCACATCGTCATCCAGAAAGTACGCTGCTACGTCACCGTAACCATACGTAAAAATATTGTGCTCGAGCGACGGTAAAGGAATATCAACATTCTAGAGTACGTTTATACTTCAGTCCTTATTCGATATTTTTCGAGTCCCAATAACAAGGGGAAAATCCTTGGGTGCACACAGTAAACATAAAATTATGATAAGTCGCATATGGTACCCATTACACAAAGATAAACATTGAGATTATCTTCCAAATTTATAGACAGTTCTAATAGATTATAACGGCATTATAACGAACTTTTCAGAGGAAAAATTGTGTTATAATGTCTTTATACTCTATTATAACTTTCTATAAATTTGAGGGTATATGTTTATGGTTTACATAGTTGGATGATGCCATTGAAGAGAGGGACTAAGACTAATATAGAATTATACTGTGGTGTGAGCGGAATAAAACACGCTTACGTTATGTAACGCTACAAGCAAACTTGTGCTGTGGCCAATGATTTTGAAATTTTGGCGCAACAAGAAATTATTTTTTGCAAAAATTATTAAACTTGCACACGACCAAGTTAGGGAGCGTTCAACGTTGTAACGCATCGTAACGTTTCAGAAACCCCCCCCCCCCCAAATACGTTACGTAATACTTGAACGCTCCCTTAGTCTCAATATATTATGTACACATGAAATATTAGATATCAGTATGGAATATCACCTACTAGGTATTAAATTAATCTTGAATATACCAACAGGTAAACTAATCCTAATCATACATATTGTAATATATATTAGCTAACACTTCGACAAACACAAACAGCGCTACAGATATTCACAGTTGAGGTAATTCCACCAATTTCAATGGTATTTGTCGGCGTTCACGCGGCCGCCGCCATTTTGGAACAGACTATATTCCATTCAAATGCCAATAGATTACGTGCAAATATACAGATAATAATATTGTGCCGCTGAATTTATGGGAGCAAACTTTTTAATAAATGCAAAAGTTTAGTATAGTCTTTATGTAGGTGTTGTCGAAGGCAATTGAGAAAGATGTGTTGATTTAAACCAAGGGTTTTTATTAACCCTTTTCAATCTCCCACTAATGGGCCCTGGTCTCCCCTCAATGAGAGGGGTGTAGGCAATAGTCCACCATGTTGGCCTAGTGGGGTTTGTACTTCTTTCGAGAACTTGGTATTCTCGGACATGCATGCATGTTTTCCTTCACCGTTTGGTAAGTGATAATCATGGTTTCAACCATGATTATCACTTACCAGATTCACACATGAAATCTAGAAATCTGCGTACCATGTTTTCAAGGTAAGCGTTCTTCCAACTTGGCTATCTATCACTGCTTCTTATTTTTATTTAGACAATAAATATTTTTTTATTTACCTATACTATAAAAATAATAGTGACATGTATGAAAAGATTCGATGAAATGTTTCGTATTAGATGCTGTCAAATTCGTAGTAAGCCTTCAGGGCTGTCCGTAACGCGTTTTCAATTAGGGGTGGCTAATCAGAAACGAATTGTTCAGAGCATTAGCCGTCTGGATTACCGACCTTCGGTTACACGTGGGCGATGAAATAAATATTATGGTAACAAGTATATTACAATAGCTATTTTGTGAGATTCTGAATGATAGTGGTGGTATGTGGAAGCCCTGATAATGATGTTGTTTGGGGAAGTAGTAAAGTGGCGTGTATCCAGGCAATCGGCAATTATGAGGTTTCAGAAATACATTTTCAAAATAGATCCCGTAATTATTTAACCATCAAGTTCCTTGGAAATCAATAATATTATTTATACTGACTACTAAGAGTTTATGACTTCCTGGAATAGAATTGTCTAAGGAACAAGAGTTCATGGTAAACCCACCATGAACTCTTATTCCTTAGACAATTCTATTCCCCGCCTAAAACTTGTAATCTGTCATAATAATATCGCCAGAGGAACACAACAACTATACCGTCTCACACTAAGCAATGCTTGTATTATGGGTATACAATGGACTGAGGACGAACTCATTATATAATATTTATACAGATATTTAACATCCATGACACGGGGGTACAAACATTCACCCAAAGTTTGTCCATACCAAGATTCGAGGCCGGGACCCTCGGCACAAAAAGTAGGTTCACTACTAACTGAACTATTCAGGTCGTCTGTATCTAAATACTACTGCATTTTGACAGACGTGTGGAAACAAGTATTATGATAAGTATGTATTAATGAGTAAAAATATAAAATTGCCAGGCGCTTCAGTATACTGCCTGGCAATAAAAGTTCGTAGTACGCCCCCTGGTCAAGCGAAGATTTTAAGTAGGTACATAAATCTTGGAAACTGATAAAAAAAGTTTTTACATTCTCAACTAAACTATTAGAAGCTGTTTTTAATGCCAATAAAATTTGTACAGTTCAAAAATTTCGTAGGTAAGTACAATCAATAGCAAAACACATTACCCATTTAGCAATAAAAAATATCAATTACGCAACGCAATTCCGAAGTCGTAAACGGAACTCATTTATCGACTATCAGTAAAACAAATTGAGTCAGACGAGTAACAATAACACCATAACTCAAACACCATTGCGAAAGTGATTATGGTTTTAAACGTAAACTAGTACTATCGGCGACAGGTGTTTAATGTTTTAGTATTAGAACGATATTTGCTTATAATTATAACTACTACTATAATACTAGGTTTTCGCGTAGATATAAAAACCCATATATCTCCAAATCCACTAGGGTGATCTAAATTAAACTTGGCATGGGCATAGATTAAATAAATATATACCAAAAAAATTGTCCGTCCGACCAATGGAAGGTGAATATTTATATGTGAAAAGTAAACTCATAGACAATTTATATCATCCAAGCTATATCGAAATAGACTCTTGTGTATACCACTGTACCGTCGCCGATTTATCGAAAACAAGTTTTCCGATAAAACGTTTGAAAGTCGTAAAATTGGAATTAAATCGACGCACACTCAAGAATAACCGTTGATTCGGTAACGAAGGTAAATTACCATTGACAGCTACCTGTGAGTCGGTAATGGTCAGTAAACGGCCGATGGTAACTGATGACCGCTATTAAGGCATGCCCGGAACAAGACACATTGGGTGTCGGATTTTGGAACGGTTGAAATAGTCACACGTAGTTTTGGCATACTGTTATTTTTTGAGATATTTAAAAAATACATCTACTTTTTATTCTCAGCTATACCATTTGATCGCATTCTATTATTTTCTTAATCGCTTTGGACAAAATCAGGTCGTAGGTTCGCGCGTCATAATATTAAAAATGTATACCTATTGATTTCATATATTTATGCGAATACTACACATTAAAATAAAACTATTTTTATCGCGTTAATTATTAGTCCTCCAGTGACCATGGTCGCTGTAAAGCAGCCAAAACTTCGTGAACGTAAAAACATACAACTAACGCGATATTTTTTTTATTAATATATAGATTTACGTAATGTTGTTACTGAATAGATAATTATTAATGTAAAAAAGGCTAATATACTAAGTAACTGCCGAGTTTATGTGTCCTTGGTTTAGAAATGCTGTTCAAAAGTTCATAAAGGTGCCCTTTATGAAATTTTGAACTAATCATATTTCCGTTTAAATATTCCCACGGAGAAACAATAAAAAAAAATAAAAAGCAAGGAGATCTAAGAAATTATAGAGTAATTTACGACATTTAAAAATAACATCAGTATAGTTGCATGGTTTTAAAATAATAAACACATACCTATATGTTCAAATTCAAAACCGAACCTCATATAAAAAGTAATAAAAAACCGTCCATAAAGCCTAACTATAAAAGTTAATGTTTTATATAACTAATTTATCCCGAAACAGTATGCATGTTTGTTTAAAAATTGGGAACAAATTTATAATTGGTGTAGTTGCGTTTTTATAACGTGAAACGTCAGGTAGGGACGCAACCACTACAAAACACAAACACACAAACACTTTTGACTATTTTTCATCCAGACATCTGATTTAATTGTTGAAATTAAACTAATTCTGCGGATTTTATCGCGTTTATTTTATGTTTTTACGTTCCAGACAAAACAAATTAAATGTTAGTATTATTTCAATGTACAGTATTCGCGTAAACATAATAAACCAATATGATATTTTTTTTATTTATTTAAGTATTACGTTAAAAACTTATCCGTGTTTTGCGTAAAATAAACGGTTTTAAAGAACAGATTGAATTAAAAAAAAATGAATATCAAGTTAATATTACCGCCAATTACTAGTTATTTTGTATATCGCATTATATTTATTTATATCATAAATTTTAAAAGGCACTAAATACAAGTACAAGTTTTCACAATCCAATACAAATCGATCAACTATCAAATAATCTCAGCAGCATCGAGATGAATACAAAAGGCCGTTTACGACGACTCGCAGTGACAAATGAAATTCGACGTACAACCATAAATTGTGACTCGGAATAATAAAAGATTATCTATATCTGAAATAAATACAGGGGGGAGGACAATGGGACCTTTATTAAGGGCGCCCGCACCCTATAAAAATTGTATTCCGCATATGGGATTCTGTAGCGAAGTACGATGTAATTCAAGTTATGGTACCTACATTGTTTTAAGTGGAAGACAAAATGAGAGTAATTTGAGTAGATACTATAAGACAATATTGACAATCCGATTAGAGCAGTTGGTAGTGACATTGCTTTCTGTGCCGAAGGTCCCGGGTTCTAATCCTGGTAGGGACAATATTTGTGGGATGAGCACGAATATTTGTACCGGAGTCGGGGACGTTTAATATCTTTATAATAATTATATACTAAGTTCGCCCCTAGCTTGTACAGTACCCATAATACAAGCGTTGCTTAGTGTGGGACCGTAAAGTCGAGTTGTTATTTATGATTTATTTATTGTATTTGAAAATATATACCCAATTCTATTAACTCATTACTCAGATATTCATTACCAACATTACAACACTAAGCCTGACCAAATAAATAAAGTATTATGTGTTTAGAAATATACAGCCGACGACGATGTCTTTCATTCACGGTATTTTTTTTATTACCAATCCGAGTGCATTAATTTTAATATGTATAATATTTGTTATTTATATGTGTGTGTGTATGACAAGGCACATTCAATTCGCTCAACAAGATGAGGAAGTCACACACAATTCTTCCCAATCTACGCTCGACATCACACACTTTTCATTTCCCATAACAGTATAACGTGATAATCGTTTACTCGATATAAATCGTTACTCGATTATTCGGATTATATGTATCTTTGTGATTCATTGATTCTAACGCAAAAAAAAGCAATGGCCACATCGGCAATAATACAAACAGGGACGTGCGAACCGTGTGTCGACCGCGCGGCGCGTGTGAACGCTAGGGTTGCCACAAACGAGTTTATTTGACAGAAAATATTATGCCAATATTATAGTACTTATAAGCAGTATTCAGATAATTATAAATATGAATCTAATGTAGGGATTACCCAAAATATTTTAGGCAAGAGACCCCTTTTCCAAAATGCGCTGATACCTCAGATCCCCACAGCCAAATTACTTTAAAAATCCTGTCGCTAGTTTTTTTTCTGTTGACACAAAATTATTATTTAATATTGTACGAACTTGTGCACGCTTTTCGAATTGTTGAGTTATTTAAAAGTACAACCATGATACATCCAACTAAAAAATTAGTAATTCTTATAACAAGCACAATAATTATTCATATTTTATCGTATTCCTTTTATCTCAAAGTGGCAACCCTATCTCAGACGACCCCACACGATCGATAAAACATTTTATTTCTCTCTATTATAAATCGGAGGGGACTATTATGAGTGGTGTCGCGTGCTAGCAGTTACTGGCGTACGGGACCCCATTAAACGAACCAGCTCGGCCGGTGTCAACTGTGCCTGTATTTTTGTGTTTTAAATATATGTGGCCTGCTTTGTTATCGAGGTAGTCTAGCCTGTTAATTAAATGAACAAGGATTTGATTTCAATATTTGCTAAAAGTCTGAACGTGATTCGGAAAGAAGAACTACAAATGGACATGATTAGCTAAGTTGCTAGTGACCCTGCTTTTACGCTGGGAGTGAGATGATTACAATTAGCTAAGTTGCTAGTGACCCTGCTTTTACGCTGGGAGTGAGATGGTTACAATTAGCTAAGTTGCTAGTGACCCTGCTTTTATGCTGGGAGTGAGATGGTTACAATTAGCTAAGTTGCTAGTGACCCTGCTTTTACGCTGGGAGTGAGATGGTTACAATTAGCTAAGTTGCTAGTGACCCTGCTTTTACGCTGGGAGTGAGAGAGTTACAATTAATGAAATTGTAAAATGGTGCCAAGTTGTATTTTTTTTATTATTTATAAGGCCTAAGTATGTGCGATTTAAGCAAAATAAAATAAGATAATAAAACAATATAGTCGTAAGAAATTCATTTAGTCAAAAGATCGTCAAACTTAAATAGGTTTTATTTCTAATTAAACTCTGAATTCCCTAACTATTTTTATGAAGGTCTGTCTAGTGTCTAATTACTAGCAGCTATAGCCTAACAGGCTCTTAAGCATTTGCCCAAAAAAGCAACTGATATAATTACAATAACCTGAAAATAAATCGTAAAAAAGCCATACAGTATCATCCACTTACGAGATTATTCGGATTAATACTGCGTTTTAATAGTGCCAGTGGGGGTGGCGGTATAGGGGGGTGTCGTAAAAAGAAATAATAATATTGAACGATGCGATTATAGGATTTGATATTTCGGAGACGCGTCACCGAGCGTTAACGGTATCTTTATTACACCGTCAATCCATCAGGGCCCTAATAATGTCGTTACGACATTTTTACAACACAGGCCTGGCGAGTTATTGTCAATTCTAACGTTTTCGTATCTAAATATAATTTTATATATCACGCCAGACGAATACACCAACTGTACGGCCTCAAACTACGAATTAGTATTCGTAGTTTGGGACCGTACCGATAGATATTAAACATTCTCGACTCGGGTGCAAATATTCATCCTAAGCACACTAAGTTTGTGCAAACCAGGATTGGAACCCGATACCCGCAGCACGGAAATCAGGGTCACTACCCACTGAGCTAATCAGAATATAGGAGAATAAAAGGAATATAGTATGATATATTATAATAAAAGATATCGTAAGCAGGACACGCCATTTTCATGTCATAGCCCATTTTTATTTACAACTAACTGTCTCGGCGAACTTCGTACCACCTCAGATTCAAATGTATGAGAGAATTAAATATCTTCATTATTATTTTTCCCATTTATTATTAGTTATTCTGCTATACGGGGCGGAGACAAATTCAAAAAATCAAACTTCATAACAATCGGCCTGCCCTTTCTTGAGTTAGAAATGGTGTAACTAACACGACTTTGTTTTATATATGTAGATATGGATGTGTATTTATTGAATTTGTTATCGCTGTTAATCACTTATCATTGGCAAAATACCCACTAAGTTGTAGATGAAGCAATTATTCCATTTCATCTTATTGCATTTCATTTCGTATAGAAAGAAGACGTTCAAACTATAATAAAAATTCTAGACTTGAAATTTAATTGAAAAAGCTTATCCACAAACGTAGCAAGTTTCCTAAGCAAAGACCTAAAAATGTAGATCTCACTTTCGCAAGCAATCATAAACAAAAACCACGTAAGTGGCAATACGAAACGTCACTTACAACCTTTTCCCTCCATCATTCCTGCACGCACGATCGAGTACGAAAAGCAAAAACGTTGTAAGTGACAACACGCCAGGAGATATATTTCTACTTTATATTGGCATATATGATTTACGATCTATTGTGTTTATTATACGCGATGTAGGTCTTCGTATTGTGTCGCGAGGCGGGGGTGAGCATAAAAGGATTATTGAATCCTATTAGGCACAGAAAATCTAGGACTAATATTCCTTCTGAATGGACCGAACCCATGCGGTATGATTGACAGACATAATGAAATGTCTGCTATTATATCGTTATTTACTTCGTTCTGTATCGTTATCAATACACAAAAGATACATAAAAAGGTGACCCCCAATTTTCTGCCTTCTATATGTACAGGTTGTTTCAGAAAGGGCATTGCTGTTGCGTACAAAAAATATTTTTCCTAATTGACATTTCCAAATACTGACTTCACGTAATGATTATAACTGCGTTCAAGAAGCGATTTAAGCTTAGTATACCTATTTTGAATCATCCTGTACATTACGTTAAAAATGGACAAATATCATACTCAAACTCCAAAATGAGCAAATACTCGTGCGATGTCTACCAACTAAAAACTAATTTTCAATGTATCTTATTCAATAAAGATTTTATTTTAAAAGGTTGCAGACGTAAACACCAACTCTATGGTCCCACACTAAGCAATACTTCTATTATGGGTACCCGTACAATGGACTGAGGGCTAACTTAGTATATAATACTTATATAGTCATAAACAACCATGACTCGGATACAAACATTCATGCTCATCACACAAAGCTTGTCCCTACCAGGATTCGAACCCGGGAGCCTCGGTGCAAAAAGCAGGGTCACCACCAACTGCGCTAATTAGGTCGTCGATATATACCAACATTGTTGTGCCCACTTTCCGTCTTTAGGATGGCTAGTATTTTCTCTACACAGTTAGCAAACCTAGACTGTGCAAGCGGTATCTTGGTTTATATTGCATACCAAACAAGCACCTCCCGCTGTTTTCAAACTTTAATTGGTAAAGTAGGAATTCGAAAAATACCTCCAACGCTCAAACTATCAATAAACTTGTTGGCACAGTTTTTATGCGCCTGTACTGTAACAAGTGCTAACTGCACACTCAAACAAAGGGTAGTTAAATTAACAAAGTTCATCACATCTCATCACAGAAGCAGGCACTCCGGTGACCCAGTTGCGATTGGGAGCGAGTGGTCTCTTATTTTCAGAAGTGGTGTTGTCATACCATGCAATGTTGGAGGGCGG
Source organism: Pheosia tremula (assembly GCA_905333125.1). NCBI lineage: Eukaryota > Metazoa > Arthropoda > Insecta > Lepidoptera > Notodontidae > Pheosia > Pheosia tremula. Next base: position 3,028,652 of record HG995420.1, read on the forward strand.
GTTAAAATTCCAACTTCTACCTTTATTCGCTTCGCAATTATTCTCTTATTATGGTGTCATTGATAAATTTAGAAAGTTTATTTATTCTTATATAAGCAGAGGCATCTTCCTTCATCACCATCACCATTGATCTGTCTAGGGCTGCTATAAGACACGGCTCTCCCGCGAAGATATTAAGTTTGTAGTGCCATCATTTTCTCGCTTGCCTCGCTAAGTTTACACTTGTCGAGACAGGCTGATAAGCAGTCTGAATTCGCAAAGGAACCTTTGGGACTTCAATTAGTTTCATCATATCATATTGATCTCCTTTGACCTACTCTTTATAATGGATAGTGACAGAAGGACGATTGAAGGAACATTCAGTAATCATACGCACACCCCGGTTCATACTAAAACCATTATAATCTATTTGCTTACTAATCATACCAGCATAGGTAAAGTCGACCAAGAACCTCCTTTATTGCCTTAAGGTTGAATATCATATGCACATCGTATAGTCGTAATACCTTAGTTTTGTCATTTATTTGAACATAGAACGTATCAAATATGAACCTTAGTAGATTTTGTATTAACTAGGAGATTTTGTCAAAACTGTTAAACCACTTGCATGGCCGACCTTACATGATAAATTAGACATCATTCCATTGACGTCAAATAGACAACTACTAACCGCTTGGACTAATATAACGCAGCTTCTGAGCTAATACTTGGAATTCAAAATAACAATCTTAAGCAGACCTACCCCACATTCCCATATTGAAGATCACATCTGGTACTACCAATTAAGGTTGGTACAAATGAATTTTGGAATGGACCGCAAATGCGTTCCTGGGGAGCCCTTCAACAAATGGCGCGATGATTTGAGAAGGGTAGCAAGTGCTGCATGAGAAGATCGATTTCACTTGAACGCACCCATGCGAAGCTAAATTTATGATATCACTTGGACTACCTGAGCAGGAGCTTCAACATCAAATTTATTTCTATTTAAAATAACGTAGAAACAATTTATTTGACTCAGGCAAAAATGGCAGGCACTATTTTGTAGCCGATTGCCAAAATAAAAAAAAGAAGAAGATATCATTTGTTTTGAACCGCAATTCTTATTTTTATTCGCATTCTTTTTACAAATTCAATTAAAGAATGGCGTTCCCTTACTCGTTTTAATAAAGGCGCCATCTCTTGGTAGCATCATGAAAACAACAGCAACATAGTTGAATCTCATTTCACACGAAACGACTAAGGTATATTGGTGACATTTTTGAGTCTAACATCACAACTTTGTCGACGCAAAATAACTGTCTAGCAAGCGTTTCCCGCATAGCCAGATATAACAATGTTTCGTTGCGTCTCTTGGTATAGTCATACATCTGGATGACTCATGACCTATTTTAGCAAGGTTCTATCTGCAGGGACACAATCTTGAAGAGGCATTTGTCTGTTTCCGCATGCGTGAAATAAGGTATTACGTTGAAATAATAGCTAACATGTGCACATGTGAGTTGAGATGCAATTCCTGTCCTATCTTTAGATTTGAAATGAGATATTGCACTTTCAGATCTTACTTGAATTGTTCTTAAACAACTCGTAGCTACTACTAGAGCTAACTTGGGGAACCATTATAGCTTATTGCAATAAAATAACTTTATATCTTTTACGTTGGCATGTTTGATCTGATACGAGTATTGTAGATATCAGCATAAAATAACTAAAACTCTGTTGTCTTTGTTGTCTCGAAAAACGGAAAACGCACCCTACCTATATTTAAGAACAAGTGGGCAACAAAGTATGATGTTTTCTCTCACTCTCACACAGGCGGCCCGCTCGCTCCTGACCCATTTAGCCAGCATTGTGGGTTGAGGAGTCGTATTCTCTGAAGTTCTGTCGTCATCGGAGACTGCGTTTGATAAATGAAATGCAAGAATCTAGATAGATATTACATAGGATGAAAGTAGAGCTTAGCAGTCCATTCTATATTAATAATATCTAATAGTTGGTGTATGTAACCGATATTATTAAGATTAAGAGACTGTAACTAGTAAAAAAATATTGGGGCGACATTATTTTCAACATAGTACACGACATTTTTTGTCATATGGACGGATTTTAATGAATCTTGGCATGGTGATAGTTTAAAGCCCAGGACATTAAATAGGATACTTTTGATCCCGGATAATAGATGGGTTCGCGCGAGAGGCAAAACAAACTTTAACTAAAAATCCAATGGCCAGATGTTATTCAAAAAGTTTGCAAGGTAGCTTATACGCCGAGTCAATGCGTACGGTACTTTAGATATGGTATGGTAGAAAGGTTCCTTAGATATGATCAGAGATCAAAGGGCAATAAGAACTAATCATTAATTGCCTTTTGTCGTTTTATTTCTCAAATGATAAACTGTCAATCCACTTATAGCGAAATGAGTTTGATAACCCAAGATATTAATGTAGCTGGACGCAGGTTGGTATGAATATTTCGGTGTGTTAATAAGTCATAACTCATAATAATCCAACTGCATATCCACAACAACTTTCACGGGAGAGCCCGAGTACTAGGGGATTGTGTGTAATAAATCATATATTTAACAATTCCAAAGTCAATTAGACACATTAATTTTCGGTCAACGAGCGCTGTTCGTGCACTATGCGCTAGTGGCCCAGTTTTATGGTTTGGTTGGTAATGGTCATGCGAGACTGCGCTAACCAATCCAATCCTATTACCGTGGTGATACTGTTGGATATTTATTCGGTTGAATTTAGTCACGGGTTTCTTTTATTCACCTTTTGTGTGCTGAAATATTACGAGTGGGTCTACTGTGTGGAAGAATTTTCATTGGCTCATCAGTATCACATCAGTAGGCATATCAGTATCGAATATTTCGAAGCCAAGAACGCGACAGACATTGGTACCGATTAATATAATGAACACAAACAGAATATCAATTAGCTGAATCTATACTATACTATATATATTATATATAATATATATATATAGTATAGTATATATTATATATATACTATATATAGTATATATAATATATAATATTATATATATGAAAGTTTGGATGGATGGATGGATGTTTGTTACTCAATCACGCTAGAACGGCTGCACGGGTCTGGATGAAATTTGGCACAGAGTTAGATTATAGTCTGGAATAGCACATAGGCTATGGTTCCCGTGGCATAAATCTGTTTTAATTTTTCATAGCGCAAAGGATCGACACGATTTTTTGCGCGGGTAACACCGCAGGGCGCAGCTAGTATTACATAAATCATCCGAGAAAACATACACACACAAATTCTACTTCTTTGTTCCAACATTCTGGTACAAATCTTTGTAATCCTATTTTTATTTTTTCACGTTACATAATTTAACTTCATTTTAACTAACTTGCAATTATTAAATACATATATATATTTTGTTTAAAATTTTTAGTCATGCAAATGAGATGTGATGTCAGTTATTACTGACTTAATTATGACTAAATTAGCTACACCAAGTTTAAGACTGTCAATTATTACTAATTATTACTGGGGTCGAGTCACCTTCGTCCGTAGGAGAATTAAGTACCCTCGAGATACCCTACCCGTGACCCTGGGTGGTGCCAACCAGGTGACAACTCTACTGGTGGTAGGCTTCGGCCGTGGCTAGTCACCACCCACTGAACAAAGCCATGTCGCCAAGCGGCCTAGCCGTGTTCCGGCATGATGTTCGGTGTTGCCATTCATGGATGGCGGGTCAGATCAGTTGCGCTGCATGTGCCTAGTGAATGTAGCGTCTCGATCTACTGCCGCCTTCCTACCTAGGCAAGTATGCTCCATCGTAGATCTCATCGTCACTTACCATCAGGTGAGATCGAGATCAAATACTCCAAAAAAAAAACTTATCTGCACCATTCTTTACATTATCACACCTCCCATTATGTTTAAAATGATATTCACATGATGTTTTCGCCAAATAGACATCTCATCAACACGGTATTGCGCTAAGAAAAAGCTTGGTCTTCACATAACGAATTCTAGTTTTCTCAAAGTAGAATAGAAGCTCATACAATGTATATTTTACCTTATTTATCGTACTACATTGTGCATTCTTGCATACCATTCGTTCGGTAACACTCACTAGGATTGCTTCTCGTAGAAGTAATGCATTGGTCACGTTTCTATTCATCCCGTAATACATAAGCAGCTGTGTTTACAAAACAATGCTGGCGTTAATAGAAAAGCTAATTTCGCCTTTGCGGCTCAGTCCACTAAACCAAAATTAGATGACTTACTACAAGTCATTTACTGATTTATACCTATAGAGTTTTTAACCTTTCCTTGTAGTAGGGTTTTAGAATGTAGACCAAGAACTGCAAGACTTAGTGTAGGCCGGCCCTCCACAAGGTGGACCGATGATATCACATGCGTAGCAGGAGTGTGGCGAGTGGCGGAGGACCGTGATGTGTGGAAATCATTGGGGGAGGCCTATGTCCAGCAGTGGATTTGGGATGATACATAGATAGATATAGGTACCACAGTTTATACATAAGTAGACACTTCATGACCTATTGTTAACAATATCGCTATATCAATATAATAAAAAAAAACAAATTACAGATCGACAATATTTTGAAAGTTACGTCAATATTTCACACAAAATAGCAAATTCTTACCACAAAATATCTCCACAGTGATGTTTTGTTTAGGATTCTGCAAAGTACACAGCCTGTCAACGTAGGACATACCTGAAAAAAACAAGTTTAATGTTATTTTTATTTTATTAAAAAATATTACTTATCTGGTCCCTGACCATCGTTGCTGTAAAGCAGCCGAAAGGTCGGGAACGCACAAAAATAAAATAACCGTGACAAAATCCGTAAAATTAGTTTATTTCAATGTTGTAGTATTTGCGTAAATATAAGGAAGCAATAAATTTTGTCGTACTTAGATTAAGCGTTGATGGGTCAGTTTTATGCGTGATGTAAAAATTGTAACGTCTCAAACTGTTGAGTAGGTCTTAAATACTTTAGTATCGTTTCCAGTATTCGACTGTTATTACGTAACCAGAAATATCGGAAAAGCATCAACACATAATCATCTTAAAAGATCAGTTAAAAATCTCCAAAGTCATTAAATTCAAGTTATTTGAGCCCGTAAAACCTTAATTTGAATCTGTTTACAGCCACTTACTTTCGCGCGTTAGCATTTGCTTACCTTAATTACTTAAAAAAAGTATTCAAATCATTAAAAACGATTCCCGAAACTAAAACCCGTCTTACACCGAGAGTTAATTCGAATTAACTTTTTATGCGTAATAAAAAAGCCAGTAGGAGCTGCCGCTTAGCATAAATCTGCAATATTTAAACAACTTTCCCATTGGGAGGACAGTTAAAGCGTTCGAATAATATATTTATGCTCGGTGTGTCCCGTCCCTTATCTGGGGTAAAGTTTTGACGGTTATAATGTTTCGTACTAATAAGCGAGCGCGGAGTAACTTTAAGTAATATTAAGACGAGTTTTGTATTAGATTATCTTAATTTTGGAAGATTTTTTTATGCAGTTTTATATTTATATTCTAAAAAAATCTGATGTCTATCTACTACTTAGTAAATTAAACAAAAGCTGGTTCTTTATTATGTTTTATCACATTATACCGATAGCTAAAACTGTTTTGAATTTCAAATAACTAGTAACGTTATTTTTAACTTATTGTATTGTTAGCGGTTCCTATCGAATTGTATTAAAAAATATATGCACGAGGAACCGAGGGTAGATTTAATGAATTAATAAGAATAAAATGACATGAAAACATGTAATTACACAACGAACAAACTCAATTCTTCAATATTTGAATCCAACATAAATAACTCAAATTTAACAATTCCAACGAGCTATAACACGTCTTATCGCTACAAAATTCGGAGAGCAAATGAGGGTGACGTCGGGGCTCGCGCGCCTTATATAGGCGCGAAGGCCCGAACTGTCAAACAGTGTTGCCACATCGCTAATACGGCCTCTCCTGACAAATGGTCGTCCTCGAACATGTCTTCATCGCCTGGCAGTCCCCATTGCTCGGCTAGTGGGCTCGGGAAGCTGGCGGGAGAATGCAGTCTTCAATGCCGGCCGGATGCGACGTTTGTTGAACCCCGTTGTCTATCTCCAGTGTGAGTGCTCGAGAGTAAATGGCTCTCGCAGCTAGAGAAACTGGTAGATGGATCAGCCGCAAGGGAGTCACCTTCAGCTGAAAGTAGAAAATAAGGAATATCAATATCTTCCCTATAACTTACTTCAGGATATACGCTGAAAATTCGTATATCCCGAGGCGAGAATCATCTCGAAGACATGACCCAGTTAACATGTCTCGACGCATCAGACATGACCCAGTTAACATGTCTCGACGCATCAGACATGACCTAGTTAACATGTCTCGAAACCACAGGCATGGCTCAGTTAACATGCCTACACCGGCGGAGAATAAACTCGACACCACAGACATGGCCCAGTTATCATGTCTCTCCTCTTCTTCTAAGTCGTGATGCTCCGGTCAGAGCGGTCGTGGTCGTCATGCATTGGTTCTGGGATTGATGTTGCTCGCCTCACGTTGTCTCGCCATCTCTCCCCATTGGATGCCATCCTGGTGTACTCATGCAAGGGGCCGCCAATGGCAGTCTTAATCTGGTCGGTCCATCGCATGGGCGACCTTCCACGTGGTCTGGTGCCTTCCACTCTGCCTTGTAGAACCAACCGCTCTATGAAGTGATTTTCTCGAAAAACTTCTAAAGACCAACATGTGCACTAGCCGAATTTTAGTGGCTTTGGTGATGCTCCTGTTTTTCCATATTCTCCTTAGCCTATCCATTGAGGACCTGTCTTGAGGATCCATTGAGGATCATGTCTAAACTGGCGGAGAATAAACTCGATACCACAGACATGGCCCTGTTATCATGTCTACACTGGCGGAGACTAAACTCGACACCACAGACATGGCCCTGTTATCATGTCTACACTGGCGGAGAATAAACTCGACACCACAGACATGGCCTAGTTATCATGTCTACACTGGCGGAGACCAAACTCCGACCCCACAGACATGGCCCAGTTATCATGTCTACACTGGCGGAGACTAAACTCGACACCACAGACATGGCCCAGTTATCATGTCTACACTGGCGGAGACTAAACTCGACACCACAGACATGGCCCTGTTATCATGTCTACACAAATGGACACAACGTAACAGACATGGCCCAGTTAACATGTCTGCTACACGGCTTATAATATTGAAAGCACACTTAGCTTAATGTCCAAAATTACGGCACAAGCCTCGGGGGTCCACTCTCCTCGCCAGGCCACCATATGCTCGGCGGCCGCCTGAGTGATTTTGCCATACGAACCACTCAGTAGTTGTAGTTCATACCGGCCATGGGGTAATACTTTAATGACCTGGTAAGGCCCTCGCATCCCCGAGTCCAGCTTGCCTGTAACTTGAGAAGGTTTAGTTACAAAAACATTATCATTAGCGGAAAACTTCGCACAACATTCCGATTTTACTAATGTTTACGTCTATTTTCAACAAGTAGTTCACTAGCGCGCTGCCTCTATAACTCCCTTAAGCCCTCACGATTCGGTCGTGTATTGTCCAAGGCAACGTCAAGGATAGGTGACATTATTGCATAACTGCTTCTACCCCAATTATTAATTGTGATTGTGATATTTGTGTGGTTTTATGCTTAGTACTGTTAATAATGAGCTGCACCTTCCATAAAACACGCTGACCATCGATTGTTACGATTGGTAGTCTCGATGCGCAACATATTAAGTAACATGCGGCAGTAGCGTTCTACCTGACCATTTTCACTATGCATTTCTGGAGTAATAAAATTAATTTGACACCCCATATCAGAGGCCTATCCTTGAAAGCTCAAACTTTCAAACATTCGCCCTCCATCGTACACCATAAGTTTAGGAGTACCAAATAGTGATATAGCATTTGAAACTACCTGTTTAAGTTTATATGCTCATGTTGGCCATGAAAAATCCTTATCAAACTCAACCTATCACCTCTTGGTATGAAGCATAGAAATCTGGGTTCACTCCCAGCAGTAATGTATTTGTAATAAGGCAATTCATTTCGAACAAACTATCGGGACGAGTCTAACTCATTATTTAGGACTTTGTCAATCAGTGTACGAGTCTCATCGTCCGCTGACTGAGCTATCTGCGCCCAATTTCGTGGTCTATCAATTTGGTAAACATCTACAGGATTCCGACCCAGACAACCCGCGTGTTGCATAATTACGCCCTTACAATATTCTGTCTTAAAGTTGAAATATGCCACAACCCGTATTTTACTATCCTCATGCACCTGGTTGAGAACTGCACCACAACCGACTGAGCCTGCGTCCGTGTGCAGCTCCGTTGGCAATAGTCGATCGAAAACAGCAAGTATAGGTTCAGTTGTAAGGCGTTCAATTATATACCTCCTAGAATTTTCCTATTCGTCTCTCCATTCGAATTTAACGTTACTTCGCAATAACCTAGCTATGGGTACGGTTATAGATGCATAAGCGGATATGTATCTACGGAAGTATCCTGCCAAACCAAGAAACTGTCTGACCTCCCATACGTTAGTGGGTGACTGGTGAATCTACTAGGGTTTTGATTTTACACTTGCTCGGTCTAACCTGACCCATTGAAATCGTACGACCTAAATATTCCACTTCCGTGGCTACAAAAGTACAAGGCGATCAATATGGTCTTCCATCAGCGGTAATGGATAGCGATCCCTAACAGTGATCGCATGTAGTGCACGGTAGTCGACACACATATGATCCTTATCGTCCTTTTTCTTTACAAGAATAATTGAGCTGGCATAGGGAGATTCCCCGAGTTCCACTATATATAAATACGTGTTCCACTCATTAACTCATAATGCATATGACCAATCATTACCGCTGTCCACGCAGTGCCAACGATTAGAAACTCCTCAAATTCATTAATGACACCCAATAATCTTTCGCGATCATTACCCTCGAGAGGTGTATTAATTCGTGATTGATCATCTAAGTTAATGAGGAACACACTGCGGTCACTATTTAATGTCGAACTAGGAATTCGAGTAATTCGTTGTTCATTGTTTGCACGAATGTATTGCACATCGTCACTGTTTAAGACATCGGTCCCAACAAGTACAGGTACATTCATACATTTATGAGTAACACAACTTGTACCCTCAATATTTTGATCACCCATACCACTTATAACTTGATATGTGGGTAGTTGTGTACATTCAAAATATTTAAGTACAGATTTTGAAATTAGCGACACTCTGATCAAAATTAGAAATATAATAATGGGTTGATCTGACCTTAGTCAACGCGCTCAGTGCGCCAATGAGGCGGTCGGTGACATCCAACGAAGTCGAAGTACTTGCGTGCGATTCACCGATGGTGCCGTCATTCGATCTAGCAGTAACTGGTAGTGGCGCGGGCGGTCGAGGTACAGACACGATGGCATCAACCGGCGCCACGATTGCACGCTCCGTCGACGATACCTCCGCCGACTCGTTGCTTGTTGCGGGTAGACTGCTATTTTCTAGCGCGTCAATGTGTGCTAGAATTATGCTGAGCTGGTCTTGAAGATCTCCTGCAACACTGTTTTGACCACGCCTATTCCTAGTACTACTTCGAGTGAAGGGTCGATCAGCCATGATCAAACATTTAACATTTCACTTAAAACTCAACCCAAGCTATCTAATCAACTAATGATTATTTTTCGCTTGCGACCAGAGCAGATGTAGGCTACAGGAGCCTATCCCACTTCTGATGTTAGCGGTTCCTATCGAATTGTATTAAAAAATATATGCACGAGGAACCGAGGGTAGATTTAATGAATTAATAAGAATAAAATGACATGAAAACATGTAATTACACAACGAACAAACTCAATTCTTCAATATTTGAATCCAACATAAATAACTCAAATTTAACAATTCCAACGAGCTATAACACGTCTTATCGCTACAAAATTCGGAGAGCAAATGAGGGTGACGTCGGGGCTCGCGCGCCTTATATAGGCGCGAAGGCCCGAACTGTCAAACAGTGTTGCCACATCGCTAATAGTATAGAAATAGGTATCATTTAGAATGACCACAACATAATAAATAAATAAGGTAGAAATTATTCAAACACGGTATATAACAAACACAACGGATTTACATGGACATAAAAGCTTTTTTACGACATTCAAATTAGTGCTGTATATGGTTATTACACAATAATTTTAAAATTCATAATGCCACAAACAATTAGAGTGATTTGAGGTATAATATAATCTAATAATATTAACATAAATATATTTATATAAAACAAAGCGGTTTTAGTTACATTTATAACTCAAGAAAGGGTGGGCCGATGGATGTAATTATTTTAATTAATCTCCGCATCGAATAGCTTAACTATTCAAACATGGAAAAATAATCACAAAAGAAGTTCATTTTCTCATACATTTGATTCTGAGACGGTTCTACGTTCGCTGGGACAGCTAGTTATAAATATAATACGCTTAAACCAAGACATAAAAAAAATATTATTTCGCCTCATTGGTTAAATAGGAAGTGAAAATTTAATTACCAAAAGTTTGGGACTCGCTGTCTTAAGACAAAGAGCTTAAAACGGCTGTCGAAAGGGGTGATTTTCTTAAAGAAATATTATTTAATGGCGCCATCGATTTATAAGGGACAAAGGACCGATTTGGGATTTAAAATTTTCGTCTTTGCGTTGTTTGTTTGAAAAACGGTTTGGTTGACGCATTTATGCTTTGATATTGTTAGCAGTTAATTACCGAAAAACATTTTCCAAATGCAGAGACTTCAAAGAAGAATAATTGTTTATAATCATCGACTAAATAATGTATGAGGAACGGTGTTTTGTCTTTGTTGTTCTCTCTCTGTCTATGGTCGGCCCCTCATGTCTGAGGATCGCGATCATCGTTGAATAGTCCACACTTGGATCGGACGGTTAACCTCCATCGGTTTCTATTGATGGCACTACTAACCACCGAGCTGAATTTGGTTGAAGATGAGACTTTTAGTGAAGACTCTTTGTTGTTAAGTTAGGTTATACCACTCCGATTTCTAAGGAATGCATGATTATGGCTGCTTATAGCTGTTTGATCTTGGGCAAGATGTCAGATTATACGTTCACAGTTTCAGAGGGTAAGTTAAACTAACAGTACTGTCATAACAAAAGGTTACAGGCAGCTTGAAGCCTGAAAATGTATCAGGAGTCTTATCAATGCCTTGGGCACAGTACTATTATCAAATAACATAACGCAATAAAACTCCAATGAACGTCCCCCTTAGCGGCGGGGAAGGCACGCCATACTAATTAAAAATTTACATTTTGAAATTATGTTTTAATTCATTATTAAAATTTCGCGGTCGGAGTCGCTTCGGCGCGAATAATTCACATAATTCATGTCAAATAATGTATTATTACTTTGGTGTACGGGAAGTAGGGTTGGTGAGGGATAATCTGACTGTTTAAAGGTATATAGGGTGTTTAAAAATTAAGATAGGGCTGCTCATTGTGAAACAGACGTCTTAATTCACGTATAACGAAGACACATCTCAAAACGTTCCTTGAATTTTAAGAAGTTAATTAATATTGAGAACATGAAACCATCTTTATTTCATATTTTTTTGTAATGTGTTCATATTTAATACAATAACAATACAATGCAATTATTTTTGTAAGCAACAAAAATAAACATATATAACTGATAAAAAATATATTTAACTAGCTGCGCCCTGCGATGTTACCCGCGTTTACATTTTACCGGGATGAAAAGTAGCCTATGTGCTATTCCAGACTATAATCTATCCCTGTGCCAAATTTCATTCAGATCCGTTCAGCCGTTCTGGGGTAATTGAGTAACAAACATCCATCCATCTATCCATCCAAACTTTCAGATTTATAATATTAGTGGGATAGTGGGATTAGTGAGATTAATAAAATCAATGTTTAGGATGCAAGAGAACATGTATATCATTATTAAAATAATCGTATTTCACACTTCAACTACCATTTATAGTGCAAACAAAAAAGAGTACTCAAAAATTAGATTCACGCGATATTATTTTTTTATGGCAACCCTCGAATACTGGGGCTACGTCGGTGGCCTTTGTTTTATTATGTAAACCGCCCGAAAAAGGTCTTTTGTTCTTAATTCTTTGGCCGGAATCTTTTCTGACTCAAGCCCTGAATTATGGTGTCCTGGGGTAATCACATTCGACCCTTGACACTTCGTGGAAGGGCAAACCGTGTTTTTTTTTCTGTATCGCTCAATCTGTGACGTGTAAATACACTAATCACTGTATCTAAAGTTAAATCCTCTTTAGAGGATACATAAAATGGAGTGCTGTGTTTGTTCTTAAGCTACCTATCCCGCATAAGTTTTAATATCTGTCCAGAGAGTAAGGATTACATTTTTATTATAAGACATCAAATATATCATAGACGCTATTATATATTTAACTAGCTGCGCCCGGCGGTGTTACCCGCGATAAAAAGTATGAAAAATTAAAACATCTATCCCACGGGAACCATACATTTTACCAGGATAAAAAGCCTATGTGCTATTCCAGACTATAATCTATCTCTGTGCCAAATTTCATCCAGATCCGTTCAGCCGTTCGGGCGTGAAAGAGTAACAAACATCCATCCATCTATCCATCCATCCAAACTTTCACATTTATAATATTAGTATAGATTGATCATTAGATCTATGACAATATTATGATTGATTAATATGATTGATATCTCCTAAATAACTTTGATGTTTGTCGAAACTGTAGCGTAAACTCTAGTGTAACCTTAGCACTAACTCCTAACGTACTCTCGTCATCCAAAAAACATGCTGTTACGGTAATTATTATTTATGAAATCCGGTGTAGTGAACATAACAGGTCTATTCTAACGTAAAGCTTTGTGAAAGTTTTGCAAACTGCTTTTAGAATAGCAATTTAAACTTAAATTATACTTAAGACTGATTTGCGACGCGCTCAGTTTTTTTTTTTTACATTATAGGCAGGTATTTGATCTCGATCTCACCTGATGGTAAGTGATGATGAGATCTACGATGGAGCATACTTGCCTAGGTAGGAAGGCGGCAGTGGATCGAGACGCTACATGCACTAGCTGCGCTGCATGTGCGCAGCTGATCTGACCCGCCATCTATGAATGGCAACACCGAACATCATGCCGGAACACGGCTAGGCCGCTTGGCGACATGGCTTTGTTCAGTGGGTGGTGACTAGCCACGGCCGAAGCCTACCACCAGTAGAGTTGTCACCTAGTTGGCACCACCCAGGGTCACGTGTAGGGTATCTCGAGGGTATTTGATTCTCCTACGGACGAAGGTGACTCGACCCCAAACAACAAGTTAAAATAAGAACCCGCATAAGAATCAAACTAGCAACCGTCACACCGATTCCGTAATCATTTGATCAATATATACCTATCGATAACAATAGAAGCGCTATTAACGATCTAATTACCTTTACAATACCCGGTAATGGTAAACAAGAGGTCACTGACCAGCAACCATAGACAACAGGAAGGTTTCAATAAAAAAAAAGTATAAATAAGGCTAGCAACTCATCGACGTGTAGAATGAAGGATATTAATATCGGAATGAAAAGCTCAGTGTGCCTATTACTGAGGTAAACGATATCTTATCGTGTGCGAAAACTGTCGAGGTCTATCAAAAAGGATAAAGTGTGTTTAGGATCTGACAGATGTTTGTGTGGGATATGAACCAGTTTGCGGTGTTTTTTTATTGATGTTCACATTTAATTTTGATCGTGAATGGAGACAGGATTGTTTGTATAGGTTGTGACGATATTCGAGCTACAAATTGAAAGTCGTAGACGACTGCTGGTCTATTTCGGCAGGGTGAGTAAGCAAGATATTTGCACAGCCGAGAATCGAACTTATAACATAACAACCTACTGCAATGTGTGCCACTCAACCACCACACAAAGCTATCATCAAACGAACAAACAAAATGTTTGTAATATTCCAATTTCCATGATTTAAGATTTTTAGAAGGATTTTATTTTCACCGCGATAATAGCGAGCGATTTTGAAAATCACAGCATTAAGGCTTACCCCCCACTTGTTAGGGATTAAGGTATCCTTTTGTGGAAAATATTGCAGAATGTGCGTTTAATCTGGAACGAGAGGGCTACGCTTCGCCGGGTTTTTTGTAAGGACGGTGTTTTTTTTATTTTATTTTCATTCAAGATTATCTGGGAGCAATTTCGCTGGTGATGTCTACAGTATATTTTACTCTTTGTAGGATCGTTATGTTGCCATTTACGCTGTTTTTACGTAATATAATGATAACGACTATGTTATGTCGTTGTTTATGTCTTCAACGTTCTGTTATTATCATGTTAAATAAAGAAACAAATTTTCTACCATAATGGTAGAAAACACGTAAGTTTTTATTTACCATTATGGTAGAAAACACTGAAGTTTAAATTTAATTACACATTATGTACAACGCAAATATAAATTAAAAAGAGAATAGAAAAGCCTACCTAATGTTATGATTAATTCGCAAAATAGACTCTAGAGGTGTTGTTGATTTATGGACCAGCGGCTGTTTGCATATGCTATTAATTTGTATTTGCATTATTGATGCTCGTACTCTATCAGTGGCAGTATTGTTTGTGGCTATGTGACAGGCAATTGTCCTTATCCTACCCAGACATATTTTTTGAGTCTAAGGCCTTTAATTTATTCTACAAATTTGAAAAGTGTAATAATTTACAAAGGTTTTAAAATTATTTCTATGCGCACTCTCATTTGAATGAAAAATGGCGCAATCATTTTAACAAAGTCTGCCAACAATTTCGTGTTAATTTAATAAATTTAATTGTTCTACAGAATTTTAAATTTATATAACTCTTCTAGTTTTAATTAGTAGTTATAAATAGCCTACATTATTCTTGATTTGTAAATTATACTATCTAAACTAATTCTTTCATTTTATCTAAGCTGAAATAAAAATTAATTTAAATTAAAATTTTATATTACTTTAGTGGTACTTTAATTTTATATTACTCTAGAATAAAGGATTAATTTCGTGTGTAATTAAAAAAACATTTCATTAAAATATATGTTTCAGCTTGGACTTTATGTTAAATATTTTCAGGATATTCGGACGCGTCAATTTGAAAAAAATAATTATTCACCAATATTCACCATAACCACCATTTAATTGGATTATTTTAAATCGTCCTATCTAATTTCTTATTTCACATGACGTTTACAAAAGCGCACAAAACGCAGGTTCAAAGCTCAGTACTCGCTTTCTGAACCAGCCTGTATATTAATGTATACACTAATATGTATGTTTATACATATGTAACGGGCATCTTAGTCAGCGGAACTTAATCACCTGACGCTTGACGGTTGTTTCCGGCTGCAGATGTCAGGCGGATGTTGCGTACGTCACAAGAGGGGGAGGAGGTTCATCAGGTAAATGGTAACGCTATCTACGTTATCGTAATCGCATCTTGGAGCTATCAGAGAAGTAATTACTGGTGATACTAGGTTAAAGTACAATAATAATATCGCCAGACGAACTGACCAACTGGGCCCCAAGTCTGCTCACACAATCCACTCATAATCGAACAGCAACCGCATAGTAACTGTCACTTTTGACAGATATTGTATGGGATATCTGTACGGTCCTAAACTAAGCGACGCTTTTATTATGGGTGCCGCACCATGGCGAACCCAGTGTATATTACTTATATAGATATTAAACATCCAAGACTTGGGTGCAAACATTCATGCTAATCACACACAGTCAGTCCATACCAGCTGACCCAGCTCCCCGGGAAGCTGAGCGCAGAAAGCAGGATCATTATCAACTCAGCGTCATTATCAGGTCGTCAGTGTGATTTCCATGTTGATTTACACGTCCATTTTTTTCAACACACAGAATTATTTTGTTCGATCCATATGAACCATATGTACTACACGTTAAGCTGTTTATTTTTGATACACCTAACATACTCATAGCTACCCACATTATATTATGGACTAGCTGTTACCTGCGACTTCGTTCGCGTGGTATTTAACAAAGACACAACCGTTGGCAACAGCCTGCTCGCGCTTTCTGAGCCCGCGGGACGCATTTCAGGTATTTGCTATCAAACTTAATCAGGCGCAACGCTGCAACATTGTTTTTTTTTTCGTGAGATCCTATGTTTTTTTCTAAAATAAAAGTAGCCTAAGTTACTCCTTGTTACATCAGCTATCTACCAGTGAAAGTCCCGTCAAAATCGGTCCAGCCATTTCAGTGATTACCCGGAACAAACAGACAGACAGACATACAGACAGACAGACAGACAGACAGACAGACGGACAGACCGACAAAAATTAAAAAAAAATTGTTTTGGTATAGATGCCGTGTATACATCCACATGCACTTAGTAAAAAGCGGTTATTTTAATATTACAAACAGACACTCCAATTTTATTTATATGTATAGATTTTGCTATTTCAACTGTGACTGCTTAGTACCTGCTGTGGTACACATACAGGCAGATTGACGAGGATTGACACACACACTCTCAACCCACTGCGAGTCTATTGACGCAGCTCCCTCAAGCGTACCTGCCGGCGAGATAAGATCTCTATAGGGTTGTCACCATCGATTTTTTTGTCAATTCGTTTTAATAACATCCATGTATCCTAAACTAAAAATATTAATTAAGCAGACGCGATCGATATTGAAATATGTTAGTTATGCTTAGAATTAACATACAAAGTAGATTCAATTAAAAAAATAAGCTTAAAAAATCTTAAAAAGGTAAAAGATGTTTGTTAGGTTTTGAGAAAGGACCTATTTTAAAATATTGCAATGAGTGTACTCTTGATTCTGAATAACTTAATTATAAGTTTTTTGTTAAATAAATTGCTCGTGGTATACACACAAAGTTGTATGAGGGGCATACAAGCTTTTTTGCATTAAGGTAGATATGCAAAAATATTATTTTTATTTTATATATTTATCGCTTGATCAGTGTAATTGAAGTTTTTAAAATTATTATTATTTTATTAAAAAATTACATCACGTGTCAACCCTAACTAGCAATCTAGGCGACCAAGCCAGATCCCCGAGACGTGCTCAGAAAGCATAGTACACGTGCTCACATTTCGTATCTCCGACGATGGGCTTCGAGTTTTGAGCCGGGATCATGTGGACCACGGCATACACTTGTGAACTACATTTTGAGCCAATAATCGCCAGGACCACCATGGTACCACGGACATTGACATCAAGACATTTAAAAACTACTTGAGTAGTCCTTAAACTAAGCAACGCTTGTAAGTTGTCACGATTTGGTTAAAATAAAAATAAAAAAATGCAACCGAATTGAGGACCTCCTTCTTTTTAAAGTAGGTTAAAAACTAATAATAAATATCGCTTGGAAATCCATCTCGCTGCAAATAATATTGACCTATTTGTATTGCTTCAAGTTAATTTTAATAGAGCAATAAATTCAATGCAATATCCCGTTGTCATAAACAACGAAACTTACAGCATATAAGATGTGTCAATTCGACATAAAAAAAAATGCGATCACAGACGTATTAGAAGTTCGGACGTAACGTCGCAACTGGCAAAGTGCAGCAAATTTTTCAATGTTTTTGTAGTGGTAAATGTTACCACATTCATAACTTTTGGGCTTGTAAGTAGTCCGGCCATAGATTCAAGTGGGCTGGACTTAGTATTTATAAGTGTGCGTGAGGCGTGTGTTTACTTGCTAAGCTAGTTTTCTAGCCTTCACTTTTAGCGCACACGGTGTTATGTCTGAATATTTTTATAACTCCGTGACCATAACCGTACGCTTCCATTTTATGTTATAACTTACTTGTTATTATGTTTGTAATATTCATCGAGTTCTTTGACATTACGCCCATATAGAAGTAGGTTTAAATGCTACAACTTTGAATGTATTTCTGGAAATATTTGTCGGAGGTAGCCTAGATTATCTTTTGTTATAAAATTCTCTTCAAATGGATATTTTATTGTAAATGTCGAATATAATTTCCACATTGTGTGTACGGTCTGTTTCCCGCGCTGTGTTGAATATTATCATAAATGAAAAATACGGACATCATTGCTTAATTTATCACGACCGGATCATTCCATGGACGATATAACATTATTAAATGTATAAGGTGTAGATCGGACCGCAAGTAACAACTAAATATGAGGTCAAACTATGACACTAGGACGTCAACCACCTCGGTCCTCCCGTGACCATGGTTGCTGTAAAGCAGCCGAAACGTCGGGAACGTAATAACATAAAATAAACGCGATAAAATCTGAAAAAATAGTTTTATTTCAATGTGTAGTATTCGCATAAATATAGGAAATCAATATGTATAAGGTGTAATAATAATTAGTTCCAAATATCTCTGGACAACATTTTGAATTTCTCTTTGGCTAGAACCTAGTTCGGACAAATAGGAACATACAAAAAAAACAAAACGGTCCTGCCGTTCTCAAGTGATGCGCTTACTAACACACACACAGCGTTTCATTTTTATTTATTTAAATAAGTATATAGTATTTCCAGCCTAGCACAACGATGTTACCAACTCTAAAAGTAAAATCATTTCCTTATATTTATAATTATATACACAGTTAAATACGTATATTATATATCATTCACACCATATATTTATGATACTGATACATCGCAAATCTTTTTGTTCGTCAATTTTTCGCCGAAAGTTTTGGGTTCGATTTCCGAATTCCATTAGTGAAGTTTATGTGAGGCACTCAGCTGGCAAGTTACCTGTTCTTTCGTAGTTTTCAATTGATGTTATGTTTCTTCGAAAAGGGAAAAATATATACACGAAGATTGGATGCGTAAATAATATACATTGAATACACAATCTTCGGAATAAAAGTTTAATTTTTACTAGGATCTACTCTCGTATCGATGTAGAGAGTCAAGTTTTTGACTAGGATCTACCCTCAGTAGCGATGAACGAGTGTTAAGTTAAAGTCTTCCTCGCTAGCCGAATTTTTCTCTCAGAAACGGGATAGTTTTTCTCAGACGTGCAAGTGTCACAAATATTGCTGCGATTAGATATTATGCCTTCGTCGTTTAGCACGAGATTAGCACATATATGACCTCGTCGTAACTGACCCCGTAGCCACGCGGACCTGACTGAGGTATATGTCACACACGAGCGGAAAGCGTGGACAATGACAGACAACAGCGCTCACGCGAGGTGAGCTTGCGAGTTTAAGCTATTGCTCTGAATAGATACGGATATTTTTGGACTTAGGGCTATTACTAACTGTAGTGTATCTATATAATAGATATCTAAACACTGTCTCATATACACAAGGAGTGAGGTAGCTGTCACTGCTGTCAACTGTCAGTCATAAGATATGGCGGGACGGGTTGGAGGTGAAGCCTGCACATGGTTCTTGGTGTGATGGTGAACCAGTGAGTGGGTGTAATCAGTAGAAATATAAGAAACACCGGATACTACACTAACCAAGGCTAATAAGCTTTAAGTAGTGTCTTCGCCACTACGTCGACATTGGCAGAATCGCGTTGAGCCTGACTCAATGGAAAAAGGCCATTAGGGAAAAAAAAAAAAAAAAAAAAGCTTTAAGTACATGCACAGTAACACAGTTTCATGTAATTCAGCTGATTTGCAAATGATTCGATTTTTTACGAAACCCATCGATAGGCGATTGCGCCCTTCGCCGAGACCTTCGGAAACAATGTCCCAGGCGTGGCATTTAGTTTGAATACTGTCCCGGGTCTATTGTCTTATGGAGATGTCAAGAATAGGGCAGGTGCGAACGTTCTACTTGTAGACAGTGTAGAAGTAGTATGGCGGGTAGGTACTGATTGCAATGGCCGAGTAGTGGCTGCCCAAACGCGCTTTTGTTCTCTCAGCTTGACGAGGCTTATATAATATTAATACCAGCCCTTTTTAATGTCCCACTGCTGGGCACGGGCCTCTCCTTAATGCGAGGGGTTGTGGTTGAGGTGGTTGAAAATGAGATACGCACATGAAACCCAGAAATCCCAGAGGTGCGAGCCGGGGGTTGAACCTGCAACCCTCGTTACCGAGGCAAGAGATCTACCAACTTAGCTATCAGTGCTCGGCTTATACAAATTTGGAGGAAAAGGCGTTATTCTGACCGCAGTAGCCAATAGAATCCCACTTCTATAACTTTCAGGACTCTTCACAAAGACACTCACTATGAAAATACTTAAACGGTCATTTGAGAACTTTAGCAATCAGCCTTCTCTCCTCATCGCCATATATCTTTGTGCCGCGGTAATGAGGCTGGCCCACTCGTTACATCGCCGCTTTGTGTTGCCATTTCCTTTCGCTCTTTGTGAAGTTTCCTAACGAAAAATATCCCAAGTGTAAATGGTAGGTACACTGTGAATTTTAAGAGAAGTAGGTAAGGAGACTTTTCACGTGCATGGATTTATTGTACTTACGCTATTTACATAGTTACCTTAACGTGAGTATATTAAGTGTCAGATTCGGCTGTGCTGCTCGATCTTCATTGGTGGTACCGTACTATATGTACCCTATCTTTTATGTACAATATAGCAAACCCTGTTAAAGTTGGTAAAGCACTTTTTTTGTGAAGCTCTAGATAATTAGACAAGCGAATTCCATTTTTAAAACACTTGTTTTGGATTCAGAGATTGACATGTCTTTTCACAGTTGACCGTGCTAGGGCAAAGTCAAATCATTTATTTCGTGTAAGCCTACGGGGTACTGAAAAGATCCGGTAAGAAACTCAGCGGGCTTGTCTTCTATTACAATTTTTTTTCCGTTGGATATAAGATATCTAGAAATAAGGGCACGATTTATTATATAAGTATAACAAATCGTTTGTTTGCAATGGAGTACATTGTAAGTAACCTATTTTCCAACCAAAACATTGTTTTCACGGTAAAACGTTTACTATCGGAGTGGCCGACTTTAACGTCCCATAACAAATGCCCATAACGGTAACAAAAAAAAGGAATAAATAACGCAAATATTTACCTACAAAAATCGATATTTACTGAAGTACTTGGACGCCCCTTCGCTGCTTAAATCACCCTATACCCCCCCCCCCTATCCTGAGGGGGGTGAGGGTTACTTTATTGGCGTAAATGATTTCCGTCTTAGAGCCAGAGGATTGAGACGTGCCGACGGGAATAGTGCAATCGAATGTAGGTATGTGCACGGTGCTTCATTGAGATACATCGGTAATCTTCAAAGGTTTGAAAACCCTATTAGATGAGGGTCGTTTTTTTTGAAACGGGAATAATGGGTATTGAATTCGAAAGATTGGAACATTATCAATTTAGTGAAGTCCTTCTACGTTAAACACTGTTAGGATTCCTATCGAAAATTAGAGAACGTGGCTAAATAATTTTACAATATTTTACCTTAGTATAATATTCTTGGTTGGTTCGTGATGAATTTACCTGAGTATACTTATCTTAGTATCTTTCATCTGAAAGCTTCATAATTTAACTTCGTAAGGTGTTCTTAGGAATAGTGACTTCGATTGGACAAACAGAACCCTTTATAAAGATACTCCCGAGTACAATTACTTTTAAATTTCAATCAGTGTCTCCAACCATGCCGTATTTACGGTAGATTTACCGTAATTTTTCTAGATCTACCACCTACCGTAGACATGTCAAAATCTACCGTAATTTCGTCCGTGTCCATATTTCTATAATGACAGCACGATTTAGCAAAATATTACTAGTTTATAACGGCAACATTGCATTGGGATGCGTAACGTAAAAAAAAAAAAGGTTATTCTGCTACTTCTGTTTGGAAGAATGACCTTTTTTTTTTACGTTACGCATCCCCACTGCATGGGTATTTTATTTTATTTGATTTCAATAATAATTGACTTGAACACAAACCAGGACACGGTTTTCTTTTTGTATAGTTGTATAGTTAAGATGAAAGATAAACTAAACCATACATTCTGTAACAAAACAATCTACAAACCATAAAAATGTATTAAGGGTCTACACACCGTATCTTCTGTACAGACAACGAGAGCGCTAGTTGTTAAACAAAACGCAAAAAACAACATGGCGGCCGTCACTCAATCACCGACCGGCAAAGTGACGCGACGTAAATCCAGCGACCAATAATTGGCGTGCATGTTCCACGAGCCATTGCGTATCGCAATGCATAGAGCGGGGAGTTTTATTTTTTGTTTTAGTTTTTATTGCCACTGGTTTATAACAAAATAAAGGTTTTGGGATTGGTAAGCCGTTAAAGAATTAATAATAATTGAAATGCTTGAATAAAATTGCATTAGTTAGAGTACTTAGGTACTGATTTTTTGAAACATATTGTACTACGGCTACAGGCTACAGCTACGGAATCAAGAATTCTAGATTACCGTGATATTCTAATGAATTTCATAGTAAAGTTATTCCTGATTTATAATAGACTTTATCTGATACAACATGAATTCTTATACGACCTCTTATACCTTCGTACTAATACTGGAGATAATTTTAACAAATATCGGCTTTCAAATCCAGAATAGAATATTTACTTTATCCCATAGGCGTTTTTAAAGTTCATTCCAATTTTACTCAGCACTAAACAAAATCGAGCCATTCCCTCGTAAAATCTAGAAACCACGAATAAATGGGTATTACAGTATCTTTGTTAGACTCAAAGGCAGGATATTTCTCCTGAGATTTGAATTGCTAAACTCTACAGAGAAATATAAGTCAAGTTACCAATAACTTCTTGAATGGAATCAGTTTGAATACGTACTGCGTAAAAGATAGCGAAATATCTATGCTAATGTTATAAAGGGAAGTCCTATGATAGGCTTCTTTATTCATAGACGTTGGGAAATAAATTTAATACTACGACAACTCTGTGTCCGACTTAGGAGAAGAGATAGTCAGATTTTTTTCTCAAAACTATTATAATCACATAAGAGCCAGGATAATTTAAAATTTTGCATACAAAAATCAAGAGCGAAAATATAATTGCTTGCTTAATCCATTATTTTGAGACTGAGAATTCGTTATGTAAAAATAAGCTCTCACTAAACAAATATAAAGGAACTTGCTAACCCTTACTGAGCAGACCAAACAAAGGCGACGACAGTTCTGTTACAAGTTGCATTGTAAGCTGAACTTAAGGCCTAAATTCAATTGTCGTTTATATAAGGCTTAACAATAATAGTCTAAAATAATTTAAAGGGTCCATTAGCAGGCTATAAAGGTCACATTCCCAAAAACAAACATATTAATTTTTAAATTAAAAAAATAACACTACGTACAAGTGCCCGGTGAAACTATACTGGCTTGCTAGCCCCTTAAAATATTTTAAACTATATTTGTTAAACCTCGTATAACAACATGATATGCAAAGCAGTGCCATAATTGCAACGTTTTCATGGTAACAGTCATCCAATATACCTGCGACATGATCGGATTCGCAAAATTTATTGGTACTCACAATTTCTCAACTCTTCACAAAGTTCAATTCAGAACTGTTGACCTCGACGAATTGACACCTGAATGTAAACAAAAAAGCGACGCAACAAAGGGGTTACGGAACGCAATTTCCACAGCCGACACGCCCACTGCTGGGCTTCAATGGCACTGCCTGAAATGGCGATAGGCTTTTAGAT
Organism: Pheosia tremula; assembly: GCA_905333125.1. Taxonomy (NCBI): domain Eukaryota; kingdom Metazoa; phylum Arthropoda; class Insecta; order Lepidoptera; family Notodontidae; genus Pheosia; species Pheosia tremula. The sequence goes on from HG995420.1 coordinate 3,052,390, forward strand.
CAAAGCGCTGAATGTTTTTGGAGCTGAAAGTTTATAAAGACGTAATGTAGATTCGCAGTATCCTGAATTCTGATGGAACAAATTATGTCATAAAAACGTGAGATTATGAAAAATCATTCTTAGTAGCACGTGTTGTACATTGAACCTACACTTATAATAGTGACGTTAATAGTTTTATTTGCTTTTTACCATAATTTTCTTAATACAGAACTAGTTAGAATAAGTATGTTGAATTTAGAAGGTGTTTATGTAGATGATTTAATTTGTCAACTAATGAATAGTAAAACGTATTTTTGTTACAGAGTAGTCCCATTACGGTCTCAGATTAGATTTTCGTGCACTACCCTTGCGTTTCTACAAGAAATGTTCGTACCAACTTCCCTATCACTCCGGCTTCTTTCTCTTTTCTGATTCTTTTCATCAACACAGTGCACTCCTCCCTCCTCAGCTACGTCATCACCGCGGGATCATATAACACACTGTTATTAACAATACCACACCATAAAAGCATGATTTAGACAAGCTGTCACACGCGAAACACCTAAATGAACCCAAAAACCATTATAACATGACACGTACCCCCTCAAAAAGTACAATTACCGTAACAACATTGAGAGGGTCATTGTAATTCGGACAGTCAGTAGCTAATACTGTAAACACGTGTTGGACACGTGTGTAACACTGATTGGTGATAACTGGAGGGTAGGTACCAGAAAAGTAGCCCTCTATGTATCAATAGAAGCCATTTTATATGCACCATACCCTAGTTAGGGGGATACGCTAATAGTCTATGTGAACTAAAAAAGTTTCATGGGAAATACGTTACTTGGATAATACTCAGCACCATACAAAAGTGAGTCTTACAAAGCATGTTTGATCTCTCTCTTACAGATCAGATAACAAATACTGTAATATGTGACAGATGTGAGGTGAAAGATGATGTGGTGATACATAATTATTGTGTTTCTTCAATATCCAAAATCGACCCAAAGCGATTAGAAAACAAATAACCTGCAAAGCTCAATATTCAAACAACAAATCCGGAGTTATACCTAATATACTTAGTAAGTATGTTGCCCTAATTTTCTTGATGATCAGCCTTGGATGTTATTTAACTTTTGTAAAATCGTGCCTTTATTGCGCGAAGTCACAACAGTTCCGTGTAATCCTACCTTTATTATTATGGCTCGCAATAAAGGTAATTGGTTAACTTAACCGAAATACAAGAATGCTATTAGTGTTTCTACCTATTTTGCGGGGATTTTAAATGCTAAAGTTATGGTAGTAGCTCTAAGAACTGATGGCCGTTGCAGCAATTGGTTTTAGAATGGCGACAACGAGCGAAGACGTAGTACAGAACCAGAAAATAAAATGATGCTAATTTTATGCCATTTTCTTTTTTCTTTTTTTTTAATTATAGGCAAGTATTTGATCTCGATTTCACCTGATGGTAAGTGATGATGGGATCTACGATGGAGCATACTTGCCTAGGTAGGTAGGAAGGCGGCAGTAGATCGAGACGCTACATTCACTAGGCACATGCAGCACAGCTGATCTGACCCGCCATCCATGAAGGGATGAAATTTTCAGGAAGATCTTTATTTTTAAGCTTGAATAAGATATCTAAATCTGTTGCACTAAATTGCACCCCATGAACAATTCCGCTGTATCTCGATGCTCACAGCACCTGACTGTAAATTGTGCTTATTTCTGTTTATGGCCCGCCCCCAATCCCCTAACTTATTTTTAGGGATGACACTTAAGCTTTGCTTAGTTGAATTACATCACTCGGTCGTACTATTCTGATGAAGTGGTTGAGGTATTGTTAAGATAAGAACTGCTTCTCAACATTAAGGATTGTAGATTTTATCTGATTGAGTTTTATGTTCGTGTGTATTTATTTGTGATAGGGATAATCTAGTATAATATTATCAAAATATTGGTTTAAGCTTAAAACCTGGACATTTGATACCTAAGGCATCTCGGTAGTGTCCAATTTTAATTTACTTTTACAGACAAAAACTAATTGTAAATTTTCGTTTAACGCTTAATTTTAATTGAAGTACCAATAATCGCGAAGACCTACAAGGCAATGATATTTGATACAGCCTGCATATAATTTGAAAGACTCAATTCTCTCATTCTTATTGTGATTCCACTCAAGTTCCGAAATTTAATCAAGACCATTGACTATATTGTTTTCTGTAATTTAATAAAAGCTTTCGTTTCCTTTTAATATCCTGGTCCAGTGGTGATTGCTATTCATCATCTTTTCGGCATATCAATTTATTTAAATCTCTGTCTAGAAACTAAGGACTTCGCGTGACTTGACATTGCTTAGATATAATATGATCATTGTCATCACATGACAGACCGTCTAATATTGCAATAAGACTGAGCATGAAGACAAAAATTATAATCTGATTACCATGAAGCTTTTTTAATACTAGATTAAACTGGTCAATGTAAAAGAGCAATAATAACAAAGACAAAACGCCATTTTATTTAACCAAAGGGCACCCGAGTTCTTTGTCCAAACAATGACTATTCTGTGCACACGGGGCCGGTCGAAAAGGGCCACAATATTTGCAAAGGGATGTGGCGGTATTTGTTTAACCACGATTCCCAGTTGCTCTCTACATTGCGGTTAGATCGAGCAACGAGGGTTCAGGGTTGTACTATTACAAAACTGTCAGGTATTTCTTTAAGCTGTCCGTGCTTGTTTAAATTATGAATCTATTTAGGGAAAAGGTTAAATCAAGAATTATTTTTTTTAGGATCGTTCCCCAACATAAAACTTCTGGGAATCTGAATCCTAAGTTAAGATAGGGTAAAATTTATAAAAAGAAAAAACCTCCTTCATAAAAAAATTTAAACCAAAAATCGTAACGTTTTGTATTTTTTTTTAAATTATTGTTGATAATTTATATATAAGCACTATTTTTGTCACTAAAAAGATTTTTATATCAACCTTTCTACTGGATAATATGTATAACAAATATAGCATCAACAAGAGTTAACCAAAGATTCAAATAAATCAAGATTAAACAAAAACAACAGAATAAATCATGACTAAATTAAAATAGGACCCTCTTTAGGTATACCTCATACCCTAATCAATAAAAAAAGAATCATCCAAATCGGATCATCCACTAAAAAGTTAAACGTGGTCAAAAAAGTGTTTGAAACTCGCAAGTAAAGCCACATGTAAAGGTAAGTACAAAATAAATGCGTTCTAACTTCCATTCTCATTACAGAGTGGGCTGTTGAAATGACCACCGGAGGACCTCTTTACACTGCCACCGGTGGCAGTAACACTGTCTAAGTGTAGGCTCTCATGAATAATTAATACGTTCACGTTTAGGTGACAACTTTATAATTCGGTGTCGGTATTGTACAGAATTTTGTTTTAAATATCTTTTTAAGCTAATTTTTGGAATTGTAATTGGGTTATTATTAAAATTAGATAAGTTTATGTGTTCCACGGTGACCGTTAACAGTTATGGACATGCAAATAGGTGGTTTTAAATAAGCAACTAATAGCTACTGGACTGATAGTTTTATACTATGCATAATATAATCATGTTAGTTACTAGAACGGAGGGGTTAGCCCCTGTTTCACCGTTATCTTGTTGGTCTAATTAGTTATAGTAACAATAGCTGTTGCCCGCTACTTCGTCCGCGTCTTTAAATTGATATTACTCTTTTTATTTGTGAACTGATTAAAATAAAACAAACACTAAATTTTAAGTAAAGCTCACAACAATACATTAGTGAAAATCGCATTCAAATCGATTAACCCGTTTCTGAGATTAGCGCGCTCAAATTGAGATATTTTCAATAATGATGGGTTTTGTAACTGGACTACATAAATCGAAACAGTTAAAGGTCATCGATCACCTTTATTTAGATCTACCTACCTTATTGGACCTACGGAGTAAGGACTTATGGAGATATAAAAAATGGTATACACGTTTTTATGAGTATGTGACCAAATTGCACATTTAAAAAGACTCAATAAGCACCAGAAAACTTTATAAAAAAAAGTGAAAGAAACTATATCTTTCAAAATAATCTGTCAGCCCTAAACGTCGCTAAACGTTCAAGGACAAAATACAAATAAAAATGAGTAAGTATAAAATAGTCCAAATTGGACACGTAATCCAAACAAGTTTAGGTAAGTCGGGGACAGGATGGGACAGGGTAGGACAGGGTAGGACAGGCCATCGTTACAGGCCGGAAGGGTGCCCCGAACGAATTTAATATTATATTTCCCGATACAGACTTTAAATGATGTACTTTTGCTGGATACGACATGAGGTAAATTAAAATTAAATTTATGATAATTTCTGCCTTATAAAATTATGATACTGTGACAAATCAGAACGGATCGGTTCATTACAAGGGCTCATTGTGAACCCCTTAAAAAACTAATTAAGTGTCTCGCACCGCTTAGCATGATACGAATCATTAATTACTAGCAAGACGAAGATTTTTTGGGGGTAGACGAAGATAAAGGTTACCCATTTTGGTGTATTATTAACCATTATGTGTTCATAAACGTGCACGAGTGTACGAGAATAAAACTAAATAGTAAAACATGACTTTTCCAGTTCTCCCAAGAAGTCCGGTAATTTGTCAGTAAAGTCTCCTCAACTTTACTGATTGGGTTAGGGGGTTTATTAGGCCTAGTCTACGGAGTACGCCTACATATAATCTCCCATGTTTAATATTAAAAAAAAATACATTCCATTTGGCATTGGCAGATACCTACCCAAATGTGAGTGAGGGCCTTTTCTTAGAAAAAGAAAAGCAAGCCGTATGATTAAGATCTTTTCAGCAGATAGATGAAACAAGAAAGATTTATGCTGATTTCCATGCAAGATAAAGACAGGAAATATGAATACGAAAACTACTATCTCGAGGGGCATTGGATTATAAATAATGACAACACTTCAAACGGTTAAAGATGGCTTTACTAAATAATTGTAAAGCCGACTATTCAATGTCGTGTGTGGAACTGCTCCATGTTGTTTATCTTCAACTACACGTATGATGCGTAGGACCAACTAGTATTAAAACTATCCGTGGTGCCTTACACCTGGAATTAGTCCAGCTGTAAGAGTCTTGCTTCTGTGGAAACAGATCTTTTTTGTCTCCCGCTTTGCAATGGAGGGAAGTGAATTATTTTCTTCCATCTCCTCCTATTTTTATCTTTCGATTAATTTCGTGCGGGTTCTAAGACAATTAACTTTATCCCGGGACTCGCCGAGGGTCAAACCTCGGTGTCTTCATTGGACACCACTGTAGATCCTGGCTTACAGGAGTAGCAGTGGTGGGAATGTGTGGCGGGCCTAGTTTGATGCGTGTGACTGGTGACACTTTAAAAATCTAAGCGGAGTTGAAATATTTTTCCCGAGCGGGCACTTTGTATAAAAGTTCCAAGAGGCATTTTTATATAATATTATTTATGCCACGTCAAGCGAATTGACATCTTCGTTCATAAGAGATTATGGGGGAGTTGGGTGAGAGAAATTTCAAAATAAATTCCATACAGAAAGGGCACTTATTGACAGAACCCTCCTCGGTGCATTAATTTGGCTTACTTTTTGCGTAAATCGTTTATGCTTTTTTTTAGAATAACTAGCTTCTGCCCGCGGACTCGCCCACAGTACCTCAATAAACATGGCCAATAGTTCTCAGAGATAATGATGGTTTACATCAATGAAAGATTCTTTAAATTCGGATCAGTAGTTGCGGAGAATTACGAGCCCTACAAACTAACAAACTTTAAACTTTTTATAATATTAGTTATCTATAAGTAGGTACTGAATATACTTTTTGGTACGCGGGCGCAGTCAATGCCTCAAGACTGCTAACACAATTGATTCAAAATGGCTTCATAATAATCTCTCTTTACAGAGTCTGTTCGGGAAATCTGTCAAGTGACATTAACGAATCCAATGCAATATTTTTTTGCCAAGGCATTTTTTTTAAGGCGGCATAATAACAAACCTACGATACTGTGCCACATTAAGCAACGCTTGATTTATAGGTAGCGTACAATACACTGGAGGCGACACCAGTATATAATACTAAACATCCATGCCTCGGGTATCAACATTTATGCTCATCACACAAAGCTTTTCTCTACCAGGATTCGAATCCGGACCCCTAAGCGTAGAAGTCAGGGATCACTACCAACTAAGCTAATCAGGTCATCATAATTGTTATCAGCACATTATGAAACAGACCTTTCATCCGTCAAAAAGACCAACGACCAAAATGAAATGACGTCTAAGAACTCCTTGAAAGCTTTCAAATCGATCACCGCAACTAACATGTAATCTAAAACGCCATTTACACGATAACGAAATATTATATTGAAATTCAGCACCTACTTCCCTTCGACTCCGCCCTACATGTCCTAAGACGCTATATAAGCCGTTTGACAAATATTGGTTTGATGTTAAATTGGTTCGGTGCGGAGGTGGTAATATCGAGACGATTTCTTACGACTTTATTGGAATTTGATCGCCCTACGGAGATATGAATTGTGTATGAAGGCAGGTTTGGAAGAAGTACTTGTTTTTATAATATCTATTAACAATCCGCCCGCGACACACTCCTATCTCTGTTGCTCCTGTAAGCCAGTATCCACAGCGATGACCAACGAACTAAACGAGGTTTTACTCTCGGCGAAACCTGGGGAAAAGCTAGTCATGGAACTGATAGAAAAGAAAATAGGAGAAGTTGAAAACAATTAAACCCCTGTTTTTGGCTGTTTTGCGAAAACACAAGCCTATTCTTACTTAGCATGCAAACCAACAAATCTAAGAAAAACAAAGCTCAATGTTGGTAATGTGCGTTTTATCGGTAAGGACTGTCTGGAATAAGTCTCATTTCGTGTTGGAGGGCGCGCCCCCCTCCGCTGGAGTGGGGCATATTATCACGTAACAAATTGGTTTCTGCTACCTTTGTTCGATGTCGTCCCAGGCCCTTTGGTTCGACAAATGTAGATGTACAGATAGCAGAAGTATTGAAATCTTGATATTTTTATGTATAAACTTTTTCTCAAATATATATTATTTGTATGGTATTTATTCCTTATATTTAAGCGAATACTACACATTGAATAAAACTTTTTTTTCGGATTTTATCGCGTTTATTATTGTTTTTACGTTCGCGACGTTTCGGCTGCTTTACACCAACCATGGTCACGGGAGGACTGAGGTGGTTGACGTCCTAGTGTCATAGTTTAAACTGGGGTACCCTCAAAATTAGTTGTTGCTTGCGTCCGATCTATGCAGAAAGTGCTCACAGTGTCTTGAGGTCTTGCAATGGAGTTGCTTGAATGCAGCCGAAACGTCGGTAACGTAAAACCGAAATAAACCGTAAAAGGTAAATAAACCGAAAAAATCCGAAAAAAATGTTTTATTTCAATTATTTGTATGGTGTTTTATTTTAATAACTACGCAATTAATACAGTTTATCTATAATAAATATATTACAACAGCCGAGTGTCAAGGATGCAATGCATCAAGTACTTGCTTACCCTATTGTTACCATGGCAACGCTTTTTCTTGAGAGTGACGGCTATAAAATGTAAAATGATTACATCCAGAATTGGCCATTATTATTTATCTATCTTGAAGGCCACGAAATATAACATAAGTGGCTTGTCTTGTTTAATAGATTATAGATACTTACAACTGCTCCAATCCAATTTCTCTTCATGGTTTTAAGTTTTTGTATAAAATATCGCTTACCTGAAACAAAAAAATAAAAATAAAGATGCTTGTCGATAGTATAAACAGTAAAAAATAAACGGTTATTATAACGGTTAAAGTCATTAAAAATCGATAATGCTCTCCACTTTTCTCTGCCGACCGTACCGAGCTAAAAACCTCTCCTCTACTTAACATAGAATAGAAAAAGATTCTTTTGTGAGGCGCATTTCAAGTGTAATACCTATTGAGACGCGTTCCCGGGGTAAATATACGTTTTTGTGCACCGTACACACACAATTGTACCGGTTATACCGGTTTTTTAGTAACGCTGATGATTTGACTACTTAACACCGTTATTATTGGTGTATCATGGTACATGTATAAACATAATTTGGTACTTGTACTAAACTTACAAACCATGTTGAATTAAAATTAGGGGTTGGAACATAAACCTAAAGAAAATATAAAATATTAATTAATATTTGCGATCAGTGCTAACATCAATTGACCTATAAATTCTCATAATTGATCTACAAAGAGATCAATGATCGACATGCTTAATTGAAGTAAGAAGCGAAAAGAATTAACACCCCGTTGACTGGTTGAAGATCGCAGATCACGTACTTTTCACGTCAGACCTAGCTGTCACGGTAGATAATACATGTATTTTTATTTGTTTTTATGCGTACCTTACAAGGTCCAGAGATGAGAATGTGTTTTGTTTGCACAGATTATATACAAAAAATGGGAGATACCGCTGCGTTCGTTTTCTTTGGATGTACCATGCAGTGTAATTACAAGCTATAATTAATTAAATATCATTATAAACTTTTTTTGAGGACTTTGGTGACCACGGTGGCGGGGTTTGAAAAGGCCCCGCGATTAATTCCCACAAACGACATCTAATTATTGGTCTGCAGGCCACTCCCAGCAAAAGCGTAAACCTTAATTTTGAAGCCAGAAACTACCTGATATTAACTAATTGTTAATATTTCACATTGATTAAACCCAATCTCAAAATCACAACTTTAACCGAATTCCGACTGCAAAATGAACTTTTCCATTATTTAAAAAACAGCTGACAACGAAGAGACCAACAGTATACAAAAAAGGCCGCAAAAGCCAGTATACCCAATGTATCTAAACTAACTCCATGTCTATTTAAGCATTCCAAATAGTCAAAGCTTTGTTGTGCCCTCAATTGGTTCCCACTCCGCCGGGACCGGCTCGAACAAATAAATCAGCCGTTCATTCGTTCGCTCATTTGCTCACTCATTCGTTCATGGGTTACTTGGTTGCATAGTGACCGGGTAGGGATAGTTATTTATAAATTAGCGCTCGGGGATTAAATAGAATGTTTAAATAGTTAGACGTTTGTTCGATAATAGAGTTGTAATTAGAGAATGTATAGAGATTCCCTTATGCTAGGCTAAACTGCGATCACAGTTAACTGACTGTATGTTTAACTTATATAAAGCATACTTTGAAATAAAATGTTGTAGACATAGAGTAATATAACAAAAACTACACAAATAACAAATGATAAAAATAATATTAAAGTGGCGCCCAATAGCAAAAAGTTAATTTACTCTTCAATATTATAAGTTAATAATGCTATTTAAAATAACATAATCTGTCTACCAGAGTTTATTAAGTATTTGAACATACAAATGATTAAAAAAAAAACTCAAATAATACCTGATTATTCATTATACTTTTTATAAAGGTTAGAAACTACAACGATTTGTTTGACTTACAACGGTAGCTATCTGTACATACGTCAATAAGCAATAACGTACATCTCAATAAAGACTTATATTATAAATTTGATCTTTAAAACATATATGAATAGAAACCAATTTGCAGTATATGGTACGTGTTTCTTGAAATGTTATAGCAAATTGTAAGTTTTACGGCTTAGGCAAAACAAAAACGGTCTTCTTTATGTAAATAACATATCTGCATCTAATAACACTTTATCTAACTTAAGATACTTAAGTTTTTTTTACAACAATGATGATTTATGGAACACGTCTATTCCTTAAGCATTCATATAAAGCTAAATTTGACTTTTTCAGCTATTTGTCAAGTTAATAATGTCAAGTAGCGACAAATTACAAAATCAGATGAAGATGCAAGCTTTGAAGGTGCCGCAATTGCGTATTTGGTTAAATATACGATAACATTTAGATTAGTTTTATTTGAAACATGCTTATTTCATCCTACTCAATGTATTTCGTTTTACAAACTAGTTATTTGATTCGGCTTCGTATGGGTTAGCCTTTAAAGAATTAAGCCGCCGATGCTAATTTCGTTGTTATGCCTCATTTAGATCTCCTATCTATGCTAGTGAAGTATTTGATATTTAAACCCAAACCTTAATGGGATGTATTTTCAAATACTTTTGCTTTAACAGGAACGTCACCATACCTATTCCGTTTTGGTATAAAACCTTCGAGCTGAAGGGCAAAATCTAAGGTGTACTGGCAATGCCGCGGGCAAAAGTTGTCTTATAAAAAGACGCATTCTGGGACCTTGTTTCATGTTTGACGTTTTTACCGCCGCCGCGTCTACGAGCTGGAGTCTGAATGACCACTCCAAACCTATCCCGGTCATTTCCACCGGGCCGTACGGAATCATTCACCCGGTCAGTCGTTCACAGCTCAGTCATTCGTTCACTTTGATGTCTCCCCGTACGCACGCTACGATGAACGAACATTGTCACAAGCGCATTATTAAATTACTTTTACTTTAATAGATATGCCTTTTTAGCGAGCTAATTTTGCAGAAGAGTTCCTTTTATACGTACTTAGTTGAGATCGAGATATAAAGTTGGCTATCTTTAAAATTATAAAATTAAGTAGTTATTATTTTTTCACTGATTCAAAGTATCAACTACAATTTTACTCAGGATTTATATTTGCTGGCATATAACTCGTATAGCAAATCGACGTAGAATACTCGAAAGAAAATTTGTTAATGCATCCCCACTAGGTATATACAACGACCAATGAATGACTCTTCTTCTCGTTTTATTTCGACAGCAATCGGCTACAAAATAGAGCCACTTCTGCCAGTGTCAAGTATATTTTCTACATCGGTGTTTCGAGTAATTATTGTATTTCGGGCAGCAGGGAGATTTACATGTGCAAGGCATTTAAAGTTGGTAGAGCAATAAATAAACATATTAAGGCCTATGAGTCAGTTCTCACAGGAAATAACAATATTGGCCAACAAAAAAAGAATAGACAAGTCAAATATATTTTCATTGTCATGAGTCATAGGTAATAATAAGGTTACATACAAGTAATGATGATGATGTGTACGCAATATACTATTCATAGCATTTGGCCAATGTCAGTATGTTTATTCAACGTTTCTTGGATACGTGGTCTTAATTTAGATTGGGGGCCAAGTTGTGTGATATAGCGGGAACACGAAGAAACAAATTAATCTATACTAATACCAGCCGCCTCGGCGAACTTAGTACCGCCAAATGTATAACAAATTGAATTATTTTTTGTTATTATTATTTTTAAATTATTCCCGTGTTTTTTTTTATAGTTATTTCGCTATTCGGAGAGGAGACGAATTAAAAAAAATCAAAGATGATAAAATTCGGCGCACCTGTTCTAGAGTTATAAATGGTGTAACTATCACAACTTTGTTATACATATATATTACAAAATTGTTTAACATATATTACTACTAGCTGACCCAGCAAACGTTGTTTTGCCATATACATTATTTCTAGGAAATATTTTTATAGTTAAATATTTTCGATTATAAATTGAGATATAAACAATCCTATCTTTCAAGTTGGATAAAACTGCACACAGTGTGCAAAATTTTATTTAAATCGGTTTGTTAGTTTAGGCCATAGTGGACAAACTTCATGACACGTAATTTATATATATTAAGATAAGCGTTGCTTAGTATGGGACCGTATAGTTGGTGTGTTCGTCTGGCGATATAAATATACCCAGTTAGTTCGTTAACACTTATCGCTTGTGCCGATATGCATAATACTTATTTAGATGCGTGAAGTCACAGGTACACCTTTATTTGAATACGTCAAACAGTCATTTATTATCAACAATATATTGTCATGTTATGTGTTGAATGAAACATCCGGTGCGTATTCCAATTTCACGCTAATAATAAGGGACACTATTTGGCTGTACCCATATTGGTAGCGTCGAATTAGTCAGACATAGACATAATTTTTTTATCTATATTTTTTTTCCTTTCAATCATCCCCATCTATATTTTTTAGTCTTTGGTTTTTTTGAAAACGACGGTACCGTTTTCTTTACATAGCTTTGAACTATATTAAAAAGGAAACCGCAATAATTTCGGTTTTACCGTTGTTTCATTAGTAAATTCTTAAAACAGATTACAATGAGAGCTTTCGGGTGAGAGCACGGGTTGATGTTGCCAACATAAAAATATAAAAAAATGCTATAGAGAACCCAACCACCAAGATAAATGTAATATTTTATATTGAACAACCGTTCATATTATACTTAAGAATTAAGCCGCGTTAGTTTATAAGCCCACATTTAATACGTTATTAATCCAATTTAATATCAGTTACTTAAATATCAGTTATAATCTAAGAACCAAAGAAATTAATTAGCATAGCATGATCGTATCGCGTGGTGTACGGAATCCAAAGGAAACGCAATTATTTATAACAATACTAATGGTGTTTTCTGACGTTTAACCTAACAAATGAACTTACACCTGGCATTAATCGCGATAGGTTAAAAAATCCGAGCACGCAATTACATAATTCCAGTATTGTTTTGTTTAATTGGAACAAATTATAATCAAGACTCGGTCAGCTAAGCTGGTTTGCGAGTTTGACTGCTCGCTCAATCGGTAAGTACGCGGCACGTCGGTTTTCGCACCTCTGGGATCTCATGTGCGAATCTCATCTTCAACCAAAATTATCACTTGCTAAACGGCGAAGGAAAACATCGCGAGGAAACCTGCATGTCTGAGAGAACCCCTCGAAAGTCGTGTGAAGTCCGCCAAACCGCACTGGGCCAGCGTGGTGGACTATGTCCTAATCCCTCTCACACTGAGGGGAGGCCCGTGCCCAACAGTGGGACATTAAAAGGGCTGGTATTATTATTATTAAACATAACATCTAAATGAAACTTTGTACGAGCTGAGAACCCAGGACACCGCGATCTATGACCAAGGAAGCAATCGAAAAATAATTTAAATATTTCCATAAATATCGTTACGCCACGTCGTTTGCGGCATGGACGGTAACCCATAAACATCCTTGATAACAACACCATTGAATTCAAATTGTCAAAGTTCCCATGACGTTCATCACAGCTGTTTCAATCTCGAGCGAGTTACGGCGACAACGGCCACGCATCGTCAGGACAGTCGGGTTACTTACAACGCAGGTGGAACAATGACACAATTTATTATGCACAGTGGGTTGAAATCTGAATGCGATGGACACAAATATAGCATTTGTTTTGTCTAGTTTAATCGTGTGTTTGGGTTTGTTTCTGGGAGGATTTCACGACCTTATTAGCTCAGTTGGAAGTGACCGTACCTTCTGCGCCGAGGGTACCAGAATCGAGACCCGGTAGCGACAAACGTGTGTTGAACATGAATGTTTGCGCCCGAGTTCGTACCCAGTCCATTGTACGGTACCCACAATACAAGCGTTGCTTAGTGTGGGACCGTTTAGTTGGTATGTTCGTCTGCGATATTATTATTATTGTTATAGGATTTGAGACGATTGGATGTATAAATAAACAAAACTAACAAGATGGTTCTTCCATTTACATCCTATCACGTCCCACATTTTCTCCTAGTTCAGAATTCAATCGATTTCGAACTCTTAAAAAAATAACAAGGGCTTGCAATTGGTCAAGTTAGGAATACGTACAGGACTAATGATTTCGGTTGAGTAAAAATAAATAAATCGATTGTATTGTGAAAAAAAAGTTGAAAACGGATACGGTCACAGGTTGCAAAACGGAACAGCCCTAACAAGATAGGATGAACAATAACAACATAGACAAAACAATATCAAGTATTTTCCGACACGCTTGGTTATTTTCCCTTCACCGGACGGACATAGCCTAAAAGGTTCTACCAACTTAAACCACTGGCCTAACAATACCCAATTACAAATTGATTCTCAAAACCCCTTACGCTTCACAAAATAACGATTTAATTTATATTCAAAACATCATCCGGAACCATTTAGTGTTTCTGTTGCGGCAATTTTTCATTATAATTACATTTAAAATATTTATAGTCTATTGTGAACCATTTTTATGAGGCTCCCGGGGCACGGTGGGCTGCGTATCACTGGTTTAGGAAATAATTGTATAATTTATAAACTATAATTTTGTCTGTATCCGTCAAGATTTATACCACTGTGGGGTGAACGTGTGATTTGTAACTGTACATTTGAAGGCTATATCTCGTAACGGTCGTGTTTGGGTCGTGTCGGTGTCGTGTCGTTTACGTGCATGATTTAGTGCTTAATTGTGTGGGACTAAATGTAAATGCGATCGTATAGCAATAAACTATTTGAAATGATTAGGAAATCAATGATATGATAAATGACCTCACGTGATAGAATTATCAATTTCCCAAGTCAACCACGACTTATCCAAACCCATTAGTTCGAAGGGAGGACTGCTTAATATTATAATAATAATACCAGCCCTTTTTAATGTCCCACTGCTGGGCACGGGCCTCAATGCGAGGGGGATTAGGCCATAGTCCATCACGCTGGTCCAGTGCGGGTTGGCGGACTTCACACATCTTTCGAGGGGTTCTCTCAGACATTCAAGTTTCCTCGCGATGTTTTCCTTCACCGTTTAGCAAGTAATAATCGTGGTTAAAAATGATGTTGGCACATGAAATCCAGAAATCCCAGAGGTTGCGAGCCGGGGTTTGAACCTGCGATCCTCGTTACCGAGGCAAGCGTTCTACCAACATGGCTATCACTGCTATATTTGGGACATTCAAAAACATAATCCGTCATTTTATGACCACACAATTTGTAATCATTATAATACATAACATTCTCTCCTTTTTCTGTGTTATTACTACGCCATCAAAATATCATATAATTGACGCTAACCATCCTAATTTCAAGATTACACGAACCATTGTCGTTTCTGAAGCCATCTAAAATCTACTCAATCTTACGCACACCTACAGGTTGATTCCTGGATAGCCCGTCGGAATTGAAACGCACCGTAATATCCTGCCGCTCTTAAGTGCTAGTTCGACTCCTGAACTCGGACACCTAGGCGACATCTAATTGGCTCCAATTGGCCGTGCATGGACTGAAGATAGGGGTAATTAATACGGTGTGGAGGTGAGCCCTGACAGAATTCTGTCGATGCATCTCTGTCAGTGAATTGTGCTGTTGTATTTTGATAGAATATGATTTAGTCTGTAATAAGTTTAGTTTTAATAGTGGATGGTGAGGATAAGCTTAGGGAAATTTAGAGGCTTGAAAAAAAATCCGTTTGATTTTTTAATTAATCTAAACGGAGGACGGATTTGACGTAGTTAACCAGAAACTATACCTTGAAATAAAACTATTTTTTAAGGATTTTATCGCGTTTATTTTTCGTTTTTACGTTCCCGACGTTTCGGCTGCTTTACAGCAACCATGGTCACGGGAGGACTGAGGTGGTTGACGTCCTGGTGTCATAGTTAGAAACGGGCTACCCTCATATTTAATTGTTGATTGTGGTCCGATCTACGCAGAAAGTGCTCACAGTATCTTGAGGTCTTGCAATGGTACGCTTGGTTTCCGATTTAATAATATTAATCACTGGATCCCAAGTCGGTGGTAGCACCCAGCCATCTTCCCTATTGAAATTAGGATGTTTTTTAATTTCAATGGCCTCGCGTATCATCCTTGGTCGGAATCGGTGTTCTTTTGCGAGGATCTGTGGCTTATCAAATCTGATATAATGGCGGGTGCGATCTTGTACATGTTCACAGATTGCAGACTTCGTGGAGCGCCGGTGTTTCACGTCAGCGATGTGTTCTTTTACGCGGGTTTTTATTGCTCTTTTAGTTTGTCCTATGTAAGAGAGCCCACATTCACAATCGAGTTTGTATACCCCTGCATCTTGTAGAGGAATGTGACACTTGACAGATGGTAAGAACTGACTAATCTTCTTCGGCGGCTTGAAAAAAGTTTTGATTGAAGCGCGCTTCAAGATGTAGCCAATTTTGTCTGTGACTCCTCTGATGTATGGTAGTACAGCAGGCAGACGCTCGACTGTGGCTGGTTTCACTCGGTCACTGTGACGGCGGCGCGGGATTCGGAGCTTGTTGTCATGCAGTACTTGCTTGACATGATGGAGCTCGGCAGCCAGATGTTGCTCGTCACAGATCCCTTTGGCTCTCTGAAACAAAGATTTACCCACGGTAGCTAACTGTGTTGGATGGTGGTGAGATTCACCGTTTAAGTACCTATCTGTATGGGTCTTTTTTCTATACACGGTGTGGCCTAAGGTGTTGTTGGAATTTCGGATGACTAAGACATCTAAGAAAGCTAGAGAGTTATTGGCCTCTAACTCCATTGTAAATTAAATTTTAGAGTGTATGGAGTTGAGATGGTCTAGGAAAGCTGTTATTTTGTTAGATGGTAATATTGTGAAAGTATCGTCTACATACCGCTTGTAGAATCTTGGGGTAACAGGTGAAGTACGAAGGGCTTTCTCCTCAAAGTCTTCCATGAATAAATCGGCGACAACGGGGGAAACAGGGGAGCCCATCGCCACACCATCTACTTGCTTGTAGAACTGTTCATTCCACAATAGATAGCCAGATGTAAGGCAATGTCTTAAGAGTTCAGCATATTCCTCCGGCATGTTGTTCTCTTCTAGCTTCTTAGAGACTATTGTGATGCAGTCTGCTACAGGTAGGCAGGTAAACAAAGACTGAACATCAAAACTAACCATTGTTTCATTGTCAGCAAGACATAGGTGTTTAATCTCACTGACAAAATGGTAAGAATCCCTTGTATGTGCTCTTGTGTGTCCTCTTAGTGGTGAGAGCACCTTTGCTACGTGCTGGGCCAGACTGTATGTTGGTGTGTCAATCTGGCTCACAATGGGACGCAGCGGGGCCTCAGGTTTGTGTATTTTGGGTAACCCATACAGCTTTGGTGGTTTAGCGCAGGAAGGTATCAGTGATTTGACGTCTAGATTCAATGCTTCGGAGTGTTTCTTTATTAGTGCGGTGGTTGTTTTTAACACGTTTGTGGTTGGGTCTGTTTTGACCTTTTTGTATGCGCTTTGATCCGATAAAAGTTCGTCAATTTTTGCATTGTAATCTGACGTATCCATTATAACCGTCGCATTTCCTTTATCCGCGCGGAGAATAATTATATCTGTCCTAGTACGTAAGTTCTTCAACGCTAAATATTGCTTCTTAGGAAGATTTTGTTTCGGCACTGCACTGCGGCGAAACAAAGATGACACGTCCTGTCTTATAGCCTCTGAATCTTCCTTTAATATATTATTTTTGGCCAGACAATCCTCAACGTTGCAAATAATATCCTCATAAGGGATCCTGCGAGGTGGTACTGCGAAATTTAGGCCTTTTTTAAAAACATTAACGGTGTTTTCATCCAAACTTTGTTTTGACAGATTGACAACTGCGCGTGAGTCATGATTGTCTGTGGTGCACGGTTGCGTTCCGTTACCATGTTTCGAAAGATTTTTGACATTTGATTTGGTATTTAATTTTTCATATTTTATTATGTGTTTATTCTTGCATTCATTGTTCCCGAAACGTCGGGAACGTAAAAACGAAAAATAAACGCGATAAAATCCTTAAAAAAATAGTTTTATTTCAATGTGTAGTATTCGCGTAAATATAAGAAATCAGAAACTATACCATTAGGTACTTATTTTGATAGGCTGCCTCGTTTACATTATTCCAAATTATTATGTATTTTTAGTCCTTATGTTAGACCCTCTAGGGTTCTCTTCCAAACATTTTCTATAAATATTAGTATGGATACAGATGCACCTTCCTGAAAAGATTCCAAATGGCGTCTATTTGAGCCCGCATCATGAGATAATAACTTCAGTTACATCTACTATCAAGTTTCAGTATTTATCTTTTCATTCATAAAAACATTACTTATCTTATTCTCTGACTCAGTCATTAAAAGATATTTATCCAGCGTACAAACCACTTTCAACCATGATATCATGCTTACAGCATGCATAATCGATTGTGGAAAATTTTATCGCTATGACCAATTGCTTAGCTCCAAACGAACATTCGTTTGTTTATGAGGGTTGATCACTTCTTAGTAAGTGCATGGGTGAGAGGCTATTTAAAGGATAATGTTGACCGGTTAACGGAATTCGAACCCGGGACCCTTGCTTCATAAACCAGGGTCACTAACTCACTAACAATTGTATCGCCATGAGTAGGTTATACATGAGAAAGCTGATTCAGAATGTTTTAACTCTTGAACCTGCGCTTCCTTAGCGAATTTGTCAACATTATATTAAGTCAGAATATCGATAAGCCTATTTAAAAAAAATAAGATTTGGTCCCAACGAAATGACAACTATGATTTTGTGTGAACATGGTTTTTTCAATTTCGAATATCGGAGTTCTGACTGCACTATTATTAGAAATGCACTAAAGAAACATAGTATATCCTTTCTGAATCACGCCGCATATCCCAGTAAGTACTGACATAATGCATAAATTTATAACATGGCTTGCCCCATGTTGGCTGTCTGTAAAACACAGTGCTCCGAAGCGAAAAAATATATCTTACTTACAAAACAAAAAACAATTGCTAGTCAAAGTGGGCGTAACAGCTATGTTCGAACGCTGCATTCATAATAACAATGCATTATTAATTAATGCCCAACCACAAGATTACATGTTATTCACAGTACTTTAAAAATTGTCGATGGAGAAATCATTATGCATTTACATAATGTTATAATTATAGGTGGAGCCGTGTTTTGAACGTTAATATGGAAATATTTAAGCGTGCTTTTACTTTGAAATAAAGCTGGTATTATAGGCATTCACGCCGCCGAGTGGATCATTCCGTTCTGTTAATATGATTACGAAATGAATGATCGCGACAAATCTCTTCGAATTTGTTTGTTGTTTAAGTTTTGTGGCCCGGCCGCTTGTTATTATGCACGTGTTAAAAACAAGCTGTGAAACAAAATAATGTTTGTGTTCCCAATTCAAACAACTTTATGAAAGGATTACCTACAATAAAATAAACTTTTACTTTAACACCCAACAAAACAACGGTCTCATAACATTGTGCATAAAACCGCAAACAAAGAAAGACCATGAATCCTACAAAAATTAAACTTTAAAGTAAGTATAAACTGAGGAACCGTCTTCCACTCTACACGTGCTCACGTCCTCAGAACGTGAGGAAATGACCCTCCCATCCTCGCTGCAACCTACTCGAGTTAATTAAACGTTTAAAAGACTCCGGAGGATTTTCAAGGTATTATTAAATGCAAGTGTTGAGAATGGTGTCTCGTGAGTGTGTAATTTTAAGCTTCGTAACTTGTTCAGTTTAGTTGTTAATCTAGCGAGCGAGAAGCAGGGGTAGTGTCAGTGACCTGTGATAACCTAATTGCTGTGTCCAGACCTTCCGCATAGTCAAGGCTGACAAGAGCAATTGCCTCTTGGGCTGACAGCTATGGAAATGACAGAGGTGATCGTGCTCGGGCGCAATAGTGCGAGCGTTTGCCCCCGGCGCTGCCAGCTAACACGGTCTAACGAGTCAAGTGACCGGTCTTTTATAAACCAGGTGGTATCAAGATTATCATGGAGATGACATGACTGCTAACAGACTAACTATTTGACCGATAGCGGAGAAATCAACGCTCGAAGAAGTGAATTCTCAAATAGTATCTACAGACGAATTTTTAAGTAGCATAACTACATTGACAAAATGTTGAGTATTGCAACAGTTTCATTTCATTTCTTTATTGTAATGGGGTTCCAGTCTACTCTGATTACTGACAATAATAAGGACTGATAGCCATCTGCTGAAACCCAACTCGTTGGCTACCGGTATGCAGACGCACAGACGACATTAAGTCAAAATTTTATAAACTCTTTGAAGCCGAGAAAGTATCAGAGTTTCCACCAGGATCACCAGCTTTACGTGACCGAAGCACTGATGCCATTATTATGCTACCCATCCAGGGTGCAAACGAGCTACGCATTTTGCGTTTTTGCCAATTAGAATACGATATTTTCCATTAAGCTACGACCTTCTTGGTGTAGGTGGCATATTGCATGTTTGCGACCTCGGTTTCCGTAAACTATTGAAAAGATAAAGAAGAATGAAACAATCATTTGCTTTGCCCACTACAAACTGTTAGGTGTACCTACCACCAGAAGAATCTTAAGATACTGTGACTTTAAACTTAAGATCATGACTATACCACAATATTAAAGTGTTACATGTAGTTAAGTTGACATCTTAAAGCTAAGTGCGCGTAATCCTACACTCTAAGTTTAGCACTTAAATGACATGCGTAGGTGGATTAAACGGAGTGGTATATTCACTTCACTTAATTACTTAGCTTCCATGTTATCCTTGAGAGGAAATAGATCATAAATTAATTATAAAACGATACATCTATTGCCATTGGCTTTTTTGTTCCCTTGATCAGAAACACAATCAGATTCAGCGTATTTTTTTATGCATGTAGGTAGACCATTAAGTACAGTACGTATGAATCGTCAAAAGTTACAAAATACTATGCTTCTACTTTACCACCCGTTCGGAATGCCGTTCCCATGGAGAAGAACGGGCAAGAAACTCCATGGTTGCTCTTTTTTAAAAAGATCTTTAACATTTTTGAGAAGTACATTTTATAGATATGTGAGAACATTATAAGAACGGCTAATCAGACCTTAGATCCGATTGGAAATAATAATAAATGGTCAAACACACCAACACACTAACTAAACAGTTCCACACTAAGCAACGCTTGTATTATGGGTACCGCACAATAGACTGAGGGCGAACTCATTATACTATAATATTATATAGATACTAAACATCCATGACTCGGGTACACACATTCGTGCTCATCATACAAAGTTTGTCCATACCAGGATTCGAACCCAGGACCCTCTGCGCAGGAAACAGGGTTACTACCAACTGCACTAATCAGATCGTCAAATAAATATGAATGTTTGATTCTATATATGAGTTTATCAGGATTTGCTTCTAAGACATTAATAGCATATTTCATACATGCCATCCACATGTAAAAGAACAACTGGATCATAAGTTTTCGGACTCTAAATCTCTCTGCAACCTTAATGCAAAATTTAACGTGATTGGATTGCTCAAAACATGACCAAATGAGTCCACATTCCGGACCAAGTTCCGGACAATTTTCGTTGTTTATTATCCCCCCATCCCCAGCACGTGACGTGTCACTCCAGAGAAAAAAGACCTCACTAATCTTTTAATCCTATCTGTAATTAATTCCGTCGCTGGACCCTCGGATCCGAAAATAAATACACCGCGAACCAACACACGCTTAAGCTAGAGGTGGGGTATGCGGGATTCGCGAATCCAGTTTGTTGAGTCATAAAACATGTCTCTTTTTAAATACCTTCATGTATATTGGCAATCGGGATCCAAAAGGAATACGTAAAGAGAATACTATTAAGTACTTTATTGTTTCATACAAAGTTCTTAAAAGTCTTAACTTTCGAACAATGAAACACCACTATTTATCAAGTCTATTTAGTTTTCTAGTAATGTCGGAGTAGGCGGATTTTTTGTGCAGAAGCAAACACTCGGAACAACTTGCTTTACATCAAAATGGATGCACAACTTTTTTAATTTATAAAATATACTAAATAGCTCAATAGGGATAGTAAAGAATAATATGAAACAAATTTTTGTACCCGCTTTGAGTAACTTTCAACGTCCTGCAATCGTTGGGCCATTGACAACCTGTCGATTGGCCACTGCTTTCACCACGATATCAAAACAATGTATCCACGCCATCGACACGATAAGAACTGTACTAATTGACAATTAATCATTATAATATATTTACGTACGATTCCAACTCAATGCACATTTGTAAATCGAATACCATAGCCGTATTAAGACCAGTTCCACGAATGTCCCCCCCACCATTCCGAACGATCGGCATTCGGTCACGTAAATCGTAAAACTTGCCCTGACAAACGCAAGCATCACTAATTTAGCTTGTAATTGCGCTATTACGCTTTTACGTTCAAATTTTATGATCGACGGAGTTGATTCGACCTTAAATGCTTGGCAAATTGACAGTGTGTGTAAGCGTTTATCTTGCAGTGATTAAAAAAGCTGTATATTCGTAATGTCGAGACATTTATGACACAGGCCTTTTGGATGCCGAAAAAAAGTTATCCTCAAAAAAGTAAATATACGAGTGGAATCTATAGTATGCCCCTTTGTAAGGTAAGTCGGAGGAATTGAGCTAATTCAAGCGGCTTACCATGTACTTTATTAATCTTTCACTCAAGTCTCACTATTGGATAAACTAGAGCAAGGCACCTTGTAGCGTAAATATATACTTTCTGAACAAAAATATCGAAAAATAATTGAATTGTGACTGAATTTTAGCCTTCAGATAAAAGTGCTCTTATAATTCACCATGATTGCAAATTACGCAATTACAGGCACCCATATAGCCCGCTTAGCGACTATAAAACAGAATCCTAAAGCCATCTTTACTCTCCCACCACGGCAATTACTACACATAACCTATTATTATACGGCCAGTTCATATTTTTTTTGTCATTAAATATAAAATAAAATGATTCTGTTAACCATAGCGAATATTATTACATGCAATTTACAATCAACTCCACAATCAAATCGCCCTATCTGGGAGTTTCGGATTTCATGAGCGAATTTCATTTTCAACAATGATTACCACTAGCATCGTGAGGAAATCTGCACGTTTTTCGGAAGCCGTCTGAAATTCAATAACTAACTAGTGAACTATGGCCCGAATTCCCCTCGCATTGAGATGATATGTGCTCGGTACAATGGCAACAGGCTCGTTCCCTATAGCATTGAGACCGAATACATCAACCAAATGTGTATGTACTACCGTACCTGCCTACCGTTTCTGAGGTTAAAGGTATGGTGCGTTAAAAAAATATGTTTTGACCATGTAACAACACGTTCGACCCACTGTGCGTCTCGGACAAGTTTACGCTTGTCTCGCATTCATTTGTTCCTGCGGTGTCGCGTTACACGGGTATTACAAAATTGATGGCCCGTAATAAATGTTTTTGGCTGCACCATCTCGTATCGCGACCCAGTGGGCTATAAACTATTGCAATCTCTTTCTTATTGGAGCGAGCGCGTGTGCCAGAAAGAGATGGAAACATGAAGTATTGTTTCTTACGATTTTAATGCCCATGTCGATTTGTATTATGCACGATAGGCAGCAATAAAATACTGTTTGAGAAAACAATGTGTTTGAATTTTTTATGCTGTTTTTGTCATACACGCTATTATTTACGACTCTACAATATGGTGTACCATCACGCCGCGCCGGCAGTCCGTGAAGGGGTAGGCATAAGTGCACAGCAGTGCACTTTTCGCCGATAGTGAGTAGTCCCAATTTGATCAATCCAAATCCAAATCCAAGTTTGATCGATAATTAAAGAAGCCAGCAACACCGAACTCCTCTAAGATGTTACTCGAGAAACCATATCTTTGGATAAATTTCTGTCAACAAATTCTTTCTTACCTTGGGACCTTACGATAATACAAGGACAATTAAGATATTTTAAATAGCAATCTTGTATATCAATTATTATAGCAGCCAATTGTTAATTTGACGGCCTGATTAGCGCAGTTGGCACCTTACTTACCGTGCCGAGGGACCCGGGTTCGAATCCTGGTGGGGACAAACTTTGTGTCATGATCGCGAAAGTTTGTACCCAAATCATGGATGTTTAATATCAATATAAGTAATATAGCCTGAGTTTGCCCTCAGTACGTTGTACAGTACCCATAATACAAGCGTTATTTATTATTTCTCTTTGGAAACATACACAACAAAATTTACAACACACAATATTATTATAAGTACCATTAAATTTAAATAAACATTTTGTTACAGACTATTAAACGTCATTTGCTCTTAACTGGCTTATTTAGAGTTTATAATGCCCACAATTCTAACCGGCACTGGTTTAATTTAAACGAAACACATTCGGAGTTATAATAGTGCTGTTAAATCTGAACGTTGGACGGTTAGAGTAACTTTGGACATATCATGTAACTACCACAGAATTGATACTAGACGTTTTTGTGTCGCCACACATAGTGATGCGCCTGAGTTGGTGTTTGGCTAATAATTTTGATGTTTTAATCGATAAATCAACTTGATAATCGCTAGTTTTTAAGCAAGTTGATGTTTTAATGGTAACAATAGGAATTCGTCATATCATGATTATCTCATATCCTTGTTTTGTTGTTGCATTGTCGATCGGTAAATGTTACATTTGACCAGATTTTGTGTTGGAAATCTGTCAAGTGACAATACTATGCCATTGCCACTTGACTGTGAGTCGATTGCGATATTAGACATGGGGCCAGATTTGGTCTACGTATTTGGTGCTACCAACGGCCGAGTAGTCTAAAGTGACTCAAATAATATTGAAGTCCTTTAATAAAGTCGGTATTTTAGGTGTTTTATGCAATATTATCACGAGATTTGATAAGACGCCGTAAAATTTGCGATCTACATATTATTACTTCGATTGCGTTTTAATTCTGGGCCATTATTTTTACGTGATTTGAAAGTCTGCACAGCAAGAATATAATGACTCATAAATTTAAAAGTTTGCAAAATTCTTCCATAAATTTAAAAAGCATTTATTCAAATCAGCTATGCACAGTGGTACATAATGCCCAAATTATAATTTAATGGACAAAATAATATGGCATCTCGTGAATGTTAAACAACAAAAACAATGGTTTCCTCATAGCAACGTGTGCTGGGTTTAAATACCACACAATGGGATTATGGTACGGTTAAGAGTGGGTGAAAAAAAGTTGCCTTTGTACCTAACGCGATGGGAACGGGTAAGGAGTTCGATGAACTATTCTAAAAGATATGGACCGCTTTCAGAAGATAGATTAGGATTTAGATAACGCGCCAAATCTACATTTAGATGGCATTAATAAAAAAACTAATTGAAAAATGTTTTGAAATTGTTTGTAGCAGCGCAATTATTATTATTTCAATTTTATTCTTTTTTTTTTTTATTGCAGTATAGGCAAGTATTTGATCTCGATCTCACCTGATGTTAAGTGACGATGAGATCTACGATGTAGCATACTTGCCTAGAAGGTACCTGTTCACTCTCGACTTCAGCTAGACTTTAATTTTTTTTTATAACAGAAAAAACAGAAGATCATAAAAAGGGCCCTATCTACCTATAAGGGCCCTATCTACATGTTCTTATCAGAAAACATTACTCTGATCAAAGATTTTATTACCTACATTATTCGCTAGAACTAAAATATAGAATACATTAATATCCGGCTGTTAATGTCATTACAGCTAATGCGATTACAGTAAATTGTGTTACGACACACGAGGAACTCGGAATAACAGGATATGAGCTATTATCATGAGTTATGTGGGCAGACTTAGAAATATTTAGAAAAAATTCATACGAACTTCGAACAAGTTGTCTTGACAAAAACACGGTAGCTATTATTAACAGGATTGTCTAGTAATGTTACACGAATTAATAACTCAATCATTGAAGTATTATAAAGGGATAAAACATCAGTAATATGGAACTTGCTGAGGCAATCACAACGGTTTAAATCTTAACAAAACCAAATTCACGTCACACGCTCCTTAAAACATCCAAAATATACAGGTAAGACAAGCATTAATGGTTTCAACAACACGCCGGTTCGGATAACGTTATTAAATAAAACTCCCAGTATAAATAAGCCTATCTGAGAGTCGTAAAACTGCCGAATTCGGCCATAACTTGGTGTGTTCAGAGGCTGTTTTAATGGCAAATAACTTGAGATTCGTGGTACAAACACAAACGCATCTCACGATATAAAACTGTTAACGGACTTTCTTTCGCAATGAACGAGTACATTGTTTCACTGTTGGCTACCAGACGATAAGTTAAACATTCTGATTTCCTCAAAACTAGAAGACAGGCCATAGTCTGCCGTTGGCATGTGTTTACTAATTGCGTAAACAAGAATCCCGAGATTATACCTTAACCATAAACAAGTGATAATCATGATCAAAGTATGATAAGCCGAGAATTTATATCGAACCAGAGTTCCTTGTTTCCAAAGCGGGCATGCGACTAACTAGGCTATCGTAGAACTCTACAACGCCTAGCTCCTAAGTAATATTTATTCGCATCACCGCCGCTAAAGAGATATAAGACCATAAATCTATAGGATCTCATGAAGCAAACTTGCATATCTAGTATCCAACAGGGATGCCACACAAATCACAATAAATGCTGTTCATTATCCAGATTTCAGTGTGGCAGAGGCCCGCGTGTATCGGAATGCGCCCACAAAGGGGTATCCATACCGAGGTACTAAGCCGCTACACTTTGTCCAACCGGCTTCGGTCCAAACCAGTCTGCCGCCGGCCAGTCCCCGCGCCAAACCCAAAACGACTTAAACACCAGTTGACTGACACTTAAATGCCACTTACGAGTTGTTCTCTCAAAATTTTATTGGTAATAAGTAGCTTGTTGATGTTTTTTTGTTCTTATAGTAGGGCCGACACAATATCTGTTGACCTCTATATTTATCAGTCGAATGTTAAAGCTTTCGTCTATACGTTTTCCATTTCTGTATTTATTTATTTATTTATTTATTTATTTATTTCAATTGCTAACTGCACTTACAGTTTAAACCAACGCGTGCAGCGAGCCACGTTATTACATTTTACAACTTATGTTAACTTAGAAAACTAATACAAGACTTAATTATAAAATTATATTTTGAAAAGAATATGTCGACATCTGGTTGCTGCGCAATCAGGGCGTTGAGCATATTAATGGTGCTAATTCGCTTGCACACTCTCTAAACTTAACTTAACTAGCTAAAATTTTAAGTATAGTTTAGAAATCATTAAAATCAATTCTGTTGTCACATCGAACTTAATTTAAATATCGTAATTGACAGGACTAATTTGATTTTGACAGCACCTAAATTGAATTGAGGTATGTTGCCAGTATTTAAAAAATATATCTGAAGAATGAATGAAAATAAGGTGAATGGAAAAGAAAATCGAAATAACATGATTAAATTCTTTTAAAATAACCTTGATATATATAAAAGTTTAATTTAAAATATATGTCGGCGTCTAAATATTTTAATTGTTATTTTTTTATGATATTTACAATAATAAATTATAGAGACTTGTTCTATATCGTCTGTGGTTGTGTTCCATATCTATTGTTCTGTGGTAAATTCGATTTTGTATCTGTTGACAGTAGGTAAACAAAACACCGTTTTCAGATCAGACGGGTGTGCTACATTGTAGTTGTTGTAATAAGTTATCTAGTGGCTTGAATCTAATATGGAAAACGATAGGAAAGGGTCTAATGAGAGACAACAGGAGTTGCTTGTGGAGCGACTCCACAACAACATCAAAATAGCGAGGGGTAAACATTTGAAAGGATTCAAAGTTTTGTTTTACTTATAATCAATCAATGGTAATAATTACATCGACGCGCGAGGACATCTATCTAAAAATCAATTATATTTTCAGGAAACCAAGCAGATTCTGCCGTGGTAGATTTTTAGGGGGCCCTACCAACCACGATGAGCTCAAACAACTCGGCTGCAGAAGAACTGCACAGCAGTGGGAGCATGTAAGTTTTGTGTTCTGAATATTATGCATTTTTTTCATCTAAATGGTTTTTATATGGTTTTTTTATCAACAGGTTTGGAGTGTGTGGGTGGCGAAGTTATAGACCAAGGCTCGCAAGGTGCGAACGAACCGGCAGGAGGAGCCCCGACAGACATAGAATCCAAAATTTTGGATATTGTTGGGCATGCCTATGTGGATGGATTTTGCCGCCTGGAAGTGTACCATAATACTATGTAATAAGTTAGTAATACAAAGCATTTATTGCATAGTTGTTATCTTCGGTAGTGCCATTTTCATTGAGTGTGAGCAACAAATGGCCCCCATGTGCAGAAGCTTGTTGTTTAAGCCTTTCAAATTCTATTACTTACAAATTTGTTTATTATTTTGATTGTTAATTATTTTTAATGTTGATGTTTATTATTGATTATTGATAACATTGTAATAAGTAAAAAGCTTTATTATAATAATTCAGAAATTAAAGTCTTGTTTATGATTTGCCATACTTTTATTAATTTTGAGTAAAATAGTGTTTATTAACACTTGCCAAATGTGTCTTGCTTCAGCAAGGAAATCTGTTTCAATGTACTCTTCCACCATAGATAGCTTATCAGTATGATCTAAATCAATGGTATAATTCTCATCCGTATCTGCAAAAGTAGAAACATTTACATGTTATAACTTGATGTCAAGATATTTTTTTATGCTAATATTATAAAGACAAAAGATATATTGGTTCGACGGCCTGATTAACCTAGTGGTAATGACTCTGCTTTCTGCGCTGAGAGTCCTGGGTTTCAATCCTGGTAGGGACACAAGCTTTATGTGATGAGCACGAATATTTGTACCTGAGTCATGGATGTTTAATATGTATATAAGTATTATAAACTGAGTTCACCCGCAGTCCATTGTACAGTACCCACAACACAAGTGTTAAGCTTAAAGTGGGACCGTTTGGTTATGTGTTCGTATGGCGATATTTATTCATTTATTTGTTTATAATGTATGAGCTCAAACATTACTAAACCAATTTAGTGGATATGAAATGAAACTTACTTCAGTTTTTGCAGATTCTTTATCTGTCTGTGTTGTAGGGAACTTTATATTTTGGGGTGTCAATTGTTGCACAATTATGTTCAACACTATTCCCAAACATCTACTCACTGCTGGTTGGCGCATTCCTGGTATACTATCTTGGCCTACAGCAGCCTGATAGCTCCCATGAGTGTAAAATTGCAGTGCTGTTAAAATCTGCAAAGTGTCATGTTCATGTATTTATAAACATATATAAACAAGTAAAAAGTAGGTATCTGTATAAAATATTAAATCGCAAACCTTTATATTATGTTTTGGGGATGTGCCCCTCCACTAAAAGCGGATCATCTAGAGTATTCAGTAATTGAAGTGCTGCAAATTTGGGAAGCCAAAAAAGTTTTTTTAAACTTCTCCTCTGCTAATTCGAAGGGATTTGAATGTGTTCTTCTCTTAAGACCTTCGAGGCGTATTCTTTCTTCATAGTTTCTACGGTTAGAAAGGCCTTAATTTTGTGTTTAAAGTAAGTACTTTGAAGTAGGCTCTGTTTTATTATTATTTTGGTTAAATTAGCACTTTCGGATGAATCCACAAGAGCCGCAACCACATATTCCTCCATCGTGTTTGATAAAATAGTTTTTCACAACTTATCTTAATAAAAACATCACCTGAAAAACTACGAACTAAATTTAGGTGGCACCAAATTAGATGCCGACCAAATAAGGCGGATTATAGTTTGACGTTTCTAATTTTAGACGCAATTTGACGTAAAGTGTGTACAACAGAATACAAAAATGACCAACTAAGCTAAGTTGAGTAACTAAACCAATTTTAGGAGCTGTCAAACTAAAATTAGTCTAATCTGCTGTTAACAGAATAGCGAACGCCGTTTGACAGGAGTAAACTATAATTTGGTCTAGTTTAGGCTAGTTGGTGTCAAGCGAATTAGCAGCAATGGCGTGGGTCGTGGGAGCGTACCGAGCGGTCAGCGTTCGCGCAGGCGGCGCTGCGAGCAGGCGTCGCGCGCGAACGACGCCTGCTCTATCTTTATTTATTACTTTGAAAATGGTCTAAGCACTTGAACGTTGCAAATGTGGTTCATTATACGTACAGTTGATAATCGTCCGGCGGCGCCCAGTGGCACTTATGCGGGACCCGCTTGGACAAAATTCCAAGTAAGAGACGGGATTTTTACCTCTTGTATACGCTATACAGTAATTACAGATGTGCCATCGAGGTAAACAGCCTGTGCCTCTCGCTCGCTCCCGACACCGGCTCATTCCTGTCATTTGCTCTTTGAAGAACACTTTATTCTAGTAAATATTAAGAGGTTCGCTCGCCGACGATCCTGTAATGTGATTACGCCGACCAATGATCGTTACATCCAACGCTAATAGCGTATACCTACCAATTTCGATAATAACATACCGAATAGATTGCTTAGCTCTTGCGTATTGGAAGTGTTAATGTCTCTATCGTTCGAATCTAGTTTGTTGAAAATAAATAATGATTAACATACCTGGAAATCGGGTGGATATTTGTTTAACAAAACGTTATGGCCGACATATCATAGTTATTTGTCAAGCACATCGTTATGTTTGTTTAATTAGGCTGTAAATGTCATATGGAGCGATCTAGATGGGTTTTTATAGAATAAGTTCAACGGTAAATATCGCTATGTGTAGGCGCCGCCGTCAGGAGTGCAAAAAGAAGACGACGTGGAACACATTAGTAAGATTGGCGTTTAGCTGGATTCGCACTTTTGCACAGTGGGTGATGAACGCCGAAAATATGAAATGGGCCAACAAAGAAGGCCTTCCACGTATATTCCATTTTTCTGAAATATAGAGCCCTGAAAAGACGTTCGTAGGAAAATAGTAATTACAAGTTCTCCTTGCCAGCGGGCGTGGCATTGTGCCTCGCTCACAATAAGGAGGAATCTTTTTGTCCGCGCTATCGGCTGTTTGCACCCACTGTGCGGGGTACGACGACATATTTAGAGGCCCACTTGCTTGGTTATTGACAAGTTTTGTGAATTTTCGCTAGAATTATTTCAGCCTAAACGTAGGCTGTCGAAGGAGATGGGAATGTAAGAGATGAAATGAATTGGCTCGTATAGGCAGTTTCAGTTGAATGACCGCAGATAGGTTACATTTTATCGTCAAGTAAGGAGTATGTTTTGTTATACGTATACTTGATTGATGGTCAATTACCTCACATCAATGTCACTTAAGTGGAGATTAGAAAACTGACTTTTTTATTTTAATTGCCAAATTGCGGAGTAGTTTATTATATGCTAAAAATATGATCGGATCTTTATTAACCGATTTCAAAAAGGAGCAGGTTGTCAATTCAGTTGTATTTTTTTTTTATTTAAAAAAAGATCTTTCCTTAAATACTTATAATAGCCATCGTCAAAGAACCACCCTCATTGTCCTCGTTACCAAGTTGCCAGAAAGAAAATTCCTTCAAATTTCTTTTTCCAACAACGAACCATAAAATAATTAAAACACTCTTTACATTAACGATAAGCGTGTACCATTTATTTTATATACGCACTAAGCCGAAATTCTTATGAAACTCCACCGACGGCGGACCCAACAATTCAGAAACAAGCAGTTTTATTAACACAACTTGTTCGCTTGTTTAATCATTCACCGTGTAACGTGGAGAAGTTTCCGAATAAATTCGGTACGAAGTGGCCGAAGTAATTTAGTTTGAGTGCCTTAGGTAGCCGTGCTGGCTGAGATGAGTCGACTTAGGAATTAGGCGCGCCACATCTTGTAGCGGTTGGCTAGGAAGACCAATTTCGGAGCTGGGCCGTGTGTTTTGGAAAACATCGCGTCAATCTTCTCATAAAGTCGATTAATACCAGATCCGATCAGCAAAGTTGATAGTGACATTGCTTTCTTTACCAATGGTCTTGGGTTCGAATTCCTGTAGGGGAAAACTATGTGTGATATGTCTGTACCCGAGTCTTGGACGTTTAGTATCTCAAAAAGTAAATATATACTTGGATTTCCCCCACCCATTGTACAGTACCCATAATACAAACGTTGGGCAGTTTGGCACCGTACAGTTGGTGTTTTCGTCTGGCGATATTTATTTATTATTACTAGCTGTCCCGGCGAATTTCGTACCGCCTCAGAATGAATTGCTTAATGTCATATAAAACTCGCAGAAAACAACGACGAAATACTTTGAAATATATGTAAGACTACATTTGAGTACCTCGAGTACGCTTGGAATGGAATATTTTAGACATGCACATCAACATCTAAAAACGATTCAAATGTCATATTAATTATTAAATTATACACTATATAATTTTGTCTGAGAAGTGTCTATCATATACCACTGTGCGATTGAATTATACGAACCCGAGTCAATAATGATATCCCATCTCACAGGGCCCAATTTAGTGAGTATGCAATTTACACAAATGATAGGTATAATATTAGATGCCAAACAGAATAGTACTAATATCGGTTTATAACTTAATTATGTACAAATTTACATTAATAATTATGTAAATATATACAGGTATTTATATATCGGCGGATATTAATAAGATAAATTATAGCTACTACCGATGACAATTTAAGTTCCAATCATGGTAGTGATGATTGCAAACTCGCATATCATATAAATACGTGTTAGCAAATAAAAAAGGTTAATTCGTAAGCCACCTTACAGAAAATAGTATGTAGACTTATTTATTTTTAAAAACCATGTAATAATTTCATATATCCAATTATGTTATTATTACGGACAATATGTAATTATCAACCTAATTAATGATGGAATAACAAAATACCCTGACGCCGAAGTCTTCTTTTTCTTTAATGACATAATTAATAGTCCTACTAATAAGTCCTACCTTTTTTTTTTATTACATTATAGGCAAGTATTTGATCTCGATCTCACCTGATGGTAAGTGATGATGAGATCTACGATGGAGCATACTTGCCTAGGTAGAAAGGCGGCAGTAGATCGAGGCGATACATTCACTAGGCACATGCAGCGCCGGCCCTGATGCCCAGGGCCTTAAATAACGGGCTACCCTCGGGGTCGAGGACGACTGGGGTGTGGGCCCCGGACGTCCGGTGACGATGACGACTCCTGAGGAGGACGGCGGCGGGCGTGGCTCCCCACCGCCGTGCGCAGCGCGGGCGCAGGGGGTGCAAACATCTGCTCCCCCGAGACGGGCCACCATAAGGGGGCGAGGCACAAGAGGGGCACCGGTGCGTTCCGTTTGGAGATCCCGGAGCCCCTCCAACATGTGTCGAAGGCGGCCACCTGGGGGGTTTTAGTGGGTAAGAATCCCACATAACCCGGCCCTCTCCCACACAGAGGCCGGGTATCTATCGAAGATTACCCCCCCGTCTACAAAAAAAAAAAAAAAAAAAAAGGCACATGCAGCGCAGCTGATCTGACCCGCCATCCATGAATGGCAACACCGAACATCATGCCGGAACACGGATAGGCCGCTTGGCGACATGGCTTTGTTCAGTGGGTGGTGACTAACCACGGCCGAAGCCTACCACCAGTAGAGTTGTCACCTAGTTGGCACCACCCAGGGTCACGTGTAGGGTATCTCGAGGGTATTTAATTCTCCTACGGACGAAGGTGACTCAACCCCAAAACCCTATAATTAATTCTCATACTCGATATATTAACCAATCGTTAATCGCTATTCCACAATTCCATTGTTAAGTACAAAAGACCTCTTTATTCCGATATAAAATTATCTCATCCTATAACCCGAACAAATGGCCATTTTGTCCACCCCGGGGGCATTGTGTGCTGAATCGATAAACGTACAAAGACATTATTATTAGTATCGATCTTTCTGTACACATGTGCAGTGACCCTGCTTTCTGTACTAAGGGTCTGGGTACGGATCCCGTTAGGGGCAAACTTTGTGTGATGAGCACGAAGGTATGTGCCCGAGTCATGGATGTTTATTATCTATAAAACAGGGATCGCTCCAGTCCATTGTATGGTACCAATAATACAAGCGTCGCATAGTCTGGGAGCGTAGTTGCTGTGTTCATCGGACGATATTATTATAATTGTA
Source organism: Pheosia tremula (assembly GCA_905333125.1). Classification (NCBI taxonomy): domain Eukaryota; kingdom Metazoa; phylum Arthropoda; class Insecta; order Lepidoptera; family Notodontidae; genus Pheosia; species Pheosia tremula. Next base: position 3,086,175 of record HG995420.1, read on the forward strand.
TACTTTGCTATTCTAATTCATACCTTTATGTGATCCTTTTAGAAGCGAAATCAAATTTGAGTGCGTCGAAAAGGTCACCAAATTAGTCAAGTACCTAGAACAACATGAAAGAAAAATTAAATAAATGTACAAAGTGGTTGATAATTTGAACCCTCATATAAGTAGGAAAGCTATGCAAAAATCAAGCCGCCAGTGCGACTTAATTCTTCATAGGTATCGTCACAAACAGGAACATTTCTCGAAGACAATAATTTAAAGTTTATTTAAAATGGCTTGAAGAGTAGAAACACTGGAAATTCTCTTTATTCCTTTATAATTTCTTTGAGAGTTTGTATTTTCTTTTCTTATAGATAACTAGAGAGTGAGCGAGTAGCGAGACCAAGCGTTTCAATACCACAGAAAACCTCGCGCGCGTGGGCACAACAACTCACAAAAGTTTCATCGCAATCAAATTAATGATGGGAGCATTCCAGTTGGAGCACCGATTTGAATATCACCAATAGCATTCCACTTAAAGCACACGACGAGTGCGATAATTAAAATTATTATTATTCTAGTCTACTTAGCGCACTAACGGTCATAATATAATATTTTTATTCGGTAATATCCTTGTCTACATGCATTATGACCGTTGCTGCGCAAGCGCACCCGTCGTCAGCTCTAACTGGAATAAATCGATTAATGGTATAGGAACGCGTACGCAACCAACAAATAAACATTAACATTTACTTAAGTACATAGATATCGTTACAAGAATAACGAGAGTCTGGCTAAATGCAAGAGTATGGCATCATTACGGCGCCTACCTTGATCGGCCATCAGGCCGGCTGCTGAAACATCAATTTAGCTCAAGAGCAGTGCTTCGGCAAATTCGTTTAAACACCCTCCCGGTGTAATTTACATCTCCTTATCTGTAATAGCGCACGAGGGTTCTTTGGGGTTCCACGAATACCTCTTAAATCTGTATGCTTGTGCGTGGGTAATATTTTGTTACTATTTGTTCGCCATATGGAATAACATCGAGCACCTTAGCTGTTACAATACGTAGCCGATGTAACATCTCACACACTACTGTTATTCAACCTACGTTTACTCATAAAATATACTGATATTAAGGCATGTCTTTTGAGAAAATAGATACACAAAACATTTAATTTTGATACCACAGTTCAAAAGTACAACGTTCGAAAAATTTTTAGTTGGACACGCGGCTTTAGCTAGTGGACTTTTGTAAATAGTATGTTTTGAGACCTTAGTATTAATAATCACCATCGAGTACATACTAAACCGAGGATCCCATAAAAAGATTAAAAAGTAAATTTCTACAGAACCTTTACAATATTTACAACTTAACGACACCATACTAGCAAGCTTTTTTTTGCAACATCCCGCCATTGGAAGCACTTGATATAGCCATGATAGATTCGAGTGGGGGTGTCTCAGACACCTGGCGCATTCTGCATAGATAGACCGTGTTCTCGGCTTAATGCTGCCATATTTTATAGCCACGGATGGACGTGGTTTAAAAAAGTTGAGTGGTGTGAAGTGATTCCGATATTTTAATCTTTTTATGATAGTGTGTGTGACTTGGAGCTCTCGTTGTATAAGTTCTTCTTTGTCGTTTTATGTGGTAGAGATATTGATGCTTATTATGTCATCCTCATTAGGTCTAAAATACATATTAAAAACCTGTGGATCCTGGTTTGCAGGAGTAATAGTGGTGGGAGTGTGTGGTAGGCCTGGTCCCATAAAAACCTAAAAATGCTACTGGCTCGTTCACACTTGGTCAGAAAGGGTATACTCAATTGTGAACTCGCGATTTTTAAGCGCATTTGTTATCATTATGACGTGAAGCGTAAATTTCTACGCCTTAAAAAAAAGCCCAATTAATTTACAATTATGATTAACTAGCTGCGCCACGTGGGGTTAGCCGAGATTAAAAAGTATATCTATCCCACGTGAACTATACATTTTACCAGGATACATTTTTTTCCAGACTATAATCTATGTGTGTGCCAAATTTCATCCAGATCCGTTCAGCCGTTCTGGCGTGATTGAGTAACAAACATCCATCCATCCAAACTTCCCATTTATAATATTAGTGGGATTTGTGAGTGAATTAAATTCTGACGAGACGTATTGATTACAAATGTGCTAAAGAAGCACATGCTCAAGGTTAGTATAGCCATCTGAACCACCCTGTAATACTGCACAGTGCTACCATCTGTTTAAAATTAAACCTGGTACAGTCTTGCCCACCAAAACAACAGCCTATGTAGATGGGTTTATTATAAATTCCCTGCCACGCGCGACCGTGTGCTAGCGTATCCACCTTCTCATTTGCCTATGTTAATGGCAAATATTTTTTTCTGTAACATTTCATTGCTGGTTTTATCGCCTTTTGTGTACGAAACGAAATAAGTACGTCAAGATACCCACTGCTGTGTGTACTCAAGATTTTATTGCGGAAAAGCAATAAAATAGCGATACTCTGGAATATTACGGAATATTTTTTTTAAGAATGTTTCATAATTGCACTGTGTGTTTTTTTTATCTCAATTAAATTTCGTTTTCAACTCACCATATAAGTATCAGCCTCAATATATAAAACGCTCAAATGTTAAAATATAGCCTTAGTTCACCCATTTGAATAGAATATTGTGAATTCAAGTTTTACAATTTTATTTTTGAAGATAAGTTTACCTATCACTATGAGAGAGAATTTTAATGTAAATGCCTACAATATTTCTAAAATAGAAGGTTATTTACGGTAAATTTCTTAATGCCGTCATCATTTAAGACAATGAACTACTATACTTAGGCATCAAGCGATCATAAGTTATGATAAGTAACCGTTACATTCGCCTTTAACAACGTATTTCATAAAGTCTGTATTACTTTAATTACTACCCCCGGGGCAGTTGAACCGGTTGAAACTTTTGATGTTTATATAATGTACAAAGGAAACTAAACTATCATTTAAGATGCTTTTACTACTTTATCAGACTCTTTTTTTTTATACATTATAAGCAAGTATTTGATCTCGATCTCACCGGATGGTAAGTGACGATGAGATCTACGATGGAGCTTACTTGCTTAGGTAGAAAGGCGGCAGTAGATCGAGACGCTACATTCACTAGGCACATGCAGCGCAGCTGATCTGACCCGCCATCCATGAATGGCAACACCGAACATCATGCCGGAACACGGCTAGGCCGCTTGGCTCACAGCCACACACACACACACACAGCCAGCTTGACTCTCAGATTAAAAGTAGGTTTAAGTTGAGACGTGAACTTATCTGTCTATCTTTAGCTTGAGAACACATAAATTAAACCTTACTCAATACAGTTTATTCTTGAGACACCCTCAAAACAATAAAAAAAAATATAAAAAAAAGAATAACCAAGCAAAAACACGATCCCCAAATTCCGCACAACAATACTGCACAAGAGGCAACCCTTACAAAAAGACAATACACAGTGGTTGAAAATCGAAACGTCACTGGACAAAACGAAACACAAAAGTCCCTCGAGAGCCGGCGACAGTGGAGAAGTCCGTTTTGACATGTATTAATGGTAGCCCGAGACGACATGAGGAGATAAATAGCTCTACGCCATTAATGAGATAAAAAGTGACTAACATTATTTTCCGTTATTCCTGCGGTATTTAGTTCCGAGCAATCGTAACGGAGTATTTAGGATGAGTTTCGATACCGGGCGGGTTTTTGATCTTTGATACTGTGAGGTCAATTAAGAGCTGTACCCGTTATGTGATGTAGAAGGCTCAGCTTTCTTCAGATAAAGTTATATGTATTATATGAGCTTTACCGAAATGTTTAAATTGAAAAGTGTATTTTAATGTTGAGTACTTAAGATTGGTATATGTTTGTTCTTAAACGAAATATATTAATATTGCTCGTCATAAATTTTAGCGCATATTTCAAAACAGAAAAGTAAAAACAGTAGCAACGGCGAGAAAAAAGCTCCTATTTCTAATTACAAATCCAAATAGCTTCCAAGTTACGCAACAGACACTTAAAACTTCAAAGTGAAAGTAATCTAATTTAGTCTTGAGCTTTTTTTTTAATGTCACAAGGTTGGGAAAACCTCAATTTGGCAACAAAGAACATCGATTGAGGCGGTGTGTAAGAGGTGCACGTTTTCTGTCGTTACGATTAGCGGAAAAAAGCGATTGTTTTTTTTGCGCAGAAAAACTGGTTTTCGGCCCACGGGGCTCTGTTCGTTGTTTCTCATTATCATTTTTACGTCATCTTATTTGGAATCGAGTGTTTTATAATGTATCTAATTGCGAGTGTTACAGTTTCTTTAGGTAAGTAGGTACTTAAAAGGTGGCGAATCATTCATGTCTAGTGGATTGATTAATATGCTTTATACTTGTGGAATTGAGTGTCTTCATCTTCTTTTTGTAGGGTGGCAAGCGGCTACAGAGTAATACCATTTTGCCAGTGTCTTGTATTTCCTTATAACAGTTTTACAATTATAAGTACCCCTTAATGATAATCATGATGTTACTTAAATGAACCGGGAGAACTTGAAAAGTCAAGTTATACTATTACATTTAAATTTCCTTCACTAGTACACGTTTATGATCACACAATGGTTAAATATCCAACCAATACTATACTTTATTAATCAATTTGAAAAACATCTTTGGAATAAAAACAAAATTGACAATTTCACGGTTCAACTTCCCGCCAAAAAGTCGGAATTGAGTTTACATCACCATCTACTTAACTTAGTCGATGAGTACTATGTAATTAAATAATGCATGTGAGATTAAAACTCTATTAAGCCAAGGCATAACATTGCTCTAATAAAAAAATATCAAACAACATTGAAATTCGGCTATGTTCTAATGCTTAATTATCACAGAGCTAAGCCAAGCTTGGGAAATAACTCACGACCAAATCTCCCGAAGATATTTTCAGTCCAAAACAACACCCTACCACCATATGCGATAACATTTGACGGAAGAATCCCCATAAACTAAATTGGTAGTTAAAAAAACTGGAGGTTAAAACACTTTCGGTCAATATTTGTGTTGCACTTAGCTGCAGCACGAAAACTAGCATCCTGTGAAGCCAAAATACCCGGACCGAATATCCATAAACATGCCAAATAGTTCGGACTGTAGAAATTGTTTAGCGACTATTTATTTGGCGAAACGTGAAATAAAAAAATATGTGTTCTATGGAAATAAAAGTATTACACGAGTTTTATCATCGTCAATTTGGGAAATATGATATAAGTAATATTTTTTATCATATGACGAATATTATATAAAGCAATACTATTGTTTATAAGTACCATTTATTGTATTAAAAAAGGATAAATAAAAAATCAATTTCAATTATATACCACCGATTCGATATTTAAAAATTGATAGCCAAAAATTGTCACTGGCCAGTACAACCATTTCTAAATCGGTCCAAACGACAGAGAAGGATATACGTTTTTTTATGTTATACCCAGGCATAATTTGTCTGTAGGAAACAGGTGGAGGCCATTTAAAAAGGCTCGGACGTTCGTTTTTTATTGGAATTAAAACCGAATTATACAAAATGTTTCGGTTAGCCGCAAATGTTCTGATTCAAAGTAAGTTTATATTATGTAACTTTTATTCGGCGGTTGTGATTGCTTCATCTGTATTGTTAAACACAATTATTTTAGATAACTGTTTATTAGTTGTATTTTGAATACAACTAATAACAATATTGAACAAAATTTATTTTTGTACCCGCTTGGACTAATGAGAATTAATACAAAAATGTAATATCATTAACATTTTGCTATTAATTACTTGACATTGGCAACCATAAAAATGTGTCTGTGTCCATGGGTGAAGCCATATTCATATTTGTTTATGTCATCGCATTCCATTTCTTAAAGAAAGAAGAAGAAAGGATGTTTAAGTAGTAATTATTAAGAACATAATTATATGTGATCATAGACAAAATTCCCTAACAATATTTTTATGTTTGACATTTACGATATTGTCATTTCGTTTATTAGTTGTTGCAGTAGTGTTGTCGTTGTACAAATTTTAGTTCCTAGATTATTTACTATCTACGCTTTTCGGTTGCACTGTACGTACTTATATTAAGACACATTCTTCTGAGAGCATTCATTATGTTAAGGACTGTAATGACAGTTGTGTTTGTTGTAAATAAATAAATGTTTTTTTGTTATAATACCGCCATCTTGATGTATTTAGAAAAAAGAGTAGCAACCAAAATAGCAATTCATAAACATTTTTAAATAAAAAAGAAGCGATCTCAAGAATCATTAATCACAAAAAGTATCGAGTGTCCAGCGAAATTGTTTTTGGAATATGTTCGAGGTTCAAAAAACTGTCTCCTATAATTATTTATTCACTGCACTCCACCGAGTTACTTAAAAAATGGCGGGCCCAATTATTTTTTCAAAAAATTCCAATAAGATGGGGCGACAAAGGGGATCTTAAAGGCGGTATTCCATAATAGAAGAATGGCCGCCTACAGTTTTTTCTCTGAAAAACTATTCATTAAAAGTTGGCGAGAACTTCTCATTATATCTGCCCGTTGAGTTGTCTAGACTGCAGATTCCACCCCCAATCTTTTGAAGCTGAAACAAAGAGTGGGGTCACTTACAAACTTTCCCCAAAATTTATAGAAGTTAATCAATTTACAATGACGAACAACCACCCAAGAACCAACTAATGTAACATCTTCAATTTTAATATAGAAAATTCGCCAGATGAACCCACCAACTGTATGGGCCCAAACTAAGCAACGCTTGTATTATAGGTAACGTATAATGGACTGGGAACGATCCCAGTAACACCCAAACCAGGGCAAATTACAAAAAGATTTTTACTAAAATTTGCCCAGGCGGGAATCGAAACCGCAACTACCCGGTGCAGTGACCCGACCGGCCTACGCTCGAACCGCTAGACCAAGCTCAAAATATAAAATTAATTCACTGTCAAGATTAACCAAAAAAAAAGTCTAGTGAATATTGTGTGAAGTTTCCCACCTTAACCCCATTTTACTCTGAGAAATGATTCATACAATATCAAGACACTACTTACGAGACAATAACACATTTTCGTTAACACAGAACATGCCCATAGGAAACTGCCCTAAAACATGTCGAGGTACAATAGGTAGAACACAAAGCTTTCACGTTATTATGGATACGCGAGCCATATATTACTCTAATCATGTTATATCACGTATTAAAAGAGCATATTTAGTGTTTCCCTGCGTTGGCATACGTCCAGAGATGAAAGGGAGTCGTTGAGTCTGTACTCCCGGTTCTAGATAGTAAGCCAAGTCGATCTGTAAATGTCGACAATCTTTTTGTAATTTTCCCTGATCTATGTGTAACTGGGTTCGCCCCCAGTCTTTTGTCGACTTATTATAACTGCTGGTAGTGACCCGACTTTCGGCAGGTTCTAATCCTGGTAGGAGTAAACTTAGTGTGATGAGCACGAATGTTTGTATCCGAGTCATGGATTTTTAATCTATACTAATATTATAAATGTGAAAGTTTGGATGGATGGATAGATGGATGGATGTTTGTTACTCTTTCACACCCGAACGGCTGAAGGGATCTGGATGAAATTTGGCACAGAGATAGATTATAGCCTGGAATAGCACATAGGCTACTTTTTATCCTGGTAAAATGTATGGTTCCCGTGGGATAGATGTTTTAATTTTTCATACTTTTTATCGCGGGTAACACCGCCGGGCGCAGCTAGTATCTATATAAGTACTAGCTAAGTCCGGCAAACGTTGTTTTGCCATATACATTATTTCTAGGAAATAATTTTATAGTTAATTATTTGCGATTATAAATTGAGATATAAACTATGTTATCTTTTAAGTTGGATAAAACTGCACACAGTGTGCAAAATTTTATTTAAATCGGTTTAGTAGTTTAGGAGTCCATAGCGGACAAACACCGTGACACGTTATCTATACATATAAATAAAATTAGAGTGTCTATTTGTAATATTAAAATAACCGCTTTTTACTAAGTGCATTTGGATGTATACACGTTACCTATACCGAAACAACATTTTTTAAAATTGTTGTCTGTCTGTCTGTCTGACCGTCTGTCTGTCTGTCTGTCTGTCTGTCTGTCTGTCTGTCTGTCTGTCTGTTTGTTCCGGCTAATCTCTGAAATGGCTGGACCGATTTTGACGGGACTTTCACTGGCAGATAGCTGATGTAACAAGGAGTAACTTAGGCTACTTTTATTTTAGAAAAAAAATTGGATCTCACGAAAAAAAATTTAAAACCAATGTTGCAGCGCAGCGCCTGATTAAGTTTGATAGCAACAACCTGCAATGCGTCCCGCGGGCTCAGAATGGGCGAGCAGGCTGTTGTCAACGGTTGTCTTTGTTAAATACCACGCGGACGAAGTCGCGGGCAACAGCTAGTTTATATATATTAAGATAAATATACTGGGCTCGCCCCCCGTCCATTGTGCGATACTTATCATGCAAGCGATGCCGGTGTCTTAGCTCATTTAAAACCTTGAAAATTCATTTGTTTGGAACCATAAAATGATTATTGTCGCAAATAATACATTTTAATGGCATGGAATTATTTGGTGGCCTCAGCTTAGTTTTGAATAAATAAACAAATGGTAGTCGTTAAAATTTTATGTATTCCCAATAAAAAAAAAACGATCACAATAAGATGCATTAGTAGCACTTAGCGATTTCAAATTAATCTATATGTTAAGTCATAAATTAATATTAGACGTTTTAATCGATATCCGCGTTCCAAATGAGGTTATTTATGTCATCAAGTTTTTTTTTTCTATAAATCCGTTACGAGAATAAATAATTATTCTTTCTTTTTTTATATGTTTGGCAATGATCGGCTACACAATAGTGTCATTTTGCCAGTATTGAGTAAAACGTTTCTTCGTTATTTTAAATATGACGATGATAAAATGAATCCACTACCTCTATAAGTAAATCTGTGGAAACTTTACTGAAATTGATCGGCCATTTTAGAAGTCGGAAAATCAAGCTATACTGTTTTATTTTAATTTCCTTCACTCGTATACAGTTATGAACACAATATGGTTTATATCCCACTAATATAACACACTAGCTGTTGCCCGCGACTTCGTCCGCTTGGTATTTAACAAAGACTCAGCCGTTGGCAACAGCCTGCTCGCGTTCTGATCCCGCGGGACGCATTGCAGATTGTTGCTATCAAACTTTAATCAGGCGCAGCGCTGCAACATTGGTTTTAATTTTTTTTTGAGAGATCCAATTTTTTTTTCTAAAATAAAAGTAGCCTATGTTACTCCTTGTTACATCAGCTATCTGCCAGTGAAATTCCCGTCGAAATCGGTCCAGCCATTTCAGAGATTACCCGGAACAAACAGACAGACAGACAGACAGACAGACGGACAGACAGACAGACAAAAATTGTAAAAAATGTTGTTTCGGTATAGGTAACGTGTATACATCCAAATGCACTTAGTAAAAAGCGGTTATTTTATTATTACAAACAGACACTCCAATTTTATTTATATGTATAGATTACATATCAAATCAACACATTTTTTAAAAATAAAACCACATAGACAACTTTACACTTCAACTTGCCGCCATAATGAAAAATAATTCTAATGTTCGTTCGACTCTGAAAATAATGTATTTTTTTTTTAATTTAATAAAGCTCGTGGTTTTCGTTATTACAATACATAACATAGGTGTAATATTATCCATTATATAGTAATTTTAATAAACGTACCTATGTTTGGCCAAATGAAAAGTAGTGAGTAGTTTTACAAGTTCCCTAAGTAGTGTTAGTGAGGTATATAATAGGAGCCAAAGGCCTGCCAAATATATTGAAATATTTATATTTCACACTGGCTGGAAATACCTAAGACGGTGAAGCTGTATTTGTTTTCTATACATATAAATAAAATTGGAGTGTCTGTTTGTAATATTAAAATAACCGCTTTTTACTAAATGCATTTGGATGTATACATGGTACCTATACCAAAACAACCTTTTTTTAAAAATTGTGTCTATCTGTCTGTCTGTTTGTTCCGGGTAATCTCTGAAATGGCTGGACCGATTTTGACGGGAATTTCACTGGCAGATAGCTGATGTAACAAGGAGTAACTTAGGCTACTTTTATTTTAGAAAAAAAATTAAAACCAATGTTGCAGCGCTGCGCCTGATTAAGTTTGATAGCAACAATCTGCAATGCGTCCCGCGGGATCAGAACGTGCGAGCAGGCTGTTGCCAACGGTTGAGTCTTTGTTAAATACCACGCGGACGAAGTCGCGGGCAACAGCTAGTTTTAAATAAAGAACAATGTCTGTTGCGAAATGCATATTCATATAAAAAAAAAAGATAAAATGCCAATTAAAACATAAGCATCGTTATGTTATAAACTCTCGTTTAAGAAAGCAAGCGTAGAAACGTTTACAATGGAATATTTATGGCAGCCATTTGTGGAAGGTACGATTAAGGGTGTAATAATACATGGGCAATGACAGCATGCAAGCCTACGGCCAGCAATTACGATAATAATCCATTGTCGAGTACCAAAGACTTCGTCGTGAGCACATTACAAGTTGCGTTTATAGATAATCAACGAGTATTATATGAGTGTTAATTAATTACGAGTATATTTAACTACTACTACTAATAGCAGTGATAGCCAAGTTGGTAGTACGCTTGCCTCGGTAACGAGGATTGCAGGTTCAAACCCCGGCTCGCACCTCTGGGATATTTCATGTGCGTATCTCATTTTCAACCATGATTATCACTCGCTAAACGGTGAAGGAAAACATCGTGAGGAAACCTGCATGTCTGAGAGAACCCCTCGAAAGATGTGTGAAGTCCGCCAATCCGCACTGGGCCAGCGTGGTGGACTATGGCCTAATCCCCCTTCGCATTGAGGGGAGGCCCGTGCCCAGCAGTGGGACTTTAAATGGCTGGAATTATTATTATATTTAACTAAAAATTGTATTGTAAAGTTATTAGAAATCATGCAAGGGTAGCCCGAACGGGGGAACGAACTAGCTATGCAATTATTTAGTAACTTCTCAGCCACAGCAAATATTTATAAAGTTGTCACGATGTACCGCTACCAGCCAGTGACTAATGATATTACACAGCACAGAATAAAGAAATCAGAGCAACCTCCCGATCCCGATAATAATCAAACCCTCCACCATTAGTAGGGGTGACAGACGAAGTAGTAAATCACTTGTGTTCGTTCGTTAATCACATCGAATGCGAAGACAACGTAATTAAATTACGTTACGGAGCGATGGTGGCAGTGCAAACTTGATTTGGGGACACAACTTGTGTATGTTGCGAGTTGTGTATGTGTGAGTTCTGTCCTTCTGTAATCGTAACGTCATCGACTAAGCATGCTGTCACTGTTAGTCTTATTTATGTGTGGTGTGAGCAGGATGAAAGACGGTTACGTTGATGTACCGATATACGTATAATGTTATTACTTTTATGTTATTGAAATAAAACTATTTTTAAGGATTCTATCGCGTTTATTTTTTGTTTTTACGTTCCCGACGTTTCGGCTGCTTTACAGCAACCATGGTCACGGGAGGACTGAGGTGGTTGACGTCCTAGTGTCATAGTTTGACGGGGGTACCCTCATATTTAGTTGTTACTTGCTTAAAAATAGTTTTATTTCAATGTGTAGTATTCGCGTAAATATAAGAAATCAATACTTTAATGTGATGTTTAAATATTTGTGAACGAGACCGTATATGTGAGATTAGTTCGCCTTGTTAAAAAAAAGTTAAACATCATTTACACAATTTTTTATATTTTTTATAACATTAGACAATAAAGGTGTCTAGTGTAGTCAATTATTATCTGCAAATGATGTATAGATTGCTTAACAAAATGTTTACGGTAACGTTTAATTTTACACGAGTTTGCGGTTGAGGGATATTGTGAAATCATTAGCTAACCAATCATTCATTATTAACACACGCATCAGTTCTCGTAAGTGCTTAGCTATTTATATTAAACACTAGCTGTTGCCCGCGACTTCGTCCGCGTGGTATTTAACAAAGACAACCGTTGACAACAGCCTGCTCGCCCATTCTGAGCCCGCGGGACGCATTGCAGGTTGTTGCTATCAAACTTAATCAGGCGCTGCGCTGCAACATTGGTTTTAATATTTTTCGTGAGATCATATTTTTTTTCTAAAATAAAAGTAGCCTAAGTTACTCCTTGTTACATCAGCTATCTGCCAGTGAAAGTCCCGTCAAAATCGGTCCAGCCATTTCAGAGATTAGCCGGAACAAACAGACAGACAGACAGACAGACAGACAAAATTTTAAAAAAATTTTGTTTCGGTATAGGTAACATGTATACATCTAAATGAACTTAGTAAAAAGCGGTTATTTTAATATTACAAACAGACACTCCAATTTTATTTATATGTATAGATGCCGTTAACGCGAAAACATTCATAGACCTAGCGCGTACTTTCCGACACTACAATGAGCTTTGAGTAAATCCTATTACCTGAGGCCGTGTTAACCTGGGATTCTTTCGCGCGAAAGCAAATACGAATGCGGCTTCGTGTATGCATTGTCCTTAACAGCTAAAACCTGAAAGCTGTGACAATGTTAATAATATTAATTTGTTAACAAAAATTAGATTTACAGACATTCTTTACATTGCGTGCGTTTAAATTGCATATTGATTTCTTATATTTACGCGAATACTACACATTGAAATGAAACTAATTTTAAGGATTTTGTCGCGTTTTTATTTTGATTATTCGTTCCCAACGTTTCGGGTGCTTTACAGCAACCATGGTCACGGGAGGACCAAATTTAATTGCGTATTAAAATGATGACGCAAATATTATCTATTTGGTACATTCACGTAGACGACTTGATGAGTAAAGTTAACTTCAATTTAAATAAATTTACAATCCATTGACAATAACAATGCAAAAGTTTGTTTCCATACACTGCTTTTAAAGTCGTTGTACATGGTTTGTAACTACTATAAACTCGACGGTAACAATATTTAGTTCCTATGTGATATTAATAATTAAGGATGAAATTGTACGATCTTTTAGTATTAATACCTCCGTCAATTACTAAATAATATGCTCGCTCAACTATGCTAGGCCGTAAAAATACCAGTCTTCAATCAATTTATAGCTCCCAAGTCCTTGAAAGCACTTTTTTGATTGAAGGGGTCAACTGTATCGGATTTAAGCTCACGACCTCAATCGAGACGATCCTCTTTTGAGCTTACCAATTTCGACGTGTCTATAAAAAAACAAGATTCGTTTTTTTTATTTTTTATTTACAATTTTTAAGAGTCCATTCATTTTGTTCTACAGCTGGACCATCAATATTCGGCGTGATAGTAAACCGAATGAGATAAAACATCCAAAAGAAGTTTTGTGCGTATCAGATTCACATGACGAGCTGATTAGCTCAGTTGGTAGTGATCCTGACTTCTGCGCTGCGTCCTACAATATATCGTTCGTGGTTGCCATTCTAAAACCTTTCTGCCCCAACGGCCATCGGTTCTGCGAGCTAAGTCTGCTAACACAATCGAACAGTAACCGCATAGTAACTGTCACTTTTGACAGATATTGCATGGGATATCTGTAAAAAGTGGCAGTTACAATGCGGTTGCTGTCCGATTATGAATCGATTGTGTTAGCAGACCTGGGGCCCTGGCCCTTTGCAAAGCGTCATTTTCGAATATTAATATCACTTCGTTTTCATTCAAAACAGTTTTGATCTCATATAAGAGTGTAATCTATTCCGCGCCACAAAATGCCAGTTCGACTAGTATGGCGGTAACCAGAACATTAAACTCTCGTTATACCTAGCTTAAACGTTTTGTTTTCTCTTTTGCTGTTTCACCGCCTTCAGTTAACTGGCGTTTTGACTGCTCCACAAGTTTTCGGCTTAATCTTGTTGTTTGACGTTTTGTTAATGGTCCAAACTTGGGCCTAACTTTTTAATTGTAGATTTTTATTTTATTGAGATTTCGTTGAAATAAGTGCTTTTGGGGATGAGAAATTGTTGGTGGTGGAAAAATGGTGATTACTAGAATACACTGTCTCTCTCACTCTTCTAAGCTACAAATATTCGCATTTACTGTTCTAATTTCAAAAAGATATATTTTGAAATATTGATTCTTTAATGTGCTTTAAAAAGTTAATAAAAAGACAATCATAAGTTTACAGAACCCATAACGTATCCATTCGCTAGTTTCAAAGACTCGCCCGCATTCTGATAACTATTATTCTTTAGTGAAAACTTTTCCAATAAACGCGGTTTTTGTGTGGAAGTCTAAATCTTTTCAGTGGTGCCCCAGTTTTCCCTACGTATACTTCATCTTTCGAGTATTCAGTTCGATATTATTAGTTGTAAAATCAAATCTTGGCACCATACATTACCTTATACTGTTTGTCACAGAACTCTAGTTTCAAATAGAGCCTACCTACCTTGTAGAGTGACTTTGAACTTAAATACGGAATATACGTACAGTACAACATTCCTTGTATGCTGCCATGCATGTCTGATCATAAAGTGGACGAGTAAAAATCAATTTTTAATCAGTTTATCGACATAATTTCAATCATAAATTAAATTTCCAAAAATAAAATAATTTCATACGTAGGTACCAACGTTTTCTCTTTGTTGCGATAACCGATGATTTCCCATGAGGTACCGATATTAAATACAGATTTAATCGATACACGCCAAATCGGATTCGTAATTCATATTGAATTTGATAAATTAAACCGGCAATATATTACAATTATTATATTCAATGGATTTAAAATTGGAATGTTGTATTAAATTAAAAAAATAAAATTTTATTCGGTCTTATTTAAATTAATTATATATAAATCTATACATTTACTTAAACGTGGATGTATAATATTGTATATTTAATTATTTATATACTACTATTACCATAGTGAAACTATTTGTTTTTACTTCTTAAAAAATGTCGCTAGTGTAAGGCTAGTTGAACTGTCTTTAAATTCATAACAAGTATTTCAAAACACACATTTGGCATCGACGACGATGTGGAGGCATTTTTGTGTATATAATTTTATTTTTATTTTATTTTTAAATGTGCTATTAATAAGTATTTTTTAGTTTTTTGTTTTTCCATGTATATAACTATTGTATATAATTTATTAAACAAAAAAGTAATTTAAAATGATTTATACGTATTACCTACTTACCTACTGTTTTCAAAGTATTTCATAATACATGACTTTGTGTCTGTTTCTTAAAGCATAACGGAAAACTACGGATCCAATTCCGACGAGATTTCCACTGCTCGGCACGTAACCGCAAACACGTAATTCCTAATGTCCACGGTGACATACATTTCTAGTTATTTTTTACGACCGCCCCTTAAAAACTGGAATTGAAACTCGGTACTATATACGATATAACACCACCTAGGTAAAAATAGAAGCATAAAATTGAAAAATGTTTTACTACTTCGAAAATTTATGGCTCCACTTACAGCTATTCCGTTTTTCTCGAAAACACTTAAAAATCTTTCCGCTCACTAATAATAGTCCTCAGTGTTAGCGAAACATCGCAATTTCATTTGTGATTATTTTTTTAATGGAATACTTCGAATGCGACCAATGTGCCAAGTTAATCATAGAACAGGGTGATATATTAATATCCGGTTCTTGATGTTGCAAAAATTGTGTTCTTACAATTAAAATGAACAGATAATTTTAACCCAGCTTTGCAGATCATTACTATCGAGATAATATGAAGTCTAGCGAAGCAATGAGTGTCATATTTCACTGTAAATTCATTAAAACTATTCAAAGCAATGTCAAATAATAGAAAAACATAGATTTGATATATAAAATCTCATTATCTGCTGGCAATAGTCCCTAGATAAATAAACCCACCATTTTATACCACGCCAATACTGCAACCCACGTAGCACCATGCGAAATTCTCACCCCTTTCAACGATTAACCCAGTTTATTCAACGGTTATCAACGTAAATTCCGATTACCGCTACCATTAGCACCCCACCTAGAATAGCGAAGTTGCAAACGTAGCATTACTTTTGTTTAAGCTCTGCTTAGACTGAAGCTGAATTACCCACAATGCATAGCAGTATTTCTTAGTTCTCGCGTGAAGTTTTAACCCCACAGTTTTCGCCGCAATGATATGCGTATTCGTCCTGCTGACACCACAATGGTGCAGTTACATCTGAGTTGCGTTAGATGTCATATTAATGCCAATATACGCCTTAATTATAGAATTAAAATACCACGTTAAAAGCTTGGCTACTTTCATGTAGCTCTCCTTTTAAAGCTTTACCTAACGTCATTAGATATGACCGTGGGAAATTAATGTGTTTAACTGTTTGCCACATCTACTTAGCGGCATCAATAAAGCACTTATTAGTGCACTAAGCCACCGGTGTGGCTGCACCGATATATGAATGATAATGGCAGCATGTTTTTTTGCTGCGGGCTGTGTATTGGTTGTGGATTTTTTCGCTCAAAATTTATAAATTTGAAGTAAGTATATTTCGCTCTAAAAATTTGATTTTAATTTTCTGAAAGTTTTACCCCGCCATACCTAGTGCGAATCCCATCTGTGTGTAAACAGGCTATACATTGTTTCAAAGTATGTAGCTTTAGAAATTCAACGTAGAAAAAAGTGCTTAGCGTTTAATTAATTTAAATCTTGGCTTAGGTGACTGTTTGTAGAGACAAAGAGTTCAATGTTTTTTTTTTGTTTAAGTCCTTTTTGAACTTTTTAGCGTTTATGTTCTGGTTTATGCTGTCTCGTTATTTGCTTTCTTATCCTTATCACGCAGCCTCCCGAGTATGGCTGCACACTCGGTTTGGATCCAGCCATGAACAGCTTGCCGACCATGATATCCCAATTCCAATGTTCAATTTCCGCGTCACACAATATGTTAGAAGAATATTTTAAATGTTACACAATATCGGCCAATAAACATAAAAAAACTGTCTATAAAAAATATTTACTTATATTAAATTTGGCTGTCTATTTAAAATACAACACCCACACAACAGAGGCCTCTTATACCGAGAAACAGCAATCTTGCGATAAAAAAAGTTTAGTAAGTACCTACTTATAAAAAAGCTCGCCTTATAATAAACGAAAAAGGTCAAGAATTAAGTGTTCCAATAAAGTCTCGGCTCGAAGTCCGACTTATTTGTAAATCGCTATCAATTTAAGTATAAAGGCGTATAATTGCTACACGCCTTTTTATCTGGTGACAACTACATGAAAACTTTAAAAAATAGGTATAGACCGAATAGGCATAGGCCAGGGTGGTGGACCTAGGGCCGAATCTCCCTCATATCGACGGGGGTTCAAAATTCTACACCTATTAGGCATCTGCCTCGAATTTAGCGGGCAGCGAGGCGGCGGCGCGTGAGCGGCAGGATCTTATGTGTAAAATCAAATGGACCGGTTCTCGAAAACAGCAGCGTGGCAGCGGCGCGGGGCGGCCAACGAGCCCCGCTCCAGCTCCAGCGCCGCCGCCGCCGCCGCCGCCGCCGCCGCCCCGCTGCACGCAAATTTCGAGGCAGTGTCCTTACAAATATTGTCAGTGAAATATGTGCGCTCTGTAGTGCACCTCTGCTTACCCCCTCGGAAGTTAAAGGCGTGGTTGTATTTATAAAAACCACAATTAGCCGTATCTCCTAATAACATTTAGGCATATGCTAATGTTCATACGCATTTCCGAGGGTGGGCCTGATGTTGTTCTTAACATATTATGTAAATATACAAAGATAAAGTCATATAAATTATGTGGCCGCGGTAATGGAGTCCGTTTCTGGCTTTGATAAGATGTTGCTGATTCATATGTGTCGTAAATATGAGAATACCTATTCTCCAATGTAGCATAGACGTTAATGTGGTGTAATTATGTGAATATATATATATTTTACTATATTAATAATCGTGTTTAAATAAATGGAAATATATACATTTGCAGATTTTTATGGCGTAACAATTACATAATTGTATAAGGGAATATTTTTTTACTTTTATTTGAACTTGGCGGGATCGCTTCTATTAATAAATAAGTATAAATAGGATATACAATATGCACTTGGTCCAGTTACTCTTTAGATATAGCTGGAAGGTACATACTCGATATTAAATATAAAATGGTAATGGTAATAAAATGGTTGGTAGAACGCTTGCCTCGGTAACGAGGTTCGCAGGATTCAAACCCCAGCTCGCACCAAATATGAAATTCACACATGAAATTCAGAAAATCCAGTTTTGGATTTCATGTGCGAATTTCATATTTAACCATGATTATCACTACACTTGCTAAACGGTAAAAGAAAACATCGTGAGGAAACCTGCATGTCAGAGAGGACCCCTCGAAGGACGTGTGAAGTCCGCCAACCCGCACTGGGCCAGCGTGGTGGACCATGGCCAATACCCTCGTATTGATGGGAAGCCCGTATCCAAGAGTGGGACATTAAAAGGGCTGGTATTATTATTTAATACTAGCTGTTGCCCGCGACTTCGTCCGCGTGGTATTTAACAAAGACTCAGCCGTTGGCAACAGCCTGCTCGCGTTCTGATCCCGCGGGACGCATTGCAGATTGTTGCTATCAAACTTTAATCAGGCGCAGCGCTGCAACATTGGTTTTTATTTTTTTTCGAGCGATCCAATTTTTTTTTTCTAAAATAAAAGTAGCCTAAGTTACTCCTTGTTACATCAGCTATCTGCCAGTGAAATTCCCGTCAAAATCGGTCCAGCCATTCCAGAGATTACCCGGAACAAACAGACAGACAGACAGACAGACAGACAGACGGACAGACAGACAGACAGACAAAAATTGTAAAAAATGTTGTTTCGGTATAGGTAACGTGTATACATCCAAATGCACTTAGTAAAAAGCGGTTATTTTAATATTACAAACAGACACTCCAATTTTATTTATATGTATAGATGTAACCTTATTTAAAAAACACACTTACAACTATTGCAACTAATTTTACTATTATTTTTTAACAAACTAATTTCTGGTTTTATATTAAATGAATTATAACATTGTAAAGATCCCATATTCATTGTAATTCTCATTTTATTGATAACCTCGGCCATAAAATCTCGGGGAGTTGCAAACCTGTAATCAAATCGTAGGTAGGTATATTGCACAAATAAATTCATAAGAGACGAACATTATGTTTTTTATTTATAGACTTGTTTTTTTTTTATTTATAGTCTTGTCGATGTCTCCTCAATGGTTTCGCATAAAGAACGGCATCAATATGCAAATTAACGATCGCTC
This sequence comes from Pheosia tremula, assembly GCA_905333125.1. NCBI lineage: Eukaryota > Metazoa > Arthropoda > Insecta > Lepidoptera > Notodontidae > Pheosia > Pheosia tremula. Next base: position 3,105,532 of record HG995420.1, read on the forward strand.
TGTCCACTAATTTGTATATAAATGTTACATATGTATTATACACTAATATTGTGTCTGTATAATGTTGATAAAAGACTTATTAGTATTCAGTGCAAATCGATGGGGGGGCATGATTTAAATATTTTGAAATTATTCGGTTTTTTTTTCGGTAAATATAATTATGGATTCCACTGTGGGGTATGGTTAGTCGTAAAGTTATTTGGAGGAGTATAACTAAGGCCTCAATACATAGGGTTGTGTGTCAATCATTTTAAGTAATTCCGGTTCAAATTCTGACAAAACTTTACGAAACAATGTTCCAGTGGCGACTACTATAAATCTTAGTGCACATAAAACAGACAGTAAGGATAAGCGTAACTCTAAGAAACCTACATTCACATATAGGAGGTATTTGTTACGTATTTCGGTGCGCAAGCTTTACATACTGCTGTAAATTAAGTTTCTATCGCAACCGATGTCACGAATTTACTGTGCTTAAACAACAGACGATCGCCGTACACATTGTCGACGGTTTAACAAAAAAAAAACTGAAATGCGATGTGTCCTGTGTGTCGTCACCGTTAAGCCAACAGGAGCGGATGCCAGTTAGGTATGAACATGCCTTAAGGTATGCAGCACACATCACATTGTAACTACAGCGACATCCAAGCCAAGTGGGTCGTAGAAATTCTCTGAATGGCGCACGCCTTATGCGCTGTGTTTATGTTGCAGATAATAGAATTGCAGTGGAAATGTAGGGTTGCGAGAACAAAAGTAATGTATGTCCCACATGCTTGGTCTAGATGTCCCCTTAATTAATTTAGGCAGTAGCCCTACTGTAGCTGTGCCCAAGTGCGGGCTGGCAGACTCTACACATTTTCGACTCATAGATTTGTCAATTCTACTGATAGTTTTCTATTTTGATAAATCAGATCATAAATTAAATCGGCATTCTTGCCATAGTTGTAATGTATAAGACAGCAATATTTTAAAGTGTCAAAAGTTTCGTCGTAAATTACAGACAACATAATCTGGCGACACTGTCTCTTTATAACCTACACGATTTGGCAATATAGCTCTTATTGCAAAGCTCTTAACCCGATACGTGTTATAAAAGGGGACACCCATCCAAAACACATCAGCGCTCATACAAAGTAACGTCGCCATCTTGTCAAATAGCTCGTATAAATTCAAAGCTGGACACAACACTAAAGCTGGTTCATGTATTGAGTGAGGGCGACTATGATTTTGGTAGTTGGCTGGATTTAAACAAGGAATTGTGACTAAAACTTTTAAGACAATAAATTGTTATCAACCTTAAATACGTATAGCCAAATACACAATGGTAGTTATGGTATGTACAAGCAAAGTTTTTTTAAATCTGATTGACGGGCTAGAGGTTGGAAGGCGAAGATGCATAGTTCCTAAATATCACTTAGTAGACCTTAAAGAATGTGACTCAGAATCTTCGTTAATGTAGTGGAATTTAGGGTGAAAGAAGAAATTAGGAAAATTAATAAAAGCGAAAGGCTCAATATGGTAGAGTCTGGTCCGAGTTCTTCTAGCACTAAGCAATGGATCCGAGTCCATCAGAAAGCCATTGAAGAGCTAATTATTTGTCACAAGGCAATAAGAGCTAGACATTAAAATAAATCGAATTTTCTAAAAAAAAGTTGTTCGTATGTAGTTAAAATTCGGTAGGTAATGACAATGACCTTGGATGTGCAGTGGCTTGTTATTGCAATATTGTCTACACAGTTTTTGTTAAACAAATCACTACACTATATTTGGCAGGTGTAGACAACAATAGTTTCAATTTCAACAAAATCATACCGTGAATATACGTATAATGTTTCAATGGTCTTACAATACAAAAAGACTAAACTCGCGTCCGAGTTATTATACTATTCTTATAAAATATAAACAGGTATCGATTTTTTATGAAACATCAATCGAAATTCATTGAACCGATACTAACTTTTTATAATATATTCATAGCTTAATTATATTTTTGGCACAGTACATTGACCTATACGCTGTATTGTTATAGGGTTGAATTCAAAGATTTAACCGACCTTTAAAATTAAACTGATATAAACGGTTAGCATTGCTATAACATTTTTTATTTCTACTATATTACCGTTAGGTTCATAACAAAACTAAGGGCCGGCACACATTTGGCGAGGCGCAGCACAGCATGGGTTGCACTGCCAAAACATTATCGACTTTGCTAGCGTTAAAATAAACTTAAAAATTAATCAACACAACGACTCCATTCGCTTCGATACTCTCGAGGATAAGTAGTGTGTGCTACAAACTCGTCAATATGACATCGGGAAATTTCAAAAAAATATCAAATATCTAGTCCCGGACTAATCCCTCAATTCCCGTAATCAAATAGTCACCCCAGTGAAAAGTAAGGATGTACCTGTCGTGACGTATCCGACGTAGGTACCGAAGCCGGCCCATCAAACCCGCCGTGTAGGGGAAACAAATATTTACCACGAGTACTTCATCTTACGCTATACGAGTGGTTTATAGCGACGGGATCATTTGTGTACCATCTTTCTTATTTACTACTAGCTGTTGCCCGCGACTTCGTCCGCGTGGTATTTAACAAAGACTCAGCCGTTGGCAACAGCCTGCTCGCGTTCTGATCCCGCGGGACGCATTGCAGATTGTTGCTATCAAACTTTAATCAGGCGCAGCGCTGCAACATTGGTTTTAATTTTCTTTCGAGAGTTCCAATTTTTTTTTCTAAAATAAAAGTAGCCTATGTTACTCCTTGTTACATCAGCTATCTGCCAGTGAAATTCCCGTCAAAATCGGTCCAGCCATTACAGAGATTAGCCGGAACAAACAGACAGACAGACAGACAGACAGACAGACAGACGGACAGACAGACAGACAGACAGACAAAAATTGTAAAAAATGTTGTTTCGGTATAGGTAACGTGTATACATCCAAATGCACTTAGTAAAAAGCGGTTATTTTAATATTACAAACAGACACTCCAATTTTATTTATATGTATAGATCAGATTGTTGCGCAAGAGACATTTCCTCGTACTTCAAAAGATTTACATGTGTTCAACAGCGTATATAAAAGCAAAATCAAAACCATGATAAGTCACAAAATTTAAACCTTTAGAAAACGTTTAGCTAACCACGAGTTCAACCGTATTTTAATCTCTTTGCGGTACAACCTTCAACCTACATATTAATATAAAAAGTGGTGTAAGTTAAACAGTTTATAACTCAAGAACGGGATGGCCGAATTTTAAGAACTTTGATTTTTTTTTATTTCTGTATGCCCCCAATAGCAGTCACAAGATCAAAAATTATTGGCTGATCACAAAGGTTGGCAACATTATTTTCAACATAGTTCAATGAAGCATAACCGAATTCAGTTTCATTTTGTAATAAAAATTATATTGACACAAAAAAGTAAATTCAATTTCTAAGTAGCGATGTTTTTATTTAAAATCAGCAGCGCCCTCGACTTCGTGTGCGCGGTCTCTAGTTTTTAGGCCATTCCGAAGATATGATCTATTTTTCGAAATAAAAAATATCCTACATATTGATCATTGATCACCTCATGAGACATACTTTTTTGCCTATCTCGCGGCAACCCATCCATTTCTTGATATAAAAGGTATCTATCACCAGGCCAAGATTCATCAAAAATGGCTTTTAGATTTCCCCTGATGCGAAAACAGATACGATAGACAATAAATACAAAAATATGGGAAAGGCATCCTCATGATAATTATATCCCCTGATTTCTTTTATTTACTGCACAAACATAACCAAGTATGTTTTTATAATATACATGCGGAAAAAAATTACTATATATTTGCTTTTTTCTCTTTCAGAATTTTAGGTACTTTAATCGTGATTGGTTTCCCAATTCTTTATCTTTAAGGGCCCGTAACATGCCCAACTAAATCATGAGTAACTACGCGTGGTAAAGTAATGTCGGAATTAAGTTATTTTGCTAACTAACTGCGCAGCGCGGAGCGGAACAAATGATACAAATTGTCCGTCAAACGCTGTTTGGATGTAACATAAGGCCATGAGCGTTCGTTAAGCGATTAGCGGTATATAGATAACTAGCTGCGCCCCGCGGTGTTAACCGCGATTTAAAAGTGTACAACCGGGATAATAAGTAGCCTATATGCTATTCCAGACTATAATCTATGTCTGTGCCAAATTTCATCCAGATCCGTTCAGCCGTTCTGGCGTGATAGAGTAACAAACATCCATCCATCCAAACTTTCACATTTATAATATTAGTAGGATTAGTAGGATAGTAGGATAGGAAATAGGATAGGAGGATAGGAAAATGTATTTTATTGTGGGTGTATAACAATTCACTTCTGCATAACATGTGTAATATTTTCTTATTTATTATTTATGTGACAAAAATAAGTATAATATTATTAATAATTGAAACGGGTCTTAATTAAAATGATTATGTTTGTATGTTATTGTCAAGATTAAGCATCCATAGGCGAGTGGTTTAAGTGGCTGTACCGGTAAACGAGGCCCAGGGTACGATCCACCACCATTGAGCCACAAGCGTTAGCTTAGTCGGAGAGCATAACGGGACTAATCCTTTTAATAGATAGTTAAATAAAATCATACAGTATTTGGTCTCAAACCTCAGTGAATTAAGGAACATGTAAATAAGTTAATAATGTAAGTAACCACTTAAATAGAATCTTCTCACGAACCGTAAAATATCAATTTATTTTGTCAGGAAGTCATACTTAAGCTATATTTAAGTTCAACAACTTAAACTGCTTAATCAGAACAAAGAACCTATACTAGATATTGGATTACGTATCCATGAACCAAATTCGGATTTCCTTTCCTTATTACCGACCTCCAAAACCATTTTACATTACAAAACATTTCTTAAAACAACTATTTTAAAGTCTAATATCATGTTTAAACACGCCATTCCGAGAACCACCTCAGTGTGTTTAGAACCTTAATTCCAATTCCGAAAAGAACCACAAAACCCGTTTCGATGTCATCACACCCTATATTTCCGGGATTACATTGAATCATCCTAATTTAAACTTTATTCCCAAAGGCGTAAACTTCAATCACAAATTGTATTCTCGGCATTTCTGTTGCGATAGAAATTATTTGAATGTCAATGAAATTTAGACTTTATGATAAGAACAAAAGATTAGAATTTGGTTTGAGTGCTGACATTTCGTGTTAACTCTATAGTGCGTATTATAAGAGATATTAAGTCTTATATAGCTCACCTCTACGTACTTATTATTGAAAGTAATGAGTGCAAGGGTGAAGTCACAACGTGTCGCGTTTCGCTCGGTAGCTTAAGGATAGTATTAGACAGGACGGTAGGTTACCAGAACTCAGGACAGTACATCTCTGTTATATGACGAAATCCCCCTTTTGACAGTGTTCTTTAGCAACTTTCTGCCCCAATGACGATCGGCTTTATGGGCCATTTCAACTTTGCAATTAGTCTACAAATTTCCTCATCTCTGATATTGTCACACAAGTACTATATAAAGAACAAGCAGTGATTACCATGTAGGCAGAACGCTTGCCTTGGAAACGAGCGTCACAGATTCAACCCCGGCTAGCATTGGAATTTTCAGATTTCATGTGCGAATCCCATTTCCAACCATTTAGGAAAACATAGTGAGGTAACCTGGGTGTATGAGAGAACCTTGTTCTCGAAAGAGGTCTGAAGTCCGCCAACCTGCACTAAGCCAGTGTGGTGGACTATAGCTTTTATCCGTCTCATTGAGCGAAGGCCCGTGCCCAGAAGTGGGGACATTAATAAGGGTGCAAACATAAAGGTGATTCAGAAAAGGTATACTAAGACTTAAACCTGCGTTTCTTTAGCGCTCTACACCCATTGCATTAGTGGTTTAGTATACCCTTTCAGAATCATTCTGTATAACGAGCGTGAATTTCATAGTGCCGTAAGTTATCATGATACATTTAGTTGCAACGTCTTACTCCGCTCCGCTCTCTCTCCGCACAGCTCATCTTAACATAACCACAGGCTTACACAGCTAAGTACAAAGAGCGACGCCGCGCGGGTGGTAAAGTGTTGGTGTAATACGTTTCTGATGCGTTTTTAATTCGGGCCTCGTGTGAAAATCCTGCGCACTACTACATTACAATTGTTCGGTAAATATGCTCTTTATTCACTGGCCGGTTCCTGTCACGTGCTAATTAACGATTAGTTGCAAGTAACTGTATTGGTTAAACATTAATTTGTTTTAGAATAAAAGTAACGAGTATCTTCATCTCCATCTTTTCATTTAAGTAACTACTTACCTCAAAAACATTTCAGATCACTGCCTCCAAAGTTCCATAGTAGATACTCCAAAAACATACCTGCAAACAAAAAAACAGCACGTTTAAATAACCAGAATACCTTTTCACAGGTTTTTTTGTTGTTATAATTAAATAGATCCATGTTATTGTGTGGCCTAATTAGAAGATCGTATCTGTACTATGGAAATTAGTTCGTTTTGCGTATCCGTGAAGGATACATTTGACCATTCGTCTAGGACCTCAAGTTCGATAGTCCAGTTGACTCATAATTAAATGATGTTGACATCGTAAAGGTCACTTTGACAGGTTTTCCATACTAAACTCATCAAAAGTAACAATTACAGCAAGTGAGATTTATTTAGGACAAACACACTTATGATAGTTTGCACCTACTAAAACTAACAAAAATGCCAATCACGATGCCGTTGTAATTCTATTGCGAGCCAATCGTGTAAGCAGACTCGCGGCCCAGATTGTCAAGTTCAAATAAATATCAACCAATTCCGCCACTTCAATAGTAGAAAGGCAAATAAACTCGGGACATCCGAAATATTCCCCTGGAGACGTTCGAGTTGACCCTCGCTTATCGGTGCCTAGTTGAGGATAATTCCCTTAAAGTGTCCTTAAACATCAGATGGAGGTTACATACGGCTGTTAAGAATGATGAAGAAAAAAATTAGGCATAATTTATGTGCATTAATAACAGAATACGGGCTGTGCAGCCAGTATTCTGACAATGTTACAGATAGATGGCAACATTGCACTTCAGTCTACCCTAACAGGATCAACGAACTTAATGGTATATACTTTATAAATCAACAGAAAAATATCGTATGTTTCACAATGTAGCACCACAAAAGGTACGCCATCGGAACTCAGCTCCTACAATCCGCTTTTCCGTTGAGGATTAATATTCCCTCAGAGTCTCTTCAAACAGTATGATTACAAGCTGACCTAGTTTTGAGGACATAAACCATTTTATAATACGAGTAGACTGTTCCAGGAAAGAACCAATCAGGCTAACTCTTTTAAGGCATGAGCTTGTAAAGAATATAGAAGGATGAGCTGATTCGTCTGTGTCTTCGTTAAATCAATTTAATATGATCCTTCAGAGTAAGAAGTTTTATGAGAACGTCTTTTTTATTTTAAGGGAATTTTACTCACGGGGCTCGCCATAGCAAGTCGCAGAGCTTAAGCATTTTTTTACCACACGGAAGTGACTGTAAGACGTCTAGCCTCTATTCTCCGCCATATTACGTACGAGATAGTTTTGTATTTCATGCACGCGCATCAACAGAGCTACAAACCTTGAGTAGTTCATTGAACGAGCATTGAACGCGATACTACATTTTTCATATCAAAAGGATTTTCAATAATAGATGATCAACCCTATGGTATACTACATAGTTGTCAATTCTCCCAAACAGTATGTCAGCTCATACGTCTCAATCTGACCAATCAATCGAGACAGCGAGCTCAGCGCTTCTGTTCACAATGCATATACAATCAGCTGAGTGATCGACTCGTGTAGTAAACTGGTTGGCTTCACACCCGATCAGGTATCGATGTATTAAGTTGGCCGATCTGATTGATATGATGCAGGTGCTGTAACGGCGGTTAAAAACGCCGACTATGTGTTGCTACCGAGCAAATAAGTTTGTATCATTTACTTCGAAACGAGCCTTTCCGTATCCCTATTGGCAACACGTATCATCATCATGACACCTACGGCCCGTTCCATTTTTAAATCCATCAAAGAAAATATAAGACAGAAACGACGCCACTCGTTTCTGTCTTATATTTTCTTACTCCACAAATAGATACGGGGTTTGATACGAAACCAAACCGATACGAATATAGAAAGTATTGATGCAATGAAAATTGAAAAATATTTATTCCATACGGTAAAAAATATAAATAGGAGTAATTGTGACCCCCACACTAGGCCTACCCTGTATCGTGAGTGTCTATATCAGTGTTTGTTTGATACAATAATTGCAAATTAAAATAAGCAGGATTACAAACATTTCTGCCAGTGTGTGTGGGTGTGTGTGAGAGTGTGTGTGAGTGTGTGGTAGTGAGTGTGTGTGTGTGTATTATTTTTCGGAAGATTTATGTAATGGGAACAATAAGATAATATAACATACATCATAATATAATAGTGCTGGGCTCATCAATGCAAAATATATATTTAATTCTATCTATACAGGGTGTAACAAAAATACGAAATAATATTTCTGGGTATGAATGTACCCATAAAAGCGAAGAACTTTCCCCAGGGAACATAAGTCGAAATCTTGAAAAAATATTTCCATATAAACTTAAAAAAAACCATTTGTCTAACATTTTTCGGCAACCCTGCGTATGAATGAACACCGCCGCCCCCGCCTCTATGCCGCTACACTCCCCGCTGCCGCCGCGACACTGCCCGCGCCGCGGCCGCGCAGCCGCCCGCGCGCCTCGCTATCACCCTGTCTGTACCCACCGTGAAATTTCTACATGATTTCCATTCGCATATTTAACATAGGTACCTATCCTATCTAATAACTTAATCATCATCATCATCATGTCAGCTGAATGACGTCCAACTGGGCATAGGCCTCTTCTCCATAGACCTCCACTATGCCCAGTCTTGTGCTTTTTGATTTTAGCTGATTCCTGCGACCTACCTAAGCCGGGTCGTGATAACATAAATAAAAGTACTAAATGCAATCATTAAAGTTTTATTAGGTACATGTAACCCAATCTACTTCAGAAATCAAAACATAGTCAGACACAGTAATCAAACAAATTCAACAAGTTAATAACAATATTATCATAACACGATTTTCGAAAGCTTAGCGACTCATTACTTACAGTTTTATTTTATTTAATTTAACAACAATAACAATCCTGATATCTGCCTACGAGTAGGTAAGTATGTAGGTATACACTCAAAAAGATTAGCTCCTACTGGGCACGTCTACAGCGTTTTAACGATTTTAATCACAAACAAAACGATATCGGTAAGTAGTTTTTTGTTATTGTTATGGTTACCATAATTATGGTAACCATAACAATAACAAAAAACTTAATATGTAGACAACCTTGGTACCTACCAGATTCGCATTTTACACGTATGATGGTATTCACACAAAAAACAAATTAGATGTTTATTATTATCACACAGCATAGCACAGCACACATTCTTGAGACTACTTAGGTGTCTATCGCATCCATCACTATTACGCATGTTATAAGTATGGTTCAAAGTGAGCCCCTTCTTTTTCGATACAGGGCATCATCCTGCGCAAAGTTGACGCCCGGACGTTCTGTAGCATCTGTGGGGTTACAGAGCTGAATGCGGAACGTATTCTGTCCTCCATCTCCTCACGCGTGGTGCACTTTTCAGCGTACACTGTGCTCTTTATGTGACCCCAGAGAAAAAAGTCCAGTGGAGTTAAGTCCGGGGACCTAGGAGGCCACGGCACTGGCCCACCTCGGCCAATCCACTCAGGGTACCGGGCGTTTAAATACTGCCGGACGACGCGTGTGTAATGCGCTGGCGCTCCGTCGTGCTGAAAAGTTATGGCCAAGTACTCCGACAATGGCAACTCCAATATTGCGTCTTCCACGTACCCCGTCAGATGGTCCAAGTAGTTCGTGGAGTTACCTAGAATACCAGCCCAGGCATTAATCTTCCACTGATGCTGGTAGTTGTTTTCAGTGGCGGCGTGTGGGTTCGTATGTGGTGGCTGGTGAAGCTCGCTTCGTCGGTCCACAGGATCCGCTCGGTGGAACGCGAATCAGTCGACTGAAAGAACGTCATCCTCGGCACATAATCCGCTGGTGTGAGCTTTTGTATCCGCTAGAAGTGGTAAGGGTGTTGTCCGTCGTCACGGAGAGTACGCCACACCACCATGTGATTGACGTTCAACACAGCAGCGGCACGGCGAGTGTTCGTCCTCTTGTTAACAAAAAATTCTGGAGAATCGGCGTCTCAATCTCGGCCCCAGCGCACAGATTGGGGCGGCCAGCGCCCGACTCCACGCCACCACGGGTCCCGCGAAAGGAACCGGTCCTATGCACCCGCAGGCAAAGATTGCGGAAGCACGTGTATGATGGAAGCCGGCGCTGTTCAGCAGGCGGCCTTCCATCACTGTACTGATGGCGGTAAATATTCACCGCCTCGAGAATACTTCCCCGTGCTTCACCCAAACACAACATCATTTCGTAGTATTCACTATTTGATAGTAAAAATGAGGCATTGCTTCTTCAATTTACGCGCTTACACCTTAAAAGACTCCGACTAACTGGACGACTTGAAAGCGGAATCAAACAAAATGTGCAAATGCCGACATTTCCGAATTGTTGGGTTCCCATAAAACAATTAAAAAACCCTTTCAAATAAATACACGTACATGAGCGATGGAGCGAAGCAAAATAGAAAATGAAAAATTAATTAAGTGCTTAAACAAAATTTAAGACACAAAATAAATACTTTAACGTTAAATAGCACCAGAAAAAAAATATTTCATTATTTAATTAATAAAAAATAATAATCGACGGAACCAATCAATTCAATGAATAAAAATAGCGGTGTGAAAAGGGCGTCACTCATTTTGTTTGACATGTGCCGACATTTCTTTGTACATGCCGATGTTTGTCGCTCCCAGCCAATGAGAGTAATTGAACATTTGGCGCGACTTTATCATTGGAGCGGCGACGCCAGCGCAAAGGATTTCATTGAACTTTGACCGTAAGTCCACGTGGACTACGCTGTCGTATCAAAGACTAGTTATTGGTAGAATGATGAATTGGTAAAATGTTGTCTCAGATCTGTAAAGGTAACAGACTTGATACAAAAAATACCAATTTAACATTTAAATTAATTATGTAGATTTTTATCGAAATTATAACATTTTATTAACTAAAAAATATTAGTTATAATTAGTTTTTAAGCAGCAGGTGAGTACTAATTACCTAGTAAAATAGGAACTGATATGAAAATTAGAAGAATAATGAGTAACATAAATGGTATTTTAATGCTGAATTAAAATCAAAGATATCAGTAACTTGCGGAATGTTTACTGTTAACCTTTTGTGTCGTAGGCAAGAAACATATCCTATTTTGTCACGTCTGTGAAATCGTTGGTCTTAATTGGAAAGACTAGACACTGATTGTAGGGTTGCACTTAACATTTTTTTGGCAAAAGTTTAGACCTCATTATCTCGAGTCCTAATCACTTTTCGACCTATGTGCTAGAACAAACGTTGTTCAGGGTCATTAGTACTTACACCTCTTGAAATATTATTTCTTATTTTTGTTACACGCGGTATATCTTGAGATTCTAGAGATCTAATCTAATCAGCAACAGAACCAACAGAGATCCCTAAGGAAGCGTCTCCAAGCAAGAATAACGATAAGATATCTTACAAGCTCGGATTAAATGAGGCCACACGCATATCAAATAGTGTATAGAGGTCTAAGGGACCCTAGTGCCGACAGGGCTTTTTAGGTTTGATTTATTACCTCCGAGGGCTTAGGAAACGCAGATTTCCTGGTTTCTTCGAGAGAATTTAGCCCTCAAAATGGCTTAAACGGTTTCTTATATTGTGCTTTGATCCTTTTTTTATATATTAGGTACAATCCGATGTAAAAAGAAATTAACTATTAGCCTTCAAGTACTTAGTTACTTAAAATACTTGAGCGAAAGTTTGCATACTTTTTGCATAGCGAGCGTTAATTTAACGCAAACTAGTTTCGTCTCGCTCACACATCAGTCCAGAGATTTTTCTATACATATAAATAAAATTGGAGTGTCTGTTTGTAATATTAAAATAACCGCTTTTTACTAAGTGCATTTGGATGTATACACGTTACCTATACCGAAACAACATTTTTTACAATTTTTGTCTGTCTGTCTGTCTGTCTGTTTGTTCCGGCTAATCTCTGAAAAGGCTGGACCGATTTTGACGGGACTTTCACTGGCAGATAGCTGGTGTAACAAGGAGTAACTTAGGCTACTTTTATTTTAGAAAAAAAAACATAGGATCTCACGAAAAAAATTTAAACCAATGTTGCAGCGCAGCGCCTGATTAAGTTTGATAGCAACAACCTGCAATGCGTCCCGCGGGCTCAGAATGGGCGAGCAGGCTGTTGTCAACGGTTGTCTTTGTTAAATACCACGCGGACGAAGTCGCGGGCAACAGCTAGTCATAAATAAGAATACGCGGTGATATAATGTGTACTCGATAACGTTACCTGCGTTCAAAACAAAATAAAGTGTAACCCCGAATTTAGGTACACAGTCTCTATCTCTCTCTCTCTCTATCTATATTTTATCAAACGTCATATAGTACCTATACGGTACATAGCAAATTTCTTCCTCATACAATTGCCCAAACCGTCGTCGATCATTGTTGCCATGATTGAAATCTTCAATAGAATTAACATCGCTCATTGGTCAAAGATGGCCGGACTTGGACAATATTTAAAAAAAAAAATTACATTATAGGCAAGTATTTGATCTCGATCTCACCTGATGGTAAGTGACGATGAGATCTACGATGAAGCATACTTGCCTAGAAGGTACCTGTTCACTCTCGACTTAAAAACACCCAATCACGTGACTTAGCTGTCACTGGAAGAGAATACCTGGTAAAGCATATAGTTATACCATGACTATATACTACCTACATACCCGTGTTTCCTCGACATCGCCAACACGTGCCGTCCGCCTCACGGCGCGGGTCGTAATCCCTCAATCTAGAGAGTAAACATCATTGTTTGTCCAGCACTCAGCCCCCCTCCCCCCACCTGACCATGGAAACTCACCGTAAATTCCACCACTTTCTACTTAAAATAACTTAATAACGTAGCGTATAGCATAACGTAACGTATAAAGTCTTTCACTGTGGGTCTGTGTGCCTGTCTCTGAACTTATATACGGATGGACAGATAATAACGTGTTTTTGTATTTGAATTTGTTTGTTATTTCATTGGGATGTTTTAGCCATGTTTGATGAACCTTTATATATACTAATTCGCATTAGTATATACATATAAGTATATATATATGAGCCCATAGTAGAAAAAAACTCCTTTTCTAGGAAGGAGAGATGGTTAAGGATCAGGCTAAGTACCTACGAACCTTAAAAAATTAAACGCAAAGCAACCATTTTATATTTTTAACCCCGGTCTACAATCACCTTTAATATCAGCGCATAAAGGCGATTCACTCGTAATTACTCCGGTATTACTGAAATTTTCATAATTATTCCCTTTCCGTCAGCAAAGTGAGGCACTTGAGTACTGAAGAATTTATCCGCAATTTCACGAAGAAGCCTTAACCTAATTTCGAGTGGAGTCCCCCGCGACCCCTCGTGGACCACCGGGGTGACCTTTAACTGACGTTAAAAGCAGTGTAAATGATTTTGTTTTGGTTATACCGTTGTATACACTAATCGCTAAGAAATACCACGTATTGTATGCTTTTTTTCTAAAATTGAATACCCATAGACTTGTTAAAATAATCAGACAACACACGGCAAATAAAAGTGAAGCGTACAAACACTTTCGTCTACCACTTACTATGTGTTGTCTGAATATTCTAATAAGTCTGTGGGTCAGTATAAGAACACTGATAAACGTATAGGTATCTATAATAATAATACCATCCTTCTTAATATCCCAAAGTTGGGCACGGGCCGCACATCGATGCGAGGGGGATTAGGCCATATTCCACCACCCGACCCAGTGCGTGTTGGCGGACTATACACGTCTGTCTGGGAGTACTCTAAGACTATTAATATTTTCCTTCACCGTTTAACAAGTGATAATCATAGGTATCCAATATATAAAAATCCAAAATTAATATTAGTTTTCACGTCATCAGAAACTAATTACAACGAACATTATTTAGCACAGAGCGTGACGTCATATCATGCAAACTTAGCGACTATACGAAGTAAAACTGCGTTAGAAATAACGAGGTGTCGATGACAATAAACAAACAACATTTTTGAACAACTGACGAATATTGAAAACCTAATTCAAAAAGCACCTAAGTATTCATTTCACAAAACGACCGGTGTCGTATCATCAATCATTTTTAATAAAAAATATATATAATAAAACGCGTCTTGTTCCTAATTCAATTATTAACCCAAATTCGTGTAATGACACCAAATTGCACAAAGTATAGTGCCACAAACAAATCTCATCCAACGACGGTGTCGCCACCTTCGTTGCGAAACTGACATAATATGAGACGTTTTCATACTAAACACGTTAGTTCTACTTTCGTCCACCGGCACGAATACATTTGTGGCACTATAAACGAATTTGTTGGATGAATCGTAGAAAAAAAACCTAACTGTTAAATAGTATAATTCGGCCATGGCTGTAACTACGTCTCGCTATTTGGCACGAATTATTTGACAACATAAACAAATGATTTTGAAGTGAAGAAGGGCACTATGTTGTGCGATATGAATATTATTGTAGTGTGGTATTTAGATACTCGATTTATCGATCGATCGATCGAATCGATTCAGATTCAATCACAATTCAATCAAAAATCAATAATGCGTACATAGCGATATACCTACTTAATATTATAAAATAACATTACTGTACAGGTTTATATATTTTCACGCTAATACAGCAAGGAATACGACAGTTATATATAATTCCGTCCTTTTACTATGCATGTAATATTATATACAATACGAGTAATCTTGCTTTAGTATCGTTCGTTTAAAGCCAGAAGATGAGTTACGAAATATTTCCACGCTAATATCGATAGAATTTAAGGGGAATTTATTGCCATCACGACGCAACGGGGCACCAACTGGGGCGCTTTTACTTTAGGGATTGTAAAAAATATATTTTCTGAAGTTATGGTGGTTTCCGTGAGACGAACGTTTATAAAAAAAATTGTTTATTAATTGTTCAGAGAAAATAATATGTTTTGTTAAAGGTCATAAATAATTAAAACCAGGTCCGAGCCGGGTATTTTAAATAAGTCAATGTTAAAATATATATAGCAGTCACAAAATTTTACATGTCCTCCAAGTTTTGGCAAAGCAGGAAAACGCGGAACACATAACCCGTATGTACCTAACAACTTATAATACAACATTTATCTTCCATCAAATTGATTGGAACCAAATTTTATAGAGTAAAAATAAGGCCCTCACTTTTTCTGATAAGACAAGAGAAAAATGATAAAAATCGAACGGCAGAAGTACGTCGCCTCGCCCGAGGCGATAGAGGACATACGCCTCTAGGGGGAGATAGGGGGAGGAAAGAGGCGGGTATTACCACTTTAGCAAATTACTTGGTCCCGACACAATGCCCGGCTTTGTTGAAGGATTTGACTATATCAAATAATAACTATACAATGAGCATATGTGTGTGGGAAAAATGTAGTTTTCTTATTATTTATCCCTTTTCGTATTTAGTTTGTATTTTTTTAGCTAGGTCTACTTCATCGTGTCTTAAATTTATCGGTAAGTACTATAATATATAACTGCGCATGAAGTGCGAGTTCATTCGTAAGCTAACCGAGTACTTGATAGTCTACGTATTTAGACATTTTGAATGGAGAATTGAAAGTTAGAAATACTAGGTACTAGTTAAGGTGGGGCTCAAAACCATAATTACAGACTGAGACCAAGTACTATCTAGCAGTAAAATGTGTTGTTAACATGATAAGATTTAGGGTGGGAAATGAATTGCCTGGAATAGGAGTTCATAGTAAGCCTTCAGTGTTTGTCACATGTCTATAATGTGACGATCTTCTTAGAGGAAATGCTCAAACTGATCTTCGATCTAGATCAATGGTGAAAGAGACATCTTTGAATAGTAACATATGATAGAATGTATTTATAATTCTTTAAGCCATATCGTATAACGTGTTACACGGGACACAAGAATGTTGTAAGCTCCAAGCCCAAAGTAAGACATAAACATCGCACACCGCCACGGATTCCCAACATTCATTGCAAGCCCACTAAAACACATTCGCGATTTATAAACACCGAACATCCCAATAAAGATTCCGAAAGGGTAAACGATTTCCGCGCTGAATCGAGCATTCGAATACTATACAAAAAAAGAACAATATTCCGAAAATGTAATGTCGGAGAAAACCGGCTGAATGACAATATAGCTCGTAATTTTTGCTTTAAAACAAGGGACGACCGTTGGCAGCGGCTCTCAACATGTCGACGAGTGAACGTGGGGCGTAAGCGATTCGTAAGAACCGATGAAAGCTCTCTAGATATCGAACGGTAGGGTTGTCAACGCGCCTAATGGATTTCACGGTGTTTTACGTGTTAAATATAACCTGAGTTAGAATATGCTCTTATTTTTTTAAAGAACACGACTTCGTTCGTGTTCTTGTTTGATAGGTGTGCGTGCGTTAAGCAATAAATATGTAAGTGATAGAAAGTGAAATTTGGGGCTAATATCATTTACGTGTGGCGTAATAAATACTATAATCCGATTTTATTATTACAACTTAACTTAAAGTTAACTGGAATCTATATAAAAATAACGAAGTAAGCTTTTTGTTTCAAAAAAAACAAATGTTTTTACCAGCTAACTATTCGGATCAATGCCAAATTGATAGAGATTAGACGCTTTTTTCGGCTCTCCCGAGCGTGTGTAGGCTCGTTTGTTCTGGCTCAACGTAGATAATTGATTCCATTTCTGCTGTTTGTTGTCTGATCCTAACAGATGCGGGGGGAGGGGGGCGTTTGTTTGCTGACACAACAAAATTATCTTGTTTATTTAGTTAGACAATTGCTAGGGACATGTTGATGAAGTAACAAAAATCAGGACAAAAATGTATTATCTTGTTCAACATATAAAAATACATTTAAATATATTTTAAAGATTAGAAAGAGATAGATACAAGATACCGTCGAAACGAGAGACGAAGAGAGATGCTCTCGTCATTTTGTTAATTACCATTCCAAAGATTGTATTTCACTGAATCCCAATTTCCGTAAGTAAATTCGAATCAGAGACACGGCATGCGCCCATCGCGGTGTTCCGCTTCGGGGGTCGGCAGAATTGGGTCAAGGCCCCAAACCGACGGCTAATCAATCTTCCATACATCGCTGGTATTAATTTAAGCTTTGGGTTAACGTTCCAAGTTTGTGTTAGTTCGAATCAAAGGGGTGGAAACAGGAATAACATTCTATTTCGTTGTGACTCGCACAAGTGTAGAGTTATTTATTATTTTTTATGTTTGCTGTGATAATATTTATACATAACATGAGTAACTAAATTAAAGACTGACTTTATGTAGACCAGAGACACGTAAAAAGAGTGTGCCCTGCATAAAGGCAATAGGGCCCTATTACATTGGGTGAAATGTGGGTGTACTGTGGTATACCTCTCAATCATTATTGAAATCGTCGCGACAGCCCTGTCTTAGAGTACGTTGAAGTACTGTTGCAAAATCTTACAGGGCACTCACCTCTGTCATTAGTAGATAAAAAAAGTCAAATGGTTCACGTAAGATCTATTTGTAAGAAAGCTTTTGTTTGTATGAGTTTGCTTATCGATAATGAGCGTTAGATCATTGTTTAGTGAGAACTCTGTAAGTGTGTGTTCTTGGAAACACATCTTAGGACTCCACTAGTGCATCGCAACGCGAGCGAATTAAAAATGAATAGCGGCATATTATAATAAAAAGCGCCAACATTCTAAGACAAAAAAAATATTAGTAGGAAAACCACAATATTTGCATAAAATCGAGATATTTTGAATACGTTCAAAATCATCTTAAAATATCCAGGTGGCGTTTTTTTTATTACTTAAATCCCGTTTTTATGATGTCCAGGTTTCATGGGTCCGAATGTCAAACTCTTAGCTGATAACATTGAAACGAGCTCAGGCAACCTCTTAACCATATTTGTGTTTTTAATTCCTAATTATTTTTTTAAACACGGTAGTACAGCAAAGTTGGTCTGTAATATATTATACTTTAATACCTAGATAATAAAAAATATAATTCGCCTTCATTAAAATAGATGCAAATTACTATAAAATGACTAGAGATTGCTAACATATTAATTATGCAATTTTGATTATATTATATATAATTTTAATTTATAGCCGGTTTTTATATTAAATATATGACATTTATAAAAACACATCATCCTTCGTACTGTATTTTAAACGAAACATCAAAACTTTATTGCTACCGGCAACAAATTAATAACACAACATGTGTTAGTTACACTAAAACATTTAGTTACACTAAAACAGTTATAGTATGTTTAAAAAGCTCTAAATCATGAATTACATTAGCCGTCAAACGGGTGAAAACGTAGTCGCATTCCTCAGAGTGCACTTATTTGAGTCGCACCAACATTATTGTATTGTTACGATGCGTATAAAAGAGGTATCGATAACTCGAGAAATAGTCATCGAAGCTTCTAGAAACAAAAACGCATTGTTGGGTCCAAGGTCCCCTATCGATCTGTGAAGAAAGATCTAGAATCGTCAACAATGTTGCAACCGGCTTCCGGAATATACCTCATATTATTTTTATTAAAATTATTATTAGTAAACAAAAGGCGAGGACAATGCAATTCCTGGAACTACGAGTTCTCGGAATAATACCGATTAGACGAATACAGCTACGTACACTAGAACATTCTAGCGCCTCCTTATTACCGTGTACATAAGGTTCATTTTCCTTATGGAACTTTTCTATTTAGTGGGTTTTTATCGACACCTTTCTGGAAAGATCCACCCTCGCTATTTTCGGATTATAAATAGTGTGCAGGACCAGCGACGAGACAGTTTCTATTTGAAAGCGATAGTGAACACATCTCTCGGAAGCGAACTAAGAAGACTATACCGGCGACTCTAGCGAATACTGTGGACAACTGTGTTACAAAGTGATTTGGTGTATTGTTGTTTAAGTGTTAACTAATTAGTGTACTGGTGTGTACTATTTTTGCCTACTGTGTGGAGAGCGATTAAAGTAATTTTCACGTAATCGGCATTTGATTACCCCCGCACGTAACAATTGGTGTCAGAAGCGGAATGCCGTTACTACCACGTGAAGACGAAGGGCGTACCCCACGAACCAGACGGCAAGTGGAGATGGATGCTGCACGTCAACGTAGCCTTGAAGAGGAAGAGCCTCGGGTTGATGCTGAGATTTCAGCTAGAACTGTGGCAGCACCAGGAGTTAGCTCACCAGACATAAACATGTCAGCACTGCTGGCCTCCATGAAGGAAATGATGATGGTCAACCAAGAAGCCAGTCGGCAAGAGCTCAAACAATTGATGCAGGCCAATCAAGAGGCCAATCAGAAAATGGCTTCTATGCAAGAAATGATGAAGGCCAACCAAGAAGCCAGTCGGCAGGAGCTTAAAGAAAACAAAGAAACAATGGCTGCCATGCAGCAAATGCTCCAGACCAGGAAGCTGTAGTAGGAAAAATCGATGCCGGCATAATAGCTCTTGGAGAAAAAGTAAAGTCTCTTGAAGACCGTGTGGAAGTGCTTGACAAAGAAGTTACCATAAAAACAGGGAACCTCGAAGACCGCTTACAAAAAGTAACTCTCAAGAATGAAGCCATGGAAGACCGCTGGGAAACGCTTAATAAGGAGGTGATGAAGCTAAGAACACATGGATCTATTGCAGTGGCTTCACCATCATCTGCAAAACTTGACCTACCACGCTTTGATGGGACTTCGTCGTGGTCAGCGTTCAAGTACCAGTTCGAGGTACTTGCAAGTGGTAATTGCTGGAGCAAAGAGCAATCTTTTATGGCTCTTACGCTCGCTCTGCGTGGGGATGCTTTATCAATCCTCGAAAACCTGCCGCTTGAAAGAAGGACGCTGGAGACACTAATGGAAGCATTGGACACGCGCTACAGTGATAAGCACCTGGAACATGTCTACCGAGTGCAACTTCGTGAGCGATCACAGAAGGCTGGTGAAAGCCTCCAGCAGTGGGCCCAGGAAATTGAAAGGCTGGTTCGTCGGGCTTATTCATCGGCACCAGAAGTGATCGAAGTGAACCTGCTGCAGGCATTTGTGGATGGCATAAGAAATTCAGAAGTTCGAGGCGCTGTGAAATTGGGTCATCACCAGGCCTTGAAGAATGCACTCGCTCATGCTCTTGAAGTGGAAGCTGTGCAACAGGACACGAGGCTACATAAAGTTAGAGCGATGATACCAGAAGAGAAAAAGTCTCGGTTTGTCCCAACGTGTTATGAGTGTGGAGAAAAAGGGCACATTCGGCTCGAATGTCCTAAGAAAAGGAGAAGGGTCAAGGACTCCGAGACCCAGGTCGTTCAAGATACGCCGATGCTTTGTCAAGAAGACCGTGTGCCGAAGACTGCAAGCACTGTCAGAAGAATGAAGTACGAGAAGAGGTTAAAGTCATCAGGACACACGGACTTGATGACGAATGGACTGGGACTAATATGAAGAAGGCCCAAGAAGAGGACGATGACCTTCGACCTATACTGGACTGGAAACGACTTGGGAACAAACCCCAATGGAGTGATGTGTCTGCTCATAGTTCGACCACCAAAAGCTATTGGGCTCAGTGGGACAGCTTGACTCTGGAAAACAGTGTACTATGTAGAAAATGGGAGTCCAACGACGGGAAAGAAGTAACCATGCAAGTCGTAGTACCTCGGAGTAAGGTGGCCCCTCTTCTGCGGCACATTCACGACGGTGTTTCTGGTGGGCATCTTGGAGTCAAGAAGACCCTGGTTAAAGTGCGACAACGTTTCTACTGGGTTCGTTGTCGGGAAGATGTCGAGGATTGGTGCCGTAAGTGCACCGCTTGTGCTTCAGTGAAAGGCCCGCAGACAAGAAGCAGGGGAAAATTAAAGTCGTACAATGTTGGAGCGCCATGGGAGCGCATCGCCATTGATGTTGCTGGACCTTTTCCAATGACGGATGATGGGAACAAATACATCATAGTAGTGCAAGATTACTTCACTAAGTGGCCCGAAGTCTTTGCGACACCCAATCAAGAAGCTATAACTGTGGCGAAGAAACTGGTCCAGGAAGTGGTCTGTCGATATGGCGTACCCATGGAACTTCACTCAGACCAAGGGCGGAATTTTGAGTCTTCCTTATTTCAGGAAATGTGCAAACTTCTGGGAATCAATAAGACCCGTACGACTCCAGCGCATCCGCAGTCAGACGGAATGGTCGAGAGGTTCAACCAGACCTTAGAGAACTACTTGGCTAAAGTCGTGGACGATCATCAGAGAGATTGGGACCAATACATTCCGCTGTTTCTGATGTCCTATCGATCTGCGGAGCATGATAGTACGGGACATACTCCGGCCAAGGTAAATTTCGGTCGAGAAATAAGGCTCCCAGTCGATGCGATAACAGGCACGCCACCCGATAGTCCTAAGCCTGTTACAGACTATGTGAGTGAACTTCAAAACCAGCTGGATGAAGTACACAGAAGAGTACGGGAGAATAATCTTAAGACTAGTACAAGGATGAAGACCCGGTACGATCGGAATTCGAACACCAACGGGTTTGAGGAAGGAACACTAGTGTGGCTTCATAATCCGCTTCGCAAAAAGGGAAAGTCTCCGAAACTTCAAGCTCGCTGGGAAGGACCGTACACCGTCATTACAAGGATCAATGATGTTACCTTCCGCATCAAGAAGGGACTTAGAGGAAAACCAAAGGTAGTCCATGTGGACCGGTTAGCGCGATATCATGGCTCGAATAATGCTCGGGACGAGCATGACTAAGAGGGGGGTAATGTTACGATGCGTATAAAAGAGGTATCGATAACTCGAGAAATAGTCATCGAAGCTTCTAGAAACAAAAACGCATTGTTGGGTCCAAGGTCCCCTATCGATCTGTGAAGAAAGATCTAGAATCGTCAACAATGTTGCAACCGGCTTCCGGAATATACCTCATATTATTTTTATTAAAATTATTATTAGTAAACAAAAGGCGAGGACAATGCAATTCCTGGAACTACGAGTTCTCGGAATAATACCGATTAGACGAATACAGCTACGTACACTAGAACATTCTAGCGCCTCCTTATTACCGTGTACATAAGGTTCATTTTCCTTATGGAACTTTTCTATTTAGTGGGTTTTTATCGACACCTTTCTGGAAAGATCCACCCTCGCTATTTTCGGATTATAAATAGTGTGCAGGACCAGCGACGAGACAGTTTCTATTTGAAAGCGATAGTGAACACATCTCTCGGAAGCGAACTAAGAAGACTATACCGGCGACTCTAGCGAATACTGTGGACAACTGTGTTACAAAGTGATTTGGTGTATTGTTGTTTAAGTGTTAACTAATTAGTGTACTGGTGTGTACTATTTTTGCCTACTGTGTGGAGAGCGATTAAAGTAATTTTCACGTAATCGGCATTTGATTACCCCCGCACGTAACAGTATGTTCTACTTAGCGCACCAAAAGACTTTAGATATCTCGAGATGGGCGTTATCTAATAAAACACACACAAAAATTAATTATTAGGATAGCTTCATGCAATACAAATGTATGCACTAATACAAAATATTTGAACTTTTTGCATGTCCCATTGCTAACAAAATATTCCTTGAAAATCAAATATTTTTTAAATGCGCTGTATTAGCATTGGCATTGTGTACGATTTTGCATTCACTATAATCTCGCTATTTCATGTATTTCTAGTACGTTTTAAATTTTAACTGATTGCATCGATATTTTAGCTAGCTATCGCCTATCTCGAGTTACTTTTAGAGCCATGGTGCGCTAAGTTGAATACTGTCAGTTCAATTCAAAAGTTTGTACTTCCAAGAATACCCAAACGTGTCGTGTATAAAAAGATGGAGAGAACTTCGGTTTCAAACAACATAAACATAGGCAATTCAGTTTTATGTATGTAACGTATGCTTGGTCTATTTAAAAATCGCATAAAGTATTCAACACATATGGTTTTAGTCACCGACATTTTGTTTTTTCGCTGTTTGACGATTAAGAAATGTCTTACATTCTCATAGTTATAACTTTTTACTCGCTATTGCTGCGAAAAAAAATATATCCTAGCTCCAAGCTATAAAGCTTATTTCAAAATCGCAAAATGTATCGGTAATTATTTAGATATTACTTGTGTAATCTATACATATAAATAAAATTGGAGTGTCTGTTTGTAATATTAAAATAACCGCTTTTTACTAAGTGCATTTGGATGTATACACGTTACCTATACCGAAACAACATTTTTTACACTTTTTGTCTGTCTGTCTGTCTGTCTGTCTGTCTGTCTGTCCGTCTGTCTGTCTGTCTGTCTGTCTGTCTGTCTGTCTGTCTGTCTGTCTGTCTGTTTGTTCCGGGTAATCTCTGAAATGGCTGGACCGATTTTGACGGGACTTTCACTGGCAGATAGCTGATGTAACAAGTAGTAACTTAGGCTACTTTTATTTTAGAAAAAAATATAGGATCTCACGAAAAATAATTAAAACCAATGTTGCAGCGCTGCGCCTGATTAAGTTTGATAGCAAAAACCTGCAATGCGTCCCGCGGGCTCAGAATGGGCGAGCACGCTGTTGTCAACGGTTGTCTTTGTTAAATACCACGCGGACGAAGTCGCGGGCAACAGCTAGTATGTCATAAAATTAAAAAATATTTTAAAAATATAACATTCCAGTTTTAAACAGGCATAAAGCCAGTCTTTATATATGACTGGGCACGCAACCGACTTAATCTTTCAATCGCAAAGCCATCTATGAATATTAATTAGCAAAAAGTAATATTTTCTTGTCTCACCGATCGCGCGACGGTGCCATTATAACGTAGAACGAATAAAAAATATTGTAGGGCCGATGGGAAAAAATTAAATAATAAAGTGTATAAATTAAGAAATTAAATATATCGGTATCAGGAATTATAATATTGACAACCGTTTAAAGACATGTAATAATATATAACACTGAAAATGCAAAGTAAATAATGTCACAAAAAGCGACCTATTTTAGCAATGCTGTTAATGATACAGGAACAATTGAAAATCGACAGACGAGCGTGCCTTAAGGTAGCTCAGGGTCAGGGCGCGAAATTCAAAATGTCAATGGTATTAATTTTTTTTACGAAATATTTGGACATCTTTACGATGTAATTTAGTTTTTTACGATATTAGCATTCTGCATTGGATGTCTCGTTGTATTCCGTTTGCTTAAAAAATACCTAAAGCGATACAATACCATAAAGTTAGTAAAAATAGCGGTTTTTACAAACCTTATGGTATTGTATCGGATTAGGTATTTTTTTAGGCAAACTTAATATACGCCGTAAAAACATAAAATAAACGCGATGAAATCTGTAAAATAAGTTTTATTTCAAAACTAAGTAGTATGTTATTAATCACGAAACATTTTAATAAGGAATAGGTATATCTTTCTGCTAAGATGCTTTGAAGTGAAGCTAACCATTTAAACACATTCAAAGGGCGCAATGGACTTCAAATAACACATCACGTCTGTCATTTAAAGCAAACTAAATCAACTAACAAGCCAAGTATTAATTACAAAGCTTAGCGCACACGCGCGAACCCAACTGTAAAACTATTAACGTAGTAGTCCGAATAGTTCGAAATAGTTTCGTTGGCCCGCCGCCAGGGGCAGCACTGTGATGGATCGCGGAGCCCTGCGTTTGACATGGCTGTAAACAAAAATAATAAATAAGAACGTACAGAACGAATGTTTTGATATATTTGGATTTTGTTTTGGTTTATGGCATTCGCGGGGAGTTTTATTGGTTTTACGTAAGATTAGAAGTGACGCGAGGTGTGTTTTATGGCAGACGGGATCGGACGTTTATGCTGATTGCCAATTTTTTAGGTGCTTTTTTTAGTTAAGATGTCAGGGGGTGTCGAGTGTCGAGAATAATTAAAGAAATCTTCATTTTTATGTTAGAAACAGCATTTTGTAATATGCTTAAAGTCTCGTAGATTTTTTTTATTACATTATGGGCAGTATTTGATCTCGATCTCACCTGATGGTAAGTGACGATGAGATCTACCATGGAGCATACTTGCCTAGAAGGTACTACATGTTCACTCTCGACTTGAAAACACCCAGAGATATTCGTAGCTGTGAAAATATTAAAGTTCTTTTGTTGAATTGCAATATTCTATTGTTGATGTTTCAATGATTGAAGTCATAAAAACTGTACAAAGTCTGCTCAAAGACTACTTATAAGTATAATAATATCTTGTAACATAAAACGAAAGACTTAAGAAATGACTTTTTAAATTAAAACAACTCTCTCATCAAATAAAACCAGCGCGCCTCGCACCTACTCCGACGGCAAAGTTAACAATTTACAACTTTAGTTGAGACAACTTACAAGACTTAAAATTAACCACTATGTACTAGGCTTTATATTACAGAAGTATTTACAAGTACTTTCTTGCAAAGAGTCGCAGGGGAGACGAGTTCTTTATTGTGGGTGTAGTGCTTAGCAGGGTCATTCTTGATTTCGGGGTGGGGTAATTATGTGCGGTCAAAGAAAAGACCCCCCGTGGGAACATTAGGGTGTAAACAAGTTTCACTCATATTTTGTACGTCTCAAGGACGAGGTAACATTTTGCAAGCTAGCTTCAATGACGTCATTGTGGTAGCATTATATGCCCCGGACTTTATATTTTGTGAAACGTTACGCCTGTGTATAGCCCTAGTTACATAATTAGTAGCGATTAGTGATTTCCTTAGCCTAGTGCGACTTGCCCATCGTGAAGTCTAGGTTCATTCCCATGTCATGAAAACAGCTAGAATCTCATGAACGACCTTTAGAAGTGTGCTCAATATATTGCTATTGTTTCGCACTGCCAAGAATCTCTCAGAAACTGTGGGCCTACCCATATGGGGCATATATGTATGATGGTAAATGTTATTTTTAAACGTGCCTATTATATTTTTAATAATTGATGTAAATACCGCGAATGTGCTGATTTTTACCCTCTGAAGTCGCTATACATATATAAAGTGATTAAATACAATTTGGGCTGCTCCCGAGTACCCTCTAGTACTTCCGGGAAGCCTAGCGGCTTCCGCCGCCCGACTTCCGGTAGGATACCGCGCGTTATTTCGTACTTTTTTTTTCAAGTACCTCTTGTACGGAGTGCCTTTTTACCCTAAAAATAAAGATTTTCCATCGAAAAATGGAATGATGTATATTTTTTTTATAATGTCAGCTTCTTTATCAAATATAACATAACAAGGAAAGGAAATAGACATTCCATTAAAATCCGAAATGTTAATATTATTTGTCCTCCTTCCAATTATTTTACAGTCAACTCAAGTCTGGGTACTTAATAATGATGTCCTTTATATATCTATTTATATATTATATACAACAAAGTCGTCATTTACACTCAAGAACAGGTGAGCCGATTATTATGATGTTCTCCGCCCGAATAGCAGAATAACTATTAAAACAAATTAAAAATTCACAAAACAAAAAACAATCTCATACATTTGATTCCGACGCCGTACGAAGTTCGCCGGGACAGCTAGTTTATTATATCCTAGCTGTTACCCGCGACTTCATCGGCGTACAATAATATAACATTTTCCATACAAATTTCGAATTTTCGAAAATACTTTTTTAGTGAGCACCTAAGTGTCTAACGAAACCAGCGTGCCAAAATGTCAAGTCCCCAGATCACATGGTTTCGGAGATTTCGGAGTGAGTGAGTCCGTCAATCAGTGGGTTTTGATTTTATATATTTAGAAGAAGATAGATTTTACGCAACACAATGTGAATAAAATTATATGAATAATTATACAAAAAAGCATTGGTAAATCCTATTAAACCTCTATGTCATTAAGTTATCATCCGACAGATTTACGATTTAACAATTAAAATCTAGCAAATCCATAAAGGCATAAAGACACTCACTCCAAGACCTCATTGTTTTAACAACACGGCAATGTTCAATGTTGTAATGTGTAAAGAACTTAACAACAGTGTGTCCAAAAATCAACAGCTACTTTACCTAACCTGTTAGCAAACCAGTTGATAGATTAACGAACGAAAAAATAATGAAAAAGAACTTCTAACACCCCTACTATTTTGTTCAGATGTTCCTTGTCTGTCAGTATCCAAACAACATGCATTCACAACACATTTGCGGTATTCAAAATGAAAAAACAATCCTTAATACGAGCACACAAGAATCTAAATCAAATGAGAGGACGTAGCGGCAACAGCAAATCAAACGTTGATAAACTACACAATTCAATTCTACGACTACCGTCAAACAATAGTGAACGTTATATAGGGGTAGTTAATGTGAATTTTGTTTGTTGGTACGCAAGATGTTTGCCACATGGTAATCTAGTTAACAAAATATATGAAGAGGATTGTTTATAGGACATCCGTTGACGGATATTGAGATTTTTTTTGTTCCCTTGAGCATGTTGACTAAAATTGAACAGACAGTTTCTCAATAGATGGTTAATCCTGAAAGGGGATGATGAAAGAATAATTGTTTCAACTTGGGAGTTCAGTACCGTACGCTAACAAGAACCCTTAAAAGTTATTACACTATTATGAACTCTACATGAAACAGTAAATTAACTATAAGCACCAAATTACTAGACATAGGATACTGAAACTGCACTCAGCACGTAAAAAGCAATGCTTGAAATGGCCTACAATATTTACCGTCATGCATTCCTAAAACATGTTTGTAATGATAAATTTACACAAAATCAACTAATTGGCACCTCGATACTTGGCAACCGGTTATTTCTAATCAAGATACCCGGTACAGTTTATTTTGCGTTTCGCTAAAACCGTTGCGTCCCAAATTAGCGGGACGGTCTCCGGAGTCTTTTTTTCCTGTTTCGTTAAAAGTACGTTTGGAATTGTGTCCTTAATTAAAATAAATATGGGACGATTTGATCATTTTAGGATTTTTATTGTTTTCAATCTAATTAGTGAATTGTATGTTACTGTTATTACGTTTTGTTAGATTATCAAAGATAAGCTACCAAATTGGTCATTGCATTGCTCGACGTAACTACATCAACGGATAATTCAGCCGATACAAAGTTATATCTTCTTTCATTTTTCTAAGTAACACCACAAAACAGCAAGGAATAAAATATAACAAAGGTATGACTCAAAAACTTCAAGTTGTTCCAACGTTTCATCGTGTTGTTCACATTACACAACACATTTTAAGTCTCACGTGACTTGAACTCAAGAACATACAAGTCGGATCAAAGTAATTGTAATGCCGTCAATCCAAAACCACTGCTGAGTGCTCTCGTGAACTGGGCTTCCAGTTCTAGACAGAATACTTATGCAAATGAAGCCAGCACTCGCAAAATACTAAGTCCGTAGTGGAGACATCGACGCGAAAGATTAGGTCTGCAACTAGAGGATTTAACTCCTGAGATGAGGTGTATTAAAGTGCCAGGGGTGGCGCTTACTTTCAGATTTAGAACGCCTTGAACTAATAACAGCGCTGTAATATGATCAACTTAGTCCACTTTTATAATGAGAATTGAAGACGAGAGAATTATGGGAAATGGAATTGTATATGTACTTACTTTTATTAACAAACAACGCAAAATATGATATAAGAATAAATCCCTTCATGGAAGTGGACCTTAGATCACACGATCCCTATTTTAAATGAATTTGTCGTACCGACAGGTGATTGAACCACCCAAATATTAACCTGGCGATTTAAATAAACCTAAAAACGAAATATATCAAATTTTGAACGGACATCCCTCGGAGAGCCTGGCTTCTTACGGGTCTCAACACAAATCCCAGTTTGATCGACTTCTCAAGCTCTTGACGTGATACCCTTAGTTTTGACATGGTTAGGTATTCCGAACACAATCCGCTACGCCCTTTCGCTGCTATTAAGCAATGATTTATTATGCCGAATGCATCAGGGTCATCAATGGAAGGCAATGTATGGACACACTTTTGTTTTCCAATTATGGAATTTGAAAGGCCATGGAAATTTTATGAGACATCCTTGTCGAAATTTAGTTTATTGTATCATCATCAGGCCTCACCAACACACAATTGATACTCTTGATGTAAGCTAAATCTAGCCAGCAATATAGGTAACCATAACAAAGGAATGTGGGATAGCCACAAATGTATAGTTCCTTGAAAACATAAATATAACAAGATCCTAAGTTATTTCAGTACAAAAGATGATACTACAATAGATTTTCGTCACGGTAAGTTACATAAGGAAAATAGTGTTAATCAGTATGAGTCATCGTCAAATGACCACGATACTTTAGTGCAAGTAGACAATGCAGTCTAATGAACAGACATCATAAACGGAAAAGGCGACTAAGCACTTACATCATAGTATTAACAAACACATTGTTGATGCGACTGTATGGATTATTAAAGTCTTTAGTGATGAGGTTGAGCTATAAATCTTGTATGTTTATGATTAATGTTTGAATATATTTGGGGTTCCAAAAGTGAATTAAACCACTATTAATTAAAAATGATTCATTTCAAATTAGTCTAGTGGTACAAGATTTATCGAAGATCGTGACAAAATGTCAAAAAGGTTTTTTAAAATATACGAGTGTAATAAATAGAAAACAAATCTGAATCCAGAAATGAGCGTACGAAAACTAAACGAAACATATCAGCTTACAGAAAATAATGAGACAACACAATTTCTAGATCCGGAAATCAGGACACTGGTTGTTAACACGTGGTACGCAACGTTAACTGCAACATCCCAGGATTGTAACGACTCATAAAGGCATAGCTATGCCTGCGTCGTCATAAAACCCGCGTATTGGATATCGGAGGTATAAAGTCTCGTAAATGGCAACTTATAAAAACTGAACGACCATTTAATATAGTGTAGTGATTAAATTTGATACGAGCAGCGGTGAATTATAGCAGGGGTTTATTTACATAGTAAAATGTAAGGGAAATGGCGTCTGGTTTTCAATAAAACTTGTAGCTTTTGCTATTTGTAAGACAGGGTACAAAATTTCTATTTCTGTACATGAATCAGTCTACAATTACACACTCACACTTCCATTTTTCTAACCGTACACTAATGATCTGTTTTGAATATAATTTCTTAAAAGCACTAAACTCCGCGTTAAATTCTTGGCAAGATTTAGTGAACTAGATACTTTTGTTGGCAAAGCTAACGGACATTTATTCCTAACAAAGAATTCTCTAAATAAATCTGTAACATCCACAAATTCTGAAAATTAAAGCAACGGTCCGATGAAGAACAAACCGATGTTTCGGTTTGTTCTTTTGGATCTATGTGACATGACTTTGTCATAAACAACTCGGCTCAGTGATGGCCCATTTCTATTAATCTCATCTGTTCCAAGCACTTCACGTTCCTAATTTATTTTTAAATCCACCCGATGTCCATGTTCTACTTTATGTTGACGATCCATTTTTTCCACTCTCTAAATTTCAACCCGGAAAACAGAAATATCCAACATACCAATTACCGTCGACGGTTCCAACCGACCAGACCTTCGTTCTTACTCATTACAATTCCATTAACAAAAAGCAGTGTTGCCCAACTATTCTGAGGCGCGTTTAAAAAGATCGGCAACCTTTAACCCGCAGTGGAGTCTTTGTGGGCGTGCCGGTACTGCCATTGTAACACTCCTGAGCTATTTCAAGTGTCAAATTAATGATCCGAAACAGTATGGCGCTAGTTGCGACTCCGTTTTGTATAATGCTCCACAGTTAAACCTTGGTGCAAGATAAACGAGATAGCGATACTTTTGGATTTGGTGAATACGTTTTAACTACCATCGACTTTCAATCTTAGGTGTATTATGTTCAATCTTTAAAAGCCGTTCAAGGCCTATTTAATATCCCAATGTTGGGCAAATGTTTCCCACTTAAATTTCTGTAAACCAGAACCCTGTATCAGAAATGTTGTAATCACGTTTTATTCGATAAGGTGTGCCAATTGGCATACCATTTATTTCGCCCTGAAGATGACAGAGCAGAAGATTCGTGATATAATAACATTAGTCAAAATACACTTTTTGAACACAACTGCTAGTAAGAAGTACACGTTACAAGTTTTAAGTCGCCGCCTCCATTTATTTCCAGATTACATCACACACATACGCTGCAGTATTGTGCAATAGATGTTACGTGGATAATCTTATCGTTACAAACAATCTGAACTTTTGCACGCCTCGACACTTGAAATATCTTCTGCGCTTCTTTCACGAGATGGCTTTCATTTGCATCTCCCTTGTTAAACCTATTCGTTGCGTAATTATTGATTTGAGAATGATCATCAATCTTTGTAACGTGATTAGGAATGTTTTGTGGCATAATTTCTGAACATGTCATAATTAAAATGTTTATACACAGCTGACTCATTGATGCAATAAAAATATCTTCGTTGATAGTATTGAATAATGTTAATAAATCTTATATTCTCACTTTTACAGCTATTGTAACAGGGAAAGCGTCACAAATTGAAATTTATGACGTAATCCTCACAGCCTATGGGATAAAGGAACTCTCGAGTGACTGGCAACTGTTATATTACTTGTTTTTGTGACGATTATGTCACTATTAGTTGATAATCATCTTGAATCTTCGTCTTTCAATGGTGAGCGTGGATTATAAGCTTTGCGACCTCAGCTCTTCTTGAGATAAATAGCCAAAACTTGACGAATACTTCATTACAGTTTGTTAAAACGGCTTCTTGTAGTCTAAACCCCAAATTTTTAGATATTTTTTAACTTTATCAAACGTCATATAATACTGCGCAAAGCAAAACTCTTGTGTGCAGTACTATGTGACGTCTTATAAAGTTATTAGACTTCTATAAATTGGGGGGTAAATCTTTAATCTGCAATCTAAAGTATAAATAACTTGGTAAAACTATGTAGTAGCAGATGTATTTGCGTGTGTGTGGTTGATCATGGCGTTGGATATAGACCGCACGGATAGCACGTTCGACCCAATTGCTAAATCTGCACACAACGCTCCTGAGGTTACGACACATATCAATTAGTTATAACAGATGTTGGTATAAATATTTTAATTTTAAAAGCTTACAGAAAAAAAACAAATCCTTCTCGTTTTGGGAGACCATTTAAAAATGTAGTATTCGATCTCAGATCGCTAAATGAGGTCCCAGAGTCCACAACAATTTTCAGAAGGGATTATGCGCTAGGTGTTACTGGCCGGATAATTTGTTGTGTTAGGAATATGATTATTGACTGGTTCGTAGTGAGAAAAGGACTTAATTCCTAACATTAACATGCTAATATTCCACGTAGGTATTAATTTCTTGTAAAATAATACCTAAATCAAGCACTTCTGGGTGGTTATTTAAGTTCGTATCATTTAAAATGTATCTGCTGCGTCATGGTACATGACAGATGTTTGTATATTCTATTTTTAATATCATAGCAAAAAAACTGACAAAGCAAACGAGAACCCGAGGACGTTATCTGAAGTCGTATACATTTCGCTTCGTGTTATCTAAAGGACGGCGACGTAATGTGCGCGGGCGCAACTGATCAATGCGAATCGACTACAAAAGATTTACGAGCTCCCCGTTAAAAGCTGCGTGAATTATGCTATTATCGCTATCCCTCTTTGGCGCACGGTGCGAAACCAGGGAAGGTGAGATAGCTGTCTCGTTTAGGAGTACTTTAGTTTGAACTTTGTGAAAGTTCGTGGAATTTGCGCGAGCCGTAGAATCTTTAGTTACTACGAAGTAATAAATTGGATAAGTCATTGCCTCTTAGTTAATACAAGGAAATCATGTAATGTGATTGATACTAGTTTTGCTGATACAAAAACCTGTGATGCTAGTCCAAAGATGCTAGTCTTTTTTTTAATATTATATCTCATCGTAACGTGAGCCAACTAGATGACTTAGACCTAGTACAGTTTTCAACGTGCGGTACCAAGGATATTAGCACGACATTCAGTCTTTCTGATGTCATTCAAGGTAGGCTATGAACTCATTACGTATGTGGTTCTACCATCTATAATTGTGGTAAATTAAGTTTCCATTGAACTGTTGAAAATTACTCTAGCCACTTTATTGAGTTTTGCTATTGCACAGTGAAATTCGATGCTAAGCCAATCCTTATGCTAATGCAATTCGTTTAAATTACTCTTCCCTTTCCTCCATTGTTAAATCATATTCCAATTACGCGTTTGTTGCTTTAATTTGCACGGTTCCATAATATTCCTTCGTGAAATCCTCCCTTCGGTAAAGTTCGCGTTTTCTTTCAGTGTTTCGCCATTAAAATTGTACAGATGCCATTAACCCAGATCTGGCATTGCCTCGTAAACGAAATTTTATTTCAATCTGTTTTCATTGCAAATTAGATGAATTAAAATTTGGTGCAAATGCGTTCGGAAGGTCAACGTCATCAACCATATCATAGATCATTTTGAAATGATCATGGAAGCTATTCCTCAATATGAATTGGAGTCGGTATCCAGTCTATACTGATTTGACTGATGCCTCATATTCACATGATAATCAAAGGCAATCTACCCTATCATCTACCCTAGTGGCTTAACCACAATGGTTTTATGTAACGTTACGTTAACATAGGCCAAATAACCTTCGTGATACCTAGTACCCCACTATTTCTGTGACGTGACACGTACGTGTTGAAGTATGACATTATTTCTATTCAATCGCAGAATAGTTAGGGTATTTAAAATATTCTGTATTGGCTGTGACCAGAGCGATCGCGTTGCCTTGCGAGGGTGGATCGGGCAGATACTGTGGGCGGGCTGACCGTGCTCGCCTTAGGCTAACGCTGCCTTTTTTTTTTTTGTTTCCGCTGGGAAATGCATTTACGCATACCGCCCAAGCCCGGGGGAGCAAGGACGGTTATGTGGGGCTCCTGGAAAACGTCCAGACTACCCACTAAAACCCAGCGCCGCCCTCTCTGCCTTTTGTGGGGCGCCACGGGATCGCTCTACGAGCACACTACCGTGACGCCCCGGCGGATACCTCGGGTTCGGGGGCCCCCCGGCCCCCTTCCGACTACTTGAACCCTCTCATGGCGGGGGCAGGAGGCGAGCGTATCGCCCCCTTCTTCGTCCCCGCCTCGCTCTGCGGATCGGGTCTGCCAGGGCATCCTCCTCCCTGACCCGTTCCGCGGCCTCCTTCTGCGACATAACATTCTCGCAGAAGGAGACCATCGCCTCCCAGGCCCCCCTGTCGCGGAGCATAGCCTCGACTATGCTCCGCAGCGAGAGGTCCCCTCCGACCACACTCGTGAGGTCGTGTCTCTGCGACCCCCACACCACACACTCCCGGAGCGTGTGGCTTGCCGTGTCCACGGGTGCATCGCACTCGTGGCACTTGGGGGTCGCCTCCCGCCCAGCGATCTGGTGCAGATACTTACCAAAGCAGCCATGCCCGGTAAGTATCTGCACCATCCTATAAGTCAACTGGCCCCTCCTCTTGAGCCAGTTGACCAGTTGGGGGCGAATCGCCTCAACGATTTCTCCGCCATATGTGGGGGTAGCAAGCTGCTCCCCCCACCTGCGGACCACCTCCTCCTGAGCCCTCTTCCTTTCGCGCCGCACCGCCTCCCACTCCGGTACGACGCCCCTCGCCCGCTCATCCGCCCGGAACCGGTGGACGACGGCCAACACCTCCGCCTGCAGCTCCCAGGGAGGGTCCCCCGCCAAGAGCGTGGCCGCCGCCCAGGACACCGTCCGGTACCCTCTGATGGCCCTCACCGAGATTACCCTCTGAGGGCTAACGCTGCCTCGCCTGAGAGCTGTCGTCTATCACTTACCTCGCAACCAGCCCGCGCTCAGCAATACCCGAGCCAGTTGCGAGGCAGCGCTGTCAGCCTGGACATTCGTATTCAATGAAAAGTTCTAAAGCTATTGATGTACATGTCGCCTTACGCAAACATGGTTATCGGAATACCTATTATTGAATGTATTGAGTGTGCTATCAGGAATAACAGTGTGTGACTCACATCACGCGCTAGTCCGTGACAATTGAGTACTGTGGGTATTCTACCATGTTGATTGTGATGCAAATTCTACTAGGTACTTACTCATTAAATATTAAGGAAATGTACAAGGAGCCACGCGCCCGTCCGTGACAATTAAGTAGTGTGGGTACTCTACCATATTGATTATGATGCAAATCTACCTACTAGGTACTCATCAAATATTAAGGAAATGCACAAGTAGCTAGCCAAATTACTTGACTTTTGCTTGTGGTTTTGATACTCGGAAAAAAGCAATTTTAAAGCCTTTTTCAACTTGTTAACATATCCCGGTTTATAATTTTAATTATATGTATCCCATTATTTGCAGGCTTTACTTGCGCACCTACTGTTTTTTTATAAACTAGTGTCAAGATATAATGAGTATTTTAACTCCGTATGTGCTCATTAAGCGTAGTAACAAACACTTATCTATCAATAAAAAAACTTAATTGATGGTCAGATTGAGGTTAAGTGCTAATATGATATCACTATCAGTAATACGTTAAATTTTTAAATTGTCTTTAACCAACGTCAAACCTAAAGAATTGCAGAACATAATAGTGAAATTGCATCAAGTTCGGTGAGTGGTTCTCGAGATTTACGGATTTATAACCAGATAAACGCGCACCGAGGACTTCCTTTCATACTATGTAGTGATGATTGAATTAGCCGGAGGGTGACTGACCGGCGAATAGCATCTCCCTCGCTCCCGCCTAGGTGTGGTAAAAGGCGACAATGGCTGGTAGTGCTTTTAATCTCAGAAGGAAGAAGAACGTTTAGTCTCAGAAGAAAAGGAAAAGTACTACCAAATCCTGCAACTGCTACTGGACCGGTGCACCTACTGATCCGACTTTCCTGTGTGTTCTGCTGAGGAAATAGAGAGGGTGGCACACGTACTAAACTACAGAATAATTCAGAAATCGAATCTATGGAGAGGGTACTTACCCGGCTAAGGGCTGTTTGATTAACATCATGATTTTACAGGCCAAATGGAAAGGATGATTAAAAAAACATTTGCGTTAACAATAAACTTGGTTAAGCTGCAAAGGCCGCATAAGCCAACAGCGTAGACAATTAAAAAAAACTCACCATTTCAACATAAATTCCGGATATGCAAGTATTTCCCAATAGAGGCCATACATCATTGCAGAACCAGACAATAATAGAATACAAAATGTTATCTGGGTATCGAACCCGGTTCTGTTGTGTTCTCTGAAGAATCGATTACTTTGCGCAATCGCGGGGCGTGCATACATTATACAGGCGTTACTATTTAGATTGACAATGCCGCAAATTGTCTATTGACGAGATATCGTTTCTTCGACATTCTTTGGAAATACTCTATTCCGCACTTTTAGGACTTTTTGGCGGGAAGTTGAACGGTGAAGTTGTCAATTTTGTTTTATTTTCTAAAAAATGTATTTCTTTGATAAATAATTTGTAATATTAGTGGGATATTAACCATTGTGTGTTCATAAACGTGTACGAGTGAAGGGCATTGAAATAAAATAGTATAACTAGACTTTTCAAGTTATCCAAGATGTCCGGTATATTTTCAGTAAAGTATCCCTAGGTCTACTGATAGGGATTCAATTCATCATCAGCATCGTCATCAACATTACTATTATCATCAGGGATACATATAATTTAATAACAATTATCCACAATAACTCGACACTGGCATAAATGGCACTATCTTATAGGTGATTGCCAACCTAAAAAAAAGTTGTACTTTTAGGTTCTAATTCACGGAATCCTTATTTTTTATGCAATATTCAGTCTATGGCCGAAATATCTGATAAGCATGAAGAGGATAAATATAATAGGCTGATTAGTAAGTAATGTCAACCCGGAGAGCTCTTCAATGAACCTTTTTGAGTACCCTGTGCTCGAACACACAAAGTCTTAACCAATATTAAAGTAACATTTCAAGTTCCCATAAAGGTTTTTTATTCCCAATTCGTTCGGAGCTCGGCGCCAGAGCTTTCCAAAAGATAAAATGTCAATAACAATAGTGACGCTTAGCAAAAGGCTTTGGACAAAGCGACGGACGCCATCGTAAGGTGCCGCTGAGTCAGCTGTGAGTGCCACCGCCCGCCATATTGGATTTTTATTTTTTAAAACTGCGAGCATAGACAAACGATTCGATTGAGTTCGGATACGTGATTTGTTTTTAGCGAGTTTGCAGTTTTAATAGTCGTTTGAATTGTTTCAACCTCAGTTTAGACTATTTGGGTTTTGAGGATGTAAAATTTATTTATAAGCTGAAAATAATAATGAGCTAGAAGCTAAAAATCTATTAGCTAAAAATAATAATACACAAATAACTCTATTTGACCTCGAAAGAAGTCCCCACATTCTTCGGTCGATTGCAGAGATAAATACAAGCAGAAAATCTAACGATCTACCTTTTAGTGGATTAGTTAGTTGATCGATAATCGATCAAAGCTCTATTTTATAATAATAAAGATGGGTATTCACATCAATATTATTACAAAAGAGCTTTCACTTAATGAGAAATGAAAAAGGCAATTTTAATACTGGGCTGTAAATGGTTCAATTAATAAAAGAACTTAGCCGTCCTAGTTTATGGTGAACCACGGATTGTCAAAGTTAATAATTCAATAACCAATCTCTAAAATAGTAATCCATAATTTAATATTGAAGGCACAATGCCTACCAATTTAAATACGAGAATAGTTCACGTCAAAACAACTTGTTTTATTGGAGAAGCCATTTTAAGTGGCCTACTTTACGTCAGCCACTAAAATATTACATTCGTTATTCATAACAAAACCGCTTTCTTTGTAAAACAAACAAGCGTCTAGTGCGGTAAAGAATTTAATTAGAATCGTAGGTAAGTAATTAATTCGGCGTCGTGTCACACGTGCTCTCAAAATTATAAATTATAAATCATTGTCAGCGGCAGCTCGATAAGCGCTGAAACAAAATGAAAAATTTCACCTAAAAATTTTACGGGCGCAGAGCAAAAATCACCGCGAGAATTACACCACAAAACTTTTTTAATAATTCTCCGGATTCAATCTCAATCGAAAAATACGTAACAAAAAAATATCCTCCACACAACAGTAAGAAAAATGTATAAACATGTCAGGGGACCGGTTCAGGTAACTACGCCATTTTTTATTGAATTGAACACCTATGCCCGAAAGGGATGCTCGTTTCCTTACCTTTTCGTTCGCGTCAAAAGCCACTAGCCGGGAACGGGACGCGCGTACTCCGTCTCTTTCCCCCGGTCGCTGCATTCATGAGGACAAAGAATAAGTAGTAATAAAGACGTGACACTCGTGCAGATAGTTGATAAAACTTAATACTTGGCAGTTTGTTCACTCTACGACTATTAAAAGTCAACGAACAGATACGTTGTTACACGCTCCTTTAGTTCTTGAGACTTATGAAAACATTAAAGGAAATTGCTGTTCCATTCGAGGCAGCATATCGACCGCCAAGTTCGTGCCATCAGCAAACCTTTTTACATATGCTATTGCCGCGAATTTGGAGGCAAAAAGGAAACAACAAACATTCAACGTCTCAATTTAAGTCAGAACAAGCGGAGGCAACTTGATTGCGTTCAAAGTATTGCAAATGTTCGGGGATTACGACCCAAATAAAAGAGCACAATTATTTTAGGCGCGCTTAATTTTTATCGTCGAATCGAACGTTTGAATTCCACCCGAACGTTTGTAATGACAAATGCGCCGTGATCCATCTGGTCGGCGTCTCGGGGTCGAGTTTATTCTGTTCTCTCGGAAGGCAATTAATGAGAGAGAGATCCGATATACCCGTTGCGACCGAGGGACTGCTCTCGGGCTCCAATTTTTACCTGATGTTATTACTAGCGTTGACAGTGGTATTACAAGGGTCGCAAATGCGTGCGACACTTTGGTATATCCTAATATAATTATGGCATGATGACTCGTAATAGGATTGTATGAATGATGTCGGCTTTTTGAACGTGACATTTTTATTTGTTTAAATAAAATGTATCCATGTTTTTAACGTATATATTTTATGTTCTACAATCTTATGCGTCGGATAGAAGTATCAAAGGAATCACAACTGCATTATTACACACGAGAACTCACTTTTGATGACGCCAAACTTCTCAAACGAGTTCTTGAAAACGATCTCCGCGCCGACTCCGGAGTCATACGAAACTCGTAAAACCCTAGCGCGTCTTCGCTCACCACCATCCTGTAATCTAACATAAATGAACGATCTTGTCGGTGTTATCGTTACATTTCTCCTTTTACACGCAAATCCGCCCGAATTTATATAGGGAAAAGTCAGTACGCTGCAAGTTTCTGGTTGAGCGGAATGTTCGGTTGTTACTGCTGAATTTCTGTGTGGGGGTCCTCGTAAAATGGCGTTATATAAATCGATCGTTTGTTCAGCTGATTGTTAGATTGAAAAGCTCGCTCTGTAATCTCGTCAGCTTATAACACGACCGAACTCTAGCGAATTTTGCAAACTTTTTTACGACTTCGGTTTTATCGTGCCGTGTATGATTATCGATAGATATTCGTCCGGCCAAAAGTATATAATTCCGAAACAATTTCGTTCACAATAAACTTTCCGCTGGAGATCCAAACGGTACCCTACATTATTTCCAAGGCCTGCCTTCGAGACAGTAAAATGGGGTTCTTTTAACCATAACGCCTTGGGGTTACCCCATACGTGTGTAACTTCCTTACGCACAAGGCGAGGACTCGTAATATATCATAATAATATTGTAACTAACTTGCGTCTGTACATATTATATTTAAGAAAGAAAACCTTATAACAAGATCAACATCATGAATATTTTTGTCCCGGAAAATACAAATATTCCTCCGGAATATTAAAGCTGTGTCCCAAAATTTACAACGCGGAATTTACTGAAACGTGGTATAGTAATAGTTTACATTGGTAAGGTCAACAATATTTTTAAATCATCCCAAGAAGTTAAATAATAATAAAAAATAACTAAACTCCACGGGTGAAACTATAAAATATTGCAAAGCTCGGATAGAAAAATAATACCGTTACAGTAATAGTAACTTAGGTTCACGACATGTAAATCAGTTAAACAAAAAAAAATACAACCGAATTGAGAACCTCCTCCTTTTTGAAGTCGGTTAAAAATGACCGAGGTTCTTTAAAATTTTGAACGGCGCTTCGAGGTACATCCGAATGATTTAATGGACCAGGTATTATTTTAATGTAAATTGTTAAAGTAATTGAAGGTAATGCGCTAAACGATTTAATAATTGAAGACCACAAAATTACCGCTCGCTTACTGAACGAATTCTTTAGAAAAACCGCTCCTATCCGATCGAGTGGAATGTAAAAGTATTTCTCTAAGAATTACAACCATTTTGACCCTTCTGTACCATTTACAACTTAAATACTATTTCTCGAGTGTCCAAAGAGCAAACATAAAGCAGTCCGCCACACTTAAATCTTTCTAATTTTCTTAAATCACATGAAAAGAGAATTTATACGGCAAATTAAGTTTTAATGCTGCGGTTCTTAGAGTCGCCTCTATGGACTGAACGTTTTAGATATCTTTAAAAAAGAAAGAGTCGACTGAACATCAAAACGTAAACGTGGATTGTAGTAAAAACTAAAAGCTTTTACGGGATGCACGCGGTTTACTTAATTACGAACGCTCGCTATATATATCGTTGCTGTGACACGGCGCGAGCGTCTTGTCGCGTCATATATTTATGTTATAGCCAACAAATAGGCAGATGCGTCAAT
This sequence comes from Pheosia tremula, assembly GCA_905333125.1. Classification (NCBI taxonomy): domain Eukaryota; kingdom Metazoa; phylum Arthropoda; class Insecta; order Lepidoptera; family Notodontidae; genus Pheosia; species Pheosia tremula. The sequence goes on from HG995420.1 coordinate 3,146,612, forward strand.
ATTTTAGATTAAACTATGTTTTTTTTTCTATGTCGGCCGATGCGGTCTTTTGCGGTCGGCGGCAATTTGTTAGTTGTATAGGACTTTGAAAAAATATTTAATAATAATATAAATATACCATTGAATTGAGAACCTCTACCTTTTTTGAAGTTGGTTCAAAATAGGTAGATAAGACCACCATAGGTGGTCCATTCCATCAATGCGATTGGCGTAAAATTGTTAAGCGTGCCATCAATTCCAACATAACGACCACGACCTCTCTGCCAAGACGCAATGAATGACTGGGAAGTAATAATTAAATTAACCAAATTGGTAATTGCTTATAGAAAATAAATATCTTTATTATCATTTCAAAAATTTAATATATACTTTGGTATCTCCCTCCACACGGGCTCTACCCGGAACTTTGGAAGGCTTGCGCGGGGACATGGATCCAACACGCAAAGGCCGCAGAGGCGTATTTGAGAATTTTATTGTTATGTTAGCCACCTGCTGGGGTCAACTGCTGAAAATGATGAATGAGCAGGCGGAGGAACTATTGCAGGAATATGGAAAGATAATTGGGACTGTGTGTGTGGATTGTGGTTTGAATGGACATTAGATAGGACTATTGGAAGGTTTGCGGTATAATATACTATGATATTATTGTTCTTTTTAAAAATTGTTTACAAGAATTATTTAACCTTCTCACCTAATCTAGTAAACATGAGATATATAATGTTAAGTATATTTTGATAAGCGATAGTAAACATTCATACTTTCCATGATCCATATTAGAATGGCAGTTAACAGTAGAAAGCTTACTTAGTCTAAATGCGACAGGATTTTTAACAAAGCCATTTACATACTCCAAGGCATAACACCACTTAAGGAAAAAACTATAAGGCACAGTTTTGGATGGAGACATTAAAACACCAAATGAAAGTTTCTATGGACTAAGCTTTTAGAGAATACACTCACAGTAATGAGGCCCAATATTGTGTCAGAAATCTATTGAAAAAGTTGATTATTCCAACAATATATATTACAATAGAAGTCGACGAACAACTATTCTTCTCGTAACGGTGTGTTGCACCTTTAAATAAACGACTTTGAACTGTTACACTTTTAAGCAACCTATACACTAACTAGAATATAGATAACAGATCATAGAGTAGGTAGACATTAAATGACAGACGTTTGACATGTCACTTGAGGCATTAATCCTAATTGTTCAACCTCAAGAGTTAGTCATCTGGAAATTAAAAATGTAAATACTGCTCATTATTTTTATCTGAACCTAGGTGATTGAATCATCGTGCCCGGTACGATCAATCAATCAAACTTGACAGTCGGTCTAACACAGATTGATCTCGCACACCGAACAAGCGCTAAATGCAAGATTATCGATGCCCGTGCAGTATTTTCAACATGGCCGCATGTCACAATGGGCTGTCAAATTTAATTAATCCAAAGAGAACAGAGACAAACACAGTCTTATTATCTATGGCCGCACTTACCATAACTGACCGCTCGTGTAACGGGAAATGATGGTCCAGTATTTTTTACTGTTAAATGTCGAAGATAACTTGATGGTTTATTTAGATCTTGTGTCTGAGTGCGCGTGCGTTTTACATTGGTTTTGTTGTTCCTTCTTCCTTTTTAATAAACTAAAATACAGTCTACAACCGGTTGTATTCGGGACTACGGACGCTTGGACGTAAGTTTGGTGAATATCCCAGATAATAAAAATGTTATAGAAATTGAACTAATAGATAATCCTGGTAAATTTGCGAGATATCGTGAGCTACTATAATAATTTATTGATGTGGGTTTCTTGCCCCTTCAAGTTAATTAATATGGTAGTTTTGTTTATATTCTCTCAACCCAACCGAACCAACCAAGTAAAATTCTCCTAGGGCTAACCTATTTAAAATAGATCATTGTTTATTAAATAACCAGCGACGAAGACTTCATACAACTTGATTTCTACCGGCATCACTTTAGAACTACATTAGAAAGATTGCAGCCGCTTATATCTATTAACGCCATATAAAAAAGTCACATTACAGGTATTTAATACACGAGTAAGCCAACTATTTACAAATGATCCTTCGCCACGGGTAAATTTGTTTTTTTTTTAATAAATAAGCATGTTATTATTGGTTTATATAGCACTCATCTGGAACACTTACATCTAAGTAGGCCAAAATAGCTGATGAATGGCCCTTTTAAAATCCCTTTCTTGTATAGACCAACCAATGATACGAACATTGAAAATGTTATTCTATCTTTTTATAAGTATACAATAACTGAAAATACATATTTCGTATCGCATATCAATCAATATTGAACATCAGTAATGATAATGTAAACAAACATTGATATTTTTATCAATCAACAGCCGTCTGAATGATGATAATTGTCGATCGCGCACTTATCGAAGTGTTGTATCAATCGCGTTGGGGAAACTGAATTGATTTATTGACAACTATTATCCAAAATAGAGAAAATATAGATTAAAAAAACGAACACGCCAGTAGGGCTACCAGGGTTAGACAGAGGTGTACATGTTATCGATAGTTTTTGTTCCTAAGTAATAGAGAGAAAGTTGGTGAACTTCACACCCCAGAGAAAGTTGGTGAACTTCACACGGCATTCGACAGGCACACAACTTCACAGATAGATTTAATACAGATGAAATTAATTCCATGTATCTACATATTGTTTTCTTATATTACGCGAATACTACACATTGAAATAAAACTAATTTTACGGATTTTTTCGCGTTTATTTCAAGATTTTTTTTTTATTCACGCAGTAAAATCAAATTTCAAATAACATTCTGCAGCAGGTACCTAATCTAAAATGGAGACAATTGTAGGTCAGTTTAGTTGCTAGCAATAAAAATCCAAGACCTACATGACTCAGTAACACGCTACAAGGCATTTATTTTTGTCCTTTCGACCGCCAGACGGCGCAGGCGGTTCACATTCAGACACAAGACTTGTAAATCAAAAGAACGCCGCGATTGGCTGTAGAAAATATTGTATTACTGACACCTTTATGAAAATAAGTATGTTTATTTTTACTTACAGATCTTATTATGAACGTCTTGGTCGTAATAATATCTGGCAGTGCAATAATTAACCTTGGCTTTCATTACTGAGGCACTTTGCATTTAAAATAAAAATAGGACAATCAGAATGAAATGTGTTCGTGCCATTCATAAAGAAGATAAAGGACATTCAGTATCGTATGCTTCTTTCTTTACGAAATGATATGCGATGAAATAAAATGTATATGAATAAAAAATAGTACGGGCGGTGTGATAAAATAGCATTCTGACATTTGCATTCTTATTTCAAAACGCATAGTAGGTAAGCAAAAACATTAAAAATATACAATCCAATTGAGACCCTCCTCTTTTTTCAAGTCAGTTAAAAGGTTACTTAGGTATTTTACAGTCAACGCAGACTTTCGAATTTTTGGCGGGAAGTTGAACCGTGAAGTTGTCAAGTTGGTTTTATTTTCCAAAATATATGTTTCTTTGATAAATCATGTGTAATGTTATTATCATCGGGGTAGGTACATATAATCTTATAACAATTATAAAAAAATACTCGACACTGGCAAAATTGGCACTATTTTGTAGCAGATTGTCAACCTAAAAAAAGAAGAAGAAGAAGCAGACTCTCACTATAATTTCCTGGACTGGATCCCTTAACAACTGGTAAGAGCTTCTAAAATAACCTCTATTCCAAACCTATTTTAGGTAGCAATTAACGAAGTTATTTCAAATTCCTCCAGTTCTATAAATCAAAAATCGAACGCCCACAAGAATGTTACCGCGTTCCGAGTTTAAACGTGGAACGGAACGCAGCTCACATTTTTTACCCCAGTCAATTAGACCACGGCGTACAACCATAGAGCCAACCGACACATGTCAACATCTGTTCTACAACTACCGATGCGACACGCACATTTCCGGAGTTGAAGATTTTTTACGCGGTAAAATAACGCTTGTAGGCATGAAGTACCTACCCACTCAAAACACAACACGTGCGTTAGAACACCCTAAATAATGGAATGGTAAATCTGTTTTGTGGTCGAATTATAATGGGACAGTAAGAATTTTACTAATACGTGTTTCTACTTACTTTGTTACTCAGTAGGTACCTGAGTAACATAATAAGTAAGCGTTGCAACAAAAATATTTATTTTACTGGTACTACTAGACTACATATTTCACTGTAGGTATGTATTTAAAAACCTACTTACACATAGGTACAATACAATTCAAAATCCATAACTTTATCTTCCACACGCCCACCATCAATACAGACTTTACGATTCTATTTACGACTAAATCAACGGTTTCATCTTGTAAATGTAACCCTTAAATTGACTATAAAATTATGTTATCCGATGTAAGTATTCAAATTCGTGTAATAAAACGAACCTGAAACTGCCTTTGTTGTTTTTGTAATAACCTCATTTGTGGTGAAACAGTTACATACCAGTTCAAGACAATATTTACTATCTAATGTCCAATTTGGTAGGTACATTTAATTCATCATTTTAACATGTTAGCGACAAACTACATAGAAAAGTATTCAACTATTTTATTACTATACTGGCATCATGGTTTTAACGGGCAATGGCAAAAAAAATTGTCAAAATGGAGTGTTTTTGAAATAAAGTGATTCTATTCTAGTTTTTAAATAATTCGAATGTTTTGTTAACACCATTGTTGTCGTAATATTGACAATCCATTTTTTTTAATTTGTTCAAATTTGCATCTGTTTTTCTGTATGTAATGTAAATTGTATTCTGCTTCGTTGTCGAAAATGTGAAATGAGGTTAGTAAACGTTCGTGATCACTGTGTTTCGGTGAAATCGGGTTAACAAAGCTATCTATTACGTTGTTTCGTACAATTAGCAATAAAGATTCGCCCCCAAAACGTTGAATCGTGCTTTCAATGTAAAAGCTCTATTTTGCTACAAGTTACGCCATCTATCGAGTGGTAAGAGACAAAAACCCGAGCTTTTACTTATAAAATCTTGAATATGGATATTATTGAGAATGTGGTTTCAATAATAAAATTATTTGTTAAGTAATAGAAATATAAGGTTGGTAGGTATTCTGGTCTCATAGTATTCATAGACAAGCAGGTTTAGAATAAAGGGAGGTAGTGTTTATACGTTCAACGCATGTAACATTAATTCCGAGAGGTTTAATTAGGTACCTAATACTTACAAAACACCTATCTCAACAAATTTATTTTTGAAGGCACGCTATGTTTTATAAAGCCCATCGGTTCCTTTCAACTAAAAGCTCGGCCACCGTGACTAATCTTATCTGGTAATCTGTCGGTGTAGCTATTCATAATGGGTATACTCGGTGAAGCACAAAAAAAGATGTTATTAACACAAATTATAATCGAATCGACGAAAATCCAACAACAAAAGTTATCAAACGATCGTTAAGTGGACCCGGGTACCATCTAGTTGTACCGTTACACGAAGCCGGCTAATTAATACTCGCCCACTCGCACCTCGGTCGGACTCGAACCTGCTCCCAGGGTCCGTGTGTACTGCACATTGCACGCCACGCGCATTTACAATGCAAATCCACAAACACCATCCACAATCTGCGATTCAATATCGACGCGATACATCGCGCTGAGCTTCCCCGCTCGCATACGAAACCGAAACGTAACTATCGATTGTGCTCTACACGAGGGTCGTAGAAAGAATTCCTTACAACAATGAGCCGGTGTAACAATAAATACCTTAATGATATCCCGAGATCGGAGAGAAAAGGCGTCCGACGACGGCGGCAGGCGGAACCCGTTCCACACTTCTCAAGAGAAATCCTCCACTATAACACCTCGTACAGGCAACATCACAATATCAAATGGCACAATCTCACACGATCACTATTTCAATATGAATCCACAGCACTAGTTTGGTTATGGTACAAAATTATGTTTTTCGTAACACAGCGCGGCGAATACACTCCCCCTACGAGACAGCCGACGCACACGGTGGCCGGGCACGAACTGAACTGGTTTCGCTGGGTGCGAGGGGTCGCGGGGAGAGGTAGACGGGTGCGTTTGGTTCGGTTTTATGAAAATATTTCGTGAGTAATGCACGTGTTATGTCGGCGAGTGCGTCGGCCTAGAGCGGCCTCGGATCTTTGATTGAAGTGCACTTGCGTCGATAGATAAAAGATAGTAAAAATTACCGGACGCGGTGGACACAATTGCCAGCGCCTAGATGTGGGGCCTTTGTCTCGTGCTCAGGCTTTCCATTCGATAAAGGCACAGCTTGAGCTTACCAAGGCTTTTAGTGTTGGATGCACTTCTATCTACAATCAAATTTTCAAAAGGACTGCTACCCGTTCGATATTGCGTTTTATTATACATTCATTACAGTAGGTATACTATTTCGAAAGATATTGAATCTATAATTTATTTGATCAGTGCATTGCCCTAGGTACACAGGTCGGAGTAGTTAGGTCTTGTTTGCAGTCAGTATTTACTATTCTGTTTTATTGGAATAACATCGACAGTGGGCTGGAATTGTCTTCGTAATGGGCCTGAGTATTTGAAAATAGCTTTGATGGAATGACAGCAATATCATTAATGCGTTATGATGAGCAACGGCCAACGACCAACCGCCGTTCCACGAACTCTGCAATATCGGATGATCAACCATAGATCCTCGCAAAAGAACACCGATTCCTAATTTCAATAGGGAAGATGGGTGCTACCACTGACTTGGGATCCAGTAATTAATATGTTTAAATCCCAAACCAAGCGTACCATTGCAAGACCTCAAGACCCTGTGAGCACTTTCTGCATAGATCGCACCGCAAACAACAACTTAATATGAGGGTACCCCAGGTCCAACTATGACACTAGGAAGTTTAACACTTCAGTCCTCCCGTGACCATAGTTGCTGTAAAGCAGCCGAAACGTCGGGAACTTAAAAACCAAAAATAAACGCGATAAAATTCGTTAAATTTGGTTTATTATAAGATGAGCAACAACATAAAAACATAGATAAAATTATGCTTGGATAGATTTGCATTGCGCTAACTGCAACTTTAGATCGCAAGCTCGACTATAATCTTTGACTGAATCTTTATAGGCCCTCATTCATGGGATGCCAATATTCTAGTATTTGCATTCGACAGTACGCATTAACCAGGATTAAACCTGATCTAGGTATATGGGAGGCTCATTTAAAATTCAAAGGTACGCAAATGGCTAGAAATTTGAGCTTGTACAACTTAAAAACTATGTGTGTATCGAGAATTGGTATGATTAAATATCTATGGGAATGCGACTGATCGCTTCCACATTAAAGAGCAACGATGCCTTTTGACGGTAATTCTTGAATCGTAATCCAGCAAAATTAATTCTTTAATGTGGGCCAAAACAGCTCTTATGATTAGTCAGAAGCTACCACCGGAATGTTGGTACCACTGAGATGAGCTAGCAAGAAGCTTAATGGTTACCCTTTCAAAATAGAGGTTGGGTTAATAGACATTCCCATGAACATTAACGTCATGTGAGCAGGACCATGGTCAAGATACTCACAATACAATACTTAATAATACTCAAGCCTATCACATAAAGCTAAATTAAATTACGAATATTTCACAGAGACTTGCATTTTATTTGGGGTCCCGTCACTCGTGATAGATAGTTTTTCAACTAACATCTTAGAGGAGTTCGGTGTTGCTGGCTTCTTTAATTATTGATCAACTTGTTTGGTTTATAATTGGAAAAGTTGACAAGCCGAGGGCCAGTGGTGGGTTCCTCTTCCCCCATTTGTTTAAGAATATTTCAACGTATACAGCTGAAAGTGTAGCAGATAATGCTTGAATATCTGAATATGTATGTATATCATCGTTCCAATATAGTGTAACTATTGAACATAAAATACACGTTATTGTCAAAGGAAATACCAAAAAGAGAAAATACAAAATGGCTACCCAGAAGCGTGATTGAGATGTGAGGCATTTACTGACATTACTGCCGCTGTGTACAGGATGTAAGCCTTACTCTACCTTTGTAATGTTCGCGGTATCAACGTAGAGTATGAGAATTATTCACATGTATTTATTACAAGGCAGACAGACAGGTGCGGTGTATTATAAACTGGTTCCATGAAAATATTGGCTTTCGATTCAGTTTATAAGCCCTTTGGGTTTGTTGCGTGCAAGTTGCTACTCCGCTTGTATTATTGTTTTCAACATCGTAGTTTATTTAAAACTCAATCTTATATTGATTTGTTATATTTACACGAATTCTACACATTGAAATAAAACTAATTTTACGGATTTTATTGCGTTTATTTTGTTTTTACGTTCCCGACGTTCGGCTGCTTTACCGCAACCATGGTCACGGGAGGACTGAGGTGTTTGACGTCCTAGTGTCATAAGTACTCATATTTAGTTGTTGTTTGTGGTTCGCTGTACGCAGAAAGTGCTCACAGTGTCTTGAGGTCTTGCAATAGTGCGCTTGGTTTTGGATTGAATAATATTCTTTTGCGAATCAGTGTTCTTTTGCGAAGATCTGTGGTTGATCTAATCTGATATATGTAATAATAAAAGCGATAAAATCCGTAAAATTTCTTGCAATTCAAAATTACCAACGCATTTGATTGTAATTCTCTTTATTAAACGTTTGAACATTTGATTGGAATTTGATTGATCGTGAACAATCTTAAGCCGTTTTCAATAACGACATCCTCCGTCTTATGAATTTCGAGATGGCATATCCCCTGAAACAAGATAGGGAGGCTGATCCGGTGAAATTCAGCCATCGACGAACCGCTGACAAAATCTTTGTAGTCAAAGCCGGTATTTCTATAAAAACGCATTTTCTGAATCGCTACGTGTCCCTTTGAAGTTAATCCCTGGATTTGGGTTCACCGTTACAGGAGATACCTCTTCGCGCTCACTCACTGTGTTTGTATGTAAATGTTTACCTTCAACAATTTAAGCGTACTTTTTCGTCCAGGTTATGTTGAGCTGCGTTCGTTACTTTCCTCGTCTTATTAGTGGGGTCATGCCATTTTGGTTTTGTTTTGTCGCGCTACTAGCGCCGTGGCGTGGACGGGCGTGTAATTACAGCCGGCGTGGTTCGAGTGACGCCGGGGCGTCGCGACGACTTCGAGTGGATCCTCAAAAAGTCGAAATTCGAATTGATCAGCCGTTATTGGTTTATTCGTTGATAATGTGTTACATTAATAAATACCTAATTAAAGTGTTATTATGGTCTGTTTTAACTAGGACAGGTACTTATTCATCCCTTAATGGAATGATTTGAAAAACGTGCTCGTGAACAATGTTATGATGTCGTGAAGCAAGGATTGAGTCCAGCAGTACATCAAGATATATATTGCGCCTTCGATACGTTGCTACTTACGCCTTTTTAGTGCTTTGCCATAAAATCCCAGTCATATACTCAGATCTAAAATTTTACGATCAAAATTATTCTATCGTATCGTATCATCTACGTGCCTCAATTTAAGCCTCAAACTAAGCTTATTCAGTAATCATAAAATGGGGACTTAATATAATTTCACTTTGTAAAGTCAATTTTATTTTAGTGTTCATAACCTTTATTCAGAATTAAAACTTTGGGCATTTTGCTCCATCGTAAAGTTTAGTGTGTACCGCAAAATATCGTAAAAAATACCATACAATGTTCCTTAGTGCGAAAGTAGATACGTTTGTGAAAGAGGGAGGGGGAAAGAAAACGCGTTCTCGTTTGTTTATTGCGCACTCTGTCAAACTTTTGTATTTGAATAGATTCTGATACAGAGATATCTGGGAAATATTGATAAGTGTTCTCAAAACTGAAGTGGGCTGAGCAACTGGCAAAAATAAATGCTCTTATAAAGGCTACTAGCTTTTGTTTGCTCGCGGCAATGCCATATCGATTATGCCCTTCTGCTCGACCCTCAAAAGTCACAGCGTAATGATACTGCCCTATGATAGAAGTCAGTCAGTCCAGTAATTTTTCAGTAATCCTTAAACAGGCAGAATTCACAAAAATCACTTGTTTCGGGATTCGGCGTCATTCAAATAGTTGATTACAAATTTTCTTCTTAAATAACTTCCAATGTGTGGCATACAAACTGAACATGGGTAATAACAGTTTTATAATATGTTTGATAAACATGAATATTTCCTAAACTAGTCCATTGTAAGCCACACCAAATAAAATTTTGATATAATTTTACAGTCAAGGGGAACGGAATTTTTACGCTTTTTAATATCAGTTTAAGAAGACGTAAAACACCAACAGTTGCTAAAATTAACTAGTTATTTGAATGGAATGTCTATTTACAGAAGAAAAAATAATTGGAGACTTATTGCTTGATGGGTGAAGGTCTTTTTTCCTTTAAAAACGTAACAAAATTATTTTATCATTGAGGATGTGATTCCAGTATCTTACTGATACGCTTTATAGCGCTATTTCATCTTGGTATTAATGCTGTAATGGGCAGGTCTGGACCTGTAACAAGATTAAGTGGGAGACAAGGCTGACCCTATTAGTACTTGCTTACTTTAGGCGAACTCGCTGTAGAGCTTATTAATGTGCTTTTCAGAGACTGGACAGATTACTGAACATTCTGAATTATTTCTATAAGCTTGGCAATGCAAAACAAGTGTATTTTTTATATTTAATGTTGTACCTATTTTTCTGTGTAGCAACTAACTTAGATCCAGATTCTCTTTTATTTTTATTTTGACACTGGGGGCTTACTACGTACTTTTTTTTTCAGGCAGTAGATATAGTGAACTAACCGCCTGGCAAGTGTATAACTCATCTCGATTATACATCTAATCATCTTTATCTAAAATTGTTAGTCAAATTTACAATTACAGACTGAGACAATGTACTATCTAGCGGGAACTTGTGTCGTAAACATGATGCTGAATACCGGAGTTGGCAACAGGTCGGAAAGTAAATTGCCTGGAAATAGGAATCTGTAATACACCCCCAGATATGTCTAATCTATTTTAAAAATGCAGGATACGCACTACCAACGGGGTTTTTTTAATATTTATTTGTTTCTCTGTTGGGATTTTTTGATCGCAGGAGTATACATTTTTTCTCAAGTGGTTTGTTAAAGATGATTAGTTTGAGGCCTGGGTTGGCGTAGCCCGCGATTTGATACGGGTTTTTTGCTAAGTCCAGGTCCTCATTGTAAGAGGAAGATCTTAAGGAATGGATTTTTACAATGACATTTGATTGATAGAATTATTTACAACACTGCGTGAATATGGTGATGATGATTGTGTTTTTTTCCCTAATTTAATTAAATGTAAATAATAATTCTAAGTTCCCTTAAAGGCCTTGAGGCGGCGCACCATGCCGCTCCAGAGTGCTATATACGAGTTCAACTACCCACGGGTAAGTCAGGGGTATGCTACAACCGCATACCCCTGACTACCCACCCAAATTAAAACGATCCAAAGCATAATGAAACATTATATTTGAACAAAAATAAAATGCATACTTATTTACTTAAATAAAAGGTGACTTCACGTCAATTCAATATCATGTATTGAATCTACGACATTGCGTAGGAAGCATACAAAAATAATGTACCCTATTTATGCGTGCGTTAATTCTTGTAAACAATACCCAAGGTTCCTGACCTTATCGAGACCTAGGTGACCTATGATAAGTGAGGTGTCTATTGTCGCGAGGTTAGATAAATTAGTGTTAAAGGTTGTCTAAAGGGCGGCAAACACTTATCGATAGCATGTAGTGTATAAAATATACCTATGTGTGGACTTGCGAGTGAATAACACGGATTATTTTTTATCGTGTGATAATTGTGTAGGGATGCGCCGAATATACGGTATATATACAGTATATTCGGCAGGATTTTATATATTCGGTTGATGTGCCGAATATTAACCGAACTTGTAGAAATTTAAGTTTATCAACATTTATTTAAGTTCTAAATACTTACTTAACGTTCTAATTAAATAGTAAATTTTCAAATAAGACTAAGATTAATGTTTACAAATATTTAAGTATGAAATAAGAATAATAAAACAATTAAAAATATAACGCTCCTTCTCGGGTAAAGAAATAGTGCATGACAGACAAAATAAAAAAGAAATCGGTGTTTTTCGAGTACTAAAAATACTAGGTACCTAATTGGCTACACACAGCGTAAAATCGAAAAATAAGCCACAAACCAGCTAAATATGCGGTTCAGTAAATGCTGAACTGAATAATGATTGGTATTTGGTTCCGTTTAAAAATCCATGTTCGGCGCATCACTAGTTATGTGGTCATTATTAATAGTTTATTTTTACAGAGTTCTTTTTTGTAATTCTTTTAGTTAATGAAATAAGTTTTAGTCTGCGCATTACACGCTCAATCTGGTTCATTAGTTTTGTCAACACCAGACTTTTGAAAATATTATCTGAGACATTTAAAAAGGTTTCAGACGGTCATTGGTGGTCTTTCGGTTGGCACAAGTGCTAATTTTAATCTATAGATATAATCTTGCTTTTATTTGTCTACTATATACATATAAGCGATCAGCCCCAAGTCTACGGTTATCTGGAAGGAGTCCAGAAACTCCATTCAGTTACTTGCTCTTGAATTAATCAATTGTTTTAATCCACTCGCTGGGGCAGCTGTTGACCGCGACTTGACTCGAATAAAGGGAGAGGTTACAGTGGAATAAGCGCAGCGGTAAACCAGCCTTTTATTTACTGCTAATTTGGTGATGAAAATAATCACCCATGTTGATTATACCGCCATATGAACACACCAACTATACGGTTCCGCACTAAGCTACGCTTTTATTATGTTACCGTACAAGGGACTGGGACCGAACCCAGTATATAATAGGTAGGTAGGTGTAGAAATTAAACTTCCATGCCTCGGAAAAAAACATTTCATGCTCATCACACAATGTTTGTCCCTACCAGGATTTGAATCCGGGACCCTAACCAACTGTGCTTATCGGATCGTCGGGTGATGTATAGCCCTTTCTACTTACCTACAAACTTTCTGAGCCAGATAGTGCAGATGATAAGGATTATGATGAGATGCGAAAAATACACATAATCGAATACATACAATATTCTACCCAATTATAATGAAATAAGCAATTATGATGATTAAAAGTTTCTACCACTGTACCTTATTTTTCCAAGTATTGAAACACTTATCTGGCCCCCTGACCCGCTCCGCTCGCCACCATGGCCGCACCATATCTGTCGACAAAGATCTATTATCGTCTCAGCACGTGTTAGTTTATTTGACATAAACAGCATTCTAAATGGCTCGTTAGTTAGTGCCGAACCGGGCACCCATTTTATTTTAATGTGCTTTGATCTGTTGAATTCCAGCGCCTGCGCACCCAATGTGAAGGGGCAATGTAGGGGGGGGGGGGAGTGTTATCTATTGTTTAAGGCAATAAATGTTTCTTGAATAGCCCAGTTTTAAATAGTAATTGTAATCTGTTTTGAATTGATATTGCATGTTAGTAGCAGCTATGCGGCCTATCAGGGCCCCAAGTCTGCTAACACAATCGATTAATAATCGAACAACAATCGCAAAGTAGTCTCACACTCACAGATATTGAATCGGATATCTGTCAAAAGTGACAGTTACTATGCGGTTGCTGTTCGATCATGAATCGCATGTGTTAGCAGACTTGGGGTCCTGTAGTATAACGTGAGGTCTACAAACAGAGATACCTGATTCCTGTTAGCTTATAAAACTGATTTTAATCATTCTGTCTCCACAAGTCTGCATTTACTAAACTCACACATATCAACACATATACTGAAACGACTTGAGGTGTGCTATCTGTCCCCGACATATACCATTCAACCTGAAAGTTTTGTCATTACAAAGGTTATCAAAGCCGCTTTATCTTAAGAATTATTCACTATTTGCATTAAATACTATGAGCTGCAGTCGAGTATGTTTGTCTATATCAGGTTAAACAATAAAACTGTAAAATGTTTTAAGGGGTGAGGGTAGCCAGGTATATAGGTCTAATTCCAGAAAAAAATAAACTCATTTTTTAAACTATTTCAAGGACTCCATCGGTAGGCTGTAAAGGTCACATTCCCGAAAAAATCAAATTATTTGAAATTTTAAAAATGATTCTATATTTGCATAGAGAATAATTTTTAAAATTTCAAATAATTCGATTCTCGCGTTCGTCCGCGATAAAAGGGTACTTTTTCGCTTTTGCACAGACAAAATATGCACTTTATATATGTAAGCATATCTGGGGATGCGATTTTTGTTGCTCGTTTCGTGATCAATTCTGATTAAGGGGTAAATAACAAAAGTATTGCTACTTTCTTACAATCTGACGCAGACTTATTGGAATATTCAGACAACACAGAGCGTATGCTAAAGGGGAAGCTTAAAAACCATCAGATAAAATATTTTACACTATTTTTGTTACATCTTATACATATAATATAAGAAATGTAGAGCAGCTCTTATCTTATATGGATAAATACGTCATATTTGGACAACTCGTGAGAATAGCTGATAAAGATACACAATATTAGTTTAGCATTGATGACTCTACTTATCGTTATCTAGACCATATGTCATGGTCGGGTGTCATTAGGCCGAGTGCGAGCAGTAGAGCACATATATATTATTTATATGAATTAAATATTGACCTTATTGGTTTTACTGTATCTAGCTCATTTAGAAAGGTTATAAGCCTTCTTATATTCTTTAGCGTAATTGCAAATAATTGTTTGAAATCAGAATTTCGATAACACAATTAAAAAAAAGAAAATATCAGCAAATAATAATAATAATATTGCGAGAATAACGACCCAACTATACCGTCCTACACTAAGCAACTCTTGTTTATCGGTACCGTGCAATGGCCGCCGAACTCAGTATATTATAATGCTTATATAGATTTTAAGTATCCATGACTCGGGTACAAACACTCGTGCTCACAAAGTTCGTCCCTGCCAGGATTCGAACCTGGGACACTCGACATAGAACACTGGGTCACTACCAACTGCGCTAAGCAAATTAGTAGGTTAATTTGTATATTTTCTTTTTCTGGACACAAAAATTATTTTTTAATATCGACAGATCGTAATTCTACTACGTTTCTTTATTAATTTGAAGATTGTAGACAAATATTACTAATGGGTAGGTATCGTTTGCTATAAACATACCTATCTACCTATAATAAACGATTATTCCACTGAATCATACTAAAACAAAGGTTTTACATTTTTTTGTACACTCATAAGTCATTCTAGCCTACACGTATGTAGGGAAGTATAATCGAAATGGAATTACCCGGCAGACGTGAGTAATTTGTTATTCATATTAATTAGAAGTTGGTGTAATCAGATGCTTTTGAACACTATACCTACACGCGCAGTTGAAAAAAAAATTTTTTTTTATTACATTATAGGCAAGTATTTGATCCCGATCTCATCTGATGGTAAGTGACGATGAGATCTACGATGGAGCATACTTGCCTAGGTAAGAAGGCGCCAGTAGATCGAGACGCTACATTCACTAGGCACATGCAGCGCAACTGATCTGAACCGCCATCCATGATGATGGCAACACCGAACATCATGCCGGAACACGGCTAGGCCGCTTGGCGACATTGGTTTGTTCAGTGGGTGGTGACTAGCCACGGCCGAAGCCTACCACCAGTGAAAAAAAAAAATTAAATTATCTATGGTTGAAGCATGTCCGACGCAGCTAAATGGATCTTTAAACGCCATACAGTAGCTAACTATGCTACAACTAAGCTTTTCTATTATATCTGCCGAAAGACGTCCACTGCTGGACATAGGCCTCTCCCAAAGACTTCCACACATCACGGTCCTTTACCACTCGCATCCACCGGCTTCCTGCTACGCGTGTGATATCATCGGTCCACCTTGTGGGGGGCCATCCTCCACGACGTCTTCCGATTCGTGGTCGCCATTCTAGAACCGTTCTGCGAGCTATGTGCCCCGCCCACTGCCACTTCAACTTTGAAATTCTTTGAGCTGCGTCGGTTACTTTAGTTCGTGTACAGATCTCCTCATTCCTTATTCTATCGCGTAGCGAAACCCCGAGCATAGCTCTCTCCATTGCGCGTTGAGCAACCTTGAGCCTTCTTATGAGGCCCATAGTAAGCGACCACGTCTCGGTGCCATATGTACAACTAAGCAATGAACCGATTTTAAAACTTTTGACGCGCTTTCTTGAAGGCCGTATAGATCAATCGCAAATATACTTGTTTGCAAAGGCCATGGATTACCATGGATTTCATGGATTTCACTACAAAAAAAGGGATTTACCTTAGTCAGAAAGACAATTGAAGAGTTAAGCTATGTGAGCTTTGTATTGACTGACTGCACTACGAGGTTGGAACAACTAATGCCGGCCATAGCACAACTTGCTCTTTTTTAGTTTAAGATGACTAACTATTTAAACTATAGGTATAAAAAGTTACTAATAGGCTATCGATTGTGTTTAGGCTATTCACTGGATAATAAGAAACGATCAAATCGTGTCGCTCGCAACACATCGCTTCGTCTATTTTTTATATCAAAGTACAAAGAATAAAATGTAGATGTTTATATTAGGCATGTTAACTATAAAAGTACTCGAGTTTCTTAAGAACAGTGTCCAAATAATTTTAAATATCACAATCAAATTTTGAAATCTATACTCGTTGCATGAATAAATAACACACCACAACTAACATTAACTTCTAACATTGAAATAAAACTAATTTTATCGCGATTATTTTATGTTTTTACAATCCCGGTTACCAACCATTCTATGTGCCAAATGAAATATTTTTTTTTATTTTTTTTTATTACATTATAGGCAAGTATTTGATCTCGATCTCACCTGATGGTAAGTGACGATGATATCTACGATGGAGCATACTTGCTTAGGTAGGAAGGCGGTAGTAGATAGAGACGCTACGTTCACTAGGCACATGCAGCGCAACTGATCTGACCCGCCATCCATGAATGGCAACACCGAACATCATGCCGGAACACAGCTAGGCCGCTTGGCGACATGGCTTTGTTCAGTGGGTGGTGACTAGCCACGGCCGAAGCCTACCACCAGTAGAGATGTCACCTGGTTGGCACCACCCAGGGTCGCGTGTAGGGTATCTCGAGGGTACTTAATTCTCCTACGGACGAAGGTGACTCGACCCCAAGATATTTAAGCACACTAAAATGGACCAATCATTGAGGGCATTATTTACACATCTATCTATTGGTGCCTACTTGGCACATTAATAATGTGTCTTTTTATCACACACGCCTCAGCCATCATCTCACATATCCTTTTAAGTAGTAGGCATTATACTTGGTCTTAATTAGTATACTGGTATCTCTAGTATATCCTACTCAATATTTAATCGACTAGTTTTTGTACTATCTCATAGTTCGAGAATATTTTTTGCTGACGTCATTAGGCATTATAGTGAGCTTAATTATTATATTCCAGTGATTTATATCTGTTGATACTAACAAAGGTAATGTCTGCCTTTAAGATCTATTCAGATATAAGCATCATTGTAACAGATAGCGGTATATGAATAAAGAACTGTCAATAATGTACGTAGGTAGGGTTGAAGGGAATGCCGCTCGGGTCTAAGCAAGCCTAACACTCACTCATAATGTAGAACATGAATGTGTAATTTTTACGCACGTTTTTTATGGTCATGTAGGTGTTATTAAATTACAGTGTACCGGCCACCGTTAATCATCTAATTATGAAGTTTAAAACTAATGGACTAGTCGACCTGGGAATCTTTAAAAACTTTAGTAAAGTCGTTTATAAATTTAAACTGTCTAAACTACGTTGTTTAAAAAAATAAGCAACATGATGTCAACGGCTTAGTGTGGAGGTTGAAGCGATAAGACACATTGCACCAGGTGGGTGGTTGCGGGTTCAGTTCCCGTACACACTAAATAACGTATTTATATTGATTTCTTATATTTACGCGAATACTACACATTGAAATAAAACAAATTTTAAGGATTTTATCGCGGTTTATTTTTGATTTTACGCTCCCGTCAACCCGTTCCCGTCAACCACCGTCAACCACCTCAGTCCTCCCGTGACCATGGTTGCTGTAAAGCAGCCGAAACGTCGGGAACGTAAAATCAAAAATAAACCGCGATAAAATCCTTAAAATCAGTATTATTTTAACGTATTTATATAAGGTTTAACAGAAATAGTGTAAAATATTTTAATGAGTTCACAAGTAGGTGATTACGACTCGTCTATGTATAAAATATTTATGTATACAGTGTTTGATTATTCTGTGAGAAAGCGAGACAGTACCGTTTCATCGCGCACTTGGTATGTGCTGTTATTTAAAAAAAAACGGGAATGTGACCCTTATAACCTACTATTGGACCCCTTAATATATTTAACACTTTTTTTGTTACACCTTTCCTCTCTCCACACGGAATATACCGGGACCATTGGAAGGCTTGCGCGGGGAAATTGGTCCAACTCGCAGATGCCCTTTTTGAGAATTTTAATGTTATGTTAGTCTCCTGCTGGGGTCAACTGCTGAAAATTATAGCATAAACAGCGAATTGACCTCAGCAGGCGGAGGAACTATTGCAGGGATATAGAAAGATAAGACAATGGATTGAGGTTTGGATGGACATGAGATAGGACTATTGGAAGAGTTCGAGGAGGACGGCGGCGTGGTGTGGTCCACGCCGCCGTAAAAGTCCGGCATAACCCGCTTGCCTCCCTCGGGGCTTGCGGGTATCCATGAGGATTTCCCCACGAAAAAAAATAAAAAAAGTACTATTGGAAGGGTAGCGGTCACCTGCCATTTTTTTATTTTTTTTATTACGTTATAGGCAAGTATTAGATCTCGATCTCACCTGATGGTAAGTGACGATGAGATCTACAATGCAGCATACTTGCCTAGAAGGTACCTGTTCACTCTCGACTTGATAATCAGCTTTTATCCAATTATTATTGGCATTACATTACACGTTGTTATTATGTAAACGCATTACAATCACTTTAGTTGTTTTATTAGACAACTATATTTTTAACACAACCTCACGTACGCACGAGAGCTTTCGGGTGAGAGAGAGGGTTAGGGTTGCCAACATACAAATCTAAAAAAAAAATAGCCATAGAGAACCAAGATGCATGATGCATGATGCATGATGTTCGGTGTTGCCATTCATGGATGGCGGGTCAGATCAGTTGCGCTGCATGTGCCTAGGGAATGTAGCGTCTCGATCTACTGCCGTCTTCCTACCTAGGCAAGTATGCTCCATCGTAGATCTCATCGTCACTTACCATCAGGTGAGATCGAGATCAAATACTTGCCTATAATGTAATAAAAAAACAAAAGATAAACTTCATGTTTAGTATTAAACACACCTAATATAACAGCTATTTATTAAGTCTATACATCGTTGGCCCAGTTGCGGTCAATTTTGATGATTTATAGATACAATGTGCCGCTATCATTGATGATCACGCTCGGTGACCCAATGCTCGAAGCTGAGGTCCAATTTCAATTATAAATACACGACTTAAGACTCGTTCACGATTCTTAAGATCGGCAGAGATGATGAATGTTTATATATCTGCAAGGATATTTATTAATGACTAGCTGTTGCCCGCGACTTCGTCCGCGTGGTATTTAACAAAGACTCAGCCGTTGGTAACAGCCTGCTCGCGTTCTGATCCCGCGGGACGCATTGCAGATTGTTGCTATCAAACTTTAATCAGGCGCAGCGCTGCAACATTGGTTTTAATTTTTTTTCGAGAGATCCTATTTTTTTTTCTAAAATAAAAGTAGCCTAAGTTACGCCTTGTTACATCAGCTATCTGCCAGTGAAATTCCCGTCAAAATCGGTCCAGCCATTGCAGAGATTACCCGGAACAAACAGACAGACAGACAGACAGACAGACAGACGGACAGACAGACAGACGGACAGACAGACAGACAGACAGACAGACAGACAAAAATTGTAAAAAATGTTGTTTCGGTATAGGTACCGTGTATACATCCAAATGCATTTAGTAAAAAGCGGTTATTTTAATATTACAAACAGACACTCCAATTTTATTTATATGTATAGATAGTGAGTTCAATGACATTGTAACAATGACTATCTGAATTTGGTTTTATTCGATTTTTATTTAATCGATTTTAAATAATCGACTGCTATCAATATATGGTTGACGACCTGATTGGCTCAGTTGGTAGTGACCTCGCCTTCAGTGCCGAGGGTTCCGGTTTCGAATCCTGGTAGGGAATAAACTTTGTGTAATGATCACGAAATTTGGTACCCGTCATGGATGTTTAATATTTATATAAGTATTATATACTGAGTTCGCCCTCAGTCCATTGTACGGTACCCATAATACAAGCGTTGCTTAGTGTGGAACTGTATAGTTTGTGTGTCCATCTGGCGATATTATTATTATCAATATTTACAATACTCAATATAAATTTATTCAAACTCAGTATATATAGCTGCATGGCTTAGTTGGTAGAACACTCGTTTCGGAACCGTGGTAGTAGGTTCAAAAGTGCAACTTGCAGCTTTGGTATTTATAGATTTCATGTGCGAAGATCATGTTTCAACGAAACGACTGAGAGAACCATTCGAAAGACGTGTGAAGTCCGCCAACCTGCACTGGGCCAGCGTGGTGGACTATGGCCTAATCCCCATCGCATTTAGGGTAGGCCTGTGCTCCGTAGTGGGACATTAAAAGGGCTGTTATTATTATATAAACTAGAATATCAGGTGCATAAATATCGTTGAGTGTCCGTCGACATTTGCACGGTCATTAGCAGGAGCGGGGGTGGAAGCAAGGGCCGTGGTCGGTGCCACCCACGCTATGCCTACATATGGACCAACTAGAACTTAGATATACAGTAAAGATAGGCAGAGACATGCAAATAAAGAATTGAAGTATACAGGGTTAATTTTACAAGTAGGCGTGGATAGTCAAATGCCAAACTATAAAAAGCTTTATGGAATATACACGCCGATTTCGATTTTTGAAAAAAAACGTAATAACAAAAATAGGTTCATAAATGACGGTGTACGACTCAGGAAGCAAAGATAAAAAAAATGTAATTGAATTAAGAACCTCTTTCTTTTTTTAAGGTCGGTTAACACGTTGAGTGCGGTGCCATTTTCAGAGGACTTTCAGCCAGTGCGGTAGAGACCTATTCGACCTCATAACCGAGCTTCACTGTAGTGCGTATGAGACCTAATCCATCTCCTAAAATAAGGTATTTTAAAAAAACTCATATCTTTATCAAAAATAAGATACAATCTATGTTCTTTCTGTAAATAATAGAGAATTAACTGTTCTATCTCAAGTTTGCTACGCATGGGGATATGAAAAGTGGGTTATGAGATATAACGAAAAAAAAATTAGGTATCCATTGAATCTCGCATCGCAACTAAAGATAGATCCGTTTGGGTTGTGACTAGTAATGGGATTAAAATAAAACCCCAGTTATCGATAGCTAAACTTTTTATGAAGTAATCATTTAAACATAGTAATATTGATTTCTTTTATTTACGCGAATACTACACATTGAAATAAAACGAATCTTATGGATTTTATCGTGTTTATTATTTGTTTTTTACGTTCCCGTCGATTCGGCTGTTTTACAGCAACCATGGTCACGGGAGGACTGACCATGGTGACTGTCCTTCCGTGAATGATGAATTATGATAATCCATAAAATTCGTTTTATTTCAATAAACATAGTGACCTAAATATATTTAAGAAAAATGTTCCTCATTGAAGCATGGTAAACACATTTTTTGATCGCATTGCACACATAGTTGTACATACACACACACACACACACATACACATATTTATTCGTTTGGCTGTTTTGGATGCATCTGTGCTACTAAATGTAAGCCGTTATTTACTGTGACAGCCTGTGCAACGCCTTTTTTTGCTACCACGCTGACAAAATATAAGAGCGTATTTTTTTTACTTGGAGTGCGCAGGTACACATTATCGACATTGGAACAACACTGAGCGCGAGCTAACGGCGCCCGCGCCGCCCGCGCTCTTCTCCTTGCGTCTATGACGCCTGTGTTTTAGGAGGTCCGAAAGATCTCTTCACGCAACAGATGTATATTATTACAACTCAGTGCGTTAGAGACCTCATCCATCTCCTATTTTTTTTATTACATTATTGAATCAAACTCGCAGCGGGAAGTAGGTATGTATATTTGTCTCTGTCAAACACATAGAAATAAAGAAGTTACGACCTCCCGCACAGAGGTGGAGAACACGATTTTCGGCGCCGCACCAGCTGAAAGTCACGTTAGAGTTCTTTTAGACCTCCTAACGCAGTCAACGTGTTAAAAGATAACACACATTACACCCAGAAATCCCTCTCCCAATGACTTCCAAACATCACGGTTCTTCGCCACTCGCATCCACCGGTTTCTAGAACGCGTGTGATATCGGTCCAACTTGCAGTGGGCACTCCTATACTGCGAGATATCTTTTACATGTTTTATCGCGTCAGCGTCTATCGACGTATCACCAACATCTTTGCTAAAGCTTATTCAGATTATGTGAGAGTACTTTGGGCCATTTTCACACCCAGAAATCCCAGTGCGAGCCGGTTTCACCTTGCAACCCATGCGTCCGAGGTGAGCTTTCAGCCTACTGGGCTATCACTGCTGTCTGTCTATCTATGTATGTATTAAAAATTATAGCTCCTTTGACAGAAGACGGTACACACAATATCCCTTCAAATATTCCATAAGTTGTAATTAAAACTTAGAACTGTCTTAGTACTAACATCTTCTAAATGTCTTTACCCTAGTAACACCATCTCGTATCTAAATAATTCAGGGCTAATATTTGCCATCCGGCCGTTGACCCCGGGATGGTCATTACTGAATTACACACAAAGGGCAGGCCGCTAGGTCAGCGTTTGAAGGAAACAAGGACACTAGCAATTGATTTGATCAACTTACCTTGAAGTCAGGCATGTTATTCGCATAATTGCGGATTTGGGATGAAAAGGTTATGCATAGTTGGTGGGCCGATCAGACCTTGTATAACATTTGACTTCCACCGTGCTTCGGAGGACACTGGCATTCCTGGTTGCCTTTGTAACATGTTTGATAGTTGTTACTCATTAGTAACGTATTCGTTGCAGTCAATGCATGGCCGTTCTGGCGTACTTCTCCCAATATTCTTTAAAATAATTACGTTGCAGGTACCAAAACCTTTTCCCCAGTACTGGCAGAGGGTCAAACACCGACGTCTTCGTTAGTCACCGCAGTGAATCCTGGCTTATAATAGAGGTCCTGTGGCCCCCTCACCATAAGGCGAGAGAAGGACCACCGTGGGATTTTACTCTGTAGGAGTCCGACATAACCCGCTTGCCTCCCCCAAGGCTTGCGGGTATCCATGAGAAATCCCACACAATAAAAGAAGGTAGTCTCTATAGATAAGGATTTATCGACGGCTCAGATCTTGAAAATCAGTAGAGCATTCCGCAAACAAATGAAGCGTCCTTTAATAATATCTCCTACGCTCTGATACCTACCTATATAAATGAGAAACGTATGCCCGCTACTTCGGAAGTATGTATAGTGATCTCTTTGGAGAATATCAGTTTCAATTTTCAATTGTCACGATAGAAAGAGATAGATAGATGCAATTTGAAAATTGTCACCATCTCTGTCTGCATTACAAGTAGTATATTATCGTTGCACCCGCTGCTTGAGGGGCCTGCCAGACAGACAGGTTTCAGTTTACAGGGGCCCGCGGCGCTGCCTCTGTTGTCTTTGTATCAGGTTGCTGCGCCTATCGTTATCATTAGCGATATTAAACTATCACAGTATTTTATAAAAACATTGAAAGCTCGTCTCGATGACATGATCGGATCAATTGACAGAGAAATGCAATAAGAAATAAATTTGCTATTTGTTTTCTTATAACCTTTTATCCCTCTGTATGTATCTACTTCTTGCTTTTAAGAATTATATTTAAAGGGACATCTAATAAATTAGCATCTTAGCAATTGGGTGTGTGATGCTGGAGTGAACATGATTTTACGTGTCAGACGGCTTGGAAGATTGTTGTAGAAGGGTACTGCAGCTAACTTCAAAGGTGCAGAGATTTTGTTGCTTCCGATTGCCTTCCCTCTGAGACCCAAGTTGAGGGAATAGTCCTCCAAGTTGGGTCTCGAAAGGCAGGCAGTCATAGGCTATGCCTTATCAATCACCAGCGAAAAGGGAACAGAGATAAAAGATAAATAATATTTTACACGACAACCGTCTCTTATTTTTATAGTTTTGTCGTTTTCCGTTGAGCAGATGATCCGACCCTGCAGATGAGCCATAACAGTCCCAACCCTGTCAAATATATGTCAGACTTCCAAGATAGCGGCCGCTATATATATGTTACTTGCTCCGAAAACTCTTATATCGCGATTTAGGAATGTGACGTCAATTGTCTATTGTTCTGAATGCGTCTGCAATGCCATCTGCGTAGCTTGTGGAACGGTTGAAGTGGTCGCTACAACTGTTAAAGAATAAGGATTGGACACACGTGTCCAAATGTCTCGTGGTGGAGAAAACCGTTATATATCCTCATGACACTATCACTGGGCACGGCAGTCGTCGCTTAAATATTATCAACTAATCCAACTACCTTGTAAGTACCAGATTAACCTTATTACAGTTGTAAGGTTTCGATATCATTACAACACCATTTTTTTTGTTAACGCTGGGAAATTCATTTACGCATCCCACTCGGGCTCGGGGGGACCCGAACGGTTATGTGGGGCTGGACACGTCCAGACTACCCACTAAACCCAGCGGTTCGGGTCCCAGGTTCAAATCCTGGTAATGATAATCTTTCTGTGATGAGCACGAATGTTTGTACCCGACTCATGGATGTTAAACATCTATATAAGTGTTATATACTGGGTTCGCCCCCAGTCCATTGTACGGTACCCATAATACAAGCGTTGCTTAGTGTGGGACGGTATAGTTTGTGAGTTTGTCTAGCGATATTTAATAATCTACTACTATAAATAAGCCTTGTACACCAGTGCCAGCGATTTAATAAATGCTATGTTATAATGTGAAAATTATGCAGAGTGCGTCCTTGAAGTAAATATTGTTGCAACGTATGCTTGTAGCATCAAGCCTGTTCTGCATAACAAGCTATGCTAAGATTCCTTGTCCCCGGACTTCGGACTCTTAATTTTACCGTGCCAGTTAGGAAGTCTCCCGAAAATGGTTACATACGTTAGTTTAGATTAGATATTATTTTTGGTGTAGATGTTTCCGTGTGTCCGTACAAACCAAAATTTGTTCAATTGTGTATGTATCTCATTCTTTCTCTCTTTGTCGTCTGACAATTATAATCAACACAGCGCTTAATTAGTGGAAACAGAGACCTATGTTAATCGCTTATATTCAAATACAATAACTTCTACCGATGTTAACTGCTTACAGAAACAAACAGATTTGTATAGATATATCTCTCTCCATCGGGCACTTGGTAGTGGTTCAGCGAATACTATAATTCGCATTCAGTGCATGGTTCGCTCCCGTCATGGTCCTCCCGTGGCAATGGTTGCTGTAAAACAGCCAAAGCGTCGGGAACGTAAAAACATAAATATAAACGCGATAAAAACCGTTAAATCAGTTTTGTTTCAATATGTAGCATTCTGTGTGGCCAATCCCTAAAAATATAATGTTACGAGCAAACGGTGACGTCTCATTGAGATAGCCCGTTTCCGTCAGCTTTTGGCGGCTTTAAGAGTGTATATGGTGGGACACGCCATTTTCATATCATCATGTCACATCCATTATTTTATTGCTATTAATTACTTGACAATGGCAAAATACCCGCTAAGTTGTGGGTGAGGCCATTTTCATATCCATTTTATTTCATCGCATCTCATTTCGTAAAGAAAGAAGAAGAATGTATGGCATACAGGTTAAAATATTAGGTTCTCGTAACACTAATAATCGGCGGTATGTCGTTATCTATCATTCAATATATACAACCAATAACTTACACTATCAACTTATCTACCTATCTATCCGTACGTTTGAAACAAGGGGGTCCCGAATGTCTCTATTACATTGTGACAAGAGGTCATCGAACTTGTCCCCCATCCGATCAGGTTTTACGAGTTGTTTACATTAAATTATTGGCTGTCGTTACCTTATTATAGGGCAGGCACTTCCCTAAGTGCCTATCTCTAGTTTAAGTTAATAGAACTCATGGTTAGTCCGATTAAGATTACGATATGGATCCTGACCAACGGTAAGATATATTCATTAATTAAAAAAAAAAACAGTATTCTGAACATAATATATATACCATTAAGCTCGTAATCTTTGAAGGGGTAGGCAGAGGTGCAATGCAGTGCGTTTTTCCAATATTTGCCAATGTTATTTTGTCCCATTATGCTGGGCGGACTCCACCTCAAGGACTTCGGGTATTGTCCACCACTGACCCAGTGTCGTTTGGTGAACTTCACACGCCTTTGCAGGTTTACTCACGATATTGACCTTCACCATACAGCAAGAGATAATCATTATTGAAAGCGAGAATCGCACAAGAAAATCCCAATATTGCATAGCTGCGAGCCGGGGTTCGAACCTGAAGGACACTTTGTTCCCAAGGTAAACGTCCTAGCATCATCGCTATCACTGTTTATAACAAAAAACAAAGCGAGACATAACATAGTATTGCTGGAGAAATCCGGATGAAATTATCACATGATAGGATCCGGCTTTGTGTACTTTATTAACCGACTTCAAAAACTAGGAGGTTCTCAATTCGGTTGTATTTTTTTTTTAATCGGTCAAGTCACCGGTACCAAAGACGAAAGAAAAAACATGTATTTGTGACAAGTACACCCGAAAAACACTACACACAACACAGTCCATCTTTGAGCATCACCTCAGGCAGACGCTCAAATGCTTGTCACAAATTGGCCCCCACTCAGCGTATGCTGGTTGTGCAAACAACCAGCGCTGACAACTAACTAACAAACATTCAAATCCCTCGTTGTTCCAAAAAAAAAAGTCTACAAATATAATGGAATCTTTTGTGCAGTCCACTTGATTTTTTTTTTTATTACATTATAGGCAAGTATTTGATCTCGATCTCACCTGATGGTAAGTGATGATGAGATCTACGATGGAGCATACTTGCCTAGGTAGGAAGGCGGCAGTAGATCGAGACGCTCCATTTACTAGGCACATGCAGCGCAACTGATCTGACCCGCCATCCATGAATGGCAACACCGAACATCATGCCGGAACACAGCTAGGCCGCTTGGCGACATGGCTTTGTTCAGTGGGTGGTGACTAACCACGGCCGAAGCCTACCACCAGTAGAGTTGTCACCTATTGGCACCACCCAGGGTCACGTGTAGGGTATCTCGAGGGTATTTATTTCTCCTACGGACGAAGGTGACTCGACCCCAGAACTTGATGCTAATGTTACTAATTAAATTACTGACTTCTCTCGCAGGGCTCTCGGCGGGGTAGCATTTCTACCTATAGGTACCCCTTGTATACATATAAATTTAAAATTAATTAAACGTACGCACGTAGGTGGCAGCCCTGCTTAGCGATGATTAGCAGGGGTGGATTTTGGCTATTTGAAAATTAATTTTAATGACGCGAGCTTAGAGTTTATTCTTGTTTAATGGTTATGGTTAATGAAAATAATAATTATAAAAGGTTCTTGTTGTATTAAATGTTTCATAAATGCATTTTCACAAAGTATTTTTAAAGGAGTCTTTTTAAATGCGAATGTGTGGGTGTGTACATGCGTGTGTGCTCGTGTGTCGTGTTGTATGTATGACCTACCTAAGGTCTTGAACACCAATATTCCGCCGATGGCATATCGATGGGGATTCGTGCAAAAAAAAAACAATTTGGTACAGAAAAATACCCTAAATCCGTCCCATGATTCAAAGACTGCGGTATGTCGGGCATTAGAACGGAAATTAGCGCGGTACCGTACCGCACCACTAATCACGGTTATTGTCTACTTGCCCCGCTCACCCCTAAGCGATGTGACGTCATCACATACAATTACACCGAACACGAGGAATGCGACGACTTACCATCAAATTGGCCATATGAACGAGGAATTTTGGAAATTTTAAGTACCTACATGGGGTTAAAAATCCGGGAATTCATTGTTAGTTAGCTACCGAAGGACGTGTTGAGAAATTTGTCCGTTTATGTTCGCGTGCGTGAGAATTAAAATGGGATTTCTAGGTCGGGTTCTAATGGAATTGAGTGGCATATCACGTTATCATATTCTATGTTATGTATGAGACCATAGACAAAGTCTATGAAACTGTGGAAAGCTATGATAATAGATAGAATTATAGAAAAGCGTCGATAGAGTTTTGGACTATACTAGAATTTTGGAAATTACTAGGAAGCACTCGTGTTGTGAATCTACCTAAGGGCAGTTAACAACTAGTAGTTTTGAAATTACTAGCTGTTATATATTATCTATCTAACTTCTTCTTGTTTGTAAACTCAATAACTGGCTGACGGGCTCATAACGATATCTTATTGACAATTAGGCCTACATACCTACTTGAAATTGGATCGCTTGTTCCTCCTATAACTTTCACGCTTAAACACGCACACTTACAAAACAAAAATTTCGCGCACGCGTTCATAAGATTGTGTATAAAAATCCAAGCCAAACCACATAATAACTCAATACAGACCAAAACATGGTAAAACCATAAACAACAAACAACAATTCCTCGCACGGAGTTCGCTTTCAATCCCCCATGCACCAATTTCTCATTACCCCATTCAAATCGAGAATACCTTTCACAAACAAAAACTTTTTTTTTACTTTATCATCTATACCTCAATCCGGGCAAAGACAATAGCCTTGCAGCCTACGGGAGCGGGATAATAAAGTATTGAAAACAGCGGGAAAACTCCAATCAATATCTCATATTCTCGAGGGATGATCTTCACCGATACGGCCCCGGAAGTCAGACTACAGGAATAAGAATATATGGCACATAGAACTTCTAAGTGACGCCCGCTTAAGGAATACCAAATAACATTGTAATCTAAGTATTTTTATTATACTTTGCTGCAAAATTTTCTTCCCAACTCCTCCTTTTCCTCTCCAAGACAATCAGCTATTCCCCGGTATTAGCCGAGGATCAAACGTAGGCGGCTTCGTTGGCCATGGATCCTGACTTACATGAGTAACGATGGCAGAAGTGTGAAGCAGGTCTAGCCCCATTAAAAATATACCCTAATACATAATAAAAAAGCCAAAAGCACTTAAGATAAGCTCAAAAACATTGTACTGGATATGTTATTTGGTATTCCTTTATCGAGCGTCACATAGGAGTCCTACACGTGCTGTCTATCCTTATTGTTATAATCTGAGTCCCGGATTTTTTCGTGTAGCGTGGGACGAAGCGATATGTAGCGGTGAATGATATCAGTGGGTGTGAGGTTATCCATTATTCTTGTTTCATTGCGTGTTTAATACATACTGTTATGTTGTATTGATAAAGGGTTGATGATAGAAAGTATTCCTTCATAAACACCATGACAGAGATTGACTCAAACTTTCTATACTGTGTCATTCAGAAAAGGTCTACTAAACTTTGAACGATGTAATAATGTCGATGTAAAATGACAATTATGATTTTCTGTTAGCAGTCTTTTGAATTAACATATCAAAATTCTGACGTCGCATCATGCGCCAAAAGCGTAGTTTTAAGGCTAAGTTTATTTTTTTAGTTACATTATAGGCAAGTATTTGATCTCGATCTCACCTGATGGTAAGTGATGATGAGATCTACGATGGAGCATACTTGCCTAGGTAGGAAGGCGGCAGTAGATCGAGACGCTACATTCACTAGGCACATGCAGCGCAGCTGATCTGACCCGCCATCCATGAATGGTAACACCGAACATCATGCCGGAACACGGCTAGGCCGCTTGGCGACATGGCTTTGTTCAGTGGGTGGTGACTAACCACAGCCGAAGCCTACCACCAGTAAAATTACCAGTATATTATATAAAATGTGTATATTCATATAATACTATAGAAAGAGATTTAATAGCACTCAGCGAACAATTAGAAAAAGGGGGTACGGTGATGTCATCCCCCTCTAAGTAATATCCGGGATAAACAGCTAGCTTGATACAGTTAATCAGCTGCACCAGACACAGTTCCTGGAAACGAGAGACTGCACAGAAACGACACCACGCAGGGAAACATGAGCAGTCTATGTTACATCAATGCTTAATTAAATCATTCGCAAAGAGTTATTTTTTATTTATACATTATAGGCAAGTATTTGATCTCGATCTCACCTGATGGTAAGTGACGATGATATCTACGATGGAGCATACTTGCCTAGAAGGTACCTGTTCACTCTCGACTTGAAAACACCCAGATTTTAGTCAGATCTACTAATCGCCAATTATATAGTAAAGCTATACCCACCATTAAACCTGCACATCTTTATTGAATTTGTAATTATTATGTGAAGTACAAAATTTGATTTGTCAAAGAAAAAAAATTGTCGTTTATTTTTTTAAATTGCCTTTGGTATTCTGAATTCACATATGATTATTACAAATGAGCTAAAGAAGCGCAGGTTTAAAGTTTAGTACACCATATCTGAATGAACTTGTATATGCTAAGACGCTAACTGTCAGCGGCGCTCAGCTGTTGAATTTCAAAATCAACGACAAAAAAAAATGGAAGCCGTAATGTTTTAATAAGTGAATTGATCCTTATTACCTTATTTGTATGGCCAGCTAGGGTAACCATTTCGATAGCTAACTTCAATGGACATGGCTGCGAGTTCGTCTGTCCCCTGTGGTGCGTTTACAATTGAACTTCTGCCATCCATATGTGCTACAACGATAGTAAACAGAAAGAAGATAAAACCTAGACAACTATTATCGCGTGATAAATTGTTTAAACCAGCTCTTTGCAGTCCTTTTAGAACTTCCCCTCTGGGGCTTAAGTGCAATTTTTATTTTACAAATGAGAATAACTAGTTAAGTAGCTTGTCATGTATGTAATTTATAAATGCCTTTTAATATTTTAGCCTTACTTAACTCTATTTAGTTTCTAATAGTTTTAAGTGTTCCAAAAAGGGCTGTGATATTATAGTATGGTACAAATACTCACTGGTAAGTAGAGCAATAAGATTAATAGTGTGGCAAGAAGACTGTGATCTTGAAGTTATTGGGGTTGGTTGGGATGGTAGAAATTTGATATGAGTGGTCTCAGAGTGATATGCAAGTACTTACGTGCTGACTGCCTCATCGGGGCAGTGGCTCGCCAGAGGTAAATCCGCAGGCTGTTACATCAGAGCAGCCCTGAGCGACACCATCTATCATTTACCTCGCTGTCAATAAACAATGGCTATAATTGATAAAACTAGGCGATAATTGGCGGAAATCCATTGTTAACCTAATGGGGAAAGAGGACCCACCACTGACCCTCGGCTTGTCAAATTCTTCGATTATAAACCAAACAAGCTTGATCGATAATAAAAGAAGTCAGCAACACCGAACTCCTCTAAGATGTTAATCGCAGTGTAGTGCATGCGCAGGATAATAAAATCAAACGATGAAGCCTGATTTTTTAAGTCCTCCAAATAAGTTCGGTAATTTGTCAGGAGAGTATCCTCCATTTTGCTGATATGATTCGGGGGTGTTTATATGACTTAGTCCACGGATTAAGCTTGCATATACTCTCTCATTGTTGTATAAGTTGTTCTTACTTGACGTTGACAGAATAATTAGCTCATGGTGACGCCATTTTGTCATTTAAAAAAACTGGGTATTCCGCGTGAGGCATGCCTCCGAGCCAGCCTCGCAAAGTCAGTCAGACAAGACTCGGATATGTATTGTGTAGAAAGACTTACCTAAGTCAGTTGCTACTCAAGAAACACTTTACTCGTAATATCCCTTCTTATATCCAAATGTAGTCGGCAAAAAACCTCATAAGCTCTTTAGGAAGAACCCGAGTAACTTGAGAGCTGTACTTATTACTTTTATTCAGATCATGAGACTGTTTGTTTATTTTACGAGTCACGGAGCTCTTATAAACGATTCTCATTATTCGCCCAAGTTTGGGGGTGAACAAGTTTAGGTACCTAACTAATATCCGGGACTTCTGTCTCATGGAAATACTGAGCTATAGCGCTATGGATTACTACCGTCCTGTAGCTGTGTCTTTCAAACGATTTTTGCAATAAAAAGCAATTAAAAAGTACCCGATACTACATACTTAATAACAATAAGGTATTTTCTATAATTAAAAAAGACAATATGGATACAAAGAATTTTGTAATTCTCGAATTTATTTTGTTGAGTCCACTCTTTAATTTAAAACAACCCATGTATAAAGTTACCGTTGATGCAAAAAAAACACATTGCACATTCTTTGAAATTAAATCTATAAATACAAATGTACTACAGAGATATGCTATGCTTGTGACTATGCTATATAAGGTTTATGTTGGTGCACCGGATTCATTGCCCCCGAGTGTATTGCAACGTTTCTGTAATCGCAGACGACTCGCAGCTCGGATGATGCGGTACTCTAAAACTGGCCTAAGTTATATATCGCGAATAGCAATTGATCGAAACGCCGGATATATTATACACAACTGACCACACTACGGTTGTGGAATTGTTGGCATTCTGGCGGTCGCGAGCGACATAGTCGCTTGTGGTCGCATTCCGAGTGTGGTCGCGCGCTACACCTGAGAGATACTGATTTATATTATGGTAGAATTAGAATCAGAATATTTTTTATTCATGTCAACCATTAAGAACAGTACTTATGAGTTGTAACTTTACCACCTGTTCGGAATGCCGTTCCTATGGAGAAGAACGGGCAGGAAACTCCATGGTTGCTCTTTAAAAAAAGATCCGTAATATTTTTGAGTAGTACATTGTTATGGGTATGTGAGAACAATGTAGGAACGGCTAGGCAGACTTTAGCAGCTGGTCAAAAAAGTACTAACTCTAAGTATAACATTACAAGTTAATGGCTACATGGTTCCCACATTACAAATTAATTTTGTAGGAAGGTACAAGCAACTACTTAAAATGCAGTTGGTAGTGACCCTGCTTTCTGCGCCGAGGGTTCTAGATTCGAATCCTGGTAGGTTCAATCTTTATTTGACGACCACGAATGTTTGTACCCGAGTCATGGATGTTTAGTATCTATATAAGTATTGTATAATGAGTTCGCCCTCAGTCCATTGTACGGTACCCATTTTACAAGAGTTGCTTGGTATGGGACCGTATAGTTGGTGGGTTCTTCTGGGGATATTTTTAAAATTATAAAAAAAATGTTTGAGTACTTAACTTTTCACGTTCTCCCAATCTATACATATAAATAAAATTGGAGTGTTTGTAATATTAAAATAACCGCTTTTTACTAAGTGCATTTGGATGTATACACGTTACCTATACCGAAACAACATTTTTTACAATTTTTGTCTGTCTGTCTGTCTGTCCGTCTGTCTGTCTGTCTGTTTGTTCCGGCTAATCTCTGAAATGGCTGGACCGATTTTGACGGGACTTTCAATGGCAGAAAGCTGATGTAACAAGGAGTAACTTAGGCTACTTTTATTTTAGAAAAAAAAAATAGGATCTCACGAAAAAAAAATTAAAACCAATGTTGCAGCGCAGCGCCTGATTAAGTTTAATAGCAACAACCTGCAATGCGTCCCGCGGGCTCAGAATGGGCGAGCAGGCTGTTGTCAACGGTTCTCTTTGTTAAATACCACGCGGACGAAGTCGCGGGCAACAGCTAGTGTCCTATAAATGTTCAATAAAGTATCACCTTTTCTATTAAGGCAGGCGCTGTTCAACAATCAGCGTTCAACTCAACTGTTATAACATAACTTTGAAATAAAACTCATTTTTCGGATTTTGTCAATCATGATTATCACTTGCTAAACGGTGAAGGAAAACATCGCGAGGAAACCTGCATGTCTAAGACAACCCCTCGATAGACGTGTGAAGTCCGCCAAACCGCACTGGGCCAGCGTGGTGGACTATGGCCTAATCCCCCTCGCATTGAGGCGAGGCCTGTGCCCAACAGAGGGACATTAAAAGGGCTGGTATTATTATGGCTTCACAAACAAGCTGCTGTAAACCACTCAGGTTCTGCGAACTTTTAATAATGGCGATGGGTCGCCTCACCGCGCCTAAGTAATGATCAGCTACGCCAAGTAATTACCGGAAATAATGAATAACACGGCGGCTATGGCTTGGGGAATAATGAAAGGCAATAGCTGTGTTCCGACTGACTGAGCAGCGAGGAAACCACTGCTCGTCTAATCAGAACGTTCGTCTAAAGTAAAGCTCGCTCGAGCGCTGTCATTTGTCCCTTGCCTCGCGTAGACCGACGGTACAGAATGTTTCAGAAAGGGTATACAACAACGCCTTTAACCTGATTTATCAACTAAGTGATAATTGTGATTTTTAAATGATTTTTTTTACATCGTAATTTTTTGAGGTTACTCCTTTTATACCCGTTCTGAATCACACTGCACATAAAGCTGCCATCAATACAATCACAAACAAACCGACACAGCGTACTGGCTCATGTGAAAATTGTACAATTTCATGAAAGGCTAACTGCCTCACAAAAAGTATGTTGGAGAAAACGTGAATTCGTCTTTTCTAATACCTTATAAATAAACATACGGTGCCGAGTTTACGGAGCGTGCACAATGGGTCAGATAACGAGTATGTTGGATGGAAAATATATGCGTATTTTTTCATGCCGAAAATGCGTCACGGAATGCAAAGTGTTTGTGAAACATTTTGACTAAATAATTGTAATGTTTAAATTACAACTAAGGGTGGAATGCGAGAAATATAACACCCGAACAGCTGAGTTGACACTGACTTAGCGTGTCAGCCACAACTGTGGTGTCAGCTATGCCTTGCTCAATACGTAGTGTTATCAGTGATCGTTAACTCGCAGTGCAGCGGGACATCACTAGCGGCGCAACTCTATGATGACGGGAGACTTGTTTGACAGTTCGTGTGTGCTGCCAAAATATACAAAGTTTTGCCGCGTTAAATTAAAAGTATTTATTAAGTATTCCCGTATTTATTATTCTATTTAACAGTAGGTAGTTGCGTGGCTTGACCGGTGCAAAGGTCGCGCTGCCTCGTTTAAGCTTCGACTGTATATGACAACTTCGCGTGAGCGGATTGCTCGGAACAAAACTAAGTCAACCATACGTGGCATGTGCCCCAAGGCAACCTTTCGCCGCTGAGCGACCAGACTCATATACTCTACATAAAATGATACTTTCGAATTGTAACAGCAACTCTAGTTACTAAAATGTGAGTCCTCCTTTACGGTCTCCCAGAATGGCTTATTGATGTAGTGAGCCCTTAACAATGGCGCAGCTGTGGCGGAGTGCCTTCACGCCGGAGATAGAAAAGCCCACCCCCGCCGCCCTTCGACACAGCCCCCCTCACCCCGCGATACTCTTTGATATTGAGTGTGTCGAAAATGATTACTTTCTATTTATTAAACTGTTTGCAGACGGGTATTCGTCAGGCAACAGTTGACGTTCACGTAACCACAACCTACTTGCTCACGTTAAGTTGAGACCAATTACCATAGGCCAGAAGTGGCTGAACTGCAGTGCACCTCTGACTTATGGGGTTTACTGGCGTAATAGTGTAGGTGAGTACGTCCTTGTATTTTTTTCTTAAGAACATCTATCTCTATCTTCTTAATTAAACTGATTCTATTTAAATATGACTACCTATCTATACGAACACAGACAATAACCTTACATAAACACCTTATTTTTCAATGGCAGGAGCACACTAGGGAAACTTGTCAATTATTTCGATGGCACTTCGCCGTTTCGTCATTAATTCGAGCGTTTTCCGAAGCGGAGCTGTGCGGGGTAGAACTAGACTCGAGACAGGTCGGCCATCCTTGTTATTTTATACTCACATTGTGTATTTTACATTACATTTAACTCCTATAATTAAATCTGAAACCTAGCGCACCATTGCAAGACCTCAAGCCACTGTGAGTACTTTCTGTGTAGATCGGACCGCAAACATTAACTAAATATGAGAGTACCCAAGTTTTAACTATGACTCTAGGACAGCTAACACCTCAGTCCGCCCGTGACCATGGTTGCTGTAGAGCAGCCGAAACGACGGAAATGTAAAAAAAAAAAACATAAAGTAAATGCGATAAAATTTCGAAAAAATTGTTTTATTTCAATGTGTAGTATTCGCGTAAATATAAGTAATCAATATGATATAAATTATATAGAAATAAAGTACTCTTTGTTAGACGTAAGCACGCCTCCAGATTAAATAATAGAACCCATTTTAAAATGTGCCTAATGAAATTATCCAACCGTATAGCGGTAGAGCCTAAAAGCTAAATAACCTTTTCTACATTAAGGAGAGCACGCACGAAACATCTGCTACGCATTTAGAAACAATGTATGACATTAATAAGCCAGTCACTACAACGTCTGCCCTTAGCTCAAAATCACAACAAAGGAAATATAACTATCCTGCTCTGTCTTACCAAAAGCTGTATCGTTCTGTTCGTCTGAGGTCGGGTAAAAGTTTTTCCGGGCCGTTACCCGTAGCCCCGCGAAAATGAGTTGAATATATTTAGCGTCAAATGAAACCGTTTGTTTTGATCTACTTATTATAAGGAACTCTGTGTTGGGTGTTGCTTTGGATGTTTGGGTATTTCGTAGGACGAATAAATCTTTGGTGGGAGTAATGGAAGTACTTACGTACAGATCCTGAAAAAAAACGAAAGATCAACTTTTGAATTTGTACATTATAGGTAAGTATTTGATCTCGATCTCACCTGATGGTAAGTGACGATGAGATCTACGATGGAGCATACTTGCCTAGGTAGGAAGGCGGCAGTAGATCGAGACGCTACATTCACTAGGCACATGCAGCGCAACTGATCTGACCCGCCATCCATGAATGGCAGCATCGAACATCATGCCGGAACACGGCTAGGTCGCTTGGCGACATGGCTTTGTTCAGTGGGTGGTGACTAGCCACGGCCGAAGCCTACCACCATTGAAAGTGGTGGTAGGCCAGGTGGTATAAATATATATAGTAATAGATGCTTAAAGGCCACATAGGACCTTTTAACGAGTAGATAGTCATGATAAGGTAATGTATTTCATCAACAGGTTTCCTCGACTTACATAACTGTTAATCTCTGCACCGTGTACCAATATATAAATTACAAGTCGAGGCACCTCGCCAACACTTATTCACCGTCGAGGCAACAGATTTATCGTGCCGTCGCGAGGCAGACTTAATTAGATGCGTCCGTTTGCCTTGATAACGTCCGTACAATGAGTACATAGAATAATTGTAATGTAATGAAATTGTCGGTATAGTATATAGTATCTGTAATATATAAACCACGGAATGGATTTTGACGAAACTTGGCAGAGTGATAGTTTGCAACCCGGCCTTTTTGGCAGGAAGTTGAACCATGAAGTTATATTTTTTTTTATTTTCCAAAAGCATTGTGTCTTTGACAAATAATGTGTGTTCATAAACGAGAACGAGTGAAGAAAATTAAAATAAAATTGTATAACTTGACTTTTCAAGTTCTCCCAAGATGTCCGGTAAATTTTCAGTAAAGTATCCACAGCTTTACTGATAGGGTTAAGGGATTCATTTCATCAATATCATCGCCATCAACATTATCATTAACATCAGGGCTACTTATAATTCAATAACAGTTATAAAGGACTAGTCGACACTGGCACTATTTTGAAACCGATCGCCAACCTAACAAAACAAAAAGTTTATAGCCCGAGTCTACATTAAGGGTGGCTTTTTATGCCGAGAAATTGATGGGTTCGCGAAGTTTACTTAGCAGCAGCAAAGAAACAAGGTCTGCTACTCCATATATACTGAGTTCGCCCTCAGTCCATTGTACGGTACCCATATACAAGTGTTGCTTAGTAAGGGCTCGTATAGTTGGTGTGTTCGTCTGGCGATACGTTCACTGTAAACGTGGATACCCTGCAATGGCCAACGATGAATCACAAAAGATAAGCCGGAGAAAACACCTTACACGTGAATGCACAAATCATTTAAAAAACTTCCATTTGCAATGTGGTCTAGATGTCCCATTAAAAATATACCTATTATTTTATTCTGCAGAACACAAATAAGATAATATTCTAGAAAAAATACAACCGAATTGAGAACCTCCTCTTTTTTGAAGTCGGTTAAAAACGGTTTCAAGCAACTGTGTATTATAATTTTGAAAATGCAGTCGACCGTAATCGTTTTCACCACTGACATACTGTATACCATAGAGAAGTACCTATGGTAAATTGTTTTTTTACGCACAAACAATATTTTTCTCGACGAAATAATAAAAGCGAGGTGACCGAGAATAAGCACAATAATAATCCGTGAAAAATCTGCTTTTTTCGTTCGTCTGCGAGAACTTACCGAGACATCTAGTAAAAAACTAAATATATTAGCCGAGACGCTACGCCTAGGACACAAATTTCCACCGACATTATTTTTTTGTCTGCCAACATTTGATATATCTAAGAAATTTGTTTCACACGATTTGAATATAAAACTAAAAGTTATTTTATTTTGTTTTATTGCAGTTTGTAAGATATGTAGGTATATAATATATATTGTTACGATGCGTATAAAAGAGGTATCGATAACTCTTGAAAAAGTCATCGAAGCTTCTAGAAACAAAAACGCATTGTCGAGTCCAAGGTCCCCTATCGATCTGTGAAGAAAGATCTAGAATCGCCAACAATGTTGCAACCGGCTTCCAGAATATATCTCGTATTATTTTTATTAAAATTATTAGTAAACAAAAGGCGAGGACAATGCAATTCCTGGAACTGGGAGTTCTCAGAATAATACCGATTTCACGAATGCAGCTACGTACACTAGAACATTCTAGCCCATCCTTATTACCGTGTAAATAAGGTTCATTTTCCTTATGGAACATTTCTGTTTTGTGGGTTTTTGTCGACACCTTTCTGGAAAGATCCACCCTCGCTATTTTCGGATTATAAATAGTGTGCAGTACCAGCGACGAGACAGTTTCTATTTGAAAGCGATAGTGAACACATCTCTCGGAAGCGAACTAAGAAGACTATACCGGCGACTCTAGCGAATACTGTGGACTACTGTGATTCAAAGTGACTTGGTGTATTGTTGTTTGAGTGTTAATTAGTTAGTGTACTGGTGTGTACTTTCTTGCCTTGTGTGTGGAGAGCGATTAAATTCATTTTCACGAGAATCGGCATTTGATTACCCCCGCACATAACAATATATTATACTTATACGTATATATCTTATTATTGGCTATTCAGCGAAGAAATGCAGCCAGCATCTTGGGCACGCTACCGCATGGGGCAATTTTTTTTGCACATTTTGTTAACATTACGTAGCATTTCTATTCTCTTTTTAATTTGTATTTGTTTTGTATACTAATGTAATTTTCTTTATATCTTTAATTTATCGGACCGCAAAAAACAACTAAATATAAAAGTACCCCCGTTCAAACTATGACACTAGGACGCCTAACACCTCAGTCCTTCCGTGACCATGATCATTGTAAAGCAGCCGAAACGAAAAAATATAAAATAAATAAATTTGTTTTATTTCAATAACCTACCTAATTACTTATGTGATAGGTACCATAATGCGCTGCCATGGAAATATTTCCCTGTGGGAAACTAAACTAAACTATGGTTGTTCATTTAATGACATACCCTCATTGTGAGAATAACTCATGATAGTTCAGTGGGCTCTGCGGGCTGCGGTTGGTCGAGTGACGGGTATTGATGACGTCATCATTTAGCCCGCCAATCCGCGCTAAACTGATTTCAGTTTTAGATTAGTTCTAAATTCAAATTTGTAACGTGCCCGTTAGCGTGCTGGGATTCGAAAGGGAAAGCATCTAACTTTGTATGTTTATAAATGTAGTGTAATGGAAAATACACTTAACCGACTATTTCTTAAAGCACAGCTTAGCATAAGTATGCTTCTGGTAATCGTATCAACTTCCGTATATCGTTGTAAACGCCAATAATTCGTCTCCATTTTTCCTTTGTTATTGTACTAGGTAACACATACACTAACATTTATGTAGGCACCTAGTTATAATATAACATAACTAAATGAGCTATTATAGAAAAAAAATAGTTCCGTTGTAAGCAAACCTTTAAAATTAATCTTTTAGGGAACCAATAAACTCACGGGCCGGTTGGCTGCATATTGATGGCGTCATCGCTCTCTCCGCCAATCAGCGCTAATTCAGATGAATCGCGTTGGCCGATCCAACATGGCGATTCGAATTTTGAATATTGTATGAATTATGAAATTCAGTTGATAGTATTTGACGGTTGACTTTTGCTGTTTCAGACATGCCGTTAGCAGTTGTTGATCTCAAATATTTATTGTGCTTTTGTCATATTATATTCATTGTGTGTGTGTGTGTGTGTGTGTGTGTGTGTGTGTGTGTATGTGTATGCGCGTGTGTGTGGGTGTGTGTGTGTGTGTGTGTGTGTGTGTGTATGTGTGTCTTCTTTGGCTCTGTTGGTCGTGAACCTGCTGGCTGTGCCGAGTGTCCCGAATTCCAATCGCGGTAGAGGCAAACTAATTAAACCCAATCATAAATAGGAGGCCATTTAAAATCGTGATGAAAGCTGCACGTCGAAAATAAAATAGCTCTAAAAGCCATAAACAATAGAAACCTTGTTTACTTTAAATAAAGCTTCACCAGCAGCCCCGCTGTCTAGACATAATTTGATTTAATCGGCCATTTTGCTAAAGTTCACTTTACAGGATGCGAGTAGCGGCACATAAAATTATTTAACAAGCTTTCTCCCCCAACAAAAACATAAAGAAATCATCCCCTACTATTGATTTGAAAATTGGAGCTTGTAGGTACTTATTAAAGGGTTCCAAAAATAATCAAATCTCTTTCCCTCTCTCTCTCTCTCTCTCTTTCTCTTTATGCGTAAGAAGAGAATGAGACAGAACAAATGATTTTCATTATTTTTTACTTACAGCTGAGCATATCTTCTAGGGCTACTTGTCAATATTCAGACCTATTGAATTAAAAAAAAAAACAGTAAAAACTCTAATGTTTACATCTAAACATCACCAGAATCTAATCGAAAACCAATAGTAACATCAAACGCAGTCGCACTGGCGTGTCGCCAGATACAATTCATCACCATTAACGCATTCGATGAATAGCTGGAACGCAAAAAACTTTATTCACCAGCAATGTATTTAAAACACTGCTAAATTACATT
The DNA here is from genome assembly GCA_905333125.1 of Pheosia tremula. NCBI lineage: Eukaryota > Metazoa > Arthropoda > Insecta > Lepidoptera > Notodontidae > Pheosia > Pheosia tremula. Next base: position 3,188,045 of record HG995420.1, read on the forward strand.
ACCCACGGTGCTGGGGTAATATAACTTCGTTTGAAAGTACTCAGTGAAATTGGCGAAGTGCATTGTACAGATAAGGTTAGCGAGGACTGAAGAAATTGGTCCTCATCTTACAGCGAGTCTCAGTGAACCAGCAAGTCACAGCGAAATCTCTTCAAGACTCAGCGAAGTCTGTACCCAATTTTGCTTTGCCCCTATCTGTCGTTTTCCTCATTACTTTAGTATTTGGTAACATATGGTATCGAGACGTGATAGCATATTATGGACCTCAAGGTCGCTCAACGCGCAATGGGGAGAAAATGGTTCGGGTGTCGCTACGCCATAGAATCAGAAATGAAGAGATTCGTAGACGAACTAAAGTAACCGACATAGCTCAAAGAATTTCAAAGTTGAATTGGTAGTGGGCAGGGTACATAGCTCGCAGAACTGATGGCCGTTGGGGCAGAAAGGTTCTAGAATGGCGACCACGAACCGGAAGACGTAGTGTAGGACGGCCGCCCACAAGGTAGACCGATCATATCACACGCGTAGCAGGAAGCCGGTGGATGCGAGTGGCGGAGGACCGTGATGTGTGGAAGTCGTTGGAGGAGGCCTATGTCCATCAGTAGACGACTTTCGGCTGATAGATAGATTAGTATTTGGAATTGAGATAGGCTATCAGTAATTCGGCCGAATACCCATTAATATGTCGCAGACGGATTGTAGAATCCGTTCTTTTAGAAAACGGCTAGGGTCTTTACAAAACGATTCACTTTGGAAAACAGCAAAACGGCAGTTTGTTATGACTCTGGTCACGAGCTGTGCCAATTGGTTTGTCAACGTCATAGGTCAGTTGAAGACAATCGAACCTTTTCGAAAGGCTGGGTCGCTTGGTCTGTACAACACATTGTCATCGGTAAATAGATTATTGGTGAATTATTTATTATGCTTTATACGAAAACGTAACTGCATGACGGCACACGGTATCGGTTATCGATCGAAAATAACGGTAATTGGCGATACACGATATTGTGAAATAAATATCGGTTCAATTAAATAAAATTAAACATAATGTTATTGGGATCAAAAAGTTCTCAGCGAATCGCCATTTTATTTGATAGTGGCGGGGATTGTAAGACTGCTTTTTGAAATCTGTTTCCTTTTAATTTATTTTATTTTAAATCTATTATTATATCTTTAAATTGTAAATATTTAAGTTATTTTTTTTTAATTATTGTAGATATTGCTGTATTATTATGACAATTGTGTAGGTATATAATATTTTTGTGTATCAGGTATTCTTTAAATGATTACTAAGTACACTTCACATCTTCGAAATGTATGTTACTTTTGAAAATTATTTATTTTTGTGATATAAAACTGTGTGCAAAATTATGTAACCAAATTTTATTGTAGTTTAAAACCTACTGTTAGAAAATATTTTTTATTTAATTTTATATAAAATTGGAGAACATTCAAACTTATCCCTGCAATAAATTTGCCAGTAGTTTGCGCCCTAGGTTCTCGTTTCAAATCATTGGCCCCTACCGGGGTTGCCCTATTACGCGTCTATTTAATTTCCCGAATGGGTAAATCAACTAGGCTGGCAACTTTCAACCGAATTAAATTTTCGACGGTTGACTCACTACAGTACCAGCCGAGTTTATTATGTAATTTATGCTCGCTACCGGTTGTTCAATAATTGGTTGTAATGTTTTACTAGTTTTGATTTAAGTGACAATAAATTGTAAACTTCATAATCTGATGATGTATATGATGGTACTGATGGCTGGTCTGATGGTGGAGCCAGAAGGTCACAAAAAACCAACAATAGATAGATGTAGCTCCTTCGTGCTTGGGCCCACTTAATTTGGGAGCACATACAACTTATCTTGCATGCTTCGTATGTTTCTAAGAGCAAATATGACTGGAACATAGAGTATCCAGTCCAAGGGGTGGACTAAAAACTAGTATAGTATAAGCTTTGGCGCATTACTTATAAACGGGCTCTGCATTAAAAAAGATTCTAAAAACAATTAATTGTTAACAAAACAACCAATCGCAATTTATGTAATAACTCTCTGCGCACAGACAAGGCGAGTTTTTATGAGATGATCGGGTCCATTCTTAGGAGCTGATTAGGAAAGCTTCCATTCAATTTACGATGCCGCCATTATGAGATATCCCTTGATTACTGAGACCACTAATGAATCGCTATTACGTACAATATGAATTACCTACTGATTTTAAGATTATTTTGAATGAAGAATTTTTATCTAATCGTTAGTTGATAATAATTTAAAAAAGAACGCGATACTATCTTATAGATAAGGTAAATATTTAAATTGTTATAATTATGTTTGTTGTAACAGAACTATTGCAGTGCTTATAAGGAAAGCGTTCCACCAACTAGGCTATCACACCATACAATGTAATTAGACCATGTATAAATTGCTATAGGTAACATATAATTAGGAACACATAAAATCCTATTCAGCACCCCGCGCAATATTTCATACACTTTGTGCGATGCAATTCAACTGTAATACATGTGAAACTGAGATAGATCGCACGAGGCGCCCCCTGGCGGAGATTAAAAATTAAACAAAACCCTCGCAAGATATTGGAATGCAGTGATTCGACTGTTTTCCACCCTTGCACAATGTTACCCTGACTCCACACTTTTGGATATATCGTATTGTTTTGGATAATCTGATCATATCTTCTCAGTTGAGGTCGCCTTCCCATCCGGTTGTAGAGTTAAGAAAAAGAAATGTTAATGACAATTTGTAAGTGCCGCCGTAGGCCAATAAGAAATAAATGATTTGATTTTTGATACTAGCTTTGATGGCGCGTTCAGATATGTTAGCAGACGGTTTCCGGGTAGTTTTGCCTGTGAATAGTTAATTAATACGATTGGCAAATTTAGTAGTGACCCTGCTTTCTGTACCAAGGGTCCAGGGTTCGGATCCCGGTAAAGGCAAACTTTGTGCAATGAGCACAGATCTTTGTATCTAAGTCATTGACGTTTAATATCTATAAATGGAGCATTATAATTATAATTCCAGCCCTTTTTTTAATGTCCCACTGCTGGGCACGGGCCTCCCCTCAATGCGAGGGGGGATTAGGCTATAGTCCACCACGCTGGCCCAGTGCGGGTTGGCGGACTACACACGTCTTCCGAGGGGCTCTCTCAGACATGCAGGTTTCCTCACGATGTTTTCCTTCACCGTTTAGCAAGTGATAATCATGGTTGAAAATGAGATTCGCACATTAAAAATCCCAGAGGTGCGAGCCGGGGTTTGAACCTGCAATCCTCGTTACCGAGGCAAGCGTTCTACCAACTTGGCTATCACTGCTTTGCAATACAAGCATTGCTTAGTTTGGGACCGTACAGTGTGTTTGTCTGGCGATATTATTATGGTTAATTAATACAAAGTATTGGAGCTGAGGACGAGGCTTTTGATTTCAAACACCTGCATGTTCAGGCAGTCTTATACGGCAGGTGGTATTTAATTATAACTAAATAATGTGTCGTACCACATACCAGGGCCCCAAGCCTGCTAACACAATCGATTCATAATCGAACAGCAATCGCATAGTAACTGTCACCATTAACAGATATTATGGTATGGGATCTCTGTCAAAAGTGACAGTTACTATGCGGTTGCTGTTCGATTATGAATCGATTGTGTTAGCAGACTTGGGGCGTCGAAGACGAGACAAAGCTTTCCATAAGTGCTATTGCTACTAACTTCGGAATATTGTATTATTTCAAGCAAATTAAATAGACAAATAAAGTCATTATTACAATACTAGCGGTCCCGGCGAACTTCGTACCGCCTCAGAATCAAATGTATGAGAAAAGGAATTTATTGGTATTCTATGAAAAATTTAAACAAATCTATCCCACGGGAACCATACATTTTACCGGGATATATACATTATATCCCGGTAAAATGTATGGTTCCCATACATAGGCTACTGCCTATGTGCTATTCCAGACTATAATCTATCTCTGTGCCAAATTTCATCCAGATCCGTTCAGCCGTTCGGGCGTGAAAGAGTAACAAACATCCATCCATCCATCCATCCAAACTTTCACATTTATAATATTAGTATAGATTCCGTAGCCGCAAAAAAAAAAAAATTCGAAAAAAATATAAACCGTCGTAATTTTGAATTTCGCGCCCCGAGCTAGCGCTTTTAACATTCATACGTAACTTTATTTATTATACTTGATGCTATATCAAGTACTAAATACTATTCTATGGTTAATTTATTTAGGTAAGATATCTAAACATACATCGTTCAGCATTGCTATAACTCCTAAATATAAACCAATCTAAAATGTTCTTAGTCGTTATAAAGAATTGTATGCGTTATTTTCGCACTTCTACCTACATAGAATATACCTCAATAATTTTGGGGAGGCACTTAAAAGCGATTTTATTGTTAGTGGAAGCACTTACGAGATAATATCTCTTACCTCGCGGTATTAGAGGGTCACTCTGCTTCCCCCAACGCCTGGAGGGCTATTGTCATAAAGGTCCGTGGCAAAAAAGCGAAATTATAAAAAAATATATATAAAAGTTTATGAAGATATTTTTATAAAATTCTCGAATAGCGGAACGTCAGTTCAATTATTTTGGTGGCGAGGTAGTAAAAGGTTTATTGAAAAAGAAAGTTAATCCCACTAACATTATAAATGTGAAAGTTTGGATGGATGGATGGATGTTCGTTACTCAATCACGCCAGAACGGCTGAACGGATCTGGATGAAATTTGACACAGATATAGATTTTAGTCTGGAATAGCACATAGACTACTTTTTATCCCGGTAAAATGTTTCTTTCCCGTGGGACAGATTATTTTTCATACTTTTTAATCGCGGGTAACACCGCGGGGCGCAGCTAGTGCTATAATACATTATTAACGTTTTAAAATGTTAGACTTAATTCGATAACTTCAGTTTTTTAAAGGTAGATCTGCAGCTCGATCCTCAATGGGTATAACGTATTCATATATACTCAAAATCTTTAATCTACCCAAAGGCTATTCAACTGCGCAAATCCCCTTTGTAATAGGCCGAGTAATTTTTAGGTGATGCTCTAACACACAGACACACAGAAAAGTATTTATAAAAAACACTTAGTTTTCATTCAGAGACCTCCGACACAAGATTTTTTGTTTTACAATGTGCAGACACAATTAAGTCACAGTTTAATAACAAGTATAGATTTCACGAGAGATTATAAGAAATCTGATCGCTTAAACACAGGGCGCGTTGATCACCCACTCTGGCTAATTAATGAGGCTGCGTTTACTGAACTAATTAGTCGTAACTACAGCTGAGTGTGGAAATAACTTGGTAAAAATATGATCACGGGTTTGATGAAACTTTTTTATACAATCTATTAAACTATTGATTTCTTATATTTACGCGAATACTACGACATACACATTGAAATAAAACGAATTTTGCGGGTTTTATCGCGTTTATTTTATGGTTTTTGAGCACTCTCTACGTAGATCGGACCGCAAGCAACAACTAAATATGAGGGTACCCCAGTTCAAAGTATGACACTAGGACGTCAAACACCTCAGTTATCCCGTGACTGTGGTTGCTGTAAAGCAGCCGAAATGTCGGGAACGTAAAAATCATTAAATAAACGCGATAAAATCCGCAAAATTAGTTGTGTTTCAATTTATTCATCTTACTTATAGTTTATAGTCACCATGGTAGGCAAATTGAGTATGGGTTAATGGCCATTATCATTGTAAGCGTTCAAACATTTAATCCTTATGTCATTTAATTCAAAACTTATCATGTTTTACGTTGCAACTAATAATGTTTTATTTAATTGATTTTTTGTCTTAACTTGCTTCTAGATACCTACATTATTTATATAATAACGTGCTTAACTTCAATCTGGTATCCAAGATATAGGCTTCCGCGTACTATCTAATCTATCAGCCGATAGACGTCCACTGCTGGACATAGGCCTCCCCCAGCGACTTCCACACATCACGGTCCTCCGCCACTCGCATCCAACGGCTTCCTGCGACGCGTGTGATGTCATCGGTCCACCTTGTGGGGGGCCGTCCTACACTACGTTTTCCGATTCGTGGTCGCCATTCTAGAACCTTTCGCGTACTATGGAACCGTAACTTATCATACTAGACCATGTCTAAAATTAAAATAAAATGTACTTTATTGTGTCTCAAGCCTTTGAAATCGCTATAAAATTTATAATGTTTGCCAGTTTTATCAATTTCTCGAACTGAACTGATCTGTATCACGTCGCCATTTTTCTTAATGAAGATGGCTCCTAAATGTTATTTCCATCGCTGGTAAAGGGCCGGTAATTCGGTACGGTTTTTATCGTCATCCGGTTAATTACGCGGGCGACGCCCGGATCGGCCATCGGACAAGGGATCCGGGATCCGGATTATTTGGAACAATTATTAGAATTAAACAGATTATCGGTGTGGTTATATAATTTACAGTTGGTTGAACTTTATGGAACTGGTCCAAAATTTAAAGAGGGAAATACAACAATAGTATATGTGTGGCGACCACTTGGTGCAGATTGCACCGAGTGGTTGCGGGTTTGAGTCCTGTATCGGCAAATATTGGAAATGATCTGTCGAGTAAGCAAGAACATCTAATATAATCGCAACATCATCGAAGAAAACATGTGGTGCCACTACTTATTTATAAAGTCTGTGGTGTGAGTGAGATGGAAGGTGTTACGTTACTGAAACGGTACATAAAAAATATTGAACTTCAAGTATTGTTCGTAGTTTTACTGATTTCACTTTGCCAAGATACTTCAGCAGTGTTATATTAAGTCATTCGAAATTAATATCAGAAACAGAATCGAGATCTTCCCGTGACAAATTTCCGCAATCACTGTATAAATTCGTCGTGAATGTATGTGATGAACCATCTGTGTTGGGGTGAACATCACACAACTTTCGAAAGACGTGCAGGTTTCCTCACAATGGTGGCCTTCACCGTACAACAAGTGATAATCATTATTGAAAATGAGACTCGCACATGAAAATCCGAAAATAACTTGGCTATGACTTGTTGATCGATTACAAATAATTTGAAATAACACAGCAGGTGGGTTTTCCTTGTATATTGTTTTCTTTTTGTCTGCCCACCCAACATAAGATACCCGTCGTTACAATACAAATCGTGACCCAATCAAATTCGAAAGCTTTATCAAATTAAAAAAAAAGAAATAATGAGGTCGACCTATTTTCGTGGCGAGCCGAGCAATTATCGACTCAGTTATATGTTGATCTCTGGTTTTCAGCATGGAACATTATTATATTTTTCGTTTGAACAAAATTCTCATTTTCCACATTGATTGATTTATTGTTTAATTAAGCTAGATGTGTGAACCAATGTTGTCTTTAGAGTATAAGCGCCATCAATCAATTTTGCTCTCTCTGTCTCTTTATTTTAAGTAGAAAATTATGCTCCCTAAGACTTGGTCATGTATTTTCGCAAGACCAAGACTACGTAAAAATATACTTAAGTCAAAAGTGCACAACTTTTATTAAACTTCTAGACTATACTATGTTTATTTCTGTGATTTTAATGTGTGTGTTTTTATGTCTATTTAAATCTAACGTCTAAAGATACCAATATTACAAAAAAAAAAAGTTTTATTACATTATAGGCAAGTATTTGATCTCGATCTCACCTGATGGTAAGTGACGATGAGATCTACGATGGAGCATACTTGCCTAGGTAGGAAGGCGGCAGTAGATAGAGACGCTACATTCACTAGGCACATGCAGCGCAACTGATCTGACCCGCCATCCGTGAATGGCAACATCGAACATCATGCCGGAACACCGGATAGGAGAGACCTTCCCCATTTTATTGGATTTTTACCCCCCGACGCGCGCGATGCGGTGCTATAAGTTTGATGCCATGTCTAGCACTAAAACATGTGGACTGATTTCAACGCAGTTTTTTATTCGAAAGCATGTCACCTCTTTTCAAAGTCGATGGTCGATTTTCCTCGTACAATGCGTTAATTTAACTTTTACTCACAGATTTTTCTTACGGTGCTTGGTACCACGCTGTAAATAAAAATATATACCAACTCAATGGTCCCCGACGCCATTAATGATAAATAATCATTTGAAAGCGAATAAGGAGATATTATATTTTTTTAATTAAATATTTAGTCACTTGTGTCCGGGTTTCTTTTTTTATATGGAATTGAATATAAGTATGTTAGCTACAATATCGCTAGCCCGTCACCAAATGTACGTATTACTTAGTGTATAAGCCAGTAGATTAAGATACTTGTACTTAAAATGAATGGATATTAATGAAAACCTAAAGATTTAAGCAGAGCGCTGGTTTTATTTCCTTTTGATGTTGCTATACTCTATAAATCATTCAGAAATAGACCAATGGTAAGGTCGCCACCTGCATCCACCGTATTATGGGTTGCTTTTATCTATATCTAAATAGGTTTATAGGTTAATCGGCAATAAAATTAAATTGGAGTCATTTATTTTAAGACTGACTGCTCGTGGTTTGGCGTAACACTGGTGTTAGTCAATGCGGTATCGTTTTTTTTTTTTTTATAACATTATAGGCAAGTATTTGATCTCGATCTCACCTGATGGTAAGTGATGATGAGATCAACGATGGAGCATACTTGCCTAGGTAGGAAGGCGGCAGTAGATTGAGACGCTACATTCACTAGGCACTAGGCACTAGGATCTGACCCGATCGTTTAGTTTTTTCTATAGTAAAATGGGTAAAGGAAAACATCGTGAGGAAACCTGCATATCTGAGAGAACCCCTCGAAAGATGTGTGATGTCCGCCAACCCGCACTGGGCCAACGTAGTGGACTATGGCCTAATCGCACTCGAATTGAGGGGAGGCCCGTGCCCAGCAGTGGGACATTAAAAAGGGCTGGTATTATTATTAAAATGGGTGAATTCACATGATAAAACATTTTAACAAGATTATTTAAACTAAAATTCCAATGGAGTAATATTTCACGGCTATTTCTAAGTACATTATAAATAGATGTCTCTCCACTACTACTATACCTAATAATTTCTTCGCAAATATTAATGATAAAATAATTTTATAGAGATCGGCCATTACATTTTAATAGATTCTATATATCTATACCATCTATTGCGCGCGAACGACTAGCATATTATATTTTATTGTGCTAATAAAATGCTGAATTTTAAGCGCCATTGCGTTTTGCTGCTATATATGCAGTTTATGATTCTATTTTATAGTCCCCACCAGGGTACTTCAAGGCTTAAACACGATTAAGAAATCTATACAAAAAAAATATTGCATCCTCACTCTTTGTATTCAAGGCTAGCAATCTTCTATAATAGGCACTAGGACCACCTCAGTCCTCCCGTGACCATGGTTGCCGTAAAGCAGCCGAAACGTCGGGAAAGTAAAAACATAAAATAAACGCTATAAAATTTGCAAGATTATTTTATTTCAATGTGAAAATATTCGCGTAAATATAAGATATCCATTTCAGTTTGAATCTAAATAATATCACAATAATCGTAGTCATTGTAAAGTACCAATAAAACAAATAAATTAATCGAAAAACCTATTGTATTCAACGAAAACATTCACGGCAACTATTTAACGAATCAGGCTTCGTTTTCGCTCATTTGCGAGTTAAAACTGTGTTTATTCGGTTACGTACATCCGTAGTTAAAATCAACATGTGCTTTTTACGTCTGGCTAATCGGGTCGACCGCTCGTGTTTAAATCCGTGATCAATAGATGTAAAATAGAAAAGAAAACCATCACGCAAATTCCCGAAGCGTAGGCTGAATTACATTGCAGTACACCGACATGTACCAATAGGGGGCGAGCTTATTGCTTATATTATATTGAGCACACTTCCCGCAATGTAAAGAGTATATTAAATTAAAACAGGCTATGGAACGTCGGATTTTACTAGTAGTAGAAATGACGTCAGTATATAAGGGTAATGGCGACGTACTACGAGCAGATTTTCTCGCGATGTTTTCCTTCACCGTTTAGCATGTGATAATCGAGGTTGAAAATGAGATTCGCACATGAAATCCAGAGGTGTGCGCCGCGGCTTGAACCTGCGATCCGCGTTATCGAGGCAAGCGTTCTACCAACTTGGCTATCACTGCTAAGTATTTATACACAGGCCAAAAAAGCAAACAATTAGGCACCACACTTTTTTTGTAAATGTTTTATACAACATTTTGCGTAGATATTAAAAATGCATATAGGTAGGTAACAGCGCTGAAATACCCCGGGTTGAAAAGGGTTATAATTATTTTCGGCGTTCCCTGAATATAAACGAAATTAAAATGGCCGCCGCCATTTTTAAAATTAGAGATAACAACGTTTTTTATTAGATCGTTATCTTTTGGAGCTCGCTAAGGAAGCGGTTTCGGTGCAGCGGAATGCGCGTCAGCGTTTCTTTGGTACTGGCCTTATTTATCATCACGGCTATATGTTACATAGGGAGTCGACAGAGGTGTACTGTAGTGATATCTACTATTAATACATACACATATTACTAAGGAACTCTCCTTATTACACCAGGGAATTACTAATTTGTGCTTCTTCCAAACCTTTATCGCATTTCAGAACTTTTTTTACCACGACGTCCTCCATTAGATATCCCACTAATATTATAAATGTGAAAGTTTGGATGTATGGATGTTTGTTACTCAATCACGCCAGAACGGCTGAACGAATCTGGATGAAATTTGGCACAGAGATAGATTATAGTCTGGAATAGCACATAGGTTTTTTTCTTTTTATCCCGGTAAAATGTATGGTTCCCGTGTCCGTGTCGTTCCAGTTTCAGGTCTTAATTATTTATTAATAATGTTTTGTTTTTTTTTTTTTAAATCACGTTAACATGGACTTATATTATGATTTTTTGCATCATTAAATTTGAAAGTATTGATACAATATATATAATTCATGAAACGATCGACGAAAAATTCTAACTCTGAGGGGTCCAGGATCATGAGTTGAATCCGTGGTATCAATTTTCGTTACGAAGCTACCTACACCCTGTATAATTACACAAACCCGTATTTAACTATGACAGCTAGTTACCTGACATCCAAGTATTGTAAATCTCATAGTTCATGGGCGAGTTCCACTGTGTTTTTCGCTATCATTTGTCAAAGTCAAGTGTTGGATTTATTACTGTTTATGTCGGTGCGCGCCCCACTGACCTAACACCTAGTTATTGCGGCTATGGTGAAACCTACCCCATAGCTTTTTATGGGGTTCGTTGAAATATATGGTTTTAATGATAGTAGTTTAGTTCATAGCCTAGTTGGACGCACGCAGCCTGATAAATCGACGCCTATTGACTTAGTCAATTCAATCAAATCTCCTCCATGGATTCGGCAACTTGACTAATCTTAAGTTGCCTTAAAACGACGATCATCGATACATATAAGGTGTATCAAAAAGGGTATAAAACTTTGTTGAGATCAAACCGATCGCGTTTATGTATAAAATAAATAAGTGTGTATAAATAATGTCTGGTTACTTTTTTATGAATGAGCCGTACTTTTTTAAGTGGCGTTATTTTTTAATATAAAATCAAAATAAATTATTATTCGTCCAATCATTCAATTCATCATTCTTTGTTGATAGTTTGATCAAAACATTGCAATTTAGACTTTGAGGTCACACGATTATATCCATATTTGTGAAGAAAGACATTACCGAAGCACGTTATAGTATATTTCGTAATATATGCTTGCATCATCATATGACATGAGTCATATATTATTTATCTATAACAATTACAATGTACCATCAGTATGTTTTAGATTTTTATTGTTATTCGTATCGGGGATATAGCTCAGTGGTAGAGCATTCGACTGCAGATCGAGAGGTCCCCGGTTCAAACCCGGGTGTCCCCTGAACCCACTTTTTTGATATATTTGAAATTCTATCCTGCTTTACGTGCATATTGGTAGTGGCATTAGGTGATTGCCCAAAGCCACAGTCCCAATATGGGGTGAGCTTGTTGCGGTACTTGGGGCGCAATTTTAATCCCGAACAAACTTCTCAAAAGTTAAAAAAGGTAGGAGAAGCGCCTTCTAGGTAAATATAATTCCATTAATTATAATTTTATTTAAGGTCATATAAATGTAAGTCGGCTTATCTGAGAGCAGTTTGATGGCCTGATTAGCGCAGTTGGTAGTCACTCTGCTTTCCGTGCCCTTACCACACTTACTTGCACTTACCAATTTCACGTGCACTTACCACAATAATGAGGAATTAATATTTTTCGCGCTTTGGTATAAGTAGTTGTAGTTTGTAGTAGTTTGGTAGTTAGATAGTACTAGTGAGTATGTTAGTAGTTCTAGTATTTGGCGGGTGTCTGGCCCAGCTCGTGACGTCAGCCGGCACGCGCCGACAAAAGCACATCGGCGAAAGGGTTCAACCAGCGACGCGTGTAACGCGAGTTTCCAAACATTTTGATTGACAGACAATCCAATTTTGTAAAGTAACAAGCTTTGAGAGCGCCCGATTATATTGTTACCCCAAAAATTTATAGACGTTCTATAACATTATCAAACGTCGTACAGTATTGCGCTCACGAATTTGGCTTTTGCGCAGTACTATATGACTTTTGATAAAGTTATAAAACATCTATAAATTTGGGAGTTATTTCGTTTAGGTTATTACGAAATCAGATTTTATTTTTATTTTTGCCTAACTAGCTTTTACCCGCGGTTCTGAACGCCTAACCATAGATTTTGCTCCGTCGTTAAGGTCATGGCTTAATGTTATGCCCTTTATTTTGAGTTGAAACAGACTGTTGAGTGAAAGATCCGTTAAAATTGTCGGAGTATGTCCACATCCCAATAGCAAAAAGGTTATATCGAATCGAAGAAAGTTGCATCTGTCAACTTTCTTGACACCGGGTATGACATCCCATACATTTATATATCCCAATATATTTAATTTACCACCTTAAGTCCTGGTCTTTCTTTGCCCATAACCTATCAAAAATGGCCATGGTCATCATAGATCAACACAATATGACAAAGACAAGCCTTTTGTCTCTCACTTTGCGTCAACATACTCGTCTAATTTTCTTTTAAAAACACATCAATATTTCACCCTTAAGAACTTACAGTAATCGATCAGTAAATCGACTATGGAGTAAAGAATCTATCACGCCGTTTCAGGAGTAACAACGCGTTCAGGAAATATCACTTCTCCCGTGGGATAAATGAACTTGGTGACTACGATGGAGACTTATCGTGTTTTCAGGAATATCTATTTTTTAAGCAGAATTGTATTATCTTAATTATTGCGTAGTTTATTAGCTAACTTCGTTTTATCATCGATCTTGTTTTGATTATCATGTTTAAACAATCTGAGTTCATAATCTGCTGTGGTGCAGTGCACTAGCCAAGTTTAAATAAACAGAGCGATCGAAAAAAAGTTATAATTTGGAACATAATTTCTTAAAGTCTATCATACCCTATACTAAGTCTGTTGTAACTGCGCCCTAAACCTCATTGAAGGTAATGCCTAATATTTCAAGTAAAAGCATAAAAAGTTTTCTTACTCGTAAATCTTTTGCAGTACCCGAAAATTTCGCCCGATCTATCAATAAGCAAAAAATCAATTTCCCATTTCTGCGGAACAGTAATTGCGTTGAGAATATAATCCATCTCCCCGGTGGGACCGCGAACTTGGCTCCACACGACCGTGCGGAAAAAAACAAAGCGTTTGTACCGTGCGTTGTTTTCAGCCTTTTGCACAATGCTGAGACGAAAACCTAATCGTGATTATTAAACAATCGTAAAACTGAATTCATTGAGAAACCCGCAGTTTCTATATTTTTTCGTCTAGCACGGATCACACAGCAATTGATATTAATGAACCATTGCATAACTTATATTCTAGGATATTAAAGATCCGAGAGAATGAATGACAAACACGACAAAGTAACATCGTAACTTCTGCGTGGTATTTTTAAAAATATATCAATTGTAATAGCATCTGAATACCATCCCACATATTTTCATGTAATTGATACATTCTAAAAATAATCTAAACCTCACCGCCCTTATGACGTCATTCGGTACGAGCCAGGGCTTCGCGCACAAGGGCCGAGTAAGCCCGAGTGGGCCCGACAGTTTTACAGCCGTACCTAAAGAATTGCGCATTTATTATTTTTATTTGTCACGGTATTGTAGGTACAATTTTTTTACGCTACGGTGGTAACTTGTATTGAATAGCCGCCTTTACTGTGTAAGGGAATGTATACTGTGTAATGTTTTAGGTTATTGGATTTGTGTGGTTTATGGATGAAGGTTGAGGATTTATGTAATTTATGGTTAGCATTGTTTTTTTAAAATACTCCTTATAGAGTCTGCAACACTAGTTATGGCTCGTTTACAGAGAAAAGACGGTTAGGAGCATTCAGCGTGTACGTTCTAAGTTCCGCGTTCTTTAACATGTATGAGTTTCTTAAGGCTTGCTGTTTACCCGGGCGCTGTACAGCATGATTCAGAAAAGGTATACAATCGATTTCTTATATTTACGCGAATATTACACATTGAAATGAAACTAATTTTAAGGAGGAGGAGGATAAACGTCGGGAACATAAAATCGATATAAAATCGCGATGAAATCCTTAAAATTAGTTAAAGTATACAAGGTATACAATGATTTGAACCTGGGCTTCTTGAGCGCAATTGTATCATTATATGAAATCAGACTATCGACAGGTCGATTTTAAACATACAATATTGTTCCTAATAAAAATACAATTATGATTTTTACAAGCATTTTTTTAAACATTATTCTTGATAAATATTGATACTAAAAAAAACAAAAAAGAAACGAAACAAATACGTAGATAAATAAGTACCAACGTACAACGGAGTAAATCATATTTTTGTTTGACGCAAATCGCGACGGCAAAACCATCCATAACAGTCAAGACAATCCAATTTCCATAATACCAGAACTAAAACAAAGTAGTAGTAACTCAATCACTAGTTTTCATAAAGATTTGTTTCCACACGAGCTCACACGAAGAACGAGAGCCGCGAGGAATAAAACTGGCGTATAAATCATTCACAGACCACTGCTCTACCCGAGCCCAAGGTTACGCGAGTTTCAGGGCCTGAAGCCCTTTCAGCGCAGCCTTGATTTTCATGTTCACTTGTATGAAATTGAGTGTACTTTGACCGCTGACGTAATACCAAGAGCGTAGGCGAGTGGACGAGCCACGTACCGACTAAGCGAGCACAGGCAGCCTAGCGAAGCTCGCAGTCAGGCCGTGGATAATCAATTTGCAATTATTAATTGTTATCGTACGTGAAAGAGGTTCTTAGAGTTCATATTCCACACGAAACACTTTCCTTTGAAATATCTGTAGATAGAGCGTACACTGTTTGCTTACTAAAACTAATATTGACTAACTTCCGGTTTGACCACGACTTCTAAGCTGGAACGCATACTAAGCGATACTTATTTAGTTTGAGCAACTTTTGGTAGTGGTGTGTTGTTGTCAGTTGGGTTCAAAGATATTTAAACAGTTCTTGAGATATGTATATTAAAATGGGAATACATTTTTTTTTTATTTTGGTTCACTTGGCTTTTATGACGATTGATATGAAGGTACTACTCTTTAAAACAGCTACTTAACCTGCCTAGCCTTGCCTTTTTTTTTTTTTCCGCTGGGAAATGCATTTACGCATACCGCCCAAGCCCGGGGGAGCAAGGACGGTTATGTGGGGCTCCTGGAAGAAGTCCAGACTACCCACTAAAACCCAGCGCCGCCCTCTGTGCCTTTTGTGGGGCGCCACGGGATCGCTCTACGAGCACACTACCGTGGCGCCCCGGCGGAAAACCTCTGTTTGGGGGGGGGGCCCCCCGGCCCCATTCCGGAACGCCTAGCCTTGCCTACATTATTCTCACATATCCATAGCAAATTACTGTTTCAAAAATGTACAGTAACCATTTTTGAATAGAGCAACCATGGAGTTTCTTATTCGTTCTTTTCGGTAAAGTTGTAGCTTGGCATTTTGTAACATTTTTGACGATTCATCTTAATCATTTACAAGAGTAAAAAAGTGTTGTTGTGTTTTTTTTTCTGCATCGTCTTGAGGGAGGAGCTGTCAACATACACTTACCGTCCAGAACTACATATATATACGTTCACACTCGTGCAAAATAAAGTCATATCTATCTATGCACACACACTTAAAAAAACCTACACACAATCACTAGTTTTGTCTGACTCTTACGAACAATGCCTATCACTCATAAGGCCTTGGCATAGAGTTGCTTATTGGGAAGCCAAGTCCAAACTAATTCGTCTGAGGCTCCGGTAAATCAAAGAGACCAAATCAAAAACATGTCCATAATGTAAAAATGAAAAAAAATATGTCAAAATAAAATCGCATATCGTGCGCAAGGTCTTATTGCTAAGGCACAGAGCAAGGGTTGCGAAGTGATCAAGGCTGTCAACATGGAAACTTCTTGTTTGGTTTGACGCTAACCTTATGTCGCAACCTGTACATCAAGTGCGAGATTATTCGTAAACTAACCGTATACTTTATAGTCTACCGTATTTAGACATTTTTTATGGAGAATTGAAAGTTTTAAATACCGTCCGCTAGAGGAGCTTTTCAATTATCCATACAAAATGTCTAAATACGGTAGACTATGAAGTAAACAGTTAGCTTGCACTTGACGAGGTGAAGTAGATTTAGTCTGGCAATAACGTTTTTTACCGTACCGTTATCAGTTAGAGAAAGAGCGTCTCTCCCCAATATCAGGAAATTTCTTTAAAATGTTGGCATCCCGTTTGCTTTAATGCAAAAACGACACAAAATACCTAAATAACTGACAGTAGCGGGCTAAAAGCAATAATTAACCCGTGTAAATCGATTCGAAGAAACCACAAAAACTACCCTACACTCTTATTACCAAGGATTATAATTCAATTTCGTGCATCAAAATATGACTCCCAAAATCTCGCTGACATAAGCCAATGGAGGCCTAAACAAAAGGATACCGTGACTAGTATAACTTAAGCTCTTACAATGGTTCAAGCTCCCGCTGCGGAAATTAAAGTCGTATGAGTCAGGATGTGAGGCAGTTCAAGTTATACTGGACGAATGACCACCCGTGGCGACCTCACAGCATGACGGTAGACTGTGAGTCACCAACAGAGGCCGAAAATGACGTTTTTCTAATAAAAATAATTATGGGGAGGTCTGCTGCTTCTGTGATATTTGATCATGTTTATTAGTTTCATCAATACGGTTGTGGACTCTATGCCAAAACCAATACACGTTACCTATTCTTTTTTTCGAGGGCTTACGGTATACAAACAATAGAAAAACTGGTCAAGTAAGTATTTTAGAATACCTTCTCAACGTGACTTCTTTCAAGAAATACTATTAAAATACTAATAAGTATTCCAAGATCCAATTTGACATTCGAAAAAAATTAAGTACCTACTTGCTTACTTTGAATCAATATTAGTTTCACGATACTTAAACGATAATTATACTTTCACATTTGATTTTATGTTCTAGGTAGTTTAAGAAATTGAAATTATATAACATTTTACTTGTACGTTAAATAGTGTACCGAGCTCCGAGACACAGACATTGTCTAGTTTGGAGCTCACCAATACTTTGTTGATAGAAATGTTACTTGGAAATAAATTTTTATTAATTATAAGTATGGCATCTACAAAGCCTGATTTAAGTATCATTTAGGCATTATTGACATTTGCACGCTAGGGCTGACACTCAAACTGATAACAACATAACCCTGGGCTTCTTTTAATAGAAAAGTATGCACCATCGTAGTATCGAAACTTACCATCGATCGAGATCAAATACTTGCCCATAATGAAATTAAAAAAAAAACATCTCAAAACTGCTATCAGTTACTCTCAGAGTTGAGATTGGTTTGTTAATAGGTAGATGGGTAGATATACCAGAAACATTGTACAAATTGTCGTACAAAGAAGTACGTCAGACAATTATTTCCCCCAATCACCGGCCAGCATTTAGCAAAGATTACAATCACAATAATACGAGTGTGTGTCGCAAGCGCATGTTCGGTGAATCCAATCAAATGCAGGGTGTCAAACTATTAGGCCGGGTCACGCCATCTACCGGTAGCCGCCAGGCACGCTATTATGGCTGCTACCACGGTGTTCTTACGAATTAAATTCGAATTTGAATAATGAGTTTGAAATAAGAGCGGTGCCTTTGGACTCGGTCTGCGTGTTGGCGCCACTTGTTATTAGTGTTATAATAGTGTTGTATTTCACCACCTTCTGAGCACATTTTATAGTATAAACAGACGATCGACTTGGTACGGGCCGCAACAAAGATTTGGTCCGCTCCGTACCAACCGTCCGTACCGTTCGCAGTCTGCTCTCTAAACGAACAGATTTGGTCAGAACCTTACTAAATTCGATTGATACAATTCATGAATTAGGAGTTACTTTGCACTTTCCGCGTCGACTTTACTCAATAGACCTGTTTCCTAGAATACTGATTGAATCATTGCATTTTAATGTATGGCCCCTAACTGGGGCTCGAATGCACTTCCATACTGGGCTGCAACTAAATAAAACATCTGTGTTCGATCTTGCACGCGATTCTTTCATGCGGCGTGGCATAACTTATGAGTTTTAATTTATTAAAGCAATAGAAGAGAACAATGCATGAGACTTAAAAACATAAATAATTTTAGGAATAAGGGTTCAAAGGGTTTTACATTAAGCATGGTATTCTCTTGTGGTTTAATTCTTGGGTCACTATGGAACCTCCACCAAGTCGAGACAAAAGGCTACCCCATTTTGCCAGAAGACGTTTTTTTCAACCATAATAGGCTTTACAAACATCACGTATGAAGTAAACTATAGTCTCCCACTTGTCATGGTAGAGACCTATATACAATGGAATATTAAAATAACATACTAGGATGCTAAACATGCCCGCAGGTGCCCTAAAAAGCCTTCACACATTTATGGGATATTGTAAAAAGTTGTTGATAGCAGACACCAATTATTGATTAGGTGTTTTTGAACAATATGCTTGAGCATCATAATAATGGTTGCCATACATTGTAGAGCTCATTAGGCATGCGCTATTCTCAGCCGACACGATCCGAGCCGGTTTACGAGTGCGAAATAGCCCCCATCCTAAAACGAACAACTTTTATTTTTACAGCCCAGTGATGTATATTGAGATATCGATAATTTTTGTCAGAATTTTCTAGAAGGAGTAATATCCCATTCGAAAATTCCTCTACAATTATCTGTATAGATTATAGGAAGTACGTAAAGTCACTGCTTTATCCCTCTGATTATTTACAAGGAGTTTCAGAGCTCTTCCTCGTAAGACGTATTATTTGACAGCTGACCTTCACTTGTTTATATTGACACATAAGAAGAAGAAAATAATATTAATCTATGATACACTGGACTTGGTCATGTTGGCAGACTTGAAAGTTTATTTTTATTTTTATGCAAATCTTCTCACAATGTTTTCAAAAAGCTATTATAATGTTACGTGCGGGGTAATCAAATGCCGATTACGTGAAAATTACTTTAATCGCTCTCCACAAAGAAGGCAAAATTAGTACACACCAGTACACTAATTAGTCAACACTTAAACAACAATTCACCAAATCACTTAGAAACACAGTTGTCCAGAGTATTCGCTAGAGTCGCCGGTATAGTCTTCTTAGTTCGCTTCCGAGAGATGTGTTCACAATCGCTTTCAAATAGAAACTGTCCCGTCGCTGGTCCTGCACACTATTTATAATCCGAAAATAGCGAGGGTGGATCTTTCCAGAAAGGTGTCGACAAAAACCCACAAAACAGAGATGTTCCATAAGAAAAATGAACCTTATTTACACGGTAATAAGGAGGGGCTAGAATGTTCTAGTGTACGTAGCTGCATTCGTGAAATCGGTATTATTCCGAGAACTCTCAGTTCCAGGAATTACATTGTCCTCGCATTTGTTTACTAATAATTTTAATAAAAATAATACGAGATATATTCTGGAAGCCGGTTGCAACATTGTTGGCGATTCTAGATCTTTCTTCACAGATCGATAGGGGACCTTGGACCCAACAATGCGTTTTTGTTTCTAGAAGCTTCGATGACTATTTCTCGAGTTATCGATACCTCTTTTATACGCATCGTAACATTACCCCCCTCTTAGTCATGCTCGTCCCGAGCATTATTCGAGCCATGATATCGCGCTAACCGGTCCACATGGACTACCTTTGCTTTTCCTCTAAGTCCCTTCTTGATGCGGAAGGTAACATCATTGATCCTTGTAATGACGGTGTACGGTCCTTCCCAGCGAGCTTGAAGTTTCGGAGACTTTCCCTTTTTGCGAAGCGGATTATGAAGCCACACTAGTGTTCCTTCCTCAAACCCGTTGGTGTTCGAATTCCGATCGTACCGGGTCTTCATCCTTGTACTAGTCTTAAGATTATTCTCCCGTACTCTTCTGTGTACTTCATCCAACTGGTTTTGAAGTTCACTCACATAGTCTGTAACAGGCTTAGGACTATCGGGTGGCGTGCCTGTTATTGCATCCACTGGGAGCCTTATTTCTCGGCCGAAATTTACCTTGGCCGGAGTATGTCCCATACTATCGTGTACCGCAGATCGATAGGACATCAGAAACAGCGGGATGTATTGGTCCCAATCTCTCTGATGATCGTCCACGACTTTAGCCAAGTGGTTCTCTAAGGTCTGGTTGAACCTCTCGACCATTCCGTCTGACTGCGGATGCGCTGGAGTTGTACGAGTCTTATTGATTCCCAGCAGTTTGCACATTTCCTGAAATAAGGCAGACTCAAAATTCCGCCCTTGGTCTGAGTGAAGTTCCATGGGTACGCCATATCGACAGACCACTTCCTGGACCAGTTTCTTCGCCACAGTTATAGCTTCTTGATTCGGTGTCGCAAAGACTTCGGGCCACTTAGTGAAGTAATCTTGCACTACTATGATGTACTTGTTCCCATCATCTGTCATAGGCAAAGGTCCAGCAACATCAATAGCGATGCGCTCCCATGGCGCTCCAACGTTGTACGTCTTTAACTTTCCCCTGCTTCTTGTCTGTGGGCCTTTCACTGAAGCACAAGCAGTGCACTTACGGCACCAATCCTCGACATCTTCCCGACAACCGACCCAGTAGAAACGCTGTCTTACTTTAACTAAGGTCTTCTTGACTCCAAGATGTCCACCAGAAACACCATCGTGAATGTGCCGTAAAAGAGGGGCCACCTTACTCCGAGGTACTACAACTTGCATGGTTACTTCTTTTCCATCGCTGGATTCCCATTTTCTACATAGTACACTATCTTCCAGAGTCAAGCTGTCCCACTGAGCCCAATAGCTTTTGGTGGTCGAACTATGAGCAGACACATCACTCCATTGGGGTTTATTCCCAAGTCCTTTCCAGTCCAGTATAGGTCGAAGGTCATCGTCCTCTTCTTGGGCCTTCTTCATGTTAGCTCCTGTCCACTCGTCATCAAGTCCGTGTGTCCTGATGACTTTGACCTCTTCTCGTACTTCATTCTTCTGACAGTGCTTGCAGTCTTCGGCACACGGTCTTCTTGACAAAGCATCGGCGTTGCTATGTCCTTTTCCACTTCGGTGTTCTATTACAAAATGAAATTCCTGTAGTTGCTCGAGCCATCTAGCTACTTGACCTTCTGGGTTCTTAAATTGTAACAACCATTTTAACGCAGCATGATCCGTTCTTATAGTAAACTCCCTTCCTATAAGATACTTCTGGAAATGTTGTAGGGTCTTCACCACGGCAAGTAGTTCACGGCGAGTAACACAGTAATTTCTTTCTGGTTTGGAAAGTGACTTACTGAAATATGCTATAACAACTTGTCGATCTCCTTGTATCTGAGATAAAACACCACCTATTCCTGTGTTACTAGCGTCTGTATCCACGATAAATCTTCCGTCTCTATTTGGGTAGCCCAAAATAGGAGCTTCACATAACCGTTGCTTGAGCTCACTGAAGGCTTCCTCACATGTCGGGTCCCAGATAAAATCGCGTTTCTCTTCTGTAAGTCGATGCAACGGTTTTGCAATGTCCGAGAAGCTCTTAATGAATCGTCTGTAATATGCGCATAATCCTAGAAAGGCGCGCACTTCTGTTTTATTTCTTGGGACAGGCCATTCTTGGACAGCTTTTATCTTCTCAGAATCGGTTTGGACTCCTTCCGTTGATATGACGTGTCCAAGGTAACTGACTTCCTTTTTAAATAGAGCGCACTTCTTTGGACTAAGTTTTAGATTAGCCTCACGGATCCGAGTGAACACTCGTTCTAAATTCTTCAGGTTCTCCTTGAAGCTACGACCCATAACGATTACGTCATCAAGGTAGACCAGACATACATCTCCGAGTAAACCCACCATCACTCTTTCCATGAGGCGTTCAAATGTGGCTGGAGCATTACATAATCCAAAAGGCATAACATTAAATTGCCACAATCCGTTTCCAATTCCAGTGCTGAAGGCCGTCTTCTCTTTGTCTTCTGGGTTTAGTTCTACCTGCCAATAGCCACTTTTTAAGTCGATAGTTGAGAACCATTTCATACCACTGAGCATGTCCAGTGTGTCGTCGATCCGAGGTAAAGGATAGCTGTCTTTCTTTGTGACGTTATTCAACATCCGGTAATCCACACAAAACCTTGTACTGCCATCCTTCTTCTTCACCAGCACCACGGGTGATGACCATGGACTCGTAGAAGGTTCAATTATTCCGTTATCAGCCATATCCTTAATCATATCTGTCACCTCCTTTTCTCTTGCCCATGGTATGCGTCGTGGTCTTTGCTTTATAGGCCTGGCGTCGCCTGTGTCGATCCGATGTTTTACGAGCCCCGTCCTTCCACAGTCATTTCCAGTGGCAAAGATGTCGCTGAATTTCAGCAAGAGCTCTTTGGCTTGCTGCAGTTCTGTTGCCGATAAATTCTCCTTAGAAGATTCCAGTAGTTGCTGGATGTGATCCTCCTTCACGTGGGTACCATTCTGTTTTACTGTATCACTATTCAATCGTCTCAGGTACTTTACTTCCTCACATCTTCCAACCACACTATTCTTCTTCAGGTGAACTTCTTCATTACTAAGGTTAAGGATTCTCACCTTAGTAATTCCGTTCGACATTAGTAAAGTCCTTGCTGTAATTAAATGTGGGTAATTTCCTGCGTCTTCGACGATGAGGCATCTTCTTTGTTTAATATTACGAGGAAATTTCACTATTACCATGTTTTCTGATCTCGGCGCCAGTGTGGTATCCTTGAGGCAATAAATATTGCACGGGCGTGATCCTTGCAGACAAACTTCTTGGTCAGGAAACCTTAACACTCCTTTAGCAACATCCAAAACACACTGCTGATTCTTCAAGAAATCCAGACCCAAAATACAATCATCGGTAATATTAGCAATCAGCACTGCTTGGAGATATACTCGGTCACCAATTCTAAACTTTACGTCTGTTTCGCCGAGGACGGAAACTGGCTGGCCGGTGGCTGTCTGAAGATGACATTTTGGAGATCGTCTATTCCACATTATGGTGCGTCTCAGTAGCTCTGGTCTCACAATGGTACGTGATGCTCCGGTGTCCACTGTTAAACTACATGATTTATTATCTACGGTGCCCTCGAGGATCAGACTATTCCCATTAAAAACTTGAGTTATGGTTACTGTAGGGGCTTTATGTTGACCAGCCAGCGCCCGCCCCGCGGCCCTGGCGACTTTTAGTTTAACGGAATGTCTTGATCGTCTTGGGTCGCGGAGTCCTTGACCCTTCTCTTTTTCTTAGGGCATTCAAGCCGAATGTGCCCCTTTTCTCCACATTCATAGCACGTGGGAATAAACCGAGACTTTTTCTCTTCTGGTATCATCGCTCTAACTTTGTGTAGCCTCGTGTCTTGTTGCACAGCTTCCACCTCAAGAGCATGAGCAAGTGCGTTCTTCAAGGACTGGTGATGTCCCAGTTTCACAGCCCCTCGAACCTCTGAGTTTCTTATGCCATCGACAAATGCCTGCAGCAGGGTCACTTCGATAACTTCTGGTGCCGATGAGTAAGCCCGACGAACCAGCCTTTCTATTTCCTGGGCCCACTGCTGGAGGCTTTCGCCAGCCTTCTGTGATCGCTCACGGAGTTGCACTCGGTAGACATGTTCCAGGTGCTTATCACTGTAGCGCGTGTCTAACGCTTCCATTAGTGTCTCCAGCGTCCTTCTTTCAAGCGGCAGGTTTTCGAGGATTGATAAAGCATCCCCACGTAGAGCAAGTGTCAGAGCCATAAAAGATTGCTCTTTGCTCCAGCCATTACCACTTGCAAGTACCTCAAACTGGTACTTGAACGCTGACCACGACGAAGTTCCATCAAAGCGTGGTAGGTCAAGTTTCGAAGACGATGGTGAGGCCACTGTAATAGTCCCATGTGTTTTCAATTTTATGACCTCCTTATTTAGTTCTTGCACGCGGTCCTCGAGGTTCCCTGTCTTCATGGTAACTTCCTTGTCAAGTACTTGTACGCGGTCCCTTAAGGTATTCACTTCTTCTCCGAGAGCTTTGATACCTACGCTGATTTTTCCTAGGACAGCTTCCTGGCTGGCCTGCACCACTTCCTTAATTTCACGCTGCGTAGCGTCTTGGTTAGTCTGCATCATTTCTTTAAGCTCCTGCCGACTGGCTTCTTGGTTAGCCTGGAGCATTTTCTGATTGGCCTGCATCATTTCTCTAAACTCCTGCCGACTGGCTTCTTGGTTAGCTTGGAGCATTTTCTGATTGGCCTGCATCATTTCCTGCATAGAAGCCAGCAGTGCTGATATGTTCATGTCTGGTGAACTAACCCCTGATGCTGTCGCTGTTCCCGCCGAAATATCAACATCATCCCGATGCTCTTCTTCACGGTTCCGTTGACGTGCAGCATCCATTTCCACTTGCCGTCTGGTTCGTGGGGTACGCCCTTCGTCTTCACGCGGTAGTAACGGCATTCCGCTTCTGACACCAATTGTTACGTGCGGGGTAATCAAATGCCGATTACGTGAAAATTACTTTAATCGCTCTCCACAAAGAAGGCAAAATTAGTACACACCAGTACACTAATTAGTCAACACTTAAACAACAATTCACCAAATCACTTAGAAACACAGTTGTCCAGAGTATTCGCTAGAGTCGCCGGTATAGTCTTCTTAGTTCGCTTCCGAGAGATGTGTTCACAATCGCTTTCAAATAGAAACTGTCCCGTCGCTGGTCCTGCACACTATTTATAATCCGAAAATAGCGAGGGTGGATCTTTCCAGAAAGGTGTCGACAAAAACCCACAAAACAGAGATGTTCCATAAGAAAAATGAACCTTATTTACACGGTAATAAGGAGGGGCTAGAATGTTCTAGTGTACGTAGCTGCATTCGTGAAATCGGTATTATTCCGAGAACTCTCAGTTCCAGGAATTACATTGTCCTCGCATTTGTTTACTAATAATTTTAATAAAAATAATACGAGATATATTCTGGAAGCCGGTTGCAACATTGTTGGCGATTCTAGATCTTTCTTCACAGATCGATAGGGGACCTTGGACCCAACAATGCGTTTTTGTTTCTAGAAGCTTCGATGACTATTTCTCGAGTTATCGATACCTCTTTTATACGCATCGTAACAATAAGGATGTTATCACCTTGAATATTGCTGTATTTACACAGAAGTGACATTAGTGATACAGACACTAACTGGAAAACCACTTAAGGAAACATAATATTTTACGAAAATTATTACTAGACGTCGAACATTCTGGATCTTCAGACTAGCCAACTTCATGAATCTATCATGTGTCACGTAGTCCGTCGCCATGTTTATCGATACCAATTTCAATCGATAAACACACACCACTGGCATCTCAATTGAGTCATTAGCACAACACCCTGAGGTTTTCTTCTTTGTTGGAGCGGTTCACTTGTAAAATCATAATAAATAACGAACATTAATCTACAGGATTACCTAAACTAGGACGTTTTTATCGCCACATAAAACATTTATGTAAACTTTCCAAATTCAGGTTAGTAATAAGACAAAATAAAGGTCATTTTGCATTACAATTTCCTTCAAATGCTCCGCTATCTGTCACACTCTAGACCACTAAACAGGTTGATATAGAAAGCGTATACTAACCTTTGAATCAGCGCCGCAATAGCGCATTTATAATTATCATGTCAAATCGGGATTCGATAAGTCATATCCGATATAAGATGTTAAAAGTCCGTACTTAGTATTCCGTAGAGACATGGACGATATTAAGCACATTCCCTGCTCCTTCCTGGACCACCCCTCGACCCTCAAGAGTCACGTCCGCGGACCACATCATAATGAGTTTATAAAAAAAAAAGTATATGAACATGTTTAGTTTAATAAATAAATGTAAATATTATAAAAGTTGACAAACATATTATTAATAATTGAAGTTGAGAGGTGTATTACGAAATATAAAAAAAGAGAATAGAAAACCTACTACCTACTACCTGCTCACCTACTTAATAGTTCCCAAAAGTGTAAAAAAATTGACTGATGGTGGCGTACCCAAGATGCTTGCCACATTTCCTTGCTGAATAACCAAAGCTACTCGCTTAGCGAGGAAATATCCAGCCCTTGGGTCGCCGGTTGCGTCGACCAATCCTCCTGATAGATTTTGTATAAAATCTATGGCGCTCGGACCCAATGGACCCCATGCACTCGACTCCGAACAGAATGAATATGTATTCGGGGCCGATAACGAAATAATCAGTAATAAAAAGTCTCTGATCGTGTCTGAGGTAGCATGCGGGCCGGACCAAAAAAACACTCGGACAAAACAGCGTCCTGTGTAGCTCCGTCACAAAGGCATACATATAGTTAAAATAATATATTTACCACAAACAATAGTTATTGCGTACAAAAAAATATTGTCACAATATGATCATGAAACATGTCGCCCAATATTGTGTCGCGTCAAACAATGTCGCTCGGTGTTGTGTCTGACATGGCACGCCCAATCAACCGATGACGAGTCGATATGTTTGTATCAATGCCATTTTTCTATATTCCGATAACTTGCCCACGTACCTCGTGTGTACCTGAAACAATAACCTGAACCTAACTGAAATAAAACTTATTTTACAGATTTTAACGCGTTTATTTGCTGTTTTTATGTTCCCGACGTTTCGGCTGCTTTACAGCAACCATGGTCACCGGAGGGCCAAAAAAAATGTTTATAATGAACCATGTATTTCCTTAATTTGTGTCGTTGTAAAACATATTTGAATAAGGCATAACCTCTTTTCTTTGCGACTGTACATATTAAAGAATTATGTGTAGTGGTCCCCAGTCAAGCGACAAAAACAGTTAGTTCACTGGGACCCCAGTCGAAATAAAGACACGAGTCAACTAAAGACCATTGACTGTTTATTAGATCTGTAAACGTTTTACAGCTTTACAATAATGATCATTAACCTTATTTTTATAAGAACGAATACATGTCAATTACACCAAACAATAACAAAGAAAAAAATATATAATAGCTCTTATTATACTTAAATAATTTCGTAAAAAAAAACATTCCATACTTACACAAACCATAATTACATTCAATTGTCAGACTCGACAAACAACCCATATCATTGCCCTCATCATCAAAACAAAAGCCACTCAAGTACGTCCATTTGTCAGTAATTTTCTTCGAAACCATACAATGCCGGGAACAAACTATACGCGTAGCTAGAGCCATTTGAGTAACGAGCAACCCGGGTATTCCCGGATAAGTGAAAACAAAGCCCGGGTATCGGCCGGCCATTGTTATCCGGCTGAAGTCCGCAAACACCGGTGGCGCCCCCTATGGACGTGGGGGAGGCACTTTTCGCGCGCGGTAAACGATTTGTTTACATGTTTGATTTTTGCGGTGTTTGTCTTTACCTTGTTACGGATTTTCAATTTAATTGGTTTGCGTATAGATTTCTTACATTTAAGTAAATACTTCGCAAAAGAATGCCGATTCCGACCAAGGATGATACGCGAGGCCATTAAAATTAAAAAATCATCCTAATTTCAATAGGGACGATGGCTGGGTGCTACCACCGACTTAGGATTCAGTAAATAGTATAATCAAATACGAAACCAAGCGCATCATTGCAAGTATTCTTTGAGTTGCAATTTCATTTTAAAAAAAGCTACAATTAATATGCCATCGCTTTTCAAGTATGACTCAATTGTGTTAGTAAACTTAGGGCCCTGGGAGCTTACCATAAACTCTTATTCCCAGTACCTCAAACACAATCCTTTTTACGTACCGTTTTGGTACCGTAACGTCTTCCATCCTTCTCACACCACTGTTATTTTTTTAAAGATAACTATGTATTATTGAGTACATAATATAAAATCAAGCAGTAACTATACCGCCTGGAAATAAAATTTTGCATAGTAAGAGCCCGGTTCTGGGCCCCAAGTCTGCTAACACAATCGATTCATAATCGAACAGCGACCGCTTAGTAACTGTCACTTTTGACAGATATTGTATGGGATATCTGTCTAAAGTGACAGTTACTATGTGGTCGCTATTCGATTATGAATCGATTGTGTTAGCAGACTTGGGGCTCCGATAACTGGTCAAACCCCATAAAACTGTGCTTAAATATTTCTAATTCACCTAAGATTTGTCGATAAACAACCCAAGAAAGGTGGCGTTTATTCAGAACTTTATCGACTAATCGATAGTCTACCTAATCAAGCGTAGCATAGACACTAAAATCTTCGTCTATTAAACACATTAATGCCATAAATATTCCATATAATATGACAAATGTTTTTTGCCTCACCCCATCGGAGGCGGCAACACTCCCCCAGTAATTAAAAGCAAATGACGTAACACAGCCGTACACATATCGGGATGAGACACAAAGAGTCTGCACTCTGCCTTATTGCTGTATACGGGGTGCTTGAATATGGATGCTCTTTTTATATATTAAGCCACGAAAGAATGCGAATGTTTGAATGTGAGGAATACGTTTAACTAACTGTCTTTTTGGATAAGTTTATAAAAATAAAAATGTTACTTATGTAGATGACGTGATTAGTGCAGTTGGTAGAGACCCTGCTTTCTGCGCAGAAGGTCCCGGGTTGGAATCCTTGTAAACAAACTTTGTCATGTATGGTATACGAATCATCGATTTTTAATATAAGTATTATATACTGGCTTCGCCCCCAGTACATTATACTGTACCCATACTACAATAATTACTTAGTGTGGGACCGTATAGTTGCTGTGTTCGTCTGGTGATATTTTTATTATTAAATCTGTCTCTCACCCCACGGGCTATAACCGGATCATTGGAAAGGCTTGTGCCGGGACAAGGGTCCAACACGTAGAGGCCGATTTTGAGAATTTTGTGTTATCAAATTGTTATATAATTATCACGAAAATGTAGACGAATAACGGCGTTATGCAGCATCATAAAAAATCAGTATCCATCACTAGAAAGAGAAACAGTTCAAGTATGAGAAAGAAAGAGAGACAAGTCAACGCTTTACTTAAATATGTAAATTATGATAAAGTACTTTTTTTAGTATCATCGTACTCAAAAGACTGCAGGCAGGATGTTAAAAAAAACTTTTATTTACAGAAATATTAAAAATATTCTGCCCTTTTGCAACCAGCCTGTGCATATGAAAATACGCAGTGTCTATCAGTGAAGGCTGCGATGCATGCCTTGTGGCTTTGTTGTGCTTTTGAAAAAGCATCGCGGGCACAATGGGTACAGGTATATGTCCCGTCTCGGCCGGCAATAACGCATTATGGGGTGCCGAAAACATACGGAGAGTTATTCGTACGAGCCGATCTTCATACAAGTAATTTGCAGAATTGTTCGGTGTTGAGGCCGACCGATGCAAATATGGCATGACAATTTGGTTTTTTTGCTGATAAATGAAAAGTAGAAGGAAGGCCTTGAAACTGGAAACGTCTTCAAGGAGAAGACGTTTGCTTGCTTGACGAGTTGACAGAGGAAGATGATCAGTCGAGAATCTGTCTTGAGGACCGTAATAAATATGCAATTTTCCGCTAAACGAAGCGAATTTAAAAAAGTATTCGACACGTGTTTCCCCTCTAAACGAGACATCCTCGGGACGGCTGAGCTACGAATGAGAAAGACAACCGGGGCAGCCAGCTTAACATACCCGCCGCATCAGTACATTAGCAAATACACTGCTGTATTTACATCAGAATAAGTTCTATGTTATATAAATCCGTATTTACGCAATAGTACTCTCATCAGGATCTAACTGTGGATGTGAATGTGAGTTTTTAATGGTTCAGAATCAGAATCAGAATATTTTTTATTCACGTAGACCATTATTGTACAGTACTTATGAATCGTCAAGTTACAAAAATATTATGCTACTGCTTTACCACCCGTTCGGAATGCCGTTCCTATGGAGAAGAACGGGCAAGAAACTCCATGGTTGCTCTTTTTTTTTTTAAATAGATCTTTTACATTTTTGAGCAATACATTGTTATAGGTATGTGAGAACAATGTAGTAACGGCTAATCAAACTTTAGCAGCAGGTCAAAAAAAAACAAAAAGTACTAACTAAGTATAAAATTACAGTTAATGGCTACATGGTTCCCACATTTACAAATTACTTATGTAAATGAAAATAAAAAGGAAGAAGAGAAATACAAAATCTTAATAGTCTGCTCAAACAAGGTCATTTATATTCCTGAGGAGCCGGACCAGCATCCAACCAAGCATTTTTATCCTTAAGATAAGCATCTAGTGTATAGTATGCCTTCTTACATAGCGTACGTTTTATGCACGCTTTGAATTTATTTTCACTAAGTTCGGTAATGTCAGAGTGTATTTTATTATAAAATTTAACACAATACCCCATGAAAGATGTGTGAATCCTTGCTAGTCGAAAGTGTGGTTGATCTAATTTGTTTCTATTTCTTGTATTATAACGATGTTGATCACCGAGCCTTTTAAAGAGAAATAAATTTTTCCTAACATACATAATGTTTTCATAAATATATTGGCATGGTACTGTCAAAATATTAGTTTCCTTAAATAATTCTCTTAGGGATTCGCGACTGCCCAAATTATAGATGGCCCTAATAGCCCGCTTTTGTAAAATGAAAACCGATTCTATGTCAGCTGCTCTCCCCCACAATAGTATTCCATAGGACATAACACTATGGAAGTAGCTGAAATAAACTATTCTTGCGGTGTTCACATCGGTTAGTTGCCGAATTTTCCTAACAGCGTAGGCAGCGGAACTAAGTCGTCCCACTAAGACTCTGATATGAGGACCCCACTGTAACTTAGAGTCGAGCGTTATCCCTAAGAAAACCGTGTCGTTAACAAATTCAAGCTTCTCATTATTCAGTACTACATCGCAATCACTACTTTTGACATTTGGTAAAGAAAACCTTATACATTTAGTTTTCTTGCTATTTAACGCTAAGTTATTAATAGTAAACCAGTTATGTACCTGAAGAATAGTGTCATTTACGTCGTCAAAATTATTTACATGTCGTCCCACTTTAAAAATCAAGGAGGTATCATCAGCAAATAACACTATTTTCATCTTATTTTGAATTATATGCGGTAGGTCATTTATATATACTAAAAACAGGAAAGGACCTAAAAGCGATCCTTGCGGAAACTACTAAACTACAGTCGCGACGACTTTGCCCATGCAAATATACATCGTACCCCCAAATATATATTACTAGCTTCCTGGCGAACTTCGTACCACTTCAGAATCAAATCCATGGGAAATTGAAAAAAATATATCTTAATAATATTATTGATTTGTGAATTTTTTCCATATTTAATAGTTGTTCTGCTATTAGGGGCGACGACATTTTCAAAAAACAAAGATTATAAAAACGGCCCACCCGTTCTTGAGTTATAATGGTGTAACTAACACGACTGTGTTTTATGTACAATTATAGATATGCCTAAAATAAAATATCATTAAGGTGGAAGCTCAGGGTCAGGGCGCGAAATTCAAAATGTCAAACCCTAATCCGATACAATACCATAAGGTTTGTAAAAACCGCTTCTTTTACTAAACTTTATGGTGTTGTATCGCTTTAGGTATTTTTTTAAGCACACTTAATACATCGAGACATCCAATGCAAAATGTTAATATCGCAAAATACTAAATTACATCGTAAAGATGTCCAAAATTATCGTAAAAAAATAAAAACCATTGACATTTTGAATTTCGCGCCCTGACCCTGAGCTTCCCCCTTAACAAACAAACATCTTACTTGATCATATACGAGATTGACTGAATATTATATAAGTCTGAAAGCATTTACATTAAATTTAGTTTTACCTACGTCAAAAAAATATACTCAGTTTGAGTTTAAGAATGACTGACAACCAACATATTCTAGCACTTGCATCATAGACAAAATTATTTTATCATCTATTTTATATCAGATATCACTGAGTTGAATCACTTTATTGTGTTTAAAACTTACTAATATAAGTAACATATTTATATATACGTGTAAGTTTTTATGTACGCTGGTCTGCCTATTGTGTCATTCACCAAAATTGTAATTCCTCAAACCATTAGCGAGGAGGTTTTTTTCATCTGAAAAGAAGGCACCGAAAGTTTTCAGCCCATTTAGAATTCAAACAACGAATGTAAAAGGAAACAGAATGGCAGTCGTCCTCGGGAATAAATTTTAAAACAAATCCCAACTTCGCCTGTCACCAAAACAAAACAAAAGATTTAGGTGTAAACTTGTATTTAAGCTTAGAATTAGTTAGTTAGTCGCGTTTAAATTAACTCTGAGAGTTCACTTCGAGAGTTTGGAATTTTAACAATTACACCTTTCGCCGAATTCCCTCTCATGGATCGTAAAGGCAATAAAGATAATGGTAGGTACCCACAAAAGCTACTTTAGCCAAGGTATGTACCCACTAAGTAAGTATTTAATGTTTATAAAAGCGTTGATTAGAGTTCGTTAATAATTACATGTGATTAGATTAAGACTAACCAAATTACGCAAATTTATCACTAAATTCAGGGGGGGTTAGCGGTGGAAATAGGGAGGAGACAGACCACCAGCCAGTTTCCAACCGCTGACATCAAGAAGGTAGCCGGTACATGGTAGAGTACAGTAGCACATAAGAAAATCATCAAATATTTTTAATTGCATGATAGTTTGGGGTCGAGTCACCTTCGTCCGTAGGAGAATTAAGTACCCTCGAGATACCCTACACGTGACCCTGGGTGGTGCCAACCAGGTGACAACTCTACTGGTGGTAGGCTTCGGCCGTGGTTAGTCACCACCCACTGAATAAAGCCATGTCGCCAAGCGGCCTAGCCGTGTTCCGGCACGATGTTCGCTGTTGCCATTCATGGATGGCGGGTCAGATCAGTTGCGCTGCATGTGCCTAGTGAATGTAGCGTCTCTATCTACTGCCGCCTTCCTACCTAGGCAAGTATGCTCCATCGTAGATCTCATCGTCACTTACCATCAGGTGAGATCGAGATCAAATACTTGCCTATAATGGAATAAAAAAAATAGTAATATTGACGTCATATTAACGATTTAAAAAATACTGTAAATACATATAGTGCACGAGTTTGTGCGCAAGCACAGGTACACTAACTCTTCCCTCACTCTCATCGTTGGATGGGTTGGCAATCTGACACGGCTGGAGAGAGATCAGGTGCAGGACCGACGGCTTCACGAGTTCTTCGAAGTTTCTAAAATAATAAACTAATCCCACTAATGTTATAAATGTGAAAATTCGGATGGATGGATGGATGTTTGTTACTCAACCACGCCAGAACGGCTGGACGGATCGGGATGAAAATTGGCACAGTGATAGATTATAGTCTGGAATAGCACATAGGCTACTTTTTATCTAGATAAAATGTATGGTTCCCGTGAGATAAAGGACATACTTTTTAATCGCGGGTAACACCGCGGGGCGCAGCTAGTACATTATACATACATCGTTCATCAAACTAAAAATACTCAACATCTATTGAATGAATAGCAAATAATTTCATTTAATTTATTTAATCTTTGTGAAACAAAGAATTCTAGCTATTTGTGATGTAATTTGACATAATTACGTCAAGTAAATTGACGATGTATAAAAGAAAGTTACTGACTTCCGGTCATCAGATAATGACGTCAGTTGACCACACCAACTTGCCAGTTTTGACCACAATATGGGAAGCTATATTTTAAAGTAGCTTTCACCATTCTCCGGAGTATGTCTTTATATAGTGCCTCGGAACGAGGATCGCAGGTTCAAACCACGGCGCGTACCGCTGGGATTTGTGGATTTCATGTGCGAATCAAATTTTTCAACCACGATTATCACTTGCCAAACGGTGACGGAAAACATCATGAGGAAACCTGCATGTTTGAACCCCTCGAAAGACGTGTGAAGTCCGCCAACCCGCACTGGACCAGCGTGGTGGATAATGGCCTAATCCTCCCTCGCATTAAGGGGAGGTCCGTGCCCAAAGTAGGACATTAATAGGGCTGGTATTATTATTATTATATTATTACCTACATAATATTTTTGTAATGTTGTGTTATGTGTACATTAGAGAGCTCACGTACACAAGATGCGACGATAGTGCCGCCTGAAGACATCAATCGAGGCGAATGGTGCGAGGACGTGTTTGGAGGAAGGTCGGCTCACACGTCACGGAGATCGTATTCTTAATGAGGCTAATAAATACAGACTACAGTGCGGCCATCACTGGTAGATATATACCGATTTATATAGCAGTACTACCAGCTTTATATAAACATTAGTCAATTTAGCATTCCGAAACTGTATCTTCTGAAAATAAACTATCGTTTTTTTTATTTTCATTCATCGCCTCTACCTACATCTATTTCACGATTATAAGCTTTGGTTTCATAGATGCCGGTGTATGCGAGTGGCGGAGGACCGTGATGTGTAGCAGTCATTGGGGGAGGCCTATGTCCAGCAGTGGACGTCTATCGGCTGATAGATTAGATCACAGTAGCTATGGGTCAAATATTATAATACTCTTAGCTCGTATCGATGTTGAGATCAGTGGACTTGCCTTTTTTTTATTACATTATAGGCAAGTATTTGATCTCGATATCACCTGATGGTAAGTGACGATGAGATCTACGATGGAGCATACTTGCCTCGAAGGTACCTGTTCACTCTCGACTTGAAAACACCCAGATTGTAGTCAACGGGGAACAAACGTACCCTGTTCCATTCCATCTCGATAAACGACTTTTATTGCACTCCCGAAGTCAATGGAAATAATAATAATTATTGATTAAACTGTTAATATCGCTATAAGCTATAAATGTCGCCTCTGTGGCACTTCGAGCTGTTTAGTTATATTACTTCAACCTCTATGTATTACCAAAATCTATGTTAAGGGCTGGGTATTTCCTCGCTCAGCGAGTAGCTTTGACTATTCAGCGAGGAAATGCGGCCAGCATCTTGGGCACGCTACCGCATGGGCCAAATTTTTTACACATTTTGTAGCTTTTCTATACTCTTTTTAAGTTATATTAGTTTGTAAATATTTCAGTTATTTTCGTTCTAATTGTTATTAGGTATTGAACGTATTAATATAATATTATAGTAAATCGTCAATATTATTATCTTTAAATCATGGCAAAAGCTTGTATCCTTTGATATATCGCTAGCAATATACGTACTAATAATTGCACAGTTTGCCAAATCGTCGTCGCCTCTGGACAAAATGGCTGGCATTGAGAAATCGAACGAAGAGTAAGAACACACAGGACGTCCCTTAGAGAAGAAGGAAAAAGTTCCTTTATTTTTCACAAAAAAGCCATTTAGGGGTGAATGACCGCAGACAATAGCTGCTTTCGGCCGCCGCTCGTTAAGAATATG
This sequence comes from Pheosia tremula, assembly GCA_905333125.1. Classification (NCBI taxonomy): domain Eukaryota; kingdom Metazoa; phylum Arthropoda; class Insecta; order Lepidoptera; family Notodontidae; genus Pheosia; species Pheosia tremula. The sequence continues at coordinate 3,224,047 of HG995420.1, forward strand.
ACGCTATTACTTATGGTTCATATTGTATGGTGGCAAAAGTATCAGACTAATAGTCGACGTGGTCGTCTGTCTAGCGAGAAGCCACGGGTTCTATTCCCGCGGCTGTTAGGGATAACGCAATTTAGTAGTAACGTTACAAGTACTTTGTATATACTTAAGTCTAGATTATTTGGGAGCACTAAGATTCTATAAAATCTATTTTATTCCGTTTATTCCACTGCAACAATCTATACATATAAAAAAAATTGGAGTGTCTGTTTGTAATATTAAAATAACCGCTTTTTACTAAGTGCATTTGGATGTATACACGGTACCTATACCAAAACAACATTTTTTACAATTTTTGTCTGCCTGTCTGTCCGTCTGTCTGTCTGTCTGTCTGTTTGTTCCGGGTAATCTCTGAAATGGCTGGACCGATTTTGACGGGAATTTCACTGGCAGATAGCTGTTGTAACAAGGAGTAACTTAGGCTACTTTTATTTTAGAAAAAAAAAATAGGATCTCTTCTTTGCACTTCTTCGTATTCTTAAGTCTACCAGGTTAGATTTGTTAGTGATCTAGCATTCTGATAGTGTGTAACAAGATGACCGATTTATGTTTAGTTGCGAAAATAATGTTTTTTTTATAGTGTCAAATCACATACAATACCCGGTATCTATCTATTGGTATCCCATTGTCACTAGTCAGTCTAAAGGTCCGCTAGTAACGGAAACACATTTAGATCGTCTGCATATAATCCGCCAACTCGACTTTCAGATTATTCAATGAGTGTCAATCATTTATGAAGATTGTTATTCCGAAGAATGTTATTCCGTATACATTGGTAGACATTTAAAAACAAACCCCGAGACAGGTCTATGATGACTGTAGCTAGTATCGAGCTGCAGCTCACGTTACAGCGTGCAATTTGATCGATCCTGGTATCGTCTGACTGTGGCCCGCAAGACCCTTTCATATCGCATGAGAGGAAAACGCTGCGATTAATAATAGCTTTATAGCATTAATAATAGCTTTATAACTGTCATAAAGATGTCATAAGCGTAGCTTCGGTGTATTTTCAATGTTCAAATTCGAATTCGTATCATTTATTTCCAACCATATAAAATCATATAACCATACTACATAGAACTCGAAAACCATAAAACCATACTACACAGATCTCGAACACCATTTACCATACTACATAGAACTCGAAAACCATATAACCATACTACACAGAACTCGAAAACCATATAACCATACTACATAGAGTTCGAAAACCATATAACCATACTACATAGAGCTCGAAAACCATATAACCATACTACACAGAACTCGAAAACCATATAACTATACTACACAGAACTCGAAAACCTTATAACGATACTACACAGAACTCGAAAACCATATAACCATACTACATAGAGTTCGAAAACCATATAACCATACTACATAGAGCTCGAAAACCATATAACCATACTACACAGAACTCGAAAACCATATAACTATACTACACATAACTCGAAAACCTTATAACGATACTACACAGAACTCGAAAACCATATAACCATACTACATAGAGTTCGAAAACCATATAACCATACTACATAGAGCTCGAAAACCATATAACCATACTACACAGAACTCGAAAACCATATAACCATACTACACAGAACTCGAAAACCTTATAACCACACTCCATAGAGCTAGAAAAATACCTTATTGTCCTTATAGTTTTTCATATTTATTATCGCGCATCTAATATTGTCTGAAACATCCTTATCGCAAATCATCCTATACATACAGACTACATTGGAGCGGGGAACTAAATTAGATTCAAATCAGACGAAAGGTCGCGTTTATTATGCGAATAACGAAGGAAATTACCGTCTCAATCGAGTTTTTATGGAATTTTCATTGATTTGGTGTATTGTAAGTGGGTACGATCTTTACAAAAATAATTTAGGGCGACAAAAAATATTGTATTGTATGTCATTTTCTGAACCCTAAACTACTACAACCTACGTAAAAAACGGGAACCCCACGGGAACCATACATGTAGCGGGATAAAAAGTAGCCGATGTGCTATTCCAGACTATAATCTATCTCTGTGCCAAATTTCATCTAGATATTATTTTACAACAGATAGGTATGACATTATTTTACAACCATCAGGTGTTTCATTTAGTTCATACAGCCCACACACATTCGTTTCACTTTGAGATAGACTTCTATTATAACAACATTCTAAAATCAAATTACAGAAAAAAAATGTCTAAAGTGCCAGTGAAAACATATATTATTACGCTGGTAGTCAAAATTATAAAATAGTTCGGGGCTAGTAATTTTAAACCAGTACCTACCTAGTAAGTAAGTTGTCTTTAAATTATTATTCTGAGGCGCTGCATGTGCCTAGTGAATGTAGCGTCTCGATCTACTGCCGCCTTCCTACCTAGGCAAGTATGCTCCATCGTAGATCTCATCATCACTTACCATCAGGTGAAATCGAAATCAAATACTTGCTTATAATTTATATAAAAAAAAAACAAAAAAAATACTATACTATTTCTTAAATGTTCCCTATACAGCAATCGAACCCGCGGCCGCCTGATCCAGTCTGCACCCACTCCACTCTGCACTAGGACCAAAAATTCGCGCATAAAATGTTAACCCGTATTTAAACTCTAAAGACAGCTTGTTTAAAAGAAGAAGTTATTTAGCGTTATTTTTAATACTAATTAGGAGGCAGCCGGGCCGGGCCGGACCGGTCCCGGGCAGGCCCGGCTCGGTCGGGAAAGGGATACAGTTATTCGTGAAATGCATCGCGGATTGCAAAAACAGCCACACACGACATCGGCGGCTTGACGGGGACTGAGAACGTAAAATACGATATTTAACTGGCTTCTGCCCGTGGCTCGGCCCCTCGTACCACGATGAAACATTATAGTACTCGGGGAGAATGTAGCTGTCAATTAGTGAAACAATATTCAGAATCGCATCATTAGTTCCGGAGGTACTTCCAAACTCACAAACTTTACATCTTAATAATAAAGCATATAGATCAACCCGTGGATAAAAATAATAATGAAAATACTGTATCACGTATTATTACATCTGCTCACACACACACACACACAAATTAAAAAACGTTTCCCAATTTCCAAAAAACACGTTTGTCCTTCACATACAATTATGAATTAGCAATTGTCCCCTGCGATTGCACATTTATTTTTAATCATTCCTTGGAAACCCACCAATCATATCTACGTATAGAATAAAGAACGAAGTTTTTTTAAAGCCTGTTTTAAAGTCTGATACCAATATGGTTGACTACACAGACGTCATCTCTCGACTCTCGTTCATAATTCGCAAACCATTATTATTTTAGTATTTTAAATATTACCTACAGCAACTCTGTGTTAGTTTTTAAGGTTACAACTAAGCTGATTAAACTAGTAATTATGAATAAATAATTTCACCAAACTCGAACAGTTACGTGCTATCGTCCTACCTCCATAACTATGCATGAGTTTTTCCATCGAGATGGAGACATCCCCGCCATAGATCGCTCACTATGATCGATGGCTGCTCCACGTATCAATCTTTAGCTGACGGTGCCTTTACTGATATATTAGCTCACCTGTTGACGGGACTTTAGAAGAAATTATATTTAAAGGTAGCATCACACCGACCTTCCCGTAGGCGTATGCATATGTAATATAATTCCAGACCTTTTTAATGTCCCACTTCTGGGCACAGGCCTCCCCTCAATGCGAGTGGATTACGCCATAGTCCACCACGCTGGCCCAGTGCGGGTTGGCGGACTTCACACATCTTTCGAGAAATTCTCTCAGTCATGCAGGTTTCCTCACAATGTTTTCTTTCACCGTTTAGCAAGTGATAATCATGGTTGAAAATGAGATTCAGACATGAAATGCCAGAGGTGCGAGCCGGGGTTTGAACCTGCAATCCTCGTTACCGAAGCAAGCATTCTGCCAACTTGGCTATCACTGCTATATATACGAGTGAGTAACTTGAGAAAAATGATTCTTTGTTTTCTACAATGAAACATTTTCAAGTTACTTACTTGGACCACTTATTTGAAACCTTACGGGTTGATTTCCCATATGCTCCCTCCATAGTGCACGTCTAGAGTACCCAAGAAATGTTAAAAAATTAGAATCTCTAAGTCCACCAGTTCTCTACTTTGAGGCCATAGATCTCTACATAATGAAGTTAGAGCCAAATTACACCATCAGACAGTAGGCATGGACCATTTAACCCATCCTTATGGGTACAATAGGGGGGGTACAATAGACGCGTCTGAATCGGTCAAGACGGAATGCCTAATTAATTGTTACCGGGAAACGCGAACAATAGCTGGCAAAGAAATGGCGTGCGGTAGGGCTATCAGCAATAATAAGGCAAATTAAATAATAAACATGTCGCCAGACGAACACACTAGTTGTACGGTCTCAAACTAAGCGACCCTAGTAGTTGGATGGTATTTATATCTGTAGACCTCGTAATAATACGTATAAAGTAAAGTAAAGTACTTTAGCAGTATTTAGTTGAATAGTTTCGAACATTCTCACATTCTTGGCAACCCTGCCACAGTTGGCAATAAATCGAAAACGATGTAGCTATTATAATGGGAATTCTAACAAAATTGACAGCATTCAGGAAATACTTGCCAAATATCAGTCAGCCAACAAAAGGAATTGTTAAGAATCCTGAGTGTCTAAATTATGTGTTCAATGTGAATTGGTAATTGATTATTATTTGTGTGATGCGTGCGATGCATTTTGCAATTTTCATTAGTGGCACATAATATAAAGTAGGTACCTCGTTTATGAAAATCATGCCCAACAGGAACTACTAACGTAATCGAAACGTCGTCGTATGTCTTTCAACTTGTTGAGTAATACAGCTAGTATTACCAAACTGAGCGGAGCGGGGTGGAGTGGAGCGGAGTGGGGCGGAGCGTAATGGAGTGGAATGGGGCGGAGCAGGGTGGAATGGGATGGAGTGGGGCAGAGCGGAGCACTGTGGAGCAATGTTTGCTTTTTAGGGAAATTAGCTGAAGTTTTGAATTCGAACCGATACCGATTTATTTGCTCCAGACTGAGTACTCGTATTACCAGACTGAGCGGAGCGGACCGGCGCGGAGCGAAGCGGTGCGAGGAGAATTGGAGCGGGGTGAGCCGAAGCGGAATGGAGCGGGGCGGGGCGGAGATTGTTTGGTAAATTGATTGAAATCGACTTCCGTTATTATCCCCGTAACAAACCAAACAACCTCAATCAACAAACTTTGACTCTTTTAATAATATCCCCCCATCATTTAACCTCATCAAGTCGTTAAAACTTCTCTGAAAAAAAATTGCTCGACTTTCATAAACATGGGCACAACAATGATTGCTTTTTATGTAAACATTTTCTTATGTTGGAAGGAAATTAGGTGAAGTTTTAAATACGAACGGATGCCATTTTTTTTGCTGTAACCTGATTAGCTGTATAACCTCAAGCGTAATAGGAATGAATGAAGAGTTTAGACCCTGAAACAATACACATTTAGAGTTGAGAACACCCTATTTTTTTTGTCGGTTAATAAAGGCATGCGTTTATTTTATGTTTTTTATTTTCCCGTCGTTTCGGCTGCTTTACAGCAACTGTGGTCATGGTAGGACTGAGGCGCTAGACGTCCTAGTGTCATAGTTTGAACTAGGGTACCCTCATATTTAGTTGTTGTTCGCGGTCCGATAAACGCAGAAAGTGCTCACAGTTTCTTGAGGTGTTTCTTCTGTCTTTAGCGAGATCCATAGATGTTAGAATTGTAACACCTCCATAATAATGTGAATTAATTAGTTAGGAGGGTATATAATTATTATAATGTAACAATAACAAGTAAGTCAGTATTTTCCAAATCATCTTAAGTCTCTATTGGAAATTTAATTGTATCTACCTGCTGGGTCTCTGTTAACCATTAAGATTTTCTGAATGAAACCCAATAGCCTCTTATAAAGGCAAGAGTACTGTGAACCCCGGAGGTACAAGCGATCGCATATTATGTCTGGCGGGCCTGCATTATCGTTATTAGCTTAATGCTATTATTGGGAGGCTGGATGACGTCGCGCGTAGCCCATCGGTAATGTGTGGTCGCGGTCGAAACACGGAGGTCCAACTTTGTGGATATGGTAGTTAGTATAGACATCGTCTGCCTCACCGAATTTCGGTCATGCCGGCCAATCTCAACAGAGGCTAGACAAATACGCAGTAAATATTATAGTTTGTTCGATCATTTTGCTATAGTCGGATTTCTGGATTTTATATGAGAATCTCAAACCTCAACCTCAGAATCTCAACCTTATTTTTTTTTTTTTATACATTATAGGCAAGTATTTGATCTCGATCTCACCTGATGGCAAGTGACGATGAGATCTACGATGAGCATACTTGCCTAGGTAGGAAGGCGGTAGTAGATCGAGACGCTACATTCACTAAAATAATAATTTATAATTTGCTCGTGTTTCGGAGAGCACGTGAAGCCGCCTGTCTTGCATCTGATCTCTAGTCGATCGTGTCAGATTGCCATCCCATCGTACTGTAAGAGTGTGGGAAGAGAGAGTGCACATATAGTACTCGTATACGTAGTTTTTTTTTTTTTTTTATTACATTATAGGCAAGTATTTGATCTCGATCTCACCTGATGGTAAGTGACGATGAGATCTACGATGGAGCATATTTGCCTAGGTAGGAAGGCGGCAGTAGATCGAGACGCTACATTCACTAGGCACATGCAGCGCAGCTGATCTGACCCGCCATCCATGAATGGCAACACCGAACATCATGCCGGAACACGGCTAGGCCGCTTGGCGACATGGCTTTGTTCAGTGGGTGGTGACTAGCCACGGCCGAAGCCTACCACCAGTAACTAGTTGGCTATAGTATCCGTCTTGATCAGCCGCTGTGACCGAAATTCGGTCAGGACTATTACAATACGCGGCATCTATGTCGACTAATACGTATAGTTCAATAAGTTGTATGTCAAGCGTACCATGCGATATGGTAGCAAGGTTTTAGGATTAAACATTTTTGATTTATAGTCTATAAATTTCGATACCTTCTCCCGCTTCGTTCCTACATCCATGTAACTCGGCGACTCGTACCCGAGACATAGGAAGCTGCTTTTCATCTGCGCCTCGCCGCCTCCAACCTCGATCCTAAATATATCTACATTCATATTATATACCTACCACACAATGTTGTGCCCAGTATACAGCGATAAATCTCTCGTAAGATTTTAAAGCGATAACGTTTAGGTAAAAGATACTTTACTGCTTTTATTATTGCCTGCGCTTATTTGAACTTCAGCCCGCCTAAACCCTGTGCAGTGGCGGAATAAAAAAGAGTCTAGCAACTGCTCAAAAAAACGTACTAACTCTAGGTATATCATTACAAGTTAAGGACTACATGTTTCCCACATTTACGTGCACAATTTTGTTCATGAAAATAAGAAAGAAGAGCAGAAATTAAAACCTAAATATTGTGCTCAAACAAGGTAATTTATAATCCTGAGGAGCCGGACCAGCGTCTAAACAAGCATTTTTAACCTCAAGATAAGCATCGAGTGTGTAGACCTTCTGATAGGAGAGAGTGAAACCATGGAGGGATCACTTTACCCACTACAGTGTGTTTGAATCATCTTCCTTAGAAAGTATCTAAAAGACAAACGGAATACATTTTAAATTTTGCTAACACCAGCACTTTAAATCCTTTAAAGTTCAGAACGGGTTACGTCTGTATATATTAAACGTTTTGCCTTTATTAACACCAACTGGTTTGGCGACTCCCGCCGCCAGTAGGGTTTGATTCTCGCGTGTATCTCTCAACAGCCGCGTACAGACGCAACGCGCAGCCTCACGCGGCGGCGTTGCCTCGCTCAAACCTTATTTTGCAAACGTCGCGTCCTTAAATCGCTATTATATGTCATGCGGCTGGCTGTCATCACGTATATGTCGTTATAAATAAATAAATATCGCCATACGAACACACCAACTATACAGTCCCACATTAAGCAACGCTTGTGTTATGGGTACCGTACAATGGACTGAGGGCGAACTCAGTATATAATACTTATATACATATTAAACATCCATGACTCGGGTACAAACATTGGTGCTCATCACACAAAGCTTGTCCCTACCAGGATTTGAACCCGGGACCCTCGGCGCAGAAAGCAGAGTCACTACCACTGCGCTAATCAGGTCGTCGTTATGTACTTCGTGTGGAGTCATTGCATATTGCTTGGATTAGAACTAAGCCTCTTCATTAAGGCTGCGCGATCGGTCAGTACACGGCTGATAAATAAAAATAATTAGTCTTAAAGTCGCACCGCGTGTTATGCGGTCGTGTGCGCGACATGGCATACTGTAGTGTTACATTGCGCGTTTTATGCCCTCCCGGCATGTGAACGATCCCAAAGAAATTCACTGATTAATTTTAGGAATTCATTGAAAGTAATTGACTTTAATTAAGATGGTGTTACTTGTGTATCGTTAACGTAAAATACTCCGAAAACACTTTAATTTAATGTAAATGTTTAACGTTTAGTTATTCTTCATTATTAAAGTCTAATTATTTTATGACGGATCCTTTCAAATGTAACCAATACCTTTTCAAATAATAATTATATTTACCAAATTTCATGACCTGTAACCTCAAGCACAATCTCTTTTACGTACCGTTTCGGTAATGTTACTTCTTCCATCACTTTCGCACCGCAGATTTCATAAATTAATGTGACAGTGACAGCATGCTTTCTCGATGACGCTACGATTACATTAACATTTCCTGATTATCCTACTGATTAACTCAGTTGGTAGTGACCCTTCAGCGCTATGGGTCCCGGGTTCGAATCCTGGTATGGAACATACTTGGTGAGTTGAGTTTTAATATCTATATAAGTATTATATATTGGGTTATCCCTAGTTCATTACACGCAGTACCCATAATAAAAGGGTTGCTTAATGGGACCGTACAGTTGGTGTGTTCATCGGGCGCTATTATTATTAAAAAAAACTTAAATAATAATAACTCAAAAGCACGTTAGCAAAACTACCAATGTGACTATTATTTATGTTTACAATTTTGTTTATTACTCAAATATAAAAAAAAAGAAATCTAATAAATCCAGTTATTCCCGTCCTATGCTCAAAAACGATCCCCTGCCAAACTTAAAGAAATAGTTCTGGTCTAATCTTTGACTCAAGGTACGGCGCGCGATTCTCGTAGTTCAATCGAATAGTTAACAAATTACCACACTTCCAATCGGATAAGTTAAGATGTACAACACGGTTTCAGCATTCGATCATTTGTGGCGAAGGCGAAGTAACCATTAAAAAATGTAAAAGGGTTGAACGTACTGTTGTAAAGACAAGTCAGAGGAACGGCTTAAGCTATAAGACGCTTAAACTTAATAAAAAAATCTTATTATAGGTACAAATTCGCGAATAGTCTGGGCTCTATTGGATCTCAAAACCTATCACTAAAACGTCTTTAATACACATTATTTTCTGGCATCGCCAGTCACTTTGATTATACCAGCGACAAGAATATACATTCCCCCACGCATATACACAGTTTAATAGCATTATATTATAAAAGTGTTACAAAAAGAGAAACAAAATAAAAATAATATCACCAATTCTATTGAAGTGTACAACATTAAACGTTAGGGGAAAAATAAAACCGCGTTCATATCAAATGGCAAGTATTTACAACTAATAGGGCAACTGCCAGAAAAATTAGCGGAATCACTTCTCGGCGCGAGTGTACAGTCGCGTGCGGAGCGCACATAAGGCTAGCGCTCACGCGACGTAGATGTTTTACAGAGCTCCGCGTATAAAAAAAAAACTACATGCTGCCTCGATTGATAGGTCGCGAGACGACATTTGCTAGAATAGGTTCCGTAGCAATTGACTTTTGGCTGGCAGACCTCTACAGTGCATTGTTGTAACTAAGCTTAGCTCATTGTGCATTCTAGCTTTGCGTGTAGCGATAATTTCCCTCCAGCTAAGTAACCAACAATACTTTTAAAAATATTATGGAGTCGAGTCACCTTCGTCCGTAGGAGAATTAAATACCCTCGAGATACCCTACACGTGACCCTGGGTGGTGCCAACTAGGTGATAACTCTACTGGTGGTAGGCTTCGGCCGTGGTTAGTCACCACCCACTGAACAAAGCCATGTCGCCAAGCGGCCTAGCCGTGTTCCGGCATGATGTTCGGTGTTGCCATTCATGGATGGCGGGTCAGATCAGCTGCGCTGCATGTGCCTAGTGAATGTAGCGTCTCGATCTACTGCCGCCTTCCTACCTAGGCAAGTATGCTCCATCGTAGATCTCATCGTCACTTACCATCAGGTGAGATCGAGATCAAATACTTGCCTATAATGTAATAAATAAAAAAAAAAAAAAAAAATTCAGAATAGCCATATCTAAGGTCACGTGCCACATTTTTTTGCCCTAACCGATTACGAGTCGAAAATCGTCGCGATCGATCGATCTCTGAATAAAATTATCGATTGTCTGACCATTCTGGAATGATCTGAATGGCTCCGATAGCGATCTACGAAACGAGAAGATAAATTTAATCGATTTGGTTTCTTATCGCAAAGTTATGAAACAGAGACCGAGGAGGATCGACTGTTATCTATATTTTACCTAAATAAAAACATTATAGTATGCATTGAAATAAAATTAAAATAGCCTATATTTCAATGTGTAGTGTTCGGGTAAATATAAGAAATCAATATTATATTATGCATAAAAGATAGGATCTTCCTTTTTGAATGTTGATTCAATAGTATACAAGTCAAATGTATTGTATATTATCGCGAGATATTAGGTAGTACCTGTAGTATTTACTTTAGGTACGAGTAGGTATAGTATGAGTAGTTTTTTTTAACGTATTGAACTAGGGTCTCAAAAACGTGCCAAATAAGGTTACACCTACAAATTATGGTTTCACCATTGGTTTCGATTTTTCAACACCGCTACGGATCTCTAAAACCTCTCCGATTGATATTTTGTAAGGGTTACTACTGTTTTATGCGACGCTTTATAAACATGGCCGCCGCGGGGCGGGGATTAATTTTTACGAAAATATTTCACGCATACACGAAATTAGTTTGCCGACAAATTATTCGTATGTTCGATGTTTTGATATCGATGCGGAGTAACGGCGCGCCCGATGAAACATGCTATAACAATAAGTCGTGATTAATGACTCACAAAAACACCTTATTTTACAAATGAAATGGTTGGTTGAAGAAGCACACACACACACATACATACACAAGCACACACATAAGACCTATAAGTGAATAGTACCCTTAACATGAGGTATTATAATACCAGCCCTTTTTAATATCCCACTGCTGGGCACGGTTCTCCCCTCAATGCGAGAGGGATACGGCTATAGGCCACCATGCTGGCCCGGTGCGATTTGGAGGACTTCAAACATCTTTTGAGGGGTTCTCTCAGACATGCAGGTTTCCTCACGATGTTTTCCTTCACCGTCAGCAAGTGATAATCGTGGCTGAAAAGGAGATTCGCACATGAAATCCAGAAATTATTATGAAGTATTAATGCGATTCAAATCAGGACCTCAGACATCATGTCACTTTGATCAAGTCCACAACGCGTCGTCAAATTAAGGTCCTCATTTGAGTTGCATTATGAGCTCACTGTAAGCTTCCAGACTTAAATTAAGCAGCCTGAGTGCGACGTACGTATACAGAAAAAGTAGAAATGAATAAACACGTAACTTCACAACTACAAACCTCCAAAAAACTAATACCCGCTGTAAATATAGCTACAACGAACGAAATCAGCGCGCCGCAATCAGAACATGATCGTTGTTCTGATTTGCTATTCTAATATAATCTTTATTTCATTGGGTAGAGCCAATTTTAACACGTTTTAAACCCCAATAAGGAAGGGTTTAACATTCTTAAAACAGCACAAAAATCAATTACCAAGTACCTACGTTCGCGCCAGGATCAACGAGACCCATAGATCCTGGCGGTTTAATTACAACTATAAAACAATCGGAGCCGCTCGGGCGGCGGCGCGCGCGGCGGCGTCTCGAACGCTCATTAAGGGCTATTACTGGGAGCGATGGTGCTGCCGCCGATAAACTGCGGAGGATACGGGAAAAGTGGTTAGCGGGTAGTGTCGGGAAATTTAACAATATGTTAGAAAAAAGTTTTTACTTCTTCTTATTCTTTTTTTAAATTTGGTAAACGGCTACAAAAGTTTGCCAGTGTCAAATAAATTGTTTCGTCGTTATTTTAAATATCAGTAGGTACCCCTGATGATAATAATGATGATGATGACAGTGATGATTAAATGAATCTCCAGCCTTATCAGTAAATCTGTAGATTCCTCACCTACTGAAAGTTTACCCGACAACTTGGGAACATTCGAAAAGTCAAGCTATACTGGTAAATGGAATAATAATGAGAATGAATTCATTCCATTATCGGATCGTATCTCGAAACAATCGCACAATAAAACTATTCGGCGACAGTCATCACATCACTATCGAGTAGGGACAATGGTGTTATATCGATGGTTCTCGATTCGATATCGCGATTGCGAACCGTTTGATATATTTGAAATTGGAACGGCATAATTGGAAGTGTCATTGTGTGGTCGTAATTATTTCTTTCACACATTGCGAATTGGTTTTATTAACAAAATTGATTATTTTGGTGAAGTTTGTAGAATTCATATAGGCCCCTATTGGCAGTCCTACTCGTTTTATAGATATCTTAAAAGGCGACTAAATACTTAACACTGGGAACCCCTTATATGGCCTATGTGTACCATTATTGGAGTTATTTTACAAAAACACAATAATACTTAATATGGGAGGTTTATTTTATTTTGGCTAAATAACGCAATGTTTGTAGGGGGCGAACCCAGTATATGTTACTTACATAGATATTAAACATTCATAACTTAGGTACAAACTGTCGTTATCACACAAAGATTGTCCCTACCAGAATTCGAACCCGGGACTCTCAGCACGAAAAGCAAGGTAAATTCCAACTGCGCTAATCAGGCCGTATCGTATTATGTTTTTTTCCGAAGAATCTCAATTAGCTGTTTCGGGATGTTTCTAATGGAGATTTATTACCGACAATGATAAAATTCGCGATAATCCTGTAAACAAATAACCTCCAAATTAAAAGATAGTTATAATGGCATCGTAACAAACTTTTTAGAGGAAAAAAGTGCGTTATAATTTCTTTAGACTCCATTATAACTTTCTATAAATTTGGGGGTATAAATAGGTCTCCTACCGAAATCACATCCACAGCATCATAGATATTGACCATAGAGCAAAGAGGAACAAAGCACATCTTAACGGCGCTATTACCATCATCTATGTATGTTTTAACATATTACAGCATCCACCGTTAAGTGATTTAACCAATTATTACCGACCCCTGCGGAGTCGCTTTGGCGGAACATTAAAAGAATTTTGTGTATGTGATGTTAGAATCTATCTAGACGTGGTAAGAGTAGGGTAACTGTATTATAGAAAATCAAATATAACGCCACTACACTCAACTATATACAAGGTAATTCATAAAGGATATACTAACCCTGGAACGTGGGCTGCGCTGCGCTGCGCTTTTAAGAGCGCATTTTTATACACTATGTGACGCTAGAATGCCGATTTGTTTTTTTGTTTAAATTTTTTTTTTCAATGTAAATGTTACTTGTAATTTTGAATCAGCAATTTTTTTTGTTTAATTGACATATCAAAATAATTCTAACTTCACATAGTGTTTATTGCAGTAATGATAACCGCTTACAATAATAGTAAAAAAAAAGTTTTATATTTCTAATGCATAAAAGGTGTGGGTTCATAAAAGTACATTACGTCAAGTGCGAGATTATTCGTAAGCTAAATATATACTTTATAGTCTACCGTATTTAGACATTATGTATGGAGAATAGAAAGTTTTAAATACCGTCCGCTAGGGGCGCTTTTCTATTCTCCATACAAAATGTCTCAATACGGTACACTATAAAGTATACAGTTAGCCCGCACTTGACGTGCTGCTAAAATATAGTTTTAAACTTTACGTTTATTAGTTACAAAAATATGTGGACGACCCTGTTCTGCCTTTCGCAATACGAGAATTGAATTAATAACGCATTTTTCTCGTACTACCACAATAGGGCAGTACACACATTTTCGGAACTAATAACTACTAACTTCACCACTCAAAATACCTACTTCTCCCATTCTAGGTCCATTTGACATTGTGATTATGGTCCTACGAACGTCCAGACACATTAAATATCACGATATTACGGACCAAGCTACATACTAACTTACAATTACACGGTCCTCGCTATTACAACATTGTGATGGAGGTAATGGAGCCTAGAATAGAAATTCATTTACTTTCATCTATTTTGTGTGGAAAATAATTAAGTTAAGTCGTTCAGGGAATAGGTTGTATAAAGATAGCTCTTTATTAGCAAGCTAGCTTCTGCCTGCGGCTCCGCTAGAGGTACCTGAATGAAACATAGTCTATAGCACTCAGTAATAATGTAGCTTTTTATTAGTGAATGATTTTTTTGAATCGAAAAAGTAATTCTGACGATCACCCATATATTCAATCTGACAAAATAATATTAGTACGGCGACTCATAACAATAAGGCTGTAGACACAAATCAAAATCAAACACACGGTATTGTAATATTATGTCTACTAAAAATATTACAAAAAAATATATACCCATACGCGGCATAAACTTATTACAGAACGTGACGTCACAACACGCTATTTTGAATTTGACATTGATAATTACGTCATTCCATCGCCATGAGGTTTTGGCAATGGCAATACGATTTTGTACAAATTTGTACTACGGGTACGAAGCAAGCGAGACACGCTTGCCTAATTTTTTTGTTTTTGGTCACAACTCATTTATGTTGTGTTGTTTTTTTAAGTTCAGAAAGTGTGCAATAACCCATCTCTCATACTGGCATACTGAACGTCATGTTAAAATGAATATGCGCAGGATTCGATGTGGACCGGTCGGCGATTCGACGCGCGGCCGGACGTGGTCGTGCGGTAAATCAAACGAGGAGATACCGGGATATCAGAGTTACGTGGAATAATCTAAAGATCTTTCTCTTTTTTTTTTTCAAAGAAATTAACTTAAGGTTATAATACTTCAAAGTTTGCCAAAACCGCTAGTTTTACTAACTTTGGAATGTTGTATCGCTTTAGGTATATTTTTAAGCAAACTTAATACATCGAGACATCCAATGCAGAATGCCAATAGCGCGAAAAACTAAATTACATCGTAAAGATGTCCAAATTTTTCGTAAAAAAATAAAAACCATTGACATTTTGAATTTCGCGCCCTGACCCTGAGCTTCCACCTTAATGATAATTTTTGACCATAGACTATTTGCTTATGTTGCCATATACCGAAAAAATTAATTATTTAATTAATTATTAAAAATGTATGATTTATTATATATGAATTATCATGGATGGCGGGTCAGATCAGCTTCGCTGCATGTGCCTAGTGAATGTAGCGTCTCTGTCTACTGCCGCCTTCCTACCTAGGCAAGTATGCTCCATCGTAGATCTCATCGTCACTTACCATCAGGTGAAATCGAGATCAAATACTTGCCTATAATGTAATAAAAAAAAAAATATCTTTGACCTTCAAGAAAATGTTTGAAACTACAAAAAATAACATCAAATCAAAGATAAAATGCTGTCTCTCATTACATATTCGTACCTTTTACCTAAAAGCATTTAGCGGAGAAAAGGAAACTCTTCCAGCTACGCGCATGGTATGCCTAGTGGAGCGGTCGCTATGCCCCGACGGCTGTCAGGATCTTGTATATATGTTACGTTCTCCGAAAACTCTCATAGCGCGTTGCAGGATTGCATGGATAATTGTCTTTCGTTCTGAACGTCGTCTGCAGCGCCATCTGTGTAGTTTGTGGCGAGGTAAAAGAGGTCGCTGCAAGTATTTAATTTTTAATTTATTTTACGTATTCTTAGTAAATATACCTGATAGATGCGATAAGGTATATAGTTGATAAGGGGCCGTCCATAAATTACGTCACACGAATTTCATGAATTTTTGACCCCTCCCCCGTCCTTGTCACAACTGGTCACATTTGTAGACCCTACCTAGTCTTATGTCACATATTTTGCAATTTTACATTTAGAAATGTATGAAATTAAAACAGCAGTGTTCCGAAATTGTTTTTATTTCCATTGAAATTATTTTTCAATAAAATCAATAGTTGCAATATTGAAATGAAACTAAATTTTAATTCGTGTGTTAAATTTATGGATGGTCCCTAACTAAAATAATATAAAAATCAATCAAGATTGTGCCGTTTGTAACACTAATTAAGATTCAATTTGATTACTATATTTGTTATTAATATTCATGCATAATATAATTTTAATAATAAAACTAGTCCAATTAGGTAGTAATACTATCGATATTTAATTTAAACCGCTGTATTAGCAATTAGATATCATATTTTATGGCCGATGTCACAATAAGATTATTATCAGTTTTATAGACGCCATTGATTAGCTATGTTTGGCGTAGACATTATACAGGACGGTAGAAATTATATACTTCGCAAAAAAAAACGGATACCATGGACTCACCTCATGATTCTGAACACCCCAGAATTGGAATTTTCTTTTTTTTTTGTAGTTTTAAAGGGATTTTAAATAAAAAAGCCATCATTACTAATTTAGAACTAGAACTGCAATGTAAATTAGAATACGCTGGAGCGCGCTCGCCACTCGCACGAGTCGGGTATCGCACGGAGCGTGGTGTGGTGATACGGTAGTTTGCGATACATTGCGCGCTCAAAAGTTACAACATTTGCATCCCATGCTTTTCGATATACATTATTTCTGATAATTTTATTATAGGCATTAAATGTAATCGTTATTAAAGGTTAATATCACACAATAATTATTAATCTATTCTTTCTATATATATATAAATGTGAAAGTTTGGATGGATAGATAGATGGATGGATGGATGGATGTTTGTTACTCGATCACGCCAGTACGACTGAACGGATCTGGATGAAATATGCCACAGAGGTAGACTGTAGTCTGGAATAGCACGTAGGCTTCTTTTTATCCCGGTAAAATGTATGGTTCCTGTGGGATAGATTTGTTTCAATTTTTCATAGCGCAACGGATCGACATCATTTTTTGCGCGGGTAACACCGCAGGGCGCAGCAAGTTAATATATATAATTTTGGAAAATAATACCAAATTGACAACTACACGGATCAACTTTCTGCAAAAAAAGGCGAGTACCTTTCCTGTAGTAAAACTAAACTAATTCATTCCTGCGTCAAGAGCCATAACTTGTTACAAACTTGACCTGCTTGTAAAGTAACTTTTCGTACAGGCCCTAATAAAGATTTGTACATACCAATAAAGATAAGGTCTCGTTCACTCGGTCGTTTGCATTCGATTATGTTTTTTAATTGATTGATACAATCTCAATGCTCGCATCGAGTTGGAATCGATATCAAGTGTCTTATGGAATACATTGCGGTTGACGAAACCACCAAACGAATAACTCTCGTTTTTTAGGATATTTCAAAAAGATGCATAATTTTCTTAATAAATATGTTATACTAGTTGTCCAGGCGATGTATAAGAAGATCTCAAATGGTTATAAATATAACATTCCCAAGGAAATAAATCAGATTATTACACATTAAAAAAATACATCCTGTAGTGATCGCACAGGCAAACGCTACTGTATGGTACATCCTGTAGTGATCGCACAGGCAAACGCTACTGTATGGTACATCCTGTAGTGATCGCACAGGCAAACGCTACTGTATGGTACATCCTGTAGTGATCGCACAGGCAAACGCTACTGTATGGTACATCCTGTAGTGATCGCACAGGCAAACGCTACTGTATGGTACATCCTGTAGTGATCGCACAGGCAAACGCTACTGTATGGTACATCCTGTAGTGATCGCACAGGCAAACGCTACTGTATGGTACATCCTGCAGTGATCGCACAGGCAAACGCTACTGTATGGTACATCCTGTAGTGATCGCACAGGCAAACGCTACTGTATGGCTGTGTCCCCAGTCGGCAAACTGTCAGCGGCCGACTGAGTTAGCTGCGTATCGGTTTAGTACGCCCCTCCATATATTTGAAATGGAGTGTTCACAGTTTGCTAGTTTGCGCTCACTCTACGCAGTTTGCTGTGTTGCGCGCGCCGATTGATTCAGTGAGCGGCCGACTCACAGCATAACCGGTTCCAGTCGGCGGCGGCGATATGCTTGTTCGCCGGGCGTAGTGAGTCCGTTTGCCGCAAATTGTCATGTGGACAGTTGACAGTGAAAATTCAGTCGGTCGGTCGATCTAAATAAGCGGCTAACACATAACAGTTTGCTTGCGACGCACGCAAATTGATCTGAGTTTGCAGCTAAATCGAATTTCAGTTCGCCACAAATTTGCGGCTCACTCAGTTGGCCACTGGCAGTTTGCCGACTGGGGACACAGCTTATCGCGTTGTTTAAAAAAACACACACACAAATATAAACAGCTAGAAAAAGAACCATATTTATATAGTTGGTCTGAATTACTGTCACGACAAATGACTATCGATACCTACCTAAACTTGCACCCACGCGGAATACTTCGGTATCAAATAACAACAAGACAGCCAACAAAAAATGTACCGTGCCTTCTGCGCCAAGGGTCCCGGGTTCGAATCCTGGTTGGGGACAAACTTTATGTGATGAGCATGGATGGTAAATATCTATATAAGTATATACTGAGTTCGCCCTCAGTCCATTGCACGGTACCCATAATACAAGCGTTGCTTAGTGTGGGACCGTATAGTTGGTGTGTCCGACTGGCGATATTTATTAAAAAAAAAAATAGATTTTTATAGTAGGTTGGTACTTAACATATTTCCCAATATGGAATTATAGTACCCGGTCCTAAATATTGCACGTCGACCTTTGGAAAGAGACTATCAGCTAGAGGCAAGAGCAATATGTAACGGTCCAGAGTACTTTCCCGTCACCATTCACAAATATATGATTAAACATTCAATTATGCTTGAACTTCTTTCACTTAGTTTCTCTCTAAAATATAGAATTTCCTTCATTTAATGTTCATTATAGTCAATGTTCTTGGCAACAGTTAATGAGGACACTTGATAGGTGAAATATAACATTATAAATTACTTTAAACTGAGGAAAAAACACAATAATAATGAAGTAAACGAGAATCGTTCATGTTCTAACTAAAAGTTTTCAAAACTTTGTTTACAAACCAAACTTGTTGACATTTAATAGATTTGACGTTTGATGGACATTGTCAGACGGGATGCGTTTCGTTATTGTATTCTTTAAACAAATAGATATATTAAATTCGTTAAAAACAAAATAGTTCTACGAACATTTTAAATTATAAACTTTAGTGTCAATACATTTATAGATTATTTTATTATGAAATCTTGATTTACTTTTGGATATTGATTGAACTGACTATATTTCATTCACTAATGACCATAGATAAATATCAAGTGGATTGTTTTATTCGATCAATACTTTCTCTGCGAATCAGGGATGCCAGGCGTAAGAACAAGTCCTATGATCTAGGGAATTAGGGAATCGATTAGTAATTCGATCGGATGTTAGAAATGTCAGGATTGTTGTTATATTAAAAGAAATATTGAATACTTTAATAGGTTTAGCCAAATATATTACTAGTTTATACTTTGGAGTGAATTACCTTTTGGAGTGAATTATAATATCAAATTGCACGATATTATCATTGCTAGGATAAAACTTCAGAAGTGAAATTAAAAGGTTTAATTTAGTTGTAAAGTTAGTTAATATTATATGAGATCGCAGGAATAATATTAGGTTATTATTTATACAAATCAGATTATTTTAGTTAGGACATTTTAAGTTTGAATACTGGTAACCCAGATTCGGGATGTGATTGGCTGACAAATTGAACTATAAAGATCTAATTTGCGAATGAAAGATTGAAATAGGATTAGAATTGGGAAATAGGGATGTGACAATATTCAGATGTCTGATTTCACACGGATTAGAAACAAGATTTGATCCGGCAAATTACTTACGTGATAATATTTATAGTTCAACAAATTATTAAGTTTGATTTCTGATAATATAGAATTTACTTAGTAGGGCTTGTAAAATATCTATTCGTTCAACAGAGTTATCGGAACTGAATTATATTGATGAGGGAAATATCAATTAGTATGAAAGTATAATAAATATCATCTAACATTCGTTTAGATAATATAAATTGATATTGCAATGGTTTAAAATACATTATGAATGTATTCTTCTATTTTTAATATTAAGGACCCGGATTTTAAATAATAGGGAAATCCGTGACCTAGTAACAAATGTGACATCACTAAAGGATTTGCTAGAAGATGGCGGGGATAACGCGTCACTGAGTTTTTGGGAGATTCGCGCGGGAGTTGCGGAGAGCGTCACTTGGGCAGAGTGTTTTGGAGATTTTCGCGGGGGTGTTTTGTAGAATTTTGCATAATGAGTAATTATTTGCATTCGATCACAATAACACTTGTGTTCATGTTTATGTGAAGTACTTGCCTATGTTTCTAACTAGTTTCAATACTAGAAATAGGTATCTACACAAGTTCCACTTTGTGGCGCGATGGGAAATATCTACGTGCCTACTTTTGAATGATGGATTGATTTAACAATTACTAATGATCAATGAATGGAAGACACAGCAAAATCCTGAGATAATAATTTAGTAGGTTATGTAGATAGATGATTACGAATATAATAGAGATTTAGAAAGATTGGCGCCTTAGAAATATGGCACGCCATGCTCGGGAAGAGACGTCGAAACACGGTAGTTTCGCGCCAAAAGCGACGCCGCGAGAGAAGTTGGGTGTCTCGTCAGGTATGTGACGCTTACCTAATTAAGAATTATGATTTGAGTTTTCTACATCATTTCCATGATGTTTCTAGTCCAATTTATTATATGGTATATTTTCAAAAGTGTGACTGTGGTTAACAAATACGTGTACTAGGTAGGTACGTATTTAAATATGGTTAAATAGGTAAGAACTGCGTAACCGGTGAATCGGTATCGTATACCTACTTACGGCGTCATGATGGTAGTTGACAAAAGCGTGTACTATGTAGGTACGTTCATAGGGTTACTTAGGTAGGTATCGTCATTTTATTTATCCATGGAGTTTCTTACTAGTTCTTCTCCATTGGATTAGGTTTTACGAACTAGTGGTAAATTCATTGTTTGACATAAATGTTTCCAATATTTAGTAGGTTGGAACCTACCTATTTGAATACTTGAAAAATAACTTTTAATGGTTGAATTATTTATTTTAATTCTAAGCGTCGGAGTCTGATCATTTGGTACAGTAAGTTGAATACGGAAGGATGGTCTCTGAAAGTTGAATTACTTATAATCTGTAAATTTATATCATAACAAGATTGACAGGTACGGCTACACTAGAGGCGAACGATCTCGTTGGTTATCTCTTGCACGATCGATGTAAAGGGAGCCGACATTATAGTCAATGGTCGCATTTATCGGTTTTGTATTTGTACCATACTGAGCAGGAGTCTCGATTTGGTATACTCATCATGGATTTGAATGGAATTGCGGTTTCGGTGATGTCCCGATGGTTTAGCTCTGTCCAAATGGTTGGTAACAGATAAGCTTGGTTTAAAATACATAATGGTATTTGTATACTTATTTGAGTAATTGGTAATGCTTTAACATAGTAACTTGTCTGAAAGGTTGACATTTACTTCTTTGATTTAATTTGAAATGTTGTAAACTATAAAAGAAATTCAATTGATTCAGTCAATATTTCCACTCAATTCAATACTATATTGACTTTGTGGAGGGAGAGACAAAAGTCTGGTGACGGTCTCTACTGGTCTTGAGCGGTGGAGTCGTGAGCTCTACCCTTAGCCACTATAAAAATATAGATCTACTTTAGATCTATACAGTTGAATAATAATAATATAATTTTCCTGTCATAATATTTGTAGTAATCTAGAAATTACTCATCTTATCGTTATCTATTCAGTACCTATTATCAGAATAAATAGTAAATAAATATATTCTGAACACTCAATAACAGTAGAATCAATAAATATAGAAACTTTGATTTATTTATTATGAGTAATCCAAAGTGTATCTTTCTTCTATTTACTTTAGCTTCAATAATGTTTACCTTAAGCCTTATACATGTAGGTGACAACCTTTATTTAGATGAAATTATCTCAGCTGCATATTTTAGTAGAAATAAAAATAATAGAACGGGTCTAGGTAGAGTAGGTATAGAATTATGTACTTTAGGCTATGTAGGAATACCAATCTTTCACTAAAAGAATTTAGGTTACTAATCAACGGTATCACAACGTATGGGTTTTATAATCACTAGACGAATCACTTGGCCAATATTAAACCCAGATCACAACTAAGACTGTTTATATATTTAAGTCGGTAAAGGTATAAAATAGGTCGTAGGATATTAAAGATGAGCAAGATAGGATAGGTGGAGATAAAAGTAGGTAGGACTAAGTAGGTAGGTTACTTAGGTCCAAGTGACCAGAGTAGGTAGGTAGTTAAGATCATTGATAAATAAGTTTGAAAAATGTTGGTTAGGTTTAGCTTAGATTTAGCTTAGGGTTACAATGGGGATATAGCTCAATTAATTAGGGTAGTATAGATAGGTTAGATTAGATTAGGGGGGGGGGGTCGTTACAAATAGCAGACGAATCTACAAAAAAAAAAAAAAAACTCTATAGCCGATGTGCAATATTTACGGCCGGATACTGTACATACTTAAAATAAATAATCCATAAGACCGTCTTGTTACGCTTTTTATTACGTAACATTATTAAAAAACTTACTCACAATCAAATGTCAATCTATAAATGACAGCTATCAAAATTACGCGGGAAATTAAAACGTCATAAAACTCTAAATACTTTGACAATTTGTATAGAACAGATTCGACAGGTGATAGACAGAGACAAATGTATTTTGTTTATTTCGAGATAAATAATGCTGGTAGGTATTACTATTTTCATCGTGAATTAAAAAATGTACTTAATTATTTCTGTTTAGTAGGTGTATTCTCAATTTCTGATGATTGCGGCCGCAGTAATTTGGGATTATGAAGGAAGGGGTCACCACAAATGATATTTAGGTCCGTTTATGTTGGACAGATAATATTGGCCACATGACCAAATCGGCCAAAGCTTAGAAGGTCATATTCAAATTTCTTGTGCAGTGCAAAGATAGGAAAATTCGTTCACCGATAGTAGCTTCATGATTCGAGAGTGGTATACGCTGTTGTACCGAGGTACTGCGAGTGAAGCCGAGGACAGAAACTAGTTAGGAATAAAGACTATACGGTGAATTCCAATATTATTTGTTTTTTTATTTGTTAACGCCGCAGATGGCGTCGCCAGGAACCATTTAACGATAAATCCTACCGAGCAAAATCTTTAACGACTTAAAGTGAACTTAAAACTTGAATCGTCTTAAAATTGAAAATGCAAACTAGTTTTCCGACTTTCCGCACCCGAACGGTAATATCTTTTGTTTCTTTCAGACGTTGAGCCGTTGAGACAGGCTCTTTTGTTTGGTTCCAGTTTTAGTATAGTTGGAGAATGGTATGAAAATGTTCCAAGCCAAGTATTTTATTCCGACGGTAAACCAAGACTACCCCACAGTCGGTGCTGCTATTAATTTACATCTATACATATAAATAAAATTGAAGTGTCTGTTTGTAATATTAAAATAACCGCTTTTTACTAAATGCATTTGGATGTATACACGGCAACTATACCAAAACCACCTTTTTTAAAATTTTTGTCTGTCCGTCTGTCTGTCTGTCTGTCTGTCTACTTTTATTTTAGAAAAAAACATAGGATCTCTGGAAAAAAAATTAAAACCAATGTTGCAGCGCTGCGCCTGATTAAGTTTGATAGCAACAATCTGCAATGCGTCCCGCGGGATCAGAACGTGCGAGTAGGCTGTTGCCAACGGTTGAGTCTTTGTTAAATACCACGCGGACGAAGTCGCGGGCAACAGCTAGTCTACAATATAATTACCATCGCTCATTAGGCGAATATGGCCATCGATGTGTAATCTTGGACAAATCAGGTGACCTAGCAATGTAAGTAAGTACGTTAAGTGCGATTTTGTATGGGGAATTGAACAGCGCCTCTATCCGACGCATTTAAAGCTTTCAATTCATCACAGAATATGTCTAAATACGTTGACTATGAAGTATACCGTTAGCTCACGAATAATTTCGCACTTGACGTACTGGCTTGACATATTTTTATACATACTATGAGTTTTGTGTTGATTTTAAGGTTTAGAGCAACCTGTAGAGTCCAGGTATTTGAGTTGATATGTTGCTATGCATCTATAGGCTTTAGGCTAGGCAGTAAGAAGTACCTACTTTAACTTTTAATACCTACTTATACAGTGTATTTTTGCTGGGACAATATCGCGAAATCCCAATCGATAGGAGATACGGGCTAACTGTTTTAGAAAACTGAAACTGTTTTTTTTTATATGTATACACCGTATATTTTTTTGGTCAAGCGTAACTCCATAAAAAATAATAACATTAACCGTTAACTTGGAATAAAGAAATCGGGACAACAGAAGTGAGTCAAATTTTATTTTTAAAATAACTTATGAGTTAACATTTAACATATACATAACATAACATATATATAACTACCAATAAATATGATAATTTTATTTAATTATCATAATATGAAACAAAATCGTATCCATTACCTTATTATTTTACCTATGTAGGTACGTAAACTATAGTTATACATAGCTTTAAATGCAAGTTACTCAGGTCCTATTCAGTTGCATAGTAGACTTAGCTGTGTTTATGAAAAATCTGAGCTCCTTTTTAGCACTGACAACACCAAATAAACGGTGCAAGCGGTGTCGTGGCTCGAGGCGTCGTATTAAATAATTTGAAGTGTTATTTATGCAGTTTGTAAATCATATTAATTGTAATTTTGTTCCGGCCCGCCGCCGCGCCCGCTCTCCAAGGGAAATGCAATAGTTTTTTTTTTACAAACTCCTCGTTCACTCGTTCGCGCGTCGATATAAATCTTGTTTTATCTGTGGCATATTAGGTCAATGGTCTTGGGTCAAGCGTCTTCATCTGTCATTATTGAACGTGTAATGATAGAGTATTTTTTAAATTTAAGCACTTACAGTATTTTTCTTTTATCTCCGTACAGAGTTAGTAAGTAAGCAGAGTTATTGATAGGTAAGCTAGTTGACAAGTAGACAAGTATATTAGTAGGCGAGTTGACAAATAAGTAAATTAGTGAGAATACAAGAAGGCAAATTCACTTTTTTGGCAAATTAACCTACCTATTATGTGTTGATTAACGTGCACGAGTGTAAGGAAATAAAACCAAATGATGAAACATGACTTTTCAAGTTCTCGCAAGAAGTTCGTTGGTTGGTCAGTTAATTATCCTCCACTATACTGATAAGGCAAGGGAGGTGTATTAGGCCTAGTATACGTATCTGATCTGCATAGAATATCCTAATTTATATTGTATTGATTTATTTGTTACTTGACATTGGCAAAATAACATTAATTTATTAATAACATTAAAAATAAGGTGTACATTATGTTCCTGATTGTAATTACCAGCTTTTTGACCACAGCATCATGGTTTTGACGAACCGTAGGTATTCTGCTCGTTAAGTCTATACATGCCTTGCCTAGGGCAAAAGCTCGCTCTGCCTCGACTGAGTGCTGGCTGCCTTTTGTAACGTCGCGTCGCTCTGAACCCGACTGGACTGTTCGAAAAGCTGCCGCACGAGGATATATACAGGAGGCAATGGAGTCAGCCATTAATAGCTAATTAACGTTTAGTCTAAGTATTTAGCAATTTCTTCTGGAAACCTTAAAGTCCGTAGATGTTATAATCCAACAAATTGACATTTAAGTAGGTTTGAGAAGCAATCCCGTAAATACCAAGTTACCATCGCACTTGTTTACATAACGTAAACGGGAATATCTCAAATCGCGGGGCAAAGTGTTTGTTTATACAACGATATTAAGGCTCCCGGAAAGCGCCAAACAAACACAGCATTTAAGGCCAAGACACCGCGGACCCGAAAAGCAAACCGGAGATCGATTCAGAACTTATTCATAAGTAACTAAGTGGGTTCGGAAAAAAAAAAACTACCAAGCCGGGTCTGCTGTAGACCGCGTATTTGTTGGAAATAGGACCTAACGTGTTATTCTAATATAAAAAACTTTTTAACAAAATAAAAACCGTCTTCAAAAAACTAAAAAGCAAAAAATAATCTAATCTTGAAATCTACCTTGTTTAACTAAATCAAATATTTAACTAATCTGAAGTCGGTCTCTCTCTTCTCCTTTTTTAAGTCGGTTAAAAAAGCCGCGTCACGTAAATGTATAAAAAAATGCGACAACGTCATCCGAAATAGTAAGTGAAAACCCCCCCCCCCCCGCGTGCGCATGCGTCAGTTTGTGTGTTTCAAATTAAGTACAAGTTGGGTAGTCTATTTTCTTCGTCAAAACCATTTTAGCTACTGAAACTTTATCTAAATATGATTAGTAGATTATAAAATTGTAGAACATAGATCGCTATGTTTCTCTAGAATGTTACTAAATATGTTTTGTTAATTTTTTTGCCGTAGAGCATAATAAACAATTCTGAGATTGAGTTATGGCGAACAGAATAACATCCTATTATACATACTTCAAAAATTATTAAACCATTTCAAAAATAAATATAGGTACACATATCCCTACATTTATAGACGATTATCAAAGTCATATAGGTCTGCGCACAAGAGTATTGCTATGCACAATACTATATGATGTTTAATGAAGTTATAAAACGTCTATAAATTAGGGGATCCTTGCTAACGAAATATTTCCAAGCACTAAGTCATCGCCTTAACTTCCTCAGAATAAACAGGGTCCACTTAAAAAGAAAAATCCTTAAAAATACAAGCATTCTGTGCGAGATTCTTATCCGCTAGCTATAAATTTGTCCACCCACGGATCCTTATGAAAACTCTGGGCTCAAGAGACGGCGTGATATCTTGCGCCAATGACTGCATTCAAACACAGGACCACGCACGACAAGGACACGGGTTCAAACCCTTACAGTATCATGTTTACCTACTCTTGTTACTAGTATTCAGTTTAGCCGACGGGGCTAACGATCCGCCCAAGGTCTAATACGATAATCTCACATTTCGAAAATATTGCGGAAAAAACACACACTTTAAAAATTTGAATAACAATATTGATTTCTTATATTTACGCGAATATTACACTTTGAAATAAAACTAATCTTACGGATTTTATCTTGTTTATTACCAAGCTCACCACTGTAAGAGTTCATAATACTGTGAGCATGTTCTGCGTAAATCGGACCGCAAACATAACTAAAAATGAGGGTACGTCAGTTCAAACTTTGACACTAGTACGTCAACCACCTCAGTCCTCCCGAGACTATGACTGCTGTACAGTAGCCGAAACGTCGGGAACGTACAAAAACATACAATAAACGCGTAGGATTCGTTTTACTAAATACGTTATATCCCGTTGATGTTGAAAGTCAGTAGGTACTTCCTACCCAATACATACATCTAGACAATAATATAAATCCTCGACTGAATGTCTGTAACGCTATACAGGTTGATTTACATAATATGAACGAACTCTAGATACAGTCCATAGTAAGGATAGTGATGTACAAGTTTTTGCAATTGATATCGATAAATCATACTTACGAGACTATCGAGTAAAAGCAAATATATTTTTACTCGGATTTATTGTACTGATTACTCATAAAAAAATAATGTATCTAATTAAATTTGATCTCTTTCTAATCGCCATTTTTAAAAGTGTTATCCAACTATTTGCGTGTCCTCAAACTCTTATAAATATGTCATCTAAATAATATCACCTCCTATATATTAAAACTGGTAATGATTGCAATAATTTGATTGATGATTTTGATTGCATATCATATGCATTTTAAGAATTCATATAAGCTTAGCATAAAGGCACCCAGCATTCGCACTTCCCAGAAAGACAAAGATTTTATCAGCACTAAATATTATCGAATAAATGTAACATTTGATTTGATCTTTATAAATAGGGACCTGGTCGTATTTTACCTTAAATTATGACATAACATTCACATGGAAGGGACAAGAAGAAGGGAGTAAAGTCATAATCGATAGATCAAATCATCGATAAATTGGCTAGGTATATCAATCACCTCCCTAATGTATAACGAAGTCGTCTACTCGACTGTCACTCGTCAAAGATTTATTGTGCCGTCAGGGACATCTTTTATTCATATTCATATCGGTGGTCGGCGAATCGAGAGATCGATCTAATTGGGCCCTGTCCTAGCAAAAACGCCATTAGCGAGATGTATCGTATTAATTGTGTCCGGAGATAAAGCATTGATGATTATTGATTAATGGTTTAGCGACATATTGAGCGGGATGGTATAGAAAAACTATGAGGAATGCGTTCTGCTTTACATATTTTAATGTTGGTATCTTTTTTTTTTTATACATTATAGGCAAGTATTTGATCTCGATCTCATCTGATGGTAAGTGACGATGAGATCTACGATGGAGCATACTTGCCTAGGTAGGAAGGCGGCAGTAGATCGAGCCGCTACATTCACTAGGCACATGCAGCGCAACTGATCTGACCCGCCATCCATGAATGGCAACACCGAACATCATGCCGGAACACGGCTAGGCCGCTTGGCGACATGGCTTTGTTCACTGGGTGGTGACTAACCACGGCCGAAGCCTACTAGCCTGGGACTGATCGCTTAAATATCTAGATCAATTAAGATTTGTGATGTCAAGGTGTAGCGTGTGTGCGCCTCGCACGGTAACACACTGGAGCTTATTTTTTTGTATTTATCATAGTTGTTAAAAAAAGAATTAAAAAAAAGACAAGCCCGCTGAGTTTCTGTCCCGATCTTCTCAGTTGAGGTCTCGTTCCGATCCGGTTGTAGAGTTAACAAAAAAAATTAACGATGATTTGTATGTGACTCCGTAGGACTACAGTATTTTTATTTTGAAATTATGGAACAATTACATCATTATTTATCTATGATATTTATTTTTTTGTTTATACATTATAGGCAAGTATTTGATCTCGATCTCACCTGATGGTAAGTGACGATGAGATCTACGATGGAGCATACTTGCCTAGGTAGGAAGGCGGCAGTAGATCGAGACGCTACATTCACTAGGCACATGCAGCGCAACTGATCTGACCCGCCATCCATGAATGGCAACACCGAACATCATGCCGGAACACGGCTAGGCCGCTTGGCGACATGGCTTTGTTCAGTGGGTGGTGACTAGCCACGGCCGAAGCCTACCACCAGTAAATTATAGGGTCATTATCATGTATCCCTTTGTCCGTCATAAATAAATGATCCTAGACTAATGATACTAAAATATTATGGTTAAATTCCTTACACATAATCTGGAAAGCTACAAACGGCATATTTAAATTCTGAACATTTAAAAAATAGCACAAAATAATATTTTTTTGCGTTATTTATATCCAAATCATAAATCCAACGTGTCGAACCGCAAAAGCCCGCAGTGAAACATAAACCTATAAATTAAAAAAAACAAATCTTTGATTAAAACACATGGCGATTGTCGCAATTTTGATTTACGTTTACAAAAAACGCGCTAAGCTTGATTTATGTTATCGTATAATCTAGCTGCCAGTGACAGTATACAGCCTGAGTGAAATCTAAATCCTAATGGCAAAATATGACAGAAAACAAATTTAACCATGGTTCCTTAGATAATAAACCCCCCAGCTTTTTTATTGGGGTCGGCTTCCAGGCGAGCCTACCCCATTTATTTGATAACCTATATTTACATGGAGCGACAAGCAGTGATAGCCAAGATGGTAGAACGCTTGGCTCGGTAAGGAGGATGGCAGGTTCAAAACCCGGCTCGCACCTATGAGATTTCTGGATTTCATATTCGGTTCTCATTTTCAACCATGATTATCACTTGCTAAACGGTGAAGGAAAATATCGCGAAGAAACCTGCGTTTCTGAGAGAACCCCTCTGAAAGAAGTGTGATCTCTGCCAACCCGCACTGGGCCAGCGTGATGGACTATGGCCTAATCCCCCTTGCATTTAGGGGAGGCCCGTGCCCAGCAGTGGGACATTAAAAAGGGCTGGTTAGGTACTTATTACTTAATATGTACTGTAAGTGTGGCACATACCGTAGCATACCCAAGATTTTGGCCGCATTTCCTCACTGTATAACCCAAAGCCACTAGCTGACCGAGGAAATGCCCGGATTTTGGGTGGCCAATCGTATCCACCGATATTTTTGATAAAGTTTTTATCGTAGTGTTTGTTTTTCCAAATTATCTGGTTGCCTATTGTAATAAACGAAGCTAATCGGCCATTAAAATATAAGGCAATCGTTAAGCATCCTATTTTACAACCACCGAGGCCCATTCATTTTCAAATTATTATGGTACAAAACTATAAAACGTTTTATCGATCAGTACTTACCTATTAAGTTTTACATATTAGCTAGCTTTTAAATTTCTTAATTAACATTAATTTTGATGGAATCAAACAAATATATTATTGCGAATGTTTGCTAATGATAAAACCAGATAACACTAATGATGGCTGCCGCTTCAGACAAAAAAAACGTTGATTAAAATTAATTACCTACTTGGAAAGGAACGCCGCGAGGGCGCATAGTGCGCTTATATTTGAAAACCTGTAAATATTTATTAAAGGAAGAAAAACTGTTTCAGTTCTTACTAACACAAAACTGTGTCCCAACAATTCAGTTAAATCCGAAATCTTCCACACAAACACTCAAAGCGATTTTAAAATAAACTGAGATAAATCTCAACACTCAACACATAAGAAGATATTGTCCGTGATCTTTCCCGTGAATTCCGATATTAATTTCACATATCTTTAATCTGGGTTTCTGCATCGCCGTGAGGGCGGGCTGGGAGAGATGGAGTCTTAGGGGTCGCACTCCATGTAGGGGCCCCCATTCATAAGGGCAGTGAGCAGTGCAGGGCCCCATTTGACGATTCGTGTGTGTGTGATGTCAATGGCAAAATACAATTATCTATATAAATTTGTTAACGGAGTTAAAGTGTTAGTTACAAAATATATATATGGCTAGATAGACCTTTGCAATAAAGCCTTTGCAATTAACCCTTAACATAGTGTTAAGACGTTCGCTAAGAAATTACTTATTTAATATAATATTTATCTAATAAAATTATTTCCATCAGGATGTTTAAACATGAGTACCTTACCTACCCACGCTCATAATTATGTCCGTTCCATTGACATTGGGGGCCCCGCCCAGAGCCCATCAAATAATAATGATCCAAAAAAATTATACCCATTAGAATATTCTAATATCAGTGCCCACGCTCAAAATTATTTCCAACACACCTCATTGTCAGTACGGGGCCCTCGAAAGCTCTTGTAATGGGTCACGCACTAGGCCCATCGCAATCCGACCCTGTGCTCCTCGCGTTCAACATACAGCGAACGGCTTTTGATACGCCAATTTATTGCGTCCGAACGCTTTTTATTGGGTTCCGTCGATGACGTCATAAGCCACAGATTATACAGCGCAATAAACATTATTGTGAAACGACAGCGAATATATAAAATTGAGTAGGCGTGCTTATTTATAGCAAGTTAACTGTACTGGGATGTAAGTGTTTAATATGGCCGCGGTTTTCCGGTATATTTTTAAAGTATAACGATGTATGAAAGTTTAGTGGACCACATTTTTTATCGGTATAGTTTAAGCTTTTGTTATGTTAAGTATAAGTGTGTAGGCGAAAATGTATGTTATTTAGAAGAAGGTGGGTGAAGAAATTGTAATGTTAGGTCGCTGATGATAATTTTAGGAAATTTTATGAATAATAATGCCGTTTTGTTTTAAAAAGAGCAAAGAGGGTGTTTAAAACTTTCAATTCTCCATATAGAGTGTCGAATTACATAAACTATTAAGTAAACGGTTAGCTTACAAATAAACTCGCACTTGATTTCTGGATTATAGCTCCGCTCGGCCCGTAGTATGAGTTTTGAACGTATCGAAATGCCGAACGAGTGCTCGAATAGTATTTTATGAAAAGCTGCACAGTTCCACTAAGAGTACTGTTGAGAAATATGTTGAAGGATTCGAAAAATCGATCAGTATTTTTATCTATTATTATTAATTTAACTGCTACACAGCCCACTTAAAAGAAAACTGACCTGACATGTTTTGGTTTGAACATTACCAATATAAACATATTAACCAATATATTTTAAAAGTAGGCTACTTATTATGTATGTAAGCCTCTTCAAACGACTGGAAACCTATAAATGTTCAAAAATCGAATTTCGCCAAAAGATCCGATTACAATTTACATAAATCTTGGAGCCCCGAAACGAGCGGATTCCATCTATGACACAATCGGAATGCGGGAGGGAGACATCAATAGTGTGTGAGCAAGATAATGCAGTCACGCTCCGCAGTTTACCGCGCGTCGATCCAGAGTTATAGTAATGAATATAATATAAATAAGTTTTATATAGAGAACAGGGGCATGAAGAGAGTCGACGAAATCAATATTTATTTTTATGTATGGAAGATACGTTTATGAAGGTGCCTGCAAATAAATTATAACTTGTTAGCTACACGCAGAAATATTTAGCTTTACATACAAAAAAAACTAAGTTACTTATTTGATTTGAATTACACTCTATCCTGGAAATGGTCGCTTTAATATTTTGACCTTTTATGTTCCGCTAAATATTTATATTCACAATAAAATTTGCCTTAGCCTGGCTCGGCATGTCTCCGAGTCAACTTAGTGAAGCTGCTTTATCAATCAGAACCTGTCCAGGGCCCCAAGTCTGCTAACATAATCGATTCATAATCGAACAGCAACCGCATTGTAACTGTCACTTTTGACACATATTTTATGGGATATCTGTCAAAAGTGACAGTTACTATGCGGTTACTGTTCGATTATGAATCGATTATGTTAGCAGACTTGGGGCCCAGACCGATTACATATCAATGGCCGTGGCCAATGACTAGAATTTCTGTATGCTAATGGTTCCATACAAAAATACCGTACCGTACCATATATAATTACGAGATATTTTATTTGAGGTCCCGTCACTCGTGATAGATAGTTTTTCGATGAACATCTTAGAGGAGTTCGGTGTTGATGGCTTCTTTAATTATCGATCAAACTTGTTTGGTTTATAATTGGAAAAGTTGACAAGCCGAGGGTCAGTGGTGGGTCCTCTTTCCCCATTAGGTTAACAATGGATTTCGGCCAAGTATCGCCTAGTTCTATCGATAAAAATAATTCAGCACAATCGACTCTACAAATCCTGTTCCGATTGGCGGGAACGCAGAGGCGACCTGCGCACTCCCGCGGCCTCCTCACCTCCCATTCACGCTGCGACATATCGACTTATCGATGACTATTTCAAACCTTAAACTCTACCCAGTGATTGGTTTGCATATAAATTGGCATCTTATCTGGCTTGTGAGATGGACAAAAAGATGCAAAATTTATAATTATTTTGTATGCAATTCGCATACACATTTTGAGTAAGATTCGCTATGCAAATTGGAATTACTAGCAATGTTAATATATTTCTTATAATTACCTTTAAAAAGTGTCCATGTAACAGAGCACAGAAACACACTAAATTAAAACTTAATATGAATGTACTTAATGCTATTTTGGAGATGCCGTCTTTAACACGGTAAGCCTTTATACAAAACATGTATCCTTTTTTATCTCCCAATTACCCTATTTTAGAATTCCAAATTTGAAATCAAAAACCAATTGTAGATTTGAAAAGCGTGCACGAATTAATTTTTTAAATTTAAATCACGCGACACAATTCTCGTCTTGCAAACATAATCGCAACAGAATTATCGTCAATCCACAGCGCGCTTTACCAAAAGCAATATTGTACAGTAGAGCAACGCGGCGCATTTAACATTAGCGCTAAATCTAAACGGTGTTTATATCTAAGTTATGTGCTGGACATTGTAATTACCGGTCTTGTGGCCGCATCACCTACACTTATGTAATGACCGAAGTTACCCTTCCTAGATAGTTATGACTATGTTGCAAATAAAATAATTGATGGGTGGAGTCGAGTCTCAAGAAATCTAATGTATATGCTCTAATACGTACGTAAAGTCGACCATGTAAATGGTTTATCAGTGTTAATTAGAACTCCAATTTAATGAATTGTACACTAAGGTTGAAATCTAGAATGTTCCTAATTCAAAATAATAACAAATGTCGAAAATACACCTTGCTATCCTATAATGTGCAAACGATATTCGATCTTAAGGTGAGAAAGGAATTTCTAGGCCTACTCAAATAATATGTGAGATCAAATATTTTGTCAGCCACTTTCAAAGACTAATGATAATAAATAGACTACGATTACCTACTCTACCCATATAGAGAACTCTACTCTACATAGAAAAGGCCGTGTGAAGTTCGCCAACGCGTACCACACTTATCATTGATTATGAGCCGCATTGATTCTGATTGTGGCCAGTATATATATAAATAGGCCTAACTTGTTTTTTATGGACCTTGTACCTGTAACCCTGTATAACTTACCGTATACGTAAATTTCTATTTTCGTACAAAACAGGGCGAAAAAAAAAGAAAATCCGCTTAGTTTCCTGCCGGATCTTCTCAGTCGAGGTCGCGTTCCGATCCGGTTGTAAAGTTAAAAAAAAAAGTCAATTTATAAGTGCCGCCGTAAGCCTAGACGATATAAATCATATCACTTTACTATTCAAAAAATAAACATACAACATTATACTTTCGTTATATACCTACTCTTATCAACACGTACGCTTCGCATATAACTCTACTCAATGAATTACTACTAACAATCCATATTAATACACTTGCCAATGTTCGAAATATTTGTAAATACTAAACTAAACAGCTACCCTAACCCTGCTTGATCTCATTAGAATGTGTGATACAAAGTAACAGTAACTAATGTACGACACGGCACCGAACCCGCTACAGCGTATTATTCTCGCCGAATAGAGCCCAACCGCTACCTGGGTAAATGTATCTGATAAATCTTTGAAGTAAGGTACGCTGATAACTATCTATTGTAAGATATCTTTAAACCCTAGAAAGTAAATAATGTATGTTGTATAATTTATATTATTTAAATTGGTCTAGTAGCTAGCCAAATTCTTTTTTGAACATTCTGCATACTGCGACAGAAACTGCTACACAGACAGGTGTCGCTTAACGACAGAGACTCTACTAGTTTATATAAATTTTTATGTGAGTTCGTACGGTGATAGCGACACGACTCAGGTAGCGGTCGGTGTCGCGATGCAAATATGACGTCATACCTTTCCTTGTGTACTGACAGTTTTTGTCTCCGTCAACTGTCGCAGTATAATATCACCTGGGATGTCCCTTGTAAATAGCCACAGACTCTATCCTTATAATACTATCGACATATTGTTTGTCTTCTACATACTATTCAGTGCCTTGAAATAAAGGCACGAAGGCGAGAGAGGCATGATTTATAGTCCAGGCTTCTTTAATTAATCGCAGGCAGTTTAGAAATATATTTTATATTATTATGGCTATTATATTATTGCCAACCATAAAATAATCGTAACTCATTCTCATTTGAAACACTCAATAAAAACATAAGCATTTTAATTTCGTACCTGCCAATAAGATTTCATTGGTTGATCGACACATCGACACATGAATATTGTATTAAAACAAGCTTATACCCGCCACTTCGCCCGAGATTACCCCATGAGTTTTTAATAAATATCTCCAGGCGAACACACCAACTATACGGTCCTACACTGAACAACGCTTGTATTTTGGGTACCGTACAATGGACTGAGGGCGAACTCAGTATATAATACTTATATAGATACTAAACATCCATGACTCGGGTACAAACATTCGTGCTGATCACGCAAAGCTTGTCCCTACCAGGATTCGAACCCGGGACCCTCGGCGCAGAAAGCAGGGTCACTACCAACTGCGCTTATCAGGCCGTCCTATGAGTTTGTAAGTCGACACAATGCTATAACAGAAGCATAGACTAATTCACAGAGGTAGATTATAGTCTGGAATAGCACATAGGCTACTTTTTATCCCGGTAAAATGGTTCCCGTGGGATAGATTTGTTTAAGTTTTTCATAGAGTACCAATAAATTCATTTTCTCATACATTTATTTGATTCTGAGGCGGTACGAAGTTTGCCGGGACAGCTAGTACGATATATAAAAAAAATTAAGCGTCAGCAGCAAAATTCTACTTGTATTTACTCTACGCAAGAATTTAAAACACAAAAGCTATTAGGTTGTTTTTCCAATGCCTTTAATACAGACATAACATGTAACTAGCATTTTTAATATGTAAGATACAGCGGTTCAATTACAACAATAAACTCAGGATTATAATAGGGCGCAGTTAAACTCAATATACCTCAATGGAGTCTATTATATTTTTTTTTTATTTAATAAATTATATACAATAGTTATATACATGGAAAAACTAAAAACTAAAAAAAATACTTATTAATAGCACATTTAAAAATAAAATTATGTACACAAAAATGCCTCCACATCGTCGTCGATGCCAAAAGTGCCCAGCAGGCTGGCCGCGTTTCCGCGCTGAATAGCGAGGCTCACTCTTTGCGCGAAATAGAGGCCAGCCCGCCGGTCACGGGTAGCGGCGAAAAGTCGTGTGGCAATCTCCTTGTAAAGGAGGCGAGCGTTGGGGCCCCACGAACCCAAAGTCTCGACCCCCAAAAGGCTCAAAATTATAAATTATATATTTCATTATAAATTACTTGAATCCATTAAGATTCGTTTATTGGCTGCTATTAATAAGTTATTCGATCATTACATGTTTAGCAAAAAAGGGATAATCTTCCAGCCAGGCGGGTAGTATGCCTGGCGAGGCTGGCCACTATGCCGGTCGATGTCGGAGCTTTGTATATTATGTTACGTGCTTTGAAAAATCTCATAGCGCGTTTCAAGATTGTATGGAGAATCATCATCAAATTTTACTGGTGGTAGGCTTCGGCCGTGGCTAGTCACCACCCACTGAACAAAGCCATGTCGCCAAGCGGCCTAGCCGTGTTCATGATGTTCGGTGTTGCCATTCATGGAAGGCGGGTCAGATCAGCTGCGCTGCATGTGCCTAGTGAATGTAGCGTCTCGATCTACTGCCGCCTTCCTACCTAGGCAAGTATGCTCCATCGTAGATCTCATCGTCACTTACAATCAGGTGAGATCGAGATCAAATACTTGCCTATAATGTAATAAAAAATAAAAAAAATCTGCGCCATCTATGTATCTTGTAGCGAGATTGATGGCGTCACTACACATGATTATCTCTTGGTGGAAATAATATATCAAATTAGGTGTAGCGATTTTTGAGATAAGAAAGTCTATGATGTAAAAAAAAAGTGATTACATATACAGTATATCTAGGTCTTTTATCTATGGTACTCCTAGACAAGGACAGCCTGCAATGAATTGGCGGTAGTGTGTGGGGCTGCGTGAGCGCACCGTTAGCCGATGCGAATCTTATCGCGGTATCGCGCGACCTCACCGACACGACTCCGGGACGACGCCGCGACGGGCGGACAACCGACACGATAGCTTTAATAAGGCGGGAATAGTCGATGCTATGGCTCTCATTATTAGTGGTGAATAGAGTGTTGAATAGATTGTATTTTCTGGTATGATTTGGTGTTATTAGTTGATGTGACATCTCCCTAAACGGAAGCCGTCGCAGAAACATGAGTATTTTTTTTTTCAGATTCACTTCGTTGCGCGTAAAAAAGTATATTAGTTTGGGGTCCCGACACTGATAACAGACAGACACTCGACTGACAAATTCGATAGAGTTCCGTTTTGCCTTTTTCAATTATCTATTGAGTGGTTTATAACTGTTAAGTTAACAAGCTGAAAGTTAGTGGTTGGCCCCCCCCCCCCCCCCCCATTTCTTTAACAATGTATTTCCGCTAAGTAGCGTCTACAGTTCTGTCAATTAATTAATGTCTAATTCGTTGCCATAATCTCAATTAATCTCAACTCTGATTTTACTGTTTATAGATATTTCCATGGAGCGACTGCAGTCTGTGTTCCGAAACTCTACTAGAGAGTCCCTCTAATGGTAACATAATTAGCGGTATTTTCAGGTTTCTTATATCTCTTAAAGTCGTCACACATGTTGGTATGATATGATCTCCTCTTAGGTACATTAATCAATGCAACTCAAGCATTTTCCTATAAAGACGAAATTGACGACCTCATTAGCGCAGTTATTAGTGACCCTGCTTCCTGCGCTGAGGGTCCTTGGTTCGAATCTTGGAAGGGACAAACTTTGTGTGATGAGCACGAATGTTTGTACCCAAGTCTTGGATGTTTAGTATCTTTATAAGTATTATATACAGGGCTCGCACTCAGTCCATTGCACGATGCATATTATACAAGCATTGCTTAGTGTGGGACACGTTCTAGAATGGCGACCACGAACCGGAAGACGTAGTGTAGGACGGCCCCCCACAAGGTGAACCGATGATATCGGACGCGTAGCAGGAAGCCGGAGGATGCGAGTGGCGGAGGACCGTGATGTGTGGAAGTCATTGGGGGAGGCCTAAGTATGTCCAGCAGTGGACGTCTTTCGGCTGATAGCATAGCATAGCATAGCTCAGTGTGGGACTGTATAGTTGGTGTTCGTTTGGTGATATTATATTATTACAACTAAAGCCACGATATTTAGACATTTTTTCTTATCGTTCGCGCCTTCCAATATACATTTATTGAGGCAACAAGCTTACATTAAGGTGTGCGCACATAAAACAGGCGGCTTCGCGTGCTATCTCGCGCGTTATCTAAGTTAAAGCGCAATCGCGGATCGCCGCGACACTTGTACAAGCATTGCCATTTAGCCAACAAGGACTGCAGGATCTATGCGTAGTTTTAAGCTGTGAGAAACTTTCTAAAAGATTAGTCCGTTATAAGTTTCAGTTAAGCTATAGATGTATCGTGACAATTTTCAGTTGGATGAAATCTTTTTATTATACCTTGCCTTAATTAAAAAAACTAATTCATCAGCGTGGTGGACTATGGCCTAATCCCCCCTCGCATTGAGGCCCGTGCCCAGCAGTGGGACATTAAAAAGGGCTGGTATTATTATATGCTTGTTATCCCTGAAGGGACGGCCAAAGGTGTACTGAGGTCGCTTCACCGTTTAGCAAGTGATAATCATGGTTGAAAATGAGATTCGCACATGAAAAATCCCAGAGGTGCGAGCCGGGGTTTGAACCTGTAATCCTCGTTACCGAGGCAAGCGTTCTACCAACTTGGCTATCGCTGCTTTTTTACAAGTGTAGCGTGGTGTACTATTCTTAGTTTCTAACATGTAATAAA
This sequence comes from Pheosia tremula, assembly GCA_905333125.1. NCBI lineage: Eukaryota > Metazoa > Arthropoda > Insecta > Lepidoptera > Notodontidae > Pheosia > Pheosia tremula. The sequence goes on from HG995420.1 coordinate 3,263,749, forward strand.
CAATCTGTACTTATTTCAAAATAAATGTTGACTCTAAGTCGATAGCAATAACTCGACGCAACAAGGTGCGCGCGAGCATATAGCCGACCTGTTATTTATAGTTGCGTTTAGTTGCGACTACGCGGTCAGCCTCTATCGCTGCGCATACGATATTAAGATTAACTGTTATGGAGTTACAAGTGCACGGCTATTTAACTGAACAGCTTAGGGAAGCGGTAAGCGCTTCATCTAATTCAAACAAAAAAGTAACTGATTTCTTATATTTACTCGAATACTACACATTTAAAGAATACTATTTTTACGGAATTTACGGATCTATCACGTTTATTTTTTGTATTTTTACGTTCCCGACGTTTCGGCTGCTTTTCAGCGACCATGGTCAATAATATTATTGCCAGACAAGACGCATACTGTACGATCCCAAACTAGGCAGCGTTTGTATTATGGTAACAGTATAATGGACTGGGGGACATTAAACGTCCCATGACTCCGGTACAAATATTCGTGCTCATCACACAAAGTTTGTCCCGAGGATTTGAACCCGGGAACCTAGATAAAGAAAGCAGGTTTAATATTGACAACTGTGCTTATGTGGCCGTCAAAGCACTAATATTTTTTCTTTTATAATGTCTGAAAATAAATTCACATTTATTTATCCCCGAGATAATCTCATTGTTACGCATACACGCTCTATCAACCACTTAAAGCAACATCAAAATCGACTCAGCCGGCTATATCCGACAATCTGCATTTGCGATGCGTAAGCGCACCTCCATATAATACGACCTTTATGGCTAATGTCAGATTAGATTCGCTCGCGGCAAACCTTATTTAGATAACACTAGTCGCTTCGCGCCAAGTTTTAATATAAAATGTTTGTTATTATTTGTATCATAAGTTAGTCATTTGACTACTACTTACAAAATTAAGTAAGTTTTAAAGAAAATTATTCAAAATTATATTAGTCGGAAATACGACACATTGTAAGCCAAAATCCACACATATATAAATATATGTGTGTGATGCGTGTGTGTGTGTGTGTGTGTGAGCTGATTCCCATTTTTTTTTTTATTACATTGTAGGCAAGTATTTGATCTCGATCTCACCAGATGGTAAGTGATGATGAGATCTACGATGGAGCATACTTGCCTAGGTAGGAAGGCGGCAGTAGATCGAGACGCGACATTCACTAGGCACATGCAGCGCAGCTGATCTGACCCGCAATCCATGAATGGCAACACCGAACATCATGCCGGAACACGGCTAGGCCGTTTAACGACATGGCTTTGTTCAGTGGGTGGTGACTAACCACGGCCGAAGCCTACCACCAGTAGAGTTGTCACCTAGTTGGCACCACCCAGGGTCACGTGTAGGGTATCTCGAGGGTATTTAATTCTCCTACGGACGAAGGTGACTCGACCCCAATGAAGTATGGATAAAAGTACCGACTCATTATCCGACCATACAATACGAGAGTGCAGCCATCCCAGGTCGTAGGGTCAAAGCATTATAATTATACTTGTCTATTTAGTATCGCAATCGCTAGACAAACAGGTTGGCGACGGATTCAACCAAGAAACCATGCGACGCAATCCAACCGATAAATGACGGCAATGGTAAGATTTTGCTATTGATTATAGATTGTATTACAAACAAGATCTAGGAACATATTTCGCGACATAGTCCCAGAATTGAATCAAGAAAATTACATTTCCCATATTTGTATTACCGACGAAACACAAAAATTACGTTACGCCACGTTTTACGCCATTTTTTATGTGTGTTGTATGGTGGCTCAAATCGGAAGAAATAATCTCAACATGTTTTTTTTCTTCGACTTGTTGGACGATTATAACACCAATGTATAAAGCCACTAGCATCAATTTCCGAAATTCTAAATCAATTTTAAATCATCGAATCCAAGCTCTACAAATCGATTTTGCTTTATCATCCCTAAACAAAAATCATTTTATATTTACTCGACTCGTTCACAAGATGTTTGTGTAATTAGTAGTATACACACAGGATGTTGTTCCATTCATTTATAAAGCGCGGGAAGACATGGCGCCTCACAAAAAATGGTTTCACTTAGTTTATTTCATTAGACATTGTTTGAGAGCATCACGTGAATGGGTCTTTAGGTGTAGGCTTGCCGTTAGCTCAAGGGAAGCGATGTGATTCGAGGAACAAAATATCTAGTCGATCAAAATGATATCAGTCCCATAAAGAAGTATAGGTTATTACACCCAGTAGAGTCTTTTTCAGGGAATAAAATATTATAGAGTCATCATTATGTCATCATTGATCTTGTGGCTGGGATGACACTGACTGGCACAGTTGTTAGTGACTCCGTTAGAAAAATAGACCTTGTTCGTAAAGGTTCTCATATTTTTTAATGAAGGGAGATTTTTATTATAAGTACGGTTGGAACATTGATATGGGATTTTTTTTCCTAATATTTTATCTAATACCTAATCACATAATCGTCACTAACTAAACGCTTAATACAAAGTTCATTGTCCAACAGTCAAATTATAACTAACTGTCTATGAACTCTACAGTAAATTTACTTCATTGCATACCAAAGACAACAATTAGAGACATGAATGATGAAAGCGCCCGCTTTCCATAAACAAGGTAAACTAAATCAAAATGTCAGATTTAATTAAGTAAGACAATATCTTAATTATTGCATTTCCATTTAAGATTGGCTAGCAGCGCTTTTGGTAACGGCCAAATGCAGTATTAATCCCGGTGCAATCTCATTCCTATCAAGACGTACACTGTGTGGCAGAATAATAGTGAATGGTAGCTATTACCTTACATAGCCAACAGCGGTACTTCAGAGGATTGAGTGTTTGAACTTAAAATAAAACCAGTATTTTTTCATTACGTCATGGGAATATTAAAAATAATGATTAAGGGGGAAGCTCAGGGTCAGGGCGCGAAATTCAAAATGTCAATGGTTTTTATTTTTTTACGAAAAATTTGGACATCTTTACGATGTAATTTAGTGTTTTGCGATATTAGCATTCTGCATTGGATGTCTCGATGTATTAAGTTTGCTTAAAAAAAAACCTAATCCGATACAATACCATAAGGTTTGTAAAAACCGCTACTTTTACTAACTTTACGGTGTTGTATCGCTTTAGGTATTTTTCAAAACTAAGAAGAAGAAGGCGAATACAATTTCTAGCCTGACCGTACCTTCTCTATTCATGCATATCATTTACCTATTATGTAAATTTTTAAATTATTTTTATAAAACAATCCCTAGTTTTCTAAATTGAAATAGGGAATATACCCAATTATCTTTACGAGTGTATTCATATTATTTATTTTATTTTCTATTTCACCCTTGCCACGTCATTTGAGTTCAGTACCTAGCTCATTTCAGAAAAATAACTGCCGCAATTAAGAGGGCTGCCATCTAATTCGGCCCCAACTGGACGAGTGTCCCGCCCAGTATCGTTGACATTTCGATAGTTATCCACACATTGTGAAATAATAATTATTTCCGTCTCATTCACTCTTGCGTATTTCTGGCGTGCTAGAAAAGGAGCGAAGGTAGTTTTTCCCATTGCTGCAACGCAACCTGCGCATGAGTCGATCGATGCGCATTCGCGATACGGACCGGCGCAATTGTAATGCAAAACGGATCGTTAGCTTAATGCGGTTAAAATATTCCTGATTGACATCTGTCTGCCCCCTTCGAGGCGAGGCGTAGTGATAAAGGCAATGGCGAACAGTATGCTTCGAAATTGAATTAATATTTCTGATCCATTATATTACTATTATATGTTGTAAAGAACAGTGCAGATTAAGGCAATAAAGATACCTATCCACCTACCAACTGTGGACTATTAATTTTCATGTTAAAATAAATACAAATCAACCTTAAAGACCCCTCAAAGTTTTCTTCTATTAAGTACCAAGTAAACTTAGAAAGTATCTGATTATGTCATTGGTTTAGGTACTCGTCCTAAAGGGTACCTTATAGTACTAAAAGACGATGGAACTTGGTACGGGCAGGACCCTGATTTGGTTCGCTCCGTACCAACCGTTCGTACTTCAGTGACGGCAGACTAGTCTCTAGACCAGGGACTCCCAAACTATTTTGGGCAAGAGACCCCTTTTCCAAAATGAAGTGATACCTCAGACCCCTATAGCCAAATTACTTTAAAAATCCTATCTCTAGCTTTTTTCCTATTGATACAAAATAATAAATTCTTCATGTACGACCATGTGCACGCTTATCGACTTGTTGAGGTTTTTAAAAGTACAACAATGATACTTCCTACTAAAATATTAGTCATTCTTATAACAAGTTGGTACAGGTAACATTACTTATACAGTCTCTTGAAAGTTTCAAAAAATAAGATGTGTTCATTAATAGGGGTCGATTTATAGACCTTGGTTATAGTCTTAATAGACGATATAGCACTCCCTGTAGGTCTAGTCCGGGTTTATTTGTAAAAGAACCGTATACTATAAGCTAGAGGCGCTGCTCAATTCGCAATACAGAATGACTAATACGTAGACTATGTAGCACACGTGTCGTTAACGAACAAACTCGCACCCAAACCTCTGATCTTAGCCGCCACCTCAAAACCTACCACTCACAATGCAACAACCAGCAATCATGACAGAATACCTAAATTATTCTTAACTAAGTATTAAGGGCCAGAAATTATTTAACAGTTGAACAATTGTCTTAACTATAGGGGCATTATTTCAGAGATCGGTTATAAATTCGCGAGAACATATCGGTTAGTGCAATAAATTCTCAGCCGGAGGGCAACGACCTGAGATTTTAACTCGATTACGCACTGCGAATGTAAGGACATTACTGACTACCTATTGGATTCTTATATTTACGCGAATACTACACATTGAAATAAATCTAATTGTTTACGACTCAACTCAATAACTGTCACTTTGACATTTCTTTTGTTTGACGTTTCTTTTTTTTACTACTTTTTGTCTATGCCGCGTCCCTTTGAAGAAACTTTGTAACACACAGAACAAATAGGACAACTTGGGCTAAATAAATCGGCACAAACACTAATTTTACGGATTTTATCGCGGTCTATATAATATTGGTCTAAGTCTATATACTCATTATTTCTAATATTAAATTTAACATTACGACCAAGTTACAATTCTATTGTATGTTAGCACACAAACAGTTTCGTTAGGTGAATATTTTATTAGAGTTTGTTTTTAACCGTATGTAGAGGGGAAGAGAACTGCAGTCGCATATCCTTGGAAACTTCTATCCCATATTCCATTACTCACTCAATCTCCGGAGAGGAAGCAACAGGTACCTCGTACGTTATTATGATTGACTACCAACTTGATTAGATAGGTATCGCTCAAGGTTTGTAGAGTTAGCTCTACATGGCATGACGTTCCTCTGATTACATAATTTGGGATTATGGTCGTGAATTTATAACTTTTTTGGTGGAGGGAAGATCTTCCAGCCAGGCGGGTGGTATGCCCCGACGGTTATTGTCGGGATCTTGTATATATGTTACGTGCTCCGAAAACTCTCATAGCGCGTTTAAGAATTGTCAATAGTCCTGAATGTGTCTACAACGCCATCTGTGTAGCTTGTGGCAAGGTTGAAGAGGTCGCTACACTTTTTAACCGACTTCAAAAAGGATGAGGTTTTCAATTCGGTTGTATTTTTTTAATGTTATCACAGACCAACGAGTCCGAACACAACTAATGTATGGTTCCAATACTAAACACTGCTCAGCTACCATACAATGGACTGGGTGTGATCTTAGTATACAATTATATATAGGTGTGTACATATTAAACATCCATGACTCGGGTACAAGCTTTCGAGATCATCACACAAAGTTCACCCTACCTATGATGCTTAACAATGCGCTAAAAAGCACAAGATACAAGATTAGGTTAGGTTTAGGGGACCTCCGGTTCCCTAACCCGCTAAGGGCGGGGGCCCTGCGCGTCCGTCAAGCGAACTCGAGGAGGACGGCGGCGTAGTGGGACTACCACTGGTGGGGTCACGGATGTGTGCGAAAGCGTTCCTGTGCCCTCCCCCCCTCAACAAGGTGGGAGAAGGAGGACCGTGGGGTTTTAGACGGTAAGAGTCCGACATAGCCCGCTTGCCTCCCTCGGGGCTTGCCTCGGGTAACCAAGAGGACTTCCCCACGCAAAAAAAAGGTTGGCCTTTCTGAGTCATTCTGTATAATAAACTAGAACCTATGCTATAACTATAGCGAGTACAATACGCAGTTTCCCAAACACACATTAGACTATTCAACAAACACCGCTGACCGCGCTAGGAGACCGCGCGATGATTGTCCGGAGATTGGACCAGCCATGCTGTGACGTCATGCCACAGTGACCCAATATGACGTACTTCCGGTTCGCAGATGAGCTTTACACTTGGCTTAATTGTCTTTGATAATGTGGGCGTTAAGGTGGGTTTTCTTAACGCCTTATTGAGTTCAGTTTACATTGTACACTGATTTGACTGACTACCAATATATTAATGTAAACAGGAATGTGGGCGGTCTTATAAAGAGAAAACTAAATCAATAAAAATCCGGGTAAAAGACCACATTGCTGATGTGAAACACCGGCGCTCCACGAAGTCTGCAATCTGTGAACATGTACAGGATCACACCCAACGTTATATCAGATTTGATAAACCACAGATCCTGGCCAAGGAATACTGATTCCGACTAAAGATGATAAGTGAGGCTTTTGATTAAAAAACGTCACATTATTTTCAATAGGTAAGAAGGCTGGGTGCTACCATCGACTGAGATCGAGTAATAAATATAATTAAATCCAAAACCAACCATTGCAAGACCTCAAGAAACTGTGAGCACTTTCTGCGTATATCGGACCGTAAGCAACAACTTAATATATGGGCACCCCAGTTCTAACAATAACACTAGGACGTCTAACACCTCAGTCCTCCCGTGATCATGGTTACTGTAAAGCAGCCAAAATGTCGGGTACGTAAAAAAACACAAAATTTACGCGATAACATTCGTAAAATTAGTTTTATTTCAATGTGTAGTATTGTATTTATAAGACTTCTGATTGCAGGTAATTACTCCAACCAGGCCCGCAGTTTAACGTAGTCTCTATCACGATGGAGGTCAATTGATTTTGGCAACCCATCCAAGTTTATTTCAGGTTGATGACAACCTGTCGCCGCCCATATTATCGGCTTGTTCAGACCTGAGCGGCGATAATGTGGGCTGTGCGTAACTAGCCTGTGACGTTGTTATTTGGGTACCTAGCCCAAATATGGTACATAATGGTTCTTTGCATTTCTCCAACAAATAACCAAAACCGACTGTTTTGTTAGTTAACACAACTCATTAGAGTTGAACAAAACGTATCTAATAAGTTGTTGGCCGCCGCCTTATGCGGACACAATTTAATGTTACTAAAATGTAAATTACTAGTCGCTTTGTTTATTTGTATGTCAGCCTAAATATAGCGATCACAGATACTCGTATTCTAGACATGACATTTTCACTAACTTCGGTCGGGTACTGTCGCGTAAGACCACGCCCAAGCCATATGCACTATGGCTATGGAGCAGTAGAGTGGCGCGAGTAAAGCCGAGGCGAAAGTTCTCTATAGGGAGCGTTCAAGTATTACGTAACATTGTTTTAACCCTTCAGAACGGTCGCGTAGAGACTTTACCTTTTACTTTTGGGGGGGGGGGGGGGGTAAATAAAAACTTTACTACCTACTTTCGCAAATTACTAATCACGAACATAGCAATAGTTTGAATAGGCTTGACTGACATTACAAGTGCTCAAGGTACGTCAAAGGGTACTCCGTTGGATTCCTGCTCTCAACTGAATTAACTCCTCGTTAAAGAGTTGTCACAGCGCAGATGGAGTGACAGCATAATGGGCAGGAACCGCCGATTAAAGTTATTAGTCGTTTTAACTGAATATTGATTGGGAACCGTTGAATAATGGCCACCACTCACATGGCTAAGTTATAGCTGGTGCAAGTAATTGCTTTAGGGCTATTAAATAGTTATGTGATATCCGAGGCAAGAGATTTCAACATCTTTTGTAACGGGTTTGATTCTTGTATAGGCAGATATAAATCTATACATATAAATAAAATTGGAGTGTCTGTTTGTAATATTAAAATAACCGCTTTTTACTAAGTGCATTTGGATGTATACACGTTACCTATACCGAAACAACTTTTTTTACAATTTTTGTCTGTCTGTCTGTCTGTCTGTCTGTCTGTCCGTCTGTCTGTCTGTCTGTCTGTCTGTCTGTCTGTCTGTTTGTTCCAGGTAATCTCTGAAATGGCTGGACCGATTTTGACGGGAATTTCACTGGCAGATAGCTGATGTAACAAGGAGTAACTTAGGCTACTTTTATTTTAGAAAAAAAAATTGGATCTCTCGAAAAAAAAATTAAAACCAATGTTGCAGCGCTGCGCCTGCTTAAAGTTTGATAGCAACAATCTGCAATGCGTCCCGCGGGATCAGAACGCGAGCAGGCTGTTGCCAACGGTTGAGACGTTGTTAAATACCACGCGGACGAAGTCGCGGGCAACAGCTAGTACTTAATAAATATCGCCAGACGAACATACCAATTGTATAGTGTGCGGGAGATTCCATTAACACCCAGACCAGGGTCTATTTTGAGAATATTGATTCCGAAATTTGCCCAGGTGGGAATCGAACCCGCAACTACGCGGTGCAATGACCCCACTGGCATAAAAGTTAATTCTGATTAGATACCTGATTTACTTACTCAAGCATTTATGAATAATATCTAAAGGATACTTCACACATTAAGTTACAAAACGCCTTCTACAGAGCTTAATTTCTTATACGTATAGCTTTGTCTTTCTCTGTTGGGTGGTTGATTCGAACATGTAAAAGCCCAACAAGCACATCTCATATTTCAATAGCGAAGATGGCTGGGTGGACACTACAGACAAGGAATCCAGTAATTAATATCATTAAATCCAAATCCAAGCACAACATTGCAAAACCTCAAAACACTGTGAGCACTTTTTGCGTAGATCGGACCGCAAGCAACAACTAAATATGATGGTAGCCCGTTCCAAACCATGACACTAGGCGTCAACCACCTCAGTCCTCCCGTGACCATAGTTGCTGTAAGGCCTCAGCCTCGAATTTAGCAGGCAGCGGGGCGGCGGCGGCTGCGGCGCGGGAGCGGAGCTCGTTGACCGCGCCGCGCGCTGCCACGCCGCTGTTTTCGGGAACCGGTCCATTTGATTTTACGCATAAGATCCTGCCGCTCCCGCGCCGCCGCCGCCGCCGCCCCGCTGCCCGCAAAATTCGAGGCTGAGGCCTAAAGCAGCCGAAACGTCGGGAACGTAAAAAACGTGATAAAATCCGTAAGAGTATTGAAATGAAACTATTTTTTAAGGATTTTATCGCGTTTATTTTTCGTTTTTACGTTCCCGACGTTAAAATCCTTAAAAAATAGTTTCATTTCAATGTGTAGTATTCGCGTAAATATAAGAAATCAATATCCGTAAGAGTAGTTATATTTCAACACATCTCGTATTACTTACATAAACAAAATACATTGGGGATATCTTCATCAGCATCGTGCATCAATAAACAGCAACTATTACGAAGGTTTATCACTTTGCCTCTTCGAGTATTCGATGTATTTTCGCGGAACAACTCTCGCGCATACCTCCCTCCCGTCACCTCAAACACGTATTGGCTTGCGCAATAGCAGTATCATCGTTCGTCTAACCGCAAGTCGCGATATTACACAAACCTGTTTCAAATCGCACACCTTAGTCTTATACATCCAACACACGAGGACAGACAGAGCTAGACAAAATAATTAGACGTACTGACATTTACCTGTAGCCTATAGCGCTATCTCTCTTTGCTGGACGTCCGCACTGCTTACACAAACCAACAAAGCTAGAATTCGTATACAACTATGTTGTGAAATTCTCTTGCGCGTTTCAGCTTTGTATGGAGACTCACGAACTTTGTGATGGTATGTACTATATTGGTTTAGCGCCATCTATCGAGCTGAGCGGCAACTCTACTCTGTAAGTGTTCCGAAATAGATAGTTTATAAATTAGACTGAGATTTACTTAAACACGGATTAGAATGAAACATAGTAAAGAAGCATTACTTTTCTTCGGCGAATTCTAAGCTGGATACAAAATGAGTAATCCTACCACATAATTGGTGCATTACAACAATAATATAACTGTTTTGCATTAAGACAAAACAGGTATTATATGCTGGAGAAAACGCACAGCATAGCATTGAAGAAGCAGTCTTATATTTCTTCCGGATTATTGAAATAAGTGTGTATCATACCTTTATATCTCCATCACAAGTCAAACAATTCTGTTACCATAGAGTGGCGTGACGTCCAGTTCCCGCCATCTTAGCTGTCAAGTGTCATAGTCTTCATCATCAGCAAGCTCCTTGAAACTATGCTGTGCGTTTTCTCCAGCATATAATACCTGTTTTGTCTTAATGCAAAACAGTTATATTATATGTCTTCGAAAACGCACAGCATAGCATTGAAGACCTGTTTGATCTCTGCTGGTGAACAGAATTAACACAAGAAAGCTATGTGAATGTACTTAATATGGTTCATAAAATATCACAACTCCTATTAAGTACCTGTAAAAACATTGTAATAAGAAAGTATATCTTGGTTATCTTAATTGGATAACAAATAAACCGAATATGAACTTCTAAAGAATCCATGAATTTAATAATAAAAGCTTCCGAGTTTTAAACAACTCTTATCACCAATTAATTAACTCATTCATAAAAGTAATAATTTGCTAAACTATAATCTAACAGTAAAATCACAACCTCAATGTGAAGAATAAACAATCTTAAAGCTGCCATATTACAACCAGTACAATAACTATTAAACCTCTGTAATATTTTGAAAAAATAAATACTACAAGTTTCTCTCTGTCCAGGACATTTCCGAGTATTTAGCTATCTGCGAGATGGTAAAGCTGACTGGACACTACTCGGGAGAGGTTCTAACATAAGCTTGTTGAGAACTGATGGCATAAATCAGTGATCACAAATCTCAAACCTGGTTTAACAACTCCTGCACTAGAAATCTGATAATCTTTCCCTGTTGCATTTTACTTCCTATGTTTTAATAAACTCCCTTATGCATTAGTCACTAGACAAATTTCGATCCTAATGCTGTTCCTAAAGTTTGATTGTCTCTGGGTACAATCATAAAACTATTCTAACCCAATCACAAATGGTTCTCTGTACATGTGTTCAAAGTAACAAATGGGCAAGTCTATGTAATCTACAGCCATTAGCTAGCAACAGAATTTGAAGGCTGTGCTTCTACTTTTATCAATTAAATAATCTGTTAAGCTGCCCATGGTATTACACGGTTTTGATATAAAAGAATTATTTAACAATATTGTACTGAATATATGGATTTTTTATTTTTATTGTATAATTTATAATTTTAACTTGTTAACTCTAAGTTACTGAACCCATTATTTTAAAGTGGCACTACTGTTGTTTAGAGTGGAAGGGTGCCATCAGGGTATTAGAATCCTTTAGTATCCAATTCTCCTCCCCCTAACTTTCAAAATCTAAAGTGACAACCTTTCTACCTGTGGTGGGTTTTATCTTATTGTTCAGTCCAGCTTAACCCTCTACAGGTTTTACATGTACTGTTGAGGGGTTGGTTGGCACTCTTACCTGGGGGTTTGAATACCAAAAACTTTGTGTTCATTAGTACCATTACTGTATTGTGGTGACACTCACACTATTTGATAATTTAATGTGTGGCTAAAGGCATTATCAAGCAGCAGTCCCATTTCTTTGTTGGCAACCCAACAATACTATTTTGTAATTATTATAAAAAATATATATGGCAACATATATGTAAATGGATGTGAACCAAACTGTGTGTTTAAGTTCTTATAATTAATAATTATTGTTATATAATAATAATAATATCGCCACACGAACACACCAAATATACGGTCCCACATTAAGCAACGCTTGTGTTATGGGTACCGTACAGTGGACTGAGGGCGAACTCAGTAGGTATATAATACTTATAGACATATTAAACATCCATGACTCGGGTACAAACATTCGTGCTCATCACACAAAGCTTGTCCGTACCAGGATTCGAACACGGGGCCCTCGGCGCAGAAAGCAGAGTCACTACCACTGCGCTAATCAGGCCGTCAATGATGTATGTATATATATATATATTTTTTATATATATTAAAATCTTCACCACAAAAAACCAGCTTCTCAGTCAACTACTATAGCCCTGAATAACAGACACATTTCAACATCTGAAGTCTAGTTTACATAGGCTAGAACAGCAGCCTCTTATATTGCAAATAAGGAATCTTCTAGATTTCATATTACTATGATGATTAGTATAGAAAGTAGTACATAATTCTCTCATTGGATTGGCACATACTTAGAATATGTGAACATGGTTGACTTACAAGCTCAGATATTTACTTAATAAATGACCCCAACTTTAAATTATTATCTCAGTGGTTCTCTGTAGCATAAAGCTGTTCTAGTATACATCTTCCTCATGAAGACCAACTGGAATTCAATTTAGATCTCTCAGTAAATAGGATGCTCATTGTTATATTCAGCATATGTCAAAGCCAGCCACCTGGTTGGGTTAACTTGGAGCCTCTGTTAGTCAGAGCATCCTTATTGACCAAACCCTGCCTCAATCCCGAGTCTGCTTGCCAGGGTCAAATTGACAGTATAAACATTCTCTAGGCACTCTACAACCGAAATTCCGTACAACTTGCGACCTGATGAGATCAGAGAGAATAAACATCACCTTACTATGAAATGCTTAAGCACATAAAGTTGTTCACCATCTTCGTGATGGCTACTGATATAGACATGCTTACGAGCTCGCATCCGCTGCGTCTGTTTTTACTTGTCATCAGAATATCTCTCTTACTCTCATTTATTTTGTATAGGTCTCCCGGGTCACTTAATATTGTGGAGTAGGATAGCAATCTACTACCTCCAATCACCACCGCAACGCTTGTTGCACGATGGGGCACAGTTCTCTTCTCTGGCCTCTCTAGGTCAACTTTCCAGAAAGAGTTGTGCTTTACGACATTAGCCTACCTCGAGTGACTGCATGTTTGTTCAAATACAACACCCTTAAAACCCTTTTAAGCACATCCAGTGGGGGACTTTATAGGCAAGGCTAACATCTGGCTCCGGACGGCCCTCGACAGGCCCAGGTATTCTAAATCGTGAGGAACCTTGGTTACCACCCTTGGTAACATGCACTAACTCTGGGCCTCCAAGCGGGCAAGCGTTTCCGCAACCTCACCACATGCTTGGGGGGCTAGGCCACGGGGTACCAAGTACACCACCAGACCATATACGACAGTTTTAAATAGTCTCCGCAACGCAAATGAAAACACTGTCAACCGGGTGCCAAAAAAAAGACCCAATGATTGGGCTGTCAAACCCAAATTAGAATATTTTGTATTCAATATTAACACCACTATATAACTTTTGATCATCAGAGCTGCCACAAAACAATATGAGTTGAATTACATCAGCCATTCAGAATGCTGTTAATTAAAGGGTCCTCTGATTATAAATGATTTATATCAAGCATGTCTCAGTGATACTCTAATAAAATGCACGGAATTTCTCTTTTGATAAGATAATCCTTGGGCTCACCCAAAGTAGGTACTACATGTACCTGGGATATACAATACCAATGTAACAACACATCTCTTAAAAACAATGTTCCAAAGAATACTAGGTCCATGAGACGGGCATGGCCCATTGTAGGTTTAAGTGAATACCACACAACAGGTGCTTTATTGAAATTATATTCTCATTATTGTTATTAAGATTGATAACCGCTATGTAAAGAATATGTGCAATTTCCTTATGATTTTTATTATTATTATTTATTTTTGTTAATTATTATTATTATTTTTTATATATATAATAAATAAATAATGTCAGAAGATTTCTCTTGAAAAGTAATTAAGTGACTAAAGTATAATCTAATTTGACCAACTTGATCATGAACAATCATATTATGTACCATTCAACTATACATCTTATTATAATGGTCATCATCAAAATGTGGACACACTACAGGTTTGCCCCCCCCCCCCCTTTCGGAGATTGAAGGGGTGATGGTGTATATCTTATTATTATATTATTCAACTTCATCCACATTTCAATTAGAATAGGTACTGGGTGGCTGTACATTTGTCTCAATGATAAACTAAAACAGTGGACTGTCTTGTACGATATGACTATCTTGTATGTGTTGTGTATCACGGATACCAAAGGTACGAAAATGTAAGTAATGTGCAAGCCCATACACAACTATGTAATCATATCAGCTGCTCAAATGCAACTGGAGGTGCCGGGGTAGTTAAACCCGCACAGCTCTCCACTCTAGTATGTTGAATGACATACTCAAGAGGTACATACTTTACAATATTTGTCTCCTGTGTAAATTACACTCCTGTAAAAATTTGTCATGTCTAATAATATACCACTAGAATAGAAAATCCTGCTCTGATTCACTGCTACAATTACCTGTGTAATGTATTTAAGCTGTATTGGTATGAAATAATATTTTACATTCAACCACACATTTGGATTTATTTCCATGCTTATTAGGGTTCCGCACCCAAACACTGAAAACAGTGCTTCATCATGTTGCCTGTGTATTAAGGGATTCACACCCAAACACTATAAACGGGGCTTTATCATGGTGCCTATGATTTTAAGGGTTCCGCACCCATACACACCAAACAGAGCTCTATCTAGGTACATATTAACTTACAGGGCTCTACTTCTTTATGACTGAACTCGAACATTAAGTCAGACCTGAGGCCCTCAGAGGGAACATAGGCCAAAGATTAATTGCATACCAAATGGTTTTATAAGTCTTATATCTTGGTGAGCCAAGCTCACATATTTGTAAGATCTCAGTAACAGTCATATGAACCTTACTCTTATACCGAGATACATCATTTAATATTCATCTCAGCGTACAAAAACCCTAGACGCTAAGCAGACCTGTAAGGTACTTCTATACATTGAAAGAAACTTACTCTTCGAGCCGAGGTACGCTAACGCAGGGCAGGGGTGGTGCAGGCCTTCCTCACACCTCCGAGGTTGAGGTTTAGCATCCTGAAAGATACCCCTGACCTCGAAAACGACATTATTTTCCATTCCGAGCAACATCTAGCCCGGCTTACTCAGCGTCGTTACCTGCAGGCTCCACTTTTTACGACGAAAACAATGCTGTGCTTATAAAAAACTCCACTAACACTCACACGAAACATTTAAACTATTTATAACATGGTTTAAAATGATAAAACAAAACTTTTCTGCAATTTAAAAGATGAAAGAAAAGTTTTCATGTTATTCAAACGAAATACAAGAAAGCTATGACACTTGACAGCTAAGATGGCGGGAACTGGACGTCACGCCACTCTATGGTAACAGAATTGTTTGACTTGTGATGGAGATATAAAGGTATGATACACACTTATTTCAATAATCCGGAAGAAATATAAGACTGCTTCTTCAATGCTATGCTGTGCGTTTTCGAAGACATATAATAGTAAAGTATTATAAAAGGCCCAACAGTTGGTTATAAACTTTCTCAAACAAATAAATAAATATATTAGACATTTAAATAATTACACCCTGTACTAAGCGCATGTCCAACTGCTACTGTTTCACTTTATTTAAAACAAGCATTTTACGAGTATACATCAACGTTATCCACATAACTAACTGATTCGTCTGTTAACAGATTTTTGTTAAACCTTATATAATTGTAGGACAGTCGAGTATCGAACAATTGCATATCAGAAAGTGATCGTCGCACCCTTGGGTCGCGATCAGAAAATATCATTGTGCAAATGTGCCATCCAACGCAGCCGCGAGGCATACCTGCTTAAAAGATGAAAGTGATACTTCGTGTGATAAAATAACTGTCAATATGCCAAGCCCCTCACAAGGTGACCCATGATATCACACGCGTAGCAGGAAGCCGGTGGAAACGAGTGGCGGAAGACCGTGATGTGTGGAAGTCGTTGGGGGAGGCCTATGTCCAGCAGTAGACGTCTTTCGGCTGATAGCATAGCTCGGCTTAAGTAGTTGGCTACCACTTGCTTTGCTTTTACTACTGATATTTATATGCAAATGTGTTTTGCTCAGGTGATAAGAGTTAAGTTCAAATAACATTTATGATGTTACACAACGGTCGGGCGAGTCGAATTGGCGCAACACATCGAAATATTGGCGTAAACCATGGAACTATTAAGTAAGCTACTAGTTTCATGGCGCAAACGCAGGTGCGGCGATGAGTAAGCCCATAAAATAGTAATCTCGACTCGGTTGAGCGGGTGCTATGTATGCAATGGATAATCGACTACATAAAGTTATATAAATTGTGTTCCTAACATCCATCAAGATATTAACGATGCACCCATAAAGGGTAATGTAGGTTGCAGCATATTAATCATTAAAAATATTTTGTAAGCCAACTCTTTATACGCGACAGCGTAAGAAGGAGGGTAATGTGTATATTTAATCGTCGTCCCACAAACTACTCGAGTCTTACTAATTCTACTATTTGCTGTCAACCACTGGAGCCAACTAAATTGAATGATAAATTCCTGACTCATCCTCACAATAGATTTGAAATATTTATACAGGGTGACAATAATAGTGTAAAATACTTTAACAGGGCCAACAGTAGGTTGTAAAAATGGCATTCCCAAAAATATCATCAAATTATTAAACATTTCAAAAATGACACCCAGTACCGGGCGCACGTACTTTTTTTTTTTTTTTGTTTCCGCTGGGAAATGCATTTACGCATACCGCCCAAGCCCGGGGGAGCAAGGACGGTTATGTGGGGCTCCTGGAAGAAGTCCACACTACCACTAAAACCGAGCGCCGCCCTCTCTGCCTTTTGTGGGGCGCCACGGGATCGCTCTACGAGCACACTACCGTGACGCCCCGGCGGATACCTCGGGTTCGGGGGCCCCCCGGCCCCCTTCCGACTACTTGAACCCTCTCATGGCTGGGCAGGAGGCGAGCGTATCGCCCCCTTCTTCGTCCCCGCCTCGCTCTGCGGATCGGGTCTGCCAGAGCATCCTCCTCCCTGGACCGGGCGCACGTACTGGTTCAACCACAGATATATTAGAGGAGATATGTTATGAAAGCGGTGGGCTTGCGCACAAAGTTAGCGTACATTTGGCTAACCTACAATTTTCGCCGTCAGTCCACTGCAACTGCACGTCGGTGCCGGTGCTCTAGTTTTTTTCAAAATGCCGGGTTGTTCCGTGTTTGTATGCAAAAATACTAGCAGCAAAGTGAACTACGCGAAAGATGGAATCTCATTTCACCAGCCAGAATTAAGTATTTTATTTATTCGTCTTTAAAATCATTAAAAACAACAAATCAAAAAATATTTAATGCCTTTATTATGTTATTTTAGTTTTCATGTAGCACAACGACTTTTTTATTTTTGTACAAAATACATGGCTCTTTAAGTACCACCTATGTTCGCTACTGAGTGAATGTACGAGGCAATGTATAGATCGTCTAACGATACTTTGAATAAACTGGTGCGTCGCGTGGTACGGCCGCTGTATACGGCGGCGACGCAGCACGCACCGAAGAGACTTCGTATTGGTTGGTTTTAGAGAGTGGTGGGGAACAAAGCGGAGGCAGCGAGTTCCCATACATTTTGAACCGCACGGCATATCTCTCGTGATCTGTGGGTTCAACCATCATTTACACAATTATTTCATACATCAACATGATCCATATAATTTACTGATTCATCAGCTAAAATATTTTACGTAATTTATGTTACACCTTACATATCGTACTTTAAAAAAGGGATAGTATATACCCATTTTAAGCCAATTTACTACCAGATCCATCTATTACGCTGCGTAAATTTACATCAGCATTGGCCCGGGCAATACCCGATATATACCCGGTACACAACACCGGTAATCCGCCGCTAAATTGTATAAATCATGCGCGGGACCGCTGTAATCTTTCACGACGTTAATCCAGCGCGGATGGGCGGGCTTATTATGGTTATCGCTCGAAAAAATGTCATAGGGTATTTATCGTGCGCGTTCTGTTCATACACTACAATGTATCATCATCAGTCTATATGAAAGCGCTGGCCATTGTTAAGCCAAATTCTCGAAATTGAAATCTATTTGGAGTGTCTATTTGTAATATTAAAATAACCGTTTTTTACTAAGTGCATTTGGATATATACACGGTACATAATTTTTTTACAATTTTTGTCTGTCTGTCTGATTGTTCCGGTTTTGACTTTGATTGTTTTGACGAGACTTTCACTGGCCGATAGCTGATGTAACAAGGAGTAACTTAGGCTACTTTTATTTTAGACTAGCTGTTACCCGCGACTCAGTCCGCTTTTAGCCACTTTGCTTTATTATTATTTTTACCACGCAGACGAAGTCGCGGGTAACAGCTAGTAAAAATAATCTTAATATTTTATTTTACTATCTCATCATAGCAAAGGTCATGCCCTGCCGGTATACAGATGTACCAGTTTCTCACTTATATCATCATCCCCCGCACCTGAGGTATGTAAGTCTGTGTTGATTAGTCCACGCATTTATTTCGAACATTTAAGTTTTTTTTTTTTTTTTTTTTTAATTTATTTATCATTTAAAAGCATAGTTTGTTGGGAAACATTTTACATAGCATGCAAAAACCACTGAGGTTTATAATGAAGCTATACATATATAGTTTACATCAAGTTATATAGGATTAATGATAACAATTTATTGTAGGTATAATTATTTTTTTTTCCTAGGTATAATCAATTTCGGAACTAGACAAGCGCATTTTTTAGGAGCATTCCATAGTGCTTAAGTAATGAGTCTTTAATTTCAATTTTATGTTATTCGGTGTAATAGCATCTCGTAAGGTCGGAGGTAGATCGTTAATTAATCGAGGAATCAAATAGGAGGTAGTTCGCTCTCCGTACACATTAGTGGCTCGAGTTGTACAAAGCTTGTTTTGAGCAGCGGCACGCGTAAATACAGGATGTTTAATTTCGTGCTGGAGTGATCTGTTAAAGAAGTTTTCTTTGAGCAACATGTACTTAAATTGGGTATGAACAGCAATAACTTTACAGTGTTTGAAAAGGCCTATGTTGTCGTCTTCGAATTGGCGTCTTATTTTAGTGGAAACTATATTTTTGATGATTTTTAGTTGTAGCTTATATATTTGATTAAGATAGGTTTTAAAAGTGCGTCAAGTTAATACGTTCAATATTTTGTTGCCCGCAATAACATCGATCATGGTGGATTTCACGATAAAAGCTAAGTATCATTTTACGCTGAAATTATTTAGCATATTTACGTATTTAATTGTATCGTTTTGAATGTTTATGGCACGTTTGTAGGCATAAATGATTGTTGAACACCCCCTATTGTGAATTTAATGTACCTTGCTGTGTGGTGTCCGGCTTTAGAATAGCACCAACTCTAGAATACGGGTGTCTTAGGAGGCGACTAATTTCTAGTAGGAAGATGGGCCTTAATACATTGCTCTCCAACTAATCTAAGAGAATCTCATTTTAAGCCATGATTATCACTTGCTTATCGGTGAAGGAAAACATCGTGAGGAAACCTGCATGTCTGAGAGAACCCCTCGAAGGACGTGTGAAGTCCGCCAACCCGCACTGGGCCAGCGTGGTTGACTATGGCCTAATCCTCCTCGCATTGAAGGGAGACCCGTGCCCAACAGTGGGACATTAAAAAGGGCTGGTTTTATTATAATCTAAGAGAAGAAAAGCTCTAAAATTGAACACGAAACGGCATCTCCGTTACTACTCCGACTCCGGTTCAACTTGCAATATATGGCAGATTCCTGCAGTCGACCTGGCTCCACACGTGAAGTCGCTTTTCTTGTGGGATCAGCTAGCGACCGAGACCTAGAGAATAATGTAGGTCCTAGGCAAATAGGAAAATAGTTCCGTAGTTTTAAAGACACAGTGACAGACAGTTTATGTACTTGAGGAATAAATTGGATGCCAAATGCGGTCAAATACCTGTTTAATAGGGTTTAAATCACTACAACATATAGGATACTAAAGGACCTCTTTACGCTATGAAGTTAACTTATAACGAAATAACGTGTGTCCATGAACTCGTATGAGCATATAAATGGGGCGCGGGCAGGATAATCCCGGACAAGATGTCGTTTTACACAAGTTAGCGAGTTGCGACGCGGCGCGGCCGCGTTCAGACGCAGGTAATGGCTTTTGTTACTACTAAGATGTGAAGTCTGAGCCTTGCGTTCTAAATGGGACAGTCCTTACTTTGTTTGTTTTGTTCCATAAATATGGTGCTTATACTCATCCAGTGCAAGACATGTTCTCTATGGTCTCTACAGAACACCATAGATCTTGTAACTTAAAGGTATGCCATCACTATCAATATTTTTATCCCAACAAAACCAAGTGTATGTCACCTGAACTACATCTCAATAAGGACGTTTTTTGTATTATGTATTTTACATAGGGTAGTATTGTTATATATATATATGTATATTGGGTATTTAGGAATATGTATAGTACTTTAATTTGGGACCTATTTACGATTGAATATCGTACAGCAAACGTATTCCTCAAAAGCCACTATTCTGACTGGCACTAGGGACAACGGTTCTCAGAAATACGACCTAATTGCATTATAAGTGTCATTAAAAATATTAAGGAAATATATTCCCATATTAAGGTTTGCGACCGTTAATACAATCCTCTTTAATCATGGACTTTATGCTTATTTGTAGTTCGGTGTCAGTTAATTTGGACGCTTCACAAACAGTTTCAAATCATTTCATTTAAATTCCTAACCATCCTTGAATATAAATATAAGCTTAATTTTTGATAATTCAGAAACTCGATCGTCCACAAATGACAGCTAGTGAATATGTCAAGCCACAACCCGTGCAATGTCCACATTAATACTAACGCCATGGCCACCCTTTCACGGCGTTCTCGAACTAGTTACGGCGGGAATGGACGATTTGAGTTTACGAACTCCACCGGGCCGGTACACCGCCGCATTGCTTTATGCATAGTCTTGTATCAAGTACCAATATTGATTTTGTTTGCAAAATGTTTGCCGCCTGTTAATGGTAAAATATATGTATTGTTACACGGCCTAAAAGTTTTGTAAAGCACAACTATGACATCGTGAGAATTCCTCGAAGAAGTAGGTACACTATTTTACACTATCATAATGTGCCTCTGCGAGCTGAAATCACGTATACTGTTTCCTGGTCTGCGGGTCGAATCACATTGCAAAAAGTATCAAAGTCAACTCGTTTACAAATTTTGTGATTTCAAAAACGATCTTTCAGACCTATTCGTCATAACCAAATCGAAGAATTTATATGAATACGCAACCGAATGGTTCGATTCGACCACTCGCTGTGTTTACATAGTACATGTCGTAATGCCGTCGAATAAGGTCGATATAAGACTTTTCGTATGGTAGTGTATCGGAGGGCCGATCTCTCTCGGATCGAGTCGGATTGCCAGTCCTATCGGATTATGATAGTGAGGGAAGAGTGGAGTGGCTTGCGCACAGCACACACTAAGTGTGTGAGCCAACTACGCAGGGCCGAGCTCACAGCCTCACAACACATACATCACACATTTCCACTATGGATTGTGTGATGCTATTGAGGATTAACTAATGGAAGAGCAAATTAAATAGTGCCCTATATTCGCATCCTTGAAGTTCATAGCCAGGAGACAAAATAAAAAAATATAAAATGAACTTATACTTACACACCATTTTTTTCCCTCTGCGTTGGTATACCTATATAGCTTAGTTATAAGCCGTTACAATTTATAGATTATTGTGTTTTACTCATAAATTCTTGTTATAGTAACAAGCAAGCGTATTATGTCATGCGGCCTGTTTACGAGTGTTGGCAAAAATGTTGGGCATCCGGGATATATGATCGCCAATAAAACGTGGCATCAGTGCCGTCGCGTACGTGCAAATAGTGTAGGCCTCGGTTATACTGGAAGCTGAGCGAGAAACAAACTTAGGCCAAGGTACTACCGAAGCGTAGTGGAGTGGAGAGGACCAAGGCTGTGCGGAATATTCTAATCAGACGGTTTAAAAACCCCGCTATGTGATACCAAGTGGAGGATAGTAAAACCCGGGACTCATAGATATGTTAATAGCTCAAATAACTAGCTTATATCGTAATATTAATTAAAACGTTTGGTCTTTAACTGCCTTTTTTCTGTTTGCAGCTTTATCTTATTCACAGAACTCATTTATTCACAGAATATATACCTATTAATAAATTATATTGTGTATAAATAGATCAGACAATTATATTATTTATAACTTTAAAAGTGAAGCGAGGCACAGCCCACGGCTAGCCTCTACCTAATTGTGTGTCTGGTCTGCTAACGCGTCCCTGCTTACATTGCTGACCCACTTCCCTGATTCCAGTTAAATTGTTGCCGTGAACATCCACTTGCAGTCACTGGATTTGGCGCAAACATCTGGTGGATTCTAGCCGCCGGTCAGTAGCAGTTAGTACATTATAACGAATGATATCTGATAAATATACCAAGGGCCCTGGGTGAACATTATAGACTTCTTGTGATTTATATGAGTATAATTTTATTAAATACTCTTAACACTTTTCAAACGAACGAGGTCGAGGAGACGCCATAGATAAGAGAGAGAAAACCATAGAGAACGTTATGTATAGAGCATGTTTCATAGCTTATTGCGCAATCTATGAACATACGTAATATAAGTATGTAATAATCAGTAAAGTGATGGATAGTTTACCGAAAGATTTTTCATGGTTTTTTGGCGGGAAACTGAAAAGACATGGCGTCAATTATGTTTTAATTTCTAAAACTAGTGTTCCTGCGAGTTATAGTGAGTGATATAAGTGGAATATTAACCATTATGGGTTCGGTAAAGTGCACAAGTGTCGGTAATTGAAACAGAGTGACGAAAAACGGCTTATCAGTTTCTCACAAAAAATCCATGAAAAATCTTTCGGTAAACTATCCATCACTTTACTGATTGAGGGATGGGGGGTATTTTACTTGGGCCTAGCCTTTGGGCTTGTGCATATATTCAAAAACAGAAATAATTTATATTACTTGACACTGGCAAAATACCTATGGTGATGCCAAATAAAAAAAAAAAGAAGTATTTCAATGGTCATACAGTCATTTTGGAATAAGAAAATAAGAAAATGAGTTTGGGATTTTTTCTCTTATGCGACTAATTATTATGCATCGTTAATTGTAGTTCAAAGGTTAAGCATATACCTAACATACCTAGATGCGTTAGTAGTCAGACAGTCCCTATAAGTAAGAACTAAACCTACTTAATTTATCGGGAAAAAGATTTTGTAACATAACCTTACTTTGTATTTATTATAAAGCTATTCTGTAAAGTTCGCAGGTAGAGTTGAAGTTGGAAATGTAGGCAAGCCTGTAAAAGTAAAACTTTGTTGGCCCAACGACTTGCTTTGCTTCGTTGTTTTTATTACGGTGATCGTGTAATACTGACTTTATTTCTTCAAAGTTGTAATTTTAATAAGAATGTAACTGACAATCGTAAAATAACGCTATATCAGAGAGTTTATAGCTAGATTTTATGATTGGTACGTGATGCATCGGACATCATTTGAGTTAGTACAAATTTAATGTAAATAATAATATAATAGGTAGGTACCGCCAGTGAAACACACCAACTATACGTTCCCAAACCAAGCACCGCTTGTATTATGGGTACCGTACAATGGACTGGCGACGTCCCCAGTGTTTACTTATATAGTTTTTAAACGACTATGACTCTGGTACAAACATTCGTGCTCATCACACAATGTTTGATTCTATCAGGATTCAGGTCAGGGCCCCAAGTCTGCTAACACAATCGATTCATAATCGAACAGCAACCGCATAGTAACTGTCACTTTTAACAAATATTGTATGGGGTAGGTATCTGTCAAAAGTGACAGTTACTATGCGGTTGTTGTTCGATTATTATGAATTGATTTTGTTAGCAGACTCGGGCTCCAGGTTTGGTAAGCAAGAATTCGGGTTCCGAGCGTTCACGAACCAAACATTCTTTTGCGCGCAACACTTTGAACATTCGTTCTGACTGCGAACTTTCATTTCTCTGACAGAAGATATTTTCTTTCCGTCTCTTTCTATTTTTATTGTACTGAACTCATTGCGGGTTCCAAGACGATTAGCTTTTATCCAGGACTCGTCGACTATTAAAACTTGGCTTTTTTTGTTAGACACAACTGGCTTATATGAAGAGCAGTGATGGGATAGTGGGAAGAGCCTAGTTTGGAAAAACAAAAATAAGTAGGTAGGTACGTATCTTATCTACCTAAGTAGACACGTATCTTATACATTACTATACCTAGTTGACAAAATTGGGTAAGTAGACTTTAAAAATTGTCTATGTGTAAAGACTTTTTTGTCTATGCTTACACATAGACAAAAAAGTCTTTACATAGATAAAGATTTCAGGACACAAAATAAAATTTAGTCCAGTGTTAGCATAAACGCGAGATAAACCCATTTCTACGTCCAATACCTGTTCAACATACTCTACACCTAGTGAACAGAAAATAAAGGATTGATTAGAAAAAAATCGTTTAGATGCCATGAAAGCTATTCATATGACGAGGGTGGCGTACCAAAAAATGATTTATATAGGGTGCGGGCCTCGGTATTATAAGGAACTAAAATAGTTTTCCTGTAAATATTTGGCCTTAGCCAGTAAAGTATTAGTAAATTCTACAGGCCCCGCAGCTTGGTCTAGAGCTTGTTCGCAAGTAAATTCATCACGATAGGTATGGTCACAGATATATTAGAGGAGATATGTTATGAAAGCGGTGGGCTTGCGCACAAAGTTAGCGTACATTTGGCTAACCTACAATTTTCGCCGTCAGTCCACTGCAACTGCACGTCGGTGCCGGTGCTCTAGTTTTTTTTCAAAATGCCGTGTTGTTCCGTGTTTGTTTGCAAAAATACCAGCAGCAATGTGAACTACGCGAAAGATGGAATCTCATTTCACCGGAAGTATTAAGTATTTTATTATATTCCTCTTTAAAATCATTAAAAACAACAAATCAAAAAATATTTAATGCCTTTATTATGTTATTTTAGTTTTCATGTAGCACAACGACTTTTTTATTTTTGTACCAAATACATGGCTCCTTAAGTACCACCTATGTTCGCTACTGAGTGAATGTACGAGGCAATGGATAGATCGTCTAACGATACTTTGAATAAACTGGTGCGTCGCGTGGTACGGCCGCTGTATGCGGCGACGACGCAGCACGCACCGAATTATTGGCACGCGTGTGTGTGTGAGACTTCGTATTGGTTGGTTTTATGTAATTGCATGTGTTTTGCGGCGAGTGGTGGGAACCAAACGGAGACAGCGAGTTCCCGTACATTTTGAACCGCACGGCATATCTCTCGTGATCTGTGGGTATGGTATAGTTACCACCTATACAGTCTATAATGGAAAGACGCAGTTATTACAGGCCCGGCGCACTGACTGTACAGGCCCGTGCATTTGTTGCAGGCTGCGCTCTGGCTTAATCTGGTACCCTGATAGAGCCTATAAGCTGTTATAAGAGCCCCGACAGACAGGAGCATTCAGTGTTCAGTGATGTTTATGTTGAAGACCTACTGTTTGTACGGACACTATGAAAACTATACAATACACGAACGAGGAATGCAAATCGATGTACAGGACATCGATTTGCATTTTATGCATTTATGCATTAGTTTGGGCTTTAAATGAGTAACGACAAAGAATGCATAACTGCTTTAAAAGAATAATACCTATTAGCCCTTTTTTAATGTCCCACTGTTGGGCACGGGCCTCCTTTCGTTGCGATGGGGCGGGGTGGGGGGTGGATGCATAAGTGCCTAAATATTTAACACCATTAAGTTGTATTTCCCAAAGAAGTAGTCTAAATTACTCACATTTCGGGGGCAAGTATTAGTTCTCAATATAATGATAGGTACCATAATGTTCATTCGTTTGTATGTTTCCACTGAATCAGGCACAATCTCTCTCAATGCATGGGAGATGTATAAGCCATATAGTCCACGACATTGCCCTGTACGCGTACTTCACATCCATTCAGATTGCCTCTCAAATTTTACTTCACCGTACAGAAAGTATAATAATTACCTACGCATTTATTATGGTATTGCCCAAATATAAAATAGGTATAGGTATAATAGTCTCGCCACCTATAACATTGGGACTAAATACCATCGGCGAAATGTGGATGCATTGCAGAGCTCTGCCTATCCCTTCGGGGGCTACGAGTGTGATGATAGGTTATGTTATAGAGATTCTCGCGTGAATCACTTTTTGGATACGTGGCATCGAACGTTTTTGTCCGCCGTCTTTATCCGTTCTTAGTCGCGCCCTTATAGGTAGCTTTTAGTAGTCCTTTTGCGACCCGGCATGGTATGTTCGTGGCCATTTTCCCCGGCCAGTCGCAACCACTAATCGAGTGGCTGACGTGCACCTAATAAAGACGTCGACCGTCGCATAATACGTCAATAAATTATTCACAGTAACGTTCAATCACCCACGTTGCTATTTTTTTTTATATCAAGCCGTTTATGTCTTCCGATCAGCGTACGATTTTATATTAGCAATAACAATAACGCATATGGTACATAGTTAAAGTGACTTAACACCATGAATGAAGTCATTGGAAATGTATGTTTGCTACGATGGGCTTACCTACTACTTGTCACACGATGCTTTTTTTGTTTAAAATGGTCTTCTCTACTTTTTAAAATGGCTGTTACACATATAACGCTATTTAGTTAAATAATTATCATGCCCAAAAATTACAAAACCAGCCAATTAAAGCATTGTAAACTTCTATAAAAGTGGGATATGCATTGACCTAACTTTGTCGTATGCGTTCTAAGTTATTGGTCGGATAGTTGTCGTGTCGTATGGTGTTAGAAGTCAACGACTACTACACACACCGCGGAGGTGTAATTATAACATCTCTAATAGCCACCCTGACGCCCTCTATTGCTAATAATGGCGGATTCGACCCACCGATCTTTATCACAATTTATGCCGTCGCAAATAACTTTGCCTACGTTTTACCTAGTCGTTAACATTTTAAACATTACCGATAGGCAGTTCATTTCCCTAATTTCTACCTAGGTAATAATAAAATAACAATACCAGCCCTTTTTTAATGTCCCACTGCTGGGCACGGGCCTCTCCTCAATGCGAGGGGGATTAGGCCATAGTCCACCATGCTGGCCCAGTGCGGGTTAGCGGACTTCACACATCTTTCGAGATCTCAGACATGCAGGTTTCCTCACGATGTAATCCTTCAACGTTTAGCAAGTGATATAATCGTGGTTGATTCGCTCATGAAATTCAGAAATCCCAGAGGTGCGAGCCGGAGTTTGAACAGCTTACTAATGACATACCTAAACTAATGTCAGTAGCTACTTAAGGATGATGCAAACAGCCCCGTAGTAAGTAGTGCAAATAATTGTCAAATAAACTTGTATTCTTCTAACAGAATCGAAACGATTTTCAACAGTGTGTAAATAATTAATTGAACGGTGTGCACTTCTCGCACTTCGCCGGTTGTTTTTCAAAAAGTTAACAACCGAGAATGAACACCCACGGAGTTTTTTTAAAAGCCGGCGCCCATGCTTACTGAGCCCATTCGTGATACCATTGAAGCAATAATTGAGTAGGTACCTACTTACATTAATAGCGTATAATTTGAACGCGTTTATAAAGTGTAATATTACCGACGCTATTAAATCTAAATATCAAGTAAGAAGTTATAGTAATTTAGTGAGACAGGTTGCGAAAATCAAGCGATTATGATACCGACACTTTATCGAGTCTTGACATTTGACCAGACGAGCAACTTACAGACTTGGGTGGTTGAAGTGATCGCAAGGATTCAGCTGCCCCGGTAATTCAATGATCACGTTTATTACACAAAATCGTACGTTTTTGAATAAGCTTTCTTCTTCTTTCTTTACGAAATGAGAATGCGATGAAATAAAATGGATATGAATATGGCCTCACCCGCAACTTAGCCGTTATTTTGCACAATGTCAAGTAATTAATAGCAATAAAACTTTCAATAAATACACATTATAAATAAAATAATGGATGTGACACGATGAAATGAAAATGGCCCAAAGTACTCTCACATAATCTGAATAAGCTTTAGCAAAGATGTTGGTGATACGTCGATAGACGCTGACGCGATAAAACATGTAAAAGATATCTCGCAGTATAGGAGTGCCCACTGCAAGTTGGACCGATATCACACGCGTTCTAGAAACCGGTGGATGCGATTAGCGGAGGACCGTGATGTTGGGAACTCATTGGGAGAGGCCTGTGTGCAGCATTTGACGTCGTAACATCGATATATGGAAATTTAGGACTTGACAAAGACAAAGACTATTTCGTCAATGCGTCCTTGTTTACAACGGCGTCACAACCTGTGTAACCACGCAGGAATGTGTATCAATTTCAACGAATAACATTAGTCTTACAACACATTTAACACGAGTTCACACTTAACGAGAATTTTCTTTTGAATTAAACAGGGCGTACTATAGCCATCAGCTGCACTAGAGATAATTATTGCCGTACGAAAATTACCCTAAGATGTCCCTGAAAGGCGCGTTTAATTACACCTTACATGCATGCTTAGCAGGTAGGCTACTAGAGGTTTATAGTTGAAAATGATTTTTATAAATAGTAACACATATGGGCTGCTTATCTAATTGACCAACAAGTCGCCTACGAGTTCAGAAGTTGTCTGGGTCTTGTCTCCCGTCTGCTCGCCCCGAGGCGCAGTTTACCGAAGGCATATGATTATAAAATTACATGAATCATTGTTTAACACCATTTTCTCGTGTTCAATGTAAAGCCGTAGGCACAATAACATTAGAACTGATCTATTCCTATTAAATGTGTTAGTGTGGTTATGTTCCGATTACGGATAAATTGGATATTTCTAATGATATCACAGATTTTGTTTATTCTAGTAATTCTTAATAGGGAGGAGGAACGTAAAAAATCTCTGTATTTTTTTTTTATTTGGCATCACCGTAGGTATTTTGCCAGTGTCAAGTAATATAAATTATTTCTATTTTTGAGCATATGCACAGGCCCAAAGGCTCGGCCCAAGTAAAAAACAAGTAATAGATACTTTACTGAAAGATTTTTCATGGATTTTTTGTGAGAAACTGAAAAGCCAAGTTTCGTCACTCTGTTTCAATTACCTACATTTGTGCACTTTACCGAACCCATAATGGTTAATATTCCACTTATATCACTCAATCTCTGTAAATATTAGCTATCGTGTCGTCCAATCATCATGGTAGAGTTGTCTATGGACCAGTCGGTTGTCTATGGTTAGTATAGAAAATGCTAAGCTTGCCAGCCAATTATCATAAATAAATTGTATATTCCGTCCAGTTATCTCTCAAGTCTCGCGCCGCAGGTACTTGCTATCATCATTCATCATGGATTAATGGTGCAGAAATAAAACACAAATAATTATTTAAATGTAGGTAAGTGTATTAGCAACGTTGGTAGGTACATGATTACTGATTAATACTGTCGTGGAATATTTAATACCGCGATGTCCACACCCACATTAGATAACAATTGGTGGCATTTAAATACAATAAGTAAATAAAAAAGACTTCATCTCCTCACCTATGAGTTGTGCACGCACCTATAATGCATCTTATAATAATTTACAATTACACCTTTTCGTTTAATAACGCGTCTATTACACCTATAAATTCAATAACTTGCGGGTTTTTTTTCAATACTTCACTACAGATGATTATAAAAACGTGAGCATTCATACAGATAGACTTCTTAACAATTAGTATTTTTTTTTTCAAAAGACCGAGGTTTAAATTCAAATGTGCCATAGACAATTCGAATTTAGGCGCCAACGATTAGCTGTCAGAAATGGCGTTTTAAATACAGCAAATTAATTAACATAGTCTTCAATTTTTCTACACATGGGTAATTTTATATTTTGTTAAATCATTAAATAAACTCTATTCGAATGCGATTATTTGCCGAATATACAAAAAACTGCTGTTGGTACAGCATCTGAGAGAGTGGTAGTAAAAGCGAGTTTTTTTTTTATATAGACAGAGAATCGGTTTGGAATAGAGTCTACAATAGACGGGAAAAATAAATAGTTTGCTACTTTTTATCATATACTATAGTGCCTAACACCTTCGTATCCGATCGTACTTATTAAACCATAAACTGATTAACTAGAAAACAGTGAGATTATCTACTAGTAAAAACAAACAAACCATGGAAGCAACGGCTGTATCTATTCTCTAGTGTGTAGATGCTCAGAAAATTATTTAATTCCGTTTTAGTCTTGTAGTTACACAAATCCATACTCTATGCACATATTGTTAAATTTCAATTAACATTGAGTCCGTTCTTAGAAATAATTAATGGTTACAATAAAAGGTTGGCATGTTGGACAATAATGTCATACATCTAGGACGTCATATATATTCCATAATGTTACTCAGGCATGATTGTAAATGCGATCATAGTTGTTTCCGATACATTTTTCCAACGATCTCATATAAGTATGATCCTAGACCCATGTCGGATAATGTAATATAATTTGTCAACTGAAATAAAAATAAATAAAAGTAAAATAAGGAAACATAGGAAAGAAAAACAAATAATAAAATCATTCATTTAATTCTCTTTGATAATATAATTTTCTTTAATTATAGGTATCTGTATGCAAGAGAACAATGCTCTATGAAACTACGTACAACGTGACATAAGAGACAAACTATTAATTATTTTTTAAATACCTACTAACTTGTCACAACGACAAAACGCAGACGATCTCTTTAAATAAAATTTAATATTTCTTTTCAATATATATATATGTATTTATTTTAAATAAAATATAAAAAATCGAGTATTACTGTTCCAACAACTCTAAACCTATGGTTGACCATAGACGTTATATATTTTAATTGTGGGTTAACACTAAATGCCGCCGGGCCAACATAACGTGACGTCAAAGGCGGGAACATCGGTACACTAACCAAGACATTACAGGTCGCATCACATAAAATGGGCAAAGATGGCAGCCCTGCGTATGTCTTATTGCATGAATTCGGTATGTTCAGAGCCGCCATCTTTGTTCATTGTGATGTGACGTGTACATAAATTATCTCGTGCTACGACGCCATGTCACAATGGTAAAAGCGCCAAGACGCTCGATAATATTCAAGTGAAAAAATAAAATGTCTTACAAAATAAAATTTGGAAACATCTAGAGATCTTTAACTGTGAAATGGAAGTACACAAACGATACAAATACAGCCCCGTAAAACAAAAAAAAAGCCCATAAAATTATCTATACAAATTCTAAATATATTATATAGACATTAATACATAAGTAATATAAAACATTATAAGTATCTAATAATGCCTACGATTCTCTAATATTCCCATCTAAATACGGTACGAATAAAAGTAATTAAAATGATGATTAAATAATATTACGCCTAAGTGAACCGAACACAGTCGGGTGAAAGCGTTGTGTGTGGAAATGATACAGTAATATAATGTATCGCTTCATAGAAGCGATGTCACCTCGGCAAGCATTATAAACGACCTATTTATATTGCTTTTGCTCCACGGAAGTATCGACTCTATAGGTAAAATACATTTACCCACTTCATATGCAGGTAGGTATAGAAATGTTGCATTGCGACAAAATGCAACAACTTTCATCCTGAAAGGAAACATTCGAGGAACAAAAACAATAATAAAAAACACTGTGTATTGGCAATGGAAAACTTTGTTGTACATTCCCTTACAAATTTATAATAAAAAAAAAGTATCTTACAAAAACTTACATACACGGGTACTTAAATCAATATAATGCACTGGATGAGGGTAGTTTTGTACCAGGTATAGTCAGTCGTCGCCGGAACACCGCGGCGCGCGGACGTGCCGACATGCATTATTGTGCATAAAATATATTTCCAAAAAACGTCTATCCTTATCGTTATCGCTACAAAATACACACTTATTCGATATACTGAAAAATAAATAGTTACGCTAAACAACTAAATTCATAAACGGAGGGAAAAAGTCAACTGAAAAAAACAATGTTTCTTTAAAGCTGCAGTCATTCACAATTTTCGTGGTCATGGGTGCGATCGCCGTCACGCCTTAAGTCGAAAGATTATGCGATATAGTCCTTATACCATTAAACTTAATATACATAATCGCACAACAGCATGACAAGTATAATACCTAGTGACCGTTGAACTTCGCGGAACGCCCAAATAACGATGGCTCATCGATGGTGAAATAAAAACTATGAATTCATCGAAGTTCAACCGTAACTTTTATACTGACGAGATCGGTGCTTATCTATAAACAATTATATAACAGCTGTCTATTGTAGATGATCTGTAAGTATATCATTATCGATAGGCCAACTGGTTGTGATGCCTCCGTAAAGCAGGACAGAGCTATATGAAAACATAAGACGCACTATCAGCTGTTTGTCCTTTTCGTATGTCTCCTAAAGTCCGAGATCAAAATGGATTCAGCGGAATCACAGAGTATAAACAGAGAAGGAAATTAACTAACCAACTGTGCACTGTGATTCTATTAAGCCCTGACGTCATCAATGTGGGCGTGGCCTCGGTCAGTCTATTCGCAGGCGTCCTTTGAACAGAACGCTTGCTGCAGCCCAGTTTATTATTCTCTATTAGTTTTACTGCTTGACAAAAGACGATGCCGCATTGTAAACACCCCGCCAAGAGACATCTTTCATCATATGACTGAATCACGACGCGTTTAGTTTTTGCTATTCACCGCTAGATGGAAAATATGGAAGTGGGCGGGGCCCAACATCCCCTCACCCCGCGCAATGTCGCGCAGCATTTTATAAACTATCCCTGTATTTACTACGTGGGCGAAGTGGAGTGAACTCCAATGAAGGACTGTTTAATCTATACATATAAATAAAATTGGAGTGTCTGTTTGTAATATTAAAATAACCACTTTTTACTAAGTGCATTTGGATGTATACACGTTACCTATACCGAAACAACATTTTTTAAAATTTTTGTCTGTCTGTCTGTTCCGGCTAATCTCTGAAATGGCTGGACCGATTTTGACGGGACTTTCACTGGCAGATAGCTGATGTAACAAGGAGTAACTTAGGCTACTTTTATTTTCTAAAAAAAATAGGATCTCACGAAAAAAAAAAAAAACCAATG
Organism: Pheosia tremula; assembly: GCA_905333125.1. Lineage (NCBI taxonomy): Eukaryota > Metazoa > Arthropoda > Insecta > Lepidoptera > Notodontidae > Pheosia > Pheosia tremula. Next base: position 3,297,217 of record HG995420.1, read on the forward strand.
TTGCAGCGCAGCGCCTGATTAAGTTTGATAGCAACAACCTGAAATGCGTCCCGCGGGCTCAGAATGGGCGAGCAGGCTGTTGTCAACGGTTGTCTTTGTTAAATACCACGCGGACGAAGTCGCGGGCAACAGCTAGTCCTCCATAAAGATGAGAGGAAATAAAAACATATATTAATTATTGGAAACATCACCACCAGCTCCAGCTATTATACGATAAAATGACAAACAAACACATGAATAGTGTTCCCACACGTGCCACTATCTATGCATCTTAACGCTTAAATACAAGACGGATATTCCTTAACTTAAGTCAGAGGACTGTTAGACACCTATATTACAATATTACGAGTAGAGGGCCGTGGAATGGATACAAAATATTACAAAACTTCTATCATTAATTATTACTAACACCGTTCGCACCGCGAAATAATCACTCGTGCAACATACCGTGGGAATAATATTTCGACGGCACTCCGGTGGATTCTAAACTAACCTTTATAAATAATAACAATAACATTCAAATTCCCGAATATTTGAATTGATATTTTTATTAAATTGTCGATTCGTTTAGTGTAAATGGTTATATTAGATACAATTTTAGATATGTTTTGTTATTCCCTTATTTAGTAACAAATTCTTGTTTAAAATTTTGGTAACATTCGCGTACCAAAAGAGCTATAATTTTTTTTATATAAAACATCCCAGCAGGCATTTCAAATTAATTTTTTGATCCAAAAACCCGTCGTACCAAATCTATACGTCGTCGACGGACATCCTCGTCCAATCTAAGAAGATCGGACCGCAAACAACAAATAAATATGAGGTACCTCAGTATCTAATTATGACACTAGGACGTCTAACACCTCAGTCCTCCCGTGACCTTGGTTGCAAGAAAACAATATTTTACTATTTTTTTTCTTGAGTGAGAGCTTAAACTTTTAGAAGCGGAGCGCCCCCCGCCCCCTCCCTCCCTAAGGGAATAACAAAACCTATCCTTATATTACAATGACCGTGAGCCTCAACTTTAAATAGAAAATACACAACACACCTACAGGTACCTTTTAAGGATGCCTTTATATTATTATAAATACATCAATGGCACGAGTATATACATTGGAAATTGACATGATACCTTTAAAACAAAAATACAACCGAATTGAGAACCTCCTCCTTTTTTTGAAGTCGGTTAAAAATCAAACATGGCGATACGATATTGTTTGTAACGTTCCGATTTTTAAATGCGATAAACTTTTAGGCCTCAAGACAAATTAATGTACAAATTATTGTATGAATGTACAGTCAACCACAATGGTAACGATTATATTTATTAGACGATGCCCCTAAAATCGATTCAGTTTGCCTTTAAAACAAGAACGAATGTCTTGCACGTGGTCGGATTTAACCCAAGATCAACGGTGTTAATATCTATTCGTTTACCCATATAGCGGTTGTGCGCAAACGTTTTAACCAGAATTTATGGTGACTGAAGTAAACGTCATCGGGCGGTCGCTTCGGTCATGACAACGGTTACAACATAAACAATTGTGCATGATAACATTCCATACCATAATAAAAAATAAGTCAGTACTTGATTGACTTCGCGAGAACTTGTTATAGCTAATGCATCTGTTATGTTCCTAACCTCTTTCAATTTAAATTGTCACAACAACAATAATACTGCGATTCAAACACCATTGAGAATAACAACAGTGTTGCACACACAACAGAAAATAATTGCCAGCGTAAAAATACTGGTAACATATAGACATCAAACTTCTTGGTGAGTTCTCACGAAGTCAAAGTTTTTATGGTGAAGTAGACGGATGGAATAAACAATACCTTCATATAAATAAGTTGCGATGTTTTAAAGTCGATTATAACTAACATATATTAGTCAAGATAATATTGGACTCAGTTGAATGAATTTATTTTAGATTTATATTTCATTGTGTAATCAATTCATATTTATATGAAGCGGGCTGTTATATCGAGTCTTAATAATATTATAAGTGAATAAACACTGTTCAAGTATTTTAACTGTAAATTCCTAATAATTAAGCGTGTAATTCTATTATTTCATAACTTCCAAGATACAAACAGGTGTAACAAGAATATTGTAAAAAAAATAAAGAGGTCATTGGAAGATTAAATAGTCGAAGAAGTACGGTATTTATGTAAATTCTCAGATTATTAAATAAATATTAATAATATTCTTCAAAGAAGAGTTGGGTAATTTAAAAAAAACAAGCGCTATTGACACCTTTAATTAATAAATAAACGAGATCGGCATGACCTCGTTATTAATCGTTAACCTCTAAATATATTTTACAATATTTTTATTTAAAAAAAAAAGTACAAACTATATTTCATCAACGACACTATAGACAACCAATTTAGTTACGGTCTTGGAAACGTATAGAATTCACACGTGATGTTTAAGTATTGGTATTATATGCCCATATCAGAATGACCATCATAGGTTGCATTCCGAGACGCGCTAATATCGATATAATCGCGTTCACACCCGTTCCGAGTCACCGTGATCGCGACTACGATATCCAGTGTGTCGTCACGGATGACGTCAGTACATCCGCCATCTTGAGATATCACCGTCTATGCTCCAGACCAAAATCACCGCGAGCGCCGCTGTCAAACTCAAAAGTGTCATTTCTGTTGTTTTGGATTAGTATTTTTTAACATGAATTTTCAAGATTCTAAATAGACGACGAGCCTAACGGGCGAATAAAATTTATTTAATCCTCACACCAGAGTTATACGATAGTTGTTGTTTGATTGGTTGGGCTAGTTGGTGTCGAGAAAATGAACAATTTGCGTTTTGGAGATTACGAATGAACACCGAGCGCTCTAATAAGCGTTCCGAATCGACATTGACAGAATTCAACAGTCATTAGCGCGCCTTACAAATCGGAACGCGATATGTCAACGTGACAGCTGTCAGCGATATAAGCACGACTCGGAATGCAACCATAGTAATTGTCTTAAACCTTGATCGGTGTTTACCCACTCAATGCGAGTAATTCGTCCACTCCCTCACCGACGCCCACCGGTGGGCGCTAACGACTGCTCGGCGGCATGGGCATCTGCGCCTGCACGCCCTGCAGGTTCATGGGCCTGCCGTTGGGGTTCCCCATGCCGAGCCCCTCGTGGTAGTTGTTCGCTTCCATTGCCGGCATGTCATCGTTCTGTGAGATGTTTAAATAGTAAATCAATAAAAAACACCATCGCGTCATTGATCCCAATAGTGCCAAATAAGGTCGCAGATGATACTGATAATAATAATAATACCAGCCCTCTTGAATGTCCCACTGCTGGGCACGGGCCTTCCCTCAATGATTTATGTGGATTAGGCTATAGTCCACCACACTGGCCCAGTACGGGTCGGGGAACTTCATACATCTTTCGATGTGTTCTCTCAGACATGCAAATTTCCTCGCGATGTTTTCCTTCACCGTTTAGCAAGTGATAATCATGGTTGAAAATGAGATTCGCACATTAAATTTCAGAGGTGCGAGCCGGGTTATGAACCTGCAATCCTCGTTACCGAGGCAAGCGTTCTACCAATTTGGCTATCACTGCTTTTGTATAAAAACATTCAGAATATTTATTTTAAATAAAAATGAAGTGAATTCTGATAATGTTGCTAACAATTGGCCAAATAATATGACACATCCTTTCCAAAAGGAGCTTTGAACTAAACACCTACACATAAAGGTACCTACATCGCTGGTAAGTCGTTATTTAATGTTATTAGATACTATTTTAGCGTGAAGCGTGATGAAAGCATTATTATACAAGTAGCTATTGTCCACCCATGTCCCACAAATTTCTCACATACGCCATAAAAACAACATTAAAACATAAATACACAAAACTATATCTACATAAATCAAAAATTTTATATAATAAAATTATTACATAAAATTCAAGTGTAATAACCACTGTGACACATATATTTTTTAATTCGACATTACGCAATTCTGAATTCACATAGTATTTACAAATGCGCAAAAGAAGCCCAGGTACCAGACTTAGTATACCCTTTCCGAATCTGGGTTCCGAAGGGTTTCTGAACTCGTACGGGTCCTCATGTTATAACGTTTACCTCCCGCTGCCTGCGTATGGTGCGGTCCTCGTAGCGCGTGCCGCCGGTGGAGGCCATGGGGCGGCTGAGCGTGCTGTTGGCGTTGCTGGGCGAGTGCGGCGCGCCCGCGCCCGACGACGGCGTGCCCTGACCTGCGCCGCCGCCACCCGCACACGTAAGCATAGTGGGAGGCTGTGTGAATCTTGCGCGACCACCACAGGTATATGTCATCTTTTGACGTTTCGAGACTTGCGAGGTTTAGCTACTTGAGACCATTTTGGGTTTTGCAACAATTGCTTTTTTTGAGATTTAGACATTTCTAGGCGAGAGCTAATTGTTTACTAATTGAACGTTATGAAATTTGAATAATTTGCAACTTGACCCTAATTAAATGGTTTGCATCCACGAAGCTTTTTATGATTTGGAGTTTCTGAGTTTAAGGGTTTGCTAATTGGATGCTTTTAAATTTGGGCATTTTGCGACTTAGCCGTTTTGAATGAAGCCTCAAATGATTCGAATGTTTCTCAACAGATTGCTTTGGACGTTTCAAGACTAATGGGTCTGATAACCGCAAAGTGGTTTGCAGATTTATCAAACTGCCGTTTTTTGTATGGAATTCGACAACTTAAAATCTGTCGACGATTTGAATCGTAAATTCTGAAATTTTAGTTCAAAATGTAACCTTTACCAATTTGTTACTGAATTGGCTGACTTTTGAGACGATTATAGCGCCAATTTAGAAATCTATAAAGTTTTAAATGCTACTTTGGGATTATTATATTCAACTGGTAATATAGCGTCCAGTATATACGTAAGGAAATTCGCCCGCGGTCCCGTGACACCATGTGCAAAACTCAGGGGCCACCGCGTTCAGTGGGGGCTTAACATAATGTGACAGCTAAGAACTCCATAGCAATTTTTATATCCCTTTTTAACCGACTTAAAAAGGGAGGAAGTTCTCAATTCGGTTGTTTTTTTTTTAACATTTTATTAGTAGTGCTCCTAGTGGAGACGTGTCGGTTTTTGTAGCCAAAGTATACAGTTTTTTTTTAAATAAAAACTATTAAAAAGTCAACTTATCCCCTGCAACTAAGCCAAAGCTTCTGATCAGTCAATAGTTTAATAGCCGGCTTAAGGATAGACCTGCCAGTTACGAGAGCAGCCCCTATAGCCTATTGATGTTTGTACTAAGCCAGCCGCCGCATCGGCCAGAGAATACTCGACCGAAACACGATGACTATAAGGATGACATTGTTTTAGTGCGTGCACATTAGTTCGTTACTGGTGCTGTAGTTATTTCGGTAAGCGCAAGATTCACGTAGCGTTATAGTGAGTGTGACGATGATCGTAAACAATACAAAGTACAATATTCGGGCGCGAGTCATGACACAAGTACCCACTTGCGCAAGAGTCGATATATCATGTTTATTGGCAAGGCTAAGGCCCAAGGAGGGCTTTTGATCAGTCCTTGCAATGATTGGTTGGTTGTATCACGACTCGCAGCGATCTCTGTACATACATAGATGCACACAACATATACATACATTATACACAATTTACACACGAATATATTTACAGTAGTATTAATAGGTAACGATGATGTTATGTAAATGAGTCGCTTTATGTCCTATTTACCAGGCATTTTTTTTTATTAAATTACTATAGGCGATATGTAAATAAGTTAAAAAGAAAACTCTTAATGACTACTCTATAATTTGATGTAAAATTTGTTTCAGTTTATCTAAGCGTGATTTAATTATTTATATCTTATCTTCACACTATGGAATATGCGTTTGACATGAAAATGACATATTAGACATTAAGCTGCGCAGGCGCTGCCTCGCATGAGCGATATCTATCTATAATTTGTAAGTCTATCAGCCCGCACGTGGCGTGAGCCCGAAGCAGGCTCGCGAGATTGTACAGGGCCCCAAGTCTGCTGTGTGTGTGTGTGTGTGTGTGTGTGTGTGTGTGTGTGTGTGTGTGTGTGTGTGTGTGTGCGTGCGTGTGTGTGTGTGCTTACCGCTGGCGGCGGAGGGCGCGCGGGGCTGCGCGGCGCGCGCGGGGGTGAGGAAGTCCGCCTCGCGCCAGCCGTGCTTGCGGTACACCTCGCGCAGCTCCGCGTGCGACCACATCGTCATCAGCACTTGACCTGCCCCACATACAACACTCTCAACGAACCACCAAATGTTTGGTAACAAAAAGTGGATAATTTTCTTTTCTTTCGCTTAGGCTGTGTTCCCAGTCGGCAAACTGTCAGGGGCCGACTGAGTGAGCCGCAAATTTGTGGCGAACTGAAATTCGAGTTAAATGCAAACTCCGATCAAATTGCGTGCGTCGCTATTTAGGTCAACCGACCGACTGAATTTTCACTGTCAACTGTCCACATGACAGTTTGCGGCAAACGGACTCACTACGCCCGGCGAAAAAGCATATCGCCGCCGCCGACTGGAACCGGTTTTGCTGTGAGTCGGCCGCTCACTGAATCAATCGGCGCGCGCAACACAGCAAACTGCGTAGAGTGAGCGCAAACTAGCAAACTGTGAACACTCCATTTCAAATATATGGAAGGGCGTACTAAACCGATACGCCGCTAACTCAGTCGGCCGCTGACAGTTTGCCGACTGGGGACACAGCCTAAATTTCGTTCTTTGCCAAGATGATAAACTGTTCATCGGGACTCGCCCTGGTTCAAACCAAGATGTTTCTGTTGGACACCGCTTTGGATCTTGGTTATGTCTCGAAGGGCAGGATATGTCTTAAATCACCAACAAATTTATAGAAGTTTTAATCGTATTATGACTTTACCACCACTTCAACACTGCCGAGCCGTAGATAATCTTGTATACCGAAAAAAAAACATCCTTTGGAAAAGAGTAACATTGGAATATTTGCGCCTTGCCTCGCCTTGGGACGGCAAAATGCTAGCATACAATTTAGTGAAAGGAATCCGAGATTTGCCCATGAGTATTTTGAAACCAAGCGTGAAAACTAATCTATTTCGCAAGGGTTATCACAGAATCTTAGATTATTTGGATGACAAACCAACCTGGGACTGATCGTTCAAATATCAAGATTTATAATATCAAAGTGTAGCGTGTGTGCGCTTCGAATGGCAACACACTTGAGCTTACTATTTTATTTTTTTGTAAAATTAATGACTTATAAAACAAAAAGACGCCCACTGAGTTTTTTGACGGATCTTCTCAGTTGAGGTAGCGTTCCGATCCGGTTGTAGATTCAGTTAATCTAGAAAGTATTTGTAATCATGTATCTATTATTAAGTACACCCCCGTCGTAAACTTCTCTGTAAAATCCTCTCCATCCAAAGGTTGCCTGGTAGAGATCGCTTTTAATGATAAGGCCGCCCATTGTGACACTCGCTGTATAAGTTAAGTTTGTGTAATTTTGTATTAATTTTATGTGGTGGAACAATAAAGAGTTATCTATCTATCTATCTAGATTCAAGAAAAAAAATTAAAGTTTATGTTAATGACAATTTGTAAGTGCCCCCGTAGACATATACGAAATAAACGACTTGACTGACACGTTTTTGGACAGTGCACTGACCTGCGAACTTGAGCACCCGCGGCGTGTGTCGCTGGCGCTGCTTGGTGAGGTGCAGCAGGCGCTCCACGCCGCCCGCCTCCAGCAGCGAGCGCGAGAACTCGCCGCTCTTCTTGATCACCTCGTTCAGCGTCGCCAGCACCGCCGCTATCGTGTCGTCCGACGTGCCCTGCCGCCCGCCACACAACGCGATACATTACAACTACTTCATTGTCTCAAAAGCACATTGAACAAGCAAGCATGCTCGAATCCCGCGCTGGCCACACCGATGGCGACAGCGGCGTGTGTGCGGGGACGACGTCACACGGCAAGAGACCAAAATACATTTTTAAGACATATTCAGCGCCTTTTAATTACAAAAAAGTCCACCGCCACCAACTATCGAGGGAAGGATCGCCCATTAATAGATTCGAGGCGCATAACATAGTTAATTTACTGACAAAAGTAATTTATAAAGATGGGAGTCATGGAGCCATTAACATGGAATGATTTACTCAGGTTCACTACTTTTTTTAACCAGTTAATCATGCCTGCATATTCAATCCTATATTGCTCTCTAATACCCATAACAATGTACTACTCAAAAATGTATAAGATCAATTTAAAAATAGCAAGTATTAAGTTTTTTGGCCGTTCCGCAGGAACCGTATTCCGTAAGGATAGTAAAGTTGTAGCTAAGCGTTTTGTGACATTTTTGTCGATTCATAAGTGCTGATTCTGGTACCTAGTAACATATAGTTAAATATGTGTGTGACATAGATCTAGTGCGTCGTGTTTATATGATATAATAATATCACAAGATGAACACACCTTCGAACTTTACTAATATTAGTGACTTTTAAGGATACGCTGCGCGTGGAAATACGAAATGTCTTTAGACGTGGAATCGATACCATCATATGTATACAAGTGAATCAGAAAGGGTATACAAACTTGAATCACCCTGTAGATTTATTAGGCGGATCTCGAAGGACAGCCCGACGCATCTCAGTGTAAATAACGGTAAATAACCAAATAAAGAAATGCTAGGAAGGTAGCCAGAAGGAGAGCTGTGTACCTGATCGTGCTGGTGGTTCCCGCTGGGCAGCTTCTGCACCAGGTCGCGCATGGCGTACTTGCCGATGAGCTCCTTGTTGCGCTGGTCGATGGCCAGGTTGCGCAGCGCCGTGGCCACCGCGCACACCACGCGGTCCACCTCCATGCGCAGCAGCTCCACCAGGATCGGGAGACCTGCCGTACCACTCACACACTTATACCAGTTATACACCACGAATCATATCGCAAAGTCAAAATCAACAGTAGAAAAGGTCATAGGAACAGACACATGTCATTCAAATTCCCTCCAAGGGCTCCACGTTTTGGACTCATATCCCCTCGCAAGCCTTTCAAAGGTCTGGACTTTTCCCGCAAAAAGCTAAGACAAAAACATAATAATAATATAGCCAGACGAATTTTTTTAGTATACGGTCCCAAACCTAGTATGGAGACGATCCCAGTATATAAATACTAATACAAATATGATTCGGGCCCAAATACCAGTATTCAAACCCAGCACCTTTGGTGCAGAACTAGGGCAATACCAACTGTACCAATCAAGCCGATATATATATCTCGACTCGTTTCGCGAAGAAATGCATGTTAATTGGGGTCCCAACACTCTTGACCTACAGTTTCTCGACTAACATCTTAGAGGATTTCAGTGTTGCTGGCTACTTTAATTATCGATCAACTTGTTTGGTTTATAATTGGAAAATATGAGCCAAGTGTTAGTTGCGGTTCCTCTTTCCCCATTAAGTATCGCCTAGTTCTATAAATTATTTCTTGGTACATGTTATATGCCAATAGTTCAAAATAGCATCGTACCTTTCTCTTTCCTGACAGCGGCTCGTATGTCGATGGAGGGCTGCCAGTAGCAGGCAGCCAGGTTCTGCAGCGCACCCGCGGCCGCCTCCAGCGTCTCGGGGTTCGAGCACGTCTGCAGGAGCGCCATGTATAGCGGCACCACCTGGCACAAACATCGAAATACAGAAAATTATAATTATAACATTATAAAGTCGATCAAATAAAATACAAATTGGAAGTAACGATATTTTTCTATGCCTAATATTTTATGCTGAATATTACTAATTAATATATTCGAGTCACCAAGCTAATTATTATACCGAGTAAATTAGCTCCCTTTTAGATAGGGAGGGCTGGGCTTTGAGTTCTTAACAATGAAGTTTTAAGAGCTAGTTTCTGTAATCTTTGTTTCTGTCAATTCTTGAAGTGCGGCTAACACGTACAGCGTATCTAGCACGGCCCGCTGTGGCAGGACACAATGCATAATGCGATATTACTATTGTGTCTCATTATCTCCTATGAATTACAAAAGGTAAGGCGAATCAGTGCGCCATAATTCGTGACATATATCATGTTTTGTCTGGCGTGCTAGGTATGGTGGTAGGCTTCGGCCGTGGCTAGTCACCACCCACTGAACAAAGCCATGTCGCCAAGCGGCCTAGCCGTGTTCCGGCACGATGTTCGGTGTTGCTGTTCATGGATGGCGGGTCAGATCAGCTGCGCTGCATGTGCCTAGTGAATGTAGCGTCTCTTATCTACTGCCGCCTTCCTACCTAGGCAAGTATGCTCCATCGTAGATCTCATCGTCACTTACCATCAGGTGAGATCGAGATCAAATACTTGCCTATAATGTAATAAAAAAATAAATAAAAAAAATGCAGCACACAACTACGTATGCGTGCACACCCGTGTCAAATAAAATACACACATACTAAGAATAAACAAACATACAATCACTAGTCTATTCATCTATACATATAAATAAAATTGGGGTGTCTGTTTGTAATATTAAAATAACCGCTTTTTACTAAGTGCATTTGGATGTATACACGTTACCTATACCGAAACGACATTTTTTTTTTAAAAAAGTCTGTCTGTCCGTCTGTCTGTCTGTCTGTTTGTTCCGGGTAATCTCTGAAATGGCTGGACCTATTTTGACGGGAATTTCACTGGCAGATAGCTGATGTAACAAGGAGTAACTTAGGCTACTTTTATTTTAGAAAAAAAATAGGATCTCTCGAAAAAAAAATAAAAACCAATGTTGCAGCGTGTAGCGTGCAGGGCTAACAGGCTCGCTACAAACCTTTTTCCACTCCCTTAAACTCATTTAACTATAAATTATAACCTTTTCTTAACCTTTGTTTACGTTTTCGCAGGTGACATACGCGTTTGGTGTGGCCAATGTGAAATTTGATTCACATTGCCCATAGCAGACAGTGTGGCCGCTTGATAAAATGAAAGCAAAGAGAACCTTTTTAATTAATCATATTCATTAAATTCTTTTATTATTAAATTACGCAACTTTACATTTGCACTGATATTTTTAGGTAATTAATATATAATTTGGTAAAATTGTTAATTAGTAATGTGAAAATTGATCCTTGTAAGTACCCAAATCCGATTTGTCTTTGGGAAAGGATTAATTTAAAAAGTTAAGAGTTGTCATCCATCTTAACGGTCACTTTCCTCGACGAATCCAGTAAAACAAGATGTAAAACTACATCTCAAATAAACAGTGAATACTGTTGGTCTAAATGGCCTGTATATAGTTTATTTTGGACGCCCTTTGGCGGTAAGTAGTTTTAACAATTATATTTCGGCAATTGTGCAAATTTTCCTTTTCTTTATATGCCATGATTTTTCATGTGGGCATTTTCTTTGTTTCAGTCTACCTATTACTTTAAAATGAACATTCAATTATTACTTTGAAATGGTTATCCAAATATTACTTTAGAATAATGGTCTAAAGTACCATTTTTGTGATTGGTTCATATTAGCCATGAAGTAACCTCACTTTTCATCCAATCCATGATGACCTATTGCTAAATGGTTGGAAAATTGTACTTGTAAGCGTGCAATAATGACGCAGTAACTTCCGGGGTTTGTTACCTCTTTAACGGCTTGGGGCTTAGCCCACAAGCATCGCCATGCCTGGTCGTGCGGCTGCACCCAACCTACACCTCCGGTGACCGGCCTTTTCTTTCCCGACCCGTGAGAGAAACGTGGACTGGAGACAGGAGCACGGCTCAGTGTACATGTATACCTACCATATAATAAGCACTATGTAAGTACTTTTACGTTTTGTGTAGGAAACACGTGTCTTTTCTTTCTTTTTTTTCTCCATTGTGTTTTTTTTTGTGCTTTTTTTTGGATTAATTATACAACCAGTATTGATACAAATGTGTTTTTATTGAACATAACCTCCAAACAGACAAGATATGGTATACCGCCTTGAGATTAAAAGCCCCAATCTCTACTGACTGATATCCGTGCTAGTTTGTGATCTGATGCCAGGCGCCCGAGTTCTTGGTAATATTTTTTTCCTTTTTTTTTCTTATAGGCACAGATCCACCTTCTTTCTTGACATTATTTAAAATTTGTTTAGAGGTTGGAGCCGCTTGCGCATCCATACCCATTTGCAATGGTTCTTTCTGGGTGTTGGGAGGCCTTCTGCTGACCTACCCAGGATGACACGCTGCAAAATGGCTTCCTCAGCAGGAACTTGAATATGTTGTCTGGTTGGAATAATTCAATAAACACTTTATTTTGGTTGTCTTAGAACAACATTTTTTTCATTTCTACAAATTTGCTTTATATAATGTTTTCAGTTGAGGAAATAAAATAGACATTGTTTTTCTTATTTGTGTTACTCCCATTGTGTAATCCTTTATACGGGTGAGTACTTATTATATTACTTTTGTATTTAGAACTTTTTGACCATTGTCACCGCATTGCCACTGTGGTGATATTGCGTTGCCATTGCATTGTTACCGAGATCGCACTGCACTGCCATCGCGGTATTACTATGATGCCATAGCGCTGCCAATGTGTTGTTTATTTCTTTTGTGTTTTTTCTTGTCAACATAGAAGGAAATATAGCATTGTGAAGCAGTTTTGTTAATCTAGTATTACAAAGTGAGTAATTTTGTTGTACAACATTAAGGTTGTGACTTTTGACAGTCGCTCTGTGTATATGCTTATAAATCTTTTAGGTGTAACAGTTCTGCACATAGCGAGTGCTGAATTTAATAAACTTAAATTGTCATTTGACTTAACTTTGTAAAAATAAAAAACTTAATTTTCATTTTTAAACTTAAACGTTTAAATATTTAAACTTAAAACTATTTAATTGTTGTTTATAAGTAGTTAACTTATAAGAATAATTTAAAATTTCTTTAAATACTTTGTTATTTGCAAAATAATTAAATATATTTTGTAAACATGGAGAAGCAACCGGAGAAACCTGGAGAGAAGTTAGATGTTAGTGCAGGCTCAGGCCCATCAAATAGAACACAGGACTCTGTTGTTGAGGCTCCAGGTGAGCAAAACATAATTAATACAGAAAATTTAGTGGATATTGAGCAAAATATTGGTGCACATGTAATCACAAATAATTCTTTACGGATGGACAACATAAACTTAGACAGTCATAATTCCACTCGTTTTTCACAACCAGTGGCGAACCACTGTCAATATCATAAAGCTTACGATTTAACTAAACTTAATTTAACTTTTGATGGACGTAGCTGTCCAATTGAGTTCCTTACACGTTTGGCTGAGTTAAAATTAGTAAAAGGTTTTACGGATCAACATTGTTTATCAGCTATACCCGTTTTACTTACTGACTTAGCTTTGAAATGGTATAGGGGTAGGAAAGATCACCTGTACAATTGGGAACAATTTAAGTTCGACTTAATCGAACAGTTTACCCCCAAGGACCGAAATTATACTTTAGAACATATGTTGAGAACCCGACAACAACAAAACAATGAAACATTGTCGGAGTTCATTATAGAAATTATGGATATGTCTTCCAAGTTACCTTTACCTCTTACGGAGAGAATTTTAGTAGATATCATTAGACATAACATGTTACATTTTTATGCTTTCCACTTGGTAGGTCGAGAGATTATTACTTTGAATGGACTTATGCAGTTGGGTAAGGATGTAGATGCTTATCGTTCCTCGAATCCAAGTTCATCATCTATTCGTACCAACGAAGTGGTAGGTGACAGCAAGGTAGTTGCGTCTGAACGTAAAGTACTGACTTGTTTAAAGTGTAAACAAGTTGGTCATTCATTTAGGCAGTGTCGAAAGGTACCCGGTGTTTGTTGTTTCACATGTGGAGAGCCAGGTGTTTTGACTAGGGATTGTACTAGATGCAAGTCGCCGTCTTCGAAAGATTTAAAGTCAAAAAACTTGTAAAGAGGCGTGTCGGCATGCTTTTTAATATAAAAAGGAGCGTGGACTCGTCTAGGCCAAGTAACACTATTTCCAAATTCAATTCCCATTCGGACAGTGATGTTAAATTAGATTCTAGACCATATATGTTGTTTTCAGTGAAAGGGCATGAATTTCTGGGACTTTTAGATTGTGGAGCCGAAGTTAGCGTCTTGGGAAATAATTCTCATTTAGACTTTGTTAAAATTGGTTTTAGTCTTGAAACTTCCCTTGTTCCAGTTTCTGTTGCTGATGGCAGAAAGCAGGAAGTTGTTGGTTGTATGCAATTACCTGTACGGTGTTTGAATCGCGTTCGGCAGGTCAAATTTCTTGTTATACCTTCAATAGCCGGTAACATTATTCGGGGCAATGATTTTTGGAGAATGTTTGATTTCTATTCTGGTTTACATAAAAATATAGCTTTTGTTAATTCTAGTGGAGAACCTTTTGAAATAGCCACCTTAACTTCTATGGCGGATTTATCCCCTCAGGAAAAATCTCGTTTATACTCAGTAGTTAATTTATTTAAAGATATTTCATATGAGCACAAAGGCATTGGTAAAACTGACCTTGTTCAACATAAAATAAATACAGTTGGTGAACCGATTAAACAGCGATACTATCCTTTGAGCCCAGCTAAATTAAAAGATTTAAATGTAGAAATTGATAAAATGTTAGAAGAAGGAATAATTCAGCCTTCTAAATCACCATGGAGTAGTCCATTGGTTATGGTTACAAAGAAAGATGGTAGCCTTAGAGTATGTTTAGATTCAAGAAAGTTAAATTCAGTAACTATTAAAGATTCTTATCCACTTCCCTTCATTTCTAGAATTTTGGTAAATCTAAAAGGAGCTTCGTTCATATCCTCGATAGATCTTTCGAAAGCATTTTATCAAATCTTTTTGGAAGAATCTTCAAGAGAGAAGACTGCTTTTGTAGTTCCTGGCAGAGGTCTCTTTGAGTTCGTTAGAATGCCGTTTGGTTTGACCAACGCTCCAGCCGAGATGCAGAGGTTGTCGGATCGCTTGTTTGGACCCGAATTTGATGAAAATTTGTTCTGTTTTCTTGATGATTTTATTTTGGTAAACGATAATCTTCAGGATCATTTAGCTTTATTAGAAAAAGTATATCTTCGTTTAAAAGAAGCAGGTTTAACAATTAATTTAACAAAATCTGAGTTTTGTAAAGAACGTTTAAACTATTTAGGTTATGTAGTTGACAAGGATGGTCTTCATACCGATCCTTCTAAATTAGAAGCTATTAAGAATTTTCCCACTCCGAAAACTGTTAAAAACGTACGTAGTTTCATTGGTTTATGTTCTTATTATAGAAGATTTATTCCCAATTTTTCAGATATTGTGTCCCCATTAACTAAATTAACGGGGGGTAAAAAAGGCATTAAAATTTTATTAACTTGGAATTCAGAGGCTGACCACTCTTTTAACACTTTAAAGAGGCATTAATTACCGCACCTGTGTTGCGATGTCCAAATTTTGAAAAACCTTTTTTCCTTCATTGTGATGCTAGTGGCGTTGGAGTCGGTAGTGCTTTAATGCAAGAAGACGAAGACGGTCATTCCCATCCTATAGCTTATTTTTCCAAACTTTTATCCAAAGCTGAACGCAATTATAGTGTTACAGAAAGGGAGCTTTTGGCAGTACTTTTGTCCATTGAACACTTTAGACCTTATATAGAAGGCATGGAATTTACTGTAGTTACGGATCATGCTAGTTTAAAATGGTTAATGAGTTTAACTAACCCTTCTGGAAGGTTAGCTCGTTGGTCTACTCGTTTGTCACAATATAAATTTAAAATCATACATAAAAAAGGTAGTACTCATTTAGTTCCTGATGCTTTGCCAGGGAAATTGCAGTTATCACTATTACCCCGGTGCCTGACAGTGTCAGTGACCCATGGTACTGTAAAATCTTTAGGGATTGTCAGAAATTTCCATCTAAATTTAAAAGTTATAAAGTTGATAATGAAATCTTATATAAATTTGTAAAATCTAAAACTCCTTTGTCGGAAAACCTTTGTTGGAAGATAGTTATTCCCAATGAAGATGTAATAAATACCATAAAGGAGAATCATGATGATATAAATTCTGGTCATTTTGGAATACATAAAACTATCTCAAAACTTAAATTGCATTATTTTTGGCCAAAGATGTTCAAAGATGTTAAAGATTATATAAGTAAATGTGACATATGTAAAGCCTATAAGCATTCCAATTCCCCTCCATTAGGTTTGATGACTAATCCTAAATTAGTTAGTACCCCTATGTCTATGTTTTCCATAGATCTTGTTGGTCCACTTCCACGTTCTTATACAGGACATAACTTTATTTTATCTGCAGTAGATGTTTTTTCCAAATTTTGTTGGATTTTTCCTTTGAGAAATGCAACCACTCAATCTATTATTAAAATTCTTGAAAAAGATATATTCTTGCAATTTGGTTGTCCAAAAGTCATTATTTGTGACAATGGAACTCAGTTTACTTCTAAGTCATTTAAGGAATTTATTAAAAGCTATAACATTCCAAAGATATTCTATAACACTTTGTATACACCACAGAATAATCCTGTGGAAAGATTTAATAAAACTATAGAAACTTGCATATCATGTTATGTTGACAATGATCATAGAACTTGGTCTAAATTTCTTCCTCATATACAAGCTGCTATTAATGGCACTATTAACTTAGTTACAGGTTTCACACCTAATTTTCTTATGTTTGGTAGGGAAACAATTTTAGATGGTTCCTTACATAAATTTTCATCTGCAATTAGTTTGTCAGATCTTACCATTGCTGATCGCAATGATTATGGTACTTTGTTAGCTACCCTTGGTGGTATTTTTGACCAAGTGGTAGAAAATTTAACTAAATCTTATAAGAGAAATTCTCGTTATTATAATAAATCGAGGAAAGTCATTTCTTATGGTGTTGGTGATGTTGTGTGGAGAAGGAACTTTGTTCAGTCGAATGCTGCTCACTTCTTTTCTGCAAAGCTTGCACCTAAATTTGTAAAATGTAAAATCATAACTAAAATTTCAGATAATGTTTATGTATTGAAGGACATAAATAAGAATACTTCTGGTAAATTTCATGTCAAAGACATACTTAAAATATAAATTAAACTTTTCCAATCTTTTCCAATTTCCAATTTATTTATTACAAGAGTTGTTCCATCAATATCAACAGATGTATTCTTGGGAATGTTACTCCTTGAAAGATGATGTATGATATGTTATGAAAGGAATGGAGTTGTATGTATGGTGATGTATTAGGTTTCCTAAGGTTTACATAAAAAACTTGAATATGTACTCTGTCATAAGTAAATAGTTTTTTTTCCCTTTTGAATAATTAAAATCACTTTAATAGCAAGTTAGCTTAGCAATTACCTTAACACTATAAGATCTTATCTTGTTTTATTTCCTGAGTTCCTTACTCAGAAAATACAACTTTGTATATTTTTGTATTTACTTTGTACATGGTAAGTGTATTTTACACTATTTTTTTTTTTTTTTGTGTTTTACATACATAGTTTAGGTTTAGGTTGTAAAGTCCTTATTTCTAGTATATACTCGGACATGACAATCTTTTTCCTTTGGTCTGGCCAAACCTTTTGGATTAGACTAACCTTTTCTTGTGTATCACACATGTACTTATTCCTTTTTAAGGATTTTTGAAACCTTTTCTTGTGTTTAGCACATGTACTTTTTCCTTTTTAAGGAATCTTTAGTTATCTTTCTTGTGTATTACACATGTTCTTTCCTTTTAGGAAACTTTTTTAGGGATTCTTTTAGTAGTCCAATTTTTTTTTGAGTGTGACTCGGTTGTAGTCCTCCTATTTGTTTTGTCCTTATGTGGAATGACATAAGTGGCATCTTTTTCCTTTTGATACCTTTATATCTGGTTCAGTGCGTCAGTTCAGGGCGAGGGTGCTTACTGAACTGAACAGTAGTATACTGACCACATAATTTGATAGGTAATTTTTTTGTGAGTAATTAGATACTCCACCTTTTTTGTGAGTAATTAGATACTCCACCTTTTTTGAGAGTAGTTAGGTACTCTTTCTTCTTCATACTTCTCTGTGGTATTTTGTCGAGTTTTCAACTCGAGGCGATAGTGCTCACCGAGTTGAACAGTAGTATCTCGCAAACCCATGAGTTAGTCTTGCTAGTTTCTAGTAAACATTTTAGTATAACTTTTTTATAAGTTATCTTTTTCCCTTTCCAGTCATTTTGATTGTAAAGTTTGTTATCATACAAACATTCTTCATGGTGGGTTACACATAATGGAAACGTTAGTGTTTACCATTTTGTGTCAGTAGTATCCCAACATCAAGTAATGTATTGTTATCTCTTTAATTATCTTTCTTTTCCTTTGATAAGATTAGTTAATTTTGTAAGGATTGCCTATAATAGAAACGTTTGTGTTTACTATTATTCGCCAGTAGAATTCCCCAAAAAGTAAACTAATTTTGTTAATGTAATTAAACATAACCTTAGAAAACCTCTTTTTGTTTTAACTTCCTTAAAGTATGTATTCTGGTACATTCGGTATAAGGATAATATATTTTGTAAACTCCTCATATTCCTTTTCTTCGAAAAAGCTTTAATGAGTGGGTGGAAATGAGATTTCAGGATCAGCTGTCTTCCAGTTTCTTCCCATACTTACTTTTCTTAATTTTTTGTTAACGGTGATGGTTTTTTCTTTACCTTTTTGATTTTTTTTCTACTAGTTCCATATCGTGTAGTTCTTAGTTGTTCTAGTTAAACTTGAACACTATTTAAATTCCATTTTCCCTAGTTAGTTCTTACACTACTAGTTCCATATCATTTACATTCATGTTATTTTGGTGGTAGGATATTTGATATTTCTTTTAATATGATTAGTTCATACCAAAGAGTTGTACATAGTGGAAAC
Organism: Pheosia tremula; assembly: GCA_905333125.1. NCBI lineage: Eukaryota > Metazoa > Arthropoda > Insecta > Lepidoptera > Notodontidae > Pheosia > Pheosia tremula. The sequence continues at coordinate 3,316,098 of HG995420.1, forward strand.
GTTAGTGTTTACTGCTATATACCAGTAGTATCTTGGAGGATGTAACTAGTTATATTACTGAAAATAGACATGTTAATTTTTATCCTCTTGGGATTTTTTTTAAAAAACTTTTTTTTGTACTGTCAGTAGTGGCAGGGTCTGCTAGTTCCATATCGTTGTTATGGTCCTTTGTTTATTAAGTTCCTTATACTTAATATTTTTCCTTTTTCTTAACATTTTTTTTTATAAAAAATTTTTTGATTCTACAAAAAATTTTTTCCCTACAAAGGGGGGAATGTAGCGTGCAGGGCTAACAGGCTCGCTACAAACCTTTTTCCACTCCCTTAAACTCATTTAACTATAAATTATAACCTTTTCTTAACCTTTGTTTACGTTTTCGCAGGTGACATACGCGTTTGGTGTGGCCAATGTGAAATTTGATTCACATTGCCCATAGCAGACAGTGTGGCCGCTTGATAAAATGAAAGCAAAGAGAACCTTTTTAATTAATCATATTCATTAAATTCTTTTATTATTAAATTACGCAACTTTACATTTGCACTGATATTTTTAGGTAATTAATATATAATTTGGTAAAATTGTTAATTAGTAATGTGAAAATTGATCCTTGTAAGTACCCAAATCCGATTTGTCTTTGGGAAAGGATTAATTTAAAAAGTTAAGAGTTGTCATCCATCTTAACGGTCACTTTCCTCGACGAATCCAGTAAAACAAGATGTAAAACTACATCTCAAATAAACAGTGAATACTGTTGGTCTAAATGGCCTGTATATAGTTTATTTTGGACGCCCTTTGGCGGTAAGTAGTTTTAACAATTATATTTCGGCAATTGTGCAAATTTTCCTTTTCTTTATATGCCATGATTTTTCATGTGGGCATTTTCTTTGTTTCAGTCTACCTATTACTTTAAAATGAACATTCAATTATTACTTTGAAATGGTTATCCAAATATTACTTTAGAATAATGGTCTAAAGTACCATTTTTGTGATTGGTTCATATTAGCCATGAAGTAACCTCACTTTTCATCCAATCCATGATGACCTATTGCTAAATGGTTGGAAAATTGTACTTGTAAGCGTGCAATAATGACGCAGTAACTTCCGGGGTTTGTTACCTCTTTAACGGCTTGGGGCTTAGCCCACAAGCATCGCCATGCCTGGTCGTGCGGCTGCACCCAACCTACACCTCCGGTGACCGGCCTTTTCTTTCCCGACCCGTGAGAGAAACGTGGACTGGAGACAGGAGCACGGCTCAGTGTACATGTATACCTACCATATAATAAGCACTATGTAAGTACTTTTACGTTTTGTGTAGGAAACACGTGTCTTTTCTTTCTTTTTTTTCTCCATTGTGTTTTTTTTTGTGCTTTTTTTTGGATTAATTATACAACCAGTATTGATACAAATGTGTTTTTATTGAACATAACCTCCAAACAGACAAGATATGGTATACCGCCTTGAGATTAAAAGCCCCAATCTCTACTGACTGATATCCGTGCTAGTTTGTGATCTGATGCCAGGCGCCCGAGTTCTTGGTAATATTTTTTTCCTTTTTTTTTCTTATAGGCACAGATCCACCTTCTTTCTTGACATTATTTAAAATTTGTTTAGAGGTTGGAGCCGCTTGCGCATCCATACCCATTTGCAATGGTTCTTTCTGGGTGTTGGGAGGCCTTCTGCTGACCTACCCAGGATGACACGCTGCAAGCGCTGCGCTTGATTAAGTTTGATAGCAACAATCTGCAATGCGTCCCGCGGGATCAGAACGTGCGAGCAGGCTGTTGCCAACGTTTGAGTCTTTATTAAATACCACGCGGACGAAGTCGCGGGCAACAGCTAGTATTATAGAACGCTAATAGCAAATGCCTTCCCCTCGCCATATTTTCTAAGGCGCAGGCTTGGCGCAGAGGTACCTGCGCCAAGCCTGCGCCTTAGAAAGTCATATGTGTCTTAGGTCGTATCTCACCTCTGGCGACCACAGCATCTCAGTGCCCTTTGGTACTGAGTATCCAAGCTGTGTGGCGGCCGCGTCCAGCTGCTGAGGCTCGGGCTCGCTCTTGCCGAGCGGGCTGGTGGAGTTTGACGACGAAGAACCCTCCTTCTTCTTTTTACTGCCGCCGAAACAGCCGAGGTTCTCGCCTGGAACGTGTTAAAATATTTTAAAAACGATTACCAGATAAAACACATAATAATCATACGTATTTAAGTCGAAAGTCTGAATAGCCGTGTCCAAATATGTCTAAAACTCTAGGGGTGGTAATTTTTAAACAATGTTCGTGTTATGTCAACAACTAACTTCTTCGGAATAATACCAAAGTGATAATTATTGTAATTTTGACACGAATAACAGTTATTAATGTGTGAGAACATTGATGACATATCGTCTGTGAACTGGCAATAGGTCCTATCTGACAAATTGGCCTATTTATTTTTCTATATCAAAATGTCCTACATGATAGCAGGAATAAGTTAAGAAAATGACATAGACGCGTAGTTTGAATATTGGCGCCAATATTCAAACTACGCGTCTATGTCATTTTCTTAACTTATTCCTGCTATCATGTAGGACATTTTGATATAGAAAAATAAATAGGCCAATTTGTCAGATAGGACCTATTGCCAGTTCACAGACGATATGTTATATACTGAGTGTTTACCTTTGGACGCGCTCGCTTGTATCCTGGCCTGACCCGATGACTGTGTAGGCGGCGCTCTCGTGTCGTACAAAGGATCCTCGATTTCTTGACACCTGTGGTCAATATTCGAATTTTATTTACGACCGCTTGGTCTAGTCATCAAATAAAGCCTCGTGGTTCGCGCCTCAAGGACTTGTTGATCATGTGTAAAGCTAGTTTTGCACCATGATAATCAGCTGCTTGTGACTTGGAGAGCACGTAAAATCGTCGGGCCTGCGCCTAAGTTCTCTACGGTCCTCCGATTGCCGTATCATCGGACAACGAGAGCGAATGAAGAGACAGTGCACCTGTGCTTGCGCAGACATTTTTACTCTGTAATATCGCCTGCGTAGTTGGCTAGTTGAGATTGCCAGGAGCCCCATCGCCATTTATAGTATATATTAATTAAACAAAACACTACAATTATTATTAACTAGCTGCGCCCCGCGGTGTTACCCGCGCAAAAAATCATGTCGATCCTTTGCGCTATGAAAAATTTAAACAAATCTGTAAGCGGTGGCCGCAGGTCCGCCACACGCCGGGGTGAGAATAAAACGGCGGGAGGGATGGTTAAATAAGAACATTATATTAAAGAAAAATGTCACCGTGCGGACATAAAAGTGACATAATTGACCAGGCGTAAAACAAAAGTTTACGAAAAAATATAAAACAGCTTCCAAGGAGATCGCGTTGTTAACAAAATCGGTATACATTTAAATTAAACGGGAACCATACATTTTACCGGGATAAAAAGTAGCCTATGTGTTATTCCAGACTATAATCTATCTCTGTGGCAAATTTCATCCTGATCCGTTCAGCCGTTCGGGCGTGAAAGGGTAACAAACATCCATCCAAACTTTCACATTTATAATATTAGTATAGATAGTATAGATTAAATGTAATTGTGTACTAACTAAGCAAACAAGGAATAATCAACAATGGAAGGATTACTGGGCACAGAATCAGGACGCGATAAAATCCGGTGCGTTCAGAAATAATGACCATTACTAAACATGATTTGCGAATGGTCAAACATTGTACCGGTACCTGTAGGAGAGGTTCCGCAGCACGCAGACGCAGTTCTCGACGATCTTGGTGCCGATGGCGCTGGCCTGCACGGCGGCCCGCACGGCGTGCAGCAGCGCCTCGGCCAGCCCGCCCAGCGCGCGCAGGCGCCGCCGCGCGAACTCGCCCGCCGACGACGCGTTGCGCAGCACGCCCGACGCGTTGCGGAACACTGACCACGAGCACGCGCACAATAGATACATACAATATACGACCATAAATATTGCACATCGGCAATAGAAAAAAAAACGGATTTGTAGAGCGTCATCTCTTTCACTCTTGCCTCCAGCCGCTAGTCCCTTTCTAAAGGTCGACGTGCAATATTTACGGCCGGGTGCTATACATAACACTTTATCGTTCCACCGCCAGTGTTGCCAGATGTGATTTTCTATTTATACCCAAATTTGAAATTGTTTTTCTCCACAATAATACAATTTGCTCGAGTTTTACCCAAAGGCAAAAAGTTAATAATATCGGCTTAGCGTTTTGCTTTTTCTTGTTTTTTCCTTGAAATACTGTTCTAATTTCCAAACTGAAGCAGCAGAATGACCTTTTTTTTACGTTACGCATCGTTCTAAATTCCAAACTGAAGCAGTAGAATGACCTTTTTTTTCTTACGTTACGCATCCCCACTGCTTGGGTATTTTTTTCTCCAAATTTTTCTCTAAGAATTTCATTTCTCCAAAATTTCTCCAGAGCCAAAATTTTTACGCAGAATTGCGAAAAAAAACCCAATCTGGCAACACTGTCCACCACATAAAATGAAAACAAAATTACAAAAAACTTAACTTATACAGAGTGTCACAATGGGCGGCCTTATCACTAATGGCGATCTCTATCAGGCAATACTATTTTTCTTTTCTTTTTCTGACCCGTCACACACTTAGACGTAAATACTAAGGTCTAGGCCACATAGGTTAGGTGTACCACAAATATAATCTATCGATAAAAGTGAATGTTGAAAATGATGCCAATATTTTGTACAACACCCATCACCACCATCGGTTCATTAATAATATAACTATTGCAGTTATTTTACTTCAGTATCTTTTAGTTTTGTTTTTACTATTTTTAAGGATTCCGAAGTGTTCAGTAATAAAAAATAATGTTAAAAAAATTGCTAAATTGTTAATTTTGATTGAAAATATCGAGGTCTGAACCCCTGATACTCAGAAAAGGCTAATTCTCTTAGAACCCGAAACGAAACTAACCGAAACCAAAATAGTAGTAAGAAAGCAAATTATTCACTTCACTCCCCTACCATATTGGAAAACAAAAATTATCCTTTGATCTTAAAGATAGTCCTCTTATCTCATAATACCATCAAAATTGACGAATCCTCTTATCACATAATATCATCAATATCAATACTAACCGGTGGACCAGTAGGTGTCGCCAGGGTTGGTGGGATGCCACCCGGAGTGAGGTATGATGACCTTGTTCACGATCACCTGCGCCGCGTCATCGATGATGGACTGTTTGAGGTCCTCGCACGACGACATGTTCCATATTACACCGGTAACTAGCTCCTTGACCTGGCAAACGGAGGTTTTATTCAAGGATAATTACGAATATAATAAGAATATCGCCAGATGAATCTCAATTTCAACCATGATTATCACTTGCTAAATGGTGAAGGAAAACAGCGCGAGGAAACCTGCATGTCTGAGAGAACCCCTCGATAGACGTGTGAATTCTGCTAACCCGCACTGGGCCAGCGTGGTGGACTATGGACTAATCCTCTTCACACTGAGGGTAGGCCCGTGCCCGACAGTGGGACTTTAAAAGGGGCTGGCATTATTACTATTATATCGCCAGACGAATGCACCCACTGTAAAAAATAATACCAGCCTCTTTTAATGTTTCACTGTTGGTCACGGGCAACCCGTCAATGCGAGGTGGATTAGACCATAGTCCACCATGCTAGCAGTACGGGTTGGAGGACATCACACATCTTTCGAAGGGTCCTCTCCGACATGCAAGCTAGTTAGTACCATCTATTTCAGCTGCTTTTGTTACGCCATCGATCCATTTGTTAAAAGGTCTTCCTACTTTTCCTGTACATTTATTTACCGATCGTAACTTTAAAAAAATACTTCTTCATACAAATTTTGACCCCCCCATTTGATCCACATACCGGTCAAGTTTCCAAAAATCCCTTCTAAGTGCAACGCTAGGTTACTGAAGGAATATATCGAACAAATTTGAAATTGAATTTGCTGGTCCAACGGTCCATCAGTGCTTTGTCTGTCAGTCAGTGTCAAGAAATTTATTATGTACTAGCTGCGTCCCGCGGTGTTACCCGCGATTAAAAAGTATGTCTATCCCATAGGAACCGTGCATTTTTCCGGGATAATAATTAGCCGTTCTCCGTTCAGCCGTTCTGGCGTGATTGAGTACATACATACATCCATCCAAACTTTCACATTTATAATATCAGTGGGATTCCTCACCTCCATATCGGTGGCCCTGCACAGCAGCGCCATGAGCGCGGGAATGCCGCCGGCGTCTCGTATGGCGCGCTTGTTCTCGTCGTTCTGTCTGCCGTACGACAGGTTGCGGAGCGCGCCGCACGCGTTCCGACACACCTCCGGGTTCTCGTGGGACACCAGCCGGACTAGCGGCGGGATGCCGCCTGGAACCAGACAGATAGCATTGCATACTACGAATAAATCTCGTCACATATGACCTTCCATAATCCGAATAGATATCGTCACAAATGACCTTGCATACTCCGAATAGATCTCGTTACATATGAGCTTGCATATTTCGAATAGATCTTGTCACAGATGACCTTGCATACTCCGAAATGTCTGGCCACAGATGACCTTATAGACTCCGAATAGATCTCGTCACAGATGACCTTGCATACTCCGAAGAAGTCTCATTACAGTTGACCTTGCATACTCCGACGAAGTCTCGTCACAGATGACCTTGCATACTATGAATAGGACGACCCGATTGGGGCACAGTTGGTAGTGACTCATGCCTTCTGTACCATGCAAGGGACCTGAGCTTTGTGTGATGAACACGAATATTTCTACCGGAGTCATAGACTTTAAATATCTACATAAATAATTCTAAACTGGTATAGATCCCAGTCTATTTTATGGTACCTATAATACAAGCTTTGCTTAGTATGCGATCGTAAAGTTTGGCCCCAATTTGATCACTAATGCGTTAACTTATTTTACACTATTTTATTACATTACACTGTGTCATAGATATATGATATCCCTGAATTACATTGACTAAGAAGAATTCAACCGTGTTTTGGATGGGCATTTAAACGCTCTGATCTGCTCATACGCCAACCATGGTCTAATAACATGCTCTTTCCATTCATTATTTATTCCGTGGTCACCAATATTTACATACCTAAACTCCTAGTCTTCTGTTTGTTGGGGTCGTCCATGTAGGTGAGGTGCTGGAGGTAGGCGGCCGCGTTGGCTTTGACGACGTCGGAGGGGGAGTTGAGGAAGCCGATCACCTCGGGCAGGTTGGGGTCGCGCCACTGCAGCCCACCGCCGTCCTCTCGCCCGCCCACGCCCACGCCCACACCACCATGCACTAAATGAATAACACCAGAATATTAATGTAATAGTAATGATAGCTCCTCTAATCAAGGGTCGAAGGGGCTACTAGACTCGTACTTCTGGAATCCCATTTTCAACCATGATTGATGAAAAATCTGCCTAACAGCGGGACGTTAAGAAAGGGCTATTATTATTCATTGAATATAACATACCTAACGCCATATTTGCCATTTGCTTCTGTAATTCTTCATCGTCTCCATACATGGACTGTCCACCGGCGCTGCCTAAACTAAGGCCGTTTTGTGAATCCTACGAACAAGATCAATAATAATATACTCATAGTAGATCATAGAATATCGACATAAAAGTGACCCTGCTTTCAGAGGCTTGGGTAATTTTGTGATGAACAAAACATTTTTTATCGATTTTTTTTTTTCAATTCATTTTTTATCGATCCGATCAAAGTCAACGTTTTTTTTGTACTTCTTGAGTTTTTTTTCTTCATTCAAATCATTTTGATTACTCCAAGAAAATTCAGAGAATATTTTATGTTAAAAAGTGCACTGCAGTTAGTATGAAAGTAGATTTTTTAAAGCCCTTAATTCTTTAAGGTCCTAATAAACGTATCGACATCCTATGACTATTAGTGGACAGAACGGTGTCTATACACAATGGCCCATGGTCCTTCTTGGCGAAGCAACCTCTTGAACCCCGCCACAAGTTACATAGATGGCGACCGACGAGATTTGCGACCAACAGCAATTATCAATTCGAAAAAAATCTCTAGCATATCGGCCAGCCCCACCAGGCATACGACTTTCCTGGCTGGAAGATCTTCATTTTTTTTGGTTAAATCGTCATGTGCGTACCTTGAACGGCGCGGGCTGGTGTTTGTGCGGCTCGTACGCGGCGGGGTAGTGGCGGTACGCGTACGTGTCGGCGGCGTACTCGCCGCGCGGTGACGTCACGCAGTAGTGCCGGCCCAGCTGCTCCAGCGACGCGGAGTCGTACCTGCGCACCACAACATTACACTATCGAGAGAGAACAGGTACCTTCTAGGCATGTATGCTCCATCGTAGATCTCACCGTCACTTACCATCAGGTGAGATCGAGATCAAATACTTGCCTATAATGTAATAAACAAAATAAAAAAAATACATTTGACGTCAAGAGATCATTCGAAATCGTTAACGGTAACGGATCCGAAAACTTTCCAATGTCGATAGCGCTCCCGATGAGCTGATAAAAGGCTTATTTACATGACGGTCGGAAGATATATCGAGAACATTCAATTCCGGAAAGATGGTGCGGTTTATCAAGGATTTATATGCGGAAATCTGTCACCAGTAAGTTCCCTTGAGGGCGTGCGCTGTTAGCCAACCATGGCCTAAATCCTCCTCGCATTGTGGGAAGGCCAGTGTCCGTCGATGGGTCATAAAAAGGCTAATTATTAATATAAGCTATAACAAAAATTGTATAAAATATTTTAACTCATGAATCAGTAAGTTAAAAGGATCACATTGATGTATAAACCAATTCTGTCAATTACATTTAAAGAACGCGAACCAGTGGCACTTGGGCATGAGCTCAGAACAAGGTCTCATTATTTAATGTTTAATCATTTAATTTATTTCTTTGGGAATATTATCTTTATAACCGACTAATAAACTCTGTTAAAATATTTTAAACAATTATTGTTAAGTCAAAGTGGAATAATTTATTTCACATAGGCCGACGGGGGCACTTACAATTTGTTATTTTCATTGGTATTTTTAAGTCTATAACCGGTTCGGAACGCGGACTTAACTGAGAAGATCCGGTGGATCGGATATCACAAATTTATATTTTAAAATGGTTACCTCTGTTGTAAGTGTAAATTGTGTTGTGGCAGAGCGCCCGGTGACGCGCTCCTTGGCGAAGCGCTGCCGCCGCCTTCGACATACTCCTGCCACAAAATAAATTATTTATTTAAATTTATAATATCCTTAACTCCTAAAAATTATAACTATATTGAAATAATATTACGGCAGACAACATTTTGACAACCAGATTAGCTAGTTGATGTCATACAATCATCGTCCCTATTCCAGTAGATACAAGGTTGACGATCTGATTAGCGCAGTTGGTAGTGACCCTGCTTTCTATGCCGACGGTCCCGGGTTCGAATCCTGGTAGGGACACACTTTGTGTGACGAGCACGAATGTTTGTACCCAAGTCATGGATGTTCAATATCTATATACGTGTTATATACTGAGTACGGTATAATACAAGCGTTGCTTAATGTAGGACCGTGGAGTTGGTGTGTTCGTTCGTCGATATTTATTACTGGCTGTCACCCGCGACTTCGTCCGCGTGGTATTTAACAAAAAAGGTTTTCTAAAATAAAGTCGCCTAAGTTACTCCCCGTTACATCAGCTATCTGTCAGTGAAAGTCGCGTCAAAATCGGTCCAGCCATTTCAGAGATTAGCCGAAACAGACAGACAGACATAATTGTAAAAAAATGTTATTTTGGTATATGTACCGTGTATACATCCAAACGCAGTTAGTAATAAGCGGTTATTTTAATACTACAAACAGGCACTCCAATTTTATTTATTTGTATAGATATATTTATTGAACTCACTTGTCCAGTGTACTGCGGCACCTGCGAGGTGTCCACCAAGTAAGCGGGCTGCTGTTGGTAGGTGGCGGTGCCGTAGTGGCCGGCGTCGCCCGCGCCCGCGTAGCTGCCGCTACCCGTCACAGACACCGAGTCGATCACCTGCTGCGATAGCGAACATAAATGACTTGTTGACATAAAACTAATTATATTGATTTCTTATTTTTTTTTCAGCTGTTAGGCTGTGTCCCCAGTCGGCAAACTGTCAGCGGCCGACTGATTGAGCCGCAAATTTGTGGCAAACTGAAATTCGAGTTAGCTGCAAACTCAGATCAATTTGCGTGCGTCGCAAGCAAACTGATCAAAGTCAAAGTCAAAGTCAAATCATTTATTTCGTATAGGCCTACGGGGGCACTTACAAATTGTCATTACATTTTTTCCTTAACTCTACAACCGGATCGGAACGCGATATGTGGTAGCCGCTTATTTAGGTCGACCAACCGACTGAATTTCACTGTCAACTGTCAGAACTGACAGTTGGCGGCAAACGGAATCACTACGCCCGGCGAACAAGCACATTGCCGCCGCCGATTGGAAACGGTTTTGCTGTGAGTGGGCCGCTCACTGAATCAATCGGCACGCGCAACACAGCAATCTGCATAGAGTGAGCGCAAACTAGGAAACTGTGAACACTCCATTTCAAATATATGGAAGGGCGTACTAAACCGATACGCCGCTAACTAAGTCGGCCGCTGACAGTTTGTCGACTGGGGAGACAGCCTAAAGCAGCCGAAACGTCGGGAACGTACAGACAAACAATAAACGCCATAAAATCCGTAAGGATGTTTTATTTCAATTATAACTAGTTACTAAATAAAGCTTTTGAGTTTGTCTATATTTCTGTAAATTTTAGAAATATTTCTCACCTGCCCCATGTACTGCGGCACCTGTGACGTCTCCACCATGTAGGCGGGCTGCGACTGGTAGGTGGCGGTGCCGTAGTGGCCGTACGTGCCGTAGTGGCCGCCGCCGCCACCGCCCGCGTAGCTGCCACCGCCGCTCACTGACACTGAGTCCATTACCTGGAGATTGAACATCACTTTGAAGTATATCAACTAACATTCGGATCTTAGAGTAGCGATCAGAACTCACTTCCACGAATGCGTAATTGCGATGCACTGTTTTGTGTATATAAGGTCTAATTGATAGAACTAGGCGATACTTGGCGGATGTGCATTTTTAAATAAATGGGGAAAGAGGAACCCACCGCTGACCCTCGGCTTGTCAACATTTCCAATTTTAAACTGAGCCCGTAGATCGATAATTTAAGAAATCAGGAACACCGAATTCCTCTAAGGTGTTAGTCGAGAAACTATCTGTCACGAGTGTCCACCCCAAATAAAATGCAATTATCCACGAAACGAAGCGAATCTAAAAAAGTATTCGACACGTGTTTCGCTTCTAAACAAAGCCTCCTATATAAGGTCTGTTTGTTTGTATGCGTTTTGGTGTTCGTATATGATGTTGCTGAAACTCAGTCTGAATATAATTAGTATTGAAATGAAGAATAATTAAATTTAATACCTAGAAAATATTTGTCATTTTTCGGAAAAAAAGGATCTTATGAGACACATATAAAAGGCATCAGAGCTGGGCAATTAGATGGGGCCAGCACGGACCAACCACTCAGCCTTGCGAAGCTGGGTCGGCTACACTCAGCGCGGCGGCTGTCACACCGGCCTCGGTGGCTGCCCGTGTACGAGCCGGCACGGTTGGTTTGGACCCGGCTATTATGTTAGATTAGTTGCCATAACTCACGTGTGGGTACTTCTGTGATGGTGCCATGGTGAGGTGTCCCATGTGGTTGTAGTGCGCCGCCGGTGAGGACACATACTGTCCATAGTCTGGGTCCACTCCGCTACCGACGGGGTACTCGCCAGCCTGATAAATAAATCATATATTGATCTCTTATATCAACGCGAATACTACACAATGAAATAAAACTAATTTAACGGATTTTAGCGAAATCTTATGTCATCAGATTTGATCAACCACAGACCCTTGCAAAAGAACACCGATTCCGACCACGGATGATATGTGGGGCCTTTGAAATAAAAAAAACATCCTAATTTCAATAGGTAAGATGGCTGGTGCTACCACCGACTTGGGATCCAGTAGTTAAAACCTACCTCGCTGTAAAGCAGCCGTACCGTCAGGAATATAAAAACATAAAATAAACGCGATAAAATCCGTTAAATTATAGTTTTATTTCAAAATAAATATGTATGACCTATTGTACAGTAACCACCAATCAAGGGTCGCTTAGTTCGGAACGGTAAATGTTACTGCAACAGCATCAGCAACGTCGCAACACTCACCTGCATAGCTAAATGGTGCTGATGCGCGAGCGCGGCGGAGAGCTCCGCGTCCTCGGTGGATGCGTCCGACCGCGACACTGGACTGTGTTGCGAACCGTACGCGCCCTCCACAGGACCGTTGCTGCAACAAGATACACGAATCACAATTAACTCAGAATAGGTTGTAGCTGTAAGAAGCTTTGTTGGTAGCACGGAGCTTAATAGATTTGACGTTTTAGGTATTGTTATGGTGTGAATGATTATTAAACACTAGCTGCGCTCGCGGTGTTACCCGCGTTTACATTTTACCGGACTAAAAAGTATTGCCTATGTGCTACTCCAGACTATAATCTATCCCTGTGCTAAATTTCATCCAGATCCGTTCAGGCGTTCTGGCGTGATTGAGTAACAAACATCCATCCATCCATCCATCTATCCATCCAAACTTTCACATTTATAATATTAGTGGGACTAGTTGGGTTAAGGCCGAGCACACATTGATTAGTTTTTTTACCCCGAAATATCCTTTCGAGATTCAAAGTGGATAGGTTGACAAATGGGGCGACTTGTTTCTTTTCCAATTATAAATCAAACAAGTTGATCGATAATTAAAGAAGCCAGCCAGCAACAACGAACTCCTCTAAGATGTCAGTTGATAAACTGACTGTTTATGTGGATAGGCAGATTACGTTCTAGACTCCACGTGTATGGTTGAAGGAAAACATCAAAAGGTAAACGTAGGAGCTTACGTTGACGTGCGGTATTAAGATAACTCAGGTAATTAACGTCATGCGAGGATTGGGCGTGTCTTAATACAATGTGTACGAGAATTAACGCAAAACTGAAATAAGTTTTTTCAAAATCGAAAAGAATCGAGTAGAATCCGTTGCATTATTCTGAATATGATCAAAATACTATGCCTCGTTATAATTAACTTTTGGACAACAATTAGTGCATATAAGTTAAAAGAAGTGCATAAACAATTACTGGGTAGATCTCATTATATAAATAGAGTCGTGTTAGTTACATATTCAAGAACGGGTGGGCCGATTTTTATGACTTTGATATTTTTTATTTGTCTCCGCCCCGAATAGCAGAATTACTAGAAAAATATGGTAAAAAAGCCCAAAAAAATATATATATTAATGATTCATTTTCTCATACATTTAATTCTGAGGCAGTACAAAGTTCGCCAGGACAGCAAGTTATAATTAAAATCATTGTGGTGTCCCACTATATATACTCATTGTATTTCTTATACCTATTTAAGGCGCTAACAAAAGTTTATCGAAGTTCAAGCTTTAAAAATATAAAAATCCAGGTGAAACTGCTAGTATGATTAATTGGAAGTAGAGAGTAGGAAAAGGGTTTTATCGATGGACCTACAAACACTACTCATAAAGGCATTCATAGTTAACCGTCAATAAAGAAATGTTTTCCTATATTGCTTTCAAAACCGTAACGGAGTTTCTTTCAGCTATAAGCTGTATAAAGTTTACGCTTACATCTTCAGAGAGTTTCACGAAAATATTTTGTTCTGCGCAAATTTGATTTGAATAATTTATTCCGACAAACAATGATCCGTCTGGAATCCACGTTACGAGTACACTCACATTTAAAACAACAACCTACACCGTGACAAGGGATAATATACATACCACCATTTAACATACCTGTCCAAAAGACCACTCTCAACTATTCGAAGTAAAATTTGTTTACCTACGTAATACCATTAGGTAACGAATTATTATAGCAATTAACACATTCTAAACATTCCTTGATGGCTACACAGCAGTATTGAGAGACTATCTAGACTGGCTGAGCGACGTACCAGTCAGTACGCGTACTCATGGCTTTGCGGATCATTTAGTACGCCTAATGACGTAATTGCGCGGACATACGGTCGCAAAACGACGCCAAGCAACAAGTACATCTACTAATCGTACTTCTTTGTCCCACTGATGAATTTAGTTTCTTACAATTACCATGTCGATATAATAATTAGTGACGTCACGATAAGCTGCAGTCACTTGCGTCATAGTTTTAAAAATATAACAATCAATAGGTTTCTTGCTATCGGTCCCAGTGCAATGAACGTAGACGGAAGATTGTCTCATCCGTGTATGAAATAGGAGACGAGCAGCGATTTAAAGTCGGCGAAGAAGTTTTGATGCATAACAGCGTAGGTATTTCTGTCCTAACTTTTGATTTCGTATCAAAAAACCAATAATAATCACATGAATATACGAAATTGTCTACAAATTTTTTTTTAATCATACTTAACTGTTTGAGAAATTGTTATTTTCCTCTCTAAGACATCCCTTAAATGAAAACTGCGTTTTAGTATTCGGCGTAAATCGTTTTAAAAACTCGAGGATGGCATTTAGTTGAGTGGATCAATATTAATAACTGACACTTTCATTCTAAACTTACCTACACTCAAGTTAAAGTAGCTAATACAATTTGTTTTGTTGATACTTGAACAATCAATGTTCTCACAATTTGAACAATCCAAAGAATTTCTCGACGCGACACCAGCTTTCTACAACTTTAAAACCCACTAATCCTATTGGATTCTTTTACCAAGTTGTAAGCTTACTTACGGCTTTATTTCAGGCTTAGGGCACGATATCAAGTATTGTGATTGTGAGAGCAACAAATTCATCCCATATTGATGTGCATGGTAAGACAAAGTACCGCAAGTGAATTTAGTTTGAAATCATTATGTCAGGTGTAGAAACTACCAGGGCAACATTATTGCAAAGTGATTAGTCTAGGAGCTACCTACAACCTGGACAATGCATCACTACAAAGTTTAGTTGGCCGCGGTGTGGTACACTCTCCAACTGCGTTCGATCAAACCGCCGGCACCAGCGTTTGTTTACTTAATTAATGTGAACGAATCCTTAGCGGTGCCTCTGGTTAACTGGAAATAGATTTTAATTAAATACGTTTGTATGCTTTAGACGGAAAACGCTTGGGGAGAATCGTAGAAATTATATGTTTAAGGCATCTAAGCGTTGGGCGTGAATTGTTTGATCTTCATTTGGAATGGAAAATAATGTAGAATACATTAAGTAATCGAGGTACAAACACAATTAGGAGTAAAGGGATTCCATACAAAATTTCGCTGCGAAATAGCGCAAGCATTATACAAGAAATTAACTATCTAAAACCATAAGACCACAAAAACGACTTTGGCTGAGTAATTACAGCAGAATTTGACAGACATTAAAGGTCACTTCTTTTTGCCAAGACTATTCGGTTTCCCACTCCTGAGCCTCATCCCGCCCTCTGCTATTTTGTTTGCCCCAGCGCCACAACAAGAGTAACTACAACTGCACTGAGCAATTATGTCCTAAACGTCCTTCCAACTCTTGGTTTTTACGTCTGGTTCGTAGGAAATACCGCAATTTGTCTCTGCAATCTCCATAGCGCTTAAGTAACTTATAGAGCCACTATAAATACTAGTGTAGAATTAGCGGTCATGCATGAGGACCAATTGTGAGGGCTAATTGTGGCACTGAGTGGCATTAATTTAGGGCCAATGTGTAGCCGACGCGATAAACCGCTATGCGACCGTCACGGGGTTTTGACGTTGAGCTGGTATTCAGAGAGTTTAAATGGGACTATGGTTTAAGGGGAAACAAGTACCAGAAGTAACGGACAGACTCTCGAGAGTGATGTAAGTCAGCAATGAATATTTTGTCCATCAAAGTTTAGGTTCTGAAGTCAATTAGTGCCGCTAGAGATGCCATGTATGTTAGCTCGATATAGGTAATTGTATGATTTAGATATGAATGCTTCTTTCAATGTACTCCGTAAAAAACCTTAGTCAGTCAAGAGTTTAAGCAGTTTTTATTCCAAGTTTTAAAAGACCGAAAACAAAACGGATATCGGAGCATACTAACACACCAACCAGTTGGAAACCCAAATTAATTTAGTAGTGATTACAACAATTAAAACTATTTCCGTCGAGACCCACCAAAATATGACTAAAAGGAATGTGTCAAGTGACGTCATCTAGTCCCTCTGATACAGCATTGCAATGTGCGAACGCATTCTTAAACGTCTTACGTCATAGGGCTCATCGATCGATGAACCGTTCTGTGGCTGTTTTTATTGGTTCATCCTTTGAATTTAACAAAAAAGCACTATATTCATTTCAAATACCCTTGAACTGATATCAACACTGATATCGTAAGTGTGATAAGAATATTGATTTGCTGAGTTATAAGTCAGTATAAGAGCATCTTTCATATTTTTGTATTATGTATTGCGTAATATAAATGCACTGCCAGTTACTGCGCACACGCAGCTTAGCAGTTGGTTTCGACATTTGAAACTGGTGTTTTTGTGATGATTATCTAATAAATCAGATTCAAGCTTCTAGTCGCAAGTGGTTGACATTTATGGATTTCTTTCCCTAAAGAAGCCAACGGCAAAAGGATTAAACGTTTATGATGTGTTTGGATGAATCAGTGAACGGAAATGGATGAATCTGTTCCTATAGAACCCAATGGCAAAAGAAATGGACGTTATATTTTAAAAGAAGGTTATACTGCGTCCTCCAATCCCTTGTTAGAATACCAATTACTGAACTTATAAACTTCGTTTATCAATTAGATTAACAATTTTGTGCATGAGAAGGTCAAAATCCACATGAAAGTTAAACCCCATCAACCAATGTGGATCAGCCGTCAAACTTCGGCCACCTTTATTCAAACTGTGCAATCTAATTTCAATCTCCAAACCCCCCTCCCGCTTCTCCAAAATAAACTTTTAAAACACGTCGCCGCCGTTTCAATATTATGTTCTCATTTACATTTGGAATGAGACAATATTTTTATCTCTATTTGCCGGAGTGCTCTGCAAATTCTGCAGTATTACAATCTAATTTACAGCGGCTAGTCCATTAGGGAGGTTGGTGTGGAGTACAAAAGGCAACCTGACCGACAGGCAGACATCGGGAAACGAGTCTGATGTCATTCTGAAGCCATTTCAGGCTACTAAATTAACCACTAAATTCTTGCTAACAACTTGAGTAGTTCATGGACAATGATAAGCTTTTAACCGGCATCATGGAAGCCAACCTCTCCACTATAGCAATGCCTCATGTCGTAGAAAGTAGCAAGTGTGTACCAAGCTTTTTTTTCTTTCATTTTTTATACCTATCCTATAACAGAAATTGTAAGTGGCTCACACGGATATTTTTAAAGAAATATAAAGTGAAGCGGTTATGAATCACAAACAGGCAGATAAGCCGGTCGACCTCAGCGGTCATAGTACATACGGAGAGTGTGCACAACACACTGTGTAGGCGATAATAAGGTACGGGCCCGCGGTGCGGCGTACACGATGGAGATAGAACATGATTTAAATTAACAAACTTATACAAAAGTTCAAAGTATAGCAAGATAGGGACACAATTATAGGAGTGATAGCCAAGTTGAAGGCCCGGCTCACACCTCAGGAATTTCCGAAGTTGTTCCTATTAACAACCATGATTATCACTGGCTAAACGGTGAAGGATAACATCGTCAGGAAACGTGCATTTCTGAGTGTTTTCTTTTTGCATGGGACAATGCCATGCCATGCCAATGGGTGGAAGGGGAATGTCCGATCTGCCCGGACGAAAAACCCCTGGTGCTCCTTCTACTGCCTGCGGCGTAGTTAGCGGATTGCTTGCGCATTAAACGCTGCTCTGACAGGCCTCGGTCCGCCTTGCAGACCCCTCCTTCCTTCACTGGTCAGATGACGGGTTACCCTCCCCATCACCAGCAGGCTTAACCTTATGGTGGTCGCAGTTCGTTTGCTGCGTACGCCCAACAGCACCGCCTTGCACGTCTTTAGCGAGAGGAGAGTGTGCTGGTGGACTCCCTCTCCCTCTCGGCCGTCTCCTTGGCCGTCATAACGGCCTCTGCCAAAGAGGCCACTGCCTCCCAAGCTCGCCGTCCCTGAACAATGACTTTGGTCACGTCGGGGAGCGTGACCTGCTGTCCTCCGAGAATTTCTGAGTGAACCTAACCTAACCAGTTCTCGAATGAAAGTGTGAAGTCTGCAGACCCGCATTGGGCCAGCGTGGAGAGCTATAACCTGAATCTGCTTTGCTCGTAACTAATCTTAAAGAGGAGTAAAAACAAAACAAAGTATTGGCGCATTATGCAATCAATATACTCGATTGAAATAGTAAAACGAATAAGTGCTACTCGCACGTAATTCGCACCCTAATGTAATAGCTACTTTAGGTGTGAATTGGCATGCATAGAGCGGCTTACGTCTCACTACGAGACCCGCATTGCCAATTGCCAGATTTGTGCCAATGAAATCGATACATGCTATTTCTTGCCGGAGTATGGTTAATTTAACGGAATTAGTACATAATTAACGAAGTTGAGTGCTGGTTGATTGGTGTTTCGTAAACACTTACATATGAGCAAGGATTTTTAGGGGTACCGATCCGATTTGTGATCGGAAGACTTATTTAGATGGTAGCGCTAATGTATGATGGACAGCAGTTGACGTAAGATACGTGATAGAATAAATTGCCGACTTAAGATAATATTTAAATGATATTGATCATAGTGCCTAACTGTAGCAAGAGTCAAATTAGATTGATGTCAAGAATTGAAAACAAACCTTAAGACCCAGACAAAAATAACTCAGGTAGTTCAATTCAATTCAATTTATTTAATGACAACTGCGATATCCATTTTTGTTAGAGGCTAATCTAGGTTTTAGTAGAAATTAAGTTGGAATCAAAACACCACTCTTTCGACAAAACATTGCCTTACAAGAAACGGAATGACATCCACCACTAACTTCGGGTTTTATTTTAAACCTATGTGGTACCACTGCTAAGCTAAGGTATCCATAGCACTCTATGTGATTGCAGAAAAGAATCTTCAGGTAGTATGGTGCTAATTTTTTTTTACTTATAACTGACCTGACGATCTGAATAGCTCAGTTGGAAGTGACCCTGCCCTCTGCGCCGAAAATCCCAGGTTCGAATCCTGGTAGTAGCAAACTTGAGCACGAAAGTTAGTAACCGAGTAATGGATATTTAATATGTAAGTATTATATACTGGGTTCGGCCCCAGTCTATTGTACGGTACTCATAATATAAGCGTTGCTTAGTGTGGGACGGTATAGTTGGTGTGTTCGTCTGGCGATATGATTTATTTATTAAACTTTATCGGTCTTATTACAAAAAAATGATTTGGGCATGGTTTAAACCTGAACTAAAAGATCCATGGTTTAAAGTTGAAAGCAGAGAAAAACCATGCCTTATTACAAATCGAAGACCAATCGAAGATCAGATAAGTCAAACTTCGTCCACGATCTAAATAATATCTACAGATTATAAACGAAAAATGGTAAACAGTCGTTCGTTCATACAGGGTTCATTCAGTGCAACGTTCCGTTTCTCGACATGTTTATATTATATTCACATTTCAAGTACTTAAATAATGATTTATTAATATAAACATATATCATAAATTGTTGTTTGTTTAAGATTTAATATATTGAACAATCAGAACTAATAATTTGACGCGCTTTTTTTAATCAATTTATTTTATTTCTTTGCCAGCTTTAGCGTGAAACGGAGAAATGCGCGCGCCGTGACATTTGTCATTTGTTGTGTTTATGTTATGTTTATGTCACCTCTTTAATAATACTAAATTGTTCTGGCTTGTTGTTTTATACGGAAAATTGGGAATAAAAATAGAACAACAAAAGAAAAGAAGGGCGAAAATTTGAGTTCAGAAGAAAAAGTTGTTGAAACATGCAGATTATTTATTACAATATGATAACAGTGCAGTGTGTTGTATCATACTTATTTGGGTAATTATATAAATGCTTATGTGATTGATTTTCGGTTCAAGTCACACTCCAGGTATATTTTTTCAGTGTCTCTTCACTTTTAGTACTTTTATTACTCTTATACAAACTTTTTACATATTCGAAATATAATAACCTTGGTACATTATTCTATTTGGTTTTACAGAAGTGAAGAAATGCACCGGTCAACCGTGGATAGCAATATTTAATAAAAGACAGCTTGAAATTATGGAAGTGAAGCACAAATACAACATTAAAATTGCAAACACAAAAATAAAGAAACTGGAGTTAGAAAAAGCATTGTCAGAAAGTCAAAAGACAAGTAATGAAGGATAAAATGTTTTCAGATATTTTATTCAATAAACACATCTTTCATTGTTATAAAACATATAATTTCACTTCTCATGCCTATTATTTTATTACATTAACTTTAAATAATTGCCTTTCTGTTGTCTATATAGCCAACATTAAAAACCAGAAAGGGGTGAGCATTACTAACAAAAAATCATAATATACACTTATGATTAGGCAGTATGAGGTCTCCGACCTGAGCCTAATGTTTCATGTAGAAGGATAAAAAAATGCAGTTGCGAAGCCTTGATTTTTAGTCTATATTCTCTGAATATTCTGAAGTCATGTACACTGCCTCGCCAGCTGGTAACAATGACCATGATTTTGAATTCAGCGTCACAAACCACCTGAAAAGTTTATAAAAAAATTAACATTAGCCCGGTATGTGTTGTAACTGCAATACCACAGAAACCAACTATAAACAGAGAAACAGTAATTTTTATATAATATAGATTGAGCCAAACAAACTAACCAATATTTGGGATTGCAACTAGCATTTTGGGATGAGTGTTACATAAAAAGTAATTAGGTACTCACCTACTAACATATTAGACAACTTAAAATTAAAATATTACTGTAAAAATTACCTGTAGATTGATAAAGGAAATCCTTTTCTAGTCATAAATAACTGACCCCCATCAGCATTTACTCTTCTAACTCTTATATGAGTACAGTCAATTGTGGAATTTTCTCATACTGTCCTCCTGTTAGTTTCAAGTAGTTGGCATTTTTAGGAATCTTTGGGACATCCGTGACCAAGTTTCTGCTACTTTTTTACATGTTTTGCTCACAACCGGTTGAGACACACCATATAAATCAGCTGTATTATCTTGAATCTATGAATAAAACATGTACCTGTATTAGTATATTGTTTGATTTTTCTGCATTGACTAAGGTTATACTTGTAAATAACACTTACTTCATAGCGAGCCCAGTTGCGTAATGCGCAAACCACTTGAAGCTCCGGACTCAATAGGCATCCTCGAGGGTCATGTTCCAAATCGTCACGTAGCACATCCACAATCTTTTTTCCGAATCGTTTTGTGAACCTATATTTATATCGGAAATCCTCGTCACTCAAATCAAAAGGATTCACACGATGACGATGTCTATTTGATTGCCGGCGCGTCTCCAGCGTGCCCAAATCTTCCAAATCCATTAAATCAATCAAGTCAATATTCATATTTATTAGATTACTAGGTATTTGACACATGAAATGAACTTCAACCTAACCTCAAATAATTTGGTACCGAAGATAAACTAGGGGTCTCGGCGGTTTTTCTTCAGTACCAAAGATAAACCATGGTTTGGTGATAAACTTCGTTTTATAATAACGTTTTCTTTAGTTCATGGTTTAAACCTTGTACCAATCCCAGTACTTTATTTAGATCCTGTTTTGGAATAAGACGGTATAAGTTCTGTAACTGTACTTACATGTGACTTGCGTCAATCGATCGGTACATATTGCCCTCGATAAGATTCCATGTTGCACTGATACTTATGCAACATGATAAGATTAAAATTGTGTGATGACATTGGAATTCATGTTAATCCAGATTTCAAAAGTAACTTATCAGATATTCATGTTACGTTGATTGTGTAACAAACATAATTTATTTCGTTAACGGGAAAACTGTTTTTTCATTTATACTCGGCGTTTCTTAATATAGCGACTTTTAATACGGATTAAATCTCTCCCAAGGATAGTTTCTTGGAAAAAAGTAAAGTAAACAAATCCATATTGAAACAGGTAAACAAAAACAAGATTAATAATTATTATTTAGGTTGTCTTCAAATGACGTGATAGCCAAGTTGGTAGAACGCTTGCCTCCGTAACGAGGATCGCAAGCAGAGATACTTAGCTTTCATTTCATCATAAAAAAACACAAGTGATGACTAAAAAGAGAATTTATTCGACACTCGTGTAAACAACGAGTACCATTAAAACGGTATAAACAACCGAAATAGATATCGTGTGTGAAATTCAAAAGGGCCTGGGCACGTGTTTTCTACTGAAACGTATGAAAACAAACAAACTTTTACACCGGGCCACGGACGGCCCCACTTCAATACAATCCCCTGAATCTGTGTGCACCATAAAGGCGATCTTGGTGATTGTAGAAGACATCTAAAATACTACAACATTAATATAAGAGCTTTTAAGAACGTTTGCTTTAGAAGATTTGCCGACGCTGCTTAGCGATCGCTCTAATATTTATTAATTAAAACGTGAACAAGGTAACTATTAATTCTGATCACAATACAAAACGTTTCATTCTTATATTTCCCTCGATGTAGGCACTACAGCTGCCATGAAAACTTGATTAAATAAAATTTACTTCTTTATTTATGAAGTCCTGATTCTAGTTCATAAAATCGATGACGTCTGGTAAGACGATAACTCGAAGGTTTATTAGAATTCAAATAGGATTCGCTGGCTCGTCAATATTTCAGTACAGCGCAGTACTACAATACAGACTAGTACAATCGTCCACAATAATATTGGATAAGGTCTGCACATTTAATGTCAATAATAAGAAAACTCTTCATAACTAAGGTCTAACTTTAATAGTGTGAAATATTTAACCAGTTCATTTGGTAGGTCATAAAGATAATATTCCCATAGAAATAAATATAATTTCTTTGAAATTGATAAAAACAATCAAAACATCAATAACACAGTTATTTAATAAATATTCGTGATCCGTATTCTGTACTCGTTAACCTGCTCAAATATTTTACACTATTTTAGTAACATCTTATATTGATAGGAAAAACACGGTAATTAAAAGTAATTAAAATGCTGCAACATCTTCATTTTGACCTGTATTCGGTTTAAAGTCTTTTAGGGGTATAATATGCTCTAAAATAAGTTTGTCTTTCGAGTAGTTTCTGTTTTTACGACGGTGACTTGTGTATAATATATTTAAAACAACAAGTCACTTAATCTTCATTATAGCATAAACTAAAACTGCCACAAACTTCTCATGAAAAACATGCATAAGCTAAAACCAAAAGCGAATCTTCCGCGTTACGAACTTTCGTACCGGATCCCCGTATCAACGTTTTTGGAACGCTTTCAAATTGCAAAATTTATTAAGAGTATGATATATATACTACGATATTTCTATTTAAAAACCTCAAGTCCCTCCCTATATATACTTTATTGCTGATTCATCGTTCATGAATCACCTCATTCAGGTTTAAATACTTCTTTACACTATGCATGGACATCACAACCACAAACGGATTATAGTAATACATAGACGTATATGAATATACTCACACAAGTCTACATATTGTAGGTACACTTGTCACCAAGATTCTATTCAACTTGAATTAATCGAAAAATTCCAATCGAAGCTCCATGAAAAGACATAGTCGCAAACGCTCGGTTCGATGCATTGGATCTGATTGGAGATGGATAGACACATTGAATTAAATCAACAGTTTACAGTGAAAGAAACATGATCACAGGACTGGACACGAAATGGGATAAGTCAGCCAGTCAGGCAGACACACGACCGACAAAGCTGAAATAAAAAATACAGAAATAGGCAGTAGACACTTTTCGCGCGTTTAGGTGTGCCGCCGCCGCCGCCACTTCGGACTTCGTCTTTACACAACTGGTTTATTTTAATCTACTCAATCTCTTCATATATAATTGCAAGTACTAACACTCTAAGATAACAACCTGCAGCTGATTAACTAGGAGTTTAAATTAGCTCGCAGTACTTGAAGTTTAAGCAGACCAAATAGCGTATAGGCCAAATCGTCGTACATCATTTACTGGAAAGATGGTATGTAAAAATAAAACAACCTCTATGTAAGGAAACTGATTCTGCAGCGGTTGACCTTCTCGATGTTAATGATACAATCCGAATAACACTACAGATAATGCGGCGAATATACTGTTACATTTTTTGTGACCTCAGAGTTGTATCAATTACTCAGCTCGCTTTGCAGGATAAAAAAATGTTTGGCGTTGAGACAAACGGGCGAGGGGATTAGGGAATAGGTCATCATAACCAACGAAGACATGGCTTAAGGAAACCCAGGCTTCACACGAGGAGAATATTAAGCGACGGAAGACCGAAGCGAGCATTTTGCGGAATATTTATATCGCGATAAGAATACGTGTAATAGATTAAAAATAGAGTTTGGCAGCGATCATGATCATTATTCGGATGATATTTTTACAATTGACATGGATTCTGTGAGTGTCAACGTACCAGATAATGTATTTACGGCAAAACAGATTTCAGAGGAGAGTTTTTAACAACACGAATGTTGCGTGTTACGAAGAGCAAATGATCTTAAATCCAAAATGTAGGTATGTACTGTTTATCTATAAGTATATGACTAAAGAACGGGTGTGCCGATTTATTTGACCCTTATTTTTTTTTTATTTGCCTCCACCCCGAATAGCAGAATAACTATTAAAACATGGAAAAAAATCCAAAAATTTTTTTTAAAGACAATTCACTCTCTCATACATTTGATTCGGAGGCGGTACGAATGTCCCCGGGACAGCTAGTAACACTAATTATAAAAACAAAACAATTCAAGTGCAGATCACAACAACAACACAACATTCAACCCAGTCTCCAGCCAATTCAAACGCCAACCAAAATGGTGTCATGTTAATCGCAAAGTGATCTCACTACACGAGATGGGCCGGTGGAAAATGGAATACCGCCTCCCACCAGTGCGGTCAATTATTGTTTTTACATAACGCACAATAAACCTAGTACACAATAGACCATTGTGGTTTGTCGTACGAATCAATGCTATCCTCTATTTTTAACAAGCGACCCGTCTAAAATGCCTACATAATGGAACAGACGGCCAGTAATAGCCCATTTGTACCATGGGTAAAGGATTTCGAGGTAGGCGCAGTTCATTGTTAGTTATGTTTGCGGAGATGGCGGAATGGGCATGGTTCGGACATATGTGAAGAATGATGTATGCGAATATTGATGATAAAGGGTGTATTATGTGATATTAAACGCATCAGTTATTGATTTCAATAGTGACAAAACGTCCGACGCCGTCCTATACGAAGTAAGAAAATGTTAATGGAGTAAAATTAAAATTACTAAATAAGAATGGGTCGAGGGACATAAGTGAGCGAGTATACTTCGTTAGAATAGTTATCGGCTGGCATTATCTTCTAACAGCAGTTATACACCGAATCGGGATAGACCAAAAGTATACCCTGAAGAGTCAGCAAGTAGAATTTTAAGTATACCAAAAATGGCACGTGTTATCTGCATACTCTACACCGTGATTCGAAGCATAACACTTGAGCAGGATTACGTAACGATTAACCCGGCCAAGAGTTAGGAGGGTACCAGTGTAAACAACATAAGTCGCCTATCCGAATCACTGCCATGCGCTGAAGGGCGTCCAGCCCTGAGATATTGGGCGGGGTTAAACGTTAATTACAACAGCAAAACGAATGTATACGATCCGAAAGCGAGTGCAGAAGGTGGCCGGCAAATCAATGGACATCCCGGTTTCGAATCCCGGTAGGGGCCTACTTTGTGTGATGAACACGAATGTTTGTACCCAAGCCATGGATGTTTAATATCTATATAAGTGATTTATACTGGGTTCGCCCCCAGTCCTTTATACGGTAACCATAATACAAGTTGGTCTATCGATATTATTAATATTAACCAGCAATAATCTGTATAGATTATAAGAAGCTGTAAGTATTGAAGAAAATATAATTTGAGGTAATAAGTAAGGAAATAATGGACAGAGAGGACTATACCATTTGAACAGACAAGTCTTAAAACATATCTTATAATTTATCTGCAGTTACTGGCTAGACAGATATAGATATCATCAGATCCGATTTCCAATAACTAACTGCGAATGTGTTTGACAGTTTTGAGGAGTATCGCTAACTTATTAACGGTAGGACTTTCATTTAAAATGGAACAAGAAATATATAAATTCAAGGAACTAAAATATACGATGGACACACAGAAAAAGGTAATGAATGAACCTAGGATCACAACTCATTTGAATTTAGTTTCTGATAGAAATAATCCAAAGGAAGGCGTTTTTTTACCGTAGGTACTGACTTAAAAAAATAATAGTAACGGCAGCCATAGATAGTTAGAGTAGAGAACAATTTCGAAAGTGATTAAACTATCGAACTTAACAATATTATATACGGGCGAGTGATTCACCAAACTGTCCATAGTTTCAAATTGTCCACCGGAAAATGCAACCAAACCTTTGTTGATTTTACTACCTACAGCTGCAATGTAATCCCGATATGGCATTCAGTTTGTACAGGGACAACAATTTAGTTGAGACTTGTTCAGAGAACATGTTACATTTAAGCTCAGCAATTTAGTCTAGATTGCTATACCATAGACTTGGTACAACTTCGTTTGTTTTTGGGCTGGACTCAGCGAGGGCTTTAGAAGTCTTGAAACTCCCTGTTTGTTGGGTTCAAGATACATTAGATATTTGATTGATGACATTTTAATTATTTTGTTCAGTTCAGTGTTCAAAAAACTGCTCGATAGAAAATCTAGGCAACAACTAAGAAAATATTTACTACCTTCCAAACACAAGTTTCGTCAAGAATTGTATTCTTCTTCTTCTTTTTTTTAGGTTGGGAATCAGCTACAAAATAGTGCCGTTTTTGCCAGTGTCGGGATGATAATCATTATTGACTTATATGTTCCCCTAATGATAATGATAATGTTGATGACGTTGATGATGAGATGAATCCCTTACCCCTATCAGCACAACTGGGGTACTTTACTGAAAAATTACCGGACATCTTGGAAGAACTTGAAATGTTAAGTTATATTATTTTATTTCAATTTCCTTCACTCCACTAATATTACACATTAATTATTTTTGGAGAATAAAAAAAAATTACAACTTCACTGTTCAACTTCCCACCAAAAAGTCCTCACAAATTGTATTGTTATAATCCAAACTAAACCCATAAGATTTTTTTTTATATATATCAAGTAGCGAGTCGTAAAGGGAATCTTAGATTAGGGCCATCACATTAAGACTAGTGATAAGTAAGATTAGTGGGTAACCCATTCACCCACCACGACAATAACCGTTTACAAGTGAGCTAATTACAGAAGCAGCTCCATAATGTCTGCTGATACGAAGCGTAGAATTAGTGTAGCCAAATTTAAATGTGGGTACTGGATGTGGGTTGTATGAAATTATACTGTAACTTACTCTAGGTATTATGAAATCATGTTTGCGAACTACAAGGAATGTGGTTAATATCACTGACGTCATTAATAATACAAACACATCAACTATACAGTGGCACACTAAGCAACCCTTGTATAAGAGTACCGTACAATGGACTGAGGCGAACCCAGTATATATACTACTTACATAGATTTTAAACATCCATGACTCGGGTACACACATTCGTGCTCACCACACAATTCAGTCTCAACCAGGATTTAAGCCCGGGACCCTCGGCGCAGAGGACATGGTCACTACCAGCTGAGCGAATCTAACAACAACTAAACACAACGACGGAGACAGCTAGCGGTATATGATGGAAAAAGGTGCTATAGGAGCAACAACGAATGCGAAATCGATCATTTCTCATAACAATACCAATACAGGAAACCCGGTAAATATTCAACAAACTTCAATATTGCAACACTAGCTTAAACTGCAATTTAAGGCCTAATCAAATCTAGGTACTAACACATATAAGCTGGGTATATACAGTTAGAACTAGAATAGTTACGTCCCAAACCGCCGAGATAGCACCGCTAGACAGACAGACGTGACGTGCACAGCTTGCGACTCGGCCTGAATACGTACGGTATCCATTGAAATGCCTAAGCTTTCAGTGGTAACTCTATAATTCAGACGTATAGTTTACCAAGTTATGCCATTAATATGGAATTTGTATAGAAACGGAGAAATGTAGACTGTAAGATTCAGATTTTCGTATCGTTGCGACAACGTTCCCGACGAGATGTTATTCGTCAATCTCAGATGCTACGTCTTGTATAATATAGTTTATAATAATACCAGCCCTTTTATTAATGTCCCACTGTTGGGCACAGGCCTCACCTCACTGCGAGGGGGATTAGGCCATAGTGCACCACGCTGGCCCAGTGCGGGTTGGCGGACTTCACACGTCTTCTCTCAGACATGCAGATTTCCTCGCGATGTTTGCTTTCACCGTTTAGAAAGCGATAATCATGGTTGAAAATGAGATTCGCAACAAATTCAGAAATCCAAGAAGTGGGAGCCGGGGTTTGAACCTGCGATCCTCGTTGCTGAGGCAAGCGTTCTACCAACTTGGCTATCACTGATTATATAGTTCAAAACAGTTTATTTAAAACTCAAACGCTGGCTAAACCTTTATATAATCTAACATTTTGTACTGAACGATCGATAAGAGACCAGAACAACGCTTTAACGACAAAATGGAGGCAAGAACTGCGCTGTTTTTCTGAAAGCTGAAAGTCTGAAATGAGTTTTCTCGCGTAAGACCTAACTAAATCGTTTAATCACACTCGATAGCGATAGGTTTTCTTTTGTCATCAATTACGACTAAGATAGTCAGCTATTTGTTGATCCAATTTGAGTCACTTTTTACGTTCATGTTATGTCATATCTAAGCATAAGGGAAAATCTTAAAAGATCCACTTCGAAAGATGGAAGTGGAAAAGGGAGTTTCAAGACACCGTTCGTCTTACGTTTTGAAGCTTCTAAAATAAGTATTAACTTGAATCTATGCAGAGGCGTATCTTAGCCACCTTAACACGAAAAGTTGGTAATTTGAGTGCCTAAATACTCTTAAATACGAACCCTCGAATTTATAGACGTTTTATACACAACAGTTTTGCTTTGCGCAGTTACTTTTAAACGTTTGATAAAGTTACTGCGACTATAAATTCGGAGGTAAGTTTATAATGTTATAACTTATTTTCTCAATGATTCCAACAACTTAAAATATAATGTTTACATAATTTTTGAGTTTAGGAAAAGTTCCTATATAAATATACCTCATTAAAGATTAAAAAGCGTAATGAATAAATACGGTAACTCCAATGGGATTTCAATGCGTCTTGTCGCAACCACTAAACTTGTGGCAACCCTGGAACCAGTCTATAACATGGTCGGGCCGATAAACTGGACATAAACAAATCACATCATCACACCTTTGAAACACAAGTCGGTAATTAGAATTGTGACCTTAAAAAGGGCCACAATAAAGCCTGAAATCCAACAAACATTAATAAAAAAATGCCAAAACAATGGAATCATTTAAAAACTCACCGATAAAGTGTTCCCGAGTGTATTTTCTTCACGCCGTCCATGTCTGCTGAGGTTTTCTTATCATGTCGAACCTCGACCGCTGCTTGATACCCTAATGGGCTCTTAATGTATAGGTGGCAGAGTCATTATGAGCTGCTCTTGATAATACTGCACGTTGATTGGATTCCTGCAACAATAAACGGGAAACATCAAATAAATTTGAGCATTGGAACGTGAACTCCAAACTAGGTCTCGTCCGCCACTCGACAAAAACCATTTAGGTCAAAATTTTAATGTGACTATCAAGGTTACAAATTGTGGCTATAAATTTTGCGCATATAGGACATGTAGCACATATTAAAAGGTTAGGCTTTTCATACAACTAAAAATTGTACATAAATTATGTATGTAACTTTACTAGAATCTTCCCGACATTTCAACTGATGGACGCTCATTTATACTTAGATAGTTTATAGATATCAGTATTTCTACTACTTTCACGAAACCATTTTCATCAGCTCTCCGTAAATCAATATTTGGATGAGCAGTTGAAACCTCATCGAATTCCTACGTCAGAAGCAGGACAACAACCTTCCCTTATCTAGCTTCTACGTTTCTCTAAATCATATTCAACACGTACAAAGCGTCACAAATATTCCTGGGGGAGTCGATGATTAAAACGGCAAACTCAACTAATCAGAACGGGAGATTCGCTTGAATAGTGACCTCTTTGGGTCGAGCAATTAAGAGCAATCATCTGATACGTAAGGGTTGGCGGGCAGCATAGCCAGTGCAGAACGGTATATAATATAGATTGTAGACTGAATTGAAAAATTGTGTCTATTTATATTTACTGAATAATCGTATTGAAATAAAACTAATTTACGAATTTTATCAACCAGATTTGACCAACCACAGATACTCGCTAAAGTACACTCATTTCGACCAAGGATAATACGTGAGGCCATTGAAATTAAAAACATCCTAATTTCAATAGGGAAGATGGCCGAGTGCTGCCACCGCCTTGGGAGCCAGTATTTAATATAATTAAATCCAAAAACCAAGTACATCATTGCAACACCTCAAGACACTGTGAGCACTATCTGCGTAGATCGGACCGCTAACAACAAGTTAATATGAGGGTACCCCAGTTCAAAGTATGACACTAGGACATAAAACACCTGTGCTCCCGTGACAATGGTTGCTGAAAAGCAGCCGAAATGTCGGGAACGTAAAATCATAAAATAAACGCGATAAAATTAGTTTTCTTTCGATGTTGTAGTATTCGCGTAAATATAAGAGATTATAATATGATAAATCGTATGTATATGACGGCTTCCCTATTCTTGCTATAAGGACGTAAATAGGCCAACAGCAACTTCTTCAAGTACATAAAGAAATTATCACAAGAGTTCCATTGCAAATCGCTGTGCTTTCTTTAGCGCAAAAAGTGATAGTTATTTAAATCCCAGCTGCCGCTGCCGGCTAAGTTGAAGCTGTTATAATGACCGGAGGGGAAAATGTAGTGAAGTTTAATTTAATTTCACTTATTTCTGTTCCGTAATCTGAGTAACGGTTACTTGGTATCCCGAGTACTTTGTAAAAACCCGCCCGTAAGTTGTTAGGATATAAACTAGAAGATAATTAGCTTGTAGTGGCCATTTTACTTTTCTTATTTAAATGAGTGTATTTAATTTAGTTCTCTCTAGGTCTAGACTTAATTTACGTGTATGAAGTACTTGGAAATTTATCCAATCATAGGATAACAGGAAAGGCAGCCAAACTGTCACGTAGAGCACTTTATGAATTTCTTTCTTGTAGCTTAGAAGTATGGACAAACTTCTTCCGCCCGAAGTCATTTTATGCAACGTTGACAGATGTGTGGAGATGGAATAAGGAAGCCTGTGCCCTGGGATGACACATTCAGGGGCAAACTAAATTTCCTATAAATGCAACAGGCGAGATGCGATGCCCATGTT
This sequence comes from Pheosia tremula, assembly GCA_905333125.1. Classification (NCBI taxonomy): domain Eukaryota; kingdom Metazoa; phylum Arthropoda; class Insecta; order Lepidoptera; family Notodontidae; genus Pheosia; species Pheosia tremula. The sequence goes on from HG995420.1 coordinate 3,347,792, forward strand.
TTCTTGAGACAAAATAGTGAAGTGACCTTGCATTTTTTCTAACAATTGAGGATTTGAGATCAAATGTAGTGGTAATGTTCGGGGTGCTGGGCATGTTGGGCTAAGCTAACAACATAAAAATATTTGCATAACACTCAACAGAGCGAAACGTTAACTATGATAGACTTACAGATGCGCTCGAATCGTAAACTTTATCGATTGTGGGGAAACGGTAACTGTCAATATAACTATTGTTTGTTATCCTGAAGAAATAAAAAATAAAATAAAAACTATGTTTAAAGCGTCGCAATAACAATAATAATATAATTAAAATTTAAAATATATATAAGGCTGCAACTTGGTCGTCTTATTTATGTTTATATATAAAAAAAAGCTGTTTGGCAACATTATTTTCAATATTGAGACCAAATTCGTCTCTCTTTTGAATTGTTATCCTACGCTCTGATCGCGCATCACAAGAAAGTTCTGGCATGATGAAAACTTATAACAAGATCTAGGATATTTGTTGTCTCCAAATATCGAATCAGAAAAAAAACTAAAGCCCACGCGTACGAAGCCACGGTTACAACTAGTATCTAATTAATAAACCAAATTGTCTTAACCCAATTGTCCCAATTGTTTAAATCTATCTACAAGTTATGTACTTGTAGATAGATTTAAATTGTGCAAATTCCACTCGTACAAACGCAGTTCAGCCAAAGGCTCAGCGCTCATAATCGGTCAAAGACCGGAGATTAGAAATTGATTATTTAGCCGTATATTTAGTTACGTATCTAACTACTTATATGGCATTAAAGTGTGTATTTTCAACAACTTTTGTGTAACGCGGGAATACAGCATGAAATTTTCAGAAAACCTATTAGTCAAGTATAAGTAAAATACATTGCTTGTTATTTTAAATACTTAGTGAGTCCTCGAACTAGTTGGACTGACATAGGAAATCGCGGGAAGACGGTTAATGCGAGTGGCACTGACAGAGGACCGTGAGGAAGTCAATGGCTAAGAATAAAATGACCTCGATACCTGAATACACCGAATAATTCATGGTCACATTTCAACATGAAATGTGACCATGAATTATTCGGTGTATTCAATACCGCGTTTCATACTTTTATGGGGAATGGTAGATATATTGCAGTTTCTGCTCTGCGCTAAATAGCGTGTCACAGAGGTCGCTATAACGCCAGTAATTGCTTCGACAGCGGATTTCTCTAAAAATGCAAATAGATGTATTTACCTGCCATCTGATAAGAAATCTCGTAAGCTTTCCCGCGATAGAAACATGAATCCATTGTTGACCTTATGAAGATGGTACCTACAGTCGCGTTTGGGGCATTCACAATGAGCGTTGGATCGCGGCTAATTGCCGCGGCAATTAGCCACGTTTGGGGATACCGCGAAATTATTTACAACGGGATGCAATAAAGAATGCTGAAGTTGCACAAGAAAATGACTACTTATGTATAATAATAATAATATAATATCACCAGACGATCATACCCACCATACGAGCCCACACTAAGCAACGCTCATATTATGGGTGCTGTACAATAGACTGAGGGCGAACTCTGTATATAATAACCACTCATTACAAAAAATATATAAAAAAATATACAATTTTTAAAGCAGACCCCATTAAATTTGTCAAGGTATTGGTTGACTTTGTTCCGATATTACTAGGTAAAGTCTCAGACTTAGCATGAGGTGCATTTCGTACACAGACAGTAGGTAATTTAAAAAATATAATAAAGCTCTATGTTGATAGAACATTTTTATATTTTACAAATGCACTATTATTGAATAAGCCATATAGGTATATAATGAAATTTAATGCTTAAGGTGACAATCCAATAAAAGACGGCATTATATAGATTTGAACCTTCCATGAATTTGGGGGTACCTATACAAACTAGTTTTAGGTACATGCACACACACAAACATTTTCCATTTACATGATCATACTCACAAACTTTGTTAACAATGGCTACTTTCTATATTATGGGAGGGATGACTTAGCAAACTTTTTACCACAATCAGCTCTTAGTGAAAGTAAATATACAAATATGGAAGTTGTCAATGAGTGTTTTATTTCTTATGCAAATAAGAATATGTTAAAGGGACTCTATGTATATTGTCATAATGTGAAATTTGGTTTCAATTGTATCTTGTAACTGAGTCATATTTGGGTTTCCTGAATTTTATTAACATAGTAGTGGATGTAGTGGGTTAAGTGTAGGCTGCTTGTCACACTTCATTTGGTGGTGGTGGTACAATCTGGATAGTACAGGGATTGCCTGCAGTCCATTGTACGGAACCCATAGTACACGTGTTGCTTGGTTTGGGACTGCACAGCAGGTTCATTAGCCCGGTGATATTAATTTATTTATTAATCAGACAATCCATGAAAACCTTAACCCAAATGCATGACAAGAGTATGTAAAATATTTTATTATTTCTTTTGAGCCACAGTATTGGCAAATTTGTTAACTAGATTATAATAGGCACTGTTACCCTATTTGGTAAATAAACCTTTAAGATTGAGACCATTGGCTATTTGCTTGTACACCATAATGTTGGCTTAGGCAATCCTTTAAGGAATATTGTTATGATATTCAAGATCATTTTTATGAAAACACATCATGGGCCTTTATATTGTATTGAGGAAATAAAATATTGTTCTTGGTAGGATTTTTTCCACTATTCTACATCAATTTACGAATATGGTCTTAGTTACAATAAAAATAGAGTTTCATCTGCACAAAAAGAATAATTATGTATTGAAACCACCAAACATGTTACCTTTGACTTGATAACACATTCATGACATACTTTAAAACACATTTTTTATGGTATATAGGCATTTGTATTGGAGAACATGACAGAGAGTGACCCCAGATCATATCAGTGAACCAACACAACTGTAGTGCCGCCACATACGATTTATGATGCGCTGATATCAGAACACACAAATCACAGCAATCGCGGCCGATTGTCACGTAAAACACACTATCATCATTTTCGACACGTAAAGGCAATATGTATGAACACTCACCGAAATGGCTAAAAACTTTTATGAATCCACTAACACGACAACCGTCTCATAAATGGAACGTGAGATAGTTTTTTACACCAACAATTCCCCGTACAAGTGCACTTTCCAACAGCTTTTACTATTACGGCCCCCTACTAAAGCAAGTAGTACAAACAGACATGAAAAATACTTGGTGATTGACGTACTATTCTACGCCTAGGGAGCGGTCAGAATATTATCATTTACGATATACAGGCTCCTGAATAGATATCTAATGTGAACTTACACACAAAAAACACCAAATACGACACTAATCTCAGTCCTTATAAGAAGATCTTATCACAATCACCATGAAATTATAATTTGAGCGACAACGAAGCGAAATCGTCCCTCCTCCCTTCTCCGTATATGAATCATAGACAATTCATTTTTTTTACGTTTGACTGCAAGGGCAACGACAACACTCTGATCGGTTTCAAAGAGTATATGGTATTGTTTTTATTATCTAGAAATGCACGTGCAGCTCGGATTATTAAAATTCTACTAAACGTATCTACACTACTAGATGACCCACAGCTTGGTCGCATAAACAATAGCAATAATTATTCTCATTATTTGAAAAAGTAGATCACAGAAGATATAATATAATCTGTCCTTTCTTTTTTTGTGCTTTTGTCTTTTATAGCCTGACATCTATTAGATCTGCATGAGGATCTGAGTTTTTTTTATATGTACAGCGTAGTGTTACCCACTTTATACTATTAGTCGATTTATAAGTTTATTATCAGGATCGCTTCCTAGTAGATATTCAGAAAGTATTAAGACACCTAAGGATATGAAGAAATTTTGACATTTTGATCCACTTCATTCATTGATACATTTGTAATAAAAAAATAAGAGTTACATGGAATGTGGTTGAGGTTGATGTACCACCAAGAGTAAGATCTTATAAAATGGATATTTAAAAAAATATGATGGCTACTTATATGTTTTCAAAATTGGATCCGTTTATAAAATGTAATAACATTTTTCCGTAAATTGCCTGCTATCTAAATCTAGTACTCTTACTGGTCAAAACTGATTCAAAGTTTCTAGCATGCTAGTACGTAGTGTGATATTATAATGAAAATACCACAATATTCATGGCCCTTATATCACTTGACTTTAACCAATCTAGACAAACCGTGTCAACTCAAGTGTGTTCAAGGTACCGTGTCAACTCTGAACAAACATAATAAGATAAAACTCGCAGAAAAAAATAATAACAGTTGACATTTGCGTTTACGTTTGATTTTTATTGCATGACTACCAAGAGCAATGTGCGCTTTGTGCGTGACCCCAAGTGCAATTGGCTAGTTTTATATCCAGACTCCAGTTTTTCCTCAAACAGTCATCTAAAAATTCAAGTAACTTGCACCAGTATTATCTGTAAACAAAAACGTATACTTACTAGCGGCACTTTTATAATTTTTATATTTAGTCTATAATTAAAAAGTACTCGATACATAGTAGTACGTAGTTATAATCGACTAATCGATTAGAAAAAAAAGATAATCCGTTGATCGCTCTAGTGTTGTGCACATATATGTATGTTGTGTTGTGTGTGCGTGGTGATTTGTGTTAAATGCTGATAGAAAGAAAATTATTAAAAATCAGGTATATTTTGACGATGAAACTTACATAAATGTGAACAAACACAGTGTTTTGTGTTATCAAGTGATAGTGAATCCGTCGGAAGGCGGTAATCGTGTACGTTCATTCGTTATTTGTGGATTCTGGATCTCATCGATGTACCATAAACAAAAATGTCAGCGATCCCGATTTTTTGTTTCTTGCTGCATACCCATCGTTTTACCATAATTAGATCACACGAATGATATAAAATAATGTTAAACGCTTTCTTCGGCGGTATTATCCCGCTCGAACGATATTCCCGAGGCAGTCAATCGGCCATAGTAAACGTGCGTTTCGTGTGCTCGCGCCTGTCTGCACCCGACCTATCTCATTGTTTATGTATGGAGAATAAGTCAGGAATTTTTATGGGGATTCGCAGTGTATTATCGTTTTAATTTAATATCTGGGAACGATCAGGGGTCCGCGGCAGCTGGTGTCGGCTGACAGGGTCGCTCAGCGCCGTCGGCGTCCCCCCGACCGCCAAGGTTTCATCTCTATTTATAATAATCTCTCGATCATTGGTGCAGCATAATGACATTCTTGTAATGAAGTGCCGTTCTGTGGATTTGTGGGAGATGTGCCAATTATTGTACCCGTGACGAAACCGCGCCGCGGATTAGTTTTGTATGTATACAAACACATGAGCATACTGTTTGTGTTATGGACATCACATGTAATTATTCTATTCACTACTACCATTCACTTTTATAGACACAGCTAGACCGAAATTAAAAAAAAAAACTAACAAATCTTTCGTAATTTGCCATGGTCTGGATAGCCCTCCATGGTATGGTTGGTACCCATAAGCATTGCTTAGTTCAGTTCCATAATTTGGTATATTCACCTCACAGCATTTAGGTACATATATTGGCCATTCAAACTATAAACTATACATTATATTAACATGATAATATGTTTATATATGTAATAATATTCAGACAATCACCCCAACTATATGGTCCCACTCTAATCAATGGACCGGAGGCGAACCTAGTATGTTATACTCTATAACATTCATGCTCATTGCACAAAGAAGCCCTACCAGGATTTGATCCTGATACCCATGAGGCAGAAAGCAGGGTCACTATCAACTGTGCTAATCAGGTTGTCAGAATGTGATCATTTTATTCAAAGTATCTATGCTAAAGTCATCTATGTCAAAATTAATGTGTGAAATAAAAAGAATAACTCCCAAATTGACAACATTTATAAATGGTATATTGTGTCTTTTTTATGGTAAATGAATGTCACCATAATCAAAATATGTAGACATGGCAATATTTTCTTCTTAATGATCAAAAATTAAACATTCAAGTTTACTTCTTATGACAAAAAAAATTGAATATTTACAATTGATAACATAACCTATGCCTATGTTTAACTAACCAAAATGTACCCTAAAATAACTGTTAGTGGACAATGAGATTGTTGTTATCATCTCTTGTGACCTTGCCATATCAAAGACAGGTATACATCAAACACCATTTTTACCTTAAAACCTAAAAAAGACAATATTTATAGTATCATACTTTTAAAATTAAAAAATGCATATAGCGTGAGAATAACTTTGATATATATTCTCATGCTAATGGTTTTTTTTAATTATTTATAATGTGGATACAATCCGTAAGAGTGTTTATAGACTTAAAAACTCTGAAACAAGTCTATTCACAAAATATGCAGTTATAAAACAAATTTGGAAATGCAAACATTACAGTTTATATGTATTTTATGGGTACACAAGCAGTACTCACTTCTTTGTACACATAGACTTTAGAGTTTTTTTTATATCCTGAGCTACTAGCCTATCCTCCAAAATAAAATACTTGCTGGATGTTTCTTGTTATAAACTATCACCAGGTCATGTTTTCATTAATATCATACCTAGCGAATTTGATTTTTAGTTTTTGTCTATCCCATGGAACCATGGGGGATAAAATGTATACTAAATCTGTGGTAGTTTTCTTGAAATGCACTAACAGACAGACAGACAGACAAAATACATAAAATGGCTAATTCAGGGTATATATTGAAAAAAAATGTCCACAATGTTTTTTTAAATATTTTTATTTAGTATAGCACAGTTACATATTTATTATATTTATATGTTCTCTGCCATAGACAACAAGTTTTAATTTCGTATTGAAATAATTTTATGCATAGCCTTATTTGCTGCCTAGAGTTGCTTCTCAAAGTGGGTGCTATGGGTCAGTGCCAATGGTTGTAAAAATTACCTTTTTCTTAAACAATTTAAACTTAAGCTTTCTTTTGGATTTGACTGATATTTATATAACGAAATAAATGCCATTTTGAACATCTATGCCATAACACAATTTGCCTGGTTTATTCTCAACTTTAAGTTTGCAGAAGCCGACAGCTGATATGCAAGAGTACTAATTGATGCCATGTTGTGTGTTCAGTCAAGTTGGCGAAGGCACGCAGGGGTATGATCAAGGAGAAGGAGAAGGGGGGCGGCGCGCGCCTCAAGGACGAGCCAAATGACCCGGCTGAGCCTGGTGAGCCATTATTAGTTAATTCAAAACTAATAATCAACCTATCCATCCATCCGCCGTCCACCAACCCGCTCTGGGCCAGCATGGTGGACTATGGCCTAATCCCCCTCGCACTGAGGGGAGTCCCATGCCCAACAGTGGGACATTAAAAAGGGCTGGTATTAAAATCAACCTATACTCACTACAAATACTTGTTGAAATCTGTATGTGATCCTAAGTTATCCCAATGTTATAAACATACTATGATTGTTTGTGAGGAGACCATTAACCAGCAGTAATGTTAAAACTAAATACTAGAGGTTGGCCGACTACATACCGACTAGTCGGGTAAACTGACCATTCGGCATATTTTTTGTAGGCTACTAGTCGGCAATAAAGAGTGCCGAATATTCGGCATTCTATAAAAAATATAGCTCAGGAATAAAAAGATACAAATATATTAAATTACTTACTAAATATTTCGTGCCGACTATCCGGAAATTTAGAACCGATTAGTCAGCTAATCGGCAAAAGCCATAGTCGGCCCATCATTACAAAAAACCGTTGCCCTCACCTCGCCTTTAATCTCAACGCACTCGCCACGGTTGGGTGTGTGTATATGCGCATAATTTACGTAGTATTATGCACACGATTAAAAAAAATTGCGCTTATTTTTTTTGCTAGCGGACATTTAGTCCACACTTATTTTTATCTTATCTAGCATGTGGAAGAGTAGGAAGAGAATCTATTTAAGGGGGAAGCTCAGGGTCAGGGCGCGAAACTCAAAATGTCAATGGTTTTTATTTTTTTACGAAAAATTTGGACATCTTTATGATGTAATTTAGTATTTTGCGATATTAGCATTCAACATCGGATGTCTAGATGTATTGTGTGTGTCATTATCGTGTACTACACAAATCGGCCAGGTTTTTGGTGTTTAATTATTTTTTTCGCGCGCCATACTCCGTCTATAATACTTCGTCAGCTGAGTTTAAAACATGATAACTTCCATTACCACTGCAAACGCTTTCAAAGTAACCAGCACTTGAGATAGTAATAAAAGTAATCAGTAAAAATAATTCTCACTAAAATGTTGTGTTCAATAAATCCGACGACTGTGAATGCATTAAAATTACGAGAATTCCACAAGTGCGAGGGTCATATTATAACGAGGAAGCCGAAAAATGCAAATTGTAATAATAACAAAACATAATTTGCAAGTTAAATTAATCTATCTTCTATACTATTGTATTTAAGTACTTATGCTTACGTCGTTTGTAAGACGTAGTAGATATAACAGATAGTAGCAATAGGTCGGTTTCTCCTTTTCGGAATACAGTTACAATCGACAAAGACTCCAAATAATAGTTTTTTTTTGTAGTACCTATCTATTGTTTCTTATGTTTACGCGAATACTACACATTGAAATATTTTTTTTTTTTCGGATTTTATCGCGTTTATTTTATGATTTAGCATTCCCGACATTTCGGTTGCTTTATCATGGTCACGGGAGGACTGAGGTGGCAGACGTCCTAGTGTCAGTTTGAACCGGGGAACCTTCATATTTAGTTGTTGCTTGTACCTATCTACTACTCCCAAGGTTATTGAAGTTGGTTTTTATTTTTAGGGGTCAGAAAATGACTTCGGCATTGACATACTTTTTAAACAACGCGGGGCGCTGCTAATATAATATGAATAATGTCTAGGCCATGGATCCCGTCCGCCGTCTGCGTCGCTGCCGACACCAGCGGCGCTGAAGAAGGAGCCGGACGAATCGCCGCACAGGGTCAAGATGGAATCCCACAGCCAGTCCGGCGGCGAGGACTCCGCCCCCGACATGGGAGTCGACGGCATCAAGACTGAGATTGACGGCCTTATGGACAGCGATGGTTAGTGCATGCAAAAGATGAAACCATGGTACAATAACATGCTAAGCCTGTTATTCTATTCCCGTGATAGCTACGGCACGCGATTGGCCCTAGTTACCTGCCATCTTCGAACGATGGGCGGTGTTAATTTTACTGAAGTTGTCGTTTTATAGGAATACTTCACTAGTAGCATAGCCGGCTCTGACAATACAAAATGTGAGATAAATCGATTTTGTCTCTTTCCCTTGAACGAATTACGAATAGGAGAGAGCGAGTCAGTGCGACAGCATTCGTGACATATGTTTTGTCTTGACTCCCGTGCGAGCCCGGGTCGTGACGTATTCCTGGGCCGTCGTCGGAGATTCGAGCTTGGTCTAGTGGTTTGAGCGTAGGCCGGTCGATTCACTGCATCAGGTAGTTGCGGGTTCGTTTCCCGCCTAATTCGACAATCCCGCGTAATTCGACCTGGTCTGGGGGTTTTCTGGGATCGACCCCAGTCCATTGTACGGATCCCATTAAACAAGTGTTGCTTAGTTTTGGGTCATGCAGTTGGGGTGTTTGTCTAGCGATATTATTATTATAATTCTTCTTTGTCGTATCACTCTTATCAGAGTGGTTGTGGTGATCATATGGAGCCGTGAGAGGCAGATGTGACTTGCCTCACGATGTCTCGATATTATTATACCATGGATGAAACCACAGCGAGGCTGAACATGGAATATCAATATTTGTAGCAGGAATAATTGTTGAGTGTCGAACCGATCAGTCCACATGAAGTTTTTAGCGTACATGTTGTTCATATTAGGCAAGTATGCTACATCGTAGATCTCATCGTCACTTACCATCGGGTGAGATCGAGATCAAATACTTGCCTATATTGTAATAAAAATGTTTAAAAAAATAATAATTAAAAATCTATGTTTTATTGTATAGGTGACCCCACAAAATCTCCACAATGCGAGCTGGGAGGACCAGGTTCACTGAAATCGGAGCGCCTATCTTCAGATTCCAATGATATTTTGGATCCACAAACCGGTCTTAGAGGTTCTTCAAATAATTTACAGGTAAAGATCACACACATTTTGATTATATTCTTTAATGCCACAGCATCTCTGACTGATTTGTCTTTGGAGTTGTGTGTTGCAACAATATGTAATAGCCGGAGGCAACAAACGTGAAACTTATGTGGAGGCTAATTTGAATAATAAAACGTGAATGTTTTCAACATTCAAAAGGCATTTTCAGTCACACTCCTACCACTGTTACTAACTCCTGTAAGTCAGGATCTTAAGTGTTCAATCGAAAATTACGATATTTTACTCTCGCTAACTACCTGAAAAAATTATAATAAGTAGCTGTGAGGTTATTTACGCTTTAAAGGTAACATCATGCCTTCATTCCCGGGAAGCTGCGGTCCACCCAGTGGTGTTTTTTAGATGTTAATCTTGATCTTGATATGAGATATCACCATGCTAGCTAAATGTCATTAAAATTGGGGTCGAGTCACCTTCGTCCGTAGGAGAATTAAATACCCTCGAGATACCCTACACGTGACCCTGGGTGGTGCCAACTAGGTGACAACTCTACTGGTGGTAGGCTTCGGCCGTGGTTAGTCACCACCCACTGAACAAAGCCATGTCGTCAAGCGGCCTAGCCGTGTTACGGCATGATGTTCGGTGTTGCCATTCATGGATGGCGGGTCAGATCAGCTGCGCTGAATGTGCCTAGTGAATGTAGCGTCTCGATCTACTGCCGCCTTACTACCTAGGCAAGTATCCATCGTAGATCTCGTCATCACTTACCATCAGGTGAGATCGAGATCAAATACTTGCCTATAATGTAATAAAAAAAAAAAAAATCTGGCTTGTGTAATTTTGGGATATAATTGTTTGCCACATCCCAGGGTAACCTAGTCGTCTTATATGTATAGATCTAGGTAATTGGGGGTGAGCCTACCACATTATAGCCTATCATCATACCACATATTAGCCTATCATATTAATAAAGTCAGGTACCATAGGCAGTGTACCTGCTGGAATTACTGCTGTCTGACTCAACTCTGATAAAGCTTAATATGTTGAAACAGGATGGTACTCAAAACTGCCGCAATCCCAACGGTGGTCCAGAAAACATGGGATCGTGTCGCATGGGTGGCGGCGGCGGGCCGATGGGGCCCGGCGTGTCTATGGGCCCGATGTCGGCCAGCGAGGCCCAAACGCTGCCCTCCAACGTCATTAGCAAGCAGGCCGGGAGCATGGAGGTAACATTGAAAGTTTTAATGCCATAGATGACCAAAAAAAAAAAAGATAAATGTTTTCTTATTTATGCTATGTCGAAGTGAGTCCTATTTTTGTAATTTGTTTACACAAGCATATCTATTTCTGGAAGAGAAACTTATTCCCATAATTTAAATGTAATAATCGTGCATCTCTATAGTAATTGATAAAAATATTTTTTTCGTCGGGAACGTACAAACATAAACGGGATAAAATTCGAAAATATAGTTTTATTTCAAGTATTCGCGTAAATATAAGAAATCAGTATCTAAAGTAATTGTTAACTGATGTCTTGGGCCATACGGTGAATTTCATCTCTCATCAGGTGAGATCGAGATCAAATAGTTGCCTATATTGTAATAATGAAAAAATACGTTTTCAAGACACTCCCTAACAAAAAATATAGTAAAAATACCGCATTCTTTGCCAGCAGCAAAGCCAAATCTTCGTGTTCTCGACGCTATTGGCGAATAAAGGCGCCGAGTCGGTCATCTCCGGTCAGCACCACTCCATAATATCCTACCATTGCGCACAGCCAGGGACTAAGAAATATCTCGAGGTAAGACTTTTGTTTTGAGGCTTCATTTCATACTAGCTGCGCCCGCGACTTCGTACGCGCGGATTTAAGATCGTCCACACTTCATGGGAACTCCTGAATTGTACACAAAAAAAAATGATGATATATACTTAGTTATAAGACATGGCAAGCCTCATAAATATACGTGCAATAGTTACCCCGTGACGTCAGACTACAGACGGCCACAAAAACCAAAGGCGTACTGATTGTGATCCTGTAGTGTTGATAGTATCCTCTGTGATTATTATTGTTCTAAAAAGAATCAATGTATAGAAACGATCCCGTTGCGTTCCTAATTTAACTATAAACTTGCTGTTCCAGCTAACCTCAGAATGAATTGTATGAGATAATGAATTAGCTCTATATATTTTTTGTGAAATTTCCCAATGTTTTCATAGTTATTCTGCTATTTGGGGCGGAGACAAATGAAAAAATCAAACCAGCTAATTAAGTTTTTAGTCTGAAACTAAAAATTGAATTAACAGCGCCTTTAATGTATCTATTATTTACAGAAACACCCTCTGAAAATGGGCCAATTCAATAAACAGAGCCCAGCCCAATGGCTCAACAATCTCGCTATGGCCAAAACCCGCGGGGGCATGCGGGGCGGGCCCAATATAATGGGTGGGCCGAACCAAATGGGACACATGATGGGCGGACCTATGGGCCAAAACATGGGCCCGATGGGGCACGGCGGTATGGGCCACATGATGGGCCCCAACAGGATGGGTGGTCCCGGGAATCAGATGATGATGATGAAGGGCGGCCCCGGACAGATGGGGCAAATGGGCCCTGGCATGGGCCCGATGGATGGGTTTCCAGGGGGCACCCCGTCCTGTGGTGTCATGGACGGCCTCGGTGCTGATGGTGAAATGCCCTGGGACACCGTGAGTACACATCCTTGTATTTTTCATCGATTATATAGTATTTAAGCCTTGATATAGATATTCTGATGTGCGTCAAAACTAGAAAACTTAAGTCCCCCAACACTTTTACGTCCGTTTATAATTGTTACATTCAGAAACTGCATACAAATATATTCCGGATTGATATGGTTTTCTAAACGAATGTTAGCAACAATATGCTATGAGGTTGCACGCAAAAGGAGCTGTTTAGATCGAAGCATGTACACAAGTGAAAATATCTTGAGGACACCTACTGCGGCTAATTACGGCTCCCCTGCAATGGAAAGGGGGGGAACCCAGTATACAACTACCTCACGTACTAGCGTTCGTGATCATCACACAAGGCGAGCTTCCACCGAGATCCGCACCCCAGACCTTCGGTATAGAAAGCAGAGCCCATGGTCGTCAGCTTACATGTTTTGTTGTAGAAAAACCCCTCTGTAATGTCGAACGGCATGTCGAACGGGCCGGGCCAGATGCCCGCGTGCTCCGAGGCCGGGCCGCCGCCCGACGCGGCCGGCGGCGGGCCGGGCGCCGACCCCGGCGACCACCCCGGCCAGCCCGGGCCCAAAGGTGACACACGCCCTACTAGACACACTGGTACACACCCTTTCATACAATTTTACTCGCTTGGACAAGGGCCGCCTTTAGGCTGTGTCCCCAGTCGGCAAACTGTCAGCGGCCGACTAGTTAGCGGCGTATCGGTTTAGTACGCCCTTCCATATATTTGAAATGGAGTGTTCACAGTTTGCTAGTTTGCGCTCACTCTACGCAGTTTGCTGTGTTGCGCGCGCCGATTGATTCAGTGAGCGGCCGATTCACAGCAAAACCGGTTCCAGTCGGCGGCGGAGATATGCTTGTTCGCCGGGCGCGTAGTGAGTCTGTTTGCCGCAAACTGTCAGTTCTGACAGTTGACAGTGAAAATTCAGTCGGTCGGTCGACCTAAATAAGCGGCTAATACATAACAGTTTGCTTTATTTTTTTGCATTTTCATTTCTTCATGTCACATCCATTATTTTATTTATAATGTGTATTTATTGAATTTAATATTGCTATTAATTACTTGACACTGGCAAAATACCCGCTAAGTTGCGGGTGAGGCCATTTGCATATCCATTTTATTTCATCGCATTTCATTTCGTAAAAGAAGAAGAAGAACAGTTTGCTTGCGACGCACGCAAATTGATCTGAGTTTGCAGCTAACTCGAATTTCAGTTCGCCACAACTTTGCGGCTCTCTCAGTCAGCCGCTGACAATTTGCCGACTGGGGACACAGAGTTAGCGTATTGGAGGCGTATTACCAACTCATCTTTCCGGACACTTTATATTCTTTATACTTTGATAGTTAAGAATAGTTTTGTGTGGTGAAGATTAAGAAAGATCCGGGAAAAATGGCGATTCCAGTTGCTCAATGATAAGGGTATAATGGCAGTAACCTAACAGCCTAAAGTACAGATAGACGAAATGAAAAGATATTTAAAAAATAATAAAAGTTCCAAATTTTGTACTACCTATCTATTATTGAGTTCAATATAAAATTGCGATGCAATTCACTATACTGCCGAGAACTACAAGTTGGTAATACGCCGTCTGGGCACTTTGATAATTATTAACGTTTGATGTTCGGTAAATAAATGTTTTTATCGGTAATATCGGTTATCGGTTGGTGATTGGTTGGTGGCGATTGGAAAAATGGGGCCTGGCTTGGACCAGTATGAACATGTCTTTACGACATTATGCATGTATAGTGTAAATTCTGTCCATTATATTAGTAGTAGTATTGAGTTAATACGAAATGACAGATTCGTGGGTCACTCTTGTAGGTGTAGCATAGCGGCGGCGACCTTGTTTTTAGGTGGCGGAATACAGGCCAAGGTGGCAGTGGTGGATACACTTTTCATAGAATTTTGGATATTTAGATTGCCAAAACACATAATTGCAAGGTCGATCATAGTGTTTTAAAGTACTTCATGCAACCAGTTGCCTGAATACATACTATTTACTTAGCATTATGTTATCGTGCGTGTTCCGTCCCGCTAACACCACAGATATCATAATTAATAGAATGCGCGCAATAATAATGTATCTGAAGTGTACGCAATATATTTTATATAGCATATTGTCAAAAGTATTCATCAACAAATCAACGCAGTGTTGGCGATTTCACAATGGTTCACCTACCTTAAACGACTTGCAGGTGTCAAAATACCAGATGAGAATCTTACGCCGCAGCAGCGCGCGCACCGCGAAGAGCAGCTGGCGACAATACGCAAGATGCAGCAGATGCTGTTCCCGGAGAGCGGCGGCAACAACCCCAACCAGGGCGGCGGCGACGGCTCGCAGCCGCCCAACGACATGCCGCCCAACTCCACCGCCAACATGAACATGGGGCAATTCCCGCCCATGTCCGGGATGGGCCCCAACGGACCCATGGGATCCGGACCTAACGGCCCAATGGTGTCTATGTCAAACAGCATGAATTCCGGTCCCAGCTGTACTATGTCCGGTCCGATGGGACCGAACGGGCCTATGGGAGGACCGATGGGACCGGGCGGTCCTATGGGTCCTAACGGGCCTATGGGTGGACCGATGGGGGGTATGGGCGGGCCGGGTGGTATGGGTATGGGCGGGCACGGTTCTATGGGGCCTAATGGAATGATGGGTCCGAACGGGCCTATGATGTCGGGGATGGGGCCTAACGGGCCCATGGGACCGATGGGGCCTTGCGGGATGAAAGGAATAAGGAGTGCATGTGGGGGGCCAGATATGAAGACTGGAATGTGCACAGAGATTCACATGGGGAGAGGGTGCGGCGGACCCATGGGCGTAAGTTTTATAATTTTGATGAAGTTGGCTCGTACTTGTACGTGTTTGCTTAAGCCGAGTGATTGATAACGCTATAACAATATGGCCAGACGAACGCTGAGCGGACGGCCCCAAACTAAGCAACCCTTGTATTACGGCCATCGTCAATGGATCAGGGGCGATGCCGTTATATATTTAATAAATAGACTTAAACATCCTTGATTCGGGAACAAACATTAGTATAGAGCCTCGAATTAATATTAAAAAGGCATAAGTATACTGACTAGTACCACATAATATTTTATAGATTTATTTTTTTACTATGTAAACATTTTTTCTAATTATTTTTAGCGTATGCCAAACCCTATGGGTGGAATGGGAGGGCCTAAGCCATGTATGATGGGTGGACCACACATGGGACCTAGAATGATGCCAGGACCTAATCTCAATACTATGAACGGTGAGTATTTCGACTCTAATGCAATACACGTAAGACTATGGTTCGAACCAATGATCGGTTGTTTATAGTGATCACATTCCCTTAAAAAGAAATTAATTTATAAAACATAGCTGACCCGGCCACGCGTTGCTGTGGCTAACACCAAAAATTTAAAAAGTGGAAATAATTGAATTATACGGTATTTCGTTCACTACAAAATAAATTTAATTAATTTTATAGCGTCAACAACACGTGGAAATTATGCTGTTAAAATGTAGCTTATATGACACGTTCGTAGATTTACTATAGCAGCGCCATCTATTGATTACTTACTCAACCCAGTCGAAAGGTATCGACATCTGTTAGAATCATTTGGAGTTAACAGATAATTGTGACTGTCAAACAATAACAGACAAATAATTAGCAATAAATTAAAATTGCGACTATAATTTGAGATTTAAACTATCCTATCTCTCAAGTTGGATCGAACTGCACATGGTGTGCGAATTTTATTATAATCGGTTAAGTGGTTTAGGAGTCCATTGAGGACAAACATTGTGACACGAGATTTATATATATATAGATAACATCAACTACTAAGTGCACAAGTGCATAGAGATACATTACTGGTTCCTTATTGCCTTAAAAAATCAAACACTTGTTTAAATATTTATTTTATATGTGATTAAATTACTTTAATATACTTTTACTATTAATTAACTCACGTGTATCTGTTAACATTTACTCAACGTTTGGTTACACTTTGTACAAGATAATTCAGAAAGACCACACTAAACCTTGAATCTGCTATTCTTACGTGCATTTGTAATAATTATGCCCAATCATCATTTCGATACGACAATTAAAAAAAAACGAAAAAATAAACTCTCATTTTGTTGGGCCCAATGTTTTTTTATTACCCGGCACCGACTTTTAAATGAATTTCGACTTCAAATAAAGATAAATGCGATATACGCCATTTTCATATCATCATGTCACATTCATTATTTTGTTTATAATGTGTTATTGCTATTAATTACTTGACATTGGCAAAATACCTATTAAGTTGTGCGTGGGGCCATATTCATATCCATTTTATTGCATCGCATCTCATTTCGTAAAGAAAGGAGAAGATAAATGCGCTAAAGAAATTTAGGTTTTTGGTTGTAACATTACTGAGTCGTGATGTATAAGTCGATAATTGGTTCACCAGCCTTGTATTATCGATTGTGTATTGTGCGCAGGCGGTATAATGATGGACGGGGGCATGATGGGCGGCATGGTGGGCCATGGGGACTGCGGCCCCGAACACCACGGGATGCCCGTCAACGGACCCATGTGCGATGAATACGGCCGCGGCAGGAATGTGAGTACACCGCTTAATAATAACAGCCCTTTTTAATGTCCCACTGTTGGCCACGGGCCTCTCCACAATGCGAGCGAAAATTCAGATTCGAATTTTTAGAATCGAATCAGAATTTTCAGTATTGGAGCAGTCATTTCAGAGATTGGGCTCTACAAACAAAGAAATTTACTTTTTTATAATATTAATATAGTCAATAGAGATTTTGAGATATGCTGGAAGTGGTTTACACGTTAAACTATTTAATCGAAGATATATTTTACGCGATAATTCTGATATGATACTTGAGTTTGTGACCAAAGTTAAGTAATAATCAGCTTTATTGACGTTATATGTACAGCTTGATATCAATTAGCGGAGTACTGCGGCAAGTTTTTCACTTGCAAACCTACCATGCGTTTACACGAGTCCAGGGCTTTAGGTCTGCAAGCACAATCGACTCATAATCGAATGGCAATGTCATTGAAATTTACATTTGACAGTTTTTTCATACAAAATCTTTTTGTTTTATGTAACATGGTCCGGCACACACTCCTACCACAGTCTCTATAAGCCATTCACAGCAGTGACCAACGTGGAGGTTTGACCCTCGTCGAGTCCCAAGGAAAAGCTTGGAAATTGTCTTGGAAACCTGCGACAATATTCATCTGTAAGAACCACTACCAACAACCATTGCATCTGTCATTTGGTTACCAGACTCGCGTATTGACGAATACTAGGAGTTCGAAAGAAAAACAAAATTCCTTCGCTCCATTGCAAAGGATACAACATTTGTCATAATTTACATTTATTTTCTGTTGCCATTCGTTTGATTGAATATTGTTAGCTAGCTAAGGTCCAGACTTGTCAACGCACCAACACTAAGTGAGTCACGCTTACACAGTACTCCGCAAATTGATTGACTTGTCAACATGACTAATACAAACCGGGCAAAAGTTAATAAGTACCTCAACAACTAGAAGCAGGTACGCTATCGCCCACAGATGGGTCCGGGCGACCCGGGCGGGCTCGGCCCGGGTATGGGCGGGCCGCTGGGCGGTGGGCTGGGCGCCGCCCTAGCGGGACACAAGGCGGGCCTGCGAAGCCCCAAAAGCCCAGCCTCCGCTGACATCGACTGGCAGAAGTTGCACCACCAGTTCTTCGATGACCCGAAGTCGATGGATAATGAACTCAGTCAGTATACTCTTAAAACACTCTTTAAAATAACTTCTCCTGATTCCATTTTATGGTGTATTTGCCATGTACCCGATCGTTACTTTTAAAGTTTCTTCTTACAAACATTGAGCCTCCATTCGACTCCTTAAGACGTCGAATTCCCATAAATCCGCCCTTAGTGCACCTCCAGGGTACTCGAGGAATATATCCTCCTAATTTCAATTCTCTAGAAATGTTATTAAATAGAAGAATACATAATTTGAGATATTCAAACTCGATGGCTGCTAAAAGTTGCCTGCGAACGTTCAAACAGTTAATCTGAATAACATAAAAATGCCACCTGTTCATCGCATTGTGAGCAAACTAAAATAGGATAGCGTTATTTAATTCCGACAGAAAATTAACTAGAATTAATATTACATTTTCCAACAGGCACACAGGTGAAGTCGCCATGCTCGGAACGAGGTGGTTGCCTACCGCCGCCGCCGTACGGCGCGTCACCCCTGCACCGGTCCGCCTCTGTGCCTATAGGTGAGTTGAAAACCAACGAAGTGTATGCTCCTATGATCCTATCGAAAACCACTAGAGTGCTCAATAATAAAAAGCAAAAAAGGTACAAAAACTTCCAATTACGGTGAACCGTGTCCGATAACGGCGAACAGTCAACCTTCATTCACGGGCTCGCTGCGTCGACTCGACAGCGCTCGTAAGCGCGGGGCACGGCTCAGCCGTTTCAAATAATAAAACAAGGGGGTAGACTTTAAGGTGAAATCTACCTCCGACCAAACTATTGTTAAAGGGTTATCTATTCCGAACATACATTATAATAAAAACGAATTGAAAGGAGCATGAAGTATTCAATGCTGTCAATTAGTCGTTATCTATACTACAAGTAAATAAAATTGGAGTGTCTGTTTGTAATATTAAAATAACCGCTTTTTACAAAGTGCATTTGGATGTATACACGGTACATATACCAAAACAATTTTTGTCTGTCTGTCTGTTTGTTGCGGCTAATCTCTGAAATGGCTGGACCCATTTTGACGGGACTTTCACTGGCAGATAGCTGATGTAACAAGGAGTAACTTAGGGTACTTTTATATTATAAAAACTTTTTTGTTAAATACCACGCGGACGCAGCTAGTATTCCATAAATTTTACAGTAGTTTTGCATGCCTGCATTCATAATAGCCTGAATTGTCAATCGAATTTAAACCGTATCTCAATTCTGTAGCGACGCAATCCCCCGGACACGGTTCAGTTCAAATGCCGATGTCAGCGGAAGGCTCCCGCGCCGGTTCTGGCCTCAACAGTCCAGCTCACTGTAAGCCGGGGCCTAAACAAGACGCGCCAGGTCAGTATCTCAATTTGTCGCTAACTGAATTACCTGCAATCTATGTAAGAAACAGTGAATTCAAAGGATCAAGCTAATAATGCCGCCATTTTACATCCCAACAATGAAGATTAATTAGTATATCGCTATAAAAGTATACTGTAATTCGGATTTAAAAATGGGATTTAAAATCGTTGGTAAAGAATAAGGATTTTAAGGGTTGCATGTTCCTCAAATGTCTTAACGGGGTTTAGTTCGTCCTTTTAATTCTCTATTGTTGTTTTTATGCAGGTCACAGGTAAGTATGTAGAAATATCGCATGAACAGTTTTCAAAACAAGCCATAGAAGTAAGACAGCATGCCCATTTTATTATCTGTGTTAGACATTTTCCCAACCACTATAGATTTATATTCGACATGATTTGCGATGAAATGTGGCGAATCGAGATCGACGTTCGATCGATTTTTTTTATTTTTTTACTATTATGTTTTTTTTCTGTAGTTGTAATGCGTATTTTTTGTTTTCCTTCCCCTCCCCGCAAAACGCTTGACGCTTGAAATCCCAACGTGTGACGAATAACACCGAATAATATTATAAAAAATCATCCACAAAAATGGAAACGCCCCACATTTGAAACTGGCCTCCAATAATTACGTGGCCATCAAATATTCGAATACTATTGGATCAAACATTGGCCATGAAAGAAATACTAGAGAAACTAGACGAGGGGATGTTTGTCCGCACTCTCCAATGTTTGGCGGCGCAACAGCAGAAGAACCAACAAGGCGGTTCCCACGGGAAGGAGCCGAGTTTGATGCCCGTGCCTTCGCCCCAGCAAATATCGTATCTCAACCAATTCGAAGGTAACTGGCTTGATTGGACGTCCGCGGAAATAATGAATTCTTGGGCTGGGCTTACGCATATCACATAACATTCTTTCCCTTACACGTAAGTATACTTTATAGACGTCGACAGCGAGACTGACAGTGTAACCCCGGCCTAATGTAACATTTTTGATATTTATTATTTCTGCTTGTGACACCGATTGAGACTTTTTTATTTTGCTTTTAATTTATAATCTTCATTGTTGTTGGAAGGTCACAGCTGGCTGAATGAGATTCATATATACCTAACTATCCTTTCCACTCGACTCGACCGTCAAACAGGGCCAGAGTTATGAAAAAAATTAGACAGCCGTCTGCTTATTTTTCTTGTAGCTGTGTTGCTGTTGGGTGGTCAGAATTATCCAAGTGGGAACGTCTATTTGGAGTTAGACTGTGATTTTTCATCATTTCTTTTTATTGTTTTGGCCAATTTTCACATTCTATTTGCACAGTACAGTGTGTGAATATACATTTATTCCATAATATTGTATATGCATCATTGTGTTTCATAGTAGTTATTATGTGTGTGTGTGTTTTTTTTATCTATTTTGTATGTTCTCATTATGGTGGTGGTTGGTGAAAATGTGCTAACAAAATGTACTTTCATACTCTATGGCTAATTCGTTCTTTTATTCTACATTGTACGTCCAAGTAAACCGGTTCTGCGTGGCATAGTTTACTAAATAGCTAATTAATTTTGTGTGACAGGTCAAGAGTTAACGATACAGAAACAGCCGAACACATCGTTAAAAGACAACGGGCCGCCGTCAAACAGTGGAGGTCAAACGCCGCAGTCGAATTCAAATCAAAAATCACCAGCCGGGTATGTTTAAGTTGTCAAGACATATTTGCCTTATACTTTGTCGTTTGAAGGTATAATAGTCGCCATCATCTGAATTGTGGGAACGAGGAAACATTATATCCATACACCCCCCATACTGAGTCGAGTATTACCGGTCTGCGCCAAAGACTATACCTACAAATTGGTCCGCGCATCTCGTTACTGGAGTATGCTTTTGCTATCTTCGTCGGTTGTTTATTTGGCACCGACTTCAGATTAGTTAAATATTTGATTTAGTTTGGGGTTTAGGTTTGCCTATAAAATTTGAGGAGTCCTCTCAATTCCTCATGGATCCCATGATCAGAACAATTTTTTGAAAAAAATGGGACCAATCTGTAAGCATATCCTTTCATATCAAAAAATAATTTTCCAAATCGGTTTATAAATGACGGAGATCTGAGGTAACAAACATAAAAAAAAAAAAAAAAAACACAACCGAATTGAGAACCTCCTCCTTTTTTTTGAAGTCGGTTAAAATAGTTTTATTTAATTGTGTAGTATTGGCGTTAATATAAGAAATCAATAAGCACAAAAAATAATTTACATTGTTAATAAATGGTGATGTATTATGCAGCATGATGCCGGGGACCCCCGAGCCGCACTCGTCTCTGGCAGAGCAGCGTGCGGGCCGCTTCTCCATGGATCAGAGTCCAGGGTTCAATAACCCGCAGACACCCACCTCGCAAGCCAACACCAAGTGTGGAGGTTAGTACCATTAGAAAAAAAACTCTTGGCTTGTAAACTAGGTGTCATTAAGATTACTTTTCCAATTCTGTACACGTTTACATAAATTAATCTAGCCTATGATTCCCTGTATATTGAGCACTAGACAACGATATAAATACTTATTATTATGGATATTAAAAGTACATGTCTTGTGAACAAACATTCGTGCTCATCGCATATTGTCTGCCCCTACCGAGATACGAGCCTGGGACTTTCAGTATTAAACGCAGGATCGTCGACGCATTTAACAAGCATAGAGCCAATGTTTTAATTACGCCTTTTCGCTATTTGCAAACCATTGATAGACATTTTTTTTTCTACCTTAGATGAGAAATCTCGTCCTAGTCCGTCTTCAAACAGATCAAGTCAGGACAGTGCCTCGAAAACCCCACAACGGGACACGCCGAACTTGAACCAGGGACCGTACGCGCCCGCGTCCTCCGCGTCCTCGTGCGCCGGCGGCGGCAAGAGCAGCTGCAGCGTCGCGTCCAGCGGCTCCGCCACCACCGCCACCGGCTCCATGGACGACACGATGGCGGGCAACAATGAGGTATCACAACAATACATTTCCTCCATATTTATAGAATGTTTTCGCACAGTTACGATCGCATTACAAAGCATTTTGTGATTTGTCTATGGTTTTTTAATCAAAAGCAATTAGGATTTTTTTTAATATCATGAAGTACTCTTGCTCTTAATCTCCAGAACCTACTAACCGGTCAAAATACCCGTGTCTTATACACATTGTGAAAAGTATTCGAACGAATGTAGACCTTGAAATATAAATGCGATTGACTTATGCGGAGAATCAGGAAAAGTACTTGCAACTTCATATTTTATTTTGTTACAGACGACGCTATCGGGCGGGCCGAACAGTACGAGTTTACCGGGTCCCTTCCCCGGCCCCTGCAGTATGAACAGGCCGGACAATATTCCCATCAATCCGAACCAGGGCCCCAACGGACCCATGGGCCCCGCTACGTCTTCCTTCGACCCGATCTCGTCGCTCGCACAGATGTCGCAGCAGCTCACGAACACGGTGGGCGGCGGCGGCGGGCAGGGGCCCGGAGGGCCCATGGGGCCCAGCGGCGGCGGCATGGGGCCCTTCGGATCCGCCCCGCACCACATGCAGCACCATCACGGGATGCACCCGCACGCACATCCGCATATGATGATGAACGAATTAGGTAAGTTTATCGGCCTAAGGCTTGACTTTATAGAATATTGTATTCCTATGATGAAGTGTCCGATGTTTACGATTTCTTCATTTTCTCGTCAGGCTGCCATATGGACAACATGGGCGGTCCAGGCATGGGTGGACCCATGGAGGGAATGATGGGCGGCGGAGATTTTCCACCGGACATGAATCTAAGCCCAAAAATGGGCGGAGGGCCCATGGGCGGGCCTATGGGACCGATGGGACCGGACGCCGCCATGATGGGCCCCAGGATGGGCGGCGGCAAGATGCCGCCGTTCAACGGCGCCAACGTCCAGGTGAAAGCGAGCGCGCCCAACACGATACAGTACCTGCCGACGAGGCCGCAGATGGCGTGCAACTCGGGCCCGCGCGGCCCGCCCAGCCTGGACTTCCTGCAGAGGGTCACCAACCCCATGCAGATGGAGGGCGGCAAGGGCGGCGTGGCGTACTTCCCCGGCGCGCGCGGCATGGACATGGAGGCCGGCATGCGCGGCGTCATGCGCGCGCCCGCCATGCTGCGCATGCCGCACCACTACCCCGCCGGGTTCAACTCGCCGCCCAAGATGGCCGCCGACCCGTTCGGCGGGCCCGGCCCCAACCCCATGTGCGGGCCCGGCTTCCGCGGCGTGAAGGGCGGCATGGGCCCGGGCGGCGTGCGCATGGGCGGCGCGCAGCCGCTGCCGCCCTCCATGGGCGGGCCGGGGCCCGGCTTCAAGGGTCAGGGCTTCGCGGTGCCGTCCACGGCTGACCCCACGTACGCGGCGCAGTTCCACAACTTCCAGCAGCAGCTGTACGCGACGGGCAGCCGCGCGGCCCCGCACGGCGCGTACCCGCCCTACCAGCCGCCCAAGTGATGGCCGCCGGCCCCGCCCCGCGCGCCGCCCGCCGCCTGACCGCCACGGTTTCTTGTATTGCAGACTGATCGCCGCGACCGTACTTAACGCGCCACCCGCGCGCCAGTGAAACGAGAGATCGAATATTTCGTTTGTGATTTTCGTTAGTCCGCGTATTATTGTGAGATTTTTCGATGTTGTGAAGTTTTCGACTAATTTTATTATGTTTATTACTAGCGTACGGTTTCGATTCTAAGCCATCACTCTAGGTTTCTTGACTGAGCATGATTTTTGTGTAAGTGAGATGCGGATGCGTTTGTACAATTTGTACAAAATTTCGACGCGTTGTCGTTTACTCTACATAATTAAGACGTGTTGTCGTGTACTCTACATACTTCGAAGTACAGTTTTAGACGTAATTTTTTGCTTATGGCAATAAATTAGTTTAAGATATTTTTTTTTACACAGACATGCCAGAATTTCAGTGTATTGGTTCCTTTACTTAGCTATTTTTATATACGATTCCTATGTACACAGATATCTAGTCAATATTGAAATTAATGGAGCCCGACCCTGTGTTAAAGCGTAATTTTACTATTGAATCCGCACTTTGGTTACTTTAATGACACAGAAGTACATAATTTTATATGTTTTGTCCATTTAGTTTTATATTAATTAATTATGTAGTGAAATTGGTTTATTTATAATTATATTGGCTTCGTGGCCGGTATAACTTGAAAATTGATGTATCAGTTTTATTGACTGTTCCTTTTTGATCTGATAGCAATGTTTTTCTGTCTTCCAGTACCTTTACTAGGCTCTTAAATGATTACAATACAGTTAGTATCGAGTATAATATAACCTTTTTTTATACTCTACTGAAACTCTGAAACTCGTGCAGCCACAAGTTTTTGTAGTCCCTACTTTTAATGATAAAAGTACTTAAAAATCTGATGCCATATTATTTGCCACGTGAATTTAATTTCGTGATATTTTTAACCGTCTTATTTAATTTATTGTCGTCTGTAATTCTGTATGAAAGATGCCAAGTTTATTCTGAACGCAATCTTTATTGTTTTTTTTAATCGTAGTACATAGGGCATATTAATATGCTAGGCTAGTAGTCGCACATTGTGGATGTCACAGTGGCCTTGGTTAAGTGATGCCTTGTTTATAAAGCAATGAACCCGGGCGGACGCGGACGCGACGTGGGCGCCGCGAACACTCACCGACACCTGTCTGCAGACTGCACTACCAACGCTTGCACAAACATCGATTGTGTATAAACAGGTGCCGAGTTCCTGCGCAAAGATCACAACATTACAGCACGCAACCCAAATTAATTTGTCGCATATCTTTCTCTCGGATTCTTACATAATAAAAATAGTATCTACACGGGACTAAAAATAACAGGACCGGTGTAACATTTTGCATCATTATGATACTAGTCGGTTCCTCCCGTTGTCGTGATCTCATTCATTGCGTTGTGCCAATTGCCAAGTATCGTGGGGTGACGTAACACGTTAATTAAAATAATTGTCGCTCGACGGAACCCATTTTTTTTTTAAGTATTATTTTGTGCGTGCCTGGATTTTACTAACATGGGCGACTTATGGTTTTCTGAACAATAGTATAGTGAAGTTTCGGACTTGTTTGGTACTCTCCTCCCTCTCTGAGAGTCGCAGAGCGCTATAGATGCCCGCATGTATTATGAAGTGTCGTAAGGCAGTCTGCACACAGCTCTAGATCTCGAGATTACAAAGGTTACTGAGTATTTGTGGGGAGCAGCACAACAGTCCAGTAAGAACACCCGCTAGCAATTAGATAGTCTTAATTTAATTGTAATTATAATAATAAGGTAAAGAATGGTTCTTGTTTTAGTAATAAGTAAAGAGCAATGATATAAAATAGTTTGTGTAATATTGATAAGAGATGAAATTAAGATGCAAACTATTGGTTGTGATTCTGACACAATTTGTTAAGTTGTTCGTAGGTTTGTCACACGGAGAATTGTAGGACCTTACGGACTTCACGATAAGGCCCTTTTTAATTTTTTAATTTTATTGTTTTTTGGATATTTTTTAACTGTCGTTCTCGTTTGTACATCGCTAACAATAATTGTACAGAGTACTTTGGACTTAATTTAAGGCAATAAATGTATTTATTTTATAACTCGTGATGTAAGAATTTATTCTTAATTATTAAAAAAAAATATATAATATGCTTGTATACTCATGTTTTAATCTGGCCCAGTCTTCTTAGTGCCTCAGTTTGAATCAATATAAACTTCTTTGATTATCTATATAAATCTAGATAGAATAGATTTTTATCAAATAACCACAGACCTATTAGAAATTCAATAAGTATGTGTCAGAACCTACTACTTATGAATATTTGAAAATATGCATAAAGTAGGCTAATACTTTCAGTTTTAAACAGAGTACTTTATTCTGTTGAATTTCCCGCGGTTTACATAAAAAAAGGAAACAGGAAACCTCTACCACGGTGCTTGGTGTCAACGAAAAGGCATCACAGACGTAGACCAATCAGAGGATACTATAGAATGTTGGTTTTATGGTAAATAGAGAGGTTTGTGTAGGTACTTCCAGATATAGGCGCTGTTCACACAGTCAGTATTATCACAATAATTAGTATCGGGCGATCTCAGACCTGTCTGGACAAAAAAACGGTGACTATAATCTATAAAACATTTCTTGGCATTATAACCTCGTCTATTTTTTGATCGATTAAAATCTAGTTAAATCTTGATCGTAGACATTTTGTATCGCTTCGAATTTTCACCCCGATAGCACGGGATAACTTGGTTGTATACTTTATTTACAGGGGTAACAGGATCATGATTAAAAAGGAGGTTCGTGACTCTTGTAATGCAGTTAATATTTGGTTGAGCACCTGTTTTGCTCTGATATTCTCTATTCTGTTTTGAATGTTTGAAGTAATGTGAAAAAGATGCATGACATTGTATGTACCTACCTACTTACCTTGTTCACCTTTTTGTATATTGTTTAGTAAGTATAATTGGCCTAATTAAACTAAAAAAATAATGGTTTATGATCCTGGATATATTTAGTACCAACAGTGTGAAACGAGCCATTCAATCGAATACCAAAGACTTTATTAACGAGTGTCGGGGGCTAAAAAGGAGAATACATGATAAAAAAATTGATCTCAGTTACTCATTTTAGAAAAAGAATACTAGGTAATCAATGTGAGATTTATTATTATGGCAAGAGATACAAAAGATGGAGATGCATGAAGCATAGAGATGTGTAAATCCTGAGTGAATTGAAAAAAAGATTTACTTTTTTCAATAATACATCATGCATCACTAAATCAGAAGTTTTTGGAATACATCTTTAAATCACTTTAGATAAGATTCAAATTGATTCAATTGAGACCATTACGATGTGGAGTGAGAAGACTATAGGCTGGTATTATGATTCAGAAAGAGATAGAAAAGGATGTGTAAGTTCGCGCGTGCGTACTGCATACGACGCGTCGCCGGATAATGTAGAATGCAGAGAAAACTATTCTTTCTGCTCCTTATAATTAAGTGGAATGTATTTTTTTTAAATAGGAAATCGAGTGACGGTTTGTTATGTTTTAGTTTTGATTGAATGTTTCGATGCTTTTAATTGCGTATGCGAAATTATTTTGAGAGTGTAAATAGTGAATTGAACCAAAAACTATAAATAATAACTCTTTATATTTATCTTTATCAATGATATTTTGACTTTTGTAAATAATTAAAAACTTTAATAAATGTAAATAATTAGGTAGTGATCAAGTGTGTTGGTACAAAAATAAGTACGTTCATATACTTCGTTAGTACTAAGTAGGTATTTAATAACGCCAACCTAGTCCTTTGTATGTTTGTTTAGTTAATTATGAAAGCTAGGTTGACAGTCCTAAGCCTGATAAGAATGAATGGAAATCAGTAGTATATGTATCTTTTTCTCCTTCCGAATCTCTTCGAATCATTTACGATGTGTCGTATGAATGACTCTTTAAATCTTTTAATTCCGACACACACGGAATTAAAAGATTTAAAGATTTAAAAGAGTGATTTAAATCTTTTGAGTGAAAAGATTTATAAATCTGTAATCAAGTAAAAGATGTAGTTTGCGCATCTCTAATGAAGCATGATGGCGACGTCAACAAATCATTCAGGTAATGGGATTGGCTGCTTGTGAATAGTTTGTCTATGGTCACTTTTATACACCAATCACAATTTTTTAATAGTTCCATTTCTATTTGTGTCTAAAATTATAGCTGTAACAAACCATAGTATGTTTTTTAGAACCCCTGCATAATATAAATATATTTCTTGAGGATTTCAAAAATATCTATATAGGAATAAAAAAAAAAATGGGAGAGAAAGTTGTATCCTTGACAAATGTGGAAAATTACTCATTTATTATTCGAAATTAAAAAGTATATGAATTTGTCTATGGGAAATACAGAACGGAATCTTGTAAAAGATTAGGCCATTTCATAAAACAAATGTATAGTAACTCGCAGAAAATATCTTCGGGACAGTTGTATTTATTTCAGCTTTGCATTTTATTTTAAATTGATTCGTGAACCGCATTGTAGGTCCATTGGAAAGGATTCATCGTCGACTCTAGCGGAAGGGTTAGCAGTCTTGGTTCTGCAATAGAAAAGATTTGCATTGAGAGGAGACGTAAGGTAAACATCGATTTTAATTTTTCTTCTAAAATGGAATCGTGATATGAAAGTAAAGATCACATATATGGACACGCAAGTGATTGTGCATTGAGTGTTTATAATGTATTTTTAGTGTATCCTTGTACGAAATGAAAGTTTGACTTTTGCCACATATTCTTTTGAATGGCAGGTGACGGACGGACATTTAGCACATCTATCCGAGAGGTACATAATATGCTACGTAAACTGTGTTGTGATCGTGTAAACTAGTTCTTCCATTGATATGTGCACGATTGTGGGTATGGAGCGCCTTCCAGACGGTTATGGAAGCAGTGGATTGAATTGTTTTTTCCTAGGTAAAATGTCAAAATTGTGAACTTGTCAAAGCTGGGTTGAGTCACTGTTGCGATCCACTTATCGCATCAATCCCCAACTTATTGTTGAAGACCTATTAACACTGTTTACCTGTCCATATGATTATCTAAAACAACCTAAATAAGAAACAGATGACAATTTGTTTTCAATCTAATGAAGTGATGTTTTCATTCAAATCTATGTGATTCCATCTAATTCCTCGTATGTTTTGTGGTAAGAGTGTTTATTGTTCTAATAATTGAAATTATGAATCATAAAATGAAGAAACAATGACTTCGTTCTTAACATATTTAGTAAATTACAAAGGGAAATGAATACAAACATTATAGTAGTTTATTTCTTAACAACAATTACTTATATTTGTTTAATGTAATTTCCATATGTGATAATATTATCAGTCAACAATAACAAAATCTAAGCTAAAAGTAAATAGGTCATTATAAACAATGGTTGCAGTGATCTTCTTTAAATGCTTTACTTTGTTTTCCATTTTATAAATTTTAACATATTGATAGTAGCAATGATAGCTAAGTTTGCACATAAAAATTGTTGTTGTTTCAAAACCTGACTCTTGTCTGTGGGATTTTAGAATTTTATGTGTTAATCTCATTGTCCCTGGTTTAACTGTTTATAAGCAACCATTTTGGGGAATCCTACATGTCCGAGAGAACCTAACTAATTAACCAAAGATGTGCATGTTTTCCAACCTTCCCTGACCCACCGTAATAGACTGTGGACCCAATTATCCTTGCATTATGCAAGACAACCTGATTAGCACAGTTGGTAGTAACCCTGCATTCTATGACAGGGCTCCTAGGTTCAAATTCTAGCAGGGATAAACTTGGTGTGATTAGCACAAATGTTTGTACCCAAGCCATGGATAAGTATTATGTACTGGGTGCGCCCCTAGTCCATTGTACTGTACCCATAATGCCAGTGTTGCCTAGTGTGAAACCATATTGTTGGTATCTTCATCTGGCGATAATGTAAAGGGAGTGCCATACACAACAGTGTGACATTATGATGGCATATTATTATATTAATACTTTTAACAGTAACAGTATGTTACAGCTATTTATTACTGTATTTTTATTTTGGTATGTTATGAATCACTTGCTAGTAGGTTTTAAACTGTACTCTCTTAGTGTGAGGTATCTTATCATTAAGACAGAAAGCACCTGAGTATTGCCAACCTTACAATATCACATACAAGTTTTAAAAATTTCTTGTTATTTACTTTGTACTTGTAAACTGTATTGTCTCACTGTTGAGCGTAGGCCTCCCCTCAATGCGAGGGGGATGAGACCATTGTCTACCACCCTGGCCCAGGGCAGTTGGCAGACTAAACATTTCTTTCAAGTGGTTCTCTCAGACATGCTAGTTTTGGTCATGGTGTTTTTTTTCATAATAATAGCACATGAAATCCTGAAGCCCCAGAGGTGAGAGCTAGGGTTTAAACCTGTGACTTTTATTACCAAAGTGGGAGTTACACCGACACAACTATCACTGTATTTTTATATAATAAGATAAAAACAATATTTATTAATAGTTTTAGGTGACAAACATATTTACATATTGACCAGGTCTTCTCAAATTTCAAAAAGTTTATATTTTTGTAGATATTTTTGTTAATCTTCTGAATGGGTGTGATCACTCACACCCATTTAGAGCATAAATGTAGCCACATGATAAAATCATCGTCATATTTCAAAATTACATGATCAAATAAATAGGATGTCAAAATCGATGTCATAGATAGATAATTTAATGTCTGCCATACTATTAAATACTATTAATATCTTAAAAGTAATTTTAAAAATTATTTTACTACTTGAAAATAGAGTCCAGAATCCCTTAAACAGTAGACTACACTTGCGACTACTACATCAAGAAGATAAAGAAAAAATAATGAGTACTCCCCGGTTTGTAAATATTACTTTGTCTATAGAAATTATAGGATTACTCATGCAATAGATAAGACATGTTTTGAAGTAAATGTACATGTGGGGATGCCCTATTTGGAATAACGGAGTCTGAGTCATGGTAAATAAGATTTAAAAGACCGACCAATTTTGTGGAATTCTTTTGTGTTGTATTCTTTTTTTGTTACACAGAGACAGTTATCAATTTAGTATGGTACATATAATTTAAATATGAAAACATTAATAATTTATTTAAAATGCAATTTCCTAAGTGTGACATATGTAATTACTTCACCGAACATGATCCTTTCTTATTAGCAAAATAATAGTGTGGTGCATTTTTTCAAGATTCAATTCCTGGCTAGCGTAATTATTTATTCAAAAATCTGATATTGCAGTTTAAATTTATGTCAAAATCGGTCTTAAAGTATTTTTAGATATAGTTTCATTTGGCCATCCACACCCACTTGAAAAATTCACCTATATATATATATATAGATACTAGTTGTATTGCACTGACTACCTTCTTATCATACCAAGATTGTTGAACAATAGATTATGAAATAAATATCAGTAAGCAATTATAAAAATACTATGTAGATCAGTTGGTTAAATAAATATTATCATGGCTCTATAATCGGTTTAATTTCTTTACCAATACCGGTCATTGACCGCGAGCCGAAACTATATCGGTTACGGTTTACCGGTTCGTAACCGGTTAATTTTTCTTACTGTCGAACTGTGGCCACACATTACCGGTTCATTAAGGTTGTAAAATCGGTAAATCCGTGATAATAAACCGGCTTTCCTTAGTAACTGGTAATTGATAACATTTTGGTTATCTACAAACTGTTTCTTTCATTTACCAGTTAATTAATAAACAATATATTAACCGATATTTAAACGATATATATGCAGGTTGTGAGTGGATTCGTAACAAAATCTGATACCATGGAATTAACACAGGATTCCGAACCCCCCAGATTTAGAATTTTCCGTCCACCATTTCATGAAGTTTCTGTTTCTTTTTAAATTGATTTTAGCATGAAATTATAATAGAAATCTATCTCAACGTGATTATAAATAAAATAAAATAAATAAGTACTTATTTAGACCTATAACTGAAATGTAAATTATAACACCAACTTACAGGTTCATTCAAGGTTTCCTTTGTTGTTTAGCAAGTGACAATCATGGCTAAAAATATGCTTCGTACATGACTTCCGGAAATCCAAAAGTTTCGAGTCGAGGCTTGAACCTACAACCTTTGGTTCCAAGGCGAGTTCAACCAACTCTGCAATCACTGATTTAAGAAAAATACTGCTTTCTAAGGTCATTTTAAATTATCCGCAATTATTTTGTTTGTCCGTCTGTTCGCGCATCACGGAAAACTATTGGATATATTTCAATGAATAGGTTGTAACTTAGAGCTCATTAAAAAAAATGTGGTACAGGACTTGTAATAAAAAAAAAGGTTTTATATACGTGAAGTTAATGATAAACAACATTGAATTTTAATTATATGATTAAAAAGACTATTATAAACAAATTAAAAATGTGTAGATATGCATGAATCTTAACCTTCTCAATCTATGAGATAATAGAATGTTCGCAGCACATTATATTATTGTTTAATCGTTTAAATTGGATCTCGCGTTTTATCAATTGGTATCTCGGTAACATCGGTGACGAACACGCGCCAATATTGTTTGCATAATAACAGCAAGTCATTTTTGGTATTTTTTTTGCTAGCTTCTGCCCGTGGCTCCGCCCGGGGTACCTCGATCCGACATTATTAGTGAAATATTTTTTAGAAACGGATCAGTAATTCCGAAGATTACCCCCTACATCCAAAACTAACAAACTTTATCTCTTTATAATATTAGTATAGATAAAGATTATTGACTGTTGAACTTTTACTAAATGTGTTTGTATTTTTTTTTAATAAATTACTAGTAATGTACATATCACATGTTACAAGTATTTTTTTATAAATAAAAAAGCTACAAATACTTAATCATAATGTAGGTCACTCACAAATTGGATAGCTTGGAATGTAAAGTCATCCTTATTATATCTGCAATAGCTTTCACTTTATCTACACAAGTTTTATGTAATTCTATTCTGAATTGAATATTATGTAATTACATAACAAAACAAGTTTGGATTAAGGGTTATATACCTAGTATCCGTTTGGTTTAGGGCAATGACCCTTGTTGGTTTAGCTACTGAATACTCCATAAATTATATTTATGGTAATCTATGCTTTCTGCATACATTAGTATTTGTTGAACATATAAAAATTGGGTAAAAACAAATGAAATAGTAGTGAAAAATGAATGAAAACATTCTTAACTTGTTTTTTTTTACTTTTAACTGGTTCATAAATGTAATATCATTTGCTTTCGAATTGCTCTATTAAATTAAAAATAAATACTCCCTTCTTATAATTTCCAAAGTTTCCTTTGCTATAAGAAAAAATCTTTGTTAAATATTCATTCTTTAAATCCGTTCGTTCGTAAACAGTTTTATATTCATCCGAGAAATGCAATAACACAATGATATGGTAAAAAAAATGAAATGTGTTGACCTCAGTGTAAATCTGCCTTTCTAATACTATGTTGCATAATGGCCAGCGTCCATCAGATGCAGACTCTTATCAGTTGCCTTTCGTACTACTAAACCTTCGCATATTTGAGAGGGTCGCATCACACAATCAGACAAACACATCGGCTGTTGTGATTGGTCATTTCAATGAATATTTTATCTATACAAATAAATAAAATTGGAGTCTGTTTATACTATTAAAATAACCGCTTTTTACCATGTGAATTTAGATGTATACACGGTACATATACCAAAACAATTTTTTCTACAATGTTTGTTTGTCTGTTTGTTTTGGCTAATAATGTAATGGCTGCACCGATTTTGACGGCACTTTCCCTGGCAGATAACTGATGTAACAAGGAGTGACTTAGGCTACTTTTATTTTAGATTACCTTTTTTGGACCACGCGTACGAAGTCGCGGATAACAGCTAGTTATTAAATAAGTTCTGCTTATGTTGGAGGATTGATACGTTGATCCAAAGAGGCATTTTATGTATTCCCCGCAGTTTGTTTTTAGGGTCCGTAGTTCAGTGTAATAATTAAGTTTTATCATATAAACCCAATTATATTTAACCCCTATTGTTTGTATATAACTAATGGGTGTTGCGTTTTTTTCTTACGATGTCTGTATAAAAATAATTCTAATTTGCACGAGTGTGCACGCATACCTAGGTATTTGTTTACCGCCTCTCCCTTAACAATTGCCAGCAAAAAATTAAGTCCAGAATCTCGCCGTTAACGACTCCCTTGTTAGATACTCAAGGGTGACAAGGACCCTCAAAGATGGGAGTCAAATCAGTACCAAACATAAACTCTTAACGCAATCGTATCGTCATCGAGAAATCATGCTGTCACTTTAATTATGATTTATTATAACAATGGGTGTGATCAGTACGGATTATTAAACGTTAACGTAACGTAAGATTCTGCTTTGGCGTCAGGTCATGTGTTTCACACATAAAATAAGCATTTGCCTTTATCACTGACCCGATGTAGCGGAAACTCAAAGATAAGAAAATCTTTACTTATCATTATCAAAATGTAATTGAAAACATCAATGATAACAGAACATTAATATTCAAGATCTCACTTGTTGTTTATGTTTAGGTGATTGAATTTTATCAGAATCAACGTGATCTTTAAACGTTAATGGCTGACCTTGAACTTGACTAGCGTCTTCTCTGTCGTTTCGTGTACAAGTGACAGGGACGTAGCGATAAGGATATTGTTGCGAAATTAACACCATAGCAGTTTTTATAAAAAAAACACAACCGGATCAAGGAACTCCTCCTTTTGGAAGTTGGTTAAAAATAAATTCATTTAGTTCCTTTTATTAAGATTTATTACATGTCTAGTAGATATTAAGATTTTATTTGACCTCAAGTGACCCATATGTAGTCTTTGGTATCCACAATAAAAGCATTGCTGCTTAGTTTGGAATAGGTTTGGGACTATACAGTTGAATGATTATGAAGTCGATAATAAAGTGGACTATTTTCTATTATATTTTTTTATGATGGCTTTTTTGTTCCTTGGTCACCGCTGTGAACCCTGGCTTACAAGAGTAACAGTGGTGGGCCATGTCCCTCAAAAAAAAATACCAACGTTATTATTATGTATTAATAATAATTATTTAAAACAGTTGTGACCACACAAACGTTTTGTTTTGTTTTCAGGTTACAGTAGATTTTGTTCAAGTGTAAGCTGACGCTCGTGTGCCGAAAGCTGGAGGGTGCGGAACCATTGGCTCTTGGAGCTAGGATGTCAGTGCTGAACCAGAGTGGGGAAGAGCAGGTATATCTATACATACAAATAAATAAAATTGGAGTGTCTGTTTGTAATATTAAAATAACCGCTTTTTACTAAGTGCATTTGGATGTACCAAAACATTTTTTTTTATAATTTTTGTCTGTTTGTTCCGGCTAATCTCTGAAATGGCTGGACCGATTTTGACGCGACTTTCACTGGCAGATATAACAAGGAGTAACTTAGATTCGCTGCTACCCGCGACTTCGTTCACTTTTGTTAAATACCACGCGGACGATGTCGCGAGTAACAGCTAGTCGACAATAAAATACAAAACTGGATGACTCACATCCGTTCTAATAAGATCATGTGACAAGACGATCTGATTAGTGCAGTTCGTAGTGGCTCTGCATTCTGTGAGGGTCCCCGAATCCTGGTAGGGACACACTTTGTGTGATGAGCACGATGTTTGTACCCAAGTCATGGATGTTTAATATCTTGTTCTGAGTTCACCCTCAGTCTATTGTACGGTACCCATAATACAAGCGGCGCTTAGTGTAGGACCGTATAGATGCTCCCTCCGCCAGCAGACCCCTTAAAGGTTGGCCAATGGCAACAATATTGGCGACAATAGATTCATAGGACTACCACAAGCACGTTTACGTACCGTTTCGTTAACGTAACATCTTCCATCCCTCTCACACCACAGACTTAATAAATAAGTATGACGTTACGATCACATTAGAAGTACCTTTTTTTTTTTTACATGTGGAAATGCGTTACGCATCCCCTCATGCCCCGGGGGGGACGAGAGGGGTATGTGGGACTCCCCGTCGGCGGCCGGTATACCCACTAAAACCACATGGTGAATCCACACGGTCGCTTGTGTCGGGGACACGGGAACGCTTGCGCATACTTCCGCGAAACATTAGAAGTACCTGCTTTCCCTACAGGTGTATTCTCTGACACGTGCCTTATCTATTCCAGGTGGAATGTCCCCTGTGTATGGAACCCCTGGAGGTGGACGATCTCCACTTCTACCCGTGCACATGTGGCTACCAAGTAAGTTGTTGTTTATCGTTACAATTCTCACAATATGTGTACACACGCGAATATGACGCTCGCCACACCACACAAGGAGTTGTGGAGCCGCAAGTGTTGTGTTAACAAGTGGCTTTTTATATTTAGTTGTAATTAATCGCGGTTCATGCCAGTGGTTTTTTTATACGAAAATATATACTTATAAAGGTAAGTTTGCTAGTTGTGTAGTCCAAAAAGTTTGAGTATCTAACAATGGAGTTAAGACCTAATTTCTATATCAGTAAAGAAATTAGGTCCTTATATGCCAATGTATATATTTTTTTATGCCGATTCTTGTGAGATTTTTTTTTTTTGTCTGCGATTGCACGTCTTAGGAATAAGTTAAGTCCAGGGCAATTTGAGTCGAGGCCAAAAATAAGTTTAGTATAAGGCAGGATTATAAGATTTTTGACTTTAATTGTTATTATTATATTTTTTTTATTAATGCTGTTTTAGAATTTGTATCATACATAATCGCAAATATATTCTTGTTCAAGTTTGGTGCCATTCCGTAAATTATTTCGCTGGCTTAAATTATATAATAATAATAATACTAGCCCTTTTTATGTCCCACTATTGGGAACCGGCCTTTCATCAATGCGTGGGGGATTAGACAATAGGCTACCCTGGCCCAGTGCGGATTGGCGGACTATATAAGTATACCACAAAAATTTCATCAAAAAGGCAAACCCCTTTTGTCACTTGTTGTTGTCGTATGTTAGTAAAGATCAGCGCATACGGACACGCAGACGGAACGTAGAAGAAGCTACTAATGTGATTAATATTTAAAGACAACTTATTCCTTTGATAACAATTATAAGTCAACTTAACTCTCTTTGTTAACAAATGAAAACTCAACTTTACTCCCTTTGATAACAAAGTCAATTTCACTCACTTTGATAACAATTAAAAGTCAACTTTACTCCTTATTGTAACAGTTTTAAAGTTGCGATTGTATTGCAGATATGTCGGTTTTGCTGGAACCGCATCCGGGAAGGCGAGAACGGCCTGTGTCCGGCGTGTCGGAAGGCGTACCCGGAGAACCCGGCAGACTTCACTCCACTCAGTCAAGAACAGGTACATTTAGGCACAACTCACATGCAGCGCATGACCTAGAATGTTTCACAGTTGTATTATTTCGTTGGATAAAGAATATTAATAATAATAATATCACAAGACAAACAAACCAACTATACGGTCCCAACTTAGTACCGCTTGTATTATGGTTACCGTTCAATGGACTGGGGGCGAACTCGGTATAAATACTTATACAGGTGATTTAGTAAGTGCACACTTAACTTGTACCTGGGCTTCTTTAGCGCATTTGTAAATATAATGTGAAGTTAGAATTTCCATAGCTTGATTAAAAAAAACAAATTTGCGCCCAACAATTTTTTTAAAATTCCGATTTCACATGACATATGTGACATAAAGCGGCGCAAGTTCAACGCTGAGTATATCCTTTCTGAATCACTCTGTGTAGTTATTAAACAGCCATGTCTTGGATACAACATTCTTGTCTCGACACATGAAGTTCGTCCCTACCCGGTTTCGACCCTGGGCCTCTTGGCGCAGGGTCACCCCCAACCGAGCCGATCAGGTCGTAGTGTATGTGTACGATGCGTGCTGTGTGCCGGCAGGTGGCGGCAATAAAGACGGAGAAGAAGGCGCGCGAACAGAAGCGGCGGAACAAGACGCTGGAGTCGCGGCGAGCGCTCGCCAACGTGCGCGTCGTGCAGAACAACCTGGTGTTCGTGGTGGGGCTGCCCGTGCGCCTCGCCGACCCCGAGGTACGCCGCGTACAACACCAGCCCCTTTTAATGCCCCACTGCTGGGCACGGGCCTCCCCTCAATACGAGCGGGATTAGGCCATAGTCCACCACGCTGGCCCACAGCGGGTTGGCGCTTCGCTCAGACATCCAGGTTTCCTCATGATGTTTTTCTTAAGGTGGAAGTTTGCTTAAAAACATACCTAAAGCGATACAACACCATAAAGTTAGTAAGAGTAGCGGTTTTTACAAACCTTATGGTATTGTATCGGTTTAGGTATTTTTTTAAGCTAACTTAATACATCGAGACGTCCAATGCAGAATGCTAATATCGCAAAAAACTAAATTACATTGTAAAGATGTCCAAATTTTTCGTAAAATAATTAAAACCATTGATATTTTGAATGTCGCGCCCTGACCTTGCGCTTCCCCCTTAACCGCTTAGCAAGTGATAATCGTGGTTGAAAATGAGATTCGTACATGAAATCCAGAAATCCCAGAGGTGCGAGCCGGGTTTTGAATCGTCCTGAGATCGGTGGAGCCATTTAAACTAAAAAAATAATTTTGCTATTCGTATTTTGCCCCGAGTACGCGACGCAAATGAGGGTAATGTGTTTATCAGCCTATGTATGTATGTTTGTTCCTTCGTGGCGCTTTAAAGACTAAACGCGTGGGCCGGTATTGCTGATTTTCGATTCTTGATCTTGCGAATGTCACTAAGGACATGACAATTATCTAAATTCATTATGGCGAATATCAGACTTCATATTGCAAAAAAATATATATCTTTGAGTTACTGTTATCATTTTTCATTTGTAATGACTATTTAAGATCTATAGCGACTTAGAGCTGTTAAGCACCCATTCTCTATAAAATGTTTAATACTTATAATAATGCTGTGATAATGTTCTTATATAATGCCATAATAATAGTCTTATTAAAGTGAAAAATAAAAACAAAATAAAAAAATGCAAAAAAACCTGTCGGTGTATAAATTACCTTTAAATATAAAATTAGAAGAAAAGAACAGTGGAGTAAAGACTTTTAACAGTCGGACGCCATCAAAAAGCTAGACCGTAGGTAGTTACTGGACTGTTTTTTTCTTATCTATATATTAAATCACTAACTTGTGTCCTTGGCTCCGCCCGCGGTACCTCAATGTAAAATAGCCTAAAGCATTTATGGATAATGTAGTTTTCTATCATATATAAAAATACTAATGAATATTTTATTATTTCAGATCCTCAAACGGCAGGAGTACTTTGGCAAATATGGCAAAATTCACAAAGTAGTTATAAACCAAAGTACCACCTATGCAGGGTCACAGGTCAGTATTATTCTTAAATCCCGACACATGAAGAGAGATATCATAAAGCCTTATTCTCTCTGAGGTATCGCAGCTCCGAAACGAATGGACCGATTTCAATGTGTTAAAGGCAGGCTTAATCGGGTTGGTTGATGGAAATCGGTGTAGGAATCTCACCCGTAAAAATGGTGTAGATGTACCTTGTAACAGTATGTGCGAATGGTTTAAAAATGATTCCATCGCACATACAATCCCGTTCAAAAATAAAACCTAAATGAAATATTTAAAGTACTCTTGACATAATAACCTAAATGACATATATTGATTTCTCATATTTACGCGAATACTACACATTTAAATAAAACTAATTTTACGGATTTTATCGCGTTTATTTTCGTTTCAAACTATGACACCAGGACGTCAACCACCTCAGTCCTCCCGTGACCATGGTTGCTGTACAGCAGCCGAAACGTCGGGAACGTAAAAACAAAATATAAACGTGATAAAATCCGTAAAATTTGTTCTAAATGACATATTTAAAGTCGCCTTGACACAAAAATTAAGTTAATATTTAATTAAAAAATGTATCAGGAACAGCTATCATGAGCATTATTGTTACCGGTAATACCGCTTGTCATGATTATTTGCATGATACCCGTGTTGATCTGTGTCATTGCTTACTCTATAGTCATAATATTCGTGCAGGGTCCTTCCGCGTCCGCGTACGTGACGTACGTGTCGCCGGCGGACGCGCTGCGCGCCATCCAGGGCGTGAACAACGTGACGCTGGACGGCCGCGTGCTCAAGGGCTCGCTCGGCACCACCAAGTACTGCGCCAACTTCATGAAGAACCAGCCCTGCCCCAAGCCAGACTGCATGTACCTGCACGAACTAGGTAACCATATAAAAATCATCATAAACGGTCTAGTTTTGTGGCAATTTCTAGCTACAATGTGGACATTCCTTGAGTACGTACTAAGCGTTTTGCTTCTACTTTCATCGTGCGAACTGCCAAGGAATGGAACAGGCTACCGGCGTCTTTGTTCCCCGTTGACTATAATCCGGGTGTTTTCAAGTCGAGAGTGGACAGGTACCTTCTAGGCAAGTATGCTACATCGTCTCATCGTCACTTACCATCAGGTGAGATCGAGATCAAATACTTGCCTATTTTGTAACAAAAAAAAGCCGTCGAAATAATATTACACCATCACACCTTTGCTTGCACGATACAGAAAAGGGCCCGTAAATGGGCTATAAAAATATATTTTTAGTCCGCATTGCTCAGATATATTGCCAGCAATAGTCTCTTGCTGCAATGATATAGAGAATCGCCTTGCAGTGAACTTTCCGGCAACTGTATCGGCGAGCAATCGCAATCATTTCGACCTTTCCGGCAACTGTGTCGCCGATACTATTAAATTGTGGCAAGAGTTGCGCTACATAGACAGCAACTTCATGGCTATACAATTGCAGCAAGTAATTGCTTCGAAACTAGCCTGTTTATTAGCCCCATTAAACTAGAAGATGAAGGTTGATGTGTGATTTGTTCGTGCAGGTGATCCGAAGGCGTCGTTCACGAAGGAGGAGATGCACGCGGGGCTGCACCAGGTGTACGAGCGGAAGCTGCACAACCAGCTGCTGCAGTCGCAGCGGGATAAGCCGGAGGATAAACAAAATAGTTCAGGTACAAACAGACTGTGGTACACGTCCAAACATTGAGAAGTTACAGGGAATCTGTAAAGATTGATTAAGATACTTTCAAAATCCATGGCAAAGATTAAAATAATTGAGGTCAAACCTGTTAAACCTGGCAAGTTTACAATCTCAACACTTGAAATTTTGCCGACGATTGTACGTTACTTATGAATGTACCCCTAAATTTATAGGAGTTTACAAAACAAAGTATTTTATTCAAAACAATAGTGTTTTGTAACATCATTGTAAAGTTTAAACGTCGGTATTCCCAAGCTCACTTGAGATAGATGTAAATATTTGTTTCAAAGGTTATATAAATAATTTTGTTGGATAATATTACCGGCATTCTCTACACAGTCATTTTGTGAAGATATTAAAATAATTGCGACTTCATTTACTTGTCTATAAAATTGATTCTAACATGTCAAGTGTTTCACAGGTAATTCTAGTACGAATGCAGATAAAAGCAGTTCAAAAGATGGTGAGTATCTATATATATATACATAGCTTTATCTATTTACATCATAAAATATGTTCCTATATTATTTTGCTAGCCAGCAGTTACCGGTCAGTTCATAATACATGTTTTTGTATTTATTGCAGGTAATCAATCGAACTTCATACCAACAACAGTGGTCACATCGTCAAATATAAACATAGTCAATTCCTCTAAGTGAGTACTGTGCGACTAGGCATACTATTTATATATTTGCGTAGACTTTTTAATTTTTATTTTTTTATTTTATTCCAAATGACTACACATAATGATTACAGTTGCGCTTAAGATTAGGTTAAAATGGTGGTTTACCTTTTGAATCATGTTGTATAGATATAAACTAGCTGTTACCCGCGACTTCGTCCGCCTGGTATTTAACGAAAAAGTTTTTCTAATAAAGTAGCCTAAGTTACTCCTTGTTACATTAGCTATCTGCTAGTGAAAGACCCGTCAAAATCGGTCCAGCCATTTCAGAGATTATCCGTTACAAACAGACCGACAGACAGACAAAAAATTTAAAAAGTGTTGTTTTGGTATATGTACCGTGTACCAAATGCACTTAGTAAAAAGCGGTTATTTTAATATTACAAACCGCCCATATTAAAGAGTGTTGACATATCTATGAAAACGGCTCCCTAGTCTATGATTGATTATTAATAAAAAAAAAATATTGTAACCTACAACTTCTAAATAAAACTAACTAAATACAAAAGGAATTATTTCTTTCAAATGTCCTCGTGAGACACTCCAATTTTATTTATTTGTATACATGTTAAAATTCTGAAATATAAGTATATTGTTATATCCATCGTCGAAAGAGGTTATATTTTTAGCACTATTTACTAGTTACATTTATTTCTTTTCAGATCTAATAAAAAAGAATCAGTCAATGGCACGAGTGATACGAACGGGGCGGGTGGGGCGAGTGGGCCGGACGGGGCGAGTGCGGCGGGCGGGGCGGGCGCGCCCGCCGGCGGTGGCAGCGGCAAGGAGGCGTGGCCCAGCCTGGGCTCGTCGCCACCCTGCGACAGCCCCGCCAGAAAACAGACCAGCCCCAAACCACAACACTCCACAGGTATTATACCTGCTTCCATACTATTTGCCACCGCCTATATTAATGCATATCATTATAATTTTTTTATTCAAAATTGGAATGCATGTCGTAATTTTAAATACGGCGTCCTTTTTTCTTCCAAAACTTAAAATCTTTTGAATGTTAGAAAGTGAAAGTGTCTTCCCAATAATGTATGCAATAAGTAATCTTGTTCAAAATGAGTTGCAATTATTCCATAGTTACAGTTAAGTCACAAGAAAATGGCACATCAGAGTCCTCCAGTCCCACGCAACAGGTCCAGCAGCCACAAACGAAACACAAGGACACACACACAGACAGCAAAACAAACAGAAGCACCAACAAAGAAACGAACAGCACAAACGGCCAAAGCAAGAAGAGTAAAAACGACAAGTCCAAACAGAAAAGCAATAATAATATTAATAATAACGAAACTGTAGATATAAAACCGGCGTTTAGTAGCACACAGACCAACCACGTGACGTCAGTGTTCGAGAATGAATCCCAGAGCTATCTATCAAACGAATTGGACGAACTAGAATCGGATAGACACAGTTTACTCGAGAACCACGAGCTGTTGGACAGTGATCACGGGTTGTTGGACGACGACACGCACAGCCTCCTGAACGACGCGAACAACGAGGTGCTGATGATGGCCAGACACAGCGAGATGCTCGCGGGACTCGTCGACAACAACCACCTAATGCCACACATGAAGAGCCCCATACTAAACGGGTTCGGACTACTAGACAGGGAAACAATGAGTTATTTAGGTATGTTGTTTTAAAAAATATTGGTGTCGATTGTTTTTTTTTTTTTTTCTATTTTTTTTTTTCTATATTTTTTTTTTTTATTACATTATAGGCAAGTATTTGATCTCGATCTCACCTGATGGTAAGTGACGATGAGATCTACGATGGAGCATACTTGCCTAGGTAGGAAGGCGGCAGTAGATCGAGACGCTACATTCACTAGGCACATGCAGCGCAACTGATCTGACCCGCCATCCATGAATGGCAACACCGAACATCATGCCGGAACACGGCTAGGCCGCTTGGCGACATGGCTTTGTTCAGTGGGTGGTGACTAACCACGGCCGAAGCCTACCACCAGTGAAAAGCAGCATTTTCTAAATCTTAGTCTTAGACGGTCTGATTAGCACAGTTGGTAGTTACCCTGCTTTCTGTGACGAGGGTCCTGGTGGGTTATTTTAAACCATTCGGAATCGACATCGGAAACGGATTTAAAACTTTCCGATGTGGGTGTCAGTCCCGACGAGCATTCCGAAGGAAACTTTTTAAAACATCGATTTGGTAATGTCATCAAGATACATCGAATATAATCAAATTTGGATTTTTTTTTAGCAATTCCGGTAATCCAGTTCGGAAGTTTTCGATTCCGTTTCCGATATCGATTTCCGATATCGATTTCGAATGGTTTAAAATAACCCGACTGGTAGGGACAAACCGTGTGATGTTTGTACCCAAGTCATGGATGTTTAATATTTATATAAGTTATATATACTGGGTTGTTAAAATGCATCAAGCAAATGGAAATTACTTGACAATCGCCGACTAAGGGACCGATTAGTCGTCTATCTCTAAAGATCACTGTAGATCTAGGCTTTGCTGTAATAATGCAGTGAGGTGCGCTAAGTATTAAAAAGTAACCATGCCTTCGACTATATAGGCAGTCAATAATAATAGTTGTCTTCCATTTTTCAGGTAGCGATAGACAGATTAGCCAAATTAGCCAAGGTCTTATGGAACAGAAGGAATTGCTACTAAGAGAACGCAGTCAGAGCGAGATGCTTATGAGACA
Source organism: Pheosia tremula (assembly GCA_905333125.1). Lineage (NCBI taxonomy): Eukaryota > Metazoa > Arthropoda > Insecta > Lepidoptera > Notodontidae > Pheosia > Pheosia tremula. The sequence goes on from HG995420.1 coordinate 3,392,772, forward strand.
GAATGAATTGTTGGCGAGACAGCACAGTGTTATGGCGGAGCCCAAACATTATATGCCCACATCTAGTATAGGACTCGATTCTTCTAGTGAATTATTAGGTAAGGGTAACTTTTATTTGTAAGTAATTAGAATGGCGGGTACGATTCAGAAGATTTAGTGGACTCATATCAGACACGTCACAGAGAGCCGGTGGATACGAATAGCGCAAGACCGTGATGAATGGAAGTCTATTGCGGTATTTTACAAGTATGGTCTTTACCGCTTGAATCGGCTTTCGTGAAGGCAAGCGCTCTTACCATTCTGAGCTAAAATCGAGCAACTCTGCGCGGAAGAATGAACGTAATTTTATTGAAAGGGGATATTTCAAATCTGTTGACCTGTTTGGGCTGGATCTGACCACTCATTTGGGGTTTACGGTCGTGGTGTTATGTACAAAACTGAAACCTCCGTAACATAGCCTTATAAAAATCATCGAGGGATATAATAAAAGTACTCATCTATGACACAGATATAGGATGTCATAAGATTATGTAATTTTGACATACAATTCTATTTATGATCTATTTACCGATAGTTTCATACTCACGGCGTCAATACTCCCTTGATCCTATGCTCACATAAAATACGTTAATTTTATAATGTAATTGAAATATTCCCGATAGTAACTGAATACGTGATTTTTGACAGGTGCTAATTACCATCAAAATCCCAATATGCTTCCACCGTTCGGGATGCGTGTGGACGGGTCTATGTCCGCGGGCTCGATGGGCGGTTCCATGTCGGCCGGGTCGCTGGGGTCGATGGGCGGCGGCTTCATGCTACATAACCAACAACTTATTCAGAACCAGCAACAGATGCAGTCAGGCCTCGTCAACGGGTTCGACACACCACAGTCGGCTGTGAGTTGATTAACTTATTAGATATGACAGAATTCTCTTCAGTGTTATCTATGAGAGACTACAGCCTCCGATAAACTTGCTTAATTCATTGTCTATCTGGGTGCTAAGTTAGGGAGATAGAAATTGTTGAAATAATACTTTACAGCTGCTTCACAGAACCATGGTCACGGTCACAGGACAGACACCCAGTTCAAACTATGACACTAGGACGTTAAACACCTCAGTCCTCCCGTGACCCCATGGTTGCTGTAAAGCAGCCGAAATGCCAGGAACGTCAAAACATAAAATAAATGCGATAAAGTCCGAGAAATAAGTTTTTATTTCAATGTGTAGTATTCGCGTAAATATAAGATATAGATAGTAATAGTGTTTATAGGTACTTTTTCATATCTAAAAAGGTTTGGGCAATATTTACGAACCGGTTCAATTCTGAACTAACATCCAATAGCCATCTCATTTGTTTGCGTCATGAATGGTAATTGACCAATGGCAACCGCTCGATTTCACATTAAAAGGCAATAGACAAATATCAGTCACTGATTGTCTCAAGTTTACATTGATATATATATATATATATATCAATTTTGTAAATATCTTTTGTACAGAATGAAGTGCGGTATCTAGCGGAGAACATGGACAAATTCTTTACGGACTTCCACAAGGCACAGCAGATGCGGCTCGAGCGGCGCTATCCGGACCAACACCAACACCAGCCCCAACACCAGCACCAACACCAACATCCCCACCAACATCCACACAACTACCCACAGAACATGCTCAGTGCGGAGCGACTAGAAATGGAACACAAACAGAGGTGACTATATCTAGGTTTCAATTATCTCGACTGCCCTTATACTTTAATGTGTAACAGCCAGATTTACAATAGTACGTATCGGCCGATTTTTAAACTTAACTAAATTTTTGTGTGTTCCGCTGGCTTGCCTTATCCATAGGACCCTGTCTGAAGGTTGTGGCCACGTTGTACCCATAAAGGTTTCCAAATCGTCGCACCAATTTCTCCTAAATGACCACTACGAAATGCCTATTTCCAGCAGTAGACGTCTATCGGCTGATAGATTAGACCACCACGATGTCGGATACCATCTTAGCTGTTATCTCACCCACGTCAGTAATTCGTGGCACCCAATATGACCACCCTATTGGTATGATCGAGTGGTAGTGAACCTGCTTTATTTGTACCCATAATATAAGCGTCGTTTAATTGTAGACCGTACAGTTGTGTATCATGTGGCGATGTTTATTTATGTATTTATATATTTCAGAATGAATATCCGAGGCAACGAAAGTAATGGCGGCCGGGCGGCCGGCGATGGTGACGACGACCTCGACTTCGATCCCTTCAAGGAGACGCAGAAGGCGTTCGCAGAGCTCATGGAGACGGAAATGTTGCAGAACACGGTATCTAGCGGGTGAGCATAAACATCACTTTATTCACGTTGGTATTACATTTAAAAAATGGAGCTGTCTACAGCCAACATCGATACTGTATTTTTTATCTGTAAATTCTTGTGGCATGGGGGGTAAAAAATAAAAAATGACAGCAATCAATAGCAAAATTCTATGGTTTTTAACAGAATCAATGCCTTATTCAGTCTATTTGATTTAAGACGCGGGTATGCCAAGGCACCACTTATACATGTCCAGAATCTAACACAATGACCGAAGCAGTTAATAAAACTTAATGGATTCTCAAGAAAAAAAAGATGTAATTCCACATGGTTGAAATATTTCTGTGAATTGGTAGTGTTATTCCTGCATCTTAAACCCTGTTGCTTGTATGTTGCAGTGACAGCATGGACCGCGTGCGCCGCTCCCGCCTGGCGCCGCCCGGCTTCAGCCATATGAACACATTCGGCATGGGGGTGCCGCGCCCACAAACACACCATCAAGGTGCATTTTTTTATCCAGTCGACAGCCCTTTAGACAAGTTTGACACGACTTTTCTTCCAACTCCTCCTATTTTTATCTTTCGATTAAATTCTTGTGGGTTCCAAGACTTTATCGCGGGTCTCGCCGTGAGTCAAACCTCGATGTCATCATAGGACACCACTGTAGATCCTGGCTTACAGTAGTCGTAGTGGTGGGAGTGTGTGGCGGGCCTAGTACCATAAAAAAAAGCCTTTTAGACATTAGTTCTGTTTTATGGACGCCTCATAAGTTAGACACACACTTCATGTGACTCAGATATTACCCGACTTCTAGATAAAATAATCCCTACAGATACCAAGCTACATACGAATTCCTTGACGTAGTGACTTGTTTAGGGTATGATCGATAGGGCTATATGTCGCGTGTGTTGACTCGCAGCGGGCCGCTAGTATGTTGCTTGATCTCTGTAGTGATTTTTTACTCGTGTGCTCGTAGGTAACGTCCGAGATGATTAACATGCCAATATTTCTGTACAGTGACAAAACGGTCGTGTTTGGCATAACGTGCTGTAGTTTTGATAGAAAACTTCAAGCTCCATTCGCAGGTTACAACTCACACAGTGCAATTTTCTCAGATTGGACCCAAATGGACCCAGCGATAATGTCCACATCGGTGAACATGGGCAAGGCGTCGGTGGGCGTGGGCGCCGGCGCGGGCACGCTTAGCCAGCAGCAGCAGGAGCTGTTCGCGCGGTTCAACCAGCTGGGCGTAGGCGTGGGCGCGCCGCCCAACGGGCTGAAGCTGCACGCGCAGCCGGCCGCGGCTGGCGCTTCGGGCGCTGGCTGGGGCGGGCACAAGCTGGGCTGGGGCGGCGCGGCGTACGCCGGCATCCCGCTGCCGCCCGGCTTCGCGCCCGCCAAGCCGCCGCAGCACCCCGCCGAGTGCATCGACGCCAAGTAGACCGCCCCCCGGCACCCGCAACCCCCAACGACGGATATTATATTTTCTATTCGATAACTATTGTTTCTTTCCGTTGGTGATGTGATCGATAAATCTTTGTATTAAGAAAGAGCATATTTTAAACGAGAGAAATATGATAACAAAGGAATTTGTAAAATAAATTAACCTATTTGTTTTATTTAAAAGTTTATTTTTATTGTTTCTCGTTCGGTCTCGGCTCGCGGTCCCCGGGTTGTTTTTATCATATTTCTTGGCGACTTTTCGTTCTACACTCGGGCGCGCCGCGAAATATATTATGTATATTCGAAGTATATATTATATATTTAATGAAATCGTATCCCTGTTATGACAGATTATATTTTCTATATTAAAAATGAGATGCCAATGAAATCGCTGCTCCATTTGTACCTTATTGAGCCAATTTACCCATGAGAAATATCATTAAAATTAAAGGAAGAATTATTTAAAATTTTATTTTTTTTAATAAACATACCTACCTTATCATTCGTAATGTGGAGTGAAATGATGAGCTATGAAGTGGTACCTTGTATATAAATGGAAAGAATAACACTGGAAAGTGAGACTAAACTGTGCGTGCGACTAACGAACGTTGAGAAAATAATTAAATTTGGTGCAAAAGCACTAAACTCAGGTTTAATACTAGTTAGTACTTTAGTTCGCTTCCAAGTCTATGACTGTCGTTCGTGGCAAAATAACTGGGTCTGCAGCCTAGGGCATTTTCTTCGGAAGTAGTTTTTTTTTAATAACTACGTAACCTGGATATTGTTATAAGAGAAATTACTGGATAGGTGTAAAAAAGATTATAGATTTTCATGCTAAATGGTACGGTAGTGTCATGGACATTTGTGGGCTAATAATTTATTTCAACACTTATTAGATAAATCATTTTATTAGTCAACACTACACATCTTTACCGTCAATATACCCTCTGGGGTCTGGTCCGTCCCACGGTACCTTGGTACCGTCGTGCCACACATACAGGCCTCCACCCTCAGGCTGCAGCGCCATCTCGAGAGCAACCTTCGCGGCTTGCTGCGGCGTCACGGAGCCCGCGCCCCTCGTCATGTCCGAGATCACATAGCCTGGATGTACGCAGTTTACTATGCAATCTGAAAATATTTGTCATCAGCTGAAGAAATATTTATTCCTTGCTGGTCACACCAGTGAGGACACCCTACCGTATTCCTTGTATCACTGCTAGGAATTAACTCACGCTCGTTTAATCTATTTACAAAATAAAGTCTACTGGTGGACAAGATCCAGGTCCTTCGGCATTCACCTAATTTCTAGAAGCCAAGGAGAATGGTATGTCCCTTGGATTTCTTTTCATCACATAAAACATTTTATTGACCTCGAAATCCAGACTTCTGACTTCACATGATGATTAAAAACGCGCTAAACGTAGCGCAGATTCAAAGGTTAGTATACCGTTTCTAAATCACGCTGTATAGTAGGTAGGTATATAATATTATGTTGCATTACCTCTAGTGCTTAATCTTCGTTGCAACATAAATGTGTAAGCATTGACGCCGACTTTAGATACCACATAAGGCGAATCACCCCAGCCTTTAGATATTTCTTCATCCCTTCTTACATCTTTTACATAACCGTTCATCAACCTTTTCAAATCTTCCACAGTCAAGTCTTGTGAACTGAACTTCTTTCTTAACTCCTCAGAAGGTATTCTACTTAAATGTCCCGAAGAACTCGACACATTTATAATCTTACCGCCATTTCTTACCAACGGTAGTATTGCTTCAGTAAAATTAACCAATGCAGTAAAGTTAACGGATATAGTCTGTTCCGCTTGGTAAGACTTTGGCTCTTTGGCATCCTTGAGAAACAATATTCCTGCGTTATTGACCAAAATATCCACATGTTCGTTATTATCTTTTAAGTTATTGATAAATATTTTTACGCTTTCGTCGTCAGATATATCTAATTGATGGTGAATGGGGTTATGCCCTAGTTTTCTGAGCTCATTGCATGCTTGTTTACCTCTGTTTTCGTCCCTTGAAGTTAAATACACAATGCCGTTGTATTTTTCACAAAGGCCTTTAACTATTGCCAATCCAAGCCCTTTATTGGCGCCAGTTACTATTGCCACCTTATTAAGCGACATGATTACAAGAGATGCTGTTTGGTGACGCAATAAACATGATAACAATTTTTATCTTATGAATTCAGAAGATTCCAACTGGAGATCTTATCCTTTCCTATTGGTTAAAAGTATTGTGAATTCCTATATCTACTTTCAATAGATAATACCCTAGTAGGTAGGTAGGTAGGTAGGTAGCTACTTAGATAAATATATTTTATAGATACGAAGATTAAAACTATTCATGTAAGTATACTTAACTTTATTCAAATTGAATAACACTGTATGGATATTATCTATGGTATGGATCACAAAAGTATGGATGTATTTTTCGAGGTCGAGATCGTTGATCGTTGTATGTGTTATTGGCGGCACAGATAATATTGTAAAATTATCTGTGCCCCTTTATGTATACAGTATAAATATTGCCTATTAGAATATTTATATATTGTGTATTGTAGAAGCTAAAGTTTCTAGTTCAGCGATATAAATGGGTAACATGTTTTTTAACTTGAAACTTAGGTCATAAATCCGCTATAAATAGCAAGCAAGCTAATGCAACAGGTTGTATTAATAATGCTTAACTTACGCCATCTATACTTAATATTTATAAACTAAGCTCCAAACAGGTTTCTGAAGTAGGGCATCGAACGTATACCTAGTAAAAACATTTGATACGTAGTAACCGAGAAGCAATACATAACTCATTATATATTTAACTATATAGATTGACATTATGCTTCAGCTGCCAGCAATATACAAGCCTGCTATGTTCGGAGACGAAATTGTTTTGCGATCGATAGACTGGCTGGAAAACTTACCGTGGAGGCAAGAGAACGCAGTCAAAACTGAGAATGATAAATACGAGATATGCTTACAAGTGAAGGACTTTGCTCCGGACGAGATCAGTGTTAAAATATCGAATGGTTACATAGTGGTCGAAGCAAAGCATGAAGAAAAGAAAGATGATTACGGATACATCGCTAGACAATTTATGAGGAGGTATCAAATACCGGAGGGCTGTCGAGCCGATAGTGTCACGTCAAGACTGACTTCCGAAGGGTTCCTAGTCATCACTGCGCCCCGACAGCCTGTCGTAAAGCAGGATACATTGATACAAGTGAAACACGAAGGCACAAAACTGAAGTCGAAACTGTGATTTAACTTGGAGATTGCGGTGAAGGTCGAATTCTATGCCACCATAATCAATTGTGGCTGTATCAATATTGTTTGGTGATTGTTTAATAGATTATTATTTAACCCCGCGGTTTAGTTAACATTAGGTATTAATAATATAAGTCAACAAAGTTTGTGATATAAAATGGTGTTGTCATTAATCATAACCTAGAAATTTATTGCTTCAAAATAAATCCTGTGATACAATAATTATTTTACTTACTTTAATTAAGTACCTACTGCTTACATTTATCTAATACCTATATGAAAACGTTATCAATCGATAAGTGTTCTTATCAAAGTAGATATACAGTCCACACCAAAAGTGCAAATAAATAGTAGGTACCGAGTAGGGAATTAAAAGCCGTTCTGTAGGGTCGACGGAAAAAAATAAGGCAAGGCGCGTGCCTTTTATTTGTGTCCCTTTGTGTTGGATGGTTGATACGTGTCTATGATCTATGATCTATTATCGATCAGTGATACGATGATTGATCCGTTATGATTTGAGCAGTACTTATGTTGGTGACGGATTAGTGAGGAAGAAGATAAGAACAAAAAAAAGAGCATTTGGTAACAAATATCCGTCAAAACGTCACCTTAAACAACAATATTTATTCAAGAATACACAAAAAAAATATAATAACTATGCGTCGCCAACAACTTTTATTAATTTGAAACATAAGTCTATCTCATTTCATTTCGTAGTAGCCAACTCCCATTGGTGGAATGAAAACAGAGGCTTCCCGCCTAACTTCAAAGGTTAAGGGGTTTTATTCACAGCCTGGCAATTAATCTATTGGCGTAAGACCAGTTCTTGCGCTAACTTCTGCTTAGTCTGGGCAGGGTTTCCTCAGCGAATTACTAGTATACAGTCACATCACCAAGCCACCATCTTAAATCATTTTACGTGTTTATTGCACAGGATCAGAATATTTTTTATCATGAAAACCACTTATGAATCGTCAAAATAGTTACAAAATGCTGAGATACAACTTTATCATCCGTTCAGAATGCCGTTGCTGTGGAGAGAAACGGGTAAGAAACTCCATGGTTGCTCTTTTTAAAAAGATCCGTTACATTTTTATGGGTATGTGGGAACGAAGTAGGAACGGCTAGGCAGACTTTAGCAGCTGGTCAAAAAACTACTAACTAAGAGTCTCACATTACTTAGTACCTAGGTAAAAAAAAACAACTACATTTGATGTTGACTATACTTTTTAAAATTCGCCAAACTCGTTTGGTAAGATTTGTTGCATATAAGCTGATTTATTAATATTATTAGATATGTAATATCATTGCCAGTATCCGCAATTCATTCCTTATCGTCTATTTTTTAAGAAGCAATTTCCAAGACCCGTATATCATTTTAGATTCATATATTCTGAATATAAGAACGTTACCATTAATCGCAGCTGTATAAGGTCTAGTATCGCGTTTTAGCAGACTCAATTGTCTCGACACTAATAGGTGTCCGAGCCTTTGATTGAAATATCGTTTAGTTTGCCGGCAACCATGCTGTAGTACAGACACATTATCAGGAACGTTTTGCGATTAAGGTACCAATGTTATAATTACCTATCGTTCTTTGGATACAATTTCTAGAAAAGTAACTTAATCTTGGGCTATGCTAAGCCCAAACATGTAAATAAGCGTGTACTTAGCAGTCACACTAAATAATTAGGTGCCGACAAATCGGGCTGATGATGAAACTTAACTTAATCCGTTACAAAACAACATTTTTGAGACGAAAAAGTTCATAAGAGACCTTTAAATATAAACCACAAATCAAAGGGACCCAAAAAAAATCATTCAATATTTATAGCACAGCAATATGACGATTGAAACGGAATCCTTGACGGAGTACATCCTGGTGGAGTACCGGTGGGTGGTGGTGATGGTCGCGCTGCTGCCCCTCTCGGTGCTGTGGAAGGTCTGGTCCACCATCAGGAACTACGTCGTGTTCAAGCTGAACAGCGCGCCGAAGATGCATGAAAAGAAAGTCAGGGATGTTCAAAGGCAGGTCAGTGAAACTCGGACAAATTCCACGTAAAATGTTGTCCGTTCATTAAGGAATCTGCGGCCTATAATTAGTATACTTGCGAGTATACTAATTATACTCATTAGTAGTGCTCTCGATTATCAAGAAAGGGTACACGGTGGAGAGCGGTAATTCCATTTCTGTGGTCTCATTTTCTGAAACACCCTTAATAATATAATTAACACGCATATAGGTACTTTTATAGATAAACAATAACCGACTTGGGCACACAGTTATCTCTACCGGGACCCTCGTTACAGAAAGCAGAGTCACCGACTCTGGCAATCTAAATTAAAATAAATATGTAAGTATATTGACTTTTATATGTTTACGCGAATCCTAGGCACACATTGAAATAAAACATCTCAGTCCTCCCGTGACCATGGTTGCTGTAAAGCAGCCGAAACGTCTGGAAAATAAAAAACATAAAATAAACGCGATAAAATCCTTAAAATTTTATTTCTAAATATGTAAGTAATTATAAATAATTATACACACAATATTGGTCTCTTATAATTGATAACACCCAGGTGTTTGATATGACATGACGTTTGAACGATTAAGCTGATTAAGCCGGCTTTTCACTGTGTATATATCACGATATATATTTATCATTTTATTTACATCGTTTGGAACGTTTTTTTTTTTTTTTATTACATTATAGGCAAGTATTTGATCTCGATCTCACCTGATGGTAAGTGATGATGAGATCTACGATGGAGCATACTTGCCTAGGTAGGAAGGCGGCAGTAGATCGAGACGCTACATTTACTAGGCACATGCAGCGCAACTGATCTGACCCGCCATCCATGAATGGCAACACCGAACATCATGCCGTAACACGGCTAGGCCGCTTGGCGACATGGCTTTGTTCAGTGGGTGGTGACTAGCCACGGCCGAAGCCTACCACCAGTAGAGTTGTCACCTAGTTGGCACCACCCAGGGTCACGTGTAGGGTATCTTGAGGGTACTTAATTCTCCTACGGACGAAGGTGATTCGACCCCATGTAATAGAATAGTTATTGCATATAAGTCTAAATGGATCCATTACGAAGTATACATATATGAGAAATAAGGCAGTGCGACTGCCATAAATTTTACAAGTAAACATGTGTAGCGACCTGTTCAACCTCGCCACAAGTTACACAGATGGCGCTGCAGACGACATTCAGAATAATTTACAAATCTCCATACAATCTTGAAACGTGCTATGAGAGTTTTCGGATCACGTAACATAATACAAGGTCCCGACAATATTCTTCTGCTCCAGCTCGAATATTTAGCCTGCATTCTCAAATCACGGTTGTTTCCAGATAAAAGCTTGGTTGTCAGGGGATCGCGAGACCCGGCTGTGCACAGCTCGACCGACCTGGCAGACCATGTCATTCCGCCATGGCATCTACAAGAAGACCTTCACCAATATCAAAGTCAACCTGGTTGATGTTTTAGAAGTAGACTCTGAGAATATGGTGAGTAGGTAGAAAATATCCTCGTCTTACTGGAGACCAGACAACTTCGTAGGACATTATAGTATGTACTCTCTCATCACTCATTCTCATAATCCGATAAGTTCGCAATCCGACTAGACAGCACGTCAAGTGCGAGCTAACTTTATAGTCTACCGTATTTAGACATTTTGTATGGATAATTGTAAAGCGCCTCTAGCGGATGGTATTTCAAACTTTCAAAACTCCATACAAAATGTCTAAATACGGTAGACTATATAGTATACGTTTAGTTTACGAATAATCTCGCGCTGGACGTACTGAAATAAGGCGCAGGGGACCAAATTCTCGGGCACTCGACTTGATTTGCGATTGACGATAACGGAATTTACGGCGGCTTTACCTGCCCGAGACACGAGAAAGTGATAAATAATCAGGGTTTGAATGTGAGGCCTTCTTTTCTAATGCCTTCTTACTTGTCTAGCGGTGAGTAGGTAGTAGATATGCTGATTTTGTTCACGTCAGCACAAACAACGTTGACAGACACTAAAAGTCCGACGGCAATGCGCATTTTTTAAAGGAATAAATGTCTATATTTTCTTGGCAATTTTACTTTTAAATTCAGATCAGAACAGTCAAGAACAGTACACTAAATTATTATAAGGTACGCATTTGTATTGAAGAAGTTTTTAGTGATCTCGATCTCTGAAATTTGCAAAGCGCAAAATCTGAAATAAATAATAATATGACTTATATTTTTATTGATTATTTATTTATTATTTAGCATGTAACATTATAAACTCTGTTGGCAATGCTCAATAAATTAATCAACACAGTTGCAGATAAATATATAAGTAAATCCCTGGTCCGCTCCGCTACCCTCTACCCCGAACCCCAATCCACCCTGCACCGCCCCGCTCAACGCCCCTGCTCTGATCCGCCACGCTCCACTCCGTTCTGCTTTACCCCGCTCCGCTCTGCTCATCTCCGCGCAGCCCCACTCCAACCCACTCCGTTCCGCTCTGGTCCGTTCCGTTTCGGGCTATATTTCATTGAGGTACCACAGGTAGAGCCGCGGTCTGAAGATATTCTGAATATGATGAAAAGACCTGAATAAAACTTATGTTTTTATTTTCAGACAGTCCGATGCGAGCCTCTCGTCACAATGGGCCAGCTGTCCCGCACCCTCGAACCTCTCGGTCTGGCCTTGCCCGTCGTTCCTGAACTCGACCAGCTGACGGTGGGAGGGCTGGTGATGGGCACCGGCGTGGAGACTTCATCACATGTCCACGGGCTGTTCCAACACATCTGTCTGCAGTATGAACTCGTGTTGGCTGATGGATCTGTCGTTACTTGTAGTATGGTAAATTATCCAGTATTCTGACTGTAGTGGTGCCGGCGTGATTCAGAAAGGGCGAACTAACCATTGAACTTGCGGCTTCTTTAGCGCTTTTGCAATCATTGTTTGGGGAGTTTTTTTTAATGTGCCATCTTTACACAATTGTCATTTTGTTGGGGACAAAATGTTTTTTTTAAATCGACGAATCAATATTCTGACTGCCCATAATTATTAAAAATGCGCTAAAGGAGCACAGGTCAAAGGTTAGTCTACCCGTTCTGAATCATACTATGTAGCGTAGATGTTACTAAGAATGTCAGGAGCTGTTTATACCTCTTTTTACCATTGAGTTTCTTGTTGGCTCTTCTCAGTGAAACCAACATTCGTCTAGCAGTGAACGTATTTCAACGAACGGGTCCGCCCCGACTCGCTCGGCCCTGCTCTCTCCTTTCAGCTCCCCTCCGCTCCGCCCCACTCCACTCCGCTCCGCTCAAGCATATAACAATTAAACAGAATTTGATATTATTGTGTTTCAGCAAAACTTTTTCTCGTGTTACAGGATGAAAACCCAGATTTATTTTACGCAGTACCTTGGTCTTATGGTACCCTTGGGTTCCTGACGTCTGTCGTCATCAAAGTAATACCTGCTAAAAAGTGAGTAGATATACTACCAAAGTACCGAACTGAATATTTGTTTTAAATGGGATAACCCGGTTGGCACAGTTGGTAGTGGCTCTGACTTCTCTGACTCTTTCCTCGTAATGGCAAAGTTTATGTGATGAACACGCATGATTGTTTCCAAGTCATGGACGTTTAAAATATACAAGTAATTAGGTACATACTGGGATCGTCCTCAGCCCATTATACTTTACACATTCAAACGAGCGTTGCTTAGTTTGGGGCCATACTGTAGCTTTCGTTAAGCAATATGGGATTTACGGAAATACGTCCCTCAAGGGAGTCTAGTGAGGTTCAAAGTTTGTACGTAGATTTTTTACGTTAACATGGCATAAATATTATAAATACTATCTGTCCGGGCGAAGTTCGTACCTCCTCAGAATCAAATAAGTCATAAAATTAATAATTTTTTAGTGATTTTGTCCCATATTTTAATAGTTATTCTGCTATTCGGGGCAGAGACAAAATAAAAACTAAAGTTCATAAGAATACATGAGTTGATTTATACATGTAACTAACACGACTGAGGTTTTATAGTATAGATTTAAAGTTGTTTTTTATTGTCCCTAATTTTAATGTTATCATAAAATTGATTTTATTTGTCAGATACGTACGTGTCCAGTATATACCATACACTGGGCTATCGCAGCTTGCGATCAAGTTTAGGGAGGAAAGTCTCAAGGAGAAACCCCACCAGTTCATTGAGATGCTCCTGTACACCAAGGACACCGGTGTGCTGATGGTTGGAGACATGACCGACGAGCTCGGAGATGATGGGGAGGTAACAATTAAAGATATAGGAAGATTACATAGCAATAATTGGATGTTAACACTGTCTCATTACTATATATTAAGATTTAGGTACTTGAATATCTATACATCTATACATATAAATAAAATTGGAGTGTCTGTTTGTAATATTAAAATAACCGCTTTTTACTAAGTGCATTTGGATGTATACACGTTACCTATACCGAAACAACATTTTTTACAATTTTTGTCTGTCTGTCTGTCTGTCTGTTTGTTCCGGCTAATCTCTGAAATAGCTGGACCGATTTTGACGGGACTTTCACTGGCAGATAGCTGATGTAACAAGGAGTAACTTAGGCTGCTTTTATTTTAGAAAAAAAAATAGGATATCACGAAAAAAAATTAAAACCAATGTTAAATACCACGCGGACGAAGTCGCGGGCAACAGCTAGTTAGAAATAAAAGGCATCGCGGGTGGATTAAAAGTTCTATAGCTACAATTTTAACATGTTTCAATAACCCATAGAGATGGTGTTAAGCTTCGAAATGTATGAGAAAATGAATTGTCTTTGCTATTGTTTTAGCATTTTTTTTCTTATGCTTTACGTATAGTTATTTTGATATTCAGGGTAGACACAAATTGAAAAAATCAAAGCTCATAAAAGTCGGCTCACCCGTGCTTGATTTACAAATGGTGTAACTAACACGATTTTGTTTTATACAAAGTTTTGTATTGGATGTACCCCCTACATCCATCCTCCGCATCTACTGGTCAGATTCTACAAAAAAAAAAACACTAATTAGGAAGCTCCATTTTCCCTGAGTGCTTTTAGGCTATGATTCATCATATGTTATGAACTAACAAAACAAATAATAAATGTATACATCATTAAAAAAAGTAAAAATAAAATAAAAACTTTCTACGTTTGTACAGTTCAATCCCATCGGTAAATGGCACGCCGAATGGTTCTTCAGACAAGTGGAGAAGTATCTCGAGAAGAACACGTCTGCGATACAATATATCCCGTTACGCGACTATTATCACAGACACACTAGGAGTTTGTTCTGGGAGTTGCAGGTAATATAAAACTGTTTCGAGGAAGGCTTTGATAACTTTAAAACCATGTATTTGTCACTTAGTATTATTAAGGTACGAATATATTCATACTAAAATTACTTATTACTAAATGCCCCAAAATATAAGATAATAAAAAGCAACTCTAATGAACAATCATAATAAATAATAATAATACCAGCCTTTTTAATGCCCCACTGTTGGGCAGAGGGATTGGGCCATATTCCACCACGCTGGCCCTGGGTTTGTGGACTTCACACGTCTTATGAGGGGTTCTCTCAGACATGTAGGTTTTCTCGCGATGTTTTCCTTCACCGTTTAGCAAGTGATAATCATGGTTGAAATTGAGATTCGTACATGAAATCCAGAAATCCCAGAGGTGCGAGCTGGAGTTTGAACCTGTGATCCTCGTTACCGACGTAAACGTTCTATCAACTTGGCTATCAGTGCTTTAGATAGATAAATCATATTTTATTGATAATAATTATAATTAGGTGTTCCACAGGGTTTCGTTTTGTGACCACTTTTATTCAATATACAAATTTATTTTCTTCCAACTTGTGTTCTATAATACGAGTTAATTTTCACCAGGATATAATCCCATTCGGCAATAACCCGATATTCCGGTACCTGTTCGGTTGGCTGATGCCGCCCGAGGTATCTCTCCTAAAGTTGACGCAGCCTGACGCTGTAGCCAAGCTGTACGAGCGAGCCCACGTCATTCAGGACATGCTGGTACCAGTGGAGCACTTGGAGAAGGCTGTAGAGGTGTTCCATAAGGAGATAGAGGTGAGCCAAGTTTCATTAGGAGTTGTTTCGTACTAGGCCATTCATAAACAAGCTTTTTATTTGGAGTGAGCGAGAATAATTTGTTGGTAAGCTATTCAGAACTTGTTTGCGGGTCACGTAGCTCGCAGAACCGATGGCCGTTGAGGCAGATGGTTCTAAAATGGCCGCCGCGAGCCAGAAGTCGTGTCTGGGACGGTCTTCTACACAATGTACCGACTAAAGCCTGTGGATATACCGTGATGTCATTGTGTGGGACTCATCAGGGTAGGTCTATGTCCAGCAGTGGATACTTTCCAGTTTACGGATGAATGGGTATAGAATCTAATGCATTTTACTGTAGCCACAAGCAGCATATTAATAAATTCGCCTTCATCTTTTGTTTCCCTGCTAGAATCGTTTCCAAATTCCGCTTTTCAATATATATGTTTTGCTATCCGCGATCGTGCACATACCTTGGCAATAACAAATGATTTCATCTATTCTTCCTCCAGGTGTATCCGATTTGGTTGTGTCCTTTCAAAGTTTTCAACAACCCTGGTCAGTTGAAGATCAAGTCGTCTGCAGACTGGCAGATGTTCGTCGATATTGGCGTGTACGGAGTGCCTAAGGCTAAAGGATATGAAACAGTGAGTAGAGTTCCTATTTTCTTCTTATTTTTTATTTTTTTCTTCCGCTTGTCTATTGAAATATAAGTGTGCGATAAAACAACTAGTAGGTAACCATTGTCTGACACTTTCATTATGTGTTCTATATGTACTGTACATGGTTGAATATTAAGTAACAAAAACTAACGCGTGTGTTAGGAGTAGGTCAATGAGAAATGGCCAGGGTGGGGATCGAGCTCAGTAGTGTAAGCAGGAACTCCTAAAATAATGATGATGCCGTCAAAAAGGATTCTGTCACTGTCATTCTCATTTATAAAATCGGTGGTGTGAGCGGGACGGAAGACGCCTATGTTGCCGTAACGCTACGTAAAAAGATGCTGCTTGATCCAGAAAATATTTCAGTTATGAAAGCGGCACCCCTAGCTCAGGCTTTTTAAGTGAATAAAATATTTTTTTAAGCGACTTCAAAGAGGAGGAGTTACCTCAGAGCTCCGTCATTTATGAACCGATTTGGAAAATTATTTTTTTATATGAAAGGATATGCTTACAGATTGGTCCCATTTTTTTCAAAAAAATGGTCTGATCATGAGATCCAAGAGGAATTGAGAGGACTACTCAATTTAAAAAAAAAATATATAAGGCCTTCGTTGTATTTTCCAGGTGCCCAGTACCCGTCGTCTCGAAAGCTTCGTGATCCAGCACCAAGGCTTCCAGATGTTATACGCTGACACCTACACCACCAGAGACGAGTTCAGACAGATGTTCGACCACGCCCTCTACGACAGAGTGAGGGAGTCACTGCCTCACTGCAAGGAGGCCTTCCCCGAAATATATGGGAAAGTAAATAGGGCTGTCAGGAAATAATAAAAATGGTTATATCATGATCATTGATTGTCAACGACAATGTTAGGGACGTCAACGACACCAAATAAAATAAAGAATAATTTTGTGATTTTTTTTATCGCGCTTATTTTATGATTTTACATTCCCGGCGACGTTTCGGCTGCTATACAGCAACCATGGTCGCGGGAGGACCATAGATAAAAAAATATTATGGTGAAATTATAAGTTTTATTTCAATGTGTAGTATACGCGTAAATATCAGATATTTTTAATTGAAGTCTTCTATTATAATATGTAGGTACCTAAGTTTATTTTTATACTTGATATATTTAATCGTTTTACAAGAGCGAGGTCCTGCAATAAAAGCGTTTTTATGCTTACCGGAGGTTCTCAAACTTTTATACATGTAACTCATTAGTATAATGAAATGAACTTTATTTCATTTTATTATTAAGTCGTCAATATACTTATCCGATTTAAAGCGATTTTATTGGTTAATTTTTCCCTAGCTCTTGCAATAATTATGCAGCATAGATTAATAAACCTAAGTACTTTTGTTAGTATTGGTATTGTTTCGTTTCAGAATCCTATAATTCGTATACCCACAGTAGATAGGTTCTTATATAAAGACAAGGGCATCAAGTCTGCTAACACAATCGATTCATAATCGAACGGCAACGGCATAGTAACAGTCACTTTTGACAGATATCCCATACAATATCTGTCAAAAGTGACAGTTACTATGCCGTTGCTGTTCGATTATGAATCTACTAGCTGTTCTGGCTAACTTCGTCGTACCGCCTCAGAAATGAAATGTATGAGAAAATGAATTTATTGGTACCTCTATGAAAAATGTATACAAATCAATTCCACGGGAGCCATACATTTTACCAAGATAAAAAGTAGCCTATGTGCTATTCCAGACTATAATCTATCTCTGTGCCAAATTTCATCCAGATCCCTTCAGCCGCTCTGGCGTGATTGAGTAACAAACATCCATCCATCCAAACTTTCACATTTATAATATTAGTGGGATGGGATTGTGTTAGCAGACTTGGGGCCCAGACATTCTACGGTCAGTATCCGCCTTCTTTAGTACCTACCCCACCTTAGCAGTTTACCGCCGTCGTATTGACATTCTCAAAACATTAACATTTCTTTTAGTGCGTACTAAAACTTAACTGGCAGAATAAAGCGAAATACCTTGTTACTGATGTCATTTTTTTGGTTTTTCACAATGCAGACGTACTAAAAAGTGTGCTTATAAGTAAATATATATCGCCAGACGAACACACCAACTGTACGGTCCCAAAGTAAGCAGCGCTTTTATTTCGGTGCCGTACAACGGACTCTCGTATAATAGACGTCGGTATGTCAAGTGCGAGCTAACTGTATACTTAATAGTCTACCGTATTTAGACATTTTGTAAGGAGACTTGAAAAGCGCCCCTAGCGGACGGTATTTAAAACTTCAATTCTCCATACCAAATATCTAAATATGGTAGACTGTAAAGTATACGGTTAGCTTACGAACTATTACTTATTTATCTAGGCCTTTTTTTGCCGTTTAACCTCTAGTAAAAATCAACCTTTGATGAATATAATTCATTCAGTTTTAATTTGTCACCGCAGCCGGCAGATATTATTAACATAGGTTATAAGCCCAATATTATTTGTTATTGCCAGTAACGTGAATGGCCGATAATACACTAAGATATAAGTAATACGTCAAGATTGAGTGTGATTCATTTGCATTGAGTTCTGCACATACTATTCGGCAACTTACAAAAAGTTTTAATCCAAGTTTAAATATAGAACAAGTTATTGAAAAGTGACAGGCAAGCATTCGAGTATGAGAGATAGGTTGATTTATTTAGTAGGAACACACGATATTAAATCACCATACGAATATTAATAAGGAAATGTATTTGTTTAATACGGTAATTAGTTCTAATATAAAATTGAGACAAGTAAATCAGTAGAGTCATTTTCGCGTCCTAATAACCATGTATCCATAGACAATCATAATGTGTACAAGGTTCGTTTTCCCATTTTTAGGACGCGGAACCCTTATTTTTTTACGTGTGGAAATGCAATTACGCATCCCCTCATCCCATCCCGGGGAGTCCCACATACCCCTCTCGTCCCCCCGGGCGAGAGGGGTATGTGGGACTCCCCGGCAGAGTGCAGGTATACCCACTAAAACCCCACGGTCCGCCTTCACCGCCTTTGAGTGGGGCGCCCCAGGATCGCACGAGGCATACTACTGTGGCCGGACGCGGAACCCTAAAAACGTGTGATAAACGTTCTCCGGCGGTTACACGGTTGGGTAATTGTGAACTCGTACCATTATCAACCGCACTTGACCCATTGGCCGTGCCCAATTTCCACGACGCCTCCCCGTGTGCGCACGCGCATCGCCCTCCCTGTGCTTGTGTACACACTCACTAATAACGTTAATTGTTGTTTGTTAAAGAGAAGTTTCCACTTTAAAACCTGTGAAAGAAAATATTAAGATTAGATACATTACATAATATAGGTACGCTAAAATAATTTCATAAACATATATTACAGTAGGTGGGTATATTTGTATTCGAGGACCAAGTTGGTGGAACGCTCGCCTCGGTAACGAGTGTCGCAGGTTCAACCCCCCCCCCCCCTCACAACTTTTTTTTTTATTTATTTTTTTATTACATTATAGGCAAGTATTTGATCTCGATCTCACCTGATGGTAAGTGACGATGAGATCTACGATGGAGCATACTTGCCTAGGTAGGAAGGCGGCAGTAGATAAGAGACGCCACATTCACTAGGCACATGCAGCGCAACTGATCTGACCCGCCATCCATGAATGGCAACACCGAACATCATGCCGGGACACGGCTAGGCCGCTTGGCGACATGGCTTTGTTCAGTGGGTGGTGACTAGCCACGGCCGAAGCCTACCACCAGTAGAGTTGTCACCTGGTTGGCACCACCCAGGGTCACGTGTAGGGTATCTCGAGGGTACTTAATTCTCCTACGGACGAAGGTTACTCGACCCCAAAGAGTACGTAAAGGCGTCGGTCCTGCGCCTGATCTCTCTCTCCGGTCGTGTCGGATTGCTGACACATCGGACTATGAGAGTGAGGGGAGAGAGTGCACCAGTGACTGATAATATACGATCCACGAAGTGCATCTATCACTTAACAAGAGGCTTCCCCTTACGAGGTGTTAAACTAATTAACAACTGAAAATTGAATTGATAATACAAAAGCCCACATTTCTCACATTCCAATATACTCGTACAGACTTTGTTGAACTTCCATTTTAAGGTTTTTGCTGGGAGATGTTTGGACATTACTAAAGTCGCAAATTATAATTCCATTTTTATTGCAAGTAAAAACTCTCCTCCTCTCCTCATCCCTTAACTCCGAACCATTGGTTTAGTTGGAGATACATCCCCATTCCATAATTGAAAATTAAATAAAAAAAAAACTAGTTTTTCCCTATATATAGCCGCGTACTGACTGAATGAGGCGCCTCGCGAGGCAGCCACCAGCTCATTACGTGACGGCGAGCGATCGCTTCTCGTAAAGCACTAACTGACGTCACGCGAGGGATAGCTTGAAGATTTAACGGAAGAACGAGTAGCATCTCGCGGCTGTTCGCCTAATCAGTACACGGCTAATGAGCACGCTAGGCGGGCGACAACATGCGCAGAAATCTTATCACTATGATTCCGCTGACCTGTGCGCGGCTATCATTCCACTACTACATCAGCCAGTGCTCAAGTAACGCCGCCCCAAGACACAACACATTAAAGTGGAGCATTTTGCTATATATTCCCAAATTATGTTCAGTGAAAACAACAATTTAGATATATTTAAAACAATACTTGTATAAGTGTTGTTTTATTTTAAAAGAAAATATATAACGAATACATAATGAAGATGTATAAATTGTGTAATTTTGTGTTGTGCATAATTTCGGTTGGTTTCGCGAGCGGTGAGTTGAAATTGTTTTTGAACATTTGTTTAAATAAATGTCTTATATATGTGTCGGGTGTAAACATAACATTAAAAGTAAAATTGAATCATTATTTATATAACTGTCCGTCGCCGAATTTGAACGTTATTATTGTTTTATTATATTTACGCGAATACAACACATTGAAATAAAACTAATTTTAACTTAATACTAGGACGTCTAACACCTCAGTCCTCCTGTGACCATGGTTGTAGAGCAGCTGAAACGTCGGGAACGTAAAAAACATAAAATTAACGCGATAAAATCCATTCCGTATCCGCGATAAAATTTGTTATATCAAAAGGTTATTGTAATCTAATAAAAACCTATACCTATTTAAAAATGGGGGTTGTAACGTTGTTGTCACTTCAACAACATCCTTCTGAAAGATCTTTTGTTAAAAAACACTTTAAAAGACAGCTACATATTGAAATAAAACAAATTTTAAGGATTGTATCGCGTTTATTTTATGATTTACAAAAAAAATACCTTTAAATTAGTTTTATTTCAATGTGCAGTATTCGCGTAAATATAAGAAATCAATAAGTCAACTAACTACAGAGTTAATTCAATACGTGTACATAAAAAGTATATAAGTAATGTAACAACTTATTATCTATAATGCGCGCTAATTATAAAAACAAGTACAATTATCTATTAGTTTAGATCCGATGGATCTTTCAACCGCCGCAGTTATGTATGAAGATATTTTAGTTTGTAGGTACGGTCTGATTTCAGTGCTAAGAGTTAGTTAAACGAAGATAGGTAGGTAGGTAGTTCGTAATGTTTTGGTTTAGTTTAACAAATACAAGTATATATCGGTGTGACGTCACAGTGGATAACCCGGTCATCGGAATAGAACCCATAGTAACTCAGATCCCGGTATCGCGTGACGACTAATCTTTCATTGAGCGATTCATTTGATTCGACTAAGCAGGCGATGGGTACAATTGGTATGTATATACATCGTACAAGTACCTAACCTACCGAGAACTATATAGGATGTTCATTTAAATTACATCAACCGCTAGTTATTTCAAAATGAATGAATCAAAAAATAGTCGTGCAGACTATTTTTTGTGAAAAATAATGCAGACAGCAAAAATTAATAGTTTGGTGAATCTTTAGAAAAAATAGGTCTGATGAATTGTGTTTGTCCACTAGCTATCTGAAATATACATCACATTAAACTTTAGTACATCAGTAATAAATTGGTGTCGATTCTGTGTAGCACCAGTTATACTGGTGGTAGGCTTCGGCCGTGGCTAGTCACCACCCACTGAACAGAGCCATGTCGCCAAGCGGCCTAGCCGTGTTCCGGCATGATGTTCGGTGTTGCCATTCATGGATGGCGGGTCAGATCAGCTGCGCTGCATATGCCTAGTGAATGTAGCGTCTCGATCTACTGCCGCCTTCCTACCTAGGCAAGTATGCTCCATCGTAGATCTCATCGTCACTTACCATCAGGTGAGATCGATATCAAATACTTGCCAATAATGTAATAAAAAAAAAAATTAAAAAAAACTAACTACACTAAAATTAGTGAGTTTTAGAGATAAAGCTGCGCGTTTGAATACGAAAATGAGTTTGACACATTTAAGTGTCTAATTTAGTGCAACTTAGATACAGAATCGACAACATTGTGTTCTTAAATATTTGTACTTATTCTAAGTAAACGTTCTAAGCTTCGTAAAAACAAACACTTAATTGCGCGAATCTTACGCCTAACAAATACTCCAACGTCTAATAAATTGAATTGTTTCTCCACATTTCCTAATGTATTCAATAATAATTAATAATTTAACTTAACCAGGAAATAGGTGGGAAGATTTTACTTTGTAAGCGTGTCACGCAAAAATACTACCAATGAGGTAATCAATTAACAATTGCGTGCGTGCAACAGATACGCCTAGATGCGTGGAATTCAATATTTATTTAAAGAAAATCTAACAAACTGAATATACATGAAACCGTGCATTCAAAACATATACGGTAGCTAATAAATGGACAGTATATAATAAATGACCTGTATATATATATAATTAATTACCGGAAATAGGTAATAATTAATTGACAGTTAGATAAATTTTTGATAAAATATTAGGTTGGATAAAATCTAGTACAGTTACGTTTTCCTGAAAATTGCAAACATTTCCATATGATCTGATTCAGATAATATTTTATATGAACACACCTACCTACCTATAAACTTACGCAAACCTTCAATTACCTAAATGTACCATGTAACCCCAGTAAGTATTCTTTTGTATTTTCAACAAGGAA
Organism: Pheosia tremula; assembly: GCA_905333125.1. Lineage (NCBI taxonomy): Eukaryota > Metazoa > Arthropoda > Insecta > Lepidoptera > Notodontidae > Pheosia > Pheosia tremula. Next base: position 3,415,667 of record HG995420.1, read on the forward strand.
ACCATTTGATTTTATAAAGTAATTACACCTGTGCACATATATATAGGTTCTAAGTTCGTACGTTCTACGTAGCTATGATTTATTTGCGTGATTTAGTTAGATTACACACCAAATTATAAATTTGTTTTGGAAAAACAAATTCCTTACCTATTGTAAAATACAATTTTTAACCCCATAAACACAGATGGTTGTATTCCTATATGTGATGATGTATTTTTAACAAGAAAGTACCAACTCCGTAATGATACTATCAAATCTTTATATTAGCCTTTCAAAAGTTTCTAATATATCTTAGCCCAGCCACCCTTATTTGGCTAGGAGCTCTACCGTTAACCTATGCTTAGCATTGTCCGAATATCTAGACTTCTGACTGCCTGTAACAATCGTTAAGGATTTTAGAATAGCAACCGGGATTACCAGCTGAATATGACCTCTGAATTACTGAGGACGCGACGCCAGGAACTATTAAATCTAATACGTACCGGATAAGACATTAATATGTATATATAATAGAAGATGCGGTGCATCCCGTGACCTATCAGAGCTCAGACAAGGGTCGTCGAGATTATCGGTAGCGTTCGCGAAATATAAGTAAACAGTTTTGAATTGTGCGGTCGCAGTGACAGCGGGCGGATCTATTGAGTGTGGCGGGCTAGCTTGGAGAATTTATCGGAAACGTGGTATTAAACACGCTACGCCGGGTATTCTTCTGTGACAGCTAGGTTACCTGATTGGCCTAAAACCACGTCATCTGGCGTCTTTGATCAACGAGCTGTGTAATTTCTATTAAAGAAGTCTATTAATTTATGGCAACACTGATCGTGACGTCGGCAATCTTCGGAATAAATAGGTGGCGTAGCCAGGGGCGTAACTACACTTGGACCAGTTCCATGGTCAGGGGCGGCAGGCTGGCATTTTTGCCACCTTTTCATATTCATTACCTATCTCTCGTTACCGGCAAACCTCGTAGGCCTATGGTCTCCGGGGATGCGTATCATATAATCCGCTCCTAGGCGTCTCGCATGGTTTTACACCATGCACGGAAAGAAGTTCACTTAGTATGAAAATAATAAAACGGTTCACTACTATAGGCTTAAAAATGTTTTTTATTATATTATTTTATAAATTACAATTCAAACCCAAACCCATCGATGGCCAAACGGTAATTTTATTATTTAATAAATATTTACTAGACCTACCGTTATATTTCTGGAACTGAATTGTGAAAATAAACAATTTGTTCAAATAATCATAATTATTAAAAAACAGTATGCACCATTTTGGTTTGCAATAGGTATGTTTTTTTTTTTATTATTACCTTATGTTGTATGTATGTTAAATAGGTACCAAATTGTGTAGTAAAATCGCTAAGTAAAACGCTAACAATGGCGCCCGAAGATGCTACAGAGAGGAATCAAACGTGCGGTCATTCGTAGTTTGTTTACGCGATAGCTATCTGTATCTACACAGAATATTGATCGTCTCCAAAGGGCCAATAAGTAATCAAATTGTACCGAGCCTTTACAATACCTATATTGATTTCTTATATTTACGCGAATACTACACATTTAAATCAAATTAATTTTACGGATTTTATCGCGTTATTTTTTTTGTTTTTTACGTTCCCGACGTTAGATACTAAACATAATGAAAATTATACGTAAATTCTAAAGTTACTCTATAAATAGTAGTTACACCACAATGCGACAGAGTAAGGACCGTCTGCAACAATAGTCATACTGTCCCCACCGATGACACATTCCATTTACTCCGAAGTCTGACCGGCGTATCGCTTTCCAGAATCGTGGGGACATTCTCGATTATGATTATCAGGGCTTCATCCTCCGCCGTCGTCTCCGCATGCCTCTCTATATTACTGCAATATTTCTACAAATAATAAAAACCAGTTATAGCCGGCTTGGTACAGAACGCTTGTGATTGAAACACACCTTGTTTCAATCACATCGGCTGGTATCGGATTATATCAGCGAATCACACTTTCAGTAACGATTGTCACTTGTAGTACAGTGAAGGCTAACGTGAGGAAACCTGCACGTCCGTCAAAAGGCGTGTGAAGTTCACCAAATCGTTCTGGGCCAGTGTGGTTGACTATGGCCTTAATCTTCCCCCTATTCAGCCCGGTAATGGCAGAAGGCTCGCCCCCTATTTTGGGATTTAATATCTTCGGTAAAATATGTGTAAACAATGCAATCCACCTCTTCCTTACTGTAATTCTCGAAGGGGTCTTCGGAATTAAAGGCGTGATGGTTATAAAACTGCAAATTGAAATATATTTCAGTAACAGCTGCGACCCGTGTTACCCTCGATTATAAAGTATTAAAAATTTCAACAAATCTATCCCACGGGAACCATACATTTTACCGGGATAAAAAGTAGCCTATGTGCTATTCCAAACTATAGTCTATCTCTGTGCCAAAATTCATCCAGATCCGTTTAGCCGTTCAGGCGTGATTGAGTAACAAACATCCATCCATCCAAACTTTCACATTTATAATATTAGTGGGATATACATAACATCCACAGCTCTGCTGACGTCCGAAGAGATATCAACTGTGACAGACTCGTGCTGTTCCTTCGGCGAGTCGTATGCGGTGACTGCGTCATCGGCGCAAGAGTGCGCAAAAGTCAGCCCGCCTGAGCACACGGACCCGGAGCTGGTGGGCAAGTGCCTCGCTTCACTACAGGGCTGCTGCAAGGAACAGTTCAAGTGAGTATTGAAGACGAAGAAGAGTCTGATTAAAAGTTCAATAAATTTCTTTTTGATGAAATCTACAATATATCGATTCTATAAAAAAAGAGAGAGAAAAAAAGAGAGAGTTTCTACACTCTGGTATATGCATGACAACAAAACTCCTATCAAAGAAATGGAAAATTTCCAAATCTTACGCACTAAAATGGAATAAACGTTGCAATAACAAAAAATCGTGATTTGTAATCTATAATCTATGTAATTAACATTAAAATTAGACATCTGGTGACCAGAACGCTGGCACATATTTTGGCCAACACATCAGCATTGCCATTCAACGTGGCAATGATGCCAGCGTTTTGGGCACCCTCCCGGCCGATGGTGGTGGGGATTTGTTGAGTGCATTTTGAAATCAGCCAATTTTAACTTTAACTTTAAGTTATCTTACCCCATATATTATATCTTATCCCATAATATTTTATTATGATTTCATAGGGGTAGGATATGATGGGCCGGGACGTTTTTTGCTTGACTTTCTTACAATTTATTTGATCCTTGCTTGTTACAGACAGAAGGACTCATGTTCAGATGGAATTAAACTGGCTGCCCAAAAGGAGTGTAGTACACCTGACACTGAGATTGGAAAGGTTGTTTAATCATGTCTATTTAACCTATAACAAAAAAAACATTCTCATAAAAATCTCTTGAAATCTACCTTGTCTAATATTTAACGAATGTGATGTTGGTGTCAAAAAACAACTGAGTCCGCGCATCTCGTTACTGAGTTTACTTTTATTATTATTTATTCTGCCCACTTGTGGTCTTCGTCATCACTTCCACTTCAGCAAATTATACTTTCTGTATGCAAATGCTTAACTTGTTGATGAAAATACCAAAATCGCTATAGGTATGCCTACAATATTCGAGGAGTTCTCACAATGGATCTGATCATTAGAACTATTTTTTAGCATATGGCACAGTAACACTATTGATGATGGCTATTCGTTGGTACGTTTATATCAACAGACGTGCTGCGAAGAATGCTCCTTCGGGACTTGGACCGGCGAGTCCCAGGGTAAGGAGGCGTGTGGCTCACCCGCGGGGGATGACGATAGCCCCACCACTGCACTGAGGATCAACGCCTTCCACCAATGCTGTTTGGTATGGTTGTATTTATCAGTTAAATAGCTATGGAATTTCAATGTTCACCAATATAGTAGGTTAGACCGCTTTAAGTTTGAGGGAACCTGTGGCCCAATTTTGAAAATATGCAATTTCCTTTACGAGATTTAAGAAAAAATGTAAAAGAGGATTTCTTGTTGGAAGTAAAAGGCTTGCTACTTATTACAAGGAGGCATGCGTGAACTGCAATGCACCACCGCCTACCGCTTGGAGAATTATAGATATCATGGTTTAGAAAATATGACTTTCGCGTTAGGAGTAGGGTCATGGTTTAGGGGAGATAATCATAGTAAAAGTAGAACTCCTACTAGCAGTAGCATGTGAGGTTTTGTATCTTACAGAAAGCAGCAGAACAAACGGAAACCACAACAGAGAAAAAGCCAACAACTACTCAGAAGATAGAGGCTGTAACGGAGAAGAAGAAAGTGGGGATATGCAAGAAAGACTCCTGCGAACACATTTGTGACGATGAAGCTGGAGTTGTGAGGTGTTTGTGTAAAGAAGGATTCCGGCTGCAGTCTGATAAGAAGTCTTGTAAAGGTACACATATCTTTACTTATATACCCAAGCTGTAGAACATTCGTCATTGCATACTACTAGAGGACACAATAAAAGTTAATGGAATAAAAGTTATCAGAAAAAATAATTTCAACAAAATTAAAACGAACATAATGAATATAATGTTGCCGACAAACTCTGATGCAGTCAGACAAAAACAAGCAAATTTAATATATTTTTAACACATTGATATACTTCAGTAAACTAAGTGGCTGCAAATCTTAGTAGCACTCACGCCAAGGTATCATGGTGACAAATGGGACTTTTATGAAGTGATAAGCCTTAAACATTGTTATAGATATTAATGAGTGCGCAGAAGCGGACGATGATCTGTGTGTTGCGGAGGATACGGTGTGCCATAACACCCCAGGTGGGTTCAAATGTGTGCCGATCAAGAAGCGAGACGTGAGCCTCAGCTGCCCGCCAGGGTTCAAGAGGAACCTCGTCAACCAAGTCTGCGATGGTGAGTCTTATTTGGTCTGGTCTGCTAAAACAAGTGTATATATTTGTGTTTATAGCGTAACGTTGTCTTGTCCTGAATGAGGACGAGAATCAAGGCTGTATAGCTGCTGTTCTGATTAGCTCTCTGGCCATAATAAAGTTTAAGGAGCTGACTACGAACCACTATTCCTAGAATGGCACTTAAAAAGAAAAACGTACTTCTGAAAGCCCTCTAAGATATATCTCATTAGTATTTTGTTTCCTATAAAGAGATTAAATAATCCACAGATATCAACGAATGCCAACTACCCCGGCCTCCATGCCCAAAGTATCTCTGCGAGAACACTATTGGTGGTTATAAGTGTGCCGGCAAAGCTGGTAAGCCGTTCGCAGAGGCTGTGCCAGGAGCTGTCACTGAAGCCACGTCATCCACCACGGAGTCTTCAAAGAACGATATCTGCCCGCCCGGGTTCAGGGCGGGACCTGATGATGAATGCGTTGGTAAGAGCAAGTGCCAAAGGTTTTTTTGTTTCATGCTTTATATATATGAAGTTTTGCCTATTTCGATATCAAAATTTTTGTTTAAAGATGGTTCTTTTTTAATTGTTTTGTCTATTGAGGTGCCTTCAGGAGCACATTGTTGTCAACTCCTGTTAGCTATAAGCCATCCGATTTGAACTTAAAGGCACATATAGTACGTTTGCCTAAGAGATAAATGGAATATATGAATGGAAATGGAATATAAATGGAAGAGATAAATGAATCAGGATTACAGGAAGAAATTTTAAATGACTATGGGGATAAAGGATTATTTTCCGTTCCTGTTTCATTCTATCTGGTATCCTTTTTTCTCTATATCCTCTTTTCACATTATTTTCTCTATTTGCTTTTCTTGCAGATATCGACGAGTGTGGGGAGCGGCTGGATGACTGTCAGCGGCTGTCACAGCACTGCATCAACACGCACGGTAACTTCTTCTGCCAGGACCACGTGTCCAAGCGTTGCGCCCCAGGGTTCGAAGTCAACACTGCCACAGGAATATGCGAGGGTAAGAGATTTTTCTTAATTATTATTTACTTAGTTGTTCCTATAACGTTGAGTTTTTTTAATATAAAACTTTAGAAGCTCGTCATGTTCTGTGATATAATTATTTTGGATGTCGATCTAGCTAAATTATAGCTAAAAGCATGCCAAGCTTCATCTGATATCATTTAAGGCCTAGGTAGTATTTTTTTTGTAATTCGTGCTGCTGTATTCGAGAAGTTTAATAAATGTTTTAAAAGATCATCTACATATAGTAAGTTCCTTTTACAGATATCAATGAATGCGAGGAAGACGAAGTTTGCAAACGAACAGAGGTGTGCGTCAACTTACCAGGAGCTTACAACTGCAAATCTAAAGTCAGCACATTACCCAAGTAAGCTATAGCTGCCTATTAGCCGAATAATATATAAATATGGCCTTTTTCTTTTAACATTATCGTCGTTTTTTATTTCTCTTACAGGCTCGCTTCGAAAAAGTGTCAGGAAGGAACAAGAGTACGACCAGGAGGAATAATTTGTGAAGGTAAATAAACTCCCTAAAACCAAGATAATATAAGTCATGCACGATTTCCGAAAATGTATTTAAAGGCTTTGATCTATCTGTTCTTTACGTATAATACTCTACAAAACACACAGATCACAAAATGAAATAAATTCAGAGATACAATCGCGTCTGTTGTAGTCGCCAGTGGAGTCGCACTTTAACTCTCTACCCAACTGCACTTTTGGAGTACAATAACTGGATAAGCAAAAGTCACACGTTTGGGATGATTTTTGATTTTTTACAGATATTGATGAGTGCCACGAGGGCACACATCTTTGCGACGAGTTCCAGAATTGTCTCAACACCTACGGCGGACATGAGTGTCGCTGCAAAAATGGGTTCGAGCTGGACTCCACATCGGGATCATGCGCCGGTTTGTAGCGATCATCATAATGAAATATTCTACGAATGTTAAGAATATTAATATTGAAGAAAAAATATTGATACAGTTATGTTGATCTCAATGAGACCTGTGCCCAAAGGTTAGCATGGTCTGGAGTAAAAAGGTCTCTATAACGCTAACTTTTGGCCAAACCTTGCTACACAATCAAACTAAATTAGCTAACAACCCAAATGATAGAACAATCTTGCCACATAAAAGCAAGTAAACTAGACACGAAATGTATACCTAGACGGAACAATAAATATACTCTTAGGCCTGAAACAGGAGAAAATATGTATATATTTACGAAATTACGTGGTCTGCAGCTGTCGCTTGCACTATCTTTGCTGTTGTTGGATGATTTGTGTTCTCCAGACATCGACGAGTGCGCTCTGAAGCTGGACAACTGCGGGCTCGGCCAGCACTGCCTGAATCTACTGGGTACTTTCACCTGCACGCGCCGGTCCGTCACCACCACCTCAACCACCACCACCACCATCCTGCCGCCCTTCCCTTCCTCCTACGAGTACGAGTATTACGACGAGGAGTGAGTATTTGTCAAGCGCCTTTGCTTGTAATGTTTACCTGTCAACGTGTAGGTGTATTTGGACTAGAACGGGTTCTTAGCTATGACTCGTATCTGTGGCGGCGCGGACTTAGCGCTAGCATGAACCGATAACTATAGTTTTTTCAATATTTCATGACAGCGCTGTGTCTGCTACGATATCAGTACCCATTCTTTATAAAGAAACTTCCATAGGTATATCAAAACTAAGGATACCTAGTCAATAATATAATGAAAGATTCAGATATAAGTAGTATACAGGTACTCAAACAAATTTTCCTTTGACATCGGTGAGTACGTGTGGAATGAAAATAAATAAGGACAGAGCCTGTTCCTGTCCCGTTTTACATTGCCTGCCCATAAAGAACTGATGATGATGGGCAGCATCTACTGTCAAAATTTAAGAGATTTGATGCGATTAAATACTTTTAGTTACTTTACTAACATCTTTCACAGTGAAGAAAATGAAACGATTCCCACGACACCAAGCACAACAACACGTAGGACTACAACTTCCACCACCACTACCACAACCACACCCAAACCCATTACCACACCCAAACCCATTATCACAACTACACCTACTACCACATCCGTGATCACACCACGGCCCAGATGGCCTTACCCCTCGCGACCTTACAACCCCAGACCTCGCACTACTAGTACCACTACCACTCCAAAACCCACTCCAACCAGAAGACCGTACACCCCACCCAAACCTGAAGACTACCCTCGCCGACCAGAGAATCCACGAAGGCCTGAATATAATCCAAGGCCTGACTACTCCAGGGGACCCAACCCTACGCCTTTTAGACCAGAAGCTCCTATTAGACCTTCCAGCTTCCCAACGCCGTCACCAGAACCAGCTCCAGTGACCCCTGAAACTCCGATTGATAGAAGAACGAATGAAATAGATAGAGGAAATCCGGATATTGACTTTAATCCCAATGAAGTACACTGCTTGGATGGATTTGAGAGAGACGCTGAAGGGAATTGTGTTGGTGAGTTGCAAATAAAAGCCACTATGTAACTCATTTTACATGCCCTTACTGACGGCTTGTTCTTTTATCCTTACTAATATTCGAATTACAAAAGTAAATCAAGTTGTTTTGGTGGATCAACCTTCCAAGTTTTGCGAACTTCACTTGTGTGTTTCATATTTGTATGAAGAATTGCTGTCTCTGTACTAGCATCTTCGTAGTTAGTTCAGCGTCATCTATCGAGCCAAGTTGTAACATCTAACTTAGTAAGTTATAGTAATCACTACATTTAGTCTGACAGCGAATTGCTTGACGTAATTAAAAATTTTATTTCGTGATGGGATTCTCTGGAATAATTAGGCTACTTTTTATTCTCGAATCTCACTCAGGCGAGATAGGTAACTAGTCTACATGTAACTCCTTCAGATACCGACGAATGTGCATCTGGACAGCACAGCTGCAGCAGTTTGGAAGAGTGCGTCAACTCACCCGGCGGGTTCGATTGCAAATGCATGGCTGGGTTCCGCCGTGACTCGTCTGGGTGGTGCACCGTCCAAACCACTCCCACCACCACGAGTTCCACTTCTACCACCACTAGTACCACTACCACTACTGAGACCAACATTGCGGGTAAGACTTCCGTCGATTGTGATAGATAATATTCGCTGACTTGACGGGTGGGAAACCATTGGGAGATACCCGGCCTCTGTGTGGGAGAGGGCCGGGTTATGTGGGATTCTTACCCACTAAAACTCCCCTGGTGGCCGTCTTCGACACATGTTGGGGGGGTTCCAGGATCTCCAAACGGAACGCACCGGTGCCCCTCTTGTGCCTCGCCCCCTTATGGGGGCCCGTCTCGGGGGAGCAGATGTTCGCTCCCCCTGCGCCCTCGCTGCGCACGGTGGCGGGGAGCCACACCCGCCGCCGTCCTCTTCAGGGGTCGTCATTGTCACCGAACGTCCGGGGCCCATACCCCAGTCGTTCTCGATCACGAGGGTAGCCCGTTGCTTAAGGCCCTGGGCATCAGGGCCGGTGACGCTGAGACCTATAGGTCTGATTTGTGACCTCCCTTATAATTTATAGGAACTTTATTTCTAGTGCCAACACCCTCCACCCCGTTCTGGGCGTACACTCCCATGAGACCTGAGGAACCTCAGGCTGATTGCGAGCTCGGATACCGATACAACAAGCAGCTCCAGACGTGCGAAGGTAAATCACCAAAGAATCCAGTGAAGTTTTACGGGCAGGTCACGAGAACTTGTCCAATTTGAAAACCTGCCCGTAAAACTTATATTTTTTTTTCATTACAATATAGCCAAGTATTTGATCTCGATCTCACCTGATGGTAAGTGACGATGAGATCTACGATGTAGCATACTTGCCTGGAAGGTACCTGTTCACTCTCGACTTGAAAACACCCAAGTTGTTGCGATTCGTTTTGCCACTTGTCCCTTGCGATTCGATTTTCCCCGATGTGTCCCGGTACACATACAGATTTTTTATACATTTTTATAAATTGTTTCCCTTAGATATAGACGAGTGCGAGCTACACACTGCGAAGTGTTTCTCTCGGGAGGAGTGCGTCAACATTGAGGGGGGCTACCGTTGTGTACCTTCAACTTACAGTAAGTTCATTTATGTACCTATCTTTATAAAACTATTAACTACAGGGCTGTCCGTACATTAAAGCTATTAAAAAAGGTTATTTGAAAGTCTCCCAGGCGTGTCTATGGTACCTATAAAAAGGTTTCAGATCCATCTCAAAACCTCTTTAGAACCACGACTATTTCTTGGTCTGGTAGGTAGGTTTATTATAGAAAGGTACAACTTTATACTCAAGGTTAAAATGAACTCTATGGTTTTATAAAACTCCTGCCGATTTTCAGCGACTCCTACGACCCCACGCCCTTCGGCACCCACCCCGGGTCGCAACGTGATCACCGTGGGCTCCCAGTACGGGCAGCGAGGCTCTTACTCTCCGCCCGCAACCTTCACCAGGCAGCCTGATCTTGGAGTGCTGGTGGCTTCGTGTCCCTGGGGATATAAGCTGACTTCAGACAAGAGATGTTACGGTATGAAGACGTTTATAGCTCACAAAGGTCACTGGGCCCTAAGTTTGATAAGTGAATGGATTTGCGATTAAATGAAAATGTTATTGTAATTGTTTACATTTTAAGTATGGCAAAATTGTCATAAATTAGTGGCAATAACGATGTCACCGTCTATCATTCAAATATATGAGAGTTGATATTGTATTAGCAGATATTACAATCGCACGTCGACAGCACGAAAACTTATAGCAACCGGTCTACCAGGTCCAAGGTACTTAGTGATTTTGTGTCCGGGGCTTTCTTAATAAGAAATAAGACCGAAATTACGTTCGTGACAAACTGTGCGCAGAAATCTTCATTCAAGGAGAGGTCTGTCTCTCTAGGATTCCAAGTGTATTATCATAACTAATGGACTACCTTCAAAGGTAACTCCTTGAAATGTAATCCCCTCCCTTTTTGGTTTCTACCTCCCCCAGACATCGACGAGTGTGCCAAGAACGTATCGGAGTGTGGCCCTCAGCAACACTGCGAGAACTTCTACGGCGGGTACTCGTGCCAGTGCCCTGCGGGACACCGCCTCGATGGACAGAACGGCTGCGCGGACATCAATGAGTGTCTGCACGGGAATGTAAGAGGCAACTCAAGTTTTTGTTCAGGATTAGGACTTAAGACCAGCGGGGCTATTTTAAATCATTCGAATTCGCTATCAGAACAGACTCGACACCTTTCGATGTCTTTCAAAGGCCTATTTAAAATAGCAGTGAAAAAGATTGTGTGTATGCTTCAGGAAATCCATCATAGGTCGTTTTTGATCCCGTTTCCGATATTGATTTTGAATGATTTCAATAGCCCCGCGCAAGGGTAGAGTCGTATGACGTATGGGGGGGGGGGGGATTTGAGTGGGAAGCTCTGAATCGTGATAACTGGAAGAAACTACAGCAAGAACTTTTACGTATTAAGATCTCTCTAATAATATATAGAGTTTAGTCGAATCATTAAAAAACTACCTCAGAATTAATGAAACATGGCATGGCGATATCTTACGACGAATATGGAATGTGGACTCATGGGAACTGCCTTTCCTTATAAAGGTCCTTCCTTGGTATCGTTTTAAATACTGACAGTGGTAGGAAGTAATTTAGGAAGGTTTAAATAACAAATCCAGCCATGCGCTTACAACGCGGAGTGCATGAACACCTACGGATCGTACCGCTGCGTCTGCCGCAAGGGCTACCGCAACGCGCCCTCCAACGACAAGGTGTGTGTGGACGTGGACGAGTGCTCCGACAACCCTGACACTTGCAGCCAGGGCTGTTCCAACACCTGGGGCGGGTACCGGTGCTACTGCAAGAAAGGGTACCGGCTCGATGATGACGGAAAGTAAGTGGAATCACTATAGTGCATATCATATATATACACCTTGGGCTGGCCCTACCATACTACCGCTTCAGGTGCCAGGCCTGAGGAGACGGTTTGGTGATCCAAAATAGACAGGATGTTGTTGAGATCTTCCAAGAATTCCAGAGGTTTGAGTCAGCCGAGCCGGTTTGAACCTACGACCCTCGGTTCGAAGGCGAGCGTTCTACCAACTTCGCTTTAGCACTGTATGAGTATCACTGTATGAGTATGAGAGTTTTGATTTTATGTTCCTTTTAAGAGCCAAGAAAAGGCTTACAATCGCATAATCTGTACGTACAAAAGTTCAGTGGAGCTTATTACGTGAATCGCCGAGGGTCCAACCTCGACGTTTTCGTTGGACACCGCTTTAGGTCCTGACTTACAGGAGAAATCAATGGTAATGGATTGTGACGGGCCGAGACACTTATCAATTCCCACAAAAGACACTTCATCAATTATTTTTCTCATTCTAACTGACCTTAAATATAGCATATGACAAATATTCCAGGACTTGTGTGGACGTGAATGAATGCGAGGAATACGCCGCAGTCAGATTGAGGGGCAAGCTGTGCGGTGGGGAGTGCATCAACGAACCAGGAAGCTACCGGTGCTCATGCCCCTCTGGATACCGCCTTTCCGAAGACGGCAGGAGCTGTATAGGTACGTCCGTACTCTTCTAACTTGTGCGGTCCTTTGTGTGTGCATCAGAAGGTCCAGCAATAAGAGACATATGGACAGTAGTCGTGAAATATGCCTCCGGACACCGAAAGATGAAAAGTTTATGAAACTTCCTAATGCAGATAAAATGCTCTTTGATTTTCTTTTGTTCAAGTTCATTTCTTGTCAACTGTAGTCCTGTCGTGTTAACACTAGCGCAGACTGTTGAGGCTACTCCCAACGGGTTTGGTACTCGTAGTATATTATTTAGCTTAAGAGCTTAATAAGCCAGACCAATAGCTCGGGCATATGCGCGCAGGTTGACAGTAGCGAGATGTAAATGGCAGTGGCGTGGGCGAGTGAGGCAGTGTGCGTTTACCTCCGGCGAGACATATGTGCCCGAGGAAACCTCACGTAGCTGCACGATTGGTCTAGATCAGGCCATTCATGTACCTACCAGCAGGTACCTGAAATCCTGGTTGTTCATGGCTGAAAGTCAAAGTCAAATCGTTTATTTCGATAGGCCTACGGGGGCACTTAAATTGTCATATTCACATTTTTTTTCCTTAACTCTACAACCAGATCGGAACGCTACCTCAACTGAGAAGATCCGGCAAGAAATTCAGCGGGCTTGTCTTTTTTTTTAATCCAATATTTTTACAAAAAATAGTAAGCTCCAGTGTGTTGCCATGCCAGGCGCACACACGCTACACTTTAACATTATAAATATTCATATTTGAGCGATCAGTCCCAGGCTGCTTTATCGTCCAAATAATCCAAGATCCTGTTATCCCTTACGACATAGATTACTTTTCACAGTTGTTTTAAACTTACTATTGGATTATATTATCGTTCAGATATCGACGAGTGCGAGACGGGCGAGGCGCGGTGCGCGCACGCGACGGACGCGGGCTACGTGTGCCAAAACACGCGCGGCAGCTACCACTGCCACCACATCGACTGCCCGCCGGGGTACCAGCTCGAGTCCAAGCAGTGAGTACCTCCTCTCCTCTCTCCTCCTCTATTCTCTCTACTTCTCCTGTCCATATTTACAAGAGAACAGTAGACCACGGCGCGTGCGCGGCACGTCCCTTCCAGAGCAGAATCAGAGAATTTTTATTTACGTAGATCATAAGTACAGTACTTTAAATGAATCGTCAAAAGTTCCAAAATACTACGCTACTACGTTACCACCCGTTCGGAATGCCGTTCCTATGGAGAAGAACGGGCAAGAAACTCGCTGGTTGCTCTATTTTTAAAAAGTTCTGTTACATTTTTGAGCAATACATTGTTATAGGTATGTGAGAACAATGTAGGAACGGCTAATCAGACTTTAGCATCTTCAACTCTGGCCCCCAGATCACTACACAAGACTACGCGTGAGAGCTTTCGTTTTAATGTACCAACTAATGATGATGAGGGTCGAGCGACTCCTCCATACTTTATATAAGTACCTACTTATCTAATAAGTGGCGAACTTGGATACGTATGGAAATCTATAAGGGACACTTAATGAGGTTCTTCATACTTACATAGCTTACCGAGCCGTAAAATCACACCTACGGAGAATAAATGGTGTGGACGGAGCACCTATGCCCATGACATACAATATCTGTCAATAATTGGGTTAGAGTAGAGCGATGCCTCTACGACCTCACCCATTCGCAGACCCGTGTTGGTCGCCAGCACAATATTTTTGTCCAGATCACACCGCAAGTGTTATAAATAAGATAGACAGTGACGACATGCTTTCTCGATCACGTTACGGTAACATTAGGAGTTCCTGCTTATGGTGTTTTTTCCCCCGCAGCCGCTGCACTCGCATCCAGCGCTCGTGCCAGGTGGGCGACTGGACTTGCCTTCAGCAGCCGAGCACGTATAGCTACAACTTCATAACATTCGTCGCCAACATCTATCTACCTACAGGGAGTGTACGTATTGTAACTAATACAAATCTCCATCCAAGTATACCTACAGCGTGACTCAGAGAGCATTATTCACAAAATATCTCTGACTTCACATAATGATTACAAATGCTTTCTTTAACTTTCTTTAATTCTTTAACGCGTTCCTCCTTATCCTTTATATTATTATTTTTTTTTTCCTTATTCTTTTTTATTTTTTTATTTATGGTTTGAATCTGCGCAGCGCAGATTCCTGTATAAGGTGCCAACAATAATTGTGTAAAATATTATAAGCTTTCCATTCAATAATATTGTAGAATATAATTCATATTTTATCCTTAAATTTATATAAATTTTAAGCATTTTCAGAGAATTTTAATATGCCCGAGTTCAGAAAAAAGCAGACTATTTAATACAAACTACAATAAGTACTCAATATACCTACTAACTACTGTGAGTACCTACTCAATATACTTGCATTCACCAGGTGGATCTTTTCACAATGCATGGTCCCGCGTGGAGGGAGTCGGTGGTGAGCTTTGAGTTACGAATGATTGGCGTCAAACCGTCACCAAGAGTCAAGCCAGCAGACCTCAGATGTTTCGAGTAAGTGCCTGCCCCTTTTTGTTTGAGTAGATACGTACCATGTGGACGAAAGAAAAAGAAGTTTCTCGAACGTCCACTTGGTTAATCAGCCGACGTAGTAGATCTCTTATTGGAACTCTTCACCAGTTATTGCAATAGTCTGATGCGATTATAAGAGCATTTAAAAGCGTGTTTGGCATAACATTTCTGAACGACAAAGGTAGAAGTAGGCAGAGGTGCCCGGCAGTACACTCACATTACGCTGATGGTATTTAGTCCCAATATAATAGGAGAGCAAATTTCCATTATGTTGAAATTCCTATAAATTTGACAATTAAAAATATTTTAATTCCAAGTCTTGTTCATTACTTAATACTTATTATAATGATATTAGCCCTTTTTTAATGTCCCAGTGTTGGGCACGGGTTTTCCCTCGGATTTCGGGATTTCATTACATTTTCATGTTTTTCAACTTTTTTTTCAGCATGCGCCCTACTAGCAATGTGTGTGTGATTTCCCTACTGTGTCCCCTGGAGGGCCCGCAGGTGGTGGAACTGGAGCTGACCATGTCACTATACCAGCGCGGCATGTTCGCCGGCAGCGCCGTCGCCAGGCTGATCGTTATCGTATCGCAGTACGAGTTCTAAATGAGACCAAGCTCTAGTTTTGAAAATCTTCTTCTTCCATTCGTTAATTTATTTCCGACTATTTCCTTCTGGTTATGGATAAGAATAGATATAGCAACACGCTTATCTTGTTTTTTTTTGTAGAAAATCGAATTGAGAATCTCCTCCTTTTTTTTAAGTCGGTTTAAAATGATTTTGTTTCGATCCGAAACTCGTGGTCTCGTTGTCGCAGAGAATACCCGCGAAAACTTCTAAACGCGGTACAAGCCATGCGAATCAAACGTAGGTTTTACTATCTAGTTATAAGTAAGGTAAGATTACCATAATCTATATAAAATACAAATTAAATGCTGTTTGTTGGTAAGCGCATCACTTGAGAACGGCAGGACCGATTTAGAAATATTGTTTTTAAATGTTCGTTAGTCCGAATAAGGTTGTAAAAGAAAGAAAAAAATAAAAAAAACGGCTGAAAAGTTGGTACAGAATAACCTCTGTCGGGTCAGCTATCATTATTTGAATAGCTCACCTATTCAAATAATGAATCAAGTGATGCCATTTCATAAACGGTTAAAACAGCCGAAATCTCAATGCTTATCTTATCTACAGGTAATTTATAAACATTAAGAATCTCTTGTCAAACATGATGTTACGGTATATTTAGAATAAGTGTTAAAATATTCTACCAATGATATTTGATATCATTTTATAGTTAAACGCACTCCGAATGTAATATCTGGACATTTCAAACAAGTGTTGTAAATAAAACAATAAAATAAATTGGAATAAGTATATTCTTTTTTTTTATTATAAGCACAAGCGTTCCCACCATGTGGCGTTAACCCGATTATAATACAACAGGTAAAGTGCACATTACATTAGTAATTAAATCTCCAGTTGACATCATAATAATTAATGTTTTTAAACTACACATTACAACAGATGCAAAACAATGTAGAATACAATGAAAAAATATCACTACAACGCTCTGGTCCCTTGGTCCTAGATCCCATCATTCCCATATTCACAGGGGCGAACACCAGTTTCAATCGTCCCACCCCAAATTAAATTGCCCCCTTAACGAAACCCTGGATCCGCCCCGCATCTTCAACATACCAACTTATAAATGTCAATAAAATATCAATCTTAAACAATAACCCCCAAACTTATGAGTTTTAATCCATTAACAAAGGCATTATAAAGCATATGCCAGAGTTGTAATGCAGTTGTAGATGGATAACATCTATAAACATGGGAGTAAATATATACCTGACAAACATTTCTAATTTTTTAACAAAAATAATATTCATACTACCGATACAACAAAGTAAAGAAACAAGCGGCCGTTTATTCCTGAATTATTTGAATGGAAGACTTTAAAAAAAAGTATAAACAATCATAACAAAATTATGTCAAAATAATATTTTTTTATACAATACGATCAAATACCTCTTACAATACTGATTCTCATCATAAGAGTGATGGAATATAAATAAAAGTTGAATTAAAACAAATCAGGCTAAGTAGCAAAGGAAAAAGAAAGAATATGTATCGAAATCACAGCAACAACTCAGTACCTAATGCAAAGAAATATAATCACGACAGTACAAACTAATCGAACCGTACGACTAAGCATTTATAAATAAAAAAAAATGTAGTAGTAACTCCGTGGTATATATTAATTAATTGTACTTACAATGAGATTATAGGTAATTGTAATAATATAATCTGCGAAGAGACCAAAGCACTTTTCAGAGAAAGTGATCTGTAAAGCAATTGTGAATGGAACGAAAACAACCTAAAAAATTTGGGTAGAATATGTATCATGAACCAAATAAATTTAAATATTAAAGCATTATTGAGACTGCATATGATAAATGCTCCTTGTGTTACGTTTGCAACAAAACAAACAAATGTACTAGTTACCCCGGGCAGATATTATTTCAAGCTTAGTTATAAAAAAAATCTGCGAATACTATGACATAAAACTTTTAAGACAGTCTTTTCAACGATTTATTTGTTAAAAGTATTAATCTAACTATTCAATTAATGGTATCGCCGTATGTAATAAATACCAAAATCTTACTGTAAGTACAGATATTAAAAAAACAACATTTTACTGTAAGTACAGATAATAAAAAAACAACATTTTCTATAATACAAATGGCATAGACAAGTAGTCTTAACATGCAAGAACCACTAAAACTAAACCTAAAGAACATTTTTAATCAATTTACAGATGTATTACAAAGCATTTTCTTTAAAAAAATGTTTTATACCGCTATTGTTAAATTAAAAAAAGTTTTTAGATATAGGCGAGCAGTTTCAAAATGCAATAGTCTTACTCCCCAAATTATAGACGTTTGATAACTTTATCAAACGTCATATAGTACTACGCACAAGACTTCAGTTATAGAAGGTCTTTAAATTCGGAGGTTGATTTATAATCTATTCAACAAGTTAGGCTACCTGTGACATTTAATTTTTGAGATACGTATATAGTAAATATTGCCAAGCCAATTTCACTTTTATTAGGGCTTTTATCGTGATATGTGGATGATTCACCCAACATTATTTTTTTGAATAAGCAATTGGTTAATAAATTATAAGAATAAACCAGTCAGAACACTTTGACAATTACATTATAAAGTTGAAAAAACTGAACACTAATAAAAAAAAATGGTAAAATTAAATACCCGGGGAGAATATCTCAAATGATTTTACTATTATATCTGACACTGTCGAATAAATAGGGGCCATGACAACAAGTAGGACATAAGATTGTACAAGTTAACATAAATTCAATACCTTTATGTTCGGTACGTCAAATTTACCACACTCAATAAGTCTGCTATGTCACAAGTGACTTAATTCGATAGATAAACTATATATGCGTTGATAATAGAAACTTTACAACAGTTTTATGAAGACTATCACCGTTCCTTTCGTACGTTCGGGCACAGCGTGCAAGCGTTTACAAATCTGATATGACTTCGCTGTAAATTCGTACAGATACAAAACTGTTTAATCCCAAATTTATAGAGAGATTTAATCAACTTACAATTTCAACGAAAATAAAGTAAAGCGGCAAACAAATTAAATCTTCTATACTCTTGGGGGTTAGTGGATACAGTCACGGTGAAAAATACTTATGTAATAAGCATACATATATGTTTTACATAAAACATCTACACAAAAAATAATATAAAGATCACATTCAATTCGTAGCACCTACGAAGTTACTCGATTTAATAGCCCTGCAGGTCTCCAGGCTGTTTACATAATCGACTGTCACACGAATTGACACACGAAACCTGTCAAAAGTGTAATTTACGTGTCGATTAAGAGTTCATTGTGTACGCAGATTTAAGGTTCGGTGTATTAACCGAGTATGGAAACTTCTTCATAAGATGGCTGCTAAAAAATACCATGTTGACGCCGCTTGACTCACTGCACCGGGTTAGTTTCCCGCCTGGCCAAATATCGGAAATTATATTTTGGTTATTTTCCACGGTTTGGATGTTACTGGAATCGACCCGTCTTGGGTTGTACCCGTTCAATACGCACAAGCGTTGCTTAGTTTGGGACCATACATTCGGTGTGGTATTACGATATTAATTTAATAATAAAATAATGATAACAAGCACCCATAGTTAAAAGATTAGTTCCCACCGTAACGTTTAACTCAACAAACGTCGGGTGGAATTCATATATTTCACCGAGACTGCACACAGATTTGTGACAAACAAACACTATGATAATATAATTGATCTAGAGATTATACTGATGTGCATTCTGACACATAGCACGTATATAATGTCATGTAAATATTGACAGACAATGGCAAAAATAATAATGTAATATTTCACAGTTATCAACGACATTCAAATAATATTCTAATTTTGTTTTTTTTTTATTTAAAGATTCACTATCCAACATTACTAATACACGTGGCATGTGTCAAAAAAACTCATCGTATATTGTCGCTAGAATAGTTTCGAATTCTAATAAACATCAATACTTTATATATCTAAAACTAACATTAATAGTTTTCAACCGTATATTACACAAAAGCTACCATTTTCACAGCGTTTTGTGACAATTAGAACAAATTATTTTAATGTTCAATGCACACTCAGAATAAATTAACTATCTAAGGATCCCCATGAAAAAAACAACCCCTAATTTTTTGCATTCAGAAAAATTGCTTTGAGAGGCGAATCTGGTAGGTTGTAAAGGCAACCTACCAGCAATTAACAAAAAAAAATATAAATTCTCAAAAAACCGAATAGTTTTTTTATATATTATTTATTCGTATATCCTATAAAGTCTCACTCTGAAGTATACCTCTCCTTATATTGCACACAACAAAATTAAACCTGTGTGCATCAAGCATTACAAAATATAATATAATAATAATAATAGAAAAAAACTCTGAGCACGTCAATATAAATACCTATAAATACTATAATATTTCAGTATATAATATAATTAATATAAAATAATAATAGATCAGTATTACAACAAAACGTTAACACATTGAACCGATTTGATAACTCCTACGCAACAAGAAGCTCAATAAAAGCTAATGAAAAATGGCAAATTGTAATCACTTATTAATTTATTAAAACTACAAAAATATTTCTTCTTACAATACTACCACAGTTCGACTGGTTGGCTAATTACTTAGGATACGTACAGACGATTACACAAATACTCGTGTATTTTGTCGTGTTTGACTAAGACGTGGCTTCACGAGCGAACATAATATGATCAATTAATTCAATTAATCTTGTCTCCACGCATATTGGCGTGACCATCTGCACCTAGCCTTATAGTTGCACCAATAAAATAATTCGAAGCGTCCAACTCATATCCTCAAAAAAAAAACAGTGGCCACAAAGTTGCTAATTTGTTAGGACATTAATTATAGAAAATTCCTTCAAAATTAAATTCCTTCTAGGTCAATAATTTAATTATGACATCTATTTATAATAGACAATTTATTGCGATATCATAAACTTAACTAGGAATGTACATTGTATGTCTGTACTTTCAGATAAAGAACATCAAGATAGCCGTATAGCAACGTAATGGAGCCGAGACTGTAATGACCAACTTATCTCACTTGTATCATAATTTACTATCACCTACTTTTGGTAGCAAGTAATGCAATCTTACGATTCAAGGCTATCAACTTGGCTATATCTATGCATTCCTCATCTGAAATAAAAATGATCCCACTAGAGATTTTGATTATTAATTAATTTGTATTTATATTATTATATTTTATAGATTAATATTGAGAATAGAGAATATATAAGATTTAATATAAACTTAAATGTTATCACTTCACTATAGGTATTCAAAATAAACGTTTTAGCACAACTCCTATTATATTTAGTAACACTAACCAACCAGTCGAGCTGCACTGCTAACAAGATCGTGTCTAGTTAACACTCTAATGAGATTATGAATGCACAGTGCATTTTTCCTTACTGTACGGAAATGGAAACAAAGATGGTGGAATTGTAACCAGAGACAATTCGATAGGGTTGGGAAATAATGACTGAATAACTTAGCAATAATAATCCGATAAGAATTTCAAATCGCCAACATATTCCGTTTGGTAAATCATCATAAAATGCTACCACAATTAAATCCGTTTCAATTTGTTTGGTCACAATATTTTTCATTGTTATACAACAGTGCAATGTATTTTTTCATTCAGTTCTGCCAAGTCTAGGGTTCTCCCATACCTGCGTTTAAAAACAGTGAAATGACAATATAGCCATGACCTGCATAATCTATAGTCATGACTTCTAATGGGTTTAGAATTTAAAAAAATCGCGTTTAAATAGTTCGTTATATACTGTAGGCGATTGGTAAAAATCCAGGGGCCCAATTTGCTAATTTACAAACGCTTCAGTGGAGTGTCGATAGCGTGTCGATTTAATGATTTTAGACATTTGGTAGTCTACTAGTTCATTAAGACCCGTGGCTCTCCACTGATCAGCCATTCAACTGCCATTCAACTATTTCGTATTCTGTTCTTCAGTCGTGTATAAATATAATATCGATAGCCTATGTATTCTACTCGTTATCTGACGTTTCTAGCAGTCGACATTTAACTATTGACACTGAAGTGCGACTCCATTGAGACGACATTAAAGTTTTAGCAGTATAGCCAATCTGTCCCACTCTTAATAGGACCTCAATAAATTATTAAATTAGCAGAATTGAGCCCCGGATGTTATGCAAACGGCGATGTTTACCACTTCCGTACGGCAAGGAAAAATAAACCTTAGGCTCGTCTCCTAGGCTTACGCAACGTAATGACATCTATACATCCAAAACATCGATACATTTGTTTAGATAACGTCGTTTATAGCATACATGATATGAAGTCCAATAAAAAATCAGTCGATCGTTAAAAAAAATGTTATAGGAATAATCCAAACAAATGCATCATATGTAAATACACATTACAACATCTTGTGTGTGCTATGCACACTGTCTAAGCTATACGACGTCGACGTACAAACACATACTATAAACTAGTCCGTCACGCATTTAGGATCATTTCTTTTTGACGGTGCTGCTTGTGCAACTACCCGACCGAGTTTGGACGCCATCTTTCTTAAGCAAACTCACCCCGAACGCGGGGCATTTCTTTCTCAGCGCTTTGATCTTGTACAGTTTGTTGCCTTGCGAGTTATTCGTCTCCTCGTAGTTGTCCGGCGTGACGTCGGCGGTGATCACCGAGTTGGATATACAATCCATCGGCTCTGGACTACTAGACTTATCCCTTTTCCTTCTGAACCGGAACGGTGTTTCGAGCGAGTCCGCGGATATATTCGTCACGTTAGTATCGCTCGATGACAAGTCCTGTGTGGACTCGAGTCCGCTTTTGGGCAAAGTACTTTTGGGCAACTTTTTACGGGAGATGGAATTGGACCTGACTATTAGTTTCTTGCGAGTGTTCATGGATGTAGCGGTCTGTTTGATAGAGGCCACAGATTTCAAGTTGGGTTCCGACGGTAACCTATTTTTGCCGTTCAAATGACAGTTCTCTGTTAATGCTGATAGAGTTGAAGTCACGTTGTTGAGAGTGGTGACAACCGAAGTGTCGCTAGTGGTTATTTTGCTGACGCTGACGGTCTTTCGTGTGAATGTTTTGAGTGGGCTGGCACCGTGAGTATAGCCCAACGTTGGGCGTGCTAGGTTGGCGCGTTGGCCGTGGTAGCTGTTCTTACCTGTGAAAGGTTTGGCTCCGCCGGCCAACTTGTTGGCTTGCGAGTTGGCACTGCGCGTTGGCGGGAATGTGGAAGTCTTGGAGGCGTAGTGAGATTTGAGAGTGGTGTTGATGAGTCGGGGCGGTTGTTTCAGGTTGGTGTTGCTTGCGTTCCTGATGTTGTTGGTTGGCATCATGTAGTTGAGTTTAGACGTGAAGACGGTCTTGGTGGGCAACATGGGCGTGGGCGTCGTCTTGTACTTTCCGATCACGGTCGTCACGTTGTTCTCTGAGTCTGTTTCGTTCGCGTTCAGAACATTTGCATTGTCCAACTGCAATAAAATTATAAATCATCTATACTAACATTATATAGTTGTTAGTATATTTTTTTTATTACATTATAGGCAAGTATTTGATCTCAATCTCACGTGATGGTAAGTGACGATGAGATCTACGATGGAGCATACTTGCCCAGAAGGTACCTGTTCACTATCAACTTGAAAACACCAAGATTGAAGTCAAAATGTTAATTTTTGAGTTTAGATGTAGGGGGTATTTTGAATTTTTTTTTCATTATAGAAAGCTATACATCATCGAGGTACAGCGGGCAGAAGCTGTTTAAAGTTGCAAAATAAAAAAAAAATATTTCTCACGTTGGTGGCGTTCTTGTTGCTAGTTAATATAGTGTGCAGCGAGACGGGTTTGTCGGCAGGTGTCGGGGCGGCTGCGCAAGAGTCGGCGCGAGCGTCGGGCGGGCGGTCGCAGTAGATCCCGCGCGAGAACGCGGCCGGCGCGGCCATGTTGTGTCGCCGCCGGTACGCCTCCCCCTCCGCGAGCATGCGAGGCTGGACACTGGGGGGGAACAGAGGAGATGAACAAAGGTTGTGCAGGACTGTATTGCTCCTTTGGGCATTGGGGCCCAGGGCCCCAAGTCTGCTAACACAATCGAACAGCAACCGCATAGTAGCTGTCACTTTTGACAGATATCCCATACAGTATCTGTCAAAAATGGCAGTTACTAGGCGGTTGGTGTTCGATTATGAATCGTATGTGTTAGCAGACTTGGGGCCCTGGGGTCTTGCAGGACCACTGAGTGTATACTGAGAAAGATATGTCCTAACCAACTGTGCACTGATTCTCAAATAAGCCCTGACGTCATCGCCCTGGGCGTGGCCCCGGTCACTCTAGCAGCTGTTGTCCTTTGAGCAGTATGCTCGCGTTCTATCCCAGCTTATTCTCTTTTAGTTCTACTGCTCGTCGAATGATGTAACACATTGTGTACGCGTCCTATTTTTTTTTTCTGCAGGCTTTCAGATCTTTTTTTTTATTCGGCGTGTACACTCACTTCTCCAGGAACCATTGCTGGTGTCCGATGACGGAGCCGGGCCGGCAGATGCGCAGCCAGGCGATGGACTCGCGCGCCGTGAAGCTGTAATGCTTCATCAGGTAGCAAGCTATCAGGGTGCCGGTGCGGCCGAGACCAGCTATCATTAAAACAATATACACAATGAAATAAAACTATTTTAAGGATTTTATCCCGTTAATTTTTTGTTTTTACGTTCCCGACGTTTCGGCTGCTTTACAGCAACCATGGTCACGGGAGAACTGAGGTGGGTGACGACCTAGTGTCATAGTTTGACGGGGGTACCCTCATATTTAGTTGTTACTTGCGGTCCGATCTACGCAGAGAGAGCTCATTGTGTCTTGAGGTCTTGCAATGGTACGCTTGGTTTTGGATTTCATGATATTTACTAAGTTTAAATATCATGAAATCCAGAATACAAAGTTACTGGGAATTAAATCTTTATAACCACTACTAATGGACCATTTAAAATATTTAACACTAAAAATAGTTAATATATTATACGGGTTGGTTCAGAAAGGGTATACTAACCTTTGAACCTGCGCTTCTTTAGCGGATTTGTAATCATTATATAAAAATAAATCGATGTGATTTAAAAAAAAAAACTGATTGCGAATTGTTTCCGTTGTAAAATTTACATATCTAATGAAATCCTGCCTTCACATAATTATTACAAAAGCGCAGTTTCTAGACTAGAGTATACTCTATCAAAATCTCCTCTAACTCTATTAAAAAAAACAATCTTACCCTTGCAATGTACAGCAACCGCGCCCTTAGCCGCTTCAGTGATCCTTATGAACCGGTTCACAATCAGATCCGAAGGCACAGATCCGTCCACAAAGAACAACTCTCTATGTTCGAAACCGTGCGCGGTGAACTGCCTCGCGTCGTACGACTTCTTGTTCAATCGTACGATAGTGGTCACGTTGTGCGCGCGGAAGTAGTCGTGGTAGTGCTCCGGCGAGTGGAGGGGGTAGCCCCGGTCCAGCCGGGAGCGGTGGTGGGGGCCGGAGAACGCGAGCATCTTGCCCGGGATTATCCAGTTCAAATCTCCATTCTCCACTTTCTGAGTATGATGGAATGTAAGGTTTGTTCAATATGTTGCCGATTCACACTTTAGCACCTAAGATTAGCTCACGATCAAGTAGTAATCATAATTACTACTAGAAGTAATCATAATTACTACTAGAAGTAATCATAATTACTACTAGAAGTAATCATAATTAATACTGGTAGTAATCATAATTAATACTAGTAGCAATCATAATTACTACTTGATAAGAGATCGAGATCAAATACTTGCCTATAATGTAATAAAAAAAAAGTACCACTTGCTCGTGCCAGAGCCAGTAAAGTCGATCCTGCTCCTGATCTTTCTGCGGTTATGTCGGGTTGCTGTCCCATCGGACTAAGAGAGTGAGGAAAGAGAGTGCAACTGCGCTAGCGCATGAGGACTATTATTATTATTAATGGATAAGTGTAGTTGATGGGAACTAAAGTAACCGACATAGTTCAAAGAATTTCAAAGTTCAAGTGGCAGTGGGCGGCGCACATAGCTCGCAGAACCGATAGCCGTTGGGGCAGAAAGGTTCTAGAATGGCGACAGCGAACCGGAAGTCGTAGTGTAGGACGGCCAAACACAAGGTGGACCGATGATATCACACGCGTAGCAGGAAGCCCGTGGATGCGAGTGGCGGAGCACCGTGATGTGTGGAAATCATTGAGGGAGGCCCATGTCCAGCAGTGGACGTCTTTCGGCTGATAGGATAGGAAGTATAGTAGTTGACGGGCAACATCACAGACTAACCTCATAAAACAAATACTGCTCGGCATCGAAATGTTCGAAGTCGAAGAATCTGCCGTCGTGCGCGACCTTGATGCCGTGCAGCACGTCCAGCAGTGATATGTCGAAGAGTGGCGGGCCCCCAGACGCGTCGCGGAAGCCCAGGAGTGTCCAATCGGAGCCGTCTGTCAGCTGCTTGTAAACCGCCGCGGGACTGGAGTCTAAGTATATTATCTGATGAGGGCAGTAGGAAATGCTGTTAAAATCTGAAGACTAAGTGCTGCAAAATGCCCCAAGCATTGTACTAATTTATATCAGGCGTTAAGAACCCAATAATATAGTTATTTCTTTGATATTTTTTACATTTATTCACGCGGAATTTAATTTATTTAACCTATAAAAGTTAATCAATCAACCCCGCTCCTTTGATGCTATTCAAATCGTATTCCTAAAGCATTAAACTTGATCTTAACTTGCTTTTATGTCAATAACTACAAAAAGAATGTTCTTTGAAGATGAAGATTTTGATGCAAGTCGGTACGAGGGTCAATGGTTCCATGAGCAGTGTCCTTTTGGGGATAGACTATAAAATGATTACCTAACACGTCCTATTTACAGGTAACGAGATACCTCCAATGATTATAACCACAGTACACATTGGCCGTAGGAGTGGATAATATTTACATCCCCGCGGTAACCCAAGCCGTAGCGTAATTAGCGCACGTAAGACGTCGCTCCCACGTGCGCTATTGTTCAATAAAAAGATATGGTTTCAGATCGACTCTGGCGGAGATTGCGCTATTGCTATGTTAAATAAAAATTGAGCTAAAACTCCGTTGGAACCTGCGCTTTAAAAATAAAAGTCGCCGCTATCTATAAAAGGTCTATAGGATTTCCTAATTCGCAAATTTTGCGATGATATATGTTTACTGAGATATCATATATGAGAGAACCCCTCGAAATATGTGTGAAGTCCGCCAACCCGCACTAGGCCAGCGTGGTGGACTATGGTCTAATCCCCTCGAATTGAGGGGAGGCACGTGCCCAGCAGTGGGACATTAAAAGGCCTGGTATAATTATTATTATTATAGGATAACCACCTATTTACGCATATATTCCTCCATTGTTATTGTTTAGGATGTCTGATAAACAAATGAGGTATTCAGATCTTGATGATAGCTTACCTGATAACTCCCAATAAGATAGGCGGCATTGAGTCGTAGAGTCTCGTTATTGCTGGTGTAGAAAACAATCTTCTTCTTGGGATTCTTCTCCAACTCCTCATTGAGCTTGTTGCAGAACTGGTACAAGTGGCACAGGTGGTACGGCCCGAAGTCGAAGTAGAAGTTCTCGTAGACGATCTCATCTTCGATATGAAAGTACTTGCTGTTCCGGGTTGGTTTAGGTTTGTATCCAGTTTTTAGCGTTGCGAAGTACAGCCTATCTGAAATTTTTATTGATAAATTTTCATCTAATTACCATGGTTGGGTAAGATTATACTCGTACATAGTAATCGACTAGTACCTAAGCGACCTGTATAATATCGCTCCAAGAACCATATTCACTACACCGAACACAGATGGCGCTAAACACAACGTTCCATACAATTTAAGAATATCCACACGTCTGAAACGCGGTATTAGAGTTTAATAGATAACTTGATACATACACATACACTGGAGCTTACTTTTATACACTGGAGCTTACTTTTATATTTTTTGTTTTGTAAAATAATGAATTTCAAAAAAAAAAGACAAGCCCGCTGAGTTTCTTGCCGGATCTTCTCAGTTGAGGTCGTGTTCCGATCCGGTTGTAGACTTAAGAAAAAAAAAATGTAATGACAATTTGTAAGTGCCCCCGTAGGCCTATACGAAATAAATGATTTGACATATACAGGGCCCCAACAACAACCTTCAGGGGACAGCGGCCAGCCCCGATAGGCATGACACCCGCCTGGCTAGAAGATCTTGGCTTTGCCTCAAAAATACAACTAGATGGAGAGTGGCCACATCTTCTGCTTTGTTGCAGTGCAATGTGTTCATATACTTTTACGCGCAGAGAAACAAACGTCGATAACTCCTTATCGAATCTTTGCGAAATAAAACAAGTTTTCTTAGGTCCTAGGTCCTCTATCGATCTATGGTAGAAATTCCAGAAGGTTCAATAAAGATCCCGAACATTCCTCATGTCGCGGGGTTGCGTGAATAACAATACAGTAGGGATCGAAAGAATATTATTGATAAATATTCGTCTCGATTATTCGTGCCGAATGGAGACATAATCGCTTTAGTATGAAAAGAACAACTTCTTTAATTGACGCGATAAGGTGTGCTCTGGCGACGAGACAGTTTATTTTTGGAGTCAACATTCATCATTAATTTTATGTTGCCAAAGGGTTCTGTAAGGTTAAAAAAACGCTGTAGCGATCAAGCAAGGGTGTAAGGGTTGCATGCTACGAAGCAGTTCAAAGAATTTATTTATCCACGTCAGGCAACCGAGCCTGTACCAGTGATTTTTACATCAACTTGAAAAAAAACAATTTCGCTCGTTGATTAAAAATACTTCAAAAAGAAGAAGGTTCTCAATTCGGCTGTATTTCTTTTTGTTACCCTGTGATCCGATATTTATGAAGAAATTTGGAATAGTCTTTTTTTATTTGAAAGGATGTGCTTACAGACTGGTCCCATTTTTCACTGACTTCACATTAGTTAAATATTTGATTTAGTTAGACAAGGAAGATTTTGAAGATTACATAATTTTTTTTCTTTTTCGATTTTGAAGGTTTTTTTGTTAAAATGTTTTTTATTGGTTAATCGTTAGCGTATATTATTATAAAAGGCGATATTCTATATACAATGTGTATGTGAATTAATTTGTACAGAATCAAGAGTAGAAATCAATTGGTCCTAAAAAAAATTATTGAACTTGAAGCAAGGTTGTTTAACAAGACTATACCCTTGAAATCGACTTAGCTAAAGTCTAGAAGCCATACATAATACCATAAGCCTTCAGCTAAATATGGATTACTAATAAGCTATGCTGTTTTTCGGCAAAACAAATCGGGCTTATTTAGTTTTCTTAGGTTCTTTACAGTAACGTATAACATATGAAACTCATGGTAGAGATTGTAAATATAATGTTTAATTAATTTGATAGAAAAAAAATTGTTGACGCTATGCGACAATTTCCATCAAAATACGCTTGAGATATTCTACATTTATTTACAGTTAACCAAATAACAATAGTGATCTTAGTAGCATTATACAATTTCATCATCGGGAACCGCAACTACTTAGCCTAACCATACAAAAAGTTAATCATTATACATAGTACAACACAAATACGGTTGAATGCGTTCAGAATCTGCGAACCGGAGACACTTTATAATCAAAACAACAAATGACTGTTTCATTAGCCACAACGTCGGTGCTACAAAAACTACGCCACGTTCCGCTAAATGCGTAGAATCGCGCACTCCCGTCCTTGGGCCACGCCCCAAGTTTGCATACGATTACGTAAGCAAGGTCACGCTGACACTTGGGACGCACCTTTATTGCATGTGTACTAGAATAGGTAATTACGGCTATTTCAGTGGTTTGCAGTTTCAAGGGCGTTGTATGGCCACTCGAAGCGATGATCTACCATTAACGCAAGTGTGTTACGTCAATCACTTTAAATAGAGTTAAAGGTCGTCCAAACAGACATGACTTTAGAGCCTTTGTATTGTTGAGCACTGAAAGATGAGATCAGCTTGCGGAGACAAAGGGATTAGATTACGTAAAGGCTGAAACCAGTGAGGGGCTCTTTTTTAGAAATGATACTGAAAAGGGAACGTGAGTCACAAGTTAAAATATTGAGAAACGCGGTTAGTTGAATCATTTGCAAACTGCATGACTTACCAAACTCCTTAGACGAAGAAATAATACCAGACGGAGTGACGAGAATAACATTTCGAAGCCAAAAAAACCATACGTATAATATGTTCGCGCCACTCCACCTACGTCTTCTTTATCTAAGTAATACCAGCCTTTTTAATGTCCCACTGTTGGGCACGGGCTTCCCCTCAATACGAGGGGGATTAGGCTATAGTCCACCACGCTGGCCCAGTGCGGGTTGGCAGACTTCACACATCTTTCGAGAGGTTCTCTCAGACATGCAGGTTTCCTCGCGATGTTTTCCTTCACCGTTAAGCAAGGGATAATCATGGTTGAAAATGAGATTCACACCTGAAAATCCGGAAGTCCTAGAGGTGCCGGGGTTAGACCGTGCAATCCTCGTTACCGAGGCGAGCGTTCTACCGACTTGGCTATCACTGTTTCTTAAAAGTCATCTAGATGGCTTCTTTATCTAAGCCGTTCTTCAATTTAAACAACAAGGAAGTATTATAAGTAAATAGGAGATAAGCTCTCTATTGCGCGATGCTGAGAAACCTGATAAATGCTTCACTTTACAGCACTTGTGACGCGATGCAAGATCGAGCGTAAATCTTATAACAACTAACAACCTTTGTTTTGAAACACAATAGTTGCATACAGATGCCATCCCATTGCCCAAAGACTCCAACTAAGTTAGAACTTTTGGTAGGTGAGCATATCGAAATACAATCAAATATACTGATTCTACACCTTCTTAGTATACTACTTGATTTAAAAGACATGGTGGATTCGGCCGTTCCCAATACCCTATATATTAACCATTTTTGGTACCAGTATTTGGAACGGCAAAAGCAAAATCTTTACTTGCCTACCTAAAGTTGTTAAACTTAATAAATATGTACTCATTTTCATCGTCACAGACAAAACGTGTTACTTGCATGAAAATCATGATATGAATTTTCGTTTGATAAACATGACTATGGCTGCATGTAGGGTGTATAATTTCTACATTTGTAGCTTCTAGCTGCAGTTAAACAGCATGTGCAAGCTATAAAATTAAATATAGTGTTCCTTTCCGCATAAGGAACTGCTAACTGAGAAACTAGAGCGAGGAAGGTATTCAGGGATTACGATAATAGTTTTCACTTCACACTGTCTGCCCTATTAGTAATACTAATGTGACGTGGACTTCAAATCGTCGCTGAGACTTCTTCTTCTTTCTTTACGAAATGAGATGCGATGAAATAAAATGGATATGAATATGGCCTCACCAACAACTTAGCCGGTACTTTGCACAATGTCAAGTAAATAATAGCAATAACACAATCAGTAAATACACATTATAAATAAAAAAAAATGATGTGACATGATGATATGAAAATGGCGTCCATGTTGAGATTTTAAAATTATTTCATGACGGGGTAAGCCAAATTACTTAATCTACTTTTAGACGTCTTGTACCAGATGCAACCCCACGGTGCGGTCTTGCGCTAAAACGCAATTAATTTTACATTAATCTTGGAAAATTGGGAAGGGAATCCTTAAATCATAGTTCGCCACAAATTATTCAATGAAATGAAACTTGGTCACAAGCAACAAATTATCTTTTCACATTTAAAACTGTTTTCAGGATAAATTCTATAGTTCACCAAACGGGATATACCTAGTATATAACATTTCGTGGACTTGAGACATTTATGGCTCCGTTGACAACGCTGCTAAAAAGGCTTCAGATAGCGATCGAAGACGAAGGTCATGTGAGACATTGGTTTGAAAAAAATGCACACTCGTATTCATGATATCGTTTTGAGAAACTGAAATCGAATAAGTTACCATGTCAAAAACCTTGTAACCAAATACGCTTTGGAAAATATGGTGCCTTTTTATTCATATATGATGTCAAAAACTGATTGGACTGATTTGAGTGGTTTATCCGAAGTTACTTTCTAGAAGTGAATAAATAAAAAGTATATGGGAATATAAATAGATCACATATGTGAGCTTAAAAGTTTTGACACGACGCCAGAAAACGGTTGATGATGCCAGTTTTGTTCGACTATCGATAGTACATCAAAGTTGTGTCTAAGAAAACAAAAATATATGTTTGTACTGGCACGATTCCTATCGAGAGTTAAAAGCTCACGCCCTTGACTCGGCGTGGGCATCAACAACTTTGTTAAAAGCCTTTTACCAAGGTTGTGCCACGATATTTCAAGTATTCTGTTAAAACGTTTAACTTTGGCGCAAAATAGTTTTGAATTTCAAGAATCTATAGGAATATTTTTTTTATAAGGAATGTTGTTCACCTATAATTCTGTTTCTAAATTTAAATAACAACATCCTACTTAATTCATAGACAATACGAACCAGATATGCAGCCAGTGCAGTAAGCAAAGCGTAAAATTTAATCAGATCACCATTGTGTTGTAATTTCACAGCGAATCAATCAGGCGGCGCGAAGGTCAGACCGCGCGGAGCCGCCGGCCGCAACATGAACAGTGCACAATACGTAGTGCAATAAACTTGCTGTATTTATGTCATTCCGGACGACACCTACAGCCTCCTCCTACATGTTACGCCGGCGGCACAGCCTCCGGGCTTTTATGATGCCGGTTCAAGCACAGAACTTTATAGACCTCACTTGATACTGACTTAATATATAACCTTCCCGTTGGTAGGTTGTTGGCTCTAATCTCGTTTTGATATAGCATTGTCTGCATCAAAACGATTTTGGAAAGTTCGAGCACTAAATTCACCATTTGGCCGATTCAAATAACTCTAACCTATTGTCAAATAGAGGCGCTCCAGTACAAGTCTCAACCAGACAGGTACTAAGTCCGTAGCACCCTCGAGAAATGGCATTGCTTGAAAATCCGTATGAATGTGGATGAAGCGATAGAGGTGTGAATTAATCAGCAATCTCTTTACGCCTTCATGGGATCAGGCGTGACATATTTATGTATGTATCTAACCTACTGTGTAGGAAACAATAAAACCATAATAAAAACCCACGAGGCTATAGCAATAAATCACCCATCTTCCGATCCCTGTCCGAATGCTATACTATCTTTAGCTGACCAGATGGTCATTCGTGGCCATCTGTATTTGGCCAAGAGAGGTTTGAAATTCGCCATTTATTATTGAATTATTCAAATTAATGAAGTGGGAGTCATTGTTAAGAGAGGAACTCTTGAAAATTAGAACTACTAAACGTTGACTACCGGTTTTAATACGTTTTAACGTTTAGCGGTATCGGTGAAGCCCTAACAACTTGCGGTATGCATATGAGTCTACTTACAAATTGTGTACCTATATAACCCTTTTAATGTCCCACTATTGGGCACGGGTCTCCCCTCAACGCGAGGGGGATTAGGCCATAGTCCACCATGTTGGCGGACTTCACACGTCTTTCGAGGGTTTCTCTCAGACATGCAGGTTTCCTTGCGATGTTTGCCTTCACCATTTAGCAAGTGACAATCATGGTTTAAAATGAGATTCGCACATGAAATCCAGAATTCCGTTTGAACCTGCGATCCTCGTTACCAAGGCAAGCGTTCTACCAACTTTGCTACCACTGCTATTGTACGCTATACCCATATGCGCTGTCGGAAACTATGTTGCCTACAAGGTTGTACTGAAACCGCGACTTCGTTGACCTCGTCAGTTTCGCGCTCCACCCCGATATGGACAGCACAACAGACACGGACAAGCACAACTCAGCACAAGCCCCAGTATGCTACTACTAATCCCATTCAGGTCTCTGCCGCGCTGATTTTTATTTTATTACTGGCAGACGGTCTACACTTGTACTGGCTGCTGTAGGATACCACTCAAAGAGTTTTAACATGCTTCAACACGGTCAGAGAGAGAGATAGAACTCTTAGAAGAAAAGAAGCAGTTGCCGTTCGTCTTATGTTTCCTTATACTTTCGCCTCATATTTAGAAGACAGTCTTATTTCTGTTATCTTCCAGGTTCTTAACCTTCGAGATGAGGCGTCTTGAACCATTGTATATTGTGATATTGTAATTAAATGTCGTTTATATCATGCTCCATTGCTCGTTGGACGATCTCCTGTAAGAGCGCTAGTGTATGGCAAATCCTATAAGTATTGCATTCAACTTACCTTTTATAATTTCCGTGGACGATATGATGACATCACTCTCATCCATCCTGGCTTTGTAACACAACAGTGTTGATGATTTCCTTATCTTGAGCGATTACTGTCGACACTCTTGGAGCATTTCTTCGAGTGCTTTTTAATTTATCATTTGGTATTCAAACCATTATAGTATTGATACGGAGTATTTATATTGCACCTGCCAACAATAAAAAAAAACTTTTTAATTTTTTTAGACAATTCTCCTTCGTACGTATGTTCTGGTGCTATCTCTGAATGGGGGGGTGACAAGCTAACGGTTTATCACTCAATTGAGTCGGTTCTTTGGGGAAGCTGTGTGTTATGGCAGGGGTGACGATAAAATAGCATTTTCTTGCTGCATAAAATATGAAAAAAAATCTCACTACGCACCTACCTTGAGAACCTAATTACTGTAGTATCTTAGTGTTCATTTAATTTGTGGAAGTAATTTAGTCGATAATAAATTTGTGTGCCTAGCT
The DNA here is from genome assembly GCA_905333125.1 of Pheosia tremula. Classification (NCBI taxonomy): domain Eukaryota; kingdom Metazoa; phylum Arthropoda; class Insecta; order Lepidoptera; family Notodontidae; genus Pheosia; species Pheosia tremula. Next base: position 3,450,163 of record HG995420.1, read on the forward strand.
TTTTAACGCAGCTGCCCCCGCTTAACCATCGATTTTGCTTCACTCCCCTAATGGTCAGAGCGCGATGATGTGCTCTAATCTATCCAGTCGTAAAAACTGCATTGAAATCGGCTCGGTTTTTTTAGATACTGGAATAAACAGACATCCACATACAAAAATTCTTAAAACACTTGTTTCGGATTTTATAATGTATAAAAACCTTCCACAGTTTTTTTTAATATTATAGATGTAAGTAATGCGATCCAACGTACATTGCAAAAGCTCTCTAACAGGGCCCCAAGTCTGCTAACACAATCGACTCATAATCGAACAGCAACCGCATAGTAACTGTCACTTCTGACAGATATCCCATACAATATCTGTTAAAAGTGACGGTTACTATGCGATTGCTGTTCGATTATGAATCGATTGTTAGCAGACTTGGGTCGCACTGCGCGGTTCCTAAAATATTCACATGTTAGAAAGTGGCTGTCAATTGAAATTGTTGAATAATATTGTACCTTATGTGCAACACCCATATTTGCCTACATCTATACTGACGGAATCACTTGTACTATGCATTAGGTATTGCTTGTAGCAGAATCATAACCAACTATTAAGTTATTTAGCATTGATTGTGATCTCTACATTCAATATGGGGAAACGGAGCGGTATTTATGAATTAATTATAGTTTTATAAAAAACAACATATACAAATCAACACAGATCATGATAAACCCATATCTCAGAGCTTTGGCACCTCTCTGCAGAGGAATTAACACTCGGGAGGATATTTCATTATTATACAGGATGTTAGGGGCATAGTACCGAAAACTCTGGTTCCGCCTAGATGAGTTTATGTTGATACACATACCTTTCTGCACATTAATAGACAAATGGAAGATGTACCTCGTTTTAAATTTCCTTTAACGCGCTAATTATCAAATAGATACATAACATAAAACCAGCTTGTCATAGAACTTTAATACAATATTCACTATTTATGGTGAAAAATATCATTTTTTTTCTTATTTTGGGTCATTTTATACTTTGTATCCTGTTTACACTTTGCAATGCAATCACCTTGCTAGATGTAATGAGCACCAATATTATGCCAACAATATGCAACAAAACATATGTACCAGGGTCAAGTCAAAAAGTGGAGCAAATTCATTGAAAGTTCTCAGAAAAGCCACAATTCCAATAATAAACATATTGGAATCCCGTTGGTTTCCATGACTATGTCTGTGAAGTGTGTTATGCTCCACATTCGGGAGACCCATGCCCAGCAGTGGGCATTAAAGTGCTCATGGTCAATATACTTAATACTGTGGAAACCCTTCAAATTACCAGGATAAAGTTATCTTTAATGACCCGGGATATGAGCTATAAAGTTTTATTTAAATGAAAATATGGTCTTTTTTGTACTTCTACTGAGAATATTGTGTACTAAGATATTCATGTACAGAGAGACGTCTACAGTTTTATATGTTAAGAATACTGGAAACCGAATCAAGGAGACACTTGTAATACTCAAGTTACAAGAATATTGATGATGCCTTCAATTAATTTACGTTTTAACATTGTCTTGTATCATTAAGATTGTTGCTAGTGAAGTCTTACTATGATTGGTGGCTTTATTTTTTTGTGGATTCAGATTTTAATGTTTTTAGTGTTCGGTTATATTGCCCTGGTTAAGAATATTTTTTATTGAAAATTCATATAATTTAACTTTTAAGATTTTAATCAAGGAAACCAAAAATAGAACAGATGTACTTGTGACGTCACTGCCATAAGCCAGCACAGGTGTGACAGAGAAAGATTATGACCTTGCCTTGCTTCCTCTAAACTTAAATAATGAATATCTTTGAAATTAAGCAGGTATATTATTAGTTTTCAGTTGTTATTCACAGTGTATATTAATGAATTAGTACTTATGATTCAAGTGTAAAATCAACTGCATGTCAAGTGCGAGCCAACCTTATACTTTATAATCTACCATATTTAGACATTTTGTATGGAGAATTGAACAGCACCTCCAGCGGATGGTACTCTAAAATCTATATAAAATGATTAAATACAGTAGACTATAACGTATATGGTTAGCCTACGAATAATCTCAGAGTTGAAGTACGGAAATCAATTACAGTGAGACACATGATGGAACCACTTTTAGTGGATATTGTAACATGGACTCTAGGAACTACAAAGGTAACACAGTGGAAACTAATAAGAATTACCTATGGTGGCCATGATCCCTGATTTTGTTGAAATTAGGTTGAAAGCTAGGTCATCATACTTTATAATAAAATGCAGGCTTTTAAATTTTGCTTAAAAAGAGCTGATGGAGCAACAGGTGAAGGTGATCTACCATATGCAGTTGTCTTATAAGTATCCAATTTCAGTAAGTGAGTAGTGGATGTTTCCAATCCCTTCGACTCGGGAAAGTTTGTTCAGGGAATACAGTTGTAAATATAATTCGTTTTAATAACAGTGCTAACTATAAAAAACCACAATATATATACATCAAATTCTTGTAAAATGTGGTTAAAAAAATTGCACATACCAGTTTGCACAGCTTGAAAAACAGCAGGTTTCAACAAACAATAGCTTTGATTATTGATGGAATAAAGTTATTTGGATAGCTGAATAGACACAACCAACGCTCCGACACACAAACACTCAACAAAACACCGATTTATAGGTAAATAAACACTAAACACTGCACAGCATTTAACAGCGAGTCGAGAGTGTATTCTTTATAATTTCGCTCATGATGTTGAGACAACGCAGTTCGTAACATTGGCTGGAGCCGCGTAGGAGTCTCTTTATTAATCGGCGTGGGTCGATTCCTTTACTAACATGTAAGGTCAACTTAGCTCGCACCGAAACAGCGGAGCCTTCGCACCACACAACATTTGCATTCTATTTGTGTTTCCTATAACTCTACGCCGACAAGCGCGGGGGCCAGTAGCCCAGATTGCACTGCCAAGTGACAATTCAGATTATACGATGTAAACAGTAGCACCGGCCGTAACAAGATCACACTACGATTGGTTGTATTGTAGCAACACAAGATAGGAGATCCACGTTTAACCAGACTGAATGCAATTTTCAATTCAGTCCTCTTCATTAAAAGGGTGACGTTTCATTTTATTTATTCACGCAAACCGTTGGGAGCCGAGCCGAACGAAAGACAAAACTTGTTTTCCTTCAAATCTTTGCTTCGACCAAAGAGCATTGAGCATAGAGAAAATAACGTTCATTTTTTTTTTAAATCTTTACGTTACCCGTTAGCACATATTATTTTACTCTTTGCATTACCATGAACCTATAACAGGTTGATGCCTGTTACACCCAAAAAGCTTATTGCATTGCAGTCTACCCTCTCAGTTTTACTTGAGCGTAATATGCAAGACCTAATTGTCTATGCTTTGAAAAAATAGTATTTCGATATAGATGGCGCTATAAGCAAGTTATTTTGTTACTCATTCCTAAATAGTATATTTGGCGGGAGAGGGGAGCAGGATCTGAAAATATTAAGTTGCTAATTATGTTTTATTTTCGAAAAACAGTTTTTATTAATATAATACTGGTGGTATATTACCCATTTATGTGTTCAACAACGAGCACAAGTGAAGAAAATTAAAATATAATAGTAAGTATAACTCGACTTTTTTTTAGTAAAATTTTCAGTAAAATATCCAGTTTCACCCAAAAGGCCCTATTACCTACTATACAACTACTTAAAAAAACGATCGAGTAGCTTTACTCGACCTTATTAGTGTACGAGCGTTAGATGAAGCAAATCCCATCCGTGATCTTGACCGGGTAGGTAGGTAGCAAAACTATACCATGAATTAAATACAAAAATAACCTTTATTACTTATGAATGTTGTCAAAAAATGTTCATCACTAAGCTACAAAATGTTGTGCAACCTCATCAAACAAAGTTGCATATTGTTGTTTATGTTGTTTATTTTGCAATGTTGCCGGTGTATATCCAACTTCGTTGCCCACCATTTTGTTAATTAAATATAGTACAATATACAACAAGGATTGGACAATTTATTATTCACATTTAACTATTTGGTCAATTGATTAACGGCCTTACACCTGTCGGCAGCAGCACTTACGGCCCCTATGACTGCTGATCGGAAACCTAGGAATTAAAAATACAAGTTAGTAAGTACAATAAACAAGTAGTTAGTAAGTAGAATAATAAGTTAGTAAGTAGGTTGAAACTTTGTACTTAAGGCATAAACTATGACTAAATTCCTCGCGGAGGCAAGCGTGGCGTAGTTATGAGCGTTTTTGGTTTGTTTCCCGGGTCTCGTAGACCCGGCTGCTAGCACAATTGTCTCGCAATTGAATCATGATGTCACCTTAATTGTGCCGATTGTCAGACTTCACATGTCTTTCAGGGGATGCTCTTAGATATGCAGGCTTACCTACTTGGCGATCACTGCTAGTGCAAATAAGTTATGGCTTAGGTTTATCAGGACATTGTGAAACAGGTCCTTCGTATTAATTTGGCCATTGGCAAGAGTAAATGTGGTAAAACCACATAAGGGCTTATCTTACCTATACATAGATATATGTATAGGAGAAGTGATATTTTTATAATTAATCACTCCAGGTAGCCAATATAAGTTTTGATAGTCTTAAGAAACCTAAAGTCGATGTCAAACCTTACCATAGTACAAATTACTATTAAAAGTACTTAGTAAGGTTTCCTATTTTGATATCAAGTACGATCTTCAAAAATGGCAAACCATGTGAATATCTCTTATCAAAGTTAGCGCATTAACTTTAACTCACCATTCTTTTCCAAATGATAAGTGCCCTCCGCCGTAGAGCCAGCTGGGCTCGTGACATTATCCTTTAACATCGCAGGGTGCGAACCAGTTTTGACCATGGCTGCAGCACCCAGAGTGGTCTGTGCAGCCAACCGTAGCGCCAGATCACGGGGCAAACCGCACCTGACTCCACCGTCTGCTAGAGATTCTATAAGCATGTAAACCTGAAAAAAAAGAGCGAAGTCACTAAACCTAGGTATATGAACATTTATGATATGACCTTATAAAAGATGGGCTTTACCTTATTTAATAAACACTGAAGTATTTTAACTATAGCTACTATTAGATATCTATAGATACCAAAATGACTCACATAAGCCGGCCCACTGCCGCTTAACGCTGTCACAGCATCCATCTGATACTCCGGCACTTCATCACACGTTCCAACAGCTTGGAACAGCTGGGTGGTGAGTTTGGCGTCGTCAGCGGTGGCTCTTGAGCCTCGGCTAAGGGCAGCGGCGCCTTGCTGGACAAGCGCAGGAGTGTTTGGCATGACTCGGATCACGCGGGCTTCGGATGGCAAGATCTGCATAGAATGGAAAAAAACACTTGAATGCTCATTTTAACAGAACTATAATACGATTTACTTATTAATACTTCGAGATATTTTTATTTTGGACGACGTTTGCACTAGCTAGGCCGTACAGTATCTTTTACATTGACGATTCTCTATCATAACGAGAATGCGCGTAAATTCTAGTGAAAGGTATGGTATAGAAGTTTGTGCTGCTGCCAAATCTGGAAAGCATTATATTACCTTTTCGATAGCAGCAATGGTTACACCCATAGCTACTGATATGAACAACTTGTTCTTGCAAGCCGGTAGACCGCTGACTTCCTTGAGGGCTGGTCCCACCACATCAGGTTTTACGGACACGATCACAACTTCTGATCTCTCGACAACTGGCTTATTTTCGAACAGGGCTGTTGCTCCGAGACCCTGAAGAAGAAATAATAGTTCACATCTTATATACAGGTGCGGTTATAACCATTCAAATATTAATTTAGAGGTATAAGGAAAATAAGTACCCGTAAATAACAATTAAGTAAATAACTGGAATGATATCATAATATGTTTCGAAATGAAATGATGATTAATGGTGTTAGAAGATGGTTCCACATGGTTTACCTTAAATGCTTCGGCGCTGACAACATCAGCCGGGTGGACGCTGGCTGTGATTTCATCGGGTTTTGCCAAACCTGCAAAGATAATTATGTACCTAAGTAAGTACTTGTTAGTGCCAAAAAAACTATCAGCAATATTCGACTTGAGAAAAGAGTGTTATGTTGGTCTGTTTTATGACTTAGTACAAGCCAAATAAACGATATATTATGGAGCGAAATACAACAGTTTCATTTTCACCTTACTTTTTAAAACATTTTGGCTTCCATCGTTTTTATCGACGATTTTGCCAACAACTGGATTTGAAAATATATTTTTATATTTAAAGTATCTATTCAGGTATTAAAAAAATATCTTAAACACGAATCTAGAGGGATACGACATTTATGTTACATTTCACATTCACCTCGGTTTGGAGTTGTGTATCGTTTGAAATTATTTATAAAGCAAATTTAATACATCAATAATTTTAATAAACTAACGACTCATGTTTGGTTTTTTTTTTTATTGAATTTGGCGCCATCAACGAAAACGGTATGAAAATTGGCAAAGGTATCCGATGACTTAGTTCCACAAGTATCCTATGATTTACACATTCATTAAATAAGATTTTCTGGTGTTAAGTGACGTAATTTAGAGGAAATATTGTTTAACCTATTCATATAAAATCTTGCGATCGAAATAACTACATGACTGATAACCTTCACGTGATCCCGATTCGGGGCTCAACACTTTGCCTGAATTATGTACGAGTCCAAATGTAATTAGAATAGATAAGTTTAATGTAGCGGCTCCAGAATCAGGCTTAATTCTTAAAATCAATTTCAATCAGCAAGTATTTACTTTTAACGAGTTTCCTTGATATGTTTTTAGTGGTTTTTGAGATAGATAGGAGGTGCCATAAAGAAAATTGCTGTGGAAATATTCGTTGATATCTAGAGCAAATACTATATTTACCAGCTGAGATAAAACCATTGGCCAAGGCGAAGGCCAGTCTGCCACCTCCAATGAATCCAATCTTCATGGCTTCGTTTAGTGATACTGAAACAAACAATTCGTGAAACGTTAGCAATCTAGTGCTTAGAGCATCCCCCCTTGTTACAGAGGATTTGGGGTCGATCTCCAAGTTGGCCAATAAACGATTGACGTGATCCCACTCCTAGCACATACTTAGGCTTAGTTATAGGAGATGTAGACAATGACATTATAATTGGAACTAGGTTTTTCTATTATTACTGTGTCACTAAAATGGCAATGGAAATGGCTTTTAGATGGTGTTTGCAGACTTGGACCCTAGTTAGAGGAGATGAGATATAGAGACCTTCGTTGTTTACTCGATGTAGGTGTATTAGTAAAATTCACACTTTGCTATACCACACTTATCATATTTTTCCACGGATGGGCATTGTGCTCTCTGGGCATTAACCTCCCTTCTAGATACCTAATCATGTATAGTCATATAAGTCATGAGATTGACGTAGGTAGTAGCAAGGTGTAATCTTGAAGCCCTATTGCTTAGTACCTAGGTACGTATGGTTGTTGCTACCAGTAGTAATATTAATGTTGTAACTGGTTTTATGAACTGTATGAGAATAATCCTACAAACCATTTGCACCCTTCAGTAAAATATTTATTTTAATAAATGCCTCTGCTTTAAGGCAATCACGGAGTTAAGTACTTTTTCTCTATCATTATTATTTTCGTCTTTAGAAAACAAAAAGGGATGGTTTTTTTAATGTTAGTGGTATAAGATCCATTTAGGTAACAAATGCATCTACCTATAAGTATTATTCAATGAAAAACCGCAAATGTTTCCAGAAAGTGCAATTAGTTACGGTTAAAATTATAATTAAGTAGGTAGGCACATTAAAAAACTCACAATTTTCGTGAAAATTAAAGATCTCACTTGTTACAGCCGCGGCGGCAAGACGACGACTGAGGGCAATGTATTACTGTACTCTAAAGATGAGCTCTCTGGGGGTTATATGTTATCATTCTTATCAGCTTAGGAGTATTAAGTACGATCGATAAATATGTGAAAAACATAGCTTATTGTCCATTATCAACCTGTTATCCTACGTACTCTTCTAACTAAACAGCTTTCATGACAATAACAGACACTGAGAATGTCTATGACAATAACAGAATATTTTCTCAATGACTGTAATATTAACAGTTTCGCTAACTTGCACTGGGCCAACGTCATAGACAATGCCCTCTATTACCTGCACATTGAGGGTAGTCCCGTGCATAGGATACAGCAAAAGGACCGATAATTATTATTGAGTACACAATTATTTAATTATTCGCCCTTGAATCTCGAAAAATCTAAAAATTAACTGTAACCTATGATCTTAGACCGTATATATCATCTTAGAAAAAACATACTTATAACTGGTAGCTTTTAAATTACCTACTGTTCCTGCATTAATTATAGTGTCCTTATGTATAAAGGAGAGGCTTATCGAATAGGAAATGATAATATTTTAAATAATACACTTACATGTATATTACTATTGTCTATTAGCCTAATGACACCGACGAGCGTCGGCCTTGTGGACAGTTTGCCGTGCAACTCATGCTAATAAAGCATAGCTGCTCTATTTGTTTGTGCACGATGTAATAACAAACTACAGAACGATTGTTTACATCAATTGATACCTAGCTATCGTGTAAGTAAACCTATAATGCTCATCACCCCTTAATCGCAAATAGTTTTTCGAATCATTCCATATGGCGTTCCATACATTTGCCATTAACGCCGTTTATTGCCACTAGGGGCGCTGATGGGTACAGATAAATCACTTTTATTGTTGCAACAAAACTACACAAAACGTACTGTTCGGGCACTTATATAACAATGCATAAGATTATGTAAATACGGAAAGATTTAAAATCAGACTTTGATGTTCTGTCGTAAAAAGAGACAAATATTCATGTCGGCGAAAAAGCTCTCATGAAATTGCCACTAAGTTTTCATTCTTCATAGCCGATTTGTTATTTTGTTAGATTTTTGTCAGTTTCCAAGCTACCCTGATTTTGCTGATATATTTTATTTAAAAGGAGCCATTCACTGCTTTCTATTGGTGGGGCTAACGACTAACCTGACCTAACCTAAGGATAAGAATCTCAATCATAATTTTTCAGGCTTTCTCTTGTTCGTAACGATTCTCAAAGCGATCGAGACGCCAATTGTGTGAGGTCTCCCGATCAATATAATTAATTGTCTGCATCAAGCATATCAACGCAAGACCTTGATCTGAGTTGACATCTAATAACAGCGTCTAATATTCACACAATGCATACGGCTTGTATCAATTTACATAACTTACATAAGCGTCGTATAAGATTAATAATATTAATATTTACATTATAATACTTATCTGTACGGTGATATACAAAGCTAATGACTAACAAAGAACAAGGAAATAATTATGAAATTATTAATTACTAGCTGTTGCCCGCGACTTCGTCCGCGTGGTAATTAACAAAGACTCAGCCGTTGGTAACAGCCTGCTCGCGTTCTGATCCCGCGGGACGCATTGCAGATTGTTGCTATCAAACTTTAATCAGGCGCAGCGCTGCAACATTGGTTTTAATTTTTTTTCGAGAGATCCTATTTTTTTTTTCTAAAATAAAAGTAGCCTAAGTTACTCCTTGTTACATCAGCTATCTGCCAGTGACATTCCCGTCAAAATCGGTCCAGCCATTGCAGAGATTACCCGGAACAAACAGACAGACAGACAGACAGACAGACAGACGGACAGACAGACAGACGGACAGACAGACAGACAGACAGACAGACAGACAGAAATTGTAAAAATTGTTGTTTCGGTATAGGTACCGTGTATACATCCAAATGCATTTAGTAAAAAGCGGTTATTTTAATATTACAAACAGACACTCCAATTTTATTTATATGTATAGATAAGAATAATTAAGGAGGGGAGCCAATTTCGGGGCTATCGATGCAATTACCCCCATGCCCTCCATAACTGGGTAATTTAAAAAAATCTGGGTTATCACGCTGTTTTTATATTCTGGGTCGTTATGATTTCGAATAATGTCTGTGCTGGCATCGTCACCAGGTGAAGCGCGAAAGCAGCTAAGGCGAACGTGGAATTTGAATACTCAGAAAAGCTTAAGTTGATAGTTCTCGTGGTTATAGAGTGCAATCTACTCAGTTTTTCTCAAGGAAGGTAGGACTTTATCATCATCCTCATCCACTAAAGCTTTTGGTTCGACTGAAGTATATGATACTTCTAATAATATAGATATTACACATCCATGACTCGGGTACAACGATCTGCGAAATGTTGGTGAAATACAGTGCACCGCTGCCTACTCCTTCAGGTATACAGACATAATGGTGTTTATAAATATTTAGCCGTGGAAACAGTTGATCCAATATTATTATTTATTCTATTAAAGCACGGGTTGCTAGGCTTCACAGATAAACCTGATTTTCTCTGTCATTATTATGAAGAGTATTGGAAGATTAAGATAATATACATACTTACGTTTAATCATTTTTCTGTATGCAGAAGTAAGTTGAACTTAAATTTATTATTTTGTAAATAATTGTTACTTATGTAAAAAACTTTCAAGTTTGTCGATAGGGCAAATAACGTGCCGTTGTAACTTTTGCACTTAGTTCCGGACCAGTTCACTTTTAAATCACATAAAATACTGTTTTATTACAAACAATAAAAACAAATATAAATTTATTAAAACAACAGTGTTGTAATCATTATGAGCGTGCATTAGTAACTGAATGTACTCATCGGACAGCAGGCAGGACTGATAGGTATATTTACACTGTACTGACGGGAAAAACACCGCAAGAGGATATAATTAATTAAAATATTATAATTTAAGTAAGTAAGTAATTAATTTAGTCCTCTGATGTCTGTATTTTAGCCCCAAATGTATAAAAAGTTTTCGTCGCATACAACTGCAATATAAAGCACATTTTTTAAATAATTACTTGTAGTGCTGTTGAAAATATTTAAAGTGTGTATAAATGAAAACGTCATAGTTTCGAAAGGTAATTGTGAGTTTTGATGATTGATGTGTATACATAGCTTTTAGGTTGATAGTACCTATAAGTACATAATGTTTTTGTCTAAACTTTAAAACTTGTTGAAGATAATTAACCAATAAACCATACCCTACAAAAGTACAAAGAAGAATTACTTGATAAGGACAATTTATAACTGTAGCGACTTCATCCATCTCGCTACAAGTTACACAGATAGTGAAACACCGAAGAACGCGCGATGAGAGTTTTCGGAACATGTAACATATATACAAGATCCTGACAATAATTGTCGAGGCATAGCGACCAGCCCCACCAGGCATACCTCCTGACTTGAAAATCTAAAATTTTCCGCTAAATAACACTCAGTCGTTCTACAAGAAAGGGTAAATCTCCGCGACTATTGTCATTCTAAACGCAAAATGTGAAAATGATGAATGGTACTTCCATTGTCAGCAAATAAGACCCCGCGCAGACAACTGAGCCCTAAGTATAAGTTTTGAACGCTCAACTTCTCAGGGGATGAAGTTATTGCCAGTTCCAGTTGCCAGCGACGGCAAGGTCGAGGAAGTTTTATTTACGAGTTGATTTTAGAAATGTTTTTGTTTTGTTTGAACAGATAATTATTTATAAATAGATTGAGGACATAATTCTCATGATTAACTAAATACATAGCTTTTGTGCGGTGCATATGCAATGTGTATGTGAGTGTACGTACGTTTTGTGTGATAGCCGTTATCGAAACGTACGAGTCCATCACAGGATGGATACCTACCTCTTATAACACGGTTCACAGGGTGTTTAATCTCTATCAACTGGACTTTTAAACGTGCGTATTTAAAAGACTATTAAAAAAATCATCCGCAAGAGTGTTTAATAATATGACATAAGTCATATGTAAAGTGAGTAGGACGGTACATACTTATTTTTTTAAGACATCGTGAAATATTTATAACATCATTCGAAAAATATTCAAGCAATTAGGTACGTGCTAATTATGCCTGTAGCTTCTACCGTTTTCGATTTTCTTGATCGGAGCGTCAAATGCGAGCTAATCGTATACTTTATAGTCTACTGTATTTAGATATGTTGTATGGAGAATTGAAAAGCGCCTCTGGCGGATGTAAGCTTTCAATTTTCCATACGAATTGTCTAAATACAGTAGACTACAAAGAATCCGGTTAGCTTACGAATAATCTCGCACTTGATGTACAGATATTCTTATTTATTTTTAGAGTTTCAGATTTGGAAAACTATGTCGCTGTTAATAATCACAAAAGTATTTAATGTATACTATACACATAATTACTCAAATACTAAGGAGTTATAACTAAGTTCTTATGTCGTCCGGTAAATAATTAAATAATGTACATATAGATAGATAAATATAGAATCGATACATAGTGCCCTATAAGCAATATATACTTACCTATATTATACTTACCAATGGAAGATTGATGTAAGTAGGTTTGTTTGTGGAGAGAGACTCGTAGCTCGCTACATTTGGGAAGGTATTAGTCCGTGAATTTCTAAGCAAATCTTATGTGCTGATAATAGAGCAAAAGCAAAGTAGTAGTTCTTCATCTTTTTTTGGTTGGCAATCGGCTACAAATTAGTGCCATTTTTGCCAGTTTCGAGTATTTCCTGATAATAGTTATAAAATTAAAAGTACCCCTTGATGATTATATTAAAGACGATAATGATGATAAAATGAAGCCCCTACTCCTATGAGTAAAGATACTTAACCGAAAATTGACCGCACATTTTGGAGAACTAGAAAAGTCTAGTTATACTATTTTATTTTATTTACTTCACTCCTGCATGTGTATGATCACACAATAGTTAATTTAATATCCCAATAAATTACACATTATTTATCGAAGAAACTCATTTTTTGCAAATAAAATAATATTGTCAACTTCCTGACAGTCGTACTTCTTCTTTCTTTACGAAATGAAATGCGATGAAATAAAATGGTTATGAAAATATTCAATTTAATATTGGCGCGAGTTGTGCATTTTTTAAGAAGCGCCATCTATCATCAGTGTAGGTTATGTAATGCTCTTTATTCTGTACGCACCAGATGGCGCTTTAAATGTCTACAATGGGTCTTTAATAACACTCTCCTCTCTGATAGTTTTTGGGTATCTGGAAAAAACTAATTGCATGTTTTCCTTTTTTGGTAATACACATTCAATTTATACCTAATTCGTGTTCATTTAATGTAATCAAGAATAAACTACTTGGCTCAGCTTATAGTGTATACTTGGACATATCTCAGATGGTTTCTTTTTACATTAAATTGTCTTTGGTCCGACTAGTCATTAGTTGTCATTGTCTTTTCCGGCTAAACCCCAATTTGTGGCTAAACGCGGGGAAATTAAATTATCAAAAACAGCGAGTCGTCCTTTTGTTCGCGTTTTGGGAATTTTATTGAAAATGTAACCTCTGCTGTGGGAAAAATGGATTTGGAAATTGTTCACGTATACTTGTGGAAGTAAGTTAACACCTCTCTTCTTTTAGTAAACTAGCTGTCCCGCGGCATACTTCGTACCGACTCAGAATGAAATGGTATATGAGAAAGTAAATTATCTTTGTTATTATTTTATTTGTGATATATTGCCATTTTTTAATAGTTATTCTGCTATTTGGGGCGGACGCAAATCAAAAAATCTAAAGATAAAAATCGGCTCACCCGTTCTTAAGTAATAAATGGTGTACCTAACACGACTTTATTTTGTATATATTGATTGAGGTGGTAACGTCATGATTTAATTGTTTCTCTGATTTTAAGAAAATCATTTCATGAGAACCTGACTGGCACAGTTAGATAGTGCTCGTGACTCTACTCTGTGCCGAGGGTTTCGGATTAGAATCCCGGTAGAACCTGCTTATTTTGTGTGGCGAGCATGAATGATTGGATTGGCCAGTCATGGATCTTTGAATATCTATGAGTTATCCACTTAAGCAATAATATACTGTGTTGTCCCCAGTCCATCGTACGAATATTTCGGGACGGTGCAGTTTGTGTATTTGTCTAGCGATAGGTAGGTAGATTATCTACTTATTATGATTTATTTTGTTTCTTGAGGTTGTCGTAAAAGTAAGGAGACATTGCGTAATTGTTTTACGATTCTTATCTAATGATTGTTACGAAATGAAATGATGGTTATATTTCGATTTGATCCCAGTCCCAGTTTACGGGTTCGGCAAAATGCGACGGTTGGCTGGCCGCATCTCCGCGCGCATCACTATTGGTTCGCTCTCTCTCTCCCGGTTTCAATCCATTTTTCTTTTCATTCGCGCTCAATGCGTCCGCAACTGTGACGCGTTGTCGGTTGTGCTCGCAGTACGGCTTGTTTTCTATGGGAGTGTTCGTTCGTGTCGAATCTGTGAGAAAATATTTTTATCTACAGTGATCTAAGCGAAATTATTACGATTCTCGCATGACAGTGAATAAAATAATCGTTTGAATATGGCGTTGGAGGGTGTGAAAAGTGAAAAATGTGAGGAAAACAACGGCAACGTACCAGACGGCAAGGCGAACGGGATCGACAACAAAAGTAAACAGGTACCGATACGTATGATTTTGAATAATTTTTGCCGCGATTTTTTCGCATCCTCCTACTTTTATGCCTCATAATTGTGTAGAAGTGACCTTCAAGCGGCTACTTCATTTTTTAATCGAGCCTCTTCGGTCATAAATGTTCATATTACCGGTTATTGAATTGAGCATTAGAGGCGAGGGTGTTTCGCGCACTGATATGTGTCTGGGATTAGCTGGGTGGATGGGTAATTTTGAACGGGGATATGACCTATTTTGGACGTAACTATGCGGTGTTTTTTTCTGGGTTAACTACCGTTATTCAGTTCAAATGTGATGTCATTGTGGCATCTAAAAATACCTATATTCTTTATGCGTCCTGTTTTTTTCCCCTTGGTATTATAGTGATCTTGCTACAATATAGGCTTCAGTGTTTCCTTAATCTTGCGTACTATTTTAACCTACTTATGTAGGTACCGACCTTGTTCATGACTGTACTTACATTATCAATCTTTCATTTATCTCTGATTGTATAGATATTGAGATTGTTCTTATGTATTTACTCTTTACTTTTTTAGTTGGTATAAAGGTACCTAAGTATCACATTTATTTATTATATCATCCATACCATATTACCAAAAAACTTTGAAATTTTTTTTGCCTCTAGAGTAAGCTTAATTTTATGTATTTTTAAGTTATAAATGCTTATAAATTTGCTCCTCATTTAGTGCACAGAAATAGTATTTGGTATTTAGCCTTTCAACATCTGCAACATACAACATATAGGGACATATGTGATACTCAAGTTTATATATACCTACAGACTCTATTTTAAAATATTTACTTAAAAGTACTTGGTGATCCAGTTACCTAATTAATGTATAAAAATATCTTCAGTTTCCAAATTTCTTTATGTAGAGTTATATATGCTTTTATCCTGCCTTAATCTCCAATGACTCTCCCACCGTTTAGCAAATTATTTGCAAAAACAATATTCAGAACTGTGCATAGGGCCATATTAATTGACCTAGTCTACTGTCCCAATTAGAGCTATAAAGGCACTTAATAAGACATCAAATTGACAAATATAGCTCATTTGACATTCTGAACTGTATAACACCCATAATTTTCAAGACAAACAGTGTTATACATGCAAGATTATAATATTTATAAGTAAAAAAATATTGTACATATAAGCAAGTAAGTCTTGTGCCAATATAAAAAAAAAGCAAATAATGTTGTTACTTATTTTAAATTTTTCAGACTGAATTAAGGAATTGAAGAATCAGAATGAAAATATTTTTAAGAATATTGATGCAAATCAAGATGTTTTAGTATCAAGCAAGACATTCAAATTGAACATAAATAAATGTAATTCTTTTTAGATCATTCATTTGAATATTCATATTAAATTATTTAGTATAGCCGGTATCTGAAGAGGGTCATTTAAGTTTTATGGTCCTTCGAGAGATTAAACAATATATAGAAAGGATCATCTAGAACAACATATGTTATAATACAATGTCACAACCATTATTAATAGGTGCATAGTTATGAGTAGTTATAAATGTGTACATATCATAGTCAGTATGACATCATGAACAAGGCTTGCCAGCATTGATGATGGTGGTCCTTGCTATAATCGTAAGCAATAACACTTAATTATAGAGATTTTGTCATCACTTGATGATTTCATTGATTCCTACTTGTTATAACTACGTAATTTGTTATATTATATCTACCATTAAGGCTGATTTACAGGTTTATTCAGTAGAGTAGAAGATAACTGTTTCTCATCTCATGTGTTGAAGTAAGTACAATAGAGTCGAATTTATATTCATAAAACTACAGCCGCTTTAATCTGAATTGTAGAAGTACTAACAAGTATAGGTATACGCAGATCAAATCCTAAAATACCGTACTAAAACAAATTACAATCGCATTGAGAACCTCCTCCTTTTTGTAGTCGGTTAAAAAAGAATGCATCGATATCTCGAATTATAATCTAAGAATAACGTAACCTAGGGGTACTCTATGATGACAAAATTCTTACAATAAATACCGCACATAACAGTGAATAATGACGGATCAGCTACCTACATAAAACGTACCGTTTTTTGGGTCGCCGAACATCTGCCAAGCTATTATACAATTTCATGCATGTCGCAGTACGGGGACTGCATCGCCCCAATTCAGCCAATTCGCTGGATTAAAACAGTTTGGGTTGGCCACTGACCGCTTGTGGAACCTTGCCGCCATCCTGTCTCGTTGTTTGGGTGTTACAACACGCGATTTATGACGATATAAAACGAAACAGACCAAATGTTACCGTCTCATGTGACATTGTCTTCGAGATTTTACAGATATGAATGACATTTGAAATGAGTAACGTTTTTGTATTTCGGTAGGTGTTGTATGTAATTCATTTACATGTTGGATTTTAACTTAATGCCATAAGTACCTACCTACTGCGACGCTAAATGCCTCTACATGTTGCACAACTTTGCACCAAAGCTATAGGCCCGATTTGTGAACTGACATACCAATTAGTAGGGATCCTACAAATCGACTCTACACTGGGGTGTCAAGTTGTGCCGTTAATACTAGATCTATTTGGCTGTGGCTCACAAGACTTGAAGGTAAAAGTTCTTTCAATTTTATGAAAGGCAAAATCTAAACCTTTAGTAAGTACCTACCCACCTATATGTGGTTAATTTACTTGATGGTGTATCGTGCTGCTTTGCCAATATTAATAACCTTGGTATTTCAATGCCATTGCAAATAATGATGACGGGCGATGACACTCCAGTTATTAATAAGCTAATAAATTTGAGAACCCATTCTGCTTCTATATCCCTTGAATTATATTCATTAGCTGTTGGATTTTCCATATTATCGGAGAGCTTCAACCGAAATGCTATAAAATTACCGTTATTTAACTAATGCAGAAGCTCCTTCTGTCCGGTGACAAAATGTTTATTTCCTCAATTATCTCAACGAATTGTAATGATTCAGTAGAGTTCTCGGTCAAGGGTAATTTCGCAGACACCTAACGTTATGATAGTGGATGGCTATTAGATAACCACAGGGCGTGGTCGTTCGTACCCCACCTTGCGGTTAATTCACTAGAAAAATCGTTATTCTCTTCATAATGGAACCACCGAGCCAGTTAAGTACTAAATAGCAACAAAAATCTTGGTAAAATTACAAGTAATGGAATTTAGGTGAACCATATATTTTGAACGTATTGTAAGATTTCATGTCGGCAACTAACGAAAGAACGTTTTTCTCGTTAAAATGTTTTTCAAGGCATTTATCGCATCAAAACAGTTCGTGCGACCTTGAGGGGTCTCTCGGCTGATCATGACGTCAGCCAACGAGAGGGTGGAGGGTTTGAACCTACCCATGTACCATCCCCGGCCGCGTGTCCAGTAAATATAGAGCCGTGAAATTTATTACGAATAACACAGTCCTTGTTCATTTTCCAGCGAATTTACTGACGAAGTGGGTCTTAAAATACTGGCTGTCAGAAACACAATTCGCCTGCGAAAGATTAATGTAATTTGTGGCATTGAGTATATTGTGTAGAGCACTACAGATATATAGCTATATTTATATGGATTGTTAGCGATTCGGTGAAAACAAGTAATCACTCATTTGAAGTAAACGCGAAACTGCATTTGCGTGTATTCTTGGTAAAAAATGAAATGAAAGTTTATTTCCCATAACTCACGAAGGCACGAAGCCAAACAAATTAATAAGGATAAAGTTTCGAAAGAGGAGTTCCGAACGAACATCCGATATTCATTTTTTAATCCCTGTTTACTAAAACGTTGTGGATAGAAGAGGGATGGCAGCCCAAATATGTTATTAGCTACTGAATGGAGGGAAGAAAGAGCATAGTGTGAGAGAATTTTATTGTTCGGCTACCGTAAACATCTATAAGCTTTATTATTCACATTTAAATTAATATATAATATCGTCACTTACCATCAGGTGAGATCGAGATCAAATACTTGCGTATATCGTAATAAAAAAAAATGGGATAGCCAAAGTACGTATATTAAACCCATAGACAGCGGTTTGGACATAATATTTATCTTTAGCACTCGAGAAAGGCTCTCGAAAATATATTTTTTGTTACCAGTTTTTTTTTTTTTACATTATTACATTTAATATATTTTTTCCCTCTAAAATACACCGTCATATGTTCCACGTGTAATGTAGGCAATCAACAATGTAAGTACATAGTTTAGATACAGAGCTGTTATGCAAATCAATTGATCCATTGAAGCAGTAACGAGTCCGTTACAACACGAATCAATAATGTAGCCATTGTTGACGAAACTACTCGACGTCGTCGTTGACGCATCAGATATAACATTATTCTAAACTTCTTATGTGTTTTATAGCGTACAGTGTTTACCCAACCCCTTGTAGAAGGTAAACACGTTTGTGTAGGGTTTAGGATTTTAAATTCGTCAAAGAACTAGATGAGGAGCACCTTCTCTTATATTTAATACTTTACACAATAGTCAAGCTAATTTCTCCCTTTTTGTAGCTTAGGTTATTTTACTATTAGTGCTAGTTGCTTCAGGTGAAGTGATTTAATAATTATTATGCGACTGCAGGTAGAATCGTGATGAATAAAATGCTAATATAAAAACTATTTCCCCAAATAAACAATGATTACTGAAAAACTGAGAATTACTTTTATCAACTTTCTCGTATTCCACTGTTGATACAATTCCTCTATTATACATGCCAGTACTGGCGCCAAGTGCGCTTCATGTTTTTGTTTGTCATTTTTTAATCTATTTGTTTTCACATCTGTCAGTTCGAAATTGTTTTGCCTCAAGTGAAAGTGTTCTCTGACATTTCGCTATTGTTGGGCCAATGGAGATTTATTTATAGTACTCGCATTATACAATTCAAAAGACAGTGAACAGACAATCGTTATTTACATTTAACTAACGCCGGTTTATTTGTTTATAACAGACAGGTAAATGCGGCAAGTATTAAGGTTAAGCGCTGATACAAAATTTCAAACTTTTGATTGTACGGAGATTATAAGTAGGCAAGTTGATGGTCTGATAAAAGGTTTTGATCTCTGCAAGCGACGACTTTTAAAGGAAAGTTTGAATTGCTATTCAGTATCAACTAAAATCTTGACAGTAAACAGATCGATACGAAAATGATCTACGCAGACCACGCAATCATGTTTCACCTTACTAAAAACAGAGGCGTTACTCTTGCTAAAACAGAGGCGTAACTTATACAAGCCAAATACATGGCGGAGGAAAAAATTCCATGACGTTTCATGCAATAGGACGAGAATAATCGATCGCTTACCGATTGTTGTGCAGTACGCGCGCACAAGTGGAGGTTTATTTCGGTAGAGTTATCTAAACATGCCACATTTTCCGTCACAACTTGATCATAATCACCTGCTACATGCTCTGGGATTTCTGGATTTCATGTGCGAATCTCATTTTCAACCACGACTATCATTTGCTAAAACGGTGAAGGAATACATCGTGAGGAAACGAGTCCGCCAACCCGCACTGGGCCAGCGAGGTGGACTATGGCCTAATCCCTTCACATTATAGGGAGGCCCGTGCCCAGCAGTGGGATATTAAAAAAGGGCTGGTATTAATATGATTATTACTTACCTATTAATGGTGAAGTAGAGCAACTACTTCAAGAATCGCATCATACACGACTATGTTGATTCGTGATATAACATCGCTAACGTTGCGTGACAAGAAAACACGTCCAATTGACCGGGGGCTCAATCGTAAAAAACTATCATAATGTACATACATAATCCGGTTTAAATTTCTTTTCAACTCGTTCGGGTTAGTACAGGGTTGCCAATGTGATTTTTCTATTTCCACCCAAACTTGATATTATTTTTTATGCAAAATGATGATAATTTGCTTAAGTTTTACCCAAAGGCAAAAATTTTATAATATAGATTAATTAACCTAATGGATAATTGCTACATATTATTGGTATTTTTTTCATCTACATACTGGTTTGATTTCCGAATCGAACAGCAGAATAACAACAAATAAAATAACTGAGCGAATCAACATAATTAATAATAGAGTATGTTAATTTTTATGTAGAATAAAACGACGAGAAGTGAACTGTCTAAAACGGGGTGCTTTAGTAAAATGCTATCATATACATAAATATTAACGTGTTCAACGTTACAGCCTACGGTTACACTCTGAAACTAAAAAAAATACCCAAGATCCATAATTTTTTTATTTCTCCCCAAGAGGTAAATTTTTACCCAGAATTGCGAAAAAAATACCCAATCCGGTAACCCTGTGTTAGTAAGTTGAGAACATGGTCTCGTCCGTAATGTAATGGTGGGCTGGCTAATTTCGGTCCATTTACGAGCGGTTTGTTTACATTTTTACACGCGATGGGAAGCAGTGTGTACTGACCTACTATCGATTTTACGCGTTCTCGTGCATCAGCGGATGAGATTATAACCGATCACGAAGATAACGTTTATGCTAAGTACTGTTAAATTAGATATTTCAGCGCTGTGACTAACGCAATCTAATTTGTTAACCGTTGTTCGGAGCTATCGGGGCTGTATATACTACGTACTGTACATCCTGGTACTTATATTTGTATAGCTGCAGCTCGTCATTGTCTATCATTGTTGATGATACGAATAAGCTTTTGGCAGATATACTTTATGACGTAAGTATAATAGTGCAATCCTGGTTACAGAACATACTTAAATGTGAACATTAAATGTTTTTCGCTGGCAACGTCTTTCTAGTAGTGAAGTCACCTTATTGTTTGGTTTAGGCAAATATAAACATAGACGGCAAACGGCCTCATCAAGACAGATGTTAGACATTTGTGCGCGTGCAGTGCTAAATGAGGGCATTAGCTCGATTTGGTGACGGCTGAAATGCCCCATTAAACTAGATAAGGTACGTAAAATATTGCAGACAATCGTTGGTTTAACGAAATAGTACTTTGAACGTAAAATGGCATTGGAAAGCGTGATGGTGCAAAAATCTGGTTCCCTTTCTCTTAGTGACCGCTCTGTGGTCTCCTTCGCTTTATGCACCGGAAGGTGGCGGTGCGTGACGTCATCAGATAGGTAGCCAAGTGGAAACAAACAATGGCCCATGGTTGCTGCTGGCCCCATAACATTTTATGCTCTCACTCATTTTCACACAATACGGAGATTTTTAGTCACCGGGTGTACTAAATTCGACTTCTCAGTTTTATGCTTAGCGATAATATTCGTTTAATAGCAAAACAGTGCCAAGAATTATATCCGTACGTAGTAATAAACATTTGCTATTAGCAAAATATTTAAAGCGGTCATCCCAAATTTGTGGGAGCCGTTACGCCAAATAAAATCTGTCTCATAATATGAAATAGCGATTTGGGAATAATATTGAACGAAATGATAAATTCACAAGCTTAAGGAGTTGCGATTGAAACAATAAAAATGGGAATTTCAAATGATAAACTTCCAGCAGGAAAAAATATGTGGATCTTCCTCGACACTACCAAATCTTGTTATTTACATTGCTTAAGGCATAATGGTGGACTCAGTAAAGGGTATGATTTTCATCTCATTCCTGCAATTTCGCAGCATTGCGGATGTTGTAAGTGCATCGTGTCGGTGTGAGCTAATATTGCATCGGGCTAAGTCATCCTCAGAGAGTGCATTGTGGCGGGCACTGCTGCCATTGGTCACGTAACGCCTTCCGGTCGCCGCTAATAGAACTTTACCGTTTCAGCGTGCAAATCTTTTAAGTGCTATGTCAGGAATTCTTTTTAAAAAAGTCTAATTTAATTTGTATTGACAAAAACAGCTGGCTGTTTTTAGGATCTCCTTTTTTTGGTTTGTACGATATTCGCTATCATTGAATAGAATAGAAAATATAGATTTCGGTCTGTTACCACAGCTGACCATCACACAAGATAGGTACACAACTTAGCAAGTAACATCATACTACCATATTAATCAATACAGTACCTACTTTACTAGGTACCTAGTCGGTTTTACTCCTATTAGGTAAAAGGGATAGGCTGTACTAGATGAAAATATGGTTTCCATCTAAGTATGTGCTGATACTGCTACCGAATAGAGCCGCGCGAGACATTTTATTCAACTTTTTGCCCTCAACCTTGGATTATATATCGCTAGGTCGCAGTAGAAGTCAAGTGACTTGTCCCTCCATTTTTCCACGAGTAAGTGCGAGGCTTATAATTATTCCTGTAAGCTTTGGTTTGAAGCACGGTAGATATAAATCCCTTTTAATTTCATTAATTGCGTAATAAAATTTGTGCGAGCCACACCCTTTGCGTGTGCGAATTAAGATCTGTGGTAGTGTGTTTCTGGGACACCATAAAATACACGTACGGGTGACGTCACACATAAGGCTGGCACAAAAAAAACTTGTAAACTTGTAATTTCTAAATATGACACTGGCGCTAGTTTATTTATAAGAATAATTTAAAAAAAATCTTTGAATTTATGAGTATTATTACTCTTAAAAATAAATGTGGCCTTATTTTTCTGTTGAGCTTTTTGCTCGTCTACTATTTGCTGTTTACTCTTTTTATAAAGATAAATGGCTTGTGAATAATGATCTATTGTGCTGAAAAATACGGCTGATCATGAGGTGTGTCGCGAGGGGCGACCTTGAGTGTAATATACTCGTATTTTCATCTTTTATTATTATAGCATGATGAAATGTGAACAAAATCATTGATTTTGATCGTTTTATAGTATCGATGCATAAAGCTCTTTGATTTGATTGTGTTTTATGTTGGCGTCCGTGCCGATGCATCGAAATGTTAATTTAATATGACCATTGAGCACAGCTTAAAACAAACAAAACACGACTTACTACTCGTGCTGCAGTGACGTAGCAAATAAAAAGTAAGCTTTGAATACAATTTGCATTATAACAAAGAGATGCATTTTGATTTAAAATCTGAGCGCGCTGAACCTTCATCGCTCACAATGCAGTCATTGAAACGGGAAAAGGGGTAACTCGGTGGGAATGCGACAGTTAGTTATTCACTATAAATTGCTTTAGATTCGGCCGGAAATTAACGAAAAGCACGAGTGGGAGGACAATAAATCGCCCCATCGTGTGCTCTATCATAAGAACCATTATGTCATCCTGTTGCCAGGACCTGCACGCATGTATGATTAATCTCCGGCGTTTGGTGCTGCTATTTTGCTATATGAACTGCACAGTTACTTATAGCCAGGTACAGTCTACAGTTGAGTTCATATCTATCTATCAGCCGAAAGACGTCCACTGTTGGACATAGGCCTTCCCCAATGATTTCCACACATCACAGTCCTCCACCATTCCCGTTGTCGCGTGAGTTGATATACTAAGGTTTAAATTTATTGTTTAACTCTCTGGTACTCACTGGTACTCTATGGTAATCGTAGACGGTTTTGGGAGCCACCTATTTGATAGAGAACGGTTCTTTTTTTAAATTTTCAAATAAATGTTATCCCGCCCTAACATACAGAATATGTCTGACCACGTTTGAGGTACACAGTTGATCCTTAAGTAAACTGTTTATGTAATCAGTTTCTTCGTATGCAAATGTTAAATTCAATGAGATTGCGGCCGACTGTTCCAAACAAAACACGTCTCGTAGAGCGGATATTATACTGCTAATATGTTCTCAGATTCGTGTTATGTTATGTACATACATACAGCTTCCTAAGAAATTAGTTATCGTTTTAATTGCTGTACGAAATTTTGTTTTATGTTTATTATTATTATTGCTATTTAAATCAATACATGTTTTCTTTGTTGATCTACTTCGCTCGCTTTTTTTTTAAGGTTAAATAAAATATATCATAATTTTTCATGATGTTAAGTACTTATATCTTCTTAACTAGTGCTCTGCCCATCTTATTTCTTTATTTATATGTGATGACGTTACATCGGCGCCCGCGCATCTCCAACAGCAGCATTCGGTCGTGTCAAGTCCGCAAATAAACTTATGATGCAATACAAATTTAGAACTTGTAAATGTTTGCCTACCAAACATACGAACTTGTAGTTACATTATTTTTGGCGTTTGTTATCCATTTGAATCATGTAGGTCACGCTTTAAAGGTGATTTTTTTTGTATAAAAACATATTACTTATTCTTGATGGTTATTATATACAAGGTGTAACATGGAGATTGCTCAGTATGGGGATCTCCGAAACTCTAAGATAGAAAATATGTTTTGAATAACCATGTCGTCGAGTTTTGACACAACTAAGACTGCATTCATAGAAAAATTTAATTTGAATTGTTTGTTTGAATCCGATTCATGTAAGAATTACATGAATCGGATTTAAATCCGGTCATTTGGAAACAAATATATAACATACAGGATTTTTGTTTCATTTTGGACACAAGGTTTCATAGCAATATTTACTCTTACTTTATTTTTTTTCAAAAAGTTACTAAACTAAAAATGTTTAACGCAGTTTTTCTCATATCTAAAATCGACATCATGGTTCCTTAGACCAAATTTTTCGGAGGTCCCCATACTGACCCATCTCGATGTTACAACCCGTATATTGTACTTATTAAAAAAAAACTATTTAAAAAAAACTCCATAAAGCTTCTCCTTGCACTCCTTGCATTTAGTACAAATATACATATAGCATGTCAACATTTTCTTTTAGGTATGTACTTGTTCTGAAGATTAAAATATGATCGTTTAGTAACATAAATGTCAAAATTCATTGTCTACCCTTTGAAAATATCTTTCGCAATTCTCACATGGCGATGCATGTTTGAATATATTAAGATAACTGACAAGGCCGATGTATTCACGCTCCATTGAAATGTAGCGTAATTTGTATTACAATTGTAGCCTTACCTTTCGGACGTAGACAATATTTTTTTTTATGGAAGTGAACATCAGCACCTTAGCAGAACCTACCTATGTACCAATATCCAATCATATGTATTCCGAGCTATGTTAGCGAGGCGACAGCTGATAGCCGGTTTTTTTTTTATTTTTTTTATTCAGTATAGGCAAGTATTTGATCTCGAACTCACCTGATAGTTAGTGACGATGAGATCTACGATGTAGCATACTTGCCTAGAATATTTTGGCGGGCCGTACCGTAATGGCTTAGTGATATGGGTTTTACATGCAAGGTTGCCGAATTATATTGTACGCTAGACACGGCAATGTCAACTTAATGAGAGTACATCTAAATTGTGGAGCAGGTTGGTCGAATTACATGTGCGATAATTATCGTTAAAAAAAATATCGTGCTAAGCAATATTGCCACATAATAATGAGCAAGGTGTACAGGCAGTATTGTCTCTGGTAATGTCTACATTTGAGTCAATTTGAGTCTTATATCTAGAGTAAAAAAGGATTGCTTTGCATTAAGAGACTGAAGAATTATATTTTTAATCATTTTTGATTTCTCATATAATTTAGATACATCACTAATAAGATCGTAGGTAATTTGATATTTGTTTCCCGTCCGTCCACCCCTTCCGAGTATCAAATTTTAATTTAAAAGGCCGGAAAGTAAAGCTTGTAGCTGTTATAGGACTTCGCGTTAAACGTAAATCGATCTTGCTTTGACCAAGTGAAAAAATATACGTGTTTTTTATCAAACATGTAACACCTTTTTATCAACCTTTCATACTTATACAGGACTAGCTGCGCCCTGTGGAGTTACCCGCGATAAAAAAACAATATCGATCCTTTGCACTATGAAAAATTAAAACAAATCTATCCCACGGGAACTATAGATTTAACCGGGATAAAAGTAGCCTATGTACTATTCCAGACTATAATCTATCTCAGTGCCAAATTTCATCAAGATCCGTTCAGCCGTTCTGGCCTGATTGGGTAACAAACATCCACCCATTCATCCAAACGTTCACCTTTATAATATTAATATTATATTAAATATACAGGTTGTAAGGGACGGGATAACGAAATTTTTCGGCAAAGGTTAAAGATGACCCATGACTTCATGGGCTATAAATGCTGTAAGTATCGTAAACAATGCGATTACAACAAAAAACTCAAGCGTATCGAGTTTTACATTGCAGTTTTTTTAATGTATAATCACGTTAAGATAGACTTCTTTTATTGTATCATCCTTGAATCCTTTACAAAAAGGTCTGAAAAGGCCTTTAGGTTATTTCATAGATCACGAGAGATATGCCGTGCGGTTCAAAATGTATGGGAACTCGCTGTCTCCGTTTTGTTTCCAACCACTCGCTAAAACCAACCAATACCAAGTCTCCTCGGTGCGTGCTGCGTCGTCGCCGTATACAGCGGCCGTACCACGCGACGCACCAGTTTATTCAAAGTATCGTTAGACGATCTATACATTGCCTCGTACATTCACTCAGTAGCGAACATAGGTGGTACTTAAAGAGCCATGTATTTTGTACAAAAATAAAAAAGTCGTTGTGCTACATGAAACCTAAAATAACATAATAAAGGCATTAAATATTTTTTGATTTGTTGTTTTTAATGATTTTAAAGACGAATAAATAAAATACTTAATACTGGCTGGTGAAATGAGATTCCATCTTTCGCGTAGTTCACTTTGCTGCTAGTATTTTTGCACACAACCACGGAATAACACGGCATTTAAAAAAAAAGTTAGAGCTCCGATACCGACGTGCAGTTGCAGTCGACTGACGGCGAAAACTCTATGTTAGCGTAATTTTGGCTAAAGGTGAGCGCAAGCCCACCGCTTTCATAACATATCTCCTCTCATATATCTGTGGGTTATTTAAACAAGCATAGTCATAGTTATGGTTGTATCGTGGATACTTCGTTGCCTCTATTAATATGAGTACACTAATGCAACCGAATTATCGTTCAAACTGCTATGTAACATGATTTTAATTTCCTTACGCGGGTATTGAAGTATGGCAGCTGTGGCAATTGTTTAATGATAAAGATTCGAATATTGAAAAACATATCGCCTCGGTTTAACGCACGCTATTATTTGCCGATCATTTGTCATAGGATTTATTGGGGCAGGCATCTACAATCCGATCGGGGGGAGGGTACGTGAGGGTTCGGGAATGCGACGCATTAAAATAGTTCAAAGGTCGTGCTTGGACGTTTTAAAAAGATTATTTAGGGATCAAAAAAGAATAAAATAGTAGTTAACACGGAAGTCACCATAGCAAGATATTGATTGCAAGGGCATTCAGTTTACCACGATTTTTATCAATATTAACAATGTACTCCTCAAAAATGTATAAGATCGTTTTAGAAAGAGCAACAATGGAGTTTCTTGTCCATTCGTCTCCATATGAACGGCATTCCGAACGGGTGGTACAGTTGTAGCTTAGCATTTTATGACAATTTTGACGATTCATATGTGCTATACTTAATAATTTAAATCACCAAAATTATTCTGATTCTGAATTCTTAACCAGTGCTGATGTCGCTAAAAAATCAAATAAGTTTTACAGTTTTTTTGCCACGTGCCATACTGTACTCATACCTACGTTTTGTCATGTTTAATTTGTTTTTCCCATCACTTTCGCTTGTAATATAAGTAGCACTTTCTCATTTAAAGCTCTGTTTAGGGCAATAAAGTCTCAATAGTAATGTACGGTTCCAAGAATACTACCTAACAGGACTTTCTCGACTGGTCTTGAACCTGTTACATTGTAACGAGTAGTTGAAGGCATCGGTAGGCACCCAGTTTAAGCGATTATTGAATGGTTATAGTGGAGCGGATGTGGTTGTATGTCGACTGGTTTAATTGTTTGCGGTTTCAGACGAATACTAAATAGGTATTACCGCAGTCATAGACCAGTCTAAGTAATCATTTATTCATACATGTGGTTTTTGATATTTATTATAAATAAACATAACCTGATGACACACTAACTAAATTGGTCCTAAACTAAGCTAGGCTTGTATTTTGCGTACCGTACAATGGACTGGGGGCGAACCCAGTATATATTTCTTATATTAAACATCCATGGCTTGGTTACAAACATTCGTGCTCATCATCAAAAAGTTTGTCTCTACCAGGATTCAAACCCGGGACCCTAGGTACAGCAAGCAGGGTCATTACATACAATCAGGCCGTCATACGTCATCACGAAATGTTGTCACGTCAGCAAAAAGCTGCATTGCATTATTCAGTCTTTAAGTAAGATAATTATTGTCCAATATTTTTCTCTATTGATTTTAATTTCAACAACATTCTTCACACTTTATTCAAAGGATTTGAAAGCGAATGGAGTGTGAACTGCTAAAAGAGGTTTCCACTCCACACAGGTTTTTAGGTTCAAGTCCTTAAAAGACTGGAAGTGTCGTGGGGCGATGCTGATAAATTGTTCTCTGCTGTGGCCACTCAGACCGTGTGCGCATGCGTGATCTCAATGAACTGCCTATATCTATACTAAAACATAGCGCATCTAGTCTAGATAGCACACAAAAGTCTCTTTTAACCTACTTTTCATCTCTTGGCCTCCGAAGATGTCAGTTGCAGTCAACTGGTTTTGATAAGTGTACCAGCTACAGTCCTTAGAGTGCGGTGATTTTATTTTATTTTTCCTTTACTTTTTGGCCCTTTTCTATTGAGATTAGAGACTAGGCAATATGTTGCATACTAGCTGTCTGTCAGTGGCTCTTCAATAAGAGAGTAAAAGCCAGAGTTTATTATTTGAGACTTTGATTAATATTTTCTATCAAATTTAAGTCATTCGCGTTCGTTGTTTTAAAACAAGTTACGTCATATGAGTTCATACTCAAACATGTTTAATGCAATTAAAATCAGTAATGTATTTGAGAAATCATTTTGGTGTTTCAACATTTCAGACCTTCCTAAAACCGGAAGGTCTCAGAATTATTTATATCTTCCAAGAATTTTATAACGAAATGGTAATTGATAAGTCAAGTACCTATTGCGTGTTTTAGAGCAATATTTCCGCTTGATTATATTTTATATCAAACGCAAAGACGCATATACTACCCGCCTTTGATCATGGCCCGCAATATTTTATTATCTATACATATAAATAAAATTGGAGTGTCTGTTTGTAATATTAAAATAACCGCTTTTTGCTTAAATGAATTTGGATGTATACACGGTACCTATACCAAAACAACCTTTTTTAAAATTTTTGTCTGTCTGTCTGTTTGTTCCGGGTAATCTCTGAAATGGCTGGACCAATTTTGACGGGAATTTCACTGGCAGATAGCTGATGGAACAAGGAGTAACTTAGGCTACTTTTATTTTAGAAAAAAAAATAGGATCTCTCGAAAAAAATTAAAACCAATGTTGCTGCGCCTGATTAAGTTTGATAGCAACAATTGCAGATTGTTGCTATCAATGCATCCCGCGGGATCAGAACGCGCGAGCAGGCTGTTGCCAACGGTTGAGTCTTTGTTAAATACCACGCGGACGAAGTCGCGGGCAACAGCTAGTTCGTTAATATTAAAATGACAACGATTGTATGTACAATAACTAGGTCACGCACGTGTTGTGTCACAGAAGTTTGATGAACCTACGACGTCTTTGTAAATGACAAATGTGGATATTAAAAGATTACGCCACGGCCACACGTGGTCTCGGTGAAAAAATAATAAACCGGCCAAGTGCGTATCGGATCACACATTGCTGTAGAGTTACGTCGATACTAAGCTTTCGTTAAACATTTGCAAAGTTTTTATTACAGGATACTGGAACTAATTTGTGTCGATTGCTAGTTCCTAATGTGGCCCACGAACTTAGGCGATTTGTAGTTTCTAGGTATATAAGATTAGAAACTACACCACTTAAAAACTTTGTGAGTGGTGTATCACGAAAGCGGCACCATTTTTTTTATTAGTACACTATCTATTTAAACAGACCTATTCAACCAACAACATGAGGTGGAAATGGGAATGTAAAACCTGGAAAAACATTTTAAAGCCAATATTTCAAGCATTTCAGTTTAAAACTGTTCAGCTGTTATGAGGCTGCGACAGACTGACAGACAGGCGAAAACAGAGCTAACGTCTAAAGCCTCCTTGTTGTAACTACAGAACCCTAAAACTAATTAGTTAAATAGCGAAGGCAAGATGTTTACATTGATGATGGCCGCCAAGATTTGCGCTGTTATTACATCAGCAGCTTAACCCATGCTTATTTTCCTATTTTTGTTTCCCACACGTCGAGATGGAAGTGGCCTACCATATGGCAGCAGCAGTGACATTACTCGTGCACTCAACCCGCGTTTGGAAAACAAAAGAAAGATTAATGGTGGCTTTTGTTTGATAACCAGTAAAAAAAAATATCTTTGGGAGAGAGAAAAACGAGTCGAGTATAAAACTATAGGACTCAGATACAATTTCATATACCTACATCTAAACGGGGTAGTAAATCTATATCAGATAAATGATAATATATCCCTAAAAGGCAAACTCATATGACACATGCATGATCACATATGATCGTGAAAAAATCACATTGACTAATATTTTGCAGGCATATCATTATGTCACATCCATTACTTAATTTATAATGTGTATTTATTGAATTTGTTATTGCTATTTATTACATGACATTGTGCAAAATACCCGCTAAGTTGTGGGTGAGACCATATTCATATCTATTTTATTTTATCGCATCTCATTTCGTAAAGAAGAAGAATATTTTGCAGATAGATAAGTCGGAATGTCTAAAACAGAACTTTTGATGATATTTTCATAAAATGGCATTAATTGAATATTGGGATGATGAGAGGTTACAAACAAACAGACAGAGGTTACACAACACAAGAGGTTACAGCTATACCAGCATTCACACATTAAAGTCTGGGTCTCCGGTAAGTACTTTCTTGGTCCTTTTTTGAACAAAGCGTTACCCTATTCGCATGTGAACAAACGCATTGTTTCGTCTATAACAAGATGTTTAAACGATTGCCAAGAGTTATTTAGTGGCGTTTGTTTCCAATACTTTACTTCTAAATGGCCAGTACCTCAAGTGTGAGATTTTTCGTTAGCTAACTTTATAGTTTACAAACTACCGTATTTGGACATTTTGTATAGAGACTTAAAAAACGCCCCTAGCGGGCGATATCTAAAACATTTGTGCCGAGTGTGAGTTTTTTTCGTTACTATATGTAGTAAACATTCGATCGTTTGCTCACGGAAACTTTGAAAGTTAACGATTTTGTACGACATGCGCGAGTGTGAGTCACAAGTTTACTTAGGTATAATTTCGTACCATAGAGAAACCTAAACCTACTTTTATAGTACGCATAGACATTTTGGGAGATTTTTCATAAGTTAACCGAATACTTTTAGACGTACGAATTGCACGAGTGCGAGTCATAAATTTGAAAGATTTTACGATACGTATCGTACGGAAACGTTCACTTTTATAGTTCGCGTCGTCACTTATGATTTTGTTGGTGAAACCGTGAAACGACAAAAAGTTAACGAAAAAAATGTATTAAGTTATTGATATATCATGTTTAATTAACACCTACGCAACACAGCCATTTCTCTGAATAGATTGTCGGATAAAATAGTTGGTTGTTACCTACTAATACACCATCACGCCTGCAATCTCCGAAGGGGTAGGCAGAGGTGCACTCCTGTACACCCACATTTCGCCAATGGTATTTGGTCCCAATGAAATAGGGGGCGAGCCTTTTGTCATTATACCGGGCACATTCCTCAGGCTATAGTCCACCACGCTGACCCAGGGCCATTTGGTAAATTTCACATAAATTTTGAGGAACGTGCAAGTTTCCTTACGATGTTTGCTTTACCGTCGGTACAGCCAATGATTCATGATTGAAAACGTGATGCGCACGTAAAAATCTGAAAGT
The DNA here is from genome assembly GCA_905333125.1 of Pheosia tremula. Classification (NCBI taxonomy): domain Eukaryota; kingdom Metazoa; phylum Arthropoda; class Insecta; order Lepidoptera; family Notodontidae; genus Pheosia; species Pheosia tremula. The sequence goes on from HG995420.1 coordinate 3,482,568, forward strand.
CCTAGCGGGAGCCGCGTTTGAATCTGCGCAACTTGTCTCCAAAGCGAGTATTCTACCAAGATGGCCATCACTACTATCGAATGTTCACACTATATCAAGGGTGGAGCTAGGGCATAACCTCGTTGGATGTCGCAGTGCATGCTAGTGCTATCCCACAGCGCCCCAACAAAGGTAGACGATGGTATACCGTGGGGTTTAAGTCGGTAGCAGTCCGACATAACCCGCTCGTCTCCCGCGGAGCTTGCGGGTATCCATAAGGATTTCTCTACGTCAAAAAACGGCATAACCTCATACTAAGGCTCTTGTTTGCAATTAAACTCAATCTAAATTAGGTAAATATATATTAGAAATCAGTAAAATCATCATCATCTGCCTCACCTTTTCCCATTATTTGGGATCGCCGCAGTATGTCTTTTTCATACATTAATCTCCTTCATATCACTTTTTATACAAACTTCTACCACTTCGTGGGTCTTCCTCTCACTCTATCTATGCATATTCATACTAATAGCCCTTTTAGGCGCTCAAAATGCTTCTCGTCTCCTTTGATAACGTGACCAAACTAGCCTCCTGCTTTTTACTTTCTCTGCTACAGGCGCTACTTTTAAACTACCTTTTATATACACACACTCCACATATCCATTATCACATTAGGTCAATGAAAATAAAACACAATGTGAAATGTTTAAGGCATCTTTATTTAGTGGTTTGAGCGCAGGCCGCTCAACTCATTGCACCGGGTGGCGGTGGGTTCGATTTCTATTCAGCCAACAATGAAAATTATAGTGGATTTTTGAATTGGAATGGTGGCAGGATTATTGTCCTGACAGTTTGAATCTACAGTTCTTCCATCCTCCTGAAAATACAATATTTGATTACTTAAGCTATTAGGTAAAGAGAGAAACACCATCACGCCTGGAATCTCCTAAGTAGTAGGCAGAGGTGCAGTTCATTGAAGTGCACCCAATTTTATCGATAGTACACTACACACACTTCTCGTTAATATGAGGTTAATTCAGCTTATATTCCACCACGCTGGCCCATGACATGCAGGTTTCCTCACATTTTTTTTTAGATTTCAGAATTGAGATTTACGCATGAGTATTATTTACGTTAAAGAGAAATATGGGTACTACCTGTACATAAAATAAAGTATCTGGATAATCAACTGTCGCGGCCCGACTGGTGCCGATGGCCCCACTGACCGCCTGCAGATAGGCACCGGTGCAGTACCGGTATACCTAGAACTGGGACTTGACGAATGCAACCACGCATTTTACGGCTTTTAGCTTTTACTTACCGTAGTATACATTTTACCAAGAACTCAAATTGTGGGACATTTGATTTCATTTCAGAAATACTTAGGCTAGCAAATAATAAGTCCGCTTGTTAGTTCTTGCTCGTGTTCTTTACTTTCAAAACTGAATGGCTTCCATCAATTTATAAACAATGATGGCAAATTGAAATATGAATATTGTTTTAACCAGAATAAAAATTGTCAGTCATTTGACAACCGACTTGGCTTGATCTCTGTTACTCATATGGTTGAAAACGAAATAGCTATACAAGAAATATTATTCCTCTAGATTATGTGGTGGATTTATGGTTTTACAGAAAACGTAAAAGCCAACATAACGGCCATAACTTACGTTTCAGTCAATCGAGCATACTTTTGTATAGTATGGGAGCTTACACTCGCACGGTTTAGGTATACTAACAGTAAACTAACAGTTAAGACGTGTTCACTACAATCAATCTGTCAATGGAATTTTGAAGTAAACTGTGAAACGTGGAAAGTCATTGTGAAAACAATATTGATATTAAATCATGTTTAAATTACATAATAACGTACCCAATGCGTAATTTTCTTGGCTAGAGGATGCTGGCTAGTGCTCATAATCAAGATAAGCGAGACAAACACTTCTGTGCAGAGTTTTAATCCTTTACGGACCTCAGCGAAAAATAATTGTGGAACCGATTGGAAACAGCGAAAAAGAATAGAACCCAGAATTAGCTGGAAGAGGAAAAGTGGCTACCTGTAATACTGATTATTTCTTAGTTTGGTTTCTTGTTGGAACATTTAGTGATGTATTTTTATTTTCCAATACTTGTGTTTCTGTGAATTATCATGTGTAATGTTTAGAATATTTCAATTAAAGATTAAGGATTTATCCTTCTATATTAATTATAAGCATCACCATGGAGAGAAGATATCAAGAACATCCCTGGATAGTACCTAATAATATAGTTAGTAAACGTGGCATGCCTATTAAGTTTTGTCGTTTGAGAAAAGAATAAACAACTCAAAGTCAAAGTCAAAGTCAAATCATTTATTTCGTATAGGCCTACGGGGGCACTTACAAATTGTCATTACATTTTTTCCTTAATACTACAACCGGATCGGAACGCGACCTCAACTGAGAAGATCCGGCAAGAAACTCAGCGGGCTTGTCTTTTTTTTTATCCATTATATTTACAAAAAAAAAAAAATTATAAAAAGTAAGCTCCAGTGTGTTGCCATGCGAGGCGCACACACGCTACACTTTAACATTATAAATATTGATATTAGAGCGATCAGTCCCAGGCTGCTTTATCATCCAAATAATCCAAGATTCTGTAATAACCCTTACGACATAAATTACTTTTAACAGTTCTTTTAAACTTACTAATGGGCAAATCTCGGATTCCTTTGGGAAGTTTATTATAGAAGCGTATACATTGCCCCATAAAAGAATTATTTATTCTGTGGAGACGAGTGACATGCACGGATAGTTTGTCCTTGTTACGAGTGTTAATAACATGAACATCACTCCTTTTTTCAAAATTATGAATATTTTTCTTAACATACATTAGATTTTCATAAATAAATTGAGACACAACAGTTAGAATATTTATTTCTTTGAATTTATCCTTAAGGGAATCTCTAGGACCCATGCCGTAAATTGCTCGTATTGCCCTTTTCTGCAAGATGAAGATAGTATTAAGATCTGCAGAGCAACCCCAGAGTAAGATGCCATAGGACATAACGCTATGGAAATAACTGAAATAAACAATTCTAGCTGTGTCTATATCCGTTAATAGTCGAATTTTTTTAACAGCATAAGCTGCCGAACTCAGCCTACCAGATAGTTTTTTAATATGTGGACCCCATTGCAATTTAGTATCTATGGTAATACCGAGAAACACTGTTGACTCCACAAGGTCCAAATCAGTTCCATTCAATTGTAAATTGGTTCCAACTTGTCTAACATTTGGTGTTGAGAACTTTACGCATTTAGTTTTCTTCTCATTAAGGAGAAGATTATTTATAGTGAACCAATCAACAACTTTAGCGAGTGCATTGTTCACATCGTCATAATTAACTAACTGTCTCTTGAGTTTAAAAAGCAGTGAAGTGTCATCTGCAAACAATACAATCTCGTGATTATTCCCTACATAATAAGGCAAGTCATTAATGTATATTAGGAATAAGAATGGCCCTAATATCGAACCCTGTGGAACGCCCATTGACACTAGAGAGCCGGGCGATTTTATACCATTAACATCGACCTTTTGAATCCTATTATTTAAATATGAAGTCAAGAGGTCAAGAGCCTTGTTCCTAATACCGTAGTGGTGCAGTTTCCGGATAAGTATTTCATGATGGACGCAGTCAAAGGCCTTCGACAGGTCACAGAACACACCTAAAGCATCCTGGGAGTTCTCCCAGGCACCATAGATGTTCTTTATTAACTCCACACCCGCGTCTATAGTAGACGCGTCTATAGTAGAACTAGAACGTTATATACATTTTATTGTTTAAAAAGTATTCCCCACGGTATTTCATGCACTTTTCCATACGCTCAAACCAGTCGTTATAATATTTGTTCCACGCCGAAGTATGGTACTCCAAATTGCCGATAAAAAATATTCGACTGCTTCTTCACTATACACCGGAACCGTTGATGTACGGGCTTGCGTTGTCCTGGTGCAGGATGATGCACTTCTATGGGTTGGTTTTCCGAAACTCGATGATAGTTTGTGGTAAACAGACTGTGGTCTACCTACCGCTCTGCATTAATTGTCCTACGAACCCCTTGTTCAATCGTCACAATGGGACCTATTTTCGCTACGTACGTGGCTACCATTTTCTTTTAAGTGTTTTGTGAGCGAACAACTCTTGTCGGTTTTGGCTCATCCTGAATGTCCCAAACTATTTTCTATAAAATGATATTGTTCCTAGAAATACAATCTTGACATATTCAAGCCTTGACAGTTCTCTGTCTACGATTTTATGCGCTAGTGTGAGGTAGATCGAAGTAGGTAGCATATGCCACCTCCTCTGTCTAATCTGTTATTATGAGCTGCAAACCTTTTTAGCGTCCATCGTACTAATAAAGAAAATTTAAATATAGATAGGTACCTTATAACCATTAAATAAGCTCACACCAATATAAAAAATATCAACGAAAATAAAATTAAGTTATTCAACACTTTTAGCCTGGCTAACTCACCTTTCTCTGTGTTACTCATGTGGTTGAAAAGGAAATAATATCGGATGAGAATTCTTAGTCTTATCTAGACATGCATCGCGCGGATCGCGTGTGACCGATGTTTTGTTCGTCCTTTCAACTTGTATTGTTGGTCCGAAAAACCAGTCACAACGATAAGGACATAAAACAAAATATATGTATCTTGTCTCATTTAGTCGTATTGTGATACCCAAACGTAATCAGAAAACGTAAAAGCCAACATAACGGGCCTAATTGTGGTTTCACTCATCCAGCAAACTTTTTGTATACCAATAGAATACGATTGGTATTTAGACGCGAACGTTTTGGGTATACTGTCAGTTCAGACGTATTCACGTCGGACTATATAGTTAACTACCGGAAAGTTAACTATGAATCTCGCACTTGAGGTACAGTTCAGTTTTGCTATATCGAATTGTAACGCATTCTATAATTAAATTAAGGCTCTACCACACACAAGTGCGCTACAACCGTTGATATTAAAGCGTGCGTTATTGCGATAATACGTCTTGCAGCTATGTCAAAAAACTGCGTTTCACGCCCCGGCACTGACGCGGCTGTAATTGAAATAAACAAGACATTGTGTCGTACTAACGGCGTTTTTAACGCAGGTGTGTGAGTAGGATTGCACGCGGCCTAATTCAAAATTTACTGACAACAGATATCGCAATAATGCATAGCGATAATATAGACCGTTTTAACGTACTTGTGTGGTAGAGCCCTTACGTTGTTGCCTACATCTATACATATAAATAAAATTGGAGTGTCTGCTTGTAATATTAAAATAACCGCTTTTTACTAAGTGCATTTGGATGTATACACGTTACCTATACCGAAACAACATTTTTTAAAATTTTTGTCTGTCTGTCTGTCTGTCCGTCTGTCTGTCTGTCTGTCTGTCCGTCTGTCTGTCTGTCTGTCTGTCTGTCTGTTTGTTCCGGCTAATCTCTGTAATGGCTGGACCGATTTTGACGGGACTTTCACTGGCAGTTAGCTGATGTAACGAGGAGTAACTTAGGCTACTTTTATTTTAGAAAAAAAATAGGATCTCACGAAAAAAAATTAAAACCAATGTTGTAGCGCAGCGCCTGATTAAGTTTGATAGCAACAACCTGCAATGCGTGCGGCTCAGAATGGGCGAGCAGGCTGTTGTCAACGGTTGTCTTTGTTAAATACCACGCGGACGAAGTCGCGGGCAACAGCTAGTGTAGTATAAAAAAAGAAAATAACGAGCAGTGTAATAACAGCTTGCAGCTTCACATGCGTGTTCTGCTCTAATTTTCCAAGAAACGCCATCGACATATTTACCGCGCGTTTATCTATACATCTATACATATAAATAAAATTGGAGTGTCTGTTTGTAATATTAAAATAACCGCTTTTTACTAAGTGCATTTGGATGTATACACGTTACCTATACCGAAACAACATTTTTTACAATTTTTGTCTGTCTGTCTGTCCGTCGGTCTGTCTGTCCGTCTGTCTGTCTGTCTGTTTGTTCCGGGTAATCTCTGAAATGGCTGGACCGATTTTGACGGGAATTTCACTGGCAGATAGCTGATGTAATAAGGAGTAACTTAGGCTACTTTAATTTTAGAAAAAAAAATTGGATCTCTCGAAAAAAAATTAAAACCAATGTTGCAGTGCTGCGCCTGCTTAAAGTTTGATAGCAACAATCTGCAATGCGTCCCGCGGGATCAGAACGCGAGCAGGCTGTTGCCAACGGTTGAGACGTTGTTAAATACCACGCGGACGAAGTCGCGGGCAACAGCTAGTCTAGAATAGACTGTGTGTGTACAAAGGAATCGAAGACTTCTAGTGACGGATTTTCCTAATCGCTACACTAACTAAATAACTTAGAGTTGAAAGTTTCAGATAACGTCCGCTAGAGCGCAATTCATTTCTCAATACAAGATGTCCACTTGACGTACTGACCGCTATTTAAAATAGGGTTTTGACAGCTCGTTGGGAGCGACGTAAACATCGGAAAGTTTCCGTTTTCAATATCGATTTCGGATTATTTAAGGCCGCTGCATACGTAACGTGTTTTAACCCGGACGGAACGAGAGGACAGTTTTTCGAAACATCGCTTCGTAGAAAATGTAATCGAAAGCCACGGTCGCTCGAATGGGACGTCGACGTTGCACAAAAGGGACGGGAAAAATATCGTTGGTAGCGATGATTAGCACTTCTCGCCTCGTGCGCGTCACGACGATCGGGAGTTCAGCCAGTTTAGTTTTGGCTGCTAGTCATCCAACTGGACTTGAGAAAGATACCGTGTTGGACCCAGCAACTAATTCCGTAGCCGGCCAGTCAACCACAGCACGTAGTGAGCGAGATTCCGGTGTATCCGGAGATCAGAGCAGTGCTTTGCCTCTATCATCAAAACTTTCGGATGATGAAGAATTCGTCGAAGCATTGTCCGGGACCATTTCTGTGCCTGCAGGATCTATCACCGCCCTGGTTCGTGGTCGCTCCGGAGAGCGAGTAAAGTAGTTACGCGCCGTCCAGTATGCAGCTACCTTTAAAATGGTTATTCCACGTCACGTATCAAAGCCACCCTGTACCTCAAGTGTGAGATTTTTCGTTAGCTAACTTTATAGTTTACAAACTACCGTATTTGGACATTTTGTATAGAGACTTAAAAAACGCCCCTAGCGGGCGATATCTAAAACATTTGTGCCGAGTGTGAGTTTTTTTCGTTACTATATGTAGTAAACATTCGATCGTTTGCTCACGGAAACTTTGAAAGTTAACGATTTTGTACGACATGCGCGAGTGTGAGTCACAAGTTTACTTAGGTATAATTTCGTACCATAGAGAAACCTAAACCTACTTTCATAGTACGCATAGACATTTTGGGAGATTTTTCATAAGTTAACCGAATACTTTTAGACGTACGAATTGCACGAGTGCGAGTCATAAATTTGAAAGATTTTACGATACGTATCGTACGGAAACGTTCACTTTTATAGTTCGCGTCGTCACTTATGATTTTGTTGGTGAAACCGTGAAACGACAAAAAGTTAACGAAAAAAATGTATTAAGTTATTGATATATCATGTTTAATTAACACCTACGCAACACAGCCATTTCTCTGAATAGATTGTCGGATAAAATAGTTGGTTGTTACCTACTAATACACCATCACGCCTGCAATCTCCGAAGGGGTAGGCAGAGGTGCATTCCTGTACACCCACATTTCGCCAATGGTATTTGGTCCCAATGAAATAGGGGGCGAGCCTATTGTCATTATACCGGGCACATTCCTCAGGCTATAGTCCACCACGCTGGCCCAGGGCCATTTGGTAAATTTCACATAAATTTTGAGGAACGTGCAAGTTTCCTTACGATGTTTGCTTTACCGTCGGTACAGCCAATGATTCATGATTGAAAACGTGATGCGCACGTAAAAATCTGAAAGTCCTAGCGGGAGCCGCGTTTGAATCTGCGCAACTTGTCTCCAAAGCGAGTATTCTACCAAGATGGCCATCACTACTATCGAATGTTCACACTATATCAAGGGTGGAGCTAGGGCATAACCTCGTTGGATGTCGCAGTGCATGCTAGTGCTATCCCACAGCGCCCCAACAAAGGTAGACGATGGTATACCGTGGGGTTTAAGTCGGTAGCAGTCCGACATAACCCGCTCGTCTCCCGCAGAGCTTGCGGGTATCCATAAGGATTTCTCTACGTCAAAAAACGGCATAACCTCATACTAAGGCTCTTGTTTGTAGGTAAATATATATTAGAAATCAGTAAAATCATCATCATCTGCCTCACCTTTTCCCATTATTTGGGATCGCCGCAGTATGTCTTTTTCATACATTAATCTCCTTCATATCACTTTTTATACAAACTTCTACCACTTCGTGGGTCTTCCTCTCACTCTATCTATGCATATTCATACTAATAGCCCTTTTAGGCGCTCAAAATGCTTCTCGTCTCCTTTGATAACGTGACCAAACTAGCCTCCTGCTTTTTACTTTCTCTGCTACAGGCGCTACTTTTAAACTACCTTTTATATACACACACTCCACATATCCATTATCACATTAGGTCAATGAAAATAAAACACAATGTGAAATGTTTAAGGCATCTTTATTTAGTGGTTTGAGCGCAGGCCGCTCAACTCATTGCACCGGGTGGCGGTGGGTTCGATTTCTATTCAGCCAACAATGAAAATTATAGTGGATTTTTTAATTGGAATGGTGGCAGGATTATTGTCCTGACAGTTTGAATCTACAGTTCTTCCATCCTCCTGAAAATACAATATTTGATTACTTAAGCTATTAGGTAAAGAGAGAAACACCATCACGCCTGGAATCTCCTAAGTAGTAGGCAGAGGTGCAGTTCATTGAAGTGCACCCAATTTTATCGATAGTACACTACACACACTTCTCGTTAATATGAGGTTAATTCAGCTTATATTCCACCACGCTGGCCCATGACATGCAGGTTTCCTCACATTTTTTTTTAGATTTCAGAATTGAGATTTACGCATGAGTATTATTTACGTTAAAGAGAAATATGGGTACTACCTGTACATAAAATAAAGTATCTGGATAATCAACTGTCGCGGCCCGACTGGTGCTGATGGCCCCACTGACCGCCTGCAGATAGGCACCGGTGCAGTACCGGTATACCTAGAACTGGGACTTGACGAATGCAACCACGCATTTTACGGCTTTTAGCTTTTACTTACCGTAGTATACATTTTACCAAGAACTCAAATTGTGGGACATTTGATTTCATTTCAGAAATACTTAGGCTAGCAAATAATAAGTCCGCTTGTTAGTTCTTGCTCGTGTTCTTTACTTTCAAAACTGAATGGCTTCCATCAATTTATAAACAATGATGGCAAATTGAAATATGAATATTGTTTTAACCAGAATAAAAATTGTCAGTCATTTGACAACCGACTTGGCTTGATCTCTGTTACTCATATGGTTGAAAAAGAAATAGCTATACAAGAAATATTATTCCTCTAGATTATGTGGTGGATTTATGGTTTTACAGAAAACGTAAAAGCCAACATAACGGCCATAACTTACGTTTCAGTCAATCGAGCATACTTTTGTATAGTATGGGAGCTTACACTCGCACGGTTTAGGTATACTAACAGTAAACTAACAGTTAAGACGTGTTCACTACAATCAATCTGTCAATGGAATTTTGAAGTAAACTGTGAAACGTGGAAAGTCATTGTGAAAACAATATTGATATTAAATCATGTTTAAATTACATAATAACGTACCCAATGCGTAATTTTCTTGGCTAGAGGATGCTGGCTAGTGCTCATAATCAAGATAAGCGAGACAAACACTTCTGTGCAGAGTTTTAATCCTTTACGGACCTCAGCGAAAAATAATTGTGGAACCGATTGGAAACAGCGAAAAAGAATAGAACCCAGAATTAGCTGGAAGAGGAAAAGTGGCTACCTGTAATACTGATTATTTCTTAGTTTGGTTTCTTGTTGGAACATTTAGTGATGTATTTTTATTTTCCAATACTTGTGTTTCTGTGAATTATCATGTGTAATGTTTAGAATATTTCAATTAAAGATTAAGGATTTATCCTTCTATATTAATTATAAGCATCACCATGGAGAGAAGATATCAAGAACATCCCTGGATAGTACCTAATAATATAGTTAGTAAACGTGGCATGCCTATTAAGTTTTGTCGTTTGAGAAAAGAATAAACAACTAGAACGTTATATACATTTTATTGTTTAAAAAGTATTCCCCACGGTATTTCATGCACTTTTCCATACGCTCAAACCAGTCGTTATAATATTTGTTCCACGCCGAAGTATGGTACTCCAAATTGCCGATAAAAAATATTCGACTGCTTCTTCACTATACACCGGAACCGTTGATGTACGGGCTTGCGTTGTCCTGGTGCAGGATGATGCACTTCTATGGGTTGGTTTTCCGAAACTCGATGATAGTTTGTGGTAAACAGACTGTGGTCTACCTACCGCTCTGCATTAATTGTCCTACGAACCCCTTGTTCAATCGTCACAATGGGACCTATTTTCGCTACGTACGTGGCTACCATTTTCTTTTAAGTGTTTTGTGAGCGAACAACTCTTGTCGGTTTTGGCTCATCCTGAATGTCCCAAACTATTTTCTATAAAATGATATTGTTCCTAGAAATACAATCTTGACATATTCAAGCCTTGACAGTTCTCTGTCTACGATTTTATGCGCTAGTGTGAGGTAGATCGAAGTAGGTAGCATATGCCACCTCCTCTGTCTAATCTGTTATTATGAGCTGCAAACCTTTTTAGCGTCCATCGTACTAATAAAGAAAATTTAAATATAGATAGGTACCTTATAACCATTAAATAAGCTCACACCAATATAAAAAATATCAACGAAAATAAAATTAAGTTATTCAACACTTTTAGCCTGGCTAACTCACCTTTCTCTGTGTTACTCATGTGGTTGAAAAGGAAATAATATCGGATGAGAATTCTTAGTCTTATCTAACATGCATCGCGCGGATCGCGTGTGACCGATTTTTTGTTCGTCCTTTCAACTTGTATTGTTGGTCCGAAAAACCAGTCACAACGATAAGGACATAAAACAAAATATATGTATCTTGTCTCATTTAGTCGTATTGTGATACCCAAACGTAATCAGAAAACGTAAAAGCCAACATAACGGGCCTAATTGTGGTTTCACTCATCGAGCAAACTTTTTGTTTACCAATAGAATACGATTGGTATTTAGACGCGAACGTTTTGGGTATACTGTCAGTTCAGACGTATTCACGTCGGACTATATAGTTAACTACCGGAAAGTTAACTATGAATCTCGCACTTGAGGTACTGTTGTGAAGTGACATTGCACGCAAACTGTGGGTGGTAACATTGTCATGCAGAATGCATCGAGCAATCGGTTCGGCTTTCCTTCATGCATACAGATGAGATCCCTACTAAGGGATGCCCTTATAACTATGTCCAGTTATTCATGAATGAGGGATTATGCTATTAATGGCGTGTTAAGATTCAATATCGAACAATTTGTGGATCTTTAATAGTTTGAAATAATACGCTTCTGGCTCTGGTGTTCCTCAACTTAATGAGTCGATCGATAGCAATACAGAATCGTCTTTTTTGGTACACGTTTATCGGTAAATCAAGATTTATTGTACCGAATGACTTACTTACGTATTTATATGTTTTCCAATGCATCCATAATGCTTGGACAGTTTCCAATATCATGTTTGAATAAAGTAGTCTGATCTATTTGCTAACACGTCTTTAGAAATCTCATGTTTAATACTGTTGCAATGATATTATCCGTTACTACTTTTTCAATTTTGACGTTATTTATCGAGACCAATCTCCTAGAACTATCTCTCATTAACAAGGAGAACTAGACATCAGATTCACGTGATGAATTGTTATACCTAGCCCTGTTCTGCACTTTCATGTCGTTCATTAGTTGATCCTTTCTCTTTATGGTTTCGTTTTAAATGATCAGTGTCAGCAGTGTTTGTTTTAATTGCTGCTTATTATATTTTTAACTGTTCCTGGGTACCATTATGTATGGCTTAAATGGGGCGTCTATCAAAATAAGTAATTGTAAGTGTAGATGGTGATACTGCTCGTATCATTTAGGTTCAATTTTGTATGAGAATTAAGACACAATTGTACATCTAATATAGGTTAAGTACAACCTCTTACTTAATGAATACGTACTATACATACTACAGTATAGAAATTAATTATTCGGTCACAACATAAACAATCAGAGATATACCTACTTAGATAGATTTGTAGATAGAAGATATTAGAGAAAAGAAAACACATGGCAAACGTAATAAAAGCGGCCTTTATCGTAACTACGCCGAAATGGTTGCCGGATAAGTAGTTATTAGTATTACCGTAGTGGATACCATATATTTACTTTTGTTTCCTATTGTATTCATCGACAAAGCGTTAGGAGAGACATCACAAAACACTTCGTACAATTTATCAGCTTGAGCAAATCATAAAGCTAGCGAAATGGATTGTTAAAGCCATAATGTTAATGTCTGCGCTGCCCTACTGGTTGGGACTAATTGATGTGCTTTCAAAATGAATTCTTTACGGTTTGGTACTTGCTTGTTTAGTTGCCTATGCCTCTCATATTATTGAACAACAAATAGCAAATCTTCCTGCAAGTAATACACTAGTGAATCATCTACATACATATTTTTTATGAACTTCTCACGACATTTAATAGTTATTACACAAACATCGATAAGTAAATATGTAGGACCTATAATAAAATGGCCATTCAACGTTACAAACTTGAAAGGTGCAACACCGACAAAGTTGGCGTCATAACTCTTTACAACTGTCCCGAAAGCTATAATCTTGTAAATTAAAGCGAAGGCAATAAAGCATGTTTTATTTTTGAAATGTCAGTGAAATCCCGACCTTTTTGTAAGTGTCAGTCAAGTTGCTTACACAAAAACGGACAAGCACTTTCGCTGAACACTTTCGCCGTTACTTGGATGGATAATAACAATGCGTGACTCACTTCGATGGACACCGTATCAGTTTGATCTTGTATTGAAGTTGCACCGACACCAAGTAATGAACTTCTCAGTTTTGCATAGCATTTTTTAACAAAGTCTATGTAATGAATTGTATAAGGTTTAATATTGATAGCTAAATCAGTATAAAGAAAATAAATACTATACAGACTTGCAATAGTTTATGGTTTGACAAAAGAAACACAATCGCTTACGCGGACGACTGACTTGAGGATGTTTCGTTTAGTCGCAAAACATGTCTAATTACATTCGCTTTATACCTCAAACGACGAAAGCAGTCGTATTGGCATATGAAATAATTAGGATTGATTTATAACAGAATATACAATGTCTATTACATTTCAAAAGCTTGTTTCATTTTTATTTAATACGAAGTCGCGGGCAACACCCGCGACTTCGTCCGCGTGGTATTTAACAAAGACTCAGCCGTTGGCAACAGCCTGCTCGCGTTCTGATCCCGCGGGACGCATTGCAGATTGTTGCTATCAAACTTTAATCAGGCGCAGCGCTGCAACATTGGTTTTAATTTTTTTTCGAGAGATCCAATTTTTTTTTCTAAAATAAACGTAGCCTAAGTTACTCCTTGTTACATCAGCTATCTGCCAGTTAAATTTCCGTCAAAATCGGTCCAGCCATTTCAGAGATTACCCGGAACAAACAGACAGACAGACAGACAGACAGAAAGACAGACAGACGGACAGACAGACAGACAAAAATTGTAAAAAATGTTGTTTCGGTATAGGTAACGTGTATACATCCAAATGCACTTAGTAAAAAGCGGTTATTTTAATATTACAAACAGACACTCCAATTTTATTTATATGTATAGATTGTAAGTACTATGAAAATTATGACATAAACAGGTACTTTGTGATTACTGAGAAATAATTTTAATAATATTTAATATCAATTCAAGATGTTCTTTAAGTATTAAGTTTTGATAAAAACAATAGTGAGGTGAGCGGGGTTTTCTCGGTCTTCTTCTTCTTTGCTAGTCGTTCGTAGGCGCGCTATCATATGCCGTAGACACATACATGTATAATGTATACTGTTTTAATCTTTTCTGACCTAAAATGTCAAATGTGTGATGTCATATTCCGAAAATCGTTTCACCGTTAGTCTTCATTAAACGTGAAATAAGTATGAAGCGAACGAATGTGGACTGTATATGTCTGTATATAATAATGAAACGAAGATGTGAATAGTGAATATTTATATAATTAGATACAAGAACAAACCTCTCTTACCAATACTTCCATCAATCTGTCAAACTACTTATAATTCAAATACACTTCAAAATATAAAAAGAACATAAGAATAAAAAAGGAATAAAACAGTAACAAAAGAGTTTGCAACATCCTGCCCCTCGTGCAGCAATGCACAAACTGGTTCCACTGGCCAAGGTCAGCTGTGGACCTTAGGTGACCAGCTTCACCAGTTTTTTTTAGGGGCCGACGCAGCAACCCTCTTGCTGTGGCAACGTCCACCACCCTGGTCACGCCGTCGTTACCGGGGAACATTTTGTGTACTCGTAGTCATGTCCGTCTGGGTAGCCTCTCATCAACAATTCTTGAAGAGTAACTGTTCGTACTAATCGCTCCCAACATCCGCCAAAGCTAGGTGCTGCAGCTGGGATAAAACTCCGTGATTCCCTTTGCGGCCAATCCTGAACTTGAGTGGCGTACAATTCTTTTAGGATACGGTTCGCACCGACGAAAGCAGTTTCGTTGTCGGAATAAACAATAGCTGGAGTATCACGTCTGGATATAAATCGCCTTAGCCCCATACTTGCAGAATCAGCAGATAACCCTTGCTTTGGAAGGTTTCCTGTAACAGAGTTCATCGGCAAACTTTTTCGGATCCTGCAGTATAGACATCGGTTCGCTTCAGTTCGCACAGTGTTTCGAAGTCTCAACAGCTAGAATTTGTGTATGTAATGTTTCGTTAATCACCAACTCATGGTTGGCCTGCCCGTCGATGGTAAAACTCCACTAATAAGTGTACCACTGGATGGCGACCGTCGAGTAAAGCTGGGAAACGGGTGTCAGGGTCGATGCACGCCACAGCTTTGATCGTCCGGCTAAGTGCAGTAACTTATCTTCTTCTCCTAATACGGGTGACAGCTTGTTGCGGCGACTCTTTGTTGGGATTGGCTTTGAGTTGCGGATGCAGAGAAATTCTTCCGAATAGCAGTCGAGCTGGGTTTGTTGCAGAATGTGCCTTTCAGCGATTTTCATCAGATCGGCGGTAAAAGGCATTAGGGTAGTGGACGTTGGCAAATGACGAGAACAACAATGTGATGTTCGCAATCTGATTTGGAATTTGCCAAAATTATCCCTTGGTAACTGGCTGGTTCCCTAGGGCCAGTCCTCCGGGAATTTAAAAAGAAATGATGGACCAAAAATAAAACCATCTGTGTGACCGATCAAGCTTGCAATTTGATGTATTCTAATTGCATCATCAGCTACGTTCAAGTCCGTTGGTACCCATCGCCAGTCGGTGACAGAAGAATTTTCCAAAATCTCGCCTAGCCGATGGGCAACAAAGGGCTTATAAGAGCATAAGAGCGTGTATTACTACGCAGCCACTGAAGGACAGCCGTCGAGTCTGTCCAAAGGAAAGTACGTAATGTTTTTTTTTTTGCTATGGCTGTCCTTAATGGTATCCCACCTGATATTCAACCTCCACGCCTGTTGGAAATAAATTCGACCCTTAACAACTATGGGTTCCAACAGGCCTAAAGGGTCAATCACGGCAGTCACCCTGAACTCCTTGATAGATATCGCTCTGTCCGGTCTCCATAGGTACCGGAAAGCGTCCCTGTCCTGCTCCCTGATCCGAACCTGGGGAAACATTTCTTTGATATCTGCCGTTATGGCAATACGGCCCTCTAGAAAACAAAATAAAATTTTCAATAAAGGCTCAAGCAGGTCAGGGCCAGAAAGTAATAAAGAGTTCAGGCTGACTCTCTCATTTATTGCCGCGGCATCATGTACGACGCGAATTTTACGCTTCTTACGATGGTAAACGCCAAAATATGGTATATAAAAACGTAAATTAGTTGTAGTTCTACTATTATTGTGGCCTGAGTAATACGTTTCAGGTGTAATTTTTTCTGTGTTACCTTTGGAAACCATATTGACCATAAAAGCATCATATGCCTTAACGAAATCAGTGTGTTTGAACATACGCCTTTCGAGACTTAAGCAACGTGACATCGCCTGCGGATAACTGTCAGAGACACGCTGTATGTTTTCACGCCATGGCATACCTACCTCAAACCGACCCGTGGGTAAGCGTCTTGAAGTGATTTCTAGGGTATCCACTGCGCGTTGATCTTGCTTACTATGTAGCGTTTCGTTTTTACAAATCCCTAAAGAATCGATTTTGTAATTTTCTTTGATTAGAAACTCTACCTTGTCATCCGCAACCGTGTCAGTGTATGTCCCATGATTAATAAATTCTACTAATTTAGTTTTGCTAGAAGCTGCACCGTATAAAGTCCAGCCTAGCGACGTCAAACAAGCCACTGGTTCATTATTTTTACCAATACGAACTTCACGGTTAATTGTTAAATACCAGTGTTCAGCTCCAATCAAAATTGTTGGTGTAGCGTCGTCATATGACAAAACGTCAACCAGATCTACCAAATGTGAAAAAGACTCAACCAATTCCCGTTGAATTGTTTGTGGGCGCAAAGATAACGATTCCATAGCTCTAGCGTTTTTCACTAAAAATGTTTCCTGTGTGTGCCTACCTTTAATGTAAAAATCAACATATGATACAATGGTATTGCGTTCAAGACCGCCGATACCATTTACTGTTATTTTCTGTTGCGGACCTGTAACCCCTATGCGCGCGGCAATACTAGAGTCGATTAATGTGGCGGTGCTGCCGTCGTCGAGGAGCGCATAAACGTTACAGGCTCCTGCAGGACCGGAGATAGTAACAGGGATGATCTTTAGATAAGCACGAGGACGAAGAGCTAAGATGGTGTTAGGTTGTTGTACGCCTGTAGATGTGGTTGATACTACGACTTTTTCTCCAGTTGGAATTAAAACATTCGAAGTTTGGTCAGTTGTTACCGTGCAAATATTACTATCCGTAATCTGTGCGTCGTGTGTCTTGTGAAGCAGAGGATTGTGCCGTAAACGACATCCGTCGACACCGCATGGGTTAACCTTGCATGTTTTCCATTGATGTGAACTGCGCCTAAGACACCGGTAGCACACCTTCGTTTCGCGTAACCACTGCCATCTGTCGTCGACAGACAAAGATTTAAATTCATCACACAACTTTATGTTATGATCTTTTTTACAAAATAAGCATTCTTGTTTTATTGTAGAATTGATCTTAAAAGCAGTTTTCGTGTGTGTAATCGCATTTACATTTTCACGCTTCAATAATTGTCGGTCAATATAAACATTTTGCGCTTGTTGTGCCAAACTAGACTCGGGTGATAAGCCAAACCGAATATGTTGATCTAGCTCGCGCCGCAAAAAGTCAGACAATATTTCCAGCTTTGGACGTCCTGTGACGTCATGTATTGCAAAATCAGTCCATCTTATTTTAATTGTAGGATTTAATTTGCCTAATACTGCGTGAAATAATTCGGGTGAATATAAATACTCAACTTGCTTTAATAGCTTAATAGTAGAAACAGAGTTACGTACCCTATTGGAGATAGTTCCGAGTTCTTTGAGATCGTTACCTAAACGTGGAAGATTTTTAAGATTTGTGACTTCCTTGTAAACGATGAGCTCGGGGCGCGCGAAGTTGTCTTCAAGTGCGCGCATGACTTCCTCCGGGTCCTCTGTCAACATCAGCAGCGCCGCGACAGCTTCCCGCGCGGGGCCGCGGAGTGCATTTTGTAATCTAATTATGTTCTCTAAAGGTGAGAAATTAGTTTTAGTAACATCATACGTACGTTGGAATTGTAACCATTGTAATGTGTTACCAGTAAAAGGAAATAATTCCAGTTTCTTCGCATTGGGCGCCGATGCGAGAGCCTTCGCCGCTGCGGCGGTGTCGGCTACGGCTTGTAAAAGAGAAGAAGTGTGTCCGTCGAGCTCCGTGGAAATGAGCGGGGGCCTATCGCCAACCGCCTCGGAAGCTCTGAAGTCGTTACGAGATTGCTTTTGTGGAAATAGGTTTATAGGGGATGCAGTTGCCCGTGTGGCCGTCGGTAGAAGTACCTGTTGGCCGGGAGATGGAACAACAATGTGATGTTCACATCCTACTGCGGAAATGCCTCTATTAACGTGGTTGAATATGTGAGAGTTTGTGTCTTGGTTTTGTACCCAATTTTTAGTTCTATCTACGCTCACCCTTGTAGAGCTGTGGTGACTCACGCGGCTTCCTGTGCGGCTGCTGGCGGCATCGGCATCAACAGCGGCGAGCTCAGCTTGCAGCTCGCTCTCCTCAACTTGTCGTCGAAGCTCTGCAAGTTCCCGCTCACGTTCGCGCTCGCGTGCCGCGAGGTCCTCCTCGCGCTCGAGTCGACGGCGCAAAGCAAGAGCCTCCAACGCAGTCTTTCGTGCTTTGACAATTGAACCCCTTGATGTCGTCTGGGCGGTTCGCCCACTTAGAGTTATACTGCCTTGCAGAATTTTACGGACGGGTTGTGAGTCGTCGATGTGAGACGAATTAACGGGCTCTCCAACAGAAGCGCTAGGCGCAGGATTATCCATCGCTCTACTTTTACTGCGGGTGATGGGGGGGGGGTGCGGGTGGTCATGAATTTGAAGATAGATATGAATACTACTTAATG
Organism: Pheosia tremula; assembly: GCA_905333125.1. Taxonomy (NCBI): domain Eukaryota; kingdom Metazoa; phylum Arthropoda; class Insecta; order Lepidoptera; family Notodontidae; genus Pheosia; species Pheosia tremula. The sequence continues at coordinate 3,501,404 of HG995420.1, forward strand.
AACGGAATGTAAATACTAATGAAATACGTAATGAAATGGTAAAGAAAAAATGTGAAAATGACAGATGAGAAAAATTTCTAAATGCGCTGAAAAACTAGGGAGAAGGACCAAAATGAAGCGAACGAATGTGGACTGTATATGTCTGTATATAATAATGAAACGAAGATGTGAATAGTGAATATTTATATAATTAGATACAAGAACAAACCTCTCTTACCAATACTTCCATCAATCTGTCAAACTACTTATAATTCAAATACACTTCAAAATATAAAAAGAACATAAGAATAAAAAAGGAATAAAACAGTAACAAAAGAGTTTGCAACAAAGTACTTATAAACTTAATAAAGGTATTATATTCACATCGATCAACATTATTCGAATTGATCGATTCAACAAAATATACTTCGATATTCCAGTGTAGAAGCAAAGTGGAATCTGCACTACTACTTACATGGAAATTTGCAAGATTTCTGGGAAAAAAGCTTAGAAGGTTATTACGCGTTGGATTCGCAGATTTATTGAAATTTTAAAAACGTTCCATGAATTATTCCATTCGCGCCGTCGCTCTCGCGCATTCGTCTCTTTTATTGCAGAATTATACCTCCTTATATGGCCGCCATCCATCCATGACGGGTGTGCACACTATTAAAGTATGGGAAGGTATTTATGGAGTGGTATTATCAGGAGTGACTACCGTTATGTAGCGAAGACAGGTGACAGTCGCATACAATACAAACTTGACGTTTCCTTTGAGTTACCATTGTTTAACTTGTCATTTCATAATGACAAGATATGCTCAGAATGTTTAATTTATTGGTTATGTTTTAATTTGAGTGTATTGTAAGTGAAAGTAATGTTGGCATTAGTTCTCATCATGAGGTTTTGGAAAGTAACTAACGCTTCAGTATGATTGATGCATTTATATTGTTTTACAATGCTTAGGTAAGTTGTTCAATTTTTATTACGTAATAGCTTTCCCATTTGGACCTTTTGTTGGGAAAATCAAACAGTAATGTTGTCAGTTAAGTTTTGATTTCTAAACATCGGTTCTTTCAATATAATGCGTGATGATTCCGATAAAGTATCCGTCAATACCGGGGTATCGTGTTTAAGCCTAACCGGTGGCCCAACAGTATATATATTATATGCTAGTTGGCTAGAAGCATAAAAGTATATTTTTTTTATTATTATTATTTTTATTATGGAAATCTGCCGATCTTGTTGGACTCAGCAATTTCTGCCAGTGTCATGTGATGGCTACTCATGTGTATGTATTTAAAAAAATAATTATAACTGCACATTGGCTAAATACCTTTGGTGATTCCTTTTATATACAAATAAAAAAAGTTAACCCCACAGACAAGCAAAATGTACTTTTTAATCTTCATTATGGAAATGGAACGCGCGAATTCCATTACGCTTTTATTGTGAAAAGTTATTAAATATTCCGCGCTGAATGTCATTCATTAGTACCTACATGGAAGTTAATTACAGTTCGCGTGACTACACAATACGTATTAAAATGTGGCATGAAGGTTTTGTTGCATCATAATACCTAACACGATCTAATACTACAACGATGAGATTTGTATCAAGTATCAATAATCGTAGCTTTAAAAGATAGTATCAAATTTTATCTACCTAGTAAGTAAATCATCATTTAAAAAGACTTTCCTAAATCTAGGTCACCTATTAAATCGCACAGGTGCGCCGTTACGTTACATCCCATTCACAAGGCAAGCGGCAACTCATTCTGGATCCAGGAAATGGGACCACTTAGATCAATAAGTCAAGGACAATAGAAGCTTATGTATGTTTTAAGTGTGAAGAAGGCTTGCACAAAAATGGTAATAAGTACTACTTAGTAGCATCACCTTAGATAAAAATAATGTTTTTGATGCACATAGTGAAAGGTGAAAACTTCGAGGATTCTTTTTAGTTTTTGACAAATAAGTACTTATCTTACAAACAAAATGATGTCTCTTTAAATCTTACTATAGCTTCTATAGATACATAGTGGTGTTAAACCTGATTTTAAAACACTAATAAATTAAGCAAACATTTTTATTTTTATGAAATGGCGTTACTCGCCAATAAGCAGGCCAAGTAGCAATTACTTTTTAATAACAGATTCAATGGAGACCTAATCCGTAGAAGTAATATGGAGATGAATACTTTCGTGACAAATTACCAGACTTTTTGGGATAACTTGAAACGTCATTATTCACATTTTTTTTTAATTCCTGCACTTGCGCACGTTCAATACAATTAAATTTTTAGAGTAAATGGCTCCACCCGTCTTCGGTGATATTGCCAGTGTCAAGGTGAAAAAGGAAAAAAGAACGCATATTATGTACGATGAGCAATTAAGAATAAATTTGAAGGGCGTTGAGAATCTGTAAAAAAAAACTTTAAAAACGATCTACTTAAATACGCGTGTACACACTTGAGCACGTTAATGAACACATAATGAATGCTTAATATACTATTTCACAAAAATAAGACATAGGTAATATTTCTTTAAGAAGATAAAACAAAATCTACAAGCTTTCTTGTGGAATACCCCGAGAAGGTGTTGTTTGACCCTCTAAAGTTGACTAAGTGTACTTTAATCGATGCGGGTTCATGGCAGTGCTGAAGGTCGTCGTCGTCGTCGTAACACCACGTTTATTTTTAACATAATATACATCGCTTATCTGGCCTTGTTCCGCACGTCAGGTACGCAAAATTATGTGTCTGTTTTGAAGTACCCGCATGTGTTTGTGCGGGATTGTGAAGACGGATAAACATACAATAAAAGCTTTTTAAAGCAGTTGTAAGATTATGACGATGCACATATTATATTACGTACATATAAGTACTGATAGTCTGTGTAATTTATTTCAATAAATGATAAAATGCCAAACCATTGTATCGATTTGTCTCTTGCATCAAGTTCAAAATAATATAGGTACTCAGTACTTGTTCATTGTTTTCTTTTTTTTATACATCGATGTGCAATAATAATGTGATATTCGAATATTTGATAATTTCATTGAAGCTGTAAAACGTTTGAATTCGCTTTTGTAAAGCATATAAACCTTATGTAGTCAACGAGTATATGTATGTATGTATCTTTCTTATGTATTCAACGAGTGATAGATACTTATCTACGATTCCTTAAAAAACATCTACATGATTAAACATCGTGATACAATAGTGGGCGTAAAGTAGATATATTTTGTTACAAGTAATTCGTATTAATTATCGAATGTTGAGCTACACCACTTTGCAAGTGTCAAATTGAATGTCAATAACTGACACTGAAATTAAATGTAACTGTGCGCGCTGGTCCTAGTTAAAATGAAACACACATAGTTAGTTGAGCGGACTGTATTTAGGTACTAAAATAAAAAAGGTAATTACTAACCGTGCGCAGGGTTGAATTGTGACTGACAACTCTGGGTTGCCATTAATGAAATTATATAAACTAAAATATATTTGTGTTTGTGGAACAAACAGTAACACTGGCATCCCCTAATTATGCCGTTAGCTTCCGACGATCAACGATACAATGTTATTCTTAATTAACGAGGCGATATTATTTTTTACGACACTCGTACCAGTTAATTTGATCCTGAATGGTGTTGTGTCAAACCAAACGAGCAGCCTCGCGAGGCTGTCTCGGGTATACTGAGGCAAATGATGGAAGGCACAAGGGCTGTTAACTTTCATTTGTTTCGCTGACAAAGCAGCTTGTAGTTCTGCGCATTTCGTTTGAATGTGTACCATAGAGCCCTTTCGTTTGATGATGACAACATATTGATGATTGTAGGAATAAATTTGGATAGAGTGGATGGTGAACCGGATTGGAATGTCAGGTATGTGAGCATTATTGATTCTGTTTTGTTTTTTTTTGTAAATGGAATAAGGAATGTTTATTTTGTCTTCTTATCCTTATATACCAGTATTTTGAAGCAGGTGGGTAAGTACAATTTAAAAAGTGGAGTAACTAACTTAACGGCACAACGTGCTGGAAAAACAACTTTTAGTATTGCCTAAATTGAAAGTAAAATTGTTTATTTTGCATAAATACGTGAGCACCGTAAAATAAAATTCATCTCCGGCGAAAAAAAATTACAATAACTTTTAAATACCTTTTTTTTTACAAATAACTTTTTTTTTACTATTCGATCCCACTTTTTTATAAAAAGAACCTTGGTGTCAGTTTTTGAAATGATCCCTTTCATTCGAATCTGACTCTAATCGACCGTTATACTATTGACGTTAGCCATTCCTCATCATTCACACGGCAATCCATCGCACTTTTTTAAATGTGCGCTTTGCCGTGTAAATGAGGCCATAGCCTACTTCTAGAACAGGCATTCAGCTTAGTTGGAAGGGCTAACGGGGCGTGTAATGTGATGTACACCTCGCAATGCTAGGAGTCTATAAAAAATGGAACGAAATATTGAATACAGCTTCGTCTTGAGGTATATTACTATTTTATTATTATATGCTCGCGTCTACATAATACAAGCGTTGTTTAGTTACTAATCCCAAAGGATTAGTGTTATCATATAAATACGGCGATATTAATTAAACACTAATAAAAAAAAAACTTTCACTCTTTCCTGTCTCCCTTGCATCTTCACTCTTCCTTTTCATTCATTCATTCCCTGCGTTCCGTTAAACTTAATTATAAAGTATTAGGTAGCATTCAAAATAAATGCTAGGTAAGTAAATAATTTCATCCTACATTTATTTATCTGTGTTTCCGAACATTTTGCTATTTAAAGGACTATCCAGAAAAAAGTAGAAACTGCTTACCTACTGCGTCATTACTTATCTACAAAACCTGCGTTTAATAGTAAACACATGCTTCTTTTATTTACATTTCATCGGTCGGTTATCCTTATAAAGATATGACGAACAAGTATTAAATAAACAGTGATGCTTACGCGCACACCCAGACAGAGTACGTGGGTAGACTGGTCTTAGAAACTCATCCCGATGTGGCAGTGACTCAGCCTTTTCTAGCCCGACCATGATATATCCACCGACTAATAGGATGGTTACTAATAAACGTCAATTTATCTTAAAAACTAAGTGGGACGCATCTTTGAAGTCAGGAATAGGGACTCGTAGACGAGAATAGGAAAGGAAAGTTACTGTCTAAAAGTTCGGTTGTAACGCTGAATGTTTATTGGTAATTTTGTATATATATTAAATGATAATAAGATTCAAACTTGATTGCACATCATAAAATGTTTTTGAAGAAAAAAAGCAATCGTAGGGCATATTATGTTGCATACTAACACGCATCACGTGGAAACTGCTGGACAGGTTTGATGAAACTTTGCTCGGTTATAATACCTGGGACAAGATTTCCGATATTTTTAACCCGAGAAATAAAACGACATACGAAATTGTTAGAACTTCTTAAATTCAAGTGTAAATTTCTCTTTAGCTTCTAAATCGAAATAAAAAATAACACCAGTAATATCATGAATTGTGTTTAAATAGAATCAAATTCAATCACTGCACGTTCAAACAAGGCAATTAAAGCTATAATTCTAAAGCTCGGCCACTTCAATTGTAAGCCGCATCAAAGGCAGCGCGCGTAGGCGGACATGCCGGGAGAAATGCTCGGAAACCGGTCCACGAGATCGCCGCGGGGGAGGAGGGAGGGAGGCTGAGGCAGGACCAAAATCCTGCGCCCGTGATTGCCTCTATTGACAAAATGGTACAAATCGCTGTCGAGATTGATAAACGTTAGAACAATTTCGTTCAGTGAGTATATAATTGAACAATTAATGTATGAATCAGACAATCTCTCTCTCTATGGTCGGTCCCTAAAGTCTGAGGATCGCGATCATCGTTGGATAGTCCACACTTGGATCAGACAATAACTCGTTAAATTACGTTAGATACTTACCATTTTGAGACTTAAAAGGTTTTATTTAAGTGGTAAGTACTGCAGTTAAAAATCGATTTATACGTTCAAAGCAGAATGAATATGCTTATATATGGGCTTTAATTCAAGTTTTTTTTATATAAATAACGTTTGCTTAGTTACCTTAAAATGAAAACAAAGTGGCTGGACCAGTTTGTTTCGTTTCGCTAACAGAGCGAAAGCTGGAGCCGCTGTTAATATTGCCCCATTTGCCACATTAAATAAAATTTAAAAGATTTCAGATGAAACACACGAAGAAATAATACGATCTAGCAAACAAATGCTGAAAGACAATTATAAACATCTTATTACACCGAAATTACCAACTTGAAAGTTATAAAATAAGCTAAATTACCCAAAAGTATTATGGTTAAGCTAACTTTACGCACCTACTCACTTTGGTTCAAGCATATTATTTAACGTAGCCTTAATTATTTTGTCTCACTCACACCACTGATTTCATTAATAAGAATGACAGTGACATCATGCTTTCTACATGAAATTCCAATTACATTAACAGTCACTACGTCGTCATTGGCTGAATCGCGTTGAGCCTCACCCAATGAAAAAAGGCCATTAGGAAAAAAATAAGAAATACATTAACAGTTCACAGTATAAGGAAATATGGCAATGTCCGTTAAGTTAATGTGTTAGGTCGTAAACGGTGTTTGAAGTTGGTTTGAAGTCGCTCACAGTAGTCACACTCCATAACTTTAATCCCAACAAGGTATTCAAATTTTGGACACGGAGACGGCCCCACGTTCTCAAAACGTAACGGAGTTTAGCACATAAAACGGTCGTTATATAGACAAAATATATTTACAACCCAAAGTTTATAAAAAGTCTACGTCCAAAGTACGTAGACTAATAGCCCGCTATTGTAATGGGGGCAATTAAAAGCTTTCGAAAGCTCTCTTGTCCGTACGTTCAGTGTAGGCTGGGACGTCATGGAATAATGGATATCAGATTCATTTTAACCTATGGCGACAGTTATTAAGCACAATGCCGAACCAGTCGGTAAAACAATGCGCTTTATTTTAAACAGCTGCAAAAAACTCGCGTTTTGACAAAGTTGATGAAAGCGTATTTAGTACAATAAGCATTTTATTTTTAACTAGCTGTTGCCCGCGACTTCGTCCGCGTGGTATTTAACAAAGACTCAGCCGTTGGCAACAGCTTGCTCGCGTTCTGATCCCGAGGGACGCATTGCAGATTGTTGCTATCAAACTTTAATCAGGCGCAGCGCTGCAACATTGGTTTTATATTTTTTCGAGAGGTCCAATTTTTTTTTCTAAAATAAAAGTAGCCTATGTTACTCCTTGTTACATCAGCTATTTGCCAGTGAAATTCCCGTCAAAATCGGTCCAGCCATTTCAGAGATTACCCGGAACAAACAAACAGACAGACAGACAGACAGACAGACAGACAGACAGACAGACGGACAGACAGACAGACAGACAGACAAAAATTGTAAAAAATGTTGTTTCGGTATAGGTAACGTGTATACATCCAAATGCACTTAGTAAAAAGCGGTTATTTTAATATTACAAACAGACACTCCAATTTTATTTATATGTATAGATGATATCCTTATCTTTATTCACAAGTTTATTATGTTCATTCAAACAAATTAAACTTGCATTCAGCATTGGCTCAGTGAATGTTCTTTCAAGTTGAGCATTAAAATAGAATACCACCTCTTGTAGATTAGGATGGCTACTTCACTTTGCATACCATCTTGTTATACTATTCGTGTTTCGGTCTACTGCTGGACATATGCCTCCCCCAATAAACGCCACTGAGCTCCGCCTTCAGCTTTCTGCATCCAGTTCTTGCCAGCCACTTTCCACGTGGCCGCAAGGCGTCCTATACTACGTTTGCCGTGGTATACCATCTTGTGTCAGAGGTATATCACTTAAACCGCACTTATACGTAGGTTTTAAGAGCCCCAAGCGACCATAGTAAAGGAATACATAAATTAAGGAACGTTAATAATGGTTATTTTAAACTAAAAAAACAACTAAAATATTCATTAAAACAGTCAAGCAATAAAAACTTGTCTAATTAGCATGTCGACCGAAGACGATGAATGTACTTACTTAAGTGCCAGATTTACATTTATTGTGAACTTTTGGTACTAATAGGAAACACTTGGGAGTTAGAACTATGGCCTTGGTAACTATCGGAGTAAAAGATCGCAATAAGACTTATTAAAAATGTCTCCATTATTTTTTTTCTATGCATGCAAATTGACAGCGAAGTAATTTCATATGATGATAGGTAAATGTTTTTCTGGTAGAGAATTTGATTAAGTAACGAGTTAAGTGACTTACTCAAAATGCTTAGTACCACCATGTGTACCTACTTCTATTTCATTGTTTCATTGTTGTCTACATATTAAAAAGCCTACATTCCTGATGAAGTCATTTGACCCCGAATTTTGAAAGGAAACCAAAATAAAATGTCATGACATCGAACAAAAGGCACTTCGCATCTGAAGTGAGAAGTGGATTACTTCTCACTTCACATGCGAAGTGCCTTTTAAAAACTTTTGAATTCAACTTTAAGTCATTTTTTGTAGTTATTCTAACTATGGTTTCCAAGTTTCGTGAGTATATGCTCTTAACGTCTTAACCAACATAAAATATTGTTATTGTTACCCATTTGAAAAACGTGCCGCAATACACCAGGATGTATTCCAGGGAATTGTTTAGTTACCACGAAGCGGAAAATGTAGGCCAACCGTAGTGTTTGTAAGTACTACAAATAGTTGGCATAAAGAATTTTATGTTTCCTTTTGTTTTGCTGAAGAAATGGTCTATAAAAGCGTACTGTCACGTCAAAGCAGTGTAGTTGTATACTTGCTACGTCCCAGTTTATATTCCAAGTCCATAATTTCGAATCAGAACTCTAGCTTCGAGTTGTGTTGAATGTTATGTAGCGCCCAGTCTCAAGTTAAAGTGGGTCGTAGGCTGTGGTCCAGCTCGCAAATGGACGTAGGCACTCCATTGTCTTATTTTTCCATTCGTCTTTTTTTCTTGAGAGTTTCTTAACGATTGTACGCTACGGTTTAGAAAACAAGGCGTATTGTTAGAGCGCGCGTAGAATCAAAAGTATTTTTTATCATCCCACTGCATGTTACGAGTATGTTCTTTTAAAAGTCTCGGAACTGGTTTTTTAATCTCTGTTGCTATGGAGCGCGCGTTTTATTAAAATGATCGGTGCCACTGATATCGTTTAGAGCTTGCAGTATTTTTTATTACATTTTATTTCTTTACGCTAACTCTATTATGAAGCTACAGATAGATGAAAAATACATTTTTAAGATATTATATCGCCGTTATGCAATCTAAACTATAGTGAGTTAGAGTAACGAGTAAATAATAACGCCGCTTGGTGCATTTGTACCAAATCTGTCAGAATATCCAAGCCCAAAAGGGAATATTATTTCTAGTACTTAAGAGGGCATTATATACTTGGATTTTTAGGACCTACTCCGACGGTAAAAGACTCATAAGTATTAACAAGAGGCGTGGTAGAGGGACAAATCCAAGGAAAAAAATTGCCGAAGGACAACAACCTTGGTTCTCCAATGATCTTAAAATTCAGCAAATGACTTCCCCGTTGTAAATGTTAAGCAGCCAAAATGCCCCACCATTCGAGTTGTCTAAATTATCATAATCGTGTTTAGTGCATGTCTTTATCGCCGTTACGAGTGCAAACAATCGTGACAAATATGTAACCGTTCTAAGATTTTATGTTTACAATTTCTTTATGCGGTACTGTGTTGCTTTATTTTTAAATTATTTAAGTGAATAGATTCATATTTATACAATGTGATCGTCTAAGTATCCTCAAGTGGTTTATTTATGTTTAATGTTGTTAAAACACGAAGATTCCATCAATTTCATGTCAATTTATAACAAAATATAAATGAAAGTAAAACACAAATGGATCAAGTTCATACATCGATAGAATCGAATTTTGAAAAAATCTATCCAAATATCTATATATTCCAAATTCTATCTCCCTACGTGATCTTTCGCGATACTTGAAACAGTTTTTTTTATCTCAAAACTACAAGCGAGCCTGTAGCTGCCGTAACAAGCGAGAACCTTACGTAGCACCGGAGTGACTCATTCCTCTAATTACGTTTATCCAACACCACAGTCGTAATGAGTCGACAAACACAAGTGTGTCCCTGGCAAGAGCAGGCTGCGGAGACAATAAACAATCCAGCCATGGTTTTGTGCACTTGACAGATACTGATTAAAGTGTATTGTGTGCCAGAGCGTAATACTATTTAAGATCTCGAAAAGGAAATATGTCCTTGTTTCTTACATCTGTAGCATTACCTGGTCTTGCCATTGGTGTTAAGCGAAATAATTGCATCTCCTGCACTTAAATTAAACTGTTAAAACAAAAGGAAAAGTAGCAACAAACCCGGAATTGTGGCTCTGTTAACTTCACCGGCTCCTCACGTACTGTAACTATATTCTTGAGAATCCTGTTGGTGACGTCTAAAGGGCAGTGCAGATACTAGGCTACGTTGCCTCAAAGTCGCCCCAGGCGATACTACCTCTTTGGAATGAGCCTCTTTACCCTGCACCGGGCAGAGATCCTCTTCCTTAGATGGTATAGCCCACGAGAAATGTAGCCGTACTAGACTGCTTAGGCTGAGACCTGTTTTATCTTTTCCAATTACTTCACTTTCCCATGAATTTCCAGGTGGTGGTTGTAGTGCTCAAGGTGCTTTTTTTACTCGCTTGCTCTGATCACTTTTACAAACATGTATCTAGTTCTAAACTAGAATTCCATGTATAAGATACATCTTGATAATGGTATAAATACCTTTAGGTATTAAACACCCATGACTCCGGCACAAACGTTTGTGAATATACCAGGATTGGAACCCTCGGCACACCTGGTACTACCCATGGAGCCAATCAGGTCTTCAACACTGATCCCAGTAGTCTTCTAGTAAAGACTGTTATCGTTGTTTATCCCGTGATTTCTAAATGTTAATTGAAAACGTGTGCGTGAGTAAATATACTCGGCTTTTGACGTCAATGGCGCTGTAAGCACGTACATATTACACCATGAAGCAAGCTTGTATCAAGCACCAAGGATATATTAAGAAGTCTATATCGGTCTATGTTGGTCAACAAGCGGTTTAACTCTGGATGGATTAGTGTTATGAATGAACGTGGATTCAAGAGCTTAGCCTTAAGGAGGATGTATGAAAATAGATCTAAAACTAATGGTTTTTGAAGATGTTATAATTCTCTTAAGATGTTTTTCTGGTTAGTGTGATGATTAACAGGACTAAGGTGTGTTGTGGAACTAGAATGATTGCGGTATCTGCCAGTTCAGAATGTGATTCCTATAGAGAAGACTGGCAAGAAACCTGCTCGACAGCTATCTTTATGGTGGTTTAAGCTTATGTACTTCTTATAAGAAAGTTAAATTTTGCTTATAAATAAAATCAGTGCAATGCAAGACCAAATATTGGACGATACTAGTTAGCCTACAGTTGTAGTGACAATAAGGTTTACAATTCTGCAATTAAATATATAAAACTTCCATTAAGAGAAAAAAAAGGTTTATAGTCGTAATAAAATAAATGTTGCTGGCTAGACAGACGCCACATTGGAGTCGGGACGAAGCTGGGTGACATCATTATGGATCTGCCGCCGTTTAGAAACTCCAAACATGCGCGCACGTTTTGTGGTCGCAACAGACATGGTGATTTAAAGGTTAAATACCAGGTGCATGGAATTTATATCAGATTTTTAGACGTTAATCAGGAAAAATGTGTATAATTTTACACGGATGCGTTGTAGAGTTATTTTGGTACTTTTTTGGAATTAGCTCTAACAATGGCGAATGATATTGACCCAGGGGTTTGTTTTGATAGCCTAATCATTCTGTATTATTAGATGTAAGTCTATGCGCTTGTGTACTGAACATCTCCGTACTCTCAGCCACCCCAAATCCAACACATTGGACTGTTCCTGTAACTCTTACTACATGTACTGATAATTTCTATCCACAACTTATTTGACAGATATATAAGTTGTGGAATGATTTTATCAGCACAATTTAAAAACAGGCCCTTAAATAAGGATAAGTAAAAGGTGCCTCAACCTTTAAAGTACGTATGTAAGGTAAATATTCCTCAAGTTATTATGAATACGTGATACGTAGGTATTTGAAAGGTACCTACGTTAAGTAGGTATGTTGTTAGAGACTGGAAATTCCCACTGTCAAGAAAACATAAAACTGTTCGTTCTTTATATTCTCCACACTTTGGCAGACTGTGGTTTACCTAACGCAAAAATTTTAGCGGCGACATTTCAGAATGTTCTCCCCGACCCTCGCACAAGTGCATAGCATTATACACCATCGTAATATATCATACTAAGATTCTCTTAGGTTTACGTAAACTATGAAAATGACAATTTATCCCAATATCATACACGCGTCACAAAATTGAGAGTGTGTGGTTGACCAATCCAGAATCTACCTATGTCTGTAAGTACCTACATTATTCTAAATTTAGACTACTTAAGTCATAGATAAACATTTTAGGGCGTGCAGACTTCTTCTGATTCCGTTGAACATAGCATCAACATAATAATTGCAATCCTTTTATCGTCGGATGACAGTCAAACGCGCTGTCTGCCTGCCTTTTTTTATTTGTGGTAAAATCCTTTATATATCCCCTCCCGCTTTAAGGAAAGCTGGAGAGTTATTTGGGAGTCCCGGCTAGGAGCTGTATACCCACTAAAAACCCTCTATGTACCATCGACTGCCTTTTGAAAGGCGCCACGGGATCCCAAACGCATGCACCGCGACGCCCCAGGCTGTCTGCCTACCTGACCTGACCCAATTACACGGCTTTTCCATTCACATACTGGTAAAGTGTTCGCAATACTCGAGATATCTCAACTGCGAATCGATTATTTTGATATTTACGCGCATTTTTCAAAAATATTTAATACCAAAAAAAGTAGGGAATCATCCACATATAACTTAACATAAATCAGCTTTCCTTTAGGATTTGGTAATTTTGTAGATCTATGACATTTATTACTTACTAGCTTTGAACTATCTCAAAGATAATAAAATAACCAACTGACATAACATTAAAGAGTTATCTATCTAATGCCCAATCATTTTATAAATTAGAACCTAAGTCTTTCGATACTATTTAATAAATAGGAAGTTAACTTCTGTTTATAACTTCGATGTTGCTGTTTGTATGTACGCTACTAGCCACTTATATATGCAAATATAAGTGTTTTCGATCACGTGTTATTGATCATTTAAACAGATACCTATAAGGAAACTGTTATAAAAAACAAACGATGACATAAGGAAGCCGCCTACGTAAATGTCGATTAATGATATGAGATACACAGTCCCTATTAATGCTTGGGTAATTAGATAAGTTGAAACGAATGGCATGTTTAAATCAATATCGTGATTTTTCTTATAACTGTTCGAGGAAAATGCAATTGTATTTTGATTAGCAAGCAGCTTTGGTGCTTAAGTACCTACGAGCTTCGTGACGCCAATATGTTAGTAAATTAAGCTTTCAAATCGATCGATGGGACCAACAACTATAAAACGTAGAAGAAACGAAACCGACGAAAACCAACTCAGAAATTTTAGAAAGCGCTGTCCAAAGTATTTATGTTAGAAATTCAAATTTTATAAAAATATATTTTCGTGATAACTATTATCATTAGATGTACTTACCAATTTATCACCATTACCTATTTTAGGAACCATTAACTAATAACCATATTTAAATAGGGATCACTTGAATCCCCAATGCATCAAACGAGGAAACCAATTAACAATGTACAGAGCAATAATGATACATAGCAAATATCTAGTTAACGCCTGCTCGATTGTCACGCGCAAATTCTTTACTGCATTGCACCACTACAAGTATTCCGCAGGCGTTAACAAAAGTCGCGTCATTTAAAAAAGCTGTAACTATAACATGTAACTAGGATTCGCCATTTTCATTTCATCATGTCACATCCATTATTTTATTTATAATGTGTATTTATTGAAAGTTTTATTGCTATTAATTACTTGACATTGTGCAAAATACCCGCTAAGTTGCGGGTGAGGCCATATTCATATACATTTTATTTCATCGCATCTCATTTCGTAAAGAAAGAAGAAAGAAGAAGAACATGTAACTATGTAAAATGTTTTAAGAGGTTACCTATTAGGTCATAACGTTCACGTTTAGGAAACAAAAACCAAACCTAAATCGTGTTTGTATTTTTCATTTAAAAATTTCAGGTTTCATTATTTGTAGGTACATGGTCCTTATGAGCTTGCACTGGACTGGTTAAAGTATCATTTTTACACCGTATACATATACGTAGATGGATAAAAGTATAAGTAGATATATAGAAGCATTACGTCCGATGTCACCGGACACTCGCAGGTGCAATCGATGCCCATGGGAGGTAATTCGACGCCCGCTCAAGGCGAGGCCGCTCAGCGACCCGTGCCCGCTTGCCAATATCTAGCTTTACAGCCTATTTGTACGCTCTGATAACTTCCAGGAAGGAAGCTGGATTATATTTATTTATACCGAACTTCTGAATAAGACTCCGCCCGCAGTACTTCAATCAAACATATACTATAGCACACAGGGATAGCGTTTCTATTAGTGATAGTAGTTTTAGAATTGGATCAGTAATTCTGGAGATTACCCCCTACATTCAAACTCGCAAACTTACAAAACATTATCCTTTATTATATTAAGAGCAAAATGTGATATTAAATTAAAGGGTAGCATAGAATGAACGTGGTATAAATTTGTTGTCAAAGTATATTTAAAATATACTTACCTAATAATTTGTTGTAATCAAATAGAATATAACCTAAAATAATGTTCGTACGATTATAATAATTTCCATTCCAATTTTGCTGCCCATTCGCAATTCAGCCTGCATTGCATTTTAATTAACAGAAACCACAAATCATAGAGCTCCAGCCGCCATTTTCGAATGTGGAGCGCGTTCAACAGAGTTCATATTCGGTACATGTGCACTACATCTATACATCTATACATATAAATAAAATTGGAGTGTCTGTTTGTAATATTAAAATAACCGCTTTTTACTAAGTGCATTTGGATTTATACACGTTACCTATACCGAAACAACGTTTTTTACAATTTTTGTCTGTCTGTCTGTCTGTCTGTCCGTCTGTCTGTCTGTCTGTCTGTCTGTCTGTCTATCTGTCTGTTTGTTCCGGGTAATCTCTGAAATGGCTGGACCGATTTTGACGGGAATTTCACTGGCAGATAGCTGATGTAACAAGGAGTAACATAGGCTACTTTTATTTTAGAAAAAAAAATTGGATCTCTCGAAAAAAAATTAAAACCAAAGTTGCAGCGCTGCGCCTGATTAAAGTTTGATAGCAACAATCTGCAATGCGTCCCGCGGGATCAGAACGCGAGCAGGCTGTTGCCAACGGCTGAGTCTTTGTTAAATACCACGCGGACGAAGTCGCGGGCAACAGCTAGTATATTATATAAAGTGAGTTAGGTATTTAACAGGATTCAACCTGATTGTTCGCATTCGTATTCAAGGCAGGTAATGATTACGTTTTGATGTATAATATTTGTGGTTTCCTTTGGTTTTCCCAAGAAATAAATCTTATTAGTTACTTCCCATAGCAGATAATTTACATTGAGAAAAAATAAGATATTTTATTTATAAAGCAAAGCGTGCGCCAAATTATTTTTTCATCAACAAAATTATTTATTTTTCCATCTTCGTCTTCAGGTACTCAAGACATGATTTCTAAAGATAAAACTATGCACATGAATGTCTGGGTCAACCACTCAATTGTCGCTCTTCGTATTTAGTCAATTGCCTGATTGTTTCCTTGAACTAGGGTTCATCGTGAACAAATCACAGATTAGATCTGTGGGCGTTATACGGCCTGAGAACGCAATATAAGTACTAAATAATGACTAGAGACAGAAAAAGCCTAGATGACGTAAGAGAAATGTATAATTCTTTTGCATCATGTTTTAAATATTTATTATACATTTATTACTCACCAAATAACTTAAATATTTACGAACTAAAGATACAAATAAAATTACATTATTCTACAATAGAAATATGAATTAAAAAGATAATTGAAAAGCTTATCTACTTAATATTTGCAAAAAGTGTTAACATTTGGAGCAAGATGCTGCCTGGCCGCATTTCTTCGCTGAATAGACAAAGCTACTCGCTGAGCGAGGAAATGCCCAGGCCTTGGGTCGCTGGTTGCGTCGACATAAATATGGTGATCATGGGGTCTCTAGTGATTAAAACTAATAGCAATGTAACGGTACATGTTTTCACATTTCCAATTGGTCTTCAAGTATCATATATACTCAAACTACCAGATTTCGTCAATAATGAAGGAGAAATATTTGGATAAAAAAGATTTAAACGTATACACCATCACGCTTGTAATCGCCGAAGGGCTAGTGAAAAATGTACTGAAGTGGATGCCACTCTGCCTATGGTTTTTGGTCCCAACAAAAAAATAGTTGGTGACCCCATTGCCATGGCAACGGGCACTCTCATTGTTGTTGATCAATAATAAAACTCTTCCTAAAAAATGTTGTGTCCATTCTCAGTATCCCAGCATGTATTCTATTGTGTCATTAATTAATTGAAGACTAATCATACGCCGGCCGGTGAAACGCAGATTTAATTAACATTCACAATCAGTTTGTTATAACTGGCCACAGAGATTCCGATGCGCTTCACTTTGAATTTCGAATAGGTAATTAGCGCGAGACGTATCATTGGCTATATGAAAACGAACTCAATATGTAATATTTACATGTTAACTACTCTGTGATGCCTCTTTAAATGCATAATCAAATTGGTGTCTATATTGATTTTACATTTTATGTCGACGATTCCATACAATAACATGCATTTCTGTACTTCTAAATATTACACTTACCTAATGTCATTTGTTTAATTTCTGACGTAATTTTTTCTGCCATGCAACACTTCTGAACTCCTTTTTTAACCGACTTCAAAAAGGAAGAGGAAGCCGAGGTTTGGCACCGACTTCAGATTAGTTAAATATTTGATTTAGTTAAACAAGGTAGATTTCAAGATTAGATTATTTTTTGCTTTTTAGTTTTTTGAAGACGGTTTTTATTTTGTTAAAAAGTGTTTTTATTTACATTGAAAATCCGCTACAAAATAGTGCCATTTAATTCAATATTTTTTTCCACGTGAACAAGCCTTGCTGATGTTAATTGCTTTTTTGTTGCATCTACTATATACCTTAAAATAATATTATAATCGTATGTAATTTGTGTCTGGATCTAGACTGAGTGAACAAAACTCCCACGCCATTTATTACCCATAAAAACTTAGATAGGTACTTAATACAAAATCTTTAAGCTTTTATCTCGTTTGAGACTATATATTCAGCGCACGAAAGCACTATTTAGAACAGAGCAAATAGAAAAAGACATAATCCCAAAATGTCGGGTCCGTAATGGACTTAACCCAAAAAAAAAGTTTCTGGACGCTAACACAAAAATGTATTTACTACTTTTGCAGAATAAACTAAACTATCGGTTTACAGGGATTGTTCTCTCTACCAGAGCGGAAACGCAATTATCGTGCTAGGTCGTGTTAATTATACAATTGACTTTTATTAGCTAGTGTTGGCTTAACAACGTTCTGTTGCTTGATTCTAGCTTGCTTTTAATTCAATTACATCAGCTTATTTACTGCTCATAGTGTTTCGGGATGTCATGATTTGTGTCTAGCGTGCGAGCCTTATTCCAAATATAAAACTTTGTTTACGGGTGTTGACCCACCTCACACTCCCACCACTGTTACTCCCGTAAGCCAGGATATGCAGCGGTGACCAATTTTGCTGATGTTTGACCCTGAGTGATTCTCGGGGAAAGCAAATTAAATAGGGAATCCGCAAGAAATTTAATCGAAGGAGATATATTACAAGATTTTGATGAATATTGTCTATTTTTTTACATTGTAAAACATAAGATAAAAGAGAGTGAATTTAAGGAGAGGAGGCAGATTACAACAGAAACAACTCTTACAATGAAGCGAACAATATAGGCGGACTATGAATTTGATGTGGTACGCAATAACTGTGTTATTGCAGCTGTTAATTTTTATTAATGATAGCGCTAACACACTTATTTATATTCACTGGCTCGTATCACATTGCAGTTGCTCGCTACTCTACTCGCCCGCAGTGGGACTAAACTTTATACACGTAATGACAAAGCGATCAAGTCTCGCAGTAACTGCCCCACTAAATTATAAGGGCCGTGATTGCGTTTTAGATTCAATTGTACTTTTTCTCTGCACATAATGCGCCTTAACGGTGTTAGAGATTAGAGTAGTTGCGTGTTTGAATTTTTTTAGATCATCTACTGAAGAACGTTGCTTAAATCGTGTGGAGTGCTCGATCAATGTTCGTGCTTTTGATTGTTAGAATTGGCGTATTTTAAAGTAACTTTATGTAAATATTTTTACTGCTTGCTTGATATATTTTAAGAGACTAGTCTCTAGATTTCTGTCCTCAAGAGTTTTATGTCACGTGGTTTGCATGCAGATTTCATGGCCATACTTGCTTCAAAATTATAGCGGGTACAGTAATATTTGGTAATGGCATGAGAGGAATATCAAATTATCCTAAAAAGCAGTTTAAAAAGACGTTATTTCAAACAAAACAAATAACAACAAAACTATGATACGAACATGTACAAAAAAGAAACTGAAAATGAGAATTTTCATTTGACTTCTCCTGAAATTTGCAAACTTCAAATGGAATTCCATTCCAATGTGACTATTCCCGCTATTGAATCTTCCAACGTGAATTCAAACGATCGCCGGTAAGAAGATTGACAAAGTTGCCGAATAAATCTTGCGAAATTTCTTCTTTCTTTACGAAATGAAATGCGATAATATAAAATGAATATGGCCTCATCCGCAAATTAATGGGTATTTTTCCAATGTTGAGTAATTAATAGCAATAACACATTATAAATGAAATAATGGATTTGACATGGAAATATGAAAAAAATAACTTTTTAATTCTATAAATTACGAGCCTGTTTTTTTTAAAGAATGTAGCAAAAAGGTACATTTCTGAACTGAGCCAATTATGATTTGAAACACCAAGGTACTTATACGATTTTTCGAAAATCCCTTTAATCATTGAGAGGGGATACAAATAATGATAAACGACCTCATAAGTTCGCCACAAGTTCCCCACAAGTATGTGGGGAACTTACCTTCTATCCAATTTACAATGCAATTCGAGACTCGTATTACATCTACTTTCTAACGGAATACATCATTATGATAGAATAATGACGTATACAGTAACAAATTACAGCCATTGTTACCAACGCGACGAATTCTGAATTTTTGGAGGTAACAATTTCAATTATTTCTCAATAAACAGACGTATAATTACCAAATACTTATCGTGTTTTAACTCCCTGTGACTAATTGGGTTTTGGGTGTTTAGTTACTATATTCCTTATTGCTTTATCTGTTTCGATTTTTCTTACAATTTTCTTGAGTAGCAAAAAAGTTACGATGAAAATTCCGTGGCTAACTGACCGTTTAGTTTACAGCGTGTCTGTTTTCAATCAAAAACAAACTTAGTTAAATATAAAAACGACTTTATAGTACATAAATGTAGAACCGTTTTTCGTACTTACTACTTTTGAGGTAACCTAGGAGAAATGTATCTTTGGTCTTTCCAACAACTGATGGTAGCCAGCTTGCGTAACAATGCTTATCGTAACATAACGTGCTTATCTCCGGGAACGAGAATGTAATATAAGTAATCCATTAGTTGCGCCATTCGCTTAGCGTATAAAATTAACCTAATTTTTAGTTCAGGTTATTCAGATTTTCCAGAAATTGCGACGATAATATTTCTCAAATCTAGCAAACGTTTTTGTTCTCTTAACTTACATTTTAGCTAGCTCTAGCCATAAGGTTTATGTTAGGGCGCTTTATATGAATTATAAGATTCATCGCGTCAACGTGGTAGGCGTGGTAGGCGTGGTGGTAGGCTTCGGCCGTGGCTAGTCACCACCCACTGAACAAAGACATGTCGCCAAGCGGCCTAGCCGTGTTCCGGCATGATGTTCGGTGTTGCCATTCATGGATGGCGGGTCAGATCAGCTGTGCGGAATGTGCCTAGTGAATGTAGCGTCTCGATCTACTGCCGCCTTCCTACCTAGGCAAGTATGCTCCATCGTAGATCTCATCGTCACTTACCATCAGGTGAGGTCGAGATCAAATACTTGCCTATAATGTAAAAAAAAAAAAAAAAAAAAAAAACGTATGAAATAATAAAAAATCGAGTGCAATCCGTTAATTGGTTACAGCAGTCTGAAACAAACCGTCTAAATTAAAACGCCCGTGCCCTTCCAATACTCCAATCTATACGAATACTTAACAATAATAAAAAGGTAAAGTTTGTGAGTTTGAATGAAGGAGGTAATCTCCAGGAGGTGAAGCAGGAGAGAATTTCAGAATCAGTTCAGTAGATCCGATTCTGAATCCGGAAAATTCTTTCACTAATTGGAATCTACATTATTCCTGAGTTCTTCGAGGTACTCTTAGCGGAGCTGCGAGGAAGCTATGGCCTATAAAAGAACAGGAACTGACAACCTTAGCCTTACAGAACCGACCGTTAATTTGCCCCGTTGGTTGGTGCACTTATCGCGCGTTGCAGCACACAACGATGGGACATCCGTTATGATGCCAATGATATACATCACTAACACAATAAACAACACCGGTCCAACTACCTTGGATATTTTTTCGCGTTACACCACAAAATCTAAAATGTGGAATGAGGAGAGTAATTTTCAACACCAAGGAGAGCTTTTCACAAATCATTCTTCATTTGCGTTTCTTTACTTGACACGCATGTATTTTATTACATTACCTTGATGGATATGATCTATGATCCCGTATTATCGCTCCATCCATTCGTCGACCAAAAGACTACTACTGGATGTAGACTCTTCTAATGTTTTAATTTAGTAGACGTGATAGAGGCTGCTTTAGATTCTAGAAACTTTGAAACTATATAGAAACTATATACTATGATACTGAGGAAGTATACTTTCTACTTGTCTGCATCAAATTAAGATACACAATAATTCAGCTACACAATAAAGGTCTATCCCTACCTAAATAAGAAGTATAAGAATGGTATCCCTAAAGTCAGTTACACTTATCTTAAAAACGTATATAAAAATCGTTACGGAAAACGTATGGGAATGACATAAGTCACGTGATTTACTTATTGTCAGCTTATGTTATCCTCATACATTTTAGCGGAATAATTCGTGGATTTTCTGTTACTTAAAAGAATTATCATATCTTTCGGTTCTTTGTTAGTCTCACCAGGGTTGTTGGACCAAATGACCATTTCCTTCTGGATCTGCTCTTAAATGTCAGGAGTTTTGTTTTACTGCAAATATGTTATAAAAAGCCTCATAGCTAAGTAGATCTCGACCTCAGTCGTTGCTGTGTCCACGATCAGTATCGCTTGTCACCTATGTTGGTTGTCGGCGCGTGACGAGTGCGCGGGCGCAGTCCTGCCATGGCGGTGTGGTGCGGCGCGCGCATTCTGCCGCTCGAACGGCGCGTCTACTCCATCACGTTAGTGGTGCGTTCATGTCAACACAATTTGTTAACAGTATCGTTGGGTTCAGTGCGATCAGTGTCAATTTTGTGTAACAGTGATTTATTATTAAGCGGTACCCGAAAGTTTTTAGAAGAATAGAGAAGTTCAGGTTCAATGTTACGTATTTTGCGGGAAAATAAGAAGAATAATGTCTTTTTTTTATTTTTGGCCGAATACTAAACCATGAAATGAAATCATTTTTCTTGCGCGTCTTTAAGTTTCCCACGATACCTACAGATACTATCAAACACAAACATATTCCGTAAAACTTGTATTATTTCAGACAACTAATTTATTTTATAAAATAAACTAGTAATATGTTGTGTCGCATCTAATTCTTCAGCAATTCCTAATTTGTATGTAATATACAACAACAAAAAACAGCAACGATTGCTACCAAAAATATGTTCATTCTTGTCCAACTAAATGTAATTAAAATGATGTTAATCGACAATAATGCGAATTAATTTATTACTCAGTAGTAATATTATAAAGTGGACCGTATCATAAATTAAAACTAAGTACTTTTGTGTCAGCCAAAAGTTGACGGCAAGAAACTTACCTTACTTACTATCATTATCCACGGTGAAACGAACATGACATTCGATACCTAATAAAAAGCGTATCAATAACGATCTATAGGTAAAATATATCGAAAGCAAATATCGAATCTTAGTGTTATTCTACAAAAAAAACTCAAATAGGTTAGCCGGAATACGCCAAAGAATGTGATTAAATCTCGCGGCCACGGTCACGGAGCGATCATCACGATATCTTCCGACCGAGCTTACGGAAGTTCTTGATATACCACTATCACAGCTCAGATCGACCAGTGATTGAAATATCATCTTGATGCTGCCTCTTTAGAGTGCCAATTTTGAACTGTTTTCCTGTTAAATTTTGTTGTCATCTTTAGTGTATTCTAATTAACTACTCATTATTGATGATAGTATGGTTTTAGAACTAGTGAAAGCTCTTATTCTTATATTAAAGTATATTATGCTGTACTTTCAGATAAACTGAATCCAGGATGTTTTTTTCGGAAAATAAAGAATTATAATCTCATTGAAGATTATTATTATTTACGTCTTTCGTTCAAGTAAAATTATGTCTTCAGGACAAAAGTGAATGACACTAAAAACCTAGAACAAGGAGGCAGTAGACTTCATGAATGTCTCCAACTCTCAAATATTTCATATTTTTTGCACAATTATCCAGCTACGATGCGTTGTTGAGTTGATTCAAAACATCCAACCGCTAAGTTTTTTTTCGTACGTCGCGCTAATGACCAGTGTGGATGTAATTACTTGCTTGAATTCAACAGCTAACGATTTGTCTTCGTCGTGCGTACATGATTCTTGTCACTTGATGGATGTTGCTAAAATTGCATCTAGAGAGGCAAGTGTCTTGACGCCAATGGTTATATCAAAAGCTTAATAACTACGCTTGCGGACTTGAAGCTCTTGTTGATAAGGCAGACATTGTGACAGACTGCCTTTATCTCAACGAGCTACCGATCTAAAAAATACCGCAACATTGTGGACATTCATTCGGTACGTACTAAGCACTTTGCGTTTTCATCGTGCGAACTGCCAAAAAATGGAACACGCTACCGGCATCTTTGTTCCCCGTTGACTACAATCTGGGTGTTTTCAAGTCGAGAGTGAACAGATACCTTCTAGGCAAGTATGCTACATCGTAGATCTCATCGTCACTTACCATCAGGTGAGATCGAGATCAAATACTTGCCTATAATGTAATAAAAAAAAACATCTTTAGTCTAGAAACAGCTATACTATGATGTTAGACTATGTACAATCGTTTTAATCGTGTAGTTCTTTTTACCGAACCCATGTAATTCTACGGTATGCAAAAATAACAATGTTATCTCAATCGTCAGTTTACTTCGAGTGTAATAACCCCGTACATTCGCATACGTTCTTCGAATTCCACCATTTTTAATTTCCCTAAGTGAATACTTACATTTAATGCTCTTTAGAGATTTCTGCTTTTAACACGATTGGACACTAACTGTTCTTTAACCATTCAGTTAAGTATAATTACTGTAACTTTCACCCTTGAAACGGTTCAATGTAATTGCAGTTAACTGTGATCTGTGATCATTAAGGGCAGCCATTTGTCTAGTGTCTCTATTTATTTAATAAAATATACACCATAGCGTTGGCAGAGGAGCTCTTCAGTGCAACCACATTTTGACTAAGATATTTTGCTACCAATGTTATTGGGTGTGTGACTATTGCTTATTTACTGGTGACCACTTTAGCCAGGTGCGGTCCGATCTACGCAGAAAGTGCTCACAGTGTCTTGACAGGGTCTTGCGTAAACGCGATAACATCCAAAAAAATATTTTATTTTAACAAATATTATTATTTTACTAACTGCACTTTTTGCGAAAACTTTTGACAAGTGATAATCCCTTTTTTTCGTTGCCAACCTCAACCCACTAAACAATGTTGCCAGTGACTTTAAACAGAAAGTTTTATTTAACAATTTTAACATTCACCACTTATTTTATTATTCTGTTACAATATCTGAGTATCGAAAGGGTTTCACCAATAGCACAGATTCGTCAGTGTTTTGTTTGGTAAATAGAGCGAATGAAATAGATTTTCTATCAAACGCCGGATAAGCTATCGGTGGGTCGACGAACTCGCCGTGAAATATTGAATCACGATCGGTGACAAATCTGCATTGTTACTACTAAATTACAAGAAGATCCGTTCATTCATTCTTTCGATCAAAAACCGGTTTACTTTTCCTAACTCTTCACAAACTACGTCTTACTAATAAGGCCGAGGAGCGCGACATGATGAGGAAAAATAAAGACAAATAGGCCGAAGATGTAACCGAATGGTGTCCAAGACATATTAAAAGAAAGAAAGGGAGGCAGCGTCTGAGGTGGGAAGACGATATTCGGAAAATAGCCGGAGTTACTTGGAGAAAAGAGGACCCAGAATCCGAAAGTGTGGCAGGCTCTAGGGGAGGCCTTTGCAAGACAATCTCAGTAGCGGCGTCAAATAATTAATTAATTTCATTTTGTAATATTGTTCAATGAAGCTTATGGGGGCGAGGGCGAGTTTGGCAGTTGTTAAATATGTAGAAGACTACAAGGGTCATGTTAGAGTTTAGTAGTAGGTTAGAAGCATACTATTTTTGTAACTTTTGACGATTCATAAGTACTGTACATAATGGTCTACGTGAATAAAAAAAAAAAAGTTTCGTTGGATACATCGGCTAATGACTACTGTTTCTCGTTCCAGATAGATCCAAACACAGCATTCCTGCGAGCGGCGCGCGCTGGGCAGCTCGACACAGTGATCGACCTGCTCGACTCCAGCGCAGTCAAGGACATCAACACATGTAACTCGGTGAGTCTTGAGTCTGTACAGTCCATTCAGCATCATATATTCGGATTCAGGCGCGGTATTGCAGAAGAGGCTTCGGGTGCAGGCGCGAACAAATTTTACGGATTTTTTTTCGCGTTTATTTTATGTTTTTATGTTAAAAAAAAACCGTAAAATTAGTTTTATTTCAATGTGTAATATTCGCCTAAATATGAGAAATGAAGTTTATATTCTTTTCACAACAAACTGATTTTGTGTAAGCAACATTAAAAAAAAGCTTGTCGACATTCTGACTTCACGGCATGATTAAAAATGCCCTTAAGTTTATTCCAAAACAGCCTGTATATACACTACACTATAAATACAGTAACAATGCTATAAAGGTCTTGACTATAGTCAGGGTCAATGGTAACAAAGCCTAAATCACCTTATTTAAATCAAAAACTTTATTTTACAATATCAATGCTAGCCCCCTAGACCCCAGCCCAAACTGAAATAATTGAGATAGGTACCCAATAGAAGTATCGGTAGAACTATTTATAACTATTTTATTTTGCATCTACAAAGAAAGCGAGATCCATAATATTAACCGCAATTTTTGATACCTAACTAGTATTGTTATATCTTATATTCATTTATAACGCTAGACAGCTCTCTCCATGATTGATGGAGTCCATGATTACGTGTTGTCAGGTCCCGCATTTGTGTTTCTAGTTTATGAGAACAGATGGAACGAAATTGTCTTTCTAATGGGTGCATTATTGCTATACCCTGTGATTTCCTTGCAGACACAACACAACTAGCAATTCGTACAATAATCCTTGTTAATAATAATTGGTTTAACAGTTCAGTTTTGATAATTTGAAGATAAATTGTGACACATAAAGGATAATTATCAAAGTATACCTCTTTATTATTTTAAAACTATGAAACATTGTTTTATGACTATAATCTATACATATAAATAAAATTGGAGTGTCTGTTTGTAATATTAAAATAACCGCTTTTTACTAAGTGCATTTGGATGTATACACGTTACCTATACCGAAACAACAATTTTTGTCTGTCTGTCTGTCTGTCTGTCTGTTTGTTCCGGCTAATCGCTGAAATGGCTGGACCGATTTTGACGGGACTTTCACTGGCAGATAGCTGATGTAACAAGGAGTAAATTAGGCTACTTTTATTTTAGAAAAAAAAATAGGATCTCACGAAAAAAAATTAAAACCAATGTTGCAGCGCAGCGCCTGATTAAGTTTGATAGCAACAACCTGCAATGCGTCCCGCGGGCTCAGAATGGGCGAGCAGGCTGTTGTCAATGGTTGTCTTTGTTAAATACCACGCGGACGAAGTCGCGGGCAACAGCTAGTATCTAATAATAAGAATTTCTTATTATTAAATCGTGTTTGAACTATTTTTATTTGGTGTAAAAATGCGATCACACTAAAACACAGAGGTCAAGTAAATAGACTTCCAATTTGTGTTCCAATGTTGTTTGTTTCCAATATATGAGACTTCGAGTACCTAACTAGAGTTTGCAAGTTTCAGTTCTCTAAAGTTAGGCAATATAAAAACTCATGAATTTCAGTAAGTTAAGTTGAACCAAACATGTAAACCAAGTTTACTATACTTAATGTAGTTTTACGTTAGTTCACAATCTTTCAGTTTTTTTTTCAAACTTTCTATGACAAGGCAGACTTAGGCAGTATTCCAACGCATTTCCAAGATTTTTCTATGCTATCATTGACGCTCCCAACGATGAGATAGATGGAGATACCATGTAAGGGAGTGACCTTTATCAATAGAATATCCTTCATTGTTCCATTTTAAAAAGGTACTACCATCTCCCCAGCGGTTCAAACCACGTTACCCCAGTTCGTATCTCGCGGGAGTTGATTATTTACAACGGTAACGACGCAAATTGAACGAGTTGTTATGCGCAAGCGCATGTTGTGTTACTAACATACAAAAGGGCCGCACGTACGCACAGGGCTGGCAGTTTTAATTTAAATGTGGTAGGAAAAAAATAATTGTATGAAATTAGATTTTTAATAGGTGAGTAATATAGATAGATCTCCGACTTGGAGATGAAAAAAACAAGATAATACAATTTTTCTCTCGATACCAGCTGCCGTAACGACCTACTTCTTTTCTATTAAATATTAGATTCATGTTTTACACTCTTTCTTTATGCTCCAACAACTAACCAGGACTAATAGAGAACAAACAAGCATGTTATAAAGGTTTTTTAGCCAAAACGCACAGGAGATCTTTGAATAAAACGTGGCATAGTAATAGCTTATAACCCGGGGTAACTTTTAGGGCACTTTTTATAGCTTATTTTTTATAGCTTTTTATAGAGATTGATATATAAGGTGTTATATTAATAGTGCTAAATATTTTAACAGGGGCAACAGAAGTTATGAAAATAATATTCCCAAGAAATAAATAAAATTATTAGACATTAAAATGACACCCCGTACTGAGCGCACGGCCAAACGCTACTGCTTTGCATTATTTAAAAAAAATCAAACTTCATTTACACAATTATTTTATGCATCAACGTGATCCATATAACTTTTTTTTTTATTACATTATAGGCAAGTATTTGATCTCGATCTCACCTGATGGTAAGTGACGATGAGATCTACGATTGAGCATACTTGCCTAGGTAGGAAGGCGGCAGTAGATAAGAGAAGGCACTAATCACTTAATTCACTAGGCACATGCAGCGCAACTGATCTGACCCGCCATCCATGAATGGCAACACCGAACATCATGCCGGAACACGGCTAGGCTGCTTGGCGACATGGCTTTGTTCAGTGGTTGGTGACTAGCCACGGCCGAAGCCTACCACCAGTAGAGTTGTCACCTGGTTGGCACCACCCAGGGTCACGTGTAGGGTATCTCGAGGGTACTTAATTCTCCTACGGACGAAGGTGACTCGACCCCAAAACGAACTCGAACTTTCTGATTCGTGTGTCAAAATATTTCACACAATTTTTGTTATATCTTATGTATCAGGCGTACGAAATCGCGGGCACAGCTTGCCCTGAATAAAATATATTAGGTAATCTAGCCCTCTATTATGTTATGACAATACATTATTGTGCGGCGTATCTAGTTTATTAACATAGACTGCATCAGCTACTGTTGATTCATTGAGGACATCCTGGCAGGTGGGGTAATCGTCGTCATTAAATACTCGTGTTTGTTGCGCATTATTGTGGTCATCATGATCGGGTCTTCTGTCAAGTTATACTAAATAAAAATAGACGTCAGTTCAAAGAAGAATCAGGGAGGCTGTATAATTAATATTAAGAATTTCGATGGTTTGGTACTGTGGAGGCTGACATCGTGCGGAAGCCTGCATGACTTACGAAAGCCCTGGGAATTCGCTAATCTGCACTGGGCCAACAAGGCGGATTATGGGCCGAATCTCGATCGCATTGATGGGGAGTGCGCCCGGTGTACGTCAGATAAAATTTGTGAAATGCGTCTGCATTGCAGTGTCTGCAGTGCACCTTTGTCTAAATCTTAGTGGAATAAAAGCATGTTGGTGATGTCTTACTAATAAAATAAGTAGCTATCGCCACGCTGTCTTTATAAGGTCAGCATTACTGCCTCTGAGCCTTTTAACTAGCAGCTAGTCGCTAATGTAAAAAATCGCCCGGCTCTTGTTTCAACGGGCGTCCCACAAGGATCGATGCTAGGGCCATACTTGTTCTTAATCGATATTAATGACTTTGCTTACTATATAGAGAGTAATCACGAGATAGAATTGTTTGCAATTGGCTCTTAATTGCTATTTAAAATAATGGACATTAATTCGTTTGACAATGTGAAAAATTCACTCGTTGCTTATCCTAAAACATGATCATGAGTACAAAAATGCTCCCTCTATAATACTTACCACAAAACTAAATCGTATTTATAGATAAGTATAAAAAAGCAACATACTTAATCTATTTAAAGTACAAAAACACCGGCAGTCAAGCTTTTTGTTGTGATCATCGAGTTCTATTTAAAAAACAGATAATTATATTAATATTGTCTATTGTTAATTTAAAAACGTTATCGGCCTTCAAGCCGATGCGTTCCGGTTCGGTTAGGCTGTAAAGGATTGGTGTGCATTTATAATTTGATCCTTAGAACTAAAAAAAATATTTTAAGTAAATGCTTTCGTTATTTTGTTAATTTCAATGAGGCTATAACTAGGAAAATGAAAAATATAATTTCTGTTGTGATCAAATAATCAGTATATAAATAAATATCGACAGACGAACTTGTCAACTGTACGGTTCAAAACTAAACAAAGCTTGTATTTTGGGTACCGTACAATGGACCCGGGGGGTTGACCGCAGTGTATTATAACTTACTTATATATCGCACGCTTAATAATAGACTGACCAATTAGGGTTTAAGCCCAAAGTGAGATAAGCACACAGATAGATTTATTCCAACGTTATCTATCTACCAATCTCAGATTTTTTACGATATCTTATTCCTAGACTGAGTTACGAATATGTTGTCTTTTCTACTTATACAAATTTTGACAAAACTTTTAACATGAAAGTGACATAAATCATAATGCGTCTGAGATTGCGACAGTCAACGCGCGGTGATTTTATATTATAGTGACCCATTCATGTTTCTGAACTTAAAAATCAATACTACATAAAAATAATATGCTATTTGTATATCAAGTATAGACTTATAACATAAAAGAGAAAGGGTTTTAGTGAAATGTTTAATAAAATACAGACATATAACAAAAAGTGTCATCACTAGTACAGAAGTATATCATTGATTTTATTCATAAACAGACGTATCTCAGGGACAACATTTTAAAAGCTATAAATAATTATAAATAATAATAAAATTTCTTCAAAATTACATTTTAGTATCAATCATTACTTAATCAAGTATTCTTACAATACATCATTTATTATTATTACGCTATTTTCATTGAGATATAAGTAATAACGTCAGACAAGTTGTAAATGACAAAACGTTTTTGCGATTTCCCAACAAACAGCTTTTTTGAGTTAGGTCAGTCTATTATTAAGCGTGCGATATAAGGTTTAACAAAAATAGTGTAAAATATTTTAAGGCGTTAACAAGTAGGAGATAACGATCACGTTAATGAATAAATTATATGTGTATACAGTGTTTTATTTTTCTGTGAGAAAGCAAGCCAGTATAGGTCCACCGCGCCCTTAATATGTGGTGCTATTTTTAAATATTTCATATTATATGATGATTTACTTCGAGAATGTGACCTTTGTAGCCTACCATAGACCCCTTAAAATATAATAAAATATATATTACACTATTATTGATAAGCCTTATAGATAGCATCGTCCATGACTTGGGTCCAAAAATTTATGTCCGTCACATAATGCTGTGCCCTTTGCGATTGCCGGACTACGAAGCCAGGACCCTCGGTAGAGAAAGTATAATCATTACCATCTGTGCCAATCTGGTAAGCTGGATACATAATTATAGGACGCGTCAGTTTGCTGCGGCCGAGTCTCTGGTGTATCGCATTCAATAATTGTGTACCGTTGCCAACAAGGTCATCTCCGTTACGACCTATGGTATGTACAGTTTGGTCCAGATTTAAAATCAGTAGTAACACTAGGCCGTGATCCACCTTAGTCCTCCCGTGACCAAGGTTGCTGTAAAGCACCTAGGCAAGTATGCTCCATCGTAGATCTCATCGTCACTTACCATCAGGTGAGATCGAGATCAAATACTTGCCTATAATGTAATAAAAAAAAATATCATATAAACGCGATAAAATCCTTAAAATTATTTTATTTCAACTCGAATAATTTTCGCGACTCTGACTATTGTTGGCTTACCATATTTTTGTCTCTAATTTGAGCTGTGCCTATGAACGTATCACATACCTACATTATCTGCTACAATTATCGATAGAATGTCTCTATTTGAATATATTTGAATAATTACGTTCTTTACGAATTATACGTGTCCACAGCACGAGTCCGATTGGCATTTTAATTGTTCCGCACAATTTGTTAAGTATAATTATTTATGTTGCGCTAGCTGAATAATTCGAACTTTACAGTTTTAATTAGAAACTAATTAGTTGGTTATTGAAAAGTGTTATGTAGGTTTTTCTTATTTCCTTATTATTTAATATTGAAATATTACTAATAATAACATACTGGCGTCTGGTTTAAGCTGAAGGGAACATCGTATGTTCGATCACTCTATGGCAGCCTTTCCCAAAGTGGGTGATAACGCCCCCTTGTGGGCGCTGCAGGCCCAAAGGGTAAGAGACCCAGAAAAAAAAATGGGGGCGTTGTGTAGAGGCTTACAATAATTAATTTAATTTGAAGTTATAGTGGTTTTTAAGTAGGTGAAAAAATGGTGGCGCTAAAAAATAATTCATTCTCAAAGTGGGCAGTAGACAAAATAAGTTTGGGAGCCCCTGTTCCATGACCAACATAGAATAATCGAATGTGGTTGCAGCCCCTACTAATCATTTCTTTGTTTATTTTTCCGCAGAACGGACTCAACGCTCTCCACCTTGCAGCTAAAGATGGCCATATATCCGTGGTCGAGGAACTACTCAAGCGAGGCTCTATAGTCGACGCTGCCACTAAAAAAGGTGAGTACCTATTTTATCCATGTTATTGAGGGCTATTTTTACGGAAGCTTACGGGGTTAGGACGCTCGAATATAATAATACCAGCCCTTTTTAATGTCCCACTGCTGGGCACGGGCCTCCTCTCAATTGGAGGGGGATTAGGCCATAGTCCACCACGGTGGTCCAGTGCGGGTTGGCGGACTTCACTCATCTTTCGAGGGGTTCTCTCAGACGTGTAGGTTTCCTCATGATGTTTTCCTTCACCGTTTAGCAAGTGATAATCGTGGTTGAAAATGAAATCCCAGAAGTGCGAGCCGGGGTTTGAACCTGCGATCCTCGTTACCGAGGCAAGCATTCTACCAACTTGGATATCGCTGCTCGAATATAATTGACACTCAAATCGGATTTTAATGGGTACTCAAAAATTAATTGTGGATATGCCAAAAATCGAATTCTTTATTGAACCATTGTTTTTATTGCAGGCAACACAGCACTCCACATAGCATGTCTAGCCGGGCAGGAGGAGGTTGCGCGGGCGCTCCTCTCCGCGGGGGCGAAGGCCGACGCGCAGTCGGCAGCTGGCTTCACACCCCTATACATGGCGGCACAAGAGAACCATGCGGGGTGCGTGAAGATGCTGCTGACCGCGGGGGCCAGCCAGACGCTGGCCACAGAGGTAAGAATGGGAATAGAAGGTTCACAAATATATGTAAGGGAGCGTTCAAGTATTACGTAACGCAATTTTTAGACATTTTTGACCCTCCCCCAACCCCCCATGTAATGTTTTCTTTACCGCCCCCCTCCATTTTATAAAGCGTAAAGTCTACGCGACCGTTCTGAAGGGTTAAACAATGTTACGTAATTCGTAGGTCAAACACCCGCCCCCCCTACCGCCCCTGTAACGCATCGTAACGTTTCAAAAGACCCCGCCCCCCAAATTTTTTACGTTATACTTGAACGCTCCCTAAAGGATTTAAAGCTGCTCATGATAGTAGATCTGTAGCTGTTGCAAATGTCAGTCAACATGAAGAACATGAATGTAACTCCGAAAACGATGCAATCTCTGACAAGGATTATCAAAAAGATTACTCACATTTCTAAACCTTAAGCACGCAAACAAATAGCCATAGAGAATTTTAGAGAAGTAGAAAGAACGAACACTACAACCCAAGAATCTTTTACTTTCTGGATCTTTATAGATGATCACCGACTTTAGAAAGATAACTAAGGCATTTTTATTTAGAGTGATCATTCTGAGGTGACCTACTCAGATTTGATATATACATTACAACATTTAACCTCTTCTTCAAACAATCCGTGTTTCAAGGAGAGAAAGAGAGAGAGGAGGTATTTATGAAGGTATATTTTCAGGATGGGTTCACGCCGCTAGCGGTGGCGATGCAGCAGGGCCACGACCGGGTGGTCGCGGAGTTGCTGGAGTCCGACACGAGGGGCAAGGTTCGGCTACCCGCCCTGCACATCGCCGCCAAGAAAAACGACGTTAAAGCAGCCACTCTACTATTGGAGGTACATTTCTTATTTTTATTTCTTCATCTCTCCATGCAACAGCCGAAAGACGTCCATTGCTAGACATAGGCCTCTCCCAATGGCTGCCACATATCACGGTCCGATCATCGGTTCATCTTGAAGGAGGGGGGGGGGTATCCTACGTCTTCCAGCTCGTGGTCGCAGTCATCGGTTCTTCGAGATGTGTGCCCGCCCACTGTCACTTTAACTTTGAAATTCTAAAAGCTAAGTTGGTTACTCTAGTTCGTCTACGGATCTCTTATAAATTAAACATTATTGCAATAAAACAATTTTTTAGTTTTTTTTCGCGTTTATTTTATGTTTTTACGTTCCTGACGTTTTGGCTGCATTACAGCAACCACGGTCAAGGGGGGACTGTTAAACATATAATGTTTTAAAACCAGTGGTCATATGAACTCTCGCGCATCACAGGAATCCAATAGATCGATTAGCGTAAGACCGTTTAGCGTAGGAGTCCTCGTTTTAGGCCAGACCTGATTCATGGATAATATTGATCTGCTTCGACAATTTCCAGAACGAACACAACCCGGACGCATGTTCCAAGTCAGGTTTTACGCCACTGCACATAGCGGCGCATTACGGGAACGTTGGCGTGGCGAAGGCGTTGCTGGCGTCCGGCGCGGACTCCGGACGGTCCGCTAAACACAACATCACTCCATTGCACGTCGCCAGCAAATGGGGACAACTAGCCATGGTGGATCTGCTAGTTGAAAATGGTAATTATCATTCTCTTTTTGAAATAACTATGATATGATATGAATAAACATAGGTAATAGTTTTTTTTCTGTGACCTTTTGCACTTTTATTTAGGCATGTTTTTTAACACCAGTTAGTGTAAAACACCGAACCTTTTTTAAATTGTAATATGTGATCACTTTGTCCAGTGCTTTTTGATCATGGATAGACTTATATGTCTAAATTAGTTCTACTAAATGTGACTGTTATAATATATCTGTCATAGATAAGTATATGATAATGTAATATTCCACATATACAGCATTTTTCTTCTAGAAATTTTAAACTGTAAAGATGCCTTTGACAAATAACTATTAAATATTTAGTAGGGTATTCAAAATTATGAGTGTATAATTTAAACTTATTGACAAATTATTTGATATATAAAAGAAATAAGTACATGTCTTTTTATAAGAGAAGATCCAAATATTTTATTAGGCGTTCCGCTAGGTTATCATATGGGTCCTCTTTGTTAAAATATGCATTTTCATTGCTGCTCTATGTATTATAAGTCTGAAATGTTAATACACTTGTGGCTTACACTATAATAATTGCAAATTCCGAGAGCACAGTATCCTAATTACTACTTTCAATGTTGTATTAATTAACAAGTTATAAACCGTGAGCTCTTTTATTTAAACGCAAAAAAAGCTTGTAAACTGACCGTTTTTTAACGAGTCATAAATCAAAGAAATTGTCATCAATTCGACTTACATTTACATTATATCTTCACTTTTGTTTATTACACACGCAATACCCATTTGTAATTACATTTGTAATGAGATCTAGATATCGTCAAATTAGAAATTCAGTATTTAATTGGCGAGTTTGCACCGTTAGCTCGTTACGCTGTCAATCTCATATCATTATTTCGCAATATTCCGTAAATGTACTTATATTGTTTTATAATTCGGCTATTTGACGACGTGAAATAATGCACTGAAATCGAATTGTCTGGTTCTGTTTAAAAAAAAGTATATTGTACGCAACCAGCCGTGAAATTAGGAAAATTAACAAGATATGTATAAATCTAACAGTTTATTCGGCGCCGAATAGCATTCGGACAGGTTTGTCAACAAACTTTTCCAGTTATTTGCCAGATTTATTTATTGGTGTACGTTCAAACCGTGTTACTAGAATCTTGAGTCGTTACTCAAAGCACGCATGCATATTTTAATATCTTTCAAATATGGGTGTAGTGAATTCGGTTCCATGGCGTAAAGTTGGTGTTGTAGCACGTCAATGACCATGCCAATGGAAATGTGGCCCATCTATACATACTACAAATATATAAAATTGGAGTGTCTGTTTGTAATTTTAAAATAACCGCTTTTTACTAAGTGCATTTGGATGTATACACGGTACCTATACCAAAACATTATTTTCAATTTTTGTCTGTCTGTCTGTCTGTTTGTTCCGGTTAATCTCTGAAATGGCTGGACCGATTTTGACGGGACTTTCACTGGCAGATAGCTGATGTAACATGAAGTAACTTAGGCTACTTTTATTTTAGACTAGATGTTACCCGCGACTTTGTCAGCTTTTTGTTAAATACCATGCGGACGAAGTCGCGGGTAACACCTAGTTTCCAATAGAAATAACTATATTCACTACTTACAAGGGAAATTATGTCAGGTAAGAGAGAGTACACCTGCGCTTGCGCAAATACTCGTATCTCCTTTGTGTTTCGCTGGTGGAGATTGGCTGGTATGACCGAAATTCGAAAGGAAGGATATCTCCTATTGTTGTATATCTCCAGGGGCAAACATAGCAGCGGTTACCAGGGACGGACTAACGCCGCTGCACTGCGCGGCGCGGTCCGGACACAGCAACGTCGTAGCGAGGCTATTACAACACGGAGCACCCATCACGAGCAAGACAAAGGTATACCATTTGGCCCCAGGCCAAAGACGGCAATGCTGTTTTCAGGAATGTATAATAAGCTAATAAAACCAACATATTTTTATTCTTGCCGGCTATTCTCCTTAGAACCAACGTTCCGAATCGGTGGTAAATTATGAATTAAGAAATCGAAGTATTTAATACATGTATTGCTCCATGAGGCGAAAAGCTTCTATGATCTTATAATACTTGTCTTGTTTCAGAACGGACTGACACCTCTCCACATGTCCGTTCAAGGCGAACACGTGGAGACGGCGAAGGTTCTCCTCACAGAGGGCGCTCCCATCGATGACGTCACCGTGGACTACCTCACAGCGCTACACGTAGCGGCACATTGCGGACACGTTAAGGTAAAATGAACCTTATAATATAGGATCTCATTGATGATTATCGCATTCCAATAGTAATAAGGAGATTGCTGTTTTTTGTAAAGCTGTTTGTTTGGGGTCGAGTCACCTTCGTCCGTAGGAGAATTAAGTACCCTCGAGTTACCCTACACGTGACCTTGGGTGGTGCCAACCAGGTGACAACTCTACTGGTGGTAGGCTTCGGCCGTGGCTAGTCACCACCCACTGAACAAAGCCATGTCGCCAAGCGGCCTAGCCGTGTTCCGGCATGATGTTCGGTGTTGCCATTCATGGATGGCGGGTCAAATCAGCTGCGCTGCATGTGCCTAGTGAATGTAGCGTCTCTATCTACTGCCGCCTTCCTACCTAGGCAAGTATGCTCCATCGTAGATCTCATCGTCACTTACCATCAGGTGAGATCGAGATCAAATACTTGCCTATAATGTAATAAAAAAAACACAATTTTGAGTGTTGTTTTTTTTTAAATCACTGGATGAATGTTTTCTATTTATTTAAATATCCGTGATCATTCTTCAGAGATTTTTGTCGAATCTTCTCAGTTGATATTGCGGATATTTTTTAATCATAATAGTAACTTAAGTAAGTTATAGCGACAAATAATAATACCGCCGGCTGAACATTCCAACGGTACGGTCCCAAGCTATGATATTATGGGTATCATACAGTGGACTGGGGTTGATACCAGTTTTGTTACTTACATAGACATTAAACGTCCATGACTCAGGTACAAACATTGGAGTTCATCACACAAAGTTCTTCAAAGGATTTGAAACAGGCACCCTCAGTCTAGAAAGCAGAGTTACTACAAACTTTTTGTCACCGGGTCGTCTGTTGTTGTTGTGTTAAGTTACTGTTACGTGCGGGGGGGGGGGTAATTAACCCCTCGCCTTTTGTTTACAAGTAATTTGAATAAAAATAATACGAGGCACATTCCGGAAGCCGGTTGCAACATTGTTGACGATTCTAGATCTTTCTTCACAGATCGATAGGGGACCATGGACCCGACAATGCGATTTTGTTTCGAGAAGCTTCGATGAGTATTTCACGAGCTATCGATATCTCTTTTACGCATCGTGACATTACGTATTGTTATCTCGTTGCAGGTGGCGAAACTACTTCTGGATAGGAATGCAGACGCGAACGCGCGCGCTCTCAACGGCTTCACCCCCCTCCACATTGCTTGCAAGAAGAACAGGCTTAAAGTCGTCGAGTTGCTGCTTAAGTACGGCGCCAGTGAGTACACACTCATAATTGAGCATTCCATATACAATTGACAGTAATCTTTAGCATAACGGTGTGCTTATAGTTACTGGACTGGGTTTTAGAATTGTAAAAAAAAACAGTCATCATTAAAAAAATTTTATACCTCAATATGTTTGATCTGTTTACTGATTTCTTATATTTACGCGAATAAATTAAACGAATGTTACCAATATTATTTTATCGGAGGGTGCGGTCTGCACCGGGCGGCATTTCACAGGTGGCGGTTAGAGAAAAAAAAAGATATGAAAAAAAAAGAAAAAAAATCTTGTGTTTTTTTCCGTCATTTTTTTGTCGTTACCATGCCCCAATTTTTTTATAATGAATATCAATGAGGTAACAAACATAAAAAAAAAAAAAAAAAAAAATACAACCGAATTGAGAACCTCCTCCTTTTTTTTGAAGTCGGTTAAAAATAAGAGGGCGGCAAATTGGAAATCCGCACCGGGTGCTAATGGGCTATGCTACGCCACTGCTTATTATTTGGGTCATTTCTATTGCAGGTAAGTCGGCAACCACCGAGTCCGGGCTGACGCCGCTGCACGTGGCGTCGTTCATGGGCTGCATGAACATCGCGCTGGTGCTGCTGGGCGCGGGCGCGGCGCCCGACGCCGCCACCGCGCGCGGCGAGACGCCGCTGCACCTGGCCGCGCGGGCGCACCAGACCGACCTCGTCAGGGTGCTGCTGAGGAACAACGCCAAGGTAATACCATACCACTGTTGCAGTATAAGTTAAAGTCAAAGTCAAATCATTTATTTCGACTAGGCCTGAGGGGGCACTTACAAATTGTCATTACATTTTTTCCTTAACTCTACAATGTCTCTCCTATAGGTCTAGATAGCAGTGATAGCCAAGTTGGTAGCACGCTTGCCTCGGTAACGAGGATCGCAGGTTCAAACCCCGGCTCGCACGTCTGGGATTTCTGAATTTCATGTGCGAATCTCATTTTCAACCATGATTATCACTTGCTAAACGGTGAAGGAAAACATTGTGAGGAAACCTGCATGTCTGAGAGAACCCCTTGAAATATATGTGAAGTCCGCCAACCCGCACTGGGCCAGCGTGGTGGACTATGGCCTAATCCCCCTCGCATTGAGGGGAAGCCTGTGCCCAGCAGTGGGACATTAAAAACGGCTGGTATTATAATATAATAAAAGTATAGGTCTGGTGTATGTTGGTATTGTCTTGGACTGTAGGTTAATTTAGTGGCATAAGCGATCAACTCACAGCTCCGAGTGGTTGCGGACTCGACCTTACTATACAAATAAATAAAATTGGAGTGTCTGTTTGTAATATTATAATAACCGCTTTTTACTAAGTGCATTTGGATATATACACGGTACATATACCAAAACAATTTTTTTTCAATTTTTGTCTGTCTGCTTGTTCCGGCTAATCTCTGAATGGCTGGACCGATTTTGGCGGGACTTTCACTGGCAGATAGCTGATGTAACAAGGAGTAACTTAGGCTACTTTTATTTTAGACTAACTGTTACCCGCGACTTCGTCCGCTTTTTGTTGAATACCAGCTGGTTTTCTATATTTTTAAAGGCATTTTTTTAAGTCTACATACGCTCATCATATGTCTGGTATACTGAACTATGTGACCATGTGTATATATAAAGGTGGACGCACGCGCTCGCGAAGAACAAACTCCCCTGCACGTGGCCGCGCGGCTCGGTCACGCCGACATAGCGGCGCTACTGCAACAGCACGGCGCCGATGTAGCGGCCACCACCAAGGACCGCTACACACCGTTACACATCGCTGCTAAAGAGGGTTAGTAGAAACCTTGCTGCTAAAGAGTGCTAGTAGAAAACGTTCTCTACAACGCGTGTTTTACTCTACACACTACACAGTAACATCTAAATATTTACCCCATTCATAAACCCGGTTGTAGCTGAATTAGAAGACTCAATGCTTATCGTACTCAATGTTTTTTCTTTTCAAACACATTTAATTTAATCAATCAGCCGATAGACGTCCACTGCTGGACATAGGCCTTCCCCAACGACTTCCACACATCACGGTCCTCCGCCACTCGCGTCCACCGGCTTCCTGCGACGCGTGTGATATCATCGGTCTACCTTGTGGGGGGCCGTCCTACACTACGTCTTCCGATTCGTGGTCACCATTCTCATGGTCATCTTTCTGCCCCAACGGACATCGATTCTGCGAGCTATGTGCCCTGCCCACTGCCACTTGAACTTGGAAATTCTTTGAGCTATGTCGGTTACCCCAGTTCGTCTATGGATCTCTTCATTTGTGATTCTACCGCGTAGCGAAACCCCGAGCATAGCTCTCTATTGCGCGTCGAGCGACCTTGAGACCTCTTATGCGAACAGCGAAACACATTTAACCCTTAGTAGCCTGATTTACGAAAGTGATTTATTTTTAATATTACTGTGTTTAATGTTACTGTGTTTAATAATAATGACATTTGATTTTTTTTTTATTTCGTTGGAAAGAATATTATACAACAGTAAAATACGTACAGCCAACCTATAAAAAAACGAATAGTAATGTGAACATTCGGTTTAAAAGATTGGTATCAAAATTGAAACTCTAGGCTATTAAGGGTTAAAATGTTTTATAATTTTTAACGTCGATCAATTGTATTTTTAGGCAAAGAGGAGGTGGCGGCCATCCTGCTGGACAACGGCGCGCCCATCGAGGCGGAGACGCGCAAGGGCTTCACGCCGCTGCACCTGGCCGCCAAGTACGGCGACACGCGCGCCGCGCGCCTGCTGCTGGCGCGCGGCGCCAGGCCCGGCGCCGCCCACCACACCACGCCGCTGCACATGGCCACCTACTACGGACACCCCGACATCGCGCTGCTGCTGCTCGACAAGGGTAACGACAATAAATAAGGAGGCATTCACGGATTACGTAACCCCCCCTCCCCCTCTCTCCCCTAGTAAAACCTAAAATCCACAGATATATGAGAGGAGATATGTTATGAAAGCGGTGGGCTTGCGCACACAAGCGGCCAAAATTAGGCTAACATAGAGTTTTCGCCGTCAGTCGACTGCAACAGTCAGTCGTCGGTATCGGAGCTCTAGCTTTTTTTTTAAATGCCGTCTTTTTCCGTCGTTGTGTGCAAAAATACTAGCAGCAAAGTAAACTACGCGAAAGATGGAATCTCATTTCACCAGCCAGTATTAAGTATTTTATTTGCCAATAAGCCTGGCATTGTGTTAGTAGAGGGGCATAGAGCGGAGAGTCCTTATGGCTCTCGTCGGTTTCCACTCGGCCGGCGAATACACGCCGAGGTGGGGGCCGGACCGACTCTCTGAGACACTCGGGTCCGTGGTGTCGCTACTCACCAAGAGTTCACCACAAGCTGCCCGGCGGTTTTATTATTAATATTACTTAGCATGAAAGCTAGATTATTTGTTGTATAGGTGCATCGCCTCATTCGCTCGCGAAGAACGGCCACTCGGCGCTCCATATCGCGTGCAGGCACAACCACCCGGACATCGCGTTCGCGTTACTGGAGCACGGTGAGTTGGAACCATTCTACAATTTTCTAGAAATAATATTTACCCGTCCAACTAGCTTTGCAGCTCTATATCATATACTAGCTACGCCCCGCGGTGTTACCCGCGATTTAAAAGTATGTCTATCCCACGGGAACCATACATTTTACCGGGATAAATAGTAGCCTATGTGCCGCCAGACTATAATCTCTCTGTGCCAAATTTCATCTAGATCCGTTCAGCCGTTCTGGCGTCATTGAGGAACGAACATCCATCCAAATTTTCACATTTATAATATTAGTGGGATTAGTGGGATAAAGCCTCGCAGACATAGGTCCAATCAACGCCGGTGGGGCTGAATGACGTGAACCAATTTATTTGATAACAATTGAAATTCCGATCTAACTTTTAGATGCTGCCGAATTGCTTTCGCGGAGAACTGCATTTTATTTGGGAT
Source organism: Pheosia tremula (assembly GCA_905333125.1). Taxonomy (NCBI): domain Eukaryota; kingdom Metazoa; phylum Arthropoda; class Insecta; order Lepidoptera; family Notodontidae; genus Pheosia; species Pheosia tremula. Next base: position 3,542,838 of record HG995420.1, read on the forward strand.
CCCGTCACTCGTGATAGTTGGTTTCTCGACTAACATCTTAGAGAAGTTCGGTGTTGCTGGCTTTTTTAATTATCGATCAACTTGTTTGGTTTATAATTGGAATAGTTGACAAGTCGAGGGGCCGTGGTGCCTCTTTCCCCATTTGTTTAACAATGGATTTCCGCCAAGTATCGCCTAGCGCTATCAATTATACTACCGGAATTGATATTTCAATTGTTATGGAATGTAGTCGCTTGGTGGTCACTCCGCCTGTGTGTGTTGACCCTAAATACTGTCTCTTGTTCTTAGAAACTTATTGTTAATTAAACTATTAACTATTAAACTCGTTTAGATGCCGATCCGAGTGTTAAGTCGAAGGCGGGCTTCACCCCCCTGCACATGGCGGCCCAGGAGGGCCACGAGGACTGCGTCGAGATGCTGATCGAGCGAGGAGCCGACGTCAACGTGCCCGCTAATAATGGTAACCACATTCTCCAAAATAATATCCTTACTTATGGCATAGATTACGCTCTCGTAATAATTCTTACGAACAGATATTTCATTTTGCAAAGACGTTTGACTCTTTCTACATTTGAATGGTAGTCACTATTCATTTTAAATGTCTTTGCGTAGTGAAATATCTGTTCCTAGGAACTATTACATAATCTGTGCATTGGCTACGAGTTCTCTAATCCTAATAATTCCGCGACCAGTATCTCGGGCACAATAATTTTGACGTACCGTTTCGATAGCGAAACGTGTATCATCCCTCTCACAGCACAGGTTTTATAAATGAGTGTGACAGTGACGGCATGTTTTCTCGAGGTTACGATTACATTGCGGGTGTCCCACAGGGCTGACCCCGGTGCACCTGGCGGCGTCGGAGGGGCGCACGGCGGTGCTGCAGGCGCTGCTGGGCGCGGGCGGGCAGTGCTCGGCGCGCACCCGCGACGGGTACACGCCGCTGCACGCCGCCGCGCACCGCGGCCACCACGCCGCCGCGCGCGCGCTCCTCGAGGCCAACGCCGATGTCGCCGCCCGAGCTGCACATGGGTACACTCCACTTACCTAAAACTAGCTGCGCCCCGCAATTAAAAATTATGAAGAATTAAAACAAATGTATCCCACGGAAACCATACATTTTACCGGGATGAAAAGTAGCCTATGTGCTATTCCAGACTATCTATATAGGCTATCTATATCTGTGCCAAATTTCATCCAGATCCGCTCAGCCGCTCTGGCGTGATTGAGTAACAAACATCCATCCCAACTTTCACTTCTATACTAATATTATAAACTAGTTGCGCCCGGCGGTGTTACCCGCGAAAAAAGTATGAAAAATTAAAACATCTATCCCACGGGAACCATACATTTTACCGGAATAAAAAGTAGCTTATGTGCTATTCCAGACTATAATCTATCTCTGGGGCAAATTTCATTCAGATCCGTTCAGCCGTTCTGGCGTGAAAGAGTAACAAACATCCATCCATCCAAACTTTCACATCTATACTAATAACTAAGATTATAAATGTGAAACACCGCCGGGCTCAGCTAGTTTATAATATGAGTGGGATACTGGGATGACATTACACGGAATGACTATAAAACTTACATCTAGCCGAGCACTATACTGCCCTCGTAAAAGCAAATGTAGTACTCACAAAATGAGAGCACCCCTCGAAAGATGTATGAAGTCCGCCAACCCGCACTGGGCCAGCGTGGTGGACTATGGCCTAATCTCCCTCGCATTGATTGATGGGAGGCCCGTGCCCAACAGTGGTACATAAAAAAAGGGCTGGTATTATTGTTTTTATAATATAGGCTCATACAGTATGGTACCTACTTATAAAAGGTGTAACGACAATAGCGTAAAATATTTAAACAGATGAATCAGTAACATCAGTATATGTAGAAATGATGTTTGTTATTTTCTAAAACACGGCGAACCAGTAGCGTTTCGCCGTGCGCTCAGTACAGGATGTGCTTAAATGTCTAATCATTTGTTTTATTTATTTGGGAATGTTATCTTTTATAACCTACAGTTGGCCCTGTATATTTTACACTATTCTTGTTACACCTTATATAACTATCTGTTATATTGTACAGGTTCACGCCTCTACACCAAGCCGCGCAACAAGGTCACACACTCATCATCCAGTTGCTGTTGAAGAACAATGCTGATCCGAACGCACTGTCTGCTGTGAGTAACAACCACAGCTATTTTCAAAACCGTCCAATCGGGCTTTTATATTTTATACTAGCTGTTACCCCCGACTTCGTCCGCGTGGTATTTAAAAAAAGATTTTCTAATATAAAAGTAGCCTAAGTACTCCTTGTTACATCACAATATATTATGGCGATCACAGTATATTAGTTTCTTATAGTGCGTGATTCAGAAAATGTTGGTTCATGATATACATTTTGTGGGGAAGATTTTTTTTTATCGATATATTTTTTTTATAGATGTTCTAAACGCAAAGCTTGTCCCTATCAGGATGCGAATCCGAGACGGGGTCGAGTCACCTTCGTCCGTAGGAGAATTAAATACCCTCGAGATACCCTACACGTGACCCTGGGTGGTGACACCTAGGTGACAACTCTACTGGTGGTAGGCTTCGGCCGTGGTTAGTCACCACCCACTGAACAAAGCCATGTCGCCAAGCGGCCTAGCCGTGTTCCGGCATGATGTTCGGTGTTGCCATTCATGGATGGCGGGTCAGATCAGTTGCGCTGCATGTGCCTGGCGAATGTAGCGTCTCGATCTACTGCCGCCTTCCTACCTAGGCAAGTATGCTCCATCGTAGATCTCATCGTCACTTACCAACAGGTGAGATCGAGATCAAATACTTGCCTATAATGTAATAAAAAAATAATAAAAAAAACCCTCTATACAGATATAGATAGGCAGCTATCTCGAGAACTAACTCGGTTAAGCATTTTGTAGTTAGATATAATTAACATATGAACTCACTTATGCCTTCGTTGTTGTGTTTAGAACGGTCAAACGGCTTGCGCGATCGCGGATCGCTTGGGCTACATCAGCGCTGTTGAAGCGCTGAGACCTGTCACGGAGAACACACTCAGCCAAGCTGTCGGTGATTCGGGTGAGTTTAGTTATTATTCCACACGATTCCATAATGCCTGGTTTATATGATTCCAGTCGATTTCAGTGAGTTTAATACAGCACCGGACTGAAATGGTGTTCGCCTACTTTATTCTAACCATTTAGAAGCCGTTAGAGTGTGAACGCTAATTTGAAAATGAATTGCAAATGTTCCATTATCTATACTATACTTTATACTTACTATATATAATATTATAAATGTGAAAATTTGGAAGGATGGATAGATGGATGGATGGATGTGTCTTGGATGAACCTGGATGAAATTTGGCACAGAGATAGATTATAGTTGGGAATAGCACATAGGCTTTATTATTTATATCTCGGTAAAATGTATAGTTCCCGTGGGATAGATTTGTTTAAATTGTTCATAGCGCAAAGGATCGACATGATTTTTTGCGCGGAAAACACCGCAGGGCGCACATGAAATCCATAAATCGTACAAATTGGTGCGAACCGGGGTTTGAACCTGCGAGGCTCGTTACCGACGCAAGAGTTCTACCAACTTGGCTATCACTGCTATTTTACGTTACACTGCTTAGTTACCTAATTAAAGACACAATCAAAATAAAAATAGATTAAATCAATGACTGATTGCTGCAATACATTTGGCGCCGTTGTAATGATCTTTGGTCAGTTGCGCACGCGCTGCTGATAGCCGTATGCGCACAGGCACACATGTGTTAAGGGGGAAGCGCAAGGTCTGGGTGCCAAATTCAAAATGTCAATGGTTTATAATTTATGGTTATTAATGGTATTACTGTACTTTATGGTTAATTATGGTGTTGTATCGCTTTAGGTATTTTTTTAAGCAAACTCAATACATCGAGACATCCAATGCAGAATGCTAATATCGCAAAACACTAAATTACATCGTATAGATGTCCAATATTTCGTAAAAAAATAAAAACCTTTGACATTTTGAATTTCGCGCCCTCACCTTGCGTTTCCACCTTAACGTAACTAACTGTATATTAGTTTAGGCATATTATTTTACGGGCTAAGAATAAATTAACTGTGAATTATTATACGCAAGTAATACTTAATATTGATTGGCAGAGTTTTAATCAAAACATTAAAACGACAGTCAAATTGTATAAAAGTCGCGATAGCAAATTAATATTCTCCTAATTCAAACTCTTCATGGAGTTGAATAAAGTTAAATCCTTTAAAATAAAAATATTAAAAATAAAGAAGAAAGAAACTACCAGCACTGCCCGTCAATGCGAGGGGGGAATAGGCCACAGTCCACCACGCTGGCCCAATGCGGGTTGGCAGACTTCACACATCTTTCGAGGGGTTCTCTCAGACATGCAGGTTTCCTCACGATAATTTCCTTCACCGTTTAGCAAGTGATAATCTTGGTTGAAAATGAGATTCGCACGTGAAAAATCCCAGAGGTGCGAGCCGGGGTTTGAACCTGCAATCCTCCTTATCGAGGCAAGCGTTCTACCAACTTGGCTATCACTGCTTTGTTACTTCTTATTTTAATGTAATTTAACTGTGTTTGAAAAACAATCTTACATTGTTCATTACTTTAATATGATGCTAACAATATAGTTCTTTCATTGTAAATTCCAGTATTTCCCATAAAATGATATGATAAAGTTTAAATAAATAAAACGCGGCCTTGTGACCCTTGTGAAAAAAAGGCGAAAACCCCAAATATGACCAAACTCGTATTGACAGACTGACACTGATTAAGACGGTATGACTTCACAATGCATCAACCAACAATCCAGAGCGATTTGATCACGTGACTGAACAAAAAAAACATTATAATATGATTTTAAAGAAAATAATCCATAATTGCAGAATATGGATGCAGAATATGCAGAAAAAATTGCTAAAGTTGCGTTTCATTTAATCGTCTTTGGTGATTCAAATATCTGTTCGTACATAAGTAAAAATAGTATTACTCCCCTGCTGCACCTGCGCCTAATGCAGTTAATTTACGAATGAAACATCTGTGCCACTATGCTGAATATTCATGATGTAGTAACATGTACAGAATTCTATCTAAACATGATGTTTCTTCAAGGAATCGTGATTTTCGAGCACCAATCGATATTTATAGCCTTCCTTCGTTTAGATCTAAATGTGTTGTTGCAAGCGAACACCTCACTGCAGTCGCCTGCGCATTAAGATTTAATGGTTTCCGTCCAAATTTGCGTGGATTGCGCTCTGGACAGCTGCCAACTAGGTGCAGTGACCACGATAATGCTTAAAAGTTTATTGAAGAGCTGGCAGGCACATTCATATTAAAAAGTGAGCGGCATTTTGTTTATGAAACCATTTGTTTTTCTTTAAAAAAACATTTAGGTAGGTAGGTACTATAGATAGACTTAAATACCGGTCTGACTTAGAAGAGTTTTATCCTTTAAACCAGAATGTTGTGCGGAAAGTATTGCCAAGCGAAAATGACTTAGAAGATGTCCTAGCAGTAGGTAATAATTCTGTTTCTTTGATTACACTATAAATATTATCTCTGGTTCTCATTATTTCTCTATATTCAACGTAAGAATTTATGCAGATAAAGTATTGCTTTTTTTCTTTACCATAAACGAAGGAAATATTGTAATACTAGTCTATAGACCATAACCAATACGATATTATTACTCCTCTAACTCGCAACAATGGTAGGTTAGAGTAATATTCATAAATATTGTATTTATGCAAACTGGTAAACATTCATTATCCAATAATATTCATTCTACTAGCGTTGACAGAATAATGTAAATATGTGTCACATTTAAGTTAAATATTTAGTAATAATTAATAAAACTCAAACTTGTACGTCAGCCATCTTCTATATATTAATCATTGCACACTAGTGTTGGGTATAATCATAAAACTTACTAATCTAGTGAAGGGATTGTACACTTCTTACTATTACAAATCATCATTATAATATGACATCTTTCTTTTTCTAAAAACAAAACGTTTAACAATTGAAACAATGTAATAGGTTTGATCTACAAATTCTGCAATAATCAATATGAATAAGTACAACAATTATATTAAATTACTAGGACTTATAATGTACTTGTATCATAATCTTTTAAGTAATCAGGAGGCTTAACAACTCTGCCACTTCTAGTTACATTAACATTAGTATTTTCACATTCTAAGTTGTTAGCTATATTTTTATTTGAACATTCATGTATCATTGGATTGTTAGGGATAGGACTGTTAATATTCTCATTTGTATTAATAAATTGACTTAAGTTTTCATCATCTGAGGTTAAACCATACTCTTCATTATGTATTTCCCCTTTTTTAACAAATTTAGAATTTTTACTATTTTTCTTTAAAGTTATCCTATTTCTATTTATGATATTACCCGATTCTAATAAAATATTGTATGACCTCGGTTTATCTGGTTTTTCCACAATAATACCTGATTTATCAAATACCCCTGTGTCTTTATTTTTTATCACAATCTTATCCCCAACTTCAAATTTCTTTAGTGGTTTTACATTTCTATTATAGTATTCTTCTTGTATTTTTTGTCTTTTTAGTAATTCCTCATAAATATTATCATCATTTTGAGTTCTTTCCAATTCTAAAGGAAGTAAACCTCTAATATTATTACCTAATAAAATTTTGTTAGGTGATTCTATTGTTGATGATATAGGATAATTTCTATATTCTAGAATAGCTAAGTAGGGATCCCTCTTATCCTCAATACATTTCTTAATCATTTTTTTTATTGTTTGGATATGCCTTTCTACCATACCATTACTTCTCGGATAATATGCTGAAGAAATAGTATGCTTAAAATTCCACGCTTTAGCAAATTCTTTAAAAGTACTAGACTGAAACTGTGGTCCTCCATCACTATGTAATTCATAAGGAATTCCAAATCTAGCAAAACATTGTTTAAGGACTTTAATAACAGATTCCGATGTCAATAGTGTTAATTCCACAACCTCCACATATTTTGAAAAATAGTCTACCAATAACAAATAATCTTTTGAGTATAAGTGAAATAAATCTACACCTAGTTTTTGCCAAGGTTTACTTGGTATTTGATGAGGTGTTAAAGGCTCTTTGGGGTTTGCACTGCTAAATTTGATGCATGTTTGACAGTTTCCAATAAAATCTTCAATATGTTTAGCCATCCCTATCCAAAATAAAATTTCCCTAGCTCTAGCTTTAGTTTTCTCAACGCCCAAGTGATTAAAGTGAAGTTTTTGTATCATCTCTTGTTGTAGAGTTTTAGGCACAACCAAACAATTATTCTTAAAAACTAAACCATCAATTATGTGAAGATTTGTGTGAAAGGCATGATAGGGCTTTAATTTGTCAGGCAATTTACTTTTATGTTCAGGCCATCCACCTTTAATATACTGTTTAATTACACTAAGCTCTTGGTCTTGTTTAGTTTCTTTTTTAAATTCCTCATATCTTTGAACACTCATTTTCTCTTTAACTTGTATTAACAGTATACTATGGTTTAAATCTTCATCTTCTTTGCAAGTTTCCTTTAAATAATTTCTTGACAAATAATCAGCAAGATGAAGGAATTTCCCTGGCTTATATGTTAAGTCTATATCATATGGTTGCAAGCGTAATCTCATTTTTTGTAACCTAATAGGTATTTCAGCTAAAGGTTTTTTCATTATTGGAATAAGTGGTTTATGATCATTCTCAACTGCTATTTTCCTACCCATTATATAGAAATGAAATTTTTCACAAGCAAACACTATGGAGTACATTTCCTTTTCAATCTGTGCCCATGCTTTTTGAGTTTCTGTGAGAGCTTTGGATGCATAAGCTACTGGTAATCCTTTTTGTAAAAGAACTGCTCCTACCCCATTTGCACTGGCATCTACACTTAATAAACAAGGTATGTTAGGATCATAGAACTGTAATAAAGGTGATGTCATTAAATATTTTTTTATTTCCTCAAAGCTATGATCCTGTTCAACACCCCATTCCCATTTTGTGTCTTTCTTTAATAACACTCTAAAAGGAGCCGTTAATTCTGCTACATGCGGAATAAATTTTGAAATGTATGTGATTACCCCCAATAATTTCTGGACCCCACTAACATCTTTAGGTTTTTCCATTTTTAAAACACTTTCTATTTTATCATTATCCATTAAAATGCCTTTGTCTGTAAAAATATGTCCCAAAAATTTTAAAGAATTCTGACCAATTACACATTTATCTGCATTGAAAGTTATGTTGTTTTCTAAAGCTCTTTGTAATACCATATTTAGAATTTGGTCATGATGTTCTTTATTCTCAGCCCATATAATCAAATCATCGATAAATGTTTCTACATTAGGTATGCCTTCAAACAGACGGGAGAATTGTTTATGATAAACTTCCGATGCTACTTTTACTCCATAAGGCATTCTTAAGAAACAGTATCTACCAAATGGTGTTTGGAAGGTGGTTAGCTTGGAGCTTTCCTCGCTTAATTTAATTTGATAAAACGCTTTGGAACAATCTAATTTTGAGTACATTTTAGCATTAGCCATTTTTGCAGATATTTCTTCAAAGGTAGGAAGCTTATAATGTTCTCTTAGTAAACAAGAATTAAGATACTGTGGATCCAAACAAATGCGCAAAGTATTATCATTTTTACGTACAATTACTACTGCATTCACAAAGTCAGTTGGTTCTTCTATTTTGCTAATAATGTTGTTATCCTCCATGTTCTGTAACTCCTTTTTATATGCATCCAAAAGCTTCATGGGCACAGGTCGGCAAGGTATTACTTTCCCAGTATAATTGGGAATAAGTTTGAAACTGTAAACATAATCTTTAATTTCACCTATTCCTGAAAACAAAGATGGATATTTATCAAATATATTAATTTTATTTATATTGTCAACTGGTATTATTAATTTTAATTTTTTTATAGTTGGTAAACCAATTATTGGCGATGAGTTACAATTAACAATGTGAAATTTAATTATTTCTTTCTTCTCATTAATTTCACACACTAAGTCTACTGTACCTATCAGCTCTATTACTGAATTATTGTAATTTTTTAATATTGATTTCGAACAAACAATTTCTTTTTTGATGTTAAAATTTTTAAATGTTAAATAACTTAATACATTGCATCCCGCACCAGTGTCCAACTTCATACTGCATATCTTTTTACCATCTAATATTTTTACCTTTACCGTCCAGTCTTTATTCTCAACATCAATTATTCCCAGGGTATATTCTTCACCTTCTTGCTTTTCTTCTTGTATTTCTTTTACTTTATGTTGCCTATTTCTGCAAACCTGTGCAAAATGATGTTTTCTCATGCAGTAAGTACATATTTTATTATATGCAGGGCACTTCCGGGGAGCATGTTCATAACCGCAGCTATTACATTTAAATTTTTGAGTCAACTTGCTGTTATAATTCCTTTTATTGTTCACTGTAGCTATCATTCCTTCTGTGATTGTTTGTGATATTTTTTCCATATGAATACTTGTCAATTCAGCTGCTTTACATATTTGTATGCATTTTTCCAAGTTTAAATTGTCTTCTCTTAGTAGTCTATCTTTTAATTTCTGACACCTGATTCCTAGTATAATTTTATCTCTAATTAAACTTTCTTTTAATTGACCAAAATTGCATGCAGATGCCATCTTCTTTAGTTCCACTAAAAAGCTATCAAAATTTTCTTCCACTCCTTGCTCCCGATTGAAAAATACATATCTGTTAATTGTCTCATTAGTTTTGGGCGTACAGTGTTGTTCAAACGCTAGTTTAATTTTTTCAAAATTCTTGCGTTCCTCTTTGTCTAAATCGAACGTTTCAAATCGGTCCACAGCCTCTTCTCCCACTAAACTAAGAAACACTGCGATCTTAACCTCATCATTTTTATTTTGGTATTCACTGGCAGTTAAATAAAATTCCAACTGCCTTAACCAACTTTTATAATTTTTTGCTAGGTCACCTTCGAAACTTAATGGCGGAGGGGGCCGCAAAATGATGCCTCCTTTACCCTCCATGTTTATATCACTAAGCAATAGTGTGTTTAAACAATCACTTGTGAGTTTTAATCCTATCTACTGCGCCATGTCACATTTAAGTTAAATATTTAGTAATAATTAATAAAACTCAAACTTGTACGTCAGCCATCTTCTATATATTAATCATTGCACACTAGTGTTGGGTATAATCATAAAACTTACTAATCTAGTGAAGGGATTGTACACTTCTTACTATTACAAATCATCATTATAATATGACAAATATGCAAAACTTAAACGAACTATGCTATTGCTATTATCGGAGTGACATCACCGATATTGAGGTTGCTTTCAGTAAGGTCAGCAAAGTTGTTAAGACATTCCACGCGATTTTGTACCTTATTCTGTTGCAAGAACGACTATTGAATGTGTACCTACTAATGAAATTTTAATTTTATTATGACCACAACTATTTATATTTTATACGATCCGATTCCTGTTATAATGTTTCGAAACATGTTATTCATAGAAAAGAAATAGCTAAGAATAGGTAATTACCATTACCTTATTACCTACCTACATAACGATTTTTATGGGCTCAAATGACATGACGTACTTAAAACGTGTAACATTACATCTTACCCCCCCCCCCCCCCCCCCCCCTTAGGCCTGCAGCGCCCACAAGGGGGCGCTATCGCCCACTTTGGGAAAGACTGCTTATGTTATAGAGAGTTGGACCCAAAATTCAACATCAACAAACCCACTGGAACAGGGTGGTCCATCCTTCTCCGCTCCGCCTTAGAATGGTGGCCTTTTAAATTAAAAAAAAATACTTAAAAAAAAACAAGGCGAACCAGAAGCCTTTGGCCGTGCACTCAGTACAAGGTGATATTTTAAAATGTCTAATAATTTGATTTATTTCTTTGGGAATGTTTATGTTTATAAAATATTTTACATTAAAATATAACATGTAACATTGTAAACTCTGTTGGCGATCCTAAATAAATAAATAAATCATATTGTTACATTCTATATAGGTTAGTATGTGTTTCAATGTAGTCGGATAATTTTTAAAAGACACGTGTGTAGTTTCATATACCTATTAGTCATTCTCCTAATTCGTACGGTGACCAAGTGACCGCTGATAGAAAACGGTACAAACATCAATTTGTATGTATAGTTGGTGTTATGACTAACATTTACCAATACACGTCCGTATACATTATTCAATGCTTACGTCACCGGCTGTTGTTGTATTCAATAAGTATTGTTACATTACTTGTGTAGGTACACAATTAGACGCGCGTTTGAGAAGTAGTTATATAATGATTTATTTAATTTATTTATTATTTATAAAGTTAAATATTTACAAGTAAAGATAATGTAAATAGGAAAACAAAAAAAAATTAAACAAACTGTATGAAAAACACCTTATCCGCGTGGAATGGCAAGAATGCTGACTGCATTTTCTCGCTGTATTGCCATTTTGTATGGCAATATGAACAGCGCCTCTGGCGGACGGTATTTAAATCTTAAAGATGGAAAATGTTAAGTTTTAAATATCTTCCCCTAGAGGCACTGTTCAATTTGCCATACATGTATCGAGATACAAAGTGTCTAAATACGTACACTATAAAGTTTACAGTTACCACCGAAAATACTCGCAGTTGACGTACTGTATGACTTAACGCGTTATGGAACACTACTTCCGAGCTTAGTAATGAATATCAATATTCTATAATCATCAAATTGCTCAATAGACAACAATGAGATATGTACGCAATCGGGACTCGACTCCCAGGCCCCATTGTAAGCAAATCAATCAATATTTGCCCACAATGATGGGTGCACAATGCCACGATGTATAATTCATTCGTGTCCAATATTCTGTTGCACGAAACATGACTGAACGATGCGTTATTATGTCATTTATTATGTGAGGTTATGTAGTGGTGCCATGATTTGGTGTTATTTTGGGATAATTCCACAATGTATAATACACATAATATAAAAGGATGAAACGGTTTGAATGATGAAACTTAAAAGGTCTTACAAGAAAATAAGAGGCTTGCGTAATAATATGAGAAATACGCACCCGATTTTACTGGCATAATATTTCAATGAAACCAGTCCATTAACAAACATGTTATAGTCATTATACTTTGTTTTAAATATGACTCAAATGATTGATATCCGTACCCTACCACAAAATAGCTTATTTATTTTAACTTTATCTGATGACACACTGCACAATCCAGCTGGCAAACAATGAAGTTATCGATTCCTCCAGCCATTCATTTATAACGTGTAGAGTTACTACGAGTCATGATACTATTGAGATAATTCATAGAATACTCTGGTCATAAAAGCAAATTTTACCTACTCTGAAGAGTTTAACTAAGCTCTCCTCCGCTCCCCTCCTCCCCCGTTCACTTCCCCCTCCCCCTCCCCTTTCACTTCCCCCTCCTCCCCCTTTCACTTCCCCTCCTCCTCCCTTTCACTTCCCCCTCCTCCTCCCCCTCCTCCTCCTCCTCCTCCTCCTCCTCCTCCTTTTCAAACCACAGAGCAGATTTTTGGAGGGACGGCTGACATTATTAAAACAAGTTCACAATTATGGACTCTATGATAAACAAGAGATTTTATTCGTAGAATTCTTAATGTTGTTGCTCATATTCAGTCTTATAGGTAGAATATAACGTTATGACGATATTATTTTATATCACACTATGATATCACACTCAAACTGGTTGTCGCAACATAAATTACAATTCCATGGCCAAACCGATCCAAGTAGGTGATTATTAAAATACTAGCTTGAAGAACTGGCTTTACTTGTGTAGAGGTTAAAAACAAAACTTACCGATCAGAAGATAGTGTATCAATATATAAAAAAAAACAATTTTATTTTTTTATTCGTGTTGTCTTCACATATGTACATTGAAATTATTTCAATAGTTCAGCTCTGAATACGTGATAAGCAAGAGAACAAAGATTCAGAATTTATAACATATAGATTTATTTTAATAATTAAACTGACCTTAACCTACCACGTTTTAATATGATTCTATGAATTTAGACTGATAATGATTACGTTGTTAATATCGTCATTGACATATTTAGACGATTACAAATCATTGAAATATCAATTCCTATTGAAAAAGTGAGGAAGTACTATTGAATGTGGATCAATTTGAGTATCATTCAACACTCGGTAAACAGTCTTGAGGACAGAATGTTTTATAGTTGACTAAAGAATATTTGGTTCTTTAAATACTATCATTAATCTTGATCACACATAGACATAACAATGTACTGCTCAGAAATTTAAAATTTCTTCTACACCAGTTCTTCTCCGTAGGAACGGCCGCGGCAATTGGAACGGGTGGTGAAGATATAGCTTAGCATTTTGTGAAAATTTAGACTATTCATAAGTACTGTTCTTAATGGTTTACATGAATAAAAAATATTCTGATTATTGTTAAAAATATTTATAACTTTTTAAATGTCACAAGTTTCAAGGTTTACGAAAATTTGCAATATTTAAATTGACATTTAGTTTTTTATTCATTTGTTCAAATAATATTTCCGCTAGTGCATAATTAACTGTTGATAATATTTTAGGACCCGTGTTGATCGGTTTCTGTCTGAGGAATTATCTTCACGACAAACCGACTTCAAAAAAAGGAGGAGATTCTCAATTATAGTGTTTTTTAATATTATATTTACATCAGACGGTCATTTATAAACCGATTCGGATTTTTTTTTATTTGAAAGGATATTTCCAGAATGGTCCCATTTTATCAAAGTCTAGTTTTGATACTGGGATCCATGAGAAATCAAATATGATAGGCACACATGTAGAAATTTTGGTATTTTAATCAACAAATGAAACATTTGCATTCAGAAAATATCATTTGATGAAATGGTACTGATGAAGATGGCCACAGATAGCGACCGAAACTCATCATCACCGATCACTGATTCTAATAAAAGACATGAAACTAAAATAGGACGCCCATAGCTAATCTAAAATTGGACGTGTCCTAGAATAGAATAAAGCATGGTCTTACCATTGTTTCATTGTCACACCGGCGCATGACATCGTGCGCCTGCGCATCTGGGCTACGATTGCCGTTATCTAATCAATGCACAATGCCTGTCACATGTCTCGGTGCCATTCAGACTCCATTTATAGATCTATTTATGTTGATTACAGCATCCATTCAAGGTTATCAAATCCTCAAGGACATTCGAAAGTACAAAGGATGAAGGAACTGAGTACTTATCTATATGTAATCTATAAGTTGGGCTATAAAGGTGGATATAGATTAACTCGTGAGAATCTGGACCATCAATATAAAGCTCTGCGATCCACCCATTTGGAGGTCCTGATTCATTTCATCGCCCACTAGGTGATGTTTCATACATTCATTCACTCATATCGATTTAAGTATCGATATAAAAATGAGAAATGAGAGAAACTCAAAATTACGATACGTCAATTTAAAAATAGAATGCTCCTAACAAAATGTCAATTGGGATTTTATGGAGCAATTTATTTCTTTTAAATAGACCTCGCAATTATGTATACAAATGCGCTAAGGAAGGCAAGGTTCAAATCGCGTTGTATAAACATAAATAGGTGTTATAATACACAATATTGTTATATTACAAGTCACATTTCGCTAACTACTATATAAAATCCCTTACTCAACGTAACCAACATTGTTTTACCGATGATTTAACTAAGCAGAATAATGCATTTACGTGTGTTCTCTGTTTTAAGATTATTGAAATGGTTGTGTTGCCATCAAAGTGGATGGTTAGCCCGAGGTTAAACCGCGTCACGGTGTCGACGCCTGTTGGCGGCTTGCCATTGTTTTTAGAAGTCCGAGAGCACTGGCATGCGATTTACGAACATTTATTTTTATTTTTTTTAATAATAAACCATAGAGGTGAAGGATTTTGAGGTTGTACGTGTCAGGCAGGATACAGAAATAGAAATGTGTCAAGAACATAAGTCATGTAGTCCCAAAATACGAATTGTAGGATTCCTTACTGTCGATGTCACCTTATCTGGTATTTTCCGAAACTAGGTATGCAAGTATCTTTTTTTCTTTTTAGCAGGATATGTCTGGATTTAACACTATCGGGCACCTTACTCTCAGTTGACATTAGGTTTTTTATGGTATTACGTATTGCCCTGCGAGAATGACTACACAGGTAATGGTTGGGCAAGCAGTACTGTTTCTTTTTACGCTGATTTCAGGTTTATTCGTAAATATTTCTAATATATATATATTTTTACTTCATATACCTCTTACTAAACCGCCATCTATACCCCTTTAACTAAACAATAAGTAGGTATCAAGTCCATTCTTCTTTTTTTTAGGTTAGCAATCGGCTACAAAATAGTGCCATTTTTGCTAGTGTCCAGTATTTCTTGATAATTTTAGGTACCAAGTAATGAATCTATTCGAAACTACGTTGCATAGAGTTTGCGATACGTTCTTCTATGAATTAAAAATGCCATTAGATCACTACACAAAAATACTACGGACACGTGTTGACGAATAGTAGTCGTGTATGTAGTATGACGTCACAGTGTCAAATTAGAGGATAGTCCTTATTTTGAGATTTTGTTTTTTAAACCATAGAGCTCAGTAAGAATAGATTGAACAATAGTTTTTAGTTTGATGTTTGTTTTTTCTAATATTACGTTTGAATTGAGACTGCATATGTATATGTGATATAAAAGTCACATATAGTATCCATGGTTTTAAAGCTGTTCGAAGCCCATAGTAAATAATTAAATAAACCTGATCCAAAATGTTGAAGTGTAGTTTTTTTTTCGGTTGAATACTGTATCTAATTATAGTAATAGATATGAAATGCTCTTAATCACACAACCTGTACGTGCTTATTAAAAAAATGTAAACATGTCACTCTACTAGCGTTATCTCCACGAGCAACCTAAACATGTTTATTAATAAAACTTTTCAGTTTATTTTTAACTACTACCACAAAATACATAGCAATTTAGATCCTGGACGAATATATCGCAACATCGAAGACATGAACAGTTTACGTAGGATAGTTATTGGTCTGCGAGAGTCTGTGTTCTGTCTGTATTTTTTTTTGCATGCGTTTGCACGTGAAGCCGGCTTCAATGATACGCGGGCGGGCAGTCGAGCCGCGACCTCTTCGCGTTTCACGACGCACCATTCCAATGAACCAATCAACTTAATCCGTTACCAATAAATTAAATTTTCAAATTTCGAACAACCTCTATTTTCATACGCCACTTCTGTACGTTTAGCTGGCTAGTTTAGCCACAGTTCGTGCGAGAAATTCGTGTGTTTATACTAATTGTTGGTGTAATGTTAATTTCCGCGAATATGCGATGATGTAACTGTGGTGTATGGTTCCTTTGTTTCCATGGTATATGAACCTCGGTGCCCCAAACAGTGCGTTCTCACAAGAAACTAAAAGTGATTTAGTGCATCGCTAATTGGAGTATACTTCCCGCTTTCGGTACGTTTACTATAATCCCATTGGTTGGCTGTTGTGTTATTTAATATATCATAGATATAGTGTTTTAAGACATGTGGCCAATCGCCAGAATTTATTATTAAACGTGGTAGCAGATATTTTAATTTTACGCTCTGTACGAGGCGTGTGTTATTTTTGCAAAGAAAACAAACTAATTTTGTGTTTGATGACTGAGTCCAATGCACGATAAATATTGCTAAAATAATACTATAGTGATATAAATTGTCTATGGTTATTCCTTAGTATGGAAATGATTAAATGCTACAAGCGCACACATACAAGTAAAAAACAAATACTTTCGCGTAAATTTGGTTTAAACATAGTTCTACCTCTGGACACACATTTCTCGACTGGGCGTAGCCGGATTTGAGCTGATGTTTTACACAAATAGTTACTGTTTACGTTCAGTTCTTAGGTGCCTATTAATTTATATTCTATAGAACATAATTCTACTATTTTCCTTGAACAAATCACTTGGCTAGTTGGCCGCACAAGGCTATGGCACTTAAGGTAAATGAATAACCACACATATAAGATTTACATTCACCTAAAACATTTGTTTATTAATTCATAAATACCTACCTGATGATATATTTCTAGAATTAAGACACTGATGATAATAACGCTGCTACGGCAAGTCAGTCACCAAGCTACAATTTACAATAGATAATACAAAATAAAGTATGTTGTCAACTTTAAATAAAATCTATTACACAACGTACTTTCCAAGCTGTTTAGGTGAGGATACTTGCCACTAGTACTTATAGAGGACAGTAGCCCTCGTATAAACCGAACTTAAATAAATTCTGTTTAACCAATAAAAGTGGAAATATTGTTTTGTACAACATAGATTGTAGGAAATATTTTAGAAGACTATCACTACTTAATACTGTCGTGAAGAACAAATATGAATGTCCCCAAAAAGTGATATAATTATTTTTATAATATTTTGAAGCGCAAGAAAGCGTGAAACATTCCTGTAGCCTTCACATTGTTAAGCTATGGTTATCATAGCTATCGAGTGATGTAATAAGACCAATTTGACCTCCCTACGTGTTTATGAGTTATCGCACACGATACAAAACTGGTTCTGTAGGCCCGAAGTGGGTTGTGCACTCGGATTTATAAATAACATATCATAGCTACTTGAGTACAGTTTAGAAATTAACATACCCGTACTAGACCCTTCACTTGGTTATTTTTAACTAGTATAACTAACCGCTATGATCGGAATATCAGGTCGAGTGAATGAGCCTCGAAAATAAAGTACCTACTACATTAATGTACCTCAGTGTTGCCAGGTTGGGTATTTTTTTCGCAATTCTGGTTAAAAATTTTGGCTCTGGAGAAATTTTGGAGAAATGAAATTCTTGGAGAAAATTTTGGAGCAAAAAAATACCCATGCAGTAACGTACAAAACTTGAGACAGGGGATGCGTAACTTAAAAAAAAAGGTCATTCTGCTGCTTCAGTTTGGAAATTAGAACAGTATTTCAAGAAAAAAATAAGAAAAAGGCAAAAGCTAAGCCGATATTATTAACTTTTTGCCTTTGGGTAAAACTCAAGCAAATTGTATCATTTTGTAGAAAAATAATTTCAAATTTGGGTAGAAATAGAAATTCACATCTGGCAACACTGATGTACTATCGGCAAAAGTTCCGCATGACCAGTCTAAAGGCGATAATTGTATACACGGCTCTCGGCGCGACCCGCAAAGACAAACGCCCTGCGACCAATAGGAAGCGCTTAAAAATCCTTAGCCGTGTCCGTGTGAATATTGTAATGATTTTTAATAGTGTGGCGCATGCTATTACTGTAAAGTTTGCTTGTGTGTGTGATAAGTTCTTGGAATGTGAAACATGAATGGGAATGGCTCATGCTTTTTACGTATTGTTCCCATGTTGTTAACATTTGGAATTAATTTCATACGCAATTCATATATTTAACTGTTTCGTCTAGCAAAATGTATTATCTTGATTTTGTAATATTATTCTTGATTATGTATTTAATATATGTATAACCAGAGATTATTCAATAAATTATAAAATACTGTTGAACACATATAAATAAAACATTTAAAATAAATCAATATACCTAAGTGAAAAATACACAATGGATTTAAATATACTTAATAATAATAATAATTCCAGCCCTTTTAATGTCCCACTGCTGGGCACGGGCCTCCCCTCAATGCGAGGGGGATTAGGCCATAGTCCACCACGCTGGCCCAGTGCGAATTGGCGGACTTCACACATCTTTCGAGGGGTTCTCTCAGACATGCAGGTTTCCTCAAGATGTTTTCCTTCACCGTTTAGCAAGTGATAATCATTGTTGAAAATGAGATTCGCACATGAAAAATCCCAGAGGTGCGAGCCGGGGTTTGAACCTGCAATCCTCGTTACCAAGGCAAGCGCTCTACCAACTTGGCTATCACTGCTTAAATATACTTACTATAGTATTATACACAAATATTTGCATTGTTTGTAGAGCAAACTGTCCATTTAAAATCTGACTACTTCAATGTGTAATTTAGTTAGTCTCATTAAAATATACTAAATTTTCAATTATAAATTTGTAAGCTAGAGATTATTTTTTTTCAAAGTAGTCATTATCTACAATAATTATAACAACAAATAATACAATATAACTCACTTGCTAGTTATGAAAATGCACTTTGATGGTGTTGCTATAAGGTTAAACTTGACATATTTTTAATTCTGTCGACTGGTAGAATATGGAGTTGTTTTAGTTGTAATAATATTAAGTTGTAAAGATGGTAATCTAATACAATAATTGTTGTCCTTTTTATACCTTTATCGACATTGTATAAGACACCCTGTCAGGCGATACTATGCCTTTAACAATGTAGATAAGGTTTTAAATGACTTATTTTCATTCTTTATCGGAGCCATAAAAGAAAATAAAAGCTCATAAAATAGGATTGAAGTGGGAATGATTTTTGAGGATTCGGCGTATAAAAGAAAACTATTTAATTCATTTAAATAATAATTTACACACGTTATTTTTTATTAGTGTCACAAACCATTTTAAATATAACACATTGTTTTATCGCATACATTTATTATAAATCAAATTCTTCCTTATTATCTAACTGCGGGTAAACAATTTAACAACATAAGTATAGTTTATATAACGCAAGTAAATATTATTTAAAAAAAAATATAACAATAATTATATAAACGTGCTTGGTAAGAAAGTTAACATAACATAATTATAGTTCATACAACGCAAGTAAATATTATTTGATAAATTATATAAAAATAATTATGTAAATGTGCGCTGTTGTCCGCTTCGAGATCGACAAGACGGCACGGACGCGGTCGGCAAGAACTCCTTCCTGCCGCACCGGTTGAACGCTGCAAAAAATGTTTTGTTTTCATCAGTCAGACACAATTGATTGCAAGCCGCTCGTCACTTATCATTATTATTGCACCTTAAATTAAAAACAATAATGTGATTTGGAACATTGATATTTTCTAACTGAAGGGTAATAAAATCGTCGGCTGTTACAAACAAAATGTGTTTTCGAATGCCACCACATTTTTTTAAACAAGGCATTGTCGGCAACTTTATTAGCCCATTATAAATCTTTTAAATATAAACAATGGCGCTTCTGTTCGAGTAGATATATAGAATAAGTGGGCCGCAGATTTCATTATGAAAGCATTAACGCACTTATTGGGGTGAAATAAAGCGTAAATTTACTTGGTAGCGTTATACACCGTGTATGTGAACAAAGGAAAAACACATTTGTTTGTAGTAGATTCCATTGCATTTAGGGTTATTTTAGAACAGTGGTCGTTATGTTATAAAAAACATGAATAGAGTTTAATAAGAACATTGAGGATATAAAATAGTGCAAGTTTCTAAAGTAAATATTAATAATGATATTCAAAGACTCGGTGCATATTTTTTATATCATTAAAAAAAGATATAAAAACGTAAACGTATTAAACATTTTGCGTTATTAATACGGTATTTTACAGTTCACACAAAATATATTAAAGAATTTAGAGGGTTTTTCAAAATGCAATGAATTTTTATTTAGTTTGTATAGTAACATTACTTATGGATTATAAAACAAACCAAATGATAAAATATACATATAACAACTACTAATACTAAAAGCAATTTATTTATTTAAACAAAATAGTACTTACTTGCATATTTAACTCCACTGCAATGCACTGTCCGATGGATATAAACAGTTCGTAAAAGCAAAAAATGGCGATAACACGGGACGCGTCAACAATTAGCAGGCGCAAATAGCGACTGTCTAATGTTTTTACGTAATGCATTCACACGAACGTGTAACGCATCTGATTGGCGAAAATCGGAATGGGGCGTGGTTTATCACCTGCTTCGCTTGTAAGGGAAAAATTTCTTAACTGGGCATGCTTAACTTTGGCCGATAGTACCTTTTTTTCTGAACGTATCATCTTCAATTACTCGGCACACTTTTTTTTAAACACATAAGTATTCTCTCGTCTGATTGGCTTTTCAAATATTTAAACCTGTATATAACTCTACTTATTTATGTGAGTGAAAAGCTTAATATCTACCTCAAGATCATAACGTTGTAACGGAAACTGTCTCTTCGTTGAAGTAATTAAAAAAAAAATTAATAAGCTTTTTGGTCGCCTCTGAATCCATCGCTCGTTGTTCATTCATTTCTGAGGTCGGACTCACTCGGATGTAACAAATCGATCAGCCATTGAATTGAGAAGTGTCACCTTCAATATTACACAATCAGTGTTATCAACATAATGGCATTATCATCAACGTTTTGGGACTTGGTGTCAAACCACTTTTGGCCTAAGCTGGCCTGTGTTGAAACGTGGACTGTAGTTCAGCGCTGTAGTAGTTGATTGAGAAGCCGCTTTTTGTGTTCAAAATTTTAATATCAGATGAATGAATCACTTTGACAATATAACAATAATTATTAATTATAAGAACTTGTACACAACACACCGTTTTTATCGCGTCCATTTATATATATGTTGCCATTTTTTTTATAATCATTAAAAAAATGTATTTTTGGGTTGCCAACAGCCTGTAAGTCTATGGCAGCGGGGTTAAGTGGCTAGATACTACATTGAGACTATATAAGTCAATAGTCAATACAAGAGGGGCTTTGTGTACCGCGTTTTGAATATGAAGGTATAATAGGAAAACAATGATTCTGTCATTTTATTACAATAAATAAATAGTAGATTTGAAAAATGTTATGCTTTAGTACGTAAATATTCATACATATACCTTGAGTTAACATACTACATTACTTAGGATGTTCTGGGAATATTGAATGTATCACAAAAGGATCAATTAGATTGAATGCTTAGCTTACTTCAATAATTTCATTTATACATATCCCTTAGGAATACTTACAAGTTTACTTAATTTTCTCGGTATATTGATTGTATTAAAAAAGTTCACTGGACAATATAATCTATGAAAAATGCTCTATACATAATGTTCTCTATGGTTTTCTCTCTTCTCTATGGCGTCACCTCGACATCGTTTGTGTTGAAAAGTGTTCCGAGTATTTAATTAAATTATAATTATATAAATCTCAGGAAGTCTATAATTTCCACCCGAGGGCTCTTGGTATATTTAACTGTCGCAAATCTCAAAACGAATAAACCAATAACCATAATATTATAATCTTTATAATAGTTATCAAGCGTGGTAAAATTAAAATTGTAAAATATTTACTCCATTGCGGCTTTGTAATGTAATGTGGTCGGATAAGGAAGCCTTATCGGTTGCAGTTTTAATCTCCGTAACATTGTTCTTGTAGAGCTCTGTGGACATGCACGTTTATAATTATTATTATAGGTGTGGATTTTCCTTCTGAAATTTCACTCTCCCCCCATTTGTTTAACAATGAATTTCTGCCAAGTATCGCCTATTGTATTATTATTTCACAAAAATGTTTTTATGTGTATTGCTCGTAAGGGTCAATAGCATTGAAGTAAAGACTGATCTTGTATAGATCAATAGGGCCAAGCAGTACATTACACTTGAAAAAAAAGCCATGTAATAGAAGATTGACGATGAATTGTCAAGCATTCCGCCAATCGCCAACATAAATACATATAAACGTAATAAAGTGTACAAAGTAAAAACTCAAATTACATACATCCACGAAATAATTTCGTTTTTATTTTTGTAACCTGCACGACATTAAAATCACTCCTTTACAACTTATATTCATAGTTATATAACACTGCGTAGCCGAGTGTAAGATGAACGCAACAAAACCCTCATAATTATTATAATAGAGCAACAATTTGTTTTTTTCCTCTACGATAATCATCGGTCCGGAATTTAAACTTGTTGGGTCGGCCTTTATT
Source organism: Pheosia tremula (assembly GCA_905333125.1). NCBI lineage: Eukaryota > Metazoa > Arthropoda > Insecta > Lepidoptera > Notodontidae > Pheosia > Pheosia tremula. The sequence continues at coordinate 3,565,798 of HG995420.1, forward strand.
TTTTTTGCAGGCATGAGTCATTTGCAGTAATGCAAATAGCTGATCAAAAAAGGGTTCTGTATTATTTAATATTCTTGAATATCCAAGTTTAGTGTAAAATAGTATGGTCACCCCAGTTCTTGTATGAGTTTTATTGAGGACATCCAATATTGATAATGGCCCAATTAATTGTACTGTTACCGAGCTCACACAGTCGGGAACTAAACTAAATTTAGCAAATTCAATTGAAACTAACCAAAGTACTTGAAATATACCTATGAATAGTGAAATAGTTCAGTACTATAATGCTTTAGTCAGTCAGGCATAATAAACAACGAAAACTAACGCCATCTAGCCGCAAAAGTAACCAACTGATCTTTGGTGATCAAATTAAAATTAAAAAAAAAGAAATATTCCACTGACATTGATTTATTCAACAGAAACAGAATTTGGAAAATCAAATTAATCCGGTGAACAATGTCTCGCACGGGTGTAGTCTGGAAGGTCGCCAGAGCGTGCGATCACCTCTATTACTGGCGGCGCACGAAATAATACAGCTTTCTTGACATTCTCATATTAGCGGTCTTATTCGAATGGAGCTCATGAAACAACTTAATTAAGGAGTCTGGATTCCATTGAAAATTTTGTCCTGAAACTAAACTCAAAAGTACTCAAGCCTATAAATAAAAACTAAGTATATTGTGGATATATGGTCGAACCTCGGTGCCAAAAAAGTTGGATAATTTCAACAAATACGTAGTTGTTTTTGTTCACAACGTTTTCGCTAGATGGCGTTACTAGTATGTAAACATGATGACCTAGCAATAAAGTATGTAAACTCCTAAAGAAATAATACGGAGTGTTGCAAACAAAATATTTATGGCGCAGTACACACGAATTACGTCCTTACGTACACGCGTATTTGCGTGTACTACACAAATCGGCTCGGTATTTTTTGCTTCAATATTCCAATCTTTCTTTAAACGCATGTACTATTTCTTCATCTGAGGTTTCCGATCGTATGTTTTTGTTTGTCTGAATGCAGCGACATAGTAAAAATATATACACATATATTTCTATATTTAAGTACCTATAGTGTATATTTTTGGGAAACAAACACTGTGCCACATCAACATGTTGCCACAACTGCAAAGTCAGACGTAATATAAACATACCTACAACAATGTGAGAAGTCAGAAAATATACATTTTATTATTTTTCAACACTGCTTTCTATTTTCATACATCAACCTACAAGTGCTGCCATCTAGTGAGGCGTGCATGGATTAGAGCCCTAATTCACCTACCGGCACGCCCCAAGTCTTATTCGCAGCCCATAGCGAATATAGAGTGAAATCTTCACCCTACATTTCTTGTTTTTTTTTCACCATTAATGGCATGCCCGTAAATGCTCTAAAAAAAAAAGCGCGCCGCTATGAAAATGTTTGCCCAAATTGGACAAATTAATCCATGGAGTGGATGCTCTATAAAATATTTTGTTAGTATCGGCGCTTTGCCAAATTCTTTAGTGGGCTTTTTATCTATCTCTATTTGCGTAATTAGGTACCTACTGATAAAATCATTCCAATAATAATCGGAGGGGTAGCCGAATAATTGTTTACATGGTCGAAATTTCGGAAATGATCTTTCTTCCATGGTCTGGGCGTTGCTAGGTTCACCCTCAGTCTGGAACCATACAGTTGTAATGTAAGTGCCCCCTTGAGATTCTTACCACTGACTGCAGATTATACCGGACATAGAGATTTGAAATTTGGAGGACATGAGTACCATATACACACTAACGAGAGATTATTAGAAATTCGACCCCTATGGGGGTCAAATGAGGGATCAAAGTGTCTACTCATGAAGATATATCTTAAGGTATGATAGACCTCATGGCTAGCAGGTACCTACCATATAACTGATTTGGCATCGATAGCTAAGTTCCCATCCCTTTTATAGCGTAAAGACAAGAATTAATAACCATAATAACAAAGTCTTCTGGGCCCCAAGTCTGCTAACACAATCGATTCATAATCGAATAGCAACCGCATAGGGACTGTCACTTTAAACAGATATTGTACGGGATATCTGTCAAAAGTGACAGTTACTATACGGTTGCTGTTCGATTATGAATCGATTGTGTTAGCACGCTTGGGGCCCTGATGATACAATGATGACGTAATCGGCCGCAGTAAACACAAATGACGTACCTACAGGTAGGTAGGTACCTAACCGTGACATTGAGCGGTGCGCGGAAGCCGCTCGGCGCGATTCATAACAAACTTAACCCGACCGTGACTAATGTTCTTTTTAAAGAGTGCCCACGCGGCCGTGCGAGCCCATAGGGGCATTAAACAGTGTTGCCAGGTATTCATTACAAATATCCGGAACATCCGATTTGAGTATCGTGACGTCATCAATCGGACTCGAGTCAAATTTGTTTTTTTTTAATCGCAAATAATGTGGTCGTTAATTTGAATAGCTTCTTCCTGCGGCTCTGCCCGGGCTACCCCCATAAATATTGCATATAGCGCTCGGAGATAATGTAGGAAGCTTCCTAATAGTGAGAGATTTTTTTTTATCAGATCAGTAAATCCAGAGATTACCCGCTACATCCAAACAAACTTACTTAGCAGTTTCATTAGTAATTAGATAATGAATTTAAATTTAAATTTAAAGAATTCCTTTATTAAAAAAAACTGATCGATTAGCAGATTTTTTAATGTCTATATTCATGTTTTGAAATCTCTATGAAATTTAGAAATGGGCTATTTAATCAAAAATGTCGATTAGTAATACAATTTAAATCAGACTGAAACACAACTGCCAGAGAGAATGATGAGCTTGAACTTATGCTCATATTTTGTTATGTTTTATGTATGAGATTCAGGCTTCTGGTGTTCCACCTCGCCCACTTATTAAATTATACACTTGGCAACATTGCCACGAGACTTAAGTCGAGTCGAGATTCACATTTGCATAATGCATTCGATATTACTATTGACAATGAAAGACGTAAACGCTGAGCACGCCATCTATTTCATATTCCGAGATAATAATTTATAACAGTGTAAATTATCAATTTTATCAGCTGAAGTTGTAAATAATTTTCTCTCTACCATTGACAAGTTGAGTTATACACTAGTTGGCAAACGTTGACAGGCTTATTTATCATCTTTTTAAATTTTAATTCATTATAAAAAGTAGATTAGTCTATTGATTGCTTTTATTTACGCAAATACTACACATTGAAATAAAACGAATTGGGTGGGTGAAACCATTTAGAGGAGGACAGACGACGTTCTTTCTTTCTTTGCATAAAAAACGGACATTGATTTGATCGTGCTCCATGGACTTTTCCTGAAATAGTCGTGCGCAACTCGTAAACATGAAGACACAAGTGTAAACATGAAGACACAAGTGTAAATTGGAGATGTTTCGTTTCCTTATATATTTTTTTTTTTTTATAAATAAACGTCGCCCGGCGAACACACCAACTATACGGTCACATACTAAGCAACGCTTGTATTATGGACAACGTACAATGGATTGGGGGCGAACCCAGTATATATTACTTATATAGATATTAAACATCCACTACTTGGGCACAAACATTCGTGCTGATCACACAAAGTTTGTGCCTACCAGGGAAAATGGGCAGGGTCACTACCAACTGCGGTAATCAGGCCGTTGAATATTTTTTGTTTTTTTTTCTAACAACCTAACAGTATTTGTAGTAAGTAAAAACGACTCGACACGATAATGGTGACCAGCCACGAGTCTTCTTGACTTTACTCGTATCTACGATTTGATTATCGCCCTTGATGTTGGTACATAATGGCCGCTGCCCGGTATAATTATAGACTTCCAAAACTATTGATTGCCGTGCCGGATATAGCTTCTTTTGAACTGTAACAAACGCTACAGACAATAAAATATTTTTAATGTTATTTGAAGCGCGTTCCGGTTCAAGTGTTATAAAATGAACGCACTATTTTTTATCAATAATTTCTTTTTAAATATTCAATTATTTTCGATTAGATTCTAAATTCAAATTTTATTTTCGGCCATCTATTTTGTAAGTGCCCACATAATTTCACGGCAGTAAACATATTCGAAATATTAATTGTGTATAATTAACATAATATTTAGGAAGTGGATACACACGGAATATAAATCCGCGTATTGGCCTTGATTCCCAATCGGGCATCCCGATTTGGCGGGTGGGTGAGCTCACGCCGCACCTCGTAGACGTAGACCGTAGATTGCTTGTGCTGCGCGTAGCGACTGATCATTAGTGAGGCTCATTGCCGGCTGCCAGTGCTTCATCGCCCGCACGCGTACGCAGTTAGCGTTGCTAGTCCCGCACTAGTTTCCGAACGCGCATCTGCAATTGCCGCGAAAAAAGTTTGAAAAAAAAAACACGTTGGAAAGCGAACGCTTTTCGCCGACGACACAAAAATGGGTGTAGTGAAACATCAAAAGAATAAAACGAGAAAGGATGAGGTGGAGAAAAAAATGCCAAATGGAAAGCAAAATGATGAGAAAAATAAAAAAGTGAAAAAGAAAAAGTTAGTGTCGTGTTTACAGTGCATCAAGCCTGTGAAGGATGACGGTAGATATATTTTTCTGATAATAACATAAATTGGGCTGATGACGGATATCCGATTGTCTCTGGCATCGGAGGTTGTGGGGATAGCTTTGCCCAGCTATAGGACGAAAATTAAAAAGTAAAAAATGGCGCGTATCACTGAAGTCAGTCGACTGTGTGAACGGAAAAGTTGCTTCAATATTTTCTAGTGTTACAAGCCTGAGTGTTCCAATATCCGATTGCGAACGTCCGATTGGTGTTAATGCAGTTTTTTTTAATAATAAAGATTCATTTTAATAAAAGTTTAAGAAATAGTAGTATAATATCAACATAGTCACAACTCAAAAAACCCTGTTTCGAGGAATCGCGTTTTAAAGATTTGTATTTATAATTCTATACCTCGTAAACACCTTTTTGACTATGTTGATATTGATGAAAAGGTGATATAGATAGAATAAGTTGGCAACATTTTCAATCAACAAAATTATCTTAAGCCCTAAGTTTAATTATAAATGTACATTTACGAAATGATTTGCTAACCGATGAAAACAATTCACCTATCCCGTACCCCAAACAATTTCCTTTGAATAAACAATCTGGTATCCTTGGAAATAATTACATAGTTATTTACTCTTCCACTTGATCAAAGCTAAGATAGTATTCTCTTCTCAATGTAGATCAGAATACTATCTACGCATCGAATCCTCAGGGCTATTGAGTCGAGTACTACCCCCGCCCCCTCCTGAATCTATAAAAAGGAACGACTCCTAAACAGAACCAACAAAATATCTCAAACATTATTTCATTACCACACCAACAAAAAAAAAATAAACAACCTCGCAAAATCCAGTCTTGTTTGATTTACATATAATTATGATCGGTTGAGCAGACCGGCCGTCAGCGTCATAACCTACATACCCTGTTTACGTCCGAGATAGGCCGCCATTTCGAAACGAAACGCGGGAACGAACATTGCGGGATCAATCTTATAGAAACGACTTCTGATAATCGCCAAACTGACAGACATGAAAGTGGTGTGTAAAACGGAACGTGACCCGATTTAAATTGGGCCATTGAGTACTGAAGGATTGAGTCTTCAAGGGCTTTTGTGTACCACATACAGCAAGTACCTATAGTTAGTTGCAGTATTTATCCGGCCCCTGTTACATGAGTATGATTAGTATGAATGGGTCCTTTCAGAAAATAAGTAATTACGCCCGACAAACACACCAACTATACGGCCCCACACTAAGCAACGCTTGTATTATGGGTACCGTACAATAGACTGAGGGCGAACCCAGTATATATTATTTTTATAGATATAAAGATCCATGACTTGGCTACAAACATTCGTGCTCATCACACAAAGTTTGTCCCTACCAGGATTCCAACCCAGACAATGTGCACAGAAAGCAGGGTCACTACCAACTGCTCTATTCAGGCCGTCGTTATGTATGGTATATACAGGTGGTTTATACCATATATTTTCTGAAAGAGCCCATGTTTGATTTTCCTAAGACGATTCAACACAAATTAATTATAAAGACCAGAATTGCCACTACAAGAAAATACCACTTACAAAATGCGCAATTCTTCGCGTCCCCCTGAACTGACAACATTATTTGTAATAAGAGAGTTACCTACCGAATATTATAAGTAAAACAGCAGTGATTTTACTTGCTTAACCGAACGAAAATGGTATGCGAAGAAAATTGTGTCATGTCCACACAACAAATGGCTATGCTAATGAAGCCAAGACAATGCATGCAATCGTAAATGAAAACAGAAAAATGGTTGTTAACGTTGCAAATACGAATCTACATAATTTTAATCATTAACCACTGCAAAACAGATATTCTCTTAAATGGTTTGCTTTTTACCGCTTGATGGAAAGCAAATTCCGTGAGGGTAACGTTAGAGGTGCCGCTAGACTGTTGAGGCTCAAGGCGCAGACCTCCAAAGAAGCTATTGCCCCAGATACACCCTTAGCACTCGCGGTGTTACATAGCAAGCACCCTTCGCCAGCACACCAACATCTACTCGAACGAACTACAGTCTACCCAGCTCTATTCACATCAGTATAGAGGACGTGTCCAAGGCCATCCTCTCCTTCCTGAGTGGATCCGCAACCGGACTTGATGGCCTAAGCACACAGCATTTGAAGGATCTAATCGCACCAGGGTCCGTGGAAAGTATCCCGTAATATTTATTTGAAACAAATTGGAGGATACTACAAAAAAATCTCTGCGACCGTGGGTACTCAGATTTTCACTGGTAGTATTTACCTACTTACATAACAAAAGGAGTGCCTATATTGATTTCGTATATTTACACGAATACTACACATTGAAATAAAAACTAAAAATAAACGCGATTAAATCCTTAAAAAAAAAAGGTTTATTTCAAAAGGAGTACCTGTGAAAATTTATTAAGCAGATGTAATGATGTTCTTTGATAACTGGAATTCGACATGAGTATTAAATTAAAACCGTTCAGCCATTTCAATTAGCAAACATCGAAACATCCAATCATTGGCATTACCATTCCAGAACCATGAAATTTCATAACATAAACCTTCAGTTTAGAGTGCGAGTGTATACAAAATTTGAAACGCTAAAATACTTTTAGTATCCCACAGTGAACAGACGGTATCATAAACCGGAGGCCCCGAAGCCAGCAGTCAAGGTTGGCTGAGTGTTTTCGTTTACATCATCGTTACCGCATTAGGTAGGACACACATCAGGGCCCCATGTCTGCTAACACAATCGATTCATAATCGAACAGCAACCGAATAGTAACTGTCACTTTTGACAGATATTGTATGGGATATCTGCCAAAAGTCACCGGCCGTAGTCCGTGGATCAGCCTGCTCCCCTATTTGCATCATAAACACAAATGGCTAGACCATTTGTAAGACCAAAAAACTAGAAACTATGATGACTCATAGTTGTTTATGCGATGTTGTGTTTATTTATAATCGTCCCAATGCGAATAAATAAGACTGGATTAAAGTACTAGAGATGATAAAGTGAAATAAGTTTCAGAAATGATACTGCTTTATTGCTCATGTGACTTTGTAGAACGAGGATGTTGCCTTGTATGATTTTTGTCATAGCTCTGGAATTGACCAAATCATTTATTAATATATCGCGCCTTTTTTCCTCAATAACCCGGATTACAATCTTTGATTATCTAGTTGATAATCAAATATCCCATATCCCATAATACAAGCGTTGCTTAGTATGGAACTTTATAGTTGGTGTGTTCGATATTATAATAATTGTTATTTCGTTTATTATAGTTTTTCATGTTAGTTACATTTTTAAATATAAAATTATAATAATTATTACGGACTTCTCAAATACTTACTCATTTAAACCATCTCATAATAAAAACATCAAACAATACACATAAAAAATAGATAGGTATCATCTACACGAGTGAATCATTAGCAAAAGAATTGTATGATACCCACTATAACACTATAAGGATGTGTAGTTTAACTTCAATTTACACAGTTATGTAATGTACTACGCGATGAGATCATGCTGTATGTAAATTTATAAATCAAACAATATTTCTTACAGTATAATAGTTGCTGATTTTGGTAAACTCCAAAGTCACAGATAAAACAAATATTTACGCGCGCAAACGTCAGAACTCGACCGCCTATAAAATCTTTTTTTGTGTCGTTATTGTGATGATCTTGTCATTAGGCTGTTTAGCTGGATGGGATTTGCTTTATGATTTTTGGGATTTGGTATCTGTCATTAAACGAAGGACTTTGCTAAGATTAAGGTTATTACTTATGTTTGCTCATGTAATATCCTATCAAGGATTATTTGTCGTGTTATGGACACAAAACATATATAAACATTAATTCTAACAAAAATGCCAAAACCGTACATGCGACTTTAAAAATAGTGTATGTGATGTGACGTTAAATTTTGTTGATTATTAAGTACTGGCGAAATACTAATTGTGTCCGGTATCAATAAATAAAAAAAAAATGAACATAAAGTTTTTTAATTTACTAAAGGGCTTCTACAGACATTCCTGGGAAGTTATACGTTATTTGTAGCTCAGGGTGTGTTGCCTGACCTTTGTTAGTATGCCGTTGGAAGATTGAACTATGTCTTGATTCATTCGACCTCCTACATTAGTTTAGTCACAATGTCTGCCTAGATAATGGATGTATTGACCTCAACTTTGTGTCAACTAGATTACATATATTTTCATGTTGACGTCTAAATTTACAAGCACTCTGTCACACAATATTAAGTTTTTCTCCGACATTATTGAGCGGTCTAGATAGCCAGCCAGCTATTATCAAAAGATGTTACCTACTTAGCTTTGGTCGAAGAGATTTATATTCGAAATGTATTTTTCTGTAAACCATTTTGTGAATGGAATGTTTAATCCAGAAATACAATATCATAATAGTAGTACCTGTAGAACCTGCTTCATATTACCATTAATAAACACAAAAATCTGCAGTAAAAAATACTAATGACAGTGAACACATCTGTTTTTTGGCGGGAAGTTGAACTGCGAAGTTGTCAATATTGTTTTTTTTTTTAAATATGAATCCTTGACAAATGATGTGTAACATAAGCGGTATATTTTTTTGCCGATTGCCAACCTAAAAAAGTAGGAGAAGAACATCATCTGTGAAATGGCAACTATTCTGATAAAATGTAGATACAATCGCTGATAACAATGGAATAATTTGGTGACAATGAAGAACATACGTTCATCCGTCGTATGGCATATGTGTTTAACGATGTAAACAGCACAGCTTTTATGTACACAGGTATTGTTGGACGGCCATTACAATATTGCGTGACGTTTGACATTGTGTGAATTGGAAGTGCGTTAAAATTGCCTTTGTTTAGTTATATAGTTATGTGTGGTATTACACCAGAGAACAACTGAACACAATATGGTCAAATTGAACAAATGGTGTCATAAAGTATGGATACGTAACATTTTGGTTCAACGTATTTGTTGATAACAACATTTCGTTATGTATATATACTCCAGTTCCATGTTAAGTTACTACCTTTACCCGTTGGCTTTGAGAACTAAAGTCAGCATTTGAGTTATTACAGAGTACTGATACTATTACAGTACAAAATGATACCCAAATCATCTTAGAAGTTTTTGGCGTTTTAGTTCGTTAAATTATAAACATGTTGGAACACAATTTACTGTTACCACCTCGGAACCCTGAGGTTTTATCTTAGAAAAATCTTCAAAGAAAATAATAGTTGGGGAATAGTAATCCCCTCTAGTCTTTTTAATTCAAAGGCCGGTACGTCTAGCATTACTCGCACTTAACAATATATTTTGACCCGAGTTGACTGATCTCGGCACTTGTCAACGGCGCGAGCGCACTTAATTAATGTTTCCTAACCTAAATAGCTCTTAATTAATCCTCTGCGGCCGTTATAGTTGCATTTACCTGATGTAATAGCACAACTTGGTGTTGAAGGTTCAGAGGTTTTAAGATAAAGAGTCCTACCGTGACCATGGTGGCTGAAAGAAAATGGACCATGGTTGCAAAAAGAAAAGATATTTATTATATACAATAATAGCACGGCACGGTGAGATCGAGATCAAATACTTGCCTATAATGTAATATAAAAGCGGAAAATAACAAATTTACACACTAATATAAATTAAAAAGAGTATAGAAAGGAAATAAAGTATTATATACTGTTTATTTAATCACATAAATTGTAAAACAAATTTTAGACATGAAAACCTAACAGCCAAAATAAAAAAAAAACAACTTTACCACATTAGTGCAGTATTATAAAGTAAAACTCACGCTCCTGAATTATGCACCTATAATCTGTGCAATAAGAGCCACTTTATTAGCAAGTGTGAAGTTAATAAAATTAAAATATTATTCTCTAGGCATCATTAATTACGATGCAAGCAAACGTGATCGTCATTGGTCAAGCCCATTGAGATGCAGCACAACACACGCAATCACGAGCCCTGGTTGCATGGTCATTTCATATAGCGATGATCTCAACATCTCCTTAAGTAAATATAGTGACTATGCAACCACCCACGTAACTGTTTCACCTTATTTGTTTTAATACGTGACAATTCGTTTTTGGCATTTGTTTTGGTGTGACGTCATCTGCGTGAAGCGTTGCCAAACTTGTAATGAAGGGGAATAGCCTACTCCTTCGTAAGGAATAAGCCGTTCAACTTGAGCACATGATAGAGGTTGCTCTAATTTAGGGCGCCCCCGTTTATACGCAGATTTAAGACTAATATTCTGACGTTTGAGTAGTCTGTTTACGCAGCGTCCACGTAAACATGGTGTGTGCTGCTTGCACCATAGATTTCCTTAATAAGAATGACGATGATAGCATGCGGTCTCAATGATGTTAATATAACGTTACGAATACCACGAAATAAAACTAATTTTGCGGATTTTATCGCGTTTATTTGATGTTTTTTACGTTCCCGACGATCAACCAGAGATCCTCGCAACTATGACCTCGAAACTTCGAAACTTTGAGAACTTTCTGCGTAGATTGGACCGGACCGCGAGCAACAACTAAATATGAAGCTACCCTAGTTTAAACTATGACACTAGGACGTCAAACCTCAGTCGTCCCGTGACCATGGTTGCTGTAAAGCAGCCGAATTGTCGGAAACGTAAAAAAACGTAAGATAAACGCGATAAATTCCGCCAAATTAGTTTTATTTCAATGTGCAGTATTGGCGTAAATATAATAAATCAAAATGTTAATAGTACCTGCTTAGGTACTTTACCCCTAACAGTTTTCTTCACTGCAATCTTTTTCATATCGCTCTTATAAAGTCCGACCACATTTTCTGTTGCTACCATTCCGCTCTGTATGTCATCACCTTGTTATACTTACCATATCAATCAAAAGTCCTGAATGAACTTTGAAAAATCCTTTCAAACTTAACCAGAACGAAGTCAGCTCACACACCCTATCCAGTATAAACAAATTTCTTTATACTTGGCGTCATACAAAACACAATAGTTTACGGATAAAAGTACAATCAACTTTTCCAATATAAACACATAAAATTTTATTGTAGTTCGCGTTGAGATAGGCATCTGTTGTTTTAGAGCTATTGATCAACGTTTCCAAAATATTGTTTTAGAGCTATTAGGAATACGTTCATTAGCTGTCATGAAGACATTAGTCATTTTATCGACCAGTTTATGTACTTACCGTAGATTCGAGTTTGATTAATCTAATATGTAATTTGGTAATTAGTTATTAATGGGGCACTTTCGATGTCCTTAACGATTTGGCTACCTTTACATAATAAAATTAATTGACTGTTATGGAATGTAATTTATTATTTTCGATAAATTTATTGCTAATTGCATATGCTAATGTTATTTCTACAATAATTATGGCTTGCTTAACGGTTAAGGCAAACATTGTAAGGAAACATACATCTAAGAAAACCCGAATGGGCCAGCGATAGGGAGGTGAACCTCAGCTTGAATCCACATATCATTAAAAAGGACTTTCCCAGCAACGCGGCAGACTTAAAAAAATGTCAGTCACATAAAATGTTGTACAAATTTTGTCTTAATAGCTAATGAAGATTCTGAAATAATTATACCAACCTCTCGTTATGATGTCAACAATCCAACACCCATCTAAAGATATATATTATCTTACGAATATGTCCGGACTCAAGTTCGCAGATCATTGACAAATATAAACAAGGAAAAAAATTAGACTAGCATTATCATGCAGCATGTATTGTTGCCAAAAAACCTCGTCATCAGCACAGAGTGAACACAATTAAATTGCATGCATAGGTAGACACTCAATGCCACGTCTTGGCATTATTTTGAGACAGTTACTATTCCGGTTCTGTGATTCAGGTATTAAAAATAATATAATGAGTCTCTCCGTTGCTTTTAGGCCTGTGAGAAAAGCTGAAAACGATCAACAGAAACTACTAAGCCACTGTTTTGAGTTGTATTTGAGATTCATTATTTGGTTCCACGTCCGAGACTTTGTCCACGTGGACTAGAGCTTTGTGGCTATCCCAGGGAACCCTTTAATTTCCTGGTACAAAAATATCCTAAATGTTAAGCTATAATGTATCACTCCGCCATTCATACGACTACCGACCAGTAAGTAGTTTATAGGAATGCTCTTGTTTAAAATGGATTATTCCGCATTGGAATTTGTCACGAGTGCAAATTAGCAAATATACAGGCTGATTCAGAAAAGGGACACCAACACGATGTCAAGTAAGAATCTCGAAATGCCGATTTAAAAAAGAAAATACAATTGTGATTTTTTGCGAACATTTTTTTTAAACTAGATATCCAAATTCTGACTTCACATAGTGTTTACAAACGCGCTAAAGAAGCCCGGGTTCCAGGCTGAGTATACCCTTTATAAATCATCCCGTATAAGCGTAGTTGACTATTTACTGACTTCTGAATAATAGCAGTGAAAACTAATAATATTTCTCAAAAATAAATGAGTACTTACTTATTTCTAAATAATAATGCTAACTGACGTTGTAGAGCGTTTATTACAAATATAATAACATAAATTAAAGCTTGCAATAATCAAGATTATCAATGCACTTAAGAGCAATTATGCTGTAAAACAAAAAAACAAATACATACCTTATGGAATGTATATTAAGACCTTTTAAACCGCAGGTCTGCATCGAAGACTCGGCCTTGTCACGTCAAGTATCAGAAATATCGGCCACTGGTTCTTTAGTTTGATTGCCCACGTCAATCGTGGCCTTTTACTGACATAATGGAAGTATGGGTGCGGCTAGAAAATCACTGGATTAATAGGTTGAGTGAATTAGTGCAGCAATTTGTTACAATTAATTAGGGATTAATTATATCGTTGTTTTGACCCTCGGATATATTTTATGATTATTACGGGGTCATTTTCATTTGTAGAAAATTGCCCCACCCACCTGTGGGGTAGGTATTTTGCCAACGTTAATTATATATGTATTTTGCCAGTGTTAGGTGATATCTAAATAAATTCCATATACTTACATGTATGGTTTAAGTAAATATAAAAACCTCTTCGAGTTAGTAGTATTTTAATTTAAAAATGCAACCTGTCAATTAGGGTGACGTGATTAATTTATTAGTTCGGGTCACATGCACTGCTTGAACTCCATAATATTATAAACGTTCAACTGTTAAAAGTTTTATTAACAGTCAATAACTGCCAATTGTATAGGTACTTAAAAAGTAATAAATTTCATCACAATCAATTGGGAAAGAGGCAGAAGTCAGGTGATGAATGGAGTCAATTAGTTGCCCTTGTGCGATCCCACGCATGCGTGTGCGCCGCGGCGCGGTGTCATCAGTTGCGCGCGCGCAGTCGCGTGCAATAAATGGACGGTATTATGTAATAAAACAATGAGTTATTAGCCGCGAACATGCGTAGTTCTGTCTATTGCTTTGAATAGTTGGGGCCCTACGTATTACAGAACTTGGAGTATATAGTAGCACCAATAAAATAAGAAGCTAATGACTTTATTATTTTATTTAAATTATAACTTTATTGATTTCCAATTAAAATATCATTAACCGTCATACCATAAACAGCATCATGCGCATCCCGAGGAAAAGCTAAATTGCATTGGACCCTGTAACGAATTCAATTAGAACATAAATGTGAGACAGAGGTGCGCAAAAAGGAAATGTGTAGTCTGGTGATATGAACTCAAAATTGAATGGCATATACGAAAAATACAAAGTAACGACAGCAGAGAATCACAACAGCGTTTGAGAACTTGAACATTAATCTGAAGGTTCCGGTAGTTTTCCTTAATGTGCACGAAATAAGGAAGCCAAATGCCGAGCGTCGAAAAGGTGTTTTTCTCTTCTCTTTTTTTTTATTTAAGCACCCACGTTTCACGATTTGCAGCCACGCCATATAACCATAATGATTTATGGAAAAGAATAATTTTACACTCGTGAACGCGCGTTGACCTAAAATAAACTTTATTTTCAGGTCGGTGTTTACGTGAGTCGTACCAGTTTTTGTAATGACTAGAAAAATGGTTGTAATGACCAAAAAGCAACGTGTAAATGTATGAAGGGTAAATTACATGTAACTAATGCTGTTGTTTATTTTGTACGCTAATTATTGTAAGAGTTTACAACGAGTAGTTTAGGAATACATGGTCGTAAAGATAATTACAACATCACACCTATTATCCTGAAGAAATAGGCAGAGGTGCACTACAGTGCATCCACATTTTTCCAAAGCGGAGGCGAGAGATATTTTTTTTTTTTTTATTAAATACTTAGGTTACTAGAATTATTATGCCCTACTAAATTATTAAATATAATATCAATCAACAAACGTAGCATACAATTATTTTACGTTGGTTGAGCGTTCAGCTAAATACTCATAGTACCTATATCAATATATCGATACTATGAGTATAGTATACTTATATGAGTATATATGATATATTTAGGTCGAGCTAGTATGATTTGGATATTTACCCAATCAACTCAAATGCCATCGCTATCTGATTCAATTTCGGATTTCTGTGTCTATCTGCCTTTACACGTACGCTTTACCGCGTGCTTCGTGCGGGATAGCGCGCGCGCGTATAGATAGACAAGGAAAACGCGCGCCCGGCCCCCAAAATCAGCCGAAGAGAATCGCGCGTGATTAGCTTTAACACAAACACACCCACACCCACGGTAGTCTTAAAAAAATCCGAAAGCAATCCCACCCAAAATATTTCATAGTCAAAAATTCGAATAAAAAAACTCGCTCGCGTGCGAGCTTTCGCGCATTCAATCCCGCACGAACGTGTCGTTTAAATACAGTTAATGTTTTAATAAGAAGTCAGTCTACCGCTGTTGTGCTATAAAACACTAATTGCAACCAAAAATAACAATCTCAAATCATGAAAACCAAAGCATTCGCTCCATAATTTTAACTCACCGACAATCACGCCGAATTTTCAACGGGTCACCGGTGTCATTCATAAGTTAACTGTCCACTGACCGTAACTGTTCCATCGGTGGCTGTCGAAATGCTAAACAGCCATACTAGTCCCATTGTCACCTGGAGCATAACGATAGAGTAGGACAGGTGCAATTCATCATATAAACAAATATATTGCCGTCCTGTCCGCACGTGGTAAAGGCTATTTCATGGGGAAAGGAATTGATGTTTTAAAGTGAACTCAAATTGACGGTAAGCTGTTTTACTTTAACGCATCATAAACACAAAAGTTCTGCGATCATTTGTAACGCATAGTAGAGCTAAAATGTCTTCAATTAATGAAGCTGCATTCTAGAGCTAGAAGTGCTACGTTTAGTAATAACGCAGCATAGACCTAAATGTTTTAAGATTATTTATATCGCATGATAGAGTTAAAAGGTCTATAATTAATTAGACTCGTATTCCATAGTACAGCTAAAAGGTCTAATATTCATGATAACGCATCATAGTGCTAAAATGTCTAATATTAATAATAATTCGGATTTTCATGTGCGAATCTCATTTTCAACCATGATTATCACTTGCTAAACGGTGAAGGAAAACATCACGAGGAAAACTGCATGTTTGAGAGAACCCCTCGAAAGACGTGTGAAGACTGCCAATCCGCACTGAGCCAGCGTGGTGGACTATGGCCTAATCCTTGGCATTGAGGGAAGGTTCGTGCCCAACAGTGGGACATTAAAAGGGCTGGTATTATTAATAATAACGCATCATTCATCCAAAAGGTCTATGATTAATCGCCCACCTGCAATAGCCCTTACAGCATTCTCAAATAACTTAGTATGCACGAAAGCGCAAACACCGCTCGCCACCAAAACCATACAAGTATTCAAATGTGTCGACTTCCTTATCGACTCGTGCGCACTTTCTATGGAAAGTCCTTCGTCCTGTTTATACACGTGTTGCAGTTATTACATTATCCGTATATCATCCGAATAATAAAATCGGTTTTAATGTCATCTGTTGGTTTATTCATAGCTCGTGTGTGCATTGTGGTCTATCATACAAATTGCTTATAATTAAAACCGGGAATTAAACGAACGTTGTTACGGTATTGGTGGTGAATTAGGTAGAATATATTCTTATATTTACTCGAATACTACACATTGAAATAAAACTAATTTAACGAAGTTTATCGCGTTTATTTTATTATTTTTACGTTTCCGACGTTTCGGGTCGACATAGGCAAAATCAGTTTTGGGGATCGACGAGGTCTACAAACTGACCCCTATTAATTAACCCAAGTTCACGTATACCAACTTGTTATAAGAATGACTAATATTCTGGTAAGAAGTATCATTGTTGTATTAAAAAAAAAACTCAAAAAATCGATAAGCATGCACAAGTTCGTACAAGATGAAATTATTATTCTGTATCAATAGGAAAAAAAGCTAGAGATACCTAGGATGTTTTAAAGTAATTTGGCTATCTGAGGTATCAGTTCATTTTGGAAAAGGGGTCTCTTTGCACAAAATAGTTTGGGAATCCTTGCTCTAGACGACCGTCCAAATCTGTGGTGCGGCCCGTACCGAGTTCGATTGTCTGTTAATACTATTAGGAGACACCAGTCTTACATGCGATGTGTACGACTAAGCATTTGTTTATATACCATAAAATTTAAAAAATAAATAAATAAACCTACGATATGTTAGGTCAACTTATTTAGTTAAACAAGCTCTTCGTAGCATTAACAGTTCTGTGTCACTGCCACACGAGTTAACAAGTGGCCGACCTTATAAACAATCTAGCAAGTGCAAGTAGAGTCGTTATAAACCCACAAATGTAAAGTACTATGTACAAGATATATCTCCGCAAACGATTACCTCATCCCGCGCGATGATATTAACCTAACATGCATTTGGGAGGTCAAGTTAAGACCAACAGTATGAAGGCAAAAGCGAATATAGTATTTTTTTTTACTGAGTTTCGAGTATACAAGTGTCTTGAATGAATCAAGTTGCATGCAGTTGGTTTTATAAGAAGCTCTACAGAATGAATCGGAAAGGGTATACTAAACCGTTGAACTTCAGCTTGTTCAGCGCTATTGCAATCATTATGTAAAGTCACAATATCGGAGTCTATTTAAAAACAAATGCAATGTCCAAAAAATTACAATTGTGCTTTGTTGCGAGCAAATTTAAAAAGTGACGTATCGAAATTCTGACTTCGCACGATTATTACAAATGCGCTAAAGAAACACAGGTTCAAAAATTGGTATACTCTTTCTGGGTTACCTGTATAAAGAATTGTATACACTCACAATCACGGCCAGATTAGCGCAGTTGGTGACCCTGCCTTCCAAGGGTCCCGGGTCGAATCCTGGTAGGAACAAACATTGTGTGATAACCACGAATGTTTGTAACCAAGTCATGGATGTTTAATATTTATAAAAGTAATATACACTGGGTTCGCCCCCAGTCCATTGTACGGTACCCATAATACAAGCGTGGCTTAGTGTGGGATCGTATAGTTGGTGTGTTCGTCCGGCGATATTTATTTATTTAATTAATTCAATGTTTTAACTCCCTTAATTGTTTGTTGCAGGTGGCACAGAAGGCAAATACCGTGTCGCGGCGCCTGAGCTCATGCAGGATACGTTCATGAGCGACTCGGAAGACGAGGGAGGTGAGCCGTCACTCGATAGATCTAAACAATTAATTATCACGGTCATGTTGAGATGTGCACAGACCAAGTAGCTACACTATCCGGTACCAGTGCCGGCATATACCCACAAATGTGGTTCCGCCTTCGCAAACAACATCCCATTACTTCCAGATCCTAAGCTATCTCTCTCCATGATGTTTCCGTATATGTTCAAATTATCTCCTCGTAGTCCGGGCTTTGTCGGTACCGCCATCGGAAATCTAAATCGTAATGGTAGTCCTTTTAAATTGGGCTGTGAAAACTTACGAAAATCTTACAGAAACAGTTTCAGCTTTCAAACAGCAGTAGAAAAGTGAATAGTTTTTTATTCGCCAAAATGTCTTTTGAACTATCGTACAGTTGGGTCCTATACGAGTTATCCATAAATTAAAAATACCTAGGTGTCCAGTATCAAAAGCCAGCTGGCATGATCCAGACAAGAAATTAACCAATGAGTATCAGGTCTGATGTACATATATTCATTAACACCAGCCGTCGCCCGCCCATCCCCCGCCCACGCGGTCACGAATTGTGAATGAAATTGAGCAAACTCGTGGGCTTCAGCTATGTGGCAACACGATGGGTAACGGAGGAATTCACTGTTTATTTTTATTGATTCTTCGGCAATTCATGACGTCAAGCGATGCCTTAATATCCATGAATTTACGTAATGCATCACATTTGTTAAACTTCGCGAGTGATGTTACACTTCAACATTTTTTTGTCTAAGGGCTAAGTTGCCTTGTGGGCACTTAAGGACTTTTTATACTAACCTTCGATGATATAGTTAGATTAAGCATGCTCTAAGTCATTATAAAAAAGCCAACGTCACTGGATTAAACGGCGGATCTACCAGAACTTTAACAGTAATGATAGAAATATATGTCATTCCAGTTTTTTTTACTGTATTTTCTTCGCGGTCATTATACTCTTGACAGTAACACCCTGGGTTTTTTGATTGAGGAGAGGGCGAGCGCTAGAGGAAGGCTGCAGATAGAAGGGTATGAGGGCAACTCGCTCAAGGCCGCCCCAGGAGGCATGACCTCGGATTGGACTGTTGCTAATCTGGGCTACACGTCCGAAGACTGCTCCTAGATGTAAACGCAGCTGTTCATAATTGCCCTGATCTGAATGTTACTGCGATCAACCCCCCTTTAATTTTACAATCCATTCCAGGCGAAGTGGAGTGTCCGATCCAACAGCAACAGCAATACCGCTACATGAACACCGAAGCGGGCACCCTGCACCGGGCGAAGCCGCTCGAGGATACCGTCACTGACGGCCACCTGTGGCCCAGCAACAATGACAAGAAGGTGGCCACCATCGACCGACAGCCGTTGGACATCGGGTAGGTTACAAAAATCATCGTCAGTCTACAATATTCATTTACTGATTATTTTTTGTAGATATTTTTGGGTGTCAGTTTTCTCCAAGACGTCCTTCCTTGCAAACATTACCCAATTTCTCTTAACCGAATTTTCGGTCTTCAAGATTTTTATATACTAGTTGTGAAGGCTCCATATAACACGATGCCTGTTGACATCCCTTTCGAAATAAAAATTGGCGTACTTATTTTTTTTTGTGTAAGGTGAGAGTATAGTATTTATCATCGACTGTTAAGTTCTGATCATCAGTTAGGGGTCTTTAAGTGTTTATTGCACTCACAGGTAAAGCCTTTTTTTCGTCACCCCTTGTGCGAATATTCTGCCTTCGCCAATGCTTAATATCATTATACTCGTACAAATAAGGTTGGTATTGTGCTGCAGGTTCCTGGTGTCGTTCGTGGTGGACGCGCGCGGCGGCGCGATGAAGGCGAAGCGGCGCGGGGGCGTGCGCATCATCGTGCCGCCCGCCGCCTGCGCAGCGCCCACCAGGGTCACTTGCAGGTACGTCATCAACCCATGATCACCTCAAATCAGTTCCAAACCGATTTTTGTTCCGTTCACTGTAATAAAAGAACTCACAACTCACGTCACAGCAATAGAGAACTGTCTCAGTGAACATCGAACCGCGTCACGTTTCAAATTAAATAAATGTGTAATAGTTATTCTGCTATTTGTGGCAGAGACAAATAAAAAAAAAAACAAAGATAGTCTAAATCAGCCGACCCGTTCTTGTGTTATTAATGATGTAACTAGCACTGTTCTATGTATATAGATTTAGTTTTAATTAATTTATCACTTTACTAGTGGTTCGAAAATAATCAGAATCATGTAAAGAGTTATAGTTTATAATGTTGCCAATGATTTAGATTTCACCCTGTACATGTTAACAATCTGCGCAAACTGTCATAGTGCGTTTCAGGTTTGATGGAGAATCGTCAGCGCCATCTGTGTATCGTAATAGTGATACATAATTAGCCAGATTGTAGAGGTCGCTACACCTCAATTGTTTATTTGAGAAACTGTTAAGAAGATTACAATTTGGCCGTGTATTGTCGCAGGGCTGCGACGCGGCGCGCGCCGGTGGCGGCGCCTCCGCCGCTGATGGAGGGCGAAGCACTGGCTTCCCGGCTGCTGGAGCTGCAACCGCAGGGTGCCAAGTTCTTGGCGTGAGTTTATTTTATTATTTTATAAATAATATAAAGTCAGTGATAGCCGCGGTAACGAATGTCGCAGCTTCTGGGATTTCTGGATTTCATATGTGAATCTCATTTTTAAACATGATTATCACTTGCTAAACGGTGAAGGAAAACATCGTGAGGAAACCTGCATGTCTGAGAGAGCCCCTCGAAAGACGTGTGAAGTCCGCTAAATCGCTTTGGGCGGGCGTGGTGGACTATGGCATAATAATATTATTACAAAATATGACATCTTCAGCCGAACACATTAACTGTACAGTCCCAAACTAACAAATTATTGGTACCATACTAGGGTGGTTGCAATACATAATTACTTGTCCAGATATAAACATCCATATTGGGTACAAACATTGAGCAAAGTTTGGTCATACCAGGATACGAACTGGAAAGCAGGGTCACTACCAACTGTGTTCATCAGGTCATGAATGTGTTTAATTCAACAGTCCAGTGGTGATCGAAGTGCCGATATTCACCGCGTCGTGTCGAGAGCGCGAGATCGTGGTGCTCCGCTCCGACACCGGCGAGACCTGGCAGGATCACTACCTCCACAACAATGACAACCCACTGGTGCAGGTCAGAGCTGACAAATAATTTCTAAAGGGTGTTTGGCGGAAAAATTATGGGTGCAGTTGTTAAATGTTTTATTTTATATTAATCCCCCTGGAAAGGGGTGCCATGGAATGAATTGCCATGTGCTCGATCGTAACTTCTAATAATGTTACAAGCACATGTTGTCCGATTTAGTTTTTTTGTTTCTAATGGCTTTTATCCAGTCTGATTTAGTTGTAATTTCTTTGGCGTGAGTGTGTCACTGTCAATTATGACGTCACTACAGAACGTTCATATATCGGTGCCATAAGAGAATTGGATTGAGATTGAGGGGGACACGCCATTTTCATTTCTTCATTATTTTATTTATAATGGGTATTTATTGCATTTAATATTGTTATTTATTACTTGACACTGGCAAAATACCCGCTAAGTTGTGGGTGAGGCCATATTCATATCCATTTTATTTCGTAAAGAAAGAAGAAGACGTTGAGGGTCAAAACATCATTAATGATTTTGGAAAAAAGTTCTTTCTCAAAATATATATATCGCAAAAGCTCAAATGTGAAAATGGCCAGTGCCAAAGAGGTAAATTTCACTAAATGATTTGACTGAAAGAATTCCATTTCTCAAAACGTCCAATTCCCAATAATTTTAGGTCACAAAAGGTCGAATTCCCAATTAGTCTAGATCCACGAACGACGACGATTGCGGTCCTTTTAAATGACAACTATAATTATTATAACCTTACTCTCTATCTGCCAACATTTGTTTTTGATGATCATCATGACATTGGTTGTGCAGGAGGCTCTGCAGCGCGAGCGGCAGGAGTACGGCGCGAGCCTGGAGACGCTGGGCGAGCGCGGCGAGCGCGTGACGCGCGTGGTGACGTGCGACTTCCCGCACTACCTGGCGTGCGTGTCGCGCGTGCGCCAGGAGGTGCACGTCATCGGGCCCGACGGCGGCACCGTGTCCAGCGCGCACATCCCGCAGGTACAGCGCGCGTGACGTCACCACACACTGCCTCGAACGGGTCAAAGTGCACCGACTCGAACGGGTCAAAGTGCACCGACTCGAACTGGTCAAAGTGCACCGACTCGAACGGGTCAAAGTGCACCGACTCGAACGGGTCAAAGTGCACCGACTCGAACGGGTCAAAGTGCACCGACTCGAACGGGTCAAAGTGCACTGACTAGAACGGGTCAAAGTGCACCGACTAGAACGGGTCAAAGTGTATTAATGTCTTATTGTGAAGTCCACGAGGTGACTGGTAAGAGCTATGCCGCGCCCTAGGAATGCGTGGTGGGGGGCGGGGTAGGAAAGGATCTCACAAGGCGCGGTACAGTAGTAACGGTGTGGGGTGTGTCGTGCAGGTGCAGGCGCTGTTCCCGGCGCAGGCGCTGACGAAGCGCATCCGCGTGGGGCTGCAGGCGCACGCGCCGGGCGCGGCGCTGCGCGCGCGCCTGCTGCCGCGCCACGCCGCCGCGTCGCCCGTCGTCACCGTGGAGCCGCGCCGCCGCAAGTTCCACCGCAGCATCACGCTCACCGCGCCGCTGCCCACGCCGCAGGTACGTGCACCATCTCCTGACCCTCCTCGTCGTAGCGCTCTTGATACAGCAGGCGTGGTCGTCATGTGAATCTATCAGAGGCAGGGCAGACATTAACCCTTAGTAGCCTGATTTACGAAAGAGATTTATTTTTAATATTACTGTGTTTAATGTTACTGTGTTTAATAATAATGACATTTGATTTTTTTTTTATTTCGTTGGAAAGAATATTATACAACGGTAAAATACGTACAGCCAACCTATAAAAAAAACTAATAGTAATGTGAACATTCGGTTTAAAAGATTGGTATCAACATTGAAACTCTAGGCTAATAAGGGTTAAAACACCATGTTGAAAATATATTAGAGCTTTACAGATTTACGAGTATTTTTTTATAAATGTAGGGAGGACGTAACGCACGTCCGCCGTTGAATAGGTTCCTTATTGCACTGGCGGGCGCGCCGCTCGGCGTCGGTGGCGCTGTCGTCGCCCGCGCCGTTGTTCCCCTCCCGCTGCTCTCCCCGCGGATAGGGTGTCTGCGCTACTAGCGTAGACAGTCGGGTTGCCAACATTTAACAGACATATTATAACTTTAAAAAATGTTCTTTATTGTCCGCTTAAGGAAAGAAATTTTCAATAATCCGTTTCTAAATGCACCGCTATGGTACTCAAGGACTCCACTAGCTGTTGCCAGAAACTTCGACGGCGCTTTATTTTTATATAACTTTTTCATTTATTAACTGATTTAAATAAAACAAACACTAAATTTTAAGTGAAGCTAACGACAATACATTAGTGAACAAATCCACCACACCCAAAAAGTTAATCTGTTTATAATATTAGCGCGCACAAAGACACATACAAACAGACAAAAAAAATGCGTTTCAGGCCCTCAATACTAGTTTTTCTCATACATCTTCTATGTGCAGACTGCGATCGGTTACATTTTAATGATATGTATAGGTTATTATAATGTGTAACGTGTGCTGTGTGCAGGAGGGCAGCAAGGAGAAGCCGCCGACGTCGTCGCTGCGGCTGCTGTGCTCCATCATGGGCGGGCAGGCGCGCGCCGTGTGGGAGGACGTGACCGGCTCCACGCCGCTCACGCTCACCGGCGACTGCGCCTCCTTCACCACCACCGTCTCCGCCAGGTACCGTACCCCACCGTCTCCGCCAGGTACCGTACCCCATCGGCACCGCACGATATAAAGCTATATCATCCCACTAATATCATAAATGTGAAAGTTTGGATGTATGTTTGGTACTCAATCACGCTAGAACGGCTGAACGGATCTGGATAAAACTTGGCACAGAGATAGATTATATTCTGGAATAGCACATAGGCTTTTCATCTCGGTAAAATGTATGGTTCCCGTGGGATAGATTTGTTTAAATTTTTCATATTTTTTAACCGCGGGACGCAGCTAGTGATAATATAATAATACCTATGAATATATATGATTTTTACAGATTTTGGATGCTGAACTGTCAAAACGTTAGCGACGCCACCAAACTGGCAACAGAATTATACAGGTGATTATTATTTTAAAAGAAAATTTTAAAAAAATGCTCACCATAAATGAGAATTGTCATTTTGATGGATATTTTTTAAACTATATAATAATAATTCCAGCCCTTTTTAATGTCCCACTGCTGGACAAGGGCCTCCCCTCAATGCGAGCGGGATTAGGCCATAGGCCACCACGCTGGCCCAGTGCGGGTTGGCGGACTTCACACATCTTTCGAGGGGTTCTCTCAGACATGCAGGTTTCCTCACGATGTTTTCCTTCACCGTTTAGCATGTGATAAGCATGGTTGAAAAGAGATTCGCACATGAAATATCAGGAGTACATATATTTTTTTAAATAGACGTATCGTATTTTCGACCTCTCATAATGATTATATTTCCCTTGCCGAATCTGTATATAACTTAACAAATTAACTTAATATATTACAAGTTAATATAAGCGTGACGGTGTATCTTTCAATGCGTATTTAATTTACAGAGAAATGTTGCTAGTACCGTTCGAAGTGCGCATCGTGGTGCTGGGCAAGCGGCTGGACGCGCTCGAGGGCCGGCTGCTGGTCATGTACATAACCGACAGATACGCGTACGACACGTTGCTGCAACAGGTACGCGAACACGTTACACCGTACGCCTTGTAACATTATTTGTGGACAGTAATCTATGAAAAATGCTCTATTGTTTTCTCTGTCTTCTCTATGGCGCCTCCGTGGCATCGTTTGTTTTAAAAAGTGTTCTGAGTGTTTAATTAAATTATGATTATATAAGCCTCTAGAAGTCTATAATTTCCACCCCAGGGCCCGTGGTATATTTACGAATCTCTGGCGCAACATAAATAATGGTGCTAAGACTTAACTAGTTTCTTTGTGTCATTTTTGCATTTACAACTAGCTTATGTCCGCAGCTTCGTCTGCGGTACCTCGATTAAGCCTGGTCCTTTAGCACACACAGATAATGTATGTCTCTATATGGGGAAGAATTATCAAAATCAGGTCATTCGTTTTGGACATTACCCTCTGGTAAATATACCAAGGGCCCTAGAGTGAAAATTATAGACTTCTTGAGTTTTATATAATTATAATTTAATTAAATATTTAGAGCCCTTTTCAAAACTAGCGAGCAGATAGAGAAAACCATAGAGAACATTCATATGTATTGAGAATTTTTCATAGATTATTGTTCAAATTCAAAATGTTCCCCTCTGAAAACAGTTAGTGGCTTTTTACTCCTCAATAATTACCATTGTTCGAATCAAATCAGTAGTCAGTAAGTTCAGTCAAGATTCTGCCATTCCTGTACCGCTTTAAGATCGAATATCATTTGCAAGATCTATTATTGTTTGACTTTACATTATAACAGGTGTATTAAATTAATTGTCATTTATCCTAGGAACACTACACGGAGGTGGCACACTCGACCTCGGTCTGCTTCCTGGAGAGCAAGGATGTATACCTGGAGTTCTCCGGCAACCTCGTGCCGGTCACCAAGTCCGGCAGCCAACCCATGTTCACCTTCGAGGTAACGTACCATGCAGGTTAACGCGAAATTTTAAATTTCTAAGGTTTTTTTTAACGATTTTTTTTTTACCAAAGAGAACTAAAAAAATATTGAACATAGATGAGAGGATACATAGGCAGAGCAAATGCTTATTGCGTTATACAAGCTAGTGAACGACATGCATTAAAATTAATTTAATCATCATTTTGACATGGAGACAAACTTTGTGTGATGCGCACGAATCTATCTACCCGAGTCATGGATGTTTAATATTTATATAAGTAGTATATACTGGGTTCACCCCCAGTCCATTGTACGGTACTCATTATACAAGCGTCGCTTAGTGTGGGGCCGTAAAGTTGGTGTGTCCGTCTGGTAATAATAATAGTAACATGCCTACAGGCTTTCAAGGACAACCGAGTGGAGTTTACAGTCCGCGTGAAGCATCACGAAGAAAGTCCATCCGGCAGGATTTACTTCATGAACGAACCTAAGGTGAGATTATAAAATAATACCCAGCCAAATTATCCTCCCAAATGTATATGTCATTTTCTGACCCCTAAACTACCACTACCCATGCAAAAATTCATGTCGATCCTTTGCTCAATGAAATATTAAAACAAATCTATCCCACGGGAACCATACATTTTACCGGGATAAAAAGTAGCCTAGCTATTCTGGACTATAATCTATGTCTGTGCCAAATTTCATCCAGATCCGGACAGCCGTGCTGGCGTGATTTAGTAACATACATCCATCCATCCAAACGTGCAAATTTTTAATATTAGTGGGATGTAGGTGGCGAAGGGCGAGCAGTCCCAGACGCCGGCCTGCGTGCTGGACGTGCAGCTGCCCGACAGCATCGCGCCGCGCGCCGGCAAGAGCCAGCTCGACTACCTCAACCTGGACCAGTCAGGTAGCCGCCACTGCACCGATGCTGACCCTGCCTTCTGTGCCGAGCGTCCCGGCAGGTTCAAGGGTTACTATACCCTATCTGAATCACCTGTATAAAGAATTGTATACACTCACAATTACGGCCTTATAAGCGCAGTTGTCACTCCCTGCTATCTATGCCGAGAGTCCCGGCGTCGAGCCCTGGTAGAGACAAACTTTGTGTGATGAGCACGAATGTTTGTACCCGAGTCAGGGATGTTTAATATCTATATAAGTATTATATACTGGGCTCGCTTCCAGTCCATTGTACGGTTATGAAAGGGCTTCGAAAGGGTTACCTGGGCTTTGGATCGGAATAGAAATAACTGGTCTATCAAAGACAGACGTATGTTATATGGGAAACCCCTTTGAATTATCGGGTTCGGCGTTTAACTTAGCCTAAGCCAACGATAAGCAAAGGGAATGGGGTCGTATAACAACCCAATCAAAATTTGCTGGATCACATCATCGCGCAGGTGGTGAGATGAACATGTTTCCCATTTGTGCAGGCTTCGACGCGCTAAAGGATGAGCTGAGCTTCCACTGGGGTGACCACAACAACAGCCTCGGCCCCGGCTCGCTGCCCTACCAGCACGACCGAACACTCAACGGACATGTAAGAAACATAGACAATTTATTATCGGTCAATATACTCAAAATATGTGGTCTATGGTCCTACCTGATGACATGGCGTTGATTTTCTTGAGAATGTAATTATAACAAACACTTTTTAATGGTGGTCACTGGGTTTCTTGTCGAGACTTCTCGCTTACGACTTAGGTGCTTTTGGGCCTACATGAATAATAGAAAAATGATTTATCTGATTAAAAAAAAAACTGAAAACATCCAATATAGACTATTGCCTACAAGTGTTAAGGGAGATTGGAAATCTCGAGTCTCGAGTCGAGACGAGCGGCTCGCCAATATTAGCTTGAGTTTGTGCTCGTCTTGATTCGGCCAACATGTACGAACTACGAGTGTATGAGAGCCTAATCCAAATCAAGGCTCACGGACCATTGAAGTTATTACATGTTATCATTTCTTTCCAGGACAAAATCATTACAAATGGCGACGTGAAGTACCCAACGAAGGACACAGAAGACAAACATACTAAACCTCAAGGTATGATATAAACTATACAAGAATAAACACTAACTTAAAGTACAAGAACCTAAAAAGAACTGAGAAATTATTTAACCTTTTACAGGTAATGGTGACACGCTTCATGTAGACTCAAATAAAACTAAAGCCACCTTCGACTCCGACGAAGATAAGACCCCAATGAATACCCTCGAGAAAGGCAAAAAGAAACCCGAAGTCGGCTTCCTCGGAGGCCTCGCTGATAAAGTTAAAAACGTCTTCGGACATAGCGAGGACAAGGAAGACGAAAAAGAAGCATCCCCACAACCTCAACCTAAGCCTAGAGAATCTAAAGAAAAGACGCCTCCAAAACCAGCTCCCAGGCTGATCAATGAAGACCTACTCGGTAAAGTTGATGATATGTTTAAAGACCTACACTCCAAACCACCGCGGAAAGACGAAGAAGACCCTACAAGTCAAATGTACACCACAAAGTTGGTTGTCGATGAAGAGGATAGACCTATATCGGAAGAGTTCTATGAACAGTATGAACATAGGCAACCTGTTGATACGCCATTGAATACAAAGAAAAAGGACCCATTCGAATTTTACGATAAATGTTGCCAAGGGAAATATAAGGGTCAAAAACACACACACGACGAGACCTCTAATATTGCTGATAGGATAGAACAAGTCCACTTTGCTGCTCATGAAAAGCTTCAAGACGTATCTGATAAGGTCCAAGGCGACCTAACAGAAGAATTAGATAAAGCTGAGAAAGAAAAAGATAATATTAAGCAGAAAGCCAACGAAGCTATCTACGAAATTGTTGAAGATTACGAGAAAGTGAAAGGTGAAATAAAGGATAAGGAAGAGAAAGCGTTAGCTGACACTAAGGATAAAATAGAACTGTTTAAAGAAGCAGGCCACGATACATTGAAAGAGGTTTCAGAGTCAGGGGACAAACTTAAAGTTGACATCAGTGCTAAATCTTCTGAACTGAAGGAAGAAGTAAAATCCGAAGTTGATGACGCTAAGTCTACTGCAAAAGACACAGTTGACAATCTGAAGGATAAGGTTGGAGACGTTAAAGTTAGTCTTACTAACAAAGCGGCAGCTTTAGACTTCGCAGCAATGGAAAGAGCTGAGGAGATGAAATTGAGAGGAAATGAGAAATTGGAGCAAATTGGAGGCTCAATCGAAAAGGCTGCTGTCGATTTCAATAACAGAGCTGAAGTAGTTGGAGCTGACCTGAAACAAAAGGCTCACGATGGCCCCAATGCAGTGTCCGATGCCGCTAATGACGTCAAAGATGATTTGAGCAACAAAGCGCGCGATATCAAATCTAGCGCGAAAGAAACCGCAGGCAAATCCAAAGAAGCAGCTAACGAAAAGCTTCAATCCCTGGGCAAATCAATAGATGGCGCTAAAGAAAAAACAAAGAAGGAACTTAAAAAGGAAGCCAAAAAGAAGTCCAAAGAAGGTAAAAACTTTTTCACGGGCCTCGTTCATAACATATTTGGTGAGAAAGAGAAAATTGAGGAGGAAGTGAAAGGCAAGATAGCTGAAGGAAAGGCATCAGCCAATGAAGCTTTAGACAAAGCATCGGCTAAGAAAGATGAGATCAAAGACAGCGTCGCTAAAAAACAAGAAGAATTGAAGGATAATGCTGAACATTTAGCGAAAAGCGTAGAAGATAAGAAGAAAGAAACGGAGAAAGCTTTACAGAGCAAAAAGGCGGACATAGGAAAGTCCATCAAGGATAAGACAGCCGGAGCCAAAAATGTTATTGAAACTAAAACTAGCGATTTCAAAGCAGCTGTAGACGAAAAAAGTGGTGAAATCAAAGATGCTGCACACAATAAATTCGATGAAGCTAAACAAGCTGTTCACGATACAGCCGCAAATGTCCAAGATAAAACTATTGAAGCTAAAGATGCTTTAAAAAATAAGGCCAATGAAGTAAGTGATGCTGTTTACGATACAGCCAGTACAGCTGGACAAGCTATTAACGACAAAGCTAATGAATTGGGAAATACTGTTCATGACAAGTCAAAACAAGTTAAAGATTCTATCCAAGATACGGCCGGTGAGGTAGGACACGCGGTACAAAACAATGTAGCCAAAGCAAAGGACACTGCGATTACTATCGGACATTCCATCCGAGATGAAGCAAGCAACGTTGGAGACGCCCTTGAAGACAAGACTAACCAAGCTAAAAACAAATTAAGTAACGTAGGACATTCTATTCAAGACGAAGCTAGCAAAGTCGGACATGGTATCCAAGATAAAGCTGGCGAAGCTAAAGAAAAAGCTAGCGAAGCTAAAGAAAAAGCTAGCGAAGTCGGACGCGCTGTCGAAGACGGAGCTAGTAAAGTCGGACATGCCATACAAGATAAGTTTAGTGAAGGAAAACAAAAAGCCAACAAAGCCGGAAACATTGTCTATGATGAAACCACCAAAGTTGGAGCCGCAATACAAGACAAGACTAGTGAAGCTAAGGATAAGGCGAACGAAGTTGGACACGCTATCCATGATCAAGCGAGCAAAGTTAGCGATGCAGTTCATGATAAAGCAAGCGAAACAAAGAGCAAAATCAGCGGATTTGGACACACCATTATGAATAAATTCTCTGGATTCGGACACTCCGTTAACGAGAAAGCTAGTGACGTGGATACCGCAATTCAAGATACTGCTAGTAATGTAGGCACAGTTTTTCATGATAAAACGAATGAATTCGGAGATGCCATGCATAAGGAATCTTCAGAATTCGGACTCGCTGTTCACGATGAAGCCAGCAAAGTGGAACACGCAATCCAAGGCAAGGCAAGTGAGGCTAAAGATAAGGCAAACGAAGTTGGCCTTGCTATTCAGGACGAAACTAGCATAGTTGGTGACGCGGTTCATGACAAAGCAAGCGAAACGAAGGGCAAAATCAGCGGATTCGGACACTCCATTATGAATAAATTCTCAGGTTTCGGACATTCTGTCCACGAACAAGCTAGTGAAATGGATGACGCGATTCATGACACTGCGAGCAATGTTGGCACAGCTATTCACGACACAACAAGTGAACTCGGAGATGCCATGCATAAGAAAACTTCACAATTTGGGCATGCTCTAGAAGATAAAAGTCACGAAGCGAAAGAGAAAGCAAGTGAAGTCGGACATACCGTCCACGATGAAGCTAGCAAAGTCGGACACGCCATAGTAGATAAGACCACCGAAGCAAAAGATGCCATACATAACAAAGCTAGTGATATTCATGACGAAGTAAATGAAAAGTCAACCGGATTTGGACATGCAATCAAAGACACGTTTAGTGGTATAGGCCACGCAATACACGACACGTTTAGTGGATTCGGTCACGCGGTACACGACAAAGCCGATGAAGCACAAGATAAGGCCAATGAGGCTAAAGAAGTGGTTCTTGATAAATCGGGTGAGATCAGCGATACCGTTGTAGGTAAAGCCACTGAAATCAAAGATGCTGTACACAAAACAACAAGTGAAGCAACTAAAGCTCTTCGTAACAAAACCGAGGAGGTTGGGGAAGCTGTAAAGAGCAAAAAGGACAAATTAGGGCAAGCTATTAGCGACAAGAAAGATGCAGCAACCACTGAACTCGATAGGATAAGGCAAGAAGCCGAACAAACTACTGATCAAATTAAAAAATCTGCTGAGGACGCCATCAACGCTGCGGCAGACAAAAAGAACGAACTTCAAAATAACGCATCCAACAAATTCAATGACCTTCAAAAATCTGGAAAGAACAAACTAGAACATTTACAACAGTCTGCCACAGACAAAGGGAAAGACATACAGAAATCATCTAAACAGGCGTTCGATCACGTTCAAGAATCGACCTTGAGTACTTTCGGTAGAGTCGAAAGTTCGGCGAAGGACAGAGTGAACGACGCGAAGGATAATTGGGAAGATCTTCAGAGCTCGACTAGAGACACGTTTGCGGATATGAAAGATGACGTGTACAGCTTGGGCAGCTCCGGGCAAGACACGCTACATAGCTTGCAGAGTTCCGCAGGGAATACATTTGATAGTCTCGATGATTCCGCCAAGGAATTCCTCGGAGGAGTTCAGAGTAGCGCCCAAAACGCTGAAGAGAACTCTAGGCAGTTGTTTGGAGACGCTAAGGATTCCTTTGAAGGATTCCAGGTCTCCGCTGATAATAAACTTGAGGAGGTTAAAGGGGCAGCAAAGGATAAGGTTGATGAGGCTGGAGACAGGCTAGGCGAGGCCGCCGGGAGTGTGGATGTGAAGGGCGCGGAGCAGGCCGTGGCTGCTGCTGTAACCAGAGAGGCGGACAAATTTACCAGCAGTCTAAATAATTTGGGGAGTTCTGTCTTTGGATCTTCGGGAAAAGGTGAGTTGATCTTTACCATTATATTGATGTTACACTCCATAATTCTTATTAATTGGTGTGTGTAATTAAAATAGTGTGTCCAAATCGTTTATGAGTGCACAAGAAACAAATATTTCAATTTTGTCAAATCTTATTTTTATGGTAATACTCTCTTTAAAAGCAGAGTGTCTTGACTTCGATTCGGCGCCATAACAGTATATGACGTTTTAGAGAGACGTCTTAAAAATATCACAAAGAAAATATTTTTAATAAAAATATGATGTTTTTAATTAGTAGCGAAACTTATTATGCTTAATTCCCACGATACAAGCTACAAAAGGATGGTATTTTTTTCAGGATTTATGAAGGATTCAAGCACCAAGTTATTGGAGTCGGAGAAAAGCCAGTCTACGCCACACAAGAAGAGTTCCGGGTAAGATCACCAACATAATACATTCAGTAGATAGTGGAACATACGCCATCGAAACGTGATGTAAATAACAGCACGTAGAAATTCACTGAACTAATTCACATTGGCATTGTCTATAAGTATATAAACAATACACAACATATCATCAGCTACATTATACCATTGAATTTTAAAACTGTGAAACTCTTTGTGAACTTTGCAAAAACAAGTACAGTCAACGAATTTTCGAAATCAAAATAAATATTGATTTCGATATATCATTACAATTAACAGAAAGATGCTTAGCTATCAAATAGAAAAATCAAATGCTACTTTGCCATCGTAACCAAAGTATATTGGATCTGTTATCCCAGAAATGCTAGCCCAGAATCTGTATTGGTACTTCGAATGTTTTCAGATGTCAATACCGGACTTAACCCATAACGTCGCGGTCTGTAGGTGTTTTAACAAACCTGGGCCCCAACTCTGCTAACACAATCGATTCATAATCGAACATCAACCGCAAAGTAACTGTCACTTTTCACAGATATGACAGTGACAGTTACTATGCGGTTGCTGTTCGATTATGAATCGATTATGTTAGCAGACTTGGGGCCCTGATCAATTACCTTTAACCAACGTAGCCATTGGCGTAATTGAATACGATAAAGGCCGGTATTGCCATACTCTAACGTAAGGAGTACATTCTATTGTTTCGCCCGCTATACAGATTGTTTATGTAAAGGTATACTAAGCCTGCGCTTCTTAAGTGATTACGATAATACGTCATTTAAATAAACGGTGAAGGAAAACATCGTGAGGAAACCTGCATGTCTGCGAGAACCCCTCGAAAGATGTGTGAAGTCCGCCAATTCGCACTGGGCCAGCGTGGTCCATTATGGCCTAATCCCCCTCGCATTGAGGTGAGGCCCGTGCCCAGCAGTGGGACATTAAAGGGCTGGAATTATTATTAAATAATAAAATATGTTCCCAACAAAATTACAATTGTGATTTTTGTGAGTTCACACAATAATTATAACTGTGTTTCAGAAGCGTAGGCTTATGCCTTATACCCTTTCTGAATAACCCGGTATAGAGAAATGGTGGTCCCAAAAGTAGTGTCACAGTTTTCAATACACAATTGCCTGCCCTAACTCCACATGCACCGCATTACAGAATCCCGAAGCTTAAGAAGAAGAAGAAATAAATGGCGGCGAACGAAAACGAACGCTGACACGATGTATGATAACAGTTGTTTAGTTTTACTATTTATTGTTGCTGTACTTTCGCGGCATCGCGATTGTTTCTATTAATCGAGTGAGTGAATAGTGCTGGCATAAATATAAATTTATTTATTCCAGCATTGATTACAATGTAATTTGTATGATCTCCTATTTATTTCTAAGTAATACGAGTATATGAACAAAATTCGTGAACGTTGTAAACGCTTTTTCCTTGATCTGTACATTACATACCTTAAGGTATCGATATCACTCGATTGGTCATCGATGATATATCGATATTCGTGAAACAATCGAGATGCCGCTGTATCAACATTGTACATGTGATGTAAGAACAATTTTGAAATCGTAACGATCTATATTTATAGAGTATAATCGTTTGTGTGTTTGTCTCAAACGTACCGGTCGAGTACAATTTAAAAAATATTTTTTAATTTATATATTTAACTTTTGACTAACATATGAATATCGATTTCCAAGAAATCGATTTTGTATTCGATGTTACATTGCGATCACGAGAATGAGTATAGTTAATCACAGATTTATTAATTGTTTTTAATTAATATAAATATTATTTGTAGTAATCGTGTCTTGCCTACAAATCGATCTATTTTTATATATAAATGAATTTTATTTATACAACTACAGATCTGTTAATTTTATTTGTGACATTTTTTAATATTATCAACGTTATAGAATATTTAATCGCATTATAAATTAAATTACAATTAACAATTATTACGTAAATGTCAAATAGTGTTTTGTGTTGCATAGTTTATTCGATTTATTAACGGTTTTATTTGTAGAGTCTACAATACACATTGTACAGAACATAAATTTGTTAGAAATAAGCATGGTACACGTCCCTCGATTAGAGATTATCACTTTAGAGCTACTTAAATAGATCTGCTAGTTATTTATTGTTTATTTTATTTATTAAATGGCTTGAGCACTACATTTCGTGCTGCCTACGCACAGTATGAAAAAAGACCAAAAAAACGGTCATCCCATTTTTATTCCTCTTTTCGAAGGAGTAGATAGTTTCAAATGCATGAGTAGAACTCCCGAAAGTCAAAAGTAATTAGATCCAAAGATATTAATTTTTAAATTTTTTTTTGCGAAATTACAGAATATTAAAAATTTATAGTTAAAAAAATATTTTCGTAAATCTATTGGTGTCCTCATATGACGGTTCTACGTAGGCAAATAATGTTTGGAACCAGCAGATTGTAACTCCAATCGCGTGAAAGATATTTGAAAAAGAAGAAAAAAAAGTTTTTATTTTTTTATTCCTATATTTTGCCATATTTGGATTCAAAATCATAATTAATATAATGTCTGACATTGTGCTAGTGATATAAAAAAAAATCAAATCCTAATCTTGTAGGATCTTGGAGTTATGAGCGTCTAAAGATTTTCCATAATTTCTATGGTTTTAGGGTTTTCACACAGAATTAAGTGTTTTCACATTATTTTCAAGATATAATTTGTGAATGTTTTCTAACCTATTAGACATCGAATATAGTGATCAAACTCATTATAGTATGTAGTTTGACGTTTGTTGTTAATAAAATTGAAATGCCATTACCAAACTGACTAAACACAAAATTCCGAAAAGTACGAGACATTCGACACAAGGCTGTAATTTGGCAAGTATGGTCCTTGTAAGGATTTTACGAAAGGTCTGGATTAAGGCGGTGAAAAAGGGTTGAAAATATCTACGAAAGTCCTATATTATTTAAGTTAGGGGCACGATATTAAAGTAAATAGTTTCAAATAATTAGACACTGTTAATTTAAATTGCAACATAAATTAATGGAGTAAAATAGGCGTTTGAAAATAGTGGCAACATGGGTCTTTGACGGCTCCATGGTGCCTCGCCCCCGTTCCTCCGGAGAAAATGTAAAGGTATAGGGTTTTAGCTTAAGCTTTACGAGGGCGAACACCTTCCCCATACCATATTTACCTTTCATCGGAATTTTCTAAGTTTGAATTACAAAGATACAATATTTTTATATATATAATAATAATAAAACGTAACATTAAAATTCTCAAAAAGGGCCTCTACGTGTTGGACCCTTGTCCCCGCGCAAGCCTTCTAAAGATCCGGGTTATAGTCCGTGTGGAGACACACATAATAATAATATCGCCAGACGAACTCACCAACTATACGGTCCCACACTAAGCAACGCTTGTATTATGGGTACCGTACAGTATATAATACTTAGATAGATATTAATATAATATGTAAAATTACTAATAATATCTCCGTTAATATTATTAACAGATCAACCCATTTGTTTTAACCTATATTTACTTGATAAACACAATAGTCCGGTAGGTAGCAACCCTAAGCCAGTTTCTTTAAATCCCAATAAACTGCAGATCCTACGAGATTAAGATTTCAGATTTTTAATACATGTCAAGTGGGACCTGAAGAATAATTTAATCTAAGAATTGAATCCTAATACGTGAAGAGATAAGAAAAAAAAAATATTTACGAAAATAAGCTTAAATTCGCATTTCTATGTTATTTATAGCGCTAAAATTATAATATTCACTTGATAATAAAGGGAATTAATTCTTTTAAAATGTGGCATTTAAATCAATAATTAATATTAAACGCCTTTTAAACTACAGCTACTTCTATGTTTTTTCTGATTTCCATAGACTTTATGAAAAAAAAATCATATCTCTGGATCTACGTACATTTGATCTGCGAGAGTTCTACTCATGCATTTGAAATCATTTAATCTATCGAATATAAGAATAAAAATTGGATGACCGCTTTTGAGGTCATTTTTCATACTGTGCTACGTCACAAAGCCACTATCCCAATCAAAATACAACTTAAATATTATAATGACATCACGCTTAGTCTTATAGACGCTAAGTACAGGAGCAAACGGCGTAGCTTATGGCTTTGCCTCTCTGTAAGTTGTTATACAAGCTTAAGATATTATATGAGATCATTCTCGAACGATATTCTGTTTTTTATTCTATAATTTCATAACATAAAATATCCAAACTAAAATTGCGAAATCAAAACCTTGCAGAAAAGGTACTGTTATTTTAAATTTAAATAACGGTTGGTTTTTAATAAACTTAGTCGACTCAGCGCACCGCTATTTAGTATAGGTTTTGTTGGTATATTCGAATATTACTCTATTATTTGCAAGTTCTCACTGTACATGCCACCCGCACCCACAGCACGAATTTATCATATACCTACCATCACCTCACGCGACATCGTTGTTTGCACGCCGCATCACCGGTAAGTTTAGTTTTGCTATATGTCTTATTTTGCGATGTTCGCTGCAGGTTCGTAATACCTATTAAAGTTTTTATATTAAGCTGTCTATGAAGAAAGTTACTACACAACTTGTATGTGGAATTAGTACGAATTACTATGTTCTTAACACTTTAAATGCATGCCTGAGGAATAGTACATCCATCAGCAGGAAGAAGTCTACAGTAGGTACAGATACATGGCCTCCTCCGATGACTCGACACATGACGGTCCTCCGCCACTCGCATCCACCGGCTGCCTGCGACGATTTTAAACTATCTCTATAGCGCAAGCCTACCCTCAATATGATTATTCCTACCCACAATATGATTATTCCTACCAACAATATGATTATTCCTACCCACGATATGATTATTCCTACCCACGATATGATTATAACTTCCCACTATATGATTATTTGCATTTATAAAAAAAATCGAATGAACGATTTTAGGATATATGTATGATTTACCGTTATGTTACAGTTTTTTCTCTAAACTCCGGCGCAACCCATGAATATGAAGATCCTCGGAACCACGCATCGCTTCAAATTGAATCCACATTATAATAATATGTTTACTTACGTAGATTTTATAATAATGGAATTTGATTGAGTCGTATGCAACAATTGTAAACGGTATCTTATATTGAGATAGATAGACGATAAAGTACTATCAATATATTTAAAAATTGTATCTGAAACGTCGTACTTTGTTCAATAGATGTCGCTATTACAAAAGGACACTTGAGTGCAATTATTATTGAATGTCAAATGTCATTTTTTGGTATTGGAAAAATGCAATAAATATTTTGACATAAATTAAGTGGTGGTTGCACATAAGAAAACATGCTACTCTATTGTGAACATAAGGTTTGCTTGTTAGACACGCTCATGGTATAATAATATGCTACGCCAGGAATTATCTTCTGATGATGGCCCAAGACTACCTTACGATTAGTATTGCTATGCATTAACATCTTTAATACAATGTAATACCGCACCATAGCCGACGGCGTAGCTTAGGCCAATCAGGTGACCTAGATTTCACGGAAAAATATTCACCAGATATTCCTGGCTTAGCATATTATTATACCATGGATAAAAACGTGTCGAAAAGCAATTCCGGGCGTCCTTACCGTGCTATTTCCAGCTATTGATGATTTCTCACTATCAATCAGATCAGAGGCTCGAGAACCCAATGGTATATTAAATTGTCATACATCTATGACAGACCTAGGAGCATATATCTGATTATAGAGACAATATGTATGAAACTATCGGAAATGTTTATTATAGTACCGAAATGTGAGGTGGAACACACTTGGTATGGTACTTGTGGATGTGTTAAAGGCCCCAACAATGATTTAGGTTTAGGCAATGGGGCCACAAAGATTTCCCATAACACTGGGCCCCAAGTCTGATAACACAATCGATTCATAATCGAACAGTAACCGCAGTATATCTGTCAAAAGTGACAGTTACTATGCGGTTACTGTTCGATTATGAATCGATTGTGTTAGCAGGCTTAAGGCCCTGGCTTTAGTCCTCTTACACTATAATAGTTACGCATAATAAAAGATCCATAAGAAATGTATATTTTAAATATAATTTGCTTAATAGTTTAGAGGCGTACGTAATGTGGGGTAATGTCTAAAAACTGCGTAACTTTCTCAATTTAAGAGTAATAAATGATTATTGCCGTCAATTTTGGCATTGATGTTATATTGCCATAGACAATACTTCTGGTGGCCTACAGGACCGCAAGACACAATTGTCTCGTAATCGAATGACAATGGCACAGTTGATGTCACATTTCAACGTATTCTCACAAAAAAATATAAAGATATATTCAATCTGTGTGTCGACGGAACGCAAGGCCAGGGCGCTTAATTCAAAATGTCAATGGTTTTTGTCGCTTGGAGTATTGTATCGGTTTAGGTATTTTTTTAAGGAAACTTAATACATCGAGACATCCAATGCTAATATCGCAAAAAACTAAATTACATTATAAGATGTCCAAATTGTTCGTAAAAAAATAAACCATTGAAAACCATTGACATTGACATTGACATTTTGAATGTCGCGCCCTGACCTAGCGCTTCCCCTTAAGTAATCATGTAATCTATACTTTAGGATTAAAATTAAATTATAACGAAGTTGATTCAATCGATATATATAGGTTTAAATTCTGCTGCCTAATGTTTATAGAAAATTGGTTTAAAACCTATTTTGGCTACAGAAAATAGAGGTGCTTATGTAATGGAGGCCACGATAATGATTTATTACATAAATGTAAAATAATATGTACAATAGGTACAATGTAATTCCCACCGCTCGTGTGCCACTCGTGCCCCACTCGTGTGCCGCTCGTGTACACCAGAATTGTTATTTATAAAAACAACTAAAAGCCTCGACAAACGGCACAACTCAGCACCCAATCTGTAGGGCCGATTCATAGGGTCCCTACAAATTGGCATCTCAAGAGGCAAGTTGGCTAGACATAGACAAGCCAGACCCTACAAACCGGACATACAGATTGGATGCGAATTTAGGGCGTTCGTCGAAGCTTGCAACATGATTATTTATAGGAAATTCTTCGCTCTAACGCGTCTGTGTATAGCTCGCATCAAATAAAATAAGCAAAGATGGCGGCTCTGTGCATTCGGAATACATACAATTAAGCAAGCGCAGAGCCGCCATGCGACCTGTGCGTAATTGGATTTATCATTATTGAATTGTTTTTTTTTTATTGATCGATTATTAAATTGGTGCTGTCTGGTATTATTCGGATGTCATGGAAGCTGTCTATTTAATCACGTTTCACTATAATCATACGAGCACGTACCTATCCTTTATAATCTAACTATACAGGCTGATTCAGAAAGCGTATACTAAGCCTGCGACTGTTTAGCCCATTTATTTCATTATGTAGTGTTGGAACTTAAATAAATCAATTTAAAAAAAATTGTTCGCAAAAAATCGCAATTGTATTTTTTTTTATTATGAATTTCAAAAAAACAAAACAAGCCCGATGAGTTCCTTGCCGTATCTTCTCAGTTGAGGTCGCGTTCCGACCCGGTAGTAGACTTAAGAAAAAAAAATGTAATGACAATTTGTAAGTGCCCCCGTAGGTCTATACGAAATAAATGATTTGACTTTAATCAACATCTAAATTTGTCTTCTAATAAAAATTACGCAGGTTCCATGCTTAGTACACCATTTCTGAATAACCCTGTTTAAAATCTTAACTATATAAAACCACAAACCTAGATAACTACGATACTACCTATACTTAATATAGTGTTGTTTAAATTAATATACTTTTTATCATTAAATATTTTGTATGATTGGATATATTCATGTTATTTGCATTTTATATAGATTTGTGAAATAAGTTATTAAGTTTTAAATTTTTATCAAACTACTTGTATTTTTTCTTGTAATGGTTATGTATAAATAATGTCTTCGATTGTATTAGGTATGTACAGAATAGTAAGGATACACTTTTCGTTTCACATTGCTACGCAGAAGGAAATTGGCGAATCGATTTTATGTACATTGAATTTTGAACTTTATCTCCACTTTGTATGTACACATTTGATATCGAGACCAAAAATGTGTAGCTCTGGAGGATTCACAATTCGCGTGATTGCCGTCGGCGACTTCGTGGAAAACAAATAGTAGGCTCGCACGATTGAGATAAAGTTCAAAATGCAACTAACAAGTAAATTCGCTTCTTTCGTGGCCATCTGAAATGACCCTTAAGGAATGAATATTCGACAGAGAATTGTTTTTTACTTATTATTTGTAATGTACATAAGTACAACTATCTACCACTTCCATAAAATATGCCTATAATGTCATAATTATTATTAGATACTAAGTTGGTTCTAAATAGATCTTTATTTTAACACCTGCCCTGCGCGTAATCTAAAGTTATGTGATGCCAAAATGAAGATTAGTTGTGTGTAAAGCAAAAATAAAGGTTTTGTTGTGTATTGATATAGTCTATGTTCATCATATTTATTGCTTTTTAGTACATAATAAAAATTATTTAAAAAATAATGCATTTGTATTTATCTACCCACAAAAAGAAACGTTATTGTCGATAGTTTCGGAGAGTGCGCGACGGAATTACACGAGTTAATTCCCCCATCTCCATTCTATCATCGGTCGACAAGACGCACGGACAAGTGTCATCCGTACACTGTGGACATTCCTTCGGTACGTACTAAGCGGTTTGCTGCTACTTTCATCGTGCGAACTGCCAAGGAATGGAACACGCTACCGGTCTTTGTTCCCCGTCGACTATAATCTGGGTGGTTTCAAGTCGAGAGTGATCAGGTTCCCCCTAGGCAAGTGTGCTACATCGTAGATCTCATCGTCACTTACCATCACGTGAGATCGAGATCAAATACTTGCCTATATCGTAATAAAAAAAAATATAGTACGGCAAATTATTGCATAAAATTCAGGCGGGAATCACGATGTGTCGTAAGTACATCCAACGGGATCGGTGGCCCGCCGACACAAACTCCTTGGGATTCCCTATGAAATTAAGTGTGTGCCTTAATTTCCTAATTTGCGTGCTTTAGTGCTATTCTATAGCAGTGATAGCCAAGTTGGTAGAAAGCTTGCCTCGGTAACGAGGATCGCAGATATAAATCCAGGCTCGGACCTCTGAGATGTGCGAATCTCATTTTCAACCACCATTATTACTTGCTAAACGGTGAAGGAAAACATTGTGAGGAAACCTGCATGCCTGAGAGCACGCCTCGAAAGATGTGTGAAGTACGCCAACCCGCATTGAGCTAGCGTGGTGGACTATGGCTGAATCCCGCTCGAAAGAGTGGAGGCCCGTACCCACCAGTGGGACATTGAAGAGGCTGTTTGATAAGAATGATATTTTTCTTTTCATAACTTTGAATCTTACATTACAATAATATAAAAATACCAGGTATGTAGTTAAAATTCATTTATTAATTAATAATTTCTCGTATTTCATACTTAGTTCCATAGTGTCAATTAATTTATAAATAAACAAAAATATATTATTTTCTACATAATTTTGGTTATATGTTTTTTTAATAACAAATAGGCCGAATTTTAATTGTTATAAACAATCCCATAACTTCTACTACAGTTTACGACCTCTATTAATAGAGGTCAGTACAGTAAGCTAACCATATACTTGATAGTTTACGTGTAAATACATTTTGTATGGAGAATTAAACAGCAACAACTTTCAATTCTCCATTCAAAATGTCTAAATACGCATACCTATAAAGTATACGGTATACGTACATAAATTATTTCAAACAGTTAATTATACGAAACCGCAGAAAAAATCACAGAATATCTAAAACATTCCCGGTACTTATAGTACCAATGGTACGTACATTGGAATGTTACTTACGAATTACTAAGGCACATTTATTTAATACGTGTAGGTAGAGGAATTATCACAATGTGCTTATAACTATATTATTTTTTCTAAATACTTTTCATGACCTAGTCAGCTTTATGCCTTCATAATAAGGGTGAAATTGTTTAGCATTGCTTATGGCTGGACGTCATCCGAAGAAATAATGCTATCAGAAGTATCTTTTATAAATCTAAATTTATAATATTAAAAGGCAAGGTATAAATTTAACTCTATCTCCAAATTTATAGAATTATTCATCATTCACACTAACATTTCATAGCACTTACCGAAGAAAAAAGCATGTAAGGCCATTGCAAATTGACAAAAGCTTTCCATAGTTTCGTTAAACATATATAAAAAACATCTGATTTTATTGAAGGAGTTAACACCTATCTCTATAAAACAAACATAATTCATTCTAACATGACCACACCACACTAGAAAGTCAACATTAATCCCCTTATTTATAGAAAGATTTCTGCCATTTACAAACGTAATACAAAGCACATTACCTTTGAAAAATGCCTAGTGATGCCCGTAAATTAAACTTCTATAAATATGGTGGTTAATTTATAATATATTTATAATTGTAAAATGTAAAAAACAATAATAATAAACTTAACTATAATAATTCTTAAAATATTGTTCAATAATGAGAACGCCGCATAAATGTTTGAATATCAATAAAAAAACGTCGATACAAATTAATATTTATATCGATACTAATACACAAGTAGTTAGTCTAACTCGATAGTTTAACATCAAGTCACTGTTTTAACTATATCTTAACACTATTCAGAATTAAACGCGGAAAAATACAAAACATCAAATTTCAGTAATGTAATTAAAAATTTTGGTTTAAATTCTTATTTTCATAATATCTTAAAACCTGTATTTGTTTTGTATATACATAACTGTTAACCAAGCCAACCGTTTTTGTGTGATTTAACCGTATCTTTCAGAAAATTCGTTTTAAACAAAAATCTTCTATTATCATAATAAAGAAACACACTAAGCAACGCCTGTATTATGGGTTCCGTACAGTTATTATTAAAATTGTCTTCCGAGTCTTGGTTAACAGTCACATTCATATTCCAGTCGTAAACACAAAATGCATTTGTCATCACACAACTCAGCTGCTATTAGAATCTAACGCGGAGCTGCTCGTCTCCTTATCATAATTAATAACGCCATCGCAATCCATGTAATCCATCTCAGTCAACTCGCGTTTTATCATCAAATGGGGCGTCTTCCTCACTCGCTTCTCCTTCAAGAACCTCGGCACCATCTGCTTTCTCTCCATCAAATACTCTACGATCACTCTCTCGAAGAACAGCGCTATCACGAAGTTGAACGATGCTATTGCGAGCACTATATAACACATGAGAGCGTTTTTAGGCATTTTTAATTGCAGGAAGCTAGCCAACCATTCCGGCGGCGCGACTGCAATATATACACATATACCTGTCATGATTATTATACTAATCATAAGCTGTTTGTTGGTCACCACAGACCTTCTATACGGCGAACCGTGACTGAAGACGAC
Source organism: Pheosia tremula (assembly GCA_905333125.1). Lineage (NCBI taxonomy): Eukaryota > Metazoa > Arthropoda > Insecta > Lepidoptera > Notodontidae > Pheosia > Pheosia tremula. The sequence continues at coordinate 3,610,039 of HG995420.1, forward strand.
CGACAAAATTATATACTGAAACATTGACACGGCATATATAGCATAATTCTCCCAGCACTCGTTCGCCTCGTCACCTTCGTACGTGTGCCTCACGTACCACGGGAAGAAAGTCAACGCGTAATAACTCAAATACTGTGCAACAGCAATCAACACCAGCTGGCCGACCAACGAGAACAACGGCACCAAGCCCAGCAACGAGGTCAACGGAGGCACTTTCCACAGTTTACCAGTGTACGCCTCAGTCATGCCGAAGAAGAAAGCGAAGTTGACTATTAGCGCGACATCTATGAACAGGAATTGAAAATCAGTTAGATTCGAATCGAAGTAGTACAGGAATGCGACTGAGAAGAATTCGGTGAGGGAGTACGCGACCATGAACTTGAAGACTCCGAAGCTGGTGGCGAGTGCGGCGCGACCCTCGCGCAACACTCGCGCCACGCACACGATGTCGGGGTCGGCGGAGGTGAAGGGCGCGGCCACGCTGCTCTCCAGCTCCGACAGCGAGATGCCGGTGTGCGCGGCGCGGAGGGCACCGCAGTCGTTGGCGCCGTCCCCGCACATACCTGCGACAAACATTCGGAATCATAATATTTTGACAGCCCGATTAGCGCTGTTGGTAGTGACCCTGCTTTCTGTGCCGAGGATCACGGGTTTGAACCTTAGTAGGGACAAACTTTATGTGATGAGCACGAATGTTTGTACCCGAGTCATGGATGTTTAATATCTGCATAAGTATTATTTACTGAGTTCGCCCTCAGTCCATTGTAGGGTACGCATAATACAAGCGTTGCTTAGCGTGAGACCGTATAGTTGGTGTGTTCGTCTGGTATTTTTTTTTCTTTTATTATATGTAGACCAATACAGTACTTATGAATCGTTCAATATGACACTAAACGCTAAGCTACGACTTTTCCACCAGTTGGGAATACCATTCCTATGAAGAGGAACGGGCAAGAAACGTCATGGTTGCTATTTTAAAAGGCTCTTATTGTTGTTTGTGTAGTTGGGCAGCGTTCAATATAGCGTTTTTACTAACTGGGACAGTATAGGGGCATCCAAATCCAGACGAGATACAGGAAAACTGTCTGAAGAACTGAGGTATTTTTTGTTTAAATATTTTTTGTCATAGTTATTTTCTTAATCATATAATCAGTCTATAAAATTGACTATTTATTTTTTGGGCGGTACGACTTCATAATATGTAAGGATCATTCCATTTATCGAAAATCGAATACCTGGACAGCAGAAGTTGGTCAAATTATTAAATATTATCTCACTTACTTATGAATCGTCAAATTTTTTTCAGTTTTACTAGAGTTCCGATAGAGGAATATAATCAAGTGTTGGTACATACCGACATAGTACCCGAGGGCTTGGTACTCCAGAATGAGCTGTTGCTTCTGGTCTGACGTCATGCGCGCGAACACCGCGCCGCGCTCCACCACGCGACTCAGCACGCCCGGGTATTGCTCGCGTAACACCTGACACACATACATACATAATACGCCATCTGACGACCTGGGCCCCAAGTCTGCTAACACAATCGATTCATAATCGAACAACAACCGCATAGTAGATGTCACTTTTGACAGGTTTTTTTTAATTTGGCATCACCATAGGTTGGTATTTTGCCAGTGTCAAGTAAAATAAATTATTTCTGTTTTTGAGCATATGCACAGGCCTAAAGGCTTGCCCCAAGTAAAATACCCCCCGCCCCCCATCCTTCAATCAGTGATGGATACTTTACTGAAAGATTTTTCATGGATTTTTTGTGAGAAACTGAAGAGTCAAGTTTCGCCACTCTGTTTCAATTACCTACACTCGTGCACTTCACCGAGCACATAATGGTTAATATTCCGTTTATATCACTCACTATAACTCGCAGGAACACTAGTTTTAGAAATTAAAACATAACTGACGCCGTGACTTTTCAGTTTTCCGCCGAAAACCTTGACAGATATTGTATGAGATATCTGCCAAAAGTGACAGTTACTATGCGGTTGCTGTTCGATTATGAATCGATCGTGTTAGCAGACTTAGGGGCCCTGATTAGGACAATTGGTAGTGACTCTGCTTCTGTGCTGAGGCTCCCGGGTTCGAATCCCAGTAGGGAGGAACTTGTGTGATGCACTGATACTACATGCGTTAGCTACAAGATTATGTTAGACTAGGTAAAATTTTAGATTACATTATTTTTTGATTATCAGTTTTTTTAAGTCATATTTATTTTGTTAAAAGGTGCAATGTAGGTTCAACCGAAAAATACCTATACATATGCACTTTTGAACGTACCTTCCAAGTGTCTCCAGTCATGACGATCTTGTACCGCGGCTCGGCGCACGCCTCGGGGTCTGCCTCGCCGGCTGCCTCGCGCGAGCCGCCCCGCGAGCCGCGCCACGAGCGAGGCAGCGGCGTGCGGCGGCCCACCCGCGCCTGCGCAACACACATCACAACATTTGTACCGTGCACCGACTGCTTAATAATACGAGTCTCTATTAGATATGGGAGCGCTCATGTATGAACGCAATATTTGGAGATTTTCGAACCCGTTTTTCTTTACCCCCCCTTCCCGCTAAAACAATGGTACGTAACGCATAGTTCAAACCCCCCTCCCGCCCCTGTAACGCATCGTAAACCTCCCCCCCTTAATTCGTTACGTTCATAATAGAATGCTGGGTATTGCAATGCATTATTCAGATAAAATGTGGTTTTTAGTACGGAGAGGAGATGAGAACCTCGAAACGCTGATCGTAGTTGGGAACACCGAGGGCAAGCGAGCTCGGGGACGGTCCCCAACCAGATGGACCGATCAAGTAAAGGACTCATCTTCAACCATATTCAGCTCGGTGATCAGAAGCGACATGAAATGCTTCTACTTTCATCGCGCGAACTGCCAAGGAAAGGAACACGCTACCGGCGTCTTTGCTCCCCGTCGACTACAATCTGGGTGTTTTCAAGTCGAGAGTGAACAGGTACCTTCTAGGCAAGTATGCTCCATCGTGGATCTCATCGTCACTTACCATCACGTGAGGTCGAGATCAAATACTTGCCTATAATGCAATAAAAAAAAAATGAACCGAAACCGATGGAGGGTAATCGTTCGATCCAAGTGTGGACTATCCAACGATGATCACGATCCTCAGACACGAGGGACGGACCATAGAGAGAGAGAGAGAAGGAGAGAGAAAAAGAGAGAGTGGGGGGAGAGGGGGGGATAGAGAGGGAGAGAGAGAGAGGGAGAGAGAGAGAGGGAGAGAGGGAGAGAGGGAGAGAAAGAGAGAGGGGGGAGGGGGGAGGGGGAGAGAGGGATAGAGAAGGAAAGAGAGAGGGAGAGAGGTCTTTATCGGTGTTCGCGGCGGTGCAGTACTGACCCCGTGCTGCGTGCTCTCGCAGTAGAGCACGGGCGCGCCGCCGCTGCTGTCCGCGTGCAGCCGCACCACGCGCTCGTCCGGCGCCAGGATGCCGCACTCCTTGGCCACGCACACCGCCGTCAGGACGTTGTCACCTGGATATAAGTATATGGATTAAGGATGTGCCGAATATTTGGTAGATGTGCCGAGTATTTGGTAGATGTGCCGAATATATAGTAGATTTGCCGAATATATGGTAGATGTGCCGAATTTTTGGTAGATGTGCCGAGTATTTGGTAGATGTGCCGAGTATTTGGTAGATGTGCCGAATATATAGTAGATTTGCCGAATATATGGTAGATGTGCCGAATTTTTGGTAGATGTGTCGAATATTTGGTAGATGTGCCGAGTATTTGGTAGATGTGCCGAATATATAGTAGATGTGCCGAATATTTGGTAGATGTGCCGAGTATTTGGTAGATGTGCCGAATATATAGTAGATTTGCCGAATATATGGTAGATGTGCCGAATTTTTGGTAGATGTGCCGAATATTTGGTAGATGTGCCGAGTATTTGGTAGATGTGCCGAATATATAGTAGATGTGCCGAATATTTGGTAGATGTGCCGAGTATTTGGTAGATGTGCCGAATATTTGGTAAATGTGCCGAGTATTTGGTAGATGTGCCGAATATATAGTAGATGTGCCGAATATTTGGTAGATGTGCCGAGTATTTGGTAGATGTGCCGAATATATAGTAGATTTGCCGAATATATGGTAGATGTGCCGAATTTTTGGTAGATGTGCCGAATATTTGGTAGATGTGCCGAGTATTTGGTAGATGTGCCGAATATATAGTAGATGTGCCGAATATTTGGTAGATGTGCCGAGTATTTGGTAGATGTGCCGAATATTTGGTAAATGTGCCGAGTATTTGGTAGATGTGCCGAATATATAGTAGATGTGCCGAATATTTGGTAGATGTGCCGAGTATTTGGTAGATGTGCCGAATATTTGGTAGATGTGCCGAGTATTTGGTAGATGTGTCGAATATATAGTAGAGGTGCCGAATATTTGGTAGATGTGCCGAATATTTACCGAACTTTATAAAAAAAACAATATTTATTAAAGTCCCAACGTAATAGGTGAGTATTAATTAATAAATATTAAAATGAGACCCAATAATAATGGTCCGAGTGCCCATTGCATGTTTCGTCATTCGCAGCATGGAAACCGAGCGTAAACTACTACTATAATGGTCTACTGGTGGTAGGCTTCGGCCGTGGCTAGTCACCGCCCACTGAACAAAGCCATGTCGCCAAGCGGCCTAGCCGTGTTCCAGCATGATGTTCGGTGTTGCCATTCATGGATGGCGGGTCAGATCAGCTGCGCTGCATGTGCCAAGTGAATGTAGCGTCTCGATCTACTGCCGCCTTCCTACCTAGGCAAGTATGCTCCATCGTAGATCTCATCGTCACTTACCATCAGGTGAGATCGAGATCAAATACTTGCCTATAATTTAATTAAAAAAAAAAAAAAAACAAACCGAATAATTCGGATGAATATTCGGTTCGGTGTGTGCTACATTGTTCTTCACAGTCCTATATATATATACCCCCAAATTTATAGCGAGTTATAATGGCATCATAACGAACTTATCAGAGGATAAAGTGCATTATAATAGCTTATAATCATTTATAAGGAAGCAGTGATAGCCAAGTTGGTAGAACGCTTGCCTCGGTAACGAGGATTGCACGTTCAAACCACGGCTCGCACCTCTGGGATTTCATGTGCGAATCTCATTTTCAACCACGATTATCACTTGCTTAAAAAGGTGAAGGAAAACAATCTTGAAAACCTGCATGTCTGAGAGAACCCCTCGAAATATGCGTGAAGTCCGCCAACCCGCACTGGGCCAGCGTGGTGGACTATGGCCTAAACCCGCTCGTATTGAGGGGAGGCCCGTGCCCAGCAGTGGGAAATTAGAAAGGGCGGGTATTATAAATCAATTATAACGTTGGTCTTGGGCCTTAGAACAATGTAGGACTAGGCAGGCATGACACATTATCGCCTGGCCGCAAGGCCTGGACGAGGCCGAAAGGCCGCAGTCGCGTCAGGGTTCCACATACCCCTCTCGTCCCCCCCGGGGCGTGATAGACGATGCGTAAATGCATTTCCACATGTAAAAAAAAAAAAAGGCATGACACATTATGGGTCTCACCCGTTATCATAACCACGTGAATGTTGGCCTCCTTCAGCTCCCGGATGATGCCGGTGGTGGCCGCTTTCAGACGGTTGTCCATTATGACCAGACCGAGGAACTCCATTTCACATTCCACCTGTACATACGTGTATAATAATAGTAATGTGGGAATGATGGTAGAACGGAACGTAAGATGCAGGATATGGAACGGAACGCGAGATGCATGATAGGACATGGAACGGGGTAGGAGTGAAAGAGATGGATGGATAGGTGTGAGAGAGATGGAAGGAGAAGGTGACACGACGAAACGGCGACAAGACGTACATAAGACGGTTATGATTATAAAAAGTGTGAAAACAAGAAATAAAAGTAATTAAAGTAAAATAAAACCAAAGCTTTATTGCTACAGTAATATCGCCAGACGAACACAAAAAGTGTACGAACCCACACTAAGCAACGCTTGTATTATGGGTACCGTATTATAAACTGTAATATCTGTATATAATTATTACTATTTGAACCTGCGTTTCCTTATCGTATTTGTAAGTATAGCGACCTCTTAAACATCGACAAGACGACATTCATAACAAATGACGATTCTCCAAACAATCTTGAAACGCGCTATGAGAGTTTTCGGAGAACGTTACATATAAAAAAGTTACCGACAATAATCGTTATAGCATTGCGGCCAACCCCGGCAGGCATACCACTCTGGCTGGAAGATCTTCCCTTTTCCGCTAAATAAATATACAATTTCGATATATCCAATGAGTACTCAAAGAATATATCGTCCAAATTACAAATTGCTAGGTCCACCGGATTGAACTGAGCGTTGTCTGTCAGTCAGACCATGCTAAATATTTTATTATTTTGATACAGAGGTAGTATATATAGGTAGTATAGATACCTATATCTATACATATAAATAAAATTGGAGTGTCTGTTTGTAATATTAAAATAACCACTTTTTACTAAGTGAATTTGGATATATACACGGTACCTATACCAAAACAACATTTTTTACAATTTTTGTGTCTGTCTGTCTGTTTGTTCCGGGTAATCTCTGAAATGGCTGGACCGATTTTGACGGGACTTTCACTGGTAGATAGTTGATGTAACAAGGAGTAACTTAGGCTACTTTGATTTTAGAAAAAAAACATAGGATCTCACGAAAAAAAATTCAAACCAATGTTGCAGCGTTGCGCCTGATTAAGTTTGATAGCAACAACCTGAAATGCGTCCCGCGGGCTCAGAACGCGCGAGCAGGCTGTTGCCAACGGTTGTGTCTTTGTTAAATACCACGCGGACGAAGTCGCGGGTAACAGCTAGTAGTATATATAGGTAGTAAGTATAGTAGCTCACCTCGTCTCTGGTCATCTCCTGTATCTGGCGGGCGGTGACCTCCATGGTGCGCGTGGCGACAGCTATCACGCGGTACCCCTTCTCCGCGTACGAGTTCAACACCTCCATGAGGTTGTCCGGCACTGAGGAGTCCACATTTGAAGCGGCATGATGCATTATTTAAATTTCAATGCATGGCAAAGTTGACAGGTGGCCACTATTAAACGGATATTATTTCTATGTGATTGAAATGGATTTCCAGAAACGTGAAATACTGAACTATTGGATGGAGGTCGTGTGTGGTCTTAACCCTTAGTAGCTTGATTTACGAAAGTGATTTATTTTTAATATTACTGTGTTTAATAATAATGACATTTGATTTTTTTTTTTAATTTCGTTGGAAAGAATATTATACAACAGTAAAATACGTACAGCCAACCTATAAAAAAAATACTAATAGTAATGTGAACGTTCGGTTTTTAAAGTATGGTATCAAAATTGTAACTCTAGGCTATTAAGGGTTAAGCTAGTGAACGTACCGGTGTCGATCCTGCAGAGTGTCCGCAGCATCTCGGGCGCGCCCTTGCAGTAGAGGCGCAGCACGTCCTCCCCGCGCACGCGCACGGCGGCGCTGGCGCGCTGCAGCGACGACACGAACTGGTGCTGCTGCACCACGCCCACCTCCAGCGGCAGCTGACACACACACACACACACACTCACAGTCAAATTCGGAAACAAATGTTTACTTGAAGTCAAATTCGGAAACAATGGTTTAGTTAAAGTCAAATTCAGAAACAATTGTTTAGTCGAAGTCGATATCGGAAACAATCGAGGTGCGAAAGTCAATTTCGGTACAACTACGAAAACAATAGGGTTGTCAAATTTAGAAACAATAGAGCTACAAAGTAAATTTCGGATTAACTTCGAAAACAGTGGACATGTCAAAATCTAATTCGGAACCACTTTCAAGGATGCCGAAGTCGAATTAAAATTTCGAACATATTAAAAAACAAGTCAAAGTCGAATTCGGAAACAATGTCGAAAATCGTGTGGAGTTCGCCAACCGCACTGGGCCAGTGGACTATAGGCCGAATCCCCTTGAATACAATGGCAACATAGCCTCGCCCCCTATTGCATTGGGACCATACATTATTGGCGAAATGTGTGTATGACTCACATGCATGTCGTCCACGTTAATGTTGGCGGGTCTCTGCGGCTTCACGACGGTCCTCGTGTGGAGGTCGTAGTTCCCCTCCTGCGGTACATCCGGCTCCTCCAGTGTCCACCCGGTCGATTCGAACATCTAGCACATGTGAGATTTTAATTTTCCTAAACGATATAACTACGGTGTTTCTGACCGAAGTGTGTGAATGAGAGGGAGGTGTGAACGTAAGGTAAGGATTTGGTAAAAAAGGAAGACGGTATAGGGTTGTCAATTAAAATGTTAAAGATGTGATAAGTACGATTTTATAATTAATTAAAAACAAATTAAATAAACGGTGAATCGAGCAAGTATTGGTGTGAATTTCATTGTGATAATCCCACATACATAGCACTGTGTTTTAATTATTGGGTACCCAAAAAATTATGGGAATGATTATAAAAGGCTTTATTATTATTAACACATAGTTGAACTTTTGGGTCACACTGACCGAGTTGCGGCGCAGCGACTAACGCGATTACAATCGAAGGCCAACTTCGCAGACATTGACATAAGGCTCAAATTGTTATATCTATTTAACAAAATTCTTGACACTGGCTGACTGACAGATACCACACAGCCGTAATCGGTGTACCTAGAGACTTGAAATCAGGAGGATATATTTGATGAGTGGAATGGAAATTCGACTCTTACGTTTGAATCAAGAATATTTAATGCTATTAAGAATCAACGTACAGCCTTAACCTGTTGATCTAGAGATTGGAAATTTGGAAAATACATAGGCTTTTTTGCAAATTTGACCCCGTGTGGATCAAACATTGAATGAAGAAACTATTTTCAAACTTAAAATCGGATACGTGGCTAGTGTCAAAAAAAAACAAATAAGATGGACATATAGAAATAGCATTGGTCTAGTTCTGCAGTATATATAGGGATGCGAAGATAGTGCTAACAAATAATAACTTTGTCTTGCTGGAAAAATATATAATCTTCTTCAACATTTAGCAATCACATGAACCGCAAATAAAACAAGACAACTTCAACAACAAACTTCATGCTGACATAAATGAAACCGGCCGTGAAGCGGCCAGCGGCCAGCCGGACATAGAACCTCCGCTTCAACATTAAAAAAAAAATCTGATTCTGATGAAGCCAATTTGGTCGTTTGTATCCAGATACTGTACTGTAGTGACGTACCTTAAGGTCGAGAGGGTCACCGGCCAGCACGCCGTCCAGCAGGGTGAGGCTGTGGCAGGTGGCCATGCCCAGCTTGAGGTCGTGCAGGTCGTTCAGCTGCCGCGGGTCGCGCAGCGGCCGCGCCAGCCGCGGCGGCGACGTCGCCGTACTCACCGGCACCACGCCCCACATGTCCAGACCATCTTCTGTGAGCGTACCAGTCTGGAGCCATAATAAATAGATATAAATATTGCCAGACAAACGCAGGGTTCGTCGTATGACCGCTCAGTACGAGCCGTTGCGACGCTCAGTTGGCGCTATAGGTTTGCGTGGAATGGTGAGTTCGTTAAATAAAGCACGATAACAATTCACTAAGTTTTATTCTACTTTTACAAATTTTTACAAGTAAAAAGGCAAAACTGTCCGACGATCATAGGCACAGATTAAAAAAGCGTGGTCAACTATAAACCGGTGTTTCTAGTGTTGCAGCATTCGCGAAATTGATTTTACTATATTTTTAGAGGCAAGTAATGTTTTATAATATTATTATATTTATTGATTTCTTATATTTACGCGAATACTACACATTGAAATAAAACTAATCTTAAGGATTTTATCGCGGTTTATTTTTTATTTTACGTTACTGACGTTTCGTCTGCTTTGCAGCAACCATGGTCACGGGAGGACTGAGGTGGTTGACGTCCTAGTGTCATAGTTTGACGGGGGTACCCTCACATTTAGTAGTTTATGAATGGCACCTTACTATAAAATACTGATTAAGTGACATCCTGATAATGGAACCCTGCGACACGACGTGGAGGGCTCACCTTGTCGAAGCAGACGCAGTCGAGCGAGCCGCTGACGTTGACGGCGCGCGTGTTGAGGCAGGCGACGCGCGCGCGCCGCAGCCGCGCCACCGCGTACAGCCGCCCCACCGTCATGGCGGCCGGCAGCGCGGGCGGCACCACGATCGTGATGATGTCCAGCGCCTTGAGGGCGATGTCGCCGGGGGTCAGCGCCCGGTACGCCTGCACGCGACACATAATGCAATCAATCACGTGCTTGCGCTGATGGAGCATCAGTAACTAGATCTATTTGTTGAGAAAAGCACTAAAGGTCAAAGTCATGTCAAGTCAAATCGCTTATTTCGTATAGGCCTACGGGGGCAGTTACAAATTGTCATCAATCAATCAATCAATTTTGGGGTCGAGTCACCTTCGTCCGTAGGAGAATTAAATACCCTCGAGATACCCTACACGTGACCCTGGGTGGTGCCAACCAGGTGACAACTCTACTGGTGGTAGGCTTCGGCCGTGGTTAGTCACCACCCACTGAACAAAGCCATGTCGCCAAGCGGCCTAGCCGTGTTCCGGCATGATGTTCGGTGTTGATTCATGGATGGCGGGTCAGATCAGCTACCCGATCTACTGCCGCCATCCTACCTAGGCAAGTATGCTCCATCATAGATGATCTCATCGTCACTTACCATCAGGTGAGATCGAGATCAAATACTTGCCTATAATGTAATAAAAAAAAAAAAAAATATCATTTTTGTTTTAATTCTACAACCGGATCAGCCAGTCAGTCAGCCAGTTAGTATACACGGGTCATAGGAAGCTACGGCTTAATATAAAAAAAAACAAAAATCAACTTAAATCATACATAATGCATACTACGCTGTCATGGGCCTAACTAAAGAAAGATTGTAATGATCTGCGTCCATTACGCGCGAAGCTGCGACCCGTTTCGACTCGACTCGACTCAGCACGCCTATGGTGGACTCCAAGCTTTACACGTACCTTAAGCGCTACAGTGTACGCAAGTCCGCAAACAGCGATCCCAGCCAGAATGATGATGAACTTGTACGAGTCGCGGTCGAACTTGAAGTCTGCGGGGACCGGGTACAGGATACTCCGCACTAACTGACCCTTGCTAGTGTTGTACCCCGTGCGCAGCACTAGCGCCCTGATGAAGGAAGTCCTTATTACCGTCCGATTGGTATGCATATGACCGTGTACTGACCGACCGCGCAGCCTTGCGAGGCTGGTTTGGGCATATGCCGCAAGCGAGCCGACAGTGAGGGAAATGACAGGTGATAACGCTCGCGCAAGGCATACGCTAGTGCTAGTAACATAACATATTTTGGACTTAACGTGTAAAAAGGTACCCTGATATTACAATCAGGATTATTAACGCTATGTACGAACATATAAAAAAGAAAGCAGACATTATTTTTAGGATAAAGTTATTTTATGTACATTTAAAATAGGTACGCAGGCATTATTATCAGCATAATGTAATAAACTTGTAAAAGGTAATCAGTTATTATCAACATTACGCTATGAACATTTAAAATAGGTAACCAGCCATTATTATCAGGATAATATACATTTAAAAAAATATTTAGAATAATGTTATGAACATTGTTAGCTCCATCTAGTGTCCTCGAGACTTACCAAACACTAGATGGCGCTAGCAAAACTTGTCAATGTCATTCTACTTGTTCTGTGGAATACCATAAAAACAATTGTTCTGTGCTATAATTAAAAAGGTGATTTCAATATAGACTACAAAGACTCGGCAGCAACGACACGAACTTTCATTACCATGTAACCCCAAAAATATCCCATCCAAGAGAACCCGAAGAATTACAACGCAGGAGGTGAGCGCCCTGCTGGCAGCCGTACAACCATTTATATGGTAATTAGACATTAATATCATGGTAACATTGTGAGCATGGCACTAACTTGACCGGTTCATTGTTGTAGTATTTGGCCTGTATGACCCTGGTGCCGCAGAATAGGATGCTGGACGCGTGCTCCTTCAGGTCGAAGGTCTTGTCCACGCGGAGCAGGGCTGTCTTGGTCACCGGGACCGATTCACCTTTGGGAACATGAAAATCACGCATTCATTTGGTGGTAAAACTGTAAACTCAGCATCGGACCGAAGGTGTGATAGCCAAGGGGGTTGAACGCTTGCTTCGAAAACCAGGGCCCCAAGTCTGCTAACACAATCGATTCATAATAGAACAGCAACCGCATAGTAACTGTCACTTTTGACATGATTATTACTTGCTAAACGGTGAAGGAAAACATCGCGAGGATACCTGCATGTCTGAGAAAACCCCTCGAAAGACGTGTGAGGTCCGCCAACCCGCACTGGGCCAGCGTGGTGGACTATGGCTTAGTCCCCCTCGCATTGAGGGGTAGCCCGTGGCCAACAGTGGGACTCTATGTAAATCAAAAGTCCCCCCTCGAAAGAATACCCTCCATCCTGCTGGTGGATGGTCTCACCAGTGAGCATGCTCTCGTTGAGCACAGCGGTTCCAGTGAGCACGGCCGCGTCGAAGTGCAGCATGCAGCCTCGCACCGGCAGCACCACGATGTCGCCGGGCGAGACAGCGCGACTGTCCACTGTCCTGCCGTCCCATAGCTCCACTGTGTCGTGGGCCTCCACCGTGGCGCGGAGGGCTTGCTGGTTCTGGAGTATGCAAGAACCCATGTGTTGTCACTTATGTTGATAATTTTATTTTTATAACCCGACCCGATTTGCACACTCAAAGCGGGATCATTTATTTGTATAAGCCTATGGGAGCACTTCCAATTGACATTCTTACTGTCACTTTTTTTCCATTTCTCTTACCGATCTTAACTGAGAAGATCCAGCAAGAAACTTAGCAGCCGTAGCAGATTTTATTAATCGATTATTATTATTCATTATTAAAAAACTAGTAAAATGTAAGCCATTAAATTTACAATAATAGTGTTACTGAAATAAAACTAATTTTAAGGATTTTATCGCGTTTGTTTTATGTTTTTACGTTCCCGTCGTTTCGGCTACTTTACAGCAACCATGGTCACGGGAGCCTTAGTCCTCCCATCGTCTTAGACCTCCTAGTGTTATAGTTAGAACTGGGCCCCAAGTCTGCTAACACATTCGATTCATAATCGAACAGCAACCACATAGTAACTGTCACTTTTGACAGATATTGTATGGGATATCTGTCAAAAGTGACAGTTACTATGCGGTTGCTGTTCGATTATGATACGATTGTGTTAGCAGACTTGGGGCCCCGGGGTACATGTTGTTTTATTAAATGGCCAGGTCCCAAAAGATTTGACTTTCAGTACCGTAAAAGGAGGATTACTAACCTTCTTGGTTTGTATAACAGAGGTGGCGACTCCGAACGTGGACATGAGTACAACAGCGATGCAGTAGTAGTAGTAGGGCTCCGCCAGCCACACGGCTATCGTGAACAGTTGGAACACGTAGAACGGGTTGAACACCTCCAGCAGGATCAGCGTCATGATGGACTGGATCGGCACTTTGATCTCGTTCAAACCGTAAATGTTTAACCTGAACACGAGGGTATCTGTTTTACTAACGCTCGAGGTTGCACTCAACTCAATTATACGGCTATTATAGACGATGTCGCCAAGTCTGGTGTCTATTTTATATACATTTATAAGTGCCCAGTTCGAGAGGTTAGTGCCATAACCAGAAGCCAGTGCCAGAGGCCAGTGCCAGTGGCAGAGGCCAGTGCCAGAGCCAGAGGCCAGTGCCAGTGGCCAGTGCCAGTGCCAGAGGCCAGTGCCAGTGCCAGTTCCAGAGGCCAGTGCCAGTGCCAGAGGCCAGAGGCCAGTGGCAGAGGCTAGTGGCAGAGGCCAGTGGCAGAGGCCAGTGACAGAGGAGAGAGCCAGAAGCCAAGGCCAGAGGCCAGTGGCAGAGGCCAGTGCCAGTGCCAGAGGCCAGTGGCAGAGGCCAGTGCCAGTGCCAGAGGCCAGTGGCAGAGGCCAGTGCCAGTGCCAGAGGCTAGTGCCAGTGCCAGAGGCTAGTGCCAGTGCCAGAGGCCAGTGCCAGTGCCAGAGAACAGTGGCAGAGGCCAGTGCCCGGTGTCAGAGGCCTTAAAAGTTGATTTATTAATTGATTAACTCACATCCTGCAGCGTCGCTCGCTAGACGGCGGCGCGGCGCCCAGCGCATGCAGCTGCGCGCAGCTGGCGCCGCACTCCACGCCGCCCAGCCGGCACCACTGCGCGCGGTTACTGTCCCACACCAGAGTCTGTTTCTTATGCCGGAAGTACCGGTAGTTCTGTACGTCTGATGGAATCAAAGGCGACATATAATAAATATACGCCATATGGTCCCAAGCTAAGCACTGCAACGCATGTATTATACGTACCGTACAATGGCAAGGGGACGGTCCAAGTAACACCCGGACCCCCCCCCCCCCCTGATTCACTACCTCACGGCAAATAAGTCTTGTATGATACGACTATTAATTGCAACTTGCATTATGGGCTTGCACTTGTACCCTTCTTAAACGTCAAGACGAATTTTAAAGCCATTATTATGCCAAAATTCATAAATATCCGTCCAACGGACACACAAAAATTACAAAATCCACGGATTCGAATTCTGTATCGAAAATAATATGTGACATAGTGTTAACATAAACATTACATTAACAGAGACGACCAAGTAAGAGTCTTATCATATTTAACTGTGTATAGCTATTATGTATAGGGGAAGTGCTTAACTACTGTACTTATTTAGCATATGATATTCCAAGTAGGATTTCCTTTCTATACACAATTTGTGCAGATAAAAACATTACATTAAACACACATATTATTTAGTTAGTAACTAAATTGTAAACTCTATAATAATACACGAGTATTGTGGTTTCTTTTTATCGTAATGTATATTTAACTGTCGACTGGCCTTGGCTTCACACGGGTAATCCATATGAAGTAATTAGCTATCAAGTGCGCGTGCGCTTGCTTGACGCAGTCAGTTTCAATCCATAATATTTTAGTGTGTTTGTGTGCGCGCGTGTGTGTTCATGTGAATGCACTGACGTCCATGATACAAGTACGCTAGACTAATGATATCCTTTAAAATGACAGCTATCTATGGTGCCTATTTGAAGCGCCCCCATCGTGGGGGAAAGGAACTAAATCTGACGTAAAATGCAAATGGCCGTTGTTTTGTTTACATTGTCTCCGTGTTTATAAAGTGATTTTGAAGGTTTAACGCGATTAAACTTGTTTGTTGTGTCGTATTAATATAGTTAATACATAAATAAGTGGCGTTAGTTAATAGGTAAACCATGAAAGAGTGCGTGTTATGCAAAACTCTTTACCAGAAGGGAAGTGGGGTTACATTCCACAAGTAAGTGAATTTACGGCTAATATTCAAGAAATTAAAACTTCTATTGATATTATAGGCACTTAAAAATATGTTACTAATCTTATTTATACGTGATTACAACGCATTTGTCTTTGTATTATCGGTTTTTTATATACAATAAAATTCAATAGTGCTGTAAAAGTTCCTTGTCGATAAAATTTATCGATATTTTTTCTATCAATATCTTAAATAGATAGAACGTTCAAGAACGTAAAAATCGCCGAAGACAGATTTGTATTATCAAATACATATTATTTTAAAACAATGTTTACTAATTCACAGGTTTCCGACTGACAATAGAAGACTAGAATTATGGCTCAAAACATTGAAAAGCCTAGTTGGCGTCCGAAAAAATATGATTACATCTGTTCGAAACACTTCTCTGATGACTGTTTTATTAAACATAACTCATGTACTACTTTGATGATTTTTATTTTCTATTAATACCTTACCTACTCCATTGCTTCCCAGACAACATTACATTACCTCATTTCTAATTAAAAAACGATCCTTATTTAAGTAGGATCTAGCTAGTCACACACCACCCTTTAGTCCGGTTTCGGCTTATACTAAGATTACCTACCCTACCCATGAGCGATTCGGCTAATCATTATCATTATTTGCTTCATCTTAGTATTAACCACTCGACTATTTTGGACATTAGCCATTGTTAAAGGAATGGATCATAATTATTTTCATTTTACTGCATGGGTAGGTTTAAGCATAAACATTTTTATCGATGTATCATATCACTGTCCCATCTCTATTATTAGTTCCATTCCCCCTCACTGCCGCTATCAGCGCCAAAATGGCGAAAATCAAATAGGCACACGATAACCGGGCTTATGATTAGTCCAGCGATATATACCATAGAGGTCAGTGTGTGAATGTCTGTCTGTCTCCCTCTCTCTTCCCCCCACCTCTCTCTCTCTTCGCGCGTATGTGTGTGTTAGTGTACGTGTGTATGTATGTGAGTATGTGTGTGTGCATGTGTGTGTGTATATATGTGTGTATGTGTGTATGTATGTGTGTGAGTGTATGTGTGTATATGTGTGGGTGTGTATGGGTGTTAGTCCATCTCAAAGCGATTTTAAATTCCAATGTAAATGAAAACTCAACACACACAAGCGCGCTCGTCACTCTTACGAGTTGGGTATTGCGCGGCGCGTTGTGGTTTGAAATTACAACATTTGTAACCGATGACATTAAGGGGGAAGCTCGCGCCCTGACCCCGGTCAGGGCGCTAAATTCAAAATGTCAATGGTTTTTATTTTTTTACGCAAAATTTGGACATCTTTACGATGTAATTTAGTGTTTTGCGATATTAGCATTCTGCATTGGATGTCTCGATTTATTAAGTTTGCTTAAAAAAGTACCTGATCCGATACAATACCATAAGGTTTGGAAAAACCGCTACTTTTACTAACTTTATGGTGTTGTATCGCTTTAGGTATATTTTCGTAAAAAATTAAAACCATTGACATTTTGAATGTCGCGCCCTGACCCTGAGCTTCCACCTTAATTATTTATATTATTGTATTACAGGCATTACCATGCCCCTTGGGCCTGTATAGCGATTGCGGGGATCCGCCTCGGGACTTCCCGACTTCGGCTAATTTAAATATTTTGGTATATAATAAACGTTCGTCGCTTATCTTTTATTATGACTATTTCAATATGACTCACGCAACGCGCTCCCGTCGTCCAGATGTATGGGCGTGTGCATCGCGTCCGCGCCCTCGATGGGCCCCTTCTCGCCCGGCTCCGCCTGGAAGCCCTCGTTGAATAGACCACTCGTGTCCGCTATATTCTTGTTCAATATCTTATGGATGTAGTAACTTTTGCACTTCTTTTGATATGTTTCCTGGAAAGATATGTCAATTTCATAAACTGAATTTGTAGTATTTTCTTGTTAATTTTCTGCTCGACCTCCAATGGCGTAGCGTGTTCCTTATAACCTACATACTTATCATAGGTTGGCGTTAATAAAAGCTACCCAATATTTAAAATCACCTTGAAATTATTTCAGTAGACTGCTGGCATTGGTGCAAATGAAAATGCATGCACTGCTAATACAAAGCATAAGCATGGTACAAGTTTCGTCAACCCTCAAACTATGACTATTTAAGAAGACAATAAACTTACAACAACCAGCACTTGGTCAGCGATATGGAAGGGGCAACGGAGACATGTGACGTACAGGAACCAGGTGGGACACCAATGGAAGACCAGGCCTGGCAGTCCACAGAACAGCACCGACAGGATATACACCAGCATGGTTCTCCACCGACTCTTGCGGTATCCGTATACAACCTGTTAACAATCAAGCTATTAGTAACTGAATCAACACAACTACTGTAAGGTACGGGTTGGGGTTTGAACCTGCACACCTTGTTTCCAAGTGAAATGTTCTACCAAGTTGGCTATCACCACATTTTTTCTAACATTGCTTTATACTTAAAATAATATCATTATACTGATTGGAATATTGTTGTCCTTTGCTTTCCTATTCTATTCTATCAGCTGAAAGATGTCCACTGCTGGACATAGGCCTCCCTCAATGATTTCCACACATCACATTCCCCCACCACTCGCATCCACCAGCTTCGTGCTACGCATGTGATATCATCGGTCCACCTTGTGGGGGGCTGTCCCACACTACGTCTTCCGGTTTGTGGTTGCAATTCTAGAACCTTTCTGCCCCTGCTTTTACTTTCCAATCTATATAAACAATGACTGCATAATAAAAAAAAAGTAGGTATCTCGGCAACAAACAGTCATTATGAAAGTCTTGTATGACTAATATTTCAATAATTGCCATCATAATGATATAAGCTATTAATTGAACAACGCATTTTTGTCAATTAAACTACTCTGATAAGAGCATAGTGGGTTTTTCATTCAGATAAACGTACCACAGGGTTGTTCGGAAATTATAGTGATTACAGTATTATCAATTTCCAAATAATTGGTGCAATGCAATGACCGATAATACAAATAAACATGTGTTTATTTTTAGATAATTTTGTGGGTAATGTAGTCTACATATACCTAGATACTTGGACATAAAAATTATAAGGACTCAGTGTCATGAACAATATATTTGAAGCACAAAACACCTTGGTGATTTGTTTGTTGGTAAATTTGTGTGTATATAAGGCCATAATTCCCAAGTACTATATAAATCTGCTTGGTTTTTAGTGCATCAATATGTTGCTAGCAAGACCCTTCATCTGTATAATTTCTTTGTCTAAGCCTATATATTGTAACTTGGTAGCCTGCACTGTGCATATTTTTGTGAAAATAAAGTCATGAGAAACATTATTTTCAATAGATAATCTGAACCTGCCAATTTTAAAATAATTGTCCATCTCATTGTGCATGAATAGGAAACTACAAGATGGATTTTGAAGGAACTTGGCACTGACTTAGCTAGTTACCCGGATCAAAATTTAAAAGGTAAATGAATTAGTAATGAAGTCTCTTAGATGGATTGTTATAAAGCTGCCTGGATGAAACTGGTATTGATTCTTTTTTTCAATGCTCTGAAATAGTACAGCCTATGTTTCATTTAGTAACTTTCTATCCCTATATGTAAGGGTATGGTAGCTAGTAGGCACTGCTAAAATTACCTTATCAAAGTCAGGATCAACATTTATACGTTGTGCTGTAAGCTCCAAAAATATATCCCTGCTGCCCTCATATTCAATGAGAGGCCGCACGTCGTCTTCGGAATCCATTGTTTACTTTTTAAGTGTTCTTCAATTACACAGGTAGGTACATATTGTTACCCAATCTATTTCAAAACAATGATTCCGTGCAGCATTTTAAGGCATTACAATTTCTATACCCTTATCGTGTTAATTTATAGGACTTTGGTTCTATTGTAAGAAGGAGCAGACGGACGGGCTCATCTTCTATCTTTGCGAAATGAAATGTTATCGCAGACCATTAAGAAAGAGGATATGAATGTTATAAAATAAAACGAAACAAGATGAACGATCGAGTAACCAGCGCACTATTTCTGAGAACACTGAGCCAAAGAGCAAAATAATATGGACCACAGAAGAAAATTTAACAATTGACAAACAGCTGACCATTAAATTTTATTCGTTCATTCGTTCATGTCATTCTATAGCGCTTAGCTTAGCTTCGACCATTCATTAGAATTTTCGTAACAGCGACTGACGTCCATGATACAGCGATGTATACATAGAGGTCAGTGGTAACAGCCCATAAAATGGCTGTAACGACCGACTCCCAAAGAGGTTAAAATGAAAACATTAACAAGGAAAATTCCAATTGTATTGGTGGATAGTCTATAAACCTACTAGAATCTGACGTCCACAGACCTATTAGTGTGCTGACGTTTGACTCGCACTAAAAAAAGTAAACATTAAAATTACTAACCATATGACTGTCGTCGGTTGTAATGTATTGTTCCATACTCAACGTCATCTTTGTTGGGTGTGGAGATCAGTTTACTTATCTGAAACAAAAAGATAATATAAATTACAAACCCAGCCCGTCATTATACATTTGCGTGGTACTCACACAATAGGAAACCAATAACTTCAACATGCGTGCTATTCGTGTGCACACAGTGCATACTAAACTTTAACGTATACAATAATGTCTTGCACGTGTCTTGCGACTTGAAAATCATATTATCACGAGAACACTTGCATGTAGATTTGGCAACAGTGTGCGCTCGGCCTAACTGATTTATGACGTTTTGTGTCATCTTTGCCAGCGTTGACAGGACTGTGCTTGCCATTGACATTTCGTTGATTCATTCTTTTCAATCATTCACTTGTTGTTGTTTTGGTTTTGTGGTCTTGTCTTGCTGATTTTCATTTTGGAAGTGAATTAAAATATATAGTTTGGAGGATTTCATTCAAGTAATTTAATTAAGACCCATAAACTAATTTCAATAAAAGAATTGTAAGTACATTGCGTTTGAAACACGTTACATCGTCACACAACATAACCTCAAACATGATTGCTGTTCCTGTATCTAAAATTTTCTAATTAACATGTAACAATATTGTTACCTTTTGTACATATTTTCTGCGCTATTTTATCAACTTGTATCTAGCGCAACTGAACGTTAGATACACGTTCATTGTTCTACAAATTAAACATTCATATTTATTTATTTGCTAGCAGCTACAGTCAAAATGATAATCCCGGTCCGCTGTTTTACGTGTGGCAAGGTGATTGGCAACAAATGGGAGGCATACCTTGGTTTGTTGCAAGCAGAGTACACAGAAGGGTGAGTTTTCAATTTCATGTTTTAAGTTCAATGTATTGCATGTTATGCCAACTATCCCTGAGGATGTCAAACACTACACAGTTAAACATACTTATTGACTAACAAACCATCAAAATTAAAGAAACGTAAATCATAAAATTACCACAAACGTAAATATAGTTTTTTGACTGAAAGCAGTTCTAAATAAGTAAAATGGTTTATAGCATTTTAAAAATAAGTATTGTTAGATGAACACATCACATGTATGGTCCCAAACTAAGCATCACTTGTATTATGGGTACAGAACAAAATTGTATAAAAATGCAAAAAATCTTTTTTAAAAGAGCAATCACGCAATTTCTTGCCCCGTTTTTCTCCATAGGAACAGCATTCCGAACAGGCAGTAAAGTTGCATTTTAGCTTTTTTAACTATTTTAACAATTCATCAGTACTACTACAGTTTACATGAATTAAAATATTCCGATTCTGATTCTACAAATGAAAAGATACTGTTCACAACAAAGACAGGCACATTGAAACTGACTTTCACCGTAAAACTGACGCTTTTAGCACATGAAGTGAAGCATAAAGATTTTTTTACCAAATGAAGTTATAATCGTTTTTCACAACCTTACTGTACCTACCTCCCCAGACGGCCCAGCATTAAATATCACAAGTGAAAGTATTAAAGTCCAAGAATGTATCTGTATGTCACTGTATTTGAGCTATTATGAAAAAAAACTTA
Source organism: Pheosia tremula (assembly GCA_905333125.1). Lineage (NCBI taxonomy): Eukaryota > Metazoa > Arthropoda > Insecta > Lepidoptera > Notodontidae > Pheosia > Pheosia tremula. The sequence goes on from HG995420.1 coordinate 3,631,460, forward strand.
ACACATTATAATATTTTCTGAGCAAAGATATGACAGGTGACTACTGAACACATAGGCACAGAAATAATGTAGGTAGCCAAATACAATAATAATTCCAGCCCTTTTTTATGTCCCACTGCTGGGCACGGGCCTCCCCTTAATGCGAGGGGGGTTTAGGCCATAGTCCACCACGCTGGCCCAGTGTGGGTTGGCAGACTTCACACATCTTTCGAGGGGTTCTCTTAGACATGCAGGTTTCCTCACAATGTTTTCCTTCACCGTTTAGCAAGTGATAATCTTGGTTGAAAATGAGATTCGCACATGAAAAATCCCAGAGGTGCGAGCCAGGGTTTGAACCTGCAATCCTCGTTACCGAGACAAGCGTTCTACCAACTTGGGTATCACTGCTAAATACAATAATGAAACCTAACTAAAAGTCAAATAATTTAATTCTCATAGGCCTACATAGATACCAATTTTTATTTTACATTTTTTCCTTAACTTTTCAACCGGATCGGAACACGACCTCAATACTCATGTAATGCTATAGCATTGTAGATAATTGCCGTTATCGACGTTAAGGAAATGACTGAGAAAATTCTGCTCATGGATATATCTCCGACACAAACAAACTAATCTTTATGGTCTCAAACTAAGCTAAGCCTGCATATCTGAGAGAGACCAATCAGTATTTGTTTATTTGCCATCTAGTTTTTTATGTGAAGTCTGCAATCATTTTTAATTTTTGGTGCGATTCAAATAGTTGCGTACCGAGGAATATCCTAATCCCCTTCCATTTCGACAACGAAGTTTAAATTCTGTGCATAAGTAGAGTCATGCTTGGCAATGGGGAATTAAAAATAATTATGTTTACGGATTTGTCTCTTTGGTTCACACAAAGATTGGTAAAGTAAGAAGGCAAGAATAGGATTATGTCATTATGACGTATCGCATTAAAGCGCTACTCGTGCAGTTCAGTACCAGTTACTCACAAACAACACATTGTTATATTTCGATTTGTAATATTTAAATGGTATTCCGTTTTACATACAAGTCACGTTCATATACTTATTTTAAGTATCTACAACAATTTTGTTTTTATGGGAATGTAATAACAGATACTTAAATATAATACTTAAATGGAGAGACTCGGCTGCCATCTACTGTCAGAGGAGCGAACTAGCCCGTAGCTTGGACAGTGGCGGCGTAAGGCATAGGCTAGGTAGGCTACTGCCCACTGCCTCGCGCCTCGAAGGTGTACCACCTATCTAGCGTGAATATGCTGGTTCACGACTATTTAGTTGACTCTTGACTTGAATTCTTAAAGTTACATTGTCCATTGGCCAATGACATCACACGCGTTGCAGGAAGCTGGTGGATGCGCGTGGTGGAGGCAGGGTCCACATAAGGACGCCATCGGGAGAGGCCGGTCAGGTCGGAAGAAAATATGCTTTATGGTATTTAGTTTAATTGTTATATTGTGTTCTTATTCCAGTGACGCGTTGGACGCTCTGGGTCTCAAAAGGTACTGCTGCAGAAGAATGCTGCTCGGACATGTGGACCTCATTGAGAAACTGCTGAATTACGCACCCTTGGAAAAATAGAATATAAGTGGTGCCCCTATGACATATATTATATTATGTAATTATAAATAAGTTGATATTTATCGTAAAATTTTAAGTAGAGTCCTTGGGAACCATTTGAATCTTTCAAGTACCTACATAATTAATTGAATCAGGCGTTAATTTGACTAAATCCATAATAAAAATATTTCAATTCAATTTTTAAATCTTTATGGCTTCCAACCTGATTAAATTTTCTATCAATTTGGGGCTTAAACTCTCTCTCTTGTCGCTTTGTACCGAGAGAAGCTAACGCTTTATAATAGTTATGCCCGCAAAATTTACAGAAGTTTACAATAATATAAGTATTGTGACTTGATATAAATTTGGGGTAATTATATGCCTTGTGCTGAGGTATTTTGCCAGATACTTAGAGACTTCTTCCATTAAGCTCAAGGCATACTGACTCCATCCTTAATGCACACGAAAATTTCGTATTTTTTTACCCAACCGCACCGGAATGAGGGGTAATGTTTTTCGAGTGTATGTATGTTTGAAGATGGCTAAAAGTTCGTTTTAAGCTGTGGCCAACATTCTCAAGATAAAGATTACTAAAAATGGCATATCATCTCGATTATCATTTAAGAATTGTGGAGTGTTATTTAGATAAAAAAATAGCGTATAAGCCTATATGTATATGTAATCTATGACGCACCTCTTGAGGAGTTAGCGCAACGTTAACAGATAACAAAGATAAAATAAAAAACTTTATTCCGTTTGTCTTAAATAAAACAATCGTTTAATAAACAATTTGTGTTTTATTTTTTCTCTCTGTGGTTTCAGATATTTATAATGTAATAATGTACGCAAAGTATTTATAAGGGAGCGCTAGAATAATTACTTCTAATTATAATAAATGATCGTCGGGTACAGACATCGTCAAGTGAAATATCCAATACTTCATTCCAAACGTTTGAAGCAAACACTCAAAACAGCAAACTAAGGTTTTAATGTTTATTATACACAATGTCCTTAAAAGTACTACACTATTATTTTACCTCTGATTTTTCCGGTCTGATTTGATTATTTAATAGTTGTGATATTTGTCGATGTTTAAGGTATAAAATCTTTTTTTTTCAAAGGTAAAATTATAATCCATGACGTTCTCTATCAAGCTGTTTACTTTGTTTATATTATTATAAAGGATTTCGATAAATCATGGGATAGGGACACCAGCATAAAGTATACTTGACCCGAACGAGATCCTTCAGATAGATGTTAGCAAACTTACCTAGGGTTGGCAATATGGACAGGACTATTTAATTTCTTCCAGGCGCAGATACAGGAATTACAGGATTGCTTTTGGGGGGGGAGGCAATAACACCTAGACTGCTGTCCTCTTTCATACAATTCTGGACCACGCAACTGTTCTTAATAATATTTTAATAAGAATACAACAATGAACAGACTCCGGTTATCCCCCAAAACCAGCTCGCCTGTGTACGGGTTTGAAAAGGATAATGACGTGTTTACCGGCGCGCGCGCAGCCGTCCTCGTAACACTTTTATAATATTGCAACACTTATCCGTCGCGTGAGACGGTCTTCATTTGCAAATAGGGTGGCCACATATTTCCTAGGAATTTTCAAGGCTTAAACAATGATTAGAAATGATGTAGCCATGAAAATTAATTAATTATATAGATTCGGGCAGGCGTCGCCGTTTTTATAACGCCAGCGGATAGTCTAGGGATGTTACAAGTTTCACCCTTCGTCTGACTGTGGTATCTTAGCCCATGAACGGATGGACCGATTATCATATGCCAACATGGCTACATAATGCCTATATTTATCTAATTACTGTTTTATGTGGGACAGTAAATTATTAATTTTACATATCCCAGTACAAATATATTCGATGACATATACTAACGGCAATAGTGTAACGGACAGTGGTGGAAATCGAACCAAAGACCATAGGAGGACCTTTTGTCTACTAAATCTATTGGCATTTACTATTTTTGGTAGTATGTATCCTTGTACTACCTATAATCTACTTGAAAATGTGGCACTGTTCTTCAATTTGTATTCGTTTCATACCAAGCCAACCAATCTACAAGATTAACGTATTTCTAACTGGTAAATAAGCTCTAGGATTAGTCCTTTATGTTTTTGTCAATGGTTAAAAAAATATATACTCTGGTCATTTTCCATGACGTGTGTAAAACAAAATGGCATTTTTATTTGTAAAATCTCGCTAAATCTATCATCAGCGACTTAACTTTATAATATCTTTACTAACTGAATTCGGTTGGATTGTAAGATGCAAAATAAATGTGACTCGCTTGAACTGCGGTCAACGCACCGCGAAACCAGTTCAGTTAACGATGCCTCCGTGTACCTTCGAAACCCTGCACCATTTGAAAACAAACTCTTAATAATCAAGATAACGTGTTATAAGTACTTAGATACTTACGGTAACAGAGGGAACCTATTCAATTTGTTTACTGTGTATTTTTTTTTATTTGTCCTTTTTCTTTTGAGACTATGCCCAATACGATTCTTCCAATGTCAACGTCGTAAGCTGAGACACGCAGGAGATTGAACGGTAAAGTACGAATGGCCAGATAAATTACTTAATTATCTTTAATAATTTTCAGTCAGGGCCGTCTTGGCAAGTAGTCTGGCACGGCGCGGTTCGTTTGTCAATATCACGCGGATTTTCCGCCACCGAGCTTCCTTCCTTTCAATCTTTCCATATTCCATCCTCCGGGGCTGCTCCCATACTTCGCACCCATTGCAGACGATAGGTAGGTACTTCAATTCATCGGTAATATCGGTTATTGCGGTCGATGCAGATCATTTTTCAGATTTTACCGATACACGATATTAACCGGGTTAGAATACAGAGGGGAAGCTATGGGTGCAATTGCCCCCCCCCCCCCTGCTAAAGTATTTTATTGTAGTTATGTTGAACAATTTTGCCCTGAACACAAACGAAATCCTGTATCTTGTATGCCAGGAACAAGGTATTTAAAACCAACGTTATCTAGATACCTACGAATAGTTTTCCATAGCTGGTTCAATGCGTTCGTATCCAGCCCCTATCAGGCCCATCTTCACGGAAAACTGGTCGGGCCTATCATTCAAATGTTACAAAGACCGTTGTCACGATCCAGTTGGCTCGCCTGAAAGACTGAAGGCTGAATGATAATAGCAACTTCATTCAACTGAACTCGTGACCGGAACGTTGGCCACTTAATACTGCTCTAACCGCCTGTTGTATGATAATTGCTTATTTGAGTAATGTCGGTTTAACATGTGTGTAAGCATTGATAGCCAAGTTGGCAGCACGCTCATCTCGGTATCGAGGGTTTAAATCGCTCGCATATCTGCGTTTTCGGGATCTTAACCAAGATTATCACTCGATCGTGCCTCGGAGAGCACGTAAAAGCCGCCGATCCTGCGCCTGGGCCCCAAGTCTGCTAACACAATCGATTCATAATCGAACAGCAACCGCATGGCAACTGTCACTTTTGAGAGGTACCCCTTACAATATCAGTCAAAAGTGACAGTTACTATGCGGTTGCTGTTCGATTATAAATCGATTGTGTTAGCAGACTTAGGGCCCTGATCTCTCTCCGGTCGTGTCGGATCGCCGTCACATCAGACTATGAGCGTGAGGGAAGAGATAGTGAACATGTGCTTGCGCACAAGCTTGTGCACTATAATATCTTCTGCGTAGATGGCTAGTCTCCGTTGAGATTAGCCGTGTCGTGACCAAAATTCGGTTAGGGCTATTATTATTATTAGTTCAATATTAGTATGCTTACTCATATTTGAATAGGTATGCGTTACTTTATTCTTCCATTTAAACATGAAATTGAAAGAAACTGTATCAAAACAAAATCAGTGTTATATAGTTTTTGAGGTAGTAATAATATATTTTCCTGGTATCAACATAACGCAAAACCATTTTTTGTTAGTTTTTAAATAAGCATACTCAAAATCAAGTTTTCAAGCCACGGCCAAAAGGTCAAACCAGACTCAAATATTCATGTCTTACTTCCTTAAATCTTGCATCATTTGTGGTTATGTTGCGATACAATTGAGCAGCTCCCAAGAAGTAGGTAGTAGGGTAGGTATTCGTTTGAATCCCACTAATATTATAAACTAGCTGTTGCCCGCGACTTCGTCCGCGTGGTATTTAACAAAGACAACCGTTGACAACAGCTTGCTCGCCCATTCTGAGCCCGCGGGACGCATTGCAGGTAGTTGCTATCAAACTTAATCAGGCGCTGCGCTGCAACATTGGTTTTAATTTTTTTCGTGAGATCCTATTTTTTTTTCTAAAATAAAAGTAGCCTAAGTTACTCCTTGTTACATCAGCTATCTGCCAGTGAAAGTCCCGTCAAAATCGGTCCAGCCATTTCAGAGATTAGCCGGAACAAACAGACAGACAGACAGACAGACAGACGGACAGACAGACAGACGGACAGACAGACAAAAATTGTAAAAAATGTTGTTTCGGTATAGGTAACGTGTATACATCCAAATGCACTTAGTAAAAAGTGGTTATTTTAATATTACAAACAGACACTCCAATTTTATTTATATGTATAGATGTATAGATGTGAATGTTTGGATGGATGGATGTTTGTTACTCAATCACGCCAGAACGGCTGAACGGATCTGGATGAAATTTGGCACAGAGATAGATTATAGTCTGGAATAGCACATAAGCTAAGGTAAGCTTTTTATTCCGGTAAAATGTATGGTTCCAATGGAATAAAATTTGTTTTAATTTTTCATAGACTACCAATAAATTCATTTTCTCATACATTTGATTCTGAGGCGGTACGAAGATCGTCGGGACAGCTAGTTATTATATTATACATATGATGTCCTGGATCCATGTCATAGATAAGTTGATCATTTAATGTCCCCCTTACACACGCGCGGGGGCACCTTACGACCTGTCGAGCCCTACGTCACAACCACAACTATCGCTGGCAAATCGTTTCGTGGTAATAGTATGTACTAATATATTTGCATTATATCAGTGACAGCCAAAACATAAGGTGCAGGGGGGCCCCCAAGGTCCCCTCCGCGCCAGGATGTCCCTCCGGTGACTGTCTCGTCAGAGATCATCTACCAACTATGGCATGTTGCGATCTTCGTTTAGTTGTTTTAGTTTGTTTTAGTTCTTCGTTTAGTTATAGTGCTTACAGGCTAAGACATTTGTAATCATCATGTGAAGTCAGAAAGTAGACATCAACTTTTTTTGTTCTAATTTGTTTACAAAAACAATTTTTTGGGTTTTTTTTAAATCGATATCTAGGTATCGAAAATCAGTGTTGGCATTATAAAGCTAGAAAGCTAGGTTGAAAGGTTAGTATTCGCTTTCTGAATAAGCCTGTATAATAAGTACCAAAATAGGTAGGTACTTAATACCATATTTATATCTTCCTTCGTACTAGAAAATATCCTTCGTACTTGACTAGATCTTTTGGCATTCCATTCCAATATGATAACATTTTATCTATGTAGAGCATAGTGAAAGTTGCAATATTACCAATTTTATAATAATGTAACCTATCTAGGAGTATATGTACTTATATAGTTTATCAGCGAGTAAATAGGAACAAGTATCAATCCAAATTAAATACAATAGGCAGGTAGATAAAGCAGTACTCGGTAGAAAAACATGCACTTCATCAAATAATAAATATATATACCTACTCTTGTACAATAGGTAAAGTATTCACAGGTCCGGTTAGATTTAGGAAGCAGTCACGAAAATGCATATTCACACGAGGGAATCCAGAAAAAAACCTTACTTGTGTGTGCACACAACATAAAAACAAAAAATCCACTCATACTTAACTTGGTCTAGATCTCAAAATATAAAGATATTATTTTAGCAGTCGGCAGTAAACAAGCTAGAAGTGTGTAGTCAGTTTTTGCAAAACGACACAAAATCGTGGTAGGTACCCAAATTTGAATTTCGAATGTTTAGAAGAAAAAAACGATACAAGGACGCTTCGCTCCTGGTAGGTAAATATCATATTGTTTGTAGTAAGAACTACATTCACATTTAAACAATTAGTTGTTTGGAGTCGAGACCCTGGATCCATGGGGTCCAAACACGATTAATTTTGTATAAAATCTTTCTAAAAGATTGGTCGACGCAACCGGCCACCCAAGGGCTGGGTATTTCCTCGATCAGCGAGTAGCTTTGACTATTCAGCGAGGAAATGCGGCCAGCATCTTGGGCACGCTACCGCATGGGCCAAATTTTTTACACATTTTGTAACTTTTCTATAGTCTTTTTGAGTTAAATTAGTTGTCGAGAATAGGACAAACTATTTCAGGGAACCTATAAAGCTGATTTTCCCGCCGAAGAAAAACAAGGGGCACTAGGTATAACCTCGAAATATAATTTGATTTAAATTTTGTTATGTTTATCCATAAGCTTGTTCTAATCTACATGTGTGTGAGGGCTGCAGGTAACCATTATAATGTTTGTGTAGTCGATACTAAACAAGTTTTAGTCCTTAGTATGAGTTTGGGAACGTATTCAAATACAGATTTAGTGATCGAATGTTTTTATACATTAACACGCCACCGGCTTAAGAACAATCTTACGGTAACGTAAGCTTCTTCGTCTCGTTCACAACACATAATTTGTAAATATCGCCAGACGAACGCCAACTTTATGGCCCAAAATACGCAACGCTTGTATTATAGGTACCGTGCAATGGACTGGAGGCGATCCCAATATCACATAGCCCAGGGCAAATTACGAAAAGAACGTTTCCGAAATTTACCCAGGCGGGAATGGAACCCTCGACTACGTGGTGCAGTGACCGATCGACCTACGCTCAAATCACTAGACCTAGCTGTCGTCAAATGAGTATGATTATCTTGATGCATTTTAATTCTGTCATTTTGTATTTGACATTCTGTAACGTGAAGATGCTGTATAATGTATGGAAGAATTCGATCAGTCGTTCGGTATTGAAGCTGTCAAAACTCGTACTGAGCTCCCATCATTCCTAACGCGAAAGGCAAGGTATAAAGATAAAATGTTGTTATTTTCAATATAGCAGAACTTGTTTATTGGGTATATTTAATCGCAGATCATAAAATTTTGGTGGTACCGGATAGATCGGATGGGTCAATTAATATGCCAACGTGTTTGCCTGCTGGCACTAATTTGATGGCAAATCAGTTTGCCATCGTGCCAGCAGGTGTCGCCAGTCTTGTGTAAAGTACAATGATGGTAGCGGATTGACTGCCGAGAAAATAAACTAGGGATTCCCAAAGTGGTCGATATCGATCCCTTGGGGTCTATATCGGTGTCTCAGGGGTCGATATAAATGACAACTGATTTTGGCGGTTGACGAGGTCTAAAAATCGACCCCTGTTAGTTAACACAAGTTCCTATTTGAAACTTTCAAGATATTGTATAAGTTGTGTTACGTGTACCAACATGTTATAAGAATGACTAATATTTTAGTAGGAAGTATCATTGTTGTACATTTAAGAAACTCAACAAGTCGATAACCGTGCACAAGTTCGTAAAAGATGAAATTATTACTGTGTATCAATAGGAAAAACACTCGAGATTGGATTTTTAAAGTAATTTGGCTATAGGGGTCTGAGGTGTCGGTTCATTTTGGAAAAACAGTTGCCCAAAACAGTTTGGGAATCCCTGCGTTAGAACATAGCTCACAATCAAAATTAAATGCAATCTATTAAATACGTCAGTATAAAATATAAGTTAAATTGATCGCATTAACTAACTCGATTAGAAAGCGTTCGTTTTAGGTTACGTCAAATGTTATGCCACTTCAGCATGGCTCCCATTGAACCAAACAAAACAAAAAAAGGTATAAAACTTTCTAAATGTGTTGTTGAACATTTAAGACACTTTGTTATAAGCTAGAAAGAGAGAAGTTGAATGATAATGATGTTAACATTCAATAGGTAACCTACCATTTAGTGCAGCAGCTGTGTGATAGCATGATAGCTAAGTTGGTAGTACGCTCGCCATGGACACGAGGCTCGCAGATTCAAACCCCGGCTCGCACCTATGGGATTTTTGGTTTTCTTGTGCGAATCTCTCTCTGGTTGTAACGAATTGCTTTCCCACCAGTCTATGAGAGTGAGGTAAGAGAGAGAGAGAGTGCCCCCGTGCTTGCGCACACACTAGTGCACTATAATATCCCCTGCGTAGTTCTTCTTCTTTCTTTACGAAATGAGATGCGATGAAATAAAATGGATATGAATATGGCTTCACACGCAACTTAGCGGGTATTATGCCAGTGTCAAGTAATAAATAGCAATAATAAATTCAATAAATACACTTTATAAATAAAATAATGGATGTGACATGATGAAATGAAAATGGCGTGTCCCAAACAATTGTTATGCGATTTCACTACTTCACCGTGGCTTAAAATACTTAATGCGTATGCCATTTTATCCTTTGATATCCGTGAAAGTAACGGACTACATCCAAACTTGTTTATTATCAACCCAAATGGGGACGGTATGGAGATGACAAACAGCTACCTACATACATATATCTCATAAAACTCGTTCGCTAAAACGAAAAATAAAGTTAATTTATGCATGCCGACAATAAATTAAATTTTACGAATAGGTATACTGTTAAGGATAATTCTATTTACGTAGAATAGATATAAGGCTTAACAATAATAGTGTAAAATATTTTAAGAGGAAGGCTATAGAGTAGAGGTCATATTTTCTAAAAAAAAATTAAAAATTGTTTGAAAAGTTATGAATAACACTACGTACTAAGTGCGCGATGAAACGGTACTGGCTTCCTTTCTTTACAAAAAAAAAACAAACTATACACATATTGGTTATACCCGGGCGTTAGATTTATTCTTAATTAAATTTTTGTATGGACAGTTCTTTCTATGAAAAAATATAGAATAAATATATTTTAACCTCTGATTTTACTAATTTGCAGTTTTGAGTCCACTTACTGTGTATGAATACTCGATAATCCCACATTTATCCTACAACATGGCCCCAAGTCTGCTAACACAATCGAACAGCAACCGCATAGTTTCTGTCACTTTTGACAAATATCCCATACAATATGTATCAAAAGTGACAGTTACTATCCGGTTGCTGTTCGATTATGAATCGTTTGTGTTAGCAGTCTTAGGGCCATGGATTGTTGCCATTTGTAACCTAACAACTATGTAGCATACTAAGTACCATAGCCCTTACTATGTAGTATATCTTAGTAGTTATACATTATATTAAAAGCGTCAATTCTCGACCCGTTTTTGCTTATAAGTAGTGTTTATTTTTTGCTCAAGTCATTGCAGATAAGTCACGTTTTTGACAATTTTCTGGTAATAATGAACACATTTTTTAAATGTTCATACGTATGCCACGGGGGTAGTCAGAGTCATCTAATAGAATCCATAATGAGTAAATAGGTTTTTAGAATCCAAAGCAGGCAAGGGGGTTGGGTTTGGGGTTACAAAATCATTTTATTTACCTCGGTTTTACACGATATTACAAAAATGATGAATCCAACTTAAAAACACGATAAAACATCTTGTATACCTAGTTTTTTTTATTCTCATAACATTATGAAATGTTGCCCAAGACCAACTAATTATAGACAACAATAGACTGTGTAACAAGTTTTTTTTTAAATTTATTTAGGTATTTGGACATCACCACAGATTACAATGCAGGACCCAGCCAAGACCTCGGGCAAAATTAAATTAATGTTAAAAACTGCACTACGCTTTGTGACAACTTATCACTATATCATGTTAAAAATCAATAAAATATGCTAATTCATCAACATCCGCCAGAAACGCGAAATCCTATCGCGTTGTTTTCATAACATCTCGTATCTGAATCCTTGCGTCACAGCCTCCGAGCGGAGCTATTAACTGTTGAACTGTTTCTAGTTTTCGCTACATAGAGTGGTTATTCTCAACTTTGAGTGCAATCTTTGAGATGTAATTCTAGAATAAAATGACATCTCAGGAGCGCACTAAAATTTACTTTTGGAGTTGAGATCGATTTGTTATTGTCGGATTTAATTGCTGAGTTCACGCGTTGACCGCAATTGTGGGTTAAGCTTGCTGCAAAGCTGAGAAGGGCCCAGGTGTAGTTCAGATAGCTGGAGTAACCTATGCAAGTTTTGCACAAATGTGTCAAGCAGAACTCTAGCTACGCAGTCCTAAGCTACGCAGTCCTATGCTACTCCATCCTAAGCTACGCAGTCCTAACCTACGCACTTCTAAGCTACGCAGTATTATTTCAATATAGCTATAACTTTTATCACGATTTGTAGGAGTTTGTTGAAGCAACGGCAGAATGACACCGCATCTACCTACATCTTCATCCATAAGTTCAGGGCTCCAAGTCTGCTAACACAATCGATTCATAGTCGAACAGCAACCGCATAGTAACTGTCACTTTTGACAGATATTGTATGGGATATCCGTCAAAAGTAACAGCTACTATGCGGTTGCTGTTCGATTATAAATCGATTATGTTAGCAGACTTGGGGAACTCATGCTCCAAACCAATAGTGTTAACAGGAAAGAAAAAGATCTCAAGATAGGTATGCTAAAAGTAAATAAACTGTGCAACTGCCGCTGAACAACAAAGGCTATGAAATAATTCGCATCCCTCCCCACTGAGAATACAAATGATTATTTGTAAAACAATTCTTTATCTGAGATACGAGTATGAGATCCATCTTACATGGTATAACGCAAATACTCGGTATTATTCTTGTATAAATACTGACGTAGCGCGCTAATTAATTAAATTAAAATCAATATGGGGCGGGGTGTAAGTGTCGGAGATTTTAAATGATTGCGTTTATTTAATGGTTTCACTGTTGTACCAGGACCCTACAACAACGCCGAATAATTATACTATGCATTCACCTATATCTTATGGACGTTAAACGAACGGGAATGTTGCATGCAAACTGTTTACCTGTACGTCAAGAGCGAGCTAACTGTACACTATATAGCCTACCGTATTTAGTCATTTTGTATGGAGAATTGAAAAGCGCCTCTAGCGGACGGCATTTAAAACCTTTAATTCTCCATACAAAATGTCTAAATACGGTAGACTATAAAGTATATGGTTAGCTTACGAATAATCTCGCACTTGACGTACTGTCGTGTTGGATGGGTAAAGCTATTCTATATCTTTATAGGCCCCTTCGGATTACCGAAGGGGCCTATAAAGACATAGACTGTCATTAGACAGTCGTGATGTTATGTATGTACGTACGAGTATGTAGGTTACCTACAGATGACCGTTCATGGAGTTAACGACTCAGGCACACAGGTAAAGTACCTACCGATATGAATAAACAAAACAAATGTTAAAAAAGAAACGTTGCCCTTCACACAAAATGAGCAAACAGGTAGGTATAAATACGGGTGTAGGTATCAATTGGTTGTTAATGAATTATTCGTCGTTGTGTAAAGTAGACGGATGAGTACAGTGTCTACACTAATCTTGTAGACATATGGTCGCTTTTCTCTACTAATAACACGCACTACCTTAGTGATGCTTCGAGGGGTTTTTTAGCCTTTCAAGACAGTTGATATCATCTCACACGCGCGCGCTATAATCCGCCACAATCAAATGTCGCTCTTGTTAATCCAAATTAACATGTAGTTTATCTCTTTCTATTTTGACATTTTAACGTTGCCTTATCTGTCATATTTTTATTATCTGTAAACACTTGATAAAGAGATGGCGGTCAGACGGTGGTCAGTAATATAAGGTCAGTAATATAATTCAGTTATATCATTCATCAAAAAGCACCCTAAATGTCAATTCAACAGCTCTAATCGTGGCAAGAAGAAACGTAGATACGCCAAGCACGGTAAAATACTCTATACCACGTGTACGTGCACGTGTCTTGCTTATGCAGCTGTTGTAAATAAATACCTATGTCCTACTCAGTCCATACTTCCTTCAAGAGTGAAGCCAAACAGAAAATTCCAAATCATTTAAATTCGGTACATTAATAACGTTAAACCTTGTAAACAAGAAAAGTATATTGAGAGCCGGCGATTATCATTATCTCTCGCCGTTTGCCATTTCTAAACTGACTGGTGCTATCGAGTGTAGCATAATCTTGACTGATTGATGATCAATGTACAGCCTAAACCGCTAGATGTAGCGACGAGAAATTGAGACAGCAGAGTTTATGTAATAGTAAGTTAACTCATTTGAATTCGGGGGAAGAAATAACTCAAGGAAAGACCTCGTAGTAGACAACGATCTGTTCAAAATAGAAAAACACGAAGCATACAATGCTATAGAGATTAACTATACATAGCATTGGGTAGCAAAGGATTCTTGACACTTATTTCTTTGAAAACTAAATTACGGAGACAATCTAGTCAATAAGTCAAAGTCAAGTCAATAATAAAACCATCGGCATACCTATATGCCTAAATAATCAAGTTTGTGATGATAATACAGAGGCCAGTGATCTTCCAACAGTGACATTAAAATGATAAAAACAACAACGAACCTGGCGGAACTCCGGACTCGGAATCACACCTCAATGCAAATTAGTTGGGTACTACTCGTAATACCAGATCCATACTGGTGATTTTCAGCAAATATGCTAATGAAATAATATAACATATTGTTTGTTAAGAATGCCTTAGCTGAGTCATGTATAGCCGAAACGAATAGTACTGGACGTCCAATTTATATGATTATTGGACGAATACTTAGAGTCACATACTCAAATACATATTAAAGTCCAGGCGACTTTTTAACCAGCGGCGTTTAAATTGAGCAGTTGGAAAATTTGAGTCTTCGTATTCGATTTCGGTTAGTTTTCAGTTTTATTCGTGTTGACCAAAATTAGGTATATACCTAGTCTAGTATAGTTGCTTTGTTTATCTCATCATTCCACTTCTGTACGCCATAATACTTGTCAGAAAACGTACAAGAATGAGTTCGTTTAGCCACACAGTTGTGTTGATAATAGCCATTAGCTAATGTCACCCAAATAAAGCAAGTGCTTTGCACAATTCCTTCCACTAATGTGCACTAAATATGTACTAGTATGTAGCTGTACAGCGAGCTATAGCTATATATATGTAGCTATAGTTATACCCATAAGCCATTAGCGATCCACAGTTTATGAATGTACCGCTGGGTGCTGCCCATGAAGCTGTTTGATTCTGATATTACCAACTGATACAATGTTCTGTTCTACCCTTAAATCCATAAAATGTCATCCAATGTAATTTTTTTTAATTGGGACTTGCATGCCACTCGCGTCCACCACTGTAACTCCTGGCATTATGGCAGGATCCACAGCGCTGACCAACAAAGATGTCGTGGTAGCTCGGCGAGTCCCGAGGAATTAAAAGTGTCTTGTCTTACAACGAAATTAATCGAAGGAAAATTATCCACTTCCCGCCATTGCAAATTGGAAGACAAAAATAACTGTACCTATAAGAAGGCTGATTGCTACAGAAATCAGACTCTGATTATGATTTGTGTGTAGGTTTATGATTTTATTTTAGTTACATTGGAAAATGGTTAACAATGTCGTAAGAGACTGGCGTCGCCGGGGATTGACACTGGCAGTTGGATGACGGGACGAAAAAAAATAAAGAGATTGGAACAAAAAAAGGCGGGAGAGGAGGAACATAGACAAGAGTGAACATTACGGCTTATTGTTGTTTTATTATAGTTTCTGACATTACCAGTATTTCTTTTACTTACAAGCCCAGTTGGAAAGCCAGGACGCCATTGGGCGAGCCGAAGATACTAATTCTATTTGTTTGGGAAAAATGCCTTTGAGAATCAAATCTGTCCTTAGAATTAATTGTGCCAATAACTATGATCATAACGAATTAAAAAAGATAAGCTATGCGTAATATGAATTTCAATTATTGTTTTTAAAGATACGTTTAAGCGAGTTTAATTGTACAATGTTGACATTATAACTCATAACATTCTGTCGTTATTTACGAAATTAACTGAATACAAAGATAAAGCACTTATTATTGACTCACTTTTTTTATTGTATGTGCATGAATTTATAATACGATGTTTTAATATGAAACCTCGTTTCGTCAGTCTTGTAATTATGGTCGCAAGCGCAGAGCTATAATACGCAACCTAGGGCCCTAATATAATTCTGTGAACTACTACGATTCGTTCTACTGCTGTGTAGGTACTAGGTATATATAATTAGGCATGCACAGAGCCGCTATCTTTACTTATTTTATTTGATGCCACCGCTTTTCGATTCGGCCAGTAATAGAATTCTTTAGATCAATGCCGCCAACCTACAAGGCTGGCATGGTGGACTAGGTGTCCCCATGGTGTATCCCCATGGTATTGGAGGGCTCGTGCATTGCAATTATTAGGTACTTAGTTATTATTATACTAAGGATGTAAAGATGCATGTGGAGATTCAACACGTTTTATCAGCCGCCAATACAACTAATTTAAAGAAAATTGGTGTAATTTTATGCAGATACGTACTACCGTAGAATATATATTTTTGTATATACCAGTAGTTTTTATAATAGAACTCGTGAGTACATGTAAATTTTATGCTACTGGCATTATGTGATTTATGTATTATGCTTTTGAATTTCCGAATGTAAATAAGTAGTATAGACTAAAATTTTGAAACATTCCGCAAAGGTACATTAGAAATTAAAATAATTACAAAACGAACGATTAATCACAAAATAATTCTATAAGTTAAAAAGTTAAACCTACCAGTAAATTTTCGTCTCGCACACACAACACAATTTTTGCACCACAAACACTGGCCACTGACACAGAAAAATCCTTTGCCTCTTATATAAAAAAAAAAAACTACTTTCGCGCCAACCGACGCTGGTTCGACGGCCGAAATTGGCGCGTGAAGTGACGGCAATGGCGCACGGACGGAGGGGTACTGTCGACGACAACCGCGCCCGGCCGAGGTCGAAGATATTGTTGCATCGTTCATACAGATATAATTATCTAGTATTTGCATCGGTAGACAGGTAGCGTCACCCAGCCCTGGCGGAAACAATTCGCACCCACCTCTATCAGCACCAACGTTCAGAGGAGTGCCTAGTTCATTTAGTTTTCACAGTTAAAAAATGAACCCTTAATAGCCTAGAGTTTCAATTTTGATACCAATCTTTTAAACCGAATGTTCACATTACTATTAGTTTTTTTTATAGGTTGGCTGTACGTATTTTACTGTTGTATAATATTCTTTCCAACGAAATTAAAACAAAAATCAAATGTCATTATTATTAAACACAGTAATATTAAAAATAAATCACTTTCGTAAATCAGGCTACTAAGGGTTAATTTATAAAAACTATTTAGGTACCTAATTTCTGCCTGTGCTTAGTAAGGTGATGGTCAGCGATCTAGATATCGTTATCTGTGAACAAAGTGTTTGATTTTTGGAACCATGAATATTGAACTCAATCGTAAAATGCACTACTATAGCACCTCGTTTCTTATACAACGGACTCCCTAGTAGTACTATATTTCAGTGCCAGAGCATTTTTTTGAAAATAAAGCCTTGAAGACAGATAATGTTGCCTGTGCGTGCATATCTTATTTCACCGGTAACATTTAAAAGGTGTGTCAGTTTATACGGAACAGACACCTTTTTTTGCCTCAAAAGTAGGAAATGTCACAACGAAATTTTATCTTATGCTTTGACCTTGATAAGATTTTGAAACAAGTGTAGGTATCATATTGTAGCGACCTCTTCGACCTCGCCACAAGCTACACAGATAGTGCTGCAGACGCATTCAGAACAATTGACAATTCTCAACACAATCCTGAATCGCGCTATGAGTTTTTGGAGCAAGTAACATATAAAAGATCCCGACAATAATCGTCGGGTCATAGCGGCCGCCCCGCGAGGCATACCACCCACCTGGCTGGAAGATCTCCCCTTTTCCGCTAAAATATCATTGATAATATCAGTAGGTTAACTTACATAATATTTGTTGTAATTACGAAAATAAAAATAGCTACTGGTGGGTCCCACAAATGCCTACTAATTATATTACCTTTATATAGGTAGGTAGCATGGAACGTCATCCGTGAGTTGATATTTTATTGATCTTACTTATCTCTCTTAGATAAATCTAAGGCGTTGTAAGTAATCTTATTGTAGAAATTACGGCCATGTGTCAATATGAATTGCTTGAAAATAGATTGTAAAAGATAAGAATTTAGTTACAGTAAGCGATATTTAGGTAATGACCTCGTTTTGTGTTGAGTACCGACGTTAGTTAGGCCGAGCGCCGGTTCTCACAGGGACAAAATCACAATAGATCCACGAAATCCTATTTAATATCCTTATGTTTTCGGTAGTTTGATATATTTTGTTTATGTCTTATCTTCCATTTACCCTCACTCATGCCTCTATATCCTGAAACATGCCTGAAACCCTCTTTAAATAGTGAAATCGTACCACCCGTACAAAAAAATACGAGCTATAAGATAAACAGAGATAGCTAGTGTCTCTGTATTTCCAATAGCTAGTTGTAGGTAGATGTTCGATTTCAGTGTGAACCCAATATTGTAGCTCGCAAAGCTTAGTTTAGCTCGTTGCACGCTAACTTAGGTCAGCCCGCGGTGTGTACTCCATTATATGATTGTCAAATTAACACAACATTGTATTTATATAACTCATTTATTTTATATTCACATTGTAGTTACGAGTTCCAAGAGGTGAAACACCAGCTTTGACATAATAAAAATGAGAACAAAAATATTTTACGAAAAAGTAAACTAGTAGTTAAAAGAGAAATGCGTACCAACGAAAGCTATAATATTGCTGTTGTACCGCTACAGTTGTGATATAGCAAATGTAACTTATATTTAACTAAATGTACTTGGCAGTATGTTGCGAGTAGACGATGAACAAAATGATTAATACTGATCGTTGCCAAGTGGACAGCTTATGCGGGAAAGGGACAGTATAATATGTTTAAAAAGTAAACATAAGCCATCACGATTTGGTTGGGCTGATGTGAATTGACTCGGCTCAGCCCATACGATTTCAGAGTTAAAAAAAGCTATACAATAATTGACTACATACCTTAAACAGCTATCGGGAAGAGTGATGATACACAGATCGTGGTAGAAAACTGAAAATCTATCGTCTCACTTGCACCACTGGCGCTGTTTGTTGCGTAAAGCTATATAACAGGCTATAGTAATTAACTACAAAGTTTAAAATTATTTTAAGCTACAATTTTTCATGAAATTCAAGTCTTCTGCATGAGATTATCGTAGAACAAAACTTGACCTAATATTTTGAACCTTAAGAATTTAGATAAGCCAATTTGTCGGTATTGCTCTATGAGAAGTAACAAAGTGGTCAAAAATAGAGGGTTTTTTATAGACCAACATGAGTTTAATATGGGACACTCATGTTAGTGTCAGAAAAAAATAGCCATCATCGTAATAAAGGCTACTCGACAATTTTTCTAAGACGATCTCGAACCCACAGAGAGGTGATATTTTCCCAGTAATATGACCCATTTCAGATAACCAAACAGGTTACCGCCTTCTTCCGGGTAGCAGAAGTATTATCCTCCCCGGTGATACTCTTACCGGGGACAATGGCACAATACAATTACCATCTGGCCTATTCCCTTCCTTTCGTTTGTCCACCCGGGGCATATTAAACTTTTTGCCCGGTACCGGGTGAGGGCCACCGGGATGGATAGCACATACCAAACTAATATAATTAGCGATAAGCATACATAGTTTGTAGTTATTTACTATGAAGCTGGTACTACAAGCTAAATGAAACGGTGAGTTAACGTCTCTAAAACAATAAATGTATCGCCACGTCGAAATAAACTAATGTCATCGTCACATTTTTATTAAATGTCTAAATTAGAAAGAGTCCAGACTACTAGAACATTAAACTATTCTTGAGCATAATAATTATAAGAACGGCAGTCAACTTAAATACAACAAAATTATAGAAATAAAAAAATGCTATATTGAGTATGAGATACTGTCAAATCATAAAAAATAACATTCAGTGTAAGCGAGCGTGCACGAAATTCAGCGTTGTATGGTTTTAAACAAAAGTGAAAATTGAATGACGGGGTAGACTAGTTCAACTAGGCTAGGTTTATGAAAAAAATATAAGTAAGTACTTATAAAAAATTGGTCGGTTAGTAAAATTGGAATCCCGAATACGCTCGCTCAGAACATTCCCATAAAAATCGAAATACAATTCATTTGTAAGCTATATGTTTTCCATACACAAATTGTATGTAAATATTCAAGAATATTCTATAAACTAAATCAAAAAAATAAAAATGCATGTTAATCGAATATAATTATAGGCCTTTTGTAAATGTTACAAATATAAGGAAGACGAAATTAAAATAATCATACGTATTTAATAATCATGTCAAACATATTGCACTTATTTGGGACCGTCAGAAGTTCATTTTGTATCAAAAACATGCAAATTGTAATATTGCAATAGATGACATTGACAATCATTTTTTTTTCTTAATATGAGATCGAGTTGTGTAGTCTTCAAATACGTTTTCGTTAGTCGACTAAGTTACTTTGATACGATTGGTGTTTTGATACGTATTGTCAACTCGACCGACATGTTGTGCTAGTAAAATAAAACAGAAATATTCAACACAATGCCTTGATATGTTTGACAAACTTTCGACAACAATGTACAAACATTATGTGGTTAAGTAGTAAAATGAAAAAAAAAATGCTGTAAAATGTACTTAATATGCTCCATATAATAAATGTAACTCGCCATATATGTATGGCCAAAGAAACAATATTATACATTACCCTATTGGTACGAGTATACAAGCGCTTTACAAATCATATCAACGAATCACAACATCTACTACGCTAATTCGACGAAAAAAATCGCGTAGCTTAGCTCCTTAATCTAGTTTTCAAAGGCCTTGTAACTAACTACCCTTATATCCTTTAAGAATTCCGATTATAAGGTCACCATTTCGTTACGAATACAGCTTCACTATATCACTTGAGAGAAATTAACTAATTACACGAAAAAATCAACTTACAATCGAATTATTTTAACATAAAAAAAAGTTACATTGATTCTGTAGAAAAATGTTAAATTATTTTAGTCACACGAGTTCGCTTAGTCTACCGTTTCGAGAGGGAATTTTTCGGCGATTCGCTCGAGCGACGGTCCGGACGGCCGGACGTCCGGACACCCGCACGGCCGGACGGCCGGGCGACCGGACGGCCGGACGTCGTCCGGCGACGTGTCGACAAATTCAGTCAAAATCTTGTGTCGTACGCTGCAAGATTCTACGAATTCCGAACGCGTCCACTGCGAAGCGTGTGCGAGCGAAAAAAATTCAGCCCTCGAAAGCTTATACAAGTCGTTTGTTGTTTCGGTAAAATGATCAAGGAGGTACTCCTTGCTGTGGTCGAGGTTCCCTAACGCTAACGAGACTTATAGGCACTAACACCGACACACCCGCACGTCCTCACGTATAATAATACATAGAAAACCGTAACACACATTCGGGTTACTCTCACAATTCCACTATAATGTTCGTATAACTTAGTTATAGTCTTTATTTTATTTACTGAGATCAATTTTGCCTCTATGCACTAGATGGAGCCGGTGTCGCCGCCCCCGCCCCCACCCCTCGCCCCTCGCGCTCCAAATTAATTTCAACACAATAATGCTATATAGGAACATGATTATCGATCGACAATCGCGTCATCTGACTCCGTCGACGCGACACGCTGGGATTACATGGTCGGTACATTTCGTGTCGATCCGAGGGAGTCGTACGCCGCGGTAATCGAACTGAGCCCAAGTCTGACATGATATTGACAAGGGTGACATTAAGCAACGTAAATATGTCATTTACTATTCGATTATGATTCGATCGTGTTAGCGGACTCGGGGCCCCGGTCGGTCGTCGGGAGTGATCACAAGATTATACGAACACAGACCAATGATAGGGTAACCGCTTAAAATTAATATCGAGTTAAACGTTTTTATTGCCTGACAAACTTATCGACAAAGCCGAATTCTGTATTTACACAAATACAAATATTCCACGAAACACTAAACATCCAGTCGCGGCTGTTCTACAGTCATCACTGGTCCGTATACTTTACAAACAATCGACCAATAAGAGTCGAGAATCAGGCGATCAGTCACCGACGCGACACGAGGCTGGGGACGGGTGGAGCGGACTACGCACATCGCACTGAACTATGACGTCACTGTCGCAGTATCGGGGGGTGTTACCGTAGCGCAGAGCAGCGGGTGATCGCAGGAGGGGGGCGGGGCGGGGGGCGCGCATCAGACGAGGTGGTCGCGGTCGTCGAGCGACACGTCGGAGTCGCGGTCGGGCCGCAGCTCTCGCTCCAGGTCTAGCGAGCGCCGCTCCAGCTCCAGCCGCCCCCCGCCCGCGCCGCCCCCGCAGCGCCGCGGCGCCTCCAGCGACGACACCTGCACATACCGAAACAATCATTATCATAACTATCTGACATACCTATACAATGTATTTGCTTTGTTATATTTACGCGAATACTACACATTGAAATAAAACTAATTTTAAGGATTTTATCGCGTTTATATTAAATCGGAACACGAGCAACAATTAAATATGAGGGTACTCCGTCTCAAACTATGACACCAGAACGTCAACCACCTCAGTCCTCCCGTGACCATGGTTGCTGTAAAGCAGCCGAAACGTCGGGAACGTAAAATCAAAATGTACTGCTCAAAAATGTAAAAGATATTTTTAAGAAACGAGCAACAATGGAGTTTCTTGTCCGTTCTTCTCCATAGGAACGGCATTCCGAACGTGTGGTAAAGTAGTAGCATGGTATTTTGTAACTTTTGACGATTCATAAGTACTGTACTTAATGGTCTACGTGAATAAAAAATATTCTGATTCTGATTCTAACTACATGTACAACACATGGAGCAATAACACCTCGGTGGTATCGAATCGACCGCGATACAAAAAAATAACGCATCTTTCATGTTTTCAGGGTACCGTACCCAAAGGGTTCAAACACAGAATTATTGGACAATGTTGTCTGTCAGTCTGTCTGAAGCATCTAGAGACTTGAAATTCACATATTCTATGTAAATCATTACCATCGATAAAAATATACAAGTGGGCGCCCATAGGGGGATCAATATTTATTTTAATCCACAGTTGCTTATTAGGTATCCTTTGAAATACTTTACAAGCAACCTATAAAATTGTGGAAAGGATAGCGATTAAAATTCATGGTGCAAGTAATAAATGAAGATGTTCACCTTAGCGAGCCGGCGGGCGGAGGGCGGGCGCTAGGAGGGCGCGGGCAGGTGCGGCAGCTTGCCGCCCGCGCCCGCCCAGTACCGCCCCACGCCGCCCGCGCCGCCCGCCCCGCCGCTCACCCCGCCCGTGCTGCTATCCTCCGATAGCGCCGCTTGTAGCTTCGCTTCTGTTAATGAAACGTAACTATGCAATTCCGAAAAATAATCTTGGATCTCTCGAAAGCTTTTGATACTGTGTATCGCAAAATCTCTCACTGCCTTTAGTTAAGGTGGAAGGTCAGGTCAGGGCGCGAAATTCATAGTTAGTAAAAACCGCTACTTTTACTAACTTTATAGTGTTGTATCGCTTTAGGTATTTTTTAAGCAAACTTAATACATCGAGACATCCGATGCTGAATGCTTATATCGCAAAAAACTAAATTACATCGTAAAGATGTCCAAATTTTTCGTTAAAAAAATAAAAACCATAGACATTTTGAATTTCGCGCCCTGACCTGAGCTTCCACCTTAACATTTATAGATGTGTCTAGTATTAAAATAAAACATCACATCCACAGCAACATCAAAACAAGATTGTAGAAAATAAAAATAAATTAATACGATGTCAGTGACATTTAAATATTGGAGTTCCCCAGGGCTTCGTAATGGATCCTGTGTTATTCAAGTACCATTGAAAACCAGCAGTTGTAGATATCATACAACTGTAGGCTCATAATCAGTACTTAGACATGATACTACAGTACCTTGAAAAGTATAATCAAGTATGATGATGATAGGCAAAGTTGTGGACATATAGAGATACTCACTAGCGACTTGCGAGGCGTTGAAGGTGACAGGTGTGCGCGCGAGTGGAGTACGCAGCGAGCCGGCGCGGCCGCCGCTGCCGCCCGCGCCCCCCGACACCCCGCTACCCACGCACCCCCCACTCGTCTGCAACGACATAAACTAACATCTTAACATTATTGGAAGATCCATGCTAAATTTTGGTACATTCGAGCAGGACCAAGATAGAGGCATCGGTTAGTTGTGTCTTTCACAACTTTTTAAAACATAGATTGGGAACTATAAGGAAACGAAATTCCTCAACATCGACTGATAAATATCCAACTGCTATAAATAACACACTTGAATAACTGGGACAGATCAGATAATAGCGTGTGCAGCGTTGCATGCTTTATATGCTATGAGTATAATGTGCCACACGTCGACACACTAACACACATTTAAAATATTTGTTTATTCGCACAAGTGTACTAGATTGTTGTGTCAATAAACGGGGTGAGAGTCTTATCCTTGTGAATTTACATTGAATTGTTTGCGACCTTTACAATCCTTAATGCTTCAATAGTTTTATAGTAATCAAATAAAGCTACAATTGAGAGTGTTAAATTATCATAATATATAAAATCGTTATGAAGCGATGTCATGAATAAACACTACAATAAACACTACCCTCATTTGCGTCGCACAGTCGGGAAATAAGGGGCCCTTGAGACTTAGAAGTGTGATGCGCAGTTTCACTTATCGCAACATTTACATCATCGACTATTTAAAACGTGAAGTCATTATTAAAAAAAAACGCTATAAATCTCAAAACGATTTAAATAAAAATATCTTTTCTTTATAGATAGAAAATAATATAATTCTAAATTCAATACAGTTTTACGATGCACAATAAAAATTAAACTGTGAAATACTTCGACTATAAGTAATAAAACTATAAATATTTATATTTATACTTAGTTGAGTGGAAGAAATATTTTTAGATGGTGGGATCATTGCAGTGAGATGTTCATTCACAGTAGGATGGCACTGATACACGATCTGAATTTAGAAAATTCAATCAAATTCTTTATTGTCTAATGAGCAAACTTTGCTATGAATGACATATTAGACCTCGCGCTACAAATAGTGAATATGGACCTATCGGAGTAGGTAGTCCCGTATCTAACACAAATACAGTGTGCCTAGCATAAACTCCTAACGTAATCGTATCGTCATCGAGAAAGCATGCTGCCACTGTCATTCTTATTAATGAAAACTCTAGTGTGAGGGCGACGCAATACGCTTACGTAACCATAACCCTACGTATACAGGTTGTGCTTGAGTAACAGTATGGCACAAGGCTACAAAATAAATACCATATCGTTGTGTTTGTAAGAGAAATTATAATAAAAAATAATGTTATAAACGGATTACTGCATAATCAAACAAAATAAAATGATCTGCAAATGGTGTAAACATTAAAAATTAAATAACGTTTGTGGCGATATGACGAATATGTTTATTTATATTATAAAAGAATTTGGTGGTCATTAATCATGTATGACTAAGTGAAGATTAGTTTAGTAATATTCTAATAATCTATATATATAAAAAAAAACCCACTAATTGACTGACTCACTCAACTCACTCATCACGAAATTTCCGAAACGATGAGAACTAGGGACTTGCAATTTGGAACGCGGGTTCCTGTGGTGTTCTCTAAGAAATGAATTTGGAAAATTCGATCTTTAGGGGTCGAAAAAAATGGGTAAAATGTTATGTTTTAATTTTATAAGCAGACGAAGTCGCGGACAACTTCTTCAAAAATCAAATTATTGCGTTTACGCTTACGGGTGCAGAAACAAAAAGTATTTTTTTGTATCGAAAAAAAAACTACAATAACATCGTCATATCACCACAGAAAAAAATAAAAGAAGCAAAATAAAAACAAACCTATTTGTCATTGCACTTGATGTTTGCGGTGCGTTTGGCGTGGTGCGCTATACTAACGTGGTTGGCGGGCAGCGAGTGCGGCAGCGGCTGGGGCTGCGCCTGCGGCTGCGGCTCGTCGTCGTGCGGCGGCCGCGGCAGCCGCCGGCGCAGCCACGCGTGCCGCAGCGCCTGCGCGGGCGTCAGCCGCTTCTCGGGATCCCATTCTAGGCACCTGCACCACAAATTATATTCATCTTGTGGACTGTTTATGTTTTTTTTTACAAAAAAACAACGTACCCAAACCTACCCAACACTTCTGTCTAGTTAATAGCAACAACCAAAAAAAAATTATAAATAAAAACACATTGTAAAAAAAATTACGATGATAAATAAAATGAGAAATAATGTTTTGTTATTCTTTAGTATTGTTAGTAAGGTTCATGATACAACGTTTAAATACGAAAACCATATACTATTGTTTCTAGACATTTACTAATCACGCCATAGGTTACCGCAAGAGGCGCTGGTATGCTACTTCGCTTACATACGTAAGCTGATGTAAATAAATCGATTGTATACACTCCAGATTTGTATTAGACAAAAGAAGTAACTAACTAACCGGGAATGACTTCGATCTATACCTACGGTTGATTTTCCTCTTAATAGCAAAGCGATAAAAAAATATCCTATTACCGATGCATATACAGTAATTTTCTGAGATATAGTCCACGACATTGTTCGGAGAACTGCAAATCATTATAAGGACGACCGTGTTTGCATATTTTTAAATGATTGTTCATTTACGGCAGTACACGCGCTTACAATAAACTTTTTTTTTTTAATTTTTAAAAACCACAGATACAGGGATGCTAATTCACAGAACCGGTCGTAAAAGTTCATCGAAGATGAAAGTTTTTTTTTTTTTCAAAAACTCAAATCGTAGTTCGGTGGTTGTATACCAATTTAATGACGCATTTAAAGTTGTACTTACAGCATGGTCATAACTATAATTAGGCCTATAATATCCCACGGCTGGGAACGGGTACCACATATACGGCACGGGTACGGGTACGGGTATATGTATATTCAATCAAAACTTACCGTCTAATAAAGTCAATGAAGAATTTGTCCTGACAGCCCTTGAGAACTGTTACGAAACTCTTCGAACCGGGAGGACCTCGAGGCTTTCCCCTCCTGGACATACCTGCAGCATTAAACATTTATGTTAATATAATTTATCTTCATTAACATCCTATAGCTCATCCTATATTCCCAGTGATAAGCTTGCCTCGTTTGCCTGGTAACGAGGATCGCAGATTCAAACCCCGGCTCGCACCTCTGAGATTCCAGGATTTCGTGTGCGAATCTCAGTATCACTTGCTAAACGGTGAAGGGAAATATAGTGAGGAAGCCTGCATGTCTGAGAAAACTCGTCGTAAGTCGTGCGAAGTCCGCGAACCCGCACTGAGCCTGCATAGTGAACTATGGCTTAATCCCCCACTCATTGAGCGAAGGCCCTATAATTTGGCACGTCTGTCTGACTGCGAGGAGATTCATCCCGTCAGGACTAAACACTAAACCTCTTGAAAATAGCTCAGAAAAGGTTATCTCTGCCATGTAGCATGACACTACCTACATGACATCTTACCGAAGTCATTATTAAATACACCTTGACGAAATATTAAAAATAAACATTATATAACTTCTAACTAATAAAATGATTTTATTATCGCATAAAGCGAGTCAACTGAAACTTAACACCGATTTGAGCGACATGCCCGATGCGATTACCTCGAACAGATTTGGCAGACCACCAAAAGGGCCGGACTTTATCCTACGAAATAAAATTACTTGAGTTTATACTTATGCAACTGTTTAAAAGAATGCCTACCCTGAAGAACATGTGCATCTGTGCCTATCTCGTTTAAACTGACATTGCGCTGATGATATTAACCCTAGAAAGAAATCTGTCAAAGGTGGCAAAAAAGACGCCATTACCATTCGATTACTGAGTCGATTGCGTTAGTAGATTTGGCCGGGTGGGACTTCTGCCCTCTCACACCATACTATTCAGTGAGACCACGGTTCTAGCAATACAGGCTTTTTCAGGCTTCCGAATAACCAACTATTGTCAACTACACTAGACGCTAAAAATGACAACTTGGACATGTTACCTTATGAAAATAAAAAAAAATAAAAACCGAATCTTTGTACCCGAGTCATGAATGTTTAGTATCTATATAAGGATTATATACGGAGTTCGCCCTCAGTCCGTTGTACAGTACCCATAATACAAGCGTTACTTAGTGTGGGACCGTATAGTTAGTGTGTTCGTCTGGCGATACTATTATTATTATTAAAACAGTTTGCTTTCGTCCAATTGGTCCGTTTCCCATTTAGTAATTACTAACATTTTATTTGTGTAAAATATTTGACTCCTAACAATTTAGTATTTTGGCATTAGATTAGTGTCTCATCCGTTATCGGCAGACACGTAACAGACAAATCACATATGCTTAACCTAATAATAACATGAGTCACGAAATATGTGACGAAAACCCGAGATTTGTGGGACATTACTAATGTGTCGAATATATGTGATTCAAAATATTTGTCGCTCCGGCCTCGTGACGTTGAAGTGAAGCTCTACGTGTTGGTTCAGGAATTTGTGTAACAACTATGACGTATTTTTATTTTTAGCGATGCTGTAATAACGTCTGGCGATTGGTCTGTGTTACCCGCGTGTTAAGATTTCCTTTTTTTTTCGGTAATACATCAGGTATGTTGTTTGTTTTGGTGTAAAAACATATTTGCTATAGATATATTAATCGCTTTTAGAGCAATTACTTCGGGTGAACAACACCTGATAATATACACTTAGTAGATCGTGTATTTTTTGGTTCTCAGGACGCGTAAAGTTTTATTTGAGTTTACTACTATGTAACAACCCGGAGCATAGAAACATAAATCTAAGTCAAATGGCAGAATGAAATGTTATGTATACAAGACAGTAGCACTGAACTAATCCTGTATTTTAGTACAAACATTTTCACTTCGATACTATTGAAAAATCGAAGGCAATTTTTGTGTGCAAAAGTTTTTATATGGAGTGGTAATGAAAACCAGATGTCTGACGTCATAAGATCTGTAAGAATCCCATACGGTTATCTCGAGTGCATGATTCGAAAAGACGTCATCCCTTTTAAGGACACTCCTTCGTGGTAGATCCCAACCAACTTCGTGGCGAAAATACTGAGGATCACTTATTCTGATTAAAAAAAGACAGGTATAACCATAAAAGTGCCCGTTGACGGGCTATAAAAATTGCAATTTGCAGGAAATATTCCCGAGCGCGCATATTGCCAGCGATACTCTGTTGCTGCAATGTTATTAAAAAAAACTTTAACATTGATTACGGCAAGTGCCGCGCGATTTGAACGGCAACTCGACAGCTATACAATTGCAGCTAGAGATTGCCAGAAAACTAGCCCGTGTACGAGTGTCTTAACATGAGGACTGTGTAACGAGAGCTCCTTGGACTCCGTATCTTCTCTTCTAAGTCGTGACGCTCTTGTCAGAGCGGTCGTGGTCGTCATGTTTTGGTTTTGGGACTGGTGTTGCTTGCCTCACGAAGTCTCGCCATCTCTCCCTATTGGATGCCACCCTGGTGTATTTATGCAGGGGGCCACCAATGGCAGACTTAATCTGGTCGGTCCATCGCATGGGCGACCTTCCACGTGGTCTGGTGCCTCCGTATCTTACCTCCACTCAGTACGGTGGTGCCGTCAGCCAGGGTCGTGGCGGTGCAGTACCGCGGCAGTCCCTTGCTGCTGATGAAGTTCTTGGAGCGCTTGCCCTGCTCGATCAGCTTCTGCGGCGGCATACCGAGAAGCTCGATGATACACGCCATCTGGTCCGCCTCGTCCTCGCCGGGGAGCAACGGGAAGCCTGGAACAGCGGGATATTTTTGTTAAACCAAATATAAGGTCTAACAGGACCTTGGACATTCATCTATTGGCATGAGTCGAGGGGAGATTCGTGGCGTAAGGCAGGGAGGAAGACTTTTAGAAAACCTGATTATTATCATGCATATGCAAGAAGTAAATTTCGCAATAAAATTATAAAAAATAACGAAAATGTCATCGTAAATAATATAACCCAAAGCGAAAACCGGTAATTAAGTTATAAACAAACTGACGGTCGAATAGAATATGAACGATTGGTTCGCGTGTAGGACTTTAGGAAATTCTTGAACGGCATCCAAAAAGGGTTTTCTGCTTAGTCATCGTTATTTAAGCTGCTTGACACTTTAGCTATGGTGCCTTGTCTATTTTTTACTTTTTTGTATTTGCGACGTTTTGTATATTCTTTTTCGTATTGGGATAGTTGACGTTAAATGCATATATAAGAAGAGTATTATGATCGCATAGGTATCTACATTAATTCACTTGGTGAAAACCACTTTAGTAAAAAGCGATCTCATACAACTGAAATGTCAACTTTTAAACTATTTTTAGCAAAACAGCAATATCACTTTATAAATGTATAATTCAAAATAGGTAGGGTAGTTATATCAAATAGATAATTTGGGGTCGAGTCACCATCGTCCGTAGGAGAATTAAATACCCTCGAGATACCCTACACGTGACCCTGGGTGGTGCCAACTAGGTGACAACTCTACTGGTGGTAGGCTTCGGCTGTGGTTAGTCACCACCCACTGAACAAAGCCATGTCGCCAAGCGGCCTAGCCGTGTTCCGGCATAATGTTCGGTGTTGCCATTCATGGATGGCGGGTCAGATCAGTTGCGCTGCATGTGCCTAGTGAATGTAGCGTCTCGATCTACTGCCGCCTTCCTACCTGTTCACACTCACACAATATGTCAATTCGATAGTGAACAGGTACCTTCTAGGCAAGTATGCTCCATCGTAGATCTCATCGTCACTTACCATCAGGTGAGATCGAGATCAAATACTTGCCTATAACGTAATAAAAAAAAAAAAACTTCACACAATTAAAAACATAGTACATCTGAAGAAAAATAAATTAACATTACTTACTCACAGATTAAGTAATGTTTTAGGTTTGACATTGTGAGCTGCCTAAACAGAACCCTCAATCGCCCAGAATTTAATACACTATGTTCTGTAAGGTCAGTGTCACAACTACGGCTTTGAGATATCTCATAGCTCTAGGTTTTT
Organism: Pheosia tremula; assembly: GCA_905333125.1. NCBI lineage: Eukaryota > Metazoa > Arthropoda > Insecta > Lepidoptera > Notodontidae > Pheosia > Pheosia tremula. The sequence goes on from HG995420.1 coordinate 3,662,271, forward strand.
TATGCCAGTATTCATACAAACGCAAACATCCTTCCCCAAACCAGAATACATTGGTCCTCAGTCCTCACCTGTGAGTAGCTCCGCAAGAATGCACCCCAGGGACCACATGTCGATGGGCATGCCGTACCGCGCGCCCATCATCACCTCGGGCGCCCGGTAGAACCTGGACTGGATATACGTGTACACGCGCTGGTGCTCGTAACACGAACTCCCGAAGTCTATCACCTGAAAAGAAGACAGAAGAATTTGATTAGTCTTTTGAAACCACCTCCATCAAGAGTCTCGTGTCGGTTATATATACATGCACGTGTCCTTAAGCTAAGAAAACACTAGAGATTAATAAAACGGTATGTTTGCAAATGCCTCTACTTCAGTATATTGGACTAGCTTTGGCCTGTGGATCCTGGCTTACAAGAGAGCTTGTGGTCGAATAACCACCACCATCCCTCATGTCCTGCTTCTGCCCCTTTAAAGAGTCTTCCGATCGGACTTATGGATTTAGTGACGTAGATGCCAAATAAGTAGAACTACCGTTTAATAGCGCAGTTACTTTCCGTACCGGGAGTCCCGGGTTCGAATCGTGGTAGGGGCAAACTTTTTGTGATGAGCACGAAAGTTTATACCTAAGTCATGGATGTTTAATATCTATATGAGTAATATATACTCGGTTCGCCCCAAGTCCATTGTACGGTACCCATAATACAAGTGTTGCTTAAGGTGGGACCGAATCAGTTTTCGTAAAAATGTTAAGAGTAATAAAGTAAAACTTTTGAGGCTGTATCTATTTCAGAAAAGTAATATCAAATCTATACATATAAATAAAATTGGAGTGTCTGTTTGTAATATTAAAATAACCGCTTTTTACTAAATGCATTTGGATGTATACACGGTACCTATACCGAAACAACAATTTTTACAATTTTTGTCTGTCTGTCTGTCTGTCTGTCCGTCTGTCTGTCTGTCCGTCTGTCTGTCTGTCTGTCTGTCTGTCTGTTTGTTCCGGGTAATCTCTGCAATGGCTGGACCGATTTTGACGGGAATTTCACTGGCAGATAGCTGATGTAACAAGGAGTAACTTAGGCTACTTTTATTTTAGAAAAAAAAATAGGATCTCTCGAAAAAAATTTAAAACCAATGTTGCAGCGCTGCGCCTGACTAAAGTTTGATAGCAACAATCTGCAATGCGTCCCGCGGGATCAGAACGCGAGCAGGCTGTTACCAACGGCTGAGTCTTTGTTAAATACCACGCGGACGAAGTCGCGGGCAACAGCTAGTGTGATATAATATTCCCGTATTACAAACGACATGTAATACCACGTACCTTCTCTCACTGGACCCAAACACAAAACGGTAATGTAACGTAACATTTCCTGTGTGACATCAAACGTTTATCGAATTCTCCTTCACCGTAACCGCAAGGGCCATTTATATCTAAACCCATCCAGACATTTCTGGAACCCTTTCAAACAAAACATCGTCAGGAACTTGCTATTAGAAGTTCAAAACCACACTAATAATAGGTATCAAGGAAAAAACAATGGTAAGGTCTCTAGAAGCAGCTGCGGCCATTATAATGAAATATTAATTAGATAAACATCATTGTATTAATGATGTGCGGACGGGAGAGACATGTTGCATGTTTTCTTCAACAATATTTATGTTTTCAAAGTACATTTATTATTTCAACTTGCATGTTTATCTGACCCCGACTTCCTTAACAAGATGGAGGCTGGCCGCTTGTTGGTATTGTGTTTGTATATGTATTTGTGAAGTACATATGTTTCTGAATAGATTTTATGACTTAGCTCCAATACTGGAGAAGGTAACTGCAAGTTTTTATAATTTCGATATTCTTTTATTTTTATTAATAAAAAAATCTCAAATAAATATGAGGGTTTCAAAATCTAAGCCAATAATTAACATCAGTTTCCAGACGAATCTGTTTATATCTGAGTAATAGGAGAGTGTTGAAAATTTTCCGGGTATAGGTTGGCCCTTTTCCGATAGTCCACTTTCATGATTTATTAACTAAACATAATATCCGCTTGACGGTTGACCTACTCTTTTACGCATTAAGTGGATCACATTTGGTGTTTAAAACATGTGCCGGTAAAGGAATGATTATTTACACACATCAAGTTTGAGATATCTTTATAATTAGGTGGTTTACATTTTGTTATTGCATGATTGAATAGGTATACATATATAGGGTTCGTTGTTTTTTTATCGAGACTGTATTGGGAAATCTGGAGAATACGTGAAGGTGTTTTTTTTTCGGACCATGGTACCATTTCATTCCAGCCAGTTCTTTTAAAAATGCTATAAGTAAACCGGACAAGTTTAACCTAAGTGAATTGCGCCCGGAGTAGTAGGCAACATCGTCACCATGTGGGCCGAGAATCAGCGAGATGGACGAAACGTGTTTCGCTCAAAAATAAATACTTGCTTAACACTGTGCTTTCAGAAATATTCTTGAAAACTGCGTGCTAATCATAAAAAAATCCATTGAATAAGATTAAAAAAAATAAGCACACAGAACGGTGTTTTACTAACTTGCCTGCGATCACCTACGTTGCCAAACTAATACCTACTCAATTTAGTAGCTTCAAGAATGAATATTGCAAATATCAGAGTAAACCTCCCCATCCCATATCCGGATTAGTAAAAACTCGCAAAGATATCAAGCGCATTGCATGGTTGGCTCGCGTGCGCACGCGCCGGTAATGGGTTTGACGCACGCGCACTACGCACTGGCACCATCTCAATGGTCTATTGTCTCAGTTTATGAACGTACTACAGCGAATCCGGGCGATTCCAGTCGTGTTCGATTCAATTATTTTGAATTGGTTGATTATTTGTGTACAATTTAATTACGTAGTTAAAAGCTATTTGATCATATTCTGTATTTTGATTCTTAAGCACCTTGTATTAGTGGTTGGTGATAGCTTATCACCAACCACTAATACGAGGTAACTTACGCTAGTAGCTAACAGTGCCAAATCTGGAAGCTTTCATGATTTTAATTCACCTGCATAACAACTATTAATTAGGGAACCCAAAAAAAAAACGGAAATAGGATTAAATATCGACCTGTATTTCTCATTAATTGCTTGAAAATCTCTCGCCAAAACAAATGATTGACAAATTGTCGTCAATGAACAGCAGGCGCTGTTGCTGTCATAGTTGCAAAAGTTATGACATTTCCATAGAAAATTGCCCGTGACAGCGCTAAATGGGGGTGGGAGACCAATTACCGGCCGTTCCCAGAAGCGCCCGGCGGCGTCACTGGCGCCCAGCCAATGATTGACATCTTATGTATCATGACAGTTTCATCATGTAATGACTACCCTGCGGTTAGTCATATTACATTTTATTAACAATATAAATTAAAAGTTGATCTCACGAAGATTGAACACCGAATGAATCATGCACGAATGTAAAATGTCACATTTTAAATTAAATTTTCATTTTTCATGAGCTCTAGTAATGACATGGCACTAATTGTCACGAAAATAAATACTACATAATCCACGAAGGGTTTTTCTCAGATAAATCAGTAACAACATAGCACACATCACGAATGTTTGTCCAACGTTACATCCAATGTTTATTGTTGAATACACCAATATTGACTGTGGCACAAATGCGTTTGCCAAACGTTACACTTTTTGTTGAACTTTTGGCAGGCGTGCTTTCCACGCTAATTGACACGTAAATATTGTATTGATAGATTTCGGGTTACCCGGAATCCACCTTGATTCCGCTTACGAATATATTTGAAGCAAATAATTTATTGTGTTTTGATTATGTTATAAGAGGCTTGAACTCGATGCGAAATATTGCCAAATTAAAATTAATAGGTATTTGCGGATATTGGGTTAAACTTATTTATTTATTTATTATTGGTTCACCAACAATTGTTAACATTAATACATTTAGAAATACATATACAATGACATCACAAATGCAACAATTACTTATAGGTAAACACCACTTGCGCCGCACTACAGTTAACACAGACTATAAAAAAGAAAAGTATGTAAGACAGTCTGCGACACACAGACACAGAAGGTAAGCAAAATTAAAATTAGAACAATAAAGACTAAAAATTAAAAAACTACAATTGAAACTAAACTACTAAAACTAAGACTAACTACATTTAAAACTACAAAAAAAAAAAAATTATGCTGCGATAAAAAGCGCACCAGATTACGGCAAGCATTTATGAAGCGATTTCAATATTTTGGGGAGAGAGTCAAAGTTTAAATCGATTTGATCGCTACAGCTATTGATAACTTTGCAAAACCTGGCGCAAGGTGAATTCGCACCCAACACAGTTCTCCTTAGTGGTGGGCAGAGTGGTGTAATGGGATTACGAGGCATCCTGGATGGAACGCGCAGCGAAAATAGGCTCAGCAAGGGTGGGCAGTCAATCAGATGTTTAACAATTTTACAAAAGAACTTAGCATCATTGATCTGCCTCCGCTTGGCTAGAGAAGTCATGTTGAAGTGTTCCAGTTTACTGCTGTACGAGCGTAATGTTTTAACTTTCCAACATGAAAAAGTCAGGTGCCAAAGAAATCGTTTTTGTACCCTTTCTAAGCGAAGCGAGTGTGAGGCATAATGAAAGGGTTCATAATTGAATAACTATAATACAACTACAATAGAATAGCCGAACGAACAGAACGAGGGTATACATATACCCTTGTCTTCGAAACGAACAGGAGAAGTAAATAGTAGGTGCGTTGTAAGCGCAATTAGCAATATTTGGTTGAAAGCCGTGCGCGCGCGCACGCAGTCGCAGGCACTCAATGATAAACAGTTCCATGATTTGTGTAAAATATTGCAAAATACACGAATGAAATATCATGCATGAGCTATGCTGATCGAGTAGAAACTAATAAGCTATTTCCTGCAGCGCTGAATTAAGACATGGTACTCTGATTTATTTCTCGCCTATTTGCAAACCTATTAGTTCGTAAACGCAGATCCCATACATCATTTTGCGTGTTTGACACATCACTAATCTGGAAAACTACAGTACAATTCCAAATTGAAGATCTTTTTATTCGCATTACTTTACGGTTCAAAATCGCTTGGCTTTCGCTTTGAAATAACAAACCCAGATTCCCCTCAAAATTCGAGAATGTATTTCGAAGTTCCTAAGAATCAATATGAACGTGAACTCACAACACCAAAGTTGTCGATACGAAAGTCCAAAATGAGTTATTACCACAAAACTTGGCACGGGAATGGTGAGATTTCACGTCACACGAGACTACCCTGAGAAAGTACGTGAAGGAAAACGTGATGGTTGGAATCATGTTGACGATTGGCTATCGGACGATCTAGACTTCTCTTCATCCTTCCATGAATGAGCAGACTAAATACTAAAGTTCCCTATACCAGTCTGGGTCGGGGTATGCTACAAGGTTAGATAAGCGTGCTCCATCGTCGACCGCATCGTCGCTTAAACGCAAAGCCTATCTATATAAATAAGGTCGTTTCAGGTCAAAATAAGGTCACTCGTCTATTCCTAGAAATCATGCAACAATCCAAATACCTGCATTAAGTTTTCAGAACGATTCTTATATGTAGAATTCAGTGAAATAAGAAAATCCCACGCGAACCATTTTTCCTGATTCGATCTTTCACGTTTCGGTTGAATGTGCATAGTGTACAACATGCAGCGAAATAGGGAACATATCTTCACATTGAATGTGTGAAAATCAATAGGGTGAGGCCTGTGACCAGCAGTGCACGTCTTTCGGCTGATAGAGAGATAGTTCTAAGGAAGACAAACTGTATCACAAATAAATACATAGCTATACGACAAATTAAATAACGAACACACATTTGTACGTTTTGCACATATTAATCTTGCTTATATTGTTTGAAGGATGTTCGTTTAAATTGGTTGTGGTTTCGAATGAATCATGGAGCACCCCCGCCAACATCATTCGGATTCCCATTATTCTCATCTCATATTAAGATCTGATAGCTACGAGATATTTCGCACGAAGCTCCACATACCGTGAAGCTGTTAAAATAGATAAGTGTTTTTCCACCAATTCTTACATTTTCTGTGATGTTTTTCCAGGAACAATGACATGACTTTTAATATCGCAAAACGAATACGTACGGTCCCAAGCTACGCAACGCTTGTATTTTCGGTACCGTAAAAAGGAATGGGGGCATTCGGAACGGATGGTTAAGTTGTAGCTTAGCAGTTTGTAACAATTTTAACCATTAATAAGTACTGTACTTAATGGTTGCATGAATAAAATAGTCTTATTCTGATTCTAAGTATATAATATTTAACATCCACGACTCGAGTACAAACATTCGTGCTCATCACAAGTTCTACCGGGATTCGGACCCTTGGTACCAGAAGCAGCAAAATTTACCGCTGTTTGGTACGAGAAGCAACAAAATTTACCGCTGTTTGGTACGAGAAGCAACAAAATTTACCGCTGTTTGGTACGAGAAGCAACAAAATTTACCGCTGTTTGGTCCGAGAAGCAACACAATTTACCGCTGTTTGGTACGAGAAGCAGCAAAATTTATCGCTCCAATCGGGTTGTCGTCATCGTTTCCGGTGTAATTTCGTTACTCAAAAGAAACCGTTCAAATTTGACTCTCAGTTTTTTCAACTCTCAACGTAAGTAAGTGATACTTACGTTGAGAGTTGAAAAATCTAAATATTAATGCAAGTTTATCTAGATTAGAAAATAACTGAAGTATTTCCTGATAGAACCTACTATAAAGGATACGTATGTTCGAATTCATGGTCAAACCATCTATTTTGTGTTAATAGACCTACATACAAAGGCACTTACACATAGTCATGTTTTTTTTATTCTTAACTTTACAACACAGATCGGAACGCGACCTTCGTTCTTCGTCAATTATCAATTACTTTTGATGTTAACTACACAATAAAAACAATAACTACCAGTTAAATCTTAACACTTTATTTAACAGACACGCGATCTTGAGCTACACTCTTTATTCTATGTTATCATCTACTCACAGAAGAAAAAAAAATATCATCGTTATAAGTTGCTAATGGTAGTTCGTGAGCGACCTTCAGTCATGATCACGTGGAATCAAACGCGAAAGCGGCAATGGCCTTAATTCAGATAAAAAAAACAAAAGCCATAGTGACAAGGCTGTGACACCATAGACAAAAAAGTAAGTATCTTTTGGCACATGCAGAGTGTACTCTGCCTTGTCACGACATGAAATATAGTATCGTAAAACGGAACTATAAATTTACCTAACTTTAGAACTATCCTTTATTAATGTAGATAAACTGCCACAAGGCCAAATAAAAGGTTCAATGAGAACCTCCAGGTTCTTTAAACTAAGAACTCTGTACACATAAAATATCCTCAGTAGAAAGTACGCAGTCCTCATCTAATCTTCTAATTACATGTAACTCAGGAAAAAACAGCACTTGTTTGTGATGGTGTACGCCGAAGTTTTAAAAAAGCAGGTATTTTTATGACCTATCTATACCTTACTTGAACCCTAGAGATATAGCACAACAAAACAAGAAATGTCAGGCCAATATCTGGTTAGTTTTTAACCATACATTTCTTACACTGCTGGTGACGTCGCCATGGTATCCTATTGATATATGGCTCTATAAGCACTAGCATAGCTTACGCTGTTATGTTTTGCAGTCGACATTAACGTAACAAAATTCTTGCGAATCGAATAAATCTATTGCAACAAAGTTTATTTTAACAATGAAACCGGGTCAAGAAAATCAAAACCACAACAGAAAAACGGTCCACACACAACTGTTAATAACCTTCACAGTCAACATAAACAGATTACTTCGCGATCATTGCGCGCACGCGTTTCTCAACGCGTAACTTTATCAAACATATACAATAGAGCTGGAAATCCTTTAACTATTCGGCATGTGAAAACATAATGTTACGTCAGCAATCAACGGACAGATGTGGGCTACGTCCCCGATGCGAGCATGCAAAGATACACGCCAGTAATTAAGACGGCTCCCGAGGGGCGATATCCGTGTCGCCAGTGTGGCGAAAAAAAAACACACTTTTCGCGGGAAAAGATTTTGAATAATGAAATGAACACGACCGAGTGTGGATTCTGCGAATTATTCGAGCGTTGAAGAGAGGATGATTCGTCATGGTTGCCGCAAAATGGAGTAGCCACTGTGGGCTAGCACAGAAAAAAATGGGATATAAAGTATTGGATGTTTGCCCGAGGGGTGCGGACTAGTTTCACAAATCCGTGATTTGTGTTACCCTCTTCCATGTAAAGCAAAGTTGCGAGAATCGATTTTCGAAGCACTTTGCGTGGGATTAAGTAAATTTTCCTTTAAAATATGACTCAAGCGAGTTCTAAGCGTAAGCTTCGGGCCACCTTCAAGGAATTCGTTTTCACAGATTACAAGGAAGCATACATAAATAAAGGAATCAGGAAGCTTCATTTTGTTTCTTCTTAAAAGCATTTAAGTAATCATGAAAAGAGCACATATAACTATACAATTAGTAAAATTTAGCTACCGAGCCTCAGTCACTCACAACGTGAATAATTGGAGCATATTTTTCCCAAAACCACAACCTTTATAATCGATAAAGTCCATCATTGATAAATAACAAATATTTCAATCGACTTGAAAAATACCTCATGATTTTTGTCTTCACCGAAGAGCAAAGGATAATCATGATTACCAATGAATGAGGTAAAATATCAAAAAATACGTGCAGATCTATATCCTTCACCCATTAGTGACGGTTATATGTCATCCATCCTACCAAAAACCAGAAGACTAAGGACTTCCACACATCGTGGTCCTACCTACGCACACAATAAGATTAAGAATAGTTTAGTTTCAAGTAACATTTACAACAACAAAGTATTGGTGAGCTAAAAAACTAGACAATGTCTGTATCTTGGAGCTCGGTACACTATTTATGGTAGAAGTATAATATGTATAAGTATTTATGGTACAAGTATACAATGTCTTCAACCTCGTGGACATGTGTACATCATTCGCAATTAAAACATCGTTATCTGTGTCACAACAACTGACAATTATCACTCCACAATCGGTCGCATAAAACAACTGTCGCGTCACCGTGTTTACATTGCGATAACCGCACACGTGCGCGTGCGCATTACGCAACGCGACGCGGTCACTGATTCATTCGACGTGTCGCATTATTGGTGTGTGACATTTATCATATGCTTTTTAATATTGTAATAAAAAAAAACAAAATAGTGAGTAAGGCCTGGATGTAGAGCAAGCCATGGTATTGCAAACTGCATTTTATTTCGATAGTATTTCGTCTGAACATAGCATTAGTCCTCATTTCTCACTGAATCACACTAAACTTTCAGACATATGCACAAACGTTGTAGGTACCAACAAAATTTTAGTTGAAAGAATAATGAGCCCATTTTCGGGAACATAGTCTGACTGTAATGAGACCCATGTCATATGAAAGCTCTTGGGGTTTTACCTACGTAGGTACCGTAGTTACGTATATACGTCCCAACATCAGAATAAATACAAAACATTTTCGCTGAATGATATTGCACTTGTGCGGAAACGCTCATCACCAAAGCCATTAATCCAGTGGTAATTAACGCCGGGGATGAACGTGTCGTAATTTAAAAAAAAACCACCAAGATTTGCACATGACTCCAACATCCTTCGGCCGGCAGATGTGGGGAGGTAAACCTCAATATTTTCAATAAAACATTTTAACTTTCCAAGAAACCCGACGTTCTCAAGTTTGCACATCTCGTGCAAACCTATAAAATATAATAACGATATTTTTCGGTTTTCGAAATATTTAGGTTTATTAAATATACACTGTTAATGTTAATATTTCCTAATTAATGTTATGGGACTCGCGACACACTTATGCCGACACACATTCTCTGTGATCTTTGTTACGTACAAACTATAACAAGAAACACACAATATTCCGTAAGGATTAAGACAGTATTTTCACGTCAAAACGAAGATAATTTTATCACAATACAACACAAACATTGAGCACTCAGCTGCATATGGGTATGATCTCGAGTTTCAACATACCAACATGACAGACAAATCTAAATTTCCAACATTTTTTTTTTAAATAACATCCTGTGACATGAATCAGCGAACAAATAATCGTAAAAGTCGATTTCAAGGAAGCGCGCAGGTGCCTGCACCTTGCTTTGCAAAAACGTCGAAATGATGGTCGCGAATTTTCAATTTTGTCCGCAATCGAAGTTTAAAAGTCTTTTGCCAAGTTCACTTGCTGGTAAAGGTTAATATCGTTGGCCATTTTAGATTGAATCGCCGTATTCGTCGAAGTTAAGGCTAAGATATTGATCCTTAGGACGTTAAATTAAATACTTTAACTTTTTTATCTGCAAAATGACGACAATTCTCCGTATCGATACATGGAGCCAATAAAAATTGTGACAGAATGCGGTTTTAACGAAGTGAGTTGCGGCAAAAAAGTAAATGGTGATTGAATGAGGGCGAGCACGGTCTGGTGGCCGCGAGGAACTCGACTGCGCTCAGCAGCTGATGCTTTGTGAATCACTTCTTCTTCAAGATGCCAACAAAATTAATGGGGCAATTTAAATGTTTCATGCAACCCCAAAAAGTTATGTTTTATCACACAAATGCATTTTTTTTATGTTCGTTACCGCGGGGAGACATTAATACCATTATAATAACTTTATTATTAGTTTACTAGGGTATAGAAAGTGGTACGTGCGTCTAAGAAAAACGGTCTGATCGCGCGGGGTTTACAAAAGCCGCTATACAACAAATTCAATTTATTACGACATTTTGAGCAAAATAACTGAATTATTTCCCGCGGTGGCCTTGACACGGTCGTTCAATCTGGGACCCCGGGATACATGTGGTAGACGGAACATTATACGAGAGCCGAGCTATAAACTATGAAAACAACGAAATGAGGCAACGACTTTTCACTTTTAGAATTTTTATGAGATGGCGAAATGGAGATTAATTATAAAATAAAAAAAAATAAAATAAAAATAAAAATTGATTTATTGGTGAATCAGCTACGCAGGCAACATAATTAAAAAATATACATGAACTTAATGTAGAAATAAATTAATAAAATAAAAAAAAAAAAAAAAAAAAAAAAAAAAAATGTTACCGTACGTAGCTGCAACCAACAAGGTCTGCTCTCAGCACTAAGTTGGGGCATCCGGGGGATGCCTCAACGCTGGTTTTCAGAGCAAGGCCTTGATGACGCATTGACGCCGCGCAACATGTTAATATGTTGAGTAATTTAAAATGATAACAAAAAACAAATGCGAAATGAGAGTTAAATAAAAGCATAATAAAAACAAAGTTGTCGTGCACAAAAAAATAAATAAAGAAAAATATAGTAATAATCAAATAATAATAATCAAATAAACTCGACATGAAGAAACACCGAACACCCATCCCGAGCTGCTATTTATTACGCACACCGCGAGCCGCGGCCGCCGCCGCCGCCGGCGCCGAAGCGACGGCGGCAGCGCGGGGCGCGGGGCGCGGGGCGCGGCTAGGAGAACAAAGCCGCGCGCAGGTGCGCACTGACATTCATTCCATGAATGTCCCTATGGGCTGTTATACGCAGCCCATATTATCTATGAACTTCGTGATGAATTAAGAATGAGAAACATTAATATTCATACATTTGTATTGGCTAACCGGGGTTAGTTATCGAGACGTTTTTACAAGCACCAAGCATGCAATTTAGTTGAACCAACGTTATAAAATCACTAAGAAGGTGCTGAGAACTAAGACTCACCGCTACTTTTCTCGTAATCAAGTCTTTAAATAGACATTACCTGTCTATCTAAAACTAATATTGCAACCGTGCGACTGACTAACAGTTCAGACGATCGAGATTTTTTCGATTTCTTCAGAATCCCGATGTCCGATTATTCGACCGAATTGAATAGCACAGTAACGTGTTAAGGAAATGTTAGTATAGTAATTGGACGTGTTATAATATGTTTTCCTGTACGGATCGCGGGAACAGGGCGCGAAGTAGAATGGTGGCAGGTGCCAGAACTGTGAACGATAGTAACAATGTTCTTAGAAGCTCGTGCGGGCGATTCACTTTTGATTTTGTTACAAGTGTGACGTGTAGCAAGCATAATGTTAGTATTGGCTAATATATATATATATTAGCCAATACTATATATATTCATAGCTAATATATGAAATAACTTTCAAAGTAACTCGTAAAGTTACATATAAATACGGACTATAAATATGATGAATACGGACATTTCAAGTTTACGATCAGTAAAAACAAAAACTGCGGCAGGGTCGTGACGTCACCGACCTACGACAGCGCGTGTGCGACAGGGAAAGAGAACCCACTATCTCTACTATCTCCTCACGTAGTTTCTCACTACATATTTGTACTAAAAATTACTATCCAATATCTTTGAAAATAAGTACCAATATAGTAAGTATTTTTATCATACTATTTTATTGCAGGATATGTGGCGTGGCCGTTTGCCAGCTTATGCTACTACTATTGAGTTCCAAAACTTAAGATTCTAATATTTTTTAGGGATTAGGTTTTCTTTGTGATCGGGGATCGAGAAACTACACTCCAAACCGAGGCCAAATGTTTTTTTTACAAATCCGCGGACATGTTTAATTGTTAACTGTTCGTCTTCAGCCACCATTTCCCAAGATTTATTAAGTCTTTAAACATGATCCAAATCCAAAATAATTTCACCGCCATTTTCGCTTGGCAAAGAAAACAAAAGCTGTGGCGGTCGCCATTAACCAAGTTAATTGTCCTGCGGGGGGAGAGAGCGTGGCTGTCGACTTGGTATCGACACTTGAGATGAAAGTCTCACGGATACGTGTGGAAAGTTCTTGTTTTTAAGTGAGATAATTATAACATTTATAACTGCCTCGTAATCTATATATAAGGTTGAACAAAAATAGTGTAAAATATTTTAAGTCATGAGACAGTATAAAATGACTGTGTAAATGAAGTTTGTTTTTATTACGTTGGGACCAAAAGTACATCTCTGCCTACCCTTTTGGGGATTGCAGGCCTGATAATGTTTTGTGATGTGATCTCTACTTTTAGACACAGACTAGGGGGATAATTTGAAACCTCTGACAAGGAAATAGTCTTCCTCTGAAGCGAATTTGATATTTCCCAGTTTGCAAATCAAATGCAACAGTAAGGCAATGTCAGAACATTGTGCGTGTTATAAAATCGTTGCATATTACCTACTTTGAGATGTTACTTGTGTTGATAGCACTATCACTCATTACTTATAACTCGCTTATGCCAACTAAACAAAGAAGATATACAAGGATATAAGACAACAAAAGCAATGACCTCATCATGATACAAGATCTCGTAGGTTCAGCATCCCATACGTATTTTTTTTATTTGTAAAGTTCAAGGAAGAAGTACAATGATGATCTGACATTCTAAAAAGACTTTGTCCAACTTTGCCAATATTTCTTTGCGAGTAATAAATTGCTAGCATAATTCAAACCGGGACAACTCAAACAACGAAGTGGCAGAAATCCAGAAATTACCAATTCCAAAGAAACCTGTCTATACATGGCTAATAAATAGGACAGAATATTCTGGGAATATAAATATTAATGACGTTCAAGTCGGCTAAATGTCCCCCACAAGTGGGTCAGTGATGCGTTGGCTCCAACGTACCACCATAGCTCTGAAGAATTACCCAGAACACTACACGAACGTGGGAAAATAACTGTAAAAATATATTATGCGACAGTCGTATGTTGCAAGATCGTGTGTGCGAATATTTTGCTGTATTTAGACGTGAATCTCAAGTGTAGAACCCTGGAACAATAGATGACTGACTGTCTGATGAAGCAATAATAAATGAGTTACAAAAACAAACAGATTCAAAGCAAATCGTTGTCGTTAATGATGCAGCGACAATTAATTTGAACAATTGCTAGAATCGCAACACATATTCATTGAAGACTCTTGCCTAAAGATGGTAATACCTTGAACAAATTTCAGGTAGACGCCAAATCCTCCGAGCCCTACGAAATTCGATTTTTGAAATGTATTTTTTTTTTTCAATAATTGGCAAACCGCCTCCTCCAATTTTCGTGGCTCGCTCGGAGCAAGCCGACAAGTAGGTCAATACATTATTTATAGTACCCACGTCAGCGGGTGCACGGCTCGTAATCTGCAGCGGCACGAATGTGTGACACCATAAACAATGGGGCTGTTGCGTGTAGCGCACGCGCAACGCGGCTTGCAACATGCGATGAAAGAGAACCGAGAGGTGGTAGAGCATTGCTACCTCCAGAGGTTCTTGACCACCGTTTATAATGGTTCATGATAATGCTTTCGATAAGAAATAAGTAAAAAATAAATTAGTAAATATCGCCAGGCGAACACACCAACTATGGGACCGCATAGTCGGTGTGTTCGCCTGGCGATATTTATTTATTACTAAATGGTAAATAATATGATACTATACATTCAGCTGGCCTAGTACTTAAACACTAGACTCCTATTACAAATTTAGTCTGTAACAGCCATAAACACCGCCGCGGTTACGAATCTCAACGTCCAGACCCATAAAAACTACTCTATAATTGCGCAAGATCAACCATATTGGATCTATTCCAAAGCCACGGAAACAAAGAGACTTTATTGGTCGATAAATCATCCATTGTGATGAGTTAATTATTCATAGATGTCTCATTTGTTATACTTCTTTTCATGTTCCGTGTGGTTTCGTTTACAAATGTAGTATCGTTAGCTGTAACCAGTTTACTTCATTCAGTGCCATTGGCCTTAACCCTGACTTTTAATTCATCACACCGATGTTGCTTCAATTCATTGCGCCCACAAACAGTCACTCAGTAAGTTGATTTTATAAGACTTCTGGAAATAATATATTGTGTAAAAATGTTACACTAGCTTTGATAGGATAGTCCAGAATATTTAGACAAATCTGATGTATCTCAGTTTTGTAGATCACGCAGTTGGCCGAATGTTTATAGAGCCTAACATTACCATCAAAACAATATTCCGAAGGTAACAGTACGTAATCCAGCGCCTACTGCAAGTTTTTAAAGTGTGAATAAAACATGAAATCAGGCCAGGGCTACTGTATTCCACGATTTGCTCTGCGAATTATGATATTGGATTGAGTTAATTGACGTTCAGACCAGTATCTACGAAGATCTTGAATAAGATTAACTTTGATAGTGAAAGTATAATTTTAGCTTTCAGTCTAAAATTGTAGATCGTCACTAAATTGAGAAATTTTAGAAAGATGAAGAATGATTATACATTTTTTTTTGCAATTATAAGCAGCGCGTGCTGTCTATGTATAAAATATTTTATATTCAAAAGCAGTGATAGCTAGGTTGGTCGACCGCTCGTCAAGAAAGCGAGATTAGCAGGTTCAAACCCAGGCTAACAACAATGAGATTTGTGAATTTCACGTGCGACAGTTTTTTTACGCCCGTGCTTAGGTCGTAGTGACTAAATATAGCAGAAATCGTTTAACTGATAAAATTTAAAGAAAACTATCTTCATAAGATGAAAGATCTCTCAATAGACCTTCTCAAACCCGAATCACATAAAGAACTATTTAAAGAATACAGTTTAGCGTCAGTACCAGAAGATGAATATGATAAAGTTGCTGATGCAAGCTGCACTATGACGTCAATACAACTCGAGTGCATCCGAATAAAGCCGAGGCGCACTTAGCGGCCGCCCGAAACACTCGTAAAGAAGGTTGTAAACTGAATTTGAGAAAGCATTTCTCTCATAGCATTGCTAAAGTGAAACTTTAACTATTTTTAAACAAACTGATTTGCGTATTCATCTTGTATGTAAAGATAATGTTCTTTGGTCACTTGGTATTCTTTTCAAAGTCTCGGCTGAGGTTATAGTCTAATTTCATTGGATAGGTAAACTTGCAATAAACTTGCAAAGATTAGTTCTTAATGAGATTTTTTTTATTTAATCCTTTATAACTTATTATACGCGGATTTTTATTAAGGGAATACTTAGTGAGATAACACTAAATATTGTTTAAAATGATTAATAAATCACATAGCTGCCATCTCTGCCCTAGACACCAGATTAATTTTCTCGTAAGATTTATAACAAAACAGATATGAAAAATGTGATTTCTTGCGTTTATTTAGATTGAACATGAGTTTTTATTTAATAAGCTTTGTGCATCTGTAGGTATAGGTACCAATATTTGTATTTTATATTTACACTAGCCATACGTCCAATGGGATCTCCCATCACCGAATTATTGTGATACTGTTTACCCCCTCAAGAATAGATTTTTGTTTTTTTTTTAATTGAGGTACAATTTATTTATATTCAAGAAGCACTATCTAATACATTTTCTCCATACGAACTTAAGGTCCACGCATTACGACCCTTTGGTGGGTCATTTGGGAAAATCGAGAGTTCAGAGATAATCTATCCCCGGAATAAAATTCTCCATACAAACTTTGCCCCCCATTTGAGATCGAATTTCCAAAAATCCCTCCTTAGTTCTCAACTCCTGTGCAACATTTCATGCTTACAGGTCCACCGGTTTGAGCAGTACGTTGTTTGTCAGTGCTCAGAATTTTATTAAGTATATAAGTACAATTAGCGTTCAATTGAAACATAGATTCCTAAATCTATCGCAAGTGAAAGCTTGAGAATATTGTTTCTGAAGCTCATAATGCACAAATGGGTGAGGTAATACTTACCACTGGATCTACAGCTATCCGATATATTCTAAGAACTTAGTCAGGTCTGGACTCGACACGCATCCTCACATAGAAAATGAAAGGATGCGTTGCCCCTAGCCACAGACGGTTTTAGACGGGCTTCCCCGAACTATAATACACGTAGCTTAAAATACGAAGGCGTGACTACGTGTTAAGTGGAAGACACGGTGCAGCTTCTTCCTGAAACCCGTCCCCTTACCGATCCCGCACTATAAATAAGACGCTGAAACGTTTTCACTTCAGTCGTTCAGGAAAGCTCGAGGTGTGCACTGTGCCAAATAACAGCGCTCCCTAGTGACAACGTGATTCGAAACGCGTTTGAAAAACTTTTTATGATTGTTTGGAACTTGTGAATTGGATTGTTCAGTGAAAAGCTTCAAGATGTTGGACAAGTCTATTATCGGTGGTAGTTTGGAGAGCGTGGTAAGTTATTTATCGAACAATCGTGATGTGTACCGCTTAAATAGGATCTCACGGACATACCTATTTGGATTACGGAATACTGCCGGTGGTCAACGGTGACTATTGCGCAAAGTGCATGGCCAGCGTCTAATGCGCTTAAAAGGCAACTGACTTGTCTACGGTTGCTGTCATTGAACTGCAGCGCGCGCGTGCCCAGCTGTTTGAACTTTGAATATGGAATTACGTTTTTTTCGTGGTTAAGCCCTTGACACTGTCAGTTTGAGTTTGAGTTGATTTTATTGATTTGAGAATTTAAAAAAACATTCGGAAAAAAATAAGATTAAACTTGTGATTACTTCCATCCAAACGTTTAATTTTTAACAGAGTAGAGGTTAACCGGTATTAAGACCTTGGCAGGCTTCGGCTTTCATGTTAATAAATATTTATATTACTTTCTCTAATTAAAATATCAAAGATAAAAATTGTAAACTACCTTGTACGAGACATAAAAATAAAACTTCCTGCATTACAAGAGTATTAATTATAACAGTATCACTAGAAACTTTGATTTGCGATATTTCTAAGCGGTTTAATAAAACGAAAAACTAAACGTCATATAAATTTAAAATTGTATGTTTTAAAAAATTACTACCTACTTCAGTAATATCGATCAGATTTTTAGTTCAAATTGGAATGATTTATTTTATAATAATGTATACAAATCAGAACGTGTTATTCCAAGCAATAATAATGATCATAGAGAAGAGAAAGTATATCTATCAAATAGACAATGTGCTGTCATGAACTCATGTCTGTCAAAAGTGTCAATAGTTTGTGGATATTTTTTTTTAATTCGCGGACCGGTCCTGGTGACGTTCGAATACGAATACTTTCACCGGCCTAAACGTGAAACGTAAACTTGAAGGGGTAGTACATAGACCAGGGATAGCGAACCTTTTATTCATTATCAAAATACGCATCTGTTGCGGGATAGCCCGCTCACGGTGCACTTTGTCACTACGACCTCAGATGTAGTCCAAAAACAATGATTATTTACATATTTTGATAAGGCCAAATTATTTTCTCGCTCGCCATTGGTTGGCCATCCCTGATAGACGATTCGATGTTGCAATAGTCTAATAGCTGTCATTCGTGGTGTGGCACTGGTAATTCCGGTTTAACTTTTTGAAAGTCGAGAGCCGCGGTCTCTGATAATGACAAATGACAATTTTAAAAACGTAACGCATTGAAAGAACGTTTCGTATATATCACTGCTGTGTCCATTAATATTTATTTCATAATGAGAAGTCGGTCGTTTGGAAATTATAACGATTTGTCAAAATTTAAATATGGAATTAGGTACTTAAAGTATTTAAAGGTTTTAATGATTACAGTAAATCCATCAACGTCACGTTTAGCTATAGGTAATAAAAAAAAAATATCTGAACCTTTGAAATAAGTAAGAAAAAAAATATGATTGTTTCATGCGCCTTTTTTTATTACATTAAATGTAACGACCTGCTTTTAAACTAACATTAAAAAAAGTTTGGAGGCAGTATGTAAAAATCCAATTAATTACTTACACAACTACATATATGGATAACAATGCACTGAACTTACATCTTCGATAGTGAGATTAAACATAACTGTTTATAATGTCGTTAAACTTGAGTTCATTATCATGGATCAGACACATCGCGGTGGTGCAATATGTAGAAAAAAAAATATCTTACTCATTTGAGATTGTGACGAAGAAATGCGCGTGGGCAGGACAGTTAGTCACGTAGTCATCGTAGTACACGGGTACGCAATCGGTATTAATTGTCAAATATACGGTTTTTTGGCTGCGCTTGCGCTAAATGCCATTTGCATTCGGGAACTTTTGATTATACATTTATGAATCATTGGTAACAGTTACAACTGAAAGATAGCTCAAAAAAAGGAATGGTCCACCTCAAACTCTCTCCACTGTTTATCCTATAAGACAGGATCCATTGCGGTATCCAAAGAATCCACGAGATTTCACCCTTACGGCGCGAGTCCCGCTAAAAGGACAATGGAAACATAACTATCCACTTTCCTCCATTGCAAAACGAGAGACAAAAAAACAAAATTAAACGACTTGCAAATATAATTAATTACTGGCCAAAGCTCGTTACATGTTTAAAAAGTTCACAGGGTATATTTAGAAATAGTCAATACTCTACGGTAACACTAATCGTCTATTAACATTAAATAGTGTAGTAAATCACGCAGCTAACCAGACTAATAATAGCTGTCTATACTTGAACAGTGCGAGAATAGACGTTGCATATATACATATACACGCATATGCAACACAACTATGTATGTATAGTTACACAGAATTCGCAGATTCGATCGCGTAAATTTAGGACGTCCGTATTGTTTACGTTTGCCGAAAGTAATTGTAAATGTTGAACATCACGGGTTACCGATGCGCTACGAGAAAAAAAAGTCTGAACATTTAGAAGCGCATGTTATTTTGTGTAGGTACAAACCAAATAAATAAGTCTATAGAACAGTTTGAAATGTTGAGTAGGTAGGTAGCGAGTGTAAAATTTCAAATCCATAAGTATATCTTTATTGTTATAGTCAAAGAAAAAAATAGTATACGAGCAGCTAAATAATTATTTTCACGTACAGCACTTATTATAAATTTAAAGAAGAAAAAACCCAGAGATCACAATTAATAAAAAATAAACCGTTAAAATTACTAACAGTACCTACGTGTAGTGAGGAAAAGTTATAAAAATCCAGTTCGGAACATTAACTCTAACCCAAACATTGAACATAATGAAACGTAGCTGTAAATTGGAGAAAAAATATGTATGTCGAGATGTACATACGTATATATGTATACTTTTTTTTGCACGGTCGTTTGCACATATGGGTAACGGCAAATGAAACTGGGTGTATCGCATTGGCAAAATTAAATTAAACCGTAAAACTCTGATGTAGAGTATATTTTTAAGTGAAACAATGACAATGCGAATTAATATCGATATCATGCTGATTTCTAATTTGGCTCTTGAATCAAAACACGATTTTTAAGGCATTGATCGATGGGATAATTATGAGGTGTACCGGCAAAGTATAATAAAGGCAACTTATGTAATAACTACAGTGATTTAAATCTTGCATTATGTAGAGATACTTTCATTTAGATGAAAAATTAAAAAAGACATACTTTCTTTCCGGACCTTCTCAGTTGAACCGGTTGTAGAAGAAAACACATTTTATGACCCCCCCGTAGACAAACACAAATTAATGATTTCACTTTGATGTTCGTAAAAGATAATTAAGCATAACATTTACTATTGTCTTATGTCATTTGAATCCTATTAAAGGCAACAAATAAGTAATACAAAATGCGTAGCTTATTGGAAATTGGGCAGCAGATCACCAAGGAGACATTCACATATACTTAACTAATTTAGAAAGTAGTACCATCAATATCCTCCTCGCATTGAGGAGAGGCCCGTGCCCAGCCGTGGGACATTAAAATGAGCTGGTATTATTATTATAATATCCACGCGGTCTACCGTTCAGATAAGACATGAACACTGCAATATAGAGGCACGAGCCTTCTAAACAATTACAACAGTTCATATTTCTATAAAAAAAGGCTCATAGGTACGTAAGTAATCCTTATACCTAAAATCTGCAGTAAACAATATACAGGTAATACAATAAATGCAACTTGTACAATAATAGATATTGCATTGAACGAACCGATGCGTTCACCAAAATAACCCGTGACAAATATAACAGTGCCTTTTAGTGGTGTTATCACCTTCGCAACTATAATAACGTGCCACGAATAACACAGTATGCACGTTGGGACAGAAATACTATACTTATTTTAACGTACATAATATTACTGAACTCGAGTGCAAAATGGGACACGGTGAGACATCGATGGAATAGTATAGATACGTCACCGCTAACGGCGTGTCTCGACGAGCTGGGCTGACAGCGAAATTACCTGGAAAACAAAAACCACAAGGTTACGTCAAGTCGGACATTAAAATAACATAAGTCTCAAGGCAGATTCGCAAGCATAATTTACCGTTTTAATTAGACCGTGTTAACTAACACTAGTAATAGGACAACTATTTAAGAATGACCCCATTTCACGGTGCGACCCAAATTCGCAACAGTGCACTGTTTTTTTTACAGTAACCTATTAAAAAAAAGTTACACAAGACGAGCTGTCAAAACACAAAGTCTAGCATATTAGTCGCGTCAGTACGGACAGACGTTGAAATATGCCATTTCTTAAAATTGTTACAATTTACTCGAAAAACGTGAAGAATTTTGATCTAAAACAACAATTATAGAATTAAAGAGAGTTCGAAATAAGTAAGCCGTGCATGTTACTCGATGTTTACAAGTCTTATTTGTCCTAAATACTTCAAAATTAATGATGTTGTTATATCTCCTCCTACGTGGATTCATAATAGTTGTAAACATGCTTGATCGACCAAACAGCATGTTCAGAAACACTTAAAAGGATTTTTTATTTAAAGTGGTTTTAGTCAATTAAGGTGCATCCATAGCTTCCCAACGATTCGTTTACACCATGTTCTAATGAACTCCAATAATAAACCGTCTATTTCTGCGTGACCTATTATTTGACCAGTGGCCGGTAACGTCATATTTCGGGATTCCAAGTACATCATAAAATATTGCATAATGATATAACCAAACTAAATCGGAGGCGTACCAAAGCGTCGGGGATACATACACTCGGCTTTTGTGCAACCAGTGGTAACGCGAAAGCTTTTATACATCAAAAGGCACATTAACAAAACATTAACCAAAGAATTACTCAATAAATACATATTTTTTATGGCTCAACCTTTTTCGACCTTTGCACGAATCGTTTCCTTCGTGACATCATCTTGACTTTTTTTTCAGTATCGTAACGGCCTTAAGTTGATAAATAGTTGTGACGATCGTAAGCTTTAAAACTTCCTATACAGACAGTTCACGGATCGACATCACGAGCACTGCCAAGCTCCCTTAGATTTAGACATATGGCACTCACGACAGGTGGCTTCAGACATGTGGGCACCGCCCGAAGGGCTCGCATGACGAACTCGACACCATTTTCAGCAGCCCTATTAATTAGAAAGGGACAGGAATACGCGCTAGCTCATGTCCGTTCGGTCACGTAGCAACGTTTTATTGATACTTGAAATAATCCTACATGATCTCTCGCCGTTTAGAGTTGTTTATGGGACAGATGAGAATATTAACAATTATTAAGATTGTATGTGCTAGCTCGCAGATGTTGATCGATGATTTATCTCGTTCCAGGTGTCGCGAGACGACTACGAGATTGACTACAGCTCAAGCCCTAGACGATCGCCTCTGAAGGATACGTCGAACATCCAGGATGACCCCGGGTTTTGCATCAGCCGCCACAACCCGAACAAGACCTATCGCCGTGAGTCTGTGATTGCTTCTTGGAAGAGTTTGAAGAAAGAGAGGGAATTAGCACTTGGCAAGCGTTTCATCTTCGTAGATGCTGACAGCTACCAGGACTACTACGGCAGGAACGAGGTGAAGCGTTGCAAGAGCGATAGGACCTCGAACGCGGGTCCCAGAATCCCCAAGAAAGTTAAGAGAACATACTCGGTACTTTACAGATACGACCCCAATGAGGAGAAGGTCGTCAAGGAGTACAAATATCAACTACCAAAACAAAACGAAAATTCGGATCTTCCTGCATGCACGATGCAGAAGTCTTACTCGGAGCCGTTCCTGAGGCAAGAAGCGATGCCAAAGAAGAAGGTTAAAAGGTCGTTCACCACGCTTCTGAGCATTAAGACTAAGTTCCTGAATATCTTCACGTCAAAGAGTTAAGATGTGATGATAGAGATTTATTTGGATTAATTGCTCAATTTCATGCATTTTATGATGGCGTGTTACTTTTGATGATATCAATACGGTAACCGCCACGTATCTAGTCAAAATTTTGCTTACACGGTGGACGGCAGAACAGTTTTATTAAGACATGGTTAAACACACACATAAAGGTTAATATCGAGATGTCGTATAGTATAACACCACGGTATTTCAACAGCACGAAATTTTGTGAAATTTATATGATATGAACCGAATTTTAATGTGCCAAATGTATTCATAAATTGTAAGTTTAGTATATAATTTGTGATATTTTCGTGTGTTGTGATATTTTTTTATTTTATTTATATACTTTATAGTTTCGTAACTTTAAGCGTTATGCTCACAGTTACAGATAACTCAATGATTATTGTTTGTTATAATAATAACCAAAGATATATTGATGCAAATAATTGATCGTAATTCTTTATATTTAAATATAATATAAATGTAATTGCTACCAAGCGATAGTAAAAACTATCACTAGATGGTGTTATTTGACAAAAAAAATCAGTATCAAAATATATTTTTTGTAATTCTTTACATTTATAAATAAATGTAAATGCAATGATCATCGCTAATATACTGTATTTAATGTAATTCTTTATATTGAATTGTTAATATAAATGAAATTACTTTTTTATAATCATACTTATAACCTAAGTTTTGATAACTATAATATGCTCGTTTATATTTAATAACATAATATAAATAATATTGAAGCAAAACTATAGCTAATGGAATACTGTTTTACACCACTTATTACTGTGAGTAGGTAGTTCTTTACATTTACCTCTAAATGTAATTGATATTACGAATATTCACATGAATGTATTTTTTTTATATTTAATCGTTGAAATATAAATGTAACCATGTATTATTAATCTTCAATTCTTTGTATTTAGCAGCTAAATATAAATGAAATTGCCTTAAAAACTTGTCACAATACTTTGGAATTTAGTTTTTACTATAAATAAATACTAATGCCGTATTGAAAGGATTTTAATGATTAAGTATAAAGTCTGCTAACCCACAAAACGTCAGCGTGTTGAACTATAGGCTGAATCCCCCTCACATTGAGGGGAGGCCTGGACCCAGCACTGGACACACAAGTTTCATTCCTATTATTTATGAAGCTTTATTTAGTAATACTTATATTAGTTGGCTAATTAGAATAGGTTATAAATTTAAGTACATATCAAGTAAGCTAGGATATTATGTTAACTTTGACATACACATAAGAAACAAAAGTATTTAATTTCAATAAAGGATTAAATAAATGTATATTTAAAAGATATTTATGTATTTTATTTAAACTCAGATGGCGGTGTATATTTTATTTTTATTTGTTGCCTTTTTGTACGCACGCAAATCCTCGCATAGTTTGTTTTATTGACCTGTAATTGGAGGATTTTGTGAAATTTAAAGATATAAATGGTAACCAATTTAAAGAAGGGAAAGCCTTATCATATGTACTTTATTTTATTCCAGACTAGATTCTATCGGCCGCAGCTCTATAGGGATTATCGTGAAATCTAATAAAAAAATCTCAACCGGCGTTTCCCAAGTAGACATTTTATTGTTTTAATCTCGATGTTGATCTTGAAGGTATTTTGATAGAATATAAATCCTTCGCAGCAGCAGTGATAGCCAAGTTGGTAGAACGGAGATCGGTAACGATAGCCAAGTTGTAACAGCTTGCCTCGGTAACGAGGATCGTAGGGTCAAACCCCGGCTCGCACCTCTGGGATTTTTGGAATTTATGTGCGAAACTCATTTTCAACCACGATTATCACTTGCTAAACGGTGAAGGAAAACATCGTGAGGCATGTCTGAGAGAGCCCCTCGAAAGATGCGTGTAGTCCGCCATCCCGCAATGGGCCAGCGTGGTGGACTATGGCCTAATCCCCCTCGAATTGAGGCGAGGCCCGTGCCCAGCAGTGGGACATTCAAAAGGGCTGGTATTATTATTATATTATATTATTAAATCCTTCGTAGAAAACCATTCATAATCTTCATTATCCTACATTTCTCCTATGAAATAACAGTTTACACGGTAAAATCTTAAAATTCATTTTTGATAGTCATAAAAGTGGACATGCAACCTAAATCTGTTGAAATAAATACGAGTATAACGCGAATTCACATCGAGGTCGAGGGGGGAGAGGGAGGGGTGGTCGGGGTAGATAATGTTGCGGAATTAGAGCTAGTGTAAACACAGCCGATTAACGAACTGCGCAGTTGCTTATGTAGTATCGATAAATACTTATCTGCGTATTTTTCGAGACTATATATTTAAAAAAAACACGTAAACACACTTATGTGTCGTGTCGTGTCGTGCGTGACGCACTAGAAGGGATGTTGGATGCATATATTTTGTATAAAGGATTGCGCCAGCGCCGAGCCGCGCGCCGAGCCGCGCGCCGCGCCGGGCTGCGCGCGCTACAGTAATGGCACTATGACACAGTTTTGCAAATTATGTCAATAATAATGATGGCTTAACATTTAAATTCATTCAATGGGTGAGGCTGTAACATAACGGAATGACAATTCAGACCACCCTTGATTGGATAAAGTTATTTCAGGCTGTCATTATCATTTAAATACGTCGTAAATGCTGGAAATTACGTTAAGTGCTTGACGCAAACCATTCACCAATCTGTAATCCCGACTCCACTATAATCTAATCTCTCAAGTTTTTTTACATCACCAGACAAACATACGTATTATAGGTATCGTATACAAGGGTCTGGCGGCGATCCCAGTATATAATTACTTTATATTATATTGAACGTCCATGACTCGGGCTCTTGCATTCGTGCACTCAGCAGCCTCGGCATAGAAAGCAGCGTCAATACGAACCGTGCTGAGCCCCAAGTCTGCTAACACTAGCGAATCATAATCGAACTGCAACCGCATAGTAACTGTCACTTTTGACAGATGTCCCATACAATATATGTCAAAAGTGACTGTTACTATGCGGTTGCTGTCTTAGACTAGACTTGGGCCCCTGATCGGTCGTCGAGAAGATTTATAGCAAAACTTTGTAGCGACCTCTTCAACCGCGCCACAAGCTACACAGATGGCGCTGCAGACGCATTCAGAACAATGGCCAATTCTCAATACAATCCTGAAACGCGTTATGAGAGTTTTCGGAGCACGTAAGATATATACAAGATCCCGACAATAACCGTCGAGGCATAGCGGCCGTCCGGCCAGGCGTTCCACCCGGCTGAAAGATTGATTCCTTTCCGTTAAATTTATATCAAAATGCATGTGGCATGTCCTACTACTTCGACGTCAAGTGCCAGGTTCGTTTCCCATGTGCCCCGTGGGTACGTGTCTCATTGTTTATTCAAACCGGTAAGTGGCGCCACTGGAGCGTGGCCCAGGGTCCGCTCCGCACCAGGTACCAGCATGCACCTGCTTTTGATAAACCAGGTGGAATTTAGGCACAAAATAATATATGCTCAATCCATTCCAAAAAATACACCACCAAAATATCCAATGTCCCCACGCAAGCCTTCCAAAAATCCGGGTATAGCCCGTGTAAAGAGAGAGACATAATAAAAAATACTTGTAACGCCATTGTAGATGGACGAAAAGATTTTTTTTATTTGGGAGTTAGAGTTTTTAAACATTTCATATGTAAGGTCTTGTGACCAGTTTTGTCATCTCGAGGAATTGATCAGTTCGATTAAATTGGCAACTAGGTCACACATGAGTTTGCTTACACTCTCACTCACACGCAATGGAATGACAATAGCATTGTAACTGTCATTTTTGATCGTTTTATTCTTCTTCTTTCTTTACTTAATGAAATGCGATGTAATAAATTGGATATGAATATGGCCTCACCCACAGCTTAGTGGGTATTTTGCCAATGTAAAGTACAATGTCAAGACACTAGGACGTATAACGCCTCAGTCCTCCCGTGACCATGGTTGCTGTAAAGCAGCCGAAACGTCGCGTCGTCAACGAAAAAACATAAAACAAACGCGATAACATCCGTAAAATTAGTTTTAATTCAATGTGTAGTATTCGCACCAATATAAGAAATCAACAATGTCGAGTATTTAATTTATTATATGTATAGCTTGAGCGGTTGAATCAAACCATTATTTTAAGAATAGAAAACCAATGACATAATTTTGTCGAGACTATCCGAAAATTTAACGACGAGTAACGCCATCTATACGAAACTCGCCGAACCGCGTGTTCATTCCGAAACCGGAGTCCAACAATAGAAGCTTCAGTTAGAAATGAGATCGAGAGTTTTCAGGGATTTAACTCTAGAGGATACTGTAATCGCATTCAATAATAACTATACAATATTTTATGCTTCTGGAACGGATACACCCAAAAAAATATTTCCAGATTTTATTTATGTACTAGCTGTTGCCCGTGACTTCGTCCGCGTGGTATTTAACAAAGACTCAGCCGTTGGCAACAGCCTGCTCGCGTTCTGATCCCGCAGGACGCATTGCAGATTGTTGCTATCAAACTTTAATCAGGCGCAGCGCTGCAACATTGGTTTTAATTTTTTTTCGAGATCCAATTTTTTTTTTCTAAAATAAAAGTAGCCTATGTTACTCCTTGTTACATCAGCTATCTGCCAGTGAAATTCCTGTCAAAATCGGTCCAGCCATTTTAGAGATTACCCGGAACAAACAGACAGACAGACAGACAGACAGACGGACAGACAGACAAAAATTGTAAAAAATGTTGCTTCGGTATAGGTAACGTGTATACATCCAAATGCACTTAGTAAAAAGCGGTTATTTTAATATTACAAACAGACACTCCAATTTTATTTATATGTATAGACGAGTTAATTCGTTGGGGAAAATTTCCCCATACGCTGGCACGACGAATGGATCGCTAGTACAGATTGAAAATATTGCCTGCCTTCATTGTTGCTTGCCCGCCTACCACATCGAATTCACGGATGATTGCACAACCGAATCATTATAATTGATACGCCAACGTGTAAGTAATTAAAATAATAATAAAGGTCGGGCCGTAACCTCCGTGTAATTAAGTCGCAGGCGCATTGTGACATTGGTACATTATTCTGTGAGTGCAATGAATAAAACGGCAAATTATCTGACTGGTACAAAAGGATATATCATGTGCTTATTATTGTTAATAAAAAAACAGTTTTTAAAGGTACCAGAGACATTATCTATTGTTATTGTTAAAGGACTTAGATCATGTTGTTGAACCTCCTGTAATCAGAACAAAAAAAACTTCAACTCCTATAAAGCACAAATCTTCTCTCAGCTTATCCAATTGTCTCAGGTCGGCACAGTTTGTCTCTTTCTTCCATTACTCACGTTTATGATGACTTGTATCGATATTAAATGTCCATATTGCCCATTCGTGCTCATCACACAAATTTTGATTTTAGCGGGATTCGAACCCATGACCTTTTGCACAGAAAGTAGGGTCACTTGTAACTGTGCCAAACAGGTCAACCAACAATCAATCAATCCATCCATCTTTTCTTCCTCCCTTTCGCTCTTATAAAACACAAATAAAAAAAAAACAATATTTCTCTATCAATACAATTCAAATATAATTTCGAGCATCCATTGACACCAACCTCGCCAGTGACATTGGCTTCAATTGGTAATGATCGCCAGTTAAAAAAAATTGGCCTCTACAACCGTGTCGCTCGGATTTGCTTGTTTTCTTACCGTGAAATTTTATGTGGTTGTTACTTCATATAGGTTTAAAATTCAATAAGTTATTTGTTAAGTGCGAATTCATGATGACGTCACAGCAGAGCCTAGTTGGTAGCAAGCAGCTGCGTTAAGGCACGTTAGCGCGGTTGCATCTTGAATGGGTTGCCCAATTATATATTTTTTCTTCTTCGATACTTTGCAAGGCACGTTTAAGCTGGCAGATCCAAATCACACAAACATGTATGATAGTCATGAAGAGTAATCCAAAGCTTGTGGTACTTTCTTAAACTAGGGCTCAATGTCTGCTAACACAATTGTCGCGATGTGAAATGACAATCGCATTGTAATAGTCAATTTTGCTAGTTTTAGTATGGAGAAACTGTCTCTCAAATTATGAGTAAATTGTGTTAGAATATTTGGCGCCCAGGTTGTCATCAGATGTGTTTAAGCTTGTCACTGGGGATTCGCCATTTTCATGTCATCATCCATTATTTATTTTTAATGTATTTTGATAGAATTTGACACTGGCAAAATACCCACTAATTTGTAGGTGAGGCCATATTTCATCTTATTCCATTGTATTTCATTTCGCTAAGAAATAAGAAGCTTGTCGGACACGCCATTTTCATATCAGCATGTCACATCCATTATTTGATTTATAATGTGTATTTATTGAATGTGTTATTGCTTGTAATTAATTACTTGGCATTGGCGAAATACCCGCTATGTTGTGGGTGAGGCCATATTCATTTCATTTCATCGCATCTCATTTCGTAATGAAAGAAGAAGAAGCTTGTTACTCTCGTAATGGCTTTCACTCATACAAGTCTCATGTCAGTATGCCAGCTAGGACCACCATCATAACATTCAAGAAGAACACAAGACGAGACATGATGGATAATGGTGGCTCGGCTATACGCTGCGATCACGTCAACATAGCTACCAAGCAAAGCAATATATTTAACTAAAGTAGGCAATTATTTGATCGTATCATGCCAGGTCGTGGTATCTAACCTTAACCCTGAGGATTATTTCACGACCCACTGCCATGAATCATTTGCCGACGGCATTGTATAACGGTACTCCTCTACCGTGGGGATTTTATGTGGTACCTATCGACTAAAATAATGGTAAGTACATTATTGGTACTATTTCATGTCTATTAAGTTGTATATTTGTATATTCTATTAAGTCGAGAGTGAACAGGTACCTTCTAGGCAAGTATGCTCCATCGTAGATCTCATCGTCACTTACCATCAGGTGAGATCGAGATCATATACTTGCCTATAATGTAATAAAAAAAATGTCTGTTGTATGTCTGGAAGTGGATAATATTATTACCAGTACCTTTTGTCCTTTATCTTTATGTGTTTCACCCATGTCCTTATGAGAGCCTTTTATAGGAGGTGGTACACTTAAAATATAAATTCCTATAATAACAATAATCTTCGGAAAGTTGTTTATAAGCCGCAAAGGATATCGAGTGTATGAATCATGAACACTAAAGACATCTTTGTGTCGATTTGTCACTGCTTCGAACGTGGAAATCAAGAATTTAGGTCAAAAAGTGCGGAAAATAATTGACGATAAGTTTACCTCGAAATTTATACGACTTTTCATCAATTTACCATTATTATATTATATAAATTTAATGCTGAAGTCAGATCTCTTGCGCGTGTTTTCGCAACGAAAATACGGGCAAAGTACAATCATCTGTTGGATTGGAATAAAATATATTGTGTATGAGTCTTTGTTGGATGTTTCGTGAACGCCTGAGGCGCGGCTTGCGTACAGTGTCAACTAAGACTAGCTTTTTTTTCCCGGTAAGACTTTTCCATCTCCTTCACCCTCAAACAATCCTAGATGTTGATCTTTTTATAAGCATCGCCATGCCAAAACAGTTTTTTGTCTATTACAAGGAAAACCCATCAATTTACCCGAATTCAATCAGTAATGAAGTACAATAGAAGTTTAAAATAGAATATTCAATGGTCTCATACCATAAACTATGTAAAAAGAAGTAACATTTGTATTTATTTTCGTTTAGTATCTACAACCGTATTGCCACCTAATCATTTATTATCCAAAAAAATAATGTTGACATCTCAACGTTGCGGAGTACAAACAGCCGCGTCCCGGAACGGCAAGAAAGTCATAAGGCTCCAAAAACGGTTAGCATTATAAGCTGTAAAATTAAGCGCTGCGCTTTTTATTGCCGTCAACATTAAGCTATATCGGGCACTAAACCGTTTACATATTACGTCACTTATTTGATCACCACACTAAGGCCGTTTATTACTTTAACCACAGTGCCTTAAAAACTTATGAAAAAAAAAACATAAATATTTTTTATTTACAGCATCACCAGAATGGTACTTAATTTGCCATTTTTCTATTGACCATTAAGCTTTTGCCTGCGGCTCCACGCAACCATCGATTTTGCTCAGACACTCGCCCCGCAATCGTAACCG
This sequence comes from Pheosia tremula, assembly GCA_905333125.1. Classification (NCBI taxonomy): domain Eukaryota; kingdom Metazoa; phylum Arthropoda; class Insecta; order Lepidoptera; family Notodontidae; genus Pheosia; species Pheosia tremula. The sequence continues at coordinate 3,693,566 of HG995420.1, forward strand.
CGTATCCAACAGTGAGAAACCCATTGGCCAACAGACACACAGGCAAGAAATCTAAAAACTGGTCTATGGATTTGGATTCAGAGTCACCCAAAAAGCAGGTTGCACATTTTTTTATTATCCTTAATGGAAAGACACAGCCCAGTGACATTAACTTGAAGAAACTTTTTGAAATTCGAGGGATTTTGACCAACCACGGATTAATTGCAGTATTATACATATTGGCCAAATTGAAACGAGGACCGGCCAACAGGAAGCAGAGAGGCTTAATACAATCAATGTCAATAACTAAAAAAAAAACTAAGTCCATAAATTCATGTGAGTTACGTTAGATCTGCCATAATAGCTTGGTGAAATTTTGAACCAATAGCAATTTGCATTGATTGATCATAAAAACATGTTATTAGGTGTTCGATTAAAAAATCGATTTGATTCGATATAAATTATCGATATGTGTTGGTTAGTTATTATTAGATTTAAATCATAATCATAATATTTAGAAAGTTTAACTCGTATATTTTGCATGAATTCCGCTATTTTTGGGAAGATAAATATATTGTATGTATTTTGTATAAAATTACAGTTTGTTTTGGCTATAAAACATATACACTGGGGTTAAGAGTCAACATCATAAATTCTTAACATCCTATTAAGATTGATATTAGTTTTGGTAGCGTTCAGTAACATAAATATTAGATTATCTGTTTATAATTTTATTTAATATTATAATCACGCATTTAATCACATTCCTTTCTGAATGAAATCCAATTATTATTTAAGTTACCTTCATCTATCTTTGACAGAGTGCATGACGTCATTCTTAGCCAAATTGGGATAATTACCTGCAATAAAAAAAAACAAAGATTAATTACCAATTTTAAGATATCATTTTGTATGGTATTTTATAATAATCTGCGGTAACGTAAGAATGATTAGTCTGTCAATCAAAAAGCAATATGATAATTTTAAAATCGGGTATGGACAGGTATATTGATTTATGTTTTAAAGATTAATTTATATCAGCGGCATTGTTGTGAATCTCAAGGTAAGGTTAACTTTTGCCCATGTTAAATTGTTAAATGAGTTAACCCTGTATAATATAAACCTCTTGGCATTTGTAGTAACTACACTACTGATATTAGTTAGTTAATTTATAGAACTATGCGATATTTGGCGGAAATCCATTGTTAAACAAACGGAGGAAGAGGGACCCAACATTGACCCTCGGCTTGTTTCGTCGTCTAAAAAACTTTTCGACACGTGTTTCGCCTCTAGTGGCGAAACGAATGGCGAATACTTTGATTCGCTTCGTTCAGCAGAGATTTTCAAATTAAGAGAGTCCCGACACTCATGACATACAGATTCTCAATCGACATCTTAGAGGACTTCGTTGTTGCTGGCTTCTCTAATTATCGATCAACTTGTTTGGTTTATAATTGGGAAAGTTGACATGCCGAGGGTCAGTTGTGGGTCCCTCTTCCCTATTTATTAGTTAGTTTACAATTAATAGTAGTACCCAAGTTGAGTTTCAGGCTGTAAGTGATTCGTTGTGTGAATTGCAAAATGCAGATAAGTCCTCATAAGAAATGCACATAGAAAACTATTTATACTAACCCGATTCACAAATAGTGAAACATAGAAAAATGATGCTTTCATTTAAAGAAGTGAGAAGATATAAACTTCACAATTATTTATAATGCCATAAATCTGGATGAATCAGTGAGATAAGATGACAATTATAAAGATATTCAAGTTTATTTATGTGCTTTTTATAGCCCTGCATAAGGATTAAACTTCAAGTTCATTCGAATCCATGGGAAATAATTTATGAGGTGTAATATTTATGTTTTCCTAAAAGTAAGTACATACTCATTTGTTCATGAAAGGAAGAAAAGACCGAATGAAATACGAATGGACTGACTTCACGAATGCATGAAACGCAATGGAAATGCAATTAGGATTCTGAAATATACTTATATAAAAACAAGGGTCACTTTTCAATAGTCTTCAGATTGCCCCCCCCCCCCCCCGACCTTTGTCTCAAATTACAAATAACAATAGTAGAGCATCGAGCAATAAAAAAATAAAAGTGTGGTCTCTACGGACGGAATCGCGTTATTGTTCGGCCTTGACGACAGCGGAGCCGACGGGTCTGCCACCGCAGTCAAAGAACGTAGTAGGTATAATAATAAGTAAATAGTAAGGTGAAGATATTGCAGAAGTGATCTCAGGCGTTTTTTTAATGGTTTCAAATTGAGCCAGTCTCGCACACGGGAACAGGGCCCGATCTAGAGAGCCGAACATTTCACGCTTAGAACGTAGACCACGCTAATATCATATCAACCAATAGTGGAACACAAAAAAAATACAAAATATAAATAAGTAACGTTTTTGCCAAGTGTTATTTATAAGTCATGAATAAAATATGAATGTCAGATACTAAACGATATAACATTTCTTTTAAACATTTACAAAGCGCACCAAAATCGAAAATATAAAGTGTAATAAATCTGAACACTGATAAAAAGCTTACACGAGTTTATATCTCGTCGTAAATCATAGATGGCGTCGTGTCGCGACTCCGCTGTCGACTTCACAAAAACCCAATTGAATAACAATTGCGTCTAAACTATTGGGCACCTGAACATCGTAGGACTAACACTAACTTTTGTAGCTACTCGACTTCGCTTGTGTGACAGAAAGGCTCAAGTATTATCGCTTGAGATATATCTATTTCTGATTCTAAACATCCAAATGTATCTTTTCGTGTTGACATCAAGATTACTTCCAGGGTCACCGATGCCGACTTATGTCTAGGATGTCTCTGTGTGTATATCTGTATTTAAATGTAAACGATGCCACGCGACATTAGAATACATTTTCGGAAACCTCGTCTGGCTGGCGTCCATAACGCCTGCGGTAATAGGCTACCTAAATTCGGACTTTTTGGGACGTATTCACAAATGGATCCATGAGCTAGCAATGAGTATACTAATTATAACATACATACAAACATACTTTAATATGGGATGATTTTTAGCATTTAAATATGGTTTGCTGTTTTGTTAAACTAATGAGAACGCTCGTCTCAAATATTTGAAGTATTATCACACTAGTAAATTACTCAGCAGAAGTGGGCATAGGCATATAGGATTATATTATAAACAAGGAGAGAGATGGAGGGGGGAAGAAGGGAAGAGCCGTAAATGTCCTTATATAAACAACTCATAAAACATCTGGTACGGATACACCCTAATGAAGTTGACTTTTTACTGCCGCCGTGCCAAATAAGCACACCGTGGTTACATAATACTGCAATGACTTGCATCGGGTTGAATTACAGATAATAAAATAATTTAAATAAAGATAACGATTTACTGGCAAGGAATTTGATCCAAGGAGTTAATAGGAGTGCAAAGGTTAAACGATCTTGCGATGTAACATTTAATGATTGGATTGGAGATGACATAACATTTATAACTTTATCGAATCATGTTAAGGTATTATACAGTTTCCGATCACACTTAAAACCTTTGTAAAGTGTGTAGATCGTTTCGACGTTTCCGCCTCTGCAACAATTTCATGGTTTTATAAAACTGAATCTTACGACGCAATTTTGATTTAAATTGGATTGAAAATTACATTTCAAGTCAGACGAGATGCATACACTGACTGATACATTTTACCTTCCTATATCAGTTTAACTTAATCAGTGACTCTGGTGTTTTTCTCAAAAGCTCCCCGGGGTACACCAACAGGTATCTGACGATGTTAGCGATCTGGTTACAAATTAGCATCACAAAGCGATCGCGACAACGCAGCGCTGTTTCATCTTGATTCGCCTTTGTTCCACGTCATGAGTGTTTTACTTTTTGAGAAAATGTAGACGGAAATTTCGAAGCTAAAAAGCTGATTAGAAACTGCATTAATATTTTCCAAGGATGGCATAAGCAAATAACTAAGTTAAAAAATATAATGACAAACCTGTTATTGCCTGCCAATGGAGTAAGTAGTTACGTAGGAAAATCATTTGTTTTGTAATGTAAATGTAAAAATGATATGATACAACTATGAAATAATACAGACGGAGAATCGAGAGCAAAATATTTGAAGCCCGAAAAACCAAGCCGATTTGTGTAGTCCAAGCGATTTTTTCTACATCTGGGACACTACTACAAGGAAAATGAGGAAAACTAAGTCCCAGAAGACATTATTTCCACCAAGTAAAGAAAAAAGAGGAGGCTGTGTCGTTTTAGACGACAAAGGAGCTGAGGGTAATATGGAAAAAAAATAAAAAGTACTCCTATTAACCATATTATAAATTAACTAACCAAAGACCATCAACATTCTAATGTATTCATATGAGAGACCAATAGTTCCGTAGCGTAGGTGGTCTGTCCTCATAACACGACGAACAAAGCCGCAGACAGATAGGCAGACAAAGGCTCTAGACCTCTGGAACTGTGCCAAGTACGAGCCGACATTGCGTCGGCCATTATTCAGCCTACGCGCCGAGGAGTTTGCGTAGACGATGCGGCCATAAGCGTGTTTCTTTACGAACGTATAATATCTTCATCACTCGGTCAGCTAGAAGTCCTGTCCTATCCAAGAACACCGGAGAGATTACATAAGAATGGCTCAACCCCGTATTAAATAGTAGACAGAGTGAACATCAGGCCGGACTTATCAGGACGGGTAGGATTACAGAATCACGGCGGTAAAGGAGCTGTCAGGAATTAATTACATTAATCAGCAATGCGTTGTACGATTGCGAACAAAATATAGAATATTTTTCAAATGGTGTATATAATATTTTCAGTTGGAGACTTTATTTATGTATGCCTGCCCCTGCGGGAACGCACACATGAAGGTATAAACACATATCATAGACTAAAATAATACATCCATTGTTCCTACAATGTCACCTTGTTTATGGTAATGGCTTAGAGCTCAAGGTAAACGGGATACGAGCCACTTTTACAGCACTTTTTAGGGTTCCACGGCCGTAAGAGAACAAGTTTTCCGTCATAAACATTAATATTCACGTCGTCGTAAAGTTATCTAGCAAAAGAATTGTCTAGACCAAAATCCTGGTGGAATTTTAATGTTGTTATTTACGTAACTGTGAAACAAAAAGCGTTTAGGACTGTTTTAAGAGCTAATCCTAGTTTTAGAGGATTATAAATTACAAATTTAATCTTATTTAATGTTTGTAATAAATGCTTCCCTAAAGATAAGAGTGGCTTAGGTCATACTCTACCATACCTTGTATTGACCAGGCTTAGTTTACATAAAATAGATATTTTTGTCCTTAAAACCTAACTCATCTTATGAACGACATTTAACGAACGAACTTAAACACTATATGGTTTTGAGGAACTAAAATAGGTTTATAATACACATAATTAAGCGTTATTATTGCTAACATTGTAACCATAACAATAAAATCGATCATAAAGCTATAAATATCCAAAGGAAATTACACATTGTATTCTATTTACGTAGCCCTAAACTGGCACTTTAATAAATAATGAAAACGCCAGCATAATGATTGTGGGAGACTAGTTTTGGCACCCCTGACCTGTGTCGAGGCGAGGCGGACACATTCGACCCCACTCCCCCAAACCCGTGGGAATCGAACTTCTTTATGTTATTTTTTCAAGCACTCACTGATTGGTTCATATTTTTATTATCATGTGTCCCATTGCATGAGGGCAGAACGGGGTTATAAATATAGCGTGGGAGAGTTAATGAATTGAAAAAGATATTCGAGCAAGTATCTCATAATTATATTGCTTTGTGTATAATGCACACGCTGAGTAGTTTGTGTTGTATTGCCATTGTAAATTGATTAATTACCAATCTATAAGTTTTCATCACTAGCATGCTCTACAATTAAACGCTGACTATAGCCCTTAAAATGACTTTTATAAACCAACAATGACTACATACGAGTACAATACAGGTACATACATCGAACGAATTTTCCCGATAGCCATGACTCTACAACAACACGAGTCATTAACGCACAGCGATTCAACGTTCACAAGTAACTTGTTAAGCAATTTAACCGGGCATAATGTTTATCTTTCCGATATCAGTCCACGAGACCCGTTGCCCCACCGACGCCGACGCAGAGCCGGCATGCACGTGTCGAGAACAAAGGGTTATTACACCACACCCCGACTTGAATAATACGCCAACGATCAGTCAGTAATTGTAATATTTATTGCAATAGTAAACATTATTTGATAGGTTTTTCAAAAAACGAATCCCGCGAGATAGGTTTAGATACCGGCGAAGTTGTCTTCACTTTTATTACGACAATACGGTCGTACACACATTTTCGGACAACTTGAATATAAGTATTTTATAACATTAAATCAGTCTTTTCTTCAAATACATAATTTACGTATTTCATTTTGAAAATAACGGTAAAACGTAAAATGAAATCTATTAACAAATACATATCATTATTAAAATACATATTCAGTTAGTATATAAAAAAATGCTACTAAAAGTAATAGCAAACCTATATTTTTGCAAATAGAAATGCTCTTACATTGTCATAAAAATAAGTAGGTAGGTGTGTGTCATCTTTTAAGCTAATTCAGCGAAGAAAAAGAATATCAAAATATCATTAAATTATTACGTAGAAGTGAGGCTTAGCACAAAGGGTTAATTATTAATCATCGCAGCCGGGTTCCACGAAGGACGGCCTCGATGCGCGTGCGCACGATCGTGAACACATCGCCACCCTTTGTTCCCAATCCCATACGATGTTGCACGCATCAATTGCAATATGATTTGTTTTACGACATGACCTTAGAAATAATCATGCTTTGATGAAGCCTTGATTGGATTTTAATATGGGTACTATTCACTAGTTTTAGGTAGAATTATCTTAATGTGAAGGTTCGCAGATCGGTCGTGTCGAGTCCTTGAGCTAGACTCTAAAGGCACAGAATAATCTTGTCAGATAAAAGCGCAAAAGGCATTTGCTACTAATAGTATTTCTCTAATCACCCAGGGTAAACATATCCTAGTGGATTTTTGAGATACAATTTTATTTTGCTAACCCACGGGAACACGTTCATTTCCTCGGATACAATGATATAATATGTTGACAATCGGTTATAAGGTATGCATAGTTTCATCAAAATCCGTCTAATAGGTTTCCCGTGATACGGGAAAAGATAAAGAACAAAAAAATCATAAAATTGCGGATTCGGTCTTCGGCATCTATATTGAAAATAATGTTTAATTCTGCTAAAATATTGAATGTTATAAAACAGACAACCAATTTCTTTTGTATTGCCAAGTGAAAAAAGTCATATTATATTTATCGTAACGATTGTCCATTTATCAGCAAGTATCATGCAGGGGTGTGTAATACAAACAAATGTCCTCACCCTCCCGCTAGATCGATTGTAATTTACCAACATCACCGCCAACCCTAGTTTGATTAAAATAGGTTTTAAGTCATTGTGATCTATTATAACATTCAACAAAACGCGAATAACTGACTTGAGTCAAAGGTTAAAAAAAACACCACAGACATATGCATGCAGAATCCGAATTGTAAATAGCTAATATCCAATTTTCACCTAGAAGAAGGTAGTGTACGAAGATGGCTGCATAGGCAAAATGGACTCTAGATAGATAACCTTTTGTTGTACACCACAAACACACAGACATTATACAAGAAACGAAAACAATGAAAGCAGTGCACATTGGGCAGTCTTATCGCAAGCGCAAGGACTTTAGCCATGTTTTGGACTGGGTGTTATCTCTATGCATCCATACTGGGACAATGACAAGTATACGAAATGTATAACAAAGATATCTAATCCGAGTCCCGCCCGCAACTCAACATCCATTCATCATTTCATAAAACAGATAACTTAGCAAATTGCATTGTCTTCAATTAACGAGGATGTCCTGTCATCCCTATAAACCCTTTGTCAGGCAAAAGCTGGGCGTCGTCGGCCGGAATGAAATGTTCTACCCGGCTGAGTTAAACTGAGTTTAATCAGTTCAATCTGATGTTTCGGCTTCCGAACAAGTTTGGGTGGTTTTTGTTGGGGTTGATGGAGAGCTGTGACTTTTTTAGGTGTCTCGTTTTTACCTTAAGGGTCAATGTTCTGTACGTCTCAACGTAAATTGGAAAACAGTCGCATATCTAGGACACGTGACATACGAAAAATATAAGCTCCTGGACGTCATTATTCAACATATGTTTTCGTTCATTAAATTGAAGTCTTTAGTATGGGTAAATCGCCGATAAGATGCATGTGGAATGCATGAAGAAATTCTGGTTACGTGTCATGTGAGAACTGACAGAGTACACTCGAGGACAGTGCGCAATTAACGAAGCAACAAGAGTAAAATGAATGGAGATCGTATACATCTTATAGATACTTGCCTACTTGTATACTTGCTGGAGCTGTTTACACGAGGCCACTTGCTACTTATTTAATTACGTCTTGTTCCGTGCGTTGCTTTTTACTCGTCTTATATTAGACACTAGCTGCGCCCCGCGGTGTTACCCGCGATTAAAAATTATGTCCTTTTCTGTAAATCATGTCGATTCTTTGCTTTATAAAAAATGTAAAAACAAAATTATCCCACGGGAATCATTCATTTTACCGGGATAAAAAGTAGCCATGTGCTATTCCAGACTGTAATCTATATCTATGCCAAATTTCATCCAGATCCGTTCAGCCTTTCTGGCGTGATTGAGTAACAAACATCCATCCATCCATCCATCCAAACTTTCACATTTATAATATTAGTGGGATAGTTGTTGTTGTATTTTGTATCGATAGATCGTCCGCTTTATAAGACGCGCTCGAACATAATGATGTTACAGACGGCCGATGTGGCATCTGCTTAAAACCTCTTAGGTCGTATTTTTTTTATACCTCACCAGCTTATTTAAGCAATAACGAAATAGCGCCAATACTAGTATCCGTCGATACTAACCCGCCCACATGAAGTTGGTCAAGTATTATCGGTGTCGCCAGTCCCCTTAACAACTTTTTAATTCGACTGCATTAATCGACTCCTTTGTTGTCTCGACTGCGAGTTTAATACACTAGGCCTTCGGACAGGACGGGTTAATGATACAGATTAGCGAAAGTGTGTCTGTCTTGAAAGGTTAGTAAGTCGATTTTTGGATTAAGAACATCTAGAAAATAATTGCTATTATTAATATTCGTTGCCTTCATCGGGATTGGAGTCACTTCTTAGTCATATTCAACCACTGCTAGATAAAATCTTGCTTTTGTTTGTGCCACACATCTATATCGAGTGCTAAACACATAATGAATCATCATCATGAATCAATGACTTGATTTCTAGTTAAGTTAGATGCACTAACATTTAATTTATTATCCAACCATTTCAATGGTATTTCAGAGATTTACATCAACATCTTCACAAGTACAAGTATCGTCAGAAAACAGGGAGTAATTTAGCGCAAAACTCACTCGACAACAAAACAATGAAATGATTTCCAAGAAATAACTAGATAGATGTGGAACAAAGGCTTTAACGTTTTCGGTCGTACCGAACGCCCGACGAGACAGGCTGCTTTTTCATTATAGACATGCATTAACACTCGTTTTAATGTGATAATGATTGGTTTTTGTTACTTTAAATATGATTCTGACTATGTAGGTAACTACATATTCAGGGCCAACCAGCGCGGGAAGAAGATCCATCCATAAGTTATTAAGAGATTTATAACGTATTTATACGTACGTAGAAAGAGGATTGATAAATTTACTTTTAAGTCTGCAACAAAAAAACCTAGTCAACAACAGTGGATAGACATTTTGTATGGAGAGTTGAAAGTTTCAAATACCATCAGCTAGAAGCGCTGTTCAAATTCTCCATATAGAGTGACTAAATACGTAGACTATAATGTATACGGTTAGCATACAAATAATTCAGCACTTGACGTTCTGAATGCCTTTAACCTTGACGGGAAGCTTACTATCAGCAATATTATGAACTAGTACTTGAGAGTACTTAAATAGGAGTAGATTGGATGAGTAAAATCCCCGCAAACAAAATAGTAACAAGATAACGATATAGTATAATATACTATGAAGCAAAATTGCGACCGCATTTGGTACAGTGCGACCGCAAACCACGGTCTACCGACAGCGCCCTGACACGACGTAATTGAACTATATCGTTACCGAACAATACCTATACACACGAACATACAGAGAATATACAGATTTTAAAACTACAATCTAAGATAGGCTCCAAGGACAGGAAAAAAACAACAACAAATACTGGGCCTATAAAAACGTCTAAGAAGAAATAGTTAACCCATAGACTGGAAAGAAGGATACAAACGTCTATGGAGAAATAGTTCACCCGTAGACTCGAAAGAAGGATGAAAACAAACATATACAGCATGACAACTTGTCAGCTGCGGACAAGCTTGCGTGCAAGCATTGGTATCTTATATTTTAGTCAACGCACACAAACTGTGGTTTAGTACCCTATCATTATATGTAAACAAAACTATGTCTAAAACTACAAAAGGACGCAGACTAACACAAGTTCCAACTGTAGTAACTCTGCACATTGTTCATCTATACAAATAAATCTATACATACAAATAAATACAATTGGAGTGTCTGTTTGTAATATTAAAACAACCGCTTGTTACTAAGTGCATTTGGATGTATACAAGGTACATATACCAAAACAACATTTTTTATAATTTTTGTCTGTCTGCCTGTTTGTTCTGGCTAATCTCTGAAATAGCTGGACCGATTTAAACGGGACTTTCACTGGCAGATAGCTAATGTAACAAGGAGTAACTTAGTTTACTTCTATTTTAGAAAAACTTTTTTGTTAAATACCACGCGGCCGAAGTTGCGGGTAACAGCTAGAGCAATATAAATTCTGCCACACATCGTTACATTGCGCTCGGTTACACCATGAAAGTTACTTGTGCGTGCATTGGGCGCTGCAGAGCACAGAATGCAATTTGGCAGAGCTGTTTCGTATGAGTCTCTACGCTTTTGTTCTATTGGCACCACGTATAATTGCGTAATGCGGACAAAATTCGACACTTGTGGTGGGTTTCAAACATTTGATAGTGGCAGTGAGAGCCCTATAAATCTACTACTACCTCTTCGAATCTCATTACTACATCCTTCGACACTGTGTACTTTTAGCTTAGTTGTTTGTGAGGAGACAACTCTAGCAACGGCAGCGATTGGTTTCAAGTTAGATTCCTATCAGGAAAAATCATGATAAATGTATCCCAAGTCTATTGTTATTGTACGATACCTATAAGCGTTGCTTTATTTGGGGGAATAGAGTTATTGATTGTCAAGCGATATTTATTTATTTCTGTTGTAGTCCATGAAGGAATACTGAAATGTCAAAGTTATCCTCGTTTTCAAGGCGAGTGGTCTATCACTGCTTGTCTGTTTGCATCGTTTTAGCATTCATTGATCTCTTGAACATATCTTCTTTAAACAACATCATCACGATTCTGATAATAAACGATGTTTGCACTCGCTACTTTCATACGCTCAGCAAACATTGGCTCATAGCTCAAGTTCATCAACTTTTTAATTACTAGCTATTTCTCACCTCCCCATATGGTGTGTCACGGACGATCTGTACACGGTGTGGTAGACGAAAAAGGTATAATTGCTCAGTTGCAGACGGAATTTTTTGACATTGATCGTGTATAGCTGGAACGGGTCAGTGTCAAGATCAATGTGTTGAATCGTAGACAGTTCAATTAGAAGTGGAAGAAATGATGTGGGTAGATAAATGTGTGCACATGATGCTAAAGTAATCAGATTAACAATATAGAGCCAAGATCTCAGAGAAAGGCCCTTGGTCAACCTTCGACAATTCTCAAGTGTTTGACTTTGGCAATGAATGTTTGTATTTGAAAATTGAATATTTCCAATTCAACAAGCGTCATTCAACTCTTGGCATACATTTTCCCTATCACTCGTAGAAATAGGTTTGGATGTACCATCACTGGGGTCAACGGCACCAGGGTCGTTGACCTTATCAGCTGACCGACTCGTTACAATGTTTACGGCATATTATAGTTTCATTATGTACTAGTTACGGTGACTGCCTTCGGTCGGTTGATAAATGAACATGAAACATCAAACTTTCCCATAGTTCATGGAACATTTTGAAGTTGGTTCTGTAGTGAAAAACGATGTCAGATAATTTCGAAATACTTAAAGTCAATTTACCATAGATTAGAGAACTTAATGCTTTGGCATTAATATTACGATCATATTCGACTATGGTCCTTAAGTACAACTTTTGAAAGTGGGCTTCTGAAGCCATACAAATATAGAGAAGAACCTACCTAAGTAAAGAGACCTGTCAAATACTAATGCACGCATTTCAAACAAAGTACTTTATTCTCTTTTCTTTTACAGTGTATTTCTACCGATACAATTAATTACAGTTGGAAACAAAATTTTGCTTTTTCCAAGGACTCGAGGGCTTTTTTTGGTGTTTTAATTGGAGATCAGGGTACAGCCTGGCTTGCAGGAGTAACAGTAGTGTATGGTCAAGAACAACGTTGAATAACGATATTTTCATAGATCTCAACTTTAGAATGTTGAACCTATAAGTTATTTATACACCCACGTGTTTACCCACACAGATCGCTATGATTTATGGAGTCGAAACACTGGATTAATTAGTGAACCAAATCTTGATTAATTCGCTTCAACTTTATGGGCTTATTGATATTTAATGTACGTAATTAGTGTTGTGTTATTTTGTAACTTTTTATGGGTTACATTAGTTACATAATTTAAAGTTCAGTGACATTTTCGTATTTTATGGCGCTTTATCTTTATGGCTGTTATGGTATGGCTTATGAGCGTCAATGAGTGTGAGATGATAGCACACTGATATCAGACTTCGTCACAAATATTCATAGGGTCAGTATTTTTAGAGTAATATCGATGAAGGCTACATTTAGCCCCCATTCGATATGTCCTTTGAACCCTTTCCTTTGAGCTTCAAACTTCGAAAGACACGTTAAGTTGGCGATCCAAATCCATTTTCTAACACCTACGTCACTCATTACGGGCAAACAAAAGGCTTAAAAGACTACTGATAACACTAGCGATCACATACTTTCATCATCTGTTATTATCATCATCTGACGATTTACCACTTCATCACCTTTACAATATCGTGATACTGCCACATTAAGAATCTCGCGTGTCTTCAAACAATAATGAGGAGTTGTCAACTCCGATCATTTCCACGGAATGATACCATACTATAGTGTACTGAAACTCTCCCAACATTATCAATATTGCACTCAGCACTATCGCCTTTACACAATTAATATAGAGGCTAGAATGCTGTGGCGTTGCACTGGAATGTAAAAAGACTGATGCCCTGGGTAAATGTAGTTTGCAAAGAATAAATTAAGTCTAATTGATATGTCGTTGATGTGTAATAAAATGCGGGGTGGGAGTACTAGGTTAGTAATAAAATTCATAAATATTATTGATTAAATTCAATGTGTATTGTATTGTACATTCGTTTGCATGATACGAAAAACATTGTTTACCGAAGCAATGCCGCAACGCCTGCGTTGCTTTTGCTTTAAAAGCTCAGACCAATATTTGTTCATAGACAGGTACTAGTAATTTATTACTCTTTAACGAGACTTACTCTTAATTGGGTAATAAAAACAACTTGGGTTTTAATCATATACTGCCCTTTGGTTTGGACTGCATATTCGCTTAAAATTCTGAAAAAACCCGGGTCTAGATCTTGGACGTTGACACCAAGAAGCTGTAGAACTTCTTGGGGGAGATTGTTTGCATGGTGAAACTATCTTTCCCACCAATCGGTGATTCCTCAAGATGTTGTTAGAAGTCCAATTCAAATTATCAAACCAAACAAACATACATTATAAACATTGATTTTGACATTGGTTCGCCCGTCTATCTGCAGCGGAAGTTACCGTAGCAGTGTGGCTCAACAGGCGCATCGCCCAGCATTGCGTTGAGCTTGAGTTCATCAAATTTGTAGCGTGTCGGGCTGCGCGAGCGCATTGCGTAACCCTAAGGGACGCCGGCCGCCCGCGCCGACCGGTTGATGTTCCGTTTTATTTCAATTTTCCGGTGACACAATCAATGGTGTACTCACGAAAAATATAATTTGTATGTCTATACTAGCTGTCCCGGCGAACTTCGTACCGCCTCAAAATCTTCGAAAGATACTCGGCCTCTGTGTGGGAGAGGGCCGGGTTATGTGGGATTCTTACGCACTAAAACCCTCCCGGTGGCCGCCTTCGACACATGTTGAAGGGACTCCGGGATCTCCAAACGGAACGCACCGGTACCCCCCCCTCTTGTGCCTCGCCCCCTTATGGGGGAGCAGACGTTCGCTCCCCCTGCGCCCTCGCCGCGCCGTCCTCCTCAGGTGTCATCATCATCACCAGACGTCTAATATGAATTCAATTTACACTTCAGTCTAAGTAACACGTGGCCGGCTATGCTAACACCAAAAATTTAAAAATTGGAAATAATTGAATTATACGGTATTTCGTTCACTACAAAATAAATTTAATTAATTTTATAGCGTCAACAACACGTGGTAATTATGCTGTTAAAATGTAGCTTATATGACACGTTCGTAGATTTACCATAGCAGCGCCATCTATTGATTACTTACTCAACCCAGTCGAAAGGTATCGACATCTGTTAGAATCATTTGGAGTTAACAGATAATTGTGACTGTCAAATAATAACAGACAAATAATTAGCAATAAATTAAAATTGCGACTATAATTTGAGATTTAAACTATCCTATCTCTCAAGTTGGATCGAACTGCACATGGTGTGCTAATTTTATTATAATCGGTTAAGTGGTTTAGGAGTCCATTGAGGACAAACATTGTGACACGAGATTTATATATATTAAGATATGTACACCAAAGTCTGTATGTGACAGGCCGAGGCTACTAAATATCGGAAGACTTGATAGATTATGACGTCATCGTTACTTATTGCCTGCCTAGCATATCTTGACTCGCAATGGTGTGATATGGGTATCCTAATGATCACTTAACATTTGAAGTAAGGGAAAACTGTCACAAGTGACAATTACGATGGCATCATTAAGTTATGATTCAACTGTGTTAGCAGAGTATAATCCCAGGATTACATATACAATGATTTCATTATTTTCTTACGGATAGATAGACAGACCTGTCCTAAACGACTCGCCAACACGATATGAGCTTCCAATGGAAATAAGATATCGCTTGTAATTAATTATCAAGTTAGCTGATTCTCACCGTGATTGAGTCTAAAGTACCTTTCACTAAATAAAATAAAGTTAAGCACCTATTTCCTTAGTACAGCGAGAGCTAGGCATCAATTCCAATTAAAAAGTATTAATTAGTTGGTAGGTTAATGTAATTAAATTAATTATCTCATAAAAGTGAAACTATAAATACTGCCTTTCTTAGTTTCATGACTAATTAAATTATAAACATTATTTTATTAGTTTCGATACAAAGCTGCTGTGTACTGACGAACACATCTGTTGTGAACAATCGTAAAAATACCGTAACATAAGCGCAGGAAATCGTCAACATTCATCACATGCGCAATCCAACCACAATTTATATATACACCGTCCGAATTTAATATCCACCACTGTTTTAAGCTGGACGGCATACGTCAATGAACATTTCCGTTGCATTTAACCAGATACAAAGCACACTTAAACCAGCCGTCTTATACCGACGCCAGATTACAACCGCAGCAAAAAGGCAAATTAAATCCGGCAGTCGGGACGGGTTTTAAAAGATGAAACAGGACAGCGATATCATCACCGATGGCATTACTACGAGTTAAGGTGAGACAGATCGATTTAAGTGGACGCAAAATACGATTGGAAAGAGAGACACAGCAATGTTAGTTCCTTTGGGAAAAAAGCGTCGAGACGTAGTAGCTCTCGAGCACCAGGAACGAGTAAGGTCATTGCCATACAAATAAAATACAGATCTTTTGTAAGAGATTAACCCCGCCAAAAATGAGCAGTACCATTATGGTGAACAAGTTTTTCGCAAAGTGCAGACACTATCTCATTTTCCCTGAAATCCTCGAGGATGAAGCGTTTTATCTTGATGAAGGATTCTGGGAAATAATATTACGTGCTCGGTTGTTTTAAAAAAATGGAATCCGATCACACCCTCCTTTAGGAAGTGCGGTCTTAATAGGGTTTGCACCCTATGTGACGGGGTTACAATTTCGCGGAGGGTTCGGTGATGGATATAGTTATATAGGTATACAAATATATGGATGACCCTGGAACTCCGTTAGGTTATACGAAAATAAATGATACAGAAAATTGTCCATGCCTGGAGATGGCGACTGGCAATTTATCATAATTATTTATCGCGACATCAGAACTTTTGGAAACTTGAAAGTCGACAGGGATGCTTCTAAAATAACTGTTACAATAAGTAGTTTTTTGGGCAATCATAGTATTGAAAAAAAAATACCATTCGATCGCAAGAATTAATTCTATACTAAGGAGCTCAATGTGGATAATACTGAATGACTTGTGTTGATTGTAGTTTTGCGAAGTTTGCATCAATATCATTACAAATATTTTGAGATGAAAATAATATTTCTAGAGTTTCAGTGTAAACATCAAAGGTTGCCAGAAAAACGTCCATAAATAAGGATTTATTTGAGACGTGTGATCCCGCTGAATACTCGCGCTAGACTAGGATAGTCTAGTGTACCGTACCACGTGAGTTACTATTTATACACGGTAAGCCCGAGGACACTAGTGACGGGAACAATATATCGATTACCGATTTTAAATAACAAATTAAAATAGTATCGAGTAATTTGATGATACCAAAACTACCTATTTATTTTCAGGTTACATAGCCTCAGTAAAATAGAATAGAAGTTCAAAGCAAATATACAAAATACCGGAATATTGAATCCCGTACTGCAAATGAAAGCACAATAAACCTAAATGGAGATGGCGTAACAATGTTACCACGGGGGCGCTGCCTGAGTGCTTCTGAATGAGATTTGGTGGAGTAAAGTAATAAACTATTTATTCCGTTACGAAAGGCAGTAAATCGTCTTTACTTTGACTTTTATATTGGATAGGAATTCGCTTGAAGACCTTTCAGGCTAAATGGGCAATACAGTCCAGGCTAGAATTGTGCACGTTAAAAAAGGCAATATATTGGACGCTTATTAAATTAGGAATAACATAGGTAACATGTGTGTATAGCACATTTAGCTGGTTGTCAACGAGCTGGTATATAAATACATTAATTTAATAGCTGTTTTTCATCCCATATTAAAGCAACTGTAGGCAGCCTTGCAACATGCCATAACATCGTCGCCACATATACTTAAACCACTATTTAACCTAGTACCGTGCTTGGCCACATTAGAGCAATCCTTGTACGAATCTTCTTATCATAAAAATGAATATATAAAAAAGTAATCGTACAAACACTAATTATAAAAATATCGATAAGTTAAACATCGATATCGACCCATCCCGTGAAATCTAAATTTACCAGCAGTCGTGTGGCGTCTCTTTCTGTATAAACCCGCGTCCGATCGGATTCAATTCAATTCAGTCTCCACACTCGATATTAAACCGTAAATACTCTGGCAATGGAATTCGTTTAGAATTAGCAAGATAGTTTTATTGATATACACATGACAATTAACATAATCATATTAATAGGCGTTAAATATTAAATAAAAAGTATAGAAACATTATATTTGAGGAATATCGTACATTTTAACAGCTTACTAAAAGTATTTTAATTTCGAATCTTCGATACAGATTAGCAGCGCTCCTAGCGGAAACGTACGGTACTAAACTAAGAAAGTAGTAAATCGCGCCGGTTTTCATACTCGGAATAAATTATTATCGTTTAAAATAATATCACATTGCAAGTAACTTATGTAAATATAAATACTAATAACTATCATATTCCTATATTTAGTATGTTTATCCCCATAAGTCATCCCATGTCAATAAGGAAAATGATTACATTGTTAATTTAACTGTAGTTTGTAAATGCCCTAATTTATTGCGTTTTTTGGTACCGCTATATATATTTGTGTACTGTGTGTGTGTGTAATATACTAAAATAGTCAATATACATTTTTACATATTTCTGAAATTACATCATCCGTGATTTCGTGTAACCTCCTGGGATGTCGCGATATCCCTGATTTTATAATTTCCCCGCGACAAGTGTACGAGAATGGGACCATAAATTTACTAACTGCTAATTAGCACCCAAAACTTTTAATTAAAAGCACGGCGCTGTTTTTAATTTGCACCTACCCACACACAACCTTGTATAGCCTGGTTTCAGCTTTTAATTAACTGTTTTGGATTTGTTATAAAGCATGTTTTTTTCTTCAGCCAAAGTATCAGCATATTTTTTTCGTACCTAATATACTAACTAATGTTTATTAAAATAAATTACTGGTGTATTAAGTAATTATATTATTTCCTGATGTGTTCTTATTACTAATTCAGGAAGGTTTAACTTAAACTAAACGTGTTTTCGTGTTGGAATAACTAAATCGTTATATTTATTTGTTTCCTTGAAGAGGGACATTGTTGACACTAATTAGTTTTCCGCTTCACAATAACAAAGAATTACAACAATAGTAATGTAATTACGATATTAAAAGCCATATTTATTTCTTATTGCAATATTTATTTGTATTGTTAGTCCATGTATTCGATTACACAAAATGTAGTAAAAAAAAACCAATTACTTGTACTGAGAATAATATAAAATAAGTAACTAGTAGGGCTGCTACCTTTTTTAGGAACAAAAAAAATTATTTTTTGTTAATTATAAGTAGTACTTTTTCCAAATTCAAGAACACAAAAGAACACAGTTATTTTTCATGTCATAGGTAATCTGCCAATGTGAATTTTGTTAGCATAAATCAAGATCATCAAATGAATTCCAATCAAGATTTTTTTCAAACAAAAAAAAAATAACTCAAATTTGGGACGGCGTCCAACGACATGTTGACGTGCCTCTTTCCGTGGACTCGACTACGAGAGTGGACGAGTGAGAGGCATGAATGCATTTTGTTCTGAAATTCCCCATGCTTTGCTATGCTGCGCTGCGGGTGCGTTCCAGTCACAGTGAATTTAAAATAGCACGAGTTGAATTAGTGATCAAAATATAGCATTTTTTATGTTTTATTTTTTAAGCACAATTGATTAAAATATAGTACGGGTGGCAACCCTAGTAACTAGACACGTTCGTTATTATCCGCCTCTTTTGTATTTGTAAACGAATTTGAGAAATAATAAATCTTGTTGCAAGAAACAAAACCTCAATAGATCATCATACTATAGATCGATATTTAACCAGACAGAAACTAACATGTTTAGGCCGGTTACACGTAGACAACTTGGCGATGACTTTGCAGGTTTCATAAGGCTTATGTGATTTCCGTAAGGCAGAATCTAAAAAGGTCTTCAAAGAAACCACCAATTTGACTTTGGAGTAGCTAGTTCCGAAAAGCTTTTAATGTTCTTGACCACCGTGATAAAAGTTTACTGTTTAGCAGTCTGAAACAAAGTATGATTGAACTTCTAATCAGTGCGTGTTTTTGCATTCGCCTAAGTATAAAATAAAAAGCTATATATGATCGGATTTAGTGTTAATGAATTGAAATCTAAAGTCGCAAGCGCGAAGCCAGCCCAACCGCTCATCGTTGCTGCGCCTGCGCTTAGTAGACAATGGTTAAATGTCTGAGCGAATTTGGCATCACAATAGCGATGGTGTGCGCGGAGCGTAAACGACTTTCTACTCGTTTGCGCAAGCGCAGCGCAGACAGATCATGCGGATTTTACTGTGCTCATACCTGTAAGTCTGAGGCCAGGCCCGCAAAATTCAAGGCAGAGGCCTAAGGCTTGTGGTTGACATCTTTTTAATATCCGCAGGCGCAACATTAAGACCGGTTGTTAAAAATGTCACTAATTTGACTGTGGCATAACTCCAGAACGGATGCACTGATTTCAATGAGGTTTTTCTTCTTCATAACTAGTATTCGTGAGGTGGTTCTTGTTGGATGTTTCATAGAAATCATATCAGCTGTTTTCAAGATACGGGATTCAAGTACGACTCCAGCTCAAACTCAATCAAATTAGCTGTTCCGCCAAACTTCGTACGGTCTCAGATGTATGAGAAAATCTAAAATGTTTATCATGTTTTAATAGTTATTCTTCTATTCGGGGTGGAGACAAATTCAAAAAATCAAAGATCTTAACAATCGGCACACCCGTTTTATAAGTATAAATGGTGTAACTAACCTGACTTCGTTATATATATATATAGATTACATAATACCATTAAACCTAATTTATTACATAACATTATGTATTTGTAAAGCAATGAGATCATTATTACTATGAACATACCTGTCAAGATCAAATGGTTGCCATTCTTAACGATCGCTGATAATAAGTAAAGTCAATTACCTGTAACAAAAAAATTAAATGGTAAGATAAAAAATATAGTCCCGAGTGGTATGAACATAGACAATAGGTTTTTTGTGTCATAAGAGTTTGAGGAACATTCCAATACGTTGGTACAATCAACTACAATATTAAGCGTTTAAATATATCGTCTTAAAATAGTGTAAAAAAAATATGTACACAAATTGTTCGTGGCAACCTGAGATAAAAATTTTAAGAGGCCTAATCGATCGCAACTTCTATTGGTATGCGTCTATTCAACCACTGTAGCTCAATGATCTATTTATTTTAATTGACTAGGCACAGACTCATATCTTCTACATAATCTCGCAATTAGTGACACAGCATTTTTCAATAGAAAAAGTAAAAGTTATAATCAATGACTAAACTAGACATCTCTGATATCTGGTATTGTTAAATTCATTAGGTAGTTGGAGTACAACATTGATTGTGGGGACTGATCAAGGAAGCTCAGACTTTCTAAACATAATTTATTGATATAGAACTTCTTAGCCAGAGACTGGGATTATAAGTTTATAAGTTTATTTACTTAGGAGGTAAGCCATTTCATATAACACTTATCGTCTAAACTACTATTGTTAATTTATCCATTAAATTTATTTTCCAATTCAAAACAATAATGTAAGTGTATGATATAAGCAACGATATTTTCTTCTATTACATGTGACCGCTTGTGTATTTGATTGTGTGTCGGAGAATTTAAATAACGGACGATGTATTCACAATATTATGCAGCCAACTGTACAGGGTCTATAATATCCTTCAGAAAACTCATTTCAAATTTGCCATGCAAAAAAAAACAGGATACATTGTTTCTAGACGCAATCGTTAAGTCTAGACTATTAGATCGATAGACACGGATTCAGATTAACTATTCCGGTTCTAGACATTTCAGGTTTATTGGAACCCGTCAAAAATCAGGTAAAATATCATCATTGGATCAAAACTAAAAAATACTTACACAAGATGTACCTACATAAACCCCCTGAATTCATTAAAACAATCGCTGGCATACCAGTTGGCTATGATTACCTGAAGGGAAAGCCAAGAGTCTGAAGGTACACAGTTTAAAGAGATCCAACCGTAGGTATACGAATAGACCGTCGAAAGCAATAACATTCTAAAGCAACTTACTGGCTATTGCTACAAAATCATTGCAATATAACACCTATTAGAAATGTAACTCTATTATTAAGATGATGAAAGATTTTCAGATCATATCATTTTCGGATAAACAGACAACGTTAGTATTCCTACTTATATAAACCCCTTTTCAGTTACTCAAGTTACAATCTACCAATGTTTTAAATGAGTAAAGATTATTAGGGAATATATACTTGTTTATGGAAAATTGAGCGAAGAAAACTGAATATGCCCGATGGGTTAAGATCGCAAAAGTAACGTGACAGAAAATTGGAACGATTCTATTGGTCGAATCTTAAGATTTCTTGGCGCAATTAAACTTATTCAAGTCAATAACATTTCCGTATCACCTGGTCTCTTCCTCCAAATTAATAACAACCTGTCTATCAATTCGTAAATCCGCCAACATCCATTTGGTAGATCAATTAAAATGGCACAATTTGGAGTCATCGACCATTTGTTTAAGTTCAAAACCAGCATTGTATCGGAAACCAATTTAGCGTGTAATCAGACCAAAAAACCCAGGTGTTATATGCGATAATTGCCGGTAGATAGGTGGTTGAACTTGTGCTGTCTGTGATAAACGACTTCACCTGCTGTGAAGCGTTGGTTGGGATCCGCTTGGTCGTGATTATGGCAACTTCGTCTTTTTATTACTGGTGAGATATGGTATCACATCTTTGTTCATACATAGGACTGCTCTTCTAATTCTTACTAACTCGAGGTATTAAATACCTGTGATGCTATTAATTCCTATTACATAAGCTGAACCTACTCATAGTTTAAAGATACTAATTTTTAAAACAGTATACGCTGAGCGACACGTTTGACAAATAATCTTTTTTAACGTATTTGTTGTGGCAATTGATGTTGCCTTAAAAAAATTATCAATTGTGTTTTCAATTAAAAATATCAATCGAAAATTAATTCATAAATAATGGGTAGCTCTCTAATTGAAGTATAATGCAGAATTGATGTGCCCGCGCGCAAGCGTCTTCATTTCTTGTTTACAACAATCACTAATTAACCCACTTGTCAATCTTCATTGATTCGGTTTTTTGCCTCGATTCTAATTGCTCATGATAGTAATCGGAATGCAAGTGTTCGATATTTAATTAGGTATCTTTAGACACGCTCATTATATTATCGTAGGATAAGCAGTAAGCACTGCTTGTCATATCAGAAACAATGGACTGACAGCGATGGTAGCTAGGAGAGACCTATAGACACTGCAGACTGAATTACGAATGAAGACATCCTAATTTGATATTCAGACCCTTGCACCATCTAGTTGCCAATGTTCCTTGCAAAGAAGTAAGTACGTAATATACGTTGGTAGTATTCAAAGTTAATTATCGATAGATACTTGAAATTTGCGTTCGTTAATTGTGTTAGAATTGAGTTGGTTAGTGAGATACGAAATTCGCAGCGCGCGCATTATATTACATTAAGCCAAGGACATACAGGGCCGTGAAAAAGCCTCCGTCAGGGTTCAGTATACAATTCGCACTTCCACTTTCAGTGTTGCTATAGCAATATAAAGTGCGATAAAATACAGTGCCAACACTTTACCGTTGGTTGGCATTTTGCTATTCGTCCCATTTATTTGCTTAAAGTAGCCACACATGGAAATTCACGGTTCCTACTATACGATCTCCTCGAACAGGCGAACTCCTCCGATGCTCTTCCCTTCTACTACGGTCAGCCAGGGTCCTTCATCTCTCGAAGTGAAAAGGCGCCTCTAGATAGGTATGGGCCTTGAGCTAACTAACCTCAGTGTAACTCTCTAACCGCTTTTAAAGCACAGAGGGCGTTAAAAGCACTTATCCATAGCTAAGTTTGTCCAAAGCAAAAGTACGGTACAGGCATTACAGTGTATAAAAGGAGAATAAAAAGTAAATAACGCGCCATTTAAATTGACAGCATGTGGCATTTGTTTTTATTAAAATATAAAAGTCTGTTGCGGCCCCACTTGAATCAATTTTAGAGCAGCCAATTTAGTGACGCTTACTCTACATATAATTCCATTTGTAAGGACGTGTTAAACACACCTTACATGTTTACAGCACTCCCAAAATCTACACCATTTTAATACGTTCATAACAATGTTAAATAAACACTACTACGCGATAATTCAATGCATATGTTTATCATACGTGACACACTTCTGTTGGGCTCAGCAAAAAATTGAACAGTTACGATGGTATTTCGTTTCTCGCGTAGGTGCAATGTGAACAGGTACAATAAACTATGGTAGGGTATCGACCTCCCCGCTGTGGTGGACCTGACCACTGGGTAATGACTTCGGTATGCGCATGGCATTTTAATGAGTATGATAAATAATGGGTAGTGCGCAGTGATAAGGTAGAGACCAATGTTGTTACTTAAGGTACTATTTCACAATGTCCTGATAAACACTTTCGCCGATTTATTTGACGGAATTTGTAAGAGGTCGATCTGTACAAGTGTCAAAAGATGTATGTAGGATCTATTAGCAGTGGGTTTAGCATAGTGAGACAGGCCCTGAGTAATCTTTACTATAAAGTATGTTTCATTCGCTAATCGTTTGAGTATAGTTTTATCCACCTTTTAAAGATCCACGTTTGATTAAAGGAGCTTCCTTTTTATGGTCCTATTTTCGCTAAAAGTATTTTTATTTTATCCTCCAGATACCCTCGTTGGGAGTAATCGTGGCCTATCAGTCTTGAAACATAGTGTTAAGAGGTCAGTTGAAAGTCATAAATATCAGAAAGAGATGGCGGGAAGAGCTGAACTTATTCTTGGCACATTTTTCTGGGATAGCTTTAGACCCTAGCAATTAGAACAAGTTACTTCACTCTTGTCATTTTACAAATAAAATGGATTTACCTATAAATCTAGAAACACACCGAAAGTACAACTAACAAGTCGTCTTGATATTAAAACATTTTCTCATAGAACATAATGCCACCCACATTTCGCGCAATGATTGAAACATCTCGTCGTGTGGCTCTGTGCAATCTAATTCTGCGGTTTAATACGCATAATATACAGTAAAGTGGTTACAATGTTGCTCTCAATTACACATCACGTTACTCCATAATACGATAACTATTAACTGTTTCTTAAATGCCTTCCCTCATACTTTCCAGGTTTACATAGTCCTTCTTTCCAGCCTGTTGCTAGGGTGTAGGTGACCGAAGGCACCACGACGTATCAGAATTTCTCACTTCGCGTAACAACTGTCCAAGATGTTTGACCGACAACCAGGACCCGCTTAACGTGCCCTCGAGGTAAGTAACCTCCTTCAGTGTCAGTAATGTTTTAACCAACAATTTTTAATTATTAAAGAAAACAATTTTATTACTATCAAAATTACTAACAGAGTTCATACATTCTCACAATACGCCAGACTATGATGTTTATGGCCGTGCCGCCCGTGTGGCCACTAAGCGTGTGAGGTCACAGACGGGCCATCGCTCCCGTTGGGGCAGATTCGCTGGCATGCCAGTGTGGCAAGGTACACAGTTCGATCAGGGGTTTGTGGCATTTGCATTAATATTGGGATGACATGTATGATGTATTGGAAATAATAACAATATTGGAATAGGTTATATAAAGTAAGCGGATGAGATTATACTGAAATGGTTTTGACTTTTTTAATTATTATAAGTAGTGTTAAAACAACAGGGCTAAGAGTGAGTAATTGTTGCTAAAAATGACTTACGTCCTCGTAATTTCGCCTGGTTACCAGGAAATTAATCCAAATAATTTTTTTTTTCTCTCCGGAAACTATGAAAGTTTTCGCCCCACATTATTTTATCGTAGCCATATATTTAAGTTAATAACCTTTCCGAGTAGTTTTATATGTACACTGTAAAGAAAAACACTTAACGAACGAACGGTCGACCACACAGAGATCTCAAGTTTCTTTTATGATCGACATTATTTCCCTAAGTAGGCTGGGCCGAGTCTTGAACGCGGCGGAAGCAAAACCAGTAGATAGCGATATTCTGACAAGGTAAAGAACAGATGGGAGGAGGAGTACCAACAAGAAGCTAGATACAGGGAGCGGAAAACCTTAATATGACAAAGTTTTTTGAGGGACACCTACATCCAACAACTTGTGGCTTTCTGCCGATGATGAAACTTAAAAGCAATCTCTATCGGAGACTGCCCATTCCCTTACCGCTGTTACTCCAGCAAGCCAAGATCTCCAGTGGTCTCCATAGAAAAAATCTAAGATTGTCTAATCTAAAATTGTCTCAGAAACCGCAACGAATTTATTCAACAGAAATGAGTAATCAAGAATATAACATGCACTTTAAGAAAGTTGTTAAGGACAAACATAAGCCTTAAAATGTGTGATAACTGGTAACCTTACAATTATGGTGGTTCCAATTCCAAGAAATATTTTCATGTCCTTTAAAAACTAAAATAGGAAAGCAAGGTCGGCCCTTGAACCTGTACCAATTTTATCCTCCAGTTGTTTCTTCACCAACATGCCAATCGCCGTTCTTACAACACCCTTTACATTTCAAACTGAGTTCCCACTGTCCAGTGTCCACACACGACCAATTAATTAAACTATCGCTGTGTTGGTCGGACATCGACCGCCGTGATGTCACGCGCACATAGACACGCCCACTGTAGTGCACATGATATGTAGGAGACAAGAGCTTATTAATCTACCCTGAATCCTGGATTCCGAATAGATGGCTCTCTGTATTCAGAGAAGTGTCATCGCATGCACACGAACACAAGCACACGAACATAGCCAGCTTATTAGTTTAAGTGAAGCTAAGCAAGATAGCCAAGTTGGTAGAACGCTTGCGTCGGTAACGGGGATCGCAGGTTCAAGCCTGGCTCGCACCTCTGGGATTTCTGGATTTCAAGTGCGAATCTCATTTTCAACCATGATTATCACTTGCTAAACGGTGAAGGAAAACATCGCGAAGAAACCAACATGTCTGAGAGAACCCCTTGAAAGACGTGTGAAGTCCGCCAACTCGGACGGGGCCAGCGTGGTGGACTATGGCCTAATCTCCCTCGCATTGTGGTAAGGCCCATGCCCAACAGTGGGACATTAAAAGGGCTGGTATTATAAGCAAGGTAGTCTGCTCTGGTGGACTGTTACAGTATTATATTTAAGTCTATTGCGACTTCTTGAAGACTATGAGTATACAGCTTACTATATCAGACTTCGAAAAAATCTCCCCAGAGTGTCCTATAATATTTCGTTATTACAAGATTGTCCGCTACTTCGGTAAAGTCAAAGGTCAAAGTCAACTCTATTTTTCTTTATACATCCATACGGGAATACGGGAATAACAAAAGTTTTTTATATCCAATCTGAAAAACAATGTGCTTATATATACACAAACTCTTTAGAGTCCTGTCCTCCGAATCGTCTAGATTGTGACCAGAATTTTAAAGTATATAAATATAATATTAAATTTAGTATATAAAACATTATTAGGAATAAGAAGAACGTAACTACAGCGGCTAATCTACGGAGATTACACATATTTGTAATCAGCTTAACCGTTTACACACAAACCTAAATCGTACATTTACTATGGAAATTGTAGAGCTTCCATATCTATTTGTAACTACAGGACAAATTGGCTTTTGTCCAACAACGGCTCTTTCCTTATAAATTTTCACCAGTAGGTTATAATTTTTAAAAGTAAGAATTTTATACTTACGCAAAAATATCCGTACTACGCCCGTAAACTACAAAGCTTTTAGCACCAACCATCTTGCTCTTGCTTAATGAAAATAAACTAAGTAACCTACCATTAAAATCACCACAGATTCAAATAAGCAGCTTGTGGTTTGTACGTCCATCGCTTAGTTGTAGGTTCCACTCCCGCCTAGGTAAATTTCAGCAATGATCCATTCCTATTTGACCTGGTCTGGTTGTGGCCAGGGATCGCCTCCAGCCCTTTGTACGAGACTCAACACAAGCTTAGCTTGGTGAAAAGGGAGCTTAGTGCAAGCGTAGCTTAGTTTATGACCACACAAGTGCGTCCGTCAATATTTATATTTTAAACAACCATTTCACGTTAACATTTTAGAATGGGACATGTCCTTGTAAAGAAATGTCGCATGGCAACCACACAGTAGCGATCGACGATCAACACAATTACGTGCCGAACACATGGTGTAACTGTGTACCTTTTGTGTATTCCGTGAATAAAGGCACGCCGGTTAGAAATTACGGTAACTAGAGTGACGTTTACAATTTCACTATTACAGTACCGTTAATCATCTTTGTATCATTACAATGGCGGAATAGTTTTTGAATTTGTTTAACGGTTTAAAAAAAAGTGCTGCGTTGGACTAGTTGTCGCTAGCGCGGGTTACCGATTATGACGTCTGCGGTCTGTAGTTTATTGTCTAAACTATTGTTGGTGTCTCATGTTTTTGTATAGAATTAACGTTTATTCCTCTTTCTTTATAACCGCCAACAGTCTGCCAGTGCCAGTGCCATTACATTGGCGCCTATATACCCTCGCGATTGGTGAAATATGAGCATACAACAATGCACTTCTCTATCTCTCAACCTACCCCTTTCGGGATACAGGCTTGTTGGTATTCTAAACACAATGGTGTCGCTCCCAATAATTTAACACTACATATAAACTATATTTAACACTACATATAAACTATATTTAATTAGTAGGTATTACATAAAACACTTGTTATATTATTAAGTGTAATAACATACACGTATGATTACTTAAAACAAATGTTTGTTAACAGAGCCAGTTGTGATTACAGGGCACCAACCGACCTACTTGCATTATCTCACAACACAAAGAACGTACCAAACAAATGTCGTACAATAAATAATGATAACATACAAATTATTTATTAGACAACATAACTGTTCGATAACGGAGGAGTAAGTAACCTGATTTGGAAATTTACTGCTCAATTTATTGACATCAAGATTCAGAATGTGTGCGATCGATGGACTACCTACAACCTACCTAATTAACGAGATTGATTAATGAACTCAATATAAATCGCGAACCCCAACGGTAAACTAATTCCTACGGTACGTACTAAGCGTTTCGCTTCTACTTTCATCGTGCGAACTGTCAAGGAATGGAACACGCTACCGGCATGTTTGTTCCCCGTTGACTACAATCTGGGTGTTTACAAGTCGAGTACGTACCATCAGGTGAGTACGAGATCAAATACTTGCCTATAATGTAATAAAAAAAAATCTACGGGATCATTGTGGCTTTCGACCAAAAACCGCCACACACCAATCTATATGCATAAACAAAACATCCAAACGCAACATCATCTTCGAATCCGTCATTTCCGTATTGCTTGCACAAATAAACTTTCATTTCTCAATGAAGCCCGAACTAATAATAGATCCTGTGCATCGGTGCAGGAAGCCGAGGCTCTGATGATCGCCCGCCGATGACTGACGGGATGGTTTGCCTCACTGTAATGACGGGGGGCGAGGTGGCATGACGACGGACAAACAAGCAGTTAATATATTTGATGTCTTTGAGGTGTTCAGTGCATTAAGGTACTTGTATGGAAGAAATGGACTGATCGCCGATGTATGATGCGGCAGATGGATCTATGCTATAAAAAAAAGAGAAAAGAAAACCTTTTTTGGATGACATTGAAAACATTGGGTAAACAAGTAAAATGGTCATACATGCTATAAAAAATATAAAAGGCTATGTTCCACAATGTGGTAATAAATCCTAAACTAAACATATTTGATAGAATTTGTATTAGCCATCTATCAAATTAGTTGTGGATAAACAACCCAGCCCAACCCCAACCCAACCTAGGCAAGTATGCTCCATCGTAGATCTCATCGTCACTTACCGTCAGGTGAGATCGAGATCAAATACTTGCCTATAATGTAATAAAAAAAAAAAAGTTGTGGATAAGGTTTATCAGCACATTACGAAAAAGGCATCAAGTATCTATTACACATTAGCCGATCATATAATAATGTTTTTCTTTGCTTTGTACAAGTAAATAAACCTGTTACATGCCCTTACATGTCTCAAGCGTGTAATTTGTACGTGCAATGCATTTTATATTACATACTTACAAGCAATAATTAATTTGTAACACGTATTTACAAACATAATGAATTGTACAAGAAATCTATACATATAAATAAAATTGGAGTGTCTGTTTGTAATATAAAATAACCGCTTTTTACTAAGTGCATTTGGATGTATACACGTTACCTATACCGAAACAACATTTTTTACAATTTTTGTCTGTCTGTCTGTCTGTCTGTTTGTTCCGGGTAATCTCTGAAATGGCTGGACCGATTTTGACGGGAATTTCACTGGCAGATAGCTGATGTAACAAGGAGTAACATAGGCTACTTTTATTTTAGAAAAAAAAAATTGGATCTATCGAAAAAAAATTAAAACCAATGTTGCAGCGCTGCGCCTGATTAAAGTTTGATAGCAACAATCTGCAATGCGTCCCGCGGGATCAGAACGCGAGCAGGCTGTTGCCAACGGCTGAGTCTTTGTTAAATACCACGCGGACGAAGTCGCGGGCAACAGCTAGTTAATTAATAAATGTATGTATTAGTAAATTGTTTGTACGTTATGATAAAAAAGTCAACTTCAAAATTCGCAACAAAACATGTCTTATCGCGTTATTTGAGTAGATAAACGTTAAAAATCCCTACGTGATAAATACATGCGATAGGAAATGGATACATGCATAGATACATAGAAGTGCAGCCACGATACAGAAAAAAAACTAACTTTACAGATTTTAAACAGACTTAAAAAAAGGAGTTTTTACATTTATTT
This sequence comes from Pheosia tremula, assembly GCA_905333125.1. Classification (NCBI taxonomy): domain Eukaryota; kingdom Metazoa; phylum Arthropoda; class Insecta; order Lepidoptera; family Notodontidae; genus Pheosia; species Pheosia tremula. Next base: position 3,724,090 of record HG995420.1, read on the forward strand.
TATGTATTTTACGTTCCCGACGTTTCGGCTGCTTTACAGCAACCATGGTCACGCTAGTGCTCACGTAAAAACATAAAATAAACGCGATAAAATCCGTAAATGTAGTATTATTTCAATGTGTAGTATTCGCAAAAATATAAGAAATCAATATATTTAAAAAAAACTAATATTATATTTACACAAACGGACAAAAGCCTCCCTTGTTAAGGGTCCATCATAATTCCAACCACTTCTAAGCCAATCCCGTGAAAAAGATTAACCTATTGCTCTAATCCAGCTATACTCAAACTGTGGCCTGCTGGGCTTTTGTGGATGGCCCATCTGGTGTTACTTTATTTTAAACCATTTTGAATTTCGCGCCCATAAGAAACATTGAGAGCGGGCTGAGTAAATATGTTCTACATAACACTACCGCGCCGCGATGGATCCATTCATAGTTGTTTGATTCAATTTGTAACAGTAACGAAAACCTAAGAAATCATTACCATTTTTTTTTTGTGGCCCACGACATCACTAATAACACGTCAAGGCCCCTCTGACAAAAAGGTTGAGTATCACTGCGCTGATCTATAGCAAAATCATAATGAGGCTAGTATCAGAGCAAATGTGGCAATTAAAGCAATAAACCAATCACTGTGCAGCTTATTAGCATGGACGGATATTGCAGCCTTGCCAACGAATGCATGATTGGTTGATTTTGCAACCGATGCGCGGGCGATAAGCGATACTGTTGGAATAAGCTTATTGATTTAATATGAGTATTTAGTATGAAATTCTAACATAGCCATTGCCAAAATGAACCTCAATTGTAATGGTCCCACATTTCTTATATTTACGCGAATACTACACACTGAAATAAAACTAATTTTAACGTATTTTATCGCGTTTTTTTATGTTTTTAGGTTCCTGACGTTTCGGCTGCTTTACAGCAACCATGGCCACGGGAGGACTGAGGTGGTTGACGCCTTAGTGTCATAGTTTGAACTGGGGTACCCTTATATTTAGTGGTTGTTTGCGCTCCGATCTATGCAGAAAGAGCTAACAACGTCTTGAGATCTTGCAATGGTGTTGGAGTCCAAAACCAAGCGCACCATTGCGAAAAACGCGATAAAAATCCGTTAAAACAAGTGTTATTTCAATTTAAACGAATAATCAACAATATTCATTTATAATTGAAATTATATTGTGCCTCACAAAACAAACAACCGATGCACTGTGAGAGACTCCCGCATGCATTAAAAATAAACCGTCATTATTAATTATAGTTGTATCCTTGTACGTTGTGCTTTTATCATCTTCCCCGTTATAAAAGGGGCGTAAAACTCAGCGTATAAAGGAATTTATATGTATCGGGAGTGAAACGGAACGATTGTATTAATTAAAAAAGCAATTGCATGATCAGTCAAAGACCATTTAATAGCTTTAATACCAACATAATAAAGACGTACTTAATACGACACCTTTTTACGGTACGTCCCCATGTTTTTTTTTATTACATTATAGGCAAGTATTTGATCTCGATCTCACCTGATGGTAAGTGATGATGAGATCTACGATGGAGCATACTTGCCTAGGTAGGACGGCGGCAGTAGATCGAGACGCTACATTCACAAGGCACATGCAGCGCCGATCTGACCCGCCATCCATGAATGGCAACACCGAACATCATGCCGGAAGCCGGCTAGGCCGCTTGGCGACATGGCTTTGTTCAGTGGGTGGTGACTAACCACGGCCGAAGCCTACCACCAGTAGAGTTGTCACCTAGTTGGCACCACCCAGGGTCACGTGTAGGGTATCTCAAGGGTATTTAATTCTCCTAAGGACGAAGGTGACTCGACCCCATGATGCACGTTTGTTTGTGTTCATAATAATGACCGATTTGCTCATTTACAAATACCATGTGCGAAATGCTTTGTAATATCAGTGTAAATTGCTTAAAACTTTTACAAATTTTGGGGTAAAATAATGTCATTCCATCTTTATTTCACCCCCAAATTTGTAAAAGATTTTTTCTGCCATCATGTGGTGGTGGTATCGAAATTAAGAATGTAACTTATGTACGTAAGATAACTATGTATGTTTCTAAGTTTAGTTATATTTGTACAGAAACATAATTTATACATTATACATAATAAAAGGAGTAAAATAGAATATTCTGACTCATTTTCTAGCGTAAACGTGAGCGACTGAAATAATGTAAATTACTTACTTTTGAGCTGCGCATTTTGCGCTAGTATGGTACCATCGTAAAGGACGCCATCATTAAACAATCAACGGTAACATGGCATTCAAGCAAATGTGACCCAGTTAACACATAATAATTGTCGAATAAATATAACAATATGTGCCTACTTAGGATTTCCCTTCACGACGCAGTGGCGTCGGCGTGCTAAGTGACTCACCATTTCATTCCGAATTAGATTTGGTTATACACGTCAGACGATAGAAGTTGTAAGTTCTTTTATGCCTCCTTCACATTTTCGCTGTCAGTGATTCAAACCAGCGGGGTAAGCAGGAACTTCCAATGTCATCGTACCATCATCGAGAAAATATGCTGTCACCGTCACACTTATTTATGACAGTGTGACAGGGATGGGCAACGTTACGCTACCGAAACGATACGTAAATAGGATTGTGCTTCAAGTACAGCACTGTGTTCCAACTGGAATATTCTGAACAGGGTTTTTGACTGACAACTATCCAAAATGTAATCGTATAGATCCAGTGCAGCTATTACTGCGCAACTGGAATCGTCTAACTAGTAAGATGGAGACGACAAATCTAGTTCATCACTCCCGGGAGAAAAGTTTTATAAGCTATGAGGATGTTTAATCTTATAATCCAACGATCCGAAATAGACAAATGTTCATGATTTGGAACTTTGGAACTCGCGACTGGCATAATGTGAACCAGCCATAGGCTTTGCTGGATGTTTTTAATGGTAATATTTTTGTTACATTTCGCAATAATATTGTAGTTTTAACAAGAACGATGTTACCTTTTTTGTACTTAAAACCTGGGCCCCAAGTCTGCTAAGACAATCCATTCATAATCGAACAGCAACCGCATAGTAACTGTCACTTTTGACCGATATTGTATGGGATATCTGTCAAAAGTGACAGTTACTATGCGGTCGCTATTCGATTATGAATCGATTACCAGACTTGGGGCCCTGGATTTGCTCGTATAAAGTTCATGGCCATAAACATGATTAATACTTAATAGTGGTGTAATTATAATTAAATGGTAATATTGCACGATCACGATATTATCATAACCCGATTCGCGTGATATCTGCCAGTTTTATTATACAACAGTGATATAAAATTGATTTTATTGTTTATACAGTCTTCTTTTTTACCTACATTAGCCCACACATACACTTTTTTTTTATACATTATAGGCAAGTATTTGATCTCGATCTCACCTGATGGTAAGTGACGATGAGATCTACGATGGAGCATACTTGCCTTGGTAGGAAGGCGGCAGTAGATCGAGACGCTACATTCAGTAGGCACATGCAGCGCAACTGATCTGACCCGCCATCCATGAATGGCAACACCGAACATCATGCCGGAACACTTCTGCGATAACCCAAAAGTACGGAAATGTTATATTTGGCGAGTCTAGCCAAGTCAGAAACTTACTTACAATCCCACTAATATCATAAATGTGAATGTTTGGATGGATGTTTGTTACTCAATCACGCCAGAACGGCTGACCGGTGAATTTTGGCACATATATAGATTATAGTCTGGAATAGCACATATTACTTTTTATCCCGTTAAAAAGGACATACTTTTTCATCGCGGGTAACACCGCGGGGCGCAGCTATATGACATAAATAAATAAATAGATCCCCTTTTCATATTGAACTAGTAACATTTTACAACAATATTGCACCAAAGCTTAATCTTAGGTTCTTATACTTAGTTCTATTGTCAATTTAATAGGTCTTATAACAAAACAATAATAATATTCACCGTGGTCTCGATCCCGTATCTTGACCTCTGTCCAACTAGTGCTAATGTACGACCCTGAAAAGCTCTCCCGGGGACGATAAAATGTGCCACTTACCAATTCCTCGATTACGCCTCAAATGTAACCTTATATCACATATGAGAATATTATGTAACTCGTGTACGGCTGATTTGAGTTTGGTTAATATTTGAATGGTTTGAAATGGTTGTCTAGTTTTGAAGTAACTAGGCCTTAGGTACAGTAATATAAAGTAATAAAGCAGTAGGTTATGTGACACAATGGGTGGACTTATCACTAAATATTATCTCTGTCAGACGATCTTTATATGGACAGGAGTCCATCTAAAGATCTGAAGATACTGTAAAAGAATATTTTTTACATCTGCCATTTTTAAAAGATTAAAACATATCCAAGGTTCTTACTTTGTGTTCAGTTCAGTCTAGTCAGATTGATTCCCCGCTTTCGTCAATTCAACAAAGGCAAACACAAAAATCGAAATTATGATTTTGAATGCAACATTTTAGGGGCATTCGTTGACCTCACAACGGAATCTCAATTTCGCATTATTGCGCAACTCCTGCGCATCCGATGCCCATTGGTTTGTTACAGAATTTTCCTATTGAACATCTATAAACTGACTAGAAACGTGTCTGTAAACTTTTACTGTTGATTCAGTCAGACGGGTAATAAATCTCGAGAAAATTGATAGAAATAATATTTCATTGGCTTAAGCATCACGTGATTAGTTGTGCACGGATAGAAATAGTTACATGTATTCCGATGCGAGTTTTAGGTTAGATTTTTATCTCTGATTTTTCGTCTGGTCAAAAGGACTACTTGTGTTCGTGTTCCGTATAAACGATTATTTTTTGGCTGATGAAGTTCTTTACATTACATCTTAGCGTTGTAAAGTGCTTTAAAAAGATTTTCGGATTACTATGGCATTGAAAAGCTTTAAAAACTAACCCTGCAATAACTGAGCAAAGACCATTTTGTGCCCAATTTCAATGTTCTCAAATAAGGCAATTATAAATTAGCTGTGAATTACTCAAAAAATAATCCGTTCACAAGCTTCAGTGGAGAGAACTCCAAATCTGCTCAAACAATATCAACTTAAAGTTTCAGAGCGTGTGTTCAGAACCAGTGCGTCTATTCTCCGCGGGCATACAGATGGATTTAAAACAGCTATAAAAATGCAAATGTCGCGTCTTATCCTGCGGCGGCCATTCCGAACGATCGCCGTCCCGCCATTTTTACCGTTACCTACCACTGCATTCGTCTTCCGAGAACTTTGCATCGAGTTCGTGATTTATAACTGAAATCGCGTACTCGAAAACATACAATTTGATTGAATCAACGCTTAAATTGAATAAAGACATACAGATTTTTGAAACTGACATTAGCTTACCATCATCTGAAGACGGAATTCTTTGAATTAAATAATAATGAGCGTCTCACCGGAATCTTGTTTGACTGGTTAACAATTCATTAATGTTTTATTGGGCTATGTGAAATTATGTGCCTTGCCTGAAAAGGACATAAATATCGTGCTGGATGCTTCTTTTTCGGACCGCATTTTGATGAAGAGTAACTTGTTATAACGGTATCCACCGCCATCTTGATCGGACGCAATTAAGCTGTAACTCAGGATGTAATTTACTGCTGGCAACCTTTTTTTTCAAATATCCTTAAAGAATGTTAACGATGTTCTACTATTAAATATCTTCAAATGTGTTGTTTAGGAAGTCGCTTAGCTTTGATGAGTACCGCTTCATGCCTCTTACCGCTTCATCTGTTGAAATATTTTACATTATTTTTGTTAAATCTTATATAGGCTAAAACATCCTACTGAGTAGCCATAGGCACAAATATAACACGCGTGATCATGGTTAATCAATCACTCTACCATTGGTTCCGGCTCACTCTCGGTTACATTGAACTTCAAAGCAGACATTTAACTTTCGCATTTCGGATACAAAAACATAATCTTATCTCGAAATCTACTTTGTCTAACTAAATCAAATATTTAAGTAATATACAACCGAATTGAGAACCTCCTCCTTTTTGAAGTCGGTTAAAAATGCAAGGTTGAGTAAAGAATAGAGTTTAGGATGATTTAGGAGTATCATACCTAGTGGGATGAGAGGTCACACAATGAAAGCGGAACAGTCCCATTATGCGCCATTTCACTTGACGATAAATTCTTATCTTCGAATCTATGTTTGATTTTGACATTACGATCGCTTTTACGAGTGCTCTCATTTTAGACGGAGATTACGATGTAATTAAATGAATCGGAAAAGGTTTGCCTTCGGACGACCGCTCTGGAAGTTTCACTTCATTCGAATTGCTTTATTTAAATATTAAATTTTCCTTTACTTTTATTGAATATTTGAGGTAAGTAACTTCAAAATCACAACCAATTATATGATGGCAACAAAATATTTTTTAAAGTAGGTACTGCTCTATAGGGTTCCGTAAGGTTTTGTATACATTTTACAACATTAAACGGGCTGACGTAGCTCGCCGTATTCCAAATGCCAATGAATATAATACAAGAACAAAACAATCACCAACCATTACCACACACATTAACAAACATTGGGACACGTCTGTGAACTTAATTTACCGAAAAAATTATACATAGGTCCATTGTATCTCGGTTGACACAATTTTCCAAATGGTCCCAATTTTTTAAATGTTAATTGCCCCGTTGTTGAGTTTAACGACCCACACTGAGAGCGAACTGAACTGACAGTTTGACACAAAGCTCGTGTGGCACATATACGTCATCCCGTCGTTGGATTGACAACGCGCGAGCCGTTATGGCCGCCATTGTTTTTCTTCGCGCCAAATTCGGACGCGCCCGTGTGGGTATCATTTTTTTTTATTCGCACGCTATTGCTATTGTTATGACGAATTGATTGGGCGAACGTTCGCAAGGCAACGAGGACATTACCGCTGTGGGTGTGCAAATTATTCGGGAGGCCGCTGAACTGAGGATCAAAAAGCCCGCTGGGCCGGCCTACTTCGCCGAGACGGTAAATTGTCTGTTGACCATGTTAGATAGATTATGAGATTACGAAGAATTTTAAGGGTGTAATTAAAGGTCAGGAGAGGCTTATGAAGCGGGCGTGTAGTACGCCAGCGGTTGAGTCGGCGAACCGAATAAAACAAGCTTGACTTATTGATTATGGATGATACCAAAGGAATTGTGTCATGAAACGTAATAAAATATTATCGGAGCAGGTTATCTTGGTGCGGGGCTGTCTAGATATCGACAAACACAAACGTTTACTTATTTACCTATTTCCTATTCAATTTAGTTACCTAACCTACATATTCGGTCGAACGGCGGTTAAACACCAAATATGTGGTATAACAACTTCCTAAATAAGATTCCTTGCGTAATATGTGTTGAATAAATTATCCATTTGAAAAGAAAAACGACAGTTGTGTAAATTTAAAAAAAGGATACGTATCTAACCGTCTATTTTGTATTATTCGTATCGGTAATAATGTGTTTAGAAATACATTAAAACCGATCGATGTCGGTGAAGTGTTGCAGTGAAATCTATTCTAGCATGATCGACTATGGTATTGGCATAATAGTACTAACATAAATATTGGACAACAAAAATGTTCCTAATAATTACTCATACAATTTCTCAGCAAACATGAGTTCATTAAAAATGTAGCTTCTAAATGACGCACGACTACTAAGCATATTGTTTTTCCTCCTTTGACAAGCTATATCAATCTACTTATAGTAAACAAAACGCAGTTATTTAACAAGGCATATTTAATTACCAGAAATTAACGTACATACATATATTGACACCTGTATTTAATAGGGGTAGGAAGATACTCAATTTGCAACATTCTACGAATTTGACACCCATTTCACTATGCACACTAATGCATTTTTCATGTTCTGCTGAAAAAGTCATCTCACTATATCGTGATGTACGCTTACAAAAAATATTTAACCAGGATACTATCCAACCTCTCAATGTTTCAATGCCACTTTAAAACACAATACGACGTTACATTCTCAGTACATAGGACTCTCATAAACACGTGTCACCATAGAAAAATATTCTAAGTACAGATTCATATAATTACAGCGATTAAATAGTTTTGCACGTTTTTGCACCGCATTAATTGCGAAGTCAATCAGTTACAGATCGAATGGCATGCTCCTCGGCACTCGACAAAGAAAAAAAAACAAGTGTAACTACTCGAGTGTAGTTGAGTGGCGCGAGGATTGTCAGCCATTTTGTATAAAAAACATTAGTTAAGATGAAGGCTGATAAGCTCGTACGCCTGCGAAGGGCCACTGACCTGTTGTAATGGAATCTGTAAGCGGAAAACGTATTTGCAAATCCAATAAAAGCGTGAGAAGAATTTGCAGTGCAATAAAAATATATCCTTCCCTTTGTCGACCTTACACTACATGGCATGGGTGACCATAGTAAACCGAATCCCTTATTCCATCCAATCCACAACCGGTGCTATCCTCCATAGATATCTACCCCGATGCTACTGCCCACACCCAAGACTTTACTTCCCTCGAAGCACCTGAATCAGACTGGATCCATAAATTGCGTGGTGAAAGAAAATTAATTTTGTTCAATGGCAGGCTGATTAAAGTGGTCTGTGTGCACTTATTTGTTGTATATAATTTATATTTCAAACACGCTAATTTGACAAAAACGTATCATTTGCAAACGAGCCTTAGCAATGGTAAAAATAATGGAAGCAATACCAAACTACCATAGATTAAAAAGAATATTGATGTTGTTGTCAACAGTACCCCTAAGCTCGATAACAACCCAAGCCCAAATTGAATACTTATTTAAACACGATTCTTAGAAATTATCCGATTAGCGATCTCTTTCGGACAATGTATCAAGCCCCTTAGTTTTCCTTCGTTTTATCAATTCTACGTCAATTCAATCCGGTTGGATGGCTATCAACAAGGAACCGATAATAAATATAACAGGAAGTCCTCAGACTTCCGAATGATTAATCATTAATGACTAATGTGCTGATGCAGCGGAGTTATGATGACATACACCGGCGTGTACACCTGCACGTTCCATGCATGACCTATCTCCGACTTGGCTTTATCAATACTAATCTTATGGAGTTGCTATCTGTAAAGTTGCAGCTGCCACTTAGTTATGATTCTATGTAAACGAAATAATAAAAAAAAAGAAAACAATCTTGTGACACTATGAAATTTAATTATTGTTTAAAAAATACAGATAATTAAACGACACATTATTAGAGATTTAAAAAAAAATCTGCGAGTGTATGTATTTACGAGACGAACATGATTGGAACTAAGGCGGGAATGTTCAAACTTTTACATAATCTTTTTGGTTCAAATACTAATCCTAACGGATTTAACACAAAACATGATGATCTGAACCTACGAAACATCTCTAAAGCTACACGATGGGGTCCTTCTAAGGCCACCCATCGAGGTCAAACTACACAAGTTCTTCAAACAAGAGTGACGCAGAAATCTTTTATCAAAAAAAATACTATTTGCTCTGAACAAGTAAACGAGGCCAACCGCCTGGCGATAGCGAAACGATAGATAAGATATAGTCATGATATTATTTATTAACTTTAATTCATCGTTGGGCAGCACTGAAGATGTATACAATAAATTTGTTCCATCTAAAAGGCTTTTGAAGGTACGAGAGGGATGTGAATTCACGTTGCTCGATATCGATAAATTGAAATAGTATCCAGGGTGGCAATGAGTAGACTCTCGATATATCGGACGTTTTAATCAAGATTAAATATATATACCTACTCAATTTCTGCCATTAAACTGAACAGATATCGAAATGTTTATTCATCGACGATTACATTTCTAGAATATTTATTATTTTGTAGGTTTTATACAGTAGTGGGACAATATTAACCAACTTCATCCAGCGAGTGTAGACATTCGAAGATATTCAACAGATTATCGACATATATTTTCATCGCTGACCATCCTTATTTCTTGCAAGCTGGTGGAGTTCTGAATCTTACAGAAGTTGCTCGAAAAATACCTCGATGAATACTGAAGTGTTGACCTTGCGCTGGAGCAATTCATAAATACCGATGTCGAGAACACTCCTCCTAAATGTAAAATTGCTTCGATGAGTAAAGAAAGATAAAGAAAAATCTTTATGTTCAAGATTTCGTTGCTATTGAAGCTTATACTTTTTTTTATACCAGGCGATTATAATCTTGCTAATCAAAATATATTCGCAAACATGCGACGATCACTTCTTGTACAAATGAGACTTGCAACTATATAAGCATTACGAAAGCACTATTGATATCTGCATGTAGTTTTAATTTGAAGTGCACGTTTTTAAAATCAATATTTTATGCGAAGAATATCACGAGAGAAATGCACCACCGCTTTCCCTGCTCTCGGATCAAATCATATTCCGTACGGCGCGAACAGCAATCAACACCGTTGACACACTCACCGGAGCATAGCCATTAAAATGCAAAAGTATAAGCTTGAAAATTGTATAGCACGTTTTGTAAAGAGCGTGCATAGTACTCAGCTCAAGAAGTAATCTTACATCCGTCTGTTGCACGCGTCTCAGCAATTTTATTGGAGGATCTGACGAAAAGATATTCACACTTGCAAGTTAGCTATCTATTCTATTCTATTCATCTCGGTGTATTTTTTGACACCTCTGCAGAGTCCGGCCAGACAGCGGTGCTAATCTACTTATATCGAGAATAAAAGAATTGCGAAACGTGCAACAACATAATAATGAAACAGATCACTGTGGCAACTGCTAAGGTCACTATGTTAAACATTCTATTCTACACTCAATACGACTATCACAATATCCTTCAACGGCTGCACCAAATGATTATTAAGAGAAACGTTACAGCTGTCATCCATTGAAGCAATTCGAGGAAATCACCACAACAATCAGTGCAGTGTAACAATATAAAAACCGCCTACTCCACCGCGCCAAGAGATAAGCCGCCCACTTTCTACACGGCACGATGCGCCAGCGCATATCTCCTGGCCACGGCATGAGCTTCGCATTGCGCAAACCGGATATCATTCTGTGCGGCCATCTGCACCAATGTCGCCACAAGATGTGGTTAAGTACCAATTGGGCACATCAATAAGATTATTGATTTTAATGTAGTACTAACCATGTAAAGCAAGTAATAGCCAAGTTGCCTCGGTAACGAGGATTGCAGGTTCAAACCCCCGGCTCGCACCTCTGGGATTTCATGTGCGAATGTCATTTTCAACCATGATTATCACTTGCTAAACGGTGAAGGAAAACATCGTGAAGAAACCCGCATGTCTGGGAGAACCCCTCGAAAGATGTGTGAAGTCCGCCAACCCGCACTGGGCCAGCGTGGTGGACTGTGGCTTAATGCACCTCGCATTGAGGGGAGGCCCGTGCCCAGCAGTGGGACATTAAAAAAGGGCTAGAATGATTATAATGTGGTACTAACAATGTCTGAACGTAGCTCTTCAATCTTTGATTTATTAATATCAATCTCAACTCGACCTTATCAGCTAGGTATGTGGGGATAATATTGCAACTTAAGCATTGTACATCACAGTGAAACTGTGACGGGACGGGTGTCGACTGTACTTATGGGTAATGTGACCATTACGTCTACGGTGCTTATTTACTTTCACGTGTCCCGCGAAGCGTTGAGATTATAGTGCGGTTGAAGTACGCTTATCCTTACATTAGCTTTAATGTGAAAGTCAGTTTGCTTGACTGAGTATCACGTTAAACAGCTGAACGAAATGGTTATGTTTGTAACAGAGGAAAGTGTTCGATAAGTATTTTTCATGTACATGGTAGCAGCACCGCTGTGAGCCAATATTTGGCACGGTATTCCCATTAAAATATTTAAAGGTGGATAAACATCACAGAATACAGCAGCCTTGATATTCAATGCCATGAACACATGCCATAAAAAAGTTGATATCGCGCAACCAGGAAAACCATTTAAATCACCAGAAATGATGAATCATTGTAAAGTGATTACTATTTTTTTTTCTAACGGAATTGGGTCAACGAACTCAATACAACTAAAACTCCTACACTGTACTCAATTAAATCTCGAATGACTCCGAAATATCACAAAAAAAAAACTCAAAGAACAAAGATCTGTTTTCCTATATACTTAACTGATTTAATTAAAGCAACAATTACGACTTCCTGCCGACAAGGCTATCGGCCAGTTATCCTACAGTTAAGGACGAGATAAACAACAAGTAGTCAAAGTAACTCTATAATTTGACTGCAGGACATCTCTAATTTAAGACGGAGGCATATAAATGTTACAAGTGGCCACAATTGATGCTATTTCATTTACCTGGAAAACAAGAATGTCGCAAGAGTGTTAAACCTGTTCACAGAATTGCTTGTGGTCTCAGATAAAAACTACTATATTACCACAGCGCATGTATCAAAAATTTTTTTATTGATAATCCTTAAAGGATACAACTATGCACTTTTATTATGAATAAATCTAACTGATCATGACAAAAAAATTAAAGATTGATCACGCCAAAAGGACTACAACTTCTAACACAATAATAACAATTGACTTTTAAAGAGTGCTAGTGATTTTTTTTCGATTGAATTGTACACTTCGGCCTTTTACAGCCAATACTCTTCAATCCCACCATTGCACAATCACTCATGTACTTCAATTATTTAAATATTAACCCTTAAATTATCATGAAATTTGAATAAAAGACTATTTTGTTTGAAGCAAAACGCGTGTTTTGTGCAACATAAGTTTGTACAATAAAAGTATGTGCACCTGTGTGATTCCGAGTTTCACTCACTAGATGGCGTTGATATACCATCGACAAACTACTATACATGTTTTAGAACTCGTAGAACTCTATTTATATGTAGAAAAAACCAACTGATCAATCCAGTCGCTGATATTTTGCCAGTACGTTGGTTTTAATATACGCTTGTGATATGAATGCCCTCAATCAAACTACCGAACATTGATGATTGTAAAGAAAACCAAATGTTATTCGACAGCACTCACAAAATAAAAACCCTGTCAAAACAAACACTCAGAGTGCATTTACAATAAATTTCAACCTAACATTTTCCCGTAATAAATTTCGTGGCGGCCATGATTCACGCGCATATTTACGGCTCGCCCAAAAATATGTGAGTGTATTTTAACAATTAATCAAACATCAATATTACCATGGAATTTTTATCTTAATATTCGGTTGGATAAAGCATCAATTTCTTAAGCAAGCTTGCCCGCCTTTGCCATTGGTGAGCCATCTTAAACCGATCGAATTATCGAATCGAATGTTTTAAACTTTAACAACTTAGCTTTAGCTTAACTTAGACAAAATGTATCGTCAACCTGGGCTACTCTCACTTCCCTGTAGGATCTTTATTAACCTTATTGTAATACAAATTTTCTTATTCTTTAAATGTAATGGTAACTGCTTCTGGACCTCTAAATACCAGTTGTGTATTAGAATGCAGACGACATACCGTTGCCAGAAGTCCCACTAACCATGATTAGACCACTTTTGATTTAATAAAAAATACAGGCAAATCGTCACAGCATCATAACTAAATACTCGCAAAAAGTTCCATTAAGTAGTACTTATGTATGATGACACCAATAATATTAAACCTCAACCTTATTAACATCCAATTAGAGGATATGAAAGTGGCATATCGAGTCGGCATAATTCCATATTCATGCAGATGACCTTGCCGTCTGTCGCTTAACATGGCGCCAAAAATGTGGTACACTTCCAAGAACTATACTTTCTTTATTAAATAAAGCTTCAGCTTACTGCGATACTTTAATCATGGTTGATAGGTGGATATAAATCATCGTGATTGGGAATTTTGGGTGTATTTTAGAAAGTTGTAAGCTTTTGACAAGCTCATAGTTTCTAATAATCTCAATGTACACAACTGTTTACATTATTTACTGAATAATTGCAGCACTTAATACGAGCCAACACCAAAAAATGTACAATCAAATGTAGAAGAACTTTTGACTTATATGGCGTTGTGTCAAAAATGCCCACAAAATGTTTGATTCTGAAGTCTGGTTTACTTGCAAGGTAACTTCTGCCACAAGGCACTTTTGCCTCCAAAAGCGTTTATTAATAAAAGTCGGATTGGCATTACAGTCGTGTTTTTTAAGGTCATAAAAACGAAACCTCCCGTCTGTCAGTGTCACCGGCACTTTCGCTCGGACTACACGTCGAAAGCAGTTTCGTAATAAAGCGTTACGTTCAACCTTTTGTTCAGTTTCAGAGCGACACGGCGATTACCTTTTATTGTAATATTTCAAAAGAAATATGTCTTTTTCACGCCAACACTGTTGATATTGATCGACTGTCTGGAGGAATATGGGTCCGTGGACGAAAATTCGTATTGATGGTCGGTACGTTTTCAAAACTTCGAAGTTCGACCGTTTTACGTATAATAAAACACTACAACTTGAAGCAATCACCTAGTTTGGAACCGCAACTTAACCGACCATGTCAAATGTCTAAACTAAAATAAAATTTACTTTACTAGATGGAGATGCTTTACTGTTGGTAGTGTTTGAGTTTAAACTTGTATATTTTTTCTTTAGAGTTTAAGTCCGTCAATGTTTATGCACGCCTAAAGTATAAGTTGCTGAAAATATCGACGGTGAGTTTAACCTTTCTATATAAACTAATAAATCAAAATGTTTTCAAAAAATAGGTTAAAAAAAACGGGGTTGACAAATAAATAAAAACTTCTGGATACCACCTACCATAAAAACAAGTTTATGAAGGACAGAAGTGGAAAATCACTCCTATCATTGTCTAGGGTCCGGCTGGATATTTTTCAATGTTAAAGTCCAATAAACATTCAAAGAATATTATAGCACACCTAACCTAAAAGCCAACCTGAACAATAGGCTCTGTTAATCGATTAAGTATTCCTGGCACTGCCATTGACCTCCCGGGTCGAGTTGTATGAGGTAGACAAAATAAATCGAGCCATTTATCATGATATTAGATCATGATCGATAGGAATCAGTTACTATTTTTGTGGACTCAACATTGACATGGTTTATACAGCTGTTAGGATTGACCATAAATGACACTAAGATTGAAAGATATTTTAGGAATACTTCATAAATACTAGCGAACAATTGTTATCTCAATAGACGAATAGATTACATCTATCGCTGCAAATATGCAGTTCATATTATACAGCCACTTGCATTAATTCCTTTAATGGAGTAACTTAAGACAATAAAGAAAGCATAAACTCAAATTCACATAATCATATCTGAACATTGGCCATAATATTTTCCTTGTGCGCGTAAATTATTTAAACGCTGTTTGCAAAAGCGCATAAACTACTCGTTTTATGCTCCATAAGTGCGATAATTTACGGTATATCTATAAACGGGTTCCAAATAAGTCATCCGTGGGAACTTTTCTAGCATGTTTCTCCGTTTCTAAGGTCTTGATATAAACGTAAATGACGTATATTTTTTCTGGTATAGTACTGATAATAACTGAGAACCACTCCAGTACTTAAATGAGTATTTGGTGCTCAAGTGGAAACAATGATATCGTGCAATTCCGTGAATTTTAACTAGCAAAATAGTCATAACAACTGACTGACATAATATCTCAAGAGCGCCATAATAAAAGATGAACATTTAAATATTAAACATGGCTGACCTGAGAGATGCAAAGAGCAGATTTTAAAATGATAATGCTGCTGAATTGGATTTTTCTTCAGTCAACGCGGACGAAGCTACATAGAAAGCTACTGCAACGTGAGCATTTAATGGGTACTTTCGGCATAGAAGCTCAATCGTTTCAAGAAGTAGTCTAGAGATTTGCGGTCGTATGCGGTTGATAGTGAAAGTGTACAAATCGAACCTGTCGATATCTTGGTAATATTTAAGAGCAACATTGTCCGACGTAGGAAAGTTTGGCAAAGATGAAGAACCAAAATAAAGCGGTCAGGATTGAGATAAGTAGTAGCCCAATTCACGTGTCTCAATTTTTCATCAGAGTAACAGATAAGGGCTTAGTCCATAAATAACTAGAAGATATAGATTTATGTTTTAGTTATGAATCAATGCATGTCATTGAGTCATGTGTCGACTTTCGGTCGTATAATCATGTTATCTGTATTTCGACCCAAGTTGCGGCCAATCTATTTATTCAATCGATGAACGGAAATTCCCTTGCTCATATAATTCAGTGCATTAAACAGGTGGGGACCATTTTACCGTATTATGAATAAACATCTTCATCGATCAAGAATACTGTTTTCTCTTGAAACTTTGCCGTTGAATGAAAATTCTGAATTTACTTACGTTTTTTTCGTGTTAGCACGCAACGGTCGCGTGGGGCTGTAGATGCAGATATATTTCGCGTGTCACGTGATACTGTCAAACGGTTCACGATGGGTCGATTCGAAAACAGGGTGAAATTAATATGGAAAATTTTCTTTATAATTTAGTTATTATTAATATAATAGTGCCGCGTTTTCATTACATTATCTAGATTGTGCAGTTGTAGTTATTTAATGTACATTGATGATTACCTTATTTTAAATCCATATTTCAAGGATGCCGGAATAAATAAGCTACAATTTTACTTATCCATGGGACAGTAGATAGGCCAAGTGACGTCGTCTTCAGTCAGACAGACAGCATTTGCATTTAAATCCCCGTTGTTGCGCAACCCACGAAAATAGAACAAACATGTTGCATTATTTAACAGCTAAATACATTACAATAAACCGCAGTTGCTAACCCAAAGTAGGCTATTATCTGATGACTTGTCTTAAGATCAATAAGTGTTTCTTTTATCTACTCTTGCATATATTCATGTGTTTCTGTGACATATTGACAATCATTAATTATATGCTTAAGATTGGTTTTCTTATGCTTTCTGCGTAGCACGAATTTCAGTGGCATCGATGTAATAATTCTAATCCAGCATTAATGAAGACCTTGTTTCTAATCTCCGATGTTTAGGTTTACGACAAAGTACAAGAAGTAGGTACTTAATTATTTATTTAATGTGTACAATTTACAAAATGATTAAGAATTGTAAGTATATTCCTAGTAATATTCTAGGAATAAGGATAATGAAATTAAACTTAATGATCTCAACAGAGAGAACATAGCTAATCTCAATTAGCTGACTTCGAGGTTTCACACAAACAAGTTTATTTTTTCCAGTAGTTTAATAATTGGTCTAAGCTTTATGTTACTGATAGTCCTGCTAGTTAGATCACCCGTGATCAAATGCAGGTCGCTCCATTTAAATAATACTCGTCAAATCAAGATGGAAGCGAAGTTGCCCGTCATACAATATAGTAAATGGCTACGGAGATGATTAGCTGTCATTTAATATAATTTGATTAGTCTTATCTTTATTAGGTGTTTGACCAGAACTGAGACATAAATAAGCTAAAAAAATTGTTTTTATCTATAAAATCTCACAGCCACCTTTCTGGTATCTTGGTAAAGACCCTTGCTTGCGGGAAAAAGTTATTTTGTAAATAGAATCTCCGATCTCGTGTTCTAAGAGCCTGTCGGCGTGACATTTTGAAGGGTTCTCTAAAGGTCGACGCTCACGGCAAATGTCGGGAGCGTGTGTCGATAGCAAGTATACATACATTGCTATCAGATAAGCGCGGCCGGCCCTACGTCCCTTGGTACAGGCCCGTTGAATACGTTGCGGGGAATGACGTCATCGCCAAATTACAACAAAGGGTCGATTGAAGGGTGTATCCTGTCTGTATATTAATTTATTTCGGCCGATTTTTGACAAAATATCGGAACAATTTTTATGTGTGCACATGAAAAAAATCGGATTAAACAAATAAATTACAGTAAGGCGGCACATCATATTCTGATCAATTTTATATTTTGTGATGATGCCTTACAATCGTTGTCGGCTGCAGCGATTTCGTATTACATTCGAGAGTTAGTTTCAGCATTAGTTCGGAGAGCTAGTTACTGGACAATAAAGATGTATACTTACGTATAAATAAATTGTGATGATGACTAAAGAATAGCTGTTCTTTACTGTATCTTATATCGCAGATAAACTTTCTATATTCCTACTAACGTCACTCGCTAGGGTATTTCAAAGGTCTCCAAAGCTAGCTTTGTGTAATCTAAACAGGTTTGTCTTGCTTCAAGATTATAGCCAAATGTTGCAATCTGATTTGCAAGTATAGTTTAGCTTAGGATTAATAATGTGTTTGTTATATTACATAATATGTGTTAAGCAAATTGTACTCGTATTAATTCTGTCTAGATTATTTGGATTAAGATCTTTCATAGATGTTATCGTAATCTCTTAAATCCGAGAACTTTACAAACACGTCTATTGCAGTCAAAGCGATCCTATTTCCAATGCAAGAAAGTTACATTATACTAATGTGTATATAAGTTTAAATTTTGACCGCTGGAAAACATAAGTTGTTGCAAAGTAACAAACATCCAAAATGGGCGAATATGTGTTGGAATCACATGATGGATTGTAGAGACAGTGTGGAAACCCAATTACAGACAGTGCGTTAAAATTAATAAGGTGAGAGCGAGACCTAATTGATGGCACTTAATTATTACCATTATTAACGAAAAAAAAATACATAATTATGAATTTACTTCATAAAACTATACTTCAAAAATAACCTACAAACTTTCGATAATGTTTATCAAACGCGAACCTATCGCGAGTAAACAAATTAATTAATCAACATTAAATGAATAAATTAACACGATTTCGATAAACACGATCAAGTTTTCGCATACGATTAACAAAATAATGCAACAATACATTATGAATTCGTTTAAATTGCTGAATAACCAATCAATATTTATACCATCACGACATTTCGTTGCTTAACGTCCATATTGCTCGAATCGAATCAAAAAAAAAGACACAAAACATTTAAACAGCGCTCCCCTTTTGTTATTAAAAACGAACCAATAGATAAACGGTATTTAAACATTGATGTGTTTACGCCGCCCTATCACAGGTGTGCTGCTAAACTCGTACTAGTTTAAAGTGAGATATAGGGCGTACACGCACTATTTCTGTACTTCAAAATGTCGTACAAGCTTGCGCAAACCCTCGACTACGCCCGTCTATAAATAAGCAGTATACGACACTAGTTAGCAAAAGCAGTTTATTTCATAACTCTATAGAGTAATAGCTTCGGTTCTAGATCGCATCAATGATATTGCAAGAGCTAAATAAGACTTATTCAACTTTTAGTCAGACCGTTTACTAGGAATATTTTGTTATAATCGATCTATTTGAATCGTCATACTGGACCCTTCCCTCAATGTTTGTATGTGACGATAACATACTTTTCAATATTATCACAAACGGCCCACACTTAAAATACCTGTCTACAAGCGATTCTCAAAATGGATAAATGCTTTATCGAACTAAAATGTATGACGATAACAAAAGCTTTGGATAAGCAGACAACGTGACTTATGAATCAGCCCCATACATTTTAGCGCAAGGGTAGAAGCGCTTATAAATAGTCCAGTTATAAGTGCCGATTTTTTTTTACTTCCTAAACGCAAACGCACACCTCATCAATCTAATCTTATGTGTTGTGTTGTATGACAACAAAATGCAATATAAACATAATGCTATTATAACGTGTAGGACAATAAACGGCAAATATATAATTCAAGATAAAAGTAATCTTATAAAACATACCTATTTATGTTGATTGTAAGTACCAGCTACGTAGGTATTTACGTAATTTCCGATGACTAAGTTAGCTATTGTTCGGTAATAATGTGAATAACTAAACATTTTATGTAACTAAAATTTTAATTTCTATAATATTCCAATGGATTAGGACAAGTCTTGAGACGCATACTAATCAGACGATAAACTTAATTATGTGTGGCTGGTATAAATCTATAAAATGAGACTATTTCGATCTAGATTTCTGGCGACATACTAGTCTACACACTGGGATATGTGAGACGCTAACTTTAGCCTCGGGCTTGACCTTTTACATTTTGTCAATAATCACATAAGTACATGATCGTAAATCTATAATAATGGATAATGCATTTTCATAGCCCACTCCCGGCAAAAGGCCCCCTTTGACCTCTCTTCGCGTCTCTCGCCTTAAGCCATCTTCAGCCACGAAGTTCCCGCAAAGGTGTTGAAATCATCTCCCGTAGTATTAAGTGTTATATAACAGTCAAGGGCTGAACAGACAGGATTGTTACGTAACTAATTTGGCAGTTATAACTCTTTGTTTAACCGTTATATGTATCTGGTTAAGTTAAGGTAATAATAAATAAATAACTTAAAATATTTCCCCAACAAAATTATCGTAGCCGCTTTCAAACAACAAATGACCAGTGTTTACGAGTTAAATGTTATAAGTGTTAATGAGGTAATTAACGTTAATGATGATGTACCGTATCGGTGCTGTATCCTATTCAAAATGAGATCAAAAGTGTCTACGAACATGTAAACTTCCACAAATATGAATTTAAATGCATATTTATTTGTCTAAGCATAGGTTATAAATAAATACGTCACCAAATACGTCGGATGAATGTGTACCTGCAACAAATTAAACAAACTTTTAGTATAAAAAATAATAAAGATAATATTGTTAGGCGAACACACCTTATGTACGGTACAGTACTTTACACTGACCGAGCAAATTGCAAAGAGATCATTTTCGAAACTTACTCAGGCTGGAATTGAACCAGCAACCACACCGTGCAGGGAGCAAAGCAAAGACCAAAAACCACCAAACTTTCGTAGTTAAGTAACCCGACTACCGCCACAATTAATTCCACTTAAATTTCTAGGCCATACACATCTCTATAAAACAAATACGGTGCGTTGTAAAAAAATCTAGAAGAACGAGGCCACAAATATAGTAGATGAGGCGATTTTAATGAGTGCCATCCGCCGGCCATTACCCGGTGAAGATAGCACGCGACTTTGTCAATGTAAGTACCACGTATAGGCGGAAAATACCTTATCGAATTGTTGATCTTAATTACGGCAAAAGTAAGTTGAGGTTACGTTACTTTATGTCTTATTGATAAATAGTTAAAAAGATTTTGAAGCAAAGCCAGTGAAGCAAGCAATTTGAAGATTGTGAAGATAAATCTTGGTTATTTAATCGTTAATCGTTTTCATGCATCACGAAATGATGATGTTTCAAAGAAGTTAGATTGTATGAGTAAAGCATTTTTAAAAGTACTCTCTAAATAGCACAATAAGGCACATATGGCTCCACTTAGCAAAATAACTTTCAGGGTCAGTTACTAATGTAAAGACGTTTTGTTCAACTATATTACAACATAATAACGTTAAGTTGTACATTAAAGTACTTAAGTAATTTCACTAACTTCCACCTCACATGAAAAACGCAAATAATGATAAGTATTTTTAGGTAACACAGTTTTCAAGTCTTCGGTAACGTAACGTGAATATGCAATTTGTTCTCATTGTCTAGATGCTTTAGTGGTACTTGGCTGATTCTCCATTACCCATGATTTAACCTTTATATCAATTGAAAAGGCGGTCAAGTGTATGTCTATCATCATTAGATAGGCGTCAATACCGTCATTATGCATAAAAATAATAGTTTGCCCGTTGCGAGGCGATTCTCCACCTCTATGGCCTAGTGCAGGTCGGCGGACTGAACACTTTTCATTGTGATTTTCTTTACAGTTTAAATTCCATTTCTATGAACCAGGGTTGGAACCTGCTACCCTTTCCCAGATGAACGATCTGAAACCACAGCGACTATCACTATATTATAATGTATATTTGTCCATAGTACTTAATCCAGTCAGATCTCTGGTCCAGTCAAATCTGCCAAGTCCTTAAGCATGAAGCTATGATGGATAAACTGTTTTAAATGGACAAACATCGTTTATGTTAGTATTAACTCAAAAAAACCGCGTAAATTGATCTGAATACATCTGTAATGACGCAGTGAATGACTTGAGGTTACCGCCTGGATTAGGGGCTTTCAGTTAAATACTCAAAGGGTCTAGGATCTAGCCAATCTTCACCATGCATCTACCGATTTTCTAAAATAACCTACAGACAATTATGATGAGTGGTTTTCGATTTCATCGCAGACAAACGGATGTTTCAAATTAACAAGTTTACGGTTCCCACTGAAAGCGGACGAGCGCAAGTGTTGGCCAGAACTTTCCTCCAACCGAGCTCGCGAAATGTGCCGCTACTTACACACTTCACGCCTCGGTCTAGACGCTGAAGTTTATTCGACTGACAAATTGGCTGGTCATTTAAGAGACATGGCGTAGTAATGCGGCAAGGGCAATTTCCTGAAAAATAATTCCTACAAACTGGCTGAGTTCTTTCAGGCATGTAGGTTACCTAGCACGGAATTCCTAATTTCTAGAGATGTGAGATATGGATAGAACCTGATTCCAGGATAATCTTGGAAATCCTGTTTTATCACACCTGCTCTGGTGTTGTAAAATCACTATTGCCACTTTTCGCAGTAAACATATAAATAGTCAAATTATTTATGACGCCATAATTACGGTTCACAACACGCTTATCGTTCGATGTGTCAACGTGTGAATTTATGATAAAGTACAACGACCGCGAGCTAGGTGTCAAATACGTTCAATAACATTAATTCTCTAGGACTGGAAAGGTCAGGACTTGGAAGTCATCACGAGGAATGTGGGATTAGATGGGTACAGGATGACGTCACAGCATTGCGGGCATATCCAATGTTGATCCTAGAAATTAGTTAAAGCCATTTTGACATAGACAGTGACAGCTCAACCAATGACAGATGACATATTCTTGTAAGCTAAAAGGCCAGTTTCGGGAACGCCTATAACTAGTTACTGATTTCAAAAGCCAAGGACGCAGGTGACATGTGCACAGGCGTTATGACTTAATCAGACGCTGACGTTTTAGGATAACGAAGCAAGAGCCAACGACCCTAGAGTCAAGTGCGTTCAATAACATTAATTTTCAGGTCAGAACTAGAAGTGTTGCCGTCGACTCGCGTGACGAACGCCTTCGGGCCTAAGATTAACGACCTCCGGCCAATTCAGGTGTTCCGGTTCGAAAACAACATAATCCACTTTTGTACGGTCAGCGGTAAGTGAATATTATGACCGGCTGAAATTGTTATAGGGAATTTGTTCAAAGTTTTTTACGTTTCTGTTACTGTATTACTATTGACTGCCACGATTAGATCCCTTGAAATGCTACCAATGTATGTACATTCTGGGGACATTTCCCTTGAGGTCTATAAGGTCATTTTCACATGGCAATAATAACCTCTAGCGTCACTGCTGTGTGTTACGGCTCGTAACTTATACCGTTCAAGTGACGAATGCTTTTAGTGGGCTGGGACTGATAGTAGTTACAATAAGTCCTGCAGACATATGTAGAGACAACTTATCAAAATGTATGCAGTCTTTGCTATCTATTACTAGGAACTGTGCACAGCTTTTGCGGCGCTTTAATTCGTAATACATGGAGATTAATCGTTGAAAAATTTGTCCTCAAATCTTTTTGTATTTGCAATCTTTCATGTACAACGCGGTGAAAACCCTGCATAATTAAAATTTCAACTGCCCTTTATTTCACACGACTATCCACTGCATTTCTGATTACACGGCAGATAAATGAAAGTTTCACGCCAGGCCGCTCGGCGGTCGGGATGCAGTCTTTGCTATCTATTACTAGGAACTGTGCACAGCTTTTGCGGCGCTTTAATTCGTAATACATGGAGATTAATCGTTGAAAAATTTGTCCTCAAATCTTTTTGTATTTGCAATCTTTCATGTACAACGCGGTGAAAACCCTGCATAATTAAAATTTCAACTGCCCTTTATTTCACACGACTATCCACTGCATTTCTGATTACACGGCAGATAAATGAAAGTTTCACGCCAGGCCGCTCGGCGGTCGGGTCATGCATGTAATTGCTAAAACGAGCCGCCCTTTGAGGGTTTACGCAAATGTGGCGGACCGGACCCCGAACTGGTAAGGCCACGTGGCACCCCAGTTGTTTGATCGTGTGGAACCGACAACAGTGTACGCAACTGTAGGTACCATATTATGATGTGGTTGTTGCATATAGTCGTAGGAGGAAGTGGTGGATGATCTATTGAGAGTATTAGTAACATACCTACATAAGACGTCGGTGTATATCAGAAATTAGCGGGGCAAGGACAGATTTTGTTGTACCCAATTTTTTGTACTTTGAGAAGCGCAAGTAGAAAATGCTAGGCTTAAAGAGACAAGTCTTATGATAACTAAGAGATAGGATTCCTGTTATAGGCTGAATAGTCTGCAGAGAGAAAATTGCAAAAAAAAATGAAATGCATGAAACAGAAAGTTAGATATGAGAGTACGATTTTTTTTAAACATTCTGTTAAATTCACAATTTAACTTCATGAACTAATGCACGAGTATTACCTATAGTGTGCATAATGGAATCCTTTCTAAAACATGGCTCTTATTCAAACAAAACAACGAAACGTTTTTGTTATGAAAGTTCCGCTCTCTCGAAAAAAGAGAAATTGAATCAGAGAATATTAAATATGATACACGCATCTCCACATTGTGTGTGCATGCTATAATTAAACATACTGAGCCGTCGAATTTCGCTTACGTGAAGTAAAAGTGGTTTGATTATTTATGAAAAAGCTAGTCTGCTGTCGATGTGAAACACATTTTTTTTTACATTATAGGCAAGTATTTGATCTCGATCTCACCTGATGGTAAGTGACGATGAGATCTACGATGGAGCACACTTGCCTAGAAGATACCTGATTCACTCTCGACTTGAAAACACCCAGATTGTAGTCAACGGGGAACAAAGACGCCTGTAGCGTGTTCCATTCCTTGGCAGTTCGCACGATGAAAGTAGAAGCAAAACGCGTAGTACGTACCGAAGGAATGTCAACAGTGTACGGATGACACTTGTCCGTGCGTCTTGTCGACCGACGATAGAATGGAGATGGGGGAATTAATTTATGCAATGTAATTGAGTAGTAACACGAATCAACAGCTTGAGGCATAAAGGATCACATTAAAACTAGACTAACGTATGTTTCATTAATAAGGGATATTAATTATGTCCATGATTACATTCATTCAGTTCAGGATACAGTAACCGAACAAAAAATAAAGGCTATGAGTTAGTTTACACATTTTTTGCCAAGCTGTTTGTAAATTAGCAAAAAGGTCCGCCAACCAAATTGATCGAACGTTCTCAGGACTCATGCCTTGCTTACTTGACCTAGAATAACAAATTACTTTGCTAAATTACGTCACTTCAAACCGAAAATTCACTTCCTTTACATTAATTGTTTGAGCGAAAAGTCACGTTTTGTTATTAAATAAAAAAATATTGTTTCTCGAAGTATATTAAACTTTGCAAATCGTTCGTGCAATTTCAAAGACAAATAACGATCGATATATTAAAACATGAGTAGAAACTAAAGCAAATCTAACGACACCAACGGTTTTCTTAAAAACCTATATTTTATATCCTTTTGGAGTGATAAACGGTTATAGACAGTTTACATGCCCATTGGAAAGCAAAATACTTAAAAGAGAGTTATAAGTACAGCATACAATATTGATGATCTTAAGATTCCTATTTGTGTTCAATAATAAAACAAACATAACGGCATTCACTAATAAACAGGGACAACAAATAAACGATTAGGTAGACCGTGTTAATCGTAATGATTGCAAAAATTGTTACACAAACAACTCTATCGAAACGAGATAAAAACTAAGCAATATATGCAAATGAGTATCGATCAGTGTCCTCGGCTACCGACACGTAAGGAAAAGAACGACATCCGTTTCCTCTCTCATAGTACGCACAAACAATGACCTCTGGTGTCAAACACTTTGAATTGTACGTGCTTTTTTGTGTCCGTCGATAATTTATATCATTAAACTTTTAGTGGTGCCTTAAAAGCGTCAGTGGAATGACTCACTAACGTCAAGGTACAAATCAAACGGTCGACGACTGCGTTCGATTTATTTATCACTTCTTTGTAAAAATGTATTCCCGCATCATTGGTCAAACCTGATAAAAGTGGCTATGACAAAAATTGCAGTTACAGGATGTAAAGATGAAATTAATCTCCATGAAATCTCCACTAATTTAGGCTGATCACTCATCAAATCTGAGACTGACCACACATCACGAGCTTATCGCATCGTTCACGACATACTTAGTCTGCTGTAGGAAGTAACTTGCATTCCTTTTTCGTTCATGCGTTACTATCTATCTTTCTGCCCCGTAATTTTTTTAGCAAAGACGAAATTGGAAGAAAACAATATGTATTCTGTCCAGCTAGTACATAATACCCAAAGATAGCAAATATACTAAAAGCTTTTGTATGTGGAGAAACAACCCCATATGTATACCTCCTACACAATTTTTCGCGACTTTTTTCCCAAATTATATGAGCTGTTGGTCGCAGATGACCCTATCAGCTTCACCGGACAAGTTCCATTTTTCGCGACCTCGACGCTCCTAGTTCTACTTACTTAACGTGTGTTTCTAACAGCGCCACCAAAGCAGGATCTCAAAACAATAGTAAACAATTCCGACGATCGCGATGTCCATAGAGACGACACACAATCGCCGGAAGAGCACTGGCTCGCCCTCTCCTACATGATGTATTTTTACAATACGTTGCCTTCTTGCCTATTCCACCAGAAGCTTAATGACAACAGAAGTTTATTGGAGGTAGAGTAATATTATATCTATCCATCAAACGAACACGTCCACGCCTGACGTAGCCTACCCTAAGGGACTTCTACAGGTCACTCACTGTCGTTTGTCACTCCCTGATTTCATAGCCAAACATGAATTTAAGTAAAGTTGTTTTGACAACGAGTCAAAATCGTGTCAAAAATGTCGTCATAATATCATGCTGCCGTTGAAGACATGCCGTTGTTTTTTTTTGAGTAGCACGGTTTATTTAAGAATTCCGGTCCTAACTCCAGCGCAATGGATATAAAAATTTCAGAGATACTGTCAGTCAGAATAATTTGTAGCTTACCGTAGCCAGAAGGCGAATACTTTTATATCGCGATAAATACAACGAAAATGGAAACAACGCGCAGCGCTCACCGATTTCACTGAATAAATTGATGTATGAATATGATAATTGAAACAGGGTCTCGCCTAACGTTATTTAACGCCTAAAGGCACCATGAATAATACATGAGACAAGATCATAGACGACCCATATAGTGGGTTTTCTTATATACTGAAATTAATAAAACATCTATTGTTTTTAGTTTTATTGTAGCCCCGTTTATAGAAAGAATACTTATTTTTAAACAATGGCGTTATACAGCACTTTTATGTTGAAAAATCCTTCTCCATTTTCAGTTGGTAAAACATTTTTGAATCTGTAGTACAAAAGCATAGCAATAGTTAGGGGCATCACATCGAAGTTAACTCAACAGGCAACATTTTTTTATTGATCCCACATTGTGTGCAACGTGACAGACAGCACAACAGAATCAATCAGCTTTCGTAATCGATTTTAAATAAGAATTACCATTTTACCCGGTCGTGACTTGTTCCCAACGCAGCAGTCAAGCAATTCGCCACGAGGTCGATTATAACTTGACAAGTTTATCTCGTAGCCATCAAATAGAAAAAGATCTTTGACTGCACATCATAAGGGCAAATATTGAAATCAAAGATGGTGATTGAAATTGTACAGCTCGTATGAATATTCTTTGATTCGGGCTGACGGCAAGTGCGGTCAATTGAGTTGTGAATGAAACTATTGTGATCAGTATATGGTACGGTTTGATGACCATTTGAGCGATCGCACGGACTGAACGTTGGACTTTAAAATTGATAGCCGCTCATGATTCAATTACTTGATAACGTCTATTGAGATTTGTGCGATAGATATTCCCATAAATTATACTATTGGCAAACACAGGCGTCATTGATGTTGTCAATATAAGAGCGAACTAGATTTTATTGTGTTTGTTACTGATGGATGTTTTGTCAGCTACGTTATATGTGGTATTTGTAGGATGATGTGTTATTTACTAGGGTGCTGCAAAACAAACTGCGAATACAATTTTGAAGGTATGATCCGTAAGTACCAGTAAGTCTTCTACATAGTCTTTGACCAGTTGCATAATGTCTTCCTCTTTTTCTCTTTATCGCCATATTTTTTTTCTTTGTCTATAGCTTTGTTTAGATTTCATTAATCTGTCTTATGTCTATTAATTCGACTTCTAAAACAAACAGCAAATAGTCTAGGTATTAAGAACGTAAGATTCTCTCAAAATCCTTCAAATCCTCATTTTGTTAAGGAACAGCTTCGCTCACTCGTCGTAATCAAAGAAATTACCTCTTGCCTTGTCGATTTTTTTTTGCTTCAAGACTCCGTACCTAACTATAATTACATTTCTGGTTACCCATTTAGTTAGAACCTTGAATTGATCGTGACTGAACGGAT
This sequence comes from Pheosia tremula, assembly GCA_905333125.1. Lineage (NCBI taxonomy): Eukaryota > Metazoa > Arthropoda > Insecta > Lepidoptera > Notodontidae > Pheosia > Pheosia tremula. The sequence continues at coordinate 3,752,647 of HG995420.1, forward strand.
AAGTATGAGGTATAATAAATAAGCATCATGGCTATGGAAGTGGTAGTTTTCAATTATTGACGCTCCGAACCTAATGTAGAAACCAAATATAGATGAGGAAGCAATATTACGGAGTACATATTACTTTAACAATGGTTTCTGAGAATAAAATGGTGCCAAATCGTTTAACGTTTTATTTTAATGGTCAGACATTGAACAAGATACCAGCCTGAAGAAGAAAAGATGCCTTTTCGTCGTTCCGAGTTCGTTAATAAAATAAAAGACTTCGGAATTACGTGAGTTGATTTCCATCGTCGCCCTCGGTCAAAATACTGGCCCTGCAATGAAGCCATTTCAATAAAAAACCACATCGAAAAACCGATCGTTCTTTGGGAGTCAAAACCAAAACCAGCGACCGCTGAGCCCTTTTTATTGACCATCACGGAAGCGAACGGTTTAGAAATATTCCAGTACATTTAAACTCATTACAGGAAACTTGACGCGGAATACAATCGGTTCGGACAAGTTTCAAGCCAATACAAATGTTGTATTGAAAGTCGACGTATCAACGTAGGAATGAGATCAGAGCAATTAACGGGTCTCACAAATGATGTGTTGCTTTCGGTACACTAAGAATGTTCATAATTGCCAAAATAAATTTATCTGGGCCCCAAGATGGCTAACACAGTTGATTCATAATCGAGCAGCAACCGCATAGTAACTGTCATTTTTGACAGATATTGTATGGGATATCTGTCAAAAGGGACAGTTACTATACGATTGCTGTTCGATTATGAATCAATTGTGTTAGCAAACTTGGGGCCCTGGATGTATGTAGATTATTATTTGAGACTAGCTGTTGCCCGCGACTTCGTCCGCGTGGTATTTAACAAAAACTCAACCGTTGGCAACAGCCTGCTCGCGGATTCTGAGCCCGCGGGACGAATTTCAGGTTGTTGCTATGAAACTTAATCAGGCGCAACGCTGCAACATTGGTTTTAATTTTTTTTCGGGAAATCCATTTTTTTTTCTAAAATAAAAGTAGCCTAAGTTACTCCTTGTTACATCAGCTATCTGCCAGTGAAAGTCCCGTCAAAATCGGTCCAGCCATTTCAGAGATTACCCGGAACAAACAGACAGACAGACAGACAGACAGACAGACAAAAAATGTAAAAAAATTTGTTTCGGTATAGGTAACGTGTATACATCCAAATGCACTTAGTAAAAAGCGGTTATTTTAATATTACAAACAGACACTCCAATTTTATTTATATGTATAGATATTTGTTTATGTTATCGATATTTTTGGTACATCACGTACGTACACAAGGTCTATAGATGATAGCTTAGTAGAGATGATTGATAGCAGTAACTACCTAGTAGAAGGTCATGTTTATAAATATGATCCTTATTGTCTTTCAACATCTTCGATGTATTTACGAGCTCGCCAGACAGCCAATTGCTTCTTTTACTCGTATTTCTTGAGTATTTCTCAACTCCTGAAGAATACATGACAAAATAAATTGAATCATTAGGTTGACCCTTTAGTTTTTTAATATGAAACAGTTTTATTGACTTCGTGAAAGAGTACACTTAAACAAGTCTCGACCGTGTACATCGTCTAAGTGGTAATATATCAAAGCTGTTTTTAACCGCCCACGCCAAATCTCGGTTTCAAAGCTAACGGTCTTGTTACACCGTATTCTCATTTCTCCATCATTAATTTTACAATGACAAGCTAACCTTTCGTAAAATTTCACGGTTATTTTTGCTTATCTATGGCTACGGTGGAACAATCAGGTATTATTGTAACACATGCCAGTATTATATAAGCAGATGGTACGGTTTGGTACGTAGCGGCAATGCTCCGTAAGGCAAATAGGGCGAAACGAAATATTCATAGTTCAATTGTGGTTATAGAAATGGATTTAGAAAATGTATATTCACAGGCATGTTACATACATGTTACTAGAGAGGAATTCTACTGTTCCTGTTGAATTTTTTAAAGTCAAGATCAGGAAACTAATGTAGTAGGTGAGTAGCGACAAATCGAATTTCGCGAAATTTTGCGCGCGTATTTTTTTTAATGTCGACCGGCGTTTTGTCCACCTACATATGATACATTCCGAACATGTTAAATTGCTTCGATAAAACTAAATTGTGTGGAAGAAATCTCGCCATGTTTTGGGGCTTGGATTTGAATATAGATAGACAGTTATTCAAAACGTGGTAACAAATTATATTTGTAAATTCGATAGTCGTCGTTCTATTATAACCTTCCGAAGATGTTATCCCTTTGCATTGCTTTGGACACTAGACAATAATGGCGAAGTGAGGTTGTTGTCAGTCGACCGCGGGGTACAGGTAGTGTGGGCTTGGCATTAACCCACTTTCAGAAGCCCGTGGGAGGCCGTTCTAAAATTATAAAAGAGATAAAAAATCCGCCAACGTTTTTGTTTGGTTTGCGCGTACGCAATCTCCGTTACCGCAACACTTCAAGAATAAACTTCTAACATTGAATCTCTGGGTTTGTGTAACGTAGTGACTAATGAATCGTTGGGAAACTGCTTACAGAAATATTGATGAAAACTAAGTGTTAAATAAAATAAAAAGCAGCATCCGCGATCCACGCGATCAATTTATCTGACGTAACTGCGGACATTACCAACGTAGAGTGAGTTCGCAGTACGCTGAAATACAAATCATTTGCAAGTTTTACAAATGAATACATTTCATATTACAAACCGAATTCATCATCACAAACTCTACATTTTAGAAAATAACTTTCTATGACTCATATTTTAAATGATGGCTGAAATTTGAAGACTGCACATCAGACTTGTAGTTTTTGTTGTGAAATAGAAAGTAATAACTGGCATTGACTATGCAAGTGAGCGGTGTTATTTTCCGTGAAAGCATTCCGCCGTGTAAGGTATGCTGAAAGAATGGTTCTAATTACTGAAATATGTAATCTACTAAACAAAACTAGGTTATTAAACCGCAAGTTTTCACCGATCTAAAATTTAAATCACAAGGTGTCCATTATAACAATGCCAAGACTAATCATTAGAAGAAGTGAAATTATGTGTAGGTAGTCCTAATCTCATTAAAAAAGGAGGTCGAGAATTGGGCTTTCGTTCTACTTCGACGACTTTCATAAACTGAAGTTGGCACCGAGTTCATTACCATGGCCACACTAGTTTCGGTATAAATTCCGGGATCGCCCACATCTCTCATTATTGCAACAAAAGCCTGCGCTCTATTGTTGAATTTTAAATAATAATTCTTTTGTATTTAGTCTCGGTGCGCATTGCGAGCTGGCTTGGCGAAAGTCCAACCGCCCTGGGTGTTTGGCGCAATGCAAGGGAGTCTACATTGTGTGTTGCATAATATTGTGATGAACGTTCCAGCTCGACATCCCTAAGATTATCACCGTTGACACGAACGATTGTACTAAGAGTCATCTTCGAGGAAGCAAGAGGATTCTTGAAGGAAGCAGGAGGAACTTCACCTAAGTAGTAATGGACAACTGCTTTTAAAAACCTCCGCTTGACCCGAACTGCCACCGACCGTTTATACCTGGCCGAACACTTAGTCCGATTGGCAAAGCGGCACACGGCAAATGATTGAACGATGCCAATCTTGATATTTGGATTTGAGAAGTGGGTTATCAAATTGTAACACGATAAAGTTATTGTTAGCTTCAATATCCGTAATATCGAACGCCATCGTAAAGAAGCAAGTTCGATATGAAAGTGATGAAACCACAGATTTCTGTACAGAATTACTTTTTTTGTAAACGACTGGAGTGGAAAAGACAGTAATTGAAGAAACTAAAACCGAAGATCATGAATACTGACACGAACCGCAAGAATTTGTAAGTTCAAACTCCATTTTTAGTAATTATTTGTATAGCTTGCTGAATGGTGATGCATACATTTGCGAAAACTTGCAAGTCTTTCGAAAGCCGTGTGTAGTTCACCAGCCCACACTGGGACAGGGAGGAAGGCTATATATATATATATAGGCTTCACCCTCAATTACATTAGGAGAAAATACTACCGGCTAACGTAGTAATGTAGTGAGCCTTTGCCTACCCTCCCCAAAAGAGCCATTTTAAAAGCAGCACGTGATGTGTTTAGAAACAGAGGTACAATTACCAATCACTTGCTCTTCTATAGCACAGCTAAGAAATAACATAAGTTATGCCAAAGTGCAACCCACCCGATATCTGTTGCGTAGCCTGTGCAATCGATCGGTCCCGTGCTCCCGTCAGTTAGTGACCTAGTTACGCGCCGCTCGTGTCTGCCGGCGTAATGGTTACGCACTTCGACAAGTGCCTTATTGGGACACCGCCTCGCCCTGTTAGGTAACAGTGACCAATGATATGCTTGTTAAATAAGCAAAAACTATTATGTCTGCTAACGTTTTTCGTTAGTTCGACTCGTTCGTCTTAATAGTGGTCCTGGCCGATTTGGGTTACAGCGAGGGCTAATGTGGACTTCTAATACGAGGTCCCTGCTGCTTGTTAATAGCTGAAGTAGCTTATCTTGGTAAAAAATCTACGGCCATACATAGGTCATGGTCATGATACCATCGCCATGATTATAAACTATAGCCGCAGATGGTCTAGGTTTGTTGTCTAGCTTTTCTTTCTGTCTATCCTCTGAAGCTCCCACTTGTAACGGGTCATTGTCGCACCTATTCATGAGTCGAGAGACCTATTTATCCTCTCGTATTTTCGGCAATTGATTGGCTCCCTTGCAAACTTAGCTTTTTTTCAACAATGTTCTATTAGAAGGAGAAAAACATGTACTTCTACGTACATGTTTTTCTCCTTCTAACGTACGTAGATGAGGTATGTACCCAGAATCCTTACATCATTCTTGGACGCTTTGGTCAGAAGACAGACAGGCACATATAGATAAATCGCAGCCAATCATCCAAATTTCTTGACATTATTATAAAATCATTTGCAATGGATAACTTAAAGTTGCACATAATCGAAGTGCTAACTGTCGGATATATTTTGACTGCTGCATGTACAATAGACATTTAATTGTATACCTATATTCTACCGGCAAGCTAAGAACATGACAAAGCCGTCAGCATATTTCTCACACTCCGACAGCTAGTAATAATGGCACTAATTAGCTTGTTAGAGTTTCGTTACGTGCACTTTACATCAAGTGTCACGTGTAAAGGCGAATAAGTGATAGGACTTCGTGAAAACTTCTATTGATTAGTGTTATTGAATAAGATATGCATTGTAGCCTGAACTCTGATCTTTTAAGTCTTGGATGCATAATGTATCATTGTTGGGACGTCAAATGAATGTTGCAGTTTTTTTTTCTATACTAGGCAATCTACTATATAAAAATAAGTCGGGTTTTCCTTCCTGACGCTATAACTCCAGAACGCACGAACCGATTTCCACGGTTTTGCATTCGTTGGAAAGGTCTCGGGCTCCGTGAGGTTTATAGCAAAGAAAATTCAGGAAAAACCAAACGAAATGTTACATAAAACGAAGCCATCTGGTGGCGAAACGGAGTTCGCTGGGTTTGCTAGTCTACTATATAAAAATAAGTCGGGTTTTCCTTCCTGACGCTATAACTCCAGAACGCACGAACCGATTTCCACGGTTTTGCATTCGTTGGAAAGGTCTCGGGCTCCGTGAGGTTTATAGCAAAGAAAATTCAGGAAAAACCAAACGAAATGTTACATAAAACGAAGCCATCTGGTGGCGAAACGGAGTTCGCTGGGTTTGCTAGTCGGGTATAAAATTGCATTATCTGGTGGTCGCAATGTATGTTGCGTCAGACATATTGTATGAAGCGGGGTTTCATTAAGAAATAGGCTTAAGATAAATTCAATTCGAATCATATTCTCGCATACAATCTTCTTTAGCAGATACATTTATAGTGCAACTTTAACATGCCAATATATTTTCGGCAAACAACTTACGCCACATATTGCTGTTAATATACGTACACAGGTAGTATATCGGTCTACTTCCCGGCTTAATTAAAATGCCAAGCTGGAAGGAGGTCGAGGAAAATGATGCGCTGAACCCGAGCAACTTCACTAATAAATTAACACGCGAAATTTTCGATGCTACGCCAAGGGAGCACGTGTGATCTAGGATTTATTGCCGTTCGGTTTTTTCCTCAACTCCCTTCGACTCTAATAAATTTAACTTTCGAAGATGGGTGAGAGAGAAGTCTGTAATCATTGTTTCACAGAATGGAGCTTATATTCAATGCAATATCTAACGGGACACAGACCTCAGAAACTCACCAAATACATCTCGAAATGATGACTAAACTTATAAAGTAAATTAATAAGTTCAGAAAACAAAGAACAGACATTTCTAAAGTTGCAGAAACGTCTGGAAAGTAGGCAATGAGCCGCGGGCAAGACCGTGCTGCTGTGAAGAGATCTTCACTTGAGCCCTTTGAAACTTTGTCGAGGAAGCTAGTTGAAACTCGACATGAAACTTCAGGTTAAACCGCCACTAAAAAAGCCTTTCAAGTTTTAATTCAAAGAGATTTTAACGCTTATTTCATGAATAAGATGAGTTATTATCAATTTGAAGCCGTTTTAAAAGTGTTTTACTAGATCGCGAGTGGTAAAAGACTTACAACCCCGATCTAAAGTTAGACATTGAAAAGTTACACCAAATGAGTTCTACTCCCTTCGATGTTTACCTATAAGTAATGGAAGTAAATAGTAGACACTACTGGCTGTCTCCATTTACCATAACTTCTACTCCACAGATTATAGTTGAGTAACTATTAACTTTACTGCTCTATATAATTTGGGATAAAGAATGATGAGTACAAAAATTCTGCACACAAAAGTATTCATAAAAACTAACTCGATAAGTCTTCACGCACCGTGTGATACACCATAGACGATACCTCACAACTGTGTTCTGCGAAGAGATAAGTGTGTAGATTGATATGTGCACCTATTATTAGTTTGTGTCGGTCAACTCTGACCTAATTGCTGCAAATTCTCCAAGTCGGTTGCCGTGTGCCAGTGACGCATTTAGAACAAGACCAATCTATTACGGGCAAAGGTAGTTAAATAGCGGAGCGAGCTAGCCCTGATTGAATATTGAAGGAACCATTAGGATCTGATACGGTCAGCCGGTAGGCCGCCGCATGAATCGCAAATGTTATGTGGGGTTTCGTCTGCGTAACGCCATTTTCCCCGTCGAGAGACCGGCAAAGTCGTTCCTATTTCTTTACTATAATCTTTAATTTGGAATATCACCGCTACCGTTGTTTTTTTATTAAGGCTGTTCAAAGGATGAAATAAATATTCCATATTTGTTTTCTCAATGGAAACCTATCGTGGGCTTTATTTGAAAGTATGTGCCTCGATAAAACCTTAGGCAAAAGTAATTAGGAAAAAAAAATTGGGACATCTACATATTTTAAGCTAAAGCAGTGACAGCCAAGTTCCAACCCTGGCTCGCACCTCTGGGATTAGTGAATATCATATGCGAATGAAAACGGTGAAGGAAAACATCGTGAAGGAACCCCTCGGAAGACGTGTCAAGTACTTCAACGTGCAATGGGCCAGCCTAATCCCCTCGCATTATTGGGAGGCCCGTACCCAACAGTGGGACATTAAAAAGGCTGGTATTATTTATTATCATTAACAAATATACTGTAATGACATCTCTCTCTTCACATACAAGTTGTGTTTAAGAATGTCAGGACCCAGTGTCCTTGTCTCCGCAGCAGAACATGACTACACCTATGTGAACCTGGCAACCGAGTATAAAATATGTATTTTTTATGATGCGCATTCGATTGTACCGGGTTTGTACCGGATTGTACCGTTTTTTAAATCGTTTGTACCCTAAGGGTGTAAGAGTTATAGGGGTGGGAAAATTTGGTCAGCAACGGGGTACGAGATAATTAAATTCTATGATTCGCATTCGATTGTACCGCGTACGTACTGGATTGTACCGCTTTTAGAATCGTTCTAACCCTAAGGGGTCAGGAGATACAGGGGTTGGAAAATTTTGGTCACCAAATCGGTAAAAAACGGAAATGGCACATGATAATGAAATTCTATGATTTGCATTCGATTGTACCGCGTTCGTACCGGATTGTACCGCTTTTAAAATATTTCTAACCCCAAGGAGTTCGGAGATACAAGGGTTGGAAAATTTTTGGTCATCAAATCGGTAAAAAACGGAAAGTGCACAAGATAATTAAATTCTGTGATACGCATTCGATTGTACCGCGTTCGTACCGGATTGTACCGCTTTTTACATCGTTCTAACCCCACGGGGTCGAGAGATATAAGGGTTGGAAAATTTGGGTGAATCGGTAAAATCGGAAAATTCAAGATAATTGAATTCTGTGATACGCATTCGATTGTACCGCGTTCGTACCGGATTGTACCGCTTTTAGAATCGTTCTAACCCTAAGGGGTTAGGAGATACAGGGGTTGGAAATTTTTGGTCACCAAATCGGTAAAAAACGGAAAGGGCACAAGATAATTAAATTCTGTGATACGCATTCGATTGTACCGCGTTCGTACCGGATTGTAGCGCTTTTAAAATCGTTCTAACCCCAAGGAGTTCGGAGATACAAGGGTTGGAAAATTTTTGGTCACCAAATCGGTAAAAAACGGAAAAGGCACACGATAATTTAATTCTATGATTCGCATTTCGATTGTACCGCGTTCGTACCGGATTATAGCGCTTTTAAAATCGTTCTAACCCCAAGGAGTTCGGAGATACAAGGGTTGGAAAATTTTTGGTCACCAAATCGGTAAAAAACGGAAAAGGCACACGATAATTTAATTCTATGATTCGCATTTCGATTGTACCGCGTTCGTACCGGATTATAGCGCTTTTAAAATCGTTCTAACCCTAAGGGGTTAGGAGATACAGGGGTTGGAAATTTTTGGTCACCAAATCGGTAAAAAACGGAAAGGGCACAAGATAATTAAATTCTGTGATACGCATTCGATTGTACCGCGTTCGTACCGGATTGTACCGCTTTTTACATCGTTCTAACCCCACGGGGTCGAGAGATATTAGGGTTGGAAAATTTGGGTGAATCGGTAAAATCGGAATGTTCAAGATAATTGAATTCTGTGATACGCATTCGATTGTACCGCGGTCGTACCGGATTGTACCCCTTTTAGAATCGTTCTAACCCTAAGGGGTTAGGAGATACAGGGGTTAGAAATTTTTGGTCACCAAATCGGTTAAAAACGGAAATGGCACAAGATAATTAAATTCTGTTATACGCATTCGATTGTACCGCGTTCGTACCAGATTGTACCGCTTTTAAAATCGTTCTAACCCCAAGGAGTTCGGAGATATAAGCGTTGGAAAATTTTTGGTGACCGATTCGGTAAAAAACGGAAAAGCATAAGATAATTAAATTCTATGATTCGCATTCGATTGTACCGCGTTCGTACCGGATTGTACCGCTGTTTACTTCGTTCTAACCCCAAGGAGTTCGGAGATATAAGCGTTGGAAAATTTTTGGTAACCGATTCGGTAAAAAACGGAAAAGCATAAGATAATTAAATTCTATGATTCGCATTCGATTGTACCGCGTTCGTACCGGATTGTACCGCTTTTAAAATCGTTCTAACCCCAAGGAGTTCGGAGATATAAGCGTTGGAAAATTTTTGGCAACCGATTCGGTAAAAACCGGAAAAGCATAAGATAATTAAATTCTGTGATACGCATTCGATTGTACCGCGTTCGTACCGGATTGTACCGCTTTTAAAATATTTCTAACCCCAAGGAGTTCGGAGATATAAGCGTTGGAAAATATTTGGTAACCGATTCGGTAAAAAACGGAAAAGCATAAGATAATTAAATTCTATGATTCGCAGTCGATTGTACTGCGTTCGTACCGGATTGTACCGCTGTTTACTTCGTTCTAACCCCAAGGAGTTCGGAGATATAAGCGTTGGAAAATTTTTGGAAACCGATTCGGTAAAAACCGGAAAAGCATAAGATAATTAAATTCTGTGATACGCATTCGATTGTACCGCGTTCGTACCGGATTGTACCACTGTTTACTTCGTTCTAACCCCAAGGAGTTCGGAGATATAAGCGTTGGAAAATTTTTGGTAACCGATTCGGTAAAAACCGGAAAAGCATAAGATAATTAAATTCTGTGATACGCATTCGATTGTACCGCGTTCGTACCGGATTGTACCGCTTTTAAAATATTTCTAACCCCAAGGAGTTCGGAGATATAAGCGTTGGAAAATTTTTGGAAACCGATTCGGTAAAAACCGGAAAAGCATAAGATAATTAAATTCTGTGATACGCATTCGATTGTACCGCGTTCGTACCGGATTGTACCGCTTTTAAAATATTTCTAACCCCAAGGAGTTCGGAGATATAAGCGTTGGAAAATTTTTGGTAACCGATTCGGTTAAAACCGGAAAGCATAAGATAATTAAATTCTGTGATACGCATTCGATTGTACCGCGTTCGTACCGGATTGTACCGCTTTTAAAATATTTCTAACCCCAAGGAGTTCGGAGATATAAGCGTTGGAAAATTTTTGGTAACCGATTCGGTAAAAACCGGAAAAGCATAAGATAATTAAATTCTGTGATACGCATTCGATTGTACCGCGTTCGTACCGGATTGTACCGCTTTTAAAATATTTCTAACCCCAAGGAGTTCGGAGATATAAGCGTTGGAAAATTTTTGGTAACCGATTCGGTAAAAACCGGAAAAGCATAAGATAATTAAATTCTGTGATACGCATTCGATTGTACCGCGTTCGTACCGGATTGTACCGCTTTTAAAATATTTCTAACCCCAAGGAGTTCGGAGATATAAGCGTTGGAAAATTTTTGGTAACCGATTCGGTAAAAACCGGAAAAGCATAAGATAATTAAATTCCGTGATACGCATTCGATTGTACCGCGTTCGTACCGGATTGTACCACTGTTTACTTCGTTCTAACCCCAAGGAGTTCGGAGATATAAGCGTTGGAAATTTTTTGGAAACCGATTCGGTAAAAACCGGAAAAGCATAAGATAATTAAATTCTGTGATACGCATTCGATTGTACCGCGTTCGTACCGGATTGTACCGCTTTTAAAATATTTCTAACCCCAAGGAGTTCGGAGATATAAGCGTTGGAAAATTTTTGGTAACCGATTCGGTAAAAACCGGAAAAGCATAAGATAATTAAATTCTGTGATACGCATTCGATTGTACCGCGTTCGTACCGGATTGTACCGCTTTTAAAATATTTCTAACCCCAAGGAGTTCGGAGATATAAGCGTTGGAAAATTTTTGGTAACCGATTCGGTAAAAACCGGAAAAGCATAAGATAATTAAATTCTGTGATACGCTTTCGATTGTACCGCGTTCGTACCGGATTGTACCGCTTTTAAAATATTTCTAACCCCAAGGAGTTCGGAGATATAAGCGTTGGAAAATTTTTGGTGACCAAATCGGTAAAAAAAGGAAATGGCACAAGATAATTAAATTCTGTGATTCGCATTCGATTGTACCGCGTTCGTACCGGATTGTACCGCTGTTTACTTCGTTCTAACCCCAAGGAGTTTTTAAAGCTAGTACAAGAGGACTTTTTAAAGCTAGTACTCAGTGTGAAAGGCGGTACAATCCAGAACAGACGTCATAGTAACTATTATTTGTACTCGAGTGAGTAAACATAATTTTAATAATATTATATGTAGTTCGTACCCACTTACACGTTTAAGAATTTAATTATCCTGTATATCCCTGTATCTCCTAACCCCTTAGGGTTAGAATGATTTTAAAATCGGTACAATCCGGTACGAACGCGGTACAATCGAATGCGTATCACAGAATTTAATTATCTTATGCTTTTCCGGTTTTTAACGAATCGGTTTCCAAAAATTTTCCAACGCTTATATCTCCGAACTCCTTGGGGTTAGAACGAAGTAAACAGCGGTACAATCCGGTACGAACGCGGTACAATCGAATGCGTATCACAGAATTTAATTATCTTATGCTTTTCCGGTTTTTACCGAATCGGTTTCCAAAAATTTTCCAACGCTAATATCTCCGAACTCCTTGGGGTTAGAACGATTTTAAAAGCGGTACAATCCGGTACGAACGCGGTACAATCGAATGCGAATCATAGAATTTAATTATCTTATGCTTTTCCGTTTTTTACCGAATCGGTTACCAAAAATTTTCCAACGCTTATATCTCCGAACTCCTTGGGGTTAGAACGATTTTAAAAGCGGTACAATCCGGTACGAACGCGGTACAATCGAATGCGAATCATAGAATTTAATTATCTTGTGCCTTTTCCGTTTTTTACCGATTTGGTGACCAAAGATTTTCCAACCCTTGTATCTCCGAACTCCTTGGGGTTACAACGATTTTAAAAGCGCTATAATCCGGTACGAACGCGGTACAATCGAATGCGAATCATAGAATTAAATTATCGTGTGCCTTTTCCGTTTTTTACCGATTTGGTGACCAAAAATTTTCCAACCCTTATATCTCCGAACTCCTTGGAGTTAGAACGATTTTAAAAGCGCTATAATCCGGTACGAACGCGGTACAATCGAATGCGTATCACAGAATTTAATTATCTTGTGCCCTTTCCGTTTTTTACCGATTTGGTGACCAAAAATTTCCAACCCCTGTATCTCCTAACCCCTTAGGGTTAGAACGATTCTAAAAGCGGTACAATCCGGTACGAACGCGGTACAATCGAATGCGTATCACAGAATTCAATTATCTTGAATTTTCCGATTTTACCGATTCACCCAAATTTTCCAACCCTTATATCTCTCGACCCCGTGGGGTTAGAACGATGTAAAAAGCGGTACAATCCGGTACGAACGCGGTACAATCGAATGCGTATCACAGAATTTAATTATCTTGTGCACTTTCCGTTTTTTACCGATTTGATGACCAAAAATTTTCCAACCCTTATATCTCCGAACTCCTTGGGGTTAGAAATATTTTAAAAGCGGTACAATCCGGTACGAACGCGGTACAATCGAATGCAAATCATAGAATTTCATTATCATGTGCCATTTCCGTTTTTTACCGATTTGGTGACCAAAATTTTCCAACCCCTGTATCTCCTGACCCCTTAGGGTTAGAACGATTCTAAAAGCGGTACAATCCAGTACGTACGCGGTACAATCGAATGCGAATCATAGAATTTAATTATCTCGTACCCCGTTGCTGACCAAATTTTCCCACCCCTATAACTCTTACACCCTTAGGGTACAAACGATTTAAAAAACGGTACAATCCGGTACAAACCCGGTACAATCGAATGCGCATCATAAAAAATACATATTTTATACTCGGTTGCCAGGTTCACATAGGTCATGACTACTAGCTACAGTCTGAATACACAAAAGCTATTTGCTTAGCGTTTAATCGGTCTTCAAGCCTCAGACTTTGCTTACAAAGATGCCAAATTACGCTTGTAATGTAACGATCTATGACGTCATGGTATGACGAAGGAGATATTTTGTTTGTGAAGTACATGCTGGACAAGGGAAGATTAATACGTTTGCAAGTTAATTTATCTGATGCGTTTCATAGCATCATTTATTTCTTAATCTGATACCATTATTTCCAAAATAGCTAGTGAAGTAAATATATATTCATTCAATAGATGTGTTATCGATCTGACCAATAGTAAATTAACGTTGTAGATTCAAGTTTATCTCACTTTTTAGGAATTAAGTATATACAGGTTATAGTAATTAAAACAAAAGTTGTCAATTTTATTAATACGGCACTGGCTTGCATTCTCAAAGAAAAATCGAACACTGTTCACATATATATATTATACATAAACATCCTCACCGTTATGACCAACTAGTTAACCCCTTAAAATATCGTACACTATTTTTGTTACACCATGTATTATTCATAACAAACACGTTTACGCTTACGACAACTTTAAACGAGATAGGACATTAGTGTCTCGTGTTTACAGTTAAGCTCAGAGTATAATTATGAGACAAACATGTTAAAATTCGTTCGAAATAATTCCGATAAACATACAGACGATATCATAATTACCATAAAGCGGCAAAGATTTTTAAAATCATTAATCCTTCCATTGGCTTCGTCGGGTAAAAAAACCCAAGAGTAATCTGGCCTGGTATTTCCATTTCAGAGGTTTGTAACCATAGAAGCGTTGTCATATATAATCTCGCCTGACATTTACACTGCGCATCTTATATTACGTTATCTGGCTCCACATACCCATTTACATAGAGACAATGGCATCGGGGTCTTTTGCGAGATAAAATTGGGTCATACGGTCGAGACGTCTGTTATCGATCTCCCATCTCACGCAAAACATTGATGCGGCGTAGTTATTATGGCTAAGTGGGACGATTTCAGAGGGTGGATTTAATCGTGTTAAGCTGTTGTAGAGTGCCCACCTAAGGGCAGAGTATTCTTATGGCGTTCTATTTCCGTCTAGTCCCGTATGTTTAGACGCGTCAATGGAAAAATCTCCAGGAGTCAGAATAATTGTAACATCAGAATCAAGAGCGCTCCATTATTAACCAGACGACAAAAATAATACGTCATTGATTTAGGAAGTACGCGGAAGTAACACTCGTTTGATCTCACTAACAAAGGAAACCGATCTTGGCCGTTCCATAAAAGCGTCGAAGAACAAAAAGCATGACTAAAATGGCAAAACGTTAACTTTATCAAGGAGCAGCAATCAAATGTGAAAATTATATGCTGCGGAATTGTCGTAAATGTCGCACTTTTATGTACTAATCGCCTATTACTTTGAATGCCTACACCTTACGCAGTATTTCCGTAGTGCATTAAACTGCCGTTTGTTTACGCAAAGCAATGCAAATGTAGAATTGTATTGCGCATGCCTCTGTTGGACGAAGGACTATATTACGACTACTACACTACGTTGGCCTCACGCAATTTGATCAATCAACAACACGTTTAGATGTTCAAACGTAATGGTACCACTAGCGAAGTGGAGTCACTTTTGCACTGCATTTGTATTGGTAGTGTTAAAAATCACACACAAAAATGGTTGCCTAGTAAATGGTCCGGCAATATGCTAGCAGCAATACACTAAAGATTATTAAGTAACGAAATATACAGTATATCCTTCGTAAGAAGTTGCTGAAGGAGTTGTAGTAGCACACGTTAATTGAAATGTGGCATCGTTGAAATTATTTTGTAATGCAAATATCATTATTATGGACAATTCCCTTTGTGACGAGGATCCACCTAAAGGTAATCGATACCGTCGAAGGCGCGGATGCGTCAATCCGTTTGCAAACATCGCAACAAAGACTCATAATAAAGGTTTATTATGTTAATAATTTATTAACTTATCCTTACAGAGCTTCGTTAAATATTATCTGAGTTACTATTTCTGACGAGTGTACGGGAAAATTACGATTGTCAATATTATTCCTTCCTCTTATTATGCGCTGTTTGTGTTTACTGGGAATGTATTGTGCGATGAGCTTAATGTTAGGTGTGACATACTACCCTCCCTGAATATTATTAATATGTAACTGTCCTAGGCCATTTTTAGGTATTCTTCTAATGCAAACTCGCAACCGACTATAAACACGGCTGTAATTTATTATTGCGATGTAATGTCACACATAGGTGAATTGCATTTGATATGTTCTAGAATTCTGAATTCTTGAAATAAAACAAATTTAAGATTTTATCGCGTTTATTTTATGGTTTGACGTTCCCGTCGTTTCGGCAGCATTACAGCAACCAAGGTCACGGGAGGACTGAGGTGTTTGACGTCCTAGTGTCATAGTTTGGACTTGTGTACTCTCATATTGAGTCGTTCTTTGCGGTCCGATCTACGCAGAAAGTGCTCACAGTGTTTTCAGGTCTTACAATGCTGCGGTCGGTTTTGGATTTGAATCCGTTAAATTAGTTTTATTTCAATGTGTAGTATTCGCGTAAATATAAGAAATCAATATTCAGAATACTATTAGACTGGATTTAAACCAATCAGCAAAAACAGATTACGCCTTTGCGACCCGCGAAAGTAAAATCTAGTTTAATTTAAAGCTCTTGCCTCCCGAGATAACTAAACTGCATATTGCCTGATCTATACCCCCTCAACATAGATTTATTATCAGTGTAGGCGGATAGATCAGATAGGATTTACGATTACACCGACGCACTAGAGTTTATTATGTCGAGCTTATTATAATACACTTGAAATTGCAACACGGTGCATATTTCGGCCTTTTAAACGATGCTGAGGATAGCACGTAATAAATTTGTTAACCTACAATCAAATTTAACATTTTTAATAAGTACATCGTCTATGTAAGCAACAACAGATAGTGAGCACAGTATAAATACTAAGTGTTATGTACTCCTGGATGTTGTACATAAATAAACTCATTACAATTGTAAAGATGATGTCCGTTTGTTTGCTAACGGCAAACACGGGACGGCCCTTGGAATAACAATTAACAGTTAAGGTGATACGGACGTACGACGAGGTTTAATTGTAACACGCACACGTTTTGACACCGAATGTGGTTCCTAGCACGCCATTATAGTCCTTTGTTTAGAGTAAACACGTGTTAAAACTGCATGCCCCGTCACGTTTCAATTTCTGTACATGTCTATCAGTTCTTTCCTTAGATAGGCGGTTGCTTGTGTTAACTAAAATGGTCGGAACGATGGACCAGCCAGTTTCATTGTTTTTAACACCTGCTTTTGTACGACGAATTTGGCTTGTTTATTTTTTTCAATATGGTAGCACTGGAATAATTAAGAAGACTAAAAGTAAGCAAAAGAAAGCAGTTCTAGTACATTTTCAGATAATAAATATAGAATTGCAACGAAACTAATTAAAACTACACGGCTGACTGAAATATTGCGGGCCCAAAAAATATCATAGCTTTGTTTGTGTCGTAGCGACGAAAA
Organism: Pheosia tremula; assembly: GCA_905333125.1. Lineage (NCBI taxonomy): Eukaryota > Metazoa > Arthropoda > Insecta > Lepidoptera > Notodontidae > Pheosia > Pheosia tremula. The sequence goes on from HG995420.1 coordinate 3,769,570, forward strand.
TATATTTAAAACCGGTGATTTCGGAACAATAAATATGACAACGGCGAAAATGTCTTAATAAATTTTAAATAACTGTCTATCTTTTGTTAAGTCCAAGCGAGCCTCGGGTCGCGATTCCTATTATGTCCACAGGGATTGATTTAAAATACCCCTGGCCTTTATGGTACAAAAACCTGCTCCAGTGAGTCAGGTTTTATAAATAAAACTACCTGGTACGGGTACCACGCACAGGTGTTCGGCTCTCGAGGTCGCTGCACATCCCGGCTCGCCATGTTTATGTGTTAGCAACACATGTTTTTTGTGTTGACAACGTCCATTTGAAATTCAACGTCGTAAATTGCATCTCCGCCATTTTGTTGGCATTGTAAATAGCTCAGTTATCTCGCAAGTTTTAAATTAATATGTAAATCTGAGATCCTTGGACCCATTGGTATATTATCAATTTAACGACATTATTATTATTATTAACTGAACTTTCGAATTGATCAATTAGTCTGTCGTTAAATTGTGATAACTTCCCAGCAATAAAATTATTGAATTTGTTAAGACGATACCATTCTGCATGATCTATGAGAAGAATCTTCAAAATTTTACAATTAAAGTATGGCGGTGCCGGTTTTGATTACTACTAGAACACTGATAACATTTCCCAGAATATGATAAAACAAGAGTTTTTATTAAAGGAATTTCATATCAAAATAATTTAAGTTAACCGCAGCCGACGCGGTTACCACATAGGTACGGAGGATTACTTGCAAGCGTCGCGTGACTGGAGACCGCAGAGTTGCAACGACAAAACGCCCGCCATGTCAGAAATATCTGCCATTGGACTCGGTCGGTCGGCGAAACAGAGTGGAAAATTCGCAAAATCGCTCACGAGATCTTATTTTGTTTTAAAAAAATGCATGTATGCGGATAACTATGTCTACATAATATGTATAATCTATTAAGGACAACAAAAGCATTGTAATTGGCACATTCTCGCATGTTGTCGGTGCATAGGACCACGAGTTTAGTATAATTTTGCATCATAATATTTTCCGGCTTGCAGCATTTCGAGGAAATCTTTAAAATTGTTTTTTTTTCCAACGTTAGAACAAAGATATTGTCTATTAATATTCTGTTGAGCTATATTATTATGCCAGAAACCATAATTAAGCAGTTCAAGCTCTAGTGGGTAATCAGCGGCGGGCGAATTAACGTTGGTTTACAAGTTTTTAGAACGCGACATGTAGACTGCGTAGTTCGACGGACTACAAAGATTAAAATAATTGCTGCGATAAAACTCACGAGCAATGAATTTGATATAATATTATGTCAGTCGATGGAATATATAAAAATAACCATCTTAATTATGCCAGCTTTCGTTATAAGCTTTATTAAAAAAAAACTAAATTATAAAATATACTACCGCGTCTCGCTTATTAAAAGAATCCTTAATTGACGTTATACTTTTACGGCGACGACGTCTTACAGAATAACAAGTTATAAAAAAACAAAACCGGTATCAAATTAAGAAAATACCGCTATATGTTTAAAAAAATGCACAACGGTTAACCATATTTGTCTGTGTTATAACGAGGACATGTTATTTTTAACGGCTGCTAGCTAATGCTTATGAATTTGTAAGATGAAACAATGGAGGAAAACTGTGTTAAGTTTCAACGGGCTGCGCAGGCGACGCGCAAGGACCGTTAGCCCCGCGCGCATGGTAACAATACACTTCCAATGAGCCGTTTATCTTATCGGCTACCTGCATATCTGTAATATCTAGGTCTCACTTGAGTAAACAGTGTAAATGTTACATTTTACGCGGACCAGGTCACACGCGCCGATGCACAACCATTTCCCGTCAATAAGCAAAAAAAATAACCTACTATTCTTTGCAGTTAGGTTGAGTATATTGAATTTTAATTGCGTCATTGACATTACCTGCAAACACGATCACTTTAACTATGCTTGTGTGTAATTGATGTAAAAAATATTAATCCAAAGTTTCACGTGTAGTACTAATAAGTTCTATAGCGATTTCTCATGTCGATGACATCGCAGTAGTTACATGTCTAGATACCGTTCAAGATGCACAAGAAATTTCGACAGCATCGCCCGTGAGCAACTCAATCATCAACTTGTAGGTCAGACTTTTTGCTAGTGAACGGTCGAAGGTTTTCAAGAGATTTTTTGCTGCTTTTTTGCAGATGCAACATCTCAGTGACATTGGTTCGTATTTCAACGTTGGTGAGATCTGAAGATATTAACTGTGTTTTGAATACGCGGCCGAGTAGGCACCTACCTACTCGGCCGCGTACGTATTGACGTAAATGCGCCCAGTCTAACATCACATGTCGGGAGACCGAGTTACTAAATGTATCGGGAAGTTTAATTATAGAAAGCGATCGGGTGAGCGACTTGAGAAGCTGTCCCACAGATAACATATCGCCGCAATCTGCTGCAAGAGACGTAATAACGTAGGCAGGTATACCTAATCAAAACCTGGATGGGTGGCGTTTTCTCTGGAAACTTGCTATTAATAATATTTTAAAGTTTATTCAACGTAACGGTAGAACGCTTGCCTCGATAACGAGGACTGCAGTTTCAAACTCCGGCTAGCATCTCTGGGATTTATGGATTTCATGTGCGAATCTAATTTTCGACCACGATTATTACATGTTAAACGGTTACAGAAAACATCATAAGGAGACCTACATCTTTACGAGAAACCCTCGAAAGACGTGTGATGTCCGCAAACCTGCACTTGGCCAGCGTGTTGGACTAGGGCCTAATCCCCATCCCATTAATGGGAGGCCCGTGATCAGCGGTGATAAAAGGGCTAGTATTATTATAATAATTTCCTAGTAGGTATAAATGGAAGAGGTGAGCACGGTGTGTCGGTTAGCCAGCTGATCAGGGCCGCACGCACACATAGCTGCAAATGTTTACGAAAAATATAACAAAGCAGTGCTTATTGATTTTATTCGCCGTTGTAAATGCATGGCTATATGAACAGGTGTTTGCGATCTGAGATTGTTTTCAGAGTGATACAACAAATGAATTTCTAAGCGGTCCCTGCACGAATATATTGATACAAGTCCAGAGCATTTGATCTTTTTTTTTTGCATCAATTTAACGGCGAATATATCAAGATAACGTATTGCGATATTCATACTGTTACTACTGATAAAACAGCTGAAAACTACTCAAAGCTATAACTCGAAATGATCGATAATATCAATGAAATCGGAGTTTGTTTAAAAACAAAATAGGTATAACATAAATGTTCAATAGGTATAATATATGGAAAATGGTTTACACACTAACCTTGATTCCGGAGCGTCCCTGTTGCTTCAGCAGTACATTCTCTGGTTTCATATCACAGTGTATGATCCTGTTCTTGTTGAGCGCGTGGAGGCACTGCAGCAGACTGTGCGAGAACTTGCGGACCAGCTGCAGAGAGAACCCTTGAAACTTATTCTTTTTTATCAGCTCGTACAAGTTGATCGACAGAAGCTCGAACGTGATGCACGTGTGGTTCCTGAACGTGAACGAGTCGAACATGTGTATGACGTTCATCGTGTTGTCCTTGTCCTGCTCGCGGAGGTGCTCCAGTATGCGGATCTCCTCTTGCGCCTGTCGGTGGAACCGCTTCTCGTTCCGAACCATCTTGAGCGCTACGTTCTCGCGCTTCTTGTGGTCGTATGCCTTCACCACCTGCCCGAAGCTACCCTTGCCGATCACTTTGAGCACCTCGTATCTGTACGCAATGTGGTCGTGGGGGATGTGGATGTATGAGCCTTGCTCGTTGTCGTAGTCGCAATTGTTCGGGAACCCGACGAGCCCGGGCCGCTTCTTGGCGTTCGCGCCTATAAAGTACACTTGTGGATAGTCGAATATCTCGCGGTGTTCGTAAGGTGTGAGTTTGTTCATATAGAGCTTCATGACCTGCTCGGGGCTGGCGGCAGCCGCCGGTGGCCGCTTATCGGGCGGCTGCGCGTTCGCCGCGGTCGGCGCGGGCGGGCCCGGCTCGAGCGGTGGCAGAGCCCCATCCCGGAGCAAAGCGCGCCCGAACGCGTGCGCGCTCCCTAGAGGCATGTCGCCGGTCATGGCCGCGCGGCCGCCGCCACCTCCGCGCACTTCGCTCGCCGTGGCCGAGTCGACCCACGCTCGCTCGCACACACCACTGCACCTCACTGCACTTGCACTCAAAGACGGCGCCACTCTGGCACACTGCACAACATTTCACATCGACCGGGAGGAGCGAGACCCACGCTTCCAGTTATGCGGGCACATTCCGTCTCAGTAACGATACGATGGAGCTGCGGCCACAAATGATACCTACGACCTACTACACGACGCGAACGTGAAACGCAAACAAAGACCCCTTCCTTGCGGGCCGACTCGACGACAGAACCAGAGAGAAAATAGAAACGGTCGCCAAAGTCATTGAACCGTTCGGCCGCACGGAATCCACGAGTGCGAGTGAGATAGGACAACGTCGTACCAAGCCCCTGTCTACCGCTAGATGTCGTTTTGGCTTGACGAACCATCGACAACAGGTCTTTATTTAAGACCGAAATAATTTAAGAATAACAACCTACCACAAACCGTGTTACCCATTTACAAAAAATATAATTTAGAAATATAAGAATAAAAATAAAAATATATTTCATATGTACTTCAATTTCAATATGTAGCTGATACGCTTTTAATATATTGACTTAAGTTTATATTGTAATTTAAAGTATAAGTAGGTCAATAAACTTCTTTATACCTATCATGTTTCTCAAGTACTTCAATAAACTTTTTGTATTATTTTATGCTGTCTTCAGCATGAAACGGATTTTGATTTGTCATCTGGATATTTTGTTCTGCATAGCGAATCCATTTTAAACTTTGCTAAGAATGAGTGGATACTAAATTACGCATAAATTTGGTTATGGAAGATATTTCACTTTTAGATTTTATAACTAGTGTACAAAAAAAGTAGGACTTAGGCTTCGTAAAGGATACCCAAGGTACCCAAAAAAACATAAAATTACAATTTGTAAATGCCCTGGTAGACCTGTATATAGAAAGTAAATGAGTTGAATGTGCCTGGTAAAATGATAACGAAGTGTATAGGCAATACAACAAAGAAACAATTAAAGCAATACAATAAATTCTTAGCCAGCATAGAAGAGCAATATTTATTTTAGGTCTTGCATCATTATCACTCAATCTTCACTATGGCTTTATTTACCATCGACAACCATTGATTATGACATCGACGCCATCTGTCGAAAAGAATCGCCATAGCTCTCCGATGCCGATCACCTTCTTTCTTGCTCTTAGTGCCGATCACAATCCTCCCTTATTTACTCTATGGTCATCCATCATCCAGCCAGCCAGCCGAATCGTATCACACGTCTTTTTCTATCGTTGTTTTCTGTCATTATATCTTTATTCGTAATAACTGAATGTAGGTATTGTGGTGTTTAATTTATTGCAAAATACTTTACACGATAATTATGTGTAGCAAGCAAACGTAGATAAATGTTATAAGAAGACTATGGTGATAAAAAATGTAAGTAAAGTGTTTCTTTATTTGAACGATTCTGCCGTAATTTCTTTGTTACTTTCAATAAATAATTACTTTAATCGGTACTCATGGCTAATATCGGTGAGGTGTAGAGATTTTCAGTGATCTAGTAATATCACGACCGATGCATTGTTTAGGGTCCCGACGCCGAATCTCATAATTCCAATAGGTAGGTACTTACATTGTTATCTGTTTGGTAGAAGAAAAATATTATAATTATACAGGCATGTATTGCACTAACGATATTAATTACATTATCATGAACATGTGATAGCCTTAGTTACAACCGATGAGTAGGTAAATCATGTAATATGCGAACCCTTCAAGGTAATGTTGAGGAATTGTATAGGCTAGTTATTGTGGTGTAAAGCATGTACTTCCTTGTTTGATGCTTGACCCAAGGCCTGAGGTGTGTGCGCATCATACATATGATGTTTGGCTCATTGCCAGTGCATCAAACAACAGTTACACTGCTCTTAAGTGTTGCGAAATGAGAAAAAAAAATATTTTCATTGTTTGTTTATTTTTTATCCCACAATTATGTGACTCAGTGACTTATTTTGAACCAGGTAGTTTATTCTTTTTTGTGTTGAACCACATTGATCTGAATCATCATGATAAGTCGGCAGTATATTTTGAAATGGTGTATAAAAGTCATAAAAAACACAATGAATGTCTATGAATATTACATTAGTATTCTACTAAAATACTCATTTGGTTCAACTATCATTACTTAGGCATAATTAAGCTCATAATGACTTCTTTGTCCTCTATTCAAGTTGAAATCACAAAAAGGTTGGTATGAAATAGCCGAATCTGTATGTGGCGCAAATAACCAGTTTATGAACCCACATAATTATGATTCAACATAATTTTAAGCTATGAACTTAAAATTATACTTTAAACTTGATATTTTTAAGTGATTTCACTGATACATGCTTGCGAAGGCAATTATAGCCATGTTGTTTCTTTCATATTTAAACTAAAATTTACTTATCCAATCTCTTAGTATCCTATAGTATGTGTAACTTCGTAGCTATGGATAAATATTTCGGGGCTTTGAGTTGAAGATCCGTAACCACTAAATAATGCAAATATCTCACAAAAAATTATCAGCATTGGTTATGAATTGTGCCCTGTATTAAAGAGTAAATTTAATTATCACATTAAGTAATTCTTTGCAATAGAAATTGTAGCAGCTAGTTCTTTCTGACCTCAATCAGAATGTCTGACCCAAAATCCCACTGCATCTTAAGCAATAATCTAAGCCCCCTATGACAAGCCGTAGCCTGCTTTAAAAAGTTGTGTTAATATCACCACATACATTTTATCATATATGGATTAGCTTTATGTTCAATAAGATAGTATTTAATAGTTTAAACAATGCTGGTAGGTATGTATATATTATTTCCAAATCTCGCGCATGTTTTGTGAAGACCAAGAGCATTGTATTTGTTGTTACTCAACACGGTGGCATCTATGCTTTCACTGCTATTGTAATAATAATAACTATGTGGTATTCTGGTAAACATGAAGTCGAACCCAGGCGGTAAAAAGGCAAACATGTTTTCCAAACAATACAGGCCACCCCATTAACTCTGTTCAGTGAGTGCCTACTGCATCACTTAGGAGAAAATCGTAGTGTTATCTCTTTCATATCCACGTCTTAATAGCCTCTCTTTTTTATTCTGTGCTTAATACAAGAGACTAAATTCTAACTAAATTCTTAGAAATCGTTACAATTTTTTTTACATTTGTATATGCTTGTAAAAAAAATATTGTATCGCCATCTATGATTTTTGGCGATAGCCTATTTCCCTGTGTTGGGAGATGCCTTTCAGCGGAGTCCTTTACCCTGATTTGGTAGTTAAATAATTTTCACATGGAGCGACAGCCGAACGCCCCTCCGGGACCCAACTAGCGGTACTGCCACAAACCGGTTGGTTTACGTATGGTTCTGATACATCCAAGTCGTGTTGTGGCCCCAACTGTGCCAATAAAATCGACGCATCGTCGAACAACAACGGCACCGTAATTGTTACTTTTCATAGTTGGTAGTGTTCTCACTTGAACGTCGAAATGTCCGGTGCGAAATCGACGTTTCCATGGTACAATATAGTATTCTCTTCTCGTGTTGACCAAAGATCAGTGACTACGTCATCGGCCAGCTTCTAACTATGAGCGGTATTAACTGATCGCGACGAATATTTGGGCTATCGTCGGAAGAGAGTATCAGTCGTAGTATATTTATGACGATTCTAAGTAACCACCTACTACTGTCAGATAACGCATAGAATCATTAAAATATAAGTAGAACCGCCCGTATCCAGATTTACTACACTAAATTTCTATGTACATAGTTTCTTTCAACGGCTCTAAGACTTCAGACCATCGATTCGTCTTTACGTCATCGGGTGAGAGTACAATCCATGACGTTTTGACAACAACTTCTAGTTAATGAAATTTTCAGTATAGCCAACATTTTGAATGTGCTAAGTTCAATATGTTTTTATAACAAATGGCGGCCTGATTAGCGCAGTTGGTAGTGACCCTGCTTTCTGTCCCGAGGGTCACGGGTTCGAGTCCTAGTAGAAACTTTGTGTGAAGAGCGCGATTGTTTGTACCCAAGTCATGGATGTTTAATATTTATACAAAGTATTATATACTGAGTTCGCCCCCAGTCCATTGTACGGTACCCATAATACAAGTTTTGCTTAGTGTAGGACCTTATAGTTAGTATGTTCGTCGATATTTATTTATTTATTAAATGGTAGCGAAAATAGACCTTGCACTCCCATGATATGCAAAATGTAACTCAGTGATTTTACTGTAGGTTTACTATTGTTTGGTACCAACGACTGAGACTAAAACTTCTGAGCCGGACATTAATAAAATCATCTGAGCATAACCACTTGCAATACTTTTATACCTATTAATAAAATTGTGATAAACTGCGTGGGTAAACGTCACGGAAAATGTTGGCTTACCGCCATTCTCATTTCAATGTTTAATTTTGTTATTTTAAAACTAGCTTATCACTTGCCGTGCGGTGTAAGAAAATATCGTGAGGAAACCTCCACGATTTTGCGAAAGTTGTGTGAAGTTCACCAGGTGGTGGATTATGGGCCGAATCCCCTCACCACAGTTTTAAAAAGTTAAACTGTGCCCCTGCATTGAGGGAGAGTATCGCCCCGGTATATTAGAAAAGACCTCGCCCCCAATTGAGATCAAATGATACCTTCGAAATGTGGGTGAACTGCAGATCACCTCTGCCAACCCCTCGGAGGTTACAGACGTTATGGTGTTTAAAACTAGCTTCGTCCCGCGGCTCGTCCTTGTTTTGTATAATTTGAATTACGAAAGCGTGATATTATCTGTCCTTATTACACTATTAAAAGATAATAAATAAACCTCTTATATTAGAACCTTCAAGGAGGAAATGAAACGGACGGTGTGTCGGGAAAAAAACCTATTAAAAACTAAGCCTATATATGTAGTACTCGCTGAGTAGATAGGTTTTGCCTATGGGTGCCAAAAATACATAAACATTTAGCTGATTAGCTCAGTGGGTAGTGACCCTGCATCCTGCGCTAATGGTCTTGGGTTCCAATCCGGGTAGAGACATACACTTTGTGTGATGAGCACGAATGTGTTTACCCGAGTCATGAATTTTTACTGTATACATATAAGTATTGAATACTGAGTTCGCCCCCAGTCCATTGTACGGGACCCATAAAACAAGCGTTGCTTAGTATGGGACCGTATAGTTGGTGTGTTCGTCTGACGATATTATTATTATTATCATATACTTGCAAAGTAGCATATTGCACTAGTTTTAGGAAAATAATCTTCTATTAAAAGACATCTGTTTAAGCTTTATTTAAAATAGTAATAAATACGGTGCGACTAAACTGTTATCGTGTATGAAATCAACAATTATCCCTCTTAAGGAGGTTTAAATGTGAAGACAAAAGCAGTTAAATTATAGTGCGTTCAGTCATTTACAGCTAAAATACCATGACACAGACGCTAGGTATGCACTGTCTTCAATCTTTCCAGGAATGGTAATACCATACTGTGAGCTATTGGCTCGAATGGCGATAAGATAACAAGACCAATACGATATTATCTGTTTCGGTAAATGTGTCGATAAAAAAATTATGCAATCATTGTTTAGTAGGATCGTAAGTACGTCAGTACTAGTATCATATCTCGTATAGAGTGTGCCGATGTAGTCGTTATTATATCGGTAACTATAATTATATCGATAATGATATCGTAATGTCCTATGTGGCGCCAGCTCATTGTCACCCGTCTAGTAGATGCTTTGTTCATAAACCTAGCCAGACGAATACACCAACTGGGCCCCAAGTCTTCTAACACAATCGATTCATAATCGAACAGCAACCGCATAGTAAGTGGCACTTTTGACCGATATCCCATACAATATCTGTCAAAAGTGACAGTTACTATGCGGGTGCTGTTCGATTATGAATCGATTGTGTTAGCAGACTTTGGCCCTGAATGATCCCCAACCAAGCAGCGGTTGTATTATCGTGCGTATCGTACAATAGTCTGAGGGAAGTAGCGATCTCACTAGACCAGGGCAAATTACGAAAGAGGTCGCTACAATATGTTACCTGCTCCGAAAACTCTCATAGCGCGTTTCAGGATTGTATTGAGCCCTCGTCATTTGTTTTGAATGTCGTCTACAGCGCCATCTGTGATATTTAACGTCCATGACTCGGGTACAAACTTTGTGCTCATCACACAAAGTTTGTCCCTACCAGGTTTCGAACCCGGGACCCGCAGCGTAGAAGGCAGGCTTACCACCCATTGAGCTAATGAACTCAAATTCAAATTAATCACACTTTTAACTTAAAAATTCCACTCCCTATAATTGTGAGATTCCGCTACGAATATGATATTATTTTAGAACATTTGGTAGTTTATTACTTTTAAAATCCTTTAAATCGACACTCGAATATAAAAAGTATTTATACGAGAATTTGTTTATTTGTCTTAGGATTCACCCTTCTATTGATTGGACCCAAATACCAGTCTATGACACAGTCAAAAATATCTGTTGGAAGGTCCTATAACTACCCCTATTAATGCCCCTATGTTGGGCACGGGCCTCCCCTCAATGCGAGGGGGGATTAGGCCATAGTCCACCACGCTGGCCAGTGCGGGTTGGCGGACTTCACACGTCTTTCGAGGGGTTCTCTCAGACATTCAGGTTTCCTCGCGATGTTTTCCTTCACCGTTTAACAAGTGATAATCATAGTTGAAAATGAGAAGATGGAAGGTCCTAAATGAACATAAATAAAAACAATGTCATTACAAGTCAACATAAGCTTAAATGTTAATGAAAACAATGTCACTAAAACTAAGCTTTTCTAAAACATCCACAATTAAACGAGTAAGTACTGCTGGCACGAATTAAAAGCGATAACAGAACCTCAATCAGATGTGTAGGGTGTACTATAAATAACTATGGTAGTAAAGTTAGTTGCATTATGAGTTGAAGCCCCAGGTGTTCGATTGAGAAAGGCAATGATACGATTAATGTGTATGACTGTACATGTAATTGCGTTAAGGGATTTGAAATCGACGAGAATTGTGCTTCGGTGGTCGATAACAACGTGTATTATGCGAATGCGAATTAGAAACAGTCACCCATAAATATTTTGAGTCATATATCCTCAGTCATAAGTCACTGAACAAAGCCATGTCGCCAAGCGGCCTAGCCGTGTTCCGGCATGATGTTCGGTGTTACCATTCATGGATGGCGGGTCAGATCAGTTGCGCTGCATGTGCCTAGTGAATGTAGCGTCTCGATCTACTGCCGCCTTTCTACCTAGGCAAGTATGCTCCATCGTAGATCTCATCGTCACTTACCATCAGGTGAGATTGAGATCAAATACTTGCCTATAATGTAATAAGAAAAAAAAAAGTAGGTAATATTTGCTATTTCAGAAAATCGACTCACGATCGTCAGGTGTTTTTTTTATAAACACCGTCGTATTATTGGCCGCATTTTATCAAGTACTTACTAACTTAAAAAAACGGGCTGAGTGTTTGAGTACAGTCGCGAACTAATTCAAATAAAAGATTCTAGTTATACTCGTTTGGATTATCTTATAGGTACTTACTGCTTTCAAAATGTGCTTCAAATTATCTGCATAGAACAAAAGTAATTATATGCACTACATTCTGCTCTGTCTGGCTTGAGAGCTCTTAAACTCGGAATTTACGAGTAAGCGGGTATTTTAATCGCTAGACTAGCGTATTGTATGTTTAAACACTTAACAGTTAAGAGCTTTAACATTTATTGAGAAGGAAAACATGTCGTTGGAATAAACAAAGTAGACTTATGCATCAGTATTTCAGAGCTAGACAGTTTCCAGATTGTTTCCAACACTTCTTACTTCAATAAATTCGTCTTTGACTCTAGCGAACTTAAATCCTGTACCCTGTACCTGTGTGTGTGTTTGCGATGCACCATATATAATTGCTGTAACAAAATAATTGAGCTTTATCACTCAAATATTAACCTCGGCTTGCTTCAGCAATTCAAGAAACACTGCTTGTATAATATGTTTATGTATGTATATCATATATATAATGTATGTGGGTATATCAATATTATTATATCTAAGTATATTATTTATTCTTGGCGCACCACTGGCTTCCACCGTGTTAAATTTATTAAGAATCTTCTCTTAGGTTGTCTGGAAGCGACAGCTAGCGATAAGACCGCCCACTGTATACTGTACCTATGTATTAATATCCTATAAAATCTGAATGAAATCGGTGTTCAATAAAGAGTTATCTATCTATCTTGTTTTATACCATGTTCACAACGCGGTGTGGCTAAGCGTTCGCCCGTAAATTTATGTGTGGCGATATTCTAACTAAACTAATTAGTTTGATAAAAAAAATTACATGTAAATAAATCCCACTTCCCCTGTAACGCCGGCGTGTGTAACAATACCAGCACATACTGCTGATTAAGTACTCTAATTTGCTACGCGCTCTTCCAAATTTCCGTCAATTGTTTTGTAAATGGAAATTTACCGTATAACACAATATCCTGTATTATCTCTAAACGTAAATAATGTTATAATATACCGAATATAAGACTGAATTTATGCTGAATTTCGCTCTGATGTTTTTACCCTTAATATTTATAAACTTCATGTTTTTTTTAGGGGCAGAATAAAGCATTATTTAGATATTACAATTTCACCGGCTCTTTTGTTACGCTTACATCAAGAATTACGAATTTATATTACGTGTAAGGTAGAAAGCGATATAGAGGAATACTTTGTGAGAGTTTTTTTATATAAAGTAAGTAAAAAATGATCTCAGCCAGTGTCATTAGATAAGAGATTTGCTCTGGACCGCTCCGGTGGACGACATTCCATCAGTTGCCCAACAAACTATAAAGGGTTGAACAAGTGTAGTATTGTTCCTTTCATCATTTCATCTTGCTAACTCTCATATGGATATACCTATATCTTCTCCTAATGAAGTTGGTCACAATTCGTGCGTCAGGCTGCCTCTACCGCCGTAGTGTTGTATTCCTCCTGGATTTATTCTTGACACAATATTGTCAGTTAATGTCGGTATTAGGGCGGGCTTATACATCCGGAATTTCATCATCTGGATTTAATTATCTTAAAAACGGACGCTTGCCTCACACCTCTGCTCATCACTATCTTTACTTCACATTGATATGACAAAAAGGCATTACCGGTTTTTTTTAAAAGTGTCCGCATGCTCACCGTTTTGGTTTCATAATATGAAATTGAGATTATGAAATTTCGGATGTATGAGCCCGCCCTTACCCATCCGGTATTTGTTATTCAGAGCGAAAAAGTCGGTACATTAAATATTCTGTTTTGGCTCCAACAAGTTGAACCATTCCATAAATATGTTATGTATCACGGTATCGAAGGTTGATTCACTTTTTAAAAGTACAAAGTTGATGGATATGCTTCCGTAAGCGTGGGTGATCAGCCTGCTTATGAATGAGCCATATAATCCAGCCTACCATGAGGTAGTCGATTTTCTGGTTTCTTTATACCTATTCTTTATAACACTTCCCGAATGGTTACGTACCTTAATTTCACCGTGTCTCCGTCTCTCCTCTCCGTGACTTAATTTCAGTGTATTAAAAAGTGACGATCCTATTTGTATTTATTTGTAGCCCTTTGAAGCGATTCTTAATAACTAGACTAAAGAAAAGGATTGGGGAGACAGTTTCAAACCAGGGCCCCAAGTCTGCTAACACAATCGAGTCATAATCGAACAGCAACCGCATAGTAACTGTCACTGTTGATAGATATTGTATGTGACATCTGTCAAAAGTGACAGTTACTACTCGGTTGCTGTTCGATTATGAATCGATTGTGTTAGCAGACTTAAGGCCCAGTTCGTCTACGTCATCGTCAGACGTATCTGAAGGTGGTAATATGTATAAAAAATAAAGGAATCATGTTTATTGTTTGCCGAAGCGGTCGTTCCTACAACGTTCTTGTAGCAGTATTGCAATTGCGTGGTACCGCGGCTGTCATAACAAGCAAGCATACTTTATTAATCGAAGTATTATCACACGATATGATTTATGAGTGGGTAATAACAATAATTATTATAATGTATTCATTTTTTAATGCTATTGTGTAACGAAACTCATTTGGAAGTGTTTGTTATTCAAATACTAAAATGGCGGCGTATTTTGTATTTGACACTAGTTGTCCCAGTCTCAATATGGATTTTGGCACCAAATATCAAATATAGAACATCGCGATTGTGTTTATAGGTTTGCGTGATCGTTTGCGTTATGTCAAAAAATACATAAAACCTACAAAGCAATTATTTCAACAGTATAAAAATACAGTTATCATTTGTGATTTGCTCTCCATAGCATATGTATGTGCCTCCAATTAGTGAACAGTCTCCCACGCTGTTTGCAAAATGACACACCATAGTGCATGTTATTTTAAACAATATTTTATTGGAATTAAAGTTGACAGTGGTGCTAATTCGCTTGCACACTCTCTAAACTTAACTAAACTAGCTAAAATTTTAATATACTTAAAATTTTAGCTAGTTTAGTTTAGAAATCATTAAAATCAATTCTGTTGTCACATCGAACTTAATTTAAATATCGTAATTGACAGGACTAATTTGATTTTGACAGCACCTAAATTGAATTGAGGTATGTTGCCAGTATTTAAAAAATATATCTGAAGAATGAATGAAAATAAGGTGAATGGAAAAGAAAATCGAAATAACATGATTAAATTATTTTAAAATAACCTTAAAATATATAAAAGTTTAATTTAAAATATATGTCGGCGTCTAAATATTTTTATTGTAATTTTTTTATGATATTTACAATTATAAATTATAGAAAGTTGTTCTATATCGTCTGTGGTTAAGTGTTCCATATCTATTGTTCTGTGGTGAATTCTATTTTGTATCTGTTGACAGTAGGTAAACAAAACACCGTTTTCAGATCAGACGGGTGTGCTACATTGTAATTGATGTAATAAGTTATCTAGTGGCTTGAATCTAATATGGAAAACGATAGGAAACGGTCTAATAAGAGACAACAGGAGTTGCTTGTGGAGCGACTCCGCAACAACATCAAAATAGCGAGGGGTAAGCATTTTAAAGGATTGAAAGTTTTGTTTTACTTAAAATCAATCTGGTTATAGTTACATCGACGCGCGAGGACATCTATCTAAAAATCAATTATATTTTCAGGAAACCAAGCAGATTCTGGCGAGGTAGATTTTTAGGGGGCCCTACCAACCACGACGAGCTCAACCAACTCGGCTGCAGAAGAACTGCACAGCAGTGGGAGCATGTAAGTTTTGTGTTCTGAATATTATGCATTTTTTTCGTCTAAATGGTTTTTATATGTTTTTTTTATCAACAGGTTTGGAGTGTGTGGGTGGCGAAGTTATAGACCAAGGCTAGCAAGGTGCGAACTTCAATAAGCGCCACAGGTGGCGGTCCGGCAGGAGGAGCCCCGACAGACATAGAATCCAAAATTTTGGATATTGTTGGGCATGCCTATGTGGATGGATTGTGCCGCCTGGAAGTGTACCATAATACTATGTAATAAGTTAGTAATACTAAGCATTTATTGCATAGTTGTTATCTTCGGTAGTGCCATTTCATTGAGTGTGGGCAACAAATGGCCCCCATGTGCAGAAGCTTGTTGTTTAAGCCTTTCAAATTCTATTACTTACAAATTTGTTTATTATTTTGATTGTTAATTATTTTTAATGTTGATGTTTATTATTGATTATTGATAACATAGTAATAAGTAAAAAGCTTTATTATAATAATTCAGAAATTAAAGTCTTGTTTATGATTTGCCATACTTTTATTAATTTTGAGTAAAATAGTGTTTATTAACACTTGCCAAATGTATCTGGCTTCAGCAAGGAAATCTGTTTCAATGTACTCTTCCACCATAGATAGCTTATCAGTATGATCTAAATCAATGGTATAATTCTCATCCGTATCTGCAAAAGTAGAAACATTTACATGTTATAACGTGATGTCAAGATATTTTTTTATGCTAATATTATAAAGACAAAAGATATATTGGTTCGATGGCCTGATTAACCTAGTGGTAATGACTCTGCTTTCTGCGCTGAGAGTCCTGGGTTTCAATCCTGGTAGGGACACAAGCTTTGTGTGATGAGCACGAATGTTTGTACCCGAGTCATGGATGTTTAATATGTATATAAGTATTATAAACTGAGTTCACCCGCAGTCCATTGTACAGTACCCACAACACAAGTGTTAAGCTTAAAGTGGGACCGTTTGGTTATGTATTCGTATGGCGATATTTATTTATTTATTTGTTTATAATGTATGAGCTCAAAAATTACTAAACCAATTTAGTGGATATGAAATGAAACTTACTCAGTTTTTGCAGATTCTTTCTCCGTCTGTGTTGTAGGGAACTTTATATTTTGGGGTGTCAATTGTTGCACAATTATGTTCAACACTATTCCCAAACATCTACTCACTGCTGGTTGGCTCATTCCAGGTAAACTATCTTGGCCTACAGCAGCATGATAGCTCCCATGAGCGTAAGATTGCAGTGCTGTTCAAATCTGCAAAGTGTCATGTTGATGTATTTATAAACAAGTAAAAAGTAGGTATGTATCTGTATAAAATATTAAATCGCAAACCTTTATATGTTTTGGGATGTGCCCCTCCACTAAGAGCGGATCATCTAGAGTATTCAGTATGAAGTGCTGCAAATGTGCTCTTAAACCTTCGAGGCGTATTCTTTCTTCATAGTTTCTACGGCTAGAAAGCAAATGCCTTAATTTTGTTTTTAAAGTAAGTACTTTGAAGTAGGCTCTGTTTTATTATTATTTTGGTAAAATTAGCACTTTCAGATGAATCTACAAGAGCCGCAACCACATATTCCTCCATCGTGTTTGATAAAATAGCTTTTCACAACTTATCTTAATAAAAACATCACCTGAAAAACTACGAACTAAATTTAGGTGGCACCAAATTAGATGCCGACCAAATAAGGCGGATTATAGTTTGACGTTTCTAATTTTAGACGCAATTTGACGTAAAGTGTGTACAACAGAATACAAAAATGACCAACTAAGCTAAGTTGAGTAACTAAACCAATTTTAGGAGCTGTCAAACTAAAATTAGTCTAATCTGCTGTTAACAGAATAGCGAACGCCGTTTGACAGGAGTAAACTATAATTTGGTCTAGTTTAGGCTAGTTGGTGTCAAGCGAATTAGCAGCAGTGGCGTGTGTGGTCGCACTAGTATGCGGTGAAATATTTTAAGAGATACTTCGTGAAAGGCACAAATATTTTATAGCGGCCAACAAGCCGTGAATACTTTGTGTATATCGTTAACAAGAGCTTTCTGCTTCTAGATTTGCGATGACATCTAGTCTGACATTGACTCGAGGTAATTTAGTTGAGTGTTAATTCTAATCCCACTAATATTATAAATGTGAAAGTTTTTTTTATTTTTTTTTATTACATTATAGGCAAGTATTTGATCTCGATCTCACCTGATGGTAAGTGACGATGAGATCTACGATGGAGCATACTTGCCTAGGTAGGAAGGCGGCAGTAGATAGAGACGCTACATTCACTAGGCACATGCAGCGCAACTGATCCGACCCGCCATCCATGAATGGCAACACCGAACATCATGCCGGAACACGGCTAGGCCGCTTGGCGACATGGCTTTGTTCAGTGGGTGGTGACTAGCCACGGCCGAAGCCTACCACCAGTAGAAGTTTGGATGGATGGATGTTTGTTACTCTTGCACACCAGAACGTCTGAACGGATCTGGATGAAAATTGGCACAGTGATAGATTATAGTCTGGAATAGCACAAAGGCTACTTTTTATCCCGGTAAAATGTATGGTTCCCGTGGGATAGATTTGTTTACATTTTTTATAGATAACCAATAAATTCATTTTCTCATACATTCGATTCTGAGGCGGTACGAAGTTCGCCGGGACAGCTAGTCATTATTAATTTGATTTTACCCTCTCCGCAAACAAGGTCCTTTAAATGGCGATCGCCCCGAATAAACTTGAATATGTCATTATTACCGGTCAAACTCCCACTAGTGACTTACCAGTAGAAAATAAATCGCATACTATAATTACTAAAAATATAATATATTTCCGCCAATACATCATGTATATAGATATAAACATTGTTCATTATTATGAGAAGACATTACAAATGATTGATACAGGCCAATTATTTATTATTACTTTTTGATGTCATAGGTCGTTTGTCAATACTGTGGCCGGGTTATCAAAAAATATGTTTCTAATTATAATAACATAATTATAATGTTTCATAATTATTATCTATACGTTGGAAGTCTGCGCTGTAATTATTGTTTCAGCTACTTTTAGCTGGTTATACATTGACCGAAGCTTTTCTTTTTTGTACTTTACTGGTGGTAGGCATCGGCCGTGGCTAGTCACCCACTGAACAAAGCCATGTCGCCAAGCGGCCTAGCCGTGTTCCGGCATGATGTTCGGTGTTGCCATTCATGGATGGCGGGTCAGATCAGCTGCGCTGCATGTGCTTAGTGAATGTAGTGTCTCGATCTATTGCCGCCTTCCTACCTAGGCAAGTATGCTCCATCGTAGATCTCATCATCACTTACCATCAAGTGAGATCGAGATCAAATACTTGCCTATAATGTAATAATAAAAAAAAAAAAACAATTCCCGGGGAAAATTTTAATTTGTTGCTACTATAGTGATGTCATTAATTATAAAAAAACTCTTACGTTAAATCTATAGTCCTCAATTCAAAATTCTCTTAATCTTGTCAGGACTGCACATTATACTATAATGATTAACGACTAGCCGTCTTTTAAATCAAGACTCCGATAGCTAGGTACGTCTATTGATACATCTATTGATAAGTAACCATAATTTACATTACAATATCATTGTGAACCGTTTTATTATACCTACTTTAGTTATGGAACAATAGTTATTTGATATTAATCACGGTATAATCCTTACTGTTACGAAACATCAACTCGGGCTCCATATACTTAAAGCTCCCAACGTAACGACAAACTGATCTCAAATTATTCTTGTAAATTTTGATAACGCAATAAGTATGTTCAAAATAATTGGCAATTCTCCATACAATGCTGAAACTATGAGAGTTTTCGGAGCACGTAACTTATATACAAGATCCCGACAATAACAGGTCAAAGCGGCTGCCCCGCCAGGCATACCACCTGCCTGGCTGGAAGATCTTCCCTTTTCAGCTAAATTTTAAAAGTTATTAAACTGCTTTTACTCAAAACTGAAAATTCTTATTAGAAAGTGTTTTTTACTGTTTCATCTTAAATTCACTATTAAATTATTGATGCTTTCGCTATTATCAACTTCCCGTTCTAAATGTATAATTTCTCTATTGGTTTCTCATATACTTAAAGGAAGCGAATCGTTAATGTACCCTAGATCGGGCCAATAATAGTTAATAACCTATTAATCATCTCGCCCCGGTCATTATAACAGATGCACTGTTATAATTGTCTATCTACACAGGAAATTATACTTACTCGCGGTCCGAGTCACTGACTCACCGGCCAAGAACCAAGATTGGACGCAATGCTGGTGTATTTGCTCCATGCCTTTGATTAGACCAATCAGAATCGATACAAGCTTTGATACTTCTCGATTTGATTTTCAAACGCCCAATATTGACTATGTTCGGTACGGTTCCAATGTATATTTAGGATGGAATCTCGCGGTAACAATATCTCAATTTTAGTATAGTTCACTCGGCTTTGTATCTTAAAAAACTTTGATTATAATCATTTTGTGACAAAGATAGACTTAATTTCATATACTTCCTTGTATTCAAATCCCGTTATTTTTTTGTATGACTAGTGAGTTATGTGGATAAAAATTATGATCATATTGTAATTTTTGAGCGCGCAATGTATTGTAAACTACGCAACCATAACACAACGCTCCGCGTGATACCCGACGCGTGCGTGTGACACGAGCGCTCGACAGAATCTAGTTTTGATTTACATTGCAGTTTTAAGTCTAAATTAGTAGTTTATTTTATGTTAAACTAAGTTTCAAAATACTGATAAAAATGCGTATATTCATGAAAAGATCGAGAACTCTTTGTAGTCAGAGTCATGAGCTGAATCAATGGTTTTCGGTACGAAGCTACTTACACCATGTATTATCAATATAATGAATTATGTAACGAGCAATTGTAGTTTCCAGTCACAAATCTCATTACCAACATCCACAATGTAAAACCTACAGAACAAAGACCTGCTCCGCACCGTCTTAGTCACTTGGTACTAAAGGGTGCATGATTCATCATCACACTCGAATTGATTCCATGTTATACTTGTTCGTGCGTGGGTCAATAAAAATATAATAGTATAACTATATCTCATTCATGCATCCAATCAGCTTACTACCCCTCGTAAATAACCAATGTAGGTTAATCAGTATTAGACTGCCATTTTACAACGATGTTAAGATTATGCAAATTTTGTTTACCGGTGAATGTGTTTCCAATAATTAATTATCATTTATTTTGTGTGCGTTTTCGTTTTGTGTATTTGAACCCGGTAGTCATCTTCGGGAATGGATGCAGTTTTGGCAATCCGAAGCATATTTTTTGGCACGGATATAAGTACTTTAGAACTGAATCATATAAATTTATATAATTTACATCGGCATGTTAAGGAGTTCCAGTTTCTTATTTTGTCATTTTGGAAATTAATTAGATTCCTTCTGCATGGTGTCGAATTAAGGTTTTATTATGGTGGTCTTAAGATGAGATAAGAGAAAATGTATCCTTGAATACATTAACCTAATCGAATGGGTTTGCTAGTGACTCTCGGAGGAGTCTGAGGAAAGGTTCCTTGACTTAAGCCTGCAATTCCCCAAGCAGTGATCAGACATTTGAAATAGTTGAAAAGATTTTGAACATTTCTCACCGTAATTGGATATCCGAGAATAAAGTACTTGATAGGTTTTTTAATGATACAAGTAGACTATAACTTCATCCAACGTTAAAGTAGAAACGTTATTGAATATTGTTTTACTGCAATATTGTACAGATTACTCTTAGAACTCACAACATAGGTACTTGGGCTTTAAACATAGGCCTATTCAGAGCATCGCTGAGACAGGATTATCTGCTAATCTCTTCGCATCCAAGACAGATAGGAGCATAATATCTCATAAAATTCAGATGAGAAACTCATGTACCTACTATGAAATTATTTCTAATAGGTACACATCTACACTACTATTGGGAATATTCCTATTTGTTCTGTTCAATACAAAAGATATACATTGTGACCACGGCTAATTCCCAATTTATTTTCTCTACGCAGATCAAGCAATGGAGACTGCACTAACTGCCGAACTTTCAACATTATTATGAAGCAGTAAGGCACAATATTCAGTTCCAAAATCTGTGATGAGTTTCGATCGTGGTGTGTCCACGTGAGGGTTCGTAATGGACACGCTGCACGTCGGACACGGGCAGAGCAAGGGGTCCAGCCGCAGCCAATCGCCGTCGACAGTGGAACTGCCCAGGGAACCGCCGGTAGTCACTGATGACGCCGTCATCAGGTCCAGGGTGCAATCTCCTTCGACGGTGCATCATGTTGTCAGTGTAAGTATCTTATAGTCATAACTTGTGCCCCCTCTTATTCCCCCCTCGTCGTACAGGTCAAAACATCCATACATCAGCCAACAGACGTTCAATGATAGGCAAAGGCCAATACTACCCCAATGATTTCCACTCATAGATAACGCCCAATATCTGTGCTGTGTCCTCACATCACTGCATAAAATTAGATCAGTAGTTTGTGTGATTCATCTTTACCTGGTTTATCCGCCCGTCGAGGCAGCTTCGGTCTAAAAGTTTCATGTAACGATGACATATACAGCAGAGCTGACAGCGAGGCAAACGAAAATGCTCGAGCAAGGCAGCACAAGCTATTGCCTTGGGCAAGTCACGTACTGGCTGGCTAAGTGAAATGAGGCAAACTCGCGAGGCGACCTCGCTTAGTCCATAAGCGGCTGGCAAAAACCTCTTTCTAATTGATTATGAGTCTTCTATTATTTCACAACACACATTTTAGAGGCTAATATATTTGTGTACGGTCTAATATTTAGACCATTTAGAAAAGTTTGCGAGCATAGCCCTCGGAATATAGTCGGTATTGTCATAGTAACAGCCACCACAATAGTATAGCTAGCCAACCACGATTTATAAGGTCGGCCAATAACTACTCACTAATTATGGAGTACGAATATTGATGCGCACGCCATAACCTAGATTGTATACCTACCATAAATAAATCGATACGGTACCTACTAAGGGGCTTGTGGAAAAACAGACGACTATGGCGTAATGATTTAAGGCAATCCAACTGGGTGGGAAAGCGAATGAGGATAATGAAAACGCGTGGAGGCAAATATCTTAAGGAAACCGGTAAATTTAAAGAAAGCCGTGTGAAGTTCAATAACACTCCGCTGAGCCAACGTTGTGGACTATGGCCTAAATGTAAGTGTGCCCGGTATATTAGAAAAAGGCTCGCCCTCTATTACATTGGGACCATATACGATGGGCGAAATGTGTGCAGTGATGTGCACGTCTTCTTACCCCTTCAAGGATTAAAGGCATTATGTTGTATCTAGTAAATGGTTAGGTGGTACTTCTAGTGGAAGAAGTTTGGTGCCCGAATAGTGTCTGATAGAAAAAAAGTTACGGCTGTATCATGGCCCTATTAAGGTCGCCCTGGTTGGCAACATTCGGAGCACTAAAGTATGTTATCCTCTTCTTGCGTTTATGTTGTGCTTCGACTTTCCGATTAGTTGATACCTTAAGGATCGCATCCCTCAAATTAATAGGGGTATAGCCCCAAAAGGGCCACAGATGATACAGTATTACCTGTGGCCTTTTTTTAGGTGCAACCACAAACAGACATTCGGGGCTCTCATCTTTTGAATGTGACGATGATGTTATCACTGCAAGATTTTGCCTGATATTTAATTTCGCGAGTTCTTTAATTCGTAGAGAATACATAGCAATGATTGTACAACTAAAAAACGGTATGTGTATCGAGAATTGGTATGATAAAATATGTATGGGAATGCGACTGATCGCTTCCACCTTAACCTTTTATTATTTAAACAAATATCTGCAGTTCCAAATACATGTAGTGATGAACAGCACATTTTAATAGCTCGAATGCATTATTTGGTAATAGCGACATCGCAGCTATAGTTGCTCGTGAATCGGATACATTCGGTATATAGGTCTTGTAAATGTCGAGTCAAGGTTAGGATCCTTTTACTTCTCCACCTACCTTTTTAAAAATGAATCAATATCTATCGCGATTCGTAATAATGTGCCTACGGTATCGTGTGTCGCGTTACCCAAGGTCTTGGTCATAGATATTCAAGACATATCGATTGTCGTCATAAATTATGGGCTGTTATTTTTTTCCCGCTTGTGTCTGTTGTATTCTTGGCTTAGACTTGTGAGTTTTCAAAGTTCTCTGATTATTTTTTTCTTATTATTATCTATATTTAATATTAACGTTACTTTTATAAGGTCTGTCCTTGGACAATTTTTTTATGAACCAATACTAATCTGTATCTGTTATCCGGTTTAGAACCTCACGGATTAGGTCCTTCCAACAAATAAAACATGTTATAAAATGCCGATATTGTCTAACCCGAACTTCACCACCAGGAACCGTCATCGAGTTCGTCATCGCGGCACGGCGACCGGTCCCACCACGTCAAGTCACACTCTAGAGACCTGGGCAGCAGCCCGCTGTCAGCCAATACCACCGGCAACAATACCAGGGAGTAAGTCATCATTGCAAGAACCTCAGTATAGGTGGTTAAAGCCAAGCCTCTGACAATGCATAATACAAGCAGATAGTTAGAACTGTTCAGTTTGTAGACTAGCTGTTATCCGCGACTTCGTCCGCGTGGTATTTAACAAAAAGCGGACGAAGTCGCGGGTAACAGCTAGTCTAAAATAAAAGTAGCATAATTTACTCCTTGTGTCATCAGCTATCTGCCAGTGAAAGTCCCGTCAAAAAAGGTCTAGCCATTTCATAGATTAGCCGGAACAAACAGACAGACAGACAGACAAAAATTGTAAAAATGTAGTTTTGGTATATGTACCGTGTATACATCCAAATGCACTTAGTAAAAAGCGGTTATTTTAATATTACAAACAGACACTGCAA
Organism: Pheosia tremula; assembly: GCA_905333125.1. Classification (NCBI taxonomy): domain Eukaryota; kingdom Metazoa; phylum Arthropoda; class Insecta; order Lepidoptera; family Notodontidae; genus Pheosia; species Pheosia tremula. The sequence goes on from HG995420.1 coordinate 3,793,967, forward strand.
TTTGATTTACTTATATAGAGCTCCTTCATAAAGATAGTCACAGCCTTCATCTAATGACTATGTAATTTGAAATAAAATATCTATGAAACGTTAATGTGGTATTAATGTCACGTCTCACCGGCACTAAGGTCGAGTGTCGAATGAAGACGGTGTCTCTTGTACGTAAATATTGACAACGTTACTTGACACCACCTATTCTCTCGCGACATCTTATACTTACTACAACAACACGTACAACAAGCGACAATGGGCCTTACGCCATTGTTTCAGAATTTATAGCTATATATGAGGTGGCTATAATAACTTGTAATTAGGTTCATTAAATTACTAATTAATAAGTTTATATTGTCTGGCTAATGTATACGCTTCTATAATAAACTTCCCAATGGAATCCGAGATTTGGCCATTAGTAAGTTCTGTAGCGACTACTTCAACCGCATCACAAGCTACGCAGATGGCACTACAGACGCATTCAGAACAATAGACAAGTGACGTCACAATCCTGAATCGCGCTATCAGAGTTTTCGGAGCAAGTAACATATATACAAGATCCCGACAATAACCGTCGGGGCATAGCGGCCGCCCCGCCAGGCATACCACCCGCCTGGCTGGAAGATCTTCCCTTTTCCGCTAAAGTTCAAAACAATCGTTAAAACTGAAATATGTCGTAAGGGTTATTACATAATGTTGGATTATTTGGATGATAAAGCAGCCTGGGACTGATCGCTCAAATATCTAGCGTCAATTAAGATTTATGATTTCAAAGTGTAGCGTGTGTGCGCCTCGCATGCCAACACACTGGAACTTTTTTTTTTAAATAATCATGGCTATTAAAAAATCCGATCTTCACAGTTTTTTTTTTTTTTTTTAAATTTATTTATCATTTAAAAGCATAGTTTGTTGGGAAACATTTTACATAGCATGCAAAAACCACTGAGGTTTATAATGAAGCTATACATATATAGTTTACATCAAGTTATATAGGATTAATGATAACAATTTATTGTAGGTATAATTATGTTTTTTTTCCTAGGTATAATCAATTTCGGAACTAGACAAGCGCATTTTTTAGGAGCATTCCATAGTGCTTAAGTAATGAGTCTTTAATTTCAATTTTATGTTATTCGGTGTAATAGCATCTCGTAAGGTCGGAGGTAGATCGTTAATTAATCGAGGAATCAAATAGGAGGTAGTTCGCTCTCCGTACACATTAGTGGCTCGAGTTGTACAAAGCTTGTTTTGAGCAGCAGCACGCGTAAATACAGGATGTTTAATTTCGTGCTGGAGTGATCTGTTAAAGAAGTTTTCTTTGAGCAACATGTACTTAAATTGGGTATGAACAGCAATAACTTTACAGTGTTTGAAAAGGCCTATGTTGTCGTCTTCGAATTGGCGTCTTATTTTAGTGGAAACTATATTTTTGATGATTTTTAGTTGTAGCTTATATATTTGATTAAGATAGGTTTTAAAAGTGCGTCCATAGCTACTTAGTCCATATTGTATATGGGATTCAGCTAGCGAGTTATATAACATGAGTTTGACCTTGAAGGGGATACGGTTCTTAAGTATTACAATATTTGCCAAGAATTGTCTCAGCTTATTACAAACATGCTCGATGTGGTTGACCCAGTTGAATTTGCTATCGATTATTAATCCAAGGTATCTCTGGGTGTCTACTACTTCTACAATAGGGCAGCTACATGCATTGTTTGTATTTATAGGAGCATGCAGGCAGGTGTGATCGTGGGCAACAATACTTGCCGTGAAGGAGCATTTTATATAGGGTGATTTTACAATAACTAGTTTAGTTTTATTTGAGTTAAATACTAGTCCAGCATCATGACACCATCTTATCAGGACATTAAGATCGTGCTGCAGAAGGTCGCAAGCTTTTTGTGGATCTTTATCAGCTGATACCAGGCAGGTGTCATCTGCAAATTGATGACAAGTGCAGTATTTCAAGCAGTTGCTCATGTCATTTACGTAAGTTAGGAAATGCAAAGGTCCCAAAACTGATCCCTGAGCCGTGCCTTCTGTGACGGTTACGGGTTCACTACATGTGTCGTTGATTTTTACAGTATGGGTTCGATTTTTTAAATAGTTTTCACACCAACTGAGTAGTGGACCACGGACTCCACAATTTCCTAGTTTATTAATTAGTTGGTTATGCTCTAGAGTGTCAAATGCACGTGAGAAGTCAATGAATAGAGTAAGTACAATTTTTCTTTGATTTAAGTGTTTATTAACTTCATCACTAAACTTAGATAAGAGATCGGGCGAACCTTTTCCCTTTTCAGTTTCAGTTCAGTTCAGGTCGTATTCCGATCCGGTTGTAGAGTTATGAAAAAAATATATAGATGACAATTAGTAAGTGCCCCCGTAGGTCTATACGAAATGATTTGACTTTGTCTTTGGTGTAGTAACAATAATAGCGTAAAGTAATTTAGGCGAAACATTAGTAGGTTATAAAGATCATATTCATTCAAATGTAATGAAACATGTTTTTCTAAATTTAAAAATCACACCACATGCTAGGTTCATATAGGACTAATATCTTAGAGAAGTTCAGTGTTGCTGGCTTCTTTAATTATCAATCAACTTGTATGGTTTATAATTGGAAAAGTTGACAAGCCGAGAATCACTGATGAAATCCTTTTCCCCCATTTGTTTAACAATTTATCTCCGCCAAGTATCGCCTAGTTCTATCATATATATAATTATATATTTTCCTTTTCCAGCCTGGAAGATTCGCCGCAGAAGAAGATCTTGCCGCTGATAGCGCCCGGCGACTACGCCAACGCGGTGTATAGTCCCAACGTGTCCTACTCACTCTCCTCCGCGGACGAGTACGGCTCCCCGGCGTATAGAGGTAAGAGGAGAGAGGAGAGTATAGAGATAGAGATAAGAGGGGCCACTCCAGGCGCCAAGTCCCAGGGGTCCCATTAGGTTGTTTTATTTCTACATATTTCATCATTCTTCATCAACTATTCCTATAAAGTACCTATTGTGTAGAGTGCAGGTAGAGCAGTGGCAACAACCATGGCTGTTTCTTATCCACGAATTTAACAGAGTCTTCGGATTATATCGAGAACTCCCGTGCTTGCATTCTCACAACTGATATGTAAAGAGCAACTAAGAAGGGCACCATAATAGGATGTAGTTTTATCCTGAAACTTGCCTTGTGCCGCGACTGGTGAGAGCGACCTGGGCGGTTATTTTAAATCGTTCGAAATCGTTATCGGAAACCGAATCGAAGGATTCCCTAAGGATTCCCCAAGGAACTGTTCGTAAAAGTTTTCATACTATCATCCGACTTATTTAAAATGTTTAGCTTCAGTAACCCTTTACAGACCCCCAAGCTCCTGCTCCTTTACTTCATTGCTCCTAATCTATACATATAAATAAAATTGGAGTGTCTGTTTGTAATATTAAAATAACCGCTTTTTACTAAGTGCATTTGGATGTATACACGTTACCTATACCGAAACAACATTTTTTACAATTTTTGTCTGTCTGTCTGTCTGTCTGTCCGTCTGTCTGTCTGTCTGTCTGTCTGTCTGTCTGTCTGTTTGTTCCGGCTAATCTCTGAAATGGCTGGACCGATTTTGACGGGACTTTCACTGGTAGATAGCTGATGTAACAAGGAGTAACTTAGGCTACTTTTATTTTAGAAAAAATAATAGGATCTCACAAAAAAAAATTCAAACCAATGTTGCAGCGCAGCGCCTGATTAGTTGTCAACAACAACAACAACAGTTGTCAACGGTTGTCTTTGTTAAATACCACGCGGACGAAGTCGCGGGCAACAGCTAGTTTAAAAATAAATGCCATCAATAAACGCGTCTATAGTTCAATTTTTTTTTCCATGTTTTCAGGTCAAGATGGCGACTACATAAATCAAGGTAAGCATAAAAAAAGTAAAAATAAAGAATCTCGTTTTCAATACTACTGAATAAAACGATAAACAGGACAAATTTATTCTTATTTTATTGTAGTTTGCGTTTAATAAATAATAATATCTACCTGCGTATATAAATGACATAATAAATATTATTTACAATTAGTTTTCCCTCATAACTCGCCTCAATTAACTATACCTACTGTGGTTTTATATTTTAAATGTTTTTTCCTGTAGAGATCATGAAATAATATTATTTTCAGTTAGATATTGATTTGGTAATAGGTCGAACGTGTATCAATATAAATATAATCGATTCAGAACATATTTTATATTATGAGGCATAATTTTAAATTGTGTTAAAATCACAAAGCATTTTTTTGTCATACAAGTTATAAGTTCTTCTCCATCATAGTTACATGTTTTCAATCTTTTATCCCTTTTCTCCTTTGCATCATAAAAACCTTGTAAATAATTTTAATGGTCTATGTATAGTGAGTCAGTAAAAAATATATGATGTTGGTAGACGAGAGTGACGGCAACGCAACATCGTCAAAGGCGCAGGCCGCTATCACCCATCTGAACAGCAAGATCGAACGCACCAAGGAGCTGATACGACTGGAACAGACAATACGTGATGGTGAGCCCTCCTCGATTACTCTATTATCTGATAGTGGCTATAGAAAAGATTTTCCTATAACACTATGCTCCGTGAGGGGGGCGTTGGGCCGCTCCCACTTCATAAATTTCCATTTTTTTTTTAAATTGGGTCTAGTCCCGCTACATACGGACACCACTGTTACTCCTGGAAGCCTCCTAGGAACTCCTTTTTCCATCTAGCGGTGAATAGTAAGACCTAAACGTTTCCTTGTAAGTCGAGGTTACTACGTGGTTCAGCTATATGATGCAAGATGTCGCTAGCGCCACTAGTTTAGGACGCGTATACAATGTGGCGACATCTGTTGTCGAGCAGTAAATCGAAAAGAGAATTATAAACTGTAGGTAATTTATTATTTAGTATCGTGGCTATGATGCCTGATCACATGGTGTTGATATTCCTGTGAATGTACAAACAAGCATTTTTTTAAAGACACCTTTATTTTTACCCGGCTCTTTTCAGTGGAACCAATATTCTGATCTTTTAGCGTACAGAATAAAAAAAAGATATTATGTTGATTACCCAGAAAACGTGAACGAGTACCTGAAGGTGGCGGCGAACGCTGACAAACAGCAGCTGCAGCGGATAAAAGCGGTGTTCGAGAAGAAGAACCAGAAGAGCGCGCTCTGCATCGCGCAGCTGCAGAAGAAGCTGGAGGGCTACAACAAGCGCATCAGGAGCTGGGAGGTCAGCGCCACTTGCATCACAAAAACAATACAAATTATTTTGTATATAATAATACCAGCCCTTTTTTTAATGTCCCACTGGTGTGCACGGGCCTCCCCGCAATGTGAGGGGGATTTGGCCATAGTCCACCACGCTGGCCCGGTACGTGTTGGCGGAATTCACACGTCTTTCGAGGGGTCCTCTCAGACATGCAGGTTTCCTCGCGATGTTTTCCTTCATCGTTTAGCAAGTGATAATTATGGTTGAAAATGATATTAGCACATAAAATCTCAGAGGTGCGAGCCGGGGTTTGTATCTGCGATCCTCTTTATCGAGGCAAGCGTTCTACCAACTTGGCACTCACTGCATTTAATTATTTTGTACTGAGAACGAATTACAGTGGTGACCATTTTCTGACCACTAAACTACCTCTTACCTATGCAAAAAATCATGTCGATCCTTTGCTATCTGAAAATGTTTAACAAATCTATTCTACGGGAACCATACATTTTACCGGAATAAAAAGTAGCCTATAGGCATAGAGATTGATTATAGTCTGGAATAGCACCAGACTATAATCAATCTCCGTGCCGAATTTCATCCAGATCCGTTCAGCTGATCTGGCGTGATTGAGTAACAAACAACCATCCATCCAAACGTTCACATTAATAATATTAGTAGGATATACATTGAGACAGTTACTGACGCCTTGGACCATGCCATCGCTGGCATGGTGCTGATATGGTGAAAATTGTATTGGCGCCAATCTAGAGCTGGGCAGAAATAGAGCCGGATCTATTTTTATTGCGGACGAACCCTCTCCCGTAGTCCACTTCGCCACTGCCAGCGTCACTCAGCTATGAGTTTCAAGACTTACAAAATAAGGTCTATAATATAAAATTGTAATGAGGTAATTTATAATTTCCTGATTACCGCAGTTGGTAGTGACTCTAGGTAGGGACAAACTTTGTGTGATGAGCCCGAATATTCGTACCCAAGTCATGGATGTGTAATATCTATATAAGTAATATATACTTACTGTGTTCGCCCCCAGTCCATTATACGGTGCCGATTATACAAGCGTTGCTTAGTGTGGGACCGTATAGTTGGTGTGTTCGTCTGGCTATATATTTTTTTTATTTTCAGCAATATGGCACAAGCGGGCAGGCACACAGACAGCCACGAGAAGTGTTGCGGGACATGGGGCAAGGGTTGAAGTGAGTTAATTACAAGTTTTATACATGACTAGCTGTCACCAGCGACTTCGTCCGCGTGATATTTAACAAAAAAGTTTTTCTAAAATAAAAGTAGCCTAAGTTACTCTTTGTTACATCAGCTATCTGCCAGTGAAATTCCCGTCAAAATCGGTCCAGCCATTTCAGAGATTAGCCGAAACATACAGACAGACAAAAATTGTAAAAAAAATTGTTCTGGTATATGTACCGTGTATACATCCAAATGCACTTAGTAAAATGCGGTTATTTTAATATTACAAATAGACACTCCCATTTTATTTATTTGTATAGATTACTCAACCAATATCGCTGACGCTAGTGATATAATTACTGGTCAGGCCTTAAAACAAATACTCGTACAAGGACACGCACGAATAGGACTCTGTCCTATTAATAATTTATTTTGCACCAGTCATTCATCAATGTTCACATATGAAATATCGTTCGTTTGTAAACTCATCACTTGAGAATGGCTGCACCTATTTGGCTAATTTCCTTTTTAAAATATTCGTAATTGTCCCAGTCAGGAATGAGGAGAAAAAAAAACTTTAATAGTTGTCTGGAAAATTGGAAAACGCGTAATCACGTCTACAAAAACGAACCCATTCAAGTGGAACCAGTCATATCGATTTTCGGGAACACAAAAGTAAAAAAAAATATTTTTGCTTTACATTTTTTTATTCTTATTTTGAAGCCTTTTTTTTTGATGACGAGGGGGAAATCTTCGAAAGATACCCGACCTCTGTGTGGGAGAGGGCCAGGTTATGTGGGATTCTTACCCCCTAAACTCCCCCGGTGGCCGCCTTCGACACATGTTGGAGGGGGGGCTCCGTGATCTCGGGGGAGCAGATGTTGGCTCCCCGCCCGCCGCCGTTCTCCTCAGGGGTCGTCATCGTCACCGGACGTCCGGGGCCACACCTCAGTCGTCCTCGACCTCGAGGGTGGCCTGATGTTTAAGGCCCTGGGCATGAGGGCCATATTTTGAAGCCTGGGCCGTCCTACCTGGACCTCGACCGACAATGACTCTGCCGGAAGGCTGGATCCGTTCTTGTATGCATATATAATATCTCCTGTGATTTGCTGCCGTGACCGAAATTTGGTCACGATGACTATTATTATTCGTCTCACCAGGAATGTTGGCGGCAACATCCGTGACGGCATCACCGGCCTGGGCGGCAGCGTCATGGCGGCGCCGCGCGAGTTCGCGCATCTGTTCACGCGCAGCAACCGCTTCGGATCCGCGGACAACATCGCGCAGCTGGCCGGTCTGTATCACCCACTAAGCTATACTAATATTATAAATGTGAAAGTTTGGATGGGTGGATGGATGGATGGATAGATGGATGTTTGTTACTCAATCACGCCTGGACGGCTGAACGGATCTGGATCAAAATTAGGCACAGATATAGATTATAGTCTGGAATAGCACATAGGCTACTTTTTATCCCGGTAAAATGTATGGTGCTCGTCGGATAGATTTGTTTCAATTTTTCATAGCGCAGCGGATCGACATGATTTTTTCGCGGGTAACATCGCAGGTTGCAGCTAGTATTGTTATATACATAGAATAGTTTTTTTCGGCAGACCGGCACTACACACAGAACATTTATAGTATTAAAAGAAAAAAAAAATACAAATAAAAATAAGTTAAAAACACATGCAGAAGTGATATATTACTATTGTGTTGGACAAATAGTGATTTGTTTACACATATAATATGTCAGAATTATTGTGGTTTGTACAGCGTGTTTCAGAAAGTTATAAACTAACCTAAGTCAGACTTTTGATATCAGTTTAAAAAGAAAAAAAAAACAGTGAAATAACAATTTTGATTTTTAGTGATCACATTTTTATTAAAATAGAACTCTGAGGTAAATGTTAGTATACCTTTTCTGAATCACTCGGTATACAGCCAAATATGGCATCCTTACCATGTCTAGTCTAGTACCTTTCCATCTTACAAATTGAATTTCTTGTTCGGTATGCAATCTGTGTTTTTATTTATTACACATTATTTTATATACTCAGCTATGTGTTTCGAATTTTATGTAAATACTACATCTTGATGAGCTTTAATAGTGCTTATGTCAATATTTTTATTTATTTACATATCATACTGTTCATGGTTAAATTATTTATTAAAAAAAAAATCGGTGCGTAAATCCAAAAACTTCCCCCATAAAATATACATGTTTCAAATTGGGTATTTATATATATACTTAATATATTTTGTAACGTTTTATGTATTTTGTCACACAGAGAACACGGGTCCTTGTGAGTATATAATATGTATATATTAAAGTAGACACCATGTATTTAACTTCATTACCCCATCATCCATTCAGATCCAGACCACACCATGTAGCTAGCTGGTACAGTAACCATTCTCTAAAACTACTACCGTTTTACATTTCATACATGGTGTGATAAATTAATCGATTTTTCATTAATTGGTGTGTGATCATTATTAATTTAATTTAAGTATTATTACGCCTGTAATCTATGAAAGAGTAGGCAGAGGTGTACGTGCCTCACATTTCGCCCATGGTATTTTGTCCCAATGTTGTTTTTTTTTATAAAATGGCCTCACCCACCTTTAGGTTGGTATTTTGCCAACGTCAAATGGAATGTTTTTTTTTAATCTCAAACATGGGAGATTCTATGCAGGCCTCATCCGTAGACTAGGCCTAATAAACCCACCTAACCCTATCAGTAAAGTTGAGGATACTTTACTGACAAATTACCCAACTTCTTGGGGTCCCAATGTTGAAGAATCGGAATAAGAATATTTTTTATTCATGTCAACCATTATGTTTGAACACTATGGGAAGTCAGTATTTCCAAATATTGATAAAAAAAAATACATTATGTTAAGGTAGACTTCTATTAAGATTTCATGCTAAACTCTATCTAAACATACTGAAGAAAATGCGTGTAATTAATGAAAAGATCGACGGAAAATTCCAACTCTGGGGGGGTCTAGTATCATGAGCTGAATCCATGTTATTAGTTTTCGTTACTAAGTCATTTACATCCTGTATAAATCTACTAGCACCATAATATAACTACCGGAGTTAAGAGCCACTCATTAGTATTTCAATGTCGCGTGTGATGTGTGGAGATAACATTGGAGGCTGCAATCCGTCACGGTTGTCAAGCGCCGGCGCACTACTATCGGCTCTTATCGTGTTTAGTTCGAGTTGAAATCCTGATTTGCTATATCGTTATCTACAGCAGCTCCACATGGGAGTATATATTGCTATGAAACTTTCTATCCAAAATGAAAAGGGATTGCTGTATTTAAATTAAATACTTATTTCTTTATTTATTTTCTAATGACAGCCTTTTTCTTAAGTAATATCAACTCGTTTTGGTAACAATCTAACAATTGATCTTATTTATAACTAGCTGTTACCCGCGACTTCGTTCGCGTGAAAGACACAACCGTTGGCAACAGCCTGCTCGCGCGTTCTGAGCCCGCGGGACGCATTTCAGGTTGTTGCTATCAAACTTAATCAGGCGCAACGCTGCAACATTGGTTTTAATTTTTTTTCGTGAGATCTTATGTTTTTTTGTAAAATAATAGTAGCCTAAGTTACTCCTTGTTACATCAGCTATCTGCCAGTGAAAGTCCCGTCAAAATCGGTCCAGCCATTTCAGAGATTACCCGGAACAAACCGACAGACAGACAGACAACAATTGTAAAAAATGTTGTTTTGGTATAGGTACCGTGTATACATCCAAATGAACTTAGTAAAAAGCGGTTATTTTAATATTACAAACAGACACTCTAATTTTATTTATATGTATAGATTTAGATTTTTTTACAATCATTGTGTAAAACAATATTTGTTATACCTTATATAATACAGTACGAGTGGCAACCCTAGCCTTAACCCTAGTTGTGTTAACACTAGTAGTTTTATTATCGAGTTTTGACAGCACATATTGTTATCTCATCCGTCAGATAGTCAGTAGTGAGACAGATCCAAGTTACGGTGCGTTCGAGAGCGCTAGAACGACATGTAATGTTCTTTAATAAGTGCAAGAAATGTCGGAGAAAATGTAAATATTGCTTTCAATCTAAATTCACATCTATTGTTTATGCAATAGATCATAATTTATGATTTTTACAATCTTAAATACGCTAGAATGTTGTGATATTTTAAAGCATCATGTGTATTACACACACTTCGAAATTTGATTTTATGTTTTTATTTTAAGATATTCTATAACACATAACATTATTCTTGTACCTTAATTAGTGTACCCAGCTCCGAAATACAGACATAGTCTAGTTTGGAGCTCACCAATACTTTTTTGTTGTCGATGTTACTGGTACTATTTACTATTTTTATTTTTATATGCTGTTGACATATGTAATTCTCGAGGATATTCTAAGTTTGAAATACGCGAACACTGAATAAATCCATGCATCCGTTGTAATGTGATTTGAAATTAGATATTCTTTATTCAAACTTGTTATGGTCTGAGAGACGATTTTCTGATTGGCTGAGTGGTAACCCTGCTTTATGTGCTGCGGGTCCCAGGCTCAAATTTAGGTAGGGACAAACGTTCTGTATTGAGCACGAATGTTTGTACCCGAGTAATGGATGTTTAATATCTATATAATTATTATATACTGGATTCGTCCCCATTCCATTATACGGTACCCACAATACAGGTGTTGCTTAGTGTGGGACCGTATAGTAAATATGTTCGTCTGGTGATATGAAAAAAAAAATTGACAGGGATAGCACCACACAACTTCTATAGATATACAAAAATTATGATGCATAGAAATTCAAACAATTCCACTTTCACATACCCCAATTTCGTTGAGTATAAACTATACTCAATACTATACTTACATTATTTCACGTCATTACGCTGACCATAATCATCTCGGCGATATACTCACACACGCTTGTCATCCGGCTTCACTTATTTACGATTTATATTTGCGATGGTGTATGCAAATTACATTTGTGTATTGTCGCTTATCATGCTGTCTCCTTCTTGCACGCTAGCCCCACCACACGCGGAGCTGAGAGGTAAATAAATGTTTTGATATGTTTGTAAGTTTGGACGGGATAAATCGAGATGTCGATTTAGTAGCGGTTAAATATTTAAAAAAGAATCATATAAGTAACTGTTAATGTGTCGAATTAAGACTGGAAAGTCTGTAGAAAGGTACTTACTGTATAGATATAAAATATACTTATATGGGAATCCACCCAGATATACATGGTGGTCGTGTTGATATAAAAGTATTCTCTTATATTTTACTAGCTGTTGCCCGCGACTTCGTCCGCGTGGTATTTAACAAAGACAACCGTTGACAACAGCCTGCTCGCCCATTCTGAGCCCGCGGGACGCATTGCAGGTGTTGCTATCAAAGTTAATTAGGCGCTGCGCTGCAACATTGGTTTTAATTTTTTTTTCGTGAGATCCTATTTTTTTTTCTAAAATAAAAGTAATCTAAGTTACTCCTTGTTACATCAGCTATCTGTCAGTGAAAGTCCCGTCAAAATCGGTCCAGCCATTTCAGAGATTACCCGGAACAAACAGACAGACAGACAGACAGACAGACAGACAGACAGACAGACAGACAGACGGACAGACAGACAGACAAAAATTGTAAAAAATGTTGTTTCGGTACAGGTAACGTGTATACATCCAAATGCACTTAGTAAAAAGCGGTTATTTTAATATTACAAACAGACACTCCAATTTTATTTATATGTATAGATTTGTTGGGGTCAACAATAGGTGACAGACTGTGATGTCGTAAACGTCGCTGAACTGTACTGCGCGCGCGCACGAAATTCATAGTGTGCATAGATCCTTGGTTGCTCATAATATTTCTACTTATACTCATAGATCGGTGGTTGTGTTATAACATGTATTATCTAACGGTGCTTGGGCATCGTTTAATTTGTTAAACGCTTTTTACAATAAATTGCACGTACTTTTTTTCTTTTTTTTTTAATATGATTGATATAGTTGTAATTTTTTTTTATTGCCTTATATACAATTTTAATTCAAACACATATTATCGATATTGACTGGAAGCTGGATTAATAAATATTTGTAAAGAGTTTGTTGTAGTCCATCCATTAAATAGCTGGAATTCGTCCACTACTAGGTTTAACTTTCCTCCAAAGACTTATATATATTGAGGGCTTGTTGTGTATCTGCATACTTATGTAGGTATATTGCTAGAGACGCGATGCTGCGCCCGCGCACCGCGCGAGGGCCACCGCGCTTGCGCCTCAATGTCTATTCCCGATTTGGAATAAACTAAGTGCTCTTATGGCTAGCGTTTCGATCGGACGTGTTCCCGTTTGACCTCCCGCTTAGAAACACAACAGTTATTTTGGTTCTCACCTGTTAATGTGTTATTGCAATCGCATTGATAACACCTAAATTGCCATTGTTATGCATAATATAAAAGTACTACTGGATCAATAAAGTAACGCATATAAAAGTTAGAGTAATATTATAAAGTTCCTTCATATATATGTGTGACTTCTAAAGCGCTCAAATCAGATAAATGTTGGCCTAATACATCGCCCCTTATATAGTTGTTGGACTATTCACACGTCTCCCCGTTGAACTAATAAAGACTATTTCATAAATGTTAGTCACCCAAAAGCCCCCTAATATAAATGTTGGACTAATATGGAAGAGATATTCCCTTCATAAAATGTTGAATGATCCATGCGCCCATCTTATATACATGTTGGACTTATACAGCGCTCCCTCGTAAAAAAGTTTTGACTAGTACAGCATCCCCCTCATAAAAATGTGTATTGAGTGTTGCTACAACGTGGCAGCGAACGCGTCGTCGGAAGGCTCGCGCGCGTCCGAGGCGGGCGAGGCCGCGGCGCCGCGCGGCTCCACGCTGCCTCGCGCGGCCACCTCGCCCGCGCCTAAGTACTCGCCGGAGGCGTCGCCCAGTTCCTCCGTCACCAGCGAGGGCGCGCCGTGAGTATAATATCACCACACAAACACAAACTGGTCTCCAAGTCTGCTAACACAATCGATTCATAATCGAATCGCACAGCAATCGCATAGTAGCTGTCACTTTTGACACATATTGTACGGGATATCTGTCAAAAGTGACAGTTACTATGCGGTTGCTGTTCGATTATGAATCCCAGTACATAATTACTCATATATAGATATTAAATAATCATGACTCGGGTAGAAGCATTCGAGTTCATCACGCATAGTTTGTCCCTACCGGGGTTCAACCCGGAACCCACGTCACCAACAACTGTGGCATTTTAAGTAATATATTACTAAATTAATAAGTTTGCCCGCGATTCCGATAGCAAAGATTTAGTTTTTTTTTATTATCTCGACTACTCTTTCCTTCTCCCAGGACAATATGTATCCTTAATGATGTCCCGGGAGTATATTTATAATTTTATTTAGAATTTCCACAAAATCCAAATTAAATCGAAAAGGAATTATTAAGAGCATTTTACCAAATCTGTTGGAAATTATTTACGAACCCTTCGGTGTTAACGTTCCCAGTGTTATATGCGTATTATGTATCAGGTATCCGGCGCAGGCGACTACCAACAACGTGTCGGATGCGACGTTCACGTTAAAGCCGATACTGAACGAGTTGCGCGAGCGCAGGGAGGATTACGAGCGCATCTCCGAGAAGTTAGACGCGCTCAAGGTGGGTACTGGCAATGACACGCGTGGATATGATTGGGGGGGGGGGATATTGGGCTTCTTGCATCGTTATAGTTATTTTTATTTATATAATATACTTTAAAAATATAGATAAAAAAATTTTGTGTCCAAAAATCTATATTTTAAGGCCAAAAGTTTTTTTTTAATCTCAGTAGTTTGTCTTTTTTTTGGCTTCTAATTGTCTTGCTTTTGCTCTTGCTAGTTATATAGTGCTAGCATGGATTGGAGGTGATCCTTTTATACAAGGCGATTCAGAAAGGCTCAGTCAGTTTTAAGAAAAAAAAAACGGTCGCATAAAACCCCATTGTAAGGGTTTTTTTTTAATCGACATATCGAAATTCCAGGCTTTATACCCTTTTTGAATCAACTGTATAATTATTTATATATTGTTATATCGTGTGTTTGCTATACAGAAATAAATTAATAAGTATATATGTGTTGTCAGAACCTGTCGCAGGAGGTGTCGTTCCTGTCGGCGGCGCTGCAGGAGGAGCGCTTCAAGACCGAGCGGCTGGAGGAGCAAATCAATGATCTCACTGAACTGCACCAGAACGAGGTAATTGTCCCCCTGTGGGCCTCATAATACCAAACTGCTCAAACTCACTTAACGCTAGCTCTGGGCAGACTCACTCGTATAGATGTCTGGCGTCACTGAAGCAATTTTTTTTGAGTATTTTTTACAATTGTTTTGAGAACATTAGATGAAACTAATGACTTAGTGAGTGAGTTCAAATCATTCATTGTCAGATATGGGTAGTTACATAGAGGTGGTAGAATGTAATATTATTAATTAGCTACGGTATGGTACATTAAATAGAATACAAGCAGTCCATTTAAATTTTCTCATCAAAATATTCTCAAATTAAAGTGTTCATTGAATTATGATCAAAAAAAGTGTAATTAAAAATATAATCTTAAATTTTTTTATTGCTTCTCATTTTATTACTGTAATTTTTTTAACCTAGCAATGTAATTTAATTTTATTATACCGGCCAAGTGTCTTTTCAAACGTTGTTGCCAAACATCGTGCATTATACACGACAGAAGCCATATATATAATTTAAAAAAAGAAGACTGAAGTGAAATTAATTTGGGATATGAATTGTCCGCAGGTGGAGAACTTGAAGCAAGCCCTCACGGACGTGGAGGAGAAAGTGCAGTACCAGAGCGAGGAGCGAATACGAGACATACACGAAGCGCTCGACCTCTGTCAGACTAAAGTGAGTAACACTACGTACCAGACAATTTAATAGCGTATAGAAAAAGAAGTAAGAAAAATCATTTATTTTAAACCTATCTTTGCGCATCACTTTAGGCAGACGATCAAATGCTTGTCACAAGTCGGCTTCCACTCAGCGTGTGCTAGTTGTGCAAACAACCAGCGCTGGTCTTCCGTGGAAGCCGTTTAGTGATGTCACGGACATCTTACTAAGTACTATTTAACAGTATCAAGAAATTAGAAAGATAGAAATAGAAATAGTAATATCTTACAACATCTGTAGGTATAGTAACGCTAATCCATCTTATTGAATGTTTGTCGATATGTCCCATCTCTATTATTAGTTCCGTGGTTCATTCACTGATTGCTATCAGCGGCAAAACGATGATTATTTTTAAATCCAGTGATAGTAGAACCGGCGAAGCGTCCGTGAACCTGGGCCCCAAGCCTGCTAACACAATCGATTCATAATCGAATAGAAACCGCATAGTAACTGTCACTTTATCCCGATCTTGTATGGGATATCTGTCAAAAGTGACAGTTACTATGCGGTTGCTGTTCGATTATAAATCGATTGTGTTTGCAGACTTGGGGCCCTGTCGCTGTGAACTTGCAGCGAGGCTTGGTTTCTGTAGAGATTATTTACTCGTGTGATTATGTCACCATATTAACCATACATACGTAGCGTTTCGGTAGCGTAATCTTTTATCCCGCTCACACCACAGATTTCATTAATAAGTGTGCCAGTGACAGAATTCTCGATCGCATAACAATAACATTGGCAGTTCCCATGGCTTAAGCACCATCTTTTCACGTAATGTTACGCTAAATTGAGTGTCTTCCGACTCGCTTACACTATTTGAATTGTGTATGACAGAGACGGCATCGTGTCTTGATGACGTAACGGTTTTTCTTTTTATAAAGTTTATTTGTTGGGATCTCTAAATCGCAAGAATATACAATTTGTATCATTCTGTTTGATGATGTATAATTTGAAGCCTGGATTGACATTACCCGCGATCCGATACCGGGTTTAACGACGGAACGGTAAGATCAGGAGTGTTGCGTGTACAGATCATCAAGCTGGAGCAGTGGATGGCGGGCGGCGGCGGCGCGGGCGGGGCGGGCGGCGCGGGCGGCGAGGCGGGCGGCGCGGGCGCGCTGCCGCCGCGGCTGCTGCTCGTCAAGCTCATCAACGTGGCGCTCACGCTGCTGCAGCTGGCCCTGCTGCTCGTCGCCACCGTGGCCGGCGTCGCCATGCCCTTCCTGCGCACCAGGTATACCGCCACCACCACCACCAGTCATGTGAAGTTCCATGACAATTGATCATCTATACAGCGTGATACAGAAAGCCTAAGCCTTAACCGATACTCGTTTCCAAGGCGAGCGTTGTACCAACAGCTAATAACTATGATTATAGTATCTCACTAATCTGACTAATATTATAAATGTGAAAGTTTGGATGGATGGATGGATGTTTGTTACTGAATCACGCCAAACGGCTGAACGGATCTGGATGAAATTTGGCACAGAGATAGATTATAGTCTGGAATAGCACATAGGCTGCTTTTTATCCCGGAAAAATTTATGGTTCCCGTAGGATAAATTGTTTTAATTTTTTATAGAGCAAAGAACGATCGACATGATTTTTTGCATAACTAGTAGTCGTTTAGGGGTCAGAAAATGGCATAGGCTACTGTTTATCTCGAAAACCGTGCATTTGCAAAAGGACATAGAGGAAAAAGACATATTTTTTAATCGCGGGAATCACCGCTTGGTGCAGCTAGTAATTACTAAATTTAATATCTTTCCTCAGGGTGCGAGTACTGACGACAAGTCTAGCGGTAATGGTCGGCGTGATGGTCCTCAAACAGTGGCCGGAAGTGACGCAGCTGTCGGAGCACCTCGTGCGGCGGCTGAAGGAGTACCTGCTGGACAAGCACCACGACAGGTAATGCGCCATCTAGCGGCGGGTAGCGGTACTGTCCACGCGCCTCTGCGGACTGCCTCGTTGTGATAACAGAGCCGTAAACATGGATAGCTAGGAAGGGACGCGCTATTTTCATGACATCATTCATTTTTATGTGTATTTATTGAATTTTGTTGCACTGGCAAAATACTCACGAATTTGTGTATGAAGTCATATTTCATGTGTAACAAGAAATATGACTTCAGCCACTAGAACGTTTTAAAGCAATAGCCGTGCCCAAACCTAACGCGCAGTTACGCGAGATTGCGCAGTTGGTTTGAACACAGCCAATCCGTTGTGTTTTGGACGCTACATATAAATATACGGAGACAACGATTAGTTTTGTATACCAGAAGGGCTAGCACGCAGGTCAAGACAAAACCTATGGCACGGATTCTGTCCCAACGAATCGCTCTCTCCCTTCCGTAATTCATACGAGGGAAAGAGACAAATCAATTTATCTCACATTTTTTTGTTCTTATCGCAGACTTGCTACATGTGCTGATGTCGTTTTAAATCACAATTAATCTATACTTAATATTATAAATGTGAAAGTTTGGATGGATGGATGGATGTTTGTTACTCAATCACGCCAGAACGGCTGAACGGATCTGGATGAAATTTGGCATAGATATAGATTATAGTCTGGAATATCACATAGGCTACTTTTTATCCCGGTAAAATATATGGTTGCCGTGGGATGGATTTGTTTTAATTTTTCATAGCGTAAAGGATCGATACGATTTTTTGCGCGGGTAACACCGCAGGGCGCAGCTAGTAGAATATAAATCCTTTTTGTAAGAATGTCAGTTATTTGGATACATCACGTTAATAAATATGATGTTTGTCTTGGTTTGTATGTACATATATTGTTTTAATTATTATTTTTTAAAAGTGTGCTTACAACAAGGCATTTGTACGCATGGTCTCAAACTGTATGTACCGTTCCTGAATAGTGTATCGAGAATAGATTAATGATCCTGATAGTCGAGAATAGCTGCATCTACAGGGCCCCAAGTCTGCTAACACAATAGATTCTTCTTCTTCTTTCTTTACGAAATGAGATGCGATGAAATAAAATTAATATGAATAGGGCCTAACCCACCACAACTCAGTGGGTATTTTGCCAATGTCAAGTAATTAATAGCAATAACACATTCAATAAATACACATTATAAATAAATGATATGAAAATGTAGGCCATCATATATTTATTTATTTTTACATCATCATATTTCTGTCAAAAGTGTTACTATGCGGTTGCTGTTGGATTATGAATCGATTGTGTTAGCTGACTTGGGGCCCTGACCGCTGTATGGAGACTAACAAATGGCTGCTTAAAAACACTAATGCAATTGGAAATGTTTTTTATATTGTTCACAGTAATGTCGTATCTCGTTTACGACATTACTCAGTCAATACACAAGTTGTTTTAAATACAGAATGATTCAGAAAGCGTATAATTTATAATCATAACGTGGAGTCAGAATTTCGATACGTCAATTTACGCACATAGAATCACAATTGTGAATTTATTGGTAACAAAATATACTTACTTATAAAATCAACATTTCGAAATTATTACTTCATATAGTGATTGCAGTTGCAAAGGTTAGTTGTAACCTTTCTGAATAATTGTGTGTCAGACATTAACAAACAACAATATTAAAATTACTTGAAAACTGTAGTTGAAAGTTTTTTTCCCAAGCTAACTATACCGTTCTTTGATACCAGCTTTGTTATATAATATACTAAAATTGTATTTATGTATTATAAAGATTAAACATCCTACAGATTGACGCAAACTATATGGGGAAAGCACTGTTGAATTGTATTTTCATTAAAAATTTTGCGTAAAATTGCTAGGAATTAATTTGACACCAAATTCTCCACTGCGTAACTCTGACGGATGTCCGAATCATATCAATATGTATACCAAATAATGCAAATAAACGTTTATAAAAAAAAAAAAATTAATTTAGATGATAACTTGTGTTGCCAGCAATAAAAAATGTATAAAATATTGATTGATCTTCTACTTTTCTATAATTATTGTGTCGAAGGACCTAATTGCAATACCTTCTTTTTTTAAGTTGCTTTTTTTTATTATTTTTTTCTCTGTCCACCGCAGGTATGAGTGCAGGTCGTTGTGTGCTTGATTTGGTTCGAAAAAACGGCCGCTAGGTGTTGCAATTTTGTCCGGGGACCGTGTCGTTGAACGTGTCGAGGTAAATACTACTTAGTTTAGCTAACATTTAGAGTAGACAATAGCTTGCCAGCTTTCCACACGTCTATTAAAAGGTGTAGGAAAGAAATGTGAAAAATATTTTTAAAGGTTAATAAGTATATCGTATGTAAATGGTGTTGGATTGTGTACTTTGAGGAATGTCAACTAGTACTTTGGTACCGTATTCGTTTCATTTGAGTTTTATATGTTTATGACCTACCGATTGATCTTTTAAAATATTTTACACTTATTCTTCGACCTTAGTGCGAAATATGATCAAATGTTAGATTAACTAGGTTGTAATTAGTTTTAATTACTTTCGTGCGTCGATAATAACAATAATATGTCTAATAGATAAATTTCGTAATTGTGTATTATTATTACCCACCACATTCATAAACGAAGGGCTAGGTTCGATGCCCACCCGGGTCATTAAACTATTGACGAGACCCCAGTCTTAGTACAAGCTTAAGCTTAATTAGGGGGTCTAACGGGACTACTAGCAATATTATAAATAAAATATTACTACTAGAAATGTAATCTAACTAACCAATATGGTGATGGTTTTTTTTTTCCTGCGTGAGTTGCATTTGAGTTGGACGTTCTTGTGTGAAATAAAAAAAGTTTAACATAAACAATATAAAGTCTAACAACAAGTAGGTTGTAAAGACGGGATATACAAAACGTATATCCATAGTAGAAACTCTCAGCTAATTAAACATATTTTGATGATTTTTTTCAGGTTTGGATAAAAAATTGAAACACCACATACAATTGTATTTTTACATAAACGAGTTGTGCAGGTTGTTGACCTTTCAAAATATACACTATTACAATTTATACAATTACGAAGTTTATTTATTTGACATCTAGTACAGTTAACGTATGCTCTCTGTTAATTGAAAACAATTAGTTAATTAATAATGTTGCGCAGTCATCGGCGCATGGTTAAGGGCATGTGGTGTATACTTATAAATATACAGTGATATTTCTTTACGATTATTTTTTAAGTGTAGACAAGATACTATGGGCGGTTCTAGAAATGATGTACATGAAATTGTTTAATTACTAGTTGTCCCGTCGTACTTTGTACCGGCTCAGAATCAAATGTATGTGAGAATGAATTATCTTGATTTTTATTTATTTTCTTGTGTATTTCTACCATGTTTTAATTTTATATTCTGCTATTCGGGGCGGGGAGAAATTCAAAAAATCAAATATGACAAATTGGCCCATCCGTTGTTGATTTTAAATTGTGTAACTAACACGACTTTGTTTTGTATTTATAAATTATTTAAAATAAATGTCAGGAAAAATTTACTCATTAGATTTACTTAATAGGTAGTTCCTTACGTTCTTAGTGAAGAATTTCGCTCAGATTTTTCAGACTGCTTTTGTACATACTGTAATAGTTTGATGATTATTTTATGATCTGCGAAACACTACGAAGTATGTTTACATAATTTAAATTACACTTCAAGTGGAGGAGATTGGGGCGTGCTCTTTCTTGGTCACACACGTGCTTACACATGGCGGTGACGTTACCACCAGTGCTATGCTTATCGGAAACATCAACCATCCATTAACGTTATTTAGAAAAAGAATATGTTAGTACTCGTATATATACATTATATAAGGATTATATATTACTAGGCAATTATAACAATATATACTCTATTATCCCTAAATAAGTTTCCACAAGCACAGGTACCGTACTGAAAAGTGAGGAATACGTTTAAAGGGAATACATTCAAAATTACAATGAAGAGCTATTATTATTATACAGCTAAATCTATATTTCTAATAGGAGAAGCAAAAATTTTTTAGATTTTTTCTATGAACTCGAAATAAGATTTTTCTTAGTAAAATTTATAAATTGTATTGATGATGAAATTTTTAGAACTGTCCATAGTGGTTTAGTTTCAATGGTGATCTTACATGAACAATACGGGGCTGGGCCTCAATGATTTATAATAAATATTTGATGATTTATTATGTTCTGTGTTTCTATCTCTACGTAAACTACTAAGGATTCTATTGCTCATATAATGTAATACACCCTTTTTTTTAATTCTAAACTTACTATTTACTTCTTACTTACTTGGTAACTGTGATTGTATACTTGCTTTTCCACATGTGATTCGGCTAATATCAAAAAGGCTGATCGATAGTACATTATGATTTAAGTGAGCTAAGTTTGTCATTACAGTCTCGGCTCCATTACACAATCCCGCCTCAAATGTAATGCCTAAATGCTCACGCGTGTCATACGACGTTTTTCAACACATTTGTAATGAGAAAAAAACACAAATATAATGCTTAGACACATATTTGTGAAATATGGCCACAGAACAAATATGGCGCCCGTTTTTTTGCACTCCAGTTGAAAGAGAGGCACAGATAACAAAGCCCTTAAAACAGCCAAATAAGAAATATAATAAATTCAATATTTTTGTAATTATAACACAAATTAATGTTCATTTAATGACAAAAATAAATAATTTGCAGAAATAAAATGTTTATTTATAATGACATGAAACCTCTTTGCCAACATTAAAAAAAAATGCGCAGTTTAAAACACTAATGGGGTAATGTAAAGCGAAAAGCAGGCGTGTATAATAAGCTGCATTAAGAACTTAAAATCGGTGCCATAAGAGCAAGTGTGTTGAAAAAATGTAATCAACTCGAATCTATTGTTTTGAATCATATTTAGATGATGAATAAAATTAAATATACTTCAATGAGTTTGTACAAGTTGTATGTATGGAACCGATGCTTTTTCCCATCACAATAATATTTGTTATACTAATCTATTTGTAATACGACAATGGATAGTCAAAGCGAAAATCACAAAAAGGTCGTAAATTTTCTTATTTTTTTTCACTTATTATTTATGTAATTTTAATAAAAAATAAAATGTATGATAGTAGAATGGTTGTTTCCACTACTTTCAGTGTGGAGAGAGATATGTTACAGTAATATTTTATTAAAATATTGTAATTATTTTGGTGATGTTACTTTCAAGTCTTAAAGTAGAAAATGTTTATTTAAATTATTTTATGGCGCAATATTGAAACTGCTTTAGTGTTTGAATAGATTCATTGAATAGTCGGAAATAGCTGTCAGCAACAGAATGGGATATTACTGACTTAATTTCGTAATTATTTATTAGCGATGTACACACCTTAATCAAACATATTTTTATTGCAATTCTTGACAAAAAAAAACACCTTTTAGGTATTCCATATAAGCGAAGTATACTTAACCTTCGCTTCGAAATAGTTTCGGCTAGAACGTACATTATATACTACTATTTACTCGGTTCTATAAAATAATCTTTACTATCCTAAACTATTGGTCTGATAACTTGTTAATGTTCTTCTTTGTAAAGTATTTTTTAAATCGATTACATTCCAAAATTTCTTGTTGATTAGACAGATGCTGTCTCTCGGTGGACGATAGGAAGCCATCTCGTAACATAGATTTTAATTTTTTTATTTTTTTGTATGAAATTTTCGCTTTTATGTATGTAACTGGATTTATTGTCATTATAAGGTTCTAGAATTATTTTTTTGTTTCATTATCCATATTTCGTAGTTTTTTTTATAAAATTAGCATGGTTTCCTGTATCCAATGAGAGTTAGCTCGATACACTATACAAGGGGTAACAAAAATTGTGTAAAATATTTTAAGAGGTTAACAGGTGGGGAACAACGATCACGTTTATGTATAAAATAGATGTATAAAAAGTGTTTGATTTTTCTCTGCCCAAGCGAGCCAGTACCGTTTCAACGCGCACTTAGTACGTAGTATTATTTTTAAATGTTCAAATAATTTGAGTTTTCTTTTAGGGATATGGCCGTTATAGCCTACCGATGGACCTCTTGAAATATTTTACACTATTATGTTAACACCTTATATGTAGATGAGTAAATAATTGCCATGTATTGTTATATTACCATCCGTTGTATAACGATGTACAAAATGTATCTCGTGTAATATTAATCGTTGTGTAGGTATACTGTGTAAATATTTTTTACGCAACCGCTGTGGATATAGTCGAAATTGTTACATTTATTATGTTATTGTTTGTTGAATATGTGCAAGCAATTTGTGAAATGAATTGATTTTTATTGTGATGTCCTTTTTATATTTTTTGATTTATTTTTCATTATCCTAGGTACGGTCGCGAACATTGATATGAGACTTATTTCCTAAATATGTTCTATGATATTTATAATGCAATAAGGTCGTATATCTATATATCGTCATATCTGAGAGTAGTTGCCCCCAGTAACTTCAATCAAAATAATAGCTCTTAAGGTATACGATATTCAACCTTAAATGGATCCCAAATTTAAGTTTGCGACTGTACTGCCACATGTTTGTATGAACACACTTGATGTGTTGGATTTTATTATTTGTTTTGGATACCGCATGAATGTCGAAATATGTATTTAGTTTTGGTTGCCGACTATGGATTGAATAAAATCATCACAATTTTATTCAGTTGCGTGTTTTATTTCCACTGGAAAGTGAGAAGTCCCATTTCAATTATAATAATATTATAATATCGCCAGACGAACACACCAACTGTACGGGCCCAAACTAAGCAACGCTTGTATTATGGGTACCGTTCAATAGACTGAGGGATATAATACTTATATAGATATTAAACATCTATGACTCCGATACAAACAATCATGCTCATCACACAAAGCTTGTCCCTACCAGGATTCGAACCCGGGACCCATGGCGCAGTAAGCAGGTCACTACCAACTGCCTTAATTAGGTCGTTCCATTCAATCGGTTAGTATATCTACTAATAAAGTGAAGTGTGAAAAACTGAAGTGTCCCACAAAATGTATTCTCAGTATAAAATTCAATTTCACAACAAATTCTTATATATTATATCCTTATAAGTATGGTAAAAACAAAACAAGATAATAAGTAAAATTCTTGTCAATGGATCAACCTACCAACAGAGAGACTTAAGAATAATGAGATGCACGGTAACCGACTCAATTTTTCATATAGCTCTGTCACTCAGTTGAAAGGTTCATCCAACCGTGTATAGGACGTTAAATATTCCATGAAATATATAAACAATTATTGGAAAATTTAAATATACTGTAGTCCGATCTTAGGTAGCGGCGATAAGCCTCAATTAATAATCCACGTGTTTTTATCCTAAAATATACCTTAGCGATATGCCCACAAAGTATTATTTTTAATTCTCAGCGTCGATGGATATCGTCCTGGTGACCAACAGGTTTTCAGGTTTAGGTGGTGGAGCTGGCTTCTCTAGATTGTCTCCAAGCTCCGAGTCCTCCCATTGCTGGCTTACCTCCATACCAAAACTCTCGGTAGTAACCACGCGTTCGACAACTACCAACGTTTCCGTGGACGTTTCGATTTCGGTCGTCGATCCCGTTGTGTTTTCGTAAATATATTCGTCAGTTTCGTTTTCATACCTGCAGCAGATAATGTTTAGTGCTCACACCATTGTTTGAGACCGAGTAGCGAATCGGTAGATGTTCTTTGTGACGAAGCAATTCAACACATAAATATGACATGACAAAATACTTACATTGATAGCGTGCCCCAAATTTGTGATGATGAATGACCCATTTCAAATAATTATGTGTAAGCGTTTATATGCAAATAGGTGTAACAATAATAGTCTCAAATGTTTTAGGATGTCCATCAGTAGGTCATAAAGAATCAAATGACTATGCATTTAAAAAAGAACACCTTGTACTTAGTGTTAAGGTTACAAGATCATTTTCTTTAAAAAAATACACATTTATGTTATACCCGCGTGAACATGAGCGGTATGACGTACTACATAAAATATTTTACACTATTTTTGCTACGCCATATACATAAAATATATCCCATTTTGCACATAGCACACTTGCGATAAATAGGTATGTAAGTAATAAATAAAATATGATATATTGTTTTACCAATTCCTTTTTATTTTTAGGCTTACACATTCTGATAGCTAGCATCACTAAATACAGTGGAGTAATCATAGTTATTAATTAAATACTTATATTTCACATTTAGTCATTAAAAATGTGTTAAAAAAATTAAAGTTTTTGATTTCAAAAATAAAAATCTAAAAATTACGTAAGTAATCGATATAAAAAAAAACTAGAAATAAAGCCTTAAAAGGTCTAACAAAATAAAAATTTACAATAAAAAATATTATGATTGTAAAATATCGTTGTTATCCCTCGGGAATGTCTACTCTAGTAAAAATCACTACAAAAATATTTCACAGTATTCAACTTAAATATTAAATATACATTTATAAAACTAATTCGGGTAATAAAATGAGATATAAAATGCCGATAGGGAATGCTGGGATGTGGGAGGAATGTAACATGTAAGGTACATCATATAACAATTATGAAAAAGTATATCCCACCAATTTATAGACGTTTTATAACTTTATCATATAGTACTGCGCAAAGCAAAACTCTTGTGCGCAATGCCATATGACGTTTGATAAAGTTATTGAACGTCTATAAATTCGGGGCTATATATGTAATGGCGTTTCATTACCGTTTTAGCACATAAACAATTTCACATACACAATGCTTATTCTCAAACATAAAAAGCAAAAAATCATTATGCCGATGAAGTGAACATAAAAACGACGCTTAAACTTTTTATCCTCAAATTAAGCCTAAACTAAATTTGACACAAAAATATTGCAGTCTATACGTTAAGTTTACTCAAATTTAGTTTAAGTACCCACAGAATTAGTAGATAAAACACATTCTTGTAAGAATATCAACCTAATCATATTTTTGGAAGCCAAAACAAAAATTATACTTAATAATCCAAGGAGTTTATACAATATGTAAGTGTTACAAAGACATCGTTGCTGATATAGCCACGCGATTTTTAACTGACACCTATGAAATATGGATAATTTCGTTCGAAATTGGCTGCCAATATTTATGGAACTCGCTAAGCGTGCAATGTGAATTACGGCTTATAATTTTGGATAGATTATACCACCTAAATATGCCTATGTAACAAGCTTAAGTACCCCAGTAGGTAATCTTACGTGTAACTAAAAGCGTGGTACTGCAGTACGAACTAACGTAAAATATAACAAGCGCCGATTAAATGATGGAATCTAAAATGACGACCAACCTTGTTCGCTTTCGCTTGCTCATACTATCAGTACTACCAGCGGGAGGGCCTAAAAACGCACGCCATTTTCGACCTTATTCTCCACTACTACATACGACCTAACATAATACAATTCGTTGTAAAAAATGTATAAAAACATTGACACATCCGATAATACTAATCCTTTATAAGTACTAAAAACATACATATCTTCGCGCCGGCTCCCCCGCGGGGCTGGCAGAAGTGGTAAACCAATTTAAGCCGTTAAAATGATAAAAGTTACGTAATTGCTTTTGATTCGAGACCTCGTGCCGGTCGATCGAGCCCTAATTTAATAAGTTATACTTAACATAATGATAGCTTAGGTTACGTACACAAATATTCATAATGTTGCATGTAGCCTGAACAATGGAAATACAAAATTACTAGATAAACACTGGAATTATAGCTGGATTTATGTCCCGCCCCAATCCCACCCTTATCACTTCTGTAAGCTAGGATCAACGGGACCAACGAAGACGTCGAAGTTTGACCCTCGGCGAGTGCCGAAGAAAATCTAATTGTTGAGTTGGAAATAAAATTATTCACTAAATTAACTTCTAGCACAAATAGTAAATTGAAATTCGGAGCTTACTGAATATGTTGGCGTAACGACGAAAATATGCTTTCTTCAATGAAAAAGGGGGCCCTTTCTTTTATGTGACTGTGTTTTATATTTTCAGGGTAAATTTAATTAAATACCCAGTAATTAGTTATGCCATTGTCCACGCCATTTCCCACCTAACGGACACATTAAATATAAATACAAATGATTCATTTTGATGACGACATCACAATACAAAAACCTGTCACCAATACATAAAATGCGGTATGTGTATAATTGGAATGTACATAACATTCAGTCGATATTTAACATAAATGAATCAGAAATAGCGATCAAATTCGCTTCCAATTAAAAATATGGTGAGAAAAGTCGCGTAAATTAATTTTATTTGATTGTTTCTTACGACGATTATTAGCCATTACACCTGACTGCGTTGCGTTGTTGTACCAGTAGGTGGGGTATTTTTTTTATTTCTTATTCATATTGATGTATCTTAAGCGCGATTAACACGTGACCAGTTATTGAGTGAATCTATTATTCCAATCCATGTCTACTCCATTCAATAAGATCACACCATCATTAAGGCAGGTACTTTTTCGCCGATTGTATTCGATCCAAATCTAATAGGGTGACAGCCTATAGACATTATTCCGGGCACACCCCTCCTCAATATGAGGGGGATAAAGGCCATAGTTCGCGATGCTGGATAACTGCGGGTTGGTGGACTTCACACGGCTTTCCGCCAACGCAGGTTTCCTCACGACGGTTGCCATACAGCTAATGATAGCTATTATTATTATATTTTTTATTGAAAACCGGGGTTCGAACCTGCGCACATTTGTTTCCAAAGCGAGTGTCCTAACGGTTCAAGTACATGGTTCCGTAGTTTTTCTCAATAACTAGCCGCGTATAAACGGTGCTTGAAGATACAATTATTTAGTATTAAGACTTCTTATATGTTATTTTCAATTAGTTATTTAATGAGACATCTCATAATTATTTCAGAGTAAATAATATTTGACTTATTCCTTATATATTATAGTTCTGTGTCGATAATTAAAATGGTCGCGTTGATTTACACACACGTTACGACACACAGTGAACACACACACTTTGTTAAATGGAAATAATTGTAAAAAAAATATTTTCGACCTTTGTCTTCGTGGGGTAGAGCAAAACGGCTGCGCGTGTGACGGCATTAGCAATAATCTATATTAAAATTATTAAGAAGTTTGTTAGTTTGGATGTAAGGGATAATCTCGGTAACTACTGATCCGATTCTGAAAATTCTTTCACTAATAAAAAGCTACATTATCCGCGATTGCTATGAGCTGTGTCGTCGAGCAGCGGGCAGACGGTAGTTTCAAAACAATATCCATTTAACAAAGTGTCGTAGTAAACGGCACGGCACCGAACCCCCTCGCTTACGGCTTGACCGGCGCGTCCATGGTGGGTATGTAGTCGAGGGCCATGAGGCACGCGAACACCGTCATGATGAGCTTGGGCTTGCGCTCCGTGATGTCCTCCGGCAGCGCGTACACGCGCGCGCCGCAGCGCCGGGCCATCGACACCGCATACTTCGCGTTCGCCAAGTTCTCCTGGAATAAGAGCATTTTATAATTTCGTATCAGGATAACTTTATTAACCCTTAATAGCCTAGAGTTTCAATTTCGATACCAATCTTTTAAACCGAATGTTCACATTACTATTAGTTTTTTTTTATAGGTCGGCTGTACGTATTTTACTGTTGTATAATATTCTTTCCAACGAAATTAAAAAAAAAATCAAATGTCATTATTATTAAACACAGTAATATTAAAAATAAATCACTTTCGTAAATCAGGCTACTAAGGGTTAATTTACACCATTAAAATACTTGTAAATCGTCTAAAACATCACACAATGTTATGCTAAGATTCTACCGCCCGTTCGGAATCGGGCAACAAACTCCATGGTTGCTATTTTTATTAGGACATATTTTATATTTTTTTAGGATGTCATATATTTTTGTGTAGTAAACAATGTAGGTTCGGCTGGGTAGGCTTAAGTTATGAAGACCCATCGTAGAATATTAATCACAAAATAATAGCTACATAGCCCACATTTCACAGACTCTCTCTCTCACACACACACACACTCACCACATTTATATTTTTTTATTTTACTTCACTTTGAATACACTCATGTCCTTGAGGAGTGTGACCAGCACCTCATACAGAATCTACGTCCTATTCGCATAAGAATATATTATAGTATAATTATAGGAATACACACCTCTTCATTGCCGCCGGGCAGCACCAGGTCGTAGTTAATGGAGCCAGGCTTGATGGCGTCGATCAAGTCTAACACCACTTTACCGTCAGCCAGAACCTCGTCCTGTACAAACATAATCAAGTATTAGTAACTCGGCAACTTAACATTAAATAACTATTAGCATATCGCTTGTATATAGCAGTGATAGCCAAGTTGGTAGAACACTTGCCTCGGTAACGAGGATCGCAGGGTCAAACCCCGGCTCTCACCTCTGGGATCTCTGTATTTCATGTGCGAATCTTATTTTCAACCACGATTATCACTTGCTAAACGGCGATGGAAAACATCGTGAGGAAACCTGCATGTCTGCGAGAACCCCTCGAAAGATGTGTGAAGTCCGCCAACCCGCACTGGGCCAGCGTGGTGGACTATGGTCTAATCCCCCTTGCATTGAGGGGAGGCCCGTGCCCAGCAGTGGAACATAGAAAAGGGCTGGTATTATTATTATTATATCTCCCGTCTTCAATATTTTTTTGACGTACCTGGAAGCTCCTGATGGAAGAAGTTTTGCCAGCATTATGGAGTTTGTTGTTGACCCACTGTACGATCTCCTTTTCGATGATGGGGTTGCCAGTGTTGGCGAGCCGCGTCAGTACAGACAGAGTGTACGCGCGCATGAGTTGCCAGATCAGAGCTGTGGGAACGAAGATATTATATAATATATCGCCAGACGAACAATAACTATACGGGTACCATACAGCATACAAAGTTTGCCCGACCTGTTCTGCTATTATACGAGGGCGACACTGAAAGTTTTTAGAACTGGCCACTTGTAAACGATATAATAAAAAAATAAGTTTAAATTTTGAAAATGGAACTCATTGCCAATATTATTGTGTATGTATTTTATTCATTTGTTAAGGATTTGGCGGCAAATTGAAAATTGTCTTTGTCACGTCAGCATGATATTTTTTTTTAACGCGAGAAATATTCGTGCAATGATTTTTTATGACTTTCGTTGTCATTTAAGTCAACAAGAAAGTTATTATAGACATCGATTGGCCTATCACAATGAAGACCCATCTCCTGCCACTGTTTACAACTGGTATAATGAGTTTAAAAGTGGTCGCACAAATCTGCGTGAGGGACGGCCTTCTACGGCGACGACTGAAGATAACATCAGTGTTGTGCGGCGTATGATAGAGACTGCCAAAAGAGTGACTTATCAGCAGATTCGGACAAGCTTAGGCGTCGGTATGAGTTGCTAGTTTGTTCAGTTTTTGATTTTCTAAGAACTCTCAGTGTCACCCTCGTATCAGCCAGTTATAAATGGTGTGTGTGTACCCAGCGTGAGCGTGGCGTTCCCCTCGTTGATGTCTGCGCCGGCGATGCCGACGAGCGAGAAGCCGAGCTGGCGGCCCAGCTCCACCGCGTAGTTGCAGTTCTCCAGCCGCTCCATGAACTTGCGCAGCTTCGAGAACTGCCGGTGCACCTGCCGGGCCCGGGGACCACCACGTTAGGGAGCGCTCAGCGTTCATCGTTCAGGGCCCCAAGTCTGCTAACACAATCGATTCATAATCGAACAGCAACCGTATAGTAACTGTCACTTTTGACAGTTATTGTATGAGACATATGTCAAAAGTGACAGTTACTATGCGGTTGCTGTTCGATTATGAATCGATTGTGTTACCAGACTTGGGGCCCTGTACCGACGCCTAAAACTAATCAGATAAGATTACAAGCATACCTTCTTCCAGTTGACAATGCCGGGCTTGATGATGTCGTACAGTTGGAAGATGACAAGGCCGTCGGTGAGGTCTGAGTACAGCCAGTTGACGTGCGGCGCCACGCCCATCGAGTTCATCCAATTGCGGTACGCTGCGGGGTGGGCGGACACGTTAGTCACCAAACACACCAAACGTATGGTGCCATAATAAGCAAACGCTTGAATCGGCTGGAAGTTATGTCAGTAACAACCAGGCTAAAAAAGTGTCACCAAGTAAATGACGAAAAATCGTTTTCATTCTTTGCCTCAGGAATTAAAAGCGGCGGAGAACATCCATCTTTTGTTGAAAATGTTGTGCATATTTTTGATGTTTCGACATTTATATATAAAATATATCCACTCACTCTTCTCCTCCCTAGTCTCGTCCAGCTGGTGGTACTCCTCGGTGCCATCGGCGTTCCGCTGTAGCCCCGGGTGCTGGTTGAACAGGTTCGCGACGAAGGCCAGGTTGAGCTTGTACACGCCGGACACCACGTCGGCGGGCGTCACGAACGCGCGGCAGCGGAGCTTGGCGGCTTGCTGCAGCATCAGCTCGGCGCGCCGGAGCAGGTCTGATTCCTGGACACATCATATCATCAAATACACATCCATACAGGTTATTCAGAGCGGGTATACTCATATTGGAACTTGATCTTCTTTAGCGCATTTCTAATCAAATCATTACGTTAAGACAGAATTTTAAAAATTTCGCTTTGAAAAAAAAAAAACATTTTGTTCCAAGCAAAATGACAATATTATTTATTATTGTCATTTTTTTAAAGAAAATCAATTTGAAATGACAAAATTTTCGGCATACGTATGGTAGAGGTTACACCTATGACTTATCCTAGAACACCATCTAATAACAACTTAGTGGATGTACCCTCAATGCGTCCATGGTGACGTCAGCGTCGGCGGGCGCGATCTGTTTGAGCAGGTAGGAGTAGATCTCGGAGTCGGCCACGTCCTGCTGGAAGTTGGTGCAGCGGCGCGTCACGCCGGCGCTCTGCAGCTGGTGGTTCACCCAGCGCAGCAGGATGGCCTCCGGGGACAGCGCCAAGAGGTCCTCAATTCGCTCCTGGCATCGACAAAACATATTTTTTTAAATAAAGTATCGAAAAATCATTGGAGAAAAGATACCCACTATGCGCTCTAATTTTTTTTATAGGACTCTAATCCTCACACATTTCCTCCACTATTACTCCTGCAAGCCAGATGCCACAGCAGTGACCAATGAAGACGTCGAGGTTTGACCCTCGACTTGTCAAATGTCCCAATTATAAACCAAGCTAGTTGAACAAAACCAACCACCTCTAAGATAATTCCTTGTTATTCGTCCACATAAGCTAGGGCCTTGCTGGTGAACATACCTGGTCGTTGAGCAGTTCAGTGAGCCCTGGACAGTGCTCCAGTGTGATCTGGTTGAACAGACCGATGCGGATGATCTGCCATAGGAGCCCGAGCACCAAGTGAGGTTTGCCTGGAACACAAGAAATTATTTCATGTAAAGTAATTTGCATAAAATACTTCAATGGCATTTTTTTAACATTTAGCGCTTTTTTAATCTTAATTTCACGCTTTTTAACATCAACTCAGCTCGCTTTGATTAAAAATTGTGGACAACTCTTATAACAATATAAGGTTCTCTGACTTTTTGGCGAGAATTTGAAGTGTCATATATTGTTTTATTGGCTAAAAAAAGTTTTTCTTTTATAAATAATGTATAATAATCGTGTGATATTGACATTGTGTGTTCATAAATGTACACCACTAAAGGAAATTAAAATAATGTGGCATAATTCAGCTTTTCAAGTTCCCTGAAGATGTCCAGTAAATTTTTTTGGTCCTTCATGGGTAGGGGTGGAGGTGATACAGTTTCATCATCATCATCGTCATCGTAATCATTGTTATCATCGGGGACTAGTATAGAATAATATGTAAAATACTACTGACAGGCTCTAAAGCAGTAGTTCCCAAACTTATTTTGCCTACTGCCCACTTTGAGAATGAATTATTTTTAGCGCCCTCCTTTTTTCACCTACTTAAAACCCACTAGAACTTCATATTAAATTAATTATTGAAAGCCTCTACACAACGCCCCCATTTTTTTCTGGGTATCTTACCCCCTTTAGGCCTGCAGCGCACAGAAGGGGGTGTTATCGCCCACTTTGGGAAAGGCTGCTCTAAAGATCCAGGATCCAGGGCCATAAACACAATGAGATAAATAAACAAAAAAGGTAAGGCATATCACAGGTAACCTTTAGCGAGGTCGTGCGCATCGATGTTGACGATATTGCAGCCGATGGCCTGCGAGGACACGAGCGCGAGCGTCAGGTTCTCGTGCTTCGTGTACAGCGTCAGGTTCTTCTTGTTGATGGCGCGCTCGTCGATCGTGTCCGGGCACGAGTGGTTTATCACTTTACTGGAAACAAAAAAAAAAATACGTACAGATATTGAGGCGCGGATACAGAGGGTGGGGGGGGGGGGGGTAGTGGGTGCCAAGCACCTCCCCCTGACTCACGGCTCAAGTACTATAATTGGACCAATTATTGCCCCTCCCTAAATTTCGCCATTTTTACCGACCATTTTAGGGACCAATATGATAAAAACGAAACACTTATGTTTAATTTTTTTGGTTGAGATATAAATGTAAAGGATTCTAATGAAACTTGGCATAGAAGTAGCTTATAATAATATCTTTATCTAGGATAATTTTTAACCCAGATGTGTAACGGTT
Organism: Pheosia tremula; assembly: GCA_905333125.1. Taxonomy (NCBI): domain Eukaryota; kingdom Metazoa; phylum Arthropoda; class Insecta; order Lepidoptera; family Notodontidae; genus Pheosia; species Pheosia tremula. Next base: position 3,828,063 of record HG995420.1, read on the forward strand.
TGTCCGGATTAGCCAAAAAACTAAAATCCACGTTTAGGAGTCTCTGGTTAAGTTACATTGGCCAACTTCACCCGGCTTTCGAAAGTGCAGGTTTCCTAACAGCATTAATCATCACTGTATCTGAACTTTTAGTTTTAACTATTATTATAGCAACCCATATTGTATGGGACTGAAGCGGTACCAACTTTATTCGCATGCTAGCTATGATAAGATTGGTGTTTAATGTACCTACCATAGAATAAGACCGTCCTTGAGTTTTTCATACAGCATTTTGCCTTCAGGGTCGATGGGAAGGAGATGCTTTAGGTCTGGATCGTGCTCCAGATTGCTGTTGATCCAGCCGGAGAACGCCATCTGTTCCTCCAGACGAACCGAGTGGGTTGTGCCTGGAATAGACCATTGATTCAGGTATCGTTGCTTAGATGGAACAGCATCACTGATGCTTTGGCCAGCTTCCATTTATTGGTTGTATGGAGCAAATAGCTCAAGAGCGTCACAGAGGACTTCGGCTTCGGCTTGGGCGGTTGTCGTAAAGGGGAAGAGGAGGTTCGGAGTCCGGCTAAATACGATGGTACACCGTTGGTGGGACTCTTCGGCTTCACTGGTGAGATTGGGTTTTCTGGGGTTAGAACATTTTTGGATAGAAACCACTCTCCAGAGCAAACTTTACCAAGAAAGTAATGAGATTAAATTAACAATCTTGGGATGTTGCTCACCATCACTGGAAGCCTCGCTCATGCCGCCCAGATGCTCCAGATTTTCCTTTTTACTGACCGCCTGTTTGAATGTGCTCGACACCTGGAATCATAATCAACATAATTCTGGTTAATGGAAGTGTCGAAATGCCTGCATCTGTAGATCCGATTGAGTTTATCTCAAGAACTGCTGCTCAGATTTCCTGCAAGCGGCGCGAGCGAACCTATGAAATTACGTACGACCAAGTGTTAAAGCTTGCGGGGTGCAGGATCTACGGCATGCGGGCCCCATAGACCAATGTAAACATTTCCCTGTTTGCGGTCCCTATAGCATGAGTAAACAGAAATTTCCAGCGTCCAGCATCCTTTTCCGCATGAAAATAAGCCTTTAGGCACATATTAGTCGATCCTATACTATTCTAACATACCCATAACAATGTACTTCTCAAAAATGTATAAGATCTTTTTTAAAACAGCAACTATGGAGTTTCTTGCACGTTCTTCTCCATAGAGACGGCGTTCCGAACGGGTGGTGAAGTATAAGCACTGTACTAATAGAAAATCTTCTGATTCAGAACAAGTCATATGTCATATTTAAGGGTTATACATAACATTCCCTAAAATTTCCACAACCGCGTCCACACATAGTATTTTAAGCATGCTAATATGAGACAGAGCACGTAAATAATACAGGATACGTTAAACAAAAAACTGTTTCCTGCCTTATCATTGGTTTCCTTGCTATTTTCAAATGCCTTTGATAACGAAATCAACACTAAAACTTTTCGACAAAGTTGTGTTATGACTCAAAATAGCGAAAGTACCGTCTACCGGTATTGGCATGTTTTTCTTTTATACAAATAGTGTCAGCAAGTTAGAAACACAATTATAGCTTATCGCCAAGTGTGAGCCGACATTTGCACTTACAGAAATAGATTTTGTTTTTCGTGATTACGTATGCCCAACGGTCAATGACCGTTTAACAATTGCAATGCGCATCACAGCATTATGAATAATTCCCCCCCCCCCCTCCCCCTGGCTGGTGCTCTCGCGCCTCGCATTTGACCCCAATCGTCACTATTTATCGTTATATTGACTTAGGGCTAATCTACTCGCATAAACAGTTTAATTGGTTAACCATTACGTTTATTGGCACAATAATTGATTTGTTTGCGGGGCGTGCAACGATCATTGCTTTAATATGGTAAACAATTGTGTTTATGTGATAATTTTATAATTTATATGAGTTGAACAAATTTTCGAAGTAACTCCAAAATGACTAACATAGAGTAGTTTAAAGTTTCCGATCGGATGAATTCAAAACAGTTCAGAGTACTATGTAATGACGTCACCGACGTAACACAGCGCGTGGGCGACGGAGAAAGAGGTAACCCCCAACTACAACGACGTTAAATGAACACTAAAACTCATTAAATTATAACAAATATTCGCTCAGATTGTTTCCATAATCAATATTAGTAAAGGCGTCGCTCCTTCACCAGATCTCTGTTTGATCGTGTCGGATCACCATCGCATCGGACTAGGAGAGTGAAGTGAGAGAGAGAGAGCACTACAGCATGCGCGCGTTAATATATCCTGTGCAGTTGGCTAGTCTCCTTTGAGATTGGCAGCCCTGAGTGAACTTCGGTCGGGGTAACTACATATTATTATGATCGGTTTATCTGACCTGCTGCGCCTTAAGGTTGGCGCACAACTCTTCGAACTCCGTGAGGCTGATGCCGTTCTTCCGCGAATCCCCGTTGACGCTGCCGTTGACTCCGCGTCCATGCTTGTTACTAGTGTCGTTGTACTCCTCAATCATACACCGGACCTGGTGGCATTAAGGACGAAAATGTTGTATGCTCGTAGACTTCTGCCCTACATTTACTAAAAACAGGTAGCTGGGGACTTACCATGAATTATTAAAGCGACTCAAATCAGGACCTCAATTGATCGACATCTCAAATTTGTACCAATGGACTTGATTAAGGTGAGATCATGTTCCAATTGAGATCCCGATGTGAGTCGCATTAGGTACTTCATGGTAAGGGAGCTGGTGGTCTCAAACCGCTATTTGATTCTTAATAACCAGATCAGACTTTAGTCTATACGGAATCAGAAAAAACTAAGACAATTCATGACCTAGGCGATCATAAACTCCAACTAACAAAACTGATTAGACGTATAGCTGTGAGGTGAAACGAAAGCTAGATTGTACCCATGGTACAATGTCAAACCAGGTCTCACCACCTTTTGTTGACCCAACACTACGTCATCGGTCATCTTCGATGCCACTAAGCGGTGTTAATTTTATTGGAGATGTCAACCATGGCAACTCTGTTCGTGAAGTAGTCTTGGGCCATCGTGGGAAGAGAATATCTGGCGTAGCAAAATAACCCACCTTCCATTGAGGGATTTTGTATCCGACGCTGTCGAGAGCATCCTTCAGCTCTTTTAAGTCAATGAATCCATTGCCGCTTGTGTCCAACTGTAACAAGACAAAATAAATCGTGAATTTTAAGCGGTCATTAGCCTCGGTGTAACGTAAAACAAGTTTCCAAAAATATCTATCGGATACACATCCATTATGTATCCTGATTTATTACCCCCTGAACTGGAGAACGAATTTATTATATATACCTACATCCATATCCACTCTTGCTATCTATGTTAAGTTAATAATAATTCTCGTTTACATAATTGGTGCTTTACTGAAAGTGAAACGGATACCTAAACTTTTGATCTTTATACTAACGACCGTAAACATATAAAATTAATTCTTGTGGTCAACAGAGCGAGCTGACCAGTTAGGAGGTAAGGTTTTATACATTATCCATTATCGTTCGTAAACACAGAATAAAACTGAACAATAAGGTAAACCTCAGATCAAATCAGATATGTAGCTGTAGCGACCACTTCACCCGCGCCACAAGCTACACAGATGGCGCTGCAAACACATTGAGACCCAATGACAAATCTCAATACAATCCTGAAACGCGCTATGAGAGTTTTCGGAGCACGTAACATATGTAAAAGATCCCGACAATAACCGTCGGGGCATAGCGGACGGTTCGTCAGGCATATCACCTGCCTGGCTGGAAGATATTCACTTTTCCGCCAAATAGTATTTAGTACGTTATTTGGATTACCAGAATCCAAATAACGTACTAAATACTTTCATTAAATTGTCGCTCGACCCAGCTGTTATCTGAAAGCTGGTTTACAATAGCATCGCGTTAGCGCATTTGGCATAACACGAAACAGAACTTCACAGACAGATGGTGAAACATCGTTAGATTAGGCCACATCTGTAGGGTGAGCAGTAGGTCTACTATGAGCTACACGTAAACTAGCTATAGCGACCACGTTATTATTTATATGGAAATCCATACATTCCCAACCTAACCGCTATAGAAACGAAGCAACGAAGTCCACAGATATTTCAAATATCAAAACGTTATCAAAGGCCAGATTTCAAGCTCGTGGCAGGCGTGCCTGTGCACAAGACTTCATTCACAAATAAACAAAGCAACACTGAGCTTAGGTAAAGCAAGAAATTATCGGCGTCGTGGCTTTTTTGTGGCGCAGCCCGAGTACACTCGACAATCTTGTTTATGGTAATAGCAGCATCACAGAACAGTATTTATTGAAGCGAGCGAACTGGGTGTGTTGGGGAATCGATTTTTAATGCTATAATATTGACTTTAGCTGGCAATTCTATTTGTGGTGAAACAAGTGATGATACATTTTAAACCTCTTGCAGTTACTTTAGATCTTCGGACAATACTTGGCGTAGCTCTTATTTGTCGTCATAAAACTGAAACTACTTTCCTTGAACGCAAAACGTCTCCGCCAATTAGTCAATCAAACAATCCGTCAAATTGTCAATATTGCCGAAATAAAGTATGACATAATTGACAATACGCCCGTGGCATAAGAACAACTATCGATTGTGACGAAAGAACGGACAATCAAACAATAGTGTGTTTATCTAAAAGTCTATATCAATCGGCCATTAGTCATTGGCGGTATAATCGTGATGTAAAGATTTGGATAATAATGAAGTCATATTTCGTAAAAGACGATAAGGAAAGAATTAGAGTAGATAAGTATGTGAGTTTGTGGATTACTGAATGTTTGTTACACCATTATCAATCTAGATTGTTGCAGTTTATTTCGAAATGGCAGCTTCTTTTTAGCTTGACCGTCTTATTTCCAAGCCCGATCTATCTGCAAAGGATGTAGATGAAGTTACGACATATTATGTATCATAACAAGGATTGTTTGAACTAAGGAGGTACTATTTCATTCAAAACTATATTAAATTCCAATTTAATTGTGACATTCTACAAAGAAAAAATAAATATTATGGAAATGTTTGAACTTTACATATATACCTCTCAATCAAATCTATATGACGCCTTTAAAAATATGAAAGTACCAGCTGAGATCTTTATAAAGATTAATGCATTACGTAAAATAAAACTTGCCCAAATAATTTGAGATAAGCTATCATTGTGAATGTTTAATGCACGATCGGGTCAGTGGGAGATAATAAATAAACAGCTGATAGAGTAAATAGAGTCAACGATGAAGAGATACCAGAGCTCTATGCATGTGGCTGAGGAAATTTGCAAATAGGGTTCATACGAGCTATAAATGATAAAAAATCTTTTGACAAACGTATTAAATCAGTTGTGCAATCAGTCTCCTAAACAAAAAACGCTAAGGAAAAGCATAAGGATAACTATTTTCCCCGTGACACTATCGCCAACAATATACCAATATGTGTTAGGACGGTGGATGGAATAATTAACCTGAAATATGTTGCACAACGGTTAATGAATGAAGTTTTAACAAACGAGCATGTGAATGGTGTTAATGCGGCCACGCTCTGTTTGGCACCCAAATGTAGAGGCAAGGTTATAGCGTGTCTACTAACCATTTCACGTTTAAGCACTAAAAATTTTATTACGTGAACAAAAAAAGGCTCATGATTTAATGAAATTACAAGTCATCGAAGACTTATCATGATTACAGAAGACATTACTTATTAAAGAGTATGTTATTGAATCTCAAAAAAAATCTGTCTAATTGCATTTGAACATTGAGGGTATTAATATAATTAAACCCAAAAGCAAGCGCACCATTGCAAGACCTCAAGACACAATGACCATTTCTGCTGCTTTATGCTTTCTTTCTTTCTGCATAAAAACACCATCACAGACTCAAGGGGCGCAAACATTTCGACGCATTTGCCAGGCTTCACCCGGATTTATTATCCAATCCACGTCAGGTAACGATTGGTACTTAAAAATGTCACGTTTGGTCTTTTTAACGAGGAGCACGGCTAATTTAAATATCCAAAGCGATATAATAAGCTTTGATAGGGTAAACATGAAAAATATTTCCGTGAATCGCTTCGCATCGCACTAATCTTATCATATCAACATAGTTTCAAGAATAATAACTCGCACGTCCCTCGATAATGGGGAGATACTACACACACAAATTATACGTATACGATCACAGTAACAAGTGTTTAAGAGGTATTCTCTCCATAGTCGCTGGGTCTACTATGGTATGGAGATATGCTTGATCGCGGAGAGTGCCGTGTCCATATAACTTACTTTCTATAATGGAATGGTTGACTTCCAGATGCGTCGAGTCGTAGCATAAATTTCCTTATTAGTTTTCTATGAAATGTGTTCATTAGCGACGCGTGAAATTAATCGCACATGCTGAAGGCAGTATTATTGGGTATCGAACTCTTCGACCTCGCCGTATGCTACTCAGATAGCGTTGTATACGCATTCAGAACAATTGACAATTCTCCATACAATCCTGCAACGCGCTATGAGTTTTCGGAGCACGTAACATATATATAAGATACCGACAATAACCGTTGGGGCATAGCGGCCGCCCCGCCAGGCATACCACCCGCCTGGCTGGAAGATCTTGCCTTTTCTGCAAATATTTTTTTTATTACTGGATTCGACTCAAGTCGGCGCGCAATCCAGTCTCGTGTCCAAGTAGCAGCAGTCAAGAATCGATAAGAATAAAAAAATACTCAACGACACAACACAGAGCGCTGATCAGAAAAAAACGTGTTTAAGTAACCCCAAAAACGAAGAATCTAACATAATGGACGTTGAAAATGTTCAAGAAACTCGTAAATCGTATTTGTTAAATATCTAGCGTCGTGTGGGAATGACTATTGTTTGCGCAGATGGTAAACTGGTGTGCGTTGCCACCGAGTTCGGTATCCGCAAACTTACATCCACCGGTGTCGAAATACTTACTTAGGTGTTTAATAGGTTACTATTTAGAAAAGATTCAGCTTGCTGATAACAATGGAGGAACAAATTGTGACAACGGAGAAACGTGCTGTGTGAGGTTAACGTAATGCCCTCACGAATTACAAAACCTAACAAGGTTTATTGTGGAACTTTTCGGACTAATTTTTTTGCGAATTACAAAACATTCTGAAAACGGAAAACATTCTGCTGCCTTACAATTCACCCTCGTTAACTTGAAACATTCAATCAAGACTCGACCTAAAATGTATTGTATTTGAAGGTCCTTGGTTACTTAGATGTACTCGTAGTGTTGTAATGACTAGATCTTTTTACATAATCCAAGTCTCCAGTCACGATTTTATTGTCCTCAATCTATTAGATGGCCTGGGCTGTCCATCCAATTGACATATGATCTTCGCTACAGTTATATGGCTCTACGATTTGCTTTCGATAAAAATGAAGACGCAACCACGCAGAAACATGGTTCAAATTACGTTCATGTAAGTTTATCTGAGAATTGCAGATTTAGCTGTACCGATTTTTGTAATGTCTTCAAACGATTTTGGATTTTATAAGTGGTGACAATTACAAATCATATTTACATTGTCATCACCGTATTTTCCAACATTCTCGTGGACAATCCTTTACCTATTCTTTGCAAGGCAACAATGACACAAATCACTTCAGACGCTTCGTGTGTGATTATGTTATAGTACATAACATCGGAATATATTGTGAGTCATGTAGGATGATTCATACACTGACAACGACTTGTTCATATAACATCCTTGCTATATACTTTGATGCATATGTATAACGAGAGATAGATAATAAAACGCAATAATAATTCAATCAGTCGTAAACATAACTAAATATATATATTTTTATCTAAAGATATGCATTGTAGTCACTGCATTGCTTTTGTTAATCATTTCTCTTTCGTTTGTTTGGCCCATTAAATTGGCCTTAAAACAGATAATCCTAGCATTCATCCAAACTTCTTAGCAGTCAATGATGATGTTTTAAAAAAACAATTTCAACAGTTCGTATTGTATGACCAAGTTTTAAGTAACATTTGGGTAATGTGTATGTAAGTTTCAATTATCCTGTCTTTATTTGTCTCCCGCTTACAAAGGTGCATAATGGATACTCTTTTGCATCCTCATTTTTTTTTTAAATTCGTAGCGGATTCCGACACACTTATATCATACTCCCGACATGCGGCTTCGCTGAACATCAGTGTGCATTCTGGCTTACAGAAAAACTGGGAGAATTATGTGGCCAGGCCGATAAAAATGATGAGAACTTAACCGATTGAGATATAAACAAAACACTGCGTACGACCCATTAAAGTTACATTACAACGTTTAAGACACTCGAACACCAGAACAATTTAAAATTTTCATGGATGCTTAGCCAAGTGCTCAAATGGCATTAAAATCACAAAACTGTGAAATCACACTGGTGCCTAAGCAGCAGAGCGATGTTAGTATTCAACAGGAGTTGCTAGCCAAACGCAGAGTTGCGATTGGTGGATTGAGCAGACATTAAGCGTGGAGGTCAAGGACCTCCGAAACGATGCCCATGCGACTAGAGGACCGTTGAACTGACGTGAACCTATCGCTATCATCATGCATCAATTTATCTGACAGTACCTTCGAAAGTAACCTTGAAATTGCTTGGTTTAGAAGCACTTAGTTAGTTCCACGAATTTGACCACACTTTGACTTCGATAAAGTACTAAGTATTCAAATATCGCATAAGAAGTAGATAAAGGGACCTAATAAGCGAATTGCAATATCAAATTAAATAAAGATAATGCATTAAATTGAAATACAATACTAAAAACTATAACGATAAATACTTTTCAAATTAACCAAGTTAAAAACGAATACAGATGGACTAGAAAATAATAGCAAAGCGTTTCGTCTTCCTCTCCCGAACAAACAAACAAAGTAACTATATTAGAACTAAATTCGTACACATTGATAAATTCACTAGAATCCCAGTTTAAACTATAACACTAGGACGTCAAACACCTCAGCCCTCCCGTGACCATGGTTTCTGTAAAGCAGCCAAAACGTCGGGAACGTAAAAACATAAAATAAACGCAATAAAATCCATCAAGTTTATTTTTATTTGAACCTGTCTTAATTTGTATGAGTCACAATTCATCGTGTTATATAAACAGGCGCTACCTCCCCTGCCGGTCCCACCCGTCTGCGAAGCCATACGAGGGTTCAAAGTTCAAGCTAATATGCGGTTGGTATATCATGACATAACGTATTGCCCTTTACAGTAATACCATATTTAGTTACGACGGTTATGTTGAAGGTTGCCAATAAAATGGGGTTGAGTGGGTTATCGACACACCACCTATCAACGTGTAGAAAACTTGTTCTAATATAGCTATAATATAACTTGCAACTATTGATTTTTTTTCAGGCCATCACTTGAAGATTCGCAATTAAGTTATGCAAGAATATATGGATTTAATATCCAGGATAGATGATGTGCATTTTTGTTATACCTTATATATTTTTATATGCTGGCTATCAGGCTGATGCCATTGATTATAACAACAACCCGATTTAACAGTTTCTAGGTGAGTATTTGGAACTCTATGGCGAAGAAATAGCGCACAAACAACATATTGAAGCCCAAAAAGCTAAGCCAATTTGTGTAGAACGCGCGAATTAGGACCTAACGGACACGCTAATTCATGTGTACTACACAAATCGGTTTAGTTTTTGGGCTACAGTATGTTGTTCAAAAATCTTCTTCTCTATTATTGCTTCGTCCATGTTGGAACTAAAGGAATGTAACCTGACAAAGTACAAATCAAAGAAACTGAAATATTTCTGGGTATTTGCTACTAGTTTAAGTACAGAATAAAAATACAAGAATTTAATGAACCCATTGTGGTGAAACAATTCTCTACCCAGAAGATACGATTATCGGTACAGGTATAAATCGAAAGTGTGCTCCAAAAACTAAAGTACACATAGTCCTTTCTTGTCATCGGTCCGTGTGGATAGAGGGAGTGGACACCGGATGCACGTATGTTGAACTATTATATTGAGGAACTGACGGCCTCCATGACCATTACTTCTTGTAGTGACACTCGATAAATGTAAGAGGTCGATCCACAAGAAAGGGTATGGGCCCCAAAGACAAACCTTGGGCGATACCTATTTCTAGTGGTGAATTCCTAGATAGGTAGACGATTACAAAAGTTGAAAAAGATTACTCAAAGATTAGGATCATGAATAGTGTCTTTCTTGGAGTATTCAATATTCCAAACACCTCGTCAAAGGCCTTAATTATTATAATATAAAAATCCTTATTGTGATCTGTCATATTCCAAAGGTCATGTCGTCGTAACTAACGAATCATGGGACAGAGTTTGTGAACCGGAGCATGGGAAGTAACTGTTTGTAAATGGGCCGCTGCGCCAGCGCCTCGGAAAGTTCGCACGGATAGAGGCTCAAGAGCTACTGGGTACCTTTTGTTTATAATAATAGATAAATAGCTACAAAAACAGACAAGTTCAAAAGCATAATCAGTGTGCTTATTCTTAAGTGCATGCAGGTGAATAATTTTGGTGAATGGAGTACCTACTTAGTAGACGACTGGTCAGCAAAAGTCAGAGTTTTTGATGAAAATTTTAAAGGATCTTACTCAATACTGAAATACAATTATGGAGAATCTATATAAAATAATCCATGATAATTTGCACAATAGCATAAATCCAGTCGTCACAATTGTACCAAATAACAAATTTCGCCAGTGTGGTGTCAATTTAGCATTCGTGTAGGTTACTCGCGTGCAATTCAATACTTTTATGTAACGCTTGAATTGGTTCAAATTTGCCTTTTTTACGTCGCAATAAACGTGAATGAACGTAATCCTTTCTTGTTGAAAACGTGCACGTTTGAGCAATAATTGTAATCCAACACGCATACAACATTCTTATCCCGTACCGTGTTTAAGAATTTTAGGATTACAAGTAAAATTGCGACCTCCATTATTATGTATAGTGTGAATGTAGATAAATATTTCAAAGTCATTATCAATCGGATCACTAATCAAAAATGTACCCCCGAATTTATATACATTTTATAACATTATCAAACATCATATAGTACTGCGCAAAGCAAAACACTTATGCGCAGTACTATATGACCATTGATAAAGTTATAAAACGTCTATAAATTTGGGGGTTAATGTATAAATTAGCTTTACAATTCCTAGAAAAAGTATCGCCTGTAAAATATTATCTAACATCAATATACTACGGTATAAATGAATCATATGGGCGTTACATGGTACACGTACCATAGTTCATCAATTGTCTCCCAATAAGATCTATCAAATGATAAAAATACCAGTCTTGTGAGCCGTAACCATGTATAGCAACGTGTAGGCGGTACTATAGGCCCTCTACATACAATAAACTGATCTATAGATCAATAATACCAATACCCAAGTCAATATTGACGGTCCACGTTGCATAATGATAATGATATTGACTATACATCACTATCAAAGAGAGATAAGCCGGTTGATAATATATGGTAAGTCCAATGTGTAGGAAATTAGACAGTTACGATAAATATTTATGCTTAGATAATATTTCTACATTTAATAATGTAGTTGACTGTTATTTTATGCTGTTTTGTGAAATCATTTTCGAAACATCATCAGTAATCTTTTTCGCTCAGAATGTTTAGTGCAAGCACGTTGTGGGAAGAGTGGGGTGGCGCCTTTTCTTTGTCGCACATTCGCTGACTTAGGGCAGTGACGTCACTAAAACTATACCACTATACTTAGTGTTGATTGCTTTGATCTTTAGGCTACTGTAAATCTTATAGTTTTTGAAGTTATTTCGAAAACAATTGTACTGCTAGTAGCCTCAAAAATATATGTATATCTAAATCAAAAAGCGATTTTGGTGTTTTTGACTGTTTTCGAGTGAATCGTATTCATAATTTTAAACTGTGTTATTTTTAAATATATTTTATCGACATTTATTACTTGTAAATAACGTCTCGTTCGTTCGCAAATCTCTATTTGGTCGCACTACGTTCTACGACTTACATAAATTACATAACTTGTTAATTTAGCTGTGTTATCTTTGCACACAAATTGCTTGCGTCAACTGGAGGAAATGAATCACTATTCTAAGAGGTTCAACTTACAAACTGACCCTATTCACGCAATACTATCATACTTACGTTTCGACTACTGCATATGATTCCATCTTTCCACCTCTTCTCTACGGAGTTTTTTTTTTAATACTGAGTTGCGAGCCAGGGAGTTTGTAAAGCGAGGGGTCTGCCTACTTGGGTGTTACTTGGGGCTTAAGAAACCTTCATTATTATTATAATGTTTATCCCATAAGCATGTTAAATGTACGCCAATACAGTAGACGGCGGACATGATGCAATACGATAACTCGAACAATAAAAGTTGTGTGGCGTTATTTTCTACTTTGTAATCAACTATTGTATGGTAACTCGATGCGGTACGATGCGTACAGTATTTTTCTTGTATGTAAACAATAACTTGCAAAGATACAGTATGAAAACAAAGACTTGCAATTTAATTTAAGGATGTCACTAGTTGGAGGACTTTTCAAAGCTTAATTTGAACTTAACTAAACATACTATACAGAGAGGGCTCTATAACCATTTGGCTTATGTTTTGGAATGTAGCCTGAATACTTTGCAGTCATGCAATCTTGAAAGGGCAAAGATTTGTCACTTATTTTAAGCATGTCAACTGTTGGAGATCTTTTCAAAGATTAATTAGAATGTAATATCATATACTATACAGAAAGTACTCGAAACCATTTGGGTAGTGCGTTGTAAATAGTTGGAATATGACCTTCTTTGCAGTAATGGAATCATGAAAAGGCAAAGACTTGCCAGTTCTTATAAAGATGATCACTGTTGGCGGCCTTTTCAACGCCAATTTTAACGTTACATCATATGCTGCGCAAAGAGTGGTCAAATACTATTTGGCTTAGCCAGTATGATGGAATGTGGCCTGAATTCTTCATGGAATCATAAAAAGGTGAAGACCATATTCTAACTCGAATAAAGGTCTTGTATATTGCCATTGAAGTTACGATATTTTTTATGACTTTTTTAATTACCGGTCCTAAAAATTCTTGGACACACTATTGCTTTTTTAATATTGGCATAGTTTTAACGTCGCTATGGAAATATGTACCTAAATGCTTATATTGGACATTTCATTTATCCTATACCTATAATGACGAACATAATAATTACACGTATTTACGTATCGTTTTTCGCGTATCCTCAATAGGTAACTCGGTCGAGTTATCTATGTGGGAGAGAGAAGGCAAAGTAATGATACTTTAAAACAATATACTTTCGCGTATTTGTCATTTTTTTACAGTATCAGTGCCGTTAGGAGATCAAACCCAAATCCGCGAGGTTATGGAGGCACCCTCTCTATCTACTAGTCTATTGAATGTTAATTGAAGGACATTAAAATATCGATCAAAGGCTGTAATGTGCATGGTGTGCTTGGCATAGATTCAGTCGTATTATTATTATTGGTCGAGTTGAACGATAATTTGTCATTGACGTCACAAAACGTCTAGGTATCACATATGACACAAGGGAAACATTATTTATATGCCTGCAATAAACATGACTAATGAATGACCGTGAACCGTTCCTGTTAATATTGTATACAGTAATATGTACAGTACAATACCTAATCGTTTGCCGGGGACATTATTCTCCATAGAGTGAAATACTTTTTTATTATTATTACATTATAGGCAAGTATTTGATCTCGATCTCACCTGATGGTAAGTGATGATGAGATCTACGATGGAGCATACTTAGGTAGGAAGGCGGCAGTAGATAGAAACGCTACATTCACTAGGCACATGCAGCGCAGCTGATCTGACCCGCCATCCATGAATGGCAACGCCGAACATCATGCCGGAACACGGCTAGGCCGCTTGGCGATATGGCTTTGTTCAGTGGGTGGTGACTAACCACGGCCGAAGCCTACCACCAGTAAAACTACGTGAATATTAAATCTATCTAAACATGAGGATTTATATGTATATCACTGTCTCGGTAAATAACGCCACAATGAATTGTAATATTACTATAGTTACTTTGAAAACCGCAATAATTACACTGTAAAGTCCCTTTATGAGTAATGTATTATCAAAAAAAAAACGATGTATTACAGTTTTCTTTTATGGGAATTACCCTCCCCCTACCCTCTACATCAATTTGCAATAAGTATATAATACACACAAATTGTTCTTAAACAGATAATCCTATCCTCCTCGCATTGAGGGGAGGCCCGTGCCCAGCAGTGCGACATTAAGGGGGAAGCTCAGGGTCAGGGCGCGAAATTCAAAATGTCAATGGTTTTTATTTTATTACGAAAAATTTGGACATCTTTACGATGTAATTTAGTGTTTTGCGATATTAACATTCTGCATTGGACGTCTCGATGTATTAAATTTGCTTTAAAAATAACCTAATCCGATACAATACCATAAGGTTTGTAAAAACCGCTACTTTTACTAACTTAATGGTGTTGTGTCGCTTTAGGTATTTTTTTAAGCAAACTTAATACATCGAGTCATCCAATGCAGAATGCTAATATCGCAAAACACTAAATTACATCGTAAAGATGTCCAAATTTTTCGTAAAAAAATAAAAACCATTGACATTTTGAATTTCGCGCTCTGACCCTGAGCTTCCACCTTAAATAGGGCTGGTACTATTATTATTATTACAATCCTATGGCATCCAAAACATCAATAGCTGGCACAACGATCGGCAAGCAGCGCTTTATTAACAGATAAAAAAAAGCTATTCATCTCTCGTCATCTAATAAAGAAGTTAATTCACTGAGCGCAAAGAAAGCGACACGGATGAACGAACAGATTGAGATTCGCGGTCAATACTTTGCATTCACTCAGCAAGTGTTGAGTGAATGTTAACCACGGGACTATAATTGCACTTTTTTGCATAAGATCGGGTGAAAGTCCAACTGCAGTTACCTGAAAACGCCGAATACTTAACTGGGTCGCGTTTAATGTTATGGCATTTTAACACGATTATATGTTTTAATACTGCTTTAGTAAGGAAGTAACCACCCACCGCGCACAATATAAGTGAAGACAATTTAAGACAACTGTACATTTTCATATAAAAAAAAACTAAATTGTCTATGTTTACTTCTCAATTCTACTACACTTTGATTGGACCTTGTGTTTTTGCTTTAGTGTTCTCTTTTGCTGGCTTTGCTATTTCTTTTTGTTAATTGGCTCAGCTTTGTCGTTTGCTCTCGGAATGTTATTTTTTTTTCTAAAACCCTCATACCGGACATCTAACTTTTTTTTTTTATTACATTATAGTTTTTGAGTAAGTATTTAGCATAAGCATAGCATAGCATTAAGTATTTGATCTCGATCTCACCTGATGGTAAGTGACGATGAGATCTACGATGGAGCATACTTGCCTAGACAGGAAGGCGGCAGTAGATCGAGACGCTACATTCACTAGGCACATGCAGCGCAGCTGATCTGACCCGCCATCCATGAATGGCAACACCGAACATCATGCCGGAACACGGCTAGGCCGCTTGGCGACATGGCTTTGTTCAGGGGATGGTGACTAACCACGGCCGAAGCCTACCACCAGTAAAACTTATTATTTTATTATTATTTACTTATTCAAACTCCAAATTTCAGAGTCCCTTATCTAGGGTGGATCCAGGATTTCTTTAAGGCAGATATTTGCACCCATTCCTCTCCCCCTGTCCCTTATACTATAATGGAAGGCTGAAATTCCAATAAAGCTCCAACCAACAACGTGAGTCACAAAATTCAGCAAATAAAACACATCAATTACAGTTACACACTGCTACGGTGTGTTTCATAAACAAGGGAAACCAAAACGGTACAGTTGCATTTAATGCTATTTGTGTTACCGTGTACGGGATATAATAGAATGGAATGGCCAGCGCCTAGGTGGGAATTTAATTGAATTAACCAAAGCATAATTTGTAGCATACATTGGTTTATATCTTTAGGTGGATAAATAAATTTTGAAATTGGAATTACAAGTTTTCTTTTTTATACATTATAGGCAAGTATTTGATCTCGATCTCACCTGATGGTAAGTGACGATGAGATCTACGATAGAGCATACTTGCCTAGGTAGGAAGGCGGCGGTAGATCGAGACGCTACATTCACTAGGCACATGCAGCGCAACTGATCTGACCCGCCATCCATGAATGGCAACACCGAACATCATGCCGGAACACGGCTAGGCCGCTTGGCGACTTGGCTTTGTTCAGGGGGTGGTGACTAGCCACGGCCGAAGCCTACCACCAGTAAAGTATTAGCATAGACTATGGTCATGCTAAATCAACCGTGATTGGCTATTTTAGTTTCCATGTTGAGCACGCGCACGCCTCGCGCGGTTTCCGCTCTGACGTCACTCCAGGCTCAGATTCCTTGGAAGTTCTTATACTCATACTAAACTATGTGTCTGTTACGTGGATTTTAAGAAGACCCAAGGTTACTCACGGTTTATTTAAATCAATCATGCTGTATACGGAATGACGAGTAGAATTTTAACTCCATGTACAGTCACAAGTAATGTACCTACACCACCTTCAAATACTTCGTACTTTTTCCTCAACATAATGATCGAGCTACTGGGTGACATTGAAGTTATGTTAAGCGAGGGTTTGGCCATAAAAAACACTTCAAGTGCCCGATAGCAACTCACGATCCCAAGAGGCAGTTTTTTCTTGTTGTAACCATGTATTGCCCGACTCCTGGGCAAAGACCTCTCTTACATTTCACCTTTCCTTTCCACTCTTTTTCATTATTCTTGGTCACTTTTTTTTGTCAGAAAGTATAAATGTTTAAAGATGATCTATTTCTATGTCAAGACGGACATATGTTTCTGAGAAAACTTCGAGTCTCGATAACAAAGCACCGGTGTTTATGGCGCTCACATTAACGGTGGTATGTGCATTATGTTTTATGGCGGTACCTTCATCACCCAGCTTTAGTGCCGTGAGTCATGTAGTACTTGGAGCTACCATAGGCTCACTTGAAAGACATTACATAAACATTTTTAGAAAAGTGAGAGTAAGTCCATTATTAGGAAAATATTGTTGCAAGGATTTCTATGTAGACGACATGATTTTATACTTCGTAGAAAGGTAAACATCCAGGCAAATCTCCATGACACAGCCTTCCATTTTTGTAAAGCTATCTTTTTTCTCATAAATTCTTCGACCTAGGAATGATCTTCATATTAGGGTTGGTCATCCGCTTGATGATTGTACACCAATATAGGAAGACTAATTTCGCCGATTAGGGTTATGTGAGAGTCATAACATTTTATGTCTTCCACTCCAAGGAATATCTATGAAGTAGACAGCTGCGCCAGAAGTATCTGCCTTCAAGTTATTATGACCGCAGATGACCTTTGCAGAAACACAAAACCATATTATGACTGCCGACAAGAACACGTGTAAGAAGAGCGTGAACGCGTACATGTACGGATCATTACGGAACACGAATTTCGCGTGTATGTTGGCAGGATTCCTTGACCCCTATATTTATGTGTAAGGCGAAACATGATAGGTGGGGTTTCAAGCTTGAATTGAATAAGGATTTTGTTAAGGAGTTTCATGTGACTTTAGCTATCCGCTATAAGCTAAGACGCTCGTATTATACAACTTAAGTTACGAATGTAATTCTATATCATCTCATACTAGCTTTATATTATCATTTCATTCTTTAAATAAGTGATTTGTGATTTCATTTCGTTGTTCATTTATTTATGCTCTATAGTTCTCCTATATATTTGATTATATCCGTAACTTAGATGAATCTGTGGTAATATACACGAATGTAGCTATACTTCAGATTTTCTGTAACACCATCTCTGTTATGCTTGCTACAAGGCGTACGCTTAAAATATCCAAATAAAGCTTCAGTAAATTTGTACTATAAGCGATAATATATCACATTACCTACTATTTCTCGCGCACATAAGGTAAAATAATCATAGACAAGCGGTCAACTGACCGCTATTGCGCCTAGCCTAAATACTTTAGATACAAAATTTGCTTGCATGTATTTAAACCCTTTAAAATAGACAACAAAAGCCATACTGAGTAATCAATATGTTAAAAGGGTAGGGCATGGCAAAATGTGCATAAATTATTAAGTTAAGGGATTAAACGACCAATATTATTGTACAGAAATATTTAACCCTTCACTACATTATACTAAAGATTTTTTACCCTCTCGAATGCTACGGTACTGGTAGCCCCGGGCTGACTCAACTGGTCAAAACCGGTTCCATTGTGTGTGACGTACGTTCGGTACCTATTCCGGGCTGGATTGGAGATACTATTGACATTATGAATCATTGTTATCTAGTCTACAATAACGGTTTCTGTAAAATAACTCGTTATTCTGCAAAAACGGGAAATGGCTTGTTACTTTGTCACTGTTAAGCTTGAGATTGTGTATTGTTTGGCCAATAATTACAGTTTTGGTTAAGCTTTTTTCAGTAAGTCTGTCTTTTCCTCGCCAATTTGATTGAATTGGTTATTTCATAAGTTGAAATGTGCCTACCTGAATACTCAAATGCCTACTTTAGCTTTATTTTAGTAACGAACATGACATAATCAGAATATGCTACGATATCATGATGTCCTATGCCATTAGCCCATGGATTTATTAACCTCTCCATATTATTTTTGTTCAAGTAAACGATAATTTGAATATTATTCACACACAGAAAGTAGCTCAGATTGTTCGTTTGTTTGTATGGAACCTTGACAAACCAAAATTTGAAAATCGTTATAAGTTTTTTAGATAATAAGTAGCTGTTCAGGAATAAAAACATACCCATACATATCTTAGTGCAGCGCACTTTGAACATTTTGAATGCAGAAAATATTTTGTGACGCGTGCCCACATACCGTTATCACAAATTTTGCAATACGCCGCCGCGTTATCAATATTATAGCGTAATTTCACTGCTAGCGGTAGCGATATGAAAGGAAGAGTCTGTGGCGAACACGCGAAATCAATCTAGTTCAGCGCGAAATACTATAAAGATGATGATGCAACGCAGATGCAAATTATCTGCAATTTGAGAACTGCAGATATTATTTCTCGCCAGCTCAGAAAGTAGTTTTCCAATCCCCCAAAGTCTGGTATTAGATAATTTAAAGAATGTAATAAATATTGAAGCAAATAAAGACTAAGGGTAGATGAAATAAGGAAAGGCTTTTTCTTAAGAGACCTTTAATTATAGTTACTACTTGCGTTTATGTTTAAAACATGTCAAGTGGTCATGTACATATTGCTCTTTTTAAGATACATTGGTTTATAATTGTATTTGTTGTGTCTACTAATTATTGTAGCAGCCGACAGAACAGTACTACATTCTGACTCATATGATACATATACTACTATATATATACATAGGTATAATAATCATGTTTAATTAAATTTGGTTCACTTAACTAGCTGTGGTCATCAAACATCAGTAAGTTAAGCAGTCGCAATAATCAATATTCCCAGAAGAATACCATCAATAAATATCCAGTCTTTGCGTCATCAAATCATTCGGCCACGGCAATCGGCTGATTCATATGTTTAGTAAACAATGCAAAAATTTCACTTCTCGCGTGCGTTTAACCGCATTATAATGCATTATCGCCTGCCGCGTGTTTAGGGTTACCAGCGATACACATGATAAATTCGAATTTGTTGATTTGGGTTCCTTCGCTCCTCTCAGCGATGGGCCATTAAGGCATTTGCTAAAGAATTTGTGAAGTGGTCATATTTTAGCTTCTGGAGTAACTTTTATAAGTACACACTGTTTCTCCAGAGTGCCAGTATATACATTAGACTGTGTGGTAACTGAAGGTCTTTAAAAATCCTGGCAATTCATCCAAAAAATACTTTACAATGTACTTTTCTTGTATTCTACACGAATATGGCAACCCTGGGTGCAATAGAATGATTCATTAGTTGAGCAAGCATTGCGGTTGAGGTGGATTGTTCAACATGAAAGTGTCTATGAAGGTGAATAGTTACGCTGAGGTGGCATGAATAATATTCAAATTGATTTATTAGCAAAGTGTTTGTGGATTGTGTCATGACACACACAATCCACAAATGCTTTGTGTGTTAGTAGGTTTACGGTTAAGATGACTAAAACAGTAATTTTAACCTTTTGCTTTGATCTGGCATCCACCCATCCTTGTAAGTGTCATTATTTAATATTTATACCTTTAGAGATATATTTTTCAACTTTGTCATAAGCTACAACCTAGTGTTGTGTTCAAGTAATTATGACAAGCATGAGGTGGATGCTAGTGAAGTAGCTACTGTATAGGACCTTATAGAACATTCGCGAAACACATAATAAAAACACTAGACACTTTGATGACAGCAGAAGTTGTCACTAGTAAATCGTAGCTGGAGAAAGAAAACAATGACAAGACGGGTGAACATAGAAAGGATATCTTCATAAATAATAATAATAATGTACATCTAATTTTGGTAGGTGTCCAAAAGTCCTATCCCCAGTCCAGTCCATCTTCACATACAAATAGACCTAACTCATCTTCGTAAACTGACGACAGAGTGGTACTGACTGGCATCGATTTTGCTGCAAAATTTGAGCCATTTTATTCAAGCCAATGCCCAAAAATTCTAACAAAATATTAAACTCATTAACTATTTTAAAAGCCTTGCTTGCCTGCAAGAAGACATCCAATAAATAACTACACGGCACCCAACTTATCACAAATTAATCTTTACAGAATACAATACAGAGATAATTATTCAAATTACTCATAATCACACCATATACGACAAAGCTTAATAATAAGAGGTACGGAATGATGGGCGAACGTTAAGTAACATTATTAAGCGTCATTTCAAGTTGAACCGTCGGTTCGCGGTCATTGCCATTTAAAACTGTAGCGCCCAGTACAGCGTAACATAACCCTGGCGAGGTCAATTCTGATTCATGGCTTCTTATTCCCGTATTGTATAAGGTAGTCATTGCCTATTTAATATATGAAAACTTATATCAATCCTTTCAGTATAGAATTGGTGGCGTTTACTCGGAGAGTAAACTCTTAACTCTAAGGGAACCAACCAACTGTGTTGTGTTGAAGGTGAATAAAATCTTCCAATAAATACATGGCCAACGAATGGCTGTGTAGATACTATTTTTGATCAGAAAACTGATACATGAACATATGGTAATATTTCAGTGAGCCCGTTTGCGTGGATAAAGACGGGTACGGGAAGGTCAACCTATAATGGCGAGGCTTTCCGTGAAGAATTTATATCGGCGCTTTATTAATGTCATGGTGTGTAGGTTGTACAATTAAAATCCACAAATACTTTTTTTTACTGGTACGTATTAATAAATCGATCTTAACTTTGAGAAAAATACATAGATATATTAGTACTAAAAGAGCGCATTTGAAAGTCATAAGCGACCAATCTATTTTCAATACCTTGCGATGAATACTTGACATTTACTAAGAACGTACAGCTTATCATAACCCAAGGCTGTCTAGATTAGAAAGGTAACAAGAGAAAAACTATATGAATTCAAACATCCATTCCCAGATCACAATAATCCTTTGATTGTATTATGTCCAGCTAGAACGTTGCATTCAACTGCAGACAAAATACAACATAGGAGCACTAAGTACAGCTAGGTGAGGATAAAACTGCAAACCTTAATAGACCTAATTGTTTACGTCATAAGGTTTAACACAAACAATCCTGCGGCCACATTCTTAGTCCAAGGTTGATGCTCAACGACCTACGGTGTGTCGTGTTAAGTGAGCAAATAAAGTAGGTACACAAATTAAGAATTATTATTTAACTATTGTTAAAGCTTAGATAGTCGAATACATTATAAATACGATGGAGTTATTTAAGGTGCCTGATACGATACAACGAGACCAGGATTTAGAACATTTTGAAGCAGGTTTTATGTCCATTCTGTTAAGGTCATCTAGCTTGCTTTTGATTAGTTTGAGACTATCTAGATTATGGACGAATTTGTAGCATTCTAAATGTGGGGCAACTAGCACGTCTACAGCCAAACGGGAAATATTATTCAGTTTTGTTTACAGCTGTTTGTCATAAGACCCTCAAAACTGGAATGGAGCAAGTAGATTATTCATTTTTTCATGGTAATGAGTCACACCGGAACGGTTGGCGACCTACGAAGGTCAAACGAAGCATTCAATACCGAACACCAAGTTAAAAAGCAATCAATTTAAAAAATATCAAAAGTAAAATTAATAATGTGAAATTCTACACACCTTTAACAACTGCTTTCGATATTCGGCCGTGACAAAAACCCGTCTCATATTTATATCTTCTGCATATCGATAACTGTAGCCTTGTTGTAACCCTTTCGCGATAAAATTAATTAATATGGTAAATAATAATTATATTATCCTTTATCCTTTTATTTTATCATCTCACTAAGTCTGAAGTAGATTTTAAGTGTATACTGCAAATTAAATCGTGGCTACAGAAAATGCAGAAAAAAATAAGAATAACGACACTTTTAGGGATAACTACTGACTTGTTTTTATTGATTTACTGGTTTCCCTAGCTTGGGAAGATATTATTCATATGGACTGAGTAAGTCTGTTATTATTACTATAACTTATGTTATCAGTATTGCAGTTACAGAGTTTAGTTTTGCCTTTAGAAAAGATTACTCCGATCAAATGTTGGGCCTCATAATACACAAACTATGTCATTCCTACTCAAAATTACACAATCTACGAACCGCCAGAATATGTCAAAGATTGGCAGACATGACATTTCAACCAAATCCCCATACTACCAATTACATCTATACATACATATAAATAAAATTGGAGTGTCTGTTTGTAATATTAAAATAACCGCTTTTTACTAAGTGCATTTGGATGTATACACGTTACCTATACCGAAACAACATTTTTTACAATTTTGTCTGTCTGTCTGTCTGTCCGTCTGTCTGTCTGTCTGTCTGTCTGTCTGCCTGTCTGTTTGTTCCGGGTAATCTCTGAAATGGCTGGACCGATTTTGACGGGAATTTCACTGGCAGATAGCTGATGTAACAAGGGGTAACATAGGCTACTTTTATTTTAGAAAAAAAAATTGGATCTCTCGAAAAAAAATTAAGACCAATGTTGCAGCGCTGCGCCTGATTAAAGTTTGATAGCAACAATCTGCAATGCGTCCGGCGGGATCAGAACGCGAGCAGGCTGTTGCCAACGGTTGTGTTTTTGTTAAATACCACGCGAATGAAGTCGCGGATAACAGCTAGTCGTCAATATAAAACATTTTCACCTTTAATATTATCCATGTAGTCTTTCAGGCCTCAGCCTCGAATTTAGCGAGGAGCGGGACGGCGGCGGCGCGGGAGCGGAGCTCGTTGGCCACCCCGCGCCGCTGTTTTCGAGAACGGTCCATTTGATTTTACGCATAAGATCCTACCGCTCCCGCGCCGCCGCCCCGCTGCCCGCTAAATTCGAGGCTGAGGCCTCAATGGTAAAGGCATGAGCCGATGTTATCCAAAACCTTTCCAAGCATACACTGGCTAGGTTTTTGGGTCAGAATTATCATGATAATGTATATTGTTGGGGTTCTGTTGATTCACGCACAAGTAAAGACCCTAACGTGCAAGATGGAATGAGGATTTATCAATATCTTTGAGAGCAACACGTCTCTCTTCTCTATATGCATGCAAAGTATAAAGATATTATTTATAAGAACCTCGATGATCGCATTCCTTAGCACTCCACCTTTGCTTTTGATGTAAGAGCTTCCCAGCATGGTAATGTAAACATGAGTGCAAACGTCGATATCACAGCTAAGTGTGTTTATGTTAAGCGAAGTGCATTTCGACACGTACAAATATGTTCGTTAGGTTATATTCAGATACTGAGGGGTGGTTGTGCAGAAAGGTGTGCGTTTGGTATGTTTATTGAATCCATTGAAGCGCATTTTCTTCATTGACTCCATGGAAGAGGATGCCTGCTTTTTAGTATTTCCTAAAATGTATACCGCACTCAAACCGATCATGGCAACGATGGCAGTTGATATTAACTAACACAAGATCGATTTTAATTTTACTATGCTAAATGAAGTTATTGACAAAAGAAAGATGCAATTTGAAGCTTTAGAGAAAATGTTACTGGTATTACCAAATAATACAAGTAGTTGAAGGGTCACTTAAGCCCTTAGAGTTATGAACAATGATTGATTAATTGACCTACTTGTGGAACGATAAAATGAGTCACGTTCGAATGCAGAACTTGTTTATTGAAGTCTTAATGAGGTCTAACTAGCCTATTTACTTGGTTTGAGGTACCTATTATTACATACAAGATTGGGAAGCACAAACATTCTTCACTTGAGAAAAAGAGAGCCTTAGTTAAATCTACGATTCCAAGGAATATTAATTTGGTATAAAACTTTTTCGAAAACCATTCGACTGTGAAGATGATCCTAGAAAATGTAGCTTTTACCCAAAACTCTCGAATTCCAATGTATGTAAAGAAAGACCTACATAACATCTCTGAATAGGAGAAATAACCTGCTCTTGCAATCCGACAAAACATAATTCCCATTGTCTAAGCGCTATTCCATTTGATTATTCAACATCATCGCTTGGTAGACGAAACATGTCAAGGCGATATTGTACGCGATCGGAATACTGAACCATGTGTTGGCAAAATTGCCCCATGGGCCATGTTCGATGACGCATGCGCGACATTCGTGATATTTTCTGTACTGTGTGACTGTCGCACCTAGACACCATTATACGCCGTTTTACATAACGTCTCAGCGATTTACGAAGAGGCGCGCTGTTTTATAAAACACATAGACATTAAATAAAACAGCTACACAAACGTACGCTGCATTGCAGCGCTTCGTGTTCATTAGTACCTACGCCTATCCATATTTGCTTTGCAAACTATCTACTATTGTTAAATAATTAGTTGAATTTAGCAGTTTACACAGACTTGTAGACAAGTTTAGGACCAACTAGTATTTAAACTCTCTGTGGTGCCTTACACCTGGAATTAGTCCAGCTGTTAGAGTCTTGCTTCTGTGGAAACTTGTCTACCAGATCTTTTTTGTCTCCCGCTTTGCAATGGAGGGAAGTCGATAATTTTCTTCCAACTCCTCCTATTTTTATCTTTCTATTAATTTTGTGCGGGTTCCAAGACAATTGACTTTATCCTGGGACTCGCCGAGGGTCAAACCTAGGTGTCTTCATTGGACACCACTGTAGATCCTGGCTTACAGGATTAGCAGTGGTGGGAGTGTGTGGCGGGCCTAGACTTGTAGAATAAAAACTGTAAGAAATGACATTTAATATGCCATCACCATTCGATGATCAGTTTATTGAGTTAGAATACTCAGGCCAAGTAGGATTTATTACTGGCTATTATTCGATTTTAAAGCTAAGCTACCCATGCGAATTCGAAACTAAACTCTCCCACTCCCACTGTAGGGCATGGGCCTATCTTCAATGTGAAGGGGATTAGGCCAGCTTTACAACCCTGAACCAGTGTTATTTGGTGGACTATACACATCTTTCCAGGGGATGTCTTAGACATGCAGCATGCATACTCACAATGTTTTCCTTTAACATATAATCATGGTCGAGAATAAGATTCTAAAATGAAATCCATAAATCCCAGGGGTTCGAGCCGTGGTTAGAACCTGGGATCCTTGTTACGGAGGCAAGCATCTTGCCAATATGACTATCACTGCAATTACTTATTGGTATTTTCTCATTATCTGGCCAACCTTAAGCTTACCATACCTCTGTACCCGTATTATTTCAAGTTAGCAGGTTTCTGAGACATTGTTAAACTAAATATGATTTGTCTAAACCAATGTAACATGATAACCTTGTGGTAATAATACAAGTAGTAGTAGTCAATATTTAAAGTCCATAATACTATGTCATAGACAAAAATATAAGTTATATCTAATTAAAAATTGATTATGAGCCTATAGGTACACTGTTATCACTCTCTGTACCGTCTTATCTGCATTGTAGATAGCGTATATATACATAAGCACTATTCCCGCAGAATAATTTAATGCAATTAAATTTTGAGGGCTCCTTAATTCCCCCTTGTTATAAAAACTTTAGAATGGCAACAATGTCTTAAATGTTTAAGTAATAATATAGACCAAGTGTTATGAACAACATGTAAAAGGCAATTTATGTCCAAGATTTGTTGTTCTTAAAATTTTTTATATTGTAATATTACACATTACTTATATTATATCCTTGTCTAAGAGTAAGACTCAAATATTAAGTACTGTTTCAGTATTGGTTTTTAGTCTAATAGATAACCTTCAGAGTATATTTAAAGTTTAGAAAGAACCTATGATATGATACGGTAGTATTATGTGTGAAAGATATTGTTTTGTTCCTAATAGCACAACAATGTTATATTCGCTGACACTGCAATAGTTTTTGAAAACTGAATATGTCTTGTTACTAAGAAATACATTTATTTATTTACTTATATTGACTTAATATCTAGGCTACCTACGGTTTGGACATAAATCGATAAAACTTATGAATAACTAGCACCTTGAATTTTAAAATTCCAAAACGTATAAAAACTAATTTTTTAATAATACAGACAACGATGTTATGCCGGTGGCGTTGACCACACCGACCTAGTTGGCGGACCACACGCGGCCTCATACAAAAAAACACCATAAGAACGCAAAAACTAGTATACTATTCAGTCAACGATACACATGATTGCAAAACGCAATGTCAGTAAGGGATGCCTCATATTCACGAAACAATTTGAACCTACTCTTGCGATGTTAAAATAAAGAAATAGAGTTCAAAATACCTGTGCAAACTGCTCTCTGATCTCAACCCTCTCTTCCTCGGTCAATTTTGAATTATCTGCCATCATCGCACAACTTTGATCACAAAAACAAGGACCACATCTATTTTACAACGCCGCAGGTATTTTCACTGTACACAAGTAAATTTTAGAAATATAAATGCAATATAAAATCACAGCACTATAGCAGCAGAGGGATACACGCTTTATTAAATTATCACAACGCGGTTTCGCTACACAACAACGTGAGGCGAGTGCAATAAAATTACAAAAACAGCACGTCAAGACAAACGTACACTGCGCGACGGAATAGCCATTAGCTTAGCCGGTTAGTTTAGTGATGTGCTCCAAGATAAATAGGTAATCGTTTGATATCGATTTACCAATTCGTCTGGTTTGTTTTTCATAAAGCAGCATCGACATGTACATATGATCGTATATATATACATATCTAATCTACCCACCAACCAAAGCTTCAATAACTCTCCATAGCTTAGTTTTAAATAAAAAAAAACATGACTTCCCACTATTACAGAGTAGTAAAATCAGCTGATTGCAGTATGAAACGCGAGCAAGGGATGAAAATTTAGTTCATTATAAAATCGAGACTATCGCTTACTACAGCTTTCTGCTATAAATAAATATAATGCTGTCAAACTATCAGATTCCGATAGTAAAACGATTAATCGAACAAATAACACCAGCAGCACTATTTGGCGTTGTTATGGAAATCAATGTTACCAGCATGAAAATAAGATTAACTTAGTATGCTACCTAAATGAGGTTTGCTTCTTTGATTTGATTACGTGCCAGGTTTTATTCTTCATCAAATAATTTCACTAATATACTTTACATTACATACTTGAGCTTTTGGAAAATAAATATATTATTATGCGGCTGCTATTTGTATTAGTAGCGACATCTAGTATTTTGTAGCAGGAATCATCTCGTATGTGAATGGGAACAAAAATATGAAATAGTTTAGTGAAGCGACATCTAGTACTTTATTGTGTAAACATGTAACATTCACGGTAAGCTTAGGAATAATCTTGCACTTGACGTAGTTATCTTAGTTCTGCTACTCGACACTAGAGTACGCTATATGTTCTCCCACGTACTACGGAAATTTCACGATGGTTCTGGAATTTCAATGCATTTTCGAAGCAGGGGTGAAATTTCTAGAACATTCCATATCAGGGATGTTCAACCTAGGGCAATTCAAAAAATATTTTCCAAATCTGTCAAGTAAGAACATAGTCTTCACCTAATTACTATATCAGTAAAGAGTCGATTCTTTTCTTTGTCTTTTAGAATGTATTTTTAAAGTAGGCACCTATTGTACCTATGCAAAACCCATACGTAACCCTGACGTGAATGAAATTGGAGAATCCAAATTGACATAAACTTTTTTACATTTATTTATACTCATACACAGACATACCAATGCATGACGTCATGCATTATAATTATAATATAACCGCATTTCCTTGCTTAAAGAAAATGCGAATGGATGTGAGATGCTTGCAAGGAAATGCGGTTATATTTACTGACCACTGAAATCTTAAGATTTTTATTTCTTTATCTACTTATACTTATACATATATTTTGATTTTATTTACTTTTATATATTAGACATTAGTAAAAAAAATATATATTAAAACATCTTAATTATAGTGTTATCTATATTTAAATGTTTAACATTTATTATGTACTACCCAATATATATAACCATATAATATTTAATTGACAAGTATTTTCTAAATATTTACAACAGGAAAATTAAAAAAAAAAAAAAAAAAAACTTAAAAATGATATTAAAACAAACTAGGTATCAAAAAGGCCTTGTCCGCGTCGAATGGTGGCAAGAATGCTTGCTGCATTTCCATTTCATTTGCATTTTCATTTCATTTAAATGTTGTAATGAAATGAACAAATAAAATCCCATAAATTCCAAAAGCAAATACATATACTCGAAAAAATATTACCCTCTTTCTTTCACAGACGGGTAAAAAAAATATAAATTTCAATCAAATTCGAGTCCACGATTTGAATACCCCTGCATTCCCGAACCTTCCACACGCATCTAGTAGACGGCAGATGGCGCTACTGGTATTTAAGTGCGATGCGCGCGCCTCACTTCACATTTCAATTCAAACAATTGAGAGCGAAGCATTATCAGCAATAGAAATTTTCTCTGCGAATACCTTCGAATCCAGCATAAAGAAAATAAATCTACTACGCTACGAATCCAGTTTCTTGAAGAAGTTACAAGAGGAAATAAAGGAAGAATGTCGCTTATCCCGTTCTTGTTCGACGAGGTCAACTATCCACGACGCATTATCGACCAACATTTCGGCTTGGGCATCACCCCTGATGATCTCCTGTCGGTCGCCGGCCCGCTCGTCAGCAGGGAATACTACCGACCCTGGCGTCACCTCGCAGCGGCCGCAAGAGACGCCGGCTCCAGCATCAAGTCCGACAAAGACAAGTTCCAAGTGAATCTCGACGTGCAGCACTTCACTCCCGAAGAGATAAGTGTGAAGACGGCTGATGGATACATCATCATCGAGGGGAAGCACGAAGAGAAGAAAGATCACCATGGGTTCATCTCTCGTCAATTCACGAGGCGTTATGCCTTGCCTGAAGGCTGTACGCCGGAGGCTGTGGAGTCCAAGCTCTCTTCGGATGGTGTGTTGACTGTGACGGCTCCCAGGAAGGTTCCCCAAGCCCTACAAGGTCAGCGCGAGGTGCCCATTGCTCAGACTGGACCGGTCCGTAAGGAGATAAAGGATCAGTCGAACGGTGACATGTAATAGCTGTGACCGAGGCGTTTCTCATTCCTTTAATTTTTGTAAGACTGATTTCGTTTAAGTTCAATAATATATTACTATAATGATAACCGTCTTAATTTTATTTGGACTGAACATGAAATCCTTTCGTTGATTGCTCATGTCACGTAGGTAGTTTACCCGAGTTCATCATGGGCAATAAAGGAACCACCGTAGGGAAGGTATAGATGTCCACTTATCTATAACATAATTGGGTAGGTATCTATCCACTGACGATGTACGTCGCAAGACATGGGAGGTAGGTACCCACGATATTGATAGCTTTACGATAAAGGCAAGTATTTGATCTCGATCTCACCTGATGGTAAGTGACGATGAGATCTACGATGTAGTATACTTGCCTAGAAGGTACCTGTTCACTCTCGACTTGAAAACACCCAGATTGTAGATGGGAAACAAAGACGCCCCGGTAGCGTGTTCCATTCCTTGGCAGTTCGCACGATGAAAGTAGAATGACTAGTAAAGTATGCTTACAGCAATATATTGTCGCATTCTTTAACCGGACGGATAATGTACGTGGTTCTATTTCTTTACGAAATGAGATAGTGTATCAGTGTGGCCAGATGTGATTATCTATTTCTACCCAAATTTGAAATTATTTTTCTCCAAAATGATACAATTTGCTTGAGTTTTACCCAAAGGCGAAAAGTTAATTAAACTAATGGATGATTCGATTTTATTAGCTTTTAGCCTTTTTCCTATTTTTTTCCTTGAAATACTGATCTAATTTCCAAACTGAAACAGCAGAAAAACCTAACGAACAAAATCAGTGAGCGAATCAAAAGAATGAATAATAGAATATGTTCATTTTATGTAGGACTAGCTGTTGCCCGCGACTTCGTCCATGTGGTATTTAACAAAGACAATCGTTGACAACAGCCTGCCCGCCAATTCTGAGCCCGCAGGACGCATTGTAGGTTGTTGCTATCAAACAATCAGTCGCTGCGCTGCAACATTACTTTTTATTTTTTCGTGAGATCCTATTTTTTTTTTCTAAAATAAAAGTAGCCTAAGTTACTCCTTGTTACATCAGCTATCTGCCAGTGAAAGTCCCGTCAAAATTGGTCCAGCCATTTCAGAGATTAGCCGGAACAAACAGACAGACAGACAGACGGACAGACAGACAGACAGACAGACAGACAGACAGACAGACGGACAGACGGACAGACAGACAAAAATTGTAAAAAATGTTGTTTCGGTATAGGTAACGTGTATACATCCAAATGCACTTAGTAAAAAGCGGTTATTTTAATATTACAAACAGACACTCCAATTTTATTTATATGTATAGATGTATAGATGTAACGACCAAGTGAACTGTTTTAAATGGTTGCGTTTGTTTAATGCACTCAAATACATAAATACAAATGTATTCACTTACAGCCTACGTTTTTGATTTCTCCAAGAGCCAAATTTTTACCCAGAATTGCGAAAAAATACCCAATCTGGGAACGCTGTAGTACACGTTTACCCTACCATCGGATCCGAGTGCTCACCCAAACATCACTATCAAACCATATTAGACTAAATTAATTGATAATGAACCGTACTTGTACTTAATTACCTCGGCATTTGCATTTACGAATGATACGTAAATTACCTGCACGGCAAGCACACCAGGTAGTGTAATGGTATAACTTTGCATCTATAAGAGTATAATTAGGTAAATTGACTACTTGAGGTTGTGATAATGATCATTGATCGACTAGATTACTATAAGGCGTCTCGACGCTTAATGTAATGCGTCTCGACGCTTACCGTAATGCGTCGCGACGCTTACTAATAGGCGTCTCGACGCTTACCAATAGGCGTCGTCGTGTCGCAACGGTCACTACAAGGTGTAGCGACGCTCATTATAAGGCCCCACTCCGCTCCGCTCGATCCCGCTCCTTCCCCCTCCGTTCCGCTCCACCCTGGTTCACTCTACTTCGCTCTGCTAAGCTTCGGTCACTCGACACCAATGCAAAACAATTTATGACAACTAAAGTTCGCTTAATATTTCGCACATATACCGAATATTCGGCCGAATACCGAACAAATTAAACTATCCCGAATAATAAATAATTACAGAATATTCGGCGCATGCCTAATGAGTACAAATGCGGTAATGAAGCGCAGGTTTAACACTTAGTCGGTATACCCTTTCTGAATTGCCCTGTATAAGAGATACCTACCTTTGCGACTGAAATATGCTTGAAGTCAGGTTATTATAAAAACTAAAACCTATTAATTGTTTTATTTAATTAGGTACCTATAAAAATATTTTTTTAAAAGATGGAGCTTGGTTACTTATAACTACGATTCATTGTTCGTATATAAGGCTAGGTACCAACTAAAACACGTTTGTTAGATACAAACCACATCTATACATATAAATAAAATTGGAGTGTCTGTTTGTAATATTAAAATAACCGCTTTTTACTAAGTGCATTTGGATGTATACACGTTACCTATACCGAAACAACATTTTTTACAATTTTTGTCTGTCTGTCTGTCTGTCTGTCTGTCTGTCCGTCTGTCTGTCTGTCCGTCTGTCTGTCTGTCTGTCTGTCTGTCTGTTTGTTCCGGGTAATCTCTGAAATGGCTGGACCGATTTTGACGGGAATTTCACTGGCAGATAGCTGATGTAACAAGGAGTAACTTAGGCTACTTTTATTTTAGAAAAAAAAATTGGATCTCTTGAAAAAAAATTAAAACCAATGTTGCAGCGCTGCGCCTGATTAAAGTTTGATAGCAACAATCTGCAATGCGTCCCGCGGGATCAGAACGCGAGCAGGCTGTTGCCAACGGTTGAGACGTTGTTAAATACCACGCGGACGAAGTCGCGGGCAACAGCTAGTTATTATATAAATGTGTAAACATAATAAATTTCAATTGTATATTATGTAAATGTCTCAGGTTCTGCTTTTAATATTTGTTAAATCCTTATTTTTAATAAGTATTTAACAAATATTAAAAGCAGAACCTGATGAGAAAACCGGTACATTTTAGAATAGCGACGTAAATGGACAGCTATGTCGCAGTCCGTGACGAAAATAGGAATTTACAATAATTCTACAAATTTCGTGATAGCCTAAATATTTTTCAAATTAAAAATAACTTATTGCTATATTTGGGTCGATAGATGAGGTCTGCATTTATTGTGTTATTATCACCATAATTTACACCCAAATTTGTACTGGGACACATAGAAGTAGAAGTGAAACTTCAAGGGACAAGTGGAAAAACGAATAGCAACAAAATTGTAACTCGAAGTTTTACGCACAAGTTTGTTCGCGTGACCTTAGTTTTTGGCTCCATGCTGGCAACCGTCCTTTCCCCAAGATGATATATGTTAAAGCTATCACTACGCGAATTTTAATCCAAATCTGTCCAATAGATTTTCTGTGACGATGCGCGAACATATAGACAGTCGAAATAAATGCCAATCCCAGCCTATGCTACATATAATGTCAATAAGGTTTTTTTTTTTTTCAAAAAAAAATAAT
This sequence comes from Pheosia tremula, assembly GCA_905333125.1. Classification (NCBI taxonomy): domain Eukaryota; kingdom Metazoa; phylum Arthropoda; class Insecta; order Lepidoptera; family Notodontidae; genus Pheosia; species Pheosia tremula. The sequence continues at coordinate 3,861,384 of HG995420.1, forward strand.
GTTACCCCTAAGTTATTTTTATGTATAGGTTCCTAGACTCGATCATGTTGATGACTACATGATGGTAATTAGTCCACAAAAATTCGCATTTCGGTGACATTTATGAACATTCAGTGGTATCAAGGTACCTAGTTGTGTCGTAATTGGCCGATGGCGATCTTGTCTGCTTTGAATTACGACCGCGACATGATAAGAATATCCATTTTCAACTAGTTTCTGAGTTCAGTCAGAAATCTGTCATTTAACGGTGTAGTTCACCTCTGATATTCAAATAAAACATGTTGTATTTTGTGTAAATTACGTGCTGATTTTAATTACTGCTAAATATTACTGGCCTTTACATGCCTATGTACCTTCTGATAGTGAGGGAAGAGTGATTCGGTTTTTATTCTTTAGGTAGGTGAGTAAACATTTTTATGTCACGTACGATGCTCACGGAACTGGGGACCCCGTACCAAATGGGCATCAATATCAATCTCGGGTTTTTATACGCGGATTTTTTTTTATAAAACAATTTCAGGATAACGAAATTATCTAAAAACAAACATGTACGTCTCGGGAATAATCCCCAAGCTTTTTATTCCAGTATTTTTTTCGTTTATTTCGAACGCCATCGCACCAGTTCAACAAAAAGCAAATCAAAATCGACTGAAGTACGTTATTAGAAATACGACTTTTTTTTAGCTATATCTCTTGAAAAAAAAGGAATAAATAACTTAGTTAAATTACATTGCTTCTTTGTCTATTTTCAGTGTTTTTCTATCAATCACTAAAACAGACGAAGCTATAAGAAAAACTAAGATACATTTATGGTAAAACGGCATTTTTTTTCTTAATATTTACTCTGTGGGATCTTTGATAGACCACCTTAAAAGCACGCCTTCATTGTGTTAAACTTTTTTTTTTATGTACAAGGAAAGAAAGAATGTCGTGTTTCTTCCTTAACGGCTTTCCTAATGACGGTATCCGCCATCAGGTAGGAATTATGCCAATATTAAGTTATTAATAGCAATAATTAACAAGCTAAATGAATTAATAAAAAAAAGTAGACAATGGAAAACGATGATGGACCACCGTTTGTTTTTTTCGTGTTTTAGCGTTGAAACTATTCAGTCTATCGGTCGTATGATGGCAAATTTTCTCCAAAACTATTTGACATAGAATGTTAAAATTTGCCCAGGAATTAATAGCCTACCGCCAAAGATAATAAACATAATATACGCCTACTGCTACTCAGCCGTATTTGATTTCAAAGTATATTTTAAAACTAATAAATTTACATAGTGAATTAATTTCCTGAATAATAATCATAGTTCTTGTTAAAGTGGAACAATGTTTTGAAGATACACATAGGTTACCTCATATAACATAATTTAAACATAAACCTATAAAAGGTGTCTGGTCGATTTATAATGTGTATTTATTGAATTTGATATCGCTATTTAATACTTGACATTGGCAAACTACTCACTGAGTTGTTGGTGAAATCATATTCATTGCCATTTTATTTCATCGCATTTCATATCGTACAGAAAGAAAAAGAAGGTACCTGCCTACACGTAATATAATATTGTATTTTTTTGGCGACAGATTTTTAGAAGAGGACTTTCAGCGATAGGTACAGTTATTAAAGTGTTCAAGACAATGTTAATTTGTGCCGAATAAAGATGACGATTATCAACTTGGTCCAACGTGTGACGAGATGGCCGTCGGCACAATCTATCTGCATTTACAGACAGGTAAATAATGTTGGCCGAAATATGGACGACTAGCGTATTGAAAGACGTAGCGACGTGGAGGACGAACGAGTTATGTTGTAATTTTTGAGCGCGCAATGTATCGTAAACCACGCGATCACAACGATCGAACGTTTCTAGTTTTTATTTACATTGCAGTTTTAGGTCTAAATGAGTAGTTATGATTGATAAAACTAGACGATACTTGGTAGAAATCCATTGTTAAACAAATGGGGGCAGAGGAACCCACCACTGACCCTCGGCTTGTCAACTTTTCTAATTATAAATCAAACAAGTTGATCGATAATTAATCGTAGCCCAGCCGTCCTGAGGATGCCTCGTTTAGAGGCGAAACACGTGTCGAATAAATTTTTAGATTCGCTACGTTTCGCGGAGAATGGCATTTTATTTGGGGTCCCGACACTCGTGATAGATAGTTTCTCGACTAACATCTTAGTCGAGAATCGAGATCGGAGATCGGTGTTGCTGGCTTCTTTAATTTTATCGATCAACTTATTGGGTTTATAATTGGAAAAGTTGACAAGCCGAGGGTCAGTGGTGGGTCCCTCTACCCCCATTTGTTTAGTATATTTATATGATTGTTTAACTGGTATTTTTTCCAGGCTTTAGCCACATTCGCTTCGAGTCTGCTGTCATTGGCTGGCGGCATAACATTCGGATACACCGCAGTATTGCTGCCACAACTCGAAAATGACGCGTCCTTTCCTTATGACAAGAATTATGACTCTTGGATAGGTATGTTTTGATCGTAATTTTTCCTTAGCTTATTGATTTCTTATATTTACGCGAATACTACACACACACACACACACATTGAAATAAAACTAATTCCTCCCTCCTCCTAAAGTCCTCCCGTGACCATGGTTGCTGTAAAGCAGCCGAAACGTCGGGTGCGTAAAAAGCATAAAATAAACGCGATAAAATCCGTTTTTTTTTTATTACTTTAATGCAACTCATAGAACCATGCTCATGGAATTATAGACTAGTACCGAATGGCATCAAAATAAGTTATGGGTATATACTAAGGCTAACCTTTTAAATTGCAGCGTTATAAAATCTCTACGTCAAGTGCGAGATTATTTGTAAGCTATCCGTATACTTAATAGTCTACCGTATTTAGACATTTTGTATGGAGGATTGAAAGTTTTAAATACCGTCCGCTAGAGGCGCTTTTCAATTCTCCATACAATATGTCTAAATACGGTAGACTATAAAGTATACAGTTAGCTTGCACTTGACGTGCAGAATAATGGCCAAGCTGCCAGGTCCGCCATTTTGTCGCAAGATATACTTATATAGACATAAAAATAAGCGAAAACAATTTGGGACGCCATTTTCATTTCTTCATGTCACATCCATTATTTTATTTATAATGTGTATTTATTGAATTTCATATTGCTATTAATTAATTGACACTGGCAAAATACCCTCTAAGTTGCGGGTGAGGCCATATTCATATCCATTTTATTTCATCACATTTCATTTCGTAAAGAAAGAAAACAATTTGAATTTAGAATACGACTTCAAACGTAATCGAGGTGTCGAGCACTATAATGTATTCTGCAATGTGATATAAATCTACAAACTTGTTTAGTAGGTTGTATTATACCTATACTTGTTTTATATTTCGTCTTCTTCTTTTCGTGTCTGCAATTTTACACATTTAAATTCTACAAAACAGATATTGGTCAAACAGCAAAATAGTTTTTTTAGATGTTTTATTCTGAAATTTATTTATTATATTTACGCGAATACTACACATTGAAATAAAACTATTTGTGTGGATTTTGAAACGTCGGGAACGTAAACACATAAAATAAACGTGATAAAATCCGAAAAGTAGTTTTATGACAACAAGTCATATTGTTAACCGACTACTTGTGATATCTATTTTATATTCGCAGATCAACGAATTACCCGATTTACTGGTTTACTGATATTTTAACGCATCATTTTAGTGGAACCTTTATATATAATTATTAATGCCAAACCTAATACAGTACTGTGCTAATTTTAATTAAATTTATTCTTTGCTATATAAGTAATACTTGTGTAACGTAAAGCAGGTTATTACATTAAACCCATAATTTACAGACAGTTTTTGTCGATTCTCATCGCTTTACACAGCACTTTTCTTTAAAAAAATGCTTTATAATGCTATCGTAAAATAAAGAAATTCAGGGCTAGTTGTATAGCCTCCTCATTTATTATTTAATTTATGCTGTGTTTTAATTTCAAACTTCACTTATTTCAGCCTCCATTTCACCCCTCGCCATGATGATGGGCTGTGTCTTCTCCGGAACCATGAGCGACGCCCTCGGCCGAAAGACTGGGATGCTGATCCTCATCTTCCCCTACAGCATCGGCTGGATCGTCATGGCTTTCGCAAACAACAACATCATTATTCTCCTTGGCAGATTCATTACAGGCATCTGTACCGGCGCTGTGAGACCCCTAACTATGGTTTACATAGGGGAACTGACATCTCCCAAGTATAGAGCCATTACCCTGTTCTGCCCGTCGATGGCAATTCATGTTGGGAGTTTTATGAGCCATACTATCGGGAAATACATGTATTGGAAAAATAGCTGTTATATATTTATATTGCCTAACATTGTTTGTGTTCTAATATTGTTATGCTTGAAAGAAAGTCCACTGTGGTTGATAACTAAAGGTAAAAGTAAAGAAGGAATTGAATCTTTCAAATTCTTTAGAGGAGATGGCGAGGAATCTGAAAAGGAATTAGCATTGGTGTTAGATAAATTTGGGGAGAACGCTGAAAAGGCAACGTTCAAGGATACACTGGATATATTGTTCAGCAAACCGTTCTTTATGTCTTTAATGACAATATTGGTGTTGTTTATTGCGGTTCAGTGGTGCGGTGTTAATACACTGTCGTTTTACGCTCAAATGATATTTGAGAAAACTTTCTCAGGTGATGTTGATGCGTTCATGTTAATGCTAGTTACCGACGGTATAAGAATGATTGCGGCCATGTTTGTATGTATATTTGCTAGATACCTCCCTCGTAAGGTTACCTTTTTGTGTTGCTCTTACGGGACTGCCTTTTTATTGATAGGCTTAGTTATATACCTATTTATGAAACCCGTAGGCTTAGTAGCTTTAGCGGTTGCTATTATAGTTATTTATATAGCCTTAGCGAGTGTTTTAACTTGTATATCCTGGTCGTTTGTAGCAGAAATATTCCCGGCTCGAGTCCGTGGATTCGGATCAGGGTTGAGTTCGTGTATGTCGTTTGCTTTGCTATTCGGGTCCGTGCAAGTGGCGCCAAGTATAATAGCATCGTTTGGAGAGGCAGTAATGTATGGTGTGTTCGCTATTGTTACATTTATATCAGCTATAATTTTAAGTTTCATATTACCGGAGACCAATGGTAAGAGCCTGCAGGAAATAGAAAATTCGTTGTATGATAAGAAGAAAGAAAATAAAAATGATGTACCGTTAGATCTTAAGCCTTCAGATCCAACACAAGCGTAGATGTTCATAGGTTAATTTAATCTCTATTTAATGTATTACATGAAATTAACTTTAAAATTAAAATATAAGTAGACATGGTTGTTATTTTGTGTCTCCTCGTACCATTATTATGTGGTTGGATGGGAAATATCTGAACATAACACACAACGCACAGTTTAGAGCGAATATTTAAAAAAAATGCCTATTTAAAAACCTCCACTAAGAGTTTAACAGACCCAGACCCAAAAATACTATAAAGTAGTACCTACTTATGTGACAAAAAAAATACCTCAAGCGGTTGAGCAATACAGATAATCCTCAGCTTTAGTACTCAGGCACTGACTGTTACAAATGTGTGTTTGTAAGTATTTGATTAAGCATTACATAGAGTGGTAAAATGAAGAATGGCAGTTACTTTAGGTAAGTTATAGTAAGTAGCTTGTTATGTCAATTAAGAGCATAACTTACCTAAAGTTATGCCCTGAATTGACATAACAAGCTACCTCTATCTATGAAATACACGTATGAAAGAAGCAGCGGGTGTTATTCAAAATAAATCTTTATTTATAAATCAATAGGGCATCTAACATAATACCAGTCTCACAAATACTATTAAGAGTCTCTTTAAAGAATCACTGTTTCTCAACCTTTGCATCCTCCGTTACCGCTGTTCTGACGGGTCCTGTGTGAGTTATAGGTACAGCCCTTTCACCCTTCAAAACGTCCGTCTTCCTTGGAGCCACAACCGTGAGCACACCATCAGAAGACAACCTAGACTCCACAGCATCAGCATTACTGTCTTCTGGCAATTTGAATCTTCTGACGAACTGTCTAGATATAAAACCGTGTTCGTCCTGCTTCTCTTCATGTTTCCCTTCAATCACAATGCTTCCGTTTGTTATTTTAACTGTGATCTCATCTGGAGCGAAGTGCTGAACGTCCACGTTGATCTGCCATTTGTCTTTGTCAACCTTGATCGTGGAGCCAGCGTCTCTGGGCCACCAGGGTTTGAAGCGAGAAGGCACTGGACTTGTGGCTGCCGTAAGCAGATCGTTAGGTGTTATCGTCTGGCCGAAATTCTGGTCCAGAAGTCGCCTGGGCCAGTTTGGCTCGTAGAAGTATGGCAATAGAGACATGTTTTATGTGTGTTATCTTTACCGCGGTTGGTGCCAGTCTACGGGAGTGGCCGTGAATCCCGTTTATATATTATGTGCGTGAATCACTCTGGCAAGTGAGGTGTGTACGCATTTAGAACGTAACGAGAATTTTCGAGATGCATTCGATCTTTGACGTAAATAAGGCGTTTTGGGCGAGTGTGTAATATGTATATTATTTAAGATGATAAAGTTATATCTTATCGTAGATCATTAAACAAATACGACGTCCTAGATGTGTGATAAGATAACGGAGTAACCCTTAATGTATTCAGGTTATGTTGTAGCACTATAAAAGAAGTGAGTCCTCGTCAATGGTTAAATGGCCAGAGTTGAGATGGAACCCGGATCTTGCGGGTACCTATACGGGCCCGGCAACCACTTAGCTCTGGACGTTTACGAACTTCATAACATGAGCGTTCAAAAGGAAATACTAGTTGTCCTCAATAAGTAAATGAATATATTTATAAGTTTATCGGTCTTCAGTACGATATTCTAATAATTACCTATATTTTAATGTAAAATAATAATTATTTATTAATTCAATAAATAATAAATAAATCTGGCGATATTTATTTATTATTAACGCAGACAAATTGAGCTTTGATTTTTTAAGCTATAGTCACTTTAGTCTCCTATCACCAATTTCCGTCAAGCTACATATTTTAAACTGCTGTAGGGCATAACATCGTCATATATATGTGACATAGCTACTATCTTACGTGAAAATTAAAATGCTATTGGAAACTATAATCATAGATCTTATGCCTAAATGATCATATAAATAGGCCGTCCTTGATTTATTATGATCTTTCCAACCAGGAACCTACGAACAGTCTTCTTAACACGTTGACTGCGTTAAGAGGTCTAAAAGATCTCTAACGTGACTTTCAGCTGGTGCGGCGCCGAAAATCGTGTTCTCCACCTCTGTGCGGGAGGTCGTAACTTCTTTATTTCTATGTGTTTGACAGAGACAAATATACATACCTACTTCCCGCTGCGAGTTTGATTCAATAATGTAATAAAAAAAATAGGAGATGGATGAGGTCTCTAACGCACTGAGTTGTAATAATATACATCTGTTGCGTGAGGAGATCTTTCGGACCTCCTAAAACACAGGCGTCGTAGACGCAAGGAGCGGAGCGCGGGCGGCGCGGGCGCCGTTAGCTCGCGCTCAGTGTTGTTCAAATGTCGATAATGTGTAGCTGCGCACTCCATTTAAAAAAAATACGCTCTTATATTTTGTCAGCGTGGTAGCAAAAAAAGTCGTTGCACAGGCTGTTACAGTAAATTACGGCTCACATTTAGTAGCACAGATGCATCCAAAAAAACCAAACGAATAAATACACTATGTGTGCAATGCGAACAACAAATGTGGTTACCATGCTTCAATGAGGAACATTTTTCTTAAATATTTTTTTAGTCACTATGTTTATTGAAATAAAACTAATTTTATGGATTATCATAATTCATCATTCACGGAAGGACAGTCACCATGGTCAGTCCTCCCGTGACCATGGTTGCTGTAAAACAGCCGAAACGACGGGAACGTAAAAAACAAATAATAAACACGATAAAATCCGTAAGAATAGTTTTATTTAAATGTCTAGTATTGGCGTAAATATAAGAAATCAATATTACTATGTTTAAATGATTACTTCATAAAAAGTTAAGCTATCGATAACTGGGGTTTTATTTTAATCCCATCACTAGTCACAACCCAAACTGATCTATCTTTAGTTGCGATGCGAGATTCAATGGATACCTAATTTTTTTTTCGTTATATCTCATAACCCACTTTTCACATCCCCATGCGTAGCAAACTTGAGATAGAACAGTTAATTCTCTATTATTTACAGAAAGAACATAGATTGTATCTTATTTTTTGATAAAGATATGAGTTTTTTTAAAATACCTTATTTTACGAGATGGATTAGGTCTCATACGCACTAGAGTGAAGCTCGGTTAAGAGGTCGAATAGGTCTCTAACGCACTGGCTGAAAGTCCTCTGAAAATGGCACCGCACTCAACGTGTTAAACATGTAGATCTATACTGTGATTTCATCCAAGTCGTTTTACGTTTATATTAAAATTAACATTCACAAATTCATACGTTTATTTTTACGGCTTTTTGTTATTAGACTTTATTCCGTAAGCTTCGCAAGGATCTTTAGTCTTCACTGGCTCCACATGTATCAGCATCTCATCTTTCTTCTGCGGCCCCACATCTGTTATAGGTATTAAAGTTTCACACGGAAAATTAGCTTCAAGAATCTTCCTTGGAGCAGTTATGGTAAGTATTCCTTCGGGAGATAGTTCCGTTCTCATCGTTTTAGGACTACAACCGTCTGGCAACTTGAATTTTCTTACGAACTGTCTCATTATGCACCCGTTTTTGGTCTTTCTCTCTTGCTTACCCTCGACTACTACGTATTCTGGCAGTGCCTTCACGCGAATCTCGTCTTTATTGAACTGGTGTACGTCGATGCTGACTTGGAACTTTTCCCTGCCTATTTTCACTGTCGGTCTTAACTTTCTCGTCTGTTTTAGTAATGGGTTCATTATTGGCCTGATGTGCATTGTTGTGATTGGCCGTAGAATCATTTTTAATTATTGTAATGTCCAATCCAAAGTTTGTGGCAACGTGTTTGGAAATAAAATAAAACGTAATTTGACAGCGGCTTTCCTGTTGAAGTTTTAAACCTTCTTGATGTTGACAATTCACTTCACTTTTTAAAACATTGTGGCTGCCATCGTTTTTTGTCGATGATTTTGTCAACAAGAGTTTAAAAAGACGCTTGGCCGGTAGAGTAAAAGAAATAATAAAAACAAAGCAGAATATATTTTTAAAGACATTGTATAATATGAATTGTATCGAATGATTTCTTGATGTAAATAATGCATTAATAAGTCAAATCTATTTGATAGTTATACAGAAAGCATTTGTACTGGAATTATAGATATCTGATAAAAACCCTCGAAGTTCATAGTAGCCTCTACGAACAGGACAACCTGGTACCCAATCTGTAGGATCTCAACAAATTGATATGCCAAGCCAATTGGTAGGGATCCTACAATTCCGCCCTATAAATTGGGTGCCAAGTCGTGCATATACGTATTACATTTACGTGTAGTCGCAAAGGTAAACCAGGAATAGGGCATTTGAAGAATTTGCCAATTCGATAAGTAGTGGGTAGGTTTTATTTGCAAGTAGTTTAATTCTACCTCCAATTTTATTAATACCTACAACTATGAGGGCTTCTACACGTATCAATCAGAGGTGAAAAAAAAATGGACTATTGCTGTGTATTTTTTTTCTTTAAGCTCAGCCTCTGTATTGAATCCGACCGTAAATAAATCGTTGTCTAAGGCTTTTTCTGATTCTAAGTAGGTAAGGTATTAAAAAAACAAAACATATTAGCATAAAAAGAAAATTTATTTTAAAACTTAATTCTACTTTATAAGTAAATAATCAGTCTCAAGACATAGTTAAGCAATGAATGAAGTACTCCTTCCTCCCTATTTTGCCATCTTCTCGGTACCTTCGCTCTGATCCTTGATCTCCTTGCGGACGGGGCCAGTCTGGGCGATGGGGACACTTCTCTCGCCTTTGACTGCTTCTGGCACCTTCCTCGGCGCCGTGATGGTCAGCACGCCGTCCGAAGACAGCTTCGACTCCACTGTCTCGGCAGTGGTGCCCTCTGGCAGCGCGTACCTCCTCACGAACTGCCTGCTGATGTAACCGTGCTCGTCTTTCTTCTCCTCGTGCTTGCCCTCCACGACTATGTACCCGTCGGCGGTCTTCACCGAGATATCTTCAGGGGCGAAGTGCTGGACGTCCAAATTCACCTGGAATTTATCTTTGTCTGTCTTGATGCTGGATCCCACGTCCCTCGCAGCCGTCGCCAGTTGCCTCCAGGGTCTGTAGTAATCTTCAGAGAGCAGAGGTGTAGCAACAGCGGTAAGCAGGTCGTCTGGTGTCAACGCCAATCCGAAGTCTTGATCCAAAAGGCGGCTGGGCCAGTAATGACGGGAACGAGGATGTTCGTAGCCGAAAACGAATGGTAGCAGAGACATTTTGTAGAAATTTCTTGCTTTGATTTCGTTGCGTGAGCTAGTTATCGCTTCGAGCGCTTGATTCAAATGCAATGCCAGCGTCGAAATGCGAACAGTATTTATACTTGTTCAACAGCGCCATCTCTTATCGAATAGAAGTTTCCAGTAATCACTGTATGGCTTCGGTTCGGGTCGATCATTTCTAGATAGCACACATGGAGTGTGACTCACACAAGTTTACGTTTTGCGCAACTGTTTGTCGGTTGCTTAGCAACTCTAGAAAATTCGCGCTTGGTCGATGAGACTGTCTGACGTAGGTGATTTGCGAATTCTACGATGTTTGTAAACAAGGCATGCGATCAACTATTTCAATTACTTTCGATGCAATTTGATCATTATGACGTGTATTATATTTACTTCAGTACCCGGATATCGCGAGTTTGGTTAGGTGCCTACATACTTACTACTTTAAGTTCCTACCTAGCCTAGATCCCAACTTACTAATAGATTAAGTACCTACCTAGCTGTATCCATTTTAATTTAATCATTTTATTACCTACTAGGTCCTCTTCATTAGGTAGATTTTCCACCTAGAACCTACCAATATTTACCAAATAAATTCTACTGAGGTAGAATATGTTTGATAAAATATGAGAGCATATTCATAGAATTAATAAAATCAGCTTAGGAGTAGCGTAAGTGCTAAGGTAAAATTTTATAAAATGTTTTATATTATTACCAATGGGCTCAGGCGGAGTACCTAATAATTATTATTTTTGTTTGCCAAGGTAAAACAAAATGCAATACAAAGCATTTGAAATCAATTTTACGTTATGTCATTGTGTACGTATGTACCAAAGGACTACGAATTTGGGTGTTATTTTATAAATAGTAGGTAGGCAAGAAGTTTTTTTTTTACTTTGCGGGCAGCTATTATCGTGTTGTCCATAACCTATCCAACGTCCATTGTATTGTATAGAACGTCATGGAAGCGACTAGAAATAGGGCGCGGGCTTGGCTCGACGCGGCAATGTTCTAGTCGATTCCCGATGCGCGAAAGGACAACGACCTAGCTTTGTGTGTGTGTTGCACGGCAGGGGCAATCAAGGTGTGGGCCCGCAAATGTTTTACTATATTTTTGTTTAACGAAATACCAACGTTGGGCGTATAAAAATCCAGATAAGAGCAATCAGTTACACAACCATAGGTAGGAATATATACTAATGGAATGTAGCATCTTGATAGCACCTTTATCCGCGATAAATTAGTTTGAGTTGGAATTATAAAAAGGTGCAATAAGCACAATATTGTGCCCATGACATTGACGTATACTTAAAATTGAAACGCATATAACTTATAAACTAATCAGTTTAAGCAAACCGATGAAACCTATTTTGATAGTATAAGTACGCAAATTTAACTAATAACACATAAAAAACAATATAATGGAAACATAAAAAAACAGACATTATTCACTTTTTATTTTCAATCGGTAGTAATACAGGATGTAGTACAGGTATTGTTGTCTCACCTGATTGGCGGCTTTTCGAAAATCTTTAAAAATTAAAAAAAAATGCATCATTTATGTCACACTTTATTTAAGATCCCGATCTTAAACATCGGGGCACAGTTGCTGGTCTTGCCAGGGGTATGTCTTCCTTGTGCCTAGTATTCGGCCATTTTAAACATACTTAAAGCACAACGTTATTTAAGAATGATTCATAAATTACTTGGCCCTGGCGAATACTCTGATACCAAATACATATAACATACAACTAACTATAATGCGTAATTGTCTACCTGCTTATGAAAATGTTGAATACTAGGCATTGTCATAGCGACCCACACACTTTGGCACCCCTGACCTCAACAGCTTGCTTCGAGTATTTTCTACGCGATACTAGATGGCGCTTGCGCTGATATATATAAAAGCGACAGAGCTCCGATCGGCAGTTAGTTATCAAGGAAACAAACAAGTGACGATACAAGCGATCTTAAGCGCTTTCTTGTAAAAGCCACCTATCTGAAGTATTACTTTTGGAGAGAATTTTAAACAAGTATTCATTAAGATGTCTCTGCTACCATATATCTTCGACGACTACGGATTCCGTCGTCCTCGTCGCCTTCTAGACCAGCACTTCGGCTTAGCGCTGACGCCCGAGGACCTACTCTCCGTTGCCGCCGGACCGATGCTCACCCAAGAGTACTTCCGACCCTGGCGTCACCTAACAGCCGCAGCTAAAGACTTCGGATCATCAATCAAGGCAGACAAAGACAAATTCCAGGTGAATTTGGACGTCCAGCACTTTGCCCCTGAAGATATCTCGGTGAAGACCGCCGACGGGTACATAGTTGTGGAGGGCAAGCACGAGGAGAAGAAAGACGAGCACGGCTACATCAGCAGGCAGTTCGTGAGGAGGTACGCGCTGCCAGAGGGCACCACTGCCGAGACGGTGGAGTCGAAGCTGTCTTCGGACGGCGTGCTGACCATCACGGCGCCGAGGAAGGTGCCAGAAGCAGTCAAAGGCGAGAGGAGTGTCCCCATCGCCCAGACTGGCCCCGTACGCAAGGAGATCAAGGATCAGAGCGAAGTTGCTGAGCAGAAGCCAGAAAAATAAAGTTGGATTAAGTTGATGGTTACGTTTCTTGTATTCCAAAGATTGGCAGTGCCGCATGTGAGACTGATTTTTTTTTAAACTATTGTTAATTTAAATCTTAAAATAAAGCTTATCTGTGGTTAAAAATATGTTTTTTTTTCCAAAGAATTAAAAACTTCCTTGTGTAATCTTATCTAGATATAAATCGCATGGTAATGCCATTGATTAATAGTTAATGAAAAATAAATAATACGGCTGGTAAGAGTTTTGTTTACTTGGTAGGTAGATAGCTCTAGGTACTTAGATAATCTACCTTTTTCGTATGAGGTAGTTAACTATAGACCTTACCCATAGGTTATTAAGCCTTATTACTAGCGGCCTCTAGCGGACGATAGCTGAAGCATGTAATTCAAAGGAAACCACTTGCACAATCTTTCGTGGATAAGTCGGTATAAGAAAAAAACTAAAATGGGTTACCTACCTACTACAGAGCCCCAAGTCTGCTAACACATTCGATTCATAATCGAATAGCAACCGCGTAGTAGCTGTCCCTTTTGACATATATCCCATACAATATTCGTCAAAAGTGACAACTACGCGGTTGCTGACTTGTGGTGAATGAAACCAGCGGTTGTATGAATTGTTTTTATTTAGCTACAACAAAACGACTTAAGAACCGGGTATCAACCGACACTGGTAAATAAAATTAAATTGTACGACATTATAATAATAGTGTACAAAACAATGTAATCATTTAGAAGCTCAGTTTACGCATATCACTACAGTGCTGTGTATTCACATATTTCTTTATTTATTAGTTTATACATTAATATCGGTTCGGAAACAAGAACTAGAAAAATTAAAATTAAACAAAAAATTAAGTACAACCTTCAGACTAATATAGACCAAACTTCGATGATAGATTAATTATTTTTTTTATAACATTATAGGCAAGTATTTGATCTCGATCTCACCTGATGGTAAGTGGTGATGAGATCTACGATGGAGCATACTTGCCTAGGTAGGAAGGCGGCAGTAGATCGAGACGCTACATTCACTAGGCACACGCAGCGCAGCTGATCTGACCCGCCATCCATGAATGGCAACACCGAACATCATGCCGGAACACGGCTAGGCCGCTTGGCGACATGGCTTTGTTCAGTGGGTGGTGACTAACCACGGCCGAGGCCTACCACCAGTAAGGTATGCCTATATGTATGGTAATAGAAATGCCAGTCCATTTGATGTCTCACATTTGGGCTCGGGCCGTCTCATCAATGCGAGGGGGATTAGGCCATAGTCCACCGGGTGGCCCAGGGCCGGCCGGCCATTTAATCTATTATTAAAATCATTTGCAGTGTCTAGTCGTTATTTTGTTAACACAGTATATTATATAACGGCAAATACATAGTACCTAGTCATATTCTATTTAGAATGGTACCAAAGCATTATTCATTACCACTAGATTTGTAACGCCACTGCAAATTGATTGTAACTTTCTATGAATTGGATAGTAAGATAGATAGATGTAGAACTTAGTGTTGCTTGTTTTGTCCGGGCCACTCTTGCGCCTCATGTTATTTATTAACGCGTTTATCAATGTAAAATAACAACAGAGTCTAAAAAAAATATAAGATATTTCTACATTATTAGTTCAACGACCCCAAGGAAAGAGATCACGGAATTAAACTTAGGTTACACAAATGACGAAATTTAGTTTCCAAACCGACATTAATAGTGTCTACAATCAAATTACTATACATTGAGACTACGCAGATAATAGTCACCGATGCGGTTAAATTTAACTAACACACAAGTTAACAAGCGACCACATTCTAACATAAAGTAATCATTGAATAACAACTTTTAAACGTACAGTTATAATGCTAGTAATAAAATAAAAAAACTTTGATAACGTTATAATTTACAACGATAACGTGTTTTAATGAAAAACAAGTTTTCGTTATTTTCGCAAAAAACTGTTATTTTATGAAAAAAACTGTTATAACGTAAAATTGTTGATTGTTTATGGGTGCAGTAAGTACTTAGACAAAATTAGTTTAAATATTTTTTCTGTGTCATATTACTATTTATGTTCTATTATAATTTATTTACATGGAAGGCATGTGCAGTAACAATTAATATGTTTTAATAAAATTTTCAGAAAATGACGTTACTATTAACAATAAAGAAATGTATTATAAGTACTAATAAAATAACTCTTAGCAACATGTTTTCGAATAAAAGGATAACACTCATAATAATAATAATATTCAATGACACATCTACTTACAACAGAATATCAACATTGAAATTTTAGAAATATTTTTTTCTAATTTAATATTTTTTTTGTAAATTTATTTTAATATAATAACTACATCTTCTATACATTCTAAGCTACATATAGATGTACGCCATTTTACTTTGCAACATCTAATGCTAGAAATACAATACGTACAAAATTGAGCTTTATTGATATGTATCGTTACATTCGTCTCACATTTTGTTAGTCACCTCAAAAGTTTGAATACATTAAATAAAATACAATTGAGGAATTTAACACCAGAATATGCATACATGTATATTGAAAACGGCGGGCCCGATTATCAATCAAACAATGGTAATTATGAAGGTTTTTTTTTAGTAAGCCTTATTAAATAAATAAAGAGCCTTGAGATACTATGTTAGTTCGGCTAGTTATACGTTTATATATAAACACAATAAATATAACATTACACCGTGACCCCAACAGGGATATTAAAATTAAGAAAAAGTAAAAATCGAAATGTAGATGATCCGGATCCGGTTTTTTAAAGTTAGTTTATGATTTCTGGGTCTCGATGTATGTTATAATATGGAGTTATAATAAAATTATCAAGTACTTATAATATTGTCAAAACAAAAGCAATGTTTCGGCTCGGATCCTCATGACAAGACGTGTATCGACCAATTCGGTTATTAATTTAAACTTTCATTATGAAATATACTATTTAAACACAGCGAATAGTCGATTAGAACCATTCGGTTTCGTAGTCGTATCGAATCTTCGGTTCGATTATGAAGAATGGTTCTGATAAATCATCGTTGAACGAGAGCATTTCTAATCGAGTCCGGGTACTTGTCGAATCGTTCTGAATCGACCATTTTTAGGATAAATGCTTGTATTCCAACGTAGGTATTTGCTCGCTATAGAACAACGCTAAACAACATTTTCATATTTACACAACACATCAATACAATACACATATAAAATAGTGATAAAGCATCTTTGTTTAGGTTTAATAGTTTTTGAATATAGCCCGTAAATAACGACAGATATTCGTTCCGGTACTCTATCCTACAAACGAAGTGATTGATTGATAATGACGATGACGATTGAAGAATTTAAACGACTATGGACTCATTGATATTGCTTTTTCTGTGACATAAGGCTACCATGGAAGGATTTACATTTTTTTACAACAGCAGCGCTATTATGTAACTCTGTTTCAATCATTTTGTGTATTTCTATCCACTCGATCGATAGTAATATGCGAGAGGATTGTAATAGGTTTGCAAACAGAATTATAATACTGTTGCAAATCTATTTCAATAAGTTTGTGTATTTCTATCGACTTATTACATGATAGAAATTGTACGCACAGTAGGTACGAAAAAGCGCATAGTTCAAAAGAAGCCTCGGCGTATTTCGGAACGCTCCGATCATTCCCGAGCGAGCAACCATAGGCGACGAGACATTGTCGCGCCAGTGGCGCGGACGTCCAAACAAACACGAGAATAAATCTTATTCTTCTTTTGAGCTTTGCACTGATTGTCTACAATTAAATAAAGTTTATACAAAAGCTTCCAATGATATACCAATACCAAAGAATAAAAAAATAAAACAAAATAATTTGTATTTTTAGGGTAACGGTTTTTATTGTTCATGTAATTTCCTTTGTATTAAAGCTTTATAACGTCAGTATGTTTAATTGATAAGCATAATTAATTATATTATTACCTTTTCTATAATAGTTTTTAACGATCAATTGACACAGCGTTATTTAGTGATAAGCTTAGGTAGGTGATGTTTAGGTGTATGATAGGTATGTACAAAATCGCATTTGTCGTGTGTACTTACGATTCAAAAATAACGGTTATATAAAACTGAGTTATTAAAAAAAACATCTTCAATGTTTTGTGTATTCCATATAAATTATACATGTAGGTAAATGCATTTTTTTTTCCTGCTGTAAATATTTAGATGATTATTACAAATAAATTCATAATGATAATGAAAAAATAAAAATGCATATTAAATTTGAAAAAATAATAATTTCAATTTTAGAACATTTTGAACGCAGCTGTCGTATTTATTTATATTTTTTTTTTCAATATGACGTTTTTATGTTATAACGGTAATATGTTTACATTATTATTCATTGTTTTCGATAGGAACGATTAAGTATAAATAAATAAATAAAGGAAACATGGTTGGTGTGAAATGTCCAACATCTATCTGAACAGGCTTGAACATGCATTTGATTACGTCACTACAATAATTAAAACATCCACGTCAAATTAAAGCTCCGTTATTTACCATTTCACATAACATAACATTGTGTTATGTGTTGGATAACCTAGGTGTTGTCTAACCAACATAATAACATCAATTACGTGTGCCGGGACCAAGAGTTGGCAAGCTTAGCAACAAACTCAAACCAATAAATGCGTTAAAATCCGTAATATTTTTTTATTTTAGTAGAAATAAATAAATAAATATCGCTGGACGAACACACCAACAATACGGTTCCACACTAAGCATCGCTTGTATTATGGGTATATTGATAATAAACAGCCATGACTCGGGTACAAGCATTCGTGCTAATCAGACAAAGTTTGTCTCTACCAGGATTCGAACCCGGGACCCGCAGCACAATAAACAGGGTCACTACTCACTGACTAAACATCATCGAGGTCATAAAGGTCATCAAATTTATCATGTAATGACATTGGCGATTATTAAAGTAAGTCGGTGTACAAATGAGATATAAACTAGAAGTTGAATTATAAATAACACCTATCATAATATTATTAAATTCAAGTAAATAAAAATAAATCCATAGTTAAGTATTACATAAGTTTGTATAACAAAAAAAAATGTTGCAATGTAAAATGCCAGAATGTACAAAAATAGCTACTGATTAATTATTATTAAGCTGAATTTAAAAAAAGTCTATTCATAACATATTTGGCTCAGATATAGAAGCCCAAAGGTGCCGAAAGCTGCCAGCTCTTGGCCCAACCAGACGATTCTAACGTGCAGTCACATTCATGGATTACAATACCTACTTACCGACACTAACAGAATGGCGACTCTAGGTCAAACTACCAAAGTGATGAGGAAACGTACCCCGAGTTTCGTACCGCAAACATTGATGAGAAAACATAAGTTAATACGTAAGTTTTTAGAAAAAAAAGAGGAATATTTTTCTCGATCGCTATATTTTAATAAACTATTTCAACTGAAATCGTGAAATTATGATTTATTTTAAAGACTTCAGTGAAGATAATGACAGCGCACCAACAAAATCTATGAAAGCCTATGCCTGTAGTTGCTAATTTATTTGCAAGGGAAGGTAATTTCTCATAACAATAAAGTTCTGTTAGTTTTTTTATTAGGTTAACATTGATTTCTTATATTTAAGCGAATACTACATTGAAATTTGCAAGACCTCAAGATACTGAGGACATTCTCCGTAGATCGTACCGCAATCAACAACTAAATATGAGGGTCCCTAGATCTAAATATGACACTAGGACGTCTCAAACCTAAGTCCTCTCGTCGTCGCAAAAAACATAAAATAAACGCGATAAAATTAGTTGTTTTTCAATTATTAGGGTAATTTACGAAATCAAGAAAAAAGGCAGTTGTTCAATGCCTGCAGCACGAAACCAAACTACACTATCCAAGATATAGAGCAAATATCTAACAGTGTAAAAGGCATACACATATTTACAAAACCCAGCCTTTAAGATCGACCTACAAGCACCAGTTCTAAGTCGAAAATAAAACGAAATACATCTATGATATGTTTAGTTAATCATCTCAGTCTTCATACTACTTCTAGAGTTAGTCCTAAGCTAACGGATATTACAATCCCATAAGAAGAGGACGCGATATTTTCAAAAATGATATCACCAAAAAGCTTCATCGAATCATAATAAGTACATCCAATTTCGTAATACACATCTCTAGAAAAATATTTAAGTATAATTGCATTAGCAACGAGTTCTTTAAAATTATTATATATTGTAATACTCACAGCTTCAATGATATGTATCATTTTCTTATAATTATTTACATCTTTTACACTTACATCTATATTATCAACGGTGATATGTTTCATTTGTGCGTTACCTAAAGCGAGTGCATCGTGCTGATTCTCAATGTTATATACAACAGCTACATTATATTCAATATATTCATCGTAACATTTCAAAATAGATACAAAATTGATATATTCATTTGATATATATTTATCGAACGCAACAACATCTAATGTGTTACGAAATGAAAACTTTTCTTTGATACTTAGCGTTCTATTCAATAAATTCGACAAACAATTGACAGCATTCTCTAAGAACAAGAAGGTGTTGATGAAGGACATAGTTTGCTTGATGTTGCAAAGGAGGGTGATGATAATAATGGTAATGTAGAAGATACGGACAGGCCTGTGAGCGGCTATAGCGGAGCTAGGAGGCGTGGGGTAGACAACGTCGACTTCGGCGATCTTGAAGATAGAGAGGAGAAGATGGGAGGATATATCTTCGTTTTGGGCGTTGATCCGCGACTTTACAACCTTGAGTACGTCGATGCATTCCTCCTGAAAGAAGCAATTTATTTTTAAAAACAGAGCTTTTTCTTGCAGTAGTGGGTGGGAATATTATCGATCCTTGATCGATTCTTATTTCTTTCTTATTCTTCTATAAGGTAGGTTCTTTTAGATTTTGGAAATTCTATGAGCATTATTTTGATTACCGTCCCAGTTTATGCGTGCAGCTATTAATTAAAACTTTCAGTATGAATATGTTATCTATTAATACAACGAGTGGTTGAAGAGAAACGCCCGTTTGCGTTAACGTGCGTGCCCAAATTCCTGCCACATCACCTCCGATGACCAATAAATATATTTATTTACCCAAAATTAAAGGATAATTATCCAAAAGCTCCAAGACCTCTAATAGACTAAAGACGGTTAGTCTCTACTGGTTGTATCTCTACCTTCTCTCTGTCAAGTAGAGCTTCGCCCGCCTCCCGGAGCGTTTCCTGCTCTCTCTGCGGCACGCTGGCCGATATGATCACGTTTTCGTTGCTGATGTTGAACAGGGTCAACGTGCAGTTGGTCTGGAAATAAATCATAATCATTATAATTCATCGTGATGTGGCACAGACTAGGAAAAAAAAAAACAAACAAGCACCGCAAAAAAAACAAAAAAGTTAAAAAAACATGCCTCCCAAGTCATGTCATACATTTCCCGGTGTAAAGTGTATTATAGATAGATACGCTGACCTCGAGTTCCATCAAAATTCGTCTAGGAATGTGCGAACAGTCAAACGGACTCAATTCCAGAAATTACAGATTCGGCCTCTGTATCATAAAAATAATATTAGCCGGCCGACGTTATGTTTTCAAACCTTTTTTTTTGAGATAGGGGGGAACTCTTCGATAGATACCCAGCCTCTGTGTGGGAAACCTATGTAGGTATATCTACGCCGTAGGTCAGCTATGGCGTTGACGTTACGGTCTGGAGTTTAGGGCTGGAGTTAAAAATAATATTTTGTGTAGGCCTACGGAGACATTTCGGAGGATTTGAACGCGACCATAACTGAGAGATCCGGCAACAAACTGACAGGACTGGATCACTCACCCCCTCACTGTGCACAGTGTACAAGTACTGCTGCAGCAGCCTGACTGCATCTTCGGCACCCAGCCCAGTGTGCGGTCGCAACAGCGCCTCGTCCACTGCACTGAAGCCCAGGAGTAGGTACACACCTTCAGGGAGCTTGTATTCTCCTGTAATCAAAAAAATGTAAGGTTGGAAACTGCAAATGATTTTTGTTGTACCAAAGACGCATCGCAAGCGCCATCTCGCGTGTAACAACAAACTTTCATATGGTAAACGTTGTTTTTAATGGGACCTGGCCCGCCACACATTCCCATCACTACTTTTACTCCTGTGATCCAGGATCCCACGTCCATTTTATTATTAGTAAGTATTATATTATTACTGTGTCTCATAAATCAATAAATAACCATTTGCAAGTATTGGAACTCACTACCTGGATTCGGCCTCATGCAGATGAAGGAGCCAGAGTAGCAGTAGCAACGTCCCCTGTAGGCCTGGTAGGCGGGCGCCGCGTGCGAGTAGTGCGCCAGGCGGGAGGAGCACGGCGCGCGGGGGACGCACGCCACCTTGCAAGACACCTGCAGTGAAGCCTCACACACGCACAGGTCCGTACACTCAGCCAGTTCTGCTGAACGGTATAGCTGGAAGGGAGAACAAGAATTAGCTTCCCATCATAAGAAGTCTACTGCTGACAGACATTTTGTTCTACCCTTGTTAAGGCAGAACCAAATTGTGTTGTCCAAGGGCTTGATTGCTGGCAGTTTCGCAGGACCAGGAAGATTCTTGTAGTGTTTTATTGGGCAAACTTAAACCAAGACTTTGGGTGGAACTCCCATTGCTATGGGTTCTTTGGGATAACTGGTTTATTTTCTAAGTTCCATTTAGTAATTAAACGAGTTTGAGACTATTAGAATAAGAGGACTAGTTTCCACCATTTTAAGTTATATCTACCCGTCTCGTTTCGCCCATCTTGATGTACTGCGCCTGATCATCACTTTCTGGTTTCTTCACGACGCAATACTTCGCCGGCTCCAGGGTAGTCGTCGGCTTAGGGGTAGTGGTGGTAGTAGTAGTAGTAGTGGTTGTCGTCGTAGTTGAAGTCGTAGTGGTAGCCACGGTGGTCGTATCAGTGGTGGTTTCTACTACTGGTTCGGAGATTTGGGCGATCTCGTGGGGTAGCACGGTCTGTTCGGACATGGTCGTGATAGGGCTCAGCTCGTCTCGGGTCTCCTAAATAATAGAGGTTTAATGTTACCAAATATATCTTGAAGAGAGTGCAGCTTACCAATCATGGCTAGAAAAAACTAAAAGGCTACTAAATGACAATAGTTTTTGATCATTCAATGGGTTAACATATACCACAAGAGTATGCGAATCTTCTTAGTCGTTTTGCGCTTGGCAAAGCGCTCGTGGTCGTGGACCATGCAAGACATGGTCGTAGACAGGCCTTTTTTTTTTTGGGTGGGGAAATCCTCATGGATACCCGCAAGCCCCAAGGGAGGCAAAGGCAGGCCTTAGCCAACCCTTTTCCCAGCGGAAACAAAAAAAAATAGGCCTTAGCCAACCCACCATTTGATACGGAGGTACTCACTATGGCATTTATTAGTCTTTTCAGATGATGTGTTACTTATTGTCTTTAGTCCAGAGCTCGACCCACCCGAAGTGGATTCCTGGCTACAGCCTTGATGCAAGATTCTGGCCACTTGGTACATAGCTGGGTGACTTTCCGCGCAGTCTGTTAACTTCCATTTTGCATTGTACAACTATACCTTCTATGGTGAAATGTCCACACTGAGACATCTTCGAAGGACTTTAGTACGCGAGTTCGGACTTTGATTGATAGATGTTGCTTAACTCAGAGTTTTTGTGGTATAGTTTAGCATTATTATTATGCTAATACTATCGGCAAAATGTCAACTGTGCAACACCTTAACCCAAGGATAGTTCAAGTGTAACTATTTACCTGAACAGGATCAATTTGGGAGGTGCTATGCTGCGTGGTGTGTCTATGGTGGTGGGTGGTAGTGCGATGGACCACTGGCGGTTCTGGTGGTACGGTGATGTATCTGATGCCGTTGTCTACGGGCGTAGTGGTCAGCAGGTAGGCATACGTCTTCACGTGGTAGTCGCTTTGGGATTCCACTGGAAAAATCATGATTTACAATAAGATCTGAGAAATCAGATATAGCTCGGGTAGTAGCGGGTACTTTATTTGTTTAATATAAACTCTATGCGGGTCCTGAAATGGTATTTTTTTCAGGACCACACAGCAATTATTGAATGCTGCCTGTCTGTGCCTAAAATGCGATAACGTTGGTAAAACTATGTCAAGAGAATCGCGAAGAAGGAACGGGCATCAGCTTGGCAGTCGAAGGAGAAGTGAGAACCAGAGTATTTCTGAAATATCTAGAAATTTATTTATCATCTACCTAGTATGGCATAATATTTTAAAGTCACTTGGCACTGCGACAGACCCTCGTTGAAAATAGCCACGCGTAGGGATGCGCAAAGTTATTTAATTTAGGCTAGATGACACTTCTTCGGAACGCTCACCGACGCAAGGATTAAGCCACAGCAGCCGCTGCCAGCCAAGGCAATCGTATAATTGCCCGAAGTCGGTACCGCGGCAGGCGCAGGCAGCTCGCAGTTGAGTGCCAAGTACGGCCACAACGGCAGCGCGGCAGGCGGCAGGAGAGCCTGCACATCCCTGAGTGACGGCGTCCACTGCACACCACTGCTCGTAGTTTTCAAGACGGATCCTGGGGATTAGAAAGGCATAATTACGCTTCTTTGAATTATCTTAATGAGGGTATGTGGGATCGTGTAGTCTTGAAGCGATCGAGTGACCGCGGGCTATGCACTGTTATCGTAAGTGTCCCTGTCTTGGGTGTGACTGGGGTCACCCCCAGTTAGCACGAGTAAAAGAGATGCGCAGTTTGGGACTTAACGATTGTTGTGTTGGTTTAGCGAAGTTTTTTAGGTACTAGAAGCATAAGAAATCAAATTCGCACTTAAAGATTACTTACAATCGAATTGCTCAACATCTAAATTATTGTATGACGGGTTAAAATTCGGTAGCTCTCATATTTGAGCTGCGTTTGAGCTATCAGCAGTTCAAGTTTTATTTTACACGCAACACATTTTACGTATTTATATTTTTGTAAAGTTACTGGAGCCATTATTGGAAAATAATATTGAAATAAAATAAAAGTGCTTTATATATTTCAATATGTATATTATTCGAAATGGAAAGTCCTATTTCGTATCGATCTTATCAGCATAACCAAAGTCCTATCAAGGTCAACAACCTCTGCATCATTTATTTCCCAAAATTAATGATTATTATACACCAGAAATCAAGCCATAACTACCAGGAAGCCCGTAGGCCGATTATGTAACTTCCAAAAAGATAAAAAAATTCGCCTAATATTTGCTTGCAAATCTCAAGTTCGTATCACGTAGCGCTGTGACGTTGTACAAAATTGCGATTTGAAAGCAAACATTGCGAGATTATAGCTAGGCTATTGCAAGATACGCAAAACGGGGGGACGTTCATCTGGGTACCTAGGTAAGTATGTATGTAGCAATTTGGTCCGACCACTGCCGTCCTGTCGAATCAATCCGGGCGAAATGGGACGCCATTGTTTGCTTGCACTAGAAAACAACTAGGTTGTAACAACAGAGGTTTAACAGCTCAGGTAGACGGTGATTAAATTGGTTTTCTTGTGTCAATGTAGCTGTCGTTAAGGGATATTGAAAATTAAGGTGTAGGGTTAATGACTTTGTATAGGTATAAGGTGTAAAATATTTTAACAGGGCTAGGTTATAAACATAACATTCCAAAAGAAATACATCAAATTATAAGGTAAATTTAAAGTTAAGTAAACAACACGGCCGAATACTCAAACTTGACTCAAAATTTACACTCTTTATAGAAAATGAAACATGACTCGCATATTTGAGTACTAGTACTACTATACAGCGTTCCGTCTTAGTATACTTATATATTGAGCAGGATTCGTTGGACCGTTCAATCAAAATCTAACTTTGTTCGGTCTACTGGATTCCGGGGAGGTTGTGTATATTATTTACCAGACCTATAGTTCGTACCGCAGCATCCCCGTCTCGGCTGATTCAATTTTACCTCGGCCACTCCATTTTGCTCCCAATTTAACCGGCTGGGGATAATGCATTTGTGAGAGAGTTTTGTGCACGGGATAACTCTAGCATGGGTACATACCTACGAGGGGTAGATTATGATTTATACGCTCAAATGTTTTTAAACCTTAGACTTAATAAAAAGCGTTGTTATTGTTAGGTACTAGGCATAATTAAATACCAACATAATATTATGAAATGGACTGTATTAAATAAAAAAACCACGATTAAATTGCGCTGCCATCATGCATAGGCAGCACAGATAATAACAATAAAAGGGCAGAAAATACACAAATGTCATTGCGACATTTATATGTGCGTTCAGTATCGCACAGTTATTAGTTCGAGTATCATAGATTTCAGATACATGGTGACGTGAAAACTTCGAAAATCATATCATGTTAATCAGCCCTGGTTTGGGTGTTACTGGGATCGCCCCCAGTCCATAATATAAGCGTAGTTTAGTTTGGGACCGTACAGTCGATCCATTAATCGATACTACCGATAAATATTTTTTTTTATCATCAAGCCATCTTAAAAGACCTTCGATAGATTAAAGACCGTCCGTAAGGAGCACACCAACCTGCACTCAGGTTCTTCGCGGCAGGCGTGGGCGAGGATGTGGCAGGCGGGGAGCGGGGAGCCCACCACTGGGCGCTGCGCACACGACGGATGCAGCCGCTCTTGGGCATTCATGCACGAGTCCTCGCGGTTGTCAGTTTTCCTGGAAGGTGTCGTGAGATTTAAATTGTATATATTTACTTATATTTGTTGTGTCCGGACCAAATTTTCGGTCACGGTGGCCACCTTCGACGAAGATTGGGCAACTACGTAGGAGATGTTATAGTGCACAAGTGTGTGCACTTACGTAGGTAATCGATTATAAACATTTTAACCGATTTGGGGTCGATTATTCATAATTGAATAGGCACATCACTATATTGAGCATGTTCAGTAAAAATTCAAAATTGAAGTCTTATATTTACGCGAATACTACACATTGAAACAAAACTATGGTCCTCCCGCGACAATCCTAAAGCATAGTTTTATTTCAATGAAAACATTGACTTACTTGCATAGGCAAAAAGCGATCTCCGTATTCCAGTGCACGGCGGTCTTCCTGTAGAATCCTCGAAGCGCAGTCATGCAGCCTTCTCTGTCGCAGTCACTCACATGACACTTCTGGAGCACCGGAGTGAGAGAGGTGACGCACTCGCTGTCCTTGATGCAGGCATCCAAGGCCACGTGGCAAGTGGACTGCAGGGCCACCTTCGCAACACCTGATCTACCGTTCTCTTTGCCAATCCTCTCTGTTGGTTGTTGCTATGTGTTAGTGTGTGTAAGTCTAATGATGGTGATGATGTCATTGGTGTTAGTGTGAACGATGATTAAGATGTTGATTACGTGTTAATTATCTTATTAAGTTTGATAAATGTCAAAGTCAAATAATTTATTTCGTATAGGCCTACGGCTTACAAAATGTCATTACATTTTTTTTTCTTAAGTCTACAACCGGATCGGAACGCGACCTCAACTGAGAAGATCCGGCAAGAAACTCAGCGGGCTTGTCTTTTTTTTGAAATTCATTTTTTTTTTACAAAATAAAATATAAAAGTAAGCTCCAGTGTGTTGCCATGCGGGGCGCACAAACGCTACACTTTAACATTATATATATTGATATTTAAGCGATCAGTCCCAGGCTGCTTTATCATCCAAATAATCCAAGATCCTGTAATGTTAGTAGGATTATGCACGTTGGTTGTTTTAGATTTGAAATATATTTGTTTTGACGCGTGCTAAATTCATCGCAGTTAGAGATATTTTAAGTGTGTTGGTGAAGTAAGTAACAATAAAGCTCCAATTATTTAAAAGAGTTTACATTTACAATGGCATTGAAAAGCACATTTCTTAATTTGAAAAATATTTTGTATTGCGATTTTAAATGAAATAAAACTTAGGTTTATTTCCTTCATTTACATCGCAATCAATATTCATAGAAATGATTTGGGGATTGATTTCGATGTATTAAATTAAGCTAGTTTTCCTTTCATTTTTTTACATGTTTTTTATTTTGATGATATTTAGGTGACCCACTCTAGGGCACTCTCTTTTACTCTTTACATATAATTGATGTAAATTTAATCTTTTGCCACCGCAAATGTACTTATTTCGAAAGCTTACTCCGAAATACTAATTCGTGTTAGCTTTACAACAGCTATCAAATTACTCCTATTAATACGGGAAATTAGTTCGTGAATTATATTACTGTTATAGCGTTTTAGCTTACACAGAGGATTCGGTAAATTAGTTCCAGTTACATCAACGCTTGCTTTAATTAGTTTCCAGATTGTTATTCCTAATAGTAAAGTACCTTTAGAATTTGTTTGATCTAACAATATCGTATATCATAAAATAAATAAATAGATAAGCACACAAAAATAAAAGAATAAATTATGAAATAAATAACTGAAGGAAACATAATTTTAATATTCAAATGTGATTTATAATACTCATGCTAAGTCGAATGTAATTTACAAATTGTGATATTATCTCAAATTGTGATTCGGTAAATGGGCTCGTATATGTGCGAATCAAAATTACGTATCGTGATCACACGATGGGTTGCCAATGAATTGATAATCTGAATGACAAAATCGTATACGTTTAAATACAAGCGATAATAATCTCAATAAATCGGACATGCTTTCATATGAGTATAATTCGTCGTGAGGCAAAAACTGAACGATAATAATAATTGTGTCAAAGTTATAAATAGAATATATTATAATGGGAACATGCAGTGAATCGTGTATTTTATAATTAAACAGTAATTCTGTTAAATATCCTGCGAGCTTGCTCGATGAGGGCAAACTGCAAGCTATTCGGAGATTTTGGGTATCTAAGCGCTGTCACTGAATCACTCCCTTACAAACTAAATTCTCTACATTTTTTGGGTTTGGGAAAGCACGGGGGCTCTAAAGCTATATCCTCTCTAACGATCGTCTACGCAAAGCTTTACTTTGTGTTCTTTAGATCAACTATCTTTATTATAATACTGTGGATATACCCATAATTCATGGTAGTTTTACAGTGGCATTACGGAGCACTTTTTATACAAAAAGTGCCATGTTATGTCATTGTAAGTGGTATAAAACTTTCGTTAAATTTGGGGGTAGATCTATGTGCTTGAATTACTGGGACCAAATAATATAGGGGTAAAAGGGCAGTCGAAGTAGTTACGTGGATGCGCTATAAGAATGCTATAAACCACTGTTAAGGGACCTATACGACCATCTATTAATATACAGTTCTGAAGCTTAAGTGACTGAGTTACGATGTCTATGGTTAGTATATACTGTTTGTGTTTATTGATAAATTTTATACCATCTATGTCTAGTTACGTTAACTAACCTTTCTACTTGGGATATCTTCTCTAATGCCCGGTTCACACGAGTCAAGATTGCAAGTTGTCACGTTGGCAAGTTGCGGCAGTACTTCGCAGATTGATTTCAAGTTACCTAATTGTTAGTTGCATGACTACTTGAATCGTGTAAACCGGACAAAATAAGGTAACGCTTAAATTCGCCATTTAATATGTAATGCTCGCTCAAAATGGAGTAGCACTGGTAAAATATAACAAAATATTTTGTCAACATTCCCTTGCGAATTAAATCAGCAGATCAGACTTCCCATACAAATCATATTGGCTGATAGATTGCCTAATACAAATTAAATCGGCCGAACTAAACCAACTGATCCAACACCCGATACCAATTAATACGCTGATCGGACTTCCTATACAAATTAAATCAGCTGATAGACTCCCTGATACAAACTAAAACAGTAGACTGAGTACCCCATACAAAATTAATCAGCTCATCTAACGCCTCATACCAATATAATCAGCTGATAGAACTGCTGATACAAATTAAATTAGTTAATCGACCTCCCTATACGAATTAAAACAGCTGGGCCCCAAGTCTGCTAACACAATCGATTCATAATCGAACAGCAACCGCATAGTAACTGTCACTTTTGACAGATATTGTATGGGATATCTGTGAAAAGTGACAGTTACTATGCGGTTGCTGTTCGATTATTAATCGATTCGGATGCCGATCTGCTGATCAGACGTCTCATACAAATTAAACTATCTGATCGAGACATGTATACACAAAATCTTTTTTGAGATTATTTGTGATCCACAGACAATGATATTTTGTTTTGACCAGGATCTGAAAAATAATTCTTGACGGTGTTTTTGAAAAGTACGTAAGGTGAGATTACATTATTATATGAAAGATTAGTTAACATTTCCAAAGACCAACCATACGTACGGTTCTCATCAATGTATCCAGGCCCGTAGACGGTCTTGGTGGCATAGAGGGGATCTTCGCTCCCCCCCGGCTCATGGTTCCAGCGATGGAAATGGTGTCCGTGGGGGTGGTAGTGGGGGCTCGCGTAATGGTGGATGTGAGTCATGACTTTGTCCGGAGCGATCAGGTTCCCGTCTTGCGTTATCGACATGCCGCCGATCCATGACGTCACCACACTCCCGTTCCGATTCGCGGTCCGTCCATCCGACATCAGCTTTACTGGAATTTCATCCATCGAACCGCTTAGCTGTTGTGAGCTGGCGATCGAGCCGTAGCGCGCCAATACTCCGAATCAAACACCATAGATGATGGTAAAATCAGAGGTGATCGCGCCGGCCAAACGGTCACATATCGATACAAATCTCCCTACTTACGGCAAATATAAAAAACGACAATCCATACAATAAACAACGATAATATTCGCAAAACGTTACGACATGAACGGGCAGTAATTATATAATTTCGATTGAGAAAATGTCCCGGTTAAGGAAATGAGTAGCGAAGCCTCCCCGGTTGGCAGTCCCGCTCGAACTGTCGAAAGCCAAGTCTATGCCGCGCAGTAACCATAGAGATCGTAGATAAATAGAAGATGCAGAAAGAGAACATGCAAGCATGCCCAAAGATTCCACGGTAGACTTTCAACGGGCTCGAAAAACGAACGAATGAAAGTCTAAAATGGATCAATGAATAAGAAAAGCAGATATAAAGGCATGCAGGCATAAAGTAGGAGCGGTATGAATAACAATTTAACAAAATAAAAGACTTACTCTAATCCCGCAATTACTTAAATTAATACTAGTTTACATAATAAAATATGGCCGGCCTCAATTTTATAAACCTCTTAGGCTAAATTCTAAAATTTAAATTTCTTGTAACTGTGTCTTTAAGGAAGCCGAGATGGTTAATGCTATAATCTTTGTATTTCTCGCTTCATGTCCACGAGAAGAAACAGCTAGAGTTTTAAATGAACGAGAATATCTGGATAGACGTTAACAGCTTATAGCTACGCTCCTACCTTACGAAGCGTAGTGCGAAGCGTGCAGTGCGAGAGGCGACGGAATCCGACAGAGACACATAGAGTTAAAGAGAGAAGATGAAGAGAGGGTGCGGCGGCGGCTCACCGTGGCGGGGCCGAGGGGGTCGCGGGGAGAGGAGGGCGGCGCGCAGGAGGCTCGCGGCGGCGGCGCGCGTCATCAGCCTCGTGCCGTTCTCGGTGAGCAGCAAGATGGTACCGTCGGGCGAGGCGTAGCGCGTGAGCGGCGGCGCGCGCGCACTCGGCCGGCGGGGCGCTTCGAATAACGCCCGAACCGCCGGCGGGCAATCGCCCCACGCCGCCGCTGCCCCACAACCACGTTACCAACAACCATACTCCTGCATGCCCTGTGCCCACCGGTCCTGCTCGCGAGCCGCTACGAACACCCTGAAGGGACCCGAATCCGTTCAGAGTACTCCAAGGACTAGGGTAGTGTTTGCCGACCCGAAAGACGATACCATGAAAGACCATCACTGAAGGCCGAAGGTGTTGAAAGCCAAGAGTTTAGGGTAACTGCGGGCATTTGTACGGTGTGTGAGGTCAGGAGTACACTAAAAAGAAGCTCAGTGTCCAGTGAAACATAAATTTGGAACAGCCCGGTGTGGTAAAGTAGTGATCTAAGTCAATCCTAAGGCCTACGCATCTATTTGTGTCGAAATAAAATAGGCACGTATATGAAAGTAATTGGAACATAAATAAAATACGTAAAACAACTAATAACACGTTGACGGCTATATAAAAGTGAGTCTAGTACTCCTTAAAGCGTTCGATGGTGTGGTGTATCGATTTGTTTGATAATTATGTGTTGTTAACCCTGTTGGTTTTTTTTAAGCATACGGTATCGTAGGTATAGGTTATTTATTAATTACATTTGTTGAAAACAAAACACAATTCTTGAAATCCAAACTTTTAATGATTGTGTTCCGCAGGGCTCGATGTTGGGTCTCAATTATCATTTTGATATCGTACTCGATTGGATATGTGTTAGTTAAGTTACGCGTGTACCTATGGGTTGCCATTTTAAACACTTAAAGCTATTGCTATATTTAAGGTATAGACGAACGAGGTCTCTGAGTGGAAAAGTCCCAAATAATAATTCAGGAGCTGCAAAATTATAACAGTAAGTCATCTTTATTTTTCTTCTTATGGTGTGCCAAATAGCTGCGCCACTAACAAAGAAGAAGAAGGTGTTGACGGCCAAATTATTTTTACCATCGGGTTGAAAGAATAACGCAATACATAGTTGTCGATTGTACTGGGTGCGCTAGAAGTGGAAACTTACTCAAACGACGTCGCTTGTAGGCTTCCTTTCCTGTACCATTATTTGTATTTTAATAATTATATTGATTTCTTATATTTACGCGAATACTACACATTAAAATAAGCCGACTTGGGATCCAGTAATTAAAATAATTAAATCCAAAACCAAGCGCACCATTGCAAGACGTTAAGACACTGTAAGCACGTTCTGCATAGATCGGACCGCAAGCAAAAACTAAATATGAGGGTAATCCAGTACCGATACTATGACACTAGGACGTCAAACACCTCAGCCCTCCCGTGACCAACGTTGCTGTAAAGCAGCCGAAACGTCGGGAACGTAAAAATATAAAATAAACGCGATAAAATCTGTAAAATAAGTTTTATTTCAATTTTAATAATTATTTGAGTAGAAAATCAGCGCTGGAGGCCACTCCGTTCCCTTTAAGCGCATCCTGAGCCTAATATCCTCTATCGCAAGTCACAATAAGATCAACATTATTGTCCGTAGTGCTTATTTTAACTTGAACAGCCTGTTGAATACTTTTTCGCGTATATATGTGTATTCTTGTCTGTGTTGAACACATGCTTCTCATTGCATTGCTACATCTTATCTTTCATGGATTATGTAACCAGAATAATGCCTACCTTAATAACAGAAACAATAGCAGTCAATTTTCTATTAACAGAAAACCTGAAATGAAACACGAGATGGACGGGTGCTAAAGACATGGCGTGTCACATCCAGATTACCCACAACAACATAGTTTGAATGGTATATTCGTGGAACACCAACACGTCTACCCGGATATTTCCCCGTCCCAGCCAACTGAGGGAAAGTAATTTGAACAGTTGTGTGCTCCCACGTTTTGAAAGGTCGGCACGTTAAATTTTAAACTTCGGACAAACAGACCGCGAGGTCGCTTTTCATTCTCGATATATAAACGCGGCCTCCTATTTAAATTCAACACTGTTTTTTATGAAAATAATGAGACCGTTGGTAATGGTCGTTTTAATATATCATCGCAATGTAATTGTAATTCGAATGCATACAAAAATGACGAATATTTGAAGTGTATTTCCAAAGTATTAATTGTTTGTTGCGATCTTCCTCAATGCTCATTAAGGGAATCCGACTTTTTGATTGTTTATAAAGTTTGATGGTGTTCTACTTTCTACCTTATTGATTTCTTACATTTACGCGAATACTACAAATTGAACTAGTATTAATTGGATTTGAACCCGGGACCCTCGGTGCAGAAAGCAAGGTCACTAATAACAGCGTATAAAGTATTATATACAGGGTTCGCCCATTACATTGTACGGTACCAATAATACAAGCACTGCTTAGTGTGGGACCGTACGGTGTGTACGTCTGGCAATATTATAATTATAGTTTATTATTATTATTGTTATCCGCGACCTCGCCGCGTGGTATTTAACAAAAACGTTTTTCTCAAATAAAAGTATCCTAACTTTCTCCTTGTTACATCAGCTATCTGCCACTGAAAGTCCCGTCAAAATCGGTCCAGACACTTCAGAGATTAGCCGGAACAAACAAACAGACAGACAGACAAAAATTGTAAAAAAAAAATTGTTTTGGCACATATACCGTGTATACATCCAAATGAAATTAATAGAGAGCGGTTATATAATATTACAGACACTCTAATTTTATTAATTTGTATGTATGTATAGATTATTGGCCAGCCAAGAAATTTTCAGTCACAATCCCCGGCTTTGCTTTTGTTACACGAACAGTGTAACTTTATTTCAGTGGGTTGTTGGTTGTTACATAATGTTAAACGTTCAGTTAATTTTCAACATTTCGCAGTAACTTTGGCTACCGGAATTGCTACTTATAATATGGAGTTTGTTAAAGTTATACTAGTGTCTATACATCGTGATTTAGAAACAGTACATTAACATTTGAACGTACGCTTCTTAAGGGGGAAGCTCTGGCTCAGGGCGCGAAATTCAAAATGTCAATGGTTTTTTTTATTTACGAAAAATTTGGACATCTTTAGGATGTAATTTATGGTGTTGTATCGCTTTAGGTATTTTTTTAAGCAAATTGAATACATCGAAACATCCAATGCAGAATATTAATATCGCAAAACACTAAATTACATCGTAAAGATGTCCAAATTTTCGTAAAAATATAAAAACCATTGACATTTTGAATTTCGCGCCCTGACCCTGAGCTTCCGCCTTAAGCGCATTTGCAATTATTATGTGAAGTCACCATTTCAATGCTTCTAACAAAATGATTGATGTCATCATTGTGATTTTGGCAAGCATTTTTTTTTTAATTGGTATTAACAAGTCTCAAGATTCTGATGTACCTCCCAAAAATTGTTAGGTCTACGTTGAAATAAAATAATTGTCAAAAAAACTTTTATTTACATAATCGCGTAGGAATGGGGCAGCGGCGGAAGCCCGCGTCAAAGGAATGCGAAATCTTCAAAAGGCACTTTGGGGCATGCCCCATCGGCCACAAGGGGCGGGGGTTCTTTTGTTTCACGTTGCGGGGTGTCCTACTCCTTCCAAATTAATATTCGATTGAAGTTATTGGCGTTTGACGTGGGCTTACGGTACGTACGGCATTCAGTAAACTGGGTACCCCTTATTTAGATGGTCTAGTGCGTATGTAGACACACACACATACACACAGGCATCAGATAGGGGTTCGCATACAGACACTTTCAGTGGTTGGTTTAAAAATTGAAATTTAACAATTATTTATTTTACGTATTCGGAACTTTTCAGCAAAACTGAATACTTATAGGATTTTGTGTAAATTTTTTTTTATCTGATTTTGGCTGTATTCCCGCAGTCCTAAGTACGTAGAACGTTGAAACGAATTGGAACGGCATTATAAAGTATTTATTTTCTTAAGAATTGTAGTCATACAATCAAGAAATCCCTACAGAGTGATACTAAGCCTTGAATCTGCGTTTCTTTATCTATACATCTATACATATAAATAAAATTGGAGTGTCTGTTTGTAATATTAAAATAACCGCTTTTTACCAAGTGCATTTGGATGTA
Source organism: Pheosia tremula (assembly GCA_905333125.1). Classification (NCBI taxonomy): domain Eukaryota; kingdom Metazoa; phylum Arthropoda; class Insecta; order Lepidoptera; family Notodontidae; genus Pheosia; species Pheosia tremula. Next base: position 3,896,193 of record HG995420.1, read on the forward strand.
TACACGTTACCTATACCGAAACAACATTTTTTACAATTTTTGTCTGTCTGTCCGTCTGTCTGTCTGTTTTTTCCGGCTAATCTCTGAAATGGCTGGACCGATTTTGACGGGACTTTCACTGGCAGATAGCTGATGTAACAAGGAGTAACTTAGGCTACTTTTATTTTAGAAAAAAACATAGGATCTCACGAAAAAAAAATTAATACCAATGTTGCAGCGCAGCGCTTGATTAAGTTTGATAGCAACAACCTGCAATGCGTCCCGCGGGCTCAGAATGGACGAGCAGGCTGTTGTCAACGGTTGTCTTTGTTAAATACCACGCGGACGAAGTCGCGGGCAACAGCTAGTTTGTAATAATTATGTGAAGTCGCAATTTCGATAGAGTCGATAAAAAAGCCGTTCCCAACAAAGTGACGATTGTGATTCTTTAAAAATAGAAATTTCAGAATTCTTACTTCACGCAATGATTACAAATGCCCTAAAAACGCGCAGGTTCAATGGTTAGTATACCCTTTATAAATCACCCTGTATAGCATCATATCGAATCTACCTAAATCTGTGGCCTACGATCTGACCTCTAATTCTAACTTCCGAGATACTATAGAGTCAACAAGAAAGTTTTTATTACAGGCCGATCGATTCGTTTACCTGACGACAGTTTGTCGAGGGCCCCGGGGGCCCTGGGCCCTTGTTTGTGGAGAGCGTTTGATCTTAGGAGTGGCCGGCCGAGACTGTAGCCAAATATTATATTGGTTGGTAGGAAACTTCTTTATGCGGAGTATTGATTTAAGAGGGACGAGTGGGGAAGAAGAATTAGGGCCTATTCTAATACAATTTCAGATAATCTGACAAACTAAAATTGGTCACGGTCATGGTATAAGAAATTACCGAGTTGGCATAAGCTTTATTTGGCGGTGTTTAGCAATCTAGATTGTTGTATATGTGAGCTAAGATATCTATATTATGACCCGTGGGACTTGAACTTGAACTTTACACGGATAAGTGAGTGTAAACGTATCAATAAAAAAGTATGGACACATTTAAAGTCAGAATATGAATCTGAATATTTCTTTGGTCATGTTAACCACCCGTTCGAAATGCCGTACCTATGGAGAAGAACGGGCTACAAAGTTCATGGGTTTTTTTTTAAGATCTTTTAGATTTTTGAACAGTACATTGTAATGGGTATGTGAGTAATTATAATATAGGAACTGATAGGCAAGCTTGAGCAGCTGATCAAAAAATTACTAACTCTAAGTATATAATTACAAGTTAATGGCTACATGGTTCCCACATTTGCAAATTACTTTTGTAAATGATAATAAGAAGGGCGAAAAGAAACTAAATAGTCTGCTCGCACAAGGTCATTTATATTCCTGAGGAGGACCTAACCTAACCAAGCACTTTTATCCTACAGATAAGCATCAACTGTGTAGTATGCCTTCTGACATAGCGTACGTTTTATGTACGCTTTTAATTTATCAATTAAGTTATGAGTCAATTTCCATACGCCATTTTGAATTAATTATTCGGCTAAATTAGGAAAACTCGTCGCCTTCGCTTAAAGCATACGCCTAACAAATGTTGTAATTGGTATAATAATGATGAGCTGATATACTTTCGAAGTTTTATTTATTTAAACTAAAATTTACTCACAGTAAGCCTAGGAATAATGGAGTTTTATAACGCATTTAAAGCACTGTTTAATAATTCAAGCTTAAGAACTTTTCGTAATCAATATCTATGAATTGGACTGCTGACATTAGCGTAAGGAATAACACCTAAATGGATTTTAATTGTTGTTGATTCCATATTCTACAATTTTCCTTCTAAAGTTCTTTGCACTAAATACTATTTTCCCGTTACACGTTTAACCGTTGCGTGGGCAGTAATTGGAATAATTTGACATTTAAAAGTCAATAATTTACGAAAACATGTTTAATATTATAACTTTGGGCTAGTTTATGTGCGTTGGTGGAAACCTTTGGTGAAGACAAAGATTATTCAACCGTAAAATGTTATTTTAACATTTTGTTCTTCTGTTTTTACTATAAAGGTCTGACAACTAACAGTTTGGTTTAGTTTGAGCGTAGGCTGCGCGGCTCACTGCTTCGGGTTCCATTTCTGTTTGGACAAATTTCGGAAAAAATCAGATTGTAATTTCCTCTGGTGTATGTCACTGGAATTGTCCCTATTCGGGTGTTATGCACCCATAATAAAAGGGTTACTTAGTTTGGCACCAAGTGTATTGTCAAACTTTTTTGTTGGATTAATCATTACTACTGCGAATGGATGTTTAAGTAAGAAAACAAAAACAACTCATATAATTTTGGTCACGAACCATGAGACAAATTAGTACCACGTATTGTCCTTTTCATATATAATCCCTATTTCTCAGTGTTATACCCCTGTATGGACATTGTCCTTGTCTTATAGAAATGTATAATCCTTATCTCACAACGTAATACTATTACATTCGTACACATTTATCTACTCGTCATTTCGTTCTTTTCCGGGAATCCTCGTGTTTCCCGCGGGAAACCGGTGGAAAAGTGTAAGACATGAATTACGCTCCCCTATTTATATTTGTTTGTTAAATCCTACTAATCCTTAATCCGTCGCTTCGTGTTACAATCCGAACTTGCTGGGCTATGGTACAAGTAGGAGCGAGAGCTCGGTATAAAAAAATATAAAAACTGCACTTATTCATGGTAGCGCCAATGAGATAGCTTAATTTTGTTCGCTTGCGTTTAAAAACAGAGTAGGAGACAGTGCGTCCATGCGCGCGCTAATGAGGGATAAATCATTTAAAAATATCCTTAGTTCATGTTTCATAGGTCTTGGATATCAAACTCTTAGCTCGCAGACACTGATATATGTAGAATAAGGAAGAACATCTAATGTAATAGTAACGTCATCGAGAAAAAATAGATCTGTCACTGTCAACTTATACACGAAATCTGTGGTGTGAGAGGGATAAATAAATAATTATCGCCAGAACAACACACCAACTATACGGTCCCACACTATGCAACGCTTGAATTAAAAATATTCATGCTCATCGCACAAATTTTGTCTCTACCAAGATTCGAAACCGGATCCCTCGGCGCAGAAGGCAGGGTCACTACCAACTGAGCTAATCAGCCGTCAAACAAACTTATTTGATACAGACGGTATAAGAAGTATTATTATACCACACCCCAGGAACGAAACTCGAAGCAACCAACGATGGGAGTTTTTCTCGCAAATCAGACTCAAGTAACCGGCTTTGAGGAGATTACATTTTTGCATCTCCATTTTGTGATCCCGATGGCGGCTCATTCGCTCTTTCAGATACTATCAATCGATATCGTTTTAAAATTAATTAACAGTTAAACATGCAAGACAGTAAGAAAGTCTTACGCGGAATAAAAAGCAGAATTCCGCAAAATACCATACAGTGAATACAAATAAGAGATGTTGTAATAAGATTTTCCTACAACACGACGCGTGACACAGCGCGGGATCAGAGAGAGACGTTGGATCCTGCTATCATCTATATTTACCAGTTAATAGTAAATAGCAAATTCCAAACGATTTGTCTGTGTCGAGGCTACTACGCGGTTTAGCTAGACTATGCAAAAATTATCTAGTGCCACTAATAGTATAGGATGAGTATGATATAGCGACATTGAGCAGTGGAATTAAAATAGAATAAAAAACGGGCGTGTGAACGCTGGCGTGCTTTTCAAAAGACTGACACAGGCCACGCCCATGCGTGATGACGTCAGGACCTAGTTACGAATCACAGTGCACGGTTGGTTATTGCACCTCCATTTGGAATAGCTTTATGGTAAGTTTTAATCACTCAAAAATAAATGAGCGTACAAACATAAAAAAACAAAATAGGATTATTTACATATGTAAAACAATGTCGTGTTAATTGCACCATTTATAGCTCAAGAATGGGTATGCAGATTTTTATGATATTTGTTTTTTTTTATTTGACTCCGCCCCGAATAGCAGAATAACTATTCAAACATGGAAAAAAATCTAGAAATAAAGATAATTCATGTTCTCATACATATGATTCTGAGGCGGTATGAAGTTCGCCGGGACAGCTAGGCAATGCAGAATTGTGGCACTTGATGGGTAGGTAATGTCCTGTCTAACCCTTAAAAAATCTTGCTTGTTGAACACACATAGAATCCATGTCTATAAAGAATATCGAACTCTCCCCGAGAAATATAAATCGCTGATTTTACGAGTAAATATTTGTCTTCAAATATTCTGACGACAATAAATTGTTTACATGTCGCACTATATTCACATAACAGTCGCAAAGACTCCATACAACCAGATTCCTGCCGGTTTCCCTTTAAAAAAATGGCAGCCACTAGTGTTTATTATTTCCAAGTAATAAGCCCACATTATAAACCCTTTTAACAAATATAGCTTAGTCACTGGTATGTAATACCTTCATGTGTAAGTACATATTCGAGAATAAGTTCCAATAATGAATCTTTGAGGAGAGGTCACGATCAATTTATCGAATTAAAGAGCTTAGAAGAGATTGAAAGTTGACGCGGCCGGTGAAGGGATGATCGTGGAATTACCGCGGGATTAGGCCCTCCGCCTCGAGATCCGGGCCCTCGCAATAAGAACTCTCCCGGGATTGTAAGAAATGAATCAAACGTTCACCGGTATATTGAATTCAAAGATTACGTTATTGCCGACAAGATAGTTGATTGCTGATCATTTTTTTCGCGTTAAATGTTTTAAGAATAAAAGTGCATTAATCATTTTGAGATAGTATCTATAAGTATTTTATTTTGTGGAGAACTAGTCTTGAAATAAAACAAATTTTAAAGATTTTAAGGCATTCATTTTATGTTATTTACGTTCCTGACGTTTCGGCTGCTTTACAGCAACCATGGTCACGGGAGGACTCAGGTGTTAGACGTCTTAGTGTCATACTTTGAATTGGGATACCCTCATATTTAGTTGTTGTTTGCGGTCCAATCTATGCAGAAAGTGATCAAGGACTTGATCACTTTCCGTGAAAGTTAACAGTGCTGTAAAGCGGCCAAAACTTCGGGAACGTAAAAAACATAAAATAAACACGATACAATACGTAAAAGTCGTTTCATTTCGATGCATACACCTGACACATCTGCGACGTACAGTCTTTGATAAATCCAGTCTCAAATACAAGAGTATATATATCTAATATTCGTTACTCAGTTCCATTATATTAGCTGAGTGAGTGGCTATCGACTGGTTCACGTATAATAGACTCGTACCTCCCCTAGCCGTAGGGGGGGCGACTTAATGGAAATAGTTTTGGGTTTCGAAAGGGTTTCCTGCTGAGCCGGGCGGCTACAGATGTTACGATATGAAAGTTTGTGTACTCGAGGTAAGTTAATCAATGTACCTGTTAAGTCAATTGAAGATGTTGATTCAATGATAGTTTACAACGTAACTGTACCGCTCCAGGTGGTTGCGGGTTCGATTCCCGCGTTGGAAAATTCGGAAATAACCCTTTCGTAGTTTCCTCGCCTGGATGATACTGGGATGGCGCGCAGTTCATGGTATGGTACTATCATAGAAGTGTTGTTTGACTGGTCGCGTGATTTTCACGAGTGAATTAATTCCCGCTATACTAACCCTTTCGGCATAGTTATACAGACCTATATATTATAACAATATCGCCAGACAAACACACCAGCTTTATGGTCCCAAACTCAGCAACGCTTGAACTGTGCGTACCGTACAATAGGCTGGGGGCGATCCCAGTATATTATACTTGTATAGATATTAAACATCATGACTCGGGTACGAACATTCGCGGTCATCACACAAAGTTTGTCCCTACCAGGTTTTGAACCCGGGACCCTTAGCGCAGAAAGTAGAATCATAACACCAACTGAGCTAATCGTGTCATCAATTATGTCTATACCTTTCCAATGATTATTGTTATGTTTGTCTTGTCCAATAAACGTTTTCTTTTCCATTTTCTTTTCTTTTTATCCCTTTTTAAATTTGCTCGCACTACGATGCACAGGTTGAGTCTTAAACTTGTAATGACATTCCTAGATAGTAATTATGGTCGAAATATTGTTTTAAACGTACCGAGGCAACGACATTACTTAGTTTTATGCGATTTTAAACCTTAAATAAATTAAATTATAAAACAAAATCGTAACGAGCCATGTTCAGTATTCTTAGTTAATTACATGTAAAGGTAGTTTTCCACTCAGAGCCCCCGAAACAGCGCGTTAGCGACATAAATGTGCGTACTCACCGACACACGGGTTGTGGTTCACAACGGCGAAGATGCGGTCGCAACGTTTCTTCATGTGCGTATTGGGGCAGATGCAGCCGAAGAGCGGGGACAGCCGAAGACCAGCCCAGGCCTCGCGGCAGGCTTCCCTGCGATCAAAATGGAAGGTAATTCCGTGTAAACAGTAAATATGTCAATAGCCTAGCCGTTACCGAGACTGCTCTTGTAACTCAGGTAACGAGGTAACTTGCTCAGGTAACGAGGATCGCAGGTTCAATACCTGGCTCGCACCTCAGGGATTTCTGGATTTCATGTGCGAATCTCATTTTCAACTATGATTATCACTTGTTAAACGGTGAAGGAAAACATCGCGAGGAAACCTGTATGTCTGATAGAACCCCTCGAATGACGTGTGAAGTCCGCCAACCCGCACTGGGCCAGCGTGGTGGACTATGGCCTAATCCTCCTCGCATTGAGGGGAGGCCCGTGCCCAACAGTGGGACATTAAAAGGGCTGGTATTATATATAGTGTGTTAGTGTGTGAGTTTGGATGTATCGTGTAATCTACCGATCCGAATTTGAAGGGTCTTTCGACAATAGGATGCTACATTATCACTGAATGCTTATAAGTCATGATTTATATATTTAGGTACCGCGAGTGGGCATGCGGGCAGAAACTAGCTTTACACATATACTAGCTGTTACCCGCGACTTCGTCCGCGTGGTATTTAACAAAGACACAACCGTTGGCAACAGCTTGCTCGCGCGTTCTGAGCCCGCGGGACGCATTGCAGGTTGTTGCTATCAAACTTAATCAGGCGCAGCGCTGCAACACTGGTTTTAATTTTTTTTTGTGAGATCCAATTTTTTTTCTAAAATAAAAGTAGCCTAAGTTACTCCTTGTTACATCACCTATCTGCCAGTGAAAGTCCCGTCAAAATCGGTCCAGCCATTTCAGAAATTACCCGGAACAAACAGACAGACAGACAACCAGACAAAAAATTTAAAAAATATTGTTTTGGTATAGGTACCGTGTATACATCTATATGCACTTAGTAAAAAGCGGTTATTTTAATATAACAAACAGACACTAGAATTTTATTTATTTGTATAGATAGTGTGATGTTGATGAGTGATTTCCTCCTACCCTCCCTTAAAGACTGCCATAGATTTTGGAATTCGGGAAGCGACAAATATACTTATTTATCTTTTCGTGAAGTAGTTGTGTACTTTTATAGCTGAGCATCAAAAACAAAATTTATTTTACTGTCGCCTTTCATTTTAAAACAGCCCGCACATTTTATAGTGTACACACACGTTTCATAATAAATGAGGGAAGAGTGACGTCACTGCCGCCATATTAACGTTTATTTTATAAATTATAAATTCATAGAGGTATAAGCTAAATGAAGCTGTTACGAGCGATCGATCCAGCTTGTTAATTTTAAATGGAGCTATAGGTGTTGCCTGTACAGCATAATTATTATTTTAGTTATAACTAACTTTTTCCCACGACTCTGCCTGCGCATTCATCGAAAGTACTCTCTAGCTCGGCCCCCCCTCATAGGTCAATAACGATCCAATCGTGAAATAAAATAAACATATAATAATAATACCAGCCCTTCTTAATGTCCCACGGCTGGGCACGGGCCTCGCCTCAATTCGAGAGGGATTAGGCCACAGTCCAACACGCTGGCTCAGCGCAAGTTGGCGGACTTCACACATCTTTCGAGGGGTTCTCTCAGATACGCAGGTTTCCTCACGATGATTTCCTTCACCGTTCCAATCGTGAAAGCACAGTTGAAATTGGTCGGCACTTGCCGTGATATTTAAACAAACAGACACATCACAAGGATTATGAAAACATATTTCACACAATTGAGAGAAATCCGAACAGCCTATTACATACCCTTTTTAAACATCTTAAATTTTTAGGCACAGCCCTGTTACACCTATATACAGGCTGATTCAAAAAGGGAATATATCACTGAAACTGAGCTTCTTTAGCTTATTCAATTGCTCGCATAAAATCATATTTGTCATTGCGTTGGAACAAAATTAGTTTTGTAGTATCCCCCCCCCCAAAGTTTGCCTGCGACCCACCTGCTTACGAAGTATTTTTACCAACCTGTCCTCCATCTTGCATTCTCCGTCGCGGGCTTTGCAAGCGTTCTTGAAGCGATCGAAGAGTACGGAGCAGGCTTTCTCGTTGTGGCAGACGCTCAGAGCGTAGGTGCAAGTCGGCAGAGTCTCCACGGGGTACGGGTCCTTTTCTATGAAATTGAGAATTCAGGAATTTAGAAAGACATTTGAAGATTGAGCATTTGAAAGGGAACCTCCTCATCTCTAGTTATATTGAGTTTTATGAGCCATAAATAAATAAATAAATATCGCCATACGAGCTCACCAACGATACGGTTCCACTTTAAGCTTAACGCTTGTGTTATGGGTACCGTACAATGGACTGAGGGCGAACTCAGTATATAATACTTATATCCATATTAAACATCCATGACTCGGGTATAAACATTCGTGCTCATCACGCAAAGCTTGTCCCTACCAGGATTCGAACACGGGACCCTCGGCGCAGAAAGCAGCGTTGACTTCGGAAGAGACGTCACAACGGCGGCCAATAATGACTTCTATTTAAATACATGAAATGTCCCAAGGAAAGTTAATTGATGTCGCGTCAAGAATTTTAATAAGGAGGAAGAGTGCTCGAAAAAAAGCAATTAAAAATATGGTTCTTGAGCCTGGTCCCCCAGTACTTATATAATTCCTTACATGGATATGAAAAGTCCATGACTCGGGTACAAACATTCGTGCTCAACACACAAAGTTGGTCCATACCAGAATTCGAGACGGAGACTTAGGGTTGGTCCCTTCTTACCCTTCTTCATGACAAACACGCAGGGATGATCGAACAAGAAGTCTCGGAACGAATTGCATTCGGGATCCACGTTCGGTTCGCGACAGAGACACGTCGGCTTGAAGAACGGGAAAGCTTGCAGAGTCCTCAGAGCAGCCTGGCATTTCGTCACGGTCACCGTTGAGCAAGCCACTGGAACAAATAAGATGTGTTATCGATTTAGTGACGCAATAGTTCGAATTAAGGTTAAATTTTCTATATTGGTTGATTTCGCACTCCTCGAGGATGATTTTCACTCTTTCCCTTCGAATTTAAGTCTACAATAAATTTGGTGATTAAAGATAATTTATGTGTATAGAGCGACTATAAACTGCCCTAAGATACGTCCTGCGCGATTATTTTAAATCATCCAAAATGGATCTTGGAAACTTCGGTGATGCATTTCCATTATAGCCATATTTTCGTAAACGCACACCATACTGCCGCAATCGTTTTCTGACTGTCATCCAATCGCTATTTAAAATAGCCTTCTGATAGCTAGTCGGTAGACGGGAGAGACATCAACATTGGATAGTTTTCTAATCCGTTTTCGACATCAGAAAAATTAACCCATTGGTGAATATCCCTTCCTTGGCCTATATTTTACATTAATGTGAACGAGGCAGATCATATCACAACCATAATATTTTTTATTCATGCAAATCATTAAGCACAATACTTTGTGAATCGTCAAAGTTGTTACAAAATGCTAGACTACAACATCACCACCCATTCGGAATGCCGTTCCTATTGGCAAGAATATATTTACGAATACACAAAGTGGTAAATTCACGACTTATTTGACAAATGGTCCATAAAATTTATATCAAATAAGTGTAGATAGTGTTTACCGGTACATTTGAGAAACAGACCCTATTCAAAATGTACATGTAGACGCATAATCTTCATTTAGTCTCATTCTGAACAAGATACATTTTCGGTCGGTCAGGCCATTTCCAAGTATTCAATTTGATGCCTAGATCAATGAAGAAAATCGAATTCTATAAGGTCCGAGGGCCATATTGGAGTCACGCCCTAACAAGCTCCTGCAAAAAGTACCTTCAGAGCAAAAAGCATATCCTCGATTATCCGATGAATTAGGGTGGTTTTTGTGTTCATAAGTCATTAGGGCGGAGCCCAATGATTGTATTAGACTTTTTCCTTTATATGCCGAAGCCCTTCAAGTTGGCTGATAGAATATATTTGGGCTCAGTGAATCAGACATATTGGACGATAGAGGTTAGCTTTATTTATTTATTTTGATTTTATTAAACTAATACAAGTATAATTGATAGAACTAGCCGATACTTGGCGGAAATCCATTGTTAACCTAATGGGGAAAGAGGACCCACCACTGACCCTCGGCTTGCCAACTTTTTCGATTATAAACCAAACAAGTTACAAATACAAATAGCCAGAACTCATTTATTTTAATGAATTATGATACCTTAACATAATCAACTGACATAATACTTAGGAGGGTTTTCATTCTTTAAGTCTAGTTGTACGCGAGCAAAGCCAAGTGTAAAAGCTTGATACCATAAAATGAGAACAGATGGACATGGCGAAATCAAAAGGTGGACTACGCAGCCCTAAAATGATGTATAGAATTTTAAGCGTCATATTTCAGTAAGGCTGTGTGCACACCGAGCCATTACATCTTGACGAGGGTCGACACTGCTCGCGTTTATCGACGATGAACGTTTAAAAATTCCGCAGCAGACGGCGGGCACATAATTTGCCACTTGCTCCGTTCAACTAGTGAATTATTACCGTAATTTTTCATTCTCCAAATTGCGCTGTTATAATTCCGTTTGCGTCAATTTTCGCTCGTGCAGACTGAGCGTTAAGACAGATAAATTGCTCGGTATTTTTCTTGCAATTAGTATTATTTAATGTGTTACTATATTGAAGAATCTAGAAACAATATAGTTAGACTTATTACAGTGGAAAAATTGGGGTATTTTTTTTTTTAAAAAAAGGTTGTTATAATTTCTTAGCAACATAACACTATGTAAGCAGGCGGCACCATAGCCATGATCCTAAAATGTATAATTACTAGTTACCAATTAATTTACCCTCACCACCCTCGGGGATGTGTTATTAAGTACCGTAAGTGGTTGCCCCGAGGCATGCTGTTGCAATAGCAATCCAATTACATTGTCACACAACGAAGAATTTACCTAATGTGCCCCATTTGGTAAAAACACCGATGGAAATGGGAAGACTGGGAGGGATCCAAATCACACTAATATTATAAATGTCAAAGCTTGGATGGATGGATAGATGTTTGTTACTCAATCACGTCAGAGCGGCTGAATGGATCTGGGTGAAATTTGGCGCAGAGATAGATTATAGTCTGGAATAGCGCATAGGCTACTTTTTATCCCGGTAAAATGTATGGTTCCCATGGGGTAGATTTGTTTTAACATTTTCATAGACAAGGACATAGAGGAAAACGACATACTTTTTAATCGCAGATAACACCGCGGGGCGCAGCAAGTTATTCATATTGATAATAAAAACACCTTCGTCTGTCACAAAAAACATTTTATTTGTTTGTACAAAGCGAACGCACAAACTATGTTGTACGCCACATCACTAAATACAATCCCGAACAATGCAACCGTCGACTCACTCCGCCATAATGTCCGCCATTGTGCACTCCGTGACGGAGTCCGCCATACCCCGAGTTGATTAATGGCGGCGAATGGCGGATTAACTTCTCTTTGTGCCGTTTGTTTCAGATGATTCGGGGAAACGATTTTTCGGCGTGCAAGTAATTGTATTTGTTTGGAACTTCGATTTAGAACTTTAATAGAAAGGAAATAGGACCACGTGGAATTTCTGTCACGTCATAATGAAGACTTCTATGGACTAGATTGGTTTGGACATGTTTGGCATAGTGATTCAATTCCCGGATCGTGCTAAGTTATATTGGTATTTTGGATTTTCTGGCCGACACGGTGGAAGTGTGCCTTATAAATAGGAAGACTAAACTCGACCCTATTACATCACACTAACCAAACTAATATTATAAATGTGAATGTTTCGATAGATGGATGGGTGTTTGGGACTCAATCACGCCAGAACAACTGAACGGATCTGGATGAAATTTGGCACAGAGATAGATTATAGTCTGGAATAGCACATAGGCTACTTTTTACCCCGGTAAAGAGGACATACTTTTTGATCGCGGATAACACCGCGGGGCGCAGCTAGTTGTCCATAAGTACAAGTAGATATGGGTGTATAACACCTCTGCGTACCCCTAAAATGAGGTGTTGCTATGGCCAAAGTGTGTCAAGCTGTCTACCCAAGGGTAGTCTTAATAAACCCCTGACCAAGAAACGCCCTCACCCACATGCGACCCCCACAAAGAATTCCCGAAAAACGATCACTCATCGGTTCCGTTACACGAAAATACATATAATTCACACAATTCACACACCTAAAGCCGGGTGCCTACTAGCGAATCCGCGTCATTGCGACGCACAATAAACCCGCGGTGACAAGGGACCGCCCTCTGACATCGCGCCGTTTTGTCAACGCTAATGCGTTGAAAATTCACACCGGAGCTATTGGGATTGCTGTAGGTGAGGAGGTAGGTAACTTAGTTTTTTTTTCTCAAACTTGTCAGTTCGATAATTTAGGGAGTGCGGTCATTCTTGCCACCATTCAGCGCGGAATGACTTGATTAATTAGCAGTCTGTGTTCTTCTGTTTTGTATTTTAATTTTGTTATAGTTCGTAAATGTATATTTTAAATGGATAGAAAATCGACTAATTTTATTCGTTGTCTCGATACTAGTATTTTACGTTGGCAACATTTTATTTTATTACGGCGTCAGCAAGATTTCTTTATCTCTTGGTCGGGAACTCCATAGATAATACATGGGGACTCATTCTGTTACGAGCGTCGGACCTGAGCGGGCGACTAATCTGTATTGCTGATAGAAGAAGTTAAAGTGGTTAAAAGGATTGTGATTGAGGTGTTGGATACGATGTCGTACGATACGTGCGGGGATACGATACGCCACTACAATAACACGTATGCAAAAGCAAACCTTTAAGGAGAGCACATACGATACATTAGTTTTAAAAATATTATTAAAATGAAATATTATTTCAATCCGCTTAACATTTTCAAAGTCCTCAATGCGGTTTATATTACAGTGTAGTCAAAGCTTAACACTGTATTGCCAACAATACACTATGCCCTCGGTATACAGACTAAAGAATTCGTCTTAATTACCACAATCGAACCTCGACTCATCATTGTCAAGTGCAAATTGAACCCGTAGTAATTTATTTGAAATAGATGAATGGGAGAAGTTTTTAAGATTTAGAATGGATCTACAAAGGATCTTTTGAGGGTAATGTGTCTACTTAATTTTGTAATGTAGTCAAAAAAAATCCTTGACTTGGTAATTACCATCAGTACGTCAAGTGCGAGTTTATTTGCAAGCTAACCGTATACTTTATAGTCTACCGTATTTAGACATTTTGTATGGAAAATTTAATTTTTAAATATCGTGCACTAGAGGCGCTCTACAATTCTCCATACAAAATGTCTATATACGGTTGACTATAAAGTATACAGTTAGCTCGTACTTGACGTGCAGGCCAGAAGACTTAATAGAATATATTCATTGTGTTTACTCTGTACATACATTGGGTCCACGACTATGATAAGCCAAGAGTCGACTAGCTTAAGATCAGATCACTAGACTATAAATCAAATTTAAAGGGAAATGAACTATATCACACTGTAGTGTGTTAGCCAAGAAGAATCTTTGTGTATATGTATTTTTAAGAACAATTTGGAGCTTCACAGACGTCCTGGGACCCAAGTCTGCTAACACAATCGTTTCATAATCGAGCAGCAATCGCATAGTAACTATCACCTTTGACAGATATTGTATGGGATATCTGTAAAAAGTGCCAGTGACAATGCGGTTGCTGTTCTATTCTGAATCGATTGTGTTAGCAGACTTGGGGCCCCGGTTTAATGATGGACATGACGACATAGAATTGATACTAACTTCGCCAACGCAACTATTTCTTCTCTGTACGGAATTTACAGCATTTTTTATGAGTAGCTTATGGATAAAGATATCCTAGAACGACATGATAGTATTAATAAGTACAGGATATAAAAGATTTTCTTTCTAAGATAATCAAAATAAACCACAGCCAACATAATCTGTACATAATAAAATCTAATTGTTTTGTAACAACCCTTACCCTATGAAAATCCTAATCCTATTGTTAAGGTTCCCATTGTATTCGGTATCAAGGTTGCGTGATCCGTATCGCGGTGTTGCAAGGTTCTGGTCAACATTTATCCGGGATAAACCGTATGGACTGGTAGAGGTAGGCAAATTGCGCCAACACCTGGATACTCGAAGACGGTCGCTGACGCCGTGGCTGACTGTGGCAAAGTTAGTCCAACGATTTGGACACCCTTACAGTGAAAACGTGGTCACAAGAAACCTAAGCCAGGGTCCTGAGGATAAGGTATTTGTACAGCATTGGGACGCACTACTACTTAAGCAAATTCAAGCTATGAAGACTACTAAAGGTGTCTGTTGTATCATCAGTCGCAAAGCTCGAAGGTAAAAGGGGCACTTGGGGCAATCGAGTAACCGCATAATTTCCTCCAGAATACCATGGTTGTTTGTTGGTGTAGTTGCTAAACCCACAGCTCTCAAGGATGGAAATCGGAGCAGACTAATTCAGCTGTGATAGGATTCGTTATGTCAGAAGTCGTTTACTAGCAAGCCACGTACGTTAACGCAATTTACTAATTGGCGATAAATAATTAAGCGCCCACTAAATTATGAGTGTGGCAAGGATGTGTAATGTCGATGATACTGGACCTTTAGGATTGTTTTCGCATGGCAATACAAAGCTTTCATAGCTTGGTATAACCTTATTGGAGCGTTGAAATAAAACTAATTTTACGAATTTTATCGCGTTTCTATTAAGATCTTTACGTTTCCGACGTTTCGGCTGCTTTACAGCAACCATGGTCACGGGAGGACCGAGGTAGTTGACGTCCTAGTGTCATAGTTTGAACCGGGGGTACCCTCATATTTAGTTGTTGCTTGCGGTCCGATCTACGCAGAAAGGGCTCACAGTGTTTTGAGGCCTTGCAATAGTGCGCTTGGTTTTGGATTTGGATTTAATTTAATGGATTTAATGATGTCCTTATTAGATCGTTCGAAAGAAAATACTCTGATAGAAGACAGTACTCAATGGCCTACTAATCCTAGTAATGTCCTCCACACAGTTTCATGGAGAATAACTAAAGTTGGTTACACTACATGTAAGGGTTAGGGATGAATTCAAACACATTTTGTAGTAGCATTCCTCGTATGCACCCATTTGATTCGCACCTGATTTATTATTTTCTATTCCACTTAGTGCATAA
The DNA here is from genome assembly GCA_905333125.1 of Pheosia tremula. NCBI lineage: Eukaryota > Metazoa > Arthropoda > Insecta > Lepidoptera > Notodontidae > Pheosia > Pheosia tremula. The sequence goes on from HG995420.1 coordinate 3,911,798, forward strand.
AATGAATTTAGGGCGTTATAAAAATACTGAATAAAACTAAGATACGATATTTTGCAATAGAAGGAGGTATACAGGATGATTTAGAAATCGTAGATTAACCTTTGAACCTACGCTTCGTTCGCGCATTTGTAATCATTACGTATAGGCAGAATTTTAAAACTAAATTTAAAAATAATAATAATAATATAGTTTTCCCCCTCTGCATCGCCTGTCAATCAATAAGTTATTTAAAAAGTATATTTTCCATTTGATAACCAACTAACTTTAATTATTTAAGCAAGAAATATCAGCTATCATAGGTGTAATTCTAAGAATAGTTTTTTTCCCTAACAATGTAATTATTTGAGAAATAATGACAATTTTGCTCAATTTTGTTTACTGTCTTATTTCGGGACTAACTCTGCAATAAGATTTTATGTTTTACTACCTCCTTCTATAACATGAAATCCTAGTACTTTTCAGTCAATTTGATTGTTATATCAATATCTTTATTAGATATCGTCCCTTTCCTAATACCTAAAGACCCTATATGCCATAAATGTGTACGGTACTGGTGCGAATCTAGTTAGTGCGCTCGGTGGAATGCTCCACTTTGTACAAAAGCTACCCTTTTTCCGGTAAGTACGCTGGAATAGTGAAAGGGCTCGTAGCTTTAGAGAAGTTGTTATGTAATATTAACCAGGAGTATATTATGTGAAGATACGGTACCACAACATACACTCGTGGGTCTCGGCAATCTTCGTCAATGTTCGGCAATACGAATGTTATATTAACTGTATTACAGCTAATAGGCTATCTTGCGCCGCATTTCGTGTATACCTTACATTGCCGTAGGTACAAACGATTTAGAGACCCTGCTTTCTGTACTGAGAGTGCCGGGTTCGAATTGTGGCAGGGGTAAATATTTTGTGATGAGCACTAATGTTCGTATCTCAGTCATGAATCCCACTAATATTATAAATATGAAAATTTGGATGGATTGATGTTTGTTACTCTTTCACGCCAGAACGGCTCAACGGATCTGGGAGAAATTTGGCACAGAGATAGGTCTGGAATAGCACATATGCTACTTTTTATCCCGGTAAAATGTATGGTTCCCGTGGGATAGATTTGTTAAAAATTTTCATAGAGTTCAAATAAATTCATTTTCTCATACATTTGATTCTGAGGCGGTACAAAGTTCACCGGGGCAGCTAGTATTTTATATCTATATAACTAAGTATTATATAACTACTGGGTCGCCCCCAGTCCATCGTGCGGTAACCATAAAATATAATTACTTAGTATGGGACCGTACAGTTAGTGTGTTCGTCTGGCGATATTATAACCCACCCTTTTGACCCTCAAAGGAATCTCCAGGAAGACACACTCCAAACTTAAAACACTGCAATCAGCATTCATCGCCACCATCTTGGAGTACGGATAAGCTTGAAGGGTCCTTAGGTGCTGGAGTGGCCCTCCAGGATACCGGGACCTTCTTATGTTTAAGTACAAGATTGTAGGTAGATTTTTACGCGAATGTAAATTTTTCATTTAAAATTGGTGCGCTACTAATTTCAGCAGTGATAGCCAAGTTGGTAGAACGCTTGCCTCGGTAACGAGGATCGCAGGTTCAAATATATTACACAACTAGCTGTTGCCCGCGACTTCGTCCGCGTGGTATTTAACAAAGACAACCGTTGACAACAGCCTGCTCGCCCATTCTGAGCCCGCGGGACGCATTGCAGGTTGTTGCTATCAAACTTAATCAGGCGCTGCGCTGCAACATTGGTTTAATTTTTTTCGTGAGATCCTATTTTTTTTCTAAAATAAAAGTAGCCTAAGTTACTCCTTGTTACATTAGCTATCTGCCAGTGAAAGTCCCGTCAAAATCGGTCCAGCCATTTCAGAGATTAGCCGGAACAAACAGACAGACAGACAGACAAAAATTTTAAAAAATGTTGTTTCGGTATAGGTAACGTGTATACATCCAAATGCACTAAGTAAAAAGCGGTTATTTTAATATTACAAACAGACAATCCAAATTTATTTATATGTATGTATAGATTAATAATGTATAATAAATAATTTCAAATTTTTATACATTTTTATAACTCAATAATGATTTCACGAAACTCTGACCCTAAGTTAACTAAAAAAAATATCCAAAATGTAATATCAATAGCTTCATAGTTTTTCCATAGTAGGACCACGGTGACAATTAAAATGCCACTGTCATTCCGTAAACACGTTCAATTATCAAGAGTTGTGAAGACACGCCATTTTCATATCATCATGTCACATCCATTATTTTATTTATAACTAGCTGTTGCCCGCGACTTCGTCCGCGTGGTATTTAACAAAGACTCAGCCGTTGGTAACAGCCTGCTCGCGTTCTGATCCCGCGGGACGCATTGCAGATTGTTGCTATCAAACTTTAATCAGGCGCAGCGCTGCAACATTGGTTTTAAATTTTTTTTCTAAAATAAAAGTAGCCTAAGTTACTCCTTGTTACATCAGCTATCTGCCAGTGAAAGTCCTGTCAAAATCGCTCCAGCCATTTCAGAGATTAGCCGGAACAAACAGACAGACAGACAGACAGACAGACAGACAGACAGACAGACGGACAGACAGACAGACGGACAGACAGACAGACAAAAATTTTAAAAATTGTTGTTTCGGTATAGGTACCGTGTATACATCCAAATGCATTTAGTAAAAAGCGGTTATTTTAATATTACAAACAGACACTCCAATTTTATTTATATGTATAGATGTGTATCTATTGATTGTTTTATTGCTATTAATTACTTGACATTGGCAAAATACCCGCTATGTTGTGGGTGAGGACATTTAAGAAAGAAGAAGAAGAAGTGTTGTGAATCGATCGCGGCAAGTTTGGAAAGTGAAGTAGTTATCGCGCCAGTGACCTCCTTCCATTGTTGCGCCCCCCTCACACTACATATCGACGTGTATCGAGTGGTGTGACCATGAGTTTGTTCATTATAAAGACGCCTACGGGACATGGCGACGGCGTCTTTGGCAATGTGCCAATTGGTGAGAGAAAAACTTACAATCACGAATTCTCGGACATATAGTTTAATAGTCTAAATCGTGTGAAAACATTATACAATTTAAATGCATTTTATTATTTAACCAATTTAATTATTCGCACTATCTAGGGCCTATAGGCCTCCCTCAATGATTTCCACATATCACGGTCCTCCGCCAATCGCATCCATCGGCTTCCTGCGACGCGTGTGATATCGTCGGTCCACCTTATGGAGGGCCGTCCTACACTACGTCTTCCGTTTCGTGGTCGCCATTCTAGAACCCTTCTGCCCCAACGGCCATCGATTCTGCGAGCTATGTGCCACCCACTGCAACTTCAACTTTGAAATTCTTTGAGGTTGGTTATTATTCGCACATGAAATCCGAAATCCCAGAGGTGCAAGCCGAGGTGTAAGTATCACCTTGTAACATTTAATGACAAGGTTCCATCGCCAAACCGCTAACACAGTTTGTAGGCATTTTGCTTATTAAGCAAACTAGCTGTTGCCCGCGACTTCGTCCGCGTGGTATTTAACAAAGAGAACCGTTGACAACAGCCTGCTCGCCCATTCTGAGCCCGCGGGACGCCTTGCAGGTTGTTGCTATCTAACGTAATCAGGCGCTGCGCTGCAACATTGGTTTTAATTTTTTTTCGTCAGATCCTATTTTTTTTCTAAAATAAAAGTAGCCTAAGTTACTCCTTGTTACATTTGTTACATCAGCTATCTGCCAGTGAAAGTCCCGTCAAAATCGGTCCAGCCATTTCAGAGATTAGCCATAACAAACAGACAGACAGACAAAAATTTAAAAAAATGTTGTTTCGGTATAGGTAACGTGTATACATCCAAATGCACTTAGTAAAAAGCGGTTATTTTAATATTACAAACAGACACTCCAATTTTATTTATATGTATAGATATATGTCTTACTATTTCATCCAAACAGTAGATATATTATTATTTGTATATAACGATAATACTGCAATAATGAATGTTCTACTAACTTCGCTATTGTATAGCCCACACGTTATTTCCGAAGCACTATTTTTCTATGGAATTAATTTTAGATTCTTAAGTATTATTATAATAAAACACTGGTTTTATTTACATGCTCACAGTTTAAGGATTCTTCTATCATTTATTTTGTTTTAAGTTTGCGTTTCATCAGTATTTACCAGTATACTTTCTTAATTGAAACTACCAATCTAGGTCGCGTAAATAAGCCATCGCGTCCTCATTGTTCGGGACGTGTCCTAGACCGTTCGGACATGTGGTCATCCTACAGAATCCACCTCACACGTGAATATCGGTCACCCTTTTGTTACCAACACTTGTTATTAATATTTTTTTTTGACGTATTGTCCCCGGCTTCCAAGAAATTGTTTTGGGATCTTATAAATCATGGTCCTTGAGTTTCGTGGTCGATATTAAGGGCGAGGGTCGAGGAAGGATTATGTTTGAAATATGACTTCGTTGGTATTAATATTTGAATTTTCTTAATATTCCCGTTAATGGAAAGTCTTGGTCGAGGAGCAATATAGCAGGTTTCTGAAAGTCCCTAAGCTGTATTTTTATTAAATATTTTTTTCTACTGTGACGCCGTGAACTTCGTACCTCCTGAGAATTGAATGTATGAGAAAATGAATTATCTTTATTATTGTTATTCGTGGCGAAGACGAATAAAAAAAATCAAAGATCATAAAATTCGGCCCACCCGTTCTTGACTTATGAATGGTGTAACTAACATGACTTTGTTTTATATATATTGACAGAAGATACACACGAAGTATTTTATTTCAGCTTTTAAATTATGATTTGCGCTAAAAAAATCTGCGTCTACTACATGCAAACTGGCCCGGATAAGGAGAGAGTATAATTCGTGATTATTGCTTGCTATACCCAACAAACAAGTTTTGACTTTATCCCTTAGGTTTATAGTGTTGGTTGGTATTATAAGGGCAAATAAGTAGGCACTTATAATATATAATTCCTGAATACCCTAAAAGTCCCATTGAAATATTACAAAGAGTACTTAAATTAAAAGAAACTAATACAAATTCGTATTGCCCCATACCTTATAATAAGTCACCTCGACCTTCCAGTACATAGTGAGAACACACGAAAATAATAAATAATTTATTACTTATAGTCTTAGGACACGAAACTTGTACGTACTTACAAAAGTTTAAGCATTCAAGGGCAGCTCTACTGTATAAGCAAATATATTTACAACTAGCTGTTACCCGCGACTTCGTTCGCGTGGTATTTAACAAAACACAACCGTTGGCAACAGCCTGCTCGCGCGTTCTGAGCCCGCGGGACGCATTTCAGGTTGTTGCTATCTAACTTAATCAGGCGCTACGCTGCAATATTGGTTTTAATTTTTTTTCGTGAGATCCTGTTTTTTTCTAAAATAAAAGTAGCCTAAGTTACTCCTTGTTACATCAGTTATCTGCCAGTGATAGTCCCGTCAAAATCGGTCCAGCCATTTCAGAGATTACCCGGAACAAACAGACAGACAGACGGACAGACAGACAGACAGACAGACAGACAAAAAATTTAAAAAAAGTTGTTTTGGTATAGGTACCTTGTATACATCCAAATGCATTTAGTAAAAAGCGGTTATTTTAATATTACAAACAGACACTCCAATTTTATTTATATGTATGTATGTATGTATAGACTAGCTGTTACCCGCCACTTCGTCCGCGTGGTATTTAACAAAAAGCGGACGATGTCGCGGGTAACAGCAGACACCTAAAGATGAGTGGCAACACCGCAACAGTGGTACACAAATGGTCAAACTAACTCTGATACATGAACTTAAAACCATTTTTGAAGTGCGTAGGGCTTGGAAAAGCCAGGGCCTTATCTAGGAATTCATTTCGGGAGGGGGTGTTCTGGACCAGACAATAACTAACAACACCACAGTTTTTTTTTTATTACATTATAGGCGAGTATTTGATCTCGATCTCACATGATGGTAAGTGAGGATGAGATCTACGATAGAGCATACTTGCCTAGAAGGTACCTGTTCACTCTCGACTTGAAAACACCCAGATTAGATCAGCCAAGGCATTTTGGCGAGGCTTGTAACCCCAAACCCCCCCTGCCTATGGCCTTGGGCAGAGCTCTATTATTGGTTCCTTCACGACGACTTCCTGTACCTACTACCGTCTCCTAAAGTCATTGTACTACAATTACAAAAGTTTGTATTGTCTCGTTTAGCTTTCGCTACGACTTCGCCCTTGAGGCGTTGCAAAGTCGAATCTATTAACTGAGAACATATCAAAAACTGTTAAAAGCTTTTGAATTCTAATCGTATGTAGTTTGGAAGTCACGTAGATTAAGGAAAAAAAGTTTAAAAGAACTCTTATGGTTAAGTGCGTTAGATGTAAAAGGTTCTTATGCGTTAGTAACTTTAAGACCCTTGCCTTTTTTTAGTTTCGTTTTCACATCGAAATAAAACTATTTTTTCAGATTTTTCGCTTTGTCGCTAACACAAATTCTAATAATGTAATTAACCTTACATCACCAATAATCTTTATGAAAAATAAACAGTGTCAAAAAGTGGTTCTTTCAGAATTAGTAGTTACTTTACTAAAATGAAATGTGAGTTATTATACTCATAAATAAATAATTTAATGTGTCCCTCAAAAGGAGCACTTATTCTCATAACTTATTACTACTGAGGGTCAAATCCGCTCAGATATTCTATTGATCTGGCCCGAGTATTGACAGATATATTTTATTCATTACTGTAAAAAATATTCGGTGCTTTGATTTATATTGGTGGGGTCCTGTGAAAAGAGGAGGTTCTTAAGGACCTCAAGGATATGAAGGTATCCGAACGATCGCCTTAGAAATTAGGGGCACATAATAATAATACCAGCCCTTTTTTATGTCCCACTGACGTGTGAAGTCCGCCAACCCGCACTGTGCCAGCGTGGTGGACTATGGCCTAATCCCCCTCGCATTGAGGGTCGGCCCGTGCCCAACAGTGGGACATTAAAAGGGCTGGTATTATTATTTTCAGATCACCGACAATTGCATCCAACGGTAGTTTTTTTCTTTTAATGGCCTTACCCATCGTTGATGGCATTAATCAAACATTGTGGGAACCGAGAAGTAGGCTCATGTTTTTGTGTGTAGGGTATAATTCCTTATGATCTTTCTTTTAGTATGATTTCTATACGTCTGTTGTACGAGGAACGAGCTCATTTGTCATCTGAGTGATTATTTGATGACGTATAACTTATGAAGGCAGGCTTTTGATATTTTATTCCGTCGCGTCACAGGAGGAGACACGGTGAAAGATCAAAATATCAGGCGGCGGGAGCCTGTCACACTGTACCGTCACGATGCGAATGAAAATGCGAAAATAGCCGTAAGAATGGCGAGGATCGATTTCTAGAGTGTCAATGATCGATTTCTAGAATGTCAAGAATCGATTTCTAGAATGTCAAAGATCGATTTCTAGAACGTCAAGGATCATTTTCTAGAATGTCAAGAATCGATTTCTAGAATGTCAAAGATCGATTTCTAGAACGTCAAGGATCGTTTTCTAGAATGTCAAGGATCGATTTCTAGAAAGTCAAGAATCGATTTCTAGAATGTCAAAGATCGATTTCTAGAACGTCAAGGATCGTTTTCTAGAATGTCACAAATATTGTTAAATGTTACTGTTTGGTGTAATCCTGGTTACCCGCTAGATTGGTCAATGATGCCAGACGATAAACCGTGTAAAGTCACCCTAATCAGAGAAGACGAAAAGTGAATATCAACAAAAGCTGGGAAAAGGTAGCAAAGTTACGTAAAAGAAGGCTAGCGTATTAAATCATTTATAGTAAACATTTAAAACAGCTGTATTCAGACCGACCGCGTAACCTTGTCAGGCTGGCTTGGGCACATGCCTCGCTCTGGCTAACAGCGAGGCAGATGACAGATGACAGCGCTTGCCCGAGGCAAAGAACTGCGCAACCTCACCTGAGCGCTATACACCCAATTGTAAAAGACACAGAGCAACTTGTTATGCGTGTAGTAAGAGTGTGGTAGCTATTAAAAAAATAACGTAGTCATCGGTGTGACATACGCCTCATCAGTTAAGATGCCGTGGTTGGAGCCGCTCATATGTTCTCATGCATAATAGCGGGCCCCCAACAAAAGATTCTGCGATTCAGATCTCTTTCAACAAGCAAGCCTCGCTAAAAGTTTGCGCATTGTTAGATAAAATGTCTGGGTTTCTCGACTCAATATTTACTTTATAATTAATGGAAGTAAAAGGTACACTTAATGTATTTTCATTTCATGTTTTTACTAATTAGCAACTGTTATCGGATTATTTTTTGACCGCTATTAGGTATTATCCGATAAGGTATTTCGACACCGAATCTATTGTTAAAAATCTTGTCTTAACTAATGTTATAAAACTTAATTAGGTACTGCTATCTCACTCATATATACACAGTTACTCGGCAATAAGTTATAACCTATCAAAATCAAAATGATCTTCTTTTATTTATATAAGCCAAAAAATAATTTATAAGCAGTTACCGGTTCGGAATGTTGGTTCCATAAGAAACCTTTAAAAAAATCGGTTCGTCATCACCATCAATGACATGTCAGCAGGCTAGTATTTATACCAACTCGTATGGTTCGGCCACACCTATAGCTTAGTGCATTCATTGGTGCCTTAATAATGTCACTAAGCAGTTCTGGCCATCTATCTATCAGCCGATAAACGTCCACTGCTGGACATAGGCCTCCCCCAATGATTTCCATACATCATGGTCCTCCACCACTCGCGTCCACCGGCTTCCTGCGACGCGTGTGATATCATCGGTCCACCTTGTGGGAGGCCGTCCTACACTACGTCTTCCGATTCGTGGTCGCCATTCTAGAACCTTGCTGCCCCAACGGCCATCGGCTCTGCGAGCTATGTGCCTGCCCACTGCCACTTCAACTTTTAAATTCTTTGAGCTATGTCGGTTACTTTAGTTCGGATCTCCTCATTTCTGATTCAGATTCAGTTCTGGCCATCAGTTAAACATTAAGAGCTTTTGGAACAGAACTCTATTAATATAGCCACGCGTTTAACGTAGTAATTTTAATGCCGCGTAAATTGGCCTTAACATTTCGGCTAACGTTAACGCAGATATGGCCGAACCATTAGATGAACTGGAGACCAGCTTCGTGCGCCACGCATGGCATGCACGGGTTGTCAGCGACGCAAAACACAGTTGCCAGCGTTCGCTCGCTAGGCTGCGCGGTTGGTCTGGATCCGGTCAATGATGATGAATATAATATGCCGTGTACTTACCAAGTTCAGAGCCACAGACGCGAGGTATTATCTCCAAGATGGCGGAGCAGGAAGCGTCCTCGAAGCACAGCTGCCGCGCCAGCAAGCAGTTCAGGATGGCCATCGTACCCTTTATGCCGGGCCCTGAGGAAAAGAGATAGTCATTATGAGATATAGTATACGGCAAAGAGAGATGGTAATAATTACGAGACTCATGGGACTTACACTTGCCCGTAATACATAGAAATTTAAACCGTTCTACTTAGAATATACAGTTTCAATTTGAACATAGCGGAGTAATTATCGTTATTTAGGTAATCAGAGCTATTTGGAATAGTCAAAACAAAAATTTGACCCAAATGAATTAATTGTTGTATTTTTTTTTTAAATTGACATTGATAGTCCAAACAATTACTGTAATAAATTAAAATATCCTCAGGTCATATGAAAAATACTCGGTCTGCGGCCCACAAATAGAATATCAGGAGTTCGGAATTGGAGATATAAATATCGTAATTGAGGCAATTGGGGCAACTTGGAAGCGTTTCGAAATAGCCCCAGCCGACGTGCGACGAAACGGTCCAGATTTGGTATCGAATTGGGATGAATGCAGCTTTAGCGCTATGTTTCCCCCGCGACTTCGTTTGCATAGCACATCGATTTAGTCCCTAAATAGTTGAAGTGTGCTGATGTATGTACCACACACCGCATTTAGATTTTGCGTTATAAGGAAACTATTGGCACAAAAATTTCTTTTTTTATAAATAAACACAGTCTTCTGTAAATTTGTAAATAAGATGTTGATACCTTGGTGTATAGATACTTATTTTTATACTAGCTGTTACCCGCGACTTCGTCCGCGTGGTATTTAACAAAGACACAACCGTTGGCAACAGTCTGCTCGCGCGTTCTGAGCCCGCGGGACGCACTGCAGGTTGTTGCTATCAAATTTAATCAGGCGCAGCGCTGCAACATTGGTTTAAATTTTTATTCGTGAGATCCTATTTTTTTTTCTAAAACAAAAGTAGCCTAAATTACTCTTTGTTACATCAGCTATCTGCCAGTGAAAGTCCCGTCAAAATCGGTCCAGCCATTTCAGTGATTAGCTGGAACAAACAGACAGACAGATAGACAAAAATTGTAAACAAATGTTTTGGTATAGGTACCGTGTATACATCCAAATGCACTTAGTAAAAAGCGGTTATTTTAATATTACAAACAGACACTCCAATTATATTTATTTGTGCATGTTAGATTATTTAAATGGCTTAAAGACGGACCTGCTTACGTAGTATGTATGTGCATCGCGACAACTCGGTATTTGCGTTTGCATACTAAAAATAAAAATGGCCTCTCCAGTATTCATGTTTTAATACCGTATCTCGTTGCGGGAACTGCGGCCGCTGGTAGCGACATCTATCGCCGCTGTACTATGAAAATATAGAAATTGCTTTTGTGTATTTTAATATGTTAAATGAGCTATGGTACTTTTAACAGACTTATCCAAATATGAAAAAAAACTTTTTTGTCAGAAAAAGCAACTGCATTTTTCCTTTAGGTTTTTTGTCTTCGTTCTTCAAAGACAATCAGGTGTAAAATGTATGTATGTAAAGTTTTCGGTGTGAGTTATAAATGTTGTAACCAATCACCAGTAATAAATGACAAGAATGTTATGGCTAATGTTATGGATCACCCATTGTCCTTGGTATGCTGTATTTTATTTATATTTCAAATAAAAAACAAATATTTTCATCCAGACCATGATATGTATTTATCATGATATAAAAATACATACAAAATATAAAATAACATGCAAATCTTAAAACGCAATAGTCTAGTCTCCTTCGTCGCCACCTTCTTCCTCCTCGTCAAACTCGCCCTCCTCCTCAGCAGTGGCATCCTGGTACTGCTGGTACTCTGATACCAGGTCGTTCATGTTGCTCTCTGCTTCGGTAAACTCCATCTCATCCATGCCCTCACCAGTGTACCAATGCAAGAACGCCTTACGTCTGAACATGGCAGTGAACTGCTCAGAAATACGCTTAAACAACTCCTGGATGGCTGTGGAATTGCCAATGAATGTGGCAGACATTTTCAAACCTCGTGGTGGAATGTCGCAGACAGCCGTCTTCACATTGTTAGGGATCCATTCCACAAAGTACGAAGAATTCTTATTTTGGATGTTCATCATCTGCTCGTCCACTTCCTTCATTGACATGCGGCCTCTGAAGACGGCAGCTACTGTTAGGTATCTTCCGTGACGAGGGTCGCAGGCTGCCATCATGTTCTTAGCGTCAAACATCTGCTGTGTCAATTCTGGGACTGTGAGGGCTCGGTACTGCTGACTGCCTCTAGACGTCAACGGAGCAAATCCCGGAATGAAGAAATGCAAACGAGGGAACGGAACCATGTTGACAGCCAGTTTTCTCAAGTCCGCATTCAGCTGACCAGGAAAGCGAAGACAGGTGGTAACTCCAGACATCGTCGCAGACACCAAATGGTTCAGATCGCCATACGTCGGAGTTGTTAGCTTGAGGGTGCGGAAGCAAATATCATAAAGGGCTTCATTGTCAATGCAGTAGGATTCATCAGTGTTTTCCACCAGCTGATGGACAGACAAGGTGGCATTGTACGGCTCCACTACGGTATCCGACACCTTCGGAGATGGCACAACACTAAAGGTATTCATAATACGATCAGGATACTCCTCACGAATCTTCGAAATCAGCAGCGTTCCAAGACCAGCTCCCGTGCCGCCGCCAAGCGAATGCGTCAATTGAAAGCCTTGTAGACAGTCACATCCTTCAGCTTCTTTCCTTACAACATCCAAGACCGAATCAACCAATTCTGCGCCTTCTGTGTAATGACCTTTAGCCCAGTTATTACCTGCGCCGGACTGACCAAACACGAAGTTGTCAGGCCGGAAGATCTGTCCAAAGGGGCCTGAGCGCACAGAGTCCATGGTGCCAGGCTCGAGGTCGACCAGGATTGCTCGGGGGACGTACTTGCCGCCCGTGGCCTCATTGTAGTACACGTTGATGCGTTCCAGTTGAAGATCGGAGTCGCCGTGGTATGTGCCCGTTGGGTCAATGCCGTGCTCGTCAGAAATGACTTCCCAAAACTGGAAAAGATGACGTGATTATCAGTGACGTCGAGATTTCTTAATTTTTACATCGGGTTTTTGGGGATGATTTTAATCGTCAGGTTGCCCCTAGGGCTCATTAGGAGATGCATAAGCAGTTAGGGTCAAAGTACAATAATCTCTTACCTTAGCACCGATTTGATTGCCGCACTGGCCAGCTTGTATATGCACTATTTCCCTCATATTTCTTTCTAATTATTATATCTTACGTCAAACAACTTTATTAATTCAAAATAGACCGACCGTATCAACAATTTCGCGACCTACTAAACGACAGACGTAAAACAAATGCACCAAAAGAAGGTTTCGAACAATTTTTTTCGAATATTTAAAACACAGTGTCAGTTTTGAACAATATTTTATTTTAAAACAAAATTGTGTTTGTTTGTAAGGAGTATTGTTGGCTAACAATCCAAAACTCTTCCATCATTGCCCTCCATGGCTGGGTTATTAGAAGGTATTGTTTGTAATGCCAGCGCCACATACTGGCTTGTGACTTGGATCCAAGGTATTCGGCTACACATTGGCTCCAATATATTTTGGCAACACTACTAGTCCAGAGCATGGAGCGTCAAATAAATCTTCGAACGAACAGCAGCCATGGCTGACGAAAACCTATTCGCTCTGGCTAATTACACCCTCGTGTTGAGCATATACTAGTATTATTTAATCCAAGTTAGGCGAGCAGTTAAACGATCAAGGAAAAGGCAATGGTGGAGACGACCACCAATATGTAGATCGAGAAGCGACGTTGGACACAAGATGCCCACCGGCCTACGCCCCTCAATCCCCTCGCCTTTGTATGTGTACAAAAACCGACACAGCGCGTGTTGAACGTTGGTTATTGGAAGCAAGGTCACTTTTTGTTCAATATCTGTCCAAGACCGATAGTCACATAGATGCATTGAAACCAACACTAGAACTTGGTGCAAATATATCCAAAGTTTGGCGCCAACATTAGATAACAAGTAGAATAAAGCGTTACCATGTTCCTTGGGTTTGTCCATTCTATAATGGATCTCTACAATTAAATTACCTATAGTTATAGATATTATACAATATAGTTTAACTGGAAGAGTATGGGGTGATGTTAATCTATAGGAGATTTGTGGAAACTATCTTAGGAACGTTTAAGTCTTTTTTGGTCAAATAATTTAGGCGTGGTCATTTTTTTGGTCAATAATTTCCCGTAAAAATTATAAAAAAATATTTTTAAATTAGGACAGGAGCGAAGCTCACGAACCTTGAAACATTTTGTTACCTAAATAATTAAGCAAATTTTACTAGTAAAAATGTAATTAAATAATACCTATATATGTATAAGTTGTATACCATAAACTTACTAAGCACTGCTTCTAAACGTCGTGGGTCGTGGCTAGCTTGTTCGGGCCTCAACAGCAAGCAACTTTTAAGCCATTAATGAATTTGTTTTAGTTGTGGACTGACGTGCGATCAGATATAACAATTATTTACACAGAAACACCATTTGTTTTCGACTCACACGCTTTGTAGAAATTACATTTACCCTTTGAAAATGATTGACCGATATAGTCACAACACACATGCAAATGCTCCATCTAGTTCGTTTGCATGTTAGGCCATTAATAGAAGATACTGCATATTACTCCAGCTGAATATTTGATGGGCGCGAATAGGATAGTTGAATGTTATTGACCTCAGTTTATACCATCAGGGAATGTGGGTGTACTGCAGTGCACGTCTGCCTACCCAATCCAGGATCACAGGCATCATGGTGTTTATTCGTTTAACTATCTGTTATCCGCGACTTCGCCCGCGTGGTGCCTATTTAACAAAAATGTTTTTCTAAAATAAAATAAATTTCTAAAATAAATAGTTGCCTAAGTTACTCCTTGTTACATCAACTATCTGCTAGTGAAAGCCCCGTCAAAATCGGTCCAGCCATTTCGGAGAATAGCCGAAACAAAATAAGACAGACAGACCGACAGACAAAAATTTAAAAAAAAATTGTTTTCCTATATGTACCATGTATACATCCAAATGGACTTTGTAAAAAGCGGTTATTTTAATATTACAAACAGACACTCCAATTTTATTTATTTGTATAGATGGAATGTATGGAAACAAATAACACATTCTAAATTTATTCGAATATTCCCGTAATTATCCGACACGAGTCATACGCTTCGCGTGCACGAGATTCAGCTTTGTCAGTCGGAGGCTCGCTTATTAATGCGTACCAATTTCAGGGGCATACTGTTTGTGATGCTGTTTATAAACGGGTTCATTTGGTTGCCTCCGTTTGAATGGAAACGTAATTATTTAGTTTATTGGTTTACAAAATAGCAATGGTATATAGTTAATGATAGAGGGCAATAAGTTATGCTTACACGGCAACTGGAATCACTTTGAAGTGAGTACGATATTGATGTTTTATATTTACGCGAATATTGCACATTTAAATATTGTTTTGTTTCGTATCGCAGTTACAGAATAGGGAAACTTGCCCCTCAATCAATAATAAGAAGTTTATCTGTGACAGTTAGAAATAACTTCGGTCCATAAACTACGTTAAGACGACATCCGAAATTTACACAAACAAACGAACGAATCTTTTATAAGCAGGGGTCCGTTTTCCATACAATTGCAACCCGTATAATGTGTTATTTTTCAGTAAATTAGCCGTCTAAAAGTAAGACAGGCCTCTGAATACTGTATGAGGGTGTAGGTCCTGCTAAAACCTACGTCTCATCTCCCCGCGATATGTATGTAGAGCCGTTAATATACCACTAACTTTAATGGTTAAGTCATGTTTGTTCAACATTTAGTTTTTTTTGTTGCGTGCGTAAAATGTATTAGTTTTTAAATTGAAAATGGAACGATTTATGTGAGCATAGAGTGGTTGCTTATGTTTTCTTAATTTTTAATGCAGACTTTCAAGATGTTAAGGGCAAGGTTTTTTTTTATTATTCATAGATTAGTTACATTTTAGAGGCGCAAATATAGAATAGATTTAACATTGATTTTAAAGCAAACATAATGCTAGCTGCCTTTTAATGTGCCACTGTTGGGTACGAGCCTCCCATGAATGTGAAGAGGATTAGGCCATAGTCAACTACGCTGGCCCAGTACGGGTCTTCAGAAGTCTTTCGAGGGATTCTCTCAGACATGCAGGTTTCACGATGTTTTCCTTCGCCGTTTTGCAAGTGATAATCATAGTTGAAAATGAGATTCAAACATGAAATCCAGTATTCTCAGAGGTGTGAGCAGGTCATTGAAGTTTGAAGCAAAAAAAAAAATGGTAGCCACAATACCTGCATGGACAACTCAAAAGCTGAATACTAGTATAGACTATAATTAGCAACGGGCAATTTAGCAACAGGGATAATTAACACCTCCATACATTTCCTCAATTACTCGAAAGGACAATTCCAGGCTGAAAGTGAAAAGCTCATTTGATGTGTAAATGATGTACTAACGTGTATCATCTCACTCGCACGTGTGATATCTCATATTTCCATCTCGCTCACTCCGCTATGTTTTACGGGCCGCGTTTTAACGAATTACGTAGCCCAGAGGGAATCCTTTAGTTCAATCTAAAGGGTAACTTTTAATAACCCTACGAGGGAACCCCTATTAACTTTTTGGGGTTTGTTATGTTATGCCCCTTAATTTGTTGTTCCACAGATGATGTTAATCAAATTGTGGCAATTATAACTGCTCAACAATTTGCTGACAAAAAAATCCAACTTTTAATTTTGTTGAGAACAATAAAAATCATATTTTTGAATGATTACAAATGTGATATAGAAGCGCAGGTTCAAAACGCTGTATAAGGTTAAAAAAATATTGTATGGGGTAGTAGGTGATAACAATTACGTTTATGTATATATATGTGTATACAGTGTACCGTTTCATCGCAGACATGTAGTGTAATTTATAAATTTTCAAATAATATTTTTTTTCGGGAATGACACCTTTACAGCCTACAGATGGACTCCTTAAAATAATTACACTATAATTGTTAAACCTTATACATGTAAAACTCTACAACGTGACAAAATGAAATCCATTTGAATTTACAAAGCGTTTACAAAGCGAATGCACTCCAATTAGATGCCTGTCGATTGTGTCCCCGCCTTTATCAGATCAATCCCGCTAATGTGTCACACAAAAAGACCGACACACTCGCTCGAGTGGTATTGTATCATTATATGTCGTGACGAAATATGAATTCATCCATTTGGAGATTTCTTAAAAGGATTTTGTTAGATCAACTTGTATTATTTGATTACTTTTGCAGTAGGTAATAGGCGAGTTGTGAGAACGCTCGCTTTATAAATTACGTGTCGGTTCTAACCCCAGCCCGCACATTCTAGGTTTTTGTGCTTTTTTTATTTTTTTATATTTTTTATTCACGTAGACCATTATTGTACAGTACTTACGAATCGTCACAATGTTTAAATACTTCAATAGAACTAACTAAACAGGAATATCTAACAAAATTAAAATTAGGCTGTTTTCAAAATACACTCAGCAAATCCCCACCACCATCGGCCAGTAGTGTACCCAAAACGCTATTTTTTTTTTTTTTTTATTACATTATCGGCAGGTATTTGATCTCGATCTCACCTGATGGTAAGTGATGATGAGATCTACGATGGAGCATACTTGCCTAGGTAGGAAGGCGGCAGTAGATCGAGCCGCTACATTCACTAGGCACATGCAGCGCAGCTGATCTGACCCGCCATCCATGAATGGCACCACCGAACAACATGCCGGAACACGGCTAGGCCGCTTGGCGACATGGCTTTGTTCAGTGGGTGGTGACTAACCACGGCCGAAGCCTACCACCAGTAAACCACGCTGGCAGGATTGCCACGTTGAATGGCAATGCTGATGTGTTGGCCAAAATATGTGCCAGAGTTCTGGTCACCAGATGTCTTCACCAAACGTTTATAGCTACCTGTACGATGGAGTCAACTATTGTAAGGAAGCCTGCACGTCCTTCAAAGCCGTGTGAAGTTCGCTAACCCGTACTGGGTCAGCGTGGTAGACTATGGTCCGAGTTCTTCTCGCAGTGAAGGGGAGTACGCCCAGCATAATATCTTGCTCCCTATTTGTAGCTTTTGATGACATCCCAACAAAGATTGGTGATCTCACCTCCTCGCTCCTTATGGTAAGGAGTGAAGAGGCTCTATTTCAAGGGGTAAGGACCTTACCCTTTGAAATAGAGCTCAGTTTTCACAAAACAAAAATATGTTAACTAAGCCCACTCATAAGCCTGTGTAAATCGTAAAAGCACACGAACCGGCACGCCATTGAAACATTAACGATTGCTTATCGATACAGCTATGAACAATTGCTATTATCAATCAGTGCCCACCGCAATGTTTTGATTCAATCATTATAATGTGTTTGATAAGGAAATGGGTTTTGATGATTTCGACAACTTGTTGTTAAGTGGTACGATGACGCGATTGGTGCGGTAGTTACTGATCCTGCGTTCTTTAGCAAGGGTCCCGTTCTCTACCAAGGTATCGCTCCCGTCCATTGTGCGGTACCAATAATACAATGCATTGCTTATTTTGGGACCGTATAGTTTATGTGGCATTATTATATAACTAGCTGTCCCAACTAACTTCGTACCGCGCTTCAGTGTCAAATGTATGAGAAATATCTTTATAATATTTTTTGCAGTATATTTTCCTTTGTTTTAATAGTAATTCTGCAATTGGGGCGGAGACAAATTAAAAAAATCAAAGATCATAATAATCGGCGCACCCGTTCTGGAGTTACACTATACATTACATATAAATAGACACACACATATCCCTAGTCAGTGGAAGCACCCAGACATCTTCCCCAAATATTTCCTTGTGGGTGGAAGCACCATCTTCTGATGTTTTTTTTTAATTTCACAAATTGAAATGAATCTAGTTTAATTTCAATGTGTGGTATTCGCACAGATATATGAAATCAATATACCTTTACTAATACTTGGTGTTATAAAAAGGTAGGTAATTTATGACATTAAAATTCACTCTAGGCTCCAATTACCTGCAATGAAGTTGTTTAAAAGGTCCTTATACAACTGTCCGCCGCAAAACATTGCGGTACCCGTTACTCAGCTCCAATTTATAGAGCCAAAAGTTGTACGCTTCGCCTGTTTCCGAGATATTACGAGCTTTAAGCCTAGTTATACGTTCCTTTATGTATGCATGTACTATTGAGGAATAGTGGCGCGGGTTCACTCGCTTTTGTAGGAAAAGTTGTTAGATTGATCTAAGCTCTATCTGCCAGCCGCTCTATCTTCTAAGATTTTTTTTTATTACATTATAGTCAAGTATTTGATCTCGATCTCACCTGATGGTAAGTGACGATGAGATTTACGACAGAGCATATTTGCCTAGAAGGTACCTGTTCACTCTCGACTTGAAAACACAAAAGCTTTAAGAACAAGCTTTAAGAAAAAGAATAAAGAACCTCAAGAAGAAGAATAGCGTCATAGGCACTGGATTAGTTGTCTTGTCCAAAGCCTTGGTCTTGCAAGAATGCAATACCAAGACCAACACTACTGACTGGCTAGTGGTGACAATCTCCTCCCTCCGCCGCGTGACTTAGACAATAAGGAATCGGAATTGGAAAATTGAATCAAAAATGTTTTGTTTATGTTAGCTAAAAAGTATTTTACCCTTTATCATTGGTTCAGTTTTCTTTAATTTTCACTATAGTACCACTACAAAACCATAAAAACGTGTTAAAAATGCGTTGTGCATGTGCAAATTAAACACTATTTACATGTCACCTCCATTAATATAAAAAAAACATGGTTTCGGACCGTAGACAATGTTTAGCTAAGCAATGAAATCGCTAAAATCTCTTTGGTTATACAACCGTAAATAACTAACTCACGAATACTAGATATCCAATAAAAACGATACTGGTATTGATTTATATCTTTGGAAGAATAAAAAATCCTCCTTTGAAGTTTATACATCTGGCTACGATGCCATAAACAAAGGCATCCAACTAAGGTAGGTGTTCTGAGCGTAGGGGTTCGAAAAGGGCTCAATACTATGGCCTCTATTCCAACTCATAAAAAGGTGTCATATCCTATAACAATAAAGACAAAATGACAGGATTCCGACAAATAATACTACCCACTGTAGAAACACCTGCGTTTTGAGTGAATTGTTGATAGCATCCTGGATTACATTAGCGATGCTCGGATGGGCACCTTTTATTTTTTATACGCATCCATGATACGTATTTGGTTCGGCTCATTTTCCTTCAGGGGTAATTCATTTGGGCAACGATTTCGAATTGTCAATCATTTTATTTTGCAATAGGCAATGGACTGTTGTGAGTTATGGTATACTAAAACCGCTGCAGCTAGAACTCGTACTCGCTCCTTTCCTGGAAAGATAAATTTTGGTGCATTTTATAGTTTGCGGAATCTAGTCTAGAATAGAATTTCAACTGTGAGTCAGTGTGTGGTCCAAGTTAGAAGATTAATTTCTAGAACATCTACATGGAAAATTGAACAAATTAATATTATTTATTTTCCCATTATTATCCATCAATATATTTGTAAGATAAGGACGGTCCAAAGTCTCGACTGAATAGTAATTGAATGACAATGGTATTATAATTAGATTTTTCACTGTCAACAATGACAATTAATATACCATTGCCAAACTACTATGAGTGTGTGTTAGCACACAAGACTCTCATAGAGTATGAATATAATAATATACGCTTAATCCTAGAGTATCTAGAGCACACGTTTAAGCTTTCATGATGCCTAACGTCTATTCCAAACAAATTAGAATCATAGAATATTCGCTGTACGACCTATAATGACTTGATGGATTCTAGAAAATATCACACGTCTTTACCACACACTATTCTTTCATAAAGTCAACACCAAACTTAGACGATGAAATAATACAGAGAGAGTGATGCGAACAATATATTGAAGTAAACCAAGCCAAATTGTGTAGTACACGTTACTTACGCTCTTATATACGCGCGACATAAATCGGCTTAGTATTCTGCACTTTAATATGTTATTGGCGACCCTCCGTCTAGATTATTTCTTCGCCTGAGATACACAATGAAATAATAGTTTACGCTTCTCGCTTCACGTTATTAACTTGTGCCAAACGGTACCAACCGTCCAGCTTCCTGGCTGGAGGTTTGGAGCCAAATTACAGCACCTATATAGGTATAGCGAGGCACCAAACTAGATAGCGACCTACTTGCGATTGCTAGCGACAACTTGCTTACGTCACTGCCAGAATACGTATTTCTATTAACGGTTGTATGAATCTAAAACGATATAGGTTAAGGACACGCCATTTTCATATCATCATGTCACATCCATTATTTTATTTATAATGTGTATTTATTGAATGCTTTTAATTACTTGACATCGGCAAAATACCCGCAAAGTTGTGGGTGAGGCCATTTTCATATTCATTTTATTTCATCACATCTCATTTCGTAAAGAAAGAAGAAGAAGATTATATTTTGACGTTTATAAGTTAGTTCTTATGATATTTACACATAGATATACAACCTATTAAAATCATTTCTTTCAGAATTATTGAAATACGAATATCCCAAAGGTGCGAACCGAGGTCTGAACCTGCGATCGTTGTTTCCATAGCGAGCAGTCAAGAACCTCATACGATCCTGAAACACGGTATGAGACTTTTCGGAGCACGCAACATATATACAACAGTAACTGCTATGCCCTGTCGGGATCTCGTATACATGTTGCGTGCTCCGAAAACTCTTATAGCATGTTTCAGGATGGTATGAAGAATCCTCATGTTTGTTCTGAATGTCGTCTGCAATGCCATCTGTGTGGCTACGTTGAAGCGGTCGCTACAACGCGATAAATTAAAGCGTCCTCAAATTTGAGTTGTGTGGAAGATACAGCATTATGTCTGATGCCTTATGTAGCATAGTTCACGAAACTAAAGTACATCAGAAATCCCTTTATCTAACAGTAGATGCAATACATCAAGTGTATGCTCAAATATTTACATAGAGCGGAGGCATTTACATCAGGTCCGGTGATTGTGAACTATTTACCTTATCGTTCGGGTTCACTGGCTTTTGTCTGATTCGAGGGGGTAAGGAGACCCCTCTCCTTACCCCCTCGAATCAGAGATCGAAGATTTAATGTACTCTCCTACGAGGTAGAGATAACGTTTTGAAGACGTAATTTTTATAGTTTAAATGTTGACTTACGAAAGATCTCGAAATAAAACTAAATTTACGGATTTCATCGCGTTTTTCTTGTTTTACAAATCAATAAATTTTCTTTGAAAATAATAATTCAGCACGTTTCTTGTACAATTTCTATGACGCCTTAGGCATCGACAGAAATATTAGATCAGCATGCAAATCACATTAGTTCATCGAGATACTCGATCGGGTGCAGGACAGTAAAGAAAACGTTACGGCGCGGTACATGGATGGAGGGGGGGCTGTCAAAAATCTTCAATTTTTTTTTTTATTACATTGTAGGCAAGTATTTGATCTCGATCTCACCTGATAGTAAGTGACGATGAGATCTACGATGGAGCATACTTGCCTAGGTAGGAAGGCGGCAGTAGATAGAGACGCTACATTCACTAGGCACATGCAGCGCAACTGATCTGACCCGCCATCCATGAATGGCAACACCGAACATCATGCCGGAACACGGCTAGGCCGCTTGGCGACATGGCTTTGTTCAGTGGTTGGTGACTAGCCACGGCCGAAGCCTACCACCAGTAGAGTTGTCACCTGGTTGGCCCCACCCAGGGTCACGTGTAGGGTATCTCGAGGGTACTTAATTCTCCTACGGACGAAGGTGACTCGACCCCAAAATTGCGTTACGTAATACTTGAACGCGCCCTTACGCATATGTACCATACATACATGCATCATATTCTATACTTACCATCTTAGTTATGTAAACTTGAATCATTAGCCGCCGACGTGTTCCTCCATTTGCATAGTCCAATGCTGGGCGGTCTAAACTGTACATAGCTCACGATCCAAGCAGACACGTTTGCCAATCTATTAGTAACTTGAGATAACTGAGTCTAGGCGTAAGTGAATTCCCGGTAGGTATCTTGAAACTTTATGATACTTCCCACTAATATTATAAATGTGAAAGTTTGGATGCATGGATGTTTGTTACTCAATCACGCCAGAACGGCTGAACGGATCTCGATGAAATTTGGCACAGAGATAGATTATAGTCTGGAATAGCACATAGGCTACTTTTTATCCCGGTAAAAATGACATACTTTTTATTAATTTATACATATTTTTTTTTTTAAAGACTGGATTATAGGCTGTTTGGGATGACTGAGTGACCGACTCGTAATGTTAGATATACATCAATCGATACCCAAATTGAGACTAGATAATAGATTTAAACTGGCTATCCCGTCGAACTGCGTAACGCCTCCGAATCAAATGTAAGAGAAAAATAATTATCTTCAATTGTTCCTATGTTTCTAGAGTTATTCTGCTATTCGGGGTTGAGAAAAAAATCTATGCCCATAAAAATCAGCTCACACGTTCTTGAGTTATAAATGATGTAACTTACACACCTTTTTTTCTTTATTACATTATAGGCAAGTATTTGATCTCGATCTCACCTGATGGTAAGTGACGATGAGATCTACGATGGAGCATACTTGCCTAAGTGGGAAGGCGGCAGTAGATCGAGACGCTACATTCACTAGGCATATGCAGCGCAACTGATCTGACCCGCCATCCATGAATGGCAACACCGAACATCATGCCGGAACACAGCTAGGCCGCTTGGCGACATGGCTTTGTTCAGTGGGTGGTGACTAACCACGGCCAAAGCCTACCACCAGTAGAGTTGTCACCTAGTTGGTACCACCCAGGGTCACGTGTAGGGTATCTCGAGGGTATTTAATTCTCCTACGGACGAAGGTGACTCGACCCCACAAATTTCCCGACCCCATTTTTTACATATATAGTACTGTATGTGGTAAAAGGCATAATATATTTGGTTGAATCGCCCGGTGGATCAGCGTGTGCCTCGGTTGGACTTTGAATGGGGTAGCGAAATATAACATCTGCTATTTTCCGTGCTTCAAAATGTAAGTCCCGGTTGTTTTTCTAACTTTGGAAACATGTTACGAAAATTCTCTCAATTACTTTTCTTTGGGCTGGTTCATACTGTCGTATTCACAGATGGCGCTGCAGACGGACATTCAGAACAAATGACAATTCTCCATACAATCCTGAAACGCGCTATGAGAGTTTTCGGATTGTATAGCGAATTGTCATATCATCAGTCCGTCAGCAGAGCCATCTGTGAATCTTGTGGCGAGATTGAAAAGGTCGCTACACTGTTAAAACATTTGCATTATAACTAAAGTTCATACAATAATGATATACAAATGAGATTGTGTTGCGGCGAGTGATGGCAGCGACTCGATTGCTTTTCAATTGCTACCTCATGCATATTGCATTCCGTTT
Organism: Pheosia tremula; assembly: GCA_905333125.1. Lineage (NCBI taxonomy): Eukaryota > Metazoa > Arthropoda > Insecta > Lepidoptera > Notodontidae > Pheosia > Pheosia tremula. The sequence goes on from HG995420.1 coordinate 3,935,772, forward strand.
GCTTTTTAATTGCTACTGTTGCGTTAAAGGATAGTGCTGGTCAACGGCGCTGTATGTTTTTTAGACATTTGGCTAAGGCACATCATCACAATAAAGTATGCTTGCCTCGCTCGCATCAATAGTTTCATAAATAAGAATTAAAGTGACAGCATGATTTCCCAAATTGCCCACCACCATAATTCAGCATGACTTTCCCTGGTTCGCCGAGGGTCAAACCTCGGTATCTTATTTAGACCGCTGTTAGATCCTGCAGTTAATACGTAGAGAGAGGGAGACAGGTTTTAAAAGTGGATGAAGTATTTATATATTTTTGTAATTGACATACTCATATTCTGATTTTACATATTGATTACAAATGCACTAAAGAAGGCTTAGTATGCCCTTTCTGAGTCATCCTGTATATGAGCACACGTATTGATTATTTGAATCAATCAATTCCATCCTTTACATTATTGATAGGTGTGAATGTAGAGCTGAAATTAATCGAAGCTAGGTAGGTTTCGTAGGTAGGTCCATGTAGTATGGAAAGGAGATGAGAACCTCGAAAAGCTGATCGTAGTTGGGAACACCGAGGGCAAGAGAGCTCGAGGACGGTCCCCAACCAAATGGACCGATCAAGTAAAGGACTCATCTTAAACCAAATTCAGCTCGGTGGTCAGAAGCGCCATGAACAGAGACCGATGGAGGCTAATCGTTCGATCCAAGTGTGGACTATCCAACGATGATCGCGATCCTCAGACATGAGGGACCGACCATAGAGATAGAGAGAGGTAGGTTTCATACTTCGGTACAGACAAACAAATCCCACGACCATCAACCAATTTATAGAGCTATAACTTTCGTACGCGTATATACCTTTAAAAACAAACCCGATATTCAATTAAAATAGGATTCCCTAACCCTAAAAGAAAGGCCCGGGGAAATTAATTAAATTACACGAACCCAAACAGATGGCTAATAAAATTGATTCTGGGTACGAACGATACAAAATTGTACTGGAAGGGACTTAATAGGCCATGCTGTTAGAATTCTCGCTTTACCATGAACTATTAATGCAACAGCAGTGATAGCCAAGTTGGTAGAACGCGTGCCTCGGTAACGAGGATCGCAGGTTGAAACCCCAGCTTGTACCTCTGGGATTTCTGAATTTCATGTGCGAATCTCATTTTCAACCACTATTATCATATGCTAAACGGTGAAGGAAAACATCGTCAGGAAACCTGCATGTCTGAGAGAACGCCTCGAAAGATGTGTGAAGTCCACCAACCCGCACGGGGCCAGGGTGGTGGACTATGGCCTAATCGCCCTTGCATTGAGGGGAGGCCCGTGCCCAACAGTGGGACATAAAAAGGGCTGGTATTATACATATTAATGCAACCTAAAATAAGACCTCAGTTGAATCTACATCGCAACGCTTCTAATTTGAGTTCGTTCCAGTAATTTTACATCAATGACTAAACACAGATAACATTAACCAGACGGCTAATAATTTGTTGGGGTACATTTAGGTAACGCCAATAGCCGTGTTCGGACCGACCGACCGCGCAAACTCGCAAGGCTGCGACGGCACGCGTCAAGCGCGGGCTGGCGGCGAGGCAAATAAATAAATATATCTCGCCAGACGAACACACACACTGTACGGCCGAAATTAAGCAACGCTTTTATTACCGAGTACCGTACAATGGACTAGGATCCCAGTATATAATACTTGTATGGATATTAAACATCCATGGCTCATTATAAAAATGTTGTTCCTATCGTGAATCGAGCCTGGGACCCTCGGTACCGAAAGCATGGTCACTACTCACCACCAACTGTGCTACCAAATAGCACAGTTAAATGATAACAGCGCTTGAACGATCCAAATGCAGGCAGCGCTGCCTCGCCTGAGCACTGCTCGTGCCCAAGGCAGACACGCGAGGCTGCGCGGTTGATCCGTACACGGCCTTTGGGGATTTTTATGACCAATTCCACTGTATGAAAACCTTTTTTAAAGTGATAATGGACATTTCTAATTAATTTTTAATCCTGGCCCTTTTTAGCGGGGTACAAGGGCCAACGGAAGTGGATTAACACGGGTGTGCTTATTCTAAATTAGTTTTGTTGCAATTTTGCATGCTGGGTGTACGGTCAGTGTAGAATGTAGTGCTCACTCACATAATTTATGTCTTAAATATGTTTTAATCTACTTAAATATGTTACATTAAGAGCCCACACAAAAAACTAAATTTTCGTACGAGGCACGATAAATAATAAAAATAATAACAGTGCCCCACTGTTGGGCACGGGTCTCCCACTAATGCTAGGAGTCACCATGCTGGCCCATTGCGGATTGGTGGACTTACGTCTGTGGAGGAGTTCTCTTATACATGCAGGTTTCCACATGATGTTTTGCTTCACCGTTTAGCTAGTGATAATCTTGGTTGAAAATGAGATTCGCACATGGCATTCCGAAATCCCAGAGAGTTGGAACCTGCAATCATCGTTACCGAGGCGAACCTTTACCAACTTCGCTATCACTGCTTTTTACCTTAAATATTAAGTTAAGTTTTAATTGATCACTTGTTGAAAATGCATAGAAAAGTTAAATGGTGCTGATCGAATTGTTGCTCGCATCGTTAAAACTTTGTTGTTGCATTGTTGTTTTTTTTTTCCAGAGTCGTTGCGTAATTTATTTCCAGTCCGTAGATCGATTTGGGGTAAATATAATTTTAAACCTTATATAAGGGTTAACAATTTCTTCAACACCGTTGCGATATTGAACTACTCACATTAGAGGTACCAATTAAATAGTTAGTTTAATGAACTAAAGGCTTATTTTATCAGAATCCGTAAAAAACCTGAAGTATTTTAATTCAAACCGATTTTGTACCTAGCTATTACGTATTAAAAAGATAGATATTTCTAATTTCTTCCACTCCAAATAGGTCTCCAATTCGTCTATACCACAGATCACGAGAGATATGCCGTGCGGTTCAAAATGTATGGGAACTCGCTGTCTCCGTTTTGTTCCCAACCACTCGCTAAAACCAACCAATACGAAGTCTCCTCGGTGCGTGCTGCGTCGTCGCCGTATACAGCGACCGTACCACGCGACGCACCAGTTTATTCAAAGTATCGTTAGACGATCTATACATTGCCTCGTACATTCACTCAGTAGCGAACATAGGTGGTACTTAAAGAGCCATGTATTTTGTACAAAAATAATAAAGTCGTTGTGCTACATGAAACCTAAAATAACATAATAAAGGCATTAAATATTTTTTGATTTGTTGTTTTTAATGATTTTAAAGACGAATAAATAAAATACTTAATACTGGCTGGTGAAATGAGATTCCATCTTTCGCGTAGTTCACTTTGCTGCTAGTATTTTTGCACACAACCACGGAATAACACGGCATTTAAAAAAAAAGTTAGAGCTCCGATACCGACGTGCAGTTGCAGTCGACTGACGGCGAAAACTCTATGTTAGCGTAATTTTGGCTAAAGGTGAGCGCAAGCCCACCGCTTTCATAACATATCTCCTCTAATATATCTGTGGTCTATACCATCCAATACCAGAAAAACCATTACGATTCGCGCTTCAGCGGTTTCAGGGAGCGTAACGGTGTCTAAGAGATAAAATAGGGACAGATAAACATTATCTGGTAGAACAAGAGCGGTTGACTGGACCATAAATTGGGATTCGCATCTGTTGGGCTGGAGACGAACTTCTCATTCACACACTCTGGCAACGTACCGCAAGATTTTTAGGTGGAAAATCTTATCGTGGGGGGAGGGGTACCTAAGGAAATACGAGTCACCACCTGCCAATGGTACTTAAATAAACGTCGCAGTGTCCACAACCCTCGCAATAGTCCTATCCCAAGTCCGTTCAAACTTCAATCCATAGTCTCAATAGTCTTTCCATATCTGCAACAGTTCCTGCGCCTGCTGAGGTCAATTTGCTTATGCAGATTCAGCAGTTGACCCCAGCAGATGGCTAACATAACATTACATTTTTCAAATGTCCTTGTTCGAGCCATGAAAAGATCCGCGTATAGTTCGTGAGGACAGAAACGGTATACTGACATTTTTAATGGGGAAAACGAGCGATGATTTTCCATATCGATGGAGAGGTTCTATTAGGCTGTGTCCCCAGTCGGCAAACTGTTAGCGGCCAACTGAGTTAGCTGCGTATCGGTTTAGTACGCCCTTCCATATATTTGAAATGGAGTGTTCACAGTTTGCTAGTTTACGCTCACTCTATGCAGTTTGCTGTGTTGCGCGCGCCGATTGATTCAGTGAGCGGCCGACTCACAGCAAAACGGGTTCCAGTCGGCGGCGGCGATATGCTTGTTCGCCGGGCGTAGTGAGTCCGTTTGACGCAGACTGTCATGTGGACAGTTGACAGTGAAAATTCAGTCGGTCGGTCGACCCAAATAAGCGGCTAACACATAACAGTTTGCTTGCGACCCACGCAAATTGATCTGAGTTTGCAGCTAACTCGAATTTCAGTTCTCCACAAATTTGCGGCTCACTCAGTCGCCGCTGACAGTTTGCCGACTGGGGACACAGCCTTAGTCTCTATATTGCGATGCACGTAATCGATATAATGTATCATTGGTACTGATCTTACTGTGAAGACAGATGGGTGTTAATTTACTAAAAATATTGCATTATCTTCTTCAATAATTATCATAAAATTGTAGGGTAGTAAAATTCACTCTTATTGACGTGTATTTTATCGAATGTTTAATACGTTAATCTCAAGACAACTAAAGGTTACATACCTTAAAATAATGATATTGATGTGATTTAAATTGCTGAGCTTCAAGGAATGCTCCATATCGTCTTCTGAACTGTGGTTCTTGTATTATCTTTTTACGCAGCGCTAAGGTACCGTAGCCGTGTTACATTTAGCTCACTCTTCAGTTTGTATAAATAGGAATGACAGTGACCGCATGATTCCTCGATGACGTAACGATTACATAAGGAGCTCCTGGTAATGGCACACCGAGCAACGAAGGACTAGGGTGCACCACGCTCGCGTGTCGATACATATGGCTTTAAAATATCGTACCGTACCCACTCAATAGGTCCATACAATAAATCATTAAAAACTGCAATATTACCATACAAATAGCCGCCACTGTACTATTTATTTCTCCTTAATTTTTACGTATTACTTGCCCATTAAAGTTTCTGTCATACTTCTTACCGCATTGCGGTCGCGTGGTTTTATAAACGATAATAGCCCCTATTGCCTTCTCGATAGAGTCGTGGGGAATAGTAAAATGTGGGTATAAGTTCTCACAAAAAACAAAAAAGGTCGTGGCACGCACGATTCCGTGACGCAGTCGAAGAGTTGGGTTAGGGTTGCCAATTCGCAAATCTAACTTGAGTGGATTTAGTCAATGGTAAAAAAAACAATATATTAATTAATATGCTATGTCCACTGATAGGCTTGGAGTCCTATTCTCTGTGTTACTGATAAGTTAGTATATGGATGTGCTTAGCTAGATCATTATTAACGTAAATATGTATGGGTCTTCATAATCTTCCTGCTTGTTAGCTTAGTTCATTTAATTCGAATAGGGCTACGGGGGCACTTAGAAATTCATGCTATTTTTATGTTCTTGCGACCTCAACTGAGAAGATAATTCCTATTTTGACTTAAACACTGATCCTATTAAGTGCTTGCTTTATCCCTTTACTCAGCGTTCAGTCATATTAAGTGCCTATTAAAAACTAATATTAACTTTTATCACCATTACACATCACCTACAGTTAGCCAACCTAAATAACTTTGACCTAGAATGGAAGCAAGTGTACCTAAAAATAATTATTTACACCGAAAATATTGAATTATACAACCATTTCTTTAACGTTCCGGGGTATCGCGTCTGACGATCGGTAGTTGAGTGGCAGCCCTGATTTGACGACATGTCGAGTAACAATTGATCAAAAATATACAAATATAATTTAATCCCGTTACTTGAAGTATTTTTGTAAAGGTATTATTGGTGTCGCAAGTAAGACCCACTTGTCATGACGTCCTATGTTTATTGCCAGATAGTGTAACGTGCATATTTGGATTTTCTGTTTTATATATTTACAAGTGTAGACCATAGAGTGCTCGCTTGTCAGAGTAAATGGCAAAAGACTCGCACACTATAACAGTTGGGACTTAATTCCGTCGGTAAAAATAACACAATGTATTTCTGCATACCCGCTCCAGAAATATAAGCCTAATGAAAATGTGTTCCATATTCTAAACTATTGTTAGAGCTAACCCAAAAATATTTCCACGCCTACAAGATGTAACGAAGCGCAATAGTCGTGATGATAGCAAACTCTATTTGAAATCATTTAAGACCAATCTTAGCTGACGAATAATCTCGTACTTGACGTACTGGAATACACTAATGTTTAAACAAATAAAGTTATCCTGTCTTATCTTGTGTTACGGGAAACATCAAATAAACTAAGGAAAACATGTTGCAGTTTTTCACAGAATTTAATGTAGCAGTAATGTTGGGGTTGTAAACCACTCTACCTATTAAGAAACGCGTGGCTAAATTGGAGGGGCTAGCATTCGTGTTAATAATGCACACAGCCGGTATTATGAGAAGATATGCTTTGAAACCATGTAGAGTGCCTTTTAGTGGACGTATCATCTAAAGCTTGTTTTGAACAGAGTAGAGATAAATAGAGCAGTTATAAACCTATGGAGATTGAGTTGAAGAACTAGAGATTCTGAATGGAATAAGGCCTGCCATCCACTCCCACCATCGTAACTCCTGTATGCCAGGATCCACGGCGGTGACAAAAGAAGACGCCGAGGTTTGACCCTCGGTGAGTCCCGGGGAAAAACTTTGATACCGCAATGAAATGCATCGAAAGAAAAATAAGAGTGGTTGGCAAGAAAATCATTCACTTCCGTCTTTAGCTAAGCGGGTGACAAAAAATACTGTATAAAACTGAATGCCACAGAAATGAAAAAAACTTACAACTGGACGAAGCCCAGACGAAGATCAAGAGTCTGAATAAGAAGAATAGTATGACATTAAAAAAGATGAGGGGATGACATTTTTTTTTTTTTTTTTTTTGTTTATTAGGATTACCAACGATTGTTACATTGATACAATATTGGCTACACCTGGAAGAATATAACCATCATCAGCGTCCCAGACGATACAGCTCCTGGAGAGGACAATTTAACCACGACGGGACTGTTCTAATCATCTTCCTTAGATGATCCTGGGCAAATTAATATTTATTCTATTTGTAATAATAATATGCCTCTCTGAATAATATAAACGCACAAAATAACAGGTTGTATCAAATGTATAAGGTATAACGCCCTCTCCGGCACGTGGGGCGGCCTGATGTCTTAATTGAAGGGGATCGAAGGGCTTGCAGCGGCTCGCACAAGCTCGAGGGCCCGAGGTGCATTTAGCAAGGGCTTAGTGTCGATGCTGCAAGATATTGAAGGAAAGGGAAGGAAATCGAAGGGTGGATTGACAACGTCATTATGGTATCAACAAAAATAAATTGAAGGCAAATTGTGCGGTAGCTTTGTGAGATTACAAATGAGATAGCGAATTTTAAGATTATTACAAACAATGGCTACCTACTTATATTGTGGAATAGAACACTATTAAGGCCAAACAATTTATATCATTGGAGAAAGAAATCATAAAATTAAACAATAATTAACAAACGGTATATAATATAGGTTCTTTTGACATGATTGGCTACTTTTTAAATTTCATTATTTCTATGTATTGAAGATGAAAATAGTTAGTTATTCGTTTACAAACTGTTCATCACAAAATTCTCTTTTGTTATTACTTAGTTGCATATCGAAAAATATTACTACATTATTTAACTATAGCAGCTTCTTTAGACAAAGCCATCAAAGTAATACCAGTATAGTCGGCACAATCAAAGCTACAAGTTAAACTTGAGAGTCGGCTGAACAGAGAGCAGTGTTGAAGGTCCCTTCGCTCGCATCAAAGAACTGAGTTAACACATGTTTGAATTAGAATTAGGTAAATTACACCCGTCTTGTGTACACGCACGCTCTTGAATTTAGGGCTACTCTACACACCATCACGCCCGAATCCCATTAGGGGTAGGCAGAAATGCACGGCAGAACATCCACATTTAGCTGATGGTATTTGGTCCCAATCCAAAAAGGGGCCAGCCTATTGCTATTATATCTGGTACTATGAGCCTACGTAGATCGGACCACAAACAACAACTAAATATGAGGGTACCCCAGTACACACTATGACACTAGGACGTCAACCACCTCAGTCCTCCCGTGACCATGGTTGCCGTAAAGCAGCAAAAAACGTCGGGAACGTAATAATATAAAATAAACGCGACAAAAACCGAAAAAAATATTTTATTCTTCATTGCTGCTTATAAATGGCATGACACACACATCGCTAATGGGAACACGCCTTTGACAATGTTATTCTACTATTGCAAGCACAGTAGCAAGTTGCGTAGTTCGTCGTACATGTGCAAAGGTCTTAGAAGCAATTAAGAAAACAAAGTAGTTGTGTTGCCAGTTGTTGGTTAGTTTCTGTACGCCCCAGTTAACAGCTTCCCATTTGACACGTCTTCACCACTTGAATTATCTATGTATGGTTTGCTACAGAGATTGCGATTATTTAGACATTATTATAAATGTGAAAATTTGCATGGATGGATGTTTGTTACTCAATCACGCAAGAACGTATGAACGGATCTAGATGAAATTTGGCACAGATATAGATTATAGTCTGGAATAGCACATGGGCTATGGCTTTTTATCCCGGTAAAATGTATGGTTCCGGTGGGATTGACTTGTTTTAATTTTTCATAGAGCGTAGGATCGACATGATTTTTTGAATAGGTAGTTGTAGCTTAGGGGTCAGAAAGTGCACCTCTGCTTACTCCTTTGGGGATAACAGGCGCGATGGTGTATTATTATTATGTAACAGACATCATTCCCAACCAATGCACGTGTATAGAGTACTCTATCAGTAGAGCTCAGAATACTATTTTATAGCTCTCGCACTAACTTCGACTCTACCAATAGCCGCCTCAATAAACCAAGCTTTTGGAATATATCCAAAACGGAGTAACAGTATCGCCGCGCTACTGACCCAGTGACGTCAGCCGTGGGCGCGGGAACACGGCCAATCGTGATCAGTGCGTGCCAATTAAAAAAGAACGCTTCCGCAATGGATTCTCGGCTTCATTTCGTATGATATGATATGAGGCTTATTTAAAAGTTCAAACCTTTAATATTTACGAATTTCAAGTGCAAATATCATTTTCAATATTGATTATCACTTGCTGAAAAAAACATCGTGAGGAAACCTACACGACTTCAAAAGACGGGTGAACATCGCCAACCCGCCTGGTACCAGCGTTGTAGCTATAGTCCACCACGCTGCCCTGCAGGTGCAGTGCGGAGGGACTTCACACGTCTTTCGAGGGGTTCTCTCAGGCATGCAGGTTTCCTCGCGATGTTTTCCTACACCGTTTAGCAAGTGATAATCATGGCAGATTCGCACATGAAATCCAAAACCCCAGTGGTGCGAGTCGGGGTTTGAACCTGCAATTCTCGTTACCGAGGCTAGCATTCTACCAACTTGGCTATCGCTGCTTTTACGAAATTTACTTGGCCGAAATAGAACCCGCAATCGGCGTGAGTCGAGGCCTACACAAACTTATAAACTAAGCTGTCATCTGTATCAGTCCAAAGCGATGTTTACAAACGCAACCTCTTTCCTGAAAAGCGAATAACCCCATGAATATTTGATGGCGCGTGATTGTGCGCTGCTGGGATGACCTAGGTCGCGGTGACGATGACGTCACGCGGCGCAGCGCTATTGCATGAACCACCTAAGGTGACGGAAATAGTGAAGCATCTTTCGGTAAGATCGGCCTTGCCTTGGCAGTTGGTTTTGTTTAACATTGTTGCTTAACGTTTTATTCGTATGTTGAAAATTAGGTCAGACATGTATAGTTATTTTATAAAGCATCCTAATCCTTCCATTTGTAGTTTGTTTTGTTAGTTCCCTAATCTAGGTAGATATGTAGTTGGTACTAATTATGCAGGAACATGTTTGCTTGTCAGTGCCAATGCAGCCGCGTAAATATACCCGAATGAGTCAGCAACAAAAAAGGTCTGTATAACTATAGTAGTGGATTTTGTTTGCACTTTGTTATGTCATTCTGATATTGATTTCTTAAATTTACGCGAATACTACACATTGAAATAAAACTATTTTTTAGGATTTTATCGCGTTTATATTTTGATTTTACGTTCCCGACGTATGACACCAGGACGTCAACCACCTCAGTCCTCCCGTGACCATGGTTGCTGTAAAGCAGCCGAAACGTCGGGAACGTAAAATCACAATATATTAACGCGATAAAATCCTAAAAAATAGTTTTATTTCAATATGTCATTCTGAGTTATTTATACAACTAGCTGTTACCCGCTACTTTGTCCGGGTGGTATTTCACAAAAAACTTTTTCTAAAATAAAAGTAGCCTTAGTTACTCTTTGTTATATCAGCTATCGGCCAGTGAAAGTCCCGTCGAAATCGGTCCAGCCATTTCAGAGATTAGCCGAAACAGACAGACAGAAATTGAAAAAAAATTTTTTTTTGGTATATGTACCGTGTATACATCCAAATGCACTTAGTAAAAAGCGGTTATTTTAATATTACAAACAGACTCTCCAATTTTATTTATTTGTATAGTTCAGATGTTAGTTTCGACAACATAAACATAGGTACTAACTTAACACTTGCTACCAAGAACTAAAAGGCTCAGAGTCACTACAGAATAGTAAATTCCGGACAACTATTCACATTAGCGGTGTCTCTTCATCCTCTTTGCGGACAAATCTGAGAAGTTCTTCGCTACATCCCCCTACTTCCGTTACAGATGCATGTACCAAGTGTAGGGTAGCCACTGAAGTGAAAAAAAAAACCTATATATTACCATGGGAATTAGTTCCTTTTGGTATTCTGGTAGACTTATTATAATATCCAGTGTATCTGATAAAAAAAGGATTAATGTTCTTCTTTTTTCACAGTTGACAATCGGCTACAGAATTAAGCCATTTTGCCAGTGTCGAGTGTTACATGATAAATTTAATAAAATTATAAGTACCCCCGATGATAATGATGCCGTCAAAGGCGATGATGATGATGAAATGAATATAAGAAATCAATAGGGGTAGGGCCCTATTGATTTCTTATATTTACGCGAATACTACACATTTAAATAAAACAAATTTTACGGATTCTATCGCGTTTATTTTGTGTTTTTTACGTTCCCGACGTTTCGGCTGCTTTACAGCAACCATGGTCACGGGAGGACTGAGGTGGTTGACGTCCTGGTGTCATAGTTTGAAACGGGGTACCCTCATATTTGATTGTTGCTCGTGGTCCGATCTACGCAGAAAGTGCTCACAGTGTCTTGAGGTCTTGCAATTGTACGCTTGGTCTTGGATTTAATAATATTAACTACTGGTTCCCAAGTCGATGGTAGCACCCAGCCATCTTCCCTATTGAAATTAGGATGTTTTTTGATTTAAATGGCCTCGCGTATCATCCTGGGTCGGAATCGGTGTTCTTTTGCGAGGATCTGTGGCTTATCAAATCTGATATAATAGCGGGTGTGATCTTGTACGTCGGGAACGTAAAAACAAAAAATAAACGCGATAGAACCCGTAAATGACTCAATGGAAAAAGGCCATTAAGGAAAAAAAAAAGAATCCGTAAAATTAGTTTAATTTAAATCTCCTACCCCTGTCAGTAATGCTATGGACACTACTGAAAATTTTGTGGACATCTTGGGTTAACTTGATAAGTCAATCCATACTATTGAATTTAAATTTCCTTCATATGTCTACATATTTCAACACACAATGTTTGATATCCCACTAATGTTACCCATTTTTCAAATCAAACAAACTAATTTTTTGGAAAATAAATGACCACTTCAGTATAATTTGAGTATTCTATAGACTTTCTCATTTGAGTCGCATGCATAGTTCATGGTAAGGGGATGACGGTTTTTAAAAGGATTATAAAAAGATATCTAAGATATAGCTGCCACGATCAAATTATTGGTAAGGTTCTAGAACTCAATTCATAATTTTTTTTCGTGTCCCAACCCTAAACTGGCCTACTCAAAGCTGCCGCATTCCGCATAAATTGTGGATTCAGTATGGATAATGCCAGGGCTGCCCGCTTCGGTCACGTACACGTGAATTACTGAACGGGGTTCAGGGATGATCATTTGCATACGGTTAAGTACGAAAAAAAGTAATTGTGTTTTGTTTACTTGTCTGATATTTATGAAGCCATAGGAATTTCGTCTTCAATGGAAGTGACTTTAAGATTGGATTAGCCCTTGCATGCGCCGACGCAATAAGCAAAGTTGGTAGTGACCCTGATTTCTGTACCGAGGCGAATTTGGTGTGATGAGCACGAATGTTTGTTCCTGAGTCATGTCATATCTATATAAGTAATTATATTCTCGGATCACCACCAGCCCATTGTACGGTACCAATAATACAAGTATTGCTTAGTTTGGAACCGTACAGTTGTCGGACGAATTTATTATTGTTTGTCTGGGATGAGACATGTTATGATTGAGAGAGGTTTGCGAGGCTCCGTGGCTCCATCACGATGACAGAAAATTCTCCGAACGATAATCTCAAGAATGAGAAATAGCGTATAGGCTGTATATACTTTTGCAGACCTTCCTTTAATGTGATTATAAATAAAGAAAAAGTTTTAGACACAAATTACTATTTTTGCATATAAATTACACTAAAGCCTCCAGCTAATTAACTTTTTACGAAGAAAAACATATTATCTTTTTACAAAAATATAAACACTCCGGCTTACATTTCTGGGATGTTTAGATCTCATGTGCGAATCTCATTTTCAACCATGATTATCACTTACGAGTACTAAGCGGTGAAGGAAACCTGCGTTTCTGAGCCCCACGAAAGACGTGTGAAGTCAGCCAACCCGCACTGGACCAGCGTGGTGGACTATGGCCTCATCCCCCTCGCATCGATGGGAGGCACGTGCCCAACAGTGGAACATTCAAGAGGCTGGTATTACCATTATCTATACATATAAATAAAATTGGAGTGTCTGTTTGTAATATTAAAATAACCGATTTTTACTAAGTGCATTTGGATGTATACACGTTTCCTATACCGAAACATTTTTTTTTACAATTATTGTCTGTCTGTCTGTCTGTCTGTTTGTTCCGGCTAATCTCTGAAATGGCTGGAGTGATTTTGACAGGACTTTCACTGGCAGATAGCTGATGTAACAAGGAGTAACTTAGGCTACTTTTATTTTAGAAAAAAAATAGGATCTCACGAAAAAAAATAAAACCAATGTTGCAGCGCAGCGCCTGATAAAGTTTGATAGCAACACCCTGCAATGCGTCCCGGGCTCAGAATGGGCGAGCAGGCTGTTGTCAACGGTAGTCTTTGTTAAATACCACGCGGACGAAGTCGCGGGCAACAGCTAGTTATTTATAAAGTAGAACAGCCAGTTGCCACGACAAGTTGGTAGGACAAGTTGTGCTAGAAACTTGTTCGCCGTCTTGTTGGACCAAGTTTGGAATATACGAGTATCGAATTTGCCGAGTTAGCAGTTATTCCGAATGACACCAACACCTCCTTTGAAACATTTTCTATCTTGTTGCTTGAATATAAATACATAAAAATAATCTCAATAATATTTTTTTTTGGGGTCGAGTCACCTTCGTCCGTAGGAGAATTAAGTACCCTCGAGATACCCTACACGTGACCCTGGGTGGTGCCAACCAGGTGACAACTCTACTGGTGGTAGGCTTCGGCCGTGGCTAGTCACCACCCACTGAACAAAGCCATGTCGCCAAGCGGCCTAGCCGTGTTCCGGCATGATGTTCGGTGTTGGCATTCAAGGATGACGGGTCAGATCAGTTGCGCTGCATGTGCCTAGTGAATGTAGCGTCTCTATCTACTGCCGCCTTCCTACCTAGGCAAGTATGCTCCAACGTAGATCTCATCGTCACTTACCATCAGGTGAGATCGAGATCAAATACTTGCCTATAATGTAATAAAAAAAAAAAAAAAATTATCGATTTCTCATATTTGCGCAACTACTAAACATTGAAATAAAACTAATTTTACGGATTTAATCGCGTTTATATTATCTTTTCACGTTCCGCATATCGTTAGATCGGCACGCAAGCAACAACTAAATATTAGGGTACCCCGGTTCAAACTATGACACTAGGACGTCAACCATCTCAGTCCTCCCGTGACCTTGGTTGCTGTAAAGCAGCCGAAACGTCGGGAACGTAAAAGCATAATATAAACGCGATAAATTCCGTAAAATTTGTGTTATTTCAATATTTTTTTTTCATCTAGGCCAAAAAAGTACTGTCGTCAGAAGTTACCACCGGTTAGAATCAGAATCAGAATATTTTTTATTCATGTAAACCATTATTGTACAGTACTTATGAATCGTCAAGTTACATAAACATTATGCTACTGCTTTACCACCCGCTCGGAATGCCGTTCCTATGGAGAAGAACGGGCAAGAAACTCCATGGTTGCTGTTTTTTTTTTTAAATAGATCTTTTACATTATTGAGCAATACATTGTTATAGGTATGTGAGAACAGTGTAGGAACTGCGAATCAGACTGGATCTTCTCAGTTGAGGTTGCGATCCGATCTAGTTGTAAGAAAAAAAAGGTAATGACAATTTGCAAATGCCCCCGTAGGCCTATACGAAATAAACGATTTGACTTTGACATGAATAAAAAATATTCTTATTCTGACAATAAAAATGGCTGATTATCTATACATACATACATATAAATAAAATTGGAGTGTCTGTTTGTAATATTAAAATAACCGCTTTTTACTAAATGCATTTGGATGTATACACGGTACCTATACCAAAAAAACCTTTTTTAAATTTTTTGTCTGTCTGTCTGTCTGTTTGTTCCGGGTAATCTCTGAAATGGCTGGACCGATTTTCACTGGCAGATAGCTGATGTAACAAGGAGTAACTTAGGCTACTTTTATTTTAGAAAAGAAATAGGATCTCTCGAAAAAGAATTAAAACCAATGTTGCAGCGCTGCGCCTGATTAAGTTTGATAGCAACAATCTGCAATGCGTCCCGCGCGATCAGAAAGCGCGAGCAGGCTGTTGCCAACGGTTGAGTCTTTGTTAAATACCACGCGGACGAAGTTGCGGGTAACAGCTAGTTATAAATAAATTGACACCCCAAAAGACCCTCTGAATTAACAGTTAATCATGATACTAATAAAATATAACTAAAGTTCAACTTAATCCTACTGTATGCTCGATCAATCTACTATCTACAACATTATTTATTTTACAAATCCTATTTCCCTCGGTTTCCAATGGTTACTCTCGCAAATTGGCTAATATTTTTTATTTAAACAACCTAATAGCTTTATATTCTAAGAAATTCTCGTTAGGGCTAAAAGTTTCGTTGCTTTCATGTTTATTTCTTGAATACAGATAGTGTTTTGCGTTTATAATAAATTAATGTTTTTTGCTCAAGGCTTATTGTGTTTACGAAGTAATTTAAATAACTCTGTGATGTTTACTTACTTGTATAGACAAAACAAAGGTTTCTAGAAATTACCATAAAGTACACCCACATTTTTTCGATAGTATTGGGTCGATATTGAAGTCAAATATAGCTAATTTAATTATCTCACGAACACACCAACTATACGGTTCCACACTAAGCAACGGTTGTATTATAGGTACCGTACAATGGAATGGGAGCGAACCCGTATATATTACTTTTATAGATATTAAACATCCATGACTTGGGTACAGACATTCGTGCTCATCACACAAAGTTTGTCCCTATCAGGATTCGAACCCGGGACCTTCCGCACAGAAAGCAGGGTCACTGCCAACTGCGCTAATCTTTACATGGGGATGATGTAACGATGCGGTAAGCCCGCCTGGTTACACGACGACGGCACCGGAAGGTCATGTAGAGTACTACTAAAAAATCCCAAAAAAGATTGTAAAAAAAAAAACATGGTTTGAAATGATTGCATCATTACCTTATAATAATAATAATACCAGCCTCTTTTATTAGTGTCCCACTGTTGGGCACGGGCCTTCCCTCAATGCGAGGGGGATTAGGCCATAGTCCACCAATTGTGTGACAGACTAAAATATCCAACTAACTCTGTCGCATCGCTTTATCGCTGCGGTATCCAAAAAAAAACCAAACACAATCGCTAGCCAGCATCCCTTAACGACCTTCCTCGTTCTGCCAATAACGGGAGCAGGTGTATAAATCAGCCGGAAACGCCCGAAGTTGCTTCGGCGATATCTTCGGTACTCCGCCAGTTTGGCGTTATCTTGGATCGTTCGCGATTGAATGGGGCGAAATGGTTGGTAGTATTAATGTTGGTACTCAAGTTGAACCGTTTTAGGTGGTATGGGAGGTTAGAAAGGGACGCAATGCTGGAGAAATAGAGAAGCCGTACCTTCAGACTGCTTTTCTGTTATTGTATGTTTACATATAAATATAATACTTATATATATTAAACGTCCTTGACTCGGGTACAAATATTCGTGCTCATCACACAAAGTTTGCCCCTACCAGGATTCAAATCCGGAACCCTTGGCACAGAAAGCAGGGAACTACCAACTGAACTAACAAGGTCGTCAAGATAAACAATCGTTAAAATTGAAAATATTTTGTTATGTATGGTTATAAAGCTATATAGGCTCAAGACTCTTCAAACACTTAATTGTTGCATCTCAAAAAAATCAAATAAATAAAGTTCAAATTCACTTAAAAACCTAGACACCTAAATCACTGTGGTGCAGAATACACTTACCAACGCAAACAAACAAATAATAAAAAAGAAAAAAAAGAAACGTAAAATGTACAAGTCGACTGTGTTTTGTATTCATGACTTTCAATAAATAACGGTTTCTAAGGTGCGAGAAGAAAGGGAAGGATACTACTATTGTTTACACGCGAGTTCTGATCGAGTTTATGAGAAACGAAAAACAGACGACTTATAAGTAGCTTCTAAGCTATTATAATTTATGCATAAAATAAAAATAGATTGTTTTTGTCGATGTCGGAAACTGTAATATTTACAGATCCTTTCTGTGTCGAGGATTCTGGGTTCGAATCCTTGTAGCAGCGAATTTGTGTGATGAGCATGAATGTTCGTGACTAAGTCATGGGTGTTTAATATCTATATACGACATCCTGTATCCATTAGCAGGATCAATGTTGAAAAAGACACCAACTATTAAAAAAAAAATAACTTCAACCACAAATGAATCTGACACCTTTAAAAGTAATAGATACAAACTCAAAAAAAAAAGCTATATACGTATTATAAACCTGGCTATATTTTATCTGGCTATATTATAAGTCTCCATCTAGTGTACTCTGTATACTACACAATTTAAGCTGGGAACACTAGATGGACGCACGCGTTGGTTTAAACTGTAAGTGCAGTTAGCAATTGAAATATAAATAAATAAATGGCGCTGCCGATAATAAATAGCAATGCTAATCTATGCTAATCGATTAGCATAAACTTCTATGCATAGGCAGTATTACCATAGATAATTAGTGTGAATGTTTCATTTGAAAAATGTAATACGATCTATGAATAAAGATACATATAATATAATAGAGTTCTTGGAACGAAAACATCAAGCAATACAACGTAGGAGGCGACCGGCGGGACCGCAGTCATTCGCTATCCATACAAAAAAAAAGTTTAAATAACAATAGAAAAATATTACTTACTACTTAATATGTGACAAGTTTTGATCAGTGAGAAGTGAGACAACAGTAGTAGCCACTACGGGACTGAAGTACAATAAATATACGGTTCCTGGATATTTCGATCGAAGAGTTTATCTTCGCAACTGTAACTTACTTATAATTATTTGGAGATAGCTACCTAGTACCATAGTAGATATGAAATATCCATGACTCGGGTACAAACATTCGTCACATCACACATAGTTTGTCCCTATCAGGATTCGAACTCGAAACCCTTGGCACAGAAAGCATGGGCACTACCAACTTAGCTAATCAGGTCAACTATGGTAAACAGTGATAGCCAAGTTGGTAGAACGTTTGCCGCGGTAACGAGGATCGCAGGATCAAACCCCGGCTCGCACCTCTGGGATTTCTGGATTTCATGTGCGAATCTCATTTCAACCTTGATTAACACTTGCTAAACGCTAAAAGAAAACATCGTGAGGAAATCTATATGTCAGAGAGAACCCCTCGAAAGGCGTGTGAAGTCTGCCAACCCGCACTGGGCCAGCGTGATGAACTATGGCCCGATGCCCCTCTCATAATGGGACATTAAATAGGCTGGTATTTTTTATATTTAATTAGTATAATTCAGCCAAATTGTATAGAAATGAAGATTCACATGTTTTATGGCTCTTTGTTGATCAGCATGCCACAGCAGTTTAAAAACTTACAGTAACTTATCTTTTAACAGGATTATTCGTTATTTGCTCTATGACGAAGTTAAACTTCGGCGGAGTTAGCGTCTTTGTTTAACAGCAGCCTTTTATTATAATTACACGAGTTTCCAGTAAAGTTTCTTCAGTAAATAGACAGCCGTTCTCATTATTATATGTGCATTGTAGAAACATGAATTTAAAAAAATACTATGTACAATAATTAGAAAGGCAATAACTTAAATATTTACAAACTAATATAAATTAAAAAGAGTATAGAACAAAAGTGTAAAAAAATTGGCCCATGCGGCGCATTTCCTCGCTGAACAGACAAATCTACTCGCTGAGCGAGGAAATGCCCAGCCCTTGGGTCGCCAGTTGCGTCGATCAACCTTCTAGAAATATTTTCTACTAGCTGTTGCCCGCGACTTCATCCGCGTGGTATTTAACAAAGACAACCGTTGACAACAGCCTGCTCGCCCATTCTGAGCCCGCGGGACGCATTGCAGGTTGTTGCTATCAAACATAATCAGGCGCTGCGCTGCAACATTGGTTTTAATTTTTTTTCGTGAGATCCCATTTTATTTTCTAAAATAAAAGTAGCCTAAGTTACTCCTTGTTACATCAGCTATCTGCCAGTGAAAGTCCCGTCAAAATCGGTCCAGCCATTTCAGAGATTAGCCGGAACAAACAGACAGACAGACAGACAAAATTTTAAAAAATATTGTTTTGGTATATGTAACGTGTATACATCCAAATGCACTTAGTAAAAAGCGGTTATTTTAATATTACAAACAGACACTCCAATTTTATTTATATGTGTATAGATGTGTATAGATAAAATTAATGGTGCTTGGACCCCATGGACCTAGGGTCTCGAATCCGAATGTGTATTCGGAGCCGATAACCGAATACTAGCACCAGAATTATATTTGTTCACTTTGAAATCGATTAAAGATTACGACATATTGCGTATTTGTAGTATGCGTCTTGCGCTGGCTCGCTCTTTAGGTCCGAAACCATACGAAAACGAACCTAAACTCAAAGCCTGTTACTGTTAATTTGCATTGTAACCATGTCACCGCAATGTAACCCGCCTAATTCGGGTAAATCGGCTCCGTCGAAAAATAAATCCTCTTCCAGGAAAAATAGTTTTAAACTCCGAAGTCCATTAAAAAAAAAACGCAAATGGAAGAATTACATTGTTGTTATCTACAGGGTTAATTCGTTTATCGGGGTTCCGCGGATAAGATGTTGAATCTTATTACTCGTACCTTACTTATAATTTGTACCTAATGCGTGAAGGATGAAGGAACATTTTCGTGTTGCCTCTTTTATGACTTGGTGGTTGACGATCATAGACAAACCGAGTGATAGATCGGATACATTGTTTTATCCTTCAACGCGACGCAAAACGAGGTGTCTTTCAGCCCTGTCTGAATGAATGTCTATCTGTGGCGTTGTAGCTCGCAAAGCGCTGAACCGATTTCAATGAGGTACTTTATGTGCGATCATATATCAATATCGTGCCATAGTTTTTAGGTATGATTTAAAACACGCCTAGGTGGCGCTACCACAGATAATTAATATATACCGACTTTGCGTTTTTAAACTTAATAATGTATCATGATAGCAGTGATAGCCAAGTTGGTAGAAAGCTTGCCTCAGTAACGAGGATTGTAGGTTCAAACTCCGGCTCGCACCTCTGGGATTTCTGGATTTCATGTGCGAATCTCATTTTCAACCACGATTATCGCTTGCTAAGCGGTGAAGGAAAACATCGCGAGGAAACCTGCATGTCTGAGAGAATCCCTCGAAAGATGTGTGAAGTCCGCCAACCCACACTGGGCCAGCGGGGTGGACTATGGCCTAATCCCCCTCGCATTGAGGGGAGGCCCGTGCCCAACAGTGGGACATTAAAAACGGCTGGTATTATTGTAATGCATGATGAATATTTATTTTATTATTATCTATAGAACCTGTAATATTAAACGCAGTTCAAATTAGACTAGAAATTTAATTCAGATGATACGATCGGAAGAATGTTTGTTTGTCGTGACTCGTTTATAATTAATTTAAAATCGTCACCTTTGGGACTTGACCTAACGCAGGCAACTAGTATTTTGTAATCTATGGTCTAATTTACAATAGAGTTTTGGAATGACCACGCTGAGGTCTCTATTGTAAAGTGGTTCAATATAATTTTCTATAACTTCGCTCTATCGCTACAAGATTACATGATTAAGAAACCCACAACACAACATAATATTTTTGGCTACAAATCCATATTGAAATAAAACAACTCTTAGGGATTTTATCTTTTTTTTTTTTTTTTTTTTATTACATTATAGGCAAGTATTTGATCTCGATCTCACCTGATGGTAAGTGACGATGAGATCTACGATGGAGCATACTTGCCTAGGTAGGAAGGCGGCAGTAGATCGAGACGCTACATTCACTAGGCACATGCAGCGCAACTGATCTGACCCGCCATCCATGAATGGCAGCACCGAACATCATGCCGGAACACGGCTAGGCCGCTTGGCGACATGGCTTTGTTCAGTCGTCATCGTCGTCATCGTGTTTATTCTACTTATTTTTTACGTTACCGATGTTTACAATCACCTCAGTCCTCCCGTGACCATGTTTGGCTGTAAAGCAGTCGAAACGTCGGGAACGTAAAAAAAACGTAGAATAAACGCAAAAAATCCTTAAGAAAAGTTTTATATTGATTTCTTATATTTACGGGAATACTACACATTGAAATAAAACTATTTTTTAGGATTTCATCGCGTTTATATTTTGATTTTACGTTCCCGACGTTTCGGCTGCTTTACAGCAACCATGGTCACGGGAGAACTGAGGTGGTTGACGTCCTGGTGTCATAGTTTCAGACGGGGTACCCTCATATTTAAGTGTTGTTTGTGGTCATATTTAAGGGTTGTGTAGTATTCGAGTAAATATAAAAAAAACAATATATAAATCCATAATTGTATTATCTTCAGTGGCGTATGTTTTAAGACCAAACGATTCCAGAATAACAAGACTACGTAGCTATAATGCCTTAAAAGCCAGACGACCACACAATATGTTAGGATTATAAATAATCCCTCGTAAGAGCGAGACCACATGCAAACGATGTGAGCTTTATAAAGTGCATTAGACCCTTAAGGTTTTTATAGAATGTAAATTATAATTTATTTATAGAATGTAAATTATAATTTATTTATAGAATGTAAATTATAATTTATTTATAGAAACGCTTGCATGCAAAAGGGCCATTAGAAAAAATAACCTTTATTTTCTCTTAACTAAATTGAGTGTTTTGAAGTTAAAATTAAATAGCTCTTTGTTTAGTTTTGTTTTGTTTACCGAATGTCAAAGAAAGTGTTATTCGAATGACTTTGTATTTGAGTTCAAAATTATAATTGATGCAGCCTGTAAATATAAGTGCTGACTTTAGGCAAAGGTCACTTTTAATGCCTATAATAAAAGTATAGAAATCATTTACGTCGAAAGTCACGCGAACTAATGTTGTAATGTCAGAGGGCGCAATGTATTGTAAACTTCGCAATCATAACACAACCCTCCGCGCTACACCCGACTCGTGCGCGCATCAAGCGCGCTCGAGCGTATCGAGTTTTAATTCACATTGCAGTTTTAGATGTAAAGACCACTGAGTTACTTATCACTTCTTCTCAGTGGAACCAAAATTCCGGGGGTATCCTCTGAATACATGAAAAAATACTCATCGCTAAGAACATCACCCCACAAAACTGTTTCAACCAAATTGTGTGAGGAAATATTTATTTAAAAGGTACGCTGATTCGAAGCGGACGATATTTCATTTTGATTAATTGATCAATCGCAGTGAGCGTGCAGTTCGCTAAATGCAATCCCGAGTTATAAAATATTTTCTTCAGTAAGCGGAGTGCTTATAATATAATGAATATCGCTGACACATAAACTGTACGATCCCAAACTAAACAACGCTTATGTTGTAGGTACCGTAAAATGGACAGGCACCACACATAATGAATGACCGGTCATTCCTTTTGATTTTTCAAAGGAGCAGAACGAATCCTGGGCAACCCTGCATTGCCTTAAAGTTACCTAGGCGATACGACCTCTATGGATGAGGTCCTTTTACCCACTACAGTGTGATTTGAATATTTTATTTTTGATTGGCTAAATGAAGTGTATGCATAGAACAGACAGGGCTCTATGAGTAGAGTGATTGATGAATATAGAAGTTAATTATCTGACTGTAAAATAACAGTATCAGCAAGTTTTAGTTAGCAGTACAGACATCATTATCTATACTAATTAGGTACGTAATCGTTATGTATCTATAATTAATGTAATTTAAAGTAAGTCTTTTTATTTATTTATCGCTCATAAATGCCATGAAAAATAGTAATTTATGCGCATGTATCAAACGTTTTCATTACAACGATAAGGTGTCAGGTTCCCTGTCATACTTATACAAACCTTCATGTTTCCATTTCCGCAATATTATGAAGATCAACGTCACTTACCTGAAAAGAAAGGAAAATGAATTATGTATTGTCTATTTATTTTTTTATATTTTGGCTCGTGTGTGTAAGTCTGATTGTAACGAAAAAAAAATACAACCGAATTGAGAACCTCCTCCTTTTTGAATCCGGTTAAATCTAGTTTCATGTGCTCATTCCGCTTTCTCGGCCAAGTAAGGGATCCTCCGAGTTTGAGTGCCACTCATTCAGGGGCCACGCTAACATGAGCCTTATGTAATTTAACACAACATTTTAATGGATAAACTGATGAAAAATTACGAGAACAAGACCATAAATCAGGGTCGGTAACTAGTAAACGCTGTCGGTAAAGAAGTTGCAATGTGAGAATACAATAGAAACAACATACGTAAGTTTGACTTTGATCCTACATAGTTAAAACCTATGGTACACTTTTGCATACAACTATCCCTACGTACCCCTGTCCTCATATTCCCCAAGTTTCCAATTACGCCATAGAACCCATTACTGTGCGCCTTATGAAAATATCCACCAATCAAAACATGAGCTCCCATTTGAATCACGCGAACTTTCAACGCATTAAATTTGAACGTAGAACGTAAAACACATTCACACCGAAATCAACTATGTAGAATGACGTATATTGATTTCTTATATTTACGCGAATACTACACATTGAAATAAAACTATTTTTAGGATTTTATCGCGTTTATATTTTGATTTTACATTCCTGACGTTTCGGCTGCTTTACAGCAACCATGGTCACGGGAGGACTGAGGTGGTTAACGTCCTGGTGTCATATTTTCAGACGGGGTACCCTCATATTTAAGTGTTGTTTTTGGTCCGATCTACGCAGAATGTGCTCAAAGTGTCTGGAGGTCTTGCAATGGTACGCTCGGTCTTGGATTACATTTCTGAAATACATTTCTGATCATTTATTTTGTATACTCCTAAAGGGGACCTCCAAATTGTCATTTTTTTTGCAAACGATTTGGAACGTGACCTCAACATAAGATCTGGCAACGTTATTTCATGGTCAACATTGTAACTTAATTGTTAGCGGCGATGGATAAAGCACCGGTCACACTTGCAGTTCCTATTCAACGGTACGGTACGTCTCAGGATCTATAAGGTAGGTAGTCATAAGTCTCCAAGATACTGGATACAATACCCTCACAAGTGTAGTCGTAAACATTCCCATACCGAACGAATATTGTTGTCACGCTATCAAACCGGCCTGTTTTGCAATAGTTCTGCCCGTCTCCTAGATTTGATGGCGCGATAGATGACCGATCCCTCGGAAGGTCGGAGCGCCCTTGGGCTATAAAACAAAAACTTATACAGTACCCTTGGAAATAGGGACGGTGGACGTGACCCTTTCTACAGGACATGTCCTGTATTCAACTAAATGTTTGCTACTTTAATTTTGTACTTTTCTACTCAAAAAACTATGTCAATTAGTTCCGTTTACAATTAAAAAAAAATTTAAATAGAACATTGTTTTCGGATTTTATCCCGATTATTTTATGTTTTTACGTTCACGATGTTTCGGCTACTCTACAGCAACCGCATAATAACTGTCACTTTTGACAGATATCCCATACAATATCTGTCAAAAATGACAGTTACTATGCGATTGCTGTTCGATTATGAATCGATTGTGTCAGCAGGATTGGGGCCCTACAACCGTGGTCACGGGAGGACTAAGGTGCTTGACGTCCTAGTGTCATAGTTTGAACTGGGGAAGCCTCATATTTAGTTAGCATAATTCGTTTTATTGCAATGTCTAGTATTCGCGTAAATATAAGAAATCTATATTTAAAAAATGTTTGAAAAATTTGGAAAAACTGATCTGTTAAGGTTTTTCAGTAGGTACGTAAGGGCTATATGGGCTTAGTTGGCTCAAATATGATAGACCAAAGCGACCACTCGTGTACTTTTATCCAGACAGCTATGTTGTCTTCCAACGTATAACACTTCTAGTTTTTCAACATCAAGTCCTTTATAAAGCACAATTTATGGGGTAACCCTATTCAGCTAGGGTTAGAAGGGTTCTGTATATTTTGTATTTAAGTTTATGTAGGCCTGCTTTCGGCTTTTAGTGCGGCTCGTGTGAACAGTGTGTTTCGAATGAAACGAGAATGTTTTCGTTTATTTAATATCAGGTAGGACATTTGTGAAAGGTGAATAAGGTCATATCGACCCCTTGAGGTCGATATCGACCACCTTGGGAATCCCGGGTTTACACAATCAGTTAGGCCAGATATATCACAGGCACAACATAATCACGCCAAGCCCAAAAGGCCTGTTATAAAGGACAACAGCAATTTGTCCTTTGTACAGAAATCTGGACAGATATCTACTGTAATTTATGTGGCCGCAATTATTGTTGGAATAGTAAATCTGGGGGTCACAATTTATACGGCTTTATTATGTAGGTATAACTGGTATTAATTTTGCGGCGAAATATAATTCGTGTTCGAGACCTTTGAGATTTAAATGAGGATAATGTTTTAAATATTGCTTTATTCGGAATGAGATTTTTTATAATATAAATCGGTATACTATCTGCATACTTAAGATAAATAGTGTTTTTTTTTTGTAGCAGTTAATTCATATTTGAGCGATCATAACACTCAATCCATTTATGTATTTTGGTGCCATATTCTACGGTCCGAATCTACTTCGCATTGAGAGCAGTGAAACAATAAAACCTAATTAACATTGCCTAATCGATTCTAGTAATCTAGAATCATATATTTTAAATTTGACCGATCCAGATTAAGATATTTTGAAGAGCTACGTACACTGATAATATTATGATGAATATTATTTACTCCACAGTTACTGATTAGGTAGTATTAATTGCGGAGTATAACTAAAGTTTATGAAAACTTTAGTTACTATAACTTGAACTTGATATACAGGGTGTAAAGGGCGTGATATCGAAAACTTTGGGTAAAGATGACATTTAGTGCCGTAATAAATTTATACATATCATTTATGTTGAAAGTCATGAGTTACAAATGTTGTATTTTTGAGCGCGCAATGTATCGTATAAAACGCGATCATAACTAAACGCTCCGCGCGATACCTGACGCTTGCGAGTGATGAGCGCGCTCAAGCGTATCGAGTTTCAATTTACATTGCAGTTTTAGGTCTAAATTAGTAATTACGGTATATTTATTTATAATCACGTTGAAATAGACTTGTATTATGATTTCATACTAAAATCAACTGAAAAAAAATGCGCACAATTCAGGAAGGAAATTTGAAATTAGGATGTTTTTTTTATTTAAATCGCCTTCCGTATCGACCTTGGTCTGAATCGTGTTTAAAATAAACGCGATAAAATCCGTATAATCGATTTTATTTAAATGTGTAGTATTTGCGTACATATAACTAATCAATATGTGAACCATGATATCTTCCAAGTTTGACCAACACATCCCTTGTTCCAACCAAACCTAATACCCTCTTTTCTCGTGCACACGCCACTACAATATCTTTACAGTCGTTCGAAACTTCGGTAAGTGTAACATAGTTACTATACTTCCAATGTTGATGGACAAATAAAACGAAAGTCGTACTTAAGTTTGTGTGTTCCGAACGGGAATGTGTGTTCTTTTTCTTCCGGCAGCAATAGAAAAGGACACAAAGCAATAGCCGAGTGACCATCGGTTCATTTTTGTTTTATTTTTATCGATTCACCAGACAAACTTATGACATTTCTTTTGCATTACTTCGGCCATTAAAAACATTGAAATAAAAATTATTGTAAGGATTTTATCGCGTTTATTTTCTGTTTCTACGTTCCAGACGTTTCGGTTGCTTTACAGCAACCGTGGTCACGGGAGGACTGAGGTGTTTAACGTCTTAGTGTCAAAGTTTGAACTGGGGTACCCCTCATATTAAGTTGTTGTTTACGGTTCGATCTATGCAGAAAGTGCTCACTGTGACTTGCATTGTTAAAATCTTACAATGAGTACATAAAAATATATAATTTGTGATACGAAGTACTAACTGGTATTTTGTGGATAGAGGTAGGTTCATTAAGTTCTGTCGGTAAACGAAATTTTGACTTCTAGCTTAACATACGAGGTGGATAAAGGGGATTTTGTTGTGCCGTTGGTTGCTTCGAGGGAGGGATCGTGTGGCCGTGCCCTTGTTGTACTGTGTTGTGTTTATGTTGATGCCAGCTATGTTAAAACTATTCTAAAATACATAAAATCATTACTAACTGAATCGGAGCAAATATAATGAGGACTAGAAACGAGTAATAGGATTCCAAATTGAAAATCAAAATCAATTAAAAATACAATTATTCTCGCTGCAACAAATAATTTACTAGGCATCTTATATGCATGAAAAATAAACATTAATGAGTAAATTGACGACAGCTTGGTCTAGTAGATTTACACGACCGGCGGCCACTGCACCGGGTAGTTGCGGGTTCGATTCCCACCTTGGAAAATTTTCGGAAACGATATTTTAATATGCCCTGGTCTGGGTGTTACTGGGATCGCCCCCAGTCCATTATACGGTACCTATAACACAAGCGCTGCTTAGTTTGGGTCCATACAGGGCCCCAAGTCTGCTAACACAATCGATTCATAATCGAACAGCAACCGCATAGTAACTGTCACTTTTGACAGATATTGTATGGGATATTTGTCAAAAGTGAAATTTACTATGCGGTTGCTGTTCGATTATGAATCGATTGTGTTAGCAGACTTGGGGCCCAGTTGGTGCGTTCGTATGGCGATATTTATTTTAATTAATCATGAATGTTACTAGCTAAGTCTTCTCCACTCAATTGTGTAATCCAAAACGCTCACATACACCAGTGACTGAAGAACGTTCAAGTATTAATCCTGTATCGGGGTTACATAGATTAAACGTTACCTGAGCCATGCCGTTAAATAATTACGAAGTAGCTATCAAATCGGATTACATACAAATTTCTCGGGCCACAGGCTAATTAAGTTATAGGCAGATCGGCTTGCGGGTAATATTGATGCCTACGAGATGATAACTTCTTGGAGGCAATCAATCGATCGCAACCTTTAATAATTAGCATGGAAGTTAGTTTTTTTTTTATACATTATAGGCAAGTATTTGATCTCGATTTCACCTGATGGTAAGTGACGATGAGATCTACGATGGAGCATACTTGCCTAGGTAGGAAGGCGGCCGTAGATCGAGACGCTACGTTCACTAGGCACATGCAGCGCAACTGATCTGACCCGCCAGCCATGAATGGCAACACCGAACATCATGCCGGAACACGGCTAGGCCGCTTGGCGACATGGCTTTATTCATCATCATATTGTAGTATATGGCCTTCATGCTTAATATTGTCTATGCTATAACAGGATGCCCTTTGTGGCTGACGTTGTTCATTTGTTCGATTATAAGATGTCTCCTACTCGAACGTGTATTATTTATAATATCCCCTAATATAGGATATTTTGGCGACGAGGTAAGTATTCACGCGTAGTGGTTCCAACATAATGGTGTGGGGATCATAGTAAGTGGTAGAGGAGCATATAATTTTCACGATGTTTGGTGGCAACCTCGCATTCGACCACTGCGCACAAGAGTGGAGCATTTTTAAGAGTCGTTTTATCCAGTATTGTACGGCGAACAGCATAAATAATGACACCGATAAGGCTGGAGAGAGGCGACGGGCTCTGCTACTGACGGCGCTAGTGGAAGATTCCTACCGCGTCGCTAGAGATTTGGTTTTTCCGGATGATGTGGATAGCGTACAGTTTAATAAGCTTCTTGAAAAATTGAATAGTCATTTTTCATCGAGGAAAAGTACGTTCGCCGAACGATATAATTTTTATAAGGCGGAACAACGTCCAGGAGAAGATTTATCTGAATGGGCGGCGCGAGTGCGTAATCTGGCTCAGTATTGCGGTTTTAAATTGGAATTAGACACCGCATTACGTGATCGGTTCGTGTTAGGATTAGAAAATACGAAGGAGAAGGAAAAACTGTTCGCTGAGAGCATTGAGAGTCTGACTTTTAACAGAGCATTAGAGTTGGCGCAAAGCGTTCGTTGTGCACGCCTCGCGCTGCGGGCAGGCGTGGGCGGCGCGGAGGGCGCTGTGGTGCAACCTGTGTTCGCGGCACAGCAGCAACGGCGGCGGCTGGGTAATGGCGATGGCGACGCGTCCATGTCGCAGGATTTGTCATGAGGGTTCCAGGCTTGTGATGTATGCGGATATAGAAACCATACCAAAGACAGGTGTCGTTTTGTTAATTACACTTGTCAAAAGTGTCACAAAAAAGGTCATCTTAAAAGAATGTGCAAATCCGAATTAAATAATAATAATTTCTTGGGTGAAGATAACAATGACATGGAAGGTGGTATGTATAACTTATTTAATATTAATAATTCTGTTAAGGACGAGCCGATTTTGCGACAGGTTTTGATATGTAACAATAAGCGATTGTTATGTGAGATTGATTGCGGTAGTGCAGTTTCTGTATTACCATCCGAAATATATGATCAGTTGTTCAGGGGTGAAAATTATAGTTTAGAGTCATGTATCGACGTTTTTAATTTTTATACAGGTGTTAAAATATCACCGAAGGGCTGTATATCATTGCCAGTAACATATGACGGTCGCACTAACTCAATAAAGTTTTTTGTTATTAATGCTAATGTGAAGCGTTTACCTCTTTTAGGCAGAGATTTTATGAGATTATTTAATTTAAATTTGTGCAGTCATGACCGTAACAATGTGTGTGTAAACGGGAACGAAGTCGAGTTGTTAATGAAGAAATATGCTATATTATTTAAGGATGAGCTAGGTAGATTTAACAAATATAAAATCAATTTAAAAATTAAGTCCGACGCTCAGTTAAAATTTTTCAAACCTCGCTCTGTGCCGTTAGCGTTAAAATCTAAAATAGAGAAGGAATTAAATAGGTTATTAGAGTTAGGTATAATAGAGAAAGTTGACCACTCAGACGTGGCCACGCCTATTGTTTCAGTACTGCGGCCGGATGGCGATGTGAGGATTTGTGGTGATTTTTCAGCTACCTTGAATAAGGTATTATATGTAGATAATTATGCAATTCCACGTATAGAGAATTTGTTCGCGAAGCTCCATGGAGGTGTAGAATTTAGTAAATTAAATTTTTCGCGAGGATATTTACAATTGGAGCTCGACGAAACAAAGAAATGGATGTGTATCAATACCCACAGAGGTTTATACCGTTACAATAGATTGGTATTTGGTTTAACCAATGCTCCATTTATTTTTCAACGTACGATGGAACAATTATTGGTTGGAATTGAGGGAGTTTGTGTATTTCTAGAAGATATTTTAGTAACAGCTCCATCAAGGAAGGTACATTTAGACAGGTTAGAATTAGTATTAAGTAGATTGCAAGACGCAGGACTGAGGCTAAAGCGTGATAAATGTGAATTATTCAAAAGTTCGGTGGAGTATCTCGGTTATGTCATAGATAGGAACGGATTGCATAAATCGAATAGTAAGGTTGAAGCTATAGTTAAGTCAGCATGCAATTTTAATGTTCAACATGTTAAGAGTGACGTTAACACATCAGATTTTTTGTCACGTTCGGTCAGATCAAACGTTTTGGATAGTTCCGAATGTTTGGATCACTCACGTTACATAAATTTTATCGGTGATAAGGTTTTAGCGCCAATTACCGTAGAAAATATTAGAGACGAAACTGCGAGAGACGTGACATTACAAAAAGTGATTAAATTAATTCATGGTGGTTGGCCTTCTAAGATGGAAGATTCCAATTTAAAACCATTTTTCCTATGCCGTTTCGAGCTTTCTATTGAGGAGGGTTGTATATTACGCGGCCATAAAGTTGTGATACCTGCCGTTTATCGCGAGAGATTTCTTGAAGAGTTACACAGATCTCATTTTGGTGTAGTGAAAACGAAATCTGAGGCTAGATCTCGAATGTGGTGGCCTAATATTGACAGGCATATCGAAGAGAAAATAGGTTCATGCAGCGTTTGCAATACAATGAGGAGCAGGACGGCGAATGCACCGCTCGTACCATGGCCATACGCCGAGCGCACATGGGAGCGGCTACATTTGGATATATTTATGCTGTACGGTCATCAGTTTTTGATAATAGTGGATGCTCACTCAAAATGGGTGGAATGTTTTTACATGAATAGGACCGATAGTGAGTCGATTATTAGTAAGGTTTGTGAATTGTTCAGTAGATTTGGATTAGTGCGAACCGTAGTTACTGATAATGCTACAAATTTTTGTTCTAAAGAGTTTAATACGTTTTGTCGTTTGAATGGTATTCAACACTTAACTAGTGCCCCTTACCATTCCGAATCAAACGGTCAGGCAGAGAACAGTGTAAAGACGATTAAAAAGGGTTTAAAAACTATGTGTAATAATTGCAATGCAAACAAGAAGATTTTAATATCTAAATTAAATAAGTTCTTGTTTGATTATAGAAATTCAGTTCATTTAACAACGGGATTTTCGCCTACACAATTGATGCTCGGTCGACCTTTACGCTGTCGGCTCGATTTTTTGCGAACAAGCACTGGACAAGAGCAGACTAATACCTCTTCTAAGTCATTGTCGGTCGCAGCCAAAGTTAATGTAAACAGTGCACAGATGGCACAGTGTAAGAAATTTAGTGGCAGTAGGAAAATACATTTCGCAGTTGGGGACAAAGTATTAGTTAAATATTTCTATTATAATGGTATTAAACATACATGGAAAAAGGGAACTATCAAAAGTTGTATTGGATATCGGATGTTTACTGTTTACATTCCGGATTTAAATATTTTTGTAAAAAAACATGTCGATCAATTGTTAGCATATAAGGGAAGCGCATCATCAGACCAGGATGACGATGTTAGCTGTTATGAAGAGTTCGCAAGGGAAAATGCAAACGTACCGCACGAGACGGAATCTGTCGAGGTTCCGGACGCAAGCTTGGCCGTAGATATTCCGTCACCGGTGCGCGTTCCTACCTCATCCACAGCTCACTCGCCCGGAAGGAGGGTAGAAGAGGAAGGATTGGACTCAGATGATGAGTTTTTAGATGCTGAAGCTCTTAATGACCGTGTGAGAGATGCTCACGCACCAGTGCGTCGTTATCCTGTTAGAAAAACTAGGAAACAGATTAATTATAAGTGTTAAGATTTTGTTATTGATTAGAAGAAGTAAGGTTTTTGGTTATTCAATATGAGTTTGGTTTTGTTGTTTATTTGTAAAAGTTAGGTTTTTGAAGCTGTTAAGTTATATTGTTTGTAGAGCTAGTGGTGGAGGAATGTAGTATATGGCCTTCATGCTTAATATTGTCTATGCTATAACAGGATGCCCTTTGTGGCTGACGTTGTTCATTTGTTCGATTATAAGATGTCTCCTACTCGAACGTGTATTATTTATAATATCCCCTAATATAGGATACATATGTAATCAGTAAGTATATAATAGTAAGTAAGTGTAATCAGTAAACCCCCAGCGTTGTTTATTTTCACTCTTATAGGACTAGGCCCGCCACACGCTCCCACCACTGCTACTCCTGTAAGCCAGGATCTACAGTGGTGTCCAATGATGACACCGAGGTTTGACCCTCGGCGAGTCCCGGGATACAGTTAATTGTCTTGGAACCCGCACGAGTTTAATCGAAAGATAAAAATAAGAGGAGTTGGAAGAAAATTATCCACTTCCCTCCATTGCAAAGCGGGAGACAAAAAAGATCTGGTAGACAAATTTCTACAGAAGCAAGACTCTTACATCTGGACTAATTCAAGGTGTTACACTCTTGTAACGTCTAAAAATAATTCTTGTAAGACATTTTCGACTCGACACTTTGACACCCTTGGACGACCTAATTAGTCCAGTTGGTAGTGATCCTGCTTTCTGAACCGACAGTCCAGGGTTCGAATGCTGGTAGGGACAAACTTTGTGCGATGAGCTGAACTGTTTGTACTCGAGTCATGGATGTAAGTATTACATACTCGGTTCGCACTCAGTTAATTATACGGTACCCTCAACACAGGCGTTGCTAAGTGTGGGACCGTATAGTTGGTGTGTTCGTCTGGCGATATTTTTATTCTTATTACATTGGTACAGATTAGGTAATATTAAGGTAATGTCTTAGTAATTTTGGCTCGAGATTATTACACAAAAGGTTTCGTAGTAGGTTTTCAAATTCATTGTACTTACTAGCCGAGTCATTATTTCCTTTGTGCCGAGTCAGTGGTCTTTCGTACATACATGACCTACATCAGCATATTCAGGTATTATTCAGTTTCAATAATGGTGTTTGGACATGGGTATGACTCTTCAAAATCATAATAATATCGCTTACAGCTCCTAAGAACTGGTTATAGAATAAGTATACCATAATACCTGCAAATATCTACTCGGTACGAGAACACCCATATTTAGCCAATTGTTCATGTATACATGAACAATTGGCTAAATATGGGTGTTCTAACTGTACGGTCCCATACCAAGCAACGCTTGTATACATGGAGTGGGGGCGACCTCAGTATAATTGCTTATCCAGATATTAAACGATAATGACTCGGATACAAACATTCATACTCATCACAGAAAGCTTGTCCCTTCCAGGATTCGAACCTGGGACTCTCGGCGCAGAAGCAGGGTCACTACCAGCCGTGCCAATCGGATCAAAATGAAATTATAATTTTAAAGAAATCACTTATCCCACTAATATCATAATGTGAATGTTTGGATGCATGGATAGATGGATGTTTGTTACTCAATCACGCCAGAACGGCTGAACGGATCTGGATGAAATTTGGCACAGAGATAGATTATAGTCTGGAATACCACATAAGCTGCTTTTTATCTCGGTAAAATGTATGGTTCCCGTGGGATAGATTTGTCCTAATTTTTCACCGTAAGACCGCGTGGCAGGGAAAATATAATTTAATAAACAATCAGATGAAAGTATTTTCTAATAACGACCCCGCATTTTGGCGTTGCTGTAGTCGGCTAAAAACTTATCTATAGCCAGCCCTATTACACTCTTCGGTACAATCTGAATCTTGTGCCATCCACGGAACTCAATACCTTACCTTTACTGACAGGTAAAAAGCTCTCAACTTCCCCCTTATCAGCTAATCTATGGGTAAGTAGTCCTCGGTACTCGTGCACGAGCCATTAATATATTCTATCTAATTGCAAAGTTGACAATCTTTGCGCACTGAATATTTTACGAGCTCCCAATGAGGCCCTAATGCGAAATCACGTCGTATGTCTCTACTCGTCGAGAGTTTTGTTGAATTTCCGGATCGAGGCCTGAGAGGTCTCGTTTTTTGGGAGGAATCTGGTGGAATATAAATATATTATGTGCAGAATAAGCTTGTTGAACATTATTTATATGCTTTATAGGTATACGGTGATCAAATTGAGCTCGTTTAGTAGTAAAGTGAAGGTGTCTCTTGGCCACGTGGAATGTAACTTACAGCAAGCTACTTGCAGACTCTGATTCAATATTGAGCTCTATGGCATAGGTTTTTAATGGCTACATTTAGCAGAGATCAAAAGTAAGCTCGTGATATAGTGATATCGAACGCTGTAAATACGAAAAGCACTTTTCTAGAGTGTACTCATTAGTATATATTTTTGTATATTATATGTAAGAAATAATTGTACCAGAACTTTTAATGTCCCATTGTTGGGCACGGGCCTTCCATAAATACGACGGGGATCAGGCCATAGGCAACCACTCTAGCCCAGTGCGTGTCGGCGGACTTCACACGTCTTCTGAGGGGTTCTCTCAGACATGCAGGTTTCCCCGCAATGTTTCCTTCATCGTTTAGCAAGTGACAACCATTATTGAAAATGAGATTCACACATGAAATCCAGAACTCCCAGTTGCGATCCGGGGTTTGAACTTCCGATCCTCGTTACCAAGGTAAATGTTCAATATTCACAGCCACGAACAGGCAATCGCAATAACATATCCCAAAACACAACCAAAAACTTAATTGCACATAAATCGTAATATAATCCGTGGTTACATACAACATATACAATGTTGTAGCGAACTACACGCCGCGATGTGTAACTATTGTTACCTGTTACACCGCGAGCCGGTTAACATCAAATATTAATCCGGTTCCCCCGGCTCACCCGGCTACCGGGGTCGGACACAGACCACCTGGTTTGGTCACTTTACCCGCTTTATATCGACCGGCCCGGATAAGTTTTGATTAGTACGAGTATATTATAATTTGATGTTTGTTTTGTTTTAGTAGGATGCCTCGTTCAAAAGTATTTGAGAATGTATTATTAGCTTAGGGGTCGATTTCGTTCCGCTTCTTTCTCTCTTTGTCTGCCTATCTGTCCGTTCGTCTTTCTGTGTGTTCTGGACGAATTTTGATGACACTTGGCAGGGCACTGCTTAGATCCCGGGTCAACATATAGGATACTTCTATCTCGGGAATTGGAAGCTTTCGCCCGGGAAATTTAAAAAAACGAAAGTCTTCGCGTATATACGAAGTCCCGTCACATCCAATCAAAATTTCCGTCTGACCTACTCGTATTTCTCAGGAGCAGATCCAGGGTTTCTTTAAGGGAGCGTTTTTGTGTCATTTTACCTATCTCGTATGGTTCGCTTGCAAACATCTGTAATTGTTATTGCAAGCGTACCGATAGTCGATCGGTGATATTCTAATCGGTGCTCCAAATGGAATGCTTCATATAGTCACCCGTACAATTAAGTGGACGCCCATGCCCAGCATTAGGACCTTGAAATATGTAATAGTAAGGAAAACAGACTCTATATGCACAAAACCTTTTTCTAGGTATGCGAGGTGGTTTTATTTTTTGGAGTGTTGTTTATTTTCCAAGCGACGCCTATTGGGCCACTCACCTTACATAACCTCGAGTTCCTCGACTAGTCTAATAGTTATTGTGAGCAAAACTTCTAGTTAACTTAGTTTGTGTATGAGAGTGAACATATGTATAGTGTGGAACTTCTAATTAGGTCTGCAATCTATAATAAGTTATCCTATTTTGGACAGTTCGCCAGTGTTAAACATAGGTAGAGTTCTAGTAGAATTTTAGTAGAAATCAGGGTCTGAAATACTTATGTGTCTTCAGTATAAGCTTTTTAGAGTGTTGCCTAATAGAAAAATATATAAGCATACATCATTACTACATTGCAGTGCACTGGGAAATTGCCAGCACATGTCAACGCGTGTGCAAAAGAGAAAGAGCACGACGCTACTTTTATTTTTTTAATACCTTTGAAATTATGAAATACATATTCGGAAATTCTTTCACATTAATGATTTAATAAGTACTTATGATTGAATGAAACGAAATTATACTATATATACATATACTTACGAGGTGTTTGGCGCATGCGTAGCAATACTGCGCCGCGTAGCAATTCGTAGCGCTACGGCATTACTACGCACCGTAGTAGACTAGCATCGATGGTTTAAAATTTATAATTTTATATGAGCTGTAAGGTAAGCAGGTTCTCCTAATGTTATCGTAACGTCATTGAAAAAACATGCGGTCACTGTCATACTTATTTAAGAAATGTGTGGTGTGAGAAGGATAGAGGACGTTACGTTACCAAGACGGTCCGGAGAAAAGATTGTGCTTGATAAGATTTTTAGCGATAGTTCTTCATGTATTTGAACGTTTGGGCAGAGTTTTCAACTGTGATCCATACAAGGGGTATGCTATATATATGGAACACATTCCTCAATGCCATAAGCAAATAAATTCATACGGTATACGCCGGTTCTAGGCAGAAGTATAGTCTTCACCACGATGTTCACTTGCACCGTACAACAAAAGATAATCATTACTATAATAATAATAATATAATATTGCCAGACGAAACCACCACTATACGGCCCCACACTAACCAACGCTTGTAGTATGGGTACCGTACAATGGACTGACGGCGAACTCAGTGTATAATACTTATAGAGATATTAAACATTTATGAATCGAATAGAAACATTCATGCTCATCACACAAAGTCTATACCATGATTCGAACCAGGGACCCTCGGCGCACAAAGCAAGGTCACCACCAACTGCGCTAATCAGGTCGTCAACATAAACGCTAGTTCATTTAAACTCCTAACTTCTTTCCAACTTGTCGGTCAACAAACCACAGCAAAGTTTACTACAATATACTTAGCCATAAAATATAATAAAGACATTATTATAGGTATAAAAAAGTTTGTCGAAAATCATCATAATTCACCTGACAAACCTAATTTAAGAGTAAAAATAATAATAAATACACAACCCCGTCATACCAAAGACGCTATATCCATTATATACACGCAAAGATCCATTTAGAAAAACGCGCAGTGATATATCACCAATCCTAATGACACCCCCAACGGTTGCCACGCAATAATCCACCTTATCTACGTAAGGACAAAGTTGAAAAGATCGGATGCCTCGATAGGCTGCTGCAACAAACTTTCGTCCTAATGCGGCAGTTTTAAAGTTCAGTTTTAAAACGGCGACCAAAACCCGCAGAGGTGCGCATCCAGGGTATTCAAGCAATTAGGTACATTTATATTGCAGACTGCATTTTAAAAAAATGCACTCACCGTCTGTCGTGGACGTTATGTTCATCTTGACACAGCAAGAACCTTTTTACTTGAGCTGAGATACTAATGAAGATTTAAATTTGGAACACGAGTTCTTCAAATGTCACGATTTGTCGGTCTTTACCAAATGTTTTGCACACCCTTCACAAAACAACGCTAGTTCTCACTCGCGAAACGTCAAGCGATTCAAATTGCGAACGACGCGACCACACGCGGTCAAACGTCAAGTATTGGCGCGAACACTTGACAGATGGGTGATTGATTCACGCGTTCGGATACTCGAAAACACTTGCAGTTTATAACACAGGCTCTACAATAGACAAGAAGCGTTCGGATATCGGCCAATTAGCAAGGAAGATGCTACTATGCGAGCATTCCAAAGCTTTTTGATAGTGTAACGACAAAACAAATAGTCCGGAATGAGTGAGCCACACGCATGCGCAGTAGGCATTGCCGTATGCGTACTTTGTTAAGCCGTGGTTACCAATGTAGGCTCAGATAAAATTTTATTTTCTTAATAAAAGTGTCATGAAATTTAAATGACTCGTACTTATTAGATACGCTTTTTTAAAGCTTTTCTTTTGTTCATTCAGTACGTAAAATAACCTGTAGTAATGAAATTCTCGTATTTTTATTTTACCTATAAAATAAAATTATCTTGAATTTTTTTCATGACATGACTCCTCTTAGGAGTAATCGCCCATCATCCTTATCTCAGTAAGATTTAAAAATGTATTTTCTTTGTCTATTTTTCATTTGTTGTACCTATCGAAACGATCATTGTAGGGTAGTTGTAGGCATTATAATTATTTTGATATGGCTTCGTATTTTGTGCATTAAACTAGAGTCAAGTAATGGTTTTGGCATCTGTCTTGACTGCTCTACGCCAATCAGTAAACTAGTGTATGTAATGCAGGCAACTTGAAATAAATATAAAAAGTATCCGTAATTTAATAATTGAAGTTCGATTGCAATAGCTTCCAAATTCAAAAGTGGCACATTAGATTACAATAGCGGTTCCAAATTTAAAAAGTGACATTATATTACAAAATAGGTTCGAAATTTAAAAGTGACATTAGATTATCGTTATCCTGTATGGACGAGGCCGTACTGCAGCGGGCTAGGCCGGCAACACGTACCGCGCAGGGCGCCGCACTTGAGATATTTATCCGACGGTGACGGATACCTGACGCACACATCCATATAGACTCACACACAACGATATTAGACATACACACGCATATTATTATTCTACATTGTTATTTAGGACTAGATATAGAGCGTGTATATATGTGGCGACATGATGTGACTGTAGGGGTTTTTATGTTTGTGTGTGTTTGTTTATTGTTTACCAAGGCATATTTGGGGTCGAGTCACCTTCGTCCGTAGGAGAATTAAGTACCCTCGAGATACCCTACACGTGACCTTGGGTGGTGCCAACTAGGTGACAACTCTACTGGTGGTAGGCTTCGGCCGTGGCTAGTCACCACCCACTGAACAAAGCCATGTCGCCAAGCGGCCTAGCCGTGTTCCGGCATGATGTTCGGTGTTGCCATTCATGGATGGCGGGTCAGATCAGTTGCGCTGCATGTGCCTAGTGAATGTAGCGTCTCGATCTACTGCCGCCTTCCTACCTAGGCAAGTATGCTCCATCGTAGATCTCATCGTCACTTACCATCAGGTGAGATCGAGATCAAATAATTGCCTATAATGTAATAAAAAAAAAAAAAATTGGAAGTCTTTGTAAAGCATGCCTATGTTTCAGTATTACTTATTGTTTTCGGTGCATGACTTTTGTTTATCTTCCAATGGAGGATGAAGATGTTAAAAAAACAAACACCATCACGCTTGTAATTCCTGAAGGGGTAAGCAACCTATAGGGGTAAGCAAGTGTGCAGTGGAGTCACATTTCGCCGACGGTAGTTTGGTATCTAGATAATGGGGGACAAGCCTCACCATATATATTACCAGTATACTGGGCATACTCATATTCAATGCGAAGGGGAATTGCCATTCTGGCTCGGAGCGGATTGGTGAACTTCACACGTCTTTTGAGAAACGTGCATGCTTCCTCAATCCTTTGCTTTTTATCGTACAGCAAGTGATAATGATAATTGATAATTGTTAAGTATGTGGTGCAATATTTATCTTTGTACTTGAAATCCGAAAATTACAGTGCTTCGACCCAGGGTTGAACCTGCACATCTTTTATCCAAATTTAACTTATACAGGCATTTATACTAACCACAACATATATACAACCATAGCAATAAGTTATAACGGTATTTCAGACTTCACACCGAATTTTTCCCATTTTTTTTTATTACATTATAGGCACGTATTTGATCTCGATCTCACCTGATGGTAAGTGACGATGAGATCTACGACGGAGCATACTTGCCTAGGTAGGAAGGCGGCAGTAGATCGAGACGCTACATTCACTAGGCACATGCAGCGCAGCTGATCTGACCCGCCATCCATGAATGGCAACACCGAACATCATGCCGGAACACAGCTAGGCCGCTTGGCGACATGTCTTTGTTCAGTGGGTGGTGACTAACCATGGCCGAAGCCTATCACCAGTAAAACCATCTTTATTACTAATAACATCATAACCTTACCTTGCATTGAAACAATAAATTTATTGAGGAATAGAATCCGACAAGAATCTATACTCAATTCCATCAAGGAAAAGCTAATACAACATAAAAAAACTCATATATGCAAATGATAAATACACGGGAGCAAAGTTCAGGGAAGTTCTCGACTTTATCGATAGAAGTTTGTACGTAACAACACTAAAGCAAACAAACTTGGTGAACGAGTTGAGAGTATTCTTAAAAACATCGATAAACGTTCACAAGCTGGAGCTGGGTTTTAAATTTTAAAAATATTTTATCTCAGTTAGATATAAATTAATCCCTAGATTTATAGTATATTTGCATGCATTTACAATGGCAATATTAAGTATTTTGGTTCTAGAAAACGCGTTGTAAAGTCCGGTTAATTGTAGGCATTACGTATATTTACCACTAGCTGTTACCCGCGACTTCGTCCGCGTGGTATTTAACAAACTTGTTACATCAGATATCTGCCAGTAAAAGTCCCGTCAAAATCGGTCCAGCCATTTCAGAGATTAGCCGAAACAGACAGAAAAAAATTAAAAAAAAATCGTTTTGGTATATGTACCGTGTATACATCCAAATGCACTTACTAAACAGCGGTTATTTTAATATTCCAAACAGACACTCTAGTTTTATTTATTTGTATGTAAGTATAGTTCCCTAATGTTGAAGCGAACTTTCTAGCTTCTACCATACCTTTAAGGCAAAGTCACGCTACGATGTCTCTACATTTTCTACATACATAGTTAACTAAATCGCGTAATACGTTTAGTGGTTCGGCTTTTGTTTGCACCACAAGTTAACTGATACGGCTTGTTAGGGGCATTTAATTTGCGATGGAGACTATGGGGACATGCTTATGTGAAGTGATAAAATAAGTGAGAATGAAGTGAAGTGCACGTGATAAAGTCAGAGATTTCATCTAAAATTGTATTTTTAAATCCAGATTATCCATTTGACATGGATTGGTAGTGATCTGCTGACTTGTTGAACCGTTCAAATATTTTACACTATCTTTGTTACACCTTATATAAGTGCGGGATCTATTACTTATTTATAATTATGGCATATCCCTAAAATAATCTGTTTGATCTGAAGTGGTTTCAACTAAAAATCAATGGTTTATGAAAATAACAATTCAATCGAATTGAGAACCTCCTCATTTTTGATGTCGGTTTAAATCTGGGGTTTCCAAACATATTTTGTCTACTGCCCACTTTGAGAATGAATTATTTTTTAGCGCCCACATTTTTTTACCTACTTAGAAACCGCTATAACTTCAAATTAAATTAATTATTGTAAGCCTCTACACATCGCCCCCATTTTTTTTCTGGGTCTCTTACCCTTTAGGCCTGCAGCGTCCACAAGGGGGCGTTATCGCCCACTTTGGGAAAAGCTGGTTCAAATGATGAAACAGTATTTTTATGTCCCATTCCTTGACAATGGCATCTCCATGACTTGAGCTTGTCTCCTTCAAAAGAAATATTTTCAAAGCCCTTGATTGCGGAGACATAGGTCCATTGTTCCACATTCACATTTTTGACAACCCTAAAAGTTGTTTTAGGAGTCAACTTTACTATCTACTTCGGTATAATATCACAAGATGGCGTTACGTGTTCAAATACAAATTACAAGACTATCCGAAATGTACAGTCTCAACTACATGGTAGGTACCTCAGAACACACAG
The DNA here is from genome assembly GCA_905333125.1 of Pheosia tremula. Classification (NCBI taxonomy): domain Eukaryota; kingdom Metazoa; phylum Arthropoda; class Insecta; order Lepidoptera; family Notodontidae; genus Pheosia; species Pheosia tremula. The sequence continues at coordinate 3,977,736 of HG995420.1, forward strand.
TTGCATTGTGTATATATATATATATATATATATATATATATATATATATAAAATGAAGGCCTGAAAGTTAAGTCACTTATAAATTGTATTTTTTTTCTCAACTCTACAGTCGGATCGGGATGCGACATCAACTGAGAAGATCCAGCAAGAATCTCAGCGGGATTGTACGTTTGTATGTTGTTTGATGTTTGATTAATATCATGCAAGTTAAAAAAAAAAAACTTTAGCTCCAGTGTGTTGATGGGCACACACGCTACACTTTACCATGTCATTGACTCTACATATATGAGCTTACAGTCCCAATCAGCGTTATCATCACAAAAATAATAAATTCTGTAGTAACCTGTATTAATGAGTGGGCCGATTTTAATAATCATTGAAAAAATAATACAATTGAGACCCGAATTGAGAAACTCCTCCTTTTTGAAGTCGGTTAAAAAGATAATTCATTTCTCCATACATTTGATTCAAAGGTTCGATACGAAATTCGCCGGGATAGCTAGTTACAAATAACTACCCATTTACTCTTACATCACAGTTCCCTGAAAAAATGTAATTAACCACCCACAATACCGCACAGTGGGCCGGTGCCCACAATAGCGTGGTCGGACAAAATACAACAATAGGGCTCAATTTAACCTCAGCTTAACCAAGAAACGCGATCACGTACATCATAACGCGATAAAGAAATCTCTACATCGGCACGCGAACGAAATTAGTGGATCAAAACCTTTAACCGTGTCATTTTTCAACCTAAATACGTCACAAATATGGTATATTATGGTATTTGAATGGCTTTGTATGTGGTTAAGTAATCATTTTGGTCGTTAATAAATAATTTGGTGATATTATGGGTAATTATTTCGTTTCGTTTATTTTAGCTTGGTAAAAAGACTGTATCAAATATAAATACCGTGATAATAATATACAACCGTGATTATAACTATACAAATTTGTTTATGATAAATAAATATAAATGCAGTGTAAATAAAGCATCGTACAAAAACAAATATTAATCGATTCAAGCTATAACCCGAGCCTTATTAAATTGAATGAGTTTCCAATTCGCTGTAGCACTTGCTTGCTTTCATTCCTTTTATAAAACTAGTTGGGCGTAATTAACTTGGAAATCGTGATCCATTCGCGTGTAACAGTCCATTTATTAAAGTGCCAAACCATTATTAACTTCGAGTTGCACGTCAAAACGACTCAAGTTAATTATTTATTTCGATACTTACTGAAAAAATATCGATAATACGTCGAACGCGCTGTCGAAACACTTGATAGAACTCCGCTAACTTTGTAAAGGTCTGTGTCAATATGTACAATCTTATTTTCATATATGTTTAAGAACAAAAAAATATATTGATTATTATTGTATTTTTTACTTTCTAAATCTATACATATAAATAAAATTGGAGTGTCTGTTTGTAATATTAAAATAAACGCTTTTTACTAAGTGCATTTGGATGTATACACGTTACCTATACCGAAACAACATTTTTTACAATTTTTGTCTGTCTGTCTGTCCGTCTGTCTGTCTGTCTGTCTGTCTGTCTGTCTGTTTGTTCCGGGTAATCTCTGAAATGGCTGGACCGATTTTGACGGGACTTTCACTGACAGATAGCTGATGTAACAAGGAGTAACTTAGGCTACTTTTATTTTAGAAAAAAAAAATAGGATCTCACGAAAAAAAATTAAAACCAATGTTGCAGCGCAGCGCCTGATTAAGTTTGATAGCAACAACCTGCAATGCGTCCCGCGGGCTCAGAATGGGCAAGCAGGCTGTTGTCAACGGTTGTCTTTGTTAAATACCACGCGGACGAAGTCGCGGGCAACAGCTAGTTATTTAATATAATAAACGACGGTTGACGATTCATTAATCGTAAACTAAAGCCGTAATCAATTGTAATTAAATCGTAAGTAAACTGTATTGGATGGGTGTAAAAAGATATTAGCAACTTAGCTCAAATAAGTAAGATCCGCCATGAAAGTGGTCTATCAGTATTGACAAAAAATCCACAAAGGTTCATATTTGATACGTTCTAAGTTCAAATAAATAACAGATGACGATCATAGGCCTTGCGAGTCTAAGTTGTGCAAAAGATAGTCAACCTTAAGGTGATAAAGGAGTTTCTTGGTCGACTATACTTATTGAGAACAATTTTGAAGTTTCGTTGTTTTCCCCGTGTTTTAGTTTTGTAGCACTGTGCGCTCCATTGTTTCGCGGGAAGTTTTAACGAATCTCTTTTTTCCAGGTATTATTGCGAAACTAAATTAAGGGTGAACACTAATTAATGTACTTATTGCTTAGTAGGTATAATATTGGTGTTATTACTTTAGTAATATACCTATTCAGTGAAGGTATAATATATTCACGGCCATCTCTAATTACCCAATGTGCAATTAAATAATTTTTGCATATAAATATTAAGTTATGCCCGCAAATGTTTGCCTGTGTGTCTCCAAATTAAATGAGTATAGTCGATTTGAATGTAATATTATTTCTCTCACCACACGGGCTATACCCGGATCTGTGGAAGACTTGCGCGGACAAGGGTCCAACACGTAGAGGCCCTTCTTGAGAGTTTTAATGTTATGTTGCCTTGTTATGTTATGTTAGTTATGAATTTAATTATTTATAAGCACTTGTTTAAGGTGTTTACGATTTCTTTATAAACTTCAACAGTTCTGTGCGAGATTATTCGTAAGCTAACCGTATACTTTATAGTCTACGTATTTCGATATTTTGTATGGAGATGAACAGCGCAAAATATCAAAATTGTATGTACGTACCTCTTCATCTTCTGCAAGATAATTTAGAAAGGGTATACTTACCATTTGTCATCATAATGTGAAGTCAGAATTTCGATACGTTGACTTTTTATTTTTTAAATCTGTGCACCAAAAAATCTCATAGTGTTGCAATTAACATTTTTTTTAACATCGATATCGATTTTCTGACTTCTGGCACTAATCACAAATGCGCTTCGGAAGCGCATATGCAAAGGTTAGATTTAAATCAAGCTGTATATTCAAACTGTGAAGGTCTGTTTAGTATGTGTGTCGGGTGTTGGGGCTAAGCAGAAGACAATCAAACTGTATACTGTTGAGTAGGCTAATCATTAGGACGAATCGTCGCCGGCCCGCCGCCATGTTTACTAAACAGCGTTTCGCTACGCCACAGAATAATGATAGCGGTGGAATTCTGAACGGTACAGTACGATGTTCAATCATAATGTGTGGGACGATAAAATAAATAAATAACACTAGACTAATAAATCAACTGTGTAGTCCCGGAATAAGAAAAAAAAGTTTATATTTTGGGTACCGTACAAAGGACTGAAATTTTCCGGTGGCGGGAATCGAGCCCACAACCATTAAGTACAATGTTTAAAGTCAGTACGTACATAATATTCTTTAATTTTAAGATTTCTTTTTGTATGTAAAAACACATAATGATTTGGTTTTTTTTCAAGTGGGCGTGGATGACTAATCCGACTCTTAAAGGACTCTTGAAGCCGATTTTGATGAAAACCAAAACTACAACCTTAGATTTTATTTAAATAAATTGCCAAGAATTGAACCGGTGCATTTTGAAAAAAAAAAATACATCATCCGATAATGTCACTAATAAGGATCTAGTAATGACTTGAAACAATCATACTGTATATATAATTCTTCCAGAGTTTTGTCAGCAGCACAAGTTAACCAGATTCCAACCCAACCCCAACATAAATAAGATTCAGTGCTCTTTGTTCTGCTCAAAGATTTCGTTGAGGCCTTACGTCAAAGGTAATCAGTGACAAAATTAGGTACTTGGCTTGCAAATTACACAAAAGGCTTGTTTTTACGCGGCAATGTGGGTAAGTAGAGTGAGTCAGCATACTCTTCCTGTCTCTACTTAAGCAATTTGTTTCGGGGTCGTTCCCCAGTCTGCTCTGGTTGGGGCGATGAAAGGGATCATCGAAGATAAACTGTGTTAAAAGGGTTACTACAGAATTGTGGATTATTTGGATAGTAGTTCTAGTGAATGTAGCGTCTCTATCTACTGCCGCCTTCTTACCTAGGCAAGTATGCTCCATCGTAGATCTCATCGTCACTTACCATCAGGTGAGATCGAGATCAAATACTTGCCTATAGTGTAATAAAAAATAAAAAAAAGTTAAGTGCCCAAATACACAGTGGGTCAGGATCGAAAAAAGCATCAGAATATTATTATTGATGTCAACCACAAGTACGGTAGTTATAAATCATTAAAATTGTTACGAAATGCTAAGCTACAACTTTACCATACGTTCGGAATGCTGTTCCTATGGAAAAGAACAGGCAAGAAACTCCGTGGTTGCTGGTTTTAAAAATGATCGTTTATTGTCTATAACGAACGTCAATGATGTTAAAAGTATAACTTAGAACAACCAAGAGTGTAACACACCTAAAAAGCTCAACCTTTTTCTTAAAACATACTTTGAATAACACATCATTAATAGCAATAGTATCCAGTTTGTAGAACGCTTGCCTTTGAATCAAGGTGTAAAGGTTTAAAACTTGGCTTGCACCTCGGGAATTTTCAGGTTTTCATGCACAATAATGGATATCACTTAATGTACGGTGAAGGCAAACATCGCGAGGAAACCTGAACATCCGTCGAAAGTAGTTTGAAGTTAAGCAAACAAAAAGGACCAGTGAGGTAGACTATGGTCTCTAAACCCTCGTTATATTGAGGAGAAATGCGCTCAGTTTTTTTTTATGGGACTAGGCCCGCCGCACACTCTCACGACTGCTACTCCTGTAAGCCAGGATGTACAGTGGTGTCCAATGATACCGAGGTTTGGCCCTCGGCGAGTCCCGGGATAAAGTTAATTGTCTTGGACCCGCACGAATTCACACTCGGTATAATGGCAACAGGCTCGCTCCCCTATTACATTGACACCAAAATACTTTCAGCGTAATGTGGGTGCCTTGCAGTGTACCTTTGTCTACCCCTTCGGGGACCAGTGACATGTCATTAATAACATCAGCAATTAAACCTACTTTGCCCTCGATGTTAAGGGCATTTTTTGCACAGCACGTTTTATCATTTGCCTTTAACCAAACTCCGTGTAATTCACATCATTTCTCAAAGTCAAGCTTGCTTTATGAAATATGGCGGCCGAAAATAGGTTGGCTGTACTAAAATTGTGGTTAATAGACCCACAGTGAATGAGGTCAAGCGGTATCGGTCGCGATCAACTGTATTATAGCAATTTGTGTCACATCAATTGGTTGGTGCGTTGACTGGTTGTTTTGAATAGAGTGTACAATGCCAGTAATGTATTTAATGCTATGATTTATTTACTATTAACTACAGTATCAATAATTCCGAATATTTCCTTATTATAATCATAATCAGATTATGCGACTAGCAGTCAAGTAGTAATAGAACTACATAGAATCTATTATTTTATAAAGCCAACATTATTTATTTAGGATTGCCAAGAGAGTTTTCAATGTTACATGTGAAATAATCAATAAAAAATAAAATATGACTGATATAAGGTAATTTTAACTCTAATGACAGGCAACACCATGTGCCACCGACACGGTGTAAGTAATCATACTTAATAATAAAAAACCTGAGATGATATGTAAAGTACACTAGAAGTAAACTTAAACAGAGGTTCATGGATGGCGGGTCAGATCAGCTGCGCTGCATGTGCCTAGTGAATGTAGCGTCTCGATCTACGGCCGCCTTCCTACCTAGGCAAGTATGCTCCATCGTAGATCTCATCATCACTTACCATCAGGTGAGATCGAAATCAAATACTTGCCTATAATGTAATAAAAAAAAAACATAAATAGACGTAAGTGTAATATAGATAAACCATGTGTAAATAAATCAATGAATGTAGAGTTCAAGAGTTTATGTTAGAAAACAATAAACTGCCTACTACGTTAGTTATCTTATTTTTTTATCTCTCTTACCTTGAAGTGCTAAACCCAGTTTTAAGAATTTTATTCCATGGCTTACTGCAGCCTTATTGCAAGCAAACCGATATATATAAATGTTCCTCACCGAGCGCAGTGGGAGTTGACCGGTATTATTATAGGATCAATTGTAATCCGGGCCCGGCGGGAACGGTGGCTGAGGCAAACTACCAGCGGTCTGTCGGCGCGGATAAATATCCAAGCGGGCCACGAGATACTATGCGTAGCGAGCGCTGTCCGGTCCCTGAAGGTCACCAATTTTAACTGCATAGACGAGTTTACAATCTAACATTCGCAAACCAACTAGTGGGACTGCCGGTAATCCAAGAAGATCGAATTTCAAATTATAACAACTGTCGTTAAAGGTGACAGCGCTAGGTCGGGGCGCGAAATTCAAAATTTCGACGGTTTGAAATATTATACGACAAATAGAAACACATTTGGGTCGTATTTTTTTTTTCGGCATATTGGTACCCCCTTATTTAGAGACGTCTTATAACTTTATCAAACGTATATAGTACTGCGCACAAGTGTTTTGCTATACGCAGTAGTAAAACGTCTATAAATTCGGGGGTTAGTGTTTAGACACTTTGTATGGCGCATTGAATGTTTTTAATACTGTCAGCTAGAGGAGTTGCTCAATTTGCCATACAATAATCTCTTAATACTTAGACTATAACTTAACGATGACTTAATTTTTTTACGAAAAATTTTAACATTTATGTGTCGTATTTTTTTTTGTTTGCAACTACGTCATATTGTCATGTATGTATTTATATATTAAATTTGTGTCAACATTAAGTTCAGCTGAATATATACAAAGTCGTGTTAACTACGACATTTATATCCCGAGATCGGGTGGGCCTATTTTATTATTTGTTTCTAAGATTAACTTTTCAAAGATGGGTAAATTTCACAAAAAAATGATTATAAAGATTATTCATCTTCTCATACATTTGATTCTGAGGTGGCATCATGTACTGATAATTGGCCTGCCAAATATAAATTAATTACGGTACCGGAATGTTGCAGACAACATACCAATATACGCAATCTATAAGCGCTTCAGACTAGCGTGTTTAGTGGCCCAACAACAGAGATTTGTTGTTGTTTACCAACAACTACTTTGTGTTGGACGCCGAAGTTCGTCGCACAAGAATTTGAGGGTAATCAATATAAGCATGTATTGGCTGAAACAGGAAAATAAACACGGGAAATCAGAAAAAAATATTACATAACAATTACAAAGTTTGCTGAAAACGCGTTTGAAACACATTTACTGAGATTGGATGGTTAAAGTCTACGGTAGAATCGATCCAGTTTTCTCCGGTTTAGCTACTATATAGAGACTAAGTAATCTCTCCCCCGCAGAATAAAGTCGTAAAGGTTGTTACGACTGTGCTCAAGGTATTTTAAATTATGGGATAGAGAAAGAGTATTTCGATTGATAATCAAAATGAGTTTTTTTTTTTTATTACATTATAGGCAAGTATTTGATCTCGATCTCACCTGATGGTAAGTGACGATGAGATCTACGATGGAGCATACTTGCCTAGGTAGGAAGGCGGCAGTAGATCGAGACGCTACATTCACTAGGCACATGCAGCGCAACTGATCTGACCCGCCATCCATGAATGGCAGCACCGAACATCATGCCGGAACACGGCTAGGCCGCTTGGCGACATGGCTTTGTTCAGTGGGTGGGGACTAGCCACGGCCGAAGCCTACCACCAGTGACTCCATTATTATACTCCAGACAAATAAACATAATAAAAGAAATAAAAAGGGGGTATTTTAGCCTTGGAATTTTAGCCTGCGCTTCTTTGTTATCTTTATGTAGTCAAAATATCGATTTAAAAAAATAATGTTGTTTCTAACAAGAAGGCTATTTTTATTTTTGAGTGCAAGTTTATTTTAACTTTTGATTGAATTATTGACAACGCAAGGGCTTATCTTTGCACCTCCTATTAACGATGTTTAAATAATTAATCTGAATCCCATTTAGGACCCGTTGCACGATCCTATCCACAACTTATTTGACAGACACCCCATACTGATTATGTCAAATTAGTTGTTGATAGTATTTATCGGCACATTTCAAAACATACATACTCCATTTTCTATCTCACTCCAACTCGAGCAACAGTGTATGTACGTGTTTAATGTTCCACTTTCCAACGTAATAACACCATAAGCCCTCAAAAGCCATTAACTTGAACTGATTAGATCTTAACCTACATTAAATAATGTAGCTTACGTAGGTATGCGGCAGTAGCACACTAATCTATACATCTATACATATAAATAAAATTGGAGTGTCTGTTTGTAATATTAAAATAACCGCTTTTTACTAAGTGCATTTGGATGTATACACGTTACCTATACCGAAACAACATTTTTTACAATTTTTGTCTGTCTGTCTGTCTGTCTGTCTGTCCGTCTGTCTGTCTGTCTGTCTGTCCGTCTGTCTGTCTGTCTGTTTGTTCCGGCTCATCTCTGAAATGACTGGACCGATTTTGACGGGACTTTCACTGGCAGATAGCTGATGTAACAAGGAGTAACTTAGGCTACTTTTATTTTAGAAAAAAACATAGGATCTCACGAAAAAATAAATAAAACCAATGTTGCAGCGCAGCGCCTGATTAAGTTTGATAGCAACAACCTGCAATACGTCCTGCGGGCTAAGAATGGGCGAGCAGGCTGTTGTCAACGGCTGTCTTTGTTAAATACCACGCGGACGAAGTCGCGGGCAACAGCTAGTCTATACTATACATTATATAATAACTAGCTGCGCCCAGCGGTGGTACCCGCGATAAAAAGTATGAAAAATTAACACATCTAACCCACGGGAACCATACATTTTACCGGGATAAAAAGTAGCCTATATGCTATTCCAGACTATAATCTATATCTGTGCCAAATTTCATCCAGATCCGTTCAGCCGTTCAGCCGTTCGGGCGTGAAAGAGTAACAAACATCCATCCATCTATCCATCCATCCAAACTTTCACATTTGTAATATTAGTATAGAGTATAGATAAGACTTCAACTCGATCGTATCTGTAAATTATAAATAACGTGTAACAATAATCTATACTAATATTATAAATGTGGAAGTTTGGATGGATGGATGGATGGTACTCTGTTACTCAATCACGCCAGAACGACTGAACGGATCTGGATGAAATTTGGCACAGAGATAGATTATTGTCTGGAATAGCACGTAGGCTACTTTTTATCCCGGTAAAATGTATGGTTCCCGTGGGATGTTTTAATTTTTCATAGCGCAAAGGATCGACATGTTCTTTTTCGGGGGTAACACCGCAGGGCGCAGCTAGTAATATATAATGTTTTGAGGTATCCATCAGCAGGTGATGAGGCGATAGTGATGATGAAATAAATCCATATCAGTAAAGCCGTGGATACTAAACTGAAAATTTACCGGACATCTTCAATTTCCTTCACACACGTTATTGAACACACAATGTGCAATATCCCATTAATATTACACATTATTTATCAAAGTAACAAATCTCATGGATGGCGGGTCAGATCAGCTGCGCTGCATGTGCCTAGTGAATGTAGCGTCTCGATCTACTGCCGCCTTCCTACCTAGGCAAGTATGCTCCATCGTAGATCTCATCGTCACTTACCATCAGGTGAGATCGAGATCAAATACTTGCCTATAATGTAATAAAAAAAAAAGAATAAATTTTGCCACAGATTAAGAACTCATTGTAGTGTGACAATTATTGACTATTACGTTACAAAAATAAACTAGAGATGAAGCCAGTATGGAGGGTGTAATAAGTCGAGAGATACCCAGAGTGCTGTGAGGCGCGTGTGTCATGAGAATGAAACACACACAGATGTAGAGACAACGGAAGAGATATACTTAGAGTCTAGTTACAAACATCATAAGTACATTGTTGTAGCCAAGATTGGACTTCAACTTGACTATAGGTATTAGGTCTCATGAAAGGCACTAATAGAGCCGTCAGGGTGGCAGAATACTAGGCAAGTAGGAAAGTCTAAGGAGAAATATTTGTGCCATCGACTCGAAAGAAGAAGACCGAAGGTTTAACAATGGTGAAACGTTACTGTTTTTTTGTTTTTACAAAAAAGCTTACTATATCCAACAGGTTTATCTCTTAAATTAAGAGTTCCTGCTTACCCTACTGGTCTAAAAAAATGGTGCAAAACTGCAAAGATCAGCAACAAGGAGTAGGTGGTAAACCCTTTTTTTTTATTGAGGTGGGGCAATCTTCTAAAGACATACAGTCCTCTGTGGGATAGAGCTGGGTTATTTTGGGATTCTTACTATTGAAACCTCCCACCCCGCCCCGCTGTGGCCACCTTCGACACGATGGAGGGGCTCCGGGATCTCCTACTTGATAGATGTAGGATGGAACCCGTAGCATTTCCATTTACTATATGACCAATTCCGCACTGAGTAGACCATAATAAAAGGTAACAAATAAAAACAAAACCGAATTGAGAACCTCCTCCTTTTTTTGAAGTCGGTTAAAGATAGACATGACTGAAGAATATTTAAGTATACGTTCAAAAACACGCACATAATCCATTATTATCACCAAACGCAACTAGTATTCCGAACACAATCTGCCCTCAAATCAAACACTATGATAAGAAAAATCGGTTAAGTTAATATTGGACCGCCAATTACTTTCATTCCCTCACCTAGCCAATAAATAGGAGACACGTTCTAGCCACGGGATTGTCTCATCTAGTTAACTGCTATCATTGATAGGCGAGACGTGGGTTAGGTTGTAGGCCTCTTGAAATTAGTGGAGACGTCCTTTCGTTTTTATTACAGAGCTGAGCAGAAGGATTCGTTTTAAGGGTCAGGGTACACTGAGGGATTTTTTAAATTATTGGCACTAGGCCCGCCACACGCTCCCACCTCTGCTACTCCTGTAATCCAGGATCTACAGTGGTGTCCCATGATGACACCGAGGTTTGGTTTTTTTTGGTACACTGAGGGATGTGGCGGGGATAGGTGTTATATGTAGTCATTGCTTGAGAGAAACGATATATGACAAGCAAAAGGGCTGCATGGGTTTTAAGGTACCGAGTATACATTACTCGAGTTTGAGTTCAAAATGGATTATATATAGGTATATTTTAGTTTAGTCCTTAAGTTAATAGTAGCGTATAGAATAGTCGGCTAACATGGCATATAATTTGGGTGAAGCAGCTCAAGCATGTGTCATGCATGTGAGCAAGCAAGCAAAGTAAATTAAACCGCGCCAAGTCAGTACTCGGGTAATGGTTAAGGTAGCCATGATGAAACAAACAAAAAAAACAACGGAAAGGCGATATTAATTGTCAACGGTTAGTTTTGTGGTTTAGGCGTAGGCCGCTTGGTTCATAGTACCATGGTCCCAAGTCTCCTAACACAATCGATTCATACTCAAACGGCAACCGCATAGTAACTGTAAATTTTGACAGATATCTCATGCAATATCTGTGGTTGTGGCTTTGGTTCCCACCAGGACAAATTCTGGTAATATTTTTTTTGTAATTTGCCTTGATCTTGGTCCTGCGATCACTCCCAGTAAAGGACCGTTATTCACTTATTCTCTGCTATCTCCACATACATGTAGCATGTATGTATGCTTGTGATCTGTTGACAAAATTATGAACCCCATTTTAATATATTGATTTCTTATATTTACGCGAATACTACACATTGAAATAAAACTATTTTTTAAGGATTTTATCGCGTTTATTTTCCGTTTTTACGTTCCCGACGTTTCGGCTGCTTTACAGCAACCATGGTCACGGGAGGACTGAGGTGGTTGACGTCCTGGTGTCATAGTTAGAGACGGGCTACCCTCATATTTAATTGTTGATTGTGGTCCGATCTACGCAGAAAGTGCTCACAGTATCTTGAGGTCTTGCAATGGTACGCTTGGTTTTCGATTTAATAATATTAATCACTGGATCCCAAGTCGGTGGTAGCACCCAGCCATCTTCCCTATTGAAATTAGGATGTTTTTTAATTTCAATGGCCTCGCGTATCATCCTTGGTCGGAATCGGTGTTCTTTTGCGAGGATCTGTGGCTTATCAAATCTGATATAATGGCGGGTGCGATCTTGTACATGTTCACAGATTGCAGACTTCGTGGAGCGCCGGTGTTTCACGTCAGCGATGTGTTCTCTACGCGGGTTTTTATTGCTCTTTTAGTTTGTCCTATGTAAGAGAGCCCACATTCACAATCGAGTTTGTATACCCCTGCATCTTGTAGAGGAATGTGACACTTGACAGATGGTAAGAACTGACTAATCTTCTTCGGCGGCTTGAAAAAAGTTTTGATTGAAGCGCGCTTCAAGATGTAGCCAATTTTGTCTGTGACTCCTCTGATGTATGGTAGTACAGCAGGCAGACGCTCGACTGTGGCTGGTTTCACTCGGTCACTGTGACGGCGGCGCGGGATTCGGAGCTTGTTGTCATGCAGTACTTGCTTGACATGATGGAGCTCGGCAGCCAGATGTTGCTCGTCACAGATCCCTTTGGCTCTCTGAAACAAAGATTTACCCACGGTAGCTAACTGTGTTGGATGGTGGTGAGATTCACCGTTTAAGTACCTATCTGTATGGGTCTTTTTTCTATACACGGTGTGGCCTAAGGTGTTGTTGGAATTTCGGATGACTAAGACATCTAAGAAAGCTAGAGAGTTATTGGCCTCTAACTCCATTGTAAATTTGATTTTAGAGTGTATGGAGTTAAGATGGTCTAGGAAAGCTGTTATTGCTGTAAAGCAGCCGAAACGTCGGGAACGTAAAAACGGAAAATAAACGCGATAAAATCCTTAAAAAATAGTTTTACCCCATTTTAATGTAAAAAATAAATGTTTTAACAGCTTTGTAAGGTCCGTTTAATTCCGATTGGCGACGTATCACGAATACATAACCGAGTCTTCATATCCCCATAATCCCCGCTTACCTACACTAAGCTTATGTGGCACGCCGAAGGGGGGGGGGGGGGGGGGGGGGCAGGCATTCTTTAATTCTCAACACGTCCTCACGGCCATAAGACGTCGATTTTACTAGGGATTTGTCCTCGTGATGATTATTTCGTTCCCACCCGGAGCGGGTGGGATCTAAATCGAATCGGTTACGTCATAGTGACATAACTATGAGGCCTCGAAGACCGCTGGGAGTGAATGAAGTGGTTTTTAGATTATTATTAATATACTAGCTGTTACTTCGTAGCGCCTTAGAATAAAAGTGTATGAGAAAATGAATTATCATTATAATGTTTTTTTTGTGTATATTTTCCATGTTTAAAAATTATTCTGCTATTTGGGACGGAGATAAATTCAAACAATCAACGATCATAAATTTCGGCCCACTTACTTTAACTTATCAGTAACTTTAACGTTTTAGCTTATCAGTATCAAGATAATTAATTCAGGGTTCATGGGTCCAAATATCAAGCTCTTAGCTCTTTTTTATCTTTTTTTCATTACATTATAGGTAAGTATTTGATCTCGATCTCACCTGATGGTAAGTGACGATGAGATCTACGATGGAGCATATTTGCCTAGAAGGTACCTGTTCACTCTCGACTTGAAAACATTATCTGTTTTATGGAAAGTTTCCTCGGCGTGGCTACCGAACCCTACATTTACCGTGACCCAACACACACTAGACTGGTTACTTATCATCGGACATCAAGTCATAGGGTATGTAGGGAATAATTTTTTAGAACATAGAGTTGTGTCTTTCCCGCTACATCTATGGCCACACCGAAGCCGACATTTTCTTAATTAAGGCACGAATGAAATGACAATATTATTTGCATTGAACGACAGATAACCCTTCTAGTTACACTTATCGCACGCGCCATTATCGACTCTATGCGGTATGCAGAGTTGTTACTGGTTATAATAATTGCTTGTTCGATTTAATTGGTTCGAGCAGTGGTTTGAAGTCATGACATTGGAATTGGTTATGGATGAAGTTATTATATTATCCGGGTTTGATTTTTATATTACTAGATAATGCTTGAATATAATTTCATAGAGAAAAATATATTGTTCGACTATTTGTTTTAATTCAATGTAGCTGGCTAGTTACTTAAGTGACTCTAACTAGCAAGTTATTTTTTTCAAATTTCGAATAAGTTTTATATAATGCATTTGGCCAATGCCCTTTCGCATATGGCCTTGCCTTTGGTAAGTCAAGTTTAGGCTAAATTGTCTGAGATCCGTGATTTTTTGGTAATTTCCGAGGGAGATTTCTTTTCCGGCTACGTACTTAGTCATTCGGGGCGGCTCGAGCCCTAATAAAATAATTACGTGAGTTGTCGCCCCTTTTACATATTTTATGTCTATAGACCAGAGATTCCCAATGTGGTCGATATTCGACCCCTTGGGGTCGATTTGGATCCAAAACCAAGCGCACCATTGCAAGACCACAAGACACAGTAAACACTTTCTGCATAGATCGGACCGCAAACAACAAATATCTGTCTTCTATCATTCGCCTCACTTTATTAGCCTTTTTAGCTTTTTTTTATCTATGTATTTATATGGTGATGTCATATCGTATAACACGGCTTATTATTTTCCCTCGCCTGATTCATATTGTCGCCATTATTTTTCATAATTTTCCTACACATTCAGACTAGTATCTAACTTGGCATGCATACGAGACAAGACCACGAGACGGTGAGACAAATGAAACGTACATAGGCTGGGCCACGCTCGAGCGCTCTCTAAGTCGGGAGGATAGTGTTGCGAATTACTATTTTAAATTTATCGATAAATTTATCGTATCCACAAAACTATTATTAGATGATCAAAATACTCCTTCGTAGATAAACTAGCGTCTATAGTGTAGTGGTCAGAGAGGCCACCCGCTAAAATCCAGATGTTCGGAGTTTCTCCTACTCTAATCCTGCCACAAGCTTCAGCTTAGTTGGAGTGGCTAACGGGAGATGGTCCTAGTAATGTATTGATCACCCATAACTAGAAAAACAGAAGTAATGATCACGCCTATATTCCCTGTAAGGGTAGGCAGAGGTACGCTGGATTCCCTCTCTAGACAAGGAAGATAAGGCCTATGCCCACCACCCTGGCCCCATGTGGGATGGTGAACTTCACACGACATTCAAAAGACGTGCTAGAATCCTCACCATGTTTGCATTCATCGTACAGTATCATTATCGTAATGTTCAAAAATTTTAGGATCAAGTATGTTTGAACCTGTACATCTTGTTTCACAAAACCAGTCACGTGATTCAATTTCTAGAATTACAAAAAGTGGGCTTTTATTTCCCTAATTACAGTAATTGCCCCTTATCGTCTCATTAAGTTAAAAAGAACCCATTTTTTTCCGGAACTGAATCATTAACGATCGTTTGTCTCAATAAAATATGTCGGTACTCATCCTCACGGGGCGTTAACACTGTAATTAGCTAGATTAAATGAGATTAAACTATGTTCATAGAATTTAAATTGACACACTTTATGTAGAAGGAATATCTAGCAACAGAGCGAGAAAAAGCTATGAGAAAGAAGTGGCAGGTGCCCTACGTCTCATTTACTCTTATAGCTCCAACATTGGACGGCTGTTTGACTGTTAGTCTCCATAGCCACTAGATGGCGTTGTTTTAACGATTCTATTTACGATCGTTTCAAAGTTTTATCGACACAGTCGTCCCATCACTACAAGCAATACAAGTGCAGTAAGAATGAATAGATACATACAGCATCGCGACACAATGCTAGTGGCGACGCGAGGAACAAAGTGGAGGCTGTATGTAATCTTATTTCACCGAGACACTGAACTCGGGTTGTGTTATTCTTAACTTTGTGATATTTGCATGAGAGGATTTTACTTTCCTATCTTTATCTATAGGATACTAATAAATAACCCAGGTTAATTAAAATATGTTTAGGGCACTATCTTAATGAGCTTATAAACCCTATCCATAACTTATTTGACAGAATTTGTGTGGGCATCTATTAAATAAGTTGTGGATAGAGTCTACATGCACATTGTGAATTTTCGAGTGTTGCTATTTTGAACTCAAAATTCAAAAACATAGTTCGTTCATCCAGAGCGGAATATAATTTCATTTAATTCACATATACGTTGAATAAAACATTAGTTGCCAACTAGTTCATGGTGCAAATAAAGTCAAACATTCTGTTACAGAGTGTGAATGTTTCAGAGATTCAAATTCGTTTTTAACGTATAATCTTGTACAGAACCCTTGCGCACGAAAAGAGGTCCTAGCTTAACAATACGCCATCAAACGTAGCCGTAGTATGTATCAATAGTTGAAAAAAAATGAAAATATTTTTTTAAATTCTTGTATGTCTGTTTGAACTTCGCATTAGTTAGGGTCCCAGACTGGCAGTCTTTCGGCTAGTAGCCATAGGGAGTTAGACTCTTCTATTATCCATTAACTTATATGATCTATTTATTACAGAAGAACTAATAGATTAACTTCAACAGGGTTATAGACTTGTAGTGACATCTTCAATCGCGCCACACGGTACACAGATAGCGCTGCAAACGACATTCAGAACAATTGACAATTCTCCATGCAATACTGGCACGCGCTATGAGAGTTTTCGGAGTACGTAGCATGTATACAAGATCCCGACAATAACCGTGGGGCATAGCGGCCGCCCCGCCGGTCATACCACCGGCCTGGCTGGAAGACCTTCCCTTTGCGGCTAAAGACTCAAAGGATGGAGTCCGACCATTGGCTGTTGAGATGCAGAGAAAAATCGATTCTTGCGCAGGCAGAGCCGATGTTAGTTGGCAAAAGCAAGTTATTAATAAGATAACATTGTTCCACGCTACAAGAAAGCACTTACCAAATAGTTATATAATAAATTACTAATAGCTACATTATAGCCAATCCATACACGTTCTTATCTGATCGCATCAATCATACTCTGACGTATGCACAGTCATCTGTCTACTACTACACTGGCTTCAATATTGTTTGCACGTTGAAAAAAAAAGCTAGCAGCAGATTGGTGATGGCGCTAGATGGCAACCAAGAGAATATCATTTAGAATATTTTACTAATACAGATTTCTGTTTGTTATCCAACTAATATTATAAATGTGAAAGTTTGGATGGATGGATGTTTGTTACTCAATCACGCCAAAACGGCTGAACGGATCTGGATGAAATATGGCACAGGGATAGATTATAGTCTGGAATATGTGCTATTCCTACAAAAGCCACTTTTTATCCCGGTAAAATGTAAACGCGGGTAACACCACGGGGCGCAGCTAGTTACGAATAATTTTCAAAGTTAATATCGTACTATAGTTGTTAATAAGGGAATAAATATTATAAAACTAAACAAATGACTGAAAATACCACGAACAACGATAGGGAAGCTCTTATGAAAGAGAAAAGAAAAAGAAAGAAAATTCCTTCACTTTTGCCGTCCATAGATATATTTTCTCACAAAGATTAATCCTAATTGGACGATTTGTCGTTCAGCGCGTACTTGCGAAACTTCAACATCAAAAGGCGGATATTTCCATGCAAAAGGACGCAAAGGAAAAATGGCGATCACATTACGAAGATCATTAGTTCGTTCGGCGTTGTTCCGCTTAATAATTCATTGTCGATAACGAACCAGATAATAGCACTGATGTCAGATAATAGCCAAGTTGGTAGAACGCTTGCCTCGGTAACGAGGAATGCACGTTCAAACCCCGGCTCGCAGCTCTGGGATTTCTGGATTTCATGTGCGAATCTCATTTTCAACCACGATTATCATTGCTAAAAACGGTGAAGGAAAACTTCGTGAGGAAACTTGCATGTCTGAGAGAACCCCTCGAAACGTGTGTGAAGTCCGCCAACCCGCACTTAGCCAGCGTGTTATTATTATTCTCTCTTAATAATAAACGCCATAAGAACAGGCAGCATTATAAACAGCATACAACACGAGCTAGATCAGTTACTCCTGAACAACTTACTATTCCAAGCGAATTCGCGGTACTGCCTCTCATCTGGTATTTTCTATTATCTCATAAAGGCTTTTCTCCTGCTGCTTTGAACTTGGTTTCCCATTCGTTCCGTCCTTCTCCAGCATCATCACTCTCTCTAACGAAAAATAGTTTTAGAGCCCACTTGAACTATGAATAGATAAGACAGTCCATCAATGCTAGGGGGATGAAGTCCATAGTCCACCACGATACACTGCGGGTTGGTGGACTTCACACATGTGTTGCAAAATAGTCATGTTCACTCAAACAAGTGGATTTCCCCAGCAAAACTCACTTATCGTTTGATGGAAAAGATAATAATTTCATTATTGTCTTTTCGGAAAGTTTTTTTACGTCAAATAGGAATTCTCGTAATTTTTTGGCTCAGTGATTCCCAATGTGAAGGGAGATGAGACGTCTTGTGACAGCTGTAATGGACGAGTGCCTGTTACTGAGAACCCGCACCTTTGAAGGAAACGGCACGTAGGGGCCTGTCTATAAGGCGCCTAACGTGCTTTATACATTTATTATGACAGAAAAAATGTCTTAAGGAAAAGAATAGTCGGATTTCTTTTAACGTGAGACAATTTAAAATAATTAACATGTAACTTGGATTTTGGATAATGGTTCAACATAATGTTGAAGTTATCGGAGTTAGGTCGACAACATTTGGTACGAATAATAATTATTATATTACGTAAGTTAGCACACGCGATAATGCACATGTAGAGTCTTAAGTAAAGGTTGTAATTGTTTTAAAGAGTCACTGTGCTTAGCAGAAACATCAAATGTAATCGTATCGTCATCGACAAAGTATGCTGTGGGTCATTCCTACACTTATTCTAACGCTACGTCAAAATATTGAGCTTGAGCCACAGGACTCTATATCGGCACGAAGGCACGAACACATTCGTGTTTTTATTACCCCCATTTAAAGTTGAAATTGCATTGCGAACTCTTCTATTTAACTCTAGGTATTATTAAACATTCACAACCCACGTAGCACAATTCCACTTCAAAAACAAACAAACAGTTAAGTATGCAAATCACAAAGAGAAAAAAAATCGAAAGCGAAAAAAATGCATCAAGACTTCATTCGTATTCAATTCACGAAGAAAAGTCATACACATAATGCAAATTCAAATTCGCAGGTCAAAGTAACCCTGGTCGAGCGCGGGGGTTAATAAACTTGAGCCGACCGCAAAAAGCGGAGTATCGGTTTATACACGATTATATCGGAGCGTACCGCAAATAAAGTCGTACGAGAATCGCGCGAAAGAATTCGCAACCAAGATTTTTGGGTTCATTATCTGTTTACGGCAAATAGCTTTCTATATCTTGGTAATAAGGGAAAAGCGGAAGCGTTTTACGAGGTGTATTGGTGTATCGTAGCGATCACGATAAATCAACGCAATACTTATCACATTACATAAATTTTATAGCAACGCCCCCAGTGGAAACGGGCAGCTTTACAAAGCCCCAAGTCCGATAACACAATCGATTTATAATCAAACAGCAACCGCATAGTAACTGTCACTTTTGACAGATACCCCATACATAATGCCAAAAGTGACAGACTTGGGGCCCAGGTAAATGTGAGACAACATCCCATCGGTATTTGCCCTATGGCAATATTATGTCATTTTTCCCAATAATCTGAAACCATCTTAATCAGTAGTATATTTAGATTTTTTTTCAGTTACAATGGCTACTTAATAAATGAGTCAACATAAATTTTAAGCGGGGAATTCATTGGATTTTGAGAATACGAAAAAGATAGCTAGATCCTAAATATTTAAGTGGCGTGAGAGTACACAGCCGTCAGAGTAATAAGAATAATAATTTAAGGCCAGTGTGTATTCAAACTCTGTTTTTGGCAGAATCATCGACAAATAATATTGGTAGTCATAATGTTTTAAAAGGCAAGTGACCCGAGACCAGGCCCGTAGGACTCTGCAGTGCGACAACCAATTCATTATTATTAAAAAAAAATATGGAACATGACTACTAGACAAATGTAACAGAGACGTCACATTTTCTGCCATTACAGTAGTCAGCTTTTATGCGTAAGGAGAACTCTATATTTTTTTCTGAGTGCATTTTTTTTGGATGAGTCTTAAAACTGCAGTCCACGCTCATCTCTTCTGCCTTGCAGCATACCCTAAAATGCTGTTCGGTGAATTTCCCCTGAGCCCCACTGTGGGCGCCGGGCGAGCGACACAGCCCACCCTGTATTTGCACATATAGATCCACTAACTCTACCTGCGATAGAATGTTTTAAATTTTACTAACACTGGATTTTAGCTTGGGTGTTAATAATGTGTAAATAACACGTATTAGATCTTCATGGTCCAAAGTTAAATGATGCTTTGTAACACTCTTGTTTGCTATGGCTCATGAGTGGATTTGTGATTTGGTGAATCACCAGACACCACCACCACAGTCAGTTTTGGGGTCGAGTCACCTTCGTCCGTAGGAGAATTAAATACCCTCGAGATACCCTACACGTGACCCTGGGTGGTGCCAACTAGGTGACAACTCTACTCGTGGTAGGCTTCGGCCGTGGTTAGTCACCACCCACTGAACAAAGCCATGTCGCCAAGCGGCCTAGCCGTGTTCCGGCATGATGTTCCGTGTTGCCATTCATGGATGGCGGGTCAGATCAGATGCGATGCATGTGCCTAGTGAATGTAGCGTCTCGATCTACTGCCGCCTTCCTACCTAGGCAAGTATGCTCCATCGTAGATCTCATCATCACTTACCATCAGGTGAGATAGAGATAAAATACTTGCCTATAATGTAATAAAAACAATAAAAAAAAGTGGACGTCTACCAGCTGGGATTGGATGCTATGTGATTGGAAGGAATTGATAGCTAGCCTCGTACACGAAAGTATATAAATAAAAATTAAATGCAATTCGTTGGGTAGTGTATCACATAAGAACGACTAAACCGATTATGCATTTTTTAAATTGTTCATAATAGTCCCAATAAGGTTATAAAGAAAGGAAAATTGAAAAAGTTGTGCAGAAAATTTAATTCGGTTTTTGAAGAACCTTTTGAATTTAATTTTTTATAGCGATAATTGAGGACAGATTTCTACTTATGACTAAGATCGTTTTAATTAAGATTAGTTCAATTATATCTAGTAACAAGATCCCAAAACTTTGTAAAGAACATTATATTATGATGATGTATATTAAAAATCCATATATATACACAAAACGATCCCTAACACTGCTGCAAAAACGCCGTGTGACCGGACTAATTACTTTCCCGCGGCGACCCTTTGACTCCTACCCTCGTAATTTCCAAACATAATAAATGTTTTTACTTTGCATATTTTAGCTTTGTATGGCACAGTCACAGTGCATCTGCCTACCCCATCCAGAAACAGACGTAATAATATAGCTTTTAATTTACACAAACTTGTTTAGAAGTTCAGACGTAAATTTTGTCACTAGCAAAGTGAAGCCACTTGTCAATGTTATTTTAGTGGTATTTATTACTTTTTGCCTAGTAAATGGTCCGACTTTAACTAAGCTATTCGATGCATAGATTTTTTAGAGTATATATATATAATGGGTAATGGTTTAATGGGTACAAACATTCGTGCTCATCACTAAAAGAGTGCCCCTACCGGGATTTTGGCCCAAGTTGTGCTGTTTTTTCTAAGTTTTCTACTAACTAAGCATCTTCAATTCAACATTTTCAAAGTTTCAGTTTTCAAAAACTCGCAATCTTCAATTCATTTTTTTTTTCTTCAAGCAGTACAATGTATTTTTCTTAAAGGGACAAGGCATAGACAATAGTATAAAAAAAGAAACGTCAAACTGTTAGTTATACAATGGCGTAAACACTATGGTTTAAAAGTGCCACGGCTAGGTCTTGGGCAAAACCCTCACTTCAATGCGAGGGGAATACAGACCGTCAACCATTTTGGTCACGGTGACAGACTTCACACATCTTTCAGCGGTTGACCAATTGCTGTCAAGTAATTTTACTGGAGAAGAGCTGTGGTCTAAAACGCGGTGAATCCTGACCTGATGTACCTCAAATTTGGCCCAGCACGGTTTACATAAAGGCCAAAGGTCGGTATTTTACTATGTGGGCTTGACATGCCGCTTTTACGACTTCATAAAATTTGCAAACTTTGACAAGCCAGTGTTTGCGTTACAGACAATTGTATAAACCTGCCATAGTTTGAAACAACTTTGGACATCGTCATTTTTCTCTAATTATTATTAAAACAAAAATCCTGGTAGGAACAAGCTTTGTGTGATGAGCATGAATGATTGTATCCGAGTCGTGGATGTCTTATATCTATATAAGTATTATATACTGAGTTTGCCCTCAGTCTATTGTACGTTACCCATAATACAAACGTTTTTTAGTGTGGGACCGTACAGTTGGTGTGTTCGTATGGAAAAATTATATATTATATTAATATTTTTTGAGACAAGACTACAAACAATATGGATAGAGCAAATCCAGTGTCAACTGACTCTATTCACAAAGCGCTGCGTTTGTGGAATTGACTGTATAAGGACCACATAAAAGTAACTGACCACGACATATAACACTTAAGCTCGTTCGTCGAACCACGTTTCCAAGCAACTAGCACAAACAACAGTCCTAATTTGAGACATAGTCATAACTGGTCCCTACGATAAATAATAACCAAGACATTTCAGAACAAACTTTAAAAAAACATATGGATAATGCGTGCGGTCATTTTGACAAAAGGCCATTTTCAATGAACGACTACAGCATGTCTATGTTACGTAAAGAAACATACACTAAGATGTGTTATGTATGTTTAAAATTATATGGTTATGCGTCAGAGTTGTGAAGGTAGGATCATAAGCTGGAATTTTCCGAGGAATCCTAATTGACATGACAATTTTTTTGCTTTGATGGTGGGCGTCAGAGATTAGTATCTATGTTTTAGCGAAGGTTAAGCAGGAACTATGAATGAATAAATAACCCCAGACGAACACACCATCTTTACTGTCTATGGTCTGTACAATGGACTGAGGGCGATCTCCATGACTCGGGTATAAACATTTGTGCTCATCACACAATGTTGGTACCAGGATTCAAATCCGGGACCTTCGGCACAGAAAGCAAAGACACTACTTGCTGAGCTAATCAAATCGTTAAGAATGCACATTAATCTAATGGCAAAATGTCGCACTGTTAGGCACGGGCCTTCCATCAATGCGAGGGGGATTAGGCCATAGTCCACCACACTGGCCCAGTGCGGGTTGGCGGACTTCACACGTCTTTTGAGGGGTTCTCTGAGACATGCAGGTTTCCTCGCGATGTTTTCCTTCACCGTTTTGCAAGTGATAATCATGGTTGAAAATGAGATTCGCACATTAAATCTAAAATTCCAGAGCTGCGAGCCGGGGTTTGAACCTGCGATCCTCGTTACCGAGGCAAGCGTTCTACCAACTTGGCTATCACTTTATTGTATTAGTTTGTATTATTCTATATATACTTTGTGTGTCTATTCATAGTTAAATAAAAGATATGGAATCCTGAAACATAAACATAAAAATACATTACTATCTTTCTAGCGATCAGCTCATAAATGAATCAATGAACTTCTAACCTTGGAAGTACAGCCAACCCAATAGGTCTAGTCTAGACCGAATAACATTCTTAGGTTTCAAGACTTAGACATATCATCATGACAAAAAAATATAGAATTATAAAACTCGTACTAAGCATGGCATCATCCTTAGTTATTTATAGAATATATCTATCTTTTTCTTCTTTCATTACGATATGAGATGCGATGAAATAAAATGTATATGAATATGACCTCACCCACAACTTAGCGGGTATTTTGCCAATGTGTAGTAATTAATAGCAATAGCACATCAATAAATACACATCTATACAAATAAATAAAATTGGAGTGTCTGTTTGTAATATTTAAATAACCGCTTTTTACTTAGTGCATTTGGATGTATATACGGTACATACTTATACCATTTTTTTTTTAATTTTTGTCTGTCTGTCTCTTTGTTCCGGCTAATCTCTGAATTGGCTGTACCGATTTTGACGGGACTTTTACTGACAGATAGCTGATGTAACAAGGAGTAACTTAGGCTACTTTTTTTGTAGAAAAACCTTTTTTGTTACATACCACACGGTCGATGTCGCGGGTAACAGCTAGTTATAAATTTACGCAAATACTACACATTGAAATAAAACGAATTTAACGTCAAACTATGGCACTAGGACGTCAAATATCTCAGTCCTCCCGTAACCATGGGTGCTGTAAAGCAACCGAATCGTCGGGAAAGCAAAAACATAAAAATAAACCCGATAAAACCTTACATTAGTTTTATTTCAACAATAATACATCTAATTTATTAAATCCCAGAGTATTTTTTTTGTTTTTAAAATGTCTTTTGTAGGTACTTCTTCGGATAAATACTCGACCTATGATTTCAGCTGATCGCCCATACCAGGATTGGAACCTTGTACCCTCAATGCTTAAGGCAGAGGACCCCGAAAATTCCTACAGGAAAACAAAACATGTTCACTCCTATTGTAGCGTACGTACGAAACTACGAAAATATGGGATGAGCCAACATTCCCGCGGTAAACTTTTCACAGGTTGCTATTAACAATTTCCTGTAGTATTATCTGCAATATAACGTTGTTTTTAACTAAACACAATATAAATAAATACATTTTTAACATCAAACGACGCCGCCAAGTCTCCGGAGTCTCGGTGTAAAATTAATTCTTTATATGACAAACAAAAATAAACTATCACACCGTTACGGTAAAGATTAAAATCGTTCGGCGTTCGTGTAACGAGTATAACAGCTTTCATTTTAAAGGGGTTTATTGAAAACATTGTAGGACTTTGCTGGTGAGCTTTCGGTTTCAGGGTTTTCTTATAATATGTGACCTGTTCAGACGACAAATGTACTCAATTTGTCGTCTAATTAAGTTTTATTTACCGACCGACGCAAATAGAAAGTGTTTGCAGGTTTTACGCTTTTGGATTTACTATTGTTTGTATTATGTTAGTATGTTACCATACAATGGAGGGGGGAGGGGGGGCGATCCTTGTCGGTACAAATATTCGTGCTCATCACACAAAGCTTGCTACTGGCATTCGAATCCAGTACCATCGGTACAGAAAGCAGGGCCGTCCTTCATAATATTATCTCCTTGTTACCTACCAAGATCTAGCTTAATGGTACAGTTACGTCTTGAATATGAACTTCAAGTGGAAAAGACAAATGTTAATGTCGAGTAAATGCGACGAACCTTGTAATAATACGGAATGACAAAGGATGTAAGAGTTATATTATATATTGCGTTTATTTGAAACTGGCTTTTACATGCGACTCCGTCCACGCGACCATCGATTTTATTCGACTCCCAGTGGCCATAGCTTGACGATATCAGATAATACTAACAGAAACAGCAACAATAATCAAAGTGCGTGGATATTGGTCCAGTATTTTCTGCGTGATGCTCGAACTAATAGACAATATGCGATGCAATTATTTTTTTCCAACTATATTCGTTGTACCGACACGATCGAATTACAGTCCTATTATACGTACTTATAGAATATGTTTTTGAAATTGTTATGTAAATATAAACAGCATACATAAACAAAAGATATAACTAAGAATATCTTTTGTGTGCGTCGTAAACAAATCAGTCAAATAGAAAACAAAATGGAGAGCGTGTGGCGAGACTGACGTGACAAAATGACACACGGCCGGATGACGTGCTGGGCGTGTCATCGGCTAATGTCTGCGAGCGGTGCGAGTTCATGAGCGATAGCGATTTTCATATCAGTGTTTCACAAATCACAGCACAACTTTCTGTATCGGGTCCGGTAGAAGTAAACTTTGCACAAATGTTTGTACCCGAGTCAGTTGTTTAATATCTGAATATGTATAAATTATGTGTCACGGTGTTTGTCCGCTATGGACTCCTAAACTACTTAATCGATTTAAATAAAATTTTGCACACTGTGTGCAGTTTTATCCAACTTGAATGATAGGATAGTTTATGGCTCAATTTATAATCGCAAATATTTCACTATAAAATATTTCCAACAAAATAATATGTATGGCAAAACAACGTTTGCCGGGTCAGCTAGTCTATCTATAAATATTATCATCGTTTCGCGGAGAATTGCATATTCATTGGGGTCGTGACACTCGTGACAGGCAGTTTCTCAACTAATATCTTAGAGGAGTTCGGTGTTGCTGGCTTCTTTAATTTCTTGATAAGCCGAGGGTCAGTGCTGGGTTCCTCTTCCCCCGTTTGTTTAACTTCATCTTCTGTTGTGTCTTCTATCTCTTATCGCTTGTACCGTGCTGTAATGTCCGCTCGTTTGTCTGCAGCTATCAAATTAGCCGGCAGATCGCCCCTTTGGCCGGCTAACTGAGCTTAATGGTCATGCTTGCTGCCTCTACGTTTGATGTTCCGGGTATATGAGAACAACGATTGTTTGGAACTAAACCCAATCATTAAAACACCAAAATTCGCAGCTGTGTGAAAAATATTTCTTGTCTATTTATAAAAAAAAATGAATGTTTCTTTGAAATAAAACGAATGTTACGGATTTTATCGCGTTAATTTTATGTTTTTACGTTCCCGACGTTTCGGCTGCTTTACAGCAACCATGGTCGCGGGAGGACTGAGGTGGTTGACTTCCTAGTACCATAGTTTGAAACGGGGTAGCCTCGTATTTAGTTGTTGCTTGCGGTCCACACTACACTTTTTAGTTAAACAAAGATAATATACAAATTATACTCTACTAGCTGCGCCCGGCGGTGTTACCCGCGATAAAAAGTATGAAAAATTAAAACATCTATCCCACGGGAACCATACATTTTACCGGGATAAAAAGTAGCCTATGTGCTATTCCAGACTATAATCTATCTCTGTGCCAAATTTCATCCAGATCCGTTCAGCCGTTCGGGCGTGAAAGAGTAACAAACATCCATCCATCCATCCATCTATCCATCCATCCATCCATCCAAACTTTCACATTTATAATATTAGTATAGAAGTATAGATAAACCAGAGGAGTGCCTTCCGCCCAAATTCAGAGGTAATAACGTTTCATTAGGTCGAGAACACACCGGCGGGATAGCCCAAATCCACCGTTTATAGCTGTTCAGTGATGTGTGTTAGTGCCTTTACATATTATGTGCACAAACCTTAGGCAATAGACAGAAGTTCCATATGTTTAATTATTTATATTAATTATTTGACCTGACGGCACAGTTGGTAAATAAAGGATACATTTCTATAACGGGGGTCCCGGGTTCGAATCCCGGTAGGAGCAAACATTGTGTGAAGAGCACGAATGTTTTTACTCGAGTCTCATGAATGTTTAAGAATTATAATACACTCGGATCTTCCCCAGTCCATTGCACGGTACAGTACCAATAATACAAGCGTGACTCATTTAGTTCGGTACATTTTGTGTGTTCGTCTGGCGATATTATTATACAATTATTACTAATTAAAACAATTAATACATCAAACTACAATGTTTGTTTTATAACATTATTTAAAGGTTCTCACCGACCATAACGACCTATTTTCTCCCGTTTACGAGTTGAGTATGTTGTGTGAACATACCGCTGGTGGGTTGGTGGCCTTATAACGTCACGTGTCAGCCATAAAGCCGGGAACCTACTTAACAGGTAAGTTGATAGGCTTTTTGGCCAAATATGTTGGGATAAAGTTGGATGTAAGGTCCCACAGCTGGGTAATGGCTAAAGCATTGTGCCAGACGCCCAGGCCATACAATATTTATCTTTCACCGGAAAAGGGAAGACCGTCCAGCGAGGCGGTGGTATGTCTACCAGATCTTTTTGTCTCCCGCTTTGCAATGGAGGGAAGCGGATAATTTTCTTCCAACTCCTCCTATTTTTATGTTTTGATTAATTTCGTGCGGGTTCCAAGACAATTGACTTTATCCCGGGTCTCGCCGAGGGTCAAACCTCGGTGTCTTCATTGGACACCATTGTAGATCCTGGCTTACAGGAGTAGCAGTGGTGGGAGTGTGTGGCGGGCGTAGTCCCATACAACTATACAATGGAGTGAGACTCGCTGGCGCCGGCTGCTAAGGTTATCGATCATGCCGTGTAATTACGCTTGTACACAGTTGACGTTGTTAGTTGCCGACAATAATAAAACCGAGCGCTGGTCAGGTTATTTTTATACATAACATACACCAGACTTAATACATAAAAGATTATTATAATAATTCCAGCCCTTTTTTTATGTCCCACTGCTGGGCACGGGCCTCCCCTCAATGCGAGGTGGGATTAGGCCATAGTCCACCACGCTGGAACAGTGCGGGTTGGCGGACTTCACACATCTTTCGAGGGGTTCTCTCAGACATGCAGGTTTCCTCACGATGTTTTCCTTCACCGTTTAGCAAGTGATAATCGTGGTTGAAAATGAGATTCGCACATGAAAAATCCCAGAGGTGCGAGCCGGGGTTTGAACCTGCAATCCTCGTTACCGAGGCAAGCGTTCTACCAACTTGGCTATCACTGCTTCAAATCGTAAATATCAAAAGATTATTACCTTTTACATATATATGGATACTTATGTAAGTATTAAAAAGAAAACTAGGAGGACTCGATTGGCTGCAGTTGATTTGTTCGGCGACGGCCTGATTAGGGTATTTGGTAGTGACCCTGCTTTCTGTGCTGAGTGTCTTTCTGGTAGGGACAATCTTTGTGTGATGAGCACGAATGTTTGTATCCAAGTCATGGATGTTTAATATATCTTAATCGATACAGGATTCTCAGTGGTCGACGAAAACTGATTTTGCGGGTCGACGAGGTCTAAAAATCTACCGCTATTAATTAACACAAGTTCTTATTTAAACTTTCAAAACACTGTATAAGTTGTGTTACGTATACCATCTTGTTATAAGAATAACTAATATTTTAGATGGAAGTATCATTGTTATACTTTTAAAAAACCCAACAGTCGATACGCGTACACGAGTTCTTACAAGATCAAATTATTATTTTGTATCAATAGGAAAACAACCAATGATGGGATTTTTTAAAGTAATTTGGCTGTGGGGGTCTAAGGTATCAGTTCATTTTGGAAAAGGGGTCTCTTGCCCAAAATAGTTTCTGGATCCCTGAACTACAACGTTCATAACTTAAATTATATCCTGGAAAAGTCTAAAGAAGCAGGTAAATATTCGTAGGCCGTAATTTAAATAATAATATCCGACGCTACGAAGTAAAAATTAAATTATGTTTACTTACTTAAAACCTCAGCTTGACAGAGCCTGCTATAAAGGAATAATTTAAGATTTAGTATCTAATAAAGTTAGATAGCACGGGGCCAGGCCGGGCGGGTAATTTCGTTTTGTAATCTCCTACAAACAAGTGGTTGCTGGATAAATTCCTTTGTTTAACGCTGATACCACAACATAATGTTGTTTAAATTCTATTAATGTAATGTGAGATTACATACAGGCTTAAAACTTCAGATACCCCAAATCGGTTTTATTATAAACTAGCTGCGCCCCGCGGTGTTACTCGCCATTAAAAAGTATATACATTTTACCAGGATAAAAAGTAGCCTATGTGCTATTCCAGACTATAATCTATCTCTGTGCCAAATTTCATCATGATCCGTTCAGCCGTTCAGGCGTGATTGAGTAACAAATATCCATCCATCCAAACTTTCACATTTATAATATTAGTGGGATGAGATATTGATTCGCCAAGACACCAAGAGATACGTTTACTTTTGTTATTCTAATGAAGTGCGAAAGGGATGGCGTAATTTACTTTTGCATGTAAGTAAGTGTAAGTGGCTTCGTAAAGAAAACTGATGCCATGGATTCAATTTCTTTCAATTCAATTTCTTCAATTCAATTTCTGATCGATTCTGAACTCCCAGAGTTGGAAGTTTTCCATTGATCTTTTCATGAGTTTAAGGGTTTTTTTTGTATTGTTACATTTGTATTGTACTTACGATACATTTTTATAAAACAAAAAATACTGCATCAAGTGCGAGCTTATTCGTAAGCTAGCCGTGTACTTTATAATCTACCGTATTTAGACATTTTGTATGGACATTTTTTTTTTAAATTTTTTTTATTACATTATAGGCAAGTATTTGATCTCTATCTCACCTGATGGTAAGTGATGATGAGATCTACGATGGAGCATACTTGCCTAGGTAGGAAGGCGGCAGTAGATCGAGACGCTACATTCACTAGGCACATGCAGCGCAGCTGATCTGACCCGCTATCCATGAATGGCAACACCGAACATCATGCCGGAACACGGCTAGGCCGCTTGGCGACATGGCTTTGTTCAGTGGGTGGTGACTAACCACGGCCGAAGCCTACCACCAATAGAGTTGTCACCTAGTTGGCACCACCCAGGGTCACGTGTAGGGTATCTCGAGGGTATTTAATTCTCCTACGGACGAAGGTGACTCGACCCCAAAAGTTTCAAATGTCGTTCGCTAGAGGCGCTGTACAATTCTCCATACGAAATGTCTAAATACGGTAGACTATAAAGTATACGGTTAGCTTACGAATAATCTCGCACTTGACGTACGGAACAAAAATATTGATTCATCATCAAAAAAAAATGGTTTATATTCTTAGAATCTATACATATAAATAAAATAGGAGTGTCTGTTTGTAATATTAAAATAACCGCTTTTTACTAAGTGCATTTGGATGTATATACAGTACATACTTATACCTTTTTTTTTGTCTGTCTGCCTGTTTGTTCCGGCTAATCTCTGAATTGGCTGTACCGATTTTGACGGGACTTTCACTGGCAGATAGCTGATGTAACAAGGAGTAACTTAGGCTACCTTTATTTTAGAAAAAAAACATAGGATCTCACGAAAAAAATATTAAAACCAATGTTGCAGCGCAGCGCCTGATTAAGTTTGATAGCAACAACCTGCAATGCGTCCCGCGGGCTCAGAATGGGCGACCAGGCTGTTGTCAACGGTTGTCTTTGTTAAATACCACGCGGACGAAGTCGCGGGCAACAGCTAGTCTACTATTAACGTAGAGAAAAAGATAATACTGTAACGAGGAGCGCATCCCTTGTGATAAGTTTGGCCCCATCGCCTATAAGTTAACTTTATGAACGTTTTCATGGCGGAAAACCGCGGGTTGATTTATAACATTTTTCTTTAAATAGATACTTACAGTTGTTAATACCTCTATGCTACCCCATAGGAACCGTGCAATATTCCGGTATAAAAATTAGCCTGTCATTTTCTGACCCCTAAACTAACTACCTATGCAAAAAATCATGTCGATCCGTTGCTCTATGGAAAATTAAAAGAAATCTATCCCATGGGAAACATACACTTTACCGGGATAAAAAGTAGCCTATGTGCTATTCCAGACTATAATATATCTCCGTGCCAAATTTCATCCAGATCCGTTCAGCCGTTCGGACGTGTTTGAGTAACAAACATCCATCCATCCATTCATCCAATTTTTTTTATATTATTACTGGGATCACAGATTAACAAATAGTCGAACGATTAAACATAATGTTATTAAAACAATGTGTATGCTCACTGTTATAAAAATATTTTAAGTTACAAGTAACTTGGTCTATATAAGTAACTACTACTACGTACTAGCAAACCTGGCAAACTTCTATATCTACGGCTGAAAGCTATCAAACTATAAGTAAAGGAATAAACCTATTCATAAAAAAGTTTTTTTTTAAATAAGTTATTTTTAAATAATGGCACGTGAAGTCACTCACTACAATGACAGTATGTTTCAACATGAATAATGGCAACACTAAACCAAGAATACCAAATAACTGAGTGAACTCACAAATGTCAAGAAAGCTCAGTCTGATTGCAAGATAGGCCTCCAGCGTAGGACCAACATAAAGTGACCTGCCACAGTGTTCTGCATTTAACAAAATCTAAATTATTGCAGGGTCTTCTTAAAATGGTCGTCTATGTTACCCTGCAAGATACGAAAACTCTTGTTCTAAGGGGATTCGTACTTTGGAGAGGTTTTCTGAAAATTGTCGGTTATCTCCGAAGCGCGTCAGTTTTGGGCTCCAACGCAATTGCCTGCCACTTTTCGTCGGTTGATTTATTTGCTCATTACGATGGCTACAGAGTGGTTGTAACCGCCTTTTCGTTTAAACTTTCAACGTTTTTATATTTTGAGGGTGGCATCGAAATTAGATATAATATATCATGTTAATGATGTTTGATAAAATATGGACGAGTTTGGTTATCAACTTAAGGGGAGAATCATTTTAAAAAAACAAGGTTTACAGAAATTAGTTCGTTTGCTGTATGTAATATAAGGTGTAACAATAAGAGTGTAAATTATATAAACAGGGCCAACAGTGCATTATAAAAATAACCTTCCCAAAGAAATAAATAAAATTATTAGAAAAATCAAACATCATTTACAACATTATTTTATTCTTCAACGTCATCCTTTTAACTCACTGAATCATCTGTTAAAATATTATACACTGTTTTTATTACTCTTTATATAAGATAATAAACTTTGGTTCGCCACGGATAATATTCAAACCAGGACCATACATTTTGTGTGCTGGACAATCGTATGCCCAGCGAGGCGATGCTGTTACAGGTACCCACTATTAACAAATAAAACGGATCAGAGCGAACC
This sequence comes from Pheosia tremula, assembly GCA_905333125.1. Classification (NCBI taxonomy): domain Eukaryota; kingdom Metazoa; phylum Arthropoda; class Insecta; order Lepidoptera; family Notodontidae; genus Pheosia; species Pheosia tremula. The sequence continues at coordinate 4,010,396 of HG995420.1, forward strand.
AAATAAACAAAATCCGCAGACAATTTATATAAAAAACAACGAAATTATTAATTTACTTAAAATCTAGACCAAACCATCGCCATAATAGTCATAACATAATTATATTGACAGGAAAATATTATATTTGTATGGTGAATTCCATTTTAGTTCGCAACACCTCGGCATTAAGATTCACAATTAGCTGATAAACTCCATCCGGAAATTATTGTGAAAGAGGTTCTTAGTATTCTAGAAGGAATGTTCCATACAAAACCGAGCGATTCATTGTTTTCAAAGAAAACAAAGTAGACCATTGTTTTCGACTTATTGGCTCCGAACTCTTTAACTTGTACCAAAGAACAGTACAATAGTAAACCTTAATGTATTTACGATTCTAATAACGAATAGTTCTTATACAGAATGGTTCAGAAAGTTAGCACTAACCGTTAAACATGCATATCGTTAGCGCATTTGTGATCATTTCAAAGCAGAATTTCAATATAAGTTTTTTTTTAAAATTATCGGTAGTTACGTATATTAAGACCTTTTTTGTAATTATTACACTTTTATCTTTTATCATTTTATCATATCATTTATATTTTTTTATCATAGGCAGATTTCTAGAATAACGCGATTGTCTTTGACCGCTAGCTGCAAGCTCACAAACACTAAATTGAAGTTTACCAAATCCCTCAAACGTCACTCAATTTACCCCAATCGAAATGGGAATCCATTATCCGCGCTGCCCCAACGAATCCAATTCCGAACCTAAATCAAACTCTTGCCGTATCTCGGAGGCATTTCGGCAAAAGTCAGGGGCACAAGGGGCACAAGGGGCACGGGGGCACACAAATGAATTGTCCGCGCGGTCGGTAACTGCCTGCAGGCACGCTACATCGGCAATACACCGCGACATTGAGCGGAGGACTGACAAATTACTGTGCCATTATCAGTCCATTGGCTTTTTTTGCGCTCGAAATACTCAAACTCAAACGTTACATCGTGTCGTAAATTACGGTACGATTTCGAAGACTGCAGTAACAATGGTTCTACAATCACAGGCGGCACTACTATTCAATCAGAATTACTCGTAGACATATTTTATTAATATGGTTTTCATAGATTATTTCAACAAATCACAAGTCACAGACTAATCTGGATGTGTGGCCGGTACATGAACGCACGCTATAATTTTGATCCTCTGGCTACTCCATTTTGGTGTAAATACAGGTTAATATTTGAGAACATAAACTCTACTATAAAATAAATTAGAAATATTGTCTTTATTATATTTATGCGAATACTACACAATCAAATAAAACTTTTTTTTACAGTCCCGTACTGTAAAGCAGCCGAAACGTGGGGAACGTAAAAAAGCAAGCAAGCAAGCGTGGGGAGCATAAAATAAAATCGATAAAATCTGTGAGATAAGTTTTGTTTCAATACATTAGGAAATAAACCGCCAATGAAACACAAGTCCCAAAACTGGACGCAACATTTGTCGGGAGCGTCTGAATAATTGATCCTGAGTCGCCATTGGCTAGTTATTTGTATTCAACGATCATAATGTGGGTAGGAGGAGCGGACCCCGGGATACATTCGTGTGTAATGTGGGATTCACTATTTATAGTTACACAGAGTATCTACTGAATTCCATCCCACTAATATTATAAATGTGAAAGTTTGGATGGATGGATGTTTGTTATTCAATCACACCAGAACGGCTGAACGGATCTGGATGAAATTTGGCACGGAGATAGATTATAGTCTGGAATAACACATATGCTTTTTATCCCGGTAAAATGTATGGTTCCCGTGGGATAGATTTGTTTAAATTTTTCATACTTTGTTATTGCGGGTAACACCGCGGTCCGCAGCTCGTAAAGAATAAATGCAACTACGTTTAAACTGTGACAGCCATTTTTATCCGAACCCAGCCTCAATGTTTCCTGAAATAGGTGTGAGTTATAAATCAATTGAGCGGCGGAACTGGAGTGCTTATTCGTAGTGAGTTTGTCAGCCCCAAGACGAGGGGCGACAGGGGGAATCCCTCCACTGATCAACACTTACCACTGAAGCTGTCAACCGCTGATCCTGATATATGTCCGGCTTTGAACAATTCCCTTTGTAAGCATTTCAGCCAATACGTAAGTCGATTGAAGCATTTCTCGGAGCGCAATACGTTGAATCGCACTGCTACTATCCAACTTAACTCACCATTAAAGTTTTTTTATTGACTACAGATGAGTGATGTCTAATACAGACACCATAGAACTCATGGTTCTGGAGCACCCAGACTTGGAGTTTCCGTCGATCTTTTAATAAATTATATGCATTTTTGTCAGTATTTTTAAATTGATTCTAGCATGTAATCATAAAAGAAGTCTATCAAGACGTGATTTTAAATAAAAAGAACATATCACTATTTTAGCCCTAAAACTGCAATGTAAATTAAAACTCAATACGATCGAGGGCACTCGAATTGGTGCACTCCGATGCTTCAGTTTTTATTACGAAGTACGTCCGGAAAACTACTACTCCTAAACTACTTACTCGCGCTTTCCAATGTTCACTGAATAAGTAGTTATTATAATTACACAAATATGATAATTGTACCAATGTTATACTAGTATACACAATCGTTTTATATAGTATATTTCAGCGGTTGAATTACACAAAATGCAGTCATAAAAACATGGCCGCCATCGCATGCCAAATTGATTGTGAACATAAACAAGAGAATATTATTTAGGTCATGCGTGACACCTAAACTACTTGGGCTGTTTCGTTACTGTAACCCAATAGGGTTAGCACTCAAATATATATTAAGAGTTATAGATAAACGTGCTAAAAAATAATTAAAAAAAAATCCAAATCGGTTCATAAATGACGGAGATCTAAGGTAACAAACCTAAAAAAAAAAAAAAAAAAAACAACCGAATTGAGAACCTCCTCCTTTTTTTGAAGTCGGTTAAAAAAAAGCAATATTTATTTTTTTATATTTACGCGAATACTACACATTGAAATAAAACGAATCTTACGGATTTTATGGCGTTTATTGTATGTTTTTACGTTCCCGACGTTTCGGTTGCTTTACAACAACCATGATCACGGGAGGACTGAGGTGTTTGACGTGTGTGTAGTTTGAACTGAGTTACCCTCATATTTAGTTTTATTTCAATGTGTAGTATTCACGTAAATATAAGAGATCAATATTATTGTCATTTTTAAAAGTAACTTATTAATTGAAATACTTTTAGTTTGAACAAAACGTCGGGAACGTAAAAACATAAAATAAACGCGATAAAATGCTTAAAATTAGTTTTATTTTAATTTAAATTTACTTACATGAATAATGTAAATGTATTCTGACTAATATGACGAGTGGAAGTTATTACTAAAGTAGTTAAATGATAAAATAATCACAGTAGGAGCGCGACTAAACATTATTAAAAAACCCTCAAATATCTTTATATTTTTCTTAGCTTTTATATGATTGCTGGAGTAATGTTCCAGACTTTTAAACCTACTCTCAGACTCTAACTTTATTATAATTCATGTTTATCAAATAACGACAAAGAAAGATTACTGAAATCTGATTTGATATCATCTCTGATATCATAATCTTTTGATTTTAAACTATTAATATAAGACTCGTCTCCCGAGAGCATCCAGTATTAGCATAAATGATGGCGTCTAGTCTGAAACTAAGCTCGGTACACACTCTAGAAATGGTTAATATTGTCTTTAGAATATATTTTATTATTGACCTGAGTTTGCTGGCAACTCCGCCTGAGGGTTTCGAATAATTTGCTTAATGCATTGTCCAGATTAAAAAAAATGCCTACTCGAGTTTAAAAAAATGTGAATACAATTTCTTAAATTTTTAATATTAATTACTATAATTTTATTTTGATTATTTTTAAAATATCACGAATTGTACTTGTAAATATTTTCATCTTTAATTTCTAGCTTTTGATGGTAAACGTATATATATTGATTTTACATTAACTTTACAGGTAATAAAACAATAAATAATTTATTGTCTCAATATTTAGTACACAGTAAAGTGATTCTTTAACAAGAGAAATCTTGTTTAAAGAATAAGATAATTATTTACTCAAATTCTTTTATGTTTTTAAATAACTAAATATCAGTACGATTCGAAGTTGGTTCTAACTTAGAATAGGGCTTATATTATGTTATTACGTCTTGTGCATAAATTATTAAAGATTTGAGGTAGCAGTGAAATCTAAACGGCGGCTTACGTGGTTTTATAATCAAAATTGTGGCTTAATAATGAAATATGAATTGGTAAAGCCAAGCTGTAGGTATATACACATTATTCAAGTAGGTACTAATGGGTTATACTAGAATATTCAAGACATGGCAATAAGACACATTTATAAAGACATGTTAAGGTGGAAGCTCAGGAAAAAAATACCTAAAGCGATACAACACCATAAAGTTTGTATAAGTAGCGGTTTTTACAATCCTTATGGTATTGTATCGGATTAGGTACTTTTTTAAGCACACTTAATACATCGAGACATCCAATGCAAAATGCTAATATCGCAAAACACTAAATTACATCGTAAAGATGTCCAAATTTTTCGTAAAAAATAAAAACCATTGACATTTTGAATTTCGCGCCCTGACCCTGAGCTTCCAGCTTAAGTATAATATATTTAGAACCGATAAGAGCTTTTTTATATTGATTTCTTATTTATACGCGAAAACTACACATTGAAATAAAACAAATTTAAAGGATGGTATTGCGTTTATTATATGTTTTTTATGTTCCCGACGTTTCGGCTGCTTTACAGCAACCATGGTCACGGGAGGACTGAAGTGGTAGACGTCCAAGTGTCATAATTTGAAATGAGGTAACCTCATATTTAGTTGTTGCTAAACGCAATAAAATCCCTAAAATTGGTTTTATTTTAACATTTATGATTTTTTTGCTTTTTTGCTATGCCTGTTCCATCGTATCACTGATCGGTCGTTGAAACAAAAAAAAATACAGATCCCTGCGTTTCCATTGGTCGATTGTTTGAATATATGATTGCTAGAATATCTCGACCTTTCAATGCGGCTGCACTGTGCGTCGCTACTCGCCTATAGCACTGGCTTCATTTGTATTCATAAACGCGAGCCGATGGTCCGCCCGATAGCTGGGCGGGGTGTGGTGCAAATGACAGCGGTTATAAACATATATTGTTATAGGTCACTGTGTAGTACTGTAGAGTCGACGATCATAGCAAAGCTCCCGACTGTAATCAGTGTATTAAAAATAAAGCAGCATTTCTAGTTTGCAATTAAATTTTTAATAAACTGATGTGTTATATAAATATATGCTGGTCGTTTGTAAGCATATCACTTGAGAACAGCTGGACCCTATTTAGTACAAAAACATTTTCGTAATAAACCGAAATGGTTTTAAGGCAAAGAAAAAAAATGGTGAAGACATATCTGTTGGGTCGGCTAGTATTAAATAAACCACTCCACAAATATAATAGTAATAACTTAAGTGTCTTGTGAATAAAACTCATCACTTTTACTATAATTATTGGCTATAATGTAGTAAAGGAGATTTATACAACAAATTTTGACACGAAGATAAAGGTCTGGTTCGAGTTAATCTATACTTAATATTATAAATGTGAAAGTTTGGATGGATGGATAGATGGATGTATGGATAGATGGATGGATGTTTGTTACTCTTTCACGCCCGAACGGCTGAACGGATCTGGATGAAATTTGGCACAGAGATAGATTATAGTCTGGAATAGCACATAGGCTAGTTTTTATCCCGGTAAAACGTATGGTTCTCGTGGGATAGATGTTTTAATTTTTCATACTTTTTATCGCGGGTAACACCGCCGGGCGCAGCTAGTTATTCAATAATGCAACGCCTAGAGTATGCATGTCTCAGAATACCCAGAGCGAAATTCAGTTCATTTATATTCAAAAACATAGTCCAATACCAATGCAATGATTGTGTGTTCGATAGCTAGTCGGGTACGGCGCCACCGTTAGCGATTATGTACATACTAGCGGTCCCGGCGAACTTCGTACCGCCTCAGAAGCAAATGTATGAGAAAAGGAATTTATTGGTATTCTATGAAAAAATTAAACAAATCTATCCCACGGGAACCATACATTTTACCGGGATACAAAGTAGCCTATCTGCTATTTCAGACTATAATCTATCTCTGTGCCAAATTTCATCCAGATCCGTTCGGCCGTTCTGGCGTGAAAGAGTAACAAACATCCATCCATCCATCCGTCAAAACTTTCACATTTATAATATTAGTATAGATTATCATTCTGAAAACACGAACCCAATTCAATTCAGACCGTATAAAAGCGATTTTGCGCTTAAAGGCCCCACCCTTAGCCGAGACAGGATCAGAATCAGAATATTTCTTACTCATGTAAATTATTAAGTACAGTGCTTATGAATCGTCAAAATAGTTACATAATGCTAAGCCACAACTTTACCACCCGTTCGGAATGCCGTTCTTATGGAGAAGAACGGACGAGAAACTCCAAGGTTGCTCTTTTTGAAAAGATCTTTTACATTTTTGAGCAATACATTATTATGGGCATGTGAGAACAATGTAGGAACGGCTAGGCAGACTTTAGCAGCTGGTTAAATTACTTATGACTATGACTTACATCAATTACAATATGGAAGGTATATTACTAATTAACTACATTATACTATAAGGCGTTGACCAAAAAATGCACTCGTATACAGAATGTTGATTTATCCGCTCTCAGTGGCACCGCGACACAAACGCTCGCGGACTGATTTGTTCGTGAAAATAACGTTATAAAGCCGTCCATTTTCACGATCATAGAACTATACATGGTTTGTTTGATGGTTAAAATGCATGACTATATGGTTGTTGTTGTAGTCACGAACTCCGGCGCAAGTTATATCTTCTGAAGGTCTTTCATGCGCATTAATCATGTTGCAGACTATTTAAGTTTGACAGCATCCATATACATCTAAAAAAATATATTTTAATATGTACAAGAATTACAAAGAAAATAACCAAAATATTTACAAACTAATATAAATTAAAAAGAGTATCTTCTAGACCAATATAAATTTTTTTTTATTTGTCCGGAATACGTGCCAAAAAACACACACAAAAAGAAGCAAATCATGTTCCTTTGTTTGTTCTTATGCGTTCCAAAACTCTATAGCCGATTGCTATGAAACTTTTGTGAGTTGTTGAACGCACTCTCGCGAAGATCTCTGTGGCATTACAACATAATATGAATTTGGAATTTAAAAAAATATATCATAGAACCCTAGAAAACTAAATACTAGTAAAGCAATGTGAAACAAGTTCTTAGGGTTAATGTTTATAGATACATAGGAGCATGGTGTAGGTTTGTCAGAAACGAACGTTCGTAGCCAAGTTTCACCGCCGTAAACATGTTCGGGTCAAGGTGGGGCGAATAGGTTTGTCATGGCGTATTTTTAGCAACAATGGTTTTAGTTTCGATCGCTAGGGAAGGGTTGACTTTTCATGTGGAGATCATAAATTGCAATCGACAATTAGTACGTAATCACGTATAAGTAGTGATAGCCATGTTGGTAGAACGCTTGCCTCGGTAACGAGGATCGCAGGTTCAAACCCCGGCTCGCTACCCTGTGATTTCTGGATTTCATGTGCATCTCCTTTTCAACCATGATTATCGCTTGCTGAACGGTGAATGAAAATATCGCGAGGAAACCTGCATGTCTGAGAGGACCCCTTGAAAGACTTGTGAAGTCCGCCAACCCGCATTGAGCCAGCGTGGTGGACTATGGCCTGATCCCCCTTGCATTAATGGGAGGCTCGTACCCAACAGTGGGACATTAAAAAGGGCTGGTATTATAATTATTACGTAGCGACTCTTCAACCACGCCACAAGCTACACAGATGGCGCTGCAGGCGACATTCAGAACAACTGACAATTCTCCATACAATCCTGAAACGTGCTATGAGTTTTCGGAGCACGTAACATATATACAAGATCCCGACAATACCCGTTGGGGCATAGCGGCCGCTCCGCCAGGCATACCACCCGCCTGGCTGAAAGATCTTCCATATTCCGCTCAATTGGTGACCGCTGACAACAAACAACATCCTTCTGTGTAAAGTCAAGCAACAGCAACATCTTCATCCATCTATCACAAAGTCCACTAAAATATTTAAGACCTCTCCTGCCTGAGCTGTTGAGACGTCTCGTTATCATGTAACCCATATGGAAGCCCTGAACTCTGAGTAATCGATTGCATGACAATTACTTTCCTACCTCCTATAATCATAGATTAAAAATTCATGTGAGTACATTCCTTTATATATTTTCTTTGTAAATAACAGACAATTCAACATTAGTAACAGAGCGGTCGTGACTATAGCTATTCATTGATTGGTAGTGGTCATTAATGAAAACTATATCACCTTTTGCAAATAAATCTTATCTTCAACTACTATTGACACGGTGTAAAGAACCACAGATCATGATAGATATGCCGTGCGGTTCAAAATGTATGGGAACTCCCTGTCTCCGTTTTGTTCCCCACCACTCGCCGCAAAACACTTGTAATTCCATAAAACTAACTAATACGAAGTCTTTTCGGTGTGTGCTGCGTCGTCGCCGTATACGGCGGCCGTACCACGCGACGCACCAGTTTATTCAAAGTATCGTTAGATGATCTGTCCATTGCCTCGTACATTCACTCAGTAGCGTAGTTCACTTTGCTGCTAGTATTTTTGCACACAACCACGGAATAACACGGCATTTAAAAAAAGCTAGAGCTCCGATACTGTCGTGCAGTTGCAGTCGACTGACGGCGAAAACTCGATGTTAGCCTAATTTTGGCCAAGCCCCCAACGCTTTCATAACATATCTCCTCTCATATATCTGTGTAAAAAACCCTATTAATATTGATTTCTAATATTTACGCGAATACTACGCATTAAAATAAACGAATTTTGCTGATTTTATCGCGTTAATTTTATGTTTTTTACGTTACTGACCGCGAACAACAACTAAATACGAGGGCACCCCCGTTGAAACTATGACACTAGGACGTCTAACACATCAGTCATCCCGTAACCATGGTAGCTGTAAAGCAGCCGAAATGTCGGGAACGTAAAAAACGTATCGTAATAAAGGCGATAAAATCCGTAAGATTAGTTTTATTTCAATGTGTAGTATTCGCGTTAATATAAGAAATTAGTAATAGGTAACCCCTTTAAACTATTTGAGACATGTTATTTGGCTTTATAGCCTCGACTAACCCTACGATATTAATAGGTAAAGTAAAGAACAACAGAACACATACAGTATTAATTACGGGAGGAGACAGTCGGCGGCTCGTGTCAAAGGTGAGGCGGCGCCTTTCTAGTTAGACGCGTTTCACGAGATGAAGTCGCCGGAAACTGAAGTTTTACTTGCTTATGTGGAGATACGCTGGATATGTGTACTCTTTAACATAGCATATGAAACATGTACCTACATAAGAACGCCGAAATTAAAGTAAATTCATATCAAATTCTATACAAATAAATAAAACTGGACTGTCTGTTTGTCATATTAAAATAACCGCTTTTTACTAAGTACATTTGGATGTATACACGGTACATATATCAAAACAAAATTTTTTGTCCGTCTGTCTGTTTGTTTCGGCTAATCTCTGAATGGCTGGACCGATTTTGACGGAACTTTGACTGGCAGATAGCTGATGTAACAAAGAGTAACTTAGGCTACTATTATCTTAGAAAAACTTTTTTGTTAAATACCACGCGAACGAAGTCGCCGGTAACGGCTAGTTAGACATATAAGAGATGATCTCTAGTGAGTTTCTTATATTTACGCGAATACTACTTATGAAACAAAACTTTTCTACAATGGGTAGATATATGTGTTACAGTTTGTAACTGAAAGTCAAAAGCATTCCTAGTATTTATAGTCACATTTATTTGGGGGTCCATTAGCGTAATCCCAGTAACTTTAATCTAGCTCAGGGCTCTAGTATTGATTTGCATCCGGAAATAGAGTAGACAGCCAGCATCCAACACCGATTTGCTGACTCCGATTTGATGACACATTTATCGTATAGCCGACTCTAGGTATTGGTTGGTTATATCCCGTGACCTTGGCTAATGTAGAAACCTAATACAAAAAAAGGATTATGCAATAGTGAAGAAATACAAAAAAAAATCTTGCGATAGACAAGAAAGAACACTCTTTTTTTAAATAAGCCTTAGTTTACATGCCGTGTTTAATAATGTGTCGTGACTTGTTGTTATGTGAGCGATATTTTTTTATGCAGATTGTGTGGTTATCTTAACCTAAGCTTAAGAATAATAAAAAAGGTATTAAAAGCAAAATGTGTTCTCATTTCAAATCAAATTTTGTTTTTGTAGAAAGTAAAAATATTAATTGTATCTGCTTAATGTGCTTATCACGAGTTTTAACCAGATTTTTGATTAAATTATTTTTAAGTTAGCTCAACGCTCTAGAACATTAGTTCACAAAGTGGTCCAGGTGGACCCGCATGGGTCTACGGGAGACTCGACGGTGGTCTACGTTACTTCCACAGTTAGATATAATCTTCAATTTTTTTGTGGAGTTGTGGGAAAACGTAGCTGCAGGGGTACACCGGAACCAGCTAAATTTTGAAAGTGGTCTATGAGATAACAACTCTGGGAACCTTTGCTCTAGAAGCTCTTAAGTAGTAATTAATTGTAACTATAAAGTGTCGGAAAAGCTTCTCAAGAGATTGTGGAAAAAGGCAAAGCTCGCTTACCTGCAAGCTTCCCAATACTGTTGGCGATAGGTGGCGTCACTGGCGCGGCTGCTGTGGTAGCCGTGTGGGGGGGGTAAACAGGGTCGCAGCATTCTCTCTCTGGGAACTCGCTGCCAGCAGCCCACGAGGCCAGGAGCACCACCACTCCAACCACTGACAGTATTCCATTAATACTTGGACACCGACACATCGACGCTATCTTTAACCGCACACAACCCACTGTTGCAATCCCACGAGATATTGCAATGGTCGATTCAAACGGCGCGTGCGCCGGGTCGATTCTTGCAACCGAATTTGGTATGCGCGCGTTGTTTATTAGAATCCGATTCTTAAATGCGCACGGTGAATCGGATTCTTTGTGTGATTCTTCATGTGTTGCACTTATTTTTGCAAACTGATTGTACACTTGATATTGTGTTTCGGTCTCATTCTCACGCACTTCTTTGATGTCATTTTCATGTCGTCTGTCCTTTTCCTCGGTCATTTGACAATTTATATTACATTACACTCGTTCAAAGTTACATTAATTACTACTTATTTTTTCAATGATATGTATTTGTTACTTTGTTTTTGGTATTAGCGACACTTAATACGAAGTTACATAATTGACTTGTATTTTTAAACGGAACTTATATTGTTTTTTTTTGTTTATTGTATAATTTGTAATAAATAAGTGTATTTATTTAAATCTGGAATTAGACACATAAATAGAACTAGAATTAATAGAAATTAATATACCCGTTAGATCTATTACATAAGCATAGATAATGATCGATGCCTATGTAAAAGATCTATCATAATATAAATATGACATATACGGAATATTTTGATGTAAGTCATATATGATGATATCTTATGATGTCGAAATTCCGTTAGTATCAATAACTAATTGATATCTATTATTACACATATATGTCATAGTTATAAGTTGATGTAACATACATATTAGAGTGCGTAAAATAAAAAAAAATAAAGTAACCAAAAAAAGGTCTTGTTTAACAATATTTAGTTCTCTCATCATTACTATGTACGCACTCAATTATAAATATTTCTATATACGCACTCAACACACATCACCATACCTTAAGGTACACTCCCCTCGACATACCTACATACTCACTCAACACACACCACCATATCGTAAGGTACACTCCCCTCAACATACTAACATACGCACTCAACACACATCAACATACCTTAAGGTACACTCCCCAGAACATACCTACATACTCACTCAACACACCAACATACGCACTCAACACACACCAACAAATCATAAGGTACACTCTCCTGAACATTCCTATATCACACACTCAACACTCAACTGTCAACAATCACCATAATTATAGGTATAAATAGAATAGCTCGTAGCTGTTTACGGCTATTCAGCGCGGCAACGCGGCCAGCCTGCTGGCCACTTTTGGCATCGACGACGATGTGGAGGCATTTTTGTGTATATAATTTTATTTTATTTTACAATGAATGAATGATTAATAAGTTTTTTTATTTTATTTTTTGTTTTTCCATGTAAATAACTATTGTAATAAACAAATATTTTGTTTTATTACATTATAGGCAAGTATTTGATCTCGATCTCACCTGATGGTAAGTGACGATGATATCTACGATGGAGCATACTTGCCTAGGTAGGAAGGCGGCAGTATATAGAGACGCTACATTCACTAGGCACATGCAGCGCAACTGATCTGACCCGCCATCCATGAATGGCAACACCGAACATCATGCCGGAACACGGCTAGGCCGCTTGGCGACATGGCTTTAAAAATAGCAAATAAGAATAGCTCAATGCTAGACACCTATAATTAAAATCTGCCTGCTGGCACTCAAAGCTAAGAATGCATGGTATTTATCCTGGTGTTGCCTCATCAGAAAACTAATTAGAATATTATTTATTAATGTAAATCGCAAAGTACAGTAGTTACTAATAAACTGTTCAAAATATCACATGATGTTAAGATGGAGCAACTGAACAATTATAATTTTATTTTCCACTAGCTGTTACCCGCGACTTCGTTCGCGTGGTATTTAACAAAGACTCAACCGTTGGCAACAGCCTGCTCGCGTTTTCTGAGCCCGCGGGACGCATTTCAGGTTGTTGCTATCAAACTTAATCAGGCGCAACGCTGCCACATTGGTTTTAATTTTTTTTCGTGAGATCCTATGTTTTTTTCTAAAATAAAAGTAGCCTAAGTTACTCCTTGTTACATCAGCTATCTGCCAGTGAAAGTCCCGTCAAAATCCAAGGTCCAGCCATTTCAGAGATTACCCGGAACAAACAGACAGACAGACAGACAGACGGACGGACAGACAGACAGACAAAAATTGTAAAAAATTTTGTATTGGTATTGGTACCGTGTATACATCCAAATGCACTTGGTAAAAAGCGGTTATTTTAACATTACAAACAGACACTCCAATTTTATTTATATGTATAGATAAATTAGAATACATTTTGTTGTAAAGTAGAATACATGTTGTAATTCGGTATTAACTAATTTTAGGGCTAGTGTTAACACACTCGTTATTATAATGTATCTCACTAATCTCACTAATATTATAAATATGAGAGTTTGGATGGATGAATGTTTGTTACTCAATCACGCCCAAACGGCAGACCGGATCCGGATCTGGATTTGGCACAGAAATAGAATATAGTCCAGAATAGCACATAGGCTACTTTTTATCTTGTGATAGATTTGTTTTAATTTTTCATAATTTTTAATCGCGGATAACACCGGGGCGCAGCTGGTACGATATAAAGGCACTATACATTATATTCGTTCTCATGTATACCCGCCTAAATTTAAGAGGGCATTAAACAAATTATAAATTCAATCATAATATGCTATTTAACTTTTTGCCGGAAAACCTAACGCATATTACTTTTGTACTCCCGAACTTCTTCTATTTAAGTACGGCAAATTTCATTAGACATGGCCAGAGAAAGAGAATCTTTCGTTTTTTTCCTACCTACCGGTGATAATTTATTTTAATTGTTATTCTGAAAGAGATTGCTTTCTCGCTAAAACGAAAAGCTATAAAGAAATTGTAATTCCTTTATATTTATTGTTTAGATAACACAAATGATTTATGGTATTTAAACTTTTTAATAAAAAGTGTACGTCATAATGATTGACAGACCGGTTTAAATCGGTTGGAACTGTCAAATTTAAATTTTCTCTTTCAAAAATGGAATTGTTAATTCGAAGTACCCAACTGAGGGTGAATTGATTTTCCCTTGAGAAATACATTTACGTATAAAATCGATTTCAACTTGCAGACCCGAAATTTGGTGCTTAATCACTAAGAATGGCGGCTTCGCCTGGAAGCGACTTAAAAGTCGATGCTTGTCAAAAAACCTTTCAAGCTTCTGAACACAGAAACATTTATTTTCAAGCATCATCCCAAACTTCAGTAATTAGCTGAACTATCGCGATAAGTGAGTTTTTGTTAGGGTTGGCACGTACTTAATTGGATGCTGTTTAGAATTATAAGGTAAGTACATTAAGTTACATAAATTACTATCGCTTATTTTAACTCATAGAAGTAACAGTCTATTTACAATGGTATTGCAAAGTATTTTATAAGATTTTTGTTTTTATAAAGTTGGTAAATAGATTGAAACTTTTTATGAATTTGTGGTTTTGATATTATGAACATTGTAGTTTCGTATTCCCTAATAAAAAAAATCAGGATGGTGTTCTTACATTTTATTTTGCACTCTGTCTATTATTATCTAAAACTTTAATATAAAAATAGAAAACATTTCAGATATTGCACTCACGTAAATTTTATTTGATCAGTGACAACCCTGACTCCTGACGCGAACTTACGACTTTTGATTTCGCTCGGGTTTCGCATAAAATTATAATTTGCTTTACATCAAATTGATAGATTTTAGTCGCCCCGACTATAATAACAAAGTTTACCGACTAAGAACCACTGAACTTGAAATTTGCGTTGATTATAAATCTTTCAGTGCTTCAAGCTATTTATAGAGTCTGAAATATTCAGTTTGAAATAAAACTAATTTTAAGGATTTTATGGCGTTAATTTTATGTTTTTACGTTCCCGACGTTTCGGCTGCTTTACAGCCACCATGGTCACGGGAGGACTGAGGTGATAGATGTCCTAGTGTCATAGTTTGAACTCGGGTATACCCTCATATTCAGTTGTTGTTTGCGGTCCTATCTACGCAGAAAGTGCTCAGTGTCTCAAGGTCTTGCAATGGTGCGCTTGGTTTTAGATATAATCATAATAACTACTGGATCCCAAGTTGGTGGTAGTGCCCAGCCATCTTCCCTATTGAAATTAGAATGTTTTTAATTTTAATGGCCTCACGTATCACCTTGGTTGGAATTGGTGTTCTTTTGTGAGGTTTTGTGGTTGATCAAATCTGATATAATGACGAGTGCGATGCGGAACGTAAATGCTTAAAATAAACGCAATAAAATCCTCAAAACTAGTTTTATTTCAATGTGTAGTATTCACGAAAATATAAGAAATGTAAATATTCATAATTTATCATAGATATATAACGTCATATTTATATGATAATGTAATATCCCCAAAAATCAATACACATAAAATGTGTTTACGGCTATTCTCCTTACCGTTGGCCACCGGTACGGCTATAAATAAAATATGGCCGACTTCCGGTCAAGGCACGCATGGCCCACGAACGCGGCTCCCTTAGAGCTAACCGATTACTGATAATAAATACGCCGTTCATAATATTTGCCAGACAAACACCAACACCAACTGCAGAAAGGTTCTAGAATGGCGGCCACGAATCGGAAGACGAAGTGTAGGACGGCCCCCCACAAGGTGGACTGATGACATCACACGCGTCGCAGGAAGCCGGTGGATGCGAGTGGCGGAGGACCGTGTTGTGTGGAAGTCGTTGGGGGAGGCCTATGTCCAGCAGTGGACGTCTATCGGCTGATTGATTGAAACACCAACTATACGGTCCCACACTAAGCAACGCTTGTATAATACTGTACAATGGACTGGGGACGGACCCAGTATATAATACTTATATAGATATCAAAAATAACTTGGGTACAAACATTCGTGCTCATCACACAAAGTTTGTCCCCACCAGGATTAAGCTTGTGACCCTCGGCACAGAAAGGGGGTCTATAACCAACTGCGGTAATGATAAATGACTCATGGTTTTACTATTTTATTGCGGTTTAAAGAGTTAGAGGACGTTGAGGTTAACTAAATCGATATAATTAATAGCCTTCATAAACTAATTAATAGCCTTCATAAACTAATTAATAGCCTTCATAAATTAATAGCCTTCATAAAATGCTCACGTTAGAATCTTAATCGAATTATTTAAATTAAGAACAACGCGTAGAATAACAATGTATGATCATTGGTTCTCTAACTTTTTAAATTTACTTTTTTTTATGTGCCCGCCTTTTTTGTCCGTCACATTTTTCTCTTTTCTTTTTTGTTTTTTTTTTTAATTTGGCATCACCATAGGTATTTTGCCAGTGTCAAGTAATATTTTTTTTCTGTTTTTGAGCATATGCACAGGCCCAAAGCCTAGGCTCAAGTAAAATACCCCCCATCCCTCAATCAGTAAAGTGATGGATACTTTACCGAAAGATTTTTCATGGATTTTTTGTGAGAAACTGAAAAGCCATGTTTCGTCACTCTGTTTCAATTACCTATACTTGTGCACTTTACCGAACCCATAATGGTTAATATTCCACTTATATCACTCACTATAACTCGCAGGAACGCTAGTTTTAGAAATTAAAACACAACTGACGCCATGACTTTTCAGTTTCCCGCCAAAAAAACTCTCTTTTCTTCTATGGTATCAACATATTATATGCCAGGTATTCTTTACCAATGATAGTCTTCTAGCGTAGTCTTGACTACGCCTCGATCTGTGTCGCCATTGGTTGACATCTTCAATAGTGTAAACACAGCTCATTGGTCGTAGATGGCTGATAACGTAGTACATCATTGGCGATAGAAATAGCATATGGCGTAGCATTTTTTTTTATATATACCATGTTCTTTCCTAACCACTGCACGAAATACCAGTTGGTTATATTTTTATAAAGTTTGGCATTATTTGTATGCCTATATTCGCCATCATAACAATATTTTTAAGGGTTCTTTAGGAACATCTCGAACAGATACACAGTGTTAAGGCATCCACTTAACACCAAAATTTTATAAAGTGGAATCGGATACATGATTAATGGTGAGACCATTCCACGAACGATTGCAAGCGAGCCAGCGATGAATTCTTCCTGGCAGTTCTCCCATTTCTTGTTTGTATAAGGCCCGCTTTCTAATCTAGCCTGATTTAACTACCAAATGTTTATATTACTGATATGATATTTTCCTGAATCCCTTTACATACCCAACTATACCAGAATCCGTAATTTGGCGAACAAGTTTCACAGCTCAATTTGCACAAATGTTACTCCATTAGGGGGGGGGGGGATGTTATTCGTGGTGATATTGAATAGGTGACTATCACCAAGGGGTGTTATAGGTTGAATCAAGAAGGAACTATCTACTAAGAATAATCAGACTGGAACCTGGGCTTCTTTAGCACACACTATATTGTGAAGTCAGAATTTCGAAGTCAATTTAAAAAAAAAAACCCTTTCCGAATCAGCCCCGTATAGTCGCCATTTTTTAAACGATGAATACGAAATCTTAAAGTCTATGCGAAAAAAAACCGGTGTGGACTTAAATGGAACTAACATTATTATTTTTACAAATATTTTTTATCATAAAATATTATGAACACAAAATCTGAAAACATTTCAATTCTGACACAGCCTCGTAATATCAAGATGTCACTGCCGCACCATAATGACGTAACAATGTCGTCAACATGACAAATACGGTAATTAAGCAAAGCTGCAGTCTCAAATCTTGAGATGACTCTCTCCGTACATACTGTTTGTATTGTTGATCGAAGGCAAAAATAAATCGATGAAATAATTCATAGGTCACGTGCAAGTCGCCGGTCTGTCTGGTATTGATCAGGCAGTGCCCTTGCATTGCCTGGGATCGATGATAGCCTTGCGATTATAAATACCACAGAATACGAAATAAAGCAGAACGGACTAGGCCCTCATAAATTAAATAAAATCAATACAAATACCATCTGATAGATACTAGTCAAAATTCTACAACAGTCATTACGAGCAGTACCTAAGAGATTCTGCTTAGTTTGGGACCGTACAATTGGTGTGTTTATTTGACGATACAAAATATATATAAAAGACTGGTCGAACCTTTATGTAATCGGTATTTCTCCTCGTTGGGTCTTCGAGGGTAGACGACAATTCCTCCGCAAATAACATCCCATACATGAGAATACAATCTCAGTCCTTGCGAGCTCTACACAAAGACGTTATTGATGCAACACCTGATAGAGTTATTTATTTAGATTGTTTGACGTAACTACATATTGGAATGCTCGATAACGTTGTACCGTCCTGTTTCGATAGTTTTACGTAAGGGATGTAAAAAAAGGTTTTGTTACGCAGGGAATGTATTATGTAAAAGTAGATAAAACAGTTGCTGGATGGCCGTGCAATCATTGCTAGTTGGTTGATCTATGTTAAAAAGCAGTGTGCGATTTAAATGATAACTAAATGGATTACTTTCTCATTTAATTACAGGAAACAATCTATACAACGTTTATTTTATAAATAATTATACTGGTCTTATACCATCAGACGTGTATGGTCGAAAACTAAGTAACGCTTGTATTATACTTATTTTCTATTATTGCCATAAAATGAACTGTGGTAAACCCCAGTAACACCCAGACCAGCACTTTAAGTGCGAGCTAACTGTATACTTTGTAGTCTACCGTATTTAGACACAAAAAACACCTCCATTTTCATATCATCATGTAACATCCATTATTTTATTTACAATGTGTATTTATTGAATGTTTTATTGCTATTAATTACTTGACATTGGCAAAATACCCGCTAAGTTGTGGGTGAGGCCATTTGCATATCCATTTTATTTCATCGTATTTCATTTCATAAAAAAACAAGAATTATATTAATGTTCCTAAAAAAAAACAACTTCATTTTTACTGTTCCACTTTTAAAAATCGTAACGCGACCGGTTGCCAGTCGCATTTACGCAATCGATTCATGAAAAATCTTCATGGCAATATACGATCACTCTCTAGGGCTCAGTTCGGTGAAGATATTCATGCATCATCCTGAAAAATCTACTTTCACGGAGAAATTCAGCTTCCTAGCTTTCTAGGCTCGGCTGCGGTGAGGGAATAAAATTAAGAAGATTCATCTCCCTCGTTTGTTCATTATATAATCTTTTCAGAAGTGGATTACGTTCTCGTGGGTAAGCGTGCTTGTAAATTTGATTTACTTAGAAGCTTGTGTGTTGTAACGCTATGTTTATTAGCTATTTGTTTTCAATGTATGTATGATAATTTTGGTTATAATCCGGCATTTTAGATTCATATATTTTTTATACAAGTACGTAATTCTAATTCAAAATTAAGGACTAAGAATTATTTTTTATGAAGTACTCGGCTTTGATCAATTTAAAAAGGTACATATTTCAACATATAGTACCATAAACAAATTATTTAATTGTTTAATATGTATTTATATATATTACTCATTTATTTTCTGTGCTAAAACATTAAGCACACTTATTTAAAGTTATATAATCATATTTTTCGTAGCCTCTTGCCAATTAGACTTCGTAGCACTTCGCTACGAACTTTCGTAGACCTTTCCCCGTGACATTTTAGTGTGCCAATATCTCAATACTTTACTCGTAAAATGTCGTAGTAAAAATAATATTTATGCGCCGTCCTGTTTAGGGTTCTCAAACGAGAACCTAGTAACCACTAATTCTTGTTATTGCTTGATTGAAGAGTAGACATTGAATACCAGTTCGTATAACCCGTATGCTATGGCCTAAATCCCCCTGGCACTAAGGGGGACCCGTGCCCAGTGGATTATTATAAGGGTTAATTATTATAGTATAACCCCTCATTTAAGACCTTGGACTTTTTATGAGGAACGACGTGTTTGCGACTCTAGGTCTCCACCGGTCTCAAGGTCCTTCCCATATCCAAAATGGATCTTCAAAGGATGATAACCTGGTTCAAATTCCTCCAATAAATGTTTCGTACATTATAGTAATTATGTGTAGGTAGCTGAAAGATACATCTTTTGGAAACCGTATTTCAAACTTTTACATGAATTTTCAGTGTACCACCGTACCCGCATTTTGTTCAGTATCAAGATTCAAATATGTAGCCTTTAAAGCAAAAATATGAAGATCGAATACAATTAATTTTACATGTCAGGTGCTCGAAAGTCGATATAGATTTTCCGCATCGTTTACGGAACTCTCCGCGCGAATCGCAATCGTGGGTTTGATCACTTTTATATGTATACCCTATGTATAGCTATATAAAGACTATTTTATTTTGATATTAATATAATATCGCTAGTGAAACACACCAAGTATACGGTCCCACACTAAGCAAAGCTTGTATTATGGGTACCGTACTGTCTGAGGGCGAACTCAGTATATAAAAACATTCATGCTCAGAAAGCAGGGTCACTACTAACTGCGCTAACTATGTCGTCATTTTCGTCGTCAATATTAAAAGTATTGCTTGTAGTAATATTGTACTAGGGACACAGTCATGAGGTTGAGTAATAAATAAAATAAAACCACTCCTTATATTGTGTACGTAGGTATTCAAGTACCTACTTATTATTAGATTTTTCAAAAATAAAATGCAATTAGCTTCTACAATTTTTTTTTACTTTTATGCGTACAGTCAGTATCAAAAATATCTTACAGAATCAAAATTTAAAGACTCTAAAATTTTGATTATCAGGAGCTGCCTTTAAGATGAAATCTAAGAATCCCTAAACATTCGCGACACTATAATGTATAAAACTCAATAAAGTCTCAGGAAATTTAAAAAAAAGTGTGTCAAAATTAATTACTCTCTGCTTATTCTATAATGTTGTTGATGACGTTCATGGTTATCAATGTTTGACTTATTCAACCTGAAAACGATATTTCAGAATAACATACATTTTCTTAACATTACATAAACATGATTATATATTGAATTCTCGTAATTAAGTATCTCATCTTCATCATAGACTTAACAATAACAGGGCCTCTTTAATATTTTAATTCCCAATTTCCCTTCACCGTGATTCAGGAGCTTACAGTACAATTTCCATTTTAAATTCTACTTGAAATTTTAATAAGTGAGCGTTGTGTACGCACACACACTTCCCGCCATTTTGCCGGGCCGCGTTCCCGCGCTTTCGCTAGACAGATATTTTCCAATTCGAGCGTACTCCAAACGTTCCATTGACCCATACTTTTTTTTCTAATACGATCCGTGCACGTTTCCATAATCAACTTAAGTAGGTCATACATTCTGTGTACCCATCGCACCATCCATCAAACTTGGCACAATGCACTGCACAAAACGCAAACCATTTATAAAGTTTGATACTTAATAAAAAAAAAGAATAGTGGTTAGACAAGGAGGGAATGAGAATTACGTTTTAAAAAAATCGTAAAGCGCAAGCGCGTCCCGGTGCGCGCCATCCGTGCGTGCGATTCGGCGGACGCGGCGGTACTAACGAACTAGACCTGGAAAGGCTTTAGCTGCCCCTACACCCTCCTCCCCGCGCCCGCTGACACCCCTTTCAGCCCTCGGCCGTGGCTACTAGCCCCACATTCAGAACATTATATTTTCCTGCAATCGACCACTGAAAATGACACTCTATACTCATTACAATAAAGATTTATTTTATTTGCCGATTCTCAAGATGTTGTACTAAAGGTAGTGAGTACGTAAATCGAATGCACGCCGTTCCACGAGTCAATAGGTTGTATATTTTATATAAATCATAATTGATTTCCAACTTAATTACTCATAGCTTAAGAGCGACATTTAATTAATAAGAAGAAATTGTAGTAAAACGTCGTGTGTACATGTGTGCAGAACACAAAAGTCCGAATTCGATTATAATGTAATTGCGTTATGTAACAATGCTTCTTACAGGTAAAACATTAAAGATGAATTTTCGTATTTATTAGTGTACGGGCTGATACGGTACCCGTCCACGACTTGATAGTTGATAGAAGTTGATAGTGATAAATGATAGTCCGAACTGATAGTTGATAGTATATTGATAGAAGTAAACTGATACAAAGATGATAGAAATTAGAGTAAATGAGAGATTGAAGTGATAGGGTGAGCACGCGACCGTTAGGCTCGAGTATGATTGGCGAACTGCCCGTAAATTACTAATGGTCGCGTAACTTGCTGACTCTACTTATTATACATAGCTGGCCCGTACATGCTCCCGGGCGGAAAGATGAGGAATGAGATGAACTAATACTATTAACAAGATGATAGGCATGATTATAATTAACTTAATACTAAAATACAACAAAAAATTAAGCTCCGGTATCCGAGATAGTAAAAACTTGGCGCATTGGTGAAGTGCCTCGGTTCTGTCTAAACCTGCGCGCGCTCGCGATATTGTCAGTCCCTTCACTTGTTATTTCTGTGTCATTACACTGCCCCACACTATGTGGTTGTAACTCTACGCACTGCACTTCACTATTACACTGATTGTCTGCGCGAGGACGCGCCGCCCGCCGACGCGACCGCCGCACGCGCCGCCACCCGTAGGCCCCGCCGACGGCCGCAGCCGCCGCCATGACCAGGTAGATGGCGGCGTAATGATGAATGTCGTGATAGGATACGCCTTCTGTTATCGGTTCACTCCTCTTCATGATATCCAACTGCTCTTGAATAGCAGCCAGTTGTTTCGGGCTGATGATAGTCTCTGAGCCAGTACTGGCGGATAAATCAGGTGACGAAATGTTAATCAGATGATTTATGGGGGCAATCTCGGCGACCCCAATATCAGGCTTCACGTTGATAGAACTCTCCTCCTGTTTATGGGAGTAGAAATAGAAATCAGCTGCTTTCATTATGCAGCCTTGACCCAGTGTAAACAGTCCCGTGTAACTGAGTTGAACGGCCGTAACTTGATCTTCACACAGTAGCTTGAAGTAACATTTATCACAGCAGAAATAAAAAAATGTGTTGAGTTTGTTTGTTGCTTTAATAGTATCTTTGCAGGTACTCATGGAAGTTCTGCAGCTTCCAGAATCTTTGCTCGTCTCACAGAAACTCTGGTCACTTGTCATATGATAGATAGGCTTCTTGAATCGACACAGCACAGTATTCGAATCTTGATGTATGCACATATTTAAATCGCTTTCTGTTAATGATAGAAGAGAATCCTTATTTATGTTCACTGCTACGTACTCACTGATAGGTATAATGTTGATCATGTTGTTTCCAGACCGCTTAGGTATTGGGATAACCTTTAGTATTTCGTAGGAGTCTCTTATTATTAATGGGATTCGTATTTCAAATATGAGGAATTTCTTTGATAGGCGTGCTTTTATGTTTAACAACTTGTATATTTTTGATAGATTCGAGTGATCAATCGGTAATGATAGGTCTTTAGGTAATTGCGCTGATATGACACTTAACTCCTGTTGTAATTGCTCAGGGGTCAGTAGATGTATGTTAAACTTCCCGTGAAATACATCGGTGATAGTATCCAGAAGATAATCCTGAATATTCTTTAGCTTGTTTAGAATGTTGCTAGTAATGATGGCGGATAATGTAAAATCGTTTATATAAGAGTTGTTTTGCAACTCAAGCTTAATTGTGTCCATTGAGTTTTTAAGTGCAGTTATCTTCTTGTTAACTGCTTTATGCTGGTTTACCATTATAGATTCCGCCCTCTTGATAAGATTGAACTCTGCCTCCACTATCGATGACTGATTCTTCCACAGCTTCGCCAGATTTCGCTGGTTTTGTCTAATAGACGTAATATCATGTTCATATTTATCAGCGAAGTTACTATCTAGCACCCCAAATAAGGTGTTGGCGATGTTACCTATACCGTTGATAAGCCCTCGGCGACGCCGGCGCGTGCGCGTGTCAAACTGCTGATCAAGCAGCATTCCATTGTAATGTTGCAGGTCATTGTAATCGTGACTTAATTGATAGATGACACCGTCGCATTGTGAATGCTCGTTTATCATTGAACAGATGGATTCTAGGTAATTTATGTATTTGATAGACGCCGTGGTGCCTTCCCAGTACGGATTCATGTCATAGAATACGACGAGTCGCCAGTCATCTTTTATTAAATTCATATTTGCAATTTTATCAAAAAATAACCCTGTGTTATTTTTGAGCAAGGTAATTGAATATAAGCCATATGCATTCGTAATAAGCGACATAAAGAATAGCATGATAGATGTCGCAACCGTTGCAAAATTATATTTTCGGTTGATACGTCTCGATCTTTTGGCTGATACATCTTTTGGTTTATCATTAACTTCTTTGTCTCGCTCTTTTTGTTCGTTGATAGCTAGGTTGATAGGTAGAATTGATAGTTTGACGATCGGTCTCTTCATATAGCCATTTTTCGTCTTTAATGTTACGACTCGCACGTAGCCGTCTTCTCCCGGATGTAGCTCGACTACACGACCCAGCGCCCATTTGCCAGCTGGGAGATTTCCGTCATTAATAATCACGACATCATTTAATTTGATATTTTCTTGTGGCTGTCGCCACTTGCTTCTCGCTGATAGGTTGGTCAGATATTCATTCTGCCATCTTTTCCAAACGTCATGAAATATTTGTTGTGTAAGGTACCAGCGTGTTCGAAGGTCCCTTTCTGTTTCGTAGATTGATAGTATTGGGCCACTTGATAGGAAATGTGATGGAGTTAAGTAATTAAGGTCCTCAGGATCCTCTGTTATCGGAGACAATGGTCTTGAATTAAGACATGCTTCCAACTGTGATAAAAGGGTGCTGAACTCTTCGTACGTGAGTTTTTGATCACCCACTACCCTCTTTAAATGATATTTCAGGCTTTTTACTGCCGCTTCACTAAGACCGCTTGCCGACGGCCAGGACGGTGCGTTAAAATGCCAACTTATGCCCATGTCGGCCACTTGTGAGTGGAATTCCTCGTCGAAACACTTCAGAAGCTCTTTGTATTCTTGTTGTAATACCTTGTTGGCTCCTACAAAGTTTGTGCCGTTATCACTGTAAATGTGACGCGGCTTACCTCGGCGGGCTGACATTCGGCGCAAGGCTGCTAAGAATGCTGTACTCGTCAGGTCAGACACCAACTCCAAATGCACTGCCTTTGTTGACATGCACGTGAACACGGCGACGTAACCTTTCGTGGTTTTTATACCTCTACCTTTATTCGCTTTGATAAACACGTGACCTGTGTAGTCCACTCCTATATGATAGAACGGTCTTGACGGGTTTACTCTTGCTGATGGGAGGTCTCCCATTATTTGGTAGTGCTTGCTTGGCCCATGCCTTCTACATTTGATACAAAGACGTAATCTCTTTTTGGTTGCTCTGTTGCCTCCAACTACCCAATATTTTTTTCTTAGGTAAGCTGAAGTTAGCCTGGCTCCTCCGTGATAGGTTAATTCGTGCGACTGATCTATTAACAGTTCCGCAAGACGACTGTTGCTAGGTATTATGATAGGATTTTTCATTTCAGGGTCAAGGTTAGCGTGTCGCAGCCTGCCACCGACTCTGAGTATCTCATTTTGATCGAGATACGGATTCAACTCACATATTTTGCTGTTTTTGTTTATTTTGATACCGTTTTTTACATCTGATAGCTCCTGTTCAAATGATAATTGCTGTATGTTTTTGATAATTAATAATGTAGCCTGTTTTAGCTCTTCTACTGATAGATAATTGTTATAATGCTTTTTCTTGATAGTATTGATAAATCTTTGGATCCATGTCACTACTCTCACTGCTTTGTTAAATGTGCTATATTTTGATAGAATTGTTTCAATGATAGAGTCTAACCTTTTCTTGGTGACTAGATTAACACGTTTTGATAGATTCAACTCTTGATCCGTTGAGTATGTGACCTCACTGCCTTGGTCATTAAATGTTGATAGCCACGTTGGACCTTGCCACCACAATCTGTGTTCCTTCAGTTGCGAGGCAGTCAGGCCACGACTAGTGTTGGAATGGCTTTACTGCTGATTGTGGTAGCCATTATATAAACGTCACGATGACGTTAGTGGTCTGACAGATGGGACAGCCAGACACGGAGGAGGCAGGATAGCTTGGGTTATAAGACTTACTGATGTTCATCTCATATTAAAATACTCAAAATAAGAAGAGTTTCATTTTATTAACATGGTGGCAGCGGAAATTTAACACTATGACGGACGCTACATTAGCAACCATAGTTGCGCAACAAACCGCGCTTTTGAGGTCGATGCAGGAGCAGATCGTAAAGATCAGTCAACGAACGCAGCCTACATCCTCACAAAACATTAATGTCCCATGGCCCACGGCAATAAATACGAATATAGATCCGGAAGATGCTTTTAAATCATTTGCATCGGCATGGGAAAACTATTGCCGTGCAACACAAATGGATGGATGGGCAACCGATCAAGAGACACGGAAAGTCAGTATACTATTCAGCGCCATTGGCGAGGAAGCGTTAAAAAAATATGGCCAATTTGGTCTTACAGACACTGATAAAGAGTCTAAGACGTGTAAAGAAATATTGACTTTGATAAGCACTAAAATGGTTCCCAAGAAAAACATAATATATAACAGGTATGTGTTCCTTTGTCGAAACCAGTTAAAACATGAATCCTTCGATGTTTTTTATGCCGATTTATGCAGACTCATTGAAGAATGTAACTACAGCACATTTAAAGACGAAATGTTAAGAGACAAAATAGTTTTAGGTATTCAGGAGATGAATATAAAGAAAGAATTACTAAAAAAGGATGGCTTGACTTTGAAAGAAACGGTTAATCTGTGCCGTGCTGCAGAAGCCACGGATAAACATATGAAAGATTTGTCCATGTCAGCCACATCTGAAATAAATAAAATAGAAGAAAAAACAAAGCTTAAAAAGGGAAAATGCAAATTCTGTGGAAAAACCCACATATTCAAGAAAGAAGTATGTCCGGCCTGGGGTAAATTATGTGACTACTGTAAAGGAAAAAACCATCTGGAAATTGTTTGCAAGAAGAAAAAACAAGTGAAGGAGGTAAAGGACAACAAGAGAGAAGACCATAATAGCAGCCTCAACTCAGACACGGATTCTGAATTTGTAATCAACAAGATAATTAATGATAAAAATAAAAATTTGGCGGAGTGCACACTAGAGTACAAAGTGAATAAGGAATGGAAACCTACAGGATGTCTACTCGATACAGCAGCGGACGAGTGCCTGATTGGTCTTCAGAATGCTGAGAAGATGTTTGGTAATAAATATGTACAAGAAAAAATTCGACCATCAAAGAAAACTCTATTTGGTTTTGGTGGACATAATATTATTGTACATGGTGAATTGGACATTATCTTAAAAACTAACATATCTGGTCATAAATCTAAATATGTTATCACATTCCAAGTAGTTCACAACACTCACATTCCCCTTTTATCATGCAAAGCTTGTACACAAATGGGTCTCGTGAAATTCTGCAAGGAAGTACAATGTAATTACTCACAGGAGACACAAAATATATTAAATAAATATGATACAATATTTGAAGGCCGAGGCAGCTTTTCAGGTAAAATAGATCTGGAAATCGATGAGACAGTTCCACCAGTTATCCAAAAGGCTCGTCGTGTTCCTGTAGCTCTACGCCCCATGCTGAAAGAAGAATTAAAGAGGTTAGAAAAAGAAGGTATAATTATTAAAGAAGATAACCATACGGACTGGGTAAGCAATATCTTAATTATAAAAAAGAAAGATAATTTTAGAATATGTCTAGATCCTATTCCATTAAATAAAGCTATTAAAAGACCTAATCATCAATTTACTACAGTTGAGGAAATTTTGCCAGAACTAGGAAGGGCTAAAATTTTTTCTACATTTGATGTTAAAAAAGGCTTTTGGCACCTTAATCTCACTGATAAAAGCAGCAAACTCACGACGTTCTGGACACCTTTTGGTAAATACCGCTGGAGAGTACTACCTTTTGGCATTTCGTCAGCACCCGATTATTTTCAAATAAAAATGAGTGAAATGATTCAGGGGTTAAATGGGGTAGAAGCACTAGTGGATGATTTGCTGGTATATGGAGTTGGTGACACAATGTCAGAGGCAATTGTAGACCATAATAAAAATCTTGAAAATTTATTTGACAGACTAATAAAATACAACTGTAAATTAAATAAAACTAAAACCAAACTTCTACAAACCTCTGTAAAATATTATGGCCACATATTTACCAACAAAGGGCTGCACCCAGATCCATCTAAAATAGAATCAGTCTCAAAAATACCAGTCCCAAGGAACAAAAAAGAATTACAGAGATTTCTAGGTGTAGTAACATATCTTAGTAGATTCATTTCTAATTTAAGTGCAGAATCCACATATCTAAGACACCTCACACATGATAAAAGTGAATGGTTGTGGAGTGGAAGGGCACAAAAAGAATTTGATAAGCTGAAGTTGATCATCTGCAACATAAAAACATTAAAATATTACAACAAAAATGAACCACTAGTTGTTGAATGTGATTCCAGCGAAGGAGCTCTAGGTGTGGCACTGTTCCAGCAAAATCAACCAGTTGCGTATGCCTCAAGGTGCCTCACCCCGACTGAGAAGAAGTATGCTCAGATAGAAAAGGAGCTTTTGGCGGTAGTCTTCGCTTGCACGAGGTTTGATCAATTAATTATTGGTAATACAAAAACAATTATTAAGACAGATCATAAACCTTTACTTAATATTTTTAAAAAACCACTTCTGCATGCTCCAAAAAGACTCCAGTCCATGCTATTAATGTTACAAAGATACAGTCTAGAATTACAATTTGTGTCTGGAAGAGATAACATTATGGCAGACGCTCTATCCCGATTTTATTTAGAATGCAAAGACATTGACAAATCAAAAGACATGAAGATTTTTAAGATTATAGAAAAGGTGGATCCATTAATTAATTTACCAATATCTGATGAATGTATTAAAGAAATAGAAAATGCAACTTCAAAAAATCATAATTTTCTAACTCTAAAAAACTTTATTGAGCATGGCTGGCCAAAGTATATTAGAGATGTACCTGATGCACTCAAAACATATTATAACTTTAAAAGTGACTTAACAATTTATCAAGGTCTGATAATTAAAAATCAAGCTATTGTAATACCAGAAGAATTAAGAGCAGAAATTTTAAGAAAACTACATAAAGCACATTCAGGAATTGAAAATACTTTGAAACTAGCTAGAGATGCTATATTTTGGCCATCAATGTCAAACGATATCAAAGAAATGATTAAAACTTGTGCAACATGTATTAAATACCAACCAAGTCAACAGAAACTTACCATGCAAAGCCATAAAATACCTGAATATCCATTCCAAATAATATCTATGGATGTTTTCTTTTTTAATCATAATGGCAAACAAATAAAATATTTAATTACAGTTGACCACTACTCTGATTTCTTTGAGGTTGATAAACTTAAAGATTTGTCTGCCAAGCCAGTTATTGAAACCTGCAAGAAAAATTTTTCACGACACGGTATTCCAGAGATAGTCGTTACGGATGGTGGTACAAATTTTGTTAATCAAGAATTTACAGATTTTTCTAAGAAATGGAATTTTACACAATTAACATCATCTCCGCATCATCCCCAAGGGAATGGTAAAGCAGAAGCTACAGTAAAGATAGCTAAAAAATTGTTATTGAAAGCCACAGAAAGTAAAGAAGATTTCTGGTATAGTCTGCTTTGTCTAAGAAACACTCCTAATAAATTAAACTCCAGTCCCGTACAAAGATTATTTTCACGTAGAACAAGAGGTTTCCTACCAGCCATCCAAGAGCTTTTACAACCGAATGTGATTAAAAACGTTCCTGAAGAGATCAAACTTAAAAAGGAGATGGTGAAATACTCACATGATAAAAGAGCCAGAAAGGCAACTACATTAGAAATAGGACAGCCGGTGTCAGTTCAAATTCAACCATCTTCTAATAAGACCTGGACTCCTGGAGTAATTACAGATGTACTATCTGACCGTTCATACCTTGTTGATGTTAATGACACTACATATAGACGAGACCTTACACACATTCGTCCATTTTCACCAAATTTGAAAGACATACAAACACCCACTCACCCATTCACCACCGATATCAATCAAGAAAATGTAACTTTAAAAAATTCACTAAAAGATGATGAAAACAATGTGTCGATTCCTTGTTCATCATCAACTAATTTAGATTCTACATTACAGAATCCTGATACTCGGGTTGATTTACCTTCTAAACAAATACCAAAATCTCCTGTTGTTAAATTACCTAGCCCTGTCCCTAAAGACAGCAAACCTAGGAGAGAAACCAGAAAACCTTTGTATCTCAAAGATTATGATTGTTAATTCATTGTATTTATTTTAATTATGTGAAAAATATCGATTCCATTAATATAATGTACAAAGCATTAATATTATTAATTGTATGTTAAAATTGTATCCAATAAAACCAATAAGTTAATTTTCCATACATATGTTACTATTAGTTGTAGATCTATAATTTCTTATTACTATGTACCTAGCATGTAGACATATTGTTGAATTGATTTAGATTAAGACACTTATTTTTGTTAAAGACAGCATGTTGGAATGGCTTTACTGCTGATTGTGGTAGCCATTATATAAACGTCACGATGACGTTAGTGGTCTGACAGATGGGACAGCCAGACACGGAGGAGGCAGGATAGCTTGGGTTATAAGACTTACTGATGTTCATCTCATATTAAAATACTCAAAATAAGAAGAGTTTCATTTTATTAACAACTAGCACAATCGGCAGGGTTCTCTTCTGATTTAACGTATCGCCAACAATCCGACGGCATGTTCTGTGTGATTTCACACACTCTATTGGCGACGAAGATCTTCCATCTTGCTGGATCTCCGTTGAGCCAACCCAGCACCACAATGGAGTCGACCCAACCATATGTCCTGATATTATGACCACTAAGGCATTGTTTGACCTTAGTCATCAATCTTGATAAAAGCAGTGCTCCGCTCAGTTCCAATCTAGGTAACGTGACGGTCTTGCTAGTGGGTACGAGTCTTGCTTTCCCCACTACTAACACCACAGATGATTTGTCGCCTCTATTGACGCGACAATAAATTACACATGCATATGCCTTCACCGATGAGTCACTAAAGCCGTGTAACTCTATGTCCTCGCATTCGTGGGTCTGCATCCATCGAGGTAATTTTATGTTTTTGATATTGTCGATATCGTCCCTGATTTTCACCCAACTCGAGTAAATGTTATCTGGTATAGGTTCATCCCATTTGATATTCGCAGCCCATACTTCTTGAAAAATTATTTTCAACTTGGTTGATAGCGGTGAAAGCCAACCCAATGGGTCAAATAATTTTGATAGTTCTGATAGTAGAGTTCTCTTCGTGACCTTGATGGTCTCTCCCACGGACTCAAATCGAGATTGGAACATAAACACGTCTTCTTGAGGATTCCAACTTAACCCCAAGGTCTTTGCCTGTTGTGATAGCTTGAAATTAAAGTCGTCTCCACCCACATGAGCTGTGTCTACACCTTTTAATAGCTCCTGTGCGTTTGACTTCCACTTCCGCAAGTTGAAGCCCCCTGACTTTAATAAATTGATAAGTTCTTTTTGTAATTTCTTAGCTGCTTCTATATTGTAACACCCATGGACTAAGTCATCCATGTAGAACGAAGTTTCTAAAGCTTCAATAGCATGACTGTTTTGATAGTTTGCTCTCTCATCACTTGCGAGTTGTTTAAGGGTCATCATCGCCAATAACGGGGCAGACTTAGTTCCATATGTGACCGTAGTAAGTTGATATTCTTTGATAGGTTCAGATGTATTTTCCCGCCACACTAATTTCAATAAATGCTGGTCGTCAGGATGCATCCAAATTTGTCTGAACATTTTTTCAATGTCAGCAGTAAAGGCGCATGGATATTGCCTCCACTTGATGATTAGAGACTGTAGATCTTGTTGGAGATTTGGACCACATTCCATGACATCATTTAAACTATTGCCAGATGACGTTTTACACGATGCGTTAAATACCACTCTAAATTTAGAATTGATAGTGTCATCAGACTGCACACAATGATGTGTATTGAAGACTGCCGGCGTCTTGTTACCGGACGCGGGAATCATGTGACCGAGTGAGCGGTATTCATTGATAAATAACTTGTATTGTTTTTCTATGTGTTCGTGTTTCTTAAATTTGTTTTCTAAGGATCTAAATTGCGCTATGGCTTTATATTTAGATTCTCCTAACTTTTCCGAAAAATCCGGGCGCATTGGTAAACGAACTTCATATCGACCGTCTTCGCGTCTAGTTGTAGTAGACTTATAGTAGTCAATACATTGCTGATTTTCAGATGATAGGGTCGATTCTTCTGTAATGTCCTCAATCTCCCAGAATTTTTGGATGTCTTCTAAGTTGTTAATGATCACATTGCACTGCAATGTTTTTACATTTCCTGTTAATATCCAGCCCAAACGCGTATTCTGGGCTATAGGTATGTTATCGCCGATTCTGCAGATTCCTTCGAGTAATATCATAGAATAAATATCTGCCCCTAAAAGTAAATCAACTGGGCGACTAACATTAAATAACGGATCTGCTAAGGTGATGTTATCCAGATATGTCCACGAAGGTTTTGGAAAACTGTTGTTTGGTAAATTGTTGATAAGACTCTTCATGATATAAACCTCCGTTTCGAATTCAAAACTGCTGTTTGTTGCTATGCATTTGATAGACATTACACCTTTACAGGCACTTTCTTTAGCACCTACGCCAGATATTACCCCCCGACATTTCTGTTGTGGTTGCCCCAGTAACTGAGCCGCATGTCCAGTGATGAGCGATGTTTGGGACCCTTGATCAATCAGGGCCCGCATGTTGATGAAAGTCCCATCATAGGATTTTACTTTAAGCATAGCTGTGGCTAAAAGTATTTCTGGCGTGTCACGTTGTAGCGACACGTGCGAGTTGTTTTGTACTTGTTGCGAAGGCTCGGATTTCTGGCGGTTTCCGCTGGTTGCTGCTTTTGCTGTGCTGGGATTATTTGTATGTCCCGATTGCGTAAATGCTTCATGTAGAATTGTATTGTGCGATGCATTGCACTGCATACATCTTTTTTCTGATAGACATGCCTTACCGTTATGCGAATAAAGGCAATTTTCGCATACATTCAAATTTGATACAGTGCGGCGCTTATTGTATGGTGTCATGTTCAAAAACTGACGGCAATAATAAAGGCAATGTTCGTCGGTCTTGCAAATTCCACACTTGTAAAATTTCCATGAGTTGTTGTTTTTGTTGTTCGGTGATTGCGAAACCATCCTTCCGTGCGCCGGAAATGCTTGTTTGTTAAAACCTTTTTGATACCTTTTATTTTGTTGAGGCGGATAATTGTTGTTATTTTGAGTACTTTTGATAAGGTTTTCCGGGTTCTTTCGAGAGGACTCTAAGCTCGTAAACTTGCGCTCCAAAAATGATAAAAATTCTTGAAAATTAGCCAACTCCCTTGGCTGTTTTACCGAAGCTACGTATTCATTGTGCGTCTCTGTATCAAGTTTTTGAGACAGAAGATGCACTAGCAATGGATCCCAGGACTCTACGTCGACACCTAGGTTCTTGATAGCGTTTAATGCTTCTAATGTTGTATCATGTATCCGCTTTATATGAATTACTGATGTTTGTTGCATGACGGGAATACTTAATAAAAGTTCAATATGCGAGCGGAAAATTAAGCGTTTATTGTCATATCTGTGGTTCAGTATGTCCCAACAGATCGGATAGTTATCAGATGTTATAGGTAGATGTTGGATAAGCCTTTCCGCTTCGCCCTTGACTTTAGTCTTGAGAAACTGCATCTTCTGTGCATTGGATAGCGATGGATTCCCGTGAATCGTTTCCGTGAAAAGATCTTTGAACGAGCTCCACTGATGGTAGCTACCGCTGAAAGTTGGTATCTCCACGTGAGGTGTCGAGTTCTCCCTTTGCGATACGGACCCTAGCTTGCGGTTGATAGATTTTATGATATCGTTATATTTCTCTTCGTACTTGGAGAATGTAGCTTCGTAATCAGGGTTCCTACCCCCGAGCTCACTGTCTAGCTCCCAATGTAATGTGTCAATTACACACCAACGCGATTGTATAGCACGTAATAAGTGATCGAATTCCCATTTTTCTGATACTGAGTCTATTTTAATGTTTGATACTGTGTGCTCGAATGCCTTCAGATTGCTGGTTTGCTTACGCAGAAGGTCGTCGGTTTTGCTATCTGTGCCCTGGGACTGTGCCACAGGCCCGCGAGGTGATGGTTGATGAGATGACCCAGGTACACCCAATGTAGTAGCGGGTTTTATGACTGGTGTCATCGGTCTATCTTCCCTGATCTGATAGTTAGCGATTGCCGCTCTAACATTTTCG
Source organism: Pheosia tremula (assembly GCA_905333125.1). Classification (NCBI taxonomy): domain Eukaryota; kingdom Metazoa; phylum Arthropoda; class Insecta; order Lepidoptera; family Notodontidae; genus Pheosia; species Pheosia tremula. The sequence continues at coordinate 4,044,809 of HG995420.1, forward strand.
TATCTCTCTTTTGCAAACTCTAATTGATTGCTGGTAAAGTAGGTATGCGATTTAGCGTACTCTATTCCGCACAAAATGATATGATTAGACTGTAAATCCTGCCAGTACTTATCTAGCGTGTCCAACCTCCGCCTGATGTAGTCAGGCGTCTTCCGGTCGGCACCATCCTTTTTAAAATTCGTATAAATTTGCTCGATTGCATTAAGAAGCTGTTGCTGAGTTGCTAAGATATCTTCCAGATTCGACATGTTGCTGATAGATGATAAAACGGAAAGATCTTACTTATTGAGATCTCGTTTACTGCTTGCCTGAGGTGAGCGTTGTTGCCCACCCTCTGTCAACTTGATAGGTTCTCCCAACTGTAGTTTCCACAGGTTAAACCGGTGATAGCGTCTACTGCTAGTTCTGTCCTCACGCACGATACACAGCAAAGTCACTTGATTGATAGTTCACTATGTAAGTCCACACGCGAGGCCCTTGTCGAAGGACCAAAACGATGTACGGGCTGATACGGTACCCGTCCACGACTTGATAGTTGATAGAAGTTGATAGTGATAAATGATAGTCCGAACTGATAGTTGATAGTATATTGATAGAAGTAAACTGATACAAAGATGATAGAAATTAGAGTAAATGAGAGATTGAAGTGATAGGGTGAGCACGCGACCGTTAGGCTCGAGTATGATTGGCGAACTGCCCGTAAATTACTAATGGTCGCGTAACTTGCTGACTCTACTTATTATACATAGCTGGCCCGTACAATTAGGAAAATTTTACTGTTTGCTTCCCTCGGTTCATATAAGCTAGCTAGCTAGCTTTAGGGTATGCCGCGCGATTTTGTGACTTATTAATGTGGTATAAAAGTGAAAATGGTTAGTATTTTGTTGACAAGGAAAATCGAAATTTAACACCACAGGACTGATATTAATATCGACGTCGATTCTCTCAAATGAGTTTCTTATGCATTATCTTTGGAGATGCACTTTGTTAGAGCTTTTTGAGGATTAGTTAGAGCTTTATAGCCGCGAACAGACTCATCGCGTTAAATTAAATGACATACAATTTTCATTCCAATGACACACTATTGATGATTATTGATGATCACACTATTGGGGTCGAGTCACTTTCGTCCGTAGGAGAATTAAGTACCCTCGAGATACCCTACACGTGACCCTGGGTGGTGCCAACCAGGTGACAACTCACTGGTGGTAGGCTTCGGCCGTGGCTAGTCACCACCCACTGAACAAAGCCATGTCGCCAAGCGGCCTAGCCGTGTTCCAGCATGATGTTCGGTGTTGCCATTCATGGATGGCGGGTCAGATCAGCTGCGCTGCATGTGCCTAGTGAATGTAGCGTCTCGATCTACTGCCACCTTCCTACCTCGGCAAGTATGCTCCATCGTAGATCTCATCGTCACTTACCATCAGGTGAGATCGAGATCAAATATTTGACTATAATGTAATAAAAAAAAATATGTGTGTGGGTTATTTAGTGGGTATTTGTGTATCTTTGTGTGTTCTTTACTTCTACTTTTTCATGTAAATGTACCCATTTGTGTATCTTCGTGTCTGTGTCGAATAAACTTTTTTCATTTAATTTCATTTTTCATAGTAACTGTCGCTTTTGACAGATACTGTATGGGATATCTGTCAAAAGTGACAGTTGCTACGCGGTTGCTGATCGTCATTAAGCTGAATATCGCACGTGTAACCTTACAGAGTATATTAAAAGTGCATGACCCAGACACTGTGACCCAATTCTGATTTCACACTTGGGCATCTATAGCCTCTCGATAACCTTTTGTTCAACCCTTTTCTTATAAATACTTTTCCACGGAACGGCTGCACAGATACGAATGAAACTTGTTATTTAAAAAAGTTAGAATAACGCATAGTGTAGATATTCTCACGGAAGGATGGATTAATTTTTTGAAAAGAGTTTGACGGCCTGATTACTGTGCCGGGGGTCCCGGGTCCTGATCTTGGTAGCGACAAACTTTGTTTGATGTGCTCATCACACAAAATTTGTCCCAACCGAGATTCGAGCTCAGGACTGTGGGTGCAGAAAACGGACTCACTACAAACTATGCTAGTCATCAAACATAGTTAAGGCCTCGCAGATTATTCATGATGATGTTGTTGACTTACTCATAAAGAAGACAATATAAAAAAAAAATATTCTAGCAGTCTAAACGTCTGCGTTGTCTAGGGCCCTAGAGACTATTATCGTCTGTATGTGAAGTTGAGACCTAGGTCGTTGCCCTGAGCCTGAAATTAATAAAACAAACGACCCAGACAAAGTCGAAACACAACTAGTCTTAAGTGAAATAATAAATGATGCAAGGCATTTTCGCACCAGAACATTGGGTTAGGTTTAACTTTAGCTCGTAATCTGTAACCAATTAAACCCTAAGTTATAGGTATATTTAGGTGTTTGTACATTTTAAGTATGTACTTAGTGATTTCAGAGCGCTTAATAGGGTTGAGTAGCAGCTTGGCTATTTAGAGCAGCTTTCATAAAAATAATTTCATTAAAATTATAAATGAATTAGTTAAAACTAACATCAAAAACCTTGTATTGAAAAACTAGAAATCTTTTTCTATTTTTTAATCCAAAATCAAATTATTTAGAAGTTTCGGATTTCAGTTCAACACGAAACGGCACCGACTCTTATTATTAAATTTATATTTTTTAGCTTGTCTTCGTGTTTCTAGCTTTTTATTGTTCTAAGATTTTAAGATCCTGTCGCTCCCGCGCCGCCGCCGCTGCCGCCCCGCTGCCCGCAAAATTCGGGGCCGAGGCCTTAGCGGGGCGGCAGCGGGGCGGCAGCGGGGCGGCAGCGGGGCGGCAGCGGGGCGGCAGCGGGGCGGCAGCGGGGCGGCAGTGGGGCGGCAGCGGGGCGACAGCGGCGGCGGCGCGGGAGCGGCAGGATCTAATGCGTGGACCCGTTCTCGAAAACAGCGGCGCGGCAGCGGGGCGGGGGCGGGCAACGAGCAGTGCACTCCAGTCAAGCGGTGACCCGCGCCCGCTCTGCGCGTCTGCATTTGTTTTTGCGATGTGTCAAATACAATACATATAAACTCTATAGTGCCGCGCAATCTGCCCGCTGGTTTCGAGAACGGGTCAGCGTTGCCCGCCCCGCTCCCGCGCCGCCGCCGCCGCCGCCCCGCTGCCCGCAAAATTCGAGGCTGAGGCCTTAGGAAAAACTAAACGCTAGGTACATACGTGACTACATAAAATCTGCTAAAAATTTGAATTAAACTATTTTTAAGGATTTTATCGCGTATATTTTTTGTTTTTACGTTCCCGACGTTTTGTTTCTGCGTAGATCGGACCGCAAGTAACAACAAAATATGAGGGTACCAGCGTCAAACTATGACACTAGGACGTCAAACACTTCAGTCCTCCCGTGACCATGGTTGCTGTAAAGCAGCCGAAACGTTGGGAACGTAAAAACAAAAAAAACGCGATAGAATCCTTAAAAATAGTTTTATTTCAATGTGTAGTATTCGCGTAAATATAAGAAATCAATATGTGAACCAGTACGGACTGCTAAAAATATAATATTCCAGCCATTAGGTCCGATGTGGGCAGCCGCGAGGTGACGTGCCCACCAGCCAATGCACCTTCGACACGCATAGCCCAGTCGCCCCCACGACAACCTTGGGAACAATGCGTCTATAAACCTAATGCTGTGTTATAACACTTTGGACATAATTTGCTTCGCGAGTGAACAAAACGAAGGTACCTTCTAGGCAAGTATGCTGCATCGTAGATCTCATCGTCACTTACCATCCGGTGAGGTCGAGATCAAATACTTGCCTATAATGTAACAAAAAAAAAAAATTTTATTATGTGTATCTGCAGTCACCGATTTACGACGTTTAATACGACTTTTCATCTCACTAGCTCGGCAAGGCCTTATGTGTTGTTTGATATCTGTTTTTTTTTCAAATATATAAGTAATACTAGCTACGCCCCGCGGTGTTACCCGCGATTAAAAATTATGTCCTATATACGGCGATAAAAAGTTGCCTATGTGCTATTCCAGACTATAATCTAGCTCTGTGCCAAATTTCATCCAGAACCGTTCTGGCGTTCAGGCGTGATTGAGTAACAAACATCCATCCATCCAAACTATCACATTTATAATATTACTGCGATTACTGCGATAGTTTGTAGGTAGTTATAATTTATTTAATAATTAAAAGCTCACCATAACAAATAACCATTTCAATATGCTATGAGTGCAGGTTTTCTCGTTCCAAAATTGAAAAACCAATTATTTTTATTTTCAATAAACTTTGCTTTAATAATTTTATGGTACTTTTCCTGCAGGGGCCGTTAGTTTAACTCGCTATATACAACGTTACCATAAAACAATTCTATCCCTCATTTCTAAAGTAGCCTTCAACAATATAGGTAGTATTTTTTGCCCATAGCGTGCATGGAGAAAGCCTCATTATAACAACGCCAACATTAAAAAAATATATCGCTGAAGGCATAAGTTTAGGGTCATTACAGACTAAACTATAAATAATCCCACTAATATTATAAATGTGAAAGTTTGGATGGATGGATAATCACGCCAGTACGGCTGAACGGATCTAGATGAAATTTGGCACAAAGATAGATTATAGTCTCATACGCTACTTTTTATCCCGGTAAAATGTAAACGCGGGTAACACCGCGGGCACAGCTAGTATACTAATAAATAAATGTCGCCTGACGAACACACCAACTATACGGTCCCGCACTAAGCAATGCTTGTGTTATGATTACCGTACAATGGACGAACTCAGTATATAATACTTATATAGATATTAAGCATCCATCACTCGGGTACAAACATTCGTGCCCATCACACAAAGTTTGCCCATACCGGGAATCTAACCCGGGACCCTTGGCACAGAAAACAGGGTCACTACCAACTGCCGAGTGGGTTGCCACCCAATAAAGTCAGTTCATAATGCTCATCAATTAGTTTGAGATCATATTCAGTCGCAATATCGCAACTCTGACTCTACCCTTAGACATCACAACACTAGCTTACAACAGCGCCCATGATGGCGGCGAGCCTACAGAGAATCTTAGATAAATTCGCGTTTAAATAATTAATTCGCGTTGCCTAATATTGGCCGAAACTATGATGATGAGATAATGTTTCATTTATGAGAGTTATATTTCCTTTTTCTTGTTTATTTGGGCTTAACAATAATAGTGTAAAAAAATTTAAAGGGTCCCACAGTAGGCTACATGGGTCACATTCACGAAAAAAAATATTGTTAATTGTAATTTTATAAAAAAAACTCTACATACTAAGTCCACAATGAAACGGTACTGTCTCGCTTTCTCACGGAAAAATCAAAACCTGTATTCACATATATTTAGTACATAAATGTGATCGTTATCACCTACTTGTTAACCCCTTAAAATATTTATCACTATGTTTGTTAAACCCTATATACATAACAAATTAAAAGCTATCCGTTGGTCATCGCTTGAGAACGGCTTGATCGATTGGTCTATTTTTTTAAATGTTTGAAATAGTCGTAACTTATCAAACCTTATATACATAATAAATTAAATGCTATTCGTTGGTAAGCGCATCCCTTGAGAACGGCTGAAGCTATTGGACTATTGTTGTTTTTTAAAGTCGTAGCAAGGATTTTAAGAAATGAAAAATTGAAATAGTTGCCCGGAAAATTGGAACCGGCCAACGTCGATCGAGTCGGCTAGTAAATAATAACAAACAAAACCCTTAGGCCAACCAAAACACTTAATAGTCTTAGGTCAAATCCGTATCATTTAAGATTAACATAAACATTTCCTCCGGAAACTGTTGGGTCGTTCGAATGGGCACATCGGGAATCGAACGCGGAACCTTGGAGTCGCGCCAAATTGCGGCCGGTCAATTGGCTATGGTTGGGAATAATCTAGGGTGCTTTATGCGCTTTGAATTTCCCGGTCTAAGTGTTATGTTAGTCTTAGGGTTTTGGGGTGAGTACGTCAAGTGCGAGCTAACCGTATAATTTATAGTCTACCGTATTTAGACATTTTGTATGGAAAATTGAAAGTTTTAAATACCGTCCGCTAGAGGCGCTTCTCAATTCTCCATACAAAATGTCTAAATACGGTAGACTATAAAGTATACGGTTAGTTTACGAATAATCTCGCACTTGACGTTCAGTTGAAGTTCCAAGTTGTTATAGACACTGTAAATGCTACTGGACTGTCGATAAACATCGTCGTTATGTGCCTATTTGATTTATGCCATTTTGGCGCTGATTGTCTTAGTGACAGGTCGTGTGTGTCCACGGGACTAATAATAGATTTTTGACATGTGACATGTGTTGGGAACGTAAAAAATATAAAATCCGCAAAATTTGTTTTATTTCAGTATTGTTTGAAGGAGTTAACAAACTTGAAAATAATGTTTTTACATGAGTACCATATATTAAACTTTAAAGATACCTTCCTTCCCATGTACCTACGTACCTTCAAAATAAGGTCACGACTTATCTTCTTCAATCACATACACAAGAAATTGACTAGAATATAAATGTAACTATTAAATACAAAAAAAAAAGGTAACGAAATGATTACAACCTAACAATACAATTGTAACCAACATCATATTCACTTATATTACATTCTATCTACATGTTACTCTCAAAATTATTAATACCCACATTACCATCAGCAACCATCAAATGACATTCCTCAAATTCATTACGTTTATCGGCCACTTTCTCAAAATTATTCTTACAAAGAAAATCTCCGTCGCATACGAAATCATTTCTCCCATCTTCCATTATTGAATCTTCAAAACCGTGCTCCCTATATCTCTTGTCGTTATCATTCTCATAATTCTGATACCGTTGTATTTCAAAATCTGGTGAAATAGTTTGCCCTTCATTCATTGATTCTTTACCTATTATATCTTCAGTTTCAATAGCTTGTACTGTATGTACTTCGTTGAAATTAACTCTGTTCTCGTTTTTGACCTCGTATTTTAATTCCATAGCATTTTCTCGTGTATCTATAAGTGGTTTGATATTCATTAGATTAAAATTTGGTATCATTCTTGGATCCCAATTATTTTGTTCTGTATTATCTAGATCTATGTGTACATCTTCGCCGATCTTTTTGAAGGTTCCAAGGTTATATTGAAGAGGTATAGAAAATGATGGGAGGTCGGCTTGAGGGTTTTGTCTCGTTGGTAAGGCTGATATATGAATGGCTGGCGGCGATGGTTTGGATTTCGTCACGTAGACTTGACTCGGAGTTTCAGACAGGTTTATCATTTGTGTTGATGATACTGGAGAGAATGATAAGAGATAATCAATTATTGTGGATAGTAGATTCCAAGGGTTTAAATGAAACAAGCGAGGTGAAATCTCCAGGATATGACTTCCGAGGTGTTTGAAATTTCATGAAGTAGAAGGATCAAAGCCTGAAAGTCGCATATATGCTGCTGCTGTCACACTTTTTAGATTACTTGGCTAAAAAATGAGGCAGTTTTTTTGACTTGTCAGATGACAAGTAAGACATAAGTGACCATAACTCGTAGATATATCTATATCTAGGAGTTATGGTCACTTATGTTGTGACACAAAGCCTGTCAAATGTGACATGCAATATGCAATTGCCATTTGATTAATAACTCGATTGAGTTATCAGTTTTATTATTAAATTAAATGGCAATACAAAACGTTGCAGATAAAAAATGTTTGTGATGCCTATTATAGTTTGGTTGCAGCCTTGATATAGAGAAATTATACACGACGTATTCTTACCGGGTATAGTGATAAAGTCCCTCATCTCATGCGCAAGAGCAGACTGGGAGCGCTCATCGGGCGAGCGAGCTCCTCCGGGAGCCGGATATGGTTCGCAACCCGCCTTCTGCTGCTTACGCCATTTCGCTCGGCGGTTTTGGAACCATACCTGTGGGGCAAGAGCGAGTTTATTCTTAAGCTAAGCGTCTAGTTTAGTGTGCGTATGAACTTTTCATCAAAGTCAATCAAATCATTTATTTCGTATAGGCCTACGGGGGCACCACTTGTCCTTTTGCATTTTTCATCTTCCTTTTGCATCTTAACTGTACAAGTAGTTCGGAACGTCGCCTTATCTGAGAAGATACACAGCAAGCGGGTATTTTTCAAGAGATTTTAGTTTTTTTTTATTAAATATGTTAATTCGTAGGTTCTTATTTTTTATCTCCAGTTTGTTGCGTACGAAACGCACACACGCTACACTTTGTAATTTTAATTGACCTTATTTGAGTGTGTGGCCCCAAGATGTTTTACCATCCCTAATCCAATGTTCTTTAATAGCCCTTTTAACAGGGTTTACTTTTGACAATAGTTTTAAACTTACTTATAGAAAAAATCTCGGATTTCTTTGGGAAGTTATTACTACAATAAATTCTATCCATTTCTCTATGGATGGAAACGCTGTTATTGCTTTATAGGACTTTTTAACCGACTTCAAAAAGGAGGAGGTTCTCAATTCGGTTGTTTTTTTTAATAATTTTTTTTTATTTGCGAAAAAAGGGAATACTTAGCTTAATTACCTGAACCCTGGCTTCGGTCAATTCTATCCTCATAGCGAGCTCTTCTCTAAAGAATACGTCCGGATAGTGAGTTTTGTGAAAGGCTGATTCTAGCTGCTCCAATTGGACGTTGGAGAAGGTGGTCCTGGAAAGTGAATAATATTTATTTATACCAATACTACTAATAATTTCTAAAACTAGTGTTCCTGCGAGTTATAGTGAGTGATATAAGTAAGTGGAATATTAACCATTATGGGTACGGTAAAGTGCACGAGTGTAGGTAATTGAATCAGAGTGACGAAACTTGGCTTTTCAATTTCTCACAAAAAATCCATAAACATTATATCAGTAAAGTATCCATCACTTTACTGATTACTACTGACTATTGATATCAACACATAATTGTTAATATCCCACTTATAACACATTATTTTACAAACAAACACATTTTTTGGAAAATAACACAAAATTGACAACTTCACCGTTCATATTTTCTCCAAAAAGCCTTATTTTACGTCAGTAGCTACATTAAGATGATGTTTTATCTACCTGTATCTACGTTGTTTGCGTTTTGGTACATCGCCTTTTGTATCTGTAAGGGAGGTAATTATAAAATCAGTAAAAATCATCTAACTCCAGATGGAAATGTTTTAGCCATTATTAGGTATAATTGTAAGCTGAAAGACTTATAAAGTTAACGATACCCCCGACCCTACAAGCGTATGTGGTGACTTACGAGATTTTGGTGAATATTCCTCATCTTCTTCATATTGGTGCTGTTCACCAGTTTCTTCAGTGGCTTCCGGGTTTGGGGTGTATGTTTCAGTAGTTTCCGTTTCAGGTCGCTCACACAACACTGACACTGGACCAAGACTGAAAATTTACAGAATACTTTTTAGCGGAATAGGGAAGATTTTCCAGCTAGGCGGGTGGTATGCCTGGCGAGGATGGCTGCTATGCCCCGACGGTTAAGGGTATTTTCATATATTATGTTACGTAGTTCTTCATTCCTCCTACAATCCTGAAACTCACTATGAGAGTTTTCGAAGAATGTAACATATATACAAGACTCCGACAATAACTGTTTGGAAGATCTTTTCTTTACCGCTAAAGTGAATTGGCATGGGATTCTCACCGAAAAGTCATTTTTAACTCACCCATTGAATAAGTTAGGTATGCTGTAGCAGAAGCTGGTCGTGGGTGAGACGTCGTCGTTCAAAATGGCGGCCGAATCAAAACCAGCTGCGCCTGCGGCACTCTCGCGACCGTCCAATGATTCCTCCATCTGTATAAGTACATAAGCCCTGTAATCTTCGACCCAACGATGTTAGATTGGCTCAGTTGGTAGTGGGTGACCCTGCTTTCTACATCGAGGGTTCGCGGGTTCAAATCCATGTAGGTGCTAACTTTGTGTGATGAGCACAAATGTTTGTAGGTACCCGAGTCATAGAAATTTAGTTAATACCTACTTATTTTAATAAGTAATTGTATAACAACTGCAGAATGTTGGCATTGGGACTGAAACACCATTGGTGAAATGTGGGTGCCCTGTAGTGCACCTCTGCGTCCCCCTTCAGGGGTTGCAGGCGTGATGGTGCATTATTATAATACTATCGCATCAATATCTGGTAATACAACACCCCGCGGAGGTGGATGACCACGCGCCCGAGACCCCGCCGTCTCCACATAAATTGAATTAAATGACTATAATTTAGTTAAGTTTATTAAATTACCACTAAATGAACATAATTTGTGTAGTGTTTCTATAGACTTGTTGCAACCTGGACGGTTTTTTTATGTTAGTTTAGTGGTGCTACAGTTTCGCGCGCTCTCTTTAATCTTTGGCGCTTGGCGTGGCAGTTGGCGAGACTGCAGTTCGGAAACACTAGTAACCTATCGTAGTGATAACGTATTAGTAACTGTTGAAATGTCATAATTATGTAATGATTTTCATGATTTTATATTCAATGAAAAGTGTTTGTTCCTTAATTATTTTCATTCACGGGAGCTAATACTCAAGTAAGTACCTACTCAATTTCTTACTCTGTTATATGTACCAAGCACCAGTTTATAACTTAACAATCGACTTTACATACCAAGCATATAAATTTAGGTAAATACCAGTTGTTGACTATAGATAACGCTACTCATTCATCTTCATCATCATCTTTTAGTGTAGTCAAAATGATACTAAATACAATAATGAAAAGTATATACTTACACACACTTCCCTCCGAATTTATAAACGTTTTAGAACTTTATACTATAGGTATAAAGTTATAACACGTCTATAAATTTGGGGGTTAATGTACAAACCTGGAACCTCATTTCCATTCAACATCCAACTTAGCTATAATATCACTTAGAACTTGGAAAGTAGGTTGAAAGTCTTATTTTCAATAAAGATTAGTATTCACTGTGCGGTGAAGGCAAGAAAACATGCACGTATGTCGAAATACGTGTGAAGTTCACCAACCCACACTGGGCAGTGTGATGGTCCGAATCCATCTCACATTTAAAAAAAAAAATTTTTTTTTTATTCACGTAGGTAGACCATTAAGTACAGTACTCATGAATCGTCAAAGTTAAAAAATATTATGCTACTACTTAACCACCCGTTCGGGGAGTACGTCATTGGGGAGTGTGCCTGGTAAAATCGCTATTACATCGGGATCTCATAGTGAAATGTGGGTACTCTGCAGTACACCTCGACCTACCCATTCGATAATTGAAGTCAAGAGTTTTTGTTTTAATAAATCAAACTATACATACCTTCAGAAACTAATCAATACAGACACATCTACACTTCAGTTAGTAATTTCAAGTACATATTTTATAATAAAATAAAATCCAAAATGGATACGAGGCACTGTGGGCTGTAGTTGTTGTCACGTGGCTACCACTACTGGACTAACGTAACGGACTTAGTAGGCGGCTATAGAAATGGATGGAGCCGACATTTCTGTTATTTTTTTAATGTCCATTATGACTGTTTCGCTGTATCCAAGTATCTAATCTTCCAACCCTGACAATGATGGTCGAGGACCGACTTAGCACTAGGTTTACTCACATTAATAAGTAGACATACGACTGAAATTGGTATAACGAAACAGTTTTCGAATTAGCAGCTTCACCGCGATTCCGTCAGTGAGCGCCGACCCTTACAATGCCATTGCCATTCGATTGTGATATCAGACTAGAGCCCCAGTTCTGTCACCTCTATAAAATGATAAAATTACAATGTCCACTCCACATATTTGTGTCCGCCCAGCAAACTCGTGACGTTTCCATCACCGCGCACAGGTATGTTACGCGGGTCGCAGGTTCATTCCGGAGCTAAGCACAGCTTAGCGAAGCCGTAGCAGTGCTGCTGTGTCGCTGTCAGATATATTGCGGCTTTTAGAAGCCTAGTTCGGCATTCCGATATTATACTTCGTTTTAGGAGGTAGCCATTGATTTTGTTCTGTAGCTTGACCCCCGACGGTTATAGCATATTTCCCCCGTCTTTTGAGTCTAACCAAAGGCTACTTAATAGTGGAAACCCAGTTGGAATTTGTTAAATAATCTGTAGAAATTAGTCTGATAGTGATACAGTCGTGTTAGTAACACCATTTATAACTTAAAAACGGGTGGGCCGATTTTTATGATATTTTTTTTTCTCCGCCCCGAATAGCAGAATAACTGTTAAAACAGCAAAAATTCACAAAAATATTATAATGATAATTTATTTTCTCATACATTTAATTCTGAGGCGGTACGAAGTTCGCCGGGACAGCTAGTATGTTATAAATACATCCATTTTTTTTATTTGGAGACATACAAATAGCCTTATGCACTATATGAAAAAAAAATTATAAGCCCCTGTAGGAATACGATCAGTGCAATGCCGAAATTTGTTTTTTTATTATATATAAGCCACAATCTTATTATAATTGTTCAGTGCACCGTTGAGTCGTGAATAGTAGTAGACATTTCTATGAAAAATATTATATATTTTAACTGTCTAGACTATTATACTTTAACTTGTATGTATTACAAGCCAAAAGGTACCTACATGATCTGTGTATTTACTGTCGTTTAATATATTTTTTCAATTACCTACTTATAAAATAAGTATATATTTTAGTAGTTAGTTTAGCTAAATCGAACAATGGAAACAGTTTGGTGCTAAAGTAAAATAAAACAACCAACGTACTCATGAATGTTAATTCATATTTAATAAATAAATACATTCTCATTGTTTTTTTTTAATGTATTAAATAAAACTATTACAAGTGACTTAGTTGTAGCAACTCCCAACAAACTTATTATACACCATGCCGTTGACGAATTATTGCTTAACACCTAGTTTACATAACAATTGTCAACTAAAGGATATATATTAGACAGAACTCTTTAATATACATACATAGAATAAGTTAGTAAGTAGGTATTATGATACAGAAAAAAAAATCCCTATATAAAGCATCCTCTTAACTTAAGCGAGCGAGCGAGCTTGCGACCCGCTCGCGCCAAACGTGTCTAGCAATAGGGCCTTTTGAGTTCTGAAATGTCGACCGAATAATCCAATATTTCCTTACATTTACCAGGGGGCTTAGTATGAGTTTTGACAACATTAATTTATACTATCGAGTCGTTGACTTGCAGTTTTACTGGTAAATGTACGAAAATATTCGATCAATATATCGGTAAGCACATGATGCTTGCCCCCCAGGAAATATTTCAAAATGGCGTGAAGGAAATATACAGATGAGCGATATCGTTCGCTCGCTCGCTTCAGCCAGTAATCCAATGCTCAACTTAAAATTATTTCAACTTAATACAATTAAATTGCTACTTTTATTCAGATGAGCTGTTTAAATTATTAAATGCTACTTAACATGAGTTAAGAACACAAGTTTAATAAGTTTTCTTCTTTGCACTCGTCTCCCACCGTCTGTATACTAGTAGCTACTAGGTACATACATACGACAAGAGGAAATTTGTTGAAAATATCACCGCAATAAAATTATATTATATTATGATAACGAGAATTATTGACCATTAATAATATAATGAATGTATGACAAATCAATGTTAGATTTATTTATAAACAGCTATCATGGATATAAAGTGCAAAAATTCAACGCGGACGCTTGGAAACCCCGAAATCAAAACGTCACGAGGTTTTCGAACACCATCTCGATGATCGTCAGAACGTACCTATTACGGTTAACTTTAAAGTTCGTGAAACATTGAACACAAGAGATAGTTACATCTTTGGCTTCAAGCGACATCTACAAAAAGCTTTCGAATATACATTTGCCTTTTCACACTGGAGCGGTGGTGTGTTTGTATAGAAGTATTTACTTGTATTTTAGTTGAATGGGTATAGAAAATTTACATATATATGTAATACACCAACTATACAGTCCCACACTAAGCAACGCTTTTATTATGGGTACTGACTGATGGTTAATGGACTGAGGGCGAGCTCGGCATATAATGCTTATATAGACAATAAAAAATGTATGACTCGGGTACAAACATTAATGCTTATCACACAGAGTTTGTCCCTATCATTATTCGACCCCGGTACCCCGACCGTCGACAAAATTAATTTACCTACTTGAAATAAAATCTGCAGGATTAAATAAAAAAAAAAATGGGGTATAGACATGACATAAGGCGTATTTCTTCGTAATCTCTCTTTCTTTTTTTTGTCATGATAGGAATCAAGACATTTTTGATACTTTTCGTGTTGCCTTGCAAAACCCGCCCCGTCCCTGAAAGCACATTAATACAAACACACCACATCATCACAAAATTCTCTCATATCTCCATTAAAATAAAGACGCATCTCGCTTGAAATACGCTTATAAACCCGATACATTCGAGTCCCATCAAGAAACTTTATGGAATAATATTAATTTAGTTATAATACACATAAGAATCAAAATCCGACGAAGATTTTTCTTTTTATATCAATTCCTTTCATTTTGTCATGCATTACATGTTATTTTTTTAATAACTAGATAAGATGTAATTGAGAGAACACTTTCTATTACATTCGACCGATATTACATTCGAAATTAGCCGTTTAAGTCCAATAATCATTGGTCGATCATACCATGGACCCAAATAAGAATTGACTGACAATCTCCATACAAAACTGCGTAGCTTCGTTTTTTAGTTTCTCAATGCCATCATAGAGGTCGATGTGAGTCTCAAATTCATGATTTTATACATGCGATACGCCAAACCGAACATTTACATAATTTTTATATAGATTACGTTTTTATTAGTACATTATACTGCCGTAAGAAGGCGCTGTTATACAATATCCTGCAGCTCGGATGTTATGTAAGTTTTGTTGCTATAATTTATCGTTCGGAATCTAACTCTACGTGAGAAGAGCAGAACAACAATATACACCTATATCTTGTATCGGCAATAATATCTCCGCCCAACCAGCACAGGGGGCATTTCTGATATTTATCTTTGTTTTGTAAGACACCATCTATTGTGTGGTCTAATAGTCAGTTGCTAACAGCGCCTCGCGGAATATTTTAGCAACTTAGAAAGAGATTGGTCTGCGGCGCCCAATGTATTTAGAGAGCTATTTGGCGAATTATCGAGATACGATGTAATGTATGGAGGTTGTCAATCTTGTATTTAATTAATGAATAATAAACTAAAATATTTAAGATTGTACGTATCAATAATTGAATAAATATTTGTAAGTAGAGATTCAGGATTATTTTATTGGACAGACTTGTTTAAGTTCAATAGATAACTTAATATTTATATTACAGCATATTTCAATTAATTTACTTGAAAAAAATATGTTATAACATAAGTACTAGAGTTCATATTTGTTTATCATGTTATAATAATTTACGTAATTATTATTTTTTTGTCTTAAGTAGCATGGACAAATAATATAACTGGCAATCGCAAAAGCATTGTCGCAAAAAAATAAATTTTATTTCCACTGACAACACTAGATGTCATTACATAGAGAAAGCATGATATACAAGGCAATTTCAATTGCTCCTGTCCGTTTGAATTAAATGGAAGAACTCTCTCTACGCGATCCATCTCAATGAAAGCAGTATTGAATTGAATCATTTGAATTTCGTTCAGCTGATTTGAGTACAATTACTCAATTCAGCTGAACGACTGACTGCTAGACTGACTGCTAGGCATGTTTATTTTAATCGACTTAAAAAAAATTGGAGGTTCTCGATTCGATTGTATTTTGTTTTTTAAATGTCAGTTTGAAGTTATTCGATCAATCGTCTTCGAGCTAAAAGTAAATAGGTACTCGTAATACCTCAAAACTGTGGTAATATTTTGAACGTATGTTCTGTGTTCAGAATAAGGCTCCATAAAAAATGGAGTTAGTGCAAAACATTACAAGGAAAATTACAGACTTGTAATTGGATAATGATTATCATAATATACTTTATATCACGATTGCGATCGCTAGTTGATCATTCATCATTAATAAGTCTTTCAAATCAAAGAAAGAACTAGATCATTCCAATAATTTACTCTCCGCCACCAATCCGCTTATAATTCAATAAGTCGTTTATTTATTATTCACTATCTACACACATCTATTTATTTAGCGGAACATATAATAGCTTAGTTACATTTGAAAATTCGAAAATACATTTTTGTTTGCAAAGTATTTTTTTTACTTTTGTAATTTGTACTTAACGAAATATTCTTTAATTTTAAATTATGAGATTGTAAATAGATAATGAAAAGGTATTTTTGTTTTTTAATATTCAAATCTTTCTTTTTTTAAATTCCGCTAAATATGCCAGTGTGTTTATCTATCCTCGTATCAAATAGTAGAAACAACAAGTCTAAGTAACCGGTACAAAGTCAACAGTTAGCTAAATTAGATTAGTCAACATTTTTTTTATTCAACCCGGGCCAGTCCGTGTTGCAGTTTAGACGTTAAAGGTTAGCGCACACACGGGCGCAGCGCATCTCAATTTTGCAATAAAAAAGTATGCGATGCGAACCGCTCAAGTGTACGCCAGCCTTAACAGATGAGCGATAGCAGGGACGAAGTTTGTAGTTATACTTGTACACAAACTAAATTAAATGTACTGCCGTACTCTTCATGGTAGTAATGCATGAGCGAGACGGTTATATTTGCAGTTGTGCCTTGAGCTACGAAGATTAATTCAGCTTTGTTTTAATCATACTATTCTTAATTAGCCAAATTAAGGTAGTCTTAAAGTCAACCACGGTGAAATTGGTAATGAAAAGTAATATTAGCAGGTCCTTATATAAAATTGAGTGTTGCTAACTCCTGCAAGGCGACCCACGGGATACAATGGTAAGTATAGACATGCATTTATATAAAATACCAATTAGTATGTAAGTAACTACAAAAACAAACAAAAAAAAATACGACTGATATGATGATTAAATCATTGATTCATCTTTAAGTCGCGTGTCGTACGCTCACCTGCTAACGTGGATGCGTGCACGCACGCTTGAGTAGGCGCACGCATTCAGACTGGCCACAAATTACATTACTCTCTTATCCCTATTCAGTTATAAGTTATGGGTAAAGTCCAAGGACAAGTCGACACGGTAACGTTCAAATTATATATAGGACGTATATAATTAAAATTATACAAAAAGCAGCCTTTATGTATATTGGAATAGAGAACATCGTACATACTTTTTGGAAGATACGGTTATACTTAACATCGTTATAATTTATAAATATGAATATTATTTAAAAATTATGGACACTCGAAAAATGCACCAACATTTTGACGACTAGACGTCTCAGCAGAATCACACCGGGAAAAAAGGGGTACTAGCTTATATTAAAAATTTCTCAAATCACCTATTCTAATAAAGGTCATCAACGATAGTGGATAAATTCGTATTTTTTTTTCATTTAATTATAAATATACTTTTTTTTAGAACTGTGATGTCTATGTTATTGCTTTGTGCTCAAATTGTATTGTTTGTGGTGGTACTTGTTTTCTATTGCTCTTCGCTATTCCAAACGTATATACAATTATTCTAAAGAAAATACAATGAACTCTATGATATAAATTCATAGATTAATTACACTACTAGATGTACAATTATCTGCTTATTAAAAAAAATATCGAAACTTCAATTTAAGTTCTTTTCTATTATATTACAGACATGTTTTCAAGTCGAGAGTGAACAGGTACCTTCTAGGCAAGTATGCTCTATCGTAGATCTCATCGTCACTTACCATCAGGTGAGATCGAGATCAAATACTTGCCTATAATGTAAAAAAATAATAATAAAAAAAAGTTGTAACATAGGTTAGAGTAATTAATACTTTATTGGCGCACAGAAAAAAAAAATGTGCGCATGCGCATGTTGATGTTTTCGGTTTCTCCGAATAAGTATACAATAATATCTAAGTAAATATTGTTAACATAATATGCATATATAACGCGTGTTTAAGTGCATAAAAAAGATAACTGAATTCAATGTTCCAATGTTTTTTTTTCTAAGTAGTTAAAAGTGTATCCAGTAATATAACAATCTAGGGATAAAATTATTTTTATCTTATTAATTTATTAATGTTATCGTTATAATACTTTCTGATTGGTAACATGCAATGGAAAATCATTCAAACATTGTATCTAATAAGCGAATATTATAATGATGCAATTTAAATTCTCAATAAAATTGTCTTGTCATTAATAATTTTATATATCTCAAGTCAATATTTAAACCGCCGTTAATCTAACAAAGTTTGAAAACGCCGACACTAATCCTGATTGGTCAACCAACTGGCTTAGTAGTGCCAGGAATTAAATAATTGCAATTAAATTTATCTTGCCAGCATATAGTATTTCGTTGATATTTATAATATGCCAAATGATAGCTGATATTACAAATTAAGCGCTAGGTGGCGACATGTCTGACAATAGGAAAATTGAAAAAGCAATGATAAAATTTTACTAGATTTGATATTATTACTACTGTAATACAAAAAATATAATAATTCCGGCCCTTTTTTAATGTCCTACTGTTAGGCACGGACCTCCCCTCCATGCGAGTAGGGACACAAAATTAATTGTCCCCAAACTATAATCAACATCATTTTCAACTGCCCGAGATGATGGGAAATCGTGATTTCTCACTAACTACCCCGAATATTTTTCTTAAATTGTCTATCTCACTCACGCCCCCTCATATGACTAAAATTCGTCCATCTAAAACTATAAAGGATTAATGTCAGCAGTTTCGACCAGAACTTATCCAATAAACGTATCTACATCCAACACGTGGACCCAGTTTTCGATTCAAACGCGAATTCAATTCGTTCTCGTCATAACACGTCATTAATTCGCGACTCCACTCTTGCGCATGTTGTGCTCTATACACTACACAAAAACATCGATACACATTTTTCCCCGCTCGGGTAGAGGGGCAGGATACAATCGTCGTGTGTATCTAAACAACATGTTTTGTTTTTGTTGAATGTTTCGAACATTTAGCAGGAGTTTGAGGTTTAAAGTTGAGTACTTTATCAACAAAGTAAATGTAAAAATATGACGTCATTAACGAGTAGTCCCCGACATTACTGTCTGGTATTCTTAAGTTCATTTTCGCTTAGCAATTCTTAGCCCAAGCGCTACCACCCGTGCCCGAACTGTTCAAACGAAAATAGGTTTTAAGTGGGCGGAGTAAAATATATGAATAGAATCCAATATTAAATATGTTTATATTATTTATCGTATATATTAAGGCATAAGATGTTCTGTATTTTAGTTTCATTACGATGATCACTTAAATCGGTTGGGTCTACGTTAGCACATTTTGATATCAATCAAAATTCTATCCAGAATTACATGCTGTAGTTTTTAAGAGGCCGCCATTATTCCTAGTAGCGTGAAAGGGATGACATAATTTAATTTTTCGTGAATTCATATATAGAATGTTGCGCCGAATCAAAAAAAAAAATACAAAATAATTAAAGCAAGAGTAACATTAAAGTATCAAATGCAATTTCGAATTAAGAAATATATGTAATGTTACCTATTTAACCCGTTAAATATTTCAGCTAAGTTCTATTATTTTTTGAAATTAGAATAACAATATTTTTAATCAGTAATTATTACATTATTATAATATTTCAAAAATCATTTTAGTTTGTATTTCTTCCGGGATTACTGACGCAGACAATATATACCTTATTCAATTCCATGCTTAACAACGTGTATTTTGATAATAGAGATGGCACTAGAGATTAAAGTACCCGACCTTAATATTCAACCCTTTTATGTAACTGCATAAAGCTGAAATTCCCTCTTCCACAATAAATCAAATCAACCAAAAATACCCGAAGCTTCCCGAATACACTCCCGAAAAAGTTCAAAATTTGAATCCATCCAATCAGCGCTGAGGATTTCAAATGCCATAAACTCGGTGTTCGTTATTTCAATTTACCGAAGTTAAGTTACCGTTGGATTAGACTTCGGTGCTCTTGCCGACTTGCCCGTGCTTGTCCGGAATTCCGGAGGCGCTTAGCTTGCGAATACGTCCGGGAAATATTCCGCTGATGCCACCGAATAGACGACCTAAGGGAAATAATAACATTAATAAATAATTGATTTCTTATATTTACGCGAATACTACACATTGAAATAAAACTATTTTTGCGGTTTTTATCGCTGTGAGCACTTTCTGCGTAGATCGGACCGCAAGCAACAACTAAATATGAGGGTACCCCGGATTAAACTATGCCACTAGGACGTCTACCACCTCAGTCATCCCATGACCATGGTTGCTGTAAAGCAGCCGAAACGTCGGGAACGTAAAAATATAAAATAAACGCGATAAAATCCGAAAAAAATAGTTTTATTTCAATTAATATATAACCATATATAATGGCGGGTGTAACCATGACCACACAATAATGCAACAAACACCATAGTCATGGCAATATTAACCGAAATCCCTTCGGTTGCTGCTTTAACAGCCAAATAATCCGAACTTCTGTAATAACCCTTTCAACAGAGTTTAAATTTTGATAACAGTTTAAAATGTATTAATAACCAAAGTTCGGATATATTGGGAAGTTGATTGTAGAAGCGTGTACATTGCCTCAAGAAAGACTGATTTATTCTATGGCGACGAGTTATCCTATTTGTAGAAAGCAGGTGACTGACACGGTGACGGAAAACATCGTGAGGAAACCTGCATGTCTGAGAGAACCCCTCGAAAGATGTGTGAAGTCCGCCAACCCGCACTGGGCCAGCGTAGTGGACTATGGCCTAATCCCCCTCACATTGAGGGGAGGCCGGTGCCCAGCAGTGGGACATTAAAAAAGAGCTGGAATTATTATTATTATATAACTGTAATATTGATCACCAGGTATTCCTGTTCAACGATCTGCTAGTGATAACTAAGATCTTCAGCAAAAAGAAGTCGTCAGTGACGCTGGTATTTTATAGGTGACTGACCCGGCGAGCGCTGGTATAGCCTAATCCCCCTGTGCCCAGCAGAGGGACATCAAATAGGGCTGGTATTGTATAGGTGACTGACCCTAGCCTAATCCCCCTGTGCCCAGCAGAGGGACATCAAATAGGGCTGGTATTGTATAGGTGACTGACCCTAGCCTAATCCCCCTGTGCCCAGCAGAGGGACATCAAATAGGGCTGGTATTGTATAGGTGACTGACCCTAGCCTAATCCCCCTGTGCCCAGCAGAGGGACATCAAATAGGGCTGGTATTGTATAGGTGACTGACCCTAGCCTAATCCCCC
Organism: Pheosia tremula; assembly: GCA_905333125.1. Lineage (NCBI taxonomy): Eukaryota > Metazoa > Arthropoda > Insecta > Lepidoptera > Notodontidae > Pheosia > Pheosia tremula. Next base: position 4,066,138 of record HG995420.1, read on the forward strand.
TGTGCCCAGCAGAGGGACATCAAATAGGGCTGGTATTGTATAGGTGACTGACCCTAGCCTAATCCCCCTGTGCCCAGCAGAGGGACATCAAATAGGGCTGGTATTGTATAGGTGACTGACCCTAGCCTAATCCCCCTGTGCCCAGCAGAGGGACATCAAATAGGGCTGGTATTGTATAGGTGACTGACCCGGCGAGCGCTGGTCCGCGGGGTGGCGCGGGGAGGTGGCGTGCAGCGCGGTGCGGCTGCCCTGCTGGAACGACACCGACATGCCGCTGTCCAGCGAGCCCACCGACCCGCGCCGCTGCAGCCGCTCCGCCGCCAGCGCCACTGGACACACACAGTTTATCATCATCATCTTCTCCGAACGCCAATGTACTCATTATCCTTAGAGTCGCACGCCGAGCAAAGAGTATCATCGAGACTCGATTTGAATTAGTATACAAAATATTGCAGACAATATATCCTTTATTTCATTACATGCTTAACACTGAACCCGAACTTAATATACAACCCTTTTTGTAATAGCATAAAGATGATGATGATTTTTCCATCAACCAAAAAATACTGGCGGCTTCCCGAATACACTCCCGAAGAAGTTCGAAATTTTAATCTAATTTTGAATTTGATTTGGCGGCCTGATTAGCGCAGTGGTAGTGACTCTGCTTTCTGCGCCGAAGGTCCCGGGTTCGAATCCTGGTAGGGCCAAGCTTTGTGTGATGAGCACGAATATTTGTACCAGAGTCATGGATGTTTAATATGTATATAAGTATTATATACTGAGTTCGCCCTCAGTCCATTGCACGGTACCAATAACACAAGCGTTGCTTAATGTGTCACCGTATAGTTGGTGTGTTTGTATGGCGATATTTATTTAACCTTATGACACCACATTCATTTTCCAGCGAAAGAAACCAATCTACATCTTTCTTAATAGACATCGATGTGCTCATTACACAAGGTTTTCCAATACCAGGATTGGACCTGGGAGCCTCGGCACATAAAAAGAAGTCACTACCAATTGTGCAAATCGTTTAAGTATACTCAGTGAGGGATGTAAGGTAATCTACTCACCAGGGTCATTGATGTCGACCAGGGAGTTGCTGAGCACGTTCCTCTTGATGATGCTGGTGGGCGGCGGGTTGTGCGAGCGGGCGGGCGCGCTGGGCGCCGGGCACGTCGGCGGCGGCGGCACCGCCACGCTGGACGAGTACAACAACAACTCAACAACCATGGCATAAACAGTTTAGAAGCTTCGGAAGAGCTTGCGAGCTGTACAGGCTGGTTCAGAAAGGGTGTACTAACCTTTGAATCTGTGTTTTTTTTAGCGCACTTGTAATCATTAGGATAAGTCATATTTTTTTCTTTATTTGTAGAGTAATTTAAAAATGTATAAAACATAACATTGTTTTATATATAAAGATTAAAAGTGACATTGAAATAAAACTAATCTTACGGATTTTATCGCGTTTATTATATGATTTTTACGATCCCGACGTTGCGGCTGCTTTACAGCAACCATGGTCACGGGAGGACTGAGGTGGATGACGTCCTTATTGTCATAGTTTGAACTGGGGTGACTCCATATTTAGTTGCTGCTTGTGGTCCGATCTACGCAGAAAGTGCTCACAGTGTCTTCAGTGCGTTAAAATCCATAAGATTAGTTTTATTTCAATGTGTAGTATTCGAGTAAATAAAAGAAATCAATATATTAAAATTGACGCTTTAAAACAAGCTTACCCATGCAAATGTACGTGATCCATGCACTGCTGGTGGTCGATTTCAACGTCTGCTACGCCACTGTCTCGGTTTTCCATCACTGTAACAAAATTTATACAAAAATTATAGGGTTTTTTTTGCGGCGTTTTTGATAAAATAATCGTTTGAACGGTAAAAGCACAGGGTGGTAGCAAGTCGCAGCGATAGATCTCAATACGGCCATGCGAATATGAGTCCTAAGTTGTTCAGGAAGAAGTATTGAAATAAAACTAATTTTAAGAATTTTATCGCGTTTATATTTTGTTTTTACGTTCCCGACGTTTCGGCTGCTTTAATACCTGGGGTCTAACTAGTTATAAAGTCATTCAATTGGACGGTAGGTGGTAAATACCATACATAATTTTTTGCACACAGCCGCTGGGCCCGTTATATTTGCTAACTCTTGCTATATGGCTAACTAGCTGTTACCCGCGACTTCGTCCGCGTGGTATTTAACAAAAAGCGGACGAAATCGCGGGTAACAGCTGGTCTAAAATAAAAGTAGCCTAAGTTACTCCTTGTTACATCAGCTATCTGCCAGTGAAAGTCCCGTCAAAATCGGTCCAGCCATTTCAGAGATTAGCCGAAACAAACAGACAGACAGACAAAATTTTTAAAAAATATTGTTTTGGTATATGTACCGCGTATACATCCAAATGCACTTAGTAGAAAGCGGTTATTTTAATATTACAAACACACACTCCAATTTTATTTATTTGTATTTGTATAGATGAGCCGGTACTGACCGTTCCTCCCGCTGTTCCCGCCGCCCCTCCCCTTGCCCCGGTTGAGCTCGGCCTCGATCCGCATGGCCTCCATCTCGTCCATCTCGGCGATGCTCTCGCGCAGGTCCTCGGCGAACTTGCACCGGTCGTGCTCGTTGCGCGCGTTGAACGTGGCGAGTCGGCGCCCGTCCACGCGACGGGAGAGCCGAATGCCGAATGGGTAGTCTGAAATATTAAAGAAGATGGATGGAGGACGCTGCTATGCACCTTATGCCCGTTATCATAAGGGCTATAACAATTGCAACTCGTTGGAAATCTTGATCTCTACCGTTTTGCAGTATTTCCGGGGATACTCTCTTGTTGCGATGTTTAGTCTTAGAGCTACTTTTGTAGTTATTACAGGCTGCAAGTGTATAGCTATCAGGTTGCCGTCTATATCGCAACAATTGCCACAATCTCATAGTATTACTCGGCGATATTGCAATTATAGTTAGATGTGGCCCCACCACGATGTTCAAGGGCCCTTCTGTGCCCCTTACAGGGCCTGTAGACGGGCTATAAAATAACACATCTCGATGTAAATCTTGCTGAACGATACCGACCATACTGACCTATCTAGATGTTACATCCTTTATATTCTGGTAACTCTATCGTCGAGTTACACTATTAGATTGCCACAAGTGTTGTCCGTTGTAGACGGTAGCTCGGCGGCTATACGGCCTAGTTTTGCGGCAATTTTTACTAGAAATTGCCACATAACTGAGTTCGACCTAAGCCCATTGTACGGTACCCATAATACCAGCGTTGCTTAGTGCGGGACCGTGTAGTTGGTGTGTTCGTCTGGCGATATTTCTTTAAAAAAGAGATAGAGAAAAGAGAGAAAGAAGAATGTATACTCACGTGGCACAGAGAAGAGATTGACGAGCATGGCACATAGCGGGAACGATTGGCGGAACGTGTACGTCACTGACGACTTCTTTTTGCTGAAGATCTTCGTTATCACTAGCAGATCGTTGAACAGGAATACCTGGTGATCAATATTACAGTTATAATAATAATAATAATTCCAGCTCTTTTTTAATGTCCCACTGCTGGGCACGGGCCTTCCCTCAATGCGAGGGGATTAGGCCATAGTCCACCACGCTGGCCCAGTGCGGGTTGGCGGACTTCACACTGTCTTTCGAGGGGTTCTCTCTGACATGCAGGTTTCCTCACGATGTTTTCCTTCACCGTTAATATTACAGTTAATAGAGCTCAAATACACGTGAGAGTAGTCCCGCGATTGGACGTGTATTGTCAGATCATGTTCACTTGTTATATTGCTTGACAAGACCAATGAAACCAGACCTCTTCACCGATAATAATAATAATAATCTTCCTGGCCGCATGTCGATAACGGTGGCAAATCTTAAGGGGAGACTATCCAACTACGCAGGAGATATATAGTGCCAAAGTGTGTGCGCAAACGCAGGTGTACTCTCTCTTCCCCACTCTCATAGTCCGATGGGACGGCAATCCGACACGGCCGGAGAGATCAGGCGCAGGACCGACGGCTTTACGTATTTTACGAGCAACGACCAAGTGATAATCATGGTTGAATATTATATTTGGCCTTGAAATCCAGAAAACAAGATATACAAGCCGGAGTTTATGATGCTCGTTACCATGACTTGCGTTCTACCGACTTGTTTAATAAGCCTCTCCGATAGCGGAGTGGAGTCTGACGACAGTTTTGAGTCATACTCGATTTTTTCATGTCATACTTAAACAAAAGTTTTGTGTTTGTACCTCCCGCTGATGCACGCCGGGACGCTCCTTCTTGTGTATATCTGGTATCTCGTAGAGTCGGCAATAGCACACCAGCCTCCGGTGAGGCAGTGCGAGGTGCGGCTTCTTCCCCACTATCGTCGCTTGCACCTTCATCACCTGGGACAGATCAGACACAGGTTTCAGTTGGTCCATCCATCCAGAAGAACGGGCAAGAAAGTCCAAGGTTGATCCTATTATAAGTATGTTGCACATTTTTGAGTAGTATATTGTAATGGGTATGTGAGAACAATGTAGGAACGTGAAAAAGTACTATTAATTTATGGATACATTGTTCCTACATAAAAATAATTTAAATATATAAATCAAGATCGTCGAAGGATGAGGCGGTGCTTGCCCGGACGGCATTAGGAGGCAGCAATAAAGGCTTAGCTGGAGTTATATTCGTTATCAGAGAAGAATACTAAGACTCGAGTGCATACTAATCAACGGTTAATTTAAATACAGACAAGTCGAGACTAATGACATAGGCACTGAGACGTAGTCGCTTATTATAGACCTCATAAGGAAGCTCAACGTCGCTCAACATGGAATGGAGCGAGGTACGCGATAGAATCAGAAATGAGCAGATCCCATAGGCAAACTAGAGAAACCGATATAGCTCAAAGTTGAAGTGGCAGTGGGCGGGGCGTATAGCTAGAATAAGCAATGGGGAAGTACTAAGCCCGAGAATGGACGTCTTTGGGCGGATGGAAAGAAATCTACAGAGAATTTTGAAAAAATCCGTAGATTTGACGGTATTTAAATTGAACCATGGATCCACCCTAGGATGGGGTTTTAAGATCACCTGCGTCACATGATCGCTCCCTGGCCTGAATTCGCTGGACTTGACCCGGTCGTAGATCCCGGAGAGCATGTCCCGGTCGATGTCGCCGCAGTCGTCGATGCCGCGCAGGTTGCGCACGAAGTCGTCCAGCGACATCCGCGCCTCCGGCTTCAGGTTCGGCGTGTGCAGGTCCGTGTTCAGCATTATTATGGCGAATGCTAGCACGAATATCTGAAAAATATAATCACAAGTGTTTATATTCTCGTTTACTTTATTAATTCTTTGCAAAGCAGTTGACAAAGCAGTGGTCAAAGTATTTTTGACAATTTGTCGCCATTGATTTTTTTGCGTGCGGTTTCCCCTGCCCTGGCCATTAGGAGTACCTAATGGCCATAGCGTGATAATATATACGTTAGAATCCAACTATAAGCTATCGAATAGTGAACACCCTTATTAAATTGGTGAAGCAACTTTTTCTAGATCAGCATTTTAAAAATACTTGTTTCCACAAATAACCAATAACTTCAATGTGAGTGAGTAACACAGAGTTAATATAAAATAATTTTATAATATCCATCGTCCAATGATAATGATTATATACACTCAACAGTTTATAATACTCATAGTATGGACTATCAATGTCAAACCACATCTCACCGTGTCCTGCGTCCTCAGACGTTGCACAAAGTCGGTGTTGCACACGCAGTATCGCCTGGCGAACGCCTCGACCAGGCGCTCGATCTTCTGCGCCTCGCCTGGCAGGCGGAAGTGCGCCTGGTAGCGGCGCAATGCCACGTCCACCGCCATGCCGGAGAGGTCCAGCTCGTTGACGAAGCACCTATAGTTAGAAAATGACATTTAATTTAAAATATGGTCATATGGACAGGATGGACGAAGAAGACTGACATAAGGGCGCCCAAGGAGAACCAGATAAACAGTTTATTCCAGAAAAAATATCTTTATAACCCCACATAAATGCTCAAGCAAACAACAATCATAATATTACTAGTAGTAAAGTTGAAACTCACTCGAGCACCGCCATATTGAACGGGTTCTGCAGATTCCCAAGGTACTCTCCGATCATCTGCTTGCTGAGCCCCTTCCTGGTGATGAGGAACCTGGCCACCCCTCGCGGGGAGTTCTCCAGGAAGCCGCGGGAGATGAGGTAGGCGATGCCACGCTCCGGCTTCTTGTTGAAAAGATTGAGGCCCACACGGTATTGTCGTTTGCGGACCGTTTCGGAGATCTGGAAGAGGATTATATAATTATAATATTACATAAGATTATAATAACCGTTTGATGAAGGTAAGCATCATAAGGAAACTCTCATGTCTAAGAGGACCTAAAAATCTTCGAAAGACGTGGGAAGATCTATTTCCTATGTTCAGCAGTTGACGTCTTTCGGCGGTTAATGGGAAGTCCGCCAAATTTCACTGAGCTAGCGTGGTGGATTGTGGCCGGAATTTCTCTCGCATTGACTTTGCATTCTTTGCGGCTTAAAAGACGACTAATTAGCTTTTCTTCGGGTCTAGGTCAAATTTAGTATATTCATTGGTGACCACTGTAGATCCTGGCTTATACAAGTGAAGTCTTTGGGGACACTTACGTTCAGTATCATCTTCTAATCCATCTGATGATGATAAGGACAGACAAGGGTCAATTATGCTTTGACATAGACAGTGTTAAGAGCACCGGTGAGTGTGAAAGATAGATACCTTGGTGGTCTGGTGGTTGTGGTGGTCGTGCTGCGGGCGGCAGCAGGGCGCGGGGGCGGGCGGCGCCTCGTAGTAGGGCGGCGCGTCTTGCCGCTTCCACACCGGCGCGAACCCGCCCGCCGCCGCCACCGCCCCCGCCGCCCCACCGCCGCGCTGCTGCAGCAGCGGCGGCTCCACCAGGTGCGCATGCGCCTCCTGCCGACAGACCGACCAATAGGACGTATGCTTCGGTGTACCGTTGCCAAATTAATATCGGACCTATTACCTAAATATGTTCTAAGACACTTATAATGCAACAGGGACTTAGAGGGCCATTACATTGTGACCTAATTATTTGTGATCAAATACAAAATGTATGAAACTACGATCGTCCATAGTCATATTTCTTAATTACATTATCATCTACATAGGCTGTCCTAGATATATGTCATACATAATAATATGCCTTATATATGTGTGAGACTAAGGATAAAAATAAAAGGATATGCGAGCGATCTGGGTCCGGCCTACCACGGTTAATCAGTGTACTGACCGGTTGGCGAGGCTGGTAGGGCTGGTGGTAGTGGTGGCGGTGCTCCTGGCTGGAGGAGGAGGAGGAGGACTGCACGGAGGACATGGACCCCCCGCGCACCACGCCCCCCGCACCGCACTCCGCACGCCGCAGCGATACAGGACTCTCAGCACTGCCGATATCAATATAAGGCCATAAAATAATATTCCCTAAATTTATAGAGTTCAATTTACAATGGTATCATAAAGGAAAGTGCTTTGGAAGTGCTTTGTTATGGCATTATTAATGGGCGATAATTGATGACAATATAGTTCCTCTAAAGCATGCTCGACCTTGGTACTAATTTATCTCTTGCATAAAAATCAAAATTACATACAAAGTGCTCTAGTGTATCTCAGTGACAAGTGTCCGTAATACATTTTCATACATTCCCAAGTTGGCTACTTGTTAATTCCGTACTGTTTTCGCGTAAATCGAGCATAAGAGTAAGAAGGCCGTCAAAATTTCAAACTAAGAGTGACTTTATTTCATAGTCATTAGTTCTCACTTCAGAGTAATTCGCTGCTAACAGCTATAGCGGACTAAAATCAACCTACTCTCGAGGTGATAGAGTTGGTTATCACTTGAGCGTGTTTGTACGGATTGCAGAATTGGCCGAATTCTGCCTGCCATCAGCAGCTTTTGACGATCTTTCCCCAAAAATGAACCCTAATAGCTAGATGATAGAATTAGTTCTCACTTGAGCGCGATACTGCTGGTTCTCTTGGGCACATCAGGCGGGTGCCGCCTCGCGTTGGCGGCTTGTATCGCCGCAAGCTGTTGCTGTTGTCGAGCTGTCGGCGACGACAGCGGCTTGCCACCAGACGACAGTAGGTTGCCATAAATTGGACCTGCATTATTTAATACATTTTGTTAAATATATATTAAATATCACCACACGAATACACCAACTGCAACGGTCCCAAACTAAGTACCGTATAATGGAATGGGGCGATCCCAGTTAAACCCAAAAAACGCCAGGACAGATAATAAAAAAACGTACGAACCTGGCTTATTATAGGATCATTGATCATTGGTGTCACTCTAGCATATTTTCTTACATTAAACAGTCGCGTATTATATGTATATAGATATATATAATTGTACACATGTATCTATCAAAATACCAGTACACAGTGAGTAGGTAAGATAACATTCTCAAACGTTGACGCGATGCCTAATATTTATTTAATACGCGGTAAAACCATTAATTACTAAATTAAAAACTCACTTCTCATGAAGATAATACCTAGTTCACGGTAGCATACGTTGCTTTGATGATGATACGACCATAGGTAGTAAGGGATGAGAGCGAGTGAGACGCACCTGTGTTGTTGAGCATCTGATGGTTGTGTAGAGATTCATTGTGCGACGAAGACGTCGATATGTTTGTCACGGACCCGCTTACGGAACAACTGCACACCTGTAGACATGGATCATCACATTATTACGAGACGCTACATCTGCGCACGCTCATATGATCGCCAGGGTGACCTGATCCTAGGTACATTATGTATATTCCACAACATACATTGTACTTCCCAGTATACCTCCACAATCTCAATCTCCTCCTCAACTTGGTCACATTTTTACTCTTCATTATGCTGTTCAAAATATCTTCAGTTCTGTACCGGTCCATTATATTATGAGAAGAGTCTGTTTATCAGTACGTTGCTCCGTGCGAACGTCGCGAGATACACTGATAAGATACGTATGATGTTATCTTGTATATAATTAGTGATTACATTTGACAGATATTGGTGCTAATACTGTGCCTCAAGCACACGCTTTTAGCGTAACGTTGACGTAATCGCGTGCCGTTTCTCTTACACCACATATTACATACCTAAAATGATTAACAGTGACAGCATGTTTCTCGATAACTTTACCGTTACAGTAGGAGTTTTTGCTTACCTTACTGTTGGCGTATACTCTACTCTTAACTTGATTAAAGAAAATGTATCACCGTCGTACTTATTGGATACTATTGGTTGTAATGTGTGCAGACAGTAAACTTTAGGCAGGAGTTTTGACAGCATCAAATACCGTTCGGGCTTTCGAATATTTTTAAACATGTTAAAGCAACGCGGCCCGAACGGAAACGCATTGCACTTTCACCATTCCAAGTAAATATATAGAACCGTTCGATCACTCGATCGGTGTTTGAATACGTTCAAAACTCATACTGGGTGCTCAGGATAAGGATGGAAGGATGGACTCTTAGTGTGGAATTAATCAACCATCTTACCCCGCTGTCGGCGTCTCCTCGATGGTGCGGCGGCATGTCAGCCGCGATCATGTGAATCTGATGAGCTGAATGCTGCACCCTCGCTACCATGGCTTCCACCTCGCTCTGCGGGTCGCATTGCATGTGGTTGCTGAGAAACAACAAATATGGTGAGATGACGTCACACACACAGATCTTTTGATGACTTTATGTGACATGATTTGCATTGTCAATAGTAGGCTATCTCCATAATTATTTTTTTCATCTTGGTCACATAAAACAGGCTGCGGTTAAGACAAGAAAAACACATCAAGTATGAGTTAAGATCTGGGTTACAGCTCAAGCTTATATGTTTCTAGAAGGAAAGTGCTTTGTTATGCCATCGTTAATAGACGATAATTGATGAAGATATAGTTCCTATAAAGCATGCTCGACCTTGGTACAAATTTATCTCTTGCATTAATATCAAAATTATATACAAAGTGCTCTAGTGTATCTCAGTGACAAGTGTCCGTAATACATTTTCATACATTCCCAAGTTGGCTACTTGTTAATTCCGTACTGTTTTCGCGTAAATCGAGCATAAGAGTAAGAAGGCTGTCAACATTTCAAACTAAGAGAGACTTTATTTCATAGTCATTAGTTCTCACTTCAGAGTAATTCGCTGCTAACAGCTATAGCGGACTAAAATCAACCTACTCTCGAGGTGATAGAGTTGGTTATCACTTGAGCGTGTTTGTACGGATTGCAGAATTGGCCGAATTCTGCCTGCCATCAGCAGCTTCAGTCAATAGTAGGCTATCTCCATAATTATTTTTTTCATCTTGGTCACATAAAACAGGCTGCGGTTAAGACAAGAAAAACACATCAAGTATGAGTTAAGATCTGGGTTACAGCTCAAGCTTATATGTTTCTATTATATCAATCCATATGTGAATCTCATGATAATAGCAAACCTTCAAACACCTCTGAAGGAAAGTTATGTATAACCTCAGTAAATATATGAAACACTATTACTTAAGACCTCGTAACAAAAAAGGGTAGCTATATATCTAAGTATGTACCTACTTTAAACCTCTTTAAGTTCTATTAGGTCACACTCGCTCAAGCAAACCAGTCTACCGAAATACTGAATAAGTATAGAATGGGCTGTGAATAAGCGTTATACGCGCATGAAACCCGAACCATTTGCTTAAAGGACCATAGATATTCTGGGGCGGCTTTTATTAACTCGATCCTCAATACGTTAGGATTGTGAAAGGCGATATGAACTATGTTACGTGAGTTTTAAAGTCTAAATTGAATTTTAGTAGGTACAAATCTGCCTACAGTCTGTTCTATGGTTGGATTGTCACCTCATGTCGATGTCGTGTCGTTCCCGCAGCGACATGGATCGCATCGGCCTGGTGAGACCGAGCATCTTCTCCGCGCCGCCGGGACTCTTCTGCAGTAACGAGTTCGCGTAGATATCTGTGCCTGAAAGATATAAAACATTTTGAGATGAGAGAGAAATATAGATTAAACATAAGTGTTGCCATAATTTATAAAAATGCATTCGACGACTTGGTCCCGGGCTCGAATCCCGATAGCGGTAAATTTTGTGTGATGAGCACCATTGATTATATCGTAGTAATGGCAATTTTACCCATAGTACAGTAGCTGGCGTGTTTATCTGCCGATACTGTTATTATTATCTATTTATAAATGTGATCACAATATAGTCCTACCGTTGATTAGCTGTCCATGATCTGGCCCATCCTGCAGCCTCCTTGCGTTAGAATCAGCTGCCTTCGCCATCGCAGTGATCGCGCTGAACTTCTTCAGCAGCTGGCGTCTCCTGAACGCCCTCTGTATGATGACCGCAGCCCTCCGAGCCCGGGGCCCTCCGTATCTTCGCTCTAGGATCTCAACTTGCTTGTCGAGAAGGTCTTGGGACATCTCATAACGGCTGGAAGGTTGTTATGTAACGTTAACATAAGAGGAATTGATTAGAGCGTGGTTTAGTTTTGGTATTTATTTATTTTTATGAGTAACTGACTTTTGAGGCTTATATTCTACTATTGTGCTTAAAGAAAAATTGTGTTAAGGGTCGATAAGCTAAGCTTATATCAGTAAATAGTGCTTTTAGAGTCCTATTAGACTAGACTATTAGAACACTTTATAAATTACAACAGACTCCGGTGCAGCTTAGGGATAATTTATATGTCAATGTTATTTTTTAAATATTTTTGATGGGTTAATATCATGTTGTTTTTAATAGTATTTTTTTTATTATGCAGAAAATCAAAGCAGCAATGGTACTAAGTATGTTATTTTAAATATCATAGCTCAGGTAACATACATAATTGTAGGTAATCAATTTTAATACTTATCTTGGATAGGTAAGTATTGCTCTTTAGAAAAAGTTTTTTTTTAAGAATTATGAGTAGGTACTTATGTTATAATGTAAACTAGGACTACAGAAGGATTCGTTCGAAGACAGACAGTGCTCTAAGTACTTCTTGGTTGCAATAAATTAGTTCCAAAAGTTAAGTAGATCTTGTCGTTGGATTCAAACCTATGACGACATGCGGTTATAAAAGTTTTAGTAGGTAAGTAATAAGTAGGTATTTTTGTTTTATTTAAAGTTAATGGAATTTATTTAGGATTTGGTCCACATTCACTGCATAGGTGTTTTAAATATTTTTTTTATTTAGCCCATACTGACAGTCATATTTTATTAAATTCAACTCGCGGAAACGGATGAATGCACTTGTGTGTTAAAGCTTATAATTGTTTGATTTTTTTTAATGGCGATGGGGTTACAAAATAGAGCCACTTTTGCCAGTGTCCAGTAAAGTTTAAATACTGAAACTTGATATCAGTATTTAATGTTTGTTTTCGTAAAAGACAAAAAATATTAATAATTTACAATAGAATTTTTTTTTTTAATATTTTTTTCAATAGGCATAAGATGTTTATCCTGGATTGTCTAACGCATGTATCTTTGACATGACGTTAAAGTTAGAAAAACTATACATGATTAAAATCACTCCAGTATTTATTTTTCAAAAGAGTCAAATACATCTTGACATAGCTCTGAACATAATTAAATGTTTTAAAAACGTAATTATCAGTCCTACAGATTTTATTAAGTAATAGATATTATCGATAAATATGTATAGATTTTTATCGGAATCCTTTAATAGACCTTCAGCCAGGTACTTTTAACGAGTGAAAGTGGACCAGGGTCTCTGGTGATATTCTTAAATCATGCCTCAAATGAACGCAGGTGATATGCTATCAGAACTTGTAAAACTGTTGCAAATTACGCTTCGACAAGGTTATATCAACAGTAACCGGGCGATAAGTCACATTTCACGTTTATAAAAAATAATGAAATTAAATATAATAAACATGTAGAAGAAAAACATTGGTTGAATGTTGTCACGTTCAAATAGATAAAGTGATTTGCAATCTAGATAAAGAAGTATTAGCTTGGGCCAAGATAAAGTTAGCAGAAGAGGATTTATATAAGGATCCCACCTGTAGGTGCATCGCACTGCGAGCAAACTAGATAGACAAAGTTGGAGAGTACTTTCGTTCTTAGATTGAAGCACCCAACCAAAATCGAAAATGCAACATAATCATAACTTAACTATTAAAGTTACATTCATCTTAAATATCTCAGGGTATCTGTGTTAAAGCAAAATTGATGGTGTTGCACGGGCGAAGCCACGGGTCACATTTAATATTAAAATAAATTCATAGAAAAATATCATTCCTGATGTAAACTTATGGGATATGAATATCCAATTATATTTAGGTATAGGAATATAGAATGAGTACTAGGACGTACTTATTCCTATTTTAATTCCTTTTCGATTCCCAGGTAAATTTTAAATAATCTTGTTGCAGTCTACCCCAGACTGGGTGTTACTGGGGCTGCCCCCAATTACTACATTGTATGTTTACATACCGCGGAGGACCGTTATGTGTGGAAGTCGTTGGGGGAGGCCTATGTCCAGCAGTGTACGTCTATCGGCTGATAGATAGATGTTTACATAATCATTTAATGAACCATTAATTAATTATTATCAACATTTATCTTAATCCCTTATTGTGAATGTAGCTTTCAATAGTACTTACGTAATTTGCAACAGCTATGAATAAGGTAATCTTTCATTGTTATGATACTTAATGAAATATTAGAGGGAAGTTAGATGTTACTAGATTAAGGAGGCACAATACACATTCCGAGGTTAGGGACATACCCTCTAGTCAATTTACCCCGTTTTTGGGGTAACGTTGGATCTTTTTGTGTTATCCTTGTAGTACCAATGATGGAAACGTCTGTGCCACGCCTATGAAAGGAATTAAAAAAATAAAGAAATATATTTTCATGTTAGTCACACCGAAGATATACATTAATTACTCACATATATAGTAATATACAAAATTTCACAGACAAATTAGCCTGTCCCATGGTGTACTCTTCAGCCAAAGCCATGGGCATTGGTCATGAGCGTTACATAAAACTAGTGATTCTGTGTAGGTTTGTCTTAGTATGTGTGTGTATACATGATTTTATTTTGTAACAGTGTGCACGCATACGTAGTTGAGTGCTGTATGTGTTTACCGCACCCCCGTCATGAAAGGGTAGAAAACAAAGTTTTCTGCAGTATTTTTTCCAATCCATTTTTTGACAACTCCATTATTAGATATTGTATGCTATAATTTTTTGCCCTTCATGAGGTATCAACAAAAATATAGCTCCGCCGTTTGACCGATAAAGCAAGACTGCGCCCTGGATGGGACTGGCGTAGGGGGATGGAGTACAGGATTTACGTTCATATTCACACGAAGCGGAGCATTCTCAACCCCACCCACACCCAAGGCACGGCCTAGCAGGCCCCCTTCACACGACCCTGACCTGACACTGAAGTGAGAGGGAAAATCTTATAAAAGACAGTGGGTCTTGTGTCTTAAGGGCTTAAAACGAGACTAATATTGGGTTGTTGTGCCAGTGGATTTTTATAATTGATAGAACTAGGCGATACTTGGCGGAAATCCATTGGTAAACTAATGGGGGTAGAGGAACCCACCACTGACCCTCGGCTTGTCAACTTTTCCAATTATAAACCAAACAAGTTTGATCGATAATTTAAGAAGCCAACAACACCGAACTCCACTAAGGTGTTAGTCGAGAAACTATCTATCACGATTATTATTTATTGATTATTTGTATTCTGCATGGTGTATCAGCTGACCTGTTGGTATGCACTGCGAGGCCGAAGCCCTCTGGCGGCGCGGCGATGTACAGCGGCGGCGTCGGTTCCTGTGCGCCCGCGCACAGCCCCGCGCCCGTTGACGCGTTGGAAGCGGACGAGCATGACGAGTTCGAGTGGTTTAGTGCTGGAAATGAGAGGATGACCTTATCACATTGTCCGAAAACATTCACGAATCAGAACACCTTAACAGATCTCAAGGAACTGCCAATTTCCATTCCGCACTGAGCTTAGTAAACTATGGGCTAGATTCTGCGCTAGTCTAACAGAAATGAACAAAGAGACGGCTATTTACAGCGAAATTAGACAAAAAAAATCGCCCAATGACAGAGTGAGGCTATCACCGCAAACGTAAGAAAAATACCACAATCCCATACAGAAGCAAAGTTAACAGCGCCATGCCTATGAAGCAAAGGTATTTGTTTTGCCAAGTAGGCTTAGAAGTATTGAATATTTGCGTCTTGGTTACAGTTATGGTGTCCAAAATTAACGTGCGCTGAGAGGGTATAAGGGGTGATGGTAACATGCAGTTCCTATTGAAACCATGGTGTTAATTCACAGAAAGACAAGGAACGGTTTCTAGAAGGTTCTCTCACCAGGTAGTGGTCGGTGGACTGCGGTGCAATATCTGTTGCCCTCCATGTAGCCCCGGTCTGGCTCCTGGTGGTTCGCATGGTGGCTGTGTATCGAGTGCTGATGGGTGTAGAAGCTGTCAGGCGGGTGAAGAGCAACCCCACCGCCCCCTTCTTCTTCATCCACCTTCTGCGAGAAGCTGAGGGCAAAGACAATTTCAACATTAACAACTTTCAAGCATAGGGCAAACAAGATGTGAGCTACGATAACATAAAGGTTTCGACCATCCATTAGCTGGACTTGTCATCAGTAGCTTAACCTTTACAATTGTTCCGATTCACCCTTAATCTATGTACTCATTAGGTGTGGCAACTTCACACACCTAATGAAAACTTTGACCCTCAAATATGACATACTTAATCGTCATTTAGTAAATCTGCCACCAGAGATGTCAAAACACACCGTTGCGATATCGTCTCTGTGTCGTTAAGCTACAGTTTAATCTCAATGGCTATAAAAACCAATGACATCCCCGTTTATACACGGATGAAGGCACAAAAGCAACAAATATTGGCCGTAAGGTCAACACTTTTCCTGCTCGCCTGTATCCAGGCTTTGTAGCACGAAAATATTTTCACTATCTTGCTCAAATGTTTGTGCAAACAAAGGTTCTGGGTCGCCATTGTAACTCTTGTAAATAGACCCTGGTTTTACACGTCAGGAAAAGAGATAACGCGACATCTATCTCGCTCGTTGGTTAGGTTCAATCTGTACATTTATGGAATACAATGCGGTTACGAAATCTGCCTTTTGAGGAGCCGTACACCAGATTTACGGTAATGTTTAAGTGTTACAGTTTATTTATAGGCCACAATGAATGCAAGCTTTTACGAAACAAAATTTGTGTTTAGTCATATTTACGCATTTCTAAAAATATTTCCTAGTAAATCATCAAGATCATTTCCATATCACCAGGAGGTGTTTTTAAGGTCATAAAAAGCAATGAACAATATTGAATTTATTAAAAAAGCGTATCCTCAAATAAAATCTACTAAGTTTTAAAGCAAAAGACTCAGGAAACTAGAGCATGTTAATTAGGCTTTAGGCTCAAGAGAAGCGACACGGAGGCATAATTAAATATTTAATTAGAGAGAAGATGAAGTTTCCATTGCAAACTCCTGCCTGAGTTAGCCAATTCGTGTTACAGAACCTTGTTGAGATGAAAACTGGAGTTGTTTGGAGGGCAAACAATTTATCTTAGGTATAAAATTAGGTTTGTGTTAGCGAAGACAACTGCACAAGAAGTAGGATGGATTTTAATAGAAGATGTTTGATATCGACTACAAGGAAGATTGACGCTAGATGAGTATGTGCTAAGAGACACTATCATGTGCAATATGTAGAGAGCAACTTTGCAGACTATTTTGTGTAAAAAAACTTACATTAACATTTCCTTAATGAAAATTCTTAGGACCGTTTAAATAATACTACTAAATTTTACGGATTGTATAACGTTCATTTCATGTTATTTTTACAAACAACAACTAAATATGAGGATACCCCAGTACTAACTATGACACTAGGACGTCGAACACCTCAGTCCTCCCGTGACCATGGTTGCTGTAAATCAGCCGAAACGTCAGGAACGTAAAATATATAAAATAATTGCGATACAATCCGTAAAATTAGTTTTATTTCAATGATGAAGTATTCACTTTTTTTATATTTTTTTTATTACTTTATAGGCAAGTATTTGATCTCGATCTCACCTGATGGTAAGTGACGATGAGATCTACGATGGAGCACACTTGCCTAGGTAGGAAGGCGGCAGTAGATCGAGACGCTACATTCACTAGGCACATGCAGCGCGGCTGATCTGACCCGCCATCCATGAATGGCAACACCGAACATCATGCCGGAACACCGCTAGGCCGCTTGACGACATGGCTTTGTTCAGTGGGTGGTGACTAGCCACGGCCGAAGCCTACCACCAGTAAAAGAATCACTTAAAGAATAAGAAAGCATATAAAATAAGAAAACAATATACTTAGGACTGTTTTAACAAATGCCGCTGATAAAACCCTGTCCATAACTTATGTGACATAATTTGTATGGGCAATGTGTCAAATAAAAGATAATTACAGGATAGAGTTTATAAGCATGATAAAAGGCGAAAGTTTTCTCGTCGTATTAACTTATTGTTACATCAGTTGTAACTACCATAGATTGTATTTAGTACAATAATATCCTTTCAAGTATTGAGTGTTCCCGATATCAATTTACATTTACTTCCGGCAATTCAATGACTCCAACGTAATAAAAGTAGTGTATACTTTCTAAACTGACTTCTTTTTGGTGTCGCGTTAAACCCAATTGCATATTATTAGAGTACTGAGTGCGATAATAAACTTGTTTTATCATTGCCCCCACGTGTCGTCAACCCGTGGCAAAATTTGACTATCAAAATGCTGTAACCTGCCACCTGTTCGTCGATTTAATTAGCGACATTTACCGAAACAATCAAATCGTGTAACGGGCGGAGGCATTTTACTCCTATTGAAGAAACTCGCCGGTGGATGCGTGTGGCGCGGGACCGTTGTGTGGAAACCATTGGGGGAGGCCTATGTCCAGCAGTAGACGTGTTTCGGCTGATAGAATAGAATAGAAGAAACTCGAGGATCTCTGTCAAGTTTCAAGGAATGTTTAAAATTTTTATTTTGGCGTTTTGATGAAGATCGATTCATCAATCACAATGGTGAGGATAAATGGCAAATAAAAGCAACAAATACACGTGCAGTCTCTATAACAATGTTAAGTAAGGAATTCGCACAACGAAAGAATCGTGTTTTAAAATTTAACGCAAGTAAATAATGCATCAATCAATGGCAGTCACGACGCCGGAGTTCTGGAGAAAGTGCGCGAAACACCACAATTTAGTATAGCTAGCGAATCTCGAGCCACATCGAGGAAAACTAAATGATAGCTGTACAGAAATCGTGTTTAGAAATCCGGAACACGAGATTCGGGATTGCAGTAATCGGTTGTTTAGTTAATAAAATGGATTCTAAGTGCTTATCCCGATCACATGTATTTTGGGAAGTCAATCCAACCTTGGTGGAAGCTAAAAGAATAAATTAACTATATAGATTGCATACTATGACGTATAAGATTTTTTTTATGTTACAACTTCTTAATTTTAAACCTGGTTTCACTGAAGTCTTTAAGCTATCTCTGTCTATAATACATTAAGATGAAGGTCCAGTTCGCTAAGCTACATCTCAAAAGATGAAATGACACAATCGTCAAGTTACAATAATAATAAACCTTGGCGAGGAAGACGAGACTGCGATACGCCTGTTGTATATGATTCAGCATCGTATTATGAATCCTAATGAGGTTGGGTCACGGTCGGTAATGCTATTTATGTGAACGGGCTAATAGTAGCCCACAATTTGATTAGTTTAAATCTAAGGTTATGGAATAGGCACAATACATGCTCTAGCAGAAAAAAATATATTATACCAAGCCGCAGCTTGTAATGTGCGACTTCCTGTGCTTTTAAACTAACCAGAGCATTGAAATCGAGTCTTATTACAATAGACTCCGGGATTCATTTGAAATGATCAATAGTCTGGAACTACAGCACATGGCAAACATTATGAAGTTTCTGATGGCAACTTGTTTACAATTAACTAAGGAGTTATTGAAATTATCTTGCCTTCATGGTAATTAAGTATATTGGAAATAATACTAAATAAAAACGCCTATATATTCTAATCTACGCAAGAGCGGTAAGAAAGTATCCTGAAAGGCAGCAAAATCGCAAGCAAACATGATTACATAACGCGAAACAGCAAATCCAATAGAAATCCTATTTCAGCTTGAGAATGACACGTAAACTAAACGCTCTCTCAGTGATATCGATACTGGAATTTAAATAAATAAATATCGCCAATATATGGTCCCACACTAAGCAAAACTTGTATTATGAGTAAGTAGGATGATAATATCGAGATGTATAAGGCTAATGTAAGACATTACGATGCACTAGCTAATGTATAAATAATTAAAACTGAGAATGGCCTTAATGTTTTTGTTGCCAACAAAATAAAATATCACATAGTTACATCGTGGCATATCGCCAATGTTCACATCACTATCTGTACATAAATGGAAAATAAATATAAATTTTGAATTCAGGCAACACGCTTAGCGCGTTCTGGATTTAAACTTCCTCACTCAACATTATACTGAACGTTGGATTTCCAGCGAATGTAGCGAAGCGGTTTAAATTGAAATTCTTGCAAATCCAACATGTCCGGATAAACTTTTATTGCGTTAAATCCGAGATTTTGCACTCCACAGGAGGTATTGTTTAAATTAGGATTAATAAGTTTCCCAATCATACAATACACATCTTTGAGTGGTTAGGAACAGTCAGAAGCCTGAAATCTTAACAAATGGCTTGACTCTACGCTTACGAGTATTCCACATAGCTAGGGTTAAATTGCAATAAGCAAATAATAATAATAACAAAACCAGCCTTTCTATTGTCCCACAGTTGGGCACGGGCCACGCCACAATGCGTGGGGGATCAGGCCATAGTCCACCATGCTGACCCAGTGCGGGTTGGCGGACTTGACACATCTTTTAATGCGATCTCTCATACATGCAGGTTTCGTCACGTCATTTTCCTTGATCGTTTAGCTAGTTTAAGTGATAATCATGGTTGAAATCCAAAAACCCAGAATTGCACGCCGGAGTTTAACCCTGCGATCCTCGTTACCGAAGCAAGCGTTCTACCAGCATGGCTATCACGGCTTGCAAATTGCAATAATTGGTGTAAATATCAGTGATCAGCGAAATCAAAATATACAACCGACTCCAATACAAAAGAAAAATATTTGGAGGGAGATGAAGCTTACAATCATACCTTTAAAAATACAAATAAACTGTGTTTTACGGCAAAAAAAACACAAAACAAATTTGCACGATCAACTTCATTTTTATTACATGTTTGCTTTCAAGCTTAGTTACGTCAGAGCAGATCTGTGTGCCGTTCTTTCTGAGACTGTTTGTGTCGGTAATAACAATCTATGTCACTTTGGATCAATAACCAGTTTCCTTATTCGCGATCTGAAATATCTTAATGCCTGCCCTCAATGTGATCCGACAAACAGCCAACTTATATAACAGCCGCTTATGTTAAGTGTTATTTTGGAGGAAGCAAGTAATTCATAACAGATGTTAATTATTTTTTTGCAATCATTGACAGGACAATGTTTATATTTGTTACATTATAAGCGTCAATAACTATATGAACTCCAGTGAAATATGTTTTAAGATACATTTCAAAAAATATTTCGCTAATACATAATGTGAAATAGATTCGCTATTAAAGTTAAATAAAATCAAACCAAGCGCTGGGCTGTGTTCTTTCCCTTCGCACCCGTGCTCACTAAAGGTAGTGGCTTCACTTGCAATTACAATTTTTGATGGTATACTACAACGATATATAAAAGTACCTAAATTATATACTATTGCATATTCCTTATGAATGCTTTATTCAAACAGTGTTGCGAGACAAACAATTAAAACCTTTAACCATTTTTTTGGCTTGGTAGTTGCCCTAAATCGGTCAGATAGTTTTGTTGTTTGTTTATATGAATCTGCCAATTAGTCCGTTAGGCTTGTTTAATTGGCGTAATTCCATGCCAGACTCTGGTGGACCTATCAGTGGAGCAAGTTACAACAATGCTTATGAAGCTATATTTAACGCTGTAATAGCATTATTTGTAACATCAATTTAGTAGCTTCGCTCGCTGCATTACAACGAATAAAAGAAAGTATCAATAAACACAGACTGAACTGCTTTCATGAGATTATTCTCAAACTACCTACTAAAGTCCTCAAAGAACAAAAACACTGAAACAACAATATAACAAAACCCTCGGCTACACCGGCTCCGGGAGAACTAAGTATCTCAAGAGCAGTTTATACGTCAAATGGGGCGCAACATTCCAATTGTTACTGATGGGGGGGAATAGAGGGGGGTTCAGTTGCACTGACTTGATTAATACGCCTGAATGCGCCCGCCCGTTGCAGTAGCGACCCAGATTCTGGGACCAGCGAAGAATTGTAGGTTATTAGACCGGCATTGCCTGTGCCTGCGGGAGGCAGAGATTGCACAGCTTTTAAAACAAAATGAGAGCTATCACTTTCATCAGCTGCTTTTTTGCCGTTTATAACATGGGGAGTGTGAATATTAAATGCCGTCGTGTTTGTTCTTGACAGTATATTTCATTCAACAACGACTACGGTGACTTAAAATTGAGATTCTGACACATCGGATGGGCGTATTTTGGATGTTATTCATACGCTTACAAAGCCACCTGGTTACACAAGGACCTTGAAATTGCGTTTGTATGCAAAGCATGATGAGAACAAAGTTATTAGTAAACTAATTAAAATAAATAACAATCTGAGCACGCGGACTTAAAATACTCATTTTGGTCTCGGTATTTGGAATGATTTATCTAATTTTGATTTTCATTACTTAAGTGGAATTAATTATTAACTACTCAAAGCAATTTTGTGAAATTTTCAGCAGTGTTTTGTTGGTACATTTCCAGATTTCATCCCTTTAAGCCGTGTCTATTCAGCCAGGCATAGAATTCTAGATCAAGCCGAGAGCTACATGTTAGTAAACTGGGTCATGTCAGCAATAAAGTGAATGATAACGAAACATCATATTCCAAACCACAGAAGATATTTCGGACTTGGTTGAATATTCGATGTTTTTGTGTTTCTTGAATATTGATGTTTAGATGCGACGTATTTATTCAAGTGTTCCAATAGGAAACAATTGCTTAAGCGTGTATCAAGCATGTGTGCACAAATGAGTAATATTCGTATAAACTATACTTAATAATAATATTGCTAACAGCATAATTCTTTGCCAAGTAGTTGGTACAACTTGTAAAGGCATTCCAACGACTTAAAACGAGGAAATAGCAAAATATTATTTTTCCTTTGATACTTTAGTGCCGCTACAAAGTTGCAGAGGTTTAATTAGAGTAGACAAAAGTAGAGGCGAAGCACGATGGTGGCAATAATGTTGCTGAAGAAGCAAATTTTTGGGAATCTTAACAGAGTTTGGAAACTTTAATCATTATCGTTTTACGAAATATGCATAGGTAATGTTTGGCTCAGTTAAACACAAAATATGTATTAGTTCTGGTAAGTATTTACATTAAACTTCGAGTTACTTATCGTGTGCTTAGTATGATTTTCAACGGATTTGAATCTTTATACAATAGCAATAAATTCTAATTTAATAATACAATTGTACACAATTTCACTTGGTTGCAATAACTCACCCGTAACCAGGCTTCTGGCAGAACCACGATCTGGTAAGCTTTGCAGCTTCGAGCAGCACGCCTCCAAGGTCACCGATCCTCATGCCAGAACAGGAACAGCATCCATCACCTTCCCCATCACCCACTAACACAACACGCGACTCTGACTTCGCCACTTTGGACTGTTTCACGTCAAACATACATTATCCACGAATATAAGCTTAGTCACTTTACTTTTTGTCATTCAGACCACTTCCATTAGTAGTTTCAACCGCTAATTGTTTTCAGTCAATAGTGTAACTATTCCACTTCGTAATATGTCTTGGTTTCTAATTTGTAATATTTTTTTAAGTTATCTTTTATTCACAAATTGCTCACTGACGTCGAAGGCATTGAACCGAGTCTATTCCATATAATTAACAATGAATCTATCGAAAAATAAAACACATCAATAAAAAGATAATTAACGCCATCGTCACGACGAGGCCGTAACTCGACATTGCGAGTAGTAAACACGATTGTATATGTAGTGAGCTTCGATACGAATGACCAAATAATCTGGCCGAACCATTAGTGGCAACGGCGTAACGATGTAAATTACCATATTTGGATTTACGCACCGTTGTCTGTTAACAGGGAAGCCAATGATAATTATTTCTAGAATTTATAGAAACTTATAAATCGTATAAGCGTCAGAACTGAGAATAACGACGAATATTTTGACAAAACGATAACACTAAAAAGGTAAATCAAAATGAATCAATTAGTAAAAGATAAGTAATTGAGCGAAGCAGTGATAGCCAAGTTGGTAGAACGCTTGCCTCGGCAACGGGGATTGCAGGTTCAAACCCCGGCTCGCACCTCTGGGATTTTTCATGTGCAAATCTCATTTTCAACCAAGATTATGACTTGCTAAACGGTGAAGGAAACATCGTGAGGAAACCTGCATGTCTGAGAGAACCCCTCGAAAGATGTGTGAAGTCTGCCAACCCGCACTGGGCCAGCGTGGTGGACTATGGCCTAAACCCCCCTCGCATTGAGGGGAGGCCTGTGCCCAGCAGTGGGACATAGAAAAGGGCTGGAATTATTATTATTATTATAAGTAATTGAGACCATGATGATATCGGAGCTGCCACGAGTTAGCATGATACAGAAATTGAATATCATTTATCAACGTCTTAAATTTCGGCATACAACAAATAGGACTGGCACGAAATACTGACCAACTCTATCATAATGGCATACATCTGACTGGAGCTATAGAAATTTACCAAGGCAATATATTATGAAGGCAGTATTAAGTGTAAAGTTGAAATTGCAAATAGTTGTACACACTATCCAACTAAAATATGACTGTTATCAGATAATACACAGCAACTAAACGTAATTCGAAACCCTGCTACCATTGGCGCTAAGGCAGCGTGACGTCAAAACGTTCTTTTGATTCTCAATGGCAAAAAAAAACAAATCTCTGCACTAGTACGACAGCAATTATATACAACTTTGTAACTTTAAATCGAAATTATACATATTCCACAAGAAAGATAAGTGGTTTACATCTACGCCAGCCCTGAGAGGAGTCTTCAAACATAAAACCTTCGTGACCGCATCGACAAACATTATCATAAGTCTGAAACCAGATCGAATTCATGATATGCTATCCCAAAATGTCGACACAAAATGACGCACACACTACAAACCAGTCTGCATTGCAGATCCAACAAACATTCTGGTTTTCAAAACGAGTCTCAGATAAGAAGAATACAAGTTTACTTCCAAAAATGTTCAAACACAAAATGGCACAAATTTGTAAGTCCAATGAGACAATAATCTGACCCGCAACAGCCTCGCAAATTTCAAGGAGCCTCAACACGTTTCTGAAATAGGTAACAGCGTAAATAAAATTACCAATATATCTGTCTGTTGGGATTACCGAGCGAACCTTTCGGGTCAATTAGCCCCGTAAGGATTTGCGGGTCCAGCGATACGTGTATTGAGTTATTATTATCCTCGGGAAAGAGTAAATCTCGTTTGGTTTAAGGTCGAAGTTGATAGTTGATTAGTTTGTCAAGTACGAGGATTTAAGTCTAATGCACGAAACGTTTAAAGATTAGATTACGTCATGGTGTTCAACTCATTTATACCTGTTACTATTATAAAGCTGTAATTTGTAATGAACAAGGGATGTTTACCTACACATTATTCCTATAGATTTTGTGTAAAAAAACCCTCGGCAAAAAATAATCTAATCTCGAAATCTGTCTTGTTTAAATCAAATGAGAACTTCCACCTTTTTAACCGACTTCAAAAAAAAGGAGGAGGTTCTCAATTCGGTTGTATGTTTTTTTTTTATGTTGAATACGGTTAAAAGAGCATTTTTTTTAATAAATCTGCAGTCGCAAATTGATATCGGTACCAATATAATGGTTTACCCAAAATATCCACCTACTGTTTGAGCACATTCTGATTATAATTTAACTTGACAAATATTTAAATCAAATAAACCTAACGCGGATGGGTTGGGGCGGGTCTCCAAGGAATTCGCACAAAATACTCCATTTTGCGAACCCCACCAACGTATATTACGACCTCATATCGATATTGGGCGAAATAAATTCCGAATTTCTCGTTCAATAAAAAAAAATATATAAATGGTACCAATTGCGGTATAAGTAAACCAATCTTTACAGTAATTATTTATTGGACATCTATTGGAATATAAAATTGGAGTGTACCTTTTGTTTATAGATTAGCTCAGTCGGTAGTGACCCTACCTTATGCGACGAGGGTCCCGGGTTCGAGACCTGATTATTGATCCGTAATGACGTCGGGGACCGCTAAATGAGTCATACTATTTTATTGACAGCGGGGTCCCCAACGCCTAAAAGGGATGTAGCCGGCACGATGCCGTATTACACGATTGATTTCTCTTCGTAAATTTCATTCGAAACAGCCAGTTAGTGCGGTGCGAATCAAAACTGGCGCAGTGACTATAAACTTTTAGAGGAATTCGTGGTGCGTATCGACGCATGAACTGAAATGTATCACAATGGGTCGCATCTCGTGCGCCAGACTTGAAAGGGAAACCGACTAGCCGTTTGTTTACGTTCGTGTAACCATAATTTTTTTCATGTATTTCAGCTTTGCTTTATTATGCCGACGTCCATAAGACTCATCATTATTGTGCATATCTTTTGTTTTTAATTTTTTCCCGTCGCATTGTTACGTTAATTAACAATTAAATTAATTAATTACTATTTTAATAATCCATGATTTGTCATCAAATTGTATTGCAATGGACCACTTTGCTACCGCTAAAAAACTACGTCTAATCCCATTTTTAAAACGATACCAGCAATTGAGAACATAAATGCTCTACAATTCGCTACAAACGATAGCTTCAATAGGCCAATTCAAATTTGCTACAACTAATAAACTGAATGCGTCCACGCAAGCGATTTGGGCAGTTCATAAAACTGAATCGTACAGTTCAACGGGGCCCAGCAATGGGGCAAATAACTTTTCACCAGGCTCCAAATCATTTTGTACTCTATCGCTGTGACTGTAAATCTTAAAATGACATTGCACAGTGTTTAAAATGTGAATAGTTCGCGACAGATCGATTTGCGATTGGAATTGTTTAACTGCTATAGCCATTCGCTTCGAGTATAACCATTATTGATCGACTTCTTTCTGGTTAGTGCTGATTGTTCGTTACCCAATTTTTACAGAACACTTTAGTCATATTTATTCTTAAATATGACTTAAATATTCTAAGGATGCTTTCTATTTCGACGTGAAAGTAAGCTAACGAAGCCTTTTATATTTGAAATATACTGTAGTTTCAATTAAAAACGAACATAAGACATTTCCATATTTTATTGTATATTTCTACCAATAAACATTCAGCGGAAGTGAAAGTAATTAAAATGTTAACTATAAGATTGCGATGATTGAAAAAACATCCAGAAATATTAAAATTGTAAACGCCAAACATATAACAAAAATATCTAACGCAACATTCTCGATAGCAACATCTAACGGATGCTGTAGCAACTCTAACTAAAGGAGTTTCAAATTGAACCGCGGAAAAATGAGAAGCAAAATGGCGTGACAATTATGCCAATGGTTAAGTAATCGAATTTAATGTTCTCGTGTTTAGATTCGGGTCGATGAGGCCGGAGTGAAACGGGGAAGTGTTGGTGCAAGGTCGTTCGTTGGATTATGTCAATTGTTTTGTCCGCGAGTCAGCTGATCGCTGATCGCTTTTGAGTATTTTTTTTGTTTCATTGACAACGTCATATACGAGCGGTCTCGGTGTCCGATGTAAACGAGATTGTGGGAAAGTCAGGGTTAATGTTAAATGTGAACGTATGGCGGATCAGATATGAAATAAGCGGTTTGTTATATTAACTTATGAATTTCAAGGTTTAAATTCCAGTAATGGTAACACTTATGGGTGATCAACAATTACATTGAAGGTCGTTTAATTCTCGTTCGATTTAAAAGTTTTCTAAAACATTCGATGTCAAAAGAGAAGGAAATTATATTAGTACTGTTAGGTTTAGACTTGACTTGAAAGTGTTTGTTAATATCAAACCAAAAGTATCATTGGGAAAGTTTGAAAAACCACCTTTCTAGGAGATATCAATTATGCATCGTTTCATAGGCTATAGAAATAATGGTAAAGAAAGTTATGTCTAACAATAACAAGATGCAGTGTCTCTCAATGTAGGTAGAGACGTCGCTGACCCCACTACGCGGAGGCTGACTTTCAAGCGAAACGATCGCGAACTGACCTCTAACACACGAACTATAGAAAAAGACTTCATCTTTTTATTAGCACTCTACAAAAGCAAAATATTTGCCTGACTATGGTAAAGACGAAATAGATTAATCATATTTTAGAGACTGGGATCGGAGTTAAAAACAAAAGGTAATACAGTACACGAGCTACAACGCGTGACCTACCTTTAAGAGTATGATATTATACCATTTAAGTTCGACTGTGATCACTAATCGTTACGATAAAGATGTTGATGTATCAAATATTTTTCAAGGATATATTTCTTTTCCCACTAAATTGCATTCCTTAATTTGCAAGGAGTTTATGTCCACCTAGACAAGAATCAAACATATCTGATATAGAGTAGGAATCAATGGTAAAACAAACCCAATTATTATCCGACAGTTCATCTTCAAACGTTATTGTATGTGCACAATATCCCAAGGCA
The DNA here is from genome assembly GCA_905333125.1 of Pheosia tremula. Classification (NCBI taxonomy): domain Eukaryota; kingdom Metazoa; phylum Arthropoda; class Insecta; order Lepidoptera; family Notodontidae; genus Pheosia; species Pheosia tremula. Next base: position 4,094,137 of record HG995420.1, read on the forward strand.
ATCACTAAAACACTGTTTAACGTATAACTAAAAGGTTAAGGAGTACTAAAGGCTCGCTGATAGCCTTGGTAAGCAATCAAGGCTTGTTTATTAAATGGTCCGAGTTCAAAACCGAGAGCGTGTAATGTGAAATCTAATCGATATTAACTTAATTCAAGGAGTTTGCCCTAACATATTTCTATACCGTGCGAGGTACTGTTCAATTGTCCTTCCATATATTACTATTTTGTGTCATAGTCACATCCACGCCATCCTTGTTCACATTACTTCTTAGTAAAATCCATACTTCTTATTCTTCATATTAATATTTTTTTGGATCTTCATCTCAATCTCCATCTCCGCACATTAATGCTCATCACCCTTTTATTCACATGATTCTAATCACCGAGCTGCATTTTTTTCAATCTTCTTTCACTTTGAAAGCTACAAAATAAAAAAAAAATCAGCATTTTCTAGTCGCTTTAATCTTATTGCTTATTCTGTATCACGGTAAGCGTAATCAGGCGCCGATACTGGCCGGTGCGGAGATGTCGCCGCCTTACACAGCCCACGTGTAGCTTAAAACAAACCTAATTCCGTGGCCACTAACATCTAAAATCAAATATCTCTTTATACAACAGGTGTAAAGGATATCAAAGTTACGGAATCACTGATAACATTCACTTTAGTGACATACTCTGTAATATTAAATAATGGCCAAAAGGTGTTCTGATAAACAATAACAATATACCGAATGAGTTCCTTGGTCGCACGAGTATTACTACGGTCTAACTCTTCCATTTTCTAATGGAAGACTATGAAAAAGCTACGCTGATCAAGGACCTACTTTGCAGAGACCCATATACCTATACATAACAAAAGCGTGTTAGAGCTACACCATTTATATCTCATGAATGGGTGGGCCGATTTTTATGAACTTTAATTATTTTAATAAAGCAGAATAAATATTAAAACATGGGAAAATTTACTAAAAAAATGACAATAAAGATAATTCGTTTTCTCATACATTTGATTCTGAGGCGGTACGGCGTTCGCCGGGACAGCTAGTTATAAATATAAGCAAAAACAAGCTCACCTCATTTATTAACTGTATGTATTTTAATCAAAACAATTCACTGTCTGACATATCGAGATCAATATCGTATGTCTCGACACGCGACACGACACAAACAACTCGATACCCAAAGTAAAGCAGGTGAAGGTGTAAAATTACTTAACGCTTGATCAAACACTGCAATGTAGTGTTTGCCAGTGACGTGGCTTTACTTGTGGGGTTGTTAAAATGATTGTCTATTTGAGTCTTGTTATCCATTCGAAAAGGTCTTGTTTCAATCGATTTAATATATTTGCTGTCTGAATCAATTTTAAGATTCAAATTATCATAAATAAGAGTTATATTATTTCCTTGATATAATGGTGATAGCTACTGCACTTTACTTGTACCGTGGCTTGGTTCAGAGTACAATCCTCGAAGTCAGGTGTAACTCATATAATTTTAATGTTACTTCCTCTTCAATTTTGCAACTCGTATCTCCTCCTACTTGAATCAAATACATTTGGTTCGAGTATCATCTTCAGCAATAACATAAAAGTTCTTGCCGACAATATTGTTACAAAAATCGCATCTAATCAGAATGAAACCAGTTGAGCTGTACGCTCGATCATATATCTTCATTCATTCTGATTCATTCAATCAACACCTAAATCATCAGAGCTAATTAAATGTTTCACAACACTACATGACTCTATTTGCACAGATCATGCGAGCTACATTTATATCTGTTATAATAACATGTGTTTTCTCATGCTTGAAAGATGCCACCATCAACCATCAAGCAAAGTTGGCATCAGACTTGTAATATGGCCGAATGTTTAATTTGTGGGTTGCCGCTAGTTTGTTTTCAACGTTATCTTGTTTCTAGCTGTGTAATCTTAAGCATTATCGACGTAGATGTAGAGACACTTTAAGTATATTATTTTATGCCCTCCTTTTTATATCTTCGTATATAGCTATTGTACATAGTTAAAAGAAAGCGACCGAACTAGAAACAAATATTCACTTCGACGACAAAAAAAAACTACTGCATACTCGAAGATTGGAGCTTAGTGAACTCTACAATGAGCTCGCTAACACACAGTTTAATTAGTTAAAAAATGTTAGTCTAGTGGGTTATTATTAATATTAAGTATACAGCGTGGTATAGTCAGGGTACTCAGGGTATATAGCCTTTGAATCTGCGTTTCTTTTGTGCATTTGTAATCATTATGTGAAGTCAGCTTTGAACGACGATTTTAAAAGAATAATTTTGTTTCCAACAGCTAAAGAAACGCTGGTCAATATACCCTTTCTGAATTACGCTGTAGACGACGTTAAGTAAGTCAATATACAAAACGATTATATATTTTACAAAGCCTGCTAGGCTGTGAAGATTGAGATGTTTCTTCAACGCAATGCTTCAAGAATCAAACGGAGAAAATTGTGTTCAATAGCCCATAGCGTTGCAAGTTTCAAATCATTATTTGCTTATCAATCGGCAGCAGTAAATAATATCAACATGGCAATATTATCTATACATATAAATAAAATTGGAGTGTCTGTTTGTAATATTAAAATAACCGCTTCTTACTAAGTGCATTTGGATGTATACACGTTACCTATACCGAAACAACATTTTTTACAATTTTTGTCTGTCTGTCTGTCTGTCTGTTTGTTCCGGCTAATCTCTGAAATGGCTGGACCGATTTTGACGGGACTTTCACTGGCAGATAGCTGATGTAACAAGGAGTAACTTAGGCTACTTTTATTTTAGAAAAAAAAATAGGATCTCACGAAAAAAAATTAAAACCAATGTTGCAGCGCAGCGCCTGATTAAGTTTGATAGCAACCTGCAATGCGTCCCGCGGGCTCAGAATGGGCGAGCAGGCTGTTGTCAACGGTTGTTTTTGTTAAATACCACGCGGACGAAGTCGCGGGCAACAGCTAGTAAGACAATAAAATCGTATCGGTCAGTCACAAAGACATAATGATGCGCAGGCAGTCACTAGCCGTGGTCTTCAATTACTTTTATCTTAAAGATGTAATTCATATGAAATAAGATTGTTTTAATATCATTTTTAAGTTTTTTTTTTTTTTTTTTTAATTTTCCTGTTGTAAATATTTAGAAAATTTGTTATGTTAATATCATATTTAAATTAAAACCGTACAGTAGCAGAAAATTAATAAGATTTATTCTCTAGACATAAAACACATTATTTATCAGTGGAATTTGTTAATAGGCATCGGTGCAACTGCAGCTATTAATATAGTTGACTGGCGCCGTTAAAACATCGTTTAGATGCTATTAAATCATTTCATTAGCTACATTATATTTCACCCAACATACTGCAACTAATTTTGCATTATTCAAATGTTTAAAAATTGGTACCTATAATCCGTTCAAGTTATCACCGGGTTAATTTGTATTCTTACCAAGTTTATTTTAGATAATTAATTAGTAATCCATAAATCACGGCATCGTCTACACATCCCAGGGCATCTAAGGTCGTGAACAAACGAACGTCACAAGCAGACCGCGTCGGAACTCTTTCTTACACGCCATTAGGGTTGCCAACATATTATGTTAGAAAAGTTTAGGTTCAGACGTCATGTAGGATTCAAAAAGTTTTTTTTCGACCATTTCAAGAACTCCAAGAATTGTGTTCTGAATAAGAAAGTTCAAAGATAAGCTAAAAAAATCATGCCGCCCTGGCTTACAAATTGTTTGTCATCCTACGAAGGTTACGGAAGTAGGTGACCGGTGTGAAGTTGGCGGCCAAAAGTTGGCGGCGCATTATTACCCGACTAAATTAAAATGCTCACAAAAATTAATGAAAAATCTGTACAGAATGGCATGTAACGCGGAAAATAATGAAAACTAGGAAATTTTCAGTAAATATTCTATGTGGAAATAAAAAAAAATCAATAAATTTTCGTTATTTTTCCAATAAAGTAAGACCATTGTGTTTATCACATTTTGACTTAGATAACACCCAAGGACGGCATGGGAGTACATGTTTGATAGCTCAAAAGGTAGATCTAGATACAGGCATCCCGCCACCAAAAGCCTAGAGTGGTACTCCGCTCGGTTTAGGTTTTATGAGTCCAGACATAACTGGCGGCCGAAATTTTTTCGGCAGATTTTGACTTAGATAACATCCAAGGACGGCATGGGAGTACATGTTTGATAGCTTAAAAGGTAGATCTAGATACAGGCATCCCGCCACATAAAGCCCAGAGTGATACTCCGCTTGGTTTAGATTTTATGAGTCCAGATATAACTGACGGACGTATTTTTTGGCAGATTTTGACTTAGATAACACCCAAGGACGGCATGGGAGTACATGTTTGATAGCTTAAAAGTTAGATCTAGATACAGGCATCCCGCCACCAAAAGCCTAGAGTGGTACTCCGCTCGGTTTAGGTTTTATGAGTCCAGACATAACTGGCGGCCGAAATTTTTTCGGCAGATTTTGACTTAGATAACATCCAAGGACGGCATGGGAGTACATGTTTGATAGCTTAAAAGGTAGATCTAGATACAGGCATCCCGCCACATAAAGCCCAGAGTGATACTCCGCTTGGTTTAGATTTTATGAGTCCAGATATAACTGACGGACGTATTTTTTGGCAGATTTTGACTTAGATAACACCCAAGGACGGCATGGGAGTACATGTTTGATAGCTTAAAAGTTAGATCTAGATACAGGCATCCCGCCACCAAAAGCCTAGAGTGGTACTCCGCTCGGTTTAGGTTTTATGAGTCCAGACATAACTGGCGGCCGAAATTTTTTCGGCAGATTTTGACTTAGATAACATCCAAGAACGGCATGGGAGTACATGTTTGAAAGCTTAAAAGGTAGATCTAGATACAGGCATCCCGCCACCAAAAGCCTAGAGTGGTACTCCGCTCGGTTTAGGTTTTACGAGTCCAGATATAACTGAAGGACGTATTTTTTGGCAGATTTTGACTGAGATAACACCCAAGGACGGACTGGGAGTACATGTTTGAAAGCTCAAAAGGTAGATCTAGATACAGGCATCCCGCCACCAAAAGCCTAGAGTGGTACTCCGCTCGGTTTAGGTTTTATGAGTCCAGACATAACTGGCGGCCGAAATTTTTTCGGCAGATTTTGACTTAGATAACATCCAAGAACGGCATGGGAGTACATGTTTGATAGCTTAAAAGGTAGATCTAGATACAGGCATCCCGCCACCAAAAGCCTAGAGTGGTACTCCGCTCGGTTTAGGTTTTACGAGTCCAGATATAACTGAAGGACGTATTTTTTGGCAGATTTTGACTGAGATAACAACCAAGGACGGCATGGGAGTACATGTTTGAAAGCTCAAAAGGTAGGTCTAGATACAGGCATCCCGCCACCAAAAGCCTAGAGTGGTACTCCGCTCGGTTTAGGTTTTATGAGTCCAGACATAACTGGCGGCCGAAATTTTTTCGGCAGATTTTGACTTAGATAACACCCAAGGACGGCATGGGAGTACATGTTTGATAGCTTAAAAGGTAGATCTAGATACAGGCATCCCGCCACATAAAGCCCAGAGTGATACTCCGCTTGGTTCTGATTTTATGAGTCCAGATATAACTGACGGACGTATTTTTTGGCAGATTTTGACTTAGATAACACCCAAGGACGGCATGGGAGTACATGTTTGATAGCTCAAAAGGTAGATCTAGATACAGGCATCCCGCCACCAAAAGCCTAGAGTGGTACTCCGCTCGGTTTAGGTTTTATGAGTCCAGATATAACTGACGGACGTATTTTTTGGCAGATTTTGACTGAGATAACACCCAAGGACGGCATGGGAGTACATGTTTGATAGCTCAAAAGGTAGATCTAGATACAGACATCCCGCCACCAAAAGCCTAGAGTGGTACTCCGCTCGGTTTAAGTTTTATGAGTCCAGACATAACTGGCGGCCGAAATTTTTTCGGCAGATTTTGACTTAGATAACATCCAAGAACGGCATGGGAGTACATGTTTGATAGCTTAAAAGGTAGATCTAGATACAGGCATCTCGCCACCAAAAGCCTAGAGTGGTACTCCGCTCGGTTTAGGTTTTATGAGTCCAGATATAACTGACGGACGTATTTTTTGGCAGATTTTGACTTAGATAACACCCAAGGATGGCATGGGAGTACATGTTTGATAGCTCAAAAGGTAGGTCTAGATACAGGCATCCCGCCACATAAAGCCTAGAGTTGTACTCCACTCCGTTTAGGTTTTATGAGTCCAGACATAACTGACGGCCAAAATTTTTTCGGCAGATTTTGACCACTCTAGGCTTTATGTGGCGGCATGCCTGTATCTAGACCTTCCTTTTGAGCTATCAAACATGTACTCCCATGCCGTCCTTGGGTGTTATCTAAGTCAAAATCTGCAAAAAAAATTTCGCCCGCTAGTTATGTCTGGACTCATAAAACCTAAACCGAGCGCAGTACCACTCTAGGCTTTTGGTGGCGGGATGCCTGTATCTAGACCTACCTTTTGAGCTATCAAACATGTACTCCCATGCCGTCCTTGGGTGTTATCTAAGTCAAAATCTGCCAAAAAATACGTCCGTCAGTTATATCTGGACTCATAAAATCTAAACCAAGTGGATTACCACTCTAGGCTTTATGTGGCGGGATGCCTGTATCTAGATCTACCTTTTAAGCTATCAAACATGTACTCCCATGCCGTCCTTGGGTGTTATCTAAGTCAAAATCTGCCGAAAAAATTTCGGCCGCCAGTTATGTCTGGACTCATAAAATCTAAACCAAGCGGAGTATCACTCAGGGCTTTATGTGGCGGGATGCCTGTATCTAGATCTACCTTTTAAGCTATCAAACATGTACTCCCATGCCGTCCTTGGGTGTTATCTAAGTCAAAATCTGCCAAAAAGTTCGGCCGCCAGTTATGTCTGGACTCATAAAAGCTAAACCAGGTGAGGTACCAATCTAGGCTTTATGTGGCGGGATGCCTGTATCTTGGTCTACCTTTTAAGCTATCAAACATGTACTCCTATGCCGTCCTTGGGTGTTATCTAAGTCAAAATCTGCCAAAAAATACGTCCGTCAGTTATATCTGGACTCATAAAAGCTAAACCAGGCGAGGTACCACTCTAGGCTTTATGTGGCGGGATGCCTGTATCTAGATCTACCTTTTAAGCTATCAAACATGTACTCCCATGCCGTACTTGGGTGTTATCTAAGTCAAAATGTGCCGAAAAAATTTCGGCCGCCAGTTATGTCTGAACTCATAAAACCTAAACCGAGCGGAGTACCACTCTAGGCTTTTGGTGGCGGGATGCCTGTATCTAGACCTACCTTTTGAGCTATCAAACATGTACTCCCATGCCGTCCTTGGGTGTTATTTAAGTCAAAATCTGCCAAAAAATACGTCCGTCAGTTATATCTGGACTCATAAAAGCTAAACCAGGTGAGGTACCACTCTAGGCTTTATGTGGCGGGATGCCTGTATCTAGATCTACCTTTTAAGCTATCAAACATGTACTCCCATGCCGTCCTTGGGTGTTATCTAAGTCAAAATCTGCCGAAAAAATTTCGGCCGCCAGTTATGTCTGGACTCATAAAACCTAAACCGAGCGGAGTACCACTCTAGGCTTTTGGTGGCAGGATTCCTGTATCTAGACCTACCTTTTGAGCTATCAAACATGTACTCCCATGCCGTCCTTGGGTGTTATTTAAGTCAAAATCTGCCAAAAAATACGTCCGTCAGTTATATCTGGACTCATAAAAGCTAAACCAGGTGAGGTACCACTCTAGGCTTTATGTGGCGGGATGCCTGTATCTAGATCTACATTTTAAGCTATCAAACATGTACTCCCATGCCGTCCTTGGGTGTTATCTAAGTCAAAATCTGCCGAAAAAATTTCGGCCGCCAGTTATGTCTGGACTCATAAAACCTAAACCGAGCGGAGTACCACTCTAGGCTTTTGTTGGCGGGATGCCTGTATCTAGACCTACCTTTTGAGCTATCAAACATGTACTCCCATGCCGTCCTTGGGTGTTATTTAAGTCAAAATCTGCCAAAAAATACGTCCGTCAGTTATATCTGGACTCATAAAAGCTAAACCAGGTGAGGTACCACTCTAGGCTTTCTGTGGCGGGATGCCTGTATCTAGATCTACCTTTTAAGCTATCAAACATGTACTCCCATGCCGTCCTTGGGTGTTATCTAAGTCAAAATCTGCCGAAAAAATTTCGGCCGCCAGTTATGTCTGGACTCATAAAACCTAAACCGAGCGGAGTACCACTCTAGGCTTTTGGTGGCGGGATGCCTGTATCTAGACCTACCTTTTGAGCTATCAAACATGTACTCCCATGCCGTCCTTGGGTGTTATTTAAGTCAAAATCTGCCAAAAAATACGTCCGTCAGTTATATCTGGACTCATAAAAGCTAAACCAGGTGAGGTACCACTCTAGGCTTTATGTGGCGGGATGCCTGTATCTAGATCTACCTTTTAAGCTATCAAACATGTACTCCCATGCCGTCCTTGGGTGTTATCTAAGTCAAAATCTGCCGAAAAAATTTCGGCCGCCAGTTATGTCTGGACTCATAAAACCTAAACCGAGCGGAGTACCACTCTAGGCTTTTGGTGGCGGGATGCCTGTATCTAGACCTACCTTTTGAGCTATCAAACATGTACTCCCATGCCGTCCTTGGGTGTTATTTAAGTCAAAATCTGCCAAAAAATACGTCCGTCAGTTATATCTGGACTCATAAAAGCTAAACCAGGTGAGGTACCACTCTAGGCTTTATGTGGCGGGATGCCTGTATCTAGATCTACATTTTAAGCTATCAAACATGTACTCCCATGCCGTCCTTGGGTGTTATCTAAGTCAAAATCTGCCGAAAAAATTTCGGCCGCCAGTTATGTCTGGACTCATAAAACCTAAACCGAGCGGAGTACCACTCTAGGCTTTTGTTGGCGGGATGCCTGTATCTAGACCTACCTTTTGAGCTATCAAACATGTACTCCCATGCCGTCCTTGGGTGTTATTTAAGTCAAAATCTGCCAAAAAATACGTCCGTCAGTTATATCTGGACTCATAAAAGCTAAACCAGGCGAGGTACCACTCTAGGCTTTATGTGGCGGGATGCCTGTATCTAGATCTACCTTTTAAGCTATCAAACATGTACTCCCATGCCGTCCTTGGGTGTTATCTAAGTCAAAATCTGCCGAAAAAATTTCGGCCGCCAGTTATGTCTGGACTCATAAAACCTAAACCGAGCGGAGTACCACTCTAGGCTTTTGGTGGCGGGATGCCTGTATCTAGACCTACCTTTTGAGCTATCAAACATGTACTCCCATGCCGTCCTTGGGTGTTATTTAAGTCAAAATCTGCCAAAAAATACGTCCGTCAGTTATATCTGGACTCATAAAAGCTAAACCAGGTGAGGTACCACTCTAGGCTTTATGTGGCGGGATGCCTGTATCTAGATCTACCTTTTAAGCTATCAAACATGTACTCCCATGCCGTCATTGGGTGTTATCTAAGTCAAAATCTGCCGAAAAAATTTCGGCCGCCAGTTATATCTGGACTCATAAAAGCTAAACCAGGTGAGATACCACTCTAGGCTTTATGTGGCGGGATGCCTGTATCTAGATCTACCTTTTAAGCTATCAAACATGTACTCCCATGCCGTCCTTGGGTGTTATCTAAGTCAAAATCTGCCGAAAAAATTTCGGCCGCCAGTTATGTCTGGACTCATAAAACCTAAACCGAGCGGAGTACCACTCTAGGCTTTTGGTGGCGGGATGCCTGTATCTAGACCTACCTTTTGAGCTATCAAACATGTACTCCCATGCCGTCCTTGGGTGTTATTTAAGTCAAAATCTGCCAAAAAAATACGTCCGTCAGTTATATCTGGACTCATAAAAGCTAAACCAGGCGAGGTACCACTCTAGGCTTTATGTGGCGGGATGCCTGTATCTAGATCTACCTTTTAAGCTATCAAACATGTACTCCCATGCCGTCCTTGGGTGTTATCTAAGTCAAAATCTGCCGAAAAAATTTCGGCCGCCAGTTATGTCTGGACTCATAAAACCTAAACCGAGCGGAGTACCACTCTAGGCTTTTGGTGGCGGGATGCCTGTATCTAGACCTACCTTTTGAGCTATCAAACATGTACTCCCATGCCGTCCTTGGGTGTTATTTAAGTCAAAATCTGCCAAAAAATACGTCCGTCAGTTATATCTGGACTCATAAAAGCTAAACCAGGTGAGGTACCACTCTAGGCTTTATGTGGCGGGATGCCTGTATCTAGATCTACCTTTTAAGCTATCAAACATGTACTCCCATGCCGTCATTGGGTGTTATCTAAGTCAAAATCTGCCGAAAAAATTTCGGCCGCCAGTTATATCTGGACTCATAAAAGCTAAACCAGGTGAGGTACCACTCTAGGCTTTATGTGGCGGGATGCCTGTATCTAGATCTACCTTTTAAGCTATCAAACATGTACTCCCATGCCGTCCTTGGATGTTATCTAAGTCAAAATCTGCCGAAAAAATTTCGGCCGCCAGTTATGTCTGGACTCATAAAACCTAAACCGAGCGGAGTACCACTCTAGGCTTTATGTGGCGGGATGCCTGTAACTAGACCTACCTTTTAAGCTATCAAACATGTACTCCCATGCCGTCCTTGGGTGTTATTGTGTTATTTAAGTCAAAATCTGCCAAAAAATACGTCCGTCAGTTATATCTGGACTCATAAAATCTAAACCAAGCGGAGTATCATTCTAGGCTTTATGTGGCGGGATGCCTGTATCTCGATCTACCTTTTAAGCTATCAAACATGTACTCCCATGCCGTCCTTGGGTGTTATCTAAGTCAAAATCTGCCGAAAAAATTTCGGCCGCCAGTTATGTCTGGACTCATAAAACCTAAACCGAGCGGAGTACCACTCTAGGCTTTTGGTGGCGGGATGCCTGTATCTAGACCTACCTTTTGAGCTATCAAACATGTACTCCCATGCCGTCCTTGGGTGTTATTTAAGTCAAAATCTGCCAAAAAATACGTCCGTCAGTTATATCTGGACTCATAAAATCTAAACCAAGCGGAGTATCATTCTAGGCTTTATGTGGCGGGATGCCTGTATCTCGATCTACCTTTTAAGCTATCAAACATGTACTCCCATGCCGTCCTTGGGTGTTATCTAAGTCAAAATCTGCCGAAAAAATTTCGGCCGCCAGTTATGTCTGGACTCATAAAACCTAAACCGAGCGGAGTACCACTCTAGGCTTTTGGTGGCGGGATGCCTGTATCTAGACCTACCTTTTGAGCTATCAAACATGTACTCCCATGCCGTCCTTGGGTGTTATTTAAGTCAAAATCTGCCAAAAAATACGTCCGTCAGTTATATCTGGACTCATAAAAGCTAAACCAGGCGAGGTACCACTCTAGGCTTTATGTGGCGGGATGCCTGTATCTAGATCTACCTTTTAAGCTATCAAACATGTACTCCCATGCCGTCCTTGGGTGTTATCTAAGTCAAAATCTGCCAAAAAATACGTCCGTCAGTTATATCTGGACTCATAAAATCTAAACCAAGTGGAGTACCACTCTGGGCTTTATGTGGCGGGATGCCTGTATCTAGATCTATCTTTTGAGCTATCAAACATGTACTCCCATGCCGTCCTTGGGTGTTATCTTAGTCAAAATCTGCCAAAAAATACGTCCGTCAGTTATATCTGGACTCATAAAATCTAAACCAAGTGGAGTACCACTCTGGGCTTTATGTGGCGGGATGCCTGTATCTAGATCTACCTTTTAAGCTATCAAACATGTACTCCCATGCCGTCCTTGGATGTTATCTAAGTCAAAATCTGCCGAAAAATACGTCCGTCAGTTATATCTGGACTCATAAAATCTAAACCAAGCGGAGTATCACTCTGGGCTTTATGTGGCGGGATGCCTGTATCTAGATCTACCTTTTAAGCTATCAAACATGTACTCCCATGCCGTCCTTGGGTGTTATCTAAGTCAAAATCTGCCGAAAAAATTTCGGCCGCCAGTTATGTCTGGACTCATAAAACCTAAACCGAGCGGAGTACCACTCTAGGCTTTTGGTGGCGGGATGCCTGTATCTAGACCTACCTTTTGAGCTATCAAACATGTACTCCCATGCCGTCCTTGGGTGTTATTTAAGTCAAAATCTGCCAAAAAATACGTCCGTCAGTTATATCTGGACTCATAAAAGCTAAACCAGGCGAGGTACCACTCTAGGCTTTATGTGGCGGGATGCCTGTATCTAGATCTACCTTTTAAGCTATCAAACATGTACTCCCATGCCGTCCTTGGGTGTTATCTAAGTCAAAATCTGCCGAAAAAATTTCGGCCGCCAGTTATGTCTGGACTCATAAAACCTAAACCGAGCGGAGTACCACTCTAGGCTTTTGGTGGCGGGATGCCTGTATCTAGACCTACCTTTTGAGCTATCAAACATGTACTCCCATGCCGTCCTTGGGTGTTATTTAAGTCAAAATCTGCCAAAAAATACGTCCGTCAGTTATATCTGGACTCATAAAAGCTAAACCAGGTGAGGTACCACTCTAGGCTTTATGTGGCGGGATGCCTGTATCTAGATCTACCTTTTAAGCTATCAAACATGTACTCCCATGCCGTCATTGGGTGTTATCTAAGTCAAAATCTGCCGAAAAAATTTCGGCCGCCAGTTATATCTGGACTCATAAAAGCTAAACCAGGTGAGGTACCACTCTAGGCTTTATGTGGCGGGATGCCTGTATCTAGATCTACCTTTTAAGCTATCAAACATGTACTCCCATGCCGTCCTTGGATGTTATCTAAGTCAAAATCTGCCGAAAAAATTTCGGCCGCCAGTTATGTCTGGACTCATAAAACCTAAACCGAGCGGAGTACCACTCTAGGCTTTATGTGGCGGGATGCCTGTAACTAGACCTACCTTTTAAGCTATCAAACATGTACTCCCATGCCGTCCTTGGGTGTTATTGTGTTATTTAAGTCAAAATCTGCCAAAAAATACGTCCGTCAGTTATATCTGGACTCATAAAATCTAAACCAAGCGGAGTATCATTCTAGGCTTTATGTGGCGGGATGCCTGTATCTCGATCTACCTTTTAAGCTATCAAACATGTACTCCCATGCCGTCCTTGGGTGTTATCTAAGTCAAAATCTGCCGAAAAAATTTCGGCCGCCAGTTATGTCTGGACTCATAAAACCTAAACCGAGCGGAGTACCACTCTAGGCTTTTGGTGGCGGGATGCCTGTATCTAGACCTACCTTTTGAGCTATCAAACATGTACTCCCATGCCGTCCTTGGGTGTTATTTAAGTCAAAATCTGCCAAAAAATACGTCCGTCAGTTATATCTGGACTCATAAAATCTAAACCAAGCGGAGTATCATTCTAGGCTTTATGTGGCGGGATGCCTGTATCTCGATCTACCTTTTAAGCTATCAAACATGTACTCCCATGCCGTCCTTGGGTGTTATCTAAGTCAAAATCTGCCGAAAAAATTTCGGCCGCCAGTTATGTCTGGACTCATAAAACCTAAACCGAGCGGAGTACCACTCTAGGCTTTTGGTGGCGGGATGCCTGTATCTAGACCTACCTTTTGAGCTATCAAACATGTACTCCCATGCCGTCCTTGGGTGTTATTTAAGTCAAAATCTGCCAAAAAATACGTCCGTCAGTTATATCTGGACTCATAAAAGCTAAACCAGGCGAGGTACCACTCTAGGCTTTATGTGGCGGGATGCCTGTATCTAGATCTACCTTTTGAGCTATCAAACATGTACTCCCATGCCGTCCTTGGGTGTTATCTAAGTCAAAATCTGCCAAAAAATACGTCCGTCAGTTATATCTGGACTCATAAAATCTAAACCAAGTGGAGTACCACTCTGGGCTTTATGTGGCGGGATGCCTGTATCTAGATCTATCTTTTGAGCTATCAAACATGTACTCCCATGCCGTCCTTGGGTGTTATCTTAGTCAAAATCTGCCAAAAAATACGTCCGTCAGTTATATCTGGACTCATAAAATCTAAACCAAGTGGAGTACCACTCTGGGCTTTATGTGGCGGGATGCCTGTATCTAGATCTACCTTTTAAGCTATCAAACATGTACTCCCATGCCGTCCTTGGATGTTATCTAAGTCAAAATCTGCCGAAAAATACGTCCGTCAGTTATATCTGGACTCATAAAATCTAAACCAAGCGGAGTATCACTCTGGGCTTTATGTGGCGGGATGCCTGTATCTAGATCTACCTTTTAAGCTATCAAACATGTACTCCCATGCCGTCCTTGGATGTTATCTAAGTCAAAATCTGCCGAAAAAATTTCGGCCGCCAGTTATGTCTGGACTCATAAAACCTAAACCTAGCGGAGTACCACTCTAGGCTTTTGGTGGCGGGATGCCTGTATCTAGATCTACCTTTTGAGCTATCAAACATGTACTCCCATGCCGTCCTTGGGTGTTATCTAAGTCAAAATGTGATAAACACAATGGTCTTACTTTATTGGAAAAATAACGAAAATTTATTGATTTTTTTTTATTTCCACATAGAATATGTACTGAAAATTTCCTAGTTTTCATTATTTTCCGCGTTACATGCCATTCTGTACAGATTTTTCATTAATTTTTGTGAGCATTTTAATTTAGTCGGGTAATAATGCGCCGCCAACTTTTGGCCGCCAACTTCACACCGGTAAGTAGGTGATGAATACACTCTATCCATTAATTAAGGATGTCGTTTCTATGCAAGCAAAATTAATTTAATTTCTTCTCGATAAAATAAATGTTCATGGGTCTGGCTACAACGCTGAACACACGCGACGGAACACGCGCGACTATTTTATGCCCGTACCCTGCGCACGCGCGGTGAAAACGTGCACTGTAATTATGGTGCCGTGTGAAACTACACTTGAACCGATTACTGTTACAAACCATTATTATTATCGAGTTATGAATAAAAAATTGCGCAAAGAATTTTTTAACCAGAATGATAGAGTATTATCTGAAAACACGTGTCATTTCAATTTAAAAATAAAGTTTTTGAAGCATACATAAACACATCCTTGTCTTGTCTTATTATAGTTTAGGTAGGCATCATAAATTAAACGTAAATTGAGAATTACTTGACTCACTATACATATAAGACATCATCTTAAATAGAAAACAAACAGACAAAATCAGAGAGCTACTGCTTGTCAGACTTGGTGAAGAAATTATTCAACCAATTAGCTCATCCATTGTCGTCGTTGTTGTCTATTCCGCAAAGCATAAGCTAGCCGACCGCCATGCATATTAATAAAGCTTTACAATAACATGATCGCTGAGACGTTACCAATTGATTATATATACTGCCCCGAGCAATGGATGACGATTGGGAAATACCAGGCACTAAAGATGAAGGTTCTAGACAAATAGCGTTTAAAAATTTCGATATTTTACATTCGGTATCTACATCTATCCCTCACACCTTCACTGCGATCACTACAATAGCTCCAAAACAAATTTGACTAAATCCCTAACTTCAGTTACACAAAATGCTTTCAAATTTTTCGAAGTATTCGTTGCAGGATGCAGCTTAGACTATTGATGCCAAACACAAAGAAACAAATATTTTAGGAGTATATTGAGCATAAGTTGTATCTCAAATTACAGCCCCTAGAACGTATTGCGTGGTACTTGACTTGGTAATAGGTTTGTAACAATTTTGGAGAGAACATTTGTACATCATTGGTGTTAATGATAATATGTTATTTTAAATGTCAAGGATTATAATATAACCATCTTTAGATGTCTAGCCTTGTCGTTGCGTGGCTCGATTAGCCACACAGCAATGAAAACATTTCGTTACGGAATCCGCTGTTGTGATTCTTGCGGAGGAATGGAATTTATATGAGCGTGACTTCATAAGAAATTAAACTCTTGCCAATTACGGTGTTTTTGTAGTGCATTGTTTATTGGCCCATATTATACTGTTATCAGCTTGTCTATTTCAGTCTTCTAGTCAAATCAGCCATCATCCTCAATTCCTTTTTGTACTGATTATACTGTTTTAAAAAAATTGCTCTACGAACATGCAACAAACTAAACATTTGAAATAGTTTCACAATAAAGAAAGACTGGTACAGATACAAACAAACAAAGTCATCGACATAATCTTAGTGTTACTTTTAATGAGTCTATTTGCAAGAGCAAAGACACAATTATTAATGTAAGTATGCAAAATAAAAACTAATGACCCGTTCACACGTAACTATTCGTCATTGTTTTCACACTTGACGCTGGCAATGTAATGCAAGAGGATCGCGTAACAACCATGGGAAGCTCACGTTACAGATATTGCGTAAGAAATATGAACAAGTTGCCATTAAATTTGGCAATATAGTACCCGAATTGTCTATTGTTGTGTGACGTAAGCGATATTGTATGGGTCAGTTTGATGGTTGTGCAAGAGATATAAATGTTGCTTAGCGGAAAGTGGTCGATATTGAATTAAGAAATCCACCGAAGGCAGGACGTCACGTAATATCGCTACGAGTTACAAACTGGACAATGGATACTTGACCAGTCGTGAAATTTTAATATTTTATGCTCTCATTATAAATGAAGAAAATATATTGAATAGAGAAAAAAATCCATAAATCAGTACCTCACATTGGATACATATTTTTTATCGACTGCAAGTGGTAGCTATAAATATGATTGAGGTAACAACGACAAAATACCACTATTGTTTCAAACACAAGTAAAAAAACGCACTCATGTTTTAAATATAGGTTTTCTTTTGAGGCTCATTCAAAATAATTTTAGTATATTAAGGGTAAGTATACAATTAATGAGCTGCTGATTAATCATACGTAAACAGGTGCAAGTCATATTTTTACTTAAATATAATAAGGTAAGTAAAACTTATAATGCAGCGAAGTTTACAAAATCCTGTTAACACCTAGCACTACATTAAATAACAACTTCATACGGGTTACGGTGAAAATCTAAATAAACCGTGCACAACTTAACATGGCACGTCCGCACCCGATGAGCGCTGGAACAGAAATAGCAGCCTATTAACCCCAATCTCACGCAGGCTCCGTATCGCTGGCACCCGCGCGCACGCAACCAAGGGTGCTAAGACGATGACGTCTTTTGGTTTTCGGATTAAGGTAAAATTAACTAAGGCCTTGTTTGTGTATTTAAGATAATTATAAAGGTATTAGCCGCATAGTGGAGTTAATTTGGTTTTGTTCTTACATCACGCGCTGAAGCAACGCGTGGCGCGTTTGTTTACTAAACATTTGCGGATCGTGCAGCGTTATGAAAACACGTTTGTTTCGGGTTTTTTGTTCGCGGCTGCGTGCGTTTCTGCTTCCTCTTTTGGGATATTAAAGGTCCTATCCCCGACGTTAAAGAAGAGGTAGGAAGGTCCAAACTTTTTGTTTTTAATGACATTAAGAACACGGTATGATTTTTTGGGTTTACATATGAAAAAAAAGTATGAATTTTCTTACGAACATAAACTATCCTATAAAACCGAGATAAGACACGTTTGACTGATTCAACAAGGTTTTACCATTGGATTTATAGTTTGTACACTAACAACGTGTTCAATACTTTTTTCAAAACATAATATGAATGAAAAAAACAGTAGCATAGACGAATAAACTATTATGAAATGGTGGTAAGTATCATAAAATAGTGTAGACATTAAAAAGTGGGCGATAAACACAACCGAAACTAGGACACGAGACGAAAATAATAATCGGGAGAACATCAAAGACAGATATTTTCGTTGTTAACACAATAATAAAAGCAAGTGGAGTGGTTTGATACGGCGATGATCTCCTAAGAAGGCTCGACAAAGTTAATGTTAATGATTAGGAGCAGAAACACCATATTACCGAAAATCTAGAACAATAACAAAAAATGTGCCGACATTTAGCTACCCAAAAGATCTGAGTATTAACCTCGTTGTCGTTATTATTCTGTAGATAATACTACTTCCAGTCTTTGAAATCTGTATTGTACCTTCTTTAAGAAGACTTCTTTTGTAAGAGCGTTATTGTAAAAACACTTACGCCATTATCTAGCATGAATATATTTACAGTAATGAACTTTATCGCAATAATATACCCGATAAGGAAGGATCAAAATTAATTGTAGTTACGTAACAATGAACATGGCTAAAGTTGGATCGATATCTGCGTTATAGATGCAATCTGACTTAAACGCCACTTCGTGTGGAATCTCAATTTATTGACGATTTCGGTATAGAAACCTGGTAATAAAACGATCTTTGGAGCCCTGCTTGATCAGTTTAAGACCAATTTATTCCATAGATGTAAGTAAGCCTTGACACAGGTACGAAAAAACAAGCTATCGTTATCTTAAGTGAGCTTATTGGAAATCCGTTAAGGTCAAGCCAGTTCATAGATTGTTGCATGAGCATCATTAGAAATCATCTTGAATACTTGCTATCGACGTAAATTTGTTGAAACTGCATTATCGTGCAGGCAGCCTCACGACACTACACAGAAACCTGTTTTGAATTCGCCGAGGTCGAGCAAGGTCAATGATGTTTATTCTTATGATAGTCGTCTTCAGATAAAATGTGAAAAAAAATCGATGCAAAAAGTTGGTGAAGTACAAACGAGTATTTTGCAAAGATTGTATTGTGCTGCGTTTCGGCTTATGTAGTGACATGTACCGTGACGTCAATTTGCGTAGGCGCACTGTACAGCCATTTCCAACAACTAACCTCCCAAGTGCCTTCAAATATTGCGTAGGTACTGTGTTTGTTTTACGCGAAGCATAGCCAATTGGCAATTCTGTAGTTAATGGTTTATTTCCACTAAAGCTAGATGAAACAATTCTGGTACCAGCAATGCAACCAGGAGAACAGTCGTCATATTTGAGGTCACAGACCAAAGGTCTCCAGGGTTCTGAATAGACACATGCAGTGAAAGTAGATCCAGTATGCACAAGACGTGGGCCGTAAACAAATTGAATGGCAACAATGCTACCGGACTGCATCGCTTCGTGAACCTGTTCCTAACTTCAGCGAGACGCCCGGGTCGTTGAAGGTCATCTTGACAATGACCTCGTAAGGTCGTGACGGTTCCGTGGTATGGACGTGCTGTGCACGTGATAAAGATTAGCATGACAATTCGCCGAAGTGCCATAAGTTAATACACAGTATTTTTTTTTTCAATGTCAAAATGGATGATACTGATTGTGGAATAGGAGGGTCTGGTGATTTACAGTATCTAGCAAATGGTTGGTATTCGGAAAAAAGCACAAGGAATATTACTACAACCTTAATTCGAACTAAGTTGCTTTGCACATCGGGCCACACATTTAAAACAACACCACCAAACATTTATTCGCTAGTTGCATCTAGAACCTTGATCCTTGATAAAATGTCTTTTAAAGATTGCAAGGTGACATTACAGTAAACAAGATTCATTCACGACCACCAACCGCTAAGGTCGATTCGTGTTGATTTGACCTCTTGCGAATAAAAACATCTGATGAGGAAATGATGAGACTTCCTTTAGCTGCCAACGGAATACTTATAGATAGATAATTATGTTTAGGGGTTTTTAGGATCACGATGTGATAAATGTCAAGGGTTCGATGACCACATAGCATTTTAAATTATTAAATCATAACACACATTCAGTGCACGCCATGATAAAAGTGTAATAAGGTAGCCATAAGGTAAGAATAATATTCGTAAATCAGCATGACAAGCCATAACAGGCACATTCATTAAAGGCTTAAATTCAGTGTACCAAATAATAGAATGTCGTATAGTGTTTATTCATTAATCTTGCAAGTGAACGTCAAACTAGTATACCTAGATGATTTTATTTAGTTTTTTTCGTTGCCAAGTTATCGGTGAAATTGTTGTTCAACACATAAAAAATCCGTAAATTCTGCGCGAGAACGGATTCCAAACTATAATCCAATAAAAGCATTGAACCGATAAAATCTGTAATTTAAAATTTATTAAAAAGTAAGTATTAGAAATTTGGAATATCCAAACTTTTCCCTCTATTAAAAAAAACAGAAAGACCTCTGATTTAAAAAAGAAATTTTTTAAACGCGGCCCGATCACGGCCTGCTATTGGTCCGGTGAAAGTGAGAGCGCCATCTATGCGACTAGCTATGACGTAACGTGGCAAATCGGCCATTGTCCGTTTGTCTGTAGGTTACAACAACCGGTGATTGGCTAATGAGTGTTTTAGGATTGCACTCGAAGACATAGTATCTTTGTGTGTGATTAATAGGCCTTAACTAACATCGTTGTGATGATAACATTGTCATTTAACACCATTGCGATGCAGAACGTAAGTGGCCTCGCGATCCTTGCAAACGGCTTATTCCTATGGGATTGGTATTTGGATTATAAAGTCATTGATCTTATCCATCAGACACGTTATTGAAGCTCTAAAAAGAATGATTAGAATAGATGATTTATTAAAGCCACCAGTTCTGAGCGCGTTACTTAGTCCTAGATAAGCTCATATCAGAAACTATTGAACTGATTGTTTGTTCCGGTGTTTACCACTATGGGTTATTTCCTTCCATATGTTAACCCATGCGGAGCGAGGACAGTTCGGTGGTTATAAATATTAATCGAGATAGATATTTTTAAGAACGTTCAAAGTGTTCGTAAGTATGTCACAACAAGTGTCCCCGTTTGCTATATCTGATATAGGTTATCTATTAAAAATTGACACGTTAATTATAAGAAACTGCGCAACAGGTTATATTACAACATCATGTGAGTAGCTTACTAATAAAAAATCAATGACAGCATTTAACTACATACATTTTATAACTGCTAGGGACACAAAGTGAGTGAAAGTATCGGAAGGAGGCGTCGTAGGAGAACCTTCGATAACCAGATTAATGGTCTTTTCAGAAAGTTCAAGTGATTAACACCTTCAATGGACTTA
Organism: Pheosia tremula; assembly: GCA_905333125.1. NCBI lineage: Eukaryota > Metazoa > Arthropoda > Insecta > Lepidoptera > Notodontidae > Pheosia > Pheosia tremula. The sequence continues at coordinate 4,115,143 of HG995420.1, forward strand.
AGTTCATGACAATATGTATAATTGCGTGTAAAGCGGAAGAGATGTATCTGACTAGGTACACGGCAAATTAGCGGTCTCAGGCCTTTCGTCCTCATCCTCCTAACAATACTCAAAAATGGCAACCGAATTATGAATTAAATTATTAATGCTAATATTTTATTGAGCAAGGCCGAAAATGAATGAAAATTCTTAGTAGATTAAACCTTTAAGTTTACAGATATATTCAGTTAAGCTACTTGGCAAGTAAATGTGCCCCAAGAAACGATACGAAATCGATTTGATCGCCACAATTGTATCGCTAAAAAGCTCCGTTGCGAATAAAGTATTCTCGTCACACACTCGCCGGCCGCTTTTATTGTCTTCCGTCTACTCAGGACTTTGAACTGTCTGAAAATTTTACGCACGCTACACTCTGAATAATAATACAATTTGCATGGTTAAAGCGAGATAGATGACTGGATATACAGCTGTCACTTTCACGGGTAAGCTTACAGACTATTTTGAAATAACGATACCTACGTATTTTTTTAATAATAAGAAACTCGTGTGATTCGGTGGGCGTGTTTTTTGTTCTGATGTTATAAAGTCACATTCCACGGTTTCAGCATCACTTGATTAAGCGTCTAGAACCAACATATTTACAATAGCAATATCAAACAATAGATCAGAAATACTACGAACTAAGCAATAGAGATTCCGATCGTGAAGATTTGCCCACAATTGGATTATCAACAGACGAATAAGCAGATGTACTATTAACGAATTGGAAATAATATAATCAGAAGGGTATTTACTCTACATCTCGAGAATTGTTATTATTCTTGTACATTACTAGTATCCCCAAGGCGTTGGGCAAATGTCATCGAGTAAAGGGGGATGCCCACGCCGCGGTGAGTGGGCGAAGCGATTCCTTACCGTTTGTGAGTGGGTTGTGTTCGAATGTACATAATTCGCGTGTAAATTGCCTGAAAAAAGAGTCCGTAGTACGCCCCCAGAGCACTATCTGGACGATATTTTATTTATGGTCACGTCAATAAGCGCAGTTGGTAGTTCCGTGCCGAGGGACCCGGTTTCGAATCCTGTTAGCGACAAACTTTGTGTGATGAGCACGAGTGTTTGTAGCAGAGTCCTATGGGATCGCCTCCAGTTCATTTTACGGTACCCATAATACAAGCATTGCTTAGTGTGGGACTGTTATAGTTAGTGTTCGTATGGCAACAATATAATTATTAAAAAAAAAGATGAAAATCATTTTTGAACTTGTCTGTACTATAGTGCCATACACAATGCTGTTTTAAAAATTGACAGCTGCTGTCAGTTTTTTCCGTTCACTGAGTTGATATTTTCACCTGTATTTGTACAAGACAAATCGCCTGTAATACTGTTAAGCAATCACCTTAACGTTTTATGTATTATTTTGTTTTTTTTAACTACTTAATTCCCTTTATGTGATGGTAAACTATCCTGAGAACCGAGGCAAAATATCAGCCATAAAAAAGCAACTTTCTATGTCAATCGTTAATTACTTAGGTACCTATTTTATAAAGAAATATTATTGTCATAAATAATAATCATTAAAAAAGATATTATGAAAGTGTATATTGGTGATAACGATCGATTAGATTTATTTTAATTACTGGTATTATCGTTCAACAATTGTACCGTTTGATCGTTCGATAAGTTGAGAGCTAATGGATTTATGTGAGCCAACACATCAAAAACAGTGACAAACGCCGAATTTTCATAACAATTAATATATATCTATATTCTCAATCCACACGTATGGTATAGATTGATTGATACACCATGTGACTTACCATAAACAATTAATGCGCCTCAAATCACTTCAATTAATCTACATCGCTAATTACCAACAGTCTTGATTAAGTTGGCATAATGCTCCAATTGAGATCTTGATTTGAGTCGCACTAATTCATAAGGTAAGCGCAGGATACGACTTAAAAACGGCTGATTACATTAAATGTCTGACGCCAGACTTCCTTTCCCACGTTATATACATCCAAGACTTTTACTTTGATCACTCATAATAAAAATAATTTACATTGTCATTTAAAAAAATTGACAGCCCTATCTATACATATAAATAAAATTGGAGTGTCTGTTTGTAATATTAAAATAACCGCTTTTTACTAAGTGCATTTGGATGTATACACGTTACCTATACCGAAACAACATTTTTTACAATTTTTGTCCGTGTCTGTCTGTCTGTCTGTCTGTCTGTCTGTCTGTTTGTTCCGGGTAATCTCTGAAATGGCTGGACCGATTTTGACGGGAATTTCACTGGCAGATAGCTGATGTAACATGGAGTAACATAGGCTACTTTTATTTTAGAAAAAAAAGGATCTCACGAAAAAAAATTAAAACCAATGTTGCAGCGCAGCGCCTGATTAAGTTTGATAGCAACAACCTGCAATGCGTCCCGCGGGCTCAGAATGGGCGAGCAGGCTGTTGTCTTTGTTAAATACCACGCAGACGAAGTCGCGGGCAACAGCTAGTACTAAAATAAATGGTTTACCTTCCTGGCTAGGGTTGCTATATTTCAGGCATTGTAACGACAGTCACGTAACCGTTTCAGGAACTACCCATATTTGAACACCGTGGAGGTCGGATAAGGGGATATTATAATTTAACAATTATTTTTCTTACTCATAGATAGGTGTCAAGTAATTTTACTCACTCTGTCACTTGCACTTTTAATGAAATCGTAAGATTTACCCGAAAACAGGTAAGTACTCGTAAGTACTAAAATAAAACTAGTTTTTAAGAATTTTATCGCGTTTATTTTTCGTTTTTACGTTCCCGACGTTTCGGCTGCTTTACAACAGCCATGGTCAAGGGAGGACGGTAAAGCAGCCGAAACGTCGGGAATGTAAAAACTAAAAATAAACGCGATAAAACCCTTAAAAAAATAGTTTTATTTCAATGTGTAGCATTCGCGTAAATATAAGAAATCAATAGGTAATTATTATACTAAATCCTTTTCAAGTTAAAGAATAAGTTAGAATGGACAAGAGCTTTCTTGATATTAACAGTTTCATTCTGATGGTAAAAAAATACGAATAATTAATTTTCGTGAAAGACAATCTGGAAAAATGGCTGCCGCTCGTCCCTTAATTAACAGAGGGGCTGTCTTTGTGATAAACCCAACGAAAACGCCATCTTGATAGTCATGTCTTGAGTGAAAACGACTTAAAATGGACTTTACCATTTCGAGAAAACAAGGTTGATAATAGAACAATAGACACACAGATAACAAAAAAAGTAATCGTGGAAGTACATATGATTCTACGCCTACATTATTAGATATAAAATAAGCGAACAACATTATGAACGATAGACACGAATGAACGTGCACAAAACATAAACATTATTTATGCTTGAGATATTCGAAACAGTTTCACAGATAACACGAGGAAAACAATTATGTACTTCGATGCGACATTATAAGAGCGATGTGAAACTCCCAATCTGTGGGTTCGATAAAAATAATTGATCAGTATTCCCGCTTCTTCTACATTAATAAAAATAAAAGACCTTCATAGACGATTATTGGAAAGGTACCGGAGCACGCGGTAGTGTGACAGCAAAGTTCAGAAATTCAGAACACAATATCTATAGGTACATCGTATCTATACAAATAAATAAAATTGTAGTATCTGTTTGTAATATTAAAATAACCGCTTTTTACTAAGTGCATTTGGATGTACTATACACGGTACATGTACCAAAACAATTTTTTTTACAACAACAATTTTTGTCTGTCTGTTTCGGGTAATCTCTGAAATGGCTGGGCCAATTTAGACGGGACTTTCACTGGCAGATAGCTGATGTAACAAGGAGTAACGGAGGCTTTTATTTTAGACAAACATTTCTGTTAAATACCACGCGGACGAAATCGCGGGTAACAGCTAGATTAGAATAAGAGTACCTACCTAGTTAGTCTGTTGATTTAAGTCCGAAGTAAAATACTAAATACGATGTAAAATCATCCAGTGTCATTATTACTAAAGAATAGTAACAACAATTACAGGCACAGACAAAAGAATATAATTAGCCGTTATGAGATATTTCTTCTCCAGTTTATCTGGTTTATTTGTAGCATAGACGACAGCATCTTACCGAGTGGACTTTTATAATAAACTTGCGTCATTCGTGGTGACGCACTTTGAAGCTATACTAAGGAGTTTGATGATGGACACCGATATACACACATAGGATTTAGAGGAGGACGAAGAGTACGAGATATAAGAAGATAAGCTAACTAAAGCGCTGGGGTTTTAATACAGTGAAGCTGAAGTAAACAAAATTGTGTCAACATCTAACGCTAAATATAAAACAGCTGGGAAGCGAAACTCTATAAATAGAGACACCTAATATGAAAACAAATAGTCGCTTAATAGTAGACACTTATTTTCTCATTAGGCGTGGTAATTCCGAAATCATTCTTTGTAAGATGCGGTAAATGTTATAGTTTGCATCCATGCAAACATGCATGTTTTTGGGGTCGAGTCACCTTCGTCCGTAGGAGAATTAAATACCCTCGAGATACCCTACACGTGACCCTGGGTGGTGCCAACTAGGTGACAACTCTACTGGTGGTAGGCTTCGGCCGTGGTTAGTCACCACCCACTGAACAAAGCCATGTCGCCAAGCGGCCTAGCCGTGTTCCGGCATGATGTTCAGTGTTGCCATTCATGGATGGCTGGTCAGATCAGCTGCGTTGCATGTGCCTAGTGAATGTAGCGTCTCGATCTACTGCCGCCTTCCTACCTAGGCAAGTATGGTCCATCGTAGATCTCATCATCACTTACCATCAGGGGAGATAGAGATCAAATACTTGCCTATAATGTAATAAAAAAAAAAAAATCGCATCGTTCAAAGAAGGATTTTATCCACAGCGATCCATTTGAAATAACACCCACAGAGCGAGACGACACTGTATTATTATAAACTAGCTACAAACAAATGAACAAAAACAGTTTCCGTCTGAGCCAAAGCGGGTTTTTGTCAGTGTTTCCTTCGTTATGGACTTGGCGACGGGTGACGAAGATTATTCTAGAAAAGCAGATTCATAGTATACAAATCATTGGGCAAAATATAATCCAGAAAATACAATGATTGAAGTTGGCTATAACGTTTTATAGATTACAGAAGATATTTAAGACAAAGTACGAAAATAAATAGACGTTGTGTTCTGGTCCGATCGTAGCGGTAGGCAAAGAAAAAAGACCGCGTAGGCTTTACAAAATGGACTTTACGGTGTTAGAAAACAGATCAGTTAAGACAAAGCATGAGCAGACTCTCTGTCTTAGTGTTAAATTCAGCCTAGAAGCAATTACCTTTTGCACAGCATATACAATAAAAAATATTATAAAAATAAAATGCTAAATGTCTTGTTATTATGTCATAACAAGCTTCTTTCAACCGTAAGATCATGACAAAAAGTCGGAAATCTAAAAAATAAATTCAATGTGACACCTCAGAACAATAATGACCTAGACATTGGTTAGTAAGGAACTACAGATATGGAATGAACCAGATAGATATACTGACTATAATAAGACCTTAAAATAATTGGTGATGAATACAACTGGGGTTCAAGGAGGAATCACAAGTTACTTTATTGTGGGATAATACGAGGCAGACAGATTGACATAGTGCCCAATTGTAATACTCAAAAATAGTCACTAGCAATACATTTCCGTACGAAACGTTAATGTTTAAATAAGAATTCATTACTGAAGGACTTGCTTTGGAGAAACACCGAGAAAGTAAGTATCTACATGTTTACACGTACAACAATAGCAATTAGATAAAAAAAAATGTTGAAAGTAAGCATGTACATGTATTCGGAAGTGAATTTTCGCTAAAGTCCTAAGGCACCCTGACATATAAAGCAACTTAAAATGTTAAACGATTTTAAGCTTCCAACCTACTCAAAATCAACAGTCTACAAACGATTTGTTTGCATAACAGACATTGCTATTTGCCTAAATTGAACATTAAAATTTAAGGTCCTTGTTAGCTATGTATTTTTAATAGTTACTTGTAAATCCAATAACTTGGAAGTCTTTCAATTATATTATCATTGTTGTTTCAACATTATTTACGCCTTCTAGAGCACAATCGTTTCAGGTAATTGTATTAATATCACATTTTTATGATTTTTCGAGGAAATTAAAATTGTAAATCTTTTATTTCCTTGAATGATAAACATGCCGTGATGTATCGACCGCAGTAGTCAACGGCACTTTTACCTCCTTTTGCAACACATCAAAGAGGTCGATAATTTAAAGTTGTTTGGTTATGTTTAGATTATCTGTGGCCTAATAATGTAACATCTTGAAGCATACATTCCTTCTTCAGACTTTCTGACCTATATAGCTTCGTAGTTTTATTTATCTTCTCACCGTTTCTTATCATCAGTGTGACAATTTTGGATAAGTCGTGAGAAACTATATGTTATCTTTTAGATAAATATGTGGTTATGATGACTTATATGATACAGAGATTAAAGTACGAAATCGTCTTGTTATGAATTAAATAGTGCCTATGGCCGTGCGTCGTTCGTCAAAACAATTCCGATTTATTATTCTAGTAACGATTATCTTATAAACTATCAATTTAAATATTAATGCAGCGGCTGAGTTAACAATTTCGATAATTATTGAGTAGGGATTCAAATTGTGAAATGTCAATTTACTTAGTGCATGAGAATTATGGGGAAGATGATAGGCCATCTCATACGACATGATACCCTTATAAAGAATATCATAGAGGGAAAGATCGAAGGAAAGCGTGGACGAGGAAGACCAAGAATAAACTACATGAGTCAGATAAAAGAAAGGATGGGTGTCATGTCGTATAGGGAGGTGAAAGAAGCTGCTCTAGATAGAGACAGGTGGAAAGGTCTTCATCAGCTACACCGACAAGGGTCTAACCCTTAAATTAGAAGAAGATGAGAATTATAGTGTTATAGAATTTATCCCAATGTCAGTTCTTTATCTTTGATATCGGCAGTTTTTCCAATGCAATCGGTGAGATTAATATTCAGATTTATACATATAAAGTTTCACTTTCAACTCCGACTTTATGCGATGCCGGATCTCAAGGTGGTTTAGCGCGGAGATACAGCTTCCTACTCAAATCTCGTTTCATGTAATCCTCTAAGCTGAACTTAGATTTGGAAGTATGACTACGTTGAAAATGCTTCTAGAAAATTAAGTAATGATATGGAACCGGAAGACAAACATTACTTCAGTCAAGAATAATGACAACTACAATTACAGGTGCAAAAGTAATATAAAGACGGTCAAAGCGCGTGACGATGGCTGTGAGGGAAAAAAATAATACACTCGAGATCCTCCGGTTTTTGCATCACACAACACTGCTAACCTTGGCAAGTCCAAGTGTTTGATCACAAAATATTTGTTTTTGCACTGTGAACACTTTGACACGATAAGTGACGTAAACACTATGACGAAGGCTTATTGGCTTCGCAAAATTCTAACGAACCGACGCGTGCGGCCACACCAAAAGGCCGTGAGCGACTGGCTTAGCGCATACGTATACAGCGACGCGTCGCTGCAGAGAAAGCTACACTCTTGCGCATACAACAATAAGGAATAACATTTTAAAGCGCTGTTTATGCTGAAAAACGGATGAAATGCTTTCTAAGAGACGGCAAGTTTCTTTGGCGGATGGACAATAAACACGTACATATTGATAGGGGAAAAGCCTGATGTATCTGACAGTTAATCGACGAGGCCGCTGTAAGTAGTACCCAGATATTTAATGTCAGATATTTATGCTCGCGGTATTGCGTCCAAGTGACGTATACCATCTGGTCTTCCTGTTTAGCCTGTGAAGCCTTATTACTGGACGGTGGCGCTGACGACCACCTGTTATGTCAACAAATATTATAGATCGTCATTGAATTCAAACAGGCTGTAACAGCTGTAGCTTGGTTACAATAGAGCTTCAAGGTGATTTGCGTGCTCACGAAGGTCAATGGCACAGCAGCGATAATACAAATGATGACACTCAACTATTGACTATCATTTTACTTGTTCAACATGTTTTAAAGCAAGTATATAAATCGAAAACCTTTATATAAATGCTAACTTTGTTGAGAATAGTGGTACTAAAAGACCAATAAACAAATATTACGAAGCCTCAACCTATAGATCAGTAAGTGAACGTGCGCGGGCGCAAGGTCGTTTGTGAACCGGTCCCGCAGTGTCCGAATGCGATCATTCTGTATCTGTTCAAGAAACATGTTACCGACCAATATAGAACGCGCCATGTGACATTTTTGATTAAGTTTTTAGTACTCGTTTGTTAGTACTTCTTTGTGTAATGAGTTATTTAAAAGTATATACACCTACCTGTCGTTTGAAGTAATATATTTTATCATTAAACAGTTTTAGTCATTATCAATTATAATTAAGTCATTTGGATACAGAACAGCACAATGAATATTTCATTTCGATTCCGCTAAATTTCAAAATAGGTATCAGAATTGTCACTTTGGTTTGTAATTAACATAGTTTTATACTTTGAATAGCTTGTATGATTTTATATGTATTTTAGCAAAAGGATTGTAAATATCAAGGTCTAAGACGCACCCAATTAATTACTCATCTGCTTAAAAGTATCGTTTTTCAAAATCATCTACAATTAGTAAAGGGATAGCTACCAATCTCCATGCGTATCTTCAATCATACCACACAAGACAGGCACATTATCGCGCACATAGATGCGTAAGCACCGACACCGGCGCACTGGACTGCGGTCGACCTACTGCAACAGTTACCTGTTTGATATGACCAACAACCGTGGAGAGCGGTCCGTGACTGGAGCAAGTGGTGCGGCTAGACAGGTGGAAAACGTTCTTTGCTCTCGCAATAGGATCGCTTCCAAGGAACTAAGCTTAGAAGGTAAGCATTCATGTAGTATGGTTGCACAAGGAATTGGAATTGATACTAATAATAGTTACCAGCTTTCAAAATTAAAATATGTTGCTATATTATAATTGTTTGCATCTATAATTGTGATACCCAAGATTCAGGCTGAACTAGCAGTTCCCTTGAAAAAGTCCAATTTAAACGGCGAGATGATTTTAAAAACTTTGCGAGCGCATCGTGTGAAGAGATAGCCCGAGACAAAGAAAGAGACAGATGTGCAGAATCAAAGTGAAAATTTTTCATCAAGGAGGCTTTGAAAGTAATTTGACTGTCTACTATATTCATGGTATAAGATAAGCAATAAATCAACTGTTTCTAAGTACTGAATTGGAGAAAACCGTGATAACACAAAATAGGAATTTGCAATTTCCAATTATAAATTCTATCTTTAGCTATCAACTAGTCAACTCGAGATCCATTATGATGCAATTTTGCAGCTTATTTTAATCTGTCGTACACACACAAGTGGATCGTAATTAATGCTGGTCTCGATCTAGGGTACTGGACTGGTTAGTGTAACGGCTGCATATTAACGGACCAGCGGTGCTTTGATCGTATGTTTGCTCGCTCTGAGCTAGGCGCTCTACTGTTTAACTTGTTACTGTTTGTGATGCTGCTGTTTTCTTATCGCAATTTATTGAAAATTCCCCATTTATATCGTACATTCTTCGGAGCGTGTACTTATTCACACCTAACGGAGAGCATATAGGAGGGCAATACGCTATTTAAGGAAATAAATTGAGTATTTTTCGCACAAGAGTAGCGGGTGTTGGTGGGATGAATGGAAGAAAAATCATATTTCACCGACCCGTAAATGTGGAATGATGATGAGAATCTTTAATCGTGTAATAAAATGAACGAGATTCAATAAACAAACCAGATTCCTAGCTTTTGCTTAAGCGCGTAAGCTTCAATTTACATTAATCACAGTAATTTTCGCCCATTGCCTAAATACTTATTCCTGTACCTGTACCGAGGTCGAAAAGGCATCTGGCTGTACATTCCCGCAAACTAACTGTACCGTCACTTCAAAGGTATATACACATTATTCAACATTAGTATACAATCATCAGCCATAAAGGAGTAAGTTACTTTAAATTACCTGTATTTAACAATCCGTTCCTCACAAGGACGCCATGGCGAAAACCTAACCAGATATCTGCCGTACATTACTTGTTTTGTTTGGCGATAATGGCAACGTACTCTGCTAGATAGGAACTCTACTTCTCGTTATTTGGAACTGAACGACGGCTACGTTTCTAAACAGGTTATATATATTTAAAAAAAAATTGTCTCTAGCCACGGTTCTTACCCTTTTTAAGCACCTGACTCCTCTCTAAGCAAAGATGACATAGATAGCAAAACAAAGTGCGCAAATTCCAAATGTCTCTTAATCCCTGGAAACTGGCAAAGCTTTCAGACACACAGTTTCATTACCGTCATATACCATTGTGACCTGTCCTGACACTGGAGCCAATGGTAAGCCGTATTTTATAGAATTTTCTCGGAGCCAGCAACATTGCTATTAAATTGTAGCACTACCACCAACGCATGTTAGATAACGGACGGTAACAATTGTAAGTAGGTAAACGTGCTGCGCAGTATATCCTATTCTAATCGTGCCGTTCGCACGGGTCGATAGCGATTGTGTGGTGATGGACATGCGAACATAGATTTGAGCATTTACTCAGCATCACCAAAGTGAGATATAGGAGAGCAGCATACGTGAGAAATAGTAGGCCGAAAATATTCCTTCTTATTAGATCAGGGATTTCCAAAGTAGTCGATATCAGTTTCCCAGGGGACGACATAAACGAAAACTGATTTTCGGGGTCGACGAGGTCTAAAAATCGACCCCGATTAATTGACACAAGTTCTTATTTGAAACTTTCAAGATACTGTATAAGTTGTGTTACGTGTACCAACATGATGTTATAAGAGTGACTAATATTTTGGTAGGAAGTATCATTGTTGTACTTTTAAAAAACTCAACAAGTCGATAAGCGTGCAGAAGTTCGTACAAGATGAAATTATTATTTTGTATCAATAGGAAAGAATCTAGAGATATGATTTTTATACTAATTTGGCTATGGGAGTCCGAGGTATCAGTTCATTTCGGAAAAGTGGTCTCTTGCCCAAAATACTTTGGGAATCCCTGTATTAGATAGTCTTACAAGATTCGCTTTAAATTAAAACGAAAGTGTATAGAAAAGTATTATACCTGATCAATCTTATTTGATTCAATATTCGAAGAAGGATGCTAGAATTTAGGCACGAAATGTACGCATATATATCTTACCTATTTTAGAATTTGCTAGGTTAACACCTCTTATAACTAAGAATTAGCACTTAGATGCGAAGACATTTGACATGGTTTTCGATTTGAAAGTACCTATGCATGTTTGCAAAAGTAGGTACGTATATTCAGCAAATCAGATACTTATTTATCTAAAGGATGTCAAGAAAAGTGTAGAAACTACAAATGAATATTTTCCGTAATCTTATTTAATGTGAGAAGACTTAAAAAGTAAGGCTTCCAATAATGAATCCTCACACAAGCAGGGTACGGAGAAACATATGAATAAATTACAACGAGATATGATATAAGCTTGTAACTATTGTACTAAACGCTCGTAAATGGCTTAACTGCTTTAATATTCGGGATTAATCTCAAAAATTACTTTCGATTAACCTTTACCCACAATCTATTCCGTAATTATCTATTCAAAAGGTACTCACCATTTTATAGGCATGTCACTCACACACATTCTGATACCAACCTTTCCTGCACAGCAATCAAACCAGCGATAACATCAACTCCAAACAGTATAATAATCACGTAGAGATCTCCGAGTAGGTATCCAACATCAACTAGCCTACATAATCAAATCTTCAAATGATCGACCGCACAAAAGAAACAGACGGTGTACGTACGAGAACCCATTCACATAACAGCATACGGGTATTGATGGGGTTTTCATGACGACACACAATCGGCATTCGGTCCGCGCGGCACGGTGCATCAATTATTGCACAACGGCCGTTGCAAACATTATTTTCGTATTCTTTGGTATTTTTCGTGAATGCAATCGTGGACGATCACGAATTGTGGAGAAGCATATTGCAGAGAACGCGGTGCGTATAACGAAATTAATGTTGGTGTTGTAATAGTACTGCGGTGTGTTATAAACGATATGATGGAACCTCAACATCTTAATAGAAACGCCATGCCAGTAACTCCGTTGTCTACGGTATCGTCTGCTAATGCAAGGGTTAGCTGTGAAATTGTGTATGTAAGCTAATTCCATCTCTTCAAATTAATCAAATGGATTCAATTTGATTAATTTGAAGAGATGGAATTAGCTTAGTAATATCTAAGGTCTCTGAACATTTAATAGGTTTCCTCATGACATTTAGCAATACTAGTACCTACACTAATTAAATTTACAAATCGCACTTTATCCCGGATGGGATTGGTGGTAACACCATGTGATACTACATGTATTATAGCGTCGAACTGCTTAGTCGATGGATCTAGCACTTATTTCATTGACTTAAGCTATATATGTTCTGATATTTCTATATTCTTCTAAGGTTTTCATTCTATCTTTTTCTATCACTATGAAGAAATTTCAACCTCAATCATAACTTGCAGTCTGTTGGTCCACGAATGGTAGCTCGTCCCCCCACCCTCCATCCTCCCTTCTAATATATATGCATATCTCAAATCAATGCTGTGAGCTACCGATCCAGTTACGTTATAGCAACGAACAGACAGGTTTAAATCTATCATTTACGTAATATCCTTCTCGGGTGTTACGCCAAGAAGTGCAATGAAATAATGTGATTTGCATTCAAGCTCGTTTGTAGTAGGTTTGATATTATCGGAATTTTAATGTATTTTTAAGCCAACTGCTACTGATAGGCTGACTTTTTTTATTACTGTACGGTATGGAAAGGTAAGGTCACATCAACGTGCTAGTTGGCGATGAAAGACTACATATACGTTTGGTAAATATATATATATATACGATCATAAAATGCAGAAGGTATCAGGCACAAAAAGGTAAACAACTTTTATTCTATTGACATTCATGTATTGTGATGACTATAGCACCACATATCGCAGACCTGGTCGAGACAACAATCAAGAATATAATAAAAAATGCAACAGTCAAAGATCAAATAAGACTTACCTTTTGTAACCACATTCACACTCATCGATCGCACAAAAGTATGGAAGCGACTTATTGGTAATCTTGATCAGTCGCAAAGTCATTGTTATCGAGCACTTGATCAATCAACACAAGATATCACAACAATTAGCTCAATCGCCGACACATAGCGCACTTTTTCGATAAATTTTGGAGAAATGCCACCAGGCTAGTCTGGTCTGTACCAGAACGGTGTTTAACATGCACAATCAATACGAACAGTGTAATTAGGTGGGTGGATGGAGTCGACGTCACTGCAGTGGGCGGATCCCAAACGAATGATAACGTTCAATTTGCAATATCTTTATCGCAGATGGTGCAAAATTAAATTGGATATAGAGTGTGACGGGCACGGCTCGTTTATGTAAACGTAACTTGGTTTGACTATTTCTCTCAAGAAGTCCGGTAATTTGTTACTATAGTATCCTCAACTTTACTGATAGGGTTAGGGGGGTTTATTAGACCTAGTCTACGGATTAGGCTTGCATAGAATCTCCCATGTTTGATATTTAAAAAAACATTCCACTTGACGTTGGCAACATACCTACCCGACATACATATAAGTTGATGAGGCCATTTAAAAAAATAGTTTGGCTACTAAAAGAATGGTTATATCACCAATTAATTAACATATATTTTGAAGGCAAGTGTCATAAGTAACATAGTTTTTTTATAGAATAACAAACACGTGTTCCAGTAAGATAAAACGTCGATGCTCCGTGAATTGATGGGGGACAATTTTGGCAAATCAATTTACTATAACATGGCCGGGTCAGCGTTAGTGGAGGAAATGCTGAGCCATGGATTCTGCTTTACCGATGAAATTGATCAGAATATTGGCGGGAGGGGAATTAATTATTTAGAGAGGATGAGCATGAATAATTGTGTGTCCTATATGGACATAATGAAACAACTAGCGGCCTCCTCTTAGCGGTCACCAGTCATTTTGGAATATCGCGTTTTAATTAAAACAATGTGGACAACACTAATACCAGATAGCTACATAGCTATGAAAAGTCAAGCAAGTGCAAAAGACACAGTGGTTACTCTTTGTAAAGAAAGTTGTTGGATAAGTTCTATTGACAAAATTCAACAAGACACGCACCTAATGACACCCTCAAATGAAACTATGCCATGTTTTAATTATCCCATGACAAACAATACATTGGAGAAAGCACCCAAGTTTCCTAAAGCCGGTTCATTGGTGTTCTGGTACTAGAAACTACTGAGGAGGCTGAAGTAGTAAGGGTGGAAAGTGGATTTTCTCATCTAACATGGGGGTGTATTGTATTCTTATGTATTTTTTTGTAAAGCCTATTTATTATGAAGTCTTTATATGACCTTGATAAGGTTTTATGAATTTAGTTCCTATGTACTGGGCATTGGGGAGTATTCTAGCAGGATATTGTACGCAGGAGTATTGACCATAATGTAGGCCTGCTCTTAAAAGTGAAACACTTCCATTATCATAAGACTCAAAAATATAACTCAGTTTATTATGTAACTGCTGGATTATGAGTTAAGTTCTTGCCAAATTAATATTTCAAGTGACATTTGTTTTAACGCAACCAGAAAAAGACAACATTATCTCTGATATAACCTTTGTAAAAGAGCATTAATTAAATATTGCCAAATAAAGCGGAAATTATGCAAATTCTGAGTTAATAATATACTCGTACTTACTCAGTTTATTATCTAAGTGTGGTTATAAAAATTTCGGCTGCAACGTTTCAATATTTTGGTGTTTATCTTTTTTCGGCTTTCAAAGGCGTTACTTCTTTTGAAATATCCAGTCCTGCCTCCCTAGGCTATAGAAGTATATTAAGCTGCATAAAGACTTGAAGATGCTTAGGTATTTAATACGACACGACACAATTACGAAGACAATGATAAAAGAAAAGAAAGGCATACCGAAGAGTTCAATCAGATGAAGGATAAAGTAGATGGTCAAAGAAATAGGAGGAGAAGAAGAGTACTGAAATAAACTCCACGGAAAATAGCCAAGCTCTTCTATTAATTAAAGCTACCTACTGCGATTTAAACAGTTCATTGGGTCTCTCCTAGCTACATTACCCCTAATCTCAAGTTTTGCCCGCGAATAAACAAAGGCTAGGTACATCAAACACAAAAGGCTAGCCGCTAGGATCTTTCAACTCATTATATTCAAGCAGACATTGAACAGTCACCCACTACACGGCAAACACAGAATATTACTAGTACTTGAGCCTTTAAAATGTACCTTAATAAGCTAACGAGATGTTGATAGCCATAAATACATACACGAAGACGAGACGGGAATTGTGAACATTGGTAACTTAAAACGGTATATGTATTCCATACGGCAATTTTTTAAACTCTTTGCACAATGTAGCTGTGTTCGTATTCAGAATTAGCAGAGTACAAACAGCACCAAATTGCTTCGAAAGAAGGGTACAGCAACGCCCCTTGACACGACTTGGGGTGAAAACTTTCTCTTCCCGCCAGACAAATTTTACTTTATATAAAGAAAAGGTGAAGTTGAATTTCGCGCCATAACTGAGCGTTTCTATCTTAAGGTCAATATCAGAACACGTTGAAGTGTTTGCCGCTAAATGAATACAGAATCTTAAGAGACATTGAATACTAAATGAGAGTCAAACTGACAAAGCAGCATACTAAGCTCCATGTTATTATTGCGTGGGCATTTTGCTTATTTCGCGTTGTTTGAGGCCAAAGGAACTACCGCCGGGGAATGTTTTTGACAAACCTCAGCGAACCGGCAGTGACATAATGTTTTAAGCTTTATGTAATTTGTGTGGGCCACGCGCGTTAGAAATGTTCTCTTTTCGAAAAAGCTACCGACATTTTGATTTTTAATGGATTTAATAAATTATCAATTGAGTAGTAAGAAAAATAATATTGATATCTAGCTAATAGGTCCATTACATGTAAGTCAATACCATCGCAATCCACCTATTCATGCGTCAGCCAGAAGACTTACACATCTGAACAAGATGGTCTTCGTTTTTTTTGAAACATACAAAAAGTGTTTAGACACAGTGAGATACACTACGTAATCAAAATACTCGCAATTAACACGATAGCATCTCCTTAGTTTCCAAATACAAAGGTCGTATAGTCGCAAAAGGAACACAAGACGAGTGGACCATGGCTGACAACAGAGGTCACATTAGCGAGCCGCTCTCAGGTAGTGAACCGAAGATGGCCACTTGCCTCACACATGGCGCAACCAAGATGTATCCAACATTTATAGATGCGAATATTAAAACTATAACTTGCAACATACCAGCTACTGATGTTACTAAAAAGAACGCAGAGAACAAAAGCGATAGCATCTAACGGAAACATATTCATGATCAAATTATTCCAGATGACAGAATTGAGTTAATGCTAGAAATGAATGCTCTTCTGAAATACAATTGGAACACAAATTACTTTGCAGATTGTACTCCATAAGACCAAACAAATAGCACGTATTCCATCGATACTGGTAAACTTAAGCCCAAAGCACACTCATATTATACTAGAAGGTAAAGTATATAAGTATTTTAAGCGAGGCAAAGGCCGTGAGTTTTGGGGTTGTTCCGTTCTCATCCTATGACGTCTCATCCTGCCATTTATTTTTCTCAATTCAACCGACAGCAATTATTAGAAAAAAAAATAGAATTATAGGATGAGACGTCATCGGATGAAAAGGGAACAACCCGAGTTTTGACGTCACAACACAGTCCGCCTACGCGATGGATATTTTGTGTCGTCAGTACGCGGGAGGAGTTGAATTGCGGAGATTAATGCGCTGGCGCTATACAGAAGAAGCAAATGCTGGTAAAGATTACTAAAGAACAGTACATAAGCGAAAACTTTTAACGCATTGCCATAATTAGCAGCATCAAGGTGTTCCCTCCTAAACATTGGTCTCCTCAAGGACTTTCAACATTTTAGACTCCTCTCTCTTTCACACGCAATTTACAGATTTCTCGATCGGTAATATGAGGGTATGACATTATCATACATCTATAGGATGTATAGAACAATCATGTGTAAATTATATCTATATATAGAAAACAAAGTCGTGTTAGTTACAGCATTTGTAACTCAAGAACGTGTGCACCGATTTTTAAGACCTTACATTTTTAAATTCGTCTCCAGCAGAATAATTATTAAAACATGGGAATAATTCACTAAAACAATACTAATTAAGATAATTCATTTTGTCATACATTCGATTCTGAGGCGGTACGAAGTTCGCCGGCACAGCTAGTTATCATATAGATAGGTCGTAGGACGCATTATATTATCTTAATAATAATCTTAATCTGATGTTGCCTACTTTACAGCAGATGTCCACAATGAGAAGAGATTTTGAGCTAATTGGCTTAAATGGTCTGTACAAGACTTTATATTGCTTCGTACTCAATTAGTTCATAACAATGTGGGCTGGTGAGTTAATTTTATTGCCTGGCTACGCCCACCGCTGGGCTTTACTGGTCAATTTATGAATAATTTGGCAGACTATATCCAAATATTGTTTTTATTATTTTGTTGTAATTTCGTAATGACTTGTGGAGGCCTTTTGCGTAGGTCTACGCGTATAGTATTATTGACTAATATTGTGTGAAGAAATACGTGACCATAATCACAATTTAGTAACCGTATACAAAAGCAAAGAAATATATACGACCTGATTAGCGCCGATTGCGATGGTCTTGGGTTCGAGTCCTGATAGGGAAAAACTTTGTGCGATGAGTACGAATGTTTGTACACGAGTTATGGATGTGTTATATCTATATAAATATTATATTAATTAATTATTTAAGGGATTCGCTGTCATCTGGAAACTTTAACAGGGATTCGTGAAGCTAAATGTGTGAGAAACCCCGCCGTACACGATTCAATTCCATTTTCACTTTCACACCGGCATGGTGGTTTAGCTATGCAAATGACCAACATGCACCATGGACTCGACACAATAAATGTGATTAGAAAGCACAAGCAGCTAATTTGGTTTTATTGTAACTGTTCTGTGGTGGAGCACGGCCTGAATAACCTTGCATTGAATTGACAACTCTCCAATATTGGTATAAAGACTGAATATACATAATTGAGAATAATATCTAATAAATATCACGAGAAGAACACATCAAATGTACCTGTATTATGGGTACCAAACCATGGACTAGGTGTGATCCCAGTGTATAATTACTTATATGAAATAACTTGGGTGCAAATATTCGTACTCATCACTCGAAGCTTGCTCTCGCCAGGGATTCGAACCCTGGACCCTCGATACATATAGCAGGGTTACTACTGAACGTGCTGATAGAGTCCTTAATTGAAACTAAGGCTGCAATGACACAATATTGAAACTGGCTATGGTTGAAATTTCTGCTAATGTGATAAGTCTAGGAGCTGCAAGAAAAGTAAGGTACGGTTTGAAAGCTATGATGCTGCAGTCTTGGGCTTATAAAATCCATCCAACAGCATCATCTCATTAAGTTGTACTAAAACAAATTACAAGGAAGATACTGTGCTAGAAAGAAAAACACTAGTACCTAGATCAGCCTAATGCCGGCTATAAGCCGCGTGGTAAGAATTTTTATGGCTTATGAATATCATAAGCGATTCAAGTAAGGGATAATAGACTGTTACCTGTTTTTCATTCATGACATTTCTACCGAGAAAACTTGCCGAGAACCGCTCCTTTGGGATATTACCTATGAGAACCCGTGTTACGTATT
Source organism: Pheosia tremula (assembly GCA_905333125.1). NCBI lineage: Eukaryota > Metazoa > Arthropoda > Insecta > Lepidoptera > Notodontidae > Pheosia > Pheosia tremula. The sequence goes on from HG995420.1 coordinate 4,134,082, forward strand.
TTTCCAAGACATTGGTTGTATGTTACCCTTTTACTGTATATCAAATTGAATAATCCCTTACTTATCCAACCACAATCACAAGACTCCTCAAGATAATTTGAGCTACATGTGAAATGGTTTTTTTTATTGTTTTTCGATCTGGATATAATATTACCGAATAGAACCACGGATCTCCAGGGGATCTGTTAGTGGATCAGACCGGAATCACTCGATATTCCTCTCTCAAAAGGCCGTGACTATAACGGATATGGATTTAGTGTCAAAGGAATCTGTAGTTCATTTAAAAAATAATAAAACTTCCAGCGATGGATCACAATAGCATTATTTTTTCTTTTAAGTTTTTTAAAAGCCGTTTTTCATTTGTGATGGCTTTGTGTATACTTTAATTATTTATGAAGAAACACCTTATAAGAGACATCAAGATCATCTTCTAAAGAAATAGGTGCTTATTTAGTTAAACATTCAGTTTTATGAGGTCAAAGTCATATAAAAATCTTATTTTTTTAGCATTTTTAAGTCAAAGACAATGCATTTAAGAACAATTAAATCACTTAACCTCATTACTCTATAATACAAATTCGAATAAGTAATTTATTAACATCTGCAATAGGCGCAGATGATTTAAACATTACCTGTGACCATGAGGGATTTACGCCCAAGGCAATGTATGTGATGCCTTTAAATGCAATACAAACATCGGATTTAAAACCTTTTCAATGTTCAGTCTATAAATCATTCATGTTATATTAGCAAATAGAACAGCCCTATACATATACAACATGGTCGCATCAACGTCTCCATTATGTAGCTCGTCACAGAGTTGTGCAAAAGGGTCTTTTGAAAAGAGTGCGAAGGACCTTCTGACGTCACTGTCGTCGGAAACCTCCCTGTGAACAATGGGAGTAATAGGCACGCGTGTAGTTGTGTTGCAATTTATAGGTGGTAGCGTGACTAGAGAAAGTTATTTCAAACTTGAATGTAGCTGTAAGGACGCCTTAACAACATCTCTTCCAGCAAGATTATCATAAGCTTGATGTCGCAAAAGAGTCGTTGCCTTCCATCCATGATGTAATGGATGCTTCCAGAATGGAATTAAATTGCAGGTCTAAAAAACGCTACTATATAGGTGACTATTATTTAAACTGTAACCTAACAATAACCTAGTTCCTAAAGCAAGTAAGTTCACACACTTTTAATTAATATATTAATCGGATATTCATAACAAACAATCCTTACACAATTACCAAATTGTAATAACAGTACGAAGTTTATAACTTAAGACCGATCTGTCTGTGGTGTGAGAGGTCCCCGACTAGCTGTCGAGCATTTCAAAGGACCTACAAGACGTAGGCATCCTTTGTCTGCTAGGAAACGGTTGTTACTTACGTATATAGTTATACAGTTTAAGGCATACGAGCCACGTCATCGTGCGTAATTATATTCAGTTTCTGAAATTAAATTTGTAGTGCTGTCCCTCACCTGTCATCTTGCATGTTTTTCAGCTCGCTCAGCTCCAACTCTCTCCTCAAGTTGGACACCTCGCAAAGCAACATGTCTCGCTCCGTTGACACCTTTTCGAGTTCGGCCCGCAACCGGACCACCTCGTTGGTGAGATCCATCGTCGCCATCTCGACCACTATCGATAATCCCTATCGACACTGCACATCACTAATCACAACGACACCCGGTGCACGCACCAATCACGGTCGCGCATTTTAAACTTGGAGCCTAAGAACGCACACGTCACTTCACAGAAACAGGGATGGGGATATCCGAAATTGTTTTGTAGGGCGCTTTGTCCGACTTGCTCAGCGTTTCAATGGTTCAGACTCGTGTAGTCTACATGGCTGGCATCTGAAACAATAAATCATGCCATTAGAACGGGGCGCAAAAGTAAATTGCTACCAGATCCCGAAATATTCAGTACATAAAGTGCGCTCACAATAGAGGCAGTATGATGCTACAACTACTCAGGACTATGAGATAATACACATCGCTATGAATAACTGAAATTCTTTCCAGGTATTGGTTGTTTTCAGCAAATAGAAGTACTTTTTTATGAACATAACTTTCTTTTATTGCGCTCGAGTGAATGTTGGAGGAATTTTCGTAATATTCTCGTGTTTCGGTCATCCCCGAAAGGTAGACATCATTGTCTCTTTGTTCTTTTTTTTATATCTTTGCAGACTTTCGTATGTATATTTCAGATGAAGTATTAAATATTTAATACTATTTCTTTCTAGCTTGTTAGTATTATATGTAAGTGACTTCAATACATTGAAAGTCACGAAGATTTATTAGTTCAAATAATATATAATATAATATCATAGATATATAGGCGTTAACTAGCAAATCAATTTATTATAATAGAACTGTGTCTGTATATTGAAATAACTGAATCCAAAACGAGTGCTTTTGGAATTCTTATCGAGGATCACGCGAAAACTACAAGACCGAATTCAATATTTTTTGTACCAATCTAGAGCTTATAAATAGACTTAAAATTAAGAGTAGGATATACTCGTACCTACATAACAGTGAGTCTAATTGAATCTCAAAATCGAAAGATGCGCGGGTGAAGCTGCGGACAAATACTTAATATCGATGTGATACATCTAATGAACACGTTGGGAATACCCAGAATATCCCACGCTAAGTCTGGGCAATAAACTGTAAGTAACAATAATATATTTTTTTATAACCATAGTTAATAAGTATCTATGCTAAGTTCTACGATAGTTCGTAATCGACTTCAATTACTTCAATGTATTTTCAAAGCTCGAACAAAATGCAAGAATTATTTTTTTAAATGAATTATCGCTAGATATTTCGTTTAGAACCGGCGTTACAGTAATTAGTTAAAGAGAGATAGACAGGTCTTTTGAATGAAGACGTTTAGAATTGATTCAGTCGGTGCGGTTGGCATTACATTAGTTACAATTTACAATGCTGGCCGGAAGACTACGTGATGAATACTTTGAAAACGGTACAATTCATAGGCGATAGGCGTTGTCGCGTCTTTTGTTATAAGTTGCAATAATAAAAGACGCACTCATTTTAGTGTTTTTTAATTTATCAAATTTGGTAAAAGCTACTTAGAGAACTGCCAACTAGAGGATTTAACCGGTCTGGGTAGCATTATGACAATATTCGTCAACTCCCCGTAACGACTGTCAAATCATTGTTAATATGATCATACTTAATAACAACCAAAACCGTCAGCTTAACGTGCCCTTCAATGCCCAGAGAGACAAAGGCCAGATACTATAATTTGATCACCCATCCGAGGTCCGAACGTGAGAGGCACCAACACATCGGACATTTTAACCAACTAAGCTACGACCTCCGTGTAGAATTTAATGTTTGTCTCAGATTTATCAGTCTCATTATATCTTTAATTAATATATAAGGTGTAAAAAAAATAGTGTAAAATATGTTAGGGGGTTAATAAGTAGGTCATAACAATCACGTTTATTTAGAAAATACATGAGCAAACAGTGTTTAATTTTTCTCTGAGAAAGGATTCCAAGACCGTTACAGCGCGCACTTAGTATGTAAAGTTAATTTTAAATTTCAAATAAATTGTTTTTTTTTGGAAACTGACATTTACAGCTCACCAATTGACCTCTTAAAATATCTTTCACTATTATTATTACACATTATATAATTAATCGATAAATTTAATAATCGCTTCAAGTCTTTCAATTGAACCAAGTTTCAATACAATTCCGGGTGCAGCTTCGCCTTGGTCGGCCGACTCAGATGAATGGGTCCACGGTTACAAGTAAGAAATTACTTAATTTAACAATTAACGACGGCCAGAGATAATGACTGTGAAGATTCGACGCCGGTTTCACTATCGGCACCGCGGCAAATCATTAAGAGAATATCCGAGATGATAAGTCGAAATTGTATTCTTCGTCGAGATTTTTCGACACCTAATTTATTTGTTAGGTGGGCAGTGATAGCAAGGTTGGTAGAACGCTTGCGTCGGTAACGAGGATCGCAGCTTCAAACCCCGGCTCGCACCTCTGGGATTTATCTATTGTGCTAATTTCATTTTCAACCATGATTATCACTTGGGAAACTTTGAAACAATTATAAAAATTCCAGCAAAGTCAGGTCCATAAGTCACTTAGGTATACGTATGTCAGAATTATTAAACATTTTAAAAACTCAACAAGGACAGACGAACTTGATTTAATTAACAGTTCCAACGCGACATACTCACTAATAAATGTAATTTCGTAGCGAGTGCAACTGGAAATTCAAAGTATGCTTGCACATTTATTCGTGAAACATGTTAATTTTAAAATCTCTAATTAACTAATGGAGTTTTTAGTTTAATTAACTAATAAACAAACTGTAGTGCAACATTTTGTTAAATGTATTTACGAGGTACTCTTGTAAGTTACGCAAAACTTATTTGGGTTTTTCATTCAAGTGCTGGGGTATCCCGTGAAGGGTTAACCTATACTTGGGTCTCACTGCCAGTAAATATGACTTGTTGGTTAATAGATAACAACCACTGTAAGATACTCTTGTATCAAGTAAAATGTAGAGTACAAACACTCAAAAATACAGTCTCCTGGAAGCCATATCTGTGGTTGTAGTCTGTCACTTTCAACAACATAATACGCTAGAATGTTTGGGAAATGTTCGGGAAGTATTATATTTATGAACATTTTTAGCGAGCAAACATATCTAAGAATGCTCTATCACTGGCACGGAACAGTGGAGAAGTCTGCCTCCAACCCACATACAGGGTCCTTAACTGTTCCTTAAATTACAAGATTTGGTATATGTGTAAAACTGCAAACTAAAGACGTTGCTAAGCCAAGCATTTAGCTTGCAGTACCTACACAGTTGGAAGTTGACGGCTATGTGTGTAACTGCCATTAAGAATAAAGGAATGGTGCAATGCAGCATTTTATTTTATTCTGGCAGTACTCATGAGATTTATTGCATAAAAATGTTGGAGTACTCTTTTGCCAGGGGTATAACTTTTAATAAATCATTTCTGTCTCCAAAGCGTATTACGTTAGTAATCTCGACTAAATATAAGTATTTATTTGTAAGACATCTGTAGGATACTATAACAATAGATCTAAGGATCAAATATCAAATAAAATCAAATAAAACATGACTGCTAACGCCATCTATGCATGATCTACAACAACGGGGAGTTCTAAATGAAATTATACCCGCGTGCGCATAATCAGCTGATCGCGATCGCAACAGTAGGTAAACACTGCCGCGATAGATGTCGCTACTGTGACAAAAACAAAGCAAAATTATAGTCATTACATCTATGAGCTTGTAAAACACTCATAAAACTGCAAATGGCAACATTTAATGTAAGAAATGTGTTTTACGAAAAGTGAAAGCATGCTTCTTGCGAAGTAATGTTATGGTACTTACCCGTGTATATTTTAAGAATTAGATATTCATCTGACGATTATGAGCAAAATAAAGAAGGAAATATACAAAATAATAATATCGGCGGACTCCTAGTATTAACAATACCTACAGAATACCCCGGCCGATAGATACACTCAAAATAAAAAATATATCTAATTTCACCAATATCAAACCATTCAACCATTCAAACGGGACGGACGCTCAGATAAAACGGGTGAATAATGCGATATAGCTTATCATCAATTTATAAACCTTACGCTCTGAATATTTTGGTTGGTGGGGTATTTTCTACACACAGATATAGAGAGACATACTAGAAAATTTAAGAGTACAACCAACTTCAAAGTACGTACGTAATATGTGTCTTAGAAAGTACAGTCAGCCCCCGAGAATAATACTAAAACGGGCGAGCTGTACGCGCCTGTACATACTAGCCCTGGCAGAAAAATAAACGGTTCGAATCGGTCGCCGCCAGATTAATAAATGAATTTCATTTAATTGAAAAATAGTTGAATACACAAAAAAAAACATCATACAAAAGCAGAATACGAACGATGCAAATACCCAAATCCAACTACACGAAGTATCGAAAATATCTGCTCGGCTGACCTCGCGACCTTCCGGTAACGGGAACAATTAAAAAGTTTCATCTACCGTCAGATACCTACTACTGCAACTGGGCGTCCCGTCTCCACGAATAACCGGTACCCCCCTTTCACCCATTTCCCTGGATCGTGTAGAGTAAACATAATCAAAGTAACCGGTGTGAAGTTGGCGGCCAAAAGTTGGCGGCGCATTATTACCCGACTAAATTAAAATGCTCACAAAAATTAATGAAAAATCTGTACAGAATGGCATGTAACGCGGAAAATAATGAAAACTAGGAAATTTTCAGTAAATATTCTATGTGGAAATAAAAAAAATCAATAAATTTTCGTTATTTTTCCAATAAAGTAAGACCATTGTGTTTATCACATTTTGACTTAGATAACACCCAAGGACGGCATGGGAGTACATGTTTGATAGCTCAAAAGGTAGATCTAGATACAGGCATCCCGCCACCAAAAGCCTAGAGTGGTACTCCGCTCGGTTTAGGTTTTATGAGTCCAGACATAACTGGCGGGCGAAATTTTTTCGGCAGATTTTGACTTAGATAACATCCAAGGACGGCATGGGAGTACATGTTTGATAGCTTAAAAGGTAGATCTAGATACAGGCATCCCGCCACATAAAGCCCAGAGTGATACTCCGCTTGGTTTAGATTTTATGAGTCCAGATATAACTGACGGACGTATTTTTTGGCAGATTTTGACTTAGATAACACCCAAGGACGGCATGGGAGTACATGTTTGATAGCTTAAAAGTTAGATCTAGATACAGGCATCCCGCCACCAAAAGCCTAGAGTGGTACTCCGCTCGGTTTAGGTTTTATGAGTCCAGACATAACTGGCGGCCGAAATTTTTTCGGCAGATTTTGACTTAGATAACATCCAAGAACGGCATGGGAGTACATGTTTGAAAGCTTAAAAGGTAGATCTAGATACAGGCATCCCGCCACCAAAAGCCTAGAGTGGTACTCCGCTCGGTTTAGGTTTTACGAGTCCAGATATAACTGAAGGACGTATTTTTTGGCAGATTTTGACTGAGATAACACCCAAGGACGGACTGGGAGTACATGTTTGAAAGCTCAAAAGGTAGATCTAGATACAGGCATCCCGCCACCAAAAGCCTAGAGTGGTACTCCGCTCGGTTTAGGTTTTATGAGTCCAGACATAACTGGCGGCCGAAATTTTTTCGGCAGATTTTGACTTAGATAACATCCAAGAACGGCATGGGAGTACATGTTTGATAGCTTAAAAGGTAGATCTAGATACAGGCATCCCGCCACCAAAAGCCTAGAGTGGTACTCCGCTCGGTTTAGGTTTTACGAGTCCAGATATAACTGAAGGACGTATTTTTTGGCAGATTTTGACTGAGATAACAACCAAGGACGGCATGGGAGTACATGTGTGAAAGCTCAAAAGGTAGGTCTAGATACAGGCATCCCGCCACCAAAAGCCTAGAGTGGTACTCCGCTCGGTTTAGGTTTTATGAGTCCAGACATAACTGGCGGCCGAAAATTTTTCGGCAGATTTTGACTTAGATAACACCCAAGGACGGCATGGGAGTACATGTTTGATAGCTTAAAAGGTAGATCTAGATACAGGCATCCCGCCACATAAAGCCCAGAGTGATACTCCGCTTGGTTCTGATTTTATGAGTCCAGATATAACTGACGGACGTATTTTTTGGCAGATTTTGACTTAGATAACACCCAAGGACGGCATGGGAGTACATGTTTGATAGCTCAAAAGGTAGATCTAGATACAGGCATCCCGCCACCAAAAGCCTAGAGTGGTACTCCGCTCGGTTTAGGTTTTATGAGTCCAGATATAACTGACGGACGTATTTTTTGGCAGATTTTGACTTAGATAACACCCAAGGATGGCATGGGAGTACATGTTTGATAGCTCAAAAGGTAGGTCTAGATACAGGCATCCCGCCACATAAAGCCTAGAGTTGTACTCCACTCCGTTTAGGTTTTATGAGTCCAGACATAACTGACGGCCAAAATTTTTTCGGCAGATTTTGACCACTCTAGGCTTTATGTGGCGGCATGCCTGTATCTAGACCTTCCTTTTGAGCTATCAAACATGTACTCCCATGCCGTCCTTGGGTGTTATCTAAGTCAAAATCTGCAAAAAAAATTTCGCCCGCTAGTTATGTCTGGACTCATAAAACCTAAACCGAGCGCAGTACCACTCTAGGCTTTTGGTGGCGGGATGCCTGTATCTAGACCTACCTTTTGAGCTATCAAACATGTACTCCCATGCCGTCCTTGGGTGTTATCTAAGTCAAAATCTGCCAAAAAATACGTCCGTCAGTTATATCTGGACTCATAAAATCTAAACCAAGTGGATTACCACTCTAGGCTTTATGTGGCGGGATGCCTGTATCTTGGTCTACCTTTTAAGCTATCAAACATGTACTCCTATGCCGTCCTTGGGTGTTATCTAAGTCAAAATCTGCCAAAAAATACGTCCGTCAGTTATATCTGGACTCATAAAAGCTAAACCAGGCGAGGTACCACTCTAGGCTTTATGTGGCGGGATGCCTGTATCTAGATCTACCTTTTAAGCTATCAAACATGTACTCCCATGCCGTACTTGGGTGTTATCTAAGTCAAAATGTGCCGAAAAAATTTCGGCCGCCAGTTATGTCTGGACTCATAAAACCTAAACCGAGCGGAGTACCACTCTAGGCTTTTGGTGGCAGGATTCCTGTATCTAGACCTACCTTTTGAGCTATCAAACATGTACTCCCATGCCGTCCTTGGGTGTTATTTAAGTCAAAATCTGCCAAAAAATACGTCCGTCAGTTATATCTGGACTCATAAAAGCTAAACCAGGTGAGGTACCACTCTAGGCTTTATGTGGCGGGATGCCTGTATCTAGATCTACATTTTAAGCTATCAAACATGTACTCCCATGCCGTCCTTGGGTGTTATCTAAGTCAAAATCTGCCGAAAAAATTTCGGCCGCCAGTTATGTCTGGACTCATAAAACCTAAACCGAGCGGAGTACCACTCTAGGCTTTTGTTGGCGGGATGCCTGTATCTAGACCTACCTTTTGAGCTATCAAACATGTACTCCCATGCCGTCCTTGGGTGTTATTTAAGTCAAAATCTGCCAAAAAATACGTCCGTCAGTTATATCTGGACTCATAAAAGCTAAACCAGGTGAGGTACCACTCTAGGCTTTATGTGGCGGGATGCCTGTATCTAGATCTACCTTTTAAGCTATCAAACATGTACTCCCATGCCGTCCTTGGGTGTTATCTAAGTCAAAATCTGCCGAAAAAATTTCGGCCGCCAGTTATGTCTGGACTCATAAAACCTAAACCGAGCGGAGTACCACTCTAGGCTTTTGGTGGCGGGATGCCTGTATCTAGATCTACATTTTAAGCTATCAAACATGTACTCCCATGCCGTCCTTGGGTGTTATCTAAGTCAAAATCTGCCGAAAAAATTTCGGCCGCCAGTTATGTCTGGACTCATAAAACCTAAACCGAGCGGAGTACCACTCTAGGCTTTTGGTGGCAGGATTCCTGTATCTAGACCTACCTTTTGAGCTATCAAACATGTACTCCCATGCCGTCCTTGGGTGTTATTTAAGTCAAAATCTGCCAAAAAATACGTCCGTCAGTTATATCTGGACTCATAAAAGCTAAACCAGGTGAGGTACCACTCTAGGCTTTATGTGGCGGGATGCCTGTATCTAGATCTACATTTTAAGCTATCAAACATGTACTCCCATGCCGTCCTTGGGTGTTATCTAAGTCAAAATCTGCCGAAAAAATTTCGGCCGCCAGTTATGTCTGGACTCATAAAACCTAAACCGAGCGGAGTACCACTCTAGGCTTTTGTTGGCGGGATGCCTGTATCTAGACCTACCTTTTGAGCTATCAAACATGTACTCCCATGCCGTCCTTGGGTGTTATTTAAGTCAAAATCTGCCAAAAAATACGTCCGTCAGTTATATCTGGACTCATAAAAGCTAAACCAGGTGAGGTACCACTCTAGGCTTTATGTGGCGGGATGCCTGTATCTAGATCTACCTTTTAAGCTATCAAACATGTACTCCCATGCCGTCCTTGGGTGTTATCTAAGTCAAAATCTGCCGAAAAAATTTCGGCCGCCAGTTATGTCTGGACTCATAAAACCTAAACCGAGCGGAGTACCACTCTAGGCTTTTGGTGGCGGGATGCCTGTATCTAGACCTACCTTTTGAGCTATCAAACATGTACTCCCATGCCGTCCTTGGGTGTTATTTAAGTCAAAATCTGCCAAAAAATACGTCCGTCAGTTATATCTGGACTCATAAAAGCTAAACCAGGCGAGGTACCACTCTAGGCTTTATGTGGCGGGATGCCTGTATCTAGATCTACCTTTTAAGCTATCAAACATGTACTCCCATGCCGTCCTTGGGTGTTATCTAAGTCAAAATCTGCCGAAAAAATTTCGGCCGCCAGTTATGTCTGGACTCATAAAACCAAACCGAGCGGAGTACCACTCTAGGCTTTTGGTGGCGGGATGCCTGTATCTAGACCTACCTTTTGAGCTATCAAACATGTACTCCCATGCCGTCCTTGGGTGTTATTTAAGTCAAAATCTGCCAAAAAATACGTCCGTCAGTTATATCTGGACTCATAAAAGCTAAACCAGGTGAGGTACCACTCTAGGCTTTATGTGGCGGGATGCCTGTATCTAGATCTACCTTTTAAGCTATCAAACATGTACTCCCATGCCGTCATTAGGTGTTATCTAAGTCAAAATCTGCCGAAAAAATTTCGGCCGCCAGTTATATCTGGACTCATAAAAGCTAAACCAGGTGAGGTACCACTCTAGGCTTTATGTGGCGGGATGCCTGTATCTAGATCTACCTTTTAAGCTATCAAACATGTACTCCCATGCCGTCCTTGGGTGTTATCTAAGTCAAAATCTGCCGAAAAAATTTCGGCCGCCAGTTATGTCTGGACTCATAAAACCTAAACCGAGCGGAGTACCACTCTAGGCTTTATGTGGCGGGATGCCTGTAACTAGACCTACCTTTTAAGCTATCAAACATGTACTCCCATGCCGTCCTTGGGTGTTATTGTGTTATTTAAGTCAAAATCTGCCAAAAAATACGTCCGTCAGTTATATCTGGACTCATAAAATCTAAACCAAGCGGAGTATCATTCTAGGCTTTATGTGGCGGGATGCCTGTATCTCGATCTACCTTTTAAGCTATCAAACATGTACTCCCATGCCGTCCTTGGGTGTTATCGAAGTCAAAATCTGCCGAAAAAATTTCGGCCGCTAGTTATGTCTGGACTCATAAAACCTAAACCGAGCGCAGTACCACTCTAGGCTTTTGGTGGCGGGATGCCTGTATCTAGACCTACCTTTAGAGGCTATCAAACATGTACTCCCATGCCGTCCTTGGGTGTTATCTAAGTCAAAATCTGCCGAAAAAATTTCGGCCGCCAGTTATGTCTGGACTCATAAAACCTAAACCGAGCGGAGTACCACTCTAGGCTTTTGGTGGCGGGATGCCTGTATCTAGACCTACCTTTTGAGCTATCAAACATGTACTCCCATGCCGTCCTTGGGTGTTATTTAAGTCAAAATCTGCCAAAAAATACGTCCGTCAGTTATATCTGGACTCATAAAAGCTAAACCAGGCGAGGTACCACTCTAGGCTTTATGTGGCGGGATGCCTGTATCTAGATCTACCTTTTAAGCTATCAAACATGTACTCCCATGCCGTCATTAGGTGTTATCTAAGTCAAAATCTGCCGAAAAAATTTCGGCCGCCAGTTATATCTGGACTCATAAAAGCTAAACCAGGCGAGGTACCACTCTAGGCTTTATGTGGCGGGATGCCTGTATCTAGATCTACCTTTTAAGCTATCAAACATGTACTCCCATGCCGTCCTTGGGTGTTATCTAAGTCAAAATCTGCCGAAAAAATTTCGGCCGCCAGTTATGTCTGGACTCATAAAACCTAAACCGAGCGGAGTACCACTCTAGGCTTTATGTGGCGGGATGCCTGTAACTAGACCTACCTTTTAAGCTATCAAACATGTACTCCCATGCCGTCCTTGGGTGTTATTGTGTTATTTAAGTCAAAATCTGCCAAAAAATACGTCCGTCAGTTATATCTGGACTCATAAAATCTAAACCAAGCGGAGTATCATTCTAGGCTTTATGTGGCGGGATGCCTGTATCTCGATCTACCTTTTAAGCTATCAAACATGTACTCCCATGCCGTCCTTGGGTGTTATCGAAGTCAAAATCTGCCGAAAAAATTTCGGCCGCTAGTTATGTCTGGACTCATAAAACCTAAACCGAGCGCAGTACCACTCTAGGCTTTTGGTGGCGGGATGCCTGTATCTAGACCTACCTTTAGAGGCTATCAAACATGTACTCCCATGCCGTCCTTGGGTGTTATCTAAGTCAAAATCTGCCGAAAAAATTTCGGCCGCCAGTTATGTCTGGACTCATAAAACCTAAACCGAGCGGAGTACCACTCTAGGCTTTTGGTGGCGGGATGCCTGTATCTAGACCTACCTTTTGAGCTATCAAACATGTACTCCCATGCCGTCCTTGGGTGTTATTTAAGTCAAAATCTGCCAAAAAATACGTCCGTCAGTTATATCTGGACTCATAAAAGCTAAACCAGGCGAGGTACCACTCTAGGCTTTATGTGGCGGGATGCCTGTATCTAGATCTACCTTTTAAGCTATCAAACATGTACTCCCATGCCGTCCTTGGGTGTTATCTAAGTCAAAATCTGCCAAAAAATACGTCCGTCAGTTATATCTGGACTCATAAAATCTAAACCAAGTGGAGTACCACTCTGGGCTTTATGTGGCGGGATGCCTGTATCTAGATCTATCTTTTGAGCTATCAAACATGTACTCCCATGCCGTCCTTGGGTGTTATCTAAGTCAAAATCTGCCAAAAAATACGTCCGTCAGTTATATCTGGACTCATAAAATCTAAACCAAGCGGAGTATCACTCTGGGCTTTATGTGGCGGGATGCCTGTATCTAGATCTACCTTTTAAGCTATCAAACATGTACTCCCATGCCGTCCTTGGATGTTATCTAAGTCAAAATCTGCCGAAAAAATTTCGGCCGCCAGTTATGTCTGGACTCATAAAACCTAAACCGAGCGGAGTACCACTCTAGGCTTTTGGTGGCGGGATGCCTGTATCTAGATCTACCTTTTGAGCTATCAAACATGTACTCCCATGCCGTCCTTGGGTGTTATCTAAGTCAAAATGTGATAAACACAATGGTCTTACTTTATTGGAAAAATAACGAAAATTTATTGATTTTTTTTTATTTCCACATAGAATATGTACTGAAAATTTCCTAGTTTTCATTATTTTCCGCGTTACATGCCATTCTGTACAGATTTTTCATTAATTTTTGTGAGCATTTTAATTTAGTCGGGTAATAATGCGCCGCCAACTTTTGGCCGCCAACTTCACACCGGTATCAAAGTATGTGGAATTTTGGAGCGGGCGTTCAGGAACAGGCACTTTTATAGTTTCAATGAAATCCATTTGATGTGGAATGTATGGATGTAGATTTTATGCTGCATCGTTTGTTTATAACTGACAAGGGAATTGGAATACTATCATATAAATGGGAAACGCTCTGCCAAAAAACTAACAGGATGACGTATTGAATATACCTTTAGATCATGAATTGAATTGCACGAATAATAGTGTGTTTTGTCTAAGTAATGTCACAAAATCAATTCATAAATTACAAATAAAACACACTTCATGCACATAATCTCTCGCATACCCGATTAATAATAACTGAGGCGCCCAAACACATTCAATATTCATTGGAAAACCAATTTATTAGCAATTAACACATAATTTTGATTGCATACCGCAAGAGCTAAATTGAATTGCAGTCAAATCTTATACTCGTACAGCTATTGTTGAATAACAATCGTTAAATTACAAGATATTACCAACAAATTAGAGCATTAATGTGTTAGTATTAGAATTAACAACTATAGCTTATTTACATTTTATCATTCATGTAGTAATATCACATCATCAGGCATTAGAAGAGTTGTATAATGCAATTCTTGTTTGACGGCTATTGGAGCGTGAATGCTAAATGTTTTACATCATAAGTGCTAGTTTGTCAGCGAGTTCTCTTTTATTACTTAAGATCCATCTTTAAGGATCGTTTACGAACCACTCAAAGAATTCGACTGTGCCCCGGCAACGAAAATCATAATCAAAATGTTCCACAATCACATATAAGTCAGTTTTACACGGACTTAATTGTAACATAGGTTTAACACGCGATGTTTTTGCTACAATGTCGCGAGTCTTTGACTCCAAGACTATTGTTTGGTTCAAGGTTACTTATCCATTGACATGCCCTTATAAACAACAATGATTTTAAGACAGGCGTCGTACACATACTGATTGGTGTTTTGGTGCTAATAAAAAACTCTTAAGTTGAACAGTTTAAGAGCTGCAATAAATTTCTACGTCTTTATCTTGATGATATTAATCACTCAGCGAAATTAAGCGATAACATGTATGAAATAAAGACTGGTTTTCCTAACTTGTCCCATAACATCAGTCAGTGCCATGCGAGTTACAAATTATCATCTCATATAACAAGATCCTGTATCAACGAAGCATCAAGTGAATTTTGAATTTGGCGGCAAATTTACGAAATACAGGGAAGGGAAGGGATGAAAATTATATTATTAGTATAAGTATCCTAAAAACCAAACGGGTAAGTCAAATTTCGACAAGAGCAGATAATGCTACGGAGACGCAGCGACGATTGTTGTTACTGATATAACCATAGTAGATTCAGAAATTATTCATCTACTGTAAAGATTCTCCTCTTAGTAAAAAAAACGACGATCTCTAAAAAGCACCAAAAAAAAAACTTAACACTCCCACTATGGTTACACAATCACAATTAAACGGTGGATTTTATGGTACACATGTTAAAGGCACTCGTCGACCAGATGCTCTACGTTCAGTAGCACGTCATGGTAAAGATGGGACTGATATGTTATTGCTTAACTAGGTCTAGACCTTATATTACAATAATAAATACGGCGCGTATAAAACTACTTAGAGACAAGGCACCTTTTCGATCATAAATCAGATTTCAAACTAAAATAAACGCGATAAAATCCTTTAAATTCGCTTTGTTTCAATGTGTAGTATTCGCGTTAATATAATAAAACAATATAGACTTCAATCTTTTCTCAAGTAGGGCATTATCTTAATACCAGAAGTCAGTAATATGCATATTATACCACTTGCAATGCATATATTTATCTGAAGTAAGTTATAATTTTATATGCACTATGCAAGAATCATCCAGTTTTAGAACGCACTAATACAATCCACCCTCCATCCAATCACCAATCTATCTTATCCCGAGACCTCTCCACAATATCGTTGTTTAACTGTCAAAGAAAATGTATTTTTCTATGAACTCTATTCCTATTTTTGTCCACAAAACCAGACAAATTGGTGGTACTCATTTATCTTTATGACATCTGCAGGACTGTCCCACAAAACCAAGATACAATGGCGAGCGGCACGATGCGTCTGGACACTTTTACTCGCATTCCTAATACGTATATCTGCGCCGGCGCAGTTTCACTCGGATCGCTGGTGGCATACCAAACTAGCGTGATTTAGTGCGGCGCCGACGACAGAAAGTTATTTTGTAAGGGCCGCGGGATTTATTACACGTTTTTATTGCGTTTAAATTGGTTACGTGGTATTTTTAATGTAGTTAGTGGTTACTGAATGTGTGTGTTTAGTAATTAGCACTTAACTGGAACAATTTTATATGCAAGTTTTTATTTCATCATTAACTATGTGTTAACATCTAGTCTACTATGTTTGGGGTCAAAACCTTTCATGGGCGACAAATTTTCCATTAAAGATTTCACTGGAGACATCTCAATTTATCGACGGTATCAGGAACGCATTGTCCAAATTTCATTTTCCTAGCTCAAACAAATCCTGCATTAATTGGCAAAAAGGAAGGGGGCCATTGACCGGAAGAAGAAGTGTAAGACACAACAGACTAAAAATAATGGCTCATGATCAGATTTGATAAATCCAGACTTAGCGGTGATTACATTGAACCGCATTTATATAGCACACTTGAGCATTATACATCAAAGCATGTCTTCTAACCGACAATAGCCAATAAACAGAACAATTCGTGGTCGTAATTCGATAGCGTGTGTCAGCTTTGATGATTAATCAGTAGCACAAATGGTATAGTGAGATACAAGTCGTCATTTGTGTACAACAATGCAATATTGGGGGACTGGCATTGGTACACGGTAAGTTTTTAAAGTGATCGATGATGACATATGATGATTGATCAGAACCGAGTGTGTGTAGGGTGTTAATACTTTATTAGAGGCAAGGATTCAATAACCCATAATTGATGCTTTGCTAGCCATATTTTTATTTCGAATTTCCCATAAATAATCAAGAACAAACTATTCTTCCCGTGTCTAATAATCACGTCTCAGTACTTTGACTAATACAGCATCTTGATCCAATGTGCATAGGAAATTGAGCTCAAACTGCATGCAAGCGAGTGGACGGATCGGGTGACAAGGACAGAGGTAGGAGATCATTGCCGAAGTCCGACAAGGAGAAACACCTGAAAGAAGTGGAGTTGAAGGAAATGGAACCAGAAGGTCCATATATTTCCAAAATGTCACTTTATTTTTAGAGGCACAATGATGATGCTGCCTCATTTTAGATTTACAATAACT
The DNA here is from genome assembly GCA_905333125.1 of Pheosia tremula. NCBI lineage: Eukaryota > Metazoa > Arthropoda > Insecta > Lepidoptera > Notodontidae > Pheosia > Pheosia tremula. The sequence goes on from HG995420.1 coordinate 4,150,901, forward strand.
TCAATAAAGATTATTGAAAATGTATAAACAATCACAAGAAAATTATCTTTATTTTAAAACCTCACAAAGTGTAAAGTATAATTCAATAGCCTGGTAACCTAAGTCGTAATGTTATTGTGATCTTTGAAGAACAAAGCCAATTAAGTGAGTCATAATGAATCCATATTGAAAAAAAACTACTGCCATTATTTGAACCTGAGCTTCTTTGTGATCATTATTTAAAGTCAGAATTTCGATATATCGAAGGTATACTCTTTCTGAGTCACCCTGAACACAGTGCCGATTTCCGAGACCCTCCTATCAAGATGCCAACGTAGCTCCCCTCTTGTTATTCATTTTCATCATTAATAATTCACAAAGGTTAACATAGGCGCCCACCCATCAACGTGGCACGTGCCTGCGTAAAATTAAACACACCACCATGGGTCTACTTCCGGTTTCATTAGGCAGTTTTCAGTAAAGCTTCCCCGCTGATAGCTCCTCAACTGGCTGTGAAAAGTAAACAGGTGGAACGTTGCTTCCATTTGACTTTTATGTCGTCATTGCAAAAAGATCTTCAATAATATGCTTAATGAAATAAATATTCTAAATTGGGCCAATATTTAAGACTGATTTGAAAAGAGCTCTACGTTTTCTTACTCACTTCATTGCTTACTTCATTTTCTGTTTGTGTTTGTATTTTTGCTCAATCACATTAACTATACAAATATTGCAAATGCTATATATTTTACATTAAACGCTATTCCAGTTATTACATTTTTGTCACATTGTTGTGGCAATTTTAGGATAGGACTCAATGGTAAAATGTTCTATCCGTTCGTCTCCATAGGAACGGCATTCCGAACGGTTGCTCAAGTAGTAGCATAATATTTGTAACTGTTGACGATTCATAAGTACTGTACTTAATGGTCTACTTTAACATTCAAATCCGCCCCACCTGTTGATGGCTGTTTAACATATCGCGATTAACGTCAAAGCTATAAAACGTAATATGAGTTTTGTATCTCTAATATTGGCTTTAAATTAGTTAACATCTTTTGTTTACTCCGATAGAGCCTGATGGTTCTTGTCGTAAATCAATTTTATTAGGGATTTCATATGTAAAGACCTTGAATAAGATATAACAGACAAAAGTATTTTTTACGAATTATGCTATGATTATTAAAACCATAGCAATAAAAGTCACCCCCGAATATTTGACTGTTCCATTTATTTAAATATTCCCTGTAGGTACCTCGTGCCGAGCAATCCAAGTTAAGTATATCACCGTCTCTCCAACACGTTACCTTTTCACTCACAAGTACTAATGTAACATGTAAATAAAGTGGATCTTAAGGTTCGACGCTCCTTATGCGTCGGAACAAAGTATTTTCGTTTACCAAGTTGCCGTAAGAAGTATTATGGAATGCTTTTCTGTTTCAAACAAAGTCCAACAAAATGTATAAAAAGAATTTTGACCTTTATATAAACTTTCCCACATTTTATAAGTTCGAGGTTTCATTTAACTGTATTTTATCTTTCGAGTGATAACTAGAGGCTATGCGTAGCTAATTATTCGTCAGCCTACGCGAAAGTTTCCTATTTAACGTAGATTTACTTTATATGCTTTCATATCATGACAAAATGCTAAATGACTAACACGACACATTATACCTAACAAGGGTATATGAAAAACCCAACTTAGACGAACCGACAAGAATTTTTTTTATTTTTAAGTAAGACAAGAGACATATTTCTACAATACAAATAAGATAAAATAATAATAATTCACATGCAAATGAAGTAGGTACCCATCATCAACTCTCTGATACTATCAGTTTTAGCGGTGTCCTAGCGGAGTGTGGGCCGTGGCGCCAGTACCTAGAGGTCACTCAACCTTTAGGAAGTTCAACAAAGGCGGCCTATCGCGAACTTTGCCTGGCGTATTAACAATCAAATCTCTACACGCCTTTATAAGGTAGGTTGCATAATATGTTATTTAAAATATTTATACATCGCGCGATTGACAAATAAAATGTATACATACGACTTATTATCTACACTTCACCTGTTACACATACTTCTACAAATCGTTTTTTCCTCAATATTTTTTTTAAATCCCAATATGGAGAAGTCATTGAACATGATAATTAAAAAAAACATGAACAAGTTTAGTTTTTGTTTATGTTGAATTTGGGGTCGAGTCACCTTCGTCCGTAGGAGAATTAAGAACCCTCGAGATACCCTACACGTGACCCTAGGTGGTGCCAACCAGGTGACAACTCTACTGGTAGGCTTCGGCCGTGGCTAGTCACCACCCACTGAACAAAGTCATGTCGCCAAGCGGCCTAGCCGTGTTCCGGCATGATGTTCGGTGTTGCCATTCATGGATGGCGGGTCAGATCAGTTGCGCTGCATGTGCCTCCATCGTAGATCTCATCGTCACCATCAGGTGAGATCGAGATCAAATACTTGCCTATAATGTAATAAAAAAAAAATAAAAAAAAATTACGTAGCAATATAGAACTTACGTCTCAAAATTTAACAGACTTTTTTTTTTAATATCTGCCCCGAAAGTATGATACAGTTCAGAGAAAGATAAGATTTTAGGACGCTCTTGGATAATCATAAAACAACAGAATGTTAATTAAAATAAAAATTTAATGAAAACGATCCACCCACGCCAATTATTATACCACAGTTCATTTAGAAATGTTACTAACTATTGAGCAAAATATTAAGCAATGTATATGTATGTACATTATATACATACATATACATTGCTTTGATAAATGGATTTTTCCATTTCGGTGAAATTTTGATTCTGTCATGTTTCTATAGCCGGTATTAATACCTCGGGCTCGCGTCATTCACTTATTAACGTAAAACTGGAATGGCTGGGTTCAAGGTTTAATAAATCGATCTCAACCCTGTTAGCCAAATTAAAAACGTCATTCGATTGAATATAAAATATCGTTCGTGTTCAGAAAAATGCGTGAAAGATTGCTAGTTTCAAAGCTATATCTATATGATTCCTTTTCTCAATCAACATGTTTATGTTTATTCCACATTAAGAGTAATAAAAAAAAAGATATGGGTTAGCACGCGCGACAAGACAAAACATAAGTCACTCGCACCGAGTAGCTCTCACCCTGCTGCATGCCGTAATTCATACGATGGAAAGAAAAAAACTATTTATATAACTTTTTGTCTTGTCACAGCCGGCTGTGCTACTAGTGTAGAAGATTAAAAAAACAGTTAATCTGAAATCAAATAGCATACTAAGCCTCATACAAAAGCTATAATTTGGTTAAGTAGTATTTTTAGTAAAATTATTCTCATGTAAGTAGATATATAACTCCAACATAATGCGACGCGCACACGTGCGGACATCTCAGCGCGGGCAGATGCGCGAGCGCACCTGGCGCGAAGACGCAGCGCATGCGATTCCAGAAATAATAGCGAGTCGCGTTGACCGATTTTGACCGAATGTGGATTCGTTTCTTAGTTTTCTGAATAATTTACACTTAAAAAATTAAGCATTAAATATGGCTTGTCGCTTGTATTTATAACCGACTTCAAAAAGGAGAAGGTTCTCAATTCGGTTGCATTTTTTATGTTTGTTACGTTCCTGACGTTTCGGCTGCATTACGTCGGGAACTTAAAAATAAAAAAACTCAATTTTTTTCAATAAATTTGTCGTTTTGACTGATATTCTATGGAACAACTGTCAATACGACAAATGTATTTACAGAATAAACTTTATCTGAGGATTAAAAAATCGGCCCTTAATAAACAACATAATCATCTATGAATAGTGGATTAATAAAACAAAAGATGGATATATAAATGAAGGAGGGCTCTGATATGCCTTACGTACGCTCATGAGGAAGCATTTGTGTGAACAAAAGATTAAATTCAAACCGTGCAACAATGGCGCACGGCGCGGCCAAATGAAGCTGGGAGACAGAGATGATAATTAAGTGGATTTATTCTACCTAATTATCACCTAAGAGCTTTACACTTTAATGGGCAGACTATGTTATGAATAGTAACAAGAGTTTAAAATCTTAATTTAAAATATGTATTAAGTATATTTTAAACATGTTTCTACTTTGTGAATTTGCGCGAAGTAGGGCGACTTTGCATTTAAGTGTGTACTAATAATATTGGCCAAATCTTTAATATAAAATCAAACTAAGTATAATTAATTACTCATGCACTAACATATTCTAAATTTATCAGTTACCTATTGCATGCCTACTTTCAAAAATTGTGATACACTTTTATTAAATATAAGACCATATTTATTGTATAATTTCGATTACTGCAATAAAGAAGAAATAATTTGGAATCAATTTAGCAATTAGATATTAAAAATAGACCAATCTATACATATAAATAAAATTGGAGTGTCTGTTTGTAATATTAAAATAACCGCTTTTTACTAAGTGCATTTGGATGTATACACGTTACCTATACCGAAACAACATTTTTTACAATTTTTGTCTGTCTGTCTGTCTGTCTGTCTGTCCGTCTGTCTGTCTGTCCGTCTGTCTGTCTGTCTGTCTGTCTGTCTGTCTGTTTGTTCCGGGTAATCTCTGAAATGGCTGGACCGATTTTGACGGGAATTTCACTAGCAGATAGCTGATGTAACAAGGAGTAACTTAGGCTACTTTTATTTTAGAAAAAAAAATTGGATCTCTCGAAAAAAAATTAAAACCAATGTTGCAGCGCTACGCCTGCTTAAAGTTTGATAGCAACAATCTGCAATGCGTCCCGCGGGATCAGAACGCGAGCAGGCTGTTGCCAACGGTTGAGACGTTGTTAAATACCACGCGGACGAAGTCGCGGGCAACAGCTAGTACTAAATAAATATCAGACCCTGTCAGGAGTCGTGGCCATGTTAATTTTCGAACGAAATAAACCATTAGTAAGCTTATCTTATTTCAGTTGGAATTTTAGTTAGCATTCACACGACTTATGTGAACTTGGCAACTAAGGTTTATAGATTTTATAGATGTTTTATAACTTTATTAATCGTAATATAGTAGTGCGCACAAGTGTTTTGCGTTTTGCAATTCGGGGGTTAATTTTTATGATGCAATATTTAGGAGTTTGGACTTATTTATTTTTAAAAACAACATTTGCAGGATGTATATTGACAAACAAGGTTTGTTATTTTCATCAAATACTTAGATATTTCTTCATGTGAGATTTTTCCGTGCATGTAACAAGACTCCTGCCGGCTTACCTTTTGGAATTAAAATTTGGGTACCTACTTGCTTTAAAACAATTTTTATATCGATGTGAAATGGGAAGATATCGTTGCGCTTTGTTAAGTTTTTATGTACTAGCAGGTAATTTTTTTTCAGCTTCCCTTCTGGGAATGTTCATTTTCACCACTGCTAAACATTTCCCCAGTCAGGTGCATGACTGGTTGTTGCGTCATGGCTCACAAGGAAAATAAACAACTGCTCGTATACATTGAACAGCGCGTTCCACACTTAATGATAATATTTGATGAAAACCATTGTATGAGCACACCTGGGAAGCGAGCTTAAAATATACACTTTATTTGTATAATCAGGTTATGTGTGCTCTAAGCTTAACACGTGGTAAAGGCGTGTGTGTACTGGGAAAAAATAATGTCGATATTATATTACCCGACTATGGGAAAGCCAAATGAAATGGCAGTTTTTTTTGTTTTATTGAATACTAGCTGCGCCCGGCGGTGTTACCCGCGATAAAAAGTATGAAAAATTAAAACATCTATCCCACGGGAACCATACATTTTACCGGGATAAAAAGTAGCCTATGTGCTATTCCAGACTATAATCTATCTCTGTGCCAAATTTCATCCAGATCCGTTCAGCCGTTCGGGCGTGAAAGAGTAACAAACATCCATCCATCCATCCATCTATCCATCCAAACTTTCACATTTATAATATTGGTATAGATTCTTTCACGCACGACACTCATAACCATTTAGTTGTTTGAAATCCCTTTGATATATGCATCATTCTTTATTGTACACACTTTTATTATAATACGAAGCCTTTAAAGCAGGGATTCCCAAATTATTTGAGCAAGAGACCCTTTTTCCAAAATGAACTGATACCTCAGACCCATAGCCAAATAACGGTTAAAATCCTATCTCTAGTTTTTTCCTATTGATACAAAATAATAATTTCATCTTGTACGAACTTGTGCACGCTTATCGACTTGTTGAGGTTTTTTAAAAGTACTACAACAATGATACTTCCTACTTAAATATTAGTCATTCTTAAAACATGACGGTAGACGTTACACAACTTATACAGTATCTTGAAAGATTCAAATAAGAACTTGTGTTAATAGGAGTCGATTTTTCGACCTCGTCGGTCCTCAAAATGAGTTCTCGTTTATGTCGACCCCAGGAAAACCGATATAGGCACCAAGGGATCAATATCGACCACTTTGGGAGTCCCTGCTTTTAAGTATGCGGTAAGCTTACAGGTAAACTCGAAATCGATCTACAGTTGCTTAGCTCATAGTGCAGGGCCGCATTTGATAGCAATATCACTTGTAAGATTAATTGACTGCGCCATATCCAGGAAAGGGGCAGTTTATTCAGTATGCCAACGCTGTATTGATTTTTTTCAGCATCTGCATTCGATGAATACGGGTTTTAGTTACGTTACGGTGGTGGTTCTATTTTTGAACCGTAGCAGCGTTACACGCTTTTAAGGGAATTAAGTTGTTAAGTGAAAGAAAACATGTAACGTTAAGAAGGTCAGGACATTTAAAACATAATGCATGCATTCAAAAAAGAATAGGGTTGAAAGAAAAACTAAAGGTAAGTAAGTAAGTAAATAAAAGTCGCAAAATTGTAAAACAAGACTCACATACGTAATGTAACTTACCTAGGTACGTAAGTAAATATTGAATGAGTACATGCTTTAACATAAAACGCATATTGATTTCTTATAATATTTACGCGAATACGAGTACTACACATTGAAATGAAACTAATTTAAAAAGGCATGTTTGTCACGTACCTGCTCTCGCCTGCAAACCCAATATGAGTGATTTTAATGTTAGTAGGATGAAAATTACCAAATTCCTTTATTATCTTGCTGTACTAAGGCAGGCCTTTTAACACTACATTAAAATCCATATCACCATAGCTCTCAAACTATATTAAAAAAAATAGCGGTCCCGTATTTTTACAGCATAAATATAGAGCAACGTTGATTTTTTTCTATTGTTTTTACATTGACTTCATTCCACACTGAAGCGCACAGGGCCGCACTCAGTCCTTTGATGTCTTAACTCATCCCAAATTTTGGGTTTTCATCCGAGCGAAAGCGTTCCCGCGATAAATTCTCTTTGAATATGTCTAAAAATATTTTAAATAAGTGCGCATCATGTAGCATTATTGTAATGGAAATTGTTATGTGTATTGTGATGTAAGCTTCATTTAAACACTATAAAAGAAATTTACTTATCTTTAAGCACCGTATAAGCATAATAGAATGAATACTATAAGTAAGTTGTAATCTTTTTTTCTTTGCATAGCTTCGATTATCATACAAAACCTACAAGTCCACGAATTAGTCCAGTTAACTAGGATTATGTTCACTCTGCTTCATTTCGCTTTATCCTTTCGACATCCACAAATGGACCACTAAGCTCTAATCACGCACGACGTCTCTGGAGTTCGCTATATTGAGCTACATATAAGCTGCCATGTCCGAAAGCTATATGGTACTAATCACAGTGGACGACCGTCCTAACATCTTAGAGACTATAGGAGTTCACGAGTCAGAGCTTGTAAAGTTTTTTTTGGTGATTTGAATTTAGTGGAATTGGTTTTAGATCTATTCCTTATCAATTGCCAAACACATCTGTATACATTGGTAAAAAATTCCGGTAAAGCGGCGCGTGTCTCGATTGGATTCTGGATGGGTAACCATATTATAACATCGTGGACACGACAAGCTGGCCGTTCCAGGTAGTAATATAGCATCTTAAGCATTCGGTATGGGCAGTCGAAAGCCTTTTTTTTTTGTCTGGGAGGTACACTGGTATCCGACGCCAATACGGAATAGAACTAGGAAAAGTAGAAGGAATTCAATTCTGTTGAATTACAGCCACAATTTTTCTGAAAGTGTCATAAACATAAATTGATTTCATTTCGCTGAAAGAGCATTGAGGTCGCTGTGTATCGAACCATAGATTACCTGTCCATTCCATTTATTAGCAATTCCGCTTCAGTACAAGCCACCAGTAGATACGTGACTTGCTACCTACATTTCAGGAGGTCTGTGCATATGACACAGTAATCGAATATGCGGTCCGATCGTGACCCGTGTAGTGGAAATAGGTCATATTTTTATCTCTGGCGCATCTAATTTATATGTACGATGACATGTTTTTAACTTACCAGAAAGGATAAAGGATGTTGGTGATTATTAAGCGCTGAGGCATCTGAAACAAGCGAAAGAACATTAAGATATTGGCTACTCTCATAAATATCAATACGCCTACTTCCAAAAGTTTGGGAGTCTTCAATTATTTTAGGAAGGGACTCAATTTATCATGATCATGATCCGATTAGAAGGTTTTCTTCTATCTGTAGAAATGTCGTTCCAGGTATGATCAAATATCAATTCGTCGATTGCTCAATTTAAGCTCTTAAAATCGACTTTTCTCATAAAGCCCTTTTATATTAAACAACTCCATCGTAATAAAACAGCGTTTCACGGGCAGCTTTATTGGTTATAATTAAAGGAAGGAGTGTGACTGAAAACTTTTCAGATTAAACGGAAAACGGCGAGCTCCCGACGCACCTGGTCCACCCTGAGCACTCACCTTTCACCTTTACAGGGAATTTTAATGAACAGAACATAATTGTGTACCCCTTTATAAAGTGATAAAAGTGACTCTCATCTTTAAAGGTCAAATTACATTTTTAAATCACAAATTTATAGTGGAATCATTGCTAGGTAATGCAGATTTCGATTGCGAGATGCGCACAAAAGCTGCCGCGTTTTATAATATTGATTGGTGAAATGCTAGGACGATGGATTGTCATGAATCCCGATTGTCAATCATAAATATCGTGTATGGAAAGTAGCGTAGGTAGAGCGACATGATTAGATAAAATTGTTTTCATTCGGTATACAAGTAAAATAAAAAGGTTCCCCAATAACGCCCACAGAACGGTTACGAGCAATATTGTGTTTTCATCAATACGTGGGATAAAGGGTGGAAATATAATTCGGTTACGTGAAATAACAACATGAGTAGGCGTGATGTAATAAACCCACACTGACAATATGTAAAATTATTGTTAATAAGGCCAGTTTTGGAGTCACGCGGAGGGTTACTAGAGACAGTCGTCCACATATGTCTGTGAGGAAGAGCACCGCCTACGTTACAGTAGTCCGTTTCCTTTAATGTGGAGGCAGAGCGGCGTCTCTTTAAAGGGGAGACAAGCGAGCGAAGACCAATAGACCTATCAAATTGTTTGAAATCCACGAAACGGTGACAAGATGTGGACTCTTAAAGACTGAAGCACCGTAGACACAGGCTTAACTTACAGCGCTAGCAATCGGCTAAGTCAAAAGACGATATGGTGTAGCTAAAAAAAAATAGGCAAAGTGTAGATCGCCCGCGCTAACGGTCTACGTAACTATAAAACCGGCCTAACATACATAATAGCAGCAAATGAATGCAGGGTTTAATGTGAGAGAACACGATTAACTTAATAGTTCCTCTTCGGGGCGACAGATGGCAGTAGTACAACACCAGGAAGCAGACCGCGTTAATAGTGCAAGAATGGTTTAGGGAATATGAGAAAGATGTCAGTTGTAAATGGGACACAGCCCATTCTATTGTTGGTTAAAGATGGATCAATTTCGGAGGTAGCGACCTATTTAGATGAGGATAGAGATATGTTGGTTAAGTGAGTCTGGTGGCTAATTTCATGTCCCTTTTTGCTGAATAGAGCGTTGATCGTTTCAATCATTATTATCACGAAGTAACCATTGATGTGATGAATGAACTACAATACAGAACCTAAGTTAAAGGATAGCGTGTGGTAGTAAGAGAAACTGAACATGCAAAAAAAAAGACATCCTTAGATCCCCCATAAAAAAAGTTTAAAGGTCATTGCCCCAAGCCATGGGCTTCTGCCAAATGGGTTTGTTTCAATTACATAAAAACATGGAATTACGGAAAAGTTGTTATATTCGGAAAATACAAGATCGTGGCCATAACAGAATCAGTTACATTTTCCTCTTATAGCCCTACTGCTTTGATGTTATTTTAATGTTTGTATATGGAAACTGTAGGTAGGAGTGGCGTAGGGTCCATATAAAACGATATCTGTCGGCTATCCATTCAAATTTAAAATTTAAGTATCTACTGGCTTGAAAACGTTTTTTTTTTGTTTTACAAAAACCGAGTGGAATCTTGATTGTGTTCTATTAAATACAATAAAACATTATTAATGGGAGATCTGGAGAACATTGAGTATGATGGGTTTTTTTATGTTCTTGATGCACTCAAATGTAAGGATTTTTTTCGGCTTTCATTGTGCGAATATTCACTCTTCACCACTGAGATTTTATAGCGTAGTTTGAGCTTGGTCTTAGTCACACCAGGGTATGCCCTACTCGTCTGCATGACAGCAATTTTAGGGGCTACCACTGATGGTGACTCACCACTCGTTGAGTGAGTCACCACCTTCAGAAAGTAATTGGTAAACTAAAAACACTATCTTCATAGTCCATTCAAACTTTATACAACAGAATATGCAATTATTGCCCATGTTGGGGTCAATTCGCTATTTATGTCCATCATTTGCAGCAGTCGACCATAACAGATGACTTTCATAGAACATACTCTCAAGGAGCCTCATGTGTTTGTCCCCAAGCCTTCCAAAGGTCCAACGGTATACTCCGTCCAAAAATAAGAGAACATAATAATAAGCTAGCATTGGACAGGTTATTGGTTTGAACGAAAGAAGGCTTGCGCTGCAGTAGGTGATGACACGCATAATTATTCGTGACTTGCCAATGTTTGTCCAACTGCTAGCCCGCCTAGAGCCAACATTGTATAAGCGCCATAAGCTTTTAACGTCGGAAATCGCCCCTAGAATGTTCTTAATTATTTTCCTCCATCCTTGTATATTTTAATGGGCGCTACAATTTCATTATTCTAACTATGAGTTAGCGTGTCGGTGGTAAGCATTCTTGTACTCAAAGCATATTGACGTTAACTGATTGCCTGGCGTATTTATTATTACAAAACTTGCTTAATTACTTGACGGAAAAACATAAGACTTAGAAAACAAATCAACAAACTATTTGACCCTTACAAGTTCCAATATGTTGAGGATAGGGTTTACAGTAGTTCTTGAAACCATAGAAGATTTATCAATGTGAAGTAAGCAGTGCAATGGTCTCAATACGGTATTTCTTACAAATTTCCTTAAAGTTCTAAGATGAACATAAAAAAATTACTTCATCTCTCTGTATTTATCATCATCATATAATATGAATATGACGTCATAGATCTATGATGATGTAATATCCCCAATAAGCCTCACTATAAAATAGAATATGATGATCTCATGAACATAGGTACATGTTATTTAAGAACACTACACTTACATTTTTGCTCATCCGAGTCTTCAAGTGAAATCCGGTATTAAAGACCCAGGTGTGTTAGGGGGTACACTTAAACGATTTCCATTATATTGGCTTACTAAGCACATAATGTGCAGACTCTCGAAGACAGGAAAGATATGAAGATTGGGTTTGCGTTTTGTGAATATTTAAATCTCTTAAGGTTGGTAGGGTCTCGGGTGGAATAGGGTTAATATGATCCGGAACGGGTTCTCCAGGGTTTCTTTAGATAATTAGAAATAAGCTTTATGTAGTTTTACAACTTCTGTCATAAATAGTAATTAGAATGTCTTTGTCTTCAAAACTTCTTGTTTTACCTCAATCGAAATAGTTTTCGGGCAAGAGGTGTCGTTCACCCAAGATGACATCTCAACCCGATTACAGTTCATAAATCTATCGCACCTTCGCAATGGCCAAAGTTACAGCCTACAGATCCAGGATAAGATTTGAGAAAGTGGGTCGAGCGAAAGTATCTTTCATGAGAAGTTGACAAAACTAAGATTCAACGAATCGATAGAAGTTCGATCTTTGGCAAAATCGTTACTCGATGAAAATAAAGGAAAGATTTTGAATTTTATACACATACTAGTTGTATCGATTTGAAGATCGTGGAATAGAATCGGAGCCTAAAATCAACTGAAACTTATAATTGAAAAGGAGAATGCTCGCGGGATTATGGACCCCCCACACCTTTATGAGATTCTCCGTATGGGTAAAGAAATATAATACATAATTTGTAGGTACTTATTTTGCTTATATTCCATGTCCCACAAATGACGTGGATTAGCATATACTCGTAAGAAGTCACACATATGCATAGGGTAAGGTACGATTTGAAACACGAATACAAATGACATAATTTGTCACTTTGTTCAAAACTACAAATAAACATAACGACCCTCAACAGGAAAAACTGTGATACACCTATAGCTAATGTACCGTCCCTTCAACTATATCACGATACAGTACAGATAGTAAATCCGAGGGCGCCCCCAATCCGGACCACGGCGATTAAAGAGGATAAATAGAAGGGATTCCTTTTTTTAGAACACACGAACGGATCACAGGCTGCGCATCGCGGAAACGTGCGAGACAAAGGTGGAAGGGGAATAAGGGAGGTTTAGTGTTGCCCAGTGTAAGTTAAAATATATGAACATAGCAACATAGCCAAAAGATATGATAATTGAAATGTTCTCTAATCGTGCAACGGAGATAAATATACCTTTGTTGCGTTTCTTTGTGCCAAATCAGAAGTGAGCAAATCCGTAAACGAACTAGAGTTACCGACAACACAAATTACGACTATGAAGTAGCAATTTTGAAAAAAAAACAAATGAATTGCCGTCGGGCAGTTTTCGAATCCCATATTTATACAAAAATCATTATGGACATATTTCTGCCTATTTACATCATTCAAACGAAATAGGCAGCCAAGCAACTGAAAATCACTAAGACTACAACATCGTGAAATCTGTCTTGTGTACTCACCCCACCCCAGTCAAGGGGAGATAGCTCCCAAGACGACGCTTCCTTGTCGAGACGGCGGTAAACATGTTATAGGTCGCGGATCAAAATTGAACTGAATGCTCGTACTCCAGATAGCTTATCAATTTTAAATCGACTGAATGTTTTGTTATACAAGATATCTGTTTACAAAATGCATTTGCTTTAAAACGATTCAAGACATTATGAATGGTCTAAATAATTAACGCACAATTCATAACATATTTAAATGACTCAGACTTAGGAAAGTGGTTTAAAATTTGATTTACTACTCTTACTTTTGACATGGATTTAATGGAAATAAATCCTCAAAATCATATGTTACACTCTTCTCCGAAATATGTTATGACTCAAGCCGCACTCTCTTTTATATTAAAAACAAAAAAAACATAGCCAAAAGTAAAAGTTCCATTTCATCAGTGGGTGTCATTGCCACAATGCTGACCTCCTGACATGAAACATTTACAATTTACTTCTTGTGTAGGCGGCAGCACCGACTCCATAATGCCATGTTAATATCATTCATCAATTACTTAATTTATTTTAAATAAATAATATGTTAATTGTGTAATTTGTTTTCCTTTCCAAGTGTCGAACTAGATATTTTTTGTATTCAATTATTAATGGATTTTATTAAGTTACTTAACAGTAAGTAAGTATAAACGTTACTTCAATTACGACAAAAGCTTTAATAGGTAGGTACTTGAAATAAATTTATTAAATCTAAATAGGTAATACTACTGTTGTTAATCTAATCAAAAATCGCACGTTCGAACAAAACAGAAGGCGAGCGGGTAATGTCGAGCTGTGTCCGTCGGTGTGTACCGCTAATACGGTAGCATGACGTCACATCCGACGGAACGATGCGCACGCGCACGTTTGGGCGTGACGACGCGTCGTCGCCGATATCGACACCTGATGACAGCACTGATTGACTGTTGTAAAAGTTTTACAAATCTGTTTACATACAAAGGCATAATGGATTCTTAAGAAACGCTCTAGACGTCGACCAGAGTATGAAGATATTTGATGAATGTTACGGCAATGTAATGTGCCTCAAAAAATTTGGTGACACTCAATAATAACTTTTTGGAAATATGAGACACATCTGCTTATTGCGTAATATTATAACGATAATGCCAGTAAATCAAGACGAATTGGCTGATGTTTCTTCTCATAATAAGTCCTTGCCAAAAGAAGAACATTTTACGAGCCAAATAAGGAACCCTTAAAGTTGCACCCTGTCCAAATGCCGTCCGGTCATCCTTTTTTTCAGTTTACATACCATTTCTTGTTTTGGAGACAAAGAATCGGTCTTGCTCTAGCATTTTTGCAAGATCAAGATGCAAATCTCGCAGCTTTACTTATATACTTGACACTGCATAAACCTCAGTTCCAATATAAAGTCATTTGTTGGAACTTATGGGGTAAGCCTTGACCACTGTGTGATCCCGTCCTGCTTGTAACAATAATAGTGTAAAACATTTTAACGAGCTAACAGTAAATTATAAAGATAACATTGCCATATAAAAATAAATCAAATTATTAGACATTAAAAAAAATCTCAGTCTGAGCGCACGGCCAAACGATACTGGTTCACCTTGTTTAGAAAAAAGTCAAACATCATTTACACAACCATTTTATACTTCAATCTTCCATCCATATAGCTCACTGATTCCTCTGTTAAAATATTTTACACTATTTTTGTTACAACATAATTATTTTATTCTAGTCAAGCTATCCTACTTATTATACGTTTTTACTTGTCAAATTATATCTACATTCTTAATTTTCTGTAACAATAATCAATTCATATGTATTTTTTTTCTAAAGTACCTAAAGACGACCCTACATTATCAGTCACTGCTCCTATCATCACATGCCTATTAGCCACCTAATGTCGTTCGCAACCCATTCACCTACTTAGCCGTATCACCCACGACGGTAGCTCTCGTAGTTTTTACAACTGTCTGTCAAAACATCAGTTCATTGAGGTCGAGAACCGGCCCCACCCACGAGCCAACGCGTCGATCGTTACATCACAGTAGCAGATAAGAAACGTCTATTTTATCTGTGATAACGTTAACCGTCAATGGAGTGGATCATTGGGACTTTTAGTAAGAGGAAATTGACAGCACTCAGGATCAGTTTATATCGCTTAATATAACAATAGTTATTGTCTAACCCTCAAATTTATAGAATGTTATAATGGATTATAAAGCCATTATAACGCACTTTTTCCTCTGAAATGTTCGTTGTAATGTCATTATAATACATTATGTCTATAAATTTTGGGGTAATTGTATCCGATCCAATATAGGCAGATATTACTCGTAAAAGTTTGTTGATTTACATAACTATTATGGACGGTTCTTTGGTAAACATGTAAGAATGGGAATCAAGAATTCTATCGAGATGATGTATAAGTAATACCTACCAGTGAAATGAATACCTACGACAGGTAACATTTTAATAGACAATGGTCTTGATTCCATGCAGCATTCTCTAAATCGAAATTGCACTAAATCTATACATATAAATAAAATTGGAGTGTCTGTTTGTAATATTAAAATAACCGCTTTTTACTAAGTGCATTTGGATGTATACACGTTACCTATAACGAAACAACATTTTTTACATTTTTTGTCTGTCTATCTGTCTGTCCGTCTGTCTGTCTGTCTGTCTGTCTGTCTGTCTGTTTGTTCCGGGTAATCTCTGAAATGGCTGGACCGATTTTGACGGGACTTTCACTGGCAGATAGCTGATATAACGAGGAGTAACTTAGGCTACTTTTATTTTAGAAAAAAAATAGGATTTCACAAAAAAAATATTAAAACCAATGTTGCAGCGCAGCGCCTGATTAAATTTGATAGCAACAACCTGCAATGCGTCCCGGGGGCTCAGAATGGGCGAGCAGGCTGTTGTCAACGGTTGTCTTTGTTAAATACCACGCGGACGAAGTCGCGGGCAACAGCTAGTTTAAGATAAATGTGTCAAATAAATTCTCGTATTCCCACATGCAACATATCCCTAAATTCCACACATTTTAATGAATATCATTAAATAATTCACTCAAATTAGTGACTTGGAATACGAAAATGAATACCATCTTTAATTTAGTGCATTTTGCAGTTTAGATTCACAGAATGCTGTATAAAATCAAAACTATTAAAAACATAAAATCGGAGGAGGGATACTATTATTAATACACTCTTGTTATTTTCAGTGTGATATACATACTTTTCTAAATTTGACATCCCATCTCGCTGATAGGGACCAAACCAGTCTATGATCTCAATAAAAAAAAAGAACGTGAAGTATTTCACACAGAATTTAACACGTTCAAGCAATATCATAATGCCGCCGCCCCGTTTGAACTCGCAAACGTCCAATTAGTATGACCCCGGGGCAATCATCCAATTGCTGGGCGCTTCACGGGAGCGCGGGCGCAGCGTTTTGTGCACGCACTCCTTTGAAGACTCAATTTAAGCCGCACGCGCGATGTGATTTGGAAACAACTTGTTTTATTCGTATGTCTTTGTTTGGGAGTCACAAGTCATTTTTTGAGACCTCGATCTCGCTACCTGGATCTAACAAAATTGTTCATTTGGACGTATTTTTCTCACTCTCGTCTCTGTCTCTGTCCGTTTGTATAGACTCAAAAGATATCACATTATGACCAATAATAAGGTTCGAGCTGCAGAGGAACAGACTGTTTCATATTGATGTGGATATATATCGGTTTTTATCTGACATATTCAAGATCAGTAAAAAATATTTTCGGTTGCGTCATTTATTAAGATTATTTATCAACGTTGATGCTATCAAAAATATTTATCTGTGACACGTCATAATCACTTGCATTATGTTTTACATAAACAAAATATATCAAATAAACATAGCAATACCATAAATTATACTAGCTTCTAATATAAGCTAATCCATTTTAATCAGGTTTTCAGTCCACTCCCATAGAATTAGGTCATAGCAGCATATTAGATTAACTCCACTAAACAATTGGTGAAGCATCCTAATCAAATTATTGTGATTGTGATAGAACACTAATCTAAAATGTATTGAGAAATTGAAGATACGTGAAAATTAGCATGTATTAAATCAAAACATAAATTTGTACATAACTAAGCTGAACATGAACAATATTCACTTATAGGTTCTTTTAACATGAAATGTTTGGAGTTCCATAACAGACCGCAGTCAGAACTAATTATTAAAATTAATATGGCGGTTTTACCCGCCCTTATTTTAGCGATTAACTGCCAATAAAATGTTACTATTATCATAATTCACGGAGGACAGAAGTAGGTTAACGAGGTCATGTCGTGAAAGTCGAAATTAGTTCATATTTAGTTCACATACATGCTGCACACAAAACATAAGCTTCCAAGAATCCTCAAAACATTTTAAGTGCAACATACTTGAGGTATGAAACTTCAGTCTGTTAAGACGAAGACAAGTCCCTCATAACGACACTCCCAGTTCCAAAATATAAGGACTTAAATACTTTCATTCAGAATACTTTACAGTCTCGTGAAAACAGCAGCAACAGGTAAAAGGTTGTATTAGCAAAGAGGTCAAGTTATAATGAGAATTAACGCAGGTCACAGTAAACAAGTTAAGTTTACTTTATTTGATTGGTTTGTAAGGTGATTTAATAGGTTAAGTAATGAGTTTAATATATATTAGGGTCAAGCGCAAGGGGAAATTGAATTTTATTGAAAGTTTGGGTGGGTGTATTTTAGCGTAATCTAGAGTGCTAAGCAATTTGTGCTAACCTAACTTTTTGATGCCCTAATGGACATGGGATCACATTAAAGAGATGGATATCGATAAACGAGTATCTAAATGACCTAAAGGCCAATCGACAACTGCCCCCCGACTCCCAACCTTATGACAAGCTAGTATCGACCGATCCAGTTATTAAAACAAAATTGCATTATGAAATGTACTATGTAAACACAGCGAGTAGTCGAACCGAACCATTCCGGTGCGTAGTCATATCGGATTTTTAATTCGGTTCAGAAGAAGGGATCTGAAAGATCCTCGTCGAAACGAGACAATTTCTAATCGAATCGAATCGGATACTTGTCGAAACGTTCTGAATTGACCCGCTGCTGGTTTAATGCTTTTCGATCACAAAGGTTTCCTCCCAACAGTTTAAGGAAGTGAAGCCATACTCATATCGATACAAGCAGATGACTTTAAAGAGGGCAAAATTGAGCATCAACCATTCCTTGCTTACAGGAAAACGCTTCAGGCTTCAACAACACAGCTATCACTAATCTTTACGAGAAGATGATTAATCATGGTGGTTACTTAGCATTGACAGACAATTTATAGCAACAAGCATCTTCCTTTTGAGAGCGTCATCCTCACTCTGGCATCAATTAATCTCTGTACATTGAAAATGCGAATGCACCACGAATGTTATCTTACATTAATAAATAAATACAGTATAAGTAAATACAGCTGCCTCTTTACAAATGAGTGGTATTATACGTAAATGTTTATCTCTCGTACGTGCTCGCAAGAGGGATCATATACATATAGCCCAGTTTGACAACACATAGTGCATGTCTTGCATGAATTGATTAATTTTACTATCTCATAACCACTATTCAATTAAGTGTTGTAATTTGATTTTTAATTTATTATCTATTCTTACGATGCCTATGATAGATGGCATTGTCATGGAACTCATAAAGGGTTCTATGTGTGGTGATTAAAAAATGGATTCCACGTGGTTCGAGAAAATCAATATGAGGCGAGTCTGTCTCCACTTTATATGGGTCATCGAGCGGCGGTCGGCAGAAAAAGCGGTGTTGTAGTAACAGAAATAGCTTTGGGGGATTTAATGGGCGATATTTTACTACCTTCGAGTAATGTTCTAAGTTATTGGGGTATATTTGAAGATGTGGTAACAATAAAAGCTCGCAGCGGATAAGGTAATTATTTTTCTCTCACATACGTAATGGTACGGTACCCACCATCTATTTATTTTTCTATAACCATTACAGATGTAATTTTTTTTAGTCTATGGAAATACTAATATGGTTTTCCATCAAAGTTGAAAATAAACTGAAACTTATTTATAATACGACGATAAACAAGGTCTAAATACATAACTGGATACGACTAATACTGAACTATATCCACATCACTCCAAATCATCCTTTTGCACATTAAAGTGGTATAAATGGATAGAGTAGAGAATTTTCAATAAAAAAAAACAACATTCAAATTATAAAAAAATGCCTGAATGTGTGGAACTGAGCGTTCCGCAAATCGCAGAAGTTACAACAATTTTATCAAAGATTCAAACCTCAAAGATTAAAGTTTTCCTTAACAATTTACCAAGACCATCGACGCCTAAAGTTACATCCGTAGGGCGTAATATTTAAGGGGTTTTAAAGGTTAATACATTAAGCACCACACAATCGAGATAGAATTGTAAAAAAGCAATAGTTTATTTTAGAAAGATCTCATAGTTATCTACTTAACATGTTGTTATGTTCTCAAAATATTAACGAAAAGCGTCTCTAGATTTACGTGCAGATAAAACTGTATAAAAATATTTAAAACCAACTATACTGATAATGATGATGTCAACGGGGAAAAAGTGAAAATGAATGTTCACGGTCCACTGATCGCTGCTAATGAACATAAAAAAGCAAGGAACGCATTAAAAGTTCAATAAGATGCCGCCCCTTTTACTGACCGTACACTTTTCAACTTTGCCTTGGGAAACTACGCTTTTAATATTACTCTTTTTCATGCCGCAATGCTCAAGCCCGTCATATGAGGCATCATGACTGTATTAAATAAGTGATTACATTATACCACTTTCCACTTTCGTGTTTCGTGAATGACATAACTAATTCGAATTATCATAAGAGAAATGTTATAAACAATAACGAACGAAATGAGGATGTAGAATTATAAATACGTAATACCGTTGAGAATTAGCATATAAATTCGATACCAGGTAGAGACTGTAAAGTCTTAATTGGTGTAACCGACCTTCAGTGAAACTGATCAAATCGAGATTGGCTTACAAATAAATGCTTCATAATTGCTGAGTAAGTAATTAATTAACATGGACAACATGGAAACGTGAAATACAAAACAGAACAGTTAGTTCATTACCATTTTGTAAAAGTATTACAAATATAGAGACAGGATAACGCTAATAAACATTATAATAAAATCTCATATTGTAGAAAACATGTTCCAATGATTCCATAAAGTTGTCAATTGTTTAACCAATTAATAGTTAATGCGATGAGAAATTAACAGCAAACGTTCGTAAAGTCTCGCAGGTTTAAATATCTAATACTAAAAAGATAATATTAAATTACAATCTGTCATGTAAGCCATCAGAGTATAAGTAATAGAAACATATCATAATATATGCAATGCCAATATCTCTAAAATTCTGGAAATATTGAAGCATTTTATCTTTACGATAACAACATCAAACAATTGTCAAGTGATCTTGAAATAATCTATATTGAAATGACTGATATCAACAATGTTTTATATGGAGGGGATTCTATTTTGCACGATAATCAGCATAATATAACAGATACATCAGCATAAATAAAAATTTTAAAGTTGTGTTATATTAGTAGATATTACGTTGTTACATGTTATGTAGAAAACCAGCACTTTGGTATTTGATTTTGTCTGAATCAGAATCAGAATATTTTTTATTCATGTAAACCATTATTGTACAGTACTTATGAATCGTCAAGTTACATAAACATTATGCTACTGCATCTAGCTATAGGGTTCTAGGTTCTCGAAATAGTTCTTCAGGAAAATGTGTTTTGGCTTACATATTATTCAATAATATGTGGATATTGCAATTTAATCAGATTGCAGTTTAATCAGTAACGCTATCTCGATTATTAGTTTGTTTATCATGACATCATATTAATTAACTAAAAACTGTCTTATTTTCATTTACCATAAATCCAAAACGTAATGAAAGAAAGTTTTAAATACCATCCCCTAGAGGCGCAGTTCGATTCTACACACAAAGTGTTTAAATACGTAGAATATTAGGAATACGGTTAGCTTACGAATAATCTCGCACTTGACGTTCAGGTAATCAAAACGTTTAAGTAAAGCTCTGGTTAGAGGATTGCATAGGTTACTCTGCGGCAATCCCGCTTTTGTAATGATAGAACGAAAATTGTTAACGTTACATCCCGTTTAAGCGTCGGAATTGCTTTGGTGTTATTTGATGGACTCTCAGGATTTTATAGGATGGATGGAAATGTACATTTTGAAGATTTTAGACAGCCAAAACATGTTTAAGTGTCTATTTAGACTATTCGTGTCCGTTATTACGTAACGTCGTTTCAAGTATCACTTTATGTCAGTTAGTTGAAAAACGACAGTTTATTACTTGCTTCCTAAGATTTCATGAGTCTCTAAAATAAATATGATGTTAGTGGCCTGTTACATGCTCTCACCGTAGCAATTCAAGTCAACATACATAATGTTACGCATGGGAGCAATACATCAATTAAAATAAACACGCTCAACTGTTCTGAAAATCAAAATTGATCCACAAAAGAAAATAATACTTTTGTTAAAACACACCTAATATAAAATCATCCACATACATCATTCGCCTACTAAAAAAATCCATTACACATAAGTTCACCGACAAACTGAATTGAATAGCACTTATTTAACGGTAAACAACGACCACTATACTACCTTCATGTACCACAATTTTTTTTTATTCATATTCACAGAATATTTATTCGACAGAATGTAAAGATTTCAGCTATTTCAAAACAGATTCTTACGTGGATTACTCGTATACTAGCGTTAACATACTAATTGAGTTAATGTAACTACTAATAGCATTCAGACTGTAATGGGCTCGGAATTTACTAATTCTGTGAGCCACTTATTACAAGTTTCAAAGATCCTGAGTAAACTGTTTAGTACTGAATCGTGGTGAACAACGAAGCAAGACAATTTAACCAATGAAATGAATGTCTATTATCGAGGATATAAACCAGGTAATTCGCTAAACCTGACGAAGTAAAATATCGCGCCTGTACCTAACCAAGGAAGTGTTAACGAACGTTCGGAACTCATAAATTGTCCCTCGACACCTCATAACTGGCGCCCATCGTGGGCCCTCAGGGCGCACCTAAAGCAATTTTCCATTACGTACAACGGTATAACTGCGAATGAGACAACAGACCTAAACATTATTACATTAAAGATCAACCTCCTTTGTTTTGGCGCCTATGCCCGTGATTACTTATGGGCGTTGAAGCAAAATAAACCTTATTGACAAACTGGGAAGATCTAATATCGTGGATTGTTGGTTTTAATAGGAAAGGGTCTATGTCTGGGGGAGTGGGGCCATGGAAAACGTGAACATAACAGGGTAGATTGAAGCCGCGACAGTCTGGAGTGAAGAACTAAATACTTTTGTTGAGCCAGAACGAACAAACACCGTAAAGAAAATTTACTGAGGAAATGATAAGAATAATCGAGGGAGAGCCAAGTGTTGGGGCGAAACAAGGTAATAAATAAGAGTTTGCTTCTCTTTAACTTGCTGTGTGGACTGCTACTTAAAGTAAACTTTATTTACCGCAGAAAGCAGATAGATATATAAATGTGTTTATTAGTATGGGCGGAAATACGAAGTTGGATATTAAAACCAATAAATGTACCTAAGGATCCACAACCCCAGGTTACTGCCGAGACACCCAACGTAACTAACGCCCTACACGCACAGCCCAAACTCCCCTGTCTGGCCTAGGGGTAATTTGACAAATGCTCAGGCCCGGACCTACCCTTACATACCCTCGAATAAAAAGCATTTGAATAATCGGAATGATGACGTAGCGCCCGATATTGGCAGTAAGACAGGTGCAGGAGCTATACAGGAAATGGAGCAGCAATTTGTGGGGTTCGGTCACGTAAAATTACAAGAAGGCGTTCTAAAAAATATTCCCAGATGCATTGAACTTTCAATCAATATACAATGGCAATAAAAACAATTTTCAGTTAAAAAGTGTTTTGTAAAGCTATGGCACGCGAAAATTTTCAAAAATATTTAGAGTACTGTTTTATGTGATTAGGGTGCACTTTCAAATACATACTCAAATATCCAGGCAAGATTATAGTGTAATGCGATATAAATAGAGCATTAACCTAAATTGATAATGCTGTACTATCATATCATATCATATCATACAGACATGAAAACAATATATTATATTTAATTAAAATGAAATATTTTACACGGGCCTCTACCATAATTGCTTCTGACAAAAGATCTATTTTACGATGTTTATTTGATAAATTTTAGCATACAGCTCGGATACCTTTTTTTTGTGCGTCTAAAACATAATTGGTTTCTCATTTAATAAGAATGAAACAATTGTTTTCTATCTGAGTAACCTTGAAAGGCACTGTACAGCACGTAATACATTTTCAATTGATCCAATTTATGAGGGAAAGGGAAGCATGAAATGACTTTATAAAACAATTGCTATCTTTTACGCTAATCACTTCTTGGTAATCTTGCCAATTTAAGAAATAAAAAACAACGAATTCGATCATTGAAATGTATATAATAATAATTAATAAGGAATACTTCTGGCTAAAAGAACGAAAAGGCAAATATATGCCTAAAAAAATTCAGAGCATTTTTATTCTTGGCGTTAAAACTGTCTACACAAAGAAATAATTAAAGTCAAATTGTATTCAGATCCAGTGAATATAAAAATAATAAGTAACTTTATTGAATTAAACAAGGCTTCTTTATAAATAATCCGTATCTACCCCTATTCAATGAGTCACCAGGCATCATGGAGGGTGGCCGAGGGCCTACAGGAGCGATATTTATAGAGTTTATCGTCGTTTTATATCGAACCACTGCAGCGACCATTAAAATGCTAAGCATCATCGTCATCAACAAGTCTGTTGTTTGGTTTTATGTGTTGCAGACTCTGGTTTAGAATGGCTGTCAAAATTAGATTATTGCCCTTCAAAAATACATTAACACCTTATTTTCAATATTTTTTTTATAACTTTACGAGACATTAGGATCTTCAATCAAAATAAGGAATATTTAATAGTGTAGCAAATTTCACTTTACCAAATATACCTAATTCATTAAATCAATATTAAACTGCTGCTGGCGGGTAAGACCAACCGCTACTTGGTGGTCCAATGTCGACAAGGCTTCTCATCAATGGCAACCCAGGTTGTTAATCTGGCGGAGACGTACTAGAAGGCCCGACCCCAGATAACCTGATAGTAATAAGAAGTATCAAATCTTAATCCATTTATGACATAACATTTCATAATCTTACAAAATAATACGTTCACATTTTTATTCGCAGCTAATGATGGCTCGTTTCCATTTGTTCAGAATACAATTAAACGTGTATATGTGATAGATTTTCTCTTTTATCTATTTTGAAAAGAGCGGGATAAATTCCTCGCACCTCCAGCCATGTTTGTTGTGTATTAAGCTCGTAGTCAATGCTGACTAATGGCTTTTAATTTCGACCTTCCCGTTCGTTTAATTTATCGAAAGTTAGCGTGTTACAAATTTTAGGCAGTGCCACTATTTTGACTTTAATGGAGTACATTTCATATTTATCTTCTGAAACATTAATAACAATTTGGATATTCGTATGCAGTGATAGCAAAGTCGGTCAAACGCTTGTATAGGAAACAAGGAATACGTGGTCAAATCTCGGCCCACTACGCTGGGATTTTCGGATTTCATAGGCGATTTTTTTTTTTACCCATGAATTAAGCAAGTGTGCCTAGTCCAAGCGAGGTAAAAAAGAACCGGAATCGTCTCCGTCGCTCCCTCAAAGGCAAAGAAATAGATATAGAACAAAAATAGACACGGCTTATGTGATTTAACAGGTTCTAGCACACTAAAACCGAAGTATTAAACAAGTCCTAAGGTTCATAGACAATAATAGTAACTTTGAAACTCAATGTGCTAACAACTGAACTGCTAGCATAAATGACAACTATACTATATATGGTAGCAATGTAGTTGACGCTCTTAAAAATGTTCAAGGCGTGACTAAAAAGCTATTGTTTTCAACCCTGGCGTGGCGCGTTATAACAACAATGTGGTGTATGATGTGTTTCACCATTTCGCAATGGCTTTTAGCAAACCACCTTCGAAGTTATTTCCTCGTTCGCGTTATTACGTATTGTTATTGGAGCGGTCGTTGATAGGTTTGTACTCACTTCCCTGTTAACGTTCTTGAGTTTTGCTTTGTGTTCTACGGTATAGAAAATAATCGCCATTG
Source organism: Pheosia tremula (assembly GCA_905333125.1). Taxonomy (NCBI): domain Eukaryota; kingdom Metazoa; phylum Arthropoda; class Insecta; order Lepidoptera; family Notodontidae; genus Pheosia; species Pheosia tremula. The sequence goes on from HG995420.1 coordinate 4,176,402, forward strand.
GATGCGTCCAGTCATCCACGACCATGCATCATGTTAAGCTTTTCTAGACTATAGTAAAGAATACTGTAAAACTTAATGCAGAACAAAACCAACGGGGCTAACAAAATAATACCGAAAGCTAAGGGGCACGCCCATCATTTTGGTCGTTAGACCTATAGTACCACGTGAAATTATCAAAGCGAATACGAATTACGCTCTGTCTACTTATTATGTAAAAGGAGTTATCGCGAAGGCGATCTTAATAGCGTATCTTGGGAAATGTAACATGCTAGTTACGGGACCATCAACGGTAATACAACAAACCAACGATTCATTCATTTGATCCACACATTTGTTTGCACACATTCACACTGGGTTTTTGAATAAATTTAACATATTATACAATTCGTACCAGCACGTAGTGAAATGAACGCGAATGTTGAGTAAACTGTGCGAGCTGGCTTTCCAAAAAAATGGCTTTAAATAATTCTTTTAGAAAACTGCACTCGTACTAAACTGGCTATATAAAAATCAAGTTGCACATTAACTAAAATTTTAAGGATTTTATCGCGTTTGTTTTATTTATTTACGTAAATTAGTTTTATTTCAATGTGTAGTATTCGCGTAAACATAAGATCTCAATTATCAAGTTGCTCTTAAATGTCGATTTTGTATTATTCTATGCTTACTTGATTCATTCTAATTCCGGTCCCCTTAACATTCCCATTACACTGTTGTCTTTATCGACATGATAATTTACATTATACTAACACAACAACAACAGATAACCAATGAGATTGCAATTAGTGTTTGTTAACATATGCTGCACAAATTCACTAGTATGTAACGAACCACTTACTCCGCCATTCATCAAGTATCCATCCATGGCATACTAGCTGGGGGGTTTTTATTGCTCACAGTGCGAAGTCGGAAGCGAAGCATCGTTCAGGTCCATCGGATTAGGAAATAACAGTACTAGAAGATAAAAACTTTCAAAGCAAACTAAAGGCAAAGAAGCTGACAACAGAAATACTGAGCGAATAAAATGATGTTATATCAAAAGCCATATAAATGATTGATTTACTAAAGAATTGTGCCTTCATTAAACTGCGTACGAAAGACCACCAAAGTCACAAACGAAGTTGACGGTTAACAGATCTACATAATAATTTCTACTCGCAAAAAAAGAATAACAGAATAAGTTTACCTAAATATAATAAACCGCCACGGGCGGTCAATGTTCAGCGACTGTAATATTATTATGATAACAGAACAAAACAACGTTAACTTACATCTGACTGAATGATTATGGTAATGATTCGAAAGTAAAGATAAATAAACTCAGGCCAGTAACAATTATCCAAGTTCATAGCTTTGTTAAACATGATCCCGAATCTTTAGTGGGCGTTGTTTATGTATTTTGGTTAGTTAATATTAAGATTGCGCAGATATGGAACAATTTAAATTACAAATTTGGTAGAAACATAACCTTTGTAACTGTTTGCTAGGAAATCTTTAAAATGAAAATGTTAAGCCGAAAGCAATAATACAAAAGAAAAGAAAAACATTTATCTTGGCAATTCAAAGTTGATCGCTCCAAGTTCGAGTTAGGAATCTGTTTGTGCAAATATCTTATTAAATGTCTACATTTTCAAAGGGAACTTAAGGAGGCCTACATTAAGGAGATTAGAGACTAGTTGCTCCTTTTTAATTAATAGATGTTGCCTTCTGTAATTCGAATTACGACACCTATTGTGATTTTACTTTCTAATTATAGGGCAGAAGGGAGGCATATTTTAGAAACTCTTATTTTGTACAACAAACATTAACTTTAGCAACTTACTGAGTGGAATGGAGCAGCATTTCCTGAAACAATACAATAAATATGAAATTACATGAGTAAAACAAACGCACATGAGGCAAAGTCAATAAAAGCAGATGGATTTCAATGAACAATCATAGAAACGCCTGATTCACTAGGCTTAGGGCAATATTTGTACAATAAACGAAGATAACAAGTCTTGCACGGACAGGAAAACAATTGTATTGAATTGCACGAACTATCTGAGGAAGATTATTAGTCTAACAGCCAGTTTTTTAAAATAATTTATAAAAATTATCTTAATTGCCAATGATATAGAATTTATTTTGATCTGGGTTCTGGTCATAAAGATGACAAACAAATTACTTTCATCAACCTCGATCGGTTATTACTGATAACCCTGCCTTTCTAGATGCTTTTTTAACACATGCTGACCGCAGATTTAGACCACCGTGCCTTCGTTTAACTTCTCCTATTTCAAATTATACAACAGCTTTGGTAAACTATTATCTTCAATGCAAAGGACGTGCCTTTTGAAGAGTAACAAAAAAATACCATTTATCTACGTACACCTATTATTTTGAATATCGTAATTGTTCTGAATTGATTATTTTACAACGCTATTAAATTGCTGTTATTGTCTTCAAATGGAAACATAATATTTTATCGCAAACGGGTATTTTACTGCGCGTAAAGGAGAAGTTAAACTAGGAAATAAAAGCTAAAACGTGAACATTATTCAATGAACAATATATCTAAATTACATACAAATATGATGAATTCAATAATATTATTATTCAGTTAATTTTAAAGAAACTACTATTGGGCACATCCAAAACAACTTCGAACATACAGCAACAGATACGCAATAATGCGTGAAACACGTGTCAGCCCCCTTATTTCGACCCTCATAATTGCCAAAATGGATCTTAACACTATGAAAATAAGGGTCGTGAGAGATAAGTGCATAACGAACGCCCCTTTCACTGTAAATTATTGCAAGCAGTGCAACTTTAGGGTGCATCAGATCGATAGGGCTACATATTCGGGTTCTTGGTTCTCGTTTGTAATTGGTACTAAATGAACGCGGAAATCGATTCCTGCGCACGTCGTACGTAATTCGTATGTCCACGATCAAATGTGAATTTGATCAATTCAATTTTACATTTGTGCTTCTTTGATCTGATGCATATCAGTGATTGCTAGATTGTTAGCGATATAATAGTAGTTATAATAACTTTCATACTAAATACTTCATTCAGGTAGCAATTATGTTAAATCCACATTTACATGGAACACTTAGAGATGATTTAAACTGACAGCTACGTATTACAAGCTCTCTTAGTAACAGAGAGAGCAGTCATTAGAATAATTACTACCAACTTCACAAGTAGTAGAAACAACATATAGGTAGTAATTACACTTTGTTGAATATAATTTAGCGTGTTCACGCTTAAAACACATACAATGTGTAAGATATAAAATAATATAACTATCACTAATCGCTGACCCATTACTTTATCTTACGACTTTAGGCATTTATATTTTAAAGAGAAAGTCAAATTAGGATATGTAATGTCCAAAGATCAGGAGTGTATTGTAGATAGTTCTATAAATGAAAAAATAAAAGTAAGGTACCCATGAGGTCATGAGGCATGTGTGTATAGCGTGATGTGCTATGATAATGTCATTGTCACTGTCATAAAAGAATATTGTGAAGACGTTAAAATTCGATTCGTCTAATAATATACCTCCATTTAGTGCTCCAATTTAAATGGAACGTAAAAGCCACGAAATCAAATAAAAATGAGACAAAACAAACAAATGGGTCGGCACGCCACAAAGCAATTCTATAACATAACACAATACCATTTGGCCTTCCCTCCAATGAACTTGCTATCGATTTTCAGGAGGGCAACGACCAAAGCCAATTTTTTTTATACTGGATAATGGTATAACATGGGATATTTCTGCGAATAAAAACTAATGTAACACTTGCCAAGACAATTTGAAGAGTAAATGAGTTTATGATTGCCATTGCTCGCCAGTATATTAGATCATGAAAATTTAATATCTTTCAAAGCATGTTGTAATAATTCAATGTATTTACTACTTACAAAGGGCACAAGAAAAGATGTGGGACCATCGCTTACTTTTAGTTAGTTAAAGAAAGATGTAGTGTAAGAAAAGTAAGATATGTTGTTCATACTGAAGTTCTCTTGTAACAAATTTTGTTAAAGAGTTCATAAAACAGCCGGCTCCCTAGTCTACGTTCCAATTAAAAAGAGTGATAAATTACTGTTATATTTTTTATAAACCAGGATCCAAAATTAATTTAGACGGTGAATTTGATGACAGCCATTGTCTGAGCAATAGATTGGTGCTCCACATTGTTTAGTCTCACAAACAGCATGAATAAACAGTAGCCGGGAAAGTGAAAACAAAAGTGCCACGGCTAATTTAAGAGTTCACGAGTTATTTTGGATTGCTTAATTACCCGAGACTGATGGAAAATCCACATTTATTGATGAGATTAGGGATATATCTGAAGTGTACTTGGACGAAACTTTTCCGAATAAAGAACAGGTTTTAATATTGAAGACTTGTGTATAGTATTTATGGACGATAATATGCCATGAATATTTGGGAGACTTCGTATTCTAAGGCCCAATATACCGATTTCAATTCTGAGAGAGAACTTGAGGGCTCTTATGATTTTGTCTTCCCCAAAAATGATGGATTAGTACGTCCAGTATAATCCTTAAAACGTACCGCTTCGGCAACGTAACGTCTTCCCTCTCAAACTACAGACTCCATAAATAAGTATGACAGTGACAGCATGTTTTCTCGTTTTTCTCCTTACCCTAAAGTCTATAAACACCTAACGGCCTAATAATCGAAGTGAAAGTGAACCTTAACGATACGAAACTAATGAGGTCCCAAGAGAATATATCTAGTTATCATTAGTATTTTTAAAGAGCCTGTTCAAACATTAATCAGACTCGCGTTCAAGGATGACATGTAATAAAATTAGCGCGACCTAAGTTTTAAATTGCAAACTGAAACTCGGAGCGAAATTTTAAATGTATGCAAATAAAATGTCCAGTACTTTGACGCTGTATTCAGGACCTTAAAACATTAAAACTTTCGGAATAGAAAATTATAAATTTGTATGTTCATATAAATGTTCAAACAGCTAACGAAGTATATACTTAATTGTAAATAGAAAACAATTGCTTGGGTCAGCTAAAATATTAAACCTGGTTCTTGTATTTTTTTGTTATTTATAATATTCCATTAAAATTAAACGGGAGAAATGGAAATTCTTTTTCAAATCCCCGGATATTATGTTTTTAAATTCCGCCCTCTTTGTTTCATTCACGGCACTTTGGGCGAACGAAGTTAGCAGAGTGTGATCTTTTTATACAACGATTACGCTTTCCTTTTTATTCTTATTCATTCAAGGAAAAAAGTAATAAAGACAACTGAGAAAATCAAATATAACAGTAGGCATATATACTACTGGCCCCAACTTAAGACACCCCGCGCACAAGGCAGCCTGGCTGCGGCAGCCAGGCTTCGGCAGCCAGTAAATCATATGACGTTGTATGGGAGGGTGGTATGGGAGGGACTAGGCAAACACGAAATCCCGGCTGCAGCAGCCAATAGAACGCGCCTGTTTGCACGGCAGCCAGCTGGCTGCGCGCAGCCAGAGCGTGTATAGGCGAATGTATGTGGCTGCCGTCAGTCTCCGCGCACTAGTTGTAGCAGCCAGACGTATTTTGGGTTCCGAACTTTAAAAAAAAAATACAATGACATGAAATAGTCGTCGATTGCCTGCTATCACTGGCTGCGCAAATATTCTGGCTGCCGCAGCCTGGCTGCCTAGTGCGCGGGGGCTCTAAACGGTAATAATTATGATTTATAATATCATCATCCATCTCACGGAATGTGAGGAAAGAATCGAAGATACAGCTATATCAAGGAATGAGCTCCCGTTTGCCTTGTATCACGATGTATTATAGTTTGTTGAACTGTCTGAATAATTCGATCGTGAGACGCGACACGTGTAGCACACAGCTGACATTTGGGATGGGTGCCTCACGGGCACTATTAATTAACATTATGGCGGAGGTCTAGTCAGTATTTTGGTTGATGAAGGGAATCTGACTGCTGTTTAGATTAGTTAGATCATTATTTTAAGCTGGCTCGTTATAATAACAGATGTAAGTTTATATGTTTAACAGTTCATCATTAATAGATTAATTTTATGGAGAACTAGCAGTACTAGTGCATTCGTACTTATGGATTTCCATTATTCAGGACTAAAAATATCCTTGATCTGGGTTATAATGCCGTGCACCATGCCAATTTTCATCAAAATCTGTCTATTACGCAGTTTTATTAAATCGGAAATCTTCAACGAATTAGACGGCCTTTGGACTATGAAACTCGTTCTAAATGCAGTCATAGCAAAACAAAGTTACAAATTTTAAAGGAACCTATTCATAGTCATTTACTTCAATGTTGTTTGCTTTTCATCTTTGTGGTCCCGTCAATCTTGAAATACCTCTTCCAAAGAGCTTTGAAACTTTTATAACCTTTTGAAAGCAATATGCGCAATAAATCTAACATCTATGCAACACTTCTTTGATATTCAACCAAGCATATCCTATACACAACACCCTGACCCAAAATCGATCACAATCCTTTAAGCGTCATTGACTTTTATGTTCAGGGCATCAACCGAGCCCTTCGTGCTCTATCAAGTGTCTGTTAGTGTCCGACACTTCCGTTTCTAACAACTACTGATTTATTGCCTTTTACAACATACCAACCGCGACGAATCCCAATCAATCCAATTTGGGATCTTTGTTGTACGGGTGTGAAATAAGACTTCCACAGAATTGATTACCGTAAAAGATACGATACAGATACAGATACAGATTGTGTGAGCCGATAACCAGAAGCATGAGTTTGAATGCACAATGAAGACACAATAAGGAATAATAAGAGTCGCGAAGTGGATTAGAAGGCCAAAGTTCGATCTGAATATTAATAGCAACCTAAAACTTGTAGCCCCAAAAGAAGTTTATTTTAATTTTGTTTTGTTGGAGATCGACGACAGCTTCGGCTCCAATTAATATTTCAAGTTCGTTGATCGCGCCGGAAAGCGTTCTCAATGATCGATGCAATACAAAGTTTGTTAATGGACCAATATTGGACATAGTTGGTGTTCTTAAAACTCATAGTCTTCAGTGATATTGTTCGTGTTGCATTAATATGTTATTTATTTACACTCACCATCAAGTCAGTCGGCATGTTTTAAAAAAAGCTCCCTATACGATCCCAATAGATGCAAAAAAATTGGCTGAGAACAAACCCTAAGATAAGCACAGCATGAAGGGACACATAGATCCTTGAAGCAACGTACGGTAATAAACGGTACCAACATTACGTTAAATCAAAACAAACCTCAGTGGGGAGTGCAGTGGCCCTGCGCGACCGTGACTCATCTATCAAGTGCATGCGTGCGCCCGCGCCGATGCCACGGAATTAGACCGCGATCGCATTTGTTATACGGCTTAGTTTCAGACTTTTTATTTTTTTCGTGAACCATGTTTATGGCGTTCGAAAACAAATTGGAAATGGGGAAACAGTTTCGAAATTTGAAATCGTATCTTTGATAAAATTTATGATTATGGCACAATAACTAAACTGAGACCATTACTCTAAACAAAACATTTAAGGCGTCCATATGAAGACTACAATAAACATTATTACACAACTGATCCTATCTCGAAAACACAAAGAAAATAAATGAAACTGAATCCACTGGAACTGGAATAACAAAAGTATTTCGGATTCAGATGCTATGTTAACCGCATCACCAAACATCGGTGGGAGCGAGTTCTCTAAATATGGACGTACCAACGCGAAGATCGGATTTGATCTTTTTGCGCGTTGAAGACGGAGATGCGAAAGGATGACATACATCATGCATGTCTAATGCTTAATTTGAAGACAGCACGTGTGCTATCTCATACCACTTAGCTATTAATATATTTTGGAACATAGTAGAAGGCTTCCTATTGATCTTAATATTTAAAAAAGAAGGAAGGTTATCAATTATGCATGTAGTGGGCATTGGGAGCTAGCCTTGGAGATTTCGCAATATGGATATACTTTTATATTTGGAATAACGGCTTCGTAGGATTATAGGCATACTGTCTTGAACAAACCTATGGGGCTTATAGGATTGTTAATGGGTGTTTATTTTAATGCATACAAGCAATTTCCCGTTACAAAAATGTTAATAAACAAATAGGTCATATGTATCGAAGCAGATGAATTGGTTGTGTTAAGGAGCTTCCTGAGTTTAGATGAAATTGTGAAAAAAAGTTTTACAACATAGAAGTTGAACGCCTCACTAAACAATACATAGTATCTGTTATATTTTTACCCAAGTAGGAAGTTTTATTGTCAGTACGATCTGTCGGAACTGAGTCGAGGTCAATGCAAAAACATTGAACAATGACAACATTGTATTTGCAAAGTTACCTTTATGAAAAATCGCAGTCACAAATGAACTTGGACGGAACACAGCTTGTACTGAGATTGATATAATATGTACATTCAATGTTTTGTCAATAAAAGGGCTGGGTAACGATGGTTCTACAAAGTCTCATAAATCTTGAAGCAGCCTTGTTTTACAGTATATCAATATGTATCTATGTTTATATATATATATATATATATATCTATCTGTAATCTATATGTATGAAACAAAGAGCGGGTGGGCTGATTTTAATATCTTTGATTTTTTTGAAACTGCCTCCGCCCCAAATAGCAGAATAACTATGAAAACGTGAAAAAAACATTTTCTAATACATTTGATGCTGAGGTGGTACAAACTTCGCCGGGATAACTAGTTTATAGATAAATAAGTAATAATTATTAACAATGTTTGTGCGAAAAATTGCGGTCTTCATAATATATTTTCAGAACAAAAACTCTCAAGATTTAACTTAAGTAAATTAAGAAATAACATAGATTCAATGCAATCATAATAAAAATAAACCCTTTCCTTTCTCTCGGTAAACTTTTATATATTACTTCACCAATATTGACTTTGATTTAAGTTCATCGGTGGGTTTACCTTTCGCACAATTGAAAGACGAAGGTCAGGTGCAATAAGCAAAATTTAGTGCATGAGTAATTTACTGACCAGTGGCGAAGGCAATTACAAAAAAATAAGACCCATAAGTAAATTTATTTCTTTTTATTGACCTAAATCACCGCTTTTCGGGAAAAAATTAAAACTAAAACTTGAGGTAGGTATGTGTGATATTATGGTTTAAATCTTCATACATCATAGCTTTTAATGGCCTTTGCAAAATATTGTTCATAAATTGTAGAAAGCAGCATAGGTATACACCTTTGAAGCGCGAGGCCTCTCGGACGCTAAACGCTAAAAGCTACTCCAAAAAGATCATTTTCAACAGGCTTTGTGTACAATCAAAATATGAAACCAAAAGAGCGGTGTATTATAAAATAAAATATAGTGTCCATTGACGACACTGTTACATTCATACGAGCAGAAACAGTGAAAGCTATAAAGATAGCCTTTATGGGTCACATTATTGAGTGCGATAACACCCTTGTCGCAATAGTTGTACAATTTATTGCACAATTACTTCAGCACGTGCATTTTAATTACATGTTACACCCGTATTTAAAATCAATGGCTTCCATGGATTTTATGGCACTAATAAGAGAGCTTGACAAGCATCTCAATGAAGATGACCGGAGTTACTGATTAAGTAGCTATACCACCCAGTCGTCGATAGCTAGTCATCTACATAAAGTATTAATATGGCTAACTCCTACGTAAAATAATGGTTCGTTCCTTGAATGACCAATAAGGACGCTGTACAATTTTACGTTAACTCTTAACTAGCGACCTTAAAACTCATGGTAGACCTAGAGTTACGGCTCTACAAGTGTATGGAATGTAGACTATCGGACTTCATTGTAACTCAATTTGCCCACTAATCTTACTTTGCCTTATTTTCTTTGGTTTGCTTTTTGATTTTTTGTATTTGATTTGTTGTAATATATGACAAGACCTTTTTACTACTACAAACAACAGCATGAATCAACAATTCCCAGGTCTTTTAAATTTGTCCATGTCATTGAGCTATTAAATCAAATAAAACGGTCCGATTTTCGTCTCATTGGGGTCGGTAGCAGTCAACAGAATAAATCCGATTACATGGCCGGCGATCTACGTACGTATCGGTTGTATTTAGTAATAAGCTTTAAAGTTGTGACCAATATTGGCCAGCATTCTGTTTTATTTCATGATTACAAAAGATTAATTAATCCTGTATTGGTCCTGCGATTAATACAACTATATTGCATATAGTAATAGTACGTAGCTTTCGAAAGGCAATAAAATATCAGCAACATTGCTATAGTAATCAATAAAACTTAGTAAACTTCAAGTGAAATAGTTTCACGTGTGCTTAAAGTTAGGGCAACTCGGAAGCGGAGAAAAACTAAGTACACATTAGTGGCAAGCTGGTACTTTATGTCTGCTCCTCGCTGCTGCTCAGCTTATGTTTTGAAGTACGTTTCAAGTAGATACATTTTACTTAGATGCGAGGTTTAGTTTCTGATGGAGACAACATTTTGTACAGGCGACAAAGATTTTTTAGGGGAGGGGTTTGATTTCCAAGGCGAACTTTATTTTGTAAAGGCTGATTAAGAATCCTCAGGTAGTATATTCTTCAAATAAACTTGACTTATTTACGTGTTATCCATAGAATTTCTATATCGATTTCTTATATTAACAGCGAAAACAACTAAATATGAGGATACTCCAGTTCAAACTGTGACACTAGGACGTCTAACACTTCAGTCTTCCCGTGACCATGGTTGTTGTAAACTGCAGAAACGCCGGGAACGTAAAAACTTAAATTAAACGCGATAAAATCCGTAAAATAAGTTTTATTTCAAAAAGTCTAATTTATTTGGAGACTCATCCTCACCTGAGAATTGAAAATTAGTCGTTACTTAAAAACACATATAAGAGAAAACTAAAAACCAATTACTATATTGAAGCCATAAGAAATAGATATTTAAAATATATTTGCAATGATTGTGTGTCCTATAAACACTGTTTAGCTCACGTTAGATGATGTAACATATTACCTGGATGACGAAACGAAAGCGGAACATATCAAAGTACTTACAACGTTGAACGCAACAATATTTTCACATCGCGAGGGAGCATTAAACGGTGACCGTCCAACGTAGCAGATACATTATGACCATCAACGTGACTCAAGTGAAAATCTGAGTATCTTTATAGCGCAGATAAACACCGTTTTTATGCTTGAGATTAATTAAGCTTGTCGTCGAGACGGATATGAATTTACAGCCGACAAGGAATCCAAACGCATTGTTTGAAAGGCATTACCGTCGTTTTTTAGCTGAACGTCGAATTCTTGATTTTTTTGACACCTCTTGGTAGCACAGGAATGTATTCCATACTTCACATATCGGTAGAAAACTTCTCTGTTTGAGGCGGACAAGTTGGCACTATCAGAAATATTCAAGATTGCAGGATCAGTTTACAAATGTCTAACCTAAACCTATAAAATTTAACATAATATCCAGTAATAAACGAGGTGGACGCTATAATTCTAGAAGTTTCTTATTTCTATAGCGTCACAAAATACTCGCAAGCTTGACAGCAAAAGATCCAGTCACAGAACTCAAAGTATTAATAGAAGACCGAGCCTAGTACGGGCCGGAACAGACATGGTCAGCTCCGTACCAGCCGTAGGTGTTGTCAGCAGACTATTCGCGAGACGAACAGATTCGGCACGGAGCGGACCAAACCCGTACCTTGTTCGGTAGACTGTTATTACTATCAGGAATCAAGGCGGCAACTGCCCAGTCACGTGAGACAACTTACTGGTTCTACTGTGCCTACATCACGGTGTGATAGATGAACCATAAAGTGTTACGTCATCCTATTTCACCTAGGATAAGCAGTTTTCAAGTAAACATTGATAACTGGTGACCTAAATTCGCGGTTGTTTCGTAAAACTCTTGAAATTTGTTTAAAGTTAAACGGGGAATAGTGTTTTTTCTGGAGTGTGTTGCGCAACGCGGAAGCTCGTTAAGGATGTTGATAAGTGAAATGGATGTATTGCAGAAATCAACAAGAAAACGAAACAGCAACATTCACTAGAAGAAAATAGTAAGGGAAAGGAAGAACGAGGTCTACGGCCGAACACCTAAATATTTGAGTGTTACTCAACGGTTTAAGACGTCGTTAACTTGCATTTTCAAATGACGCACTCACATTAAGCATGTCTTAAATTTAAGTAGCGTTGGAGTAATCGGCAGCAAAGGAGATCAAATGATATTAAAATTCACAGTCATGGACCATCCTTATTAAGTAACTACACTTCATTCAACATCAATGGCATGCCACTTGAACAATAACGATCAGCGGTACACACATAACGAAAACTAACGTAACAAACGTCAAACAATTGAATCGAATGACCTATGATGCAACCAACAGTCATTATATTACTATCGCGGTACTATTGTTATTGTCACTCATCACCAGCATTATTTGAACTTCTATCATGAGAGCCATTAGACTCACATAGTAGAAAGTCCGCAGGCCTTTATAAACTGGACTTATTATGCACCTGCGCCAGTTTAGTTTGAGATACGATACCTCCCACATGGCAGTAATAAGAGGCAAAGAAATCATGTCTGCCAGGGGTTAAGTTTAGTTGGTTGTCGTGCACCGTTTACTACCGCACTTGGCCCCTTTCGCAGAAAACAGAGGTTACATTATCAAGATCGCACCGATTCTATTCAATTGTTTTTTACGATGGGTTCACATACCCATTTTGAGCATGTTTTTTTTATTTTCGTGATAATAATGATTCGGTAAATTGCTCACACATATTCTAAATAAAGATCTTCTTGTGAGAGTTTACATAAAATTGTACCGTTGATGCCTATAATTCCATGTGCAACACAGTTATTTGTTTCAAGTCTAACCGAACCCATATAATAATGTACGTTTTATCATATCCGACTGACACAAATGCTGAATCTATATTCTTTTACTACCATTTTTTCGGGTTCACTGGCACGTTAACCGTTTAATTTCCAAATGAATGGTTTATTTTGTCGTGTCAACCCATGAATATGGCCGAGTAAAATACGTGAGCGACTTGCGCAAAACATGACGTAAAAGGATCTGGTAAACCATAGCCCAGATAAATGAGCAGCCACAATATACATTATGTCCGGCTGGAGTTGCAGTTTATTTTCTTCTTAGTTCTAATACAGTCGCAATGTATTCAAATACAATACATTCTTATCTGTTCCCAAAATACTTTTGTTGGCTTTCACTATGAACATGTTCCATGTTTAAAATGTTTTCTAATTTCGTCACTTCCAATGAAGTCATCCCCGCTCTCCTTACGAAGGCAGATAGTAATATGGCACACACATCGTACCGACTCGGCTGAACTGTCCCAACATGTATGCCACCTTTACGGGTGTGATGACGATGGTAAAAGCGGCACCATGACCCGTTCTGAATGACAATGACCGAGATACGATGCTCACAGTTCTCCTTTGAGATTACAGTTTCGAAATAAATATATACTTTCCACGATTCGCTGCGCAAGAGGCGATGATGAGAATTATCAATGCGGAAAGAGCAGGCGAATAGAAAATGAAAAGTTGAACATCAAGTTTTTAAGATTCCAGTTAAGTAACTAGATGTGTTGGAAATGACTAGTCAGAAAATGTTAAGATTTGCAATGAGACGTTTGTTTTCTCTAGTTTATAGCGTAAAACGAGGTTGTTATCATAGTAGGTACCATTTTCGTTAATGAATGGCATAGTGTTCCGAGGTACGTTTCCTGTGATTCACTTTATCTTAGTCATTGAAGTATTAAAAGAATAGGTGTATTACTCAAAACTCCTTCCGGCAAAACTGTTTCAGAGTTCATGAAAATTTTAAAGATATAGTCTTCAGAAAGTAAAAGACTTGCTCCTACCATACCAAAGGTACCTTGACCACAGGTTTCCTAACCTAGACTATTCTTATATATATTTTACTTCAGATTTTTTTCTTTTTTATTGCCAGACGAGCACACTAACTTTAAGGTCCCACACTAAGCATCGCTTGTATCAGGAGTCCCGTACAATGGACTGAGGGCGAACTCAGTATATACTTATACATCCATGACTCGAGTGCAAACATTCATGCTCATCACACAAAGATTGTCCCTACCAGGATTCGTCTCAACCAACTGCGCTAATCAGATCGTCAATAGCTTCTAACAGTTAGTTTAGAAGGAAAACGACGTAAGATCGCGACTGTTTACCAGATATAAATGCAACTGGTCAACTGGGACCACAGTCCTGGTCGACCCGAGGGTACTCAAGCAAACAAACACTCAAGGGCGTCTTGTAAAATAATGCAAGCGCATACCGTTGATGCCTTACCACCTATCATTTTATACGTAGTTACGTCACATCTGACTCAGACGACCCAGATGTGAGATAGCATTGTTTGGGTGCGTATTTACGACGCGGTTACAACGCATGTGTGTCGGGCCCAGAGCCCGGCGTCGCAGGGGAAAAATAATGGAGAACGGGTAAGGGCGTTGCCCCGCGCATGTAAGGAATAGTAAACGTCGTATGATTGTGATCTTTGATACGGTTTGGTGTCTCTTTATTACGTAGTAGCTGCACCCCGCGGTGTTACCCGCGATTAGAAAGTATGTCCTTTTCCTCTATGTCCTTTATCCGGGATAAAAAGTAGCCTATGTGCTATTCCATACCTACCTTCATCGTGCGAACTGCCACGGAATGGAACACGCTACCGGCGTCTTTGTTCCCCGTTGACTATAATCTGGGTGTTTTCAAGTCGCGAGTGAACAGGTACCTTCGAGGCAAGAGTTGCTACATCGTAGATCTCATCGTCACTTACCATCAGGTGAGATCGAGATCAAATACTTACCTATATTGAAATAAAAAAAAATCCAGACTATAATCTATATCGGTGCCAAATTTCATCCAGACCCGTTCAGCCGTTCTGGCGTGATTGAGTAACAAACATCCATCCATCCATCCAAGCTTTCACATTTATAATATTAGTGGGATAGTGGGATTTATGTCGCGTCCGTGTTATTTTCTCGATTAATCCTTCACATCAGTAATGCAAGCACAATCCTTTTAACGTTGCGTTTCGGTAACGAAAGCGTCTTCCATCGCTTTCACACTCTAGATATGACAGTGGCAGTATGTTTTCTCGATGGCATTGCGATTACGAAGCATTGATAGCAAAGTTGGTAGAACGCTTGCCTCGGTAACGAGGATCGCAGGTTCAACCCCGCCAGGGTTCATTTCGAAAATGATCGTCAGGCTGTTACCGCGGATTTAATTTGTTTTTATTTTACTTTTGTTACCAAGATATATGTGTAGTTAGTTTAGTTGACATTTTTGTATGAAGTTGAATCGTTTTTCTCGATCACCGCAGCGTGTCAGATAGGTGGGTATTTCAAAAACTGGCTCGGTACACTAATAAAGTGACGTAAGCGCGGCTAGGTGTTAACTTACAAGGCTAATGGACAATTTTATTAGCGTGCGTGATCTAAGCCCGCTTGATAAACTTTATAGACAGACTTGCTTCTGCCCGCGGCTGCGCCCGCAGTACCTTAACAATACAGCATATAGCACTCAGAGATAATGTAACTTTCTATCAGTAAAATATTCTTTAGAATCATTAATACCGGAGATTTTCCTGTAGGTATATCCAAACACAAACTTTACCTCGTTATTATATATAAATATAAGTAGTATAAAAATAATTATAAATTATAATATACTATATTATTGAGTCACTTTTGAAGGGTTTGCGATAAACAGTAAAAAAATAAAACAACTCGTATTGCGAAGGTGCCTGAATCAGGGCAAGTGAGACAACTGTGTGGGCAGATTTTAAAAAGGTTTTTTAACGATCATTTAAAAAGGACTGTTTGTCTTACGAAATTGCCAGAGAATGGGGGTTCACAGGCTGCGCTCCACAAAAACATGCACCCACCACCTAGCGCTACGAAGCAATTACGAAAGTATTTGTGCTGACTTTTGTTTATAGGACAATTTTAGTAAAAAAAAATAAACTTTATGAACATGCAAGTAATAGGTACATAGTTGGTGTAGATTATTGTTCATCTAATATTGGCATCAGCAGCTATTAAGCTCATTTATATCAAAAGTTTTAATTATTCCCTGTTATGCCAAATCTTGTCCGGGGTCACCATACCTGGTCAGCCATTCACATCACCATATATATATATAGTTGAATAAAACATTACCTACTTACATATGTAACTTAACAAGCAAACAAAATTCCAATTTCAAAGTTACATTAGATAAGTTTCATCTTAAGTGAGCATACATATTTACTTTGAAATCTAATTAATTATTTAGAGTATAGGTACTCTAATTTTAGTTTTAAAAGTGGATCACACCTCTTTAAGCAGTCGGGATGTTAAGATCAATATAACACACAGATATACCTACCTACCTGTTGATAGATTAAGTAATGATAGTGTATTGATTTTCATTTTTTTAACAGACTTCAAAAGTAAGGAGGTTCTAAATTCAGTAGTATTTTTTTTTATACTCAAGTAAGAAATAAAAATATTAAATTTATGGTATTCTCATTTAGAAAGCATGCTATAACATATATTTTTTTATTTTAAACCAGCGGGTGTATGCAAGCAACACATAATTAAGCTAATGTAACAATGTGTTATAGGTTTGCTTGAGCCACAGAATAATTATAACATAGATATAACTAGGTAAGTATTTATTTCACGGCTCTCTTTTCCATGGGATAACTTGTACTATGGAAGAGAGAGAAACCTTTGAATGGAGTTTGTGAGAACATGGGTCTACAGAACAGCATATTGGTATTTATTGTTAACATTCCCATTTTGAGATTCGGAGGACTACAAAGATACTATGTAACCTACCATTTTTTAAATTGGAACATAATACAGGCAGTATAAAACCATATTGCAAAGAAGATATTTATAATAAATGCTTAATACTATTAACTGTATGACATTAATTTGATACTAAAACAACACTTCTAAAAAACAAGTTTTCTCTGTTGAATAAAAATGCATAGGTAACTGAAGAACTTCTTACAAATAAGGTACCTACCTAAGCATCTAGGAACTTATAATTTTTTACAAAAGGATCTTAGTACCTATACACGCACTTATACTTCTCATGATTTAATAAACATGTAACAAGTAGGTACCCACTGATGAAAAAAAATTGACAAATTAAAAACTACCTACAAAATTCCGCAAGCATCTAATTGGTCGAAACTAAAATAAACAATACGAGTTACCTTTTTTAACCGACGAAGCTAGGTAGATACTGCATCAAAAACGCGTATAAAACAGCGGAATATCAACGAAAACGCTGCACCCTCATATTTATTATCATAACCAAGGTATTATACGTAATTATAATATCAAAAATAATCCCAAACGAAGGCTAAATGGGGAGTAAATATCGATCACACACTCACCACAACAATTTAAACCGGCGATCTTGAAGAAATCACTTTGAGACACGATTTAACACTTTAAAGTCCACTAATTACACAAATAAACACTCCACTGTGTTTCTCGGCTCATATACAAACAAATTTCAGTCACAAATTCATGTAAAAAACACTTTCACAGCATTTTCACGAAAATGCGCTTTGAACAACTGACACAATCTTTCACGGCAAACGCAACAACAAACTGTGCCACCATTGCCCTGCCAAACTAACTGACAAACGAACGAACGAATGGAAGAACGGAACGGTGCAATGTTGCAATAACCAGAAAATTATTTGCCATAATAGTGCCGCGGACATTCGTTTTTGGTAATATTTTTACAATAATGATAAATAAATATATAACGAAACATCTAATAATAATTTAAAACACTCCGTCGATGTAAACTAACGAACACAGAAAATGGGCCGAACGACCCTGACAAACGTAAATTTACTTATTTGCTCTGTTTCACATTTATTTACTTCAAATACATTTTTAATACATAATACGAATTGCTTTTAATTGTCCCAATATATTCAGAACCGTGTGAATATAGAACTAAAGGTTATAATCTTGACAATGAGTCGAGAATTAATAAGCTATTATTTCACTAAGCGCCTTTTTAGACATGGCAATATTGAAGCGTTGCCGCGTTTGTGTGCCAACATAGACAGGGATACTCTGTCGACATGTGCAAATTAAATCAAATTACCGTATAAAACTGTAATTACCATGTCAATGGCAACACTGAACGTTTGGCATATAGGAGTTGTCTGTATTGACTTGACTATCACTTTTACTATCAACCGACAAAAATGGGAATGACAACAGAAACCCAAACGGTTTATTAAGCACTGAATATTCTAATATGGTCGGATTATATTAGCGCCATCTATAGCTTCATAAGTAGAACTAATATAATGTCAGAGGTTCAGTCCACCAGCCATCTAGTAGATAATGTCATTACTACAACAAATGATACAAACATGGGTAGTTAGTATAGAAAGTTGTTTATTACTATTCTAATAGATGGCGCTGTTCACAATAGGTATGTTTCAGAATGGCTAATTATTGGCGTATTCTCCATAGTTTCGGATTTGACCATCCGCGCCTACTTGAGTAATTCATTCTGTATATTGTTCATTTCCATTAGTATTTAACGTACTGTTTATAAGTTACTAGGCAAGTAATCAGCTTTGATACATTTATATAATCGGTTATTAGATATACTTACATACTTAACTACCTACCTAATAATATCTGCTTTTCTAAGTACTGTAGGTAGGTACGCAATATTTTTTTTTATCTGTTTAAGGGATGAATCGTTCCCATAGGCAGGCCACGAGCGTATTCCAATTTTTTAAGTTGCTTTTTCGAAGGCAGTAAACTTTCCGAGAAGCGTTGAGTGGAAGAAAAAAATCTGGGAGTGGATTCAAAAACTCCAAATGAACGGTTTTGGTAGACTTCCGCCCGATGACCGCTGGCGACGAGGGCATTAGGGTGCGCACAGAAGTGGTGTGGAGACGATGTTGATTTTACATATTTTATTAAAAATAATTACCTAAAACTTTCTCGCGTTTTTTTTCTCCTATTTTAGTAGCTTTTATTTTATAATTGGATAAACTATATATTTCCTTAGGTAGGTAGGTTTTATGTTTATCGTTGAACTTTATTATGCCAAATAAAATTACTTCGTTAAGTTCCTTGAATTAATTATGTTTAAACTGTTTGATTGCAGTATTACAATGGCGACATCTTTCTGGATTACCTCACAGATAAGTCCCTCCCAAAAATTGATCATTGTTCATTAGATCCGTTCACAAGCTTATTCCGGATTAAGGATCACGTTCAAAAGTACCTTCAATACTGCCTTGGATTGTGAACCGCAAGATACTTGTCATAATTCTCGTATGGATCATTTTAATCAACTTGATAGTGGAAAACCCTAACCTAAACAAATAATAATAAATATAAACACTTACCCTCAAATTTATAGAAAGTTATAATTGATTATAAAGCTATTAAAACGCACTTTGTCCTCCGAACAATTATTTTTAATGCCACTATAATCTATTATAACACTCTATAAATTTGGGGGAAAATATTTAGTTTCAATAATCACGAGCAGCTCCACACGGCTGTGTTCCGCAGCGTGAAGAATGTTATTAAGTGGGTAGGCTGTAAAAAAACAAAAATATCTCTATCGGCCGGCTCGGACGTGATAATTAGTAGATACAGTGGGGCTTGATACATCGTCACGGGCAAACACGTTTTTCTCATAAGTAGTATTTTGTGAAATCCGTTCGGGGACCAATCTTATTTATTTTTATTTTTATTAATTTGGCATCACCATTTTCAGTGTCAAGTAATATAAATTATTTCTGTTTGTGAACATTTGCACAGGCCCAAATGTTAGGCCCAAGTAAAATACCCCCCATCCCTCAATCAGTAAAGTGATGGATACTTTACTGAAAGATTTTGCATGGATTTTTTATGAGAAACTGAAAAGCCATGTTTCGTCATTCTGTTTCAATTACCTACACTTGTGCACTTTACCGAACCCATAATGGTTAATATTCTACTTATATCACTCACTATAACTCCCTAGAACACTAGTTTTAGAAAATTAAAACATAACCGACGCCCGCGCCATCACTTTTCAGTTTCTCGCCAATAAGTCCGGGACCAATTTTATTTTTCGTAGGTACTTATTTGTTTTTTAATCTGTGACATAGACGTACTCCAGTCAGTGTTCGGATCCGTACGATAAATATCGTACGTACGGTGGACGAGTGTACATTATTATCGTACGCAGATGGATACGATAATTACGATTTGTGTATTATGTTCTCACAATATAGAATCTATTGAGTTAAAACTTTTCACATTATATTCTTATTTATACATTCGAAATATCGGCGCGTTTATTGCATTTAAAGTGGAAAGGGGGGCCAGCTCAGGTCTGTGCTATTCGTCGAACATTTAATTTGTTTTTTTTTTATTTACAAAATTTGAAGTTTACACGATTTAAATTATAATGCATTTGCAACATATAATTGACACGTTTCATATGATTTTTTTATGTATCATGGTCATTGTCCTGATGGATACGATAATGTTGATACATATACGATAAATTTACGGCCCTGGTACGATAGCTGCATGGCTTCAGGTTGTGAACACAGACTCCATGGCCCCAAGTCTGCTAACACAATCGATTCATAACCGAACAGCAACGGCATAGTAACTGTCACTATTGACATATTATATCCCATACAATATCTGCCAGAAGTGACAGTTACTATGCGGATACTGTTCGATTATGAATCGATTGTGTTAGCAGACTTGGGGCCCAGGAGTCAATGTTCACAACCTGAAGCCATGCAGATATCGTACCAGGGCCGTAAATTTATCGTATATGTATCAAAATTTTCGTATATAATTGCTGGCCTGTATATAAATTCTGTCATATAAGTTCGACATGAGATAGCGTGTATCAGAATATTGCGCAACAGGCGAAAAATACAGACGAACCCACCCAGTGTCCGTAGTCATTCGTTTTTCCACTTGTCCGTTGCGATTCGTTTTTCCACTTGTCTGTTGAAGTTTTACGTCCACTGTGTGTCCCACCACACATTTAAATTTTTTTTTATTTATGTGACTATTAGGGATAATTTACAGACAGTTTTAATTGTAACACGGCTCTCAGGGTTGCCACTTGAAAATAATCAGAAATTTTGGAGACTTTTCAGAAACTATAACATAATTATTGAGAGGACCCACGAATATCTTTATTGAATCATCTCAATTTTTGAAATATCCATTACCAATCCTCGCGCTCGGACCGAACGCAATCGTAGATAGCACACGATTGACAGATAAAGATGGCTTCATACAACACACGTGAATGGAAAAGAGAGAACGCGATATGAAGTCATAAATATCGCGCAGCTGGATCCTTACCCGATACTTTTTTCTTCAAAACCGAGTTCTGTACGTCGTTTGCGGGCAAGTACAGTCGCGCACGGTTCCGTTTCTTGGAAATCCATTTTTATTTTTACGAAAGTCGGTTTGTTGCGATCCCGAATAACTGCAACGTGGTTCAGAAAGATTGAACAACTGGTTGTTTTACAAAATATTAGTTTGGCACTGGTTGTCGATGGTGATTTGGTGGTTTATATTTATTTTATCCCTTTATATTTATCTTCGCGTACGGTTCAAACGTTAGGTATCGCCTAACGTTTGAACCGTACGCGAAGATACTTATTTAGTCATGTGTCTGTAGCGACCTCTTGAAGCGCCTCAAGCTATACAGATGGCACTGCAGACGCATTCAGAACAATTGACAATTCTCAAATACAATCCTGAAACGCGCTATCAGTGTTTTCGGAGCACTTAACATATATACAAGATCCCGACAACAACCGTCGGGGCATAGCGGCCGCACCTCCAGGCATACTAACCGCCTGGCTGGAAGTTCTTCCCTTTTCCGCTAAATGTCTATGCTTACTACGTCATTGTTTATTTAGAACATTTGATAAATTTACAATATCATAATAAAAAGGGTTCTTCTCGTAAAATTGCTTTTTTATATAATTGCAAGTTGATTAAACTTCCGTGAGAGCAAAGTTGCATGAATCCGTTCGTTACTTTGTTGCCAAATTGTATTGAATCATTAAAGTTGCAATTGTTTCCTTTGCGGTAGCGAAGTTATTTCCTTTTCTTCGTTTTGATATTGGCTACAAAATAAATAGTGCCATTTTTGCCAGTGTCAAGTAAATTTTTTCTTTGTTATTTTCACCCCTGATGATAACAATGAAGTTGATGACGATAATGATGATAAAATGAATCCCCTACCCCAAATAGTAAAGCTGTAGATACTCTACTGAAATTTTACCAGCCATATTGGGAGAACTCAAAAGTCAAGCTATACTGTTGTACTATTTTTTTTTACGGCCCTGAGTACTAACCCTTTGGAGCCATTTTTTTCATAATCTGTAATACAATGTTACAATCCTCAAAAAGGCATAGGAACTTAAGGGTAGGTATTCTGTAATTTGAGTACCTACCTATCTATCTACAAATATATGTATGTACCTTGTTATAACAAAAACAAGCACTTGCTCACATGCTTGGCAACTGCCATGTTGCTTTATTTTTATTTGCAGAATAGAATAAGCCTTTTGATCATGGAGACCAAACACTTCGAATAAGAAGCAATGACTTTTTCGTTACTGGCTGCAGTGACCCAATTAACTGGCCAAGAAAAAAAAAGAATTTTCTTACTCTATACATCTATACAAATAAATTTAATTGGGGTGTCTGTTTGTAATATTAAAATAACCGCTTTTTACTAAGTGCATTTGGATGTATACACGGAACATATACCAAAACAACATTTTTTTACAATTTTTGTCTGTCTGTCTGTCTGTTTGTTTGGGCTAGTCTCTGAAATGGCTGGTCCGATTTTGAAGGGACTTTCATCAGCAGATAGCTGACGTAACAAGGAGTAACTTAGGCTACTTTTATTTAAGAAAAACTTTTTTGTTAAATACCACGCGGACTAAGTCGCGGGTAACAGCTAATTAGTTATATATAAAATAGTATTAATATTAAAACGTTTGTATCCACCAGTACTGTTAGAGCATACGAATAAATTCAAATAGTCTTCATTGGAAACCCCACCGTGGCCAACACCGCAGCCTCGACGATATATAGTATGTTTATTAATTATATCTCGGGACCCATCGATTAGTCAGAGCATTATCGGGTTAAGAAGTTATTTGTCATTTTAATTTTTTTGTACTTAAGCACGGTAATCTGGTAGTGGTCTTAAGTGTTTGCCTATATTTATTCAAATTTGAGTGTTACATAAAATATTATAGTTAATACGAGTTTACTGAAATTAATTGATTAGGCTCAATCTCCGAGCACTTTGGTTTGGTAGGTAAATTGCTATAAAATTAATAGTCACCTATTTACATAAATTACATTTATTTTTCACTATCTATTATCCGCGAGTTCATCCGCGTGGTATTTAAAAAAAAGTTTTTCTAAAAAGTAGTCTATATTACTCCTTGTTACATCAGCTATCTGCCAGTGAAAGTCCCGTCCAAATCGGTCCAGCCATTTCAGAGATTAGCCGAATCCAACAGACAGATAGACAAAAAATTGTAAAAATGTTGTTTTGGTATATGTACCGTGTATACATCCAAATGTACTTAGTAAAATCGATTATTTTAATATTACAAACAGACACTCCAATTTTATTTATTTCTATAGATTTCAAATTAAAATATACATATTTTTACTTCCTAAAATTGTATCTAAGATATATAAATTATAAAATACACTTTTCTCAAATGCTAAGAATATTGGGGAACCTGCCCTGCCCCGCGACATCGCCCGCGTAGAAAAGTGAAACATTAACATTAATTCCACTTCCTTTGTGACACTGTTCTTATCAAAGTTCATTTCTGTTTGCTCTCCCTCTCGCACGTTTTCTAAGTATCCAATCGTATGCACGTTTTCTTAATAAACCGGTTTCTATGGGAATGAATTGATTTAGGATTAATATATGGTTAATAAATTGTTAGGGGGCGTAGCACTGATAGCCAAGTTGGTAGAACGCTTGCCACGGTAACGATCACAGATCACGAGAGATATGCCGTGCGGTTCAAAATGTATGGGAACTCGCTGTCTCCGTTTTGTTCCCAACCACTCGCTAAAACCAACCAATACGAAGTCTCCTCGGTGCGTGCTGCGTCGTCGCCGTATACAGCGGCCGTACCACGCGACGCACCAGTTTATTCAAAGTATCGTTAGACGATCTATACATTGCCTCGTACATTCACTCAGTAGCGAACATAGGTGGTACTTAAAGAGCCATGTATTTTGTACAAAAATAAAAAAGTCGTTGTGCTACATGAAACCTAAAATAACATAATAAAGGCATTAAATATTTTTTGATTTGTTGTTTTTAATGATTTTAAAGACGAATAAATAAAATACTTAATACTGGCTGGTGAAATGAGATTCCATCTTTCGCGTAGTTCACTTTGCTGCTAGTATTTTTGCACACAACCACGGAATAACACGGCATTAAAAAAAAAGTTAGAGCTCCGATACCGACGTGCAGTTGCAGTCGACTGACGGCGAAAACTCTATGTTAGCGTAATTTTGGCTAAAAGTGAGCGCAAGCCCACCGCTTTCATAACATATCTCCTCTCATATATCTGTGGTAACGATACTCGCAATTTCATCCAATCCACATCCATGACTCGGGTACAAACATTCGTGCTCAAAATGTGTCCCTACCAACTGAGCTAGTCAGGCCGTTAGAATGTTTCACAAATACAGTCTGAATTGTCATTTAGTTTCACTGGTGGTAGGCTTCGGCCGTGGCTAGTCACCACCCACTGAACAAAGCCATGTCGCCAAGCGGCCTAGCCGTGTTCCGGCATGATGTTCGGTGCTGCCATTCATGGATGGCGGGTCAGATCAGCTGCGCTGCATGTGCCTAGTGAATGTAGCGTCCCGATCTACTGCCGCCTTCCTACCTAGGCAAGTATGCTGCACCGTAGATCTCATCGTCACTTACCATCAGGTAAGATCGAGATCAAATACTTGCCTATAATGTAATAAAAAAAAAATATATATAGATTTTTTTCTCATGCTTTTCTAACTTGTAAGATGAGACTTTGAGATAAATACGCGAACGGTATCTCACAGCTCCCACGACCCAACTGCTTAGAAAGCAAATTCGCAGGTGCAGTTGTTATAACTGAAGTTAGCTGATTCGTTGCAGCTGTACCTAGTAATATAGCAGGAAATAAAGAAACATATATGACAAGACAGACCAAGGTTACATGATTACATCTAAGAAATGAAATGGGCAGAATTGTTAGAACTAGGCGATACTTGGCGGGAATCCATTGTTAAACAAATGAGAGAAGAGGAATCCAAGCCGACAAGCCACAAACAAGCCAAAGGTCAGTGGTGGGTTCCTCTTCCCCCATTTGTTTAAATGGGGCAGGGTAAAATTTTATCTGCCAATAGTTTTTTATGTAGGGGCTGGTCAGTGGTGACTGTCATACTGAACTGCTGTTCATTATAAATATAATTAGACACTAATCGTACAGATCCATATTAAACAGCCATTGAATTATTGGTACTTGACTTCAATAGAAATAACGGTTTAAAACGTTAAAGTAAAAAAATACAAACAAAGTAGTTATTAATTAAAAGCTTTATTGCGAAGTAAATTTAGTACTGAGATGATTACTGTATTAAAGCGGCCCATTGTATTTTAAATTACATAATATATTATTTCAAAAACTTATTCAACATTGAAATAAAACTACTTTTGCGGATTTTATTGAGTTTATTTTATGTTCCCGATGTTTTTATTTCAATGTGTTATATTCCGTTAATATGAAAAATCAATAACTTTTTCAATGTTTATTTTTTTATTTAAATTCGTATCCCGCATACTATAAAGATTGTACTATAGTATGGTACTACACAACTGTATCGTGAAATTGTTCATTTCTCGCTGGTTGTATTTTTAGAATCGTTATGAGAGAGTAATAACAATATATCATAAACTGACCGCAACGGAACCTCGCTATAAGTTACACAACAATAACATTCACGATATGTGTACGTACACATAGGTGAGTTTACAATAAATATGTGACTACCTACATGATACAAACCATGCTAAACATTTTCATTTTGAAAATAAACGAGATAAAATTCGAAAAAAATGCTTTATTTCAATGTATACAAAATATTTTACACTATTTTCGTTGTATTTTTTTTATATTATACATTTATAACATTGTTACTATGGTGTTTCTGTACATTGAATATATTATTTGTTTTTAACAGGGTCTTGAGCCTGCGCTTCTTTTGTGTATTTGTTATCATTGTTTGAAGCCAGAATTTTGAAAACGCAATTTAAAAATTGCTCACGCTAATCTCAATTGTCACTTAATTGTCACTTAATTGTCACTTAATTGGGAACATTTTTTTAAGTGACATCCTAATTCTGACTTCACATAAATATTACAAATGCGCTCAAGACGCACAAGTTAAAGGATAAGTATATCCTTTTTGAATAACCCTCTACAGGCTTTTAGGGCCCTCTGTACCGGTAAAAAGTGTTAACGAATTCCTGTGTCTGTATGTAAGAACATCATGGAAAATTGCTGTTTTCATTATAATATAACTTACAACTATGTTCAAAAGATATGGTATATATTATCTCGTTATGATTAAGGGAGATAAAGCAGATTCGCTCTACCGCGGGGCGGGTCGCAAGGGTCAAATCTATGGTTGCGCGGGCGAAGGCGCGGTCAAAAGCTTGTTAATTATTCTTACCTACGTATATCACTAGACTAGCTGCCCCCTCGCGGTGTTACCTACAATTAAAAAGTATGTCCCTATATCATTTTCTGACCCCTAAACTACCTAGGCTTAACTTACCTAGGAAAAAAACATGTCGATAATTTGCTCGATGAAAAATTAAAACAAATCTATCCCACGGGAACCATACATTTTACCTGGATAAAAAGTAGCCTATGTGCTATTCTAGACTATAATCTATCTCTGTGCCAAATCTCATCCAGATCCGTTAAGCCGTTCTGGCGTGATCGAGTAACAAACATCCATCCATCCAAACTTTCACATTTATAATATTAGTGGGATTCTATGACAGTGTCATCATTAAATTATTTTTTTTTGGCATGAAATTACCAGACGATATATAGTCATATAGTGGAAAAAACCTGCTATTACTTATAAAATATTAATATATATTAATAAATAAAACTGACCGTTAATATTATTCACCACGGGCCGGGTCAACCTCACGACACCATTTTGAAAAGGTGGCGGTAACGTTGACTCATATTATTATTTCATTATAAATGCACAAAATGTCTTAATTAAATGATCGGAACAGGCATAATAACTCAGAAAAAATACACAGCCTCCAACTCCGGTTGATATCCGTCCCTTTCACTCGTACGATGAATTTCGCGCTATCTCGCTCTGTGCCAGACGAGCTTGTAAATTGTTCTTTTTACGTTCTTCCCAGACCGAAACGACGTATACGGTATTGCTGGTTACAATTCTTAACTTTATTCTTTTAATGATAGAGTTTATTTTTATATTCACGAAAACGTTTTCGTACTTTTGATACTTGAAGATGATGATCAAGTTATCTCGCTCAGAGGAAACAAAATATAGCACAAGTCCTTTGAGCTTTCGAGTATAGTTGCTTTACCGCGATTGCTTTTTGTATTCCCGTCCCTTTTCTCAGGCCATTTCATTCGTAACGAAACGAGTTTGATTCTGAAATCCTTAAGGGCACACTTTTTACGTGAAATGTAACTTTATTGAGCCTTGTTAAGTTTGGTTTTTGTTTGTTTGAACGTTAAGTTTAATACGTTGTCGTGAAGATGTTACTGTCACATTCTACGATACGATACTCGGTGTTTTTATTTCGTGTGCATTAAGACATGCACTGCACTCTTGGTTCGGTTACCGGCCACCAGTCCACGCAACTAATGCATGATTCATACGGAACCTATTGGGAGTGACGGGATTTCACGCACGGAGTGACAGAAACATTCTTTTGTAAGTTATAGTATATTGTGTATAAGTACTTTGGGCTTTTTGTAGTACCTCTGTGTACTGTCTGTTTACTTACATGAACCGAGGAAGCAGAATATTTCACAACTGTCGCGCTTGGTATTCATCTTGAAGGAAGAACTGTGACTAATAATTTAACTTTAATAGGAACTTCAGTTTAGTTTTTGTAAAGAAACTACTTGAAAACCTACCCATAGTTTATCTGACAGCCTAATCTAATTCGTTCCGTTCCGAGAAAATCATCACTAATAATGATTATCAAATAGTGAGTTATACAAAAACAAATTACTCATTTAACTCCAAAAGCGAGATCTCTAGGATGTCTTGAAATTCACATTCGAGAGGAAAAACTACATATGACACATGAAAAATTCCATCTGGTAACTATGTAAGTCTGGAAACGGACTAAATAATTATCTATTTGCAGAGTGGATGGTAAATACTTGACGAGCTCATGTTTGCTAAGATAACTACTGCTCAATGTTTATCCAGAGATGACAGGCTGACGACTCAACCAATTCACCTATTCCAGGAAACTATGGGAGTATTCCTTGATCACACATGAACTTGGACTACTTTGACTTTGGACAGACCACAAATACTTTCAAGATGAAATCTCTAATGATGAGAGAAGAGCATGTTCCAAATTGGGTGTGACGAGGAATTTATGAAAACTTGTGGTTTGTTCATTTTAAGGAACTGCGTAGGAGGATTTTGTACTTTATTACTTGATAAAAATATGCCTATGCCTTAACATGTTATTTTTATAAGACCCGTTCCCTTTTCTTGTCGTAATATTAAAATGTGATGAACGAAACGAAAAGAGAATAGGCAAGCGGATAAATTATGCGTGTCTTGGCAGATAATTTACTGAAATGTGTCATCATCATCTGTATGTTTAAAATTAAAATGTTAGGCAAAAATCTTCCTTAAAGATGACAGCAATTAAGGCTATAGCATAACTCTCAGAAATCATGAAATATTTTCTTGTGGTGGTTGCTATTCAAGTATCATAGTTATGGCTTCATTTAGATACTATTTTATCTCCAAATGGTCCTTGATTAGAAATTGCTATCTAAGTCTAATTTAGGGCAGGAAGATTTTATCTGATTGATGAAATCTTTGAATAATTTAGTTGTTCTAATATTGGAATTATTCTCTAAACAGTTGTTTCTATCAATAACTTATTCAAATCTTGTGCTTGTTTAAGATATCTATAAATGCTTCTTTTAGTCGTTCGCTTTTTATATACAATGAGTATTCCTGGTAATATAAACAGGGACTAAACTGAATAGTAGGTTAAATCAGCGTTATACTTAATCAGTAAAATCTACTTAAAAGATTCAGAAGTCATAACTAACAAACAAACTTTATCTTTTTCTTTAAAACAACAGCTTTCTGATTCAGATCCCGTGTTTTATAATCTTCTTCGTTTTGTTGATTTTCAGATAAGAATGTTTGAATACTTGAAACAGAAACTTTTACTTTATACTTATTTGTGGCACCGAAATATTTTATGACGTAAGCACACACATGTGAAGTTTAAGATAAGTCCTCAGACTGTTTTAAGTATACATTCATTTGAAAAATAACAAATTTTCATATTATTTTCTTCCAACAACGTTCTTCACTTTACTGTCAGTTTTGTGGCAGACTCATTTTTATTTGTTTCGGCTAGGATTTATAGTATTTTTAAAGTAATATAAAATACAGCTGTTGTCTCATTTAATTTTAATAGTCGACATACTTTTTATAAAACTATGACAGTTTTATAAAAAGTACCTAAGTATGTCGATTATCAGGTTTAATGTATTAAGACATCTATTAAATTTACAAATGCTTGTAGATTTGAAGGGGTAGGTAGTAGTACCTATTCATCTTATGATATCATTATTGTATGTGTAATGTGCAAACTTGCTGAGGATGTGTGGTGATTATATGACCTCTTCTACCCAGTCATATTTAATATTTTGTAATCTGTTGAAGATTATACAAAAAAAACCTTAATCGTTCATGAAAATTCATGAATTATCATTGTTTATGTTAGTGCATCAGTCAGTAAAGCGCTAAGAAAATGCGATTAAGACATTATCTGGTTAGCACTATCCGCGGCGGAAAAGGACAGAGCATAAATACGCCCGCATATAATTTGTACAGAAATAACTTTCAGTGAAAAAGAGACGGCGCTATTAAAATGTAAGCCTCGACGGGCGCACACTGAGAAAAGTGTTGTCTCTTTCTCACAAGACGTTTTACAATCGTTTATTGTCATGTTACTGTCTCGTTTCGACGGGCAAGATTGAGATGAAATCGCCGTCGGCGCGTTCCGTCCGTGTCCACCCGCTATTAATATGCTGTGTCGGTTCGTACCGCGTCCGCGTCGGACGTCTAACGCGACATTTATTTTTAATTTCGTAATTTTTATTTGACAATCGTTAATTTTTTCCAAAATTAAAAACACTGACATTTCGTGTGGGGATATTAGTGCGAGTGTATGGAATTTATTTTATAATGTTGTGTCAAAAATAATGTTTGATTTACATACGATTGACAAGTGCGCATGTGTTGTGGCCGCATAATATGATTATGCGAATGGATTGCTATTGCTACCGGCGATATAGTTTGACACGAGATGACCTGACGAATTGAGATGTCAAATGTGAGTAAACATTTCAGTTTAACATATATATCTTAAACTATGTTTATTTTTTTAAAAGGCAGTTTTCAGAGTTGCGCGGTTACATATTTGTTAAGTAAAATTTTTGGTTTCATTTCGGATTTTTGAAAGATTCAACATGTGGTCATAGCTCTGTAGAATATTTTTGTAGGTACCTGACTCGCGAACGAGAAGGGGCTGGACTTTTTGTATGTTTAAAAACAAAGAGGTTGCCGGGACGACGGCGGGGAGCCGGCTGTGCGGCAGTATTGTCA
The DNA here is from genome assembly GCA_905333125.1 of Pheosia tremula. NCBI lineage: Eukaryota > Metazoa > Arthropoda > Insecta > Lepidoptera > Notodontidae > Pheosia > Pheosia tremula. The sequence continues at coordinate 4,207,479 of HG995420.1, forward strand.
CGTTTTTCGTCTTTCCCGGGAATCACCGGGATTTTTATTTATCCCTCGGCGACGGCCGAGACGTGGCCCTTCCATTTTTTATTATTATGAGGGATTTTGTATTCTAAATAGATACTTACTAACATATTCTATGAAACGCATCCCATGAATTTATTTTAAGTAGGTAGGTACCTAAGTGTCTTAATCGTGTGAGCAAAATTGTAAGCAGCGTGTTATTTCTGTTTCTACCTAGGCTAGGTATTACTAACTCATGGTATAGTAAAAAGAGTAAAAAAGTAAGAACTAATTAGTTGTTTGGTAAAACAAACTAAACGCAACAAAATAATTAGTATTTATTGAGCTCACAATGCGTACCTACCTACATTATACTCAAGTTAGTTATGTGTAAAAATTTCACGGAATTAGGTAAAGTAAGTAAAGGCATTAAAATCAGTAAATTTACAGAAATGTAAAAAAAAACACCGAAATCGAGTAACCAAAAACAATAAAGTAATCTTACAGTCCTTAGAAATAAACAAAAATGCTTTGATTAATTTACCTTACTACAATCAACTGAAAGTTTTAACCCGGATATTATTTGATAACATACTTTATCGCGGCCGAACTTGGTTTATTTTTAATTAAAAAGAGCTCTCCGTTATAATTAACTCATTTGTTTATTCACAGACAAAACATTTCTATTGTTATACCCACCGAACGCCATAATTATGTTAATTACGACATTATGTGGGTACACTCGTTTAATTCGCTACAATTAAGATTAAGAATGAACTAAATGCGGTTACGAATTTGAATTATAAGTAAGTACCTATCCCCCTCGCATTAAGAGGAGGTCTGAGCCCAACAGTGGGACATTAAAAAGGGCTGGCATTATTATTATATACCTATTCCTAACCTAACGCCTAGTTATTAGTTTGAAGCATCGCGAGGAAACTTGCACGGCTTTCGAAAGTTGTGTTAAGTTCGCTAACTCCCACTAGGCTATGGACTATGGCTTGAATCCTCGAATTTCGACTAAATGTGGGTGCGCTGTCATGCACCTTTTATCCCTTCTGAGATTTTAGACTTGATCGTTAGTGGCTTCATATTTAAAACATTTAAACCGACTTTAGCCAGTCGTAATTCAAGTCTGTACCTCCATAGTACTCCGGGGTGTTGTCAATTTCAAGTCCCCTGTTCTCATTGGCAGAAGTCTGACAGATACCTGAACAAGCCTTACAACTTATAGGCATTCCCAAGCGATAGGTAGGCATACCTAAGTATTTGAAGGCAAACTGCAGTTGCTCAGTTCAAATATTGGCGGTAAATTGGAAGCCAACTATTTAAAAAAATAGTGAAATATGAGCTTTCCAAGTAACTCATAACTTCATAAGTACTTTTACTTACTGAAGTTCAGCCTCCCATTTCTGACTTTAATAACTCATTCCACGATGTTGTCCGGAGATGCACGAGCTCGGCCGAAGTGCCCGATGACCCGGCGATCACGACCGACCAAGATAGAGTTATTTATTTGCATCTCACAATCGCTGGTGGAGTGATGAACGATCAGTATTGGTCCATGTGGTAATTACATTCAAAGGTTATAGACTTTTATATAATTCTGTAGTTATTTAATACAAACCTTCGCTCACTATCGTTAAGGTCTTTATTCCATCGTTATATATACAATTTTTCATTGGTCTCCATATTTTAAAATAATAGTACCTAATACACTGAAATTATCTGAAATCAAGTTAACAGTGCACTATTCAATTTATATTAATTTGGAAATCTTAAGTACCGATCTAAATCATAATACACCTTATTATGATTTGGATACTTAAGTAAACTACATAAAATAAACGCGATAAAATCCGCAAAATTAGTTTTATTTCAATACTTAAGTAATATATATTTTTGAAGTATTCTTTAATAAAAAATACAATAAACTAGTATAGGTACATAACCTTCATGCCATTAGAATAACCCCGGTAGGTATGTCTGGTACAATTACTGGTCTATCCATCGACGCACGCGCATCGGTCGTCGACATCGACCAATCGGATCTCGTTGATTAAGCTATTACCGAAACTACACGTTTCCTCATCTAGCGGTGCCCCCTGGCGCCTCTCGCGGTTTTTTTCGACATAAATCATCTCCGGTATCCAGTACTATTATTTGGTGTAGTTATATTTTTTGTTTATGGACGTTTCTACTTTACGACTGGTGTTTAAGTAAATTGGCGCGGTGATTGTTTTTTTTTTACATTATTGATGTTTAAAAAAAAAGTGTTGTGGATTTTGTAGCTTGGGTGATATTTTTGAGACTAAAAGTTACGTCAATTTATTCAATCATAAAACGAATGACTTAACCCTATAAATTCTTGACTACTTCTTTCTTCTTATTTTTGAGTCTATGCGTAGTATACGAAGATCAGATTATCACACTGCCTTGTGAATGGGCTTCTTGAGATCGTTCTGGTATCAAGTAAAGGGGCACTTGGGGCATTCAGGCAGGTTTAATGTCTAAATTATAATGTCTTACTGGTAACGGATATCAAAAGATGATAGACAGAAGTAGATGACCAAACCCTTGAAGGAAATTAACAAGAAATAAATTAATTTAAACAAGTGAATAACAGTATTTTTTAGAATTTTATCGCGTTTATTTTGTTTCCCGAGGTTTCGGCTGCTTTACAGCAACCATGGTCACGGGAGGACATAGACGAAAAAATAGTTTTATTTCAATGTGTATTCGCGTAAATATAAGAAATCAATAACTAAATAAAGATATTAAACCTTCCAAACCTTAAATTATTCAATGGAAAGCTACAATTTCCCCTGGAAATGAGCAGACCATTAAATAACCATGTATTTACGCGAACAAAACATCATTAAGGCGAAACAATAAACCGTATGAGGTATGAACCCGAGTGGTGGGCAATAAAATCCATGTTTATAAGAAACGTCTCACAGTACGGCTGTGCCTCCAAAGCGAGCGGGAATGAGGAGCAATGTATGGACCAGCCTCAAATCTGGAGCCCAATTGACATATCATATCATCTTAATCATGTCCGTTGGTAGAACTTTCGCGAGGTAGGTCCTGATTTAAGACGGAGTAAAAGTTCTTGCTAAGCTACCAGAACTAAATAGATGAATAGGAATCCATCTTTGAACGTACACTCGGCAGCAATGAACTCGGGACACCAAGCCTTGATAATATCAGTGTGTTAATTCTCGTACATTTAAGTGACCAAGGAACGCTTTTTATTTTCTCTCTGACATTAAAAACAAAAGCAATAACGACAATAATTTCGACGATTTGTCGAATCCAACTCGCTACTTCCTCCGCTCTTACCAGGACGAAATTAACCTTAGATCAATCCGATTTGCTTATTATTACCAGTATTCAATTTCATATTTATCTTAAGATCGTATAGTACTCAAGCGCTAGGATGCTCCGTATAAGCGCGGCTAACTTAATGCAATGTGTAACACCGAACTTACTTATCTTAAAGGTTTACAGATCTTGAATAGGACGTGTTTATGGTAAAGATAATATTGCTAATGTAGTTTCACATCTCTTGCTGGGTTTATTTTATTGGATAGATATATTTTAAATGTACGCAGTGTATGATAAACAGGATGATTCAGAATAGTTATACTAACCCCTGAATCTGTGCCACTTAAGCGTTTTTGTTATCATTGAGTATGTGAAGTAAGAATTTCGAAATTTGGAAGGAGGAGGAAATTGGAGAGGGAATATTTACCTACTACGGGGATATTTGAGTTATTTTTCTTTGACGCTACGCATGAGCTAAATATTGCCATGCAATAATGGCCTTAACATGTCCAGACAGTACATGACGAAAAAAAAATATCTTTGGCTTGTCAACGTTAAACAAGAATTACGTTGCCAGGAACGCTATAAATAAACATACCGTCTCCATTGATACATATGTATATATCAATTATACGGACTCATTATAGGTATATTTCTAAATTTCCGAAACTACACTGTTACAATTCCAGCGGGGGAGCAGGACAAAAAACAAAATGGAATACCCTATCGTGGCGTGATTTCGCTGATATCGTTAAGTCGTTTAGTTATTTGGCCGGGGATATCTCGGGAACTGGTTGGAGCATGCCGGGTCAAATGCGGTCACGGCCTAAGATGAAGACATTCGGGTTCGGACACAGAAAGTTGTGGAGACTCAATTTCAAAAAGAGTTATATAACTAAGGGAAACTCACTGCTAAAAGTAAGGAACAGAATAATACATAATTTTACTTAAATAAGTTAAATACAAGAAACATCAACATGGATTGTATTAAGAGTAATATGACGGAGATTGGAGGAAACGTGAGTATGACAGACCAGCAGAAGAATGGAAGAAGATGACATACTACTCTGACGCTGACTCTGATCTGAGAAAGGTGGGGCAGATAGTGATGTCTCTACTTCTTATTATAGAGTATGCGGTTATAAAGGCGGAACAGATAGAAATAATGAGGTCATAGAACAAAGAGAATACAGGAAGAAGTATCTTAAGTGGCAGCAATCGGAAACTCTGTGAAACTGAAAATATGAAAAGCTTTGCAAAGTTGATCCTCAAAATAAATCGAGATTGTTGTCTTTCTAATCGATCAGGCCAATTTGAAAGTTTATCTGAAATCTCATGACCGGTATACATTTAATTTGATTGAGATTATCATCAGCGGGGCGGAAGAGTAACTTTAAAATGTATGTTAGCATCAATATTTTTTTTAGTTTCCGTGTAATAAAGATGGAATCTATCGATGGAATCTAACCAACTAAATAATATCCATGATTGGGTAAACTTGCTACACGTTTGTATTTACTTACATAATCAACTAAACTGATTTAATAAACTATGGTTAGGTAACTACAGAGAAGAAGAATCTATACCTATACGAGAATAATCTATCTATACTAATATTATAAATGTGAAAGTTTGGATGGATGGATAGATGGATGGATGTTTGTTACTCTTTCACGCCCGAACGGCTGAAGGGATCTGGATGAAATTTGGCACAGAGATAGATTATAGCCTGGAATAGCACATAGGCTACTTTTTATCTGGTAAAATGTATGGTTCCCGTGGGATAGATGTTTTAATTTTTCATACTTTTTATCGCGGGTAACACCGCCGCTAGTAAAATAATAAAATAAAAAAGCAAAAAGCCTTTAATCCTTCTACTTAACTTACATATCGTGAATTTATGTTTAAAATGAATGAAAGTTTAATTAGTATTTGTAGAAGTCGCCTCTTCGGCGTAGGCCTCCCCCATAATTTTCCATTTTTCCCTATCTCTAGCTTGTCTCATCCAGTCTGGTCCACATCTTTGCATAAATATGTCTTTCCAACGTTTTCTTGGTCTACCTTTCCTTCTTTTCCCATCTCTTGGTAACCATTCTGTAACTTTCTTTGTTCAACTATCGTTCTTCATTCTACAAATATGTCCAGCCCAATTCCATTTCAAGTGTCTTATTCTTTCTATTATGTCCGTTACTTTAGTTTGTCTCCTTATTAATTCGGATGTGATTCTGTCAGAAAGTCGATGCCTATACGAGAATATATAGTATTTAATTAATAAATTTTATATTACATTCAAGCGACGCCTCGAGCGAGTGCTGTATTCGGAGGTAAATTAATTTATGGGCCTCGTACGGGAACAAACTAAAAACAAACAGTAAATTATTGTAAATCAACGTATAGACGCGGTGATTTCCTAATTTTATTATTTAATTATCGAGTCGATGTGAAATTTCGTTTCTTTAATAAATATACCTAGCGATTCTATAGATGGGATACACAAACACACAAATCGGCGTGTTATTAGTTATTGTATAGAATGTCAGTTGATAACGAATCGTGTAAATATAATTTATCTTTGTGTCAATATTGACAATTAGTCTTTATATTCTTGAGTAAGTTTACTGACTGAGTAAAAAGCGTAGCGCAATTTCACGAAATAATTTTTGTAGATGCAAAAAATCATAGGTTAATTAGATTAATCAAAATATAAATAGTTATGAATATCTATCAAGAAAAAATACTTCTCCAATCACCATTGCAAACTCAATTTACAATTTAAAAAAATGGCGAATAATCATTATTCTTGTTGAAATTATTTACAATCGATCGTCTTCAAACACCGTGACACGACCAGAAAATACATCGACAAAATATTTGTACAGTCAGCCGTAGTAATAACACACAGGAGCGCGACGAATCGTCGCCTTCACTAAATAAAAAAAAACTCGAGCGCACAAAAAACGCCAGTGGAATAAGCGACGAAAGAGCCATCTCTTCTGGCCAGAACTAATTGGCGTCCGCTGGTTTCAAGCTTAAAAAACTTATTTGTTAAGTCCCAACACTATTTCGGTGTTCGGAGGAACGTGAGGTTGTGGACAACAAAAAGTCACGGTACTGACCGCTGCAGCCATTTCTTCTTACACAAAAGAAACTATGAAAATATTTAAGATGTAATGGTGATTGTGTTTGTTTTACATTGTGATCAAAATAAATCAATCGGCTTTGTATAAGTTTTTTAGTTAAATCGACCAACTGTAAATCACAATAGACTGTGTTTTGATAAACTTTTGCAAACTTTTTGTTGTTAAAACTCTTTGGCGTGTGTCGTTCGAAAAATGAAGTTATCAATAACAATTTTCATGTTAGATGTACTCCGATACGGCGGTGCTTAGACAAAACACCTGTATCCCCGCCTACCTACCCACTTATAAATATGTAACCCCTATTGTCCTCACAAAAGAGATCTATCCGAGGACTTGCTAACAAGGGATTTTTTGAAAAAAAAGGAGTCGAGAGATCCGAATGCGCACCAGATATGTTGCGAACAATGGGCTCACCAGACGGCCAGGTAGAATAAATTCCCTATTGTTGACTGCCATTAGAATTGTAATGTTTGAAGATTTTTAGGAGTAATAAAATTCGGTGAACGCTAAAATCTTTTTTGCCGAATAAAACCACTGTTAATGCGCCTGACTGTACCTATGTTTTACGATTTCGATAAGAATATACACTTCCAAAATAGATCAACAAAATTATTATCCGATTGATGGTATGATTTATAGACTACAATTTCCATGATGATTTAACAAAATATGCATAGGTAACCAGAAAAAAAACTAAAAACATATTTTCACATCTTGATCAAATCTGAATGATCAGCTATCGAAATTTATAAACAAAAAAACGCCACCCCGAACAAATCGCCGGACGCCCAACCGTTAAAATTAATGACATTTCTTTCACCATGCCGAGAACAGGCCCATTCGCCCTACTCCCTTCTACCTGATGCCGGTGACGTATCTATTTAGACATCAAAATACGCGTTTTTGTGCCTCTATATCTGTGAAACTAGCTCTACGAAACACAAAACATTCATTGTTGGGGTGCATTTAATGATTTTCGGCACATTTGGACGGTTCCTTGAATTCGCGTGGCCCATTTCGTAGGAAAAAAAGTGTACAAGGTGCGTATGCTGTCAAATGAGGTGTTATTTACGATTTTGACGCAAAACGTGACTGCGGCAATGTAAATGATACTTCCAGATATTCGTGTGAACGAAGTGGATTTTCTGGATTTATTTCTGTTGAGTATTTTATGAGGATTTCGTGATTTAAACGGCATGTGTGTACTTAAGTTGGTATGTTTGTGTAAGCATTTATTTATTACTGGTAAATAAAATTGATATGTATCGATATATATAAGGGACAGACTAGATATCGTCAGTCTGACAAAATCTCTGAAAACATACTAATATACTATAAACATACCTATGCACAGAATCGCTTCTAACGTCAGTGTAAGATAAATCCAACTTAAATAATGGTGGACATAGGTTTTAATATATTACTCTAAACGTTGCCACATGTCTGCAAAAAAAATGCACTTAAATAGGTCCAACTTAATTTAAGTTATATTTTATTTAAGTTGGATTCATTAATGCGCATAATATAATCCTTTTCATTACGGACTCATTGTGGTCACATTTTACCCGCAAAGTTCTCTAAATTCTTAAAAGTAAATTATAATCAATCTCCTTGTAGCAAAGCATTATTTTAAATTGCTGAGTTCATTTTGATACCTGCCTAATTTTAATTTTAATCTTAATTTTTTTTTAATTTATTCAATCTTATTTAAAGAATATAACTAATTTAAAACGTAGTGTTCTTTAAGCAATGATGCAATATCTATAAATTAAATTTGAAAATGTTTTGAATTTAGCTCACAATACAGATAAGTAATAAGTTATGTTACCTATACAACTACAAAGAGGTTATAAGCAGTTTTATATTAAATTCTTCCTCTCTTTATATGACCGAATAACAAACAAGTTTTATATAAAATTCTGGATTATTTCCGCTATTATCTAGACGGCACTATCTTCCCCGATCACAGAGCAACTAAGCCCTCCCTTGTCTTTGCTCAAGAGCTTTAAAATTATCTCAAAACTTCAAGCACAGGAAATCGTGTAACTATCGTATTAAACAATCAACCATTGCGGTATTATCTTATCGTGGGATGGACGGGATGCTCGCGTTAGCTGCCGTCTGACTGACAGACAGATCCCGATGCAAACAGTCGCGTTACAAGACAAATCAACCTATTGTTACAGAATTTGATATGGGCCGACTATGTAACTAACCTTGTAATGTTATGATTGGTTTGATTTAAAGGACCCATAATTCTGAGTCAAGAATTAAAGCAATTGATATCTTTACTGATATTTTGGTCAAAGTTAATCAGGCGGTGCGGCAGTGCCGCCGCCAAGTCTAAAAAAGTTAGGCATTTTAAAAGAGTAACCACTAAGGTTCTTGTCAGGTCTTCTTAGTAGAACCAAAAGTTTGAACAGTGGTACCTTTTGACTAATCATAAGTGCTTTTCTAGCCTACGTAAATATCAACATTTTGATTGTATTGATTTTAAATCGCGTTGAACGATTTATCTAGCTTATATTTAGAGTGTCTTTAGCTTGCTATAAGAAACATATTCACTATGCTGCACACAGATGGCGCTAAACACAATACTGAATACAATTAACGAATTCTCTATACAAGCCTGAAGCACAGTATTAAAGTATACCCAGTAACATAGCGTTAATAAATAGTCCTTATAATTGGGGCATAGGGGCCGGTCTGGGTAAGAATTGTGGTGCTACCACCAAAGCGGGGATGAGCAGAGTGGAGACTTTTTTTTCTATTCTATTATTTCAGCCGAAAGATGTCCACTGCTGGACATAGGCGTCCCCCAATGAATTCCACACATGACGGTTCTCCGCCAATCGCATCCAGATGATTAACCAATTCTCGGAGATAATTAACCAATCAGATTATTTGAAGTCCTCAACTCGTCACCAATTCATGTATTCGCTGGAAAGCAAATCCACCTTAAAATGACCCGCCTGGTTGGAAAATCTTAATTCTTTGGCTGCTAAATGGCTGTCAGATTGGCCGCCTATTTCCAACGAGATGAACTTACATCTCCTAATACTTTTTCATGTCACATTACGCCAAATTTAATTTCTTTTAAAAAATGTAAAAGAAAAGCATTCTTCCAGGAAAAAAACACCTCATCTAAAACAGTCCAGAAACCAGTCTATCACATAAAAATATCCGAACAAACACATTACCGGCGTTGCAGGTGATAATGACAGTTTGCCGCGTCGTTTAGCGGGGCGGTGCGAGCTACTGCGCCCGCGCAACTCCCCCTCCCTCGCCCCCCTCCCGCCGCGCCGGCCCAATATTGTTTCACAGTGTTTGGACATTATTATCTCTCCAAGTTGGTTTAGGATGCGTGAGTTTTGGATTACGTTACTGGTTTTGAGAAGGCATGATTCTGAAAATACTGTTTGCGCTTTGAATTCCTTTACGAGGAAAGGGAAGAGGTACCTTTAAAGAATAAACTATAAAGCCGCATAAGATTCACTAAATTATACAGTGTCATTCAGAAAGGGTTTATACTAGATACTATTTGAACCTGTGCTCCTTGATCGCATTCATATATTTGTAACAATATATATTAACCGTTTAACAATAATGGTGTAAATAATTGATATACAACTATGGGTAGGCTATAAATGTCACATTGTCGACAAAAACAAATGAAATTTTAAAAAATAACACTTGTTAAACCTTATACATATAAAAACAAAGTCGTGTTTGTTACACCATTTATGAATTTAAGAACGTGTGGATTTTTGTAATCTTTTTTTTTGTCTCCAGCCAGAATAGCAGAATAACTATTAAAACAAGATGAAGTGACAAAACTAATAATAATTAAGATAATTCATCTTGTCATACAGTTGACTCTGAGGCGAAATCCTCCGGGACAGCTAGTTGTCATTAAAGCAAAGATCCTCAATTGCCATTGGCCACATCTAGGGTAGCCCGTAAAACCCACAAAGCACTAATAAGTGGTACGGAACCAGTTTAGTAGGAATGCGAGTGGGCGTTCGGTTCGATTCCCCGGTTAGACACAGCGCCATTGTGACGTAACGTTAGATATTGGTTTGTTTACTGGTAAAGTTGTTTATAGTCTGTACGCATCGTAATTTATAGTACTTTCATTTAACAACTTGTCTTGATTGACGTTGATAGAACTCAAAAATAACACTATAATATAGTAAAAAGATCTTTAATGACATAGAGAAAGCCATAAAAAAATCTTATTATAATTTAATATAGATCTGAAATATGATTCTGATCCGATCTTTAAGTCCAAAATAGATAATATCGCGATCATTGGTTTTCAATAAATTACAAATATTAAATTAAGCACACCAAACTCTTAACACGTAGATAGCAGACTCTGAGTTACTATTGCTCTCAAGAAATTGGTACATTAACAACAAGAATAAGCTGTATAATGATGAAGTACGCAACTATCTCCACGAGGCCATTAACCGCTCGCAATCAAATCAAAAACTAACATAAATATGCATTTGAAAGCGGTATTTTACGATTTAATATATCAGCCATAAATACAACGGCCTATAATTAATGCTCGGCGGTACGGGAACGTAACGAGTCGCGAACGAGGCACCATTATTGTTTTGTGTTCTGGGTGTACCGCAGGGCGAAGTTATTGGACCCTATTTTTATATGGTTGCAAATTGAATAGTTTTGCGTTGATCGCTGTAAAGTTTTTGATCACTTAAACGTTTGCGGGTTTAATGATCAGTCTACTATTATACTGGGTGATGTTTTTGAAGACTTTAATACCAAAACGTACATACTAATATTCTTAAAAAGGACTCTTCTGCTGCTAATTTTAGTTTTCATTTGAATACTGAATATTTTTTTTTACTCATTGATTTCTTATATTTACGCGAATACTGCACATTGAAATAAAACTGATCTTACGGTTACTAATCTTATTCAGTCTTCCCGTGACCATGATTGCTGTAAAGCAGCCGAAACGTCGCGAGCGTAAAAAATATATATAATAAAAGCGAGAAAATCGTAAGATTTGTTTTTTTTATTGGTATTGTAGTCTGATTATGATTAAAATGCTCAAATATAGTTCTGACTAAGAATATGCTACCTACTAAACAAAAAAAAACGGCCACTCGAAACGACCGTCCGCCAACTATTTGCGGTATTAACAAATACTACAGATTAAACATATTTAATCCCAAATAGTGGGATTGTTTGAACAAGTGCTCCTCATCACTCGAGAATGGTGGAATACTTCCTATTGTCCCATACAAACTCATGAAAGGTGTATGACAGGTTAAATGGGGAAGATAACAATGGCCAGCCGAGGATTTGTGAAAATTATAAGTTTTAATATTTGAATAGAAAGGTACTTAGAAATTGATGAAAGGTCCCTTTATTTTTTTCGAGGCTCCCTACCGGGCCGTGTTTGTTGGATTTACTTGCTTGATGTTATATTATTAAAGACATGTCTGCCGATGAAGCTCTCTACCTGTCTCTATCTAGATCAGCCTATTTCGCCTCCCTAACGACACACTCTACAAATACTTCATATACTATAAGATGTTCATTACGAATGATCTTGGCTATCATCTTCCTACGTCTATTTCCTATTGTTTCCATTACTGATCTTCTTTATGAATAAATAAAATCGCTTTTAGAACAACCACTAATATTTGTGGTTTATATTATACAATCATAAACCACATACTCGTACGCTAACCCACCACTCAGTTTATGAATTGCAAATCCCCGACTTCGAATAGAAGTTTTGAAATATATCAACGTAAAATCGACAGAACACACGAAGCAGACTATTTCTGTGTTCCCGAGTTTCCTGTACGCAAATAGTAATAACGAATAAGGGCCAAGACTCTACACAACACCTACATATCAATTAGTATTGGGCATATGGATATAACACATCCAATTCAGTTAGAACCGTGGTTAGACACTAAGCATCCTTTGAGCAGGGATCACCTTGGGTTTGTGGATCAAGTGTACCTAAATAGCGAGGTTTGCTCACAATATCTCATAGTAACACTAAAGATGATTCTCGGAAGATGTTTAAGTATACCCAATATTGACTGAGCGAGTCCGGGGGATGTGCAGTAGCTTATTGGTATTATGGATTTTCGGTTTTAGTCAATATTAGTTTCAACTTGTTGTTGAATGTTGATAGGGATGGGCTGTTATCAGATGTATAGAGAACTATTTATAGATCCCCCTTAAACTTTATAGATTGTGTCACAATGAGCGACCTTATCATTAACAGTATAATCTAGTCGAGGCAACCTTAAGATTGTTGTAATCACTCCCAGGCGTAGGGCTTCTATAAAAAAAAGGCTGAAATGGGAGTGTAATTATTAATTATAGTTTTATAACGCATTTTAATGTGATTATCTATGTAGTTAAATACAATATTAATTCTGATACTTTATACATTAATATAAAATTGAACAATTTTTATCAGAATATGAAGTCGGGTTTGACTCGTTAGGATCTCAATCTGTCTTGCATTAACAAGACCAAGGGATATTAAAAAAGCGATGATTAAAATAACTGAATTGGTTATGTGACCTTTGTCTTGCGCCCTTTGCTGGTGTTTAGGTACGCTTGTATTAAGCCGTTCATCACCATTAATTGCTAGGTCGTTAGAGCATTCCTTGAGGGCATTTCATGCTCAGAAAATGTGGCAGAAATAGCACTTTTTAAATGTCAAATTGTGTGTTTAAACCAGCTATCCCTCGATTATGGCTGTTTTATATTGTGAAACTTGATATCTGAAATTGATCTAGTTTTCAATTTATAATTTAAGTGTTTTTAAATCTATACATATAAATAAAATTGGAGTGTCTGTTTGTAATATTAAAATAACCGCTTTTTACTAAGTGCATTTGGATGTATACAAGTTACCTATACCGAAACAACATTTTTTAAATTTTTTGTCTGTCTGTCTGTCTGTTTGTTCCGGCTAATCTCTGAAATAGCTAGACCGATTTTGACGGGACTTTCACTGGCAGATAGCTGATGTAACAAGGAGTAACTTAGGCTACTTTTAGTTTAGAAAAAAAATAGGATCTCACGAAAAAAAATTAAAACCAATGTTGCAGCGCAGCGCTTGATTAAGTTTGATAGCAACAACCTGCAATGCGTCCCGCGGGCTCAGAATGGGCGAGCAGGCTGTTGTCAACGGTTGTCTTTGTTAAATACCACGCGGACGAAGTCGCGGGCAACAGCTAGTTATAAATAATGTTTGATTTGTCTTCATATTATTATCTACGTTACTAGGTAAACTTGTACCGATTGAAATGAGATTGCGTCTATTGATTTAAACGAAGAATTTTTTATTTTTATATTGCCATACGAACATACCAACTATACGATCCCACACTAAGCAACGCTTGTATTATGGGTACCGTACAATGGACTGGGGGCGAAGCCAGTACATATTACATATATAGATATTAAACATCCATGACTTGGGTACACATTTTCCCTAACAGGATGCGAACCCGAGACCCTCGGCGCAGAAAGCAGGGTCACTATCAACTGCGCTAATCAGGCCGTCAAATATGAACCCTATTATACTTATACCATTGGCTATATAATACCATCAGCGATATATTTTTTCTGCCTACCTCGTAAAGTTATACTTATACATAATATCCAAGAAAAAGACGATCAACGAACATGGCAAGTATAAAACAAATATTATTCCAAGCCCATCTTCATCTGCAGCTATGCACACATTGTGCATGGAATTACTGTGCGCAAGCGCACAGACAGAAATTATCCTTAGCTATTATAAAGCTATAAGTAAGTACTATGTTATTGCAAAGTCATTAATAAACTGTATAAATAGATACCTAGTTTATGTGTTCGTTAAAATTATTTTTATAATTTTAGTCAGCTGCTTACAAAATAGTCTAATGTGAGCTTTGACTTAGACCAATAAGCCTGAACGTGGCATAGACAGGCGTAACCCTCTGAAGTAATAATAATAATTCCAGCCCTTTTTAATGTCCCACTGCTGGGCACGGGCCTCCCCTCAATGCGAGGCGGATTAGGTAATAGTCCACCACGCTGGCCCAGTGCGGGTTGGCGGACTTCACACATCCTTCGAAGAGTTCTATCAGACATGCAGGTTTCCTTGCGATGTTTTCCTTCACCGTTTAGCAATGTTAATCATGGTTGAAAATGAGATTCCCATATGAAATCCGGAAATCCAAGAGGTGCGAGCCGGGGTTGGAACTTGCGATTCTCGTTACTGAGGCAATAATTCTACCAACTTGGGTATCACACAAGCTTGTACCCAGGCTATGATTTGATATCATAAAGTTAAATAAGTTTTAATAAACGTGTATCAATTTCAATTATTCTGTAGCTATAGCAATGTAATATGAAGTTACGATATTTTCTACATCGTAAAGTTTGCTCTACAAAAGCTTCTAGTCATAGCGTGGCGTGTAGGGTTGGCGCGATATACTTATTTATATTTTTTATACTGTCATTTAAGAAACCACAGACAGCCAAGTTGGTAAAGCCTGCCACGGTAACAAGGATCGCAGGTTCAAACCCCAGCCCGCACCTCTGTGATTTCTGGATTTCATGTGCGAATCTCATTTGCAACCATGATTATCACTTGCTGAACGTTGAAGGAAAACAGCGTGAGGGAACCTCCATGTCGGAGAAAACCCCTCAAAGACGTGTGAAGATTATATAGCTGGAAATTATGTATTATAATCTGATATAACATCAGAATTAGTATATATTCGGTGTAATAATGTGACAACTTCCTATATTCCTCAAAAACAACAAACTTTAAAAAACAAAAACATAATCTGATTCGATTTTTATAAAAGGTCAATACAAAAAGAAGTCATTCCATTCTGGCTTCTATTTCTTTTTAAACCAACTATTTCTAAATTATTTTTTTGCATTATTTCACTATAACGAATATACCCGATGGTTCCCTCAACCACTCACTCACAATCTCTATAATCGAATTACTTAAAGTCGGTCAGCCCTGCGCACGCGCACCCAGCAGTGTAAATATTGACGGTGGCAGTGAGCCGTGGCGACGCGATCGCGAGCGGTGCTGTGTCAACATTTGCCTATTTGCTCCTAGTCCCGGCTCGGATCCGACCAATCATGGCTAAGTACATTTTATGTGGGAATTTTGGGAAATATGTACTGTTAATTGTACAGCGTGCGGTCATCTATACTATCTATACTATACTAATATTATAAATGTGAAAGTTTGGATGGATGGATGTTTGTTACTCAATCACGCCAGAACGGCTGAACGGATCTGGATGAAATTTGGCACAGAGATAGATTATAGTCTGAAATAGCACATAGGCTTATCCCGGTAAAATGTATGGTTCCCGTGGGATAGATTTTCATAGCGCAATGGATCGACATGTTTTTTTGCGCGGGTAACACCGCAACACCGCAGGGCGCAGCTAGTTGATAATATAACTTTGATAATATATCTATGATTATAATATTCTTTGGTGTACTAGGACGGTTAGTGGAGTAAGATCTGGCCTGACGCTACTTTAAAACGTAAATAAAATAAATAGGTTTGATTACATAATTTACAATAGACTTACGAAGCATTTTCCAGTAGACCATTATTATTATCGTGCTAAGAGAAAAAAAGGGGTTTTATGCCTTTGTATTAGAAGGATAAGTCAATTGACAGGCTGGTGAATACTTTCCATAGAGGTGGTAGTATTTTAGTATGAGTACTAACTTAAAATTAGATAGTCAGACGTATAATTAAAAAGTTAAATGATTACAGCAGTAGAATGGAGCCAGAAAGCAATACCAAAAAAAACCTACGTGTCGAATTGAACCCCCTCCTTTTCTTCATCGGTTGAAAATAAGTGACATTATTTTGCAAGTCTTATGCAACACAATTAAAAAAAAAAACGCTTTAAAAATACCCCGCACTATTCTAATACACAGATTTCAAGTAAAACCAGTGTTCTTTACGATTATTAAATAGAGTGGATAATACAGTATTATCGATAGTTTATCGTCGATATACATGTAAATATAAACTTATTGTGTATGCGGTTACGTGTATCTGCCCGTGCAGCGGCGGTGATAAAGTCGCCGCATGTGTCCGAGAGCGGCGCGGGCGCATCGAGCCGATTTCGAACCACTATAGTGATGTGAAGTATAAAAATTAAAAATATCGATAATCGACCATCTTTTTAGTTCGAATCAGCATAAATTAAAAACAAATCACTACTGAGATTTAAACAACATTCTAAATTTAAAATGACTATCAACAAAATTGCCTTTCAAGAATGGACAATTAAACAATCCTCGTTATTTTTATCTATTTTGACCTATTTTCCGTATTATGACATTAAAAAAAAGTGTAAAAACGGCCAATCACATTGCACTCATCGATACTACTCAACCCATCTCGGTCTCACAATAATCGTCGGGGCGTGGTGGTTCGCCGTACAAAACGAACACACCACAAACAGGTATATATTGTTATTGCTACGTGACGAATACGGGTACACGATGCGCACGCGCAATTATTGGGGAACAAATATTGAAGTTGTGAATGCAATAACTAACTCTTTAAGACTTTTCTCCAAGTGTTCGATAGATTTTGAATGCAGAACTATCGGTTCTGGCTTTAGCATTTAGGGATGTATTGATTTCATATATTTACGCGAATACTACACATTGAAATAAAACTATTTTTAAGGATTCTATCGCGTTTATTTATTGTATTTATGTTCCCGATGTTTCGGCTGCTTTACTGCTGCTTTTTGTTGGGGGTTCATTCAAACTATGACACTAGGACGTCAACCACCTAAGTCCTCCAGTGACCATGGTTGCTGTAAAGCAGCCGAAACGTCGGGAACGTAAAAACAAAAAATAAACGCGATAGAATCCTTAAAAATAGTTTTATTTCAAAATTTAGGGATGCATATTTTTAAGTCCATTTATAGTATTTTCAATTGCCTATCAGTGGCAAAAATGATACTCTCTAGCTCTACAAAACACACGAGTGTCTATATAAAGACACTTCGAAAACACTCGAGTCGACATTTGTCAGAAATCGACATAAAAATACCTTAAGTCAATTGACGCACCGTATTGCGTCGTACGTGTAATAAAGATAGTGTAGGCCGCTCTCGGCTGTATATAATTTAGTAAGGATTGAGTTATTAGTTCTCAAGAGATACCAGAAACGAGACGGTCTTAATGCGCCTCGCTTTTTTCGACGGCTTAATGTGATTTTGATATGAGAAGAAAAGTATAATTTCAAGTTAGAAAAGTACATTTGAATATGATGTTTGATGGTTTTTGAAACGCATTCACAGATAGGAAACTGTTTATGTTGTTATCAATGCTGTGGATTGATATTGTTAGGTGAATTGTTAAGTAGATTCTTTACGGTTGTTGGGGATAAGTGGCTTGCGCAACGATACTATTGGTGTTCTAAAAGCAATTTTGTTCATGTTTATTTGCTTTATGGTAATTGTTTTTATAAAAAATGTGAGGTCATGAAATCCATTTTATTTTTGAATACATTATTTATTTTCTATGACTGTAATGATCAAATAGATGTTAGGTGATCATATTAGACTTTCAAAGCATACCCACAAATTCTTAAAGAGTTTAATCCATTTATATAGGTAAACAAAGCTCTAAGTCGTCACCAAAGAGAGTTTAGTAAATTGCATTTGGAATAGAGGGCGGATAAAAGAAAATTGGAGGAATCAGACTATTAGACCGCAATGCCAATAAATGGCTCATAAAGGTCACCAATATTATCAAGATAGTAACCTGTTTTAAGTGAAAACAGGCTAATAATATTGCCCAAAAGCTGGATTCCTCTTGAAAATCACTTCGGGCTTCCAGGCTATGGGGAAGAAAGGCCTGCAGGGGCCTTCAAATGCTTTGGATTGATGACGTCAAAAGAGCAGTGGCATTGATTTGGGCATCCGGTCATACAAAGCAAATAAATGTGATTGCCAATAAAGGAGGTATACACTACACGACTATAGTCGAAAATGGCTAAAGAAACAAAAATCCGGCGTCACCTCGACTGAAATAACTAAATTGAGTGAGACCAGTACGTCAAGCTGAATCCTCCACACCTCTTATAGCACAGTTTTCATGAATAAGTGACAGTGACGACATGCTTTCTAGAAGACATTACGATTACATTAGAAGTTCCTACTCCATTACGGTACATAGTATATTCAGATCATTATTTACATAGTTGCATCTCCTACATAAACGATACCAACGAAGTATATACCCCTTTAACATAAGCAAAGACAATCGGCTTAATTAAGTGTCGTGCCTCATTTTTTTTGTAAATACAAATCACCATATTATGCCCCATGGTCTTCGAGACGATGCGTGGGTGTAATTTCGTCGCTCTCTTGCGGCCCTCTTGAATTGATTACGGCATTTTTTGTACCGCATTGTAGGGTAATCACCGAATGTATATTATCGTATTAATGATCACGGATTAACATGTTCCGGGGATGTGATGGGATGGTGATGACGAGGCTGAAATTGAAATGGTGTTCAAAATTTTTTTTGGTGTGTGGTGTTTTGATTTGGAGAATAGAGATGAGTATTTTTTCTGTTTATTTTGGGCCTGTATTGCTGAAAAGTGTGAGGCTGAGGTCGGTGGTAGTTTTTCCTCCTTTGTACGCCAATAACATATTGGCAGATTATTTTCTTAATTATCCTTAGCATTTGGTCTGATTGTAACTGTATTACCACCAATACAGGACTTGCTTAGGTTAGCCACGAGATCAGTGCTTTTATTTATATTAAGATTGAGCGAAGTGCAAGTTGTTTTAATGTTGATGAATAAACAGATAATAATTTTCCAAAGTTACCCAAGACAATTTAATAAAAAAATAATTAATGCGTCTCAACAATTGAAAAATAACTTTATACACACAAATATAAAATACAATATTGTTGCAACAAATACCAGTCTATTCCTTGTAACGGATGTCAGATGATTAAGAAATAACTTATTGTACATAACTGAGACATGCCTTGTCATGTTCTGTTTGTTAATTTAGAAGCCAACACTAATGACTGGATGAGTTGCTTTTTCTTTATTGGGAAGCGATTAATTAATATTTTACTTTATAGACATACAATTTTATTGAATGGTGAAAATACGTCATTAAAATTCTTGAGTATAAGATCTCACTCAAGCGCTTGTTAAAAAACTACAGCACAATTTACGTTGATGCCTACAACCAAGAATGTTCTTACTTGTAATATAACATACCCACATGTCAGGTGGTTAATTATTTTTAATATTAATTAGTTTTGTGTATTTCAAATATCGATATATGTCGTATCGATTGTTTGTAAAAATAAAATGTCACCACTTCCTTATATAAATAAATAGTTTTTTTTTTAGGCCAGAAATAAATTAATATACGGGTTCTATAGGACTCATTAGTGGCTCCTTAGTTTTATCTTAACAACATAGACCGTATACAGATCTCCAGAATAAAACCTCATTTCCATAATCGTCCGAAAAAGCGGTCCTAACTTAAATAATACGCTTTTTTACTCTTTTTTCGAATCTGGCAAGACAGCATGTCGACGCACAAGTGTTCCTCCGGGCGATTCGGGTATTTTTTTTTGTTTCGTGCAAGTTGCTCGCCCGGCCTCGTTCTTGCGGGTAATGGCTTCATTATACCATGGGTTCCGAAAAACACTCGCGAGTTGTGGCCAAAAACCTGATACTGACGGATAGACGATGGGTTGTATTGATAGTGTGAAATGAAGTTAAGCAACACCTGATTCAATATGTAATGAAATGATTCAATGATAATGAACAAAAATATAATTAAGAAGAAAACTTTATCTAATTATTGTTATGGTACCCATTTCAATTTATTGCCAGAATTGCCGGCATATCCTGTATCCAAGTATTAGTAGCCCACATAATAATAATGCCCATTTGATTGGTCCATCGATCGTCTGTAAGTTATTATGCAATTATGCGCGCAGTTTCGTGTTTCTTTAAACAGCTCTCGTGTGGTAATTTTGCCTCCGGAGACTGTTTTGATCGTAACACGATTTCGGTGGCTTTTTACCTGCTCATATAAATTTTGATTAGTTTATCCCGTGTGATGAAGGGTTAGGATAGGCTTAAAAAATACCGAAACCTCATAAAGCATTACTGAAATTAGCAATATTGTTGAAAAAAAATACGCGAATGCTATTTTCGATGTAAAATGTGATGAATTTGTTTAATAAATATTTGTGATAAATAATATAAACATTAAATCAGCGTCCTTATACAGTATTGCTAATCTAATTTTGAAATTAAAAGTCAGAATATATATGAGTTTTGGATAACGGTACCGACTTTATACCCTATAATAATGACCAATAACAGATCGTCCCATCTTTAATTAATCGATAAGTACTGTCTCCACACTACTCAATCGCTTAAAGGGGGTCCAAAGGGCTTCGATAATGACAGCTTACGTCGTAACTGCGTTGAAGGCTGGCCAGCTAATTTCTTATTTTAGTATCAGCTTCGGTACCGTAAGCCCTGTTCAAACTGCGGCGGGATTTGCGGAGAGCCGTGCCGAATTGATAAGTTCGTATAAGAGCATTTATCTTTTCGACCAAATGGTATTTGATAGATATATGTTTTACCTTAAGCAGAAGCATTCTGCAAATGTCTGACCATAGGCCAAAGTTTTTGTTTTGCACCTTATAATTAGGTACCAATACGGGGCAGAGCGGTTCGTTTAGGTTTCGCGGAACCGATAATTTGTTATCACGAAGAAAGGTGAGGTAAACGCAAAGTTACTTTTACGCAAAGGTACTTTTCAACGTGATAGTACGTTTAAAGAAAAATGATCATTCATCACAATTTATAGTTTAAAAAAAAACCTGATTTTTTTATATTTTTTTTATGGTCAGTTTCGAAAATTTGGATTTAACAGTATCCTTTTCAAAAAGACACATCCCATAAGCGAACAATAAGACACATATGAAGTAAAGACAGATTTTTACTACAGATTACAGAATAACTAACGACTGTTCAGTATTTTATTCTTAGCGAACAAAAACAACATTAATCTGCTCGCAACGCTGTGTTTATCTCTATTCAGCCATTCTAAAGGTGCAATAAATATAGTAAGCACACGCCGAGCAATTGAAATGTACACTACTTAATAATCGCTGGCATGCAACGCAAGCACACGATCTCGCCCCGTGTGGCCGGCTCGCGACTCTCGATTTTATCGATACCGCGGGAATTTTTATTCGTCTCACTATTTCACGCGCAATTTTATTTATTATTGGCACTTTTATTTTTTGCTTTATCGATATTCAGGCATTTGGTGTCCCACCACTATTCCATTTGACGGCTCCGAGATGTGGTTTTAGATACTCAATGTGTTGATTAGCCGCGATTGTTAGAATTGCTTTTAATAATTATTATCTATACATATAAATTAAATTGGAGTGTCTGTTTGTAATATTAAAATAACCGCTTTTTACTAAGTGCATTTGGATGTATACACGTTACCTATACCGAAACAACATTTTTTACAATTTTTGTCTGTCTGTCTGTCTGTCTGTCCGTCTGTCTGTCTGTCTGTCTGTCCGTCTGTCTGTCTGTCTGTCTGTTTGTTCCGGCTAATCTCTGTAATGGCTGGACCGATTTTGACGGGACTTTCACTGGCAGATAGCTGATGTAACAAGGAGTAACTTAGGCTACTTTTATTTAAAAAAAAAAATAGGATCTCACGAAAAAAAAATGAAAACCAATGTTGAAGCGCAGCGCCTGATTAAGTTTGATAGCAACACCTGCAATGCTTCCCGCGGGCTCAGAATGGGCGGGCAGGCTGTTGTCAACGGTTGTCTTTGTTAAATACCACGCGGACGAAGTCGCGGGCAACAGCTAGTATTATATATTTTTTGTTGATTGTAAAAAAATACTCACCAATGATAATAGTGTATTACATGGGAAATTATTGTGCACTACTAATTTTAAATGAATTCTGACATTAACCTTCTATTTCTTTCTTTATTATTTTGTAAATTATATTATACAATATATCAGATCAGATTTTCTTCTTCTTCTACTTGGGGTCATGCTCGTACTAATTATTTGTGTGTGATTTTTTTCATAATCAAAGTCCATTTTACCTCAGATTTAAGAGACTTCATCTTAGTATTTCTATTGTGTGTTAATGGACACATAGATATTCTTTTCACTTTATCTGTGGGAAACTGGAAGGCAGACATTTTATTCCCTACTTTATGCTTGGTATGCACGATGACTGTCTGTAAGTAACCAGTAGCTGGATTAAACGGCTCTACAATGTCGCTATTAAACGAGAAGGCAAGTGATTTCCATGTTATTTGATTCTGTGATTTCACTACTCGGCTGCTTGTTACTTCTGTACTGTCCTTGTGTAAACCGAGCGATACGGCCGCGACATAAATTCAAATTTCGAACAGCATAGAACGCTCCGATTAATTCTTGGCCACAGCCATAAAAAAAGTAAAACAACAGAATGTCAATTTCAAAATTTGAATTCCACTCATCGCTCGCGATGCAATCGATTCGAGCCGATAATCGAACATCGTCACGTGTGGTCGTCAGATCGTAGCATCGATACCGCTGTGTCGATATCTCGATTCTCGCGCGAATACGTTCGCTGACAACGCCAGGGCTAGTTGGTTGCCGGCATATTTGCCTTGTCGAGCGTTTATTTATATTCCGTATAAAGGCTGTTCGTGTGTAGAATATTGCAGTTTTATTGGCACGGGCTGATTTAGAGCGTTATAAACGGAGCCATGGGAGTTTTAATTATTGGCTGTACGACTGGTGGTTACTTAAGCACACCCACCCACGTACACTAGATCCCATGCAAGATTCGATGATCCAATTAATATGCTTCCTCGTCTCTGCAAACATGCTACAACGTTTATGACGGTGTTTTGTTTTCAACATGCACAAATTTTTTTGTTATATAGTTGCTGATTTGACGCTATTTAATCATATAAGAGCTTTTGTGCTGCTATTATCATTTAGTAATAATAAAATATAATAATAATACCAGCCCTTTTTTAATGTTCCACTGTTGGGCACGGGCTTTCCCCAAAGGGAGGGGGCTTAGGCCATAGTCCACCACGCTGGCTCAGTGCGGGTTGGTGGACTTCACATGTCTTTCGAGGGGTTCTCTCAGACAAGCAGGTTTCCTAGCGATGTTTTCCTTTCACCGTTTAACAAGTAATAATTATGGTTGAAAATGAGATTCGCACATGAAATCCAGTAATCCCAGGGGTGCGAGGCGGGGTTTGAACCTGCGAGCCTCGTTACCGAGGCAAGCGTTCTACCAACTTGTCTATCACAGGTGCTTGGCTCTCATTTAGTGATGTAACAGTTGATAAAATACAATCGCATCAAAGCTCATATGATCCTCAGTTTCCAGAACGTCGCCATAGCATGCTCCGCCGCCATAATCCTTTTCTACACGCGTTAACCAAATTATGTAGTAGTATTTTTATCTCTGATCGGTTTCTTGTCGCCTATAGTGCAATGTTACCGCTCAGTGTTGTCAGATGTGATTTTCTATTTCTACCCAAATTTGAAATTATTTTTCTCCAAAATGATACAATTTGCTTGAGTTTTACCCAAAGGCAAAAAGTTGATAATATTGGTTAATTTTTCTTATTTTTTCCTTGAAAGACCGTTCTAATTTACAAATTGAAACAGCAGAATGAGCTTTTCTTTTTTTTTTTTTACGTTACGTATCCCCACTGCATGTGTTTGACGGGTTTGACATACTATAGAGAGAAAAAGCAGAGTGAAAAGAATAAAAACTAAAAAGTACCCAAAATTCTCCATGGTATTTTTTTTTTCTCCAAATTTTTCTCCAAAAATTTCACTTCTCCAAAATTTCTCCAGACCCAAAATGTTTACCCAGAATTGCGAAAAAAATACCCAATCTGCCAACACTGTTACCGCTAGATGCTGGATAAGCCGGCTTGTATCAGGTTCCTGGTGATCTTAATCAGCACGTGTTTTGGCGCGAAGGTGGGTAGAGGGGCGAGGAATAAGCGAGAGCGATTAGTGTGTAGATTAGTGTGTAGATTAGTGTGTAGATTAGTGTGTAGATTAGTGTGTAGATTAGTGTGTAGATTAGTGTGTAGATTTCCAAACTAAGACCAATTGTATGGTCCCAAACTAAGCAAGGCTTGCATTATGAGTACCATACCATGGACGGTCATACGCTCCCAGTATTTAATACTTACATATATAAGTAAAATAGCTGTTACCCGCGACTTCGTCAAAAAAGTTTTTCTAAAATAAAAGTAGCCTATGTTACTCCTTCTTACATCAGCTATATGCCAGTGAAAGTCCCCTCAAAATCGGTCCAGCCATTTCAGAGAATAGCCGCAACAAACGGACAGACAGACGGACAAAAAATGAAAAAAAATGTTTTTTTGTATATATATGTACAGTGTATACATCCAAAGGCACTGAGTAAAGCGGTTATTTTAATATTACAAACAGACACTCCAATTTTATTTATTTGTTAAACATTCGTGCTCATCACAAAAGCTTTGCACCTACCGCATTTCGAACCCAATCCCTCGGTACGGAAAGCACGATCACTATCAACTGAGCTAAAGTCGTCGATTAACTCAGTTGGTTTACTTCACTTTCCCCACCTCTGGACCTACAATAATTTATTATCTAGAAATCGCGCCTCCATTACTTAACCCTACAACAATCCTCGCACGCATCCTTAAATGCTTTGTGTTGGCAGTTAATTAACCCTCGCGAGATTTATCGCAGTCACGGGACCATGTCACTGGTGATATAGCGGCCACAGCCGACCCTAACCGGTTTTTTTTAATCGATTTCATATCGAGGTTAATTGAAATATAGAATGATCGAAAAAAGTACTCGATTGAATAATATGTATTGAGTGTTCAGTTCGCGATGAGTTTTGAAATTTGTGTGAATTAACATTTCTTTGCGATGATACCTGTCTAGGATGGTAGGGTAGATGACTCAATTCGCATTACCAAAACTAATAAAAAAAAAAGGCTTGACCATGGTTGCTGTAAAGCAGCCGAAACGTCGGGAACGTAAAATAGAAATAAAATCGCGATAAAATCCTTAAAATTTAGTTTCATTTTAATGTGTAATATTCGCGTAAATATAAGAAATCAATATAATAAAAAAAAACTTTGTGAGTTCCTTCACTTCTAATCTATACTAATATTATAAATGTGAAAGTTTGGATGGATGGATGGATGGATGGATGTTTGTTCCTCTTTCACGCCCGAACGGCTGAACGGATCTGGATGAAATTTGGCACAGAGTTAGATTATAGTCTGGAATCACACATAGGCTACTTTTTATCCCGGTAAAATGTATGGTTCCCGTGGGATAGATGTTTTAATTTTTCATACTTTTTATCGCGGGTAACACCGCCGGGCGCAGCTAGTTATGAATAATACTTTTAAATAATCAAAGTCTACATTGTATTAGATTGGTTAAATACACAGAGATTGTACTATAAACATATTGTTCGATAATATCGTTGGATAATATCGACTATTTAGAACGTGAGATTGACCTATCACGTTTCCATCCATATACCTACTTGATAAGTTAATAGTTATAAACGCCATACTGGATATTTATTTATGCAGTAGTCGTGTTTTACATAAATAAGAAAATATATTAGCAACATGATGACAAGGAATGTGATTTGTATGTTTTTTGTCTACGATATGTTATTTTTTTTTATACAAAATATTACAATTGACATTTGGCAGGAAAATTTATTCTTAAAAACGACATATCGAAATTCTGACTTCACATGATGATTATAAATAAGCGCATATGTAAAGGTTCTTTAAAGATTTTTTTTTTAATTCTTCGGTAACCAAACACCTTCAATATTCTACTTATGTCCTACTCGTCCGCCCCATTCACATGAAAGAAACAGAACCTCACCTCATAATTATCACGAAGTACCGTAAAAAAATATCTACAAATTGGAACTGTCAAAAAATCCTCATAAGGCGAGACGACTTCATAAGGTCCGTGGTACACCGCGCGGGGACACGCGGGGTCCGTTGAATAATTAAGGAGGCCACCGGATGATAAATAGCCGAGCGTCCACGTTTTTACCGCAAATGTCATTATCTTCGTCGGCTCTATCAGCCGTCACTCGATTACCGAGATGTTATAGAGCTGTTATATACCCCCAAATATATTTTTTTAGTATTTATTTATACTTACACGATGGATATATTAAATAATAATATTATTACCTACTTAGGTAATTGAAATTAGGTCCAAAAATACATTAAATAATTAATTGTATTTAAAGGAGGTATTAACAGCTCTATTACATCACACACTCCACTGACAGCGTAGCGCATGCGTAATCGAAAGGTTCAAGTTGATGAGAACGCATGAGTTTTTTTTTTTAAATTCGTCGACCGCTGCACACGCCCTATGAGCTGGCTACCAAGCAAAAACAATGATTGGGAAATGAATGAATTTGTTGTGACGATAACTGAGGCATACAGCCTACTAGCTGACAGGGAAAATACCCTAAACAATATACTTGTTATTACATTTATCAGCTAGTACTCCTTTCGTTGAAAGATTGCGACAACTGGGTAGACAACTTCTTTTTTTTTTTTTATATATTACTATGGACTTTTTCGAAGCCGTTACATAATTTATGCAATGGCAAACATATATAGACATTTACTCAATGTTAGAAGTTTAACTAAGTGAATGCTCCCAAATATCAGGATTACTATAAACATTCAACTATAAACA
This sequence comes from Pheosia tremula, assembly GCA_905333125.1. Taxonomy (NCBI): domain Eukaryota; kingdom Metazoa; phylum Arthropoda; class Insecta; order Lepidoptera; family Notodontidae; genus Pheosia; species Pheosia tremula. The sequence continues at coordinate 4,234,821 of HG995420.1, forward strand.
TTGATACGACCACGATGACAGGTGCACTCACCCTACGCACTCTGGACTGTCGAGCACAAAACCTTTACAGAATAATTATAATTGAGCGTAAAAAAGTGTCTCTTCATTAGGGACGATGCGATGGTTACTCGTTTATTCTCGACATGGAGTCGATCAGTACGACAAGTTTACTTTTTTCGATTCAACCTTTTTTTGGGTTAGTTTTAAATATACCTTTAATTGGGTACGGCTAGTTTAGGGGTTTTAATGTGTTTGTTATGTTATAAACTTATGACGCTGTTATATTCGTTAAGGCTCGTCTCGGGTACAAATTCGTTTTTATTAGTAGACACTGCTGTAGATACTGGAGGTCAGTTTGACTGTCTGTGTGTCTGAAAGTCATAAAGGTCACTGATGTAGGTGTCAGCCATTAACTGAGGAACATGTAAGCACCATGTTAATTACTTAAGTAAGCTTAGCATTTTGTAACTTTTGATGATTCATAAGAACTGTACTGAATGGTCTACATCAGGGTTTCCCAACCTTTTTTGCATGGTGACCCGGGGATTTAAAAAAAAATGTCATGCCCCCCCCCCCCTATATTTCTCTTCATTGCATGTATAAAATCAATCGTCCAAAGTTTTCTCGAATGATTTTGATGTGAAGGGATAAATAAATATAGTAAATAAATTACACCCAAAAGCGTATTTATACAACGCGACCTAATAATAAAATAAATACTCAAATATATGAAAAATCACACAAACGGTAGTACGAGTTTACTGTTAATTAACAAATTACTATGTGAAAAAAAACCGAGTTTTTATGTACGTACTTATTTATTGTACAAATGGAATGAACGATGATTATAATTACATTGTTTTTGTTCGCAGATTCCGTTCACGTAACAAGTCGTGAGTATACACTTGTGTTCTCTATATACATCGTTTTAATTGCTCTATCTCTTAAATTGGTATTAATTAGTCGTAATCGATCAACACAAACAAATACAATTAGCTGTTACACATTTATTCCAATTAATTATTCCGTTTTTAGATCTTTTAACGAGACGATAAAACTATTTATTTCTTTGTTGTCATACTAAAATTATATTCAATTTGTAGTTTAAAAAAATAAAATAAGTACCTACTTCATACTTATACTTTGACGACCTCATTAGCGCAGTTGGTAGTGACCCTGCATTCTACGCCGACTATCCCGGGTTCGACTCCTGGTTGGGACAAGCTTTGTGTGATGAGCATGAATGTTTGTATCCGAGACATGGATGTTTAATATATATTAAAATATTATATACTGAGTTCGTTCTCAGTCGATTGAACGGTACCCATAATACAAGCGTTACTTAGTGTGGGACCGTATAGTTGGTGTGTTCGTCTGGCGATATTATTATTATTGTATTTTTATACAGTTCGCTAGTAAGTTCGTAGCACCAACTAACCTTTTAAAGGTCTCCTAATTTTTAAAACTATTTTATCTATCGATTATTTATTATTATAATTTATGTACATACCTATTACATTATTTATTATAGTGTCTTTTATTTTAATTTTATTTCACAAGAATATAAGCATAATTTAATCGTCACATTATGTTAGTCACTAGCGAATATTTTTTGCCCCGATGCAAGTAAAAATTGTTTATTGCATAAGAAAAAATATGGACAGCTGATCAACTTGATAATTGAAGAGCGGATACCTATTAGCAGGCAATAAATAATAATAATTGATATTATTATTTTTATATCTTTTGTGTCTTTGCGAGTATTTTTTAAATAACGCCGTTTGAATTTCGAAACGTGTCGAGTGGAATTCAATAATTATGAACGTGATGTTATTAAAGCTATTAATATTTTGACATTTATACTTGGGACACTTGAGCTATAATGGTAATATTAAAACACTAAGCAACGCTTGTATTATGGGTACCGTACAATATACTGAGGGCGACCTCAGCGTATAAGACTTATAAAGATATTGAGCATCTACGACTCGGGTACACACAAAGTTTTTCTCTACCAGGATTGAACCCGGGACCCTCGGCGCTGAAAGCAGGGCCCCGGTAGCGCTAGCTACTCTATTATCTCGCATCATGCAAGGGCACATCCATAGTGTAAAAATGATCAGCCATTTACGCGTCTATAAAATTCCATCAACTACAATTTCATATCGATATAAATAATGTATGTGTCGTATCTCATCTAGTTAACCGCGGCACTCTAAAATTAACCATAATTTCACACAACCACATCAACTATAATTTATTAAGGACATTTTAATTTATGAGGTGAGCTTCCACCGACACTGGGGGGGCCATTTATAGTACCTAACACTATAATAATTAAGTGGAGGCACCTGCCTTTTTAAACTGTTCCAGTTTATTACCGAAAAATGTTAAAGGGACCTACTGATGTGACTATTATGCGTTACCAAACGATAAATAAGGTACCTGAATTAGTAATTTTTTTTTTTAATTTTATTTATCAACGAAAAAAAAAACACTTCATTGACAAAAACAGGCCTGTCAATAAGCTCTATGGTAAACGTATACTGAATGCTTCATCAAATTAAAAAAAGTTTTATCCATACCAATATTATAAATGTGAAAGTTTGGATGGATGGATGGATGGATGGATAGATGGATGGATGTTTGTTACTCTTTCACACCAGAACGGCTGAACGGATCTGGATGAAATTTGGCACAGAGATAGATTATAGTCTGGAATAGCACATAGGCTTTTTATCCCGGTAAAATGTATGGTTCCCGTGGGATATTAGTAGTAGTAGATTTAATTTGTCATAGAATACCAATAAATTCCTTTTGTCATACATTTGATTCTGAGGCGGTACGAAGTTCGCCGGGACCGCTAGTAGGATATAAAACTTTTTGTAGCTCTTTCTTTTGCAAACGTTACAAGCGTTCTGCTAAAATTTAATAAAATATATAAGAGCCACAATACAATGAGACTTAAATTGCCAAGTTCTCAATTATAAGTTCACTTCCAAAATTATGTTAGATTACAGAAATAACATGTTTTTTTTTTTTTATTACGTTATAGGCAAGTATTTGATCTCGATCTCACCTGATGGTAAGTGACGATGAGATCTATGATGGAGCATACTTGCCTAGGTAGGAAGGCGGCAGTAGATAGACACGCTACATTCACTAGGCACATACAGCACAACTGATCTGACCCGCCATCCATGAATGGCAACACCGAACATCATGCCGGAATACGGCTAGGCCGCTTGGCGACATGGCTTTGTTCAGTGGGTGGTGACTAGCCACGGCCGAAGCCTACCACCAGTAGAGTTGTCACCTGGTTGTCACATGTGTTCTTTTAGCTTGAAGTGCGAAAATACAGGCTGCACGAACAACATCACATGAACAAAATAAGATGTTATAACGAGAGTATATGAAATTAATTGTAGAATGACATACAAACCATACTAATGAGCAATACTTATGATCTTACCAGCCATTTATAAATGTTAACTTCTTTACACCGTGTGTACAGTTCACGTCCATTACAATTACATTGTAAGCATTAATTTAATATTCATAATATCACCTGCTTGCATAATTTAATTTAATTAAAATAAATATTATTTTTATTGCTCTAAAAACAGACTTGAATACATAAAATAATATAGTTGCCGTGTGGTTCACGTTACGTTATTCATTTGTGACATATTTACAACATACTAATTAAAATTATACCGGCTTGCATTTGATAACCTACATACGTCTAAATTACTCTTTTACCCATATTTAGGGCGCCACTTTTCAATACTTACATTGTCTGTTTTAACAAAAGAATGCAAAATGAAAGGCGAGAAATAGTCTAAATCTGTGTTCACCAATAAAAAAATAAAAAGTAAGCTCATATTTGACTTACGTCGGCAATACTCATACACAAGACAATCTAGCAAGTAAGAAATAGGAAAATAAATGACTGTTAAAATAGTATCTATACTAATATTATAAATGTGAAAGTTTGGATGGATGGATGGATGGATGGATGTTTGTTCCTCTTTCACGCCCGAACGGCTGAACGGATCTGGATGAAATTTGGCACAGAGATAGATTACAGTCTGGAATAATACATAGGCTACTATTTATCCCGGTAAAATGTATGGTTCCCGTGGGATAGATGTTTTAATTTTTCATACTTTTTATCGCGGGTAACACCGCCGGGCGCATCTAGTACTACAATAAAAAATTAAACTTTTTCCCTAACTTTACTCAGATAAGACCACCAATAGTTGCCGGCCTGCATTATAAATTGGTAAATAACTTTTGTCTAATCGTACGAACTGCCAAGGAATGGAACACGCTACCGGAGTCTTTGTTTCCCGTTGACTTCAATCTGGGTGTTTTCAAGTCGAGAGTGAACAGGTACCTTCCAGGCAAGTATGCTCTATCGTAGATCTCATCGTCACTTACCATCAGGTGAGATCAAGATCAAATACTTGCCTATAATGTAATAAAAAAATGTCGTCAATACTGATATATAAGAGACTATCTAGCAAGCAAGGAACAGGCAAAATAAATGACTGTCAAACAAAATACAGTAAAAAATATCATACTACAGTAAAAAAAAATTATATATAATACTTTTTCCTCTAACTGTACCTAAATAACACCATCAATATTTGCTGTTCTTCATTATAAATTGTAAAATAACTCTATTTTATAGCTTAATAAACAGCGTACAATTGATTTTCGAAATATTTATCGAATATATTTTCTACCGTTAAAATTTTACTATGCTATAATTGCATCTTATAAAGATATCAAATAAATATTATTTTTATTTGGCCATAAACTTCGTCGTCATTTTATAATATTAATATGTTGGCTATTGGAATTCTGGATTTATGACTATAAATATAAATCAGTTCAGATTTCCATAGTAGTAGTCCACGGTCTTTTTATATCTTACATCATGAGTAGGTACCAAACCTTTCAGGTTCTTTGTAGTTCAAATATTAGATTAGAATCATAGCTAAACGTATCCTCCGACGAATAAATTTTTTTATTGTAAAAAAAACTAAAAATAGCATAACAAAAAGAGCATTTCCTTAATTTTTATAATATATACTAGCTGTTGCCCGCGACTTCGTCCGCGTGGTATTTAACAAAGACAACCGTTGACAACAGCCTGCCCGCCCATTCTGAGCCCGCGGGACGCATTGCAGGTTGTTGCTATCAAACTTAATCAGGCGCTGCGCTGCAACATTGGTTGTTTTTATTCGTGAGATCCTATTTTTTTTTCTAAAATAACAGTAGCCTAAGTTACTCCTTGTTACATCAGCTATCTGCCAGTGAAAGTCCCGTCAAAATCGGTCCAGCCATTTCAGAGATTAGCCGGAACAAACAGACAGACAGACAGACGGACAGACAGACAGACAGACAGACAGACAGACAGACAGACGGACAGACCGACAGACAAAAATTGTAAAAAATGTTGTTTCGGTATAGGTAACGTGTATACATCCAAATGCACTTAGTAAAAAGCGGTTATTTTAATATTACAAACAGACACTCCAATTTTATTTATATGTATAGATAACAAAGTCGTGTTAGTTAAACCATTTATAACCCAAGAAGGCGTAGCTAGTTAAACATAAACAAAGGTTCACTTTCATTCAAGAAAATGAAAACCGATCCATTCATTTCGCAGTAAAGAAACTAACAAAGAAACACCATTACTAGATTATTGAAATATGTTGCAACAAATCTTTGTTTACTTGACTCGAACAATAAAAGAAAGTGCACAGGGGCGTGCGAGCGCCAAGTCAAGCTAACAAAAAGGTATTACACTCCGGCTTAATTTTGTAAACACGCCAATAAAACACTGTGCGCGTGACTTACAAGCGGTTCAAGATCCCACACAATGTAAGGGTGTGAGTTATTTAAGGGTTACCGCTTACTCTTATTTTAATAATATAGACGACCATACTTTAGTAGGTACAATTGGAATAACACACAAAAAAAATATATCAAGGCTTGATATATCTATACATATAAATAAAATTGGAGTGTCTGTTTGTAATATTAAAATAACCGCTTTTTACTAAGTGCATTTGGATGTATACAAGTTACCTATACCGAAACAACATTTTTTTACAATTTTTGTCTGTCTGTCTGTCTGTCCGTCTGTCTGTCTGTCTATCTGTCTGTCTGTCTGTCTGTCTGTCTGTTTGTTCCGGGTAATCTCTGAAATGGCTGGACCGATTTTGACGGGAATTTCACTGGCAGATAGCTGATGTAACAAGGAGTAACTTAGGCTACTTTTATTTTAGAAAAAAAAATAGGATCTCTCGAAAAAAAATTAAAACCAATGTTGCAGCGCTGCGCCTGATTAAGTTTTGATAGCAACAATGCGTCCCGCGGGATCAGAACGCGCGAGCAGGCTGTTGCCAACGGTTGTGCCTTTGTTAAATACCACGCGGACGAAGTCGCGGGCAACAGCTAGTATGTAAATATATTTTTTAATATACACACTAATTGTGCCATTTTAAAAGTACTTACAAAGGTAAAGGGACTGTTACCCTGAAAACCAATACTTGATTTTTTTCTCAAATTGAATTTATAAAAAATATAGTTAACGATCTTTCCCACCAGGCAGCCCTATCTTTAATATTAAAATACATATTCAAGCAAACATTACAGAAATTCATCGGATACTCTGTTGGTTTTTCGAAAACAATTTGTCATAATAATAAGTAATAAAGTATATATTTTTAACTTACGTTTCAATTTTCAAAAGATCTATACTAGTAAGCAGTGATAGCCAAGTTGGTAGCACGCTTGCCTCGGTAACGAAAATCGTAAGTTCAAACCCCGGCTCGAACCACTAATATTGCTGGATTTCATGTACGAATGTGATTTCCAACCATGATTATAACATGCTAAACATGGAAAGAAAAGATCGCGAGGAAACCTGCATATCTGAGAGACCCCCTTGAAAGACGTGTGAAGTCCACCAACCCATACTGGGCCAGGGTGGTTGACTACGGCCTAGTCCTCGCATTGAAGGGAAGCCTGTGCCCAACACTGGGACAAAAAAAGTGTTAGTATTATATATGCACTTAACCAAGTTCAAGAATTAAATATAGAAAACTAGCTGCGCCCGGCGGTGTTACCCGCGATAAAAAGTATGAAAAATTAAAACATCTATCCCACGGGAACCATACATTTTACCGGGATAAAAAGTAGCCTATGTGCTATTCCAGACTATAATCTAACTCTGTGCCAAATTTCATCCAGATCCGTTCAGCCGTTCGGGCGTGAAAGAGGAACAAACATCCATCCATCCATCCATTCAAACTTTCACATTTATAATATTAGTATAGATTAGTATAGATTACATTTAAAATGTGTGTAATTCCTTTTGCGTTACCATATTACATTTATGTGTTCCTCAAGTTAACTAAGGTATTTTCTGTAATGTGAATAAAATCTCGTCTCTAGCGTAAAAAGATACGTTTAAGGCACCGGCCGGCATGTTGATCGGCCGTGTCACACTGTTTATTTACGTGTACCCCGGACGTAGCGGGAAATGTCCAAACATTCCTAATATACATGTCCCACGACGTCTCGTCTATCTTTACATCGGTAAACTCAATAGAATAATTTAAGAATTTGTTACACACTTTATTGGTATTGTTAAGTTTTGTGTTTATTGAATCGTTTCTTGGCGTAGAAGTACAACTACTTGGATTTCGTTTTGTGCTATACCAACCTCTTACGTCAGATATTTAAGGTATAATTTTGTTGGTTTACAATTACGAATTTAAATATGCAGTTGTTACCAATGGATTTTACAGTCCAAATCCATCTTTGTAACATCGCTCTTAACTTTCTTTTGCATTAGAGGGATCCTAATAAATGTCAAGTCATGGGTTTCAAATAAAAATAGCTATGCATAAAACGTTTAACCACAATTTAACGGTTCAATGTAAAACAAAACTGACGCCCTCATACCACCACGAGTAAAACCACACAATAGGAAATGTCTGGCACAAAAAGTGCATATTACTAAAGGTTAATAATAGTGTTCCCCATCGTACATTCGATACAAAAAGTGTAATGCAATATTGGCATTAGCCAATACTCCTTAAGTTATTTTCATTCAATGTTCATACTTATATACATGCATCTCTTTCTCACGATTGGGATGATAATGCATAACATTTCTAGTGACTACGACTAGGGTCGTTATTGTAGAGTCAAATAGTGTATCGGTGTTGTTATAATCCAATAACAAATGATTCGAGACGCATGCGCGCATTGAGAGTCTATGCGTTAAGGCGCATGCATATTATAAAGCCATACAACAATTTAAAACGGTTCAAAAAGGAAAAAAAAACTTTAAAAAGTTTGCTCTAGATTCAAGTTATGTTTTTTTCATGAGAAAGAACTCAGTCAAAAATTAATATTATTAAAAAATATATATATCGCACTACGAACACACCAAGTATACGGCCCACTTTAAGCTTAACGCATGTGTTATGGGTACCGTACAATGGACTGAGGGCGAACTCAGTATATAATACTTTACATATTAAACATCCATCTCTCGGGTACAAACATTCGTGCTCATCACACAAAGCTTTTAAAAAAGTTTTTTTATAATATAAAACGGACTCTGTTTATACTTGTATACGTCTATACCTGCATATGTTTATACCTTTATATTATACCCTTAAAATATCAACTCAAATTGATACATGAAACATTCCTATAAATTATTATTTTCAAAAATTTATCTTCCCCTTAATCAGGTAGATGACTCGGGCATGCGCAAGCGCAGCCGTTCCACACGCTTCTTAGAAACCAGATAAAAATGCCGGCGACACTTAATTTATTGTAGTTTTTTAACAATTTACATACTGTTGTATATCTTATACTTGTGTAAATAAAAATTGATTTGTACCATATTGCATAGAGCGATAATTTATAGTATTATAGAAGTCAGTGTGACGGGAGAGAGAGCGGGTTTTTTACGTGTTAATTTTATTTGGATGTTTTGAAGCTGGGTACATGTATCTCTCTCTTTCTATCACAGTCATTCACAAAATCGTATCTCACAATTAAGTTAAAAGTTTCTGCAATATTTCGATATTAAAACAATCCTGTAAATTATCTAAAAATATATTTCTAATTACAATTACTCTCTCTTATTCATCATCTCTCTCTCATTCTTATTACAAAGATTACACTACTTATCTTAAGGACAAACACATGAATCGATATATATTTTATATGACAAGGACAGTACACACAGCGGATACGTGACTCAATCGAGATATGGACCCGCACCTTTGACATGGAGGCCAAACGCTACCGCCATTCGTACATTGCCGTCTTATCTTGTACACATTTTTGTACAATGTTATGCTGTATATTTAAAAAATAACAGCTGATAGTTCAAACTAATATTTAATGCTATTCATGGAAATTAACGTTGGAATTGGAACACATTATAACCTCCTTTGTTACTCGTCGGACAAAATTAAAAACTTTTATATACATGGCCGAGTAGTGAAGTCTCCGTACAGCCCACCACTTATACAACAGTATAAGTGATGTTTTTTTTTAATTTACACTACATCCTAGGCTCCTCCCACCTCACCTTATAGCCCATTATTGGGTGATGTGCACCGAACTGTTTGCGGTTACTTTTCACGCTTAGTTAGAATTCTAAACAAAAAACCGTTGTAACCGCAGAGCTAAGTATGCGCGCGCGCACGCGTCTCCCGCTTCACGTATTTTGTACCGTGCGGTTTTACAATCGCATTGGCTTACAGGCACGTTAGCATAAATATTGATTGAATGTCTTATTATAAAAGCGTAATAAATATTATGAAGAAATATAATATCATTGTATTTGAACTTGGCAAGTGCACTAATTTGTGAGTATTGCCATAGACTATCCAATATCAGAAACCCTGTTGAAATTGGTTAAATCGTTTCTCGGCACATTCGACCAATCAACAGACAAGAATTCCAAAAGAAACTGCCAATCTTATAAGTTCAATAATCCTACCTAGACATTTTTTTTTAAATGTCTTCAATATACAAAAAATATGTGACCATGTTTTTCCTATATTAATTTCTTATATTTACGCGAATACTACACTTTGAAATAGTACTAATTCCTACGAATGTTATCCCCCTCCAGTCCTCTCGTGACCATGGTTGCTGTAAAGCAGCCGAAACGTCGGGAACGTAAAAAAACGAATAATAAACGCGATAATGCTATGCTTTTCGTTATAATCATATCCTTAAATACTTACGTAAATAGCAAAACTATCTATTAGATATATAATTTGTAATAAATAAAGTGTTTTAAATTCCTCGCACAGAAAATACACAATGGGTTACAAAACTGCATTGACCAAAAAAAGATAATTGAGCTACGTCCCAATAAATTAAGACCGAGCTACACCACGCACATAACAATTAATTTCATTATCAATCGTATTTAGCATTCTCTGTAACCGCCGAATCGATTTATGAATCGACCACCGAAAAGATCGATGTTTTGAATCTAAAATCGATTCGCATACCGAGACGACAGGTGAATAAGTGGTTAATAGTTGACAATTATTTTTTCACTGTCTTAATATGCGTGGTATAGGAACAAGTAGTACCAATTTATTATAGTTCGTGCTCAGGCAGTGATATGAGTTTTGACAAAAGCCTTATCCCCGAATTTATAACTTTATCAAACGTCATATAGTTCTGCGCAAAGCAAAACTTGTGCGCAGTACTATATGACGTTTGATAAAGTTATAAAACGTCGAAATAAAACAAATTTTGCGGATTTCATCGCGATTATTTTATGCTTTAACGTTTCCGATTTTTTGGCTGCTTTTACAGCATCCATGGTCACGGGAAGGCTGAGGTGATAGACGTCCTAGTGTCATAGTTTGTACTGGGGTACCCTCATAGTTAGTAGTTGTTCGCGGTCCGATCTACGCAGAAAGAGCACACAGTGTCTTGAGGCCTTGCAATATATATAATAATTATATTAATTACTGGATCCCATGTCGGGAACGTGAAAACATAAAATTCGCAAAAGTAGTTTTATTTCAATTTGGAAACGGTTGTTTTTAGTTTACGACATCGTTCGGTCGCTACCTTGTGTCTATCTGTGCGTCGCGTTGCCCATTTTAACTAGCCGTTGTTTTCTTACTAATTAATATTACAGACACATATGTCGGCATATTTCACTGTATTGTCAGTTAAATATTTTGAAGTTTTGCATTAGTTACGCCTGTCATTATTCCAGTTAGTATAGAGTCTTGGTTTTCACCGCCTCATATTAGTAAATTTGATTTGGTGATACAATATTTTGTTGTACAAACGCAATGTTAATGAAGATTGGTCGACGCAACCGGCGACCCAAGGGCTGGGTATTTCCTCGCTCAGCGAGTAGCTTTGGCTATTCAGCGAGGAAATGCGGCCAGCATCTTGGGCACGCTACCGCATGGGCCAAATTTTTTACACATTTTGTAGCTTTTCTATACTCTTTTTAAGTTATATTAGTTTGTAAATATTACAATTACTTATATTATTTTAATAAAAATTTGTTAATTTATTTGTAATATTGGTGGGATATTAACCATTGCATTTATGATTTTTGTGTAACGCTTCCAGGGTTTACAGGTTATTTTGGTATTTATTAGAAAATGTGCATTAAAAATAGCTAAGTTTTTAATGATTTAATGTTAATTAAATGTGTAATGTAAAAATAATTAAAATTCTCTTTAATTTTTTTCGGACATTTTTTTCGTTTGTGCACCGTATGCAATAACACACTGTAAGTTACACGTTGATTTAAAAAAGGTATATAAATCCCACTAACATTATAAATGTGATAGTTTGGATGTTTGTTACTCAATCACGCCAGTACGGCCGAACGGATCTGGATGCAATTTGGCACAGATATAGATTATAGTCTGAAATAGCATATAGGCTACTTTTTATCCCGGTAATAAGGACATACTTTTTAATCGCGGGGCGCAGATAGTTTATTATCAATCTAAAATCCATCATTTAGCCAAATATTATTCTGCACATAATCAATCCAGATAAATCCAGGCTACCCACTGCTGTACTTGAACACTTTTCTCTACATACCCCGCGATGGATCGCGGCCAAATCCAAGTGCATGATTTTTATTGGCTCCCCTATAATGGCAGCGATAAAACTTTTATATCAGTTATTTATCTGTGCTGCAAATAAACGCTTTCCGTTTCAAACCAATAAGTCTGTCTTCATTCTAAAGGACGAATCACTTTGAAAATAAATTGTAAAGTGTTTTGACTATAAACCATTTTAACATTCTCTAGTCTACTTTGGGGTCTACGATAAAAATCTCCAAAACCATTTTAATAATGTTAGAATCTTTGATTATAAATAAGTGGGTTATTTTCCTAGTTCTGAGTGCGACTTCAGTTTTCAATACGCTTTTTCAGTTGACAATAGACCAACGTCCTTTTAGCTTTATGGTTTAAGATCGTTCTACGTATAAGCTCTACATCCGGCCTAACTGATTTTAATTTCAACCTATCACACGCCTAATCCAACACGCCATGCCGTCGAATTAAAATTCACATCTCATCCAAAAACGGTCTAATTTATAGTTCCAAAAAACGAACCGTAAAGAAAGCCGTAAAACGCCCGCTCCGCCGCCTATAAATCCCGAAAATGACTACCAATCAACGTGTAAAAATAAATTTACAATGTAAATAAATAAGTTTCACCTACAAACTTTATTGTCCAACTTTATATATGTCTGTTTTATACTTTACTTCCTTCAGCGTGGCAAGAATACGCTAACCATACGCTGACAAACAACAACTGACGACCGAACACGTAACTTCGACCTTATTGCTTAGCATGTTACACTGCGAGTTAGTTTTGAGTGTAGCACCGTTAAATTTGTAGACAGAGGCGTTAAGTCATTAAGAAGTCGACGCCGAAAAGCAATAAAAGTAGAAAACATAAATAAAATTTTACTGTGAATGAACAGAGTACCAAAATACGCGGCTGCAATAATGGTTGTCTGATGTGGTGTCTGGCTGGAGTGGTGGAGCTCGGAGAACCGATTGTGATGCCGGGGACACGATCGAGTGTCGATTACGTAGGTGGGTGCGCAAAAGTTATTCGCACAACGGTTTCTGCCGGAGGAGCCAGTAAAACATTCACTATCAATACTTGAATGGAAGCTATCTACTCTGACCTTGTTTACAAATTGACTAGGGTATTTTATTGTTTAAATAATTAATATCCCCAATATAAATAAAGATAATTAATTGTAGAAATGTAGGATTTTTGGTCCATTCTCAAAAGGCCTTTTCATGGTGGATGCCAATTCCAATGAAGTTTATGTGAATATGTGTGTCATCTTCTTAAAAACAAATAAGCACGGAGTTATTCCCCATATAATTTTATATTCTGAACGGATCTCCCGATAGTTATATAATATTTTTGACTATTAATAAGTACCTACATGTAATCGATGAAAAAGAAAATCTGATTCTGGTTCATAGTTACCCGCCATTCTTAAATAATAATTACAGCTTGACGGTGATAGTAGAAGAAAGTAGAGATCCTTTCCCATCGCTGATTTACGTTTTATGAATGAAACCATCAGAAATGTAGACAAACTATTCATATTATATATACTTGGAGTCCGCCGGACGCACGTACACGCCACACCGCGCTGCAGTCATACACCATCGGCGTGGATCCAACTCATTATAATTTATAGGCGCCCTTTGGTACTGTACGGCGAATGCTAACTCCTTCGATAAAAGGAAATGCCGCTGGTAGCGTTAGAAATATTGAGCATAACAAGTTTGTTGGACTTCCGAGCAAGGATTATTTATTATCTGGATCCTGGATACTATGTCCGACGATCGTATCCGAAGGCGAACTAGGGTAAAAATTATATTGAAATAAAACGGATTATATGGCCATTATTATTCAATAGGGAAGATGGCTGAGTGCTACCACCAACTTGGGATCCATTAATTAATTTAAAACCAAGCGCACCATTGCAAGACATCAAGACACTGTGAACACTTTCTGCGCAGATCGGACCGCAAACAACAACTAAATATGATGGTACCCCAGTTCAAACTATGACACTAGGATGTCAAACACCTCAGTCCTCCGTCAGACCCGGGAACCGCAGCACAGAAAGCAGGATCAATACCCACTGACCTGATCAGGATCTCAAGTTTTGTTGACGGCAATACCAACTGAATGACTTAATCTGTTCCTTTACTTCGTTCTATACGGAGACTCGAACGCAACAAAGATGCAAAACTATGTCGTCTAGAAATCAGTAACATACGAGAGGTGTGTCGATAGACTCATTACTATTTACCAACGCTCCCTGCTCCACGCTGTTCTGCGAATACTAACTCCCGGAATGAAAGGAGCAACCGCGGAACACTTGCCAAGTGCTTGATGGAAATATTGACACCATTAAGATGCTATATATCTAACTAAAGAGACTTCACTACTGATACATAACTCTCAATCTTATTACCTATGTGTTACGTTGCTTTATTTGAATTAATATCGTTTGTGTGTTGAATAGTTACAGTATAGTATAATGTTAAGGCATCTCCATTTTGTGAGAATCATCTAATTTTGAAAAATCAGCTGAGATTTCATCCTTCCCGTTTGATGATTCTACTATTTCCAAATGCTGTAGTACAAATAGTTCTTTTGACGGCCTGATTCGCGCAGTTGGTAGCGACCCTGTTTTCCATGCCCAGGGTCCTGGGTTCTAATCCTGGTAGGATCAAAATTTGTGTGATGAGCATGTAAGTTTGTACCCGAGTCATTGATGTTTAATATCTATATAAGTAATATATACTGGGTTCGCCCCCAGTCCATTGTACGGTACCCATAATATAAGCGTTGCTTAGTCTGGGACCGTACAATTTGTGTGTTCGTCTGGCGATATTTATTTTATAATTATTATTTATCGCTTGTCCTCTCGACTTATAAGATTATAATATTTTTATGCTACCCATCATCAGGAACTAATTACCGTAAACAATGACACAGCACACAGCATCTAAATGGGCCATTTTATGACTATAATAAATATATTGGCTTTATAGCAAGGCTGTAATAGGTTTTTCGAAGACTAGTAGGTATTTAATGTGCAACTTAGTGACTGGGTGACAAAGATTTTATAGTAGACTGGTAAACATAATTACCACTTAAGGCGAGCACTATAGCATTCTTGTATTTTCATGACGAATATAGTACAGGCTGGGCAGCTACTCTTACTGTTGTGCATTAGCCAGTCTCAAACAGGTGTTCATGAAAGTTAAAATTCTTACAAGAAATATATTTTCTGGAGATGATGATGTAGAATTAGCCACAATTCGCTCACACCAGTTGCCACACCATGAAGCGTTAATCGATTGCTTGTTCTCGCTCACACTCACTTATGTGACACTTTATGGGAAAAGAATATGACTGTATAATCACTAACTGTGTACTGACAGACCGCGTACGCAGCCTCGGTTGCTTCGGGCACATATGCTAGCGTCAGCTGTGATATCCGATATCAGTTGACGCTGAGATGATAATACTGTTGGATGGACAGAGAGACATATGAATGATAGTACTTTGGGTTAGTAGAGGTTGGCTTACGTATGTGTGCGAAAGCATTCCCTCTCCCCCCCAACAAGGCGGGAGAAGGACCATCGTGGGGTTTTAGTCGGTATAAGTCTGGCATAACCCGCTTGCCTCCCTCGGGGCTTACGGGTGGGTGTCCATGAGGATTGAGACCCAACGCAAAAAAAAAGTAGGCTTACGTGTGACGTTTAGTCCCCTGTGTCTCTCACTAAGCTCACGCTTCCAACAAAATCGTGAAAGTCACAAATGAATCACTTAATTCAGCCTAAATGCAGTACGACATTGAAACACGAATCGCAACTATGCGGCCGACCTAAACACGGGTTTAATCAGACAATTCGCGTTCAAAACACAGCCTGGGCGCAGAGGCCATATCTAATGATGAGCGACGCCATTGTCCCGCTGACTTATAGCCAATGTCGTTCCAATGAGTCCGTGAGGGAGCACCCTAATGGCCGCCTTTAACAAAGTTTGGAGTTGCGCCCGCGCGCAATTGGCGATGCTCATTTGTTGCTGAATATTAATTTATCGTTTTATAAGTTGGCTTTAGTGAAATTCAAGGTCCTTTATAAGGTTGCCGATAGAGTGGTTCTATGATGTTACTCCATGACGAAGGGTACTCCATCAAATATGTTTTTCTCATAGAGGGCATACAATTAATTTCATTCACGTCTTGATTGGTCTAGTTAAGACTAGAAGCCGACACTGACTTGAATAATAATCTTCCTTAAAAGGATTTTGTTATTTTATCATTTGATTTTTGGGTTCCACCTTCTAGCTTTATCATCAGAACAGCTCAATGGTAATATTGTGTTGTCTTTCGAACTAAAAGCGTGCGCGATATTTTGTCTTCAGTGGTTTAAATTCGACATATTTACTCACACTTAAACGGTAAAGTAAAAATGAGTTTATTTTTAAAATCTAGCATTAACAAGCCAAGTTTAGTCCCTCTCACATATTCATCGTTGTTTAAATATTCAATTCGCGCCATGACTTAGTCGCAATGTTGTGTATCCCCGATCCGACCTTAGTATAGTCGGTAGCGATAATTTTTGCATACAACGTCGCGTTAGCATTGATGTACGCAGCGATGTATTGTGTTTTATTGCACACCTAAGCTACTTATGCTAATGTATTGACTAGCACATTATGTACTATGATATCATCTGGCGTCCGGTTTGTAATTAATATGGCATTTTAATGTACCGGTCTAGAATTTTTGATATTGTTTTTTTTTTTTTTAATACATTATAGGCAAGTATTTGATCTCGATCTCACCTGATGGTAAGTGACGATGAGATCTACGATGGAGCATACTTGCCTAGGTAGGAAGGCGGCAGTAGATAAGAGACGCACGTTGAATCAGTGCCTATCGCACAGTTCATGCGGCTATAAGGAATTAGCTGGTGCTGCTACTTAATGATGGTGAGGAGTGCAGGAGGGTCCAGGGGATGTTCCCGTCCTTCACCTCAGGCTCTGACTGCAATGAATATGCGAGCGTAACGCAACCGTGCAAGGCTCATAGTCCTGGAGATATCGTGATGAATGATTTATACAGATTCGTTTGTGATTGTTTTTTTTTACTAGACCATTCCCATTTACATTTTTGTATAAGGTCTGTGCCCTCTGAGACTTAACTAGTGGGCATACGGGTAACCTCAGGGTATAAGACTATTTATCAGAACACGCGATAAAATCTGTAAAATTAGTTGCATTTCAATGTGTAGTATTCGCGTAAATATAAGAAATCAATTTATGTACTTTACCGTACTGAGAGGAGGTCCGCGCGAACTCCTTTATGAAAGGGTTAGTCCGTAGTCCACAATACTGGCCCAGTGAGAGTCCACTGGCCTCGATACACGTATGTAAATGTAACGTAATGATAAATATCTGTTATATCAACAACTAGCTGTTGCCCGCGACTTCGTCCACGTGGTATTTAACAAAGACAACCGTTGACAACAGGCTGCTCGCGTGTTCTGAGCCTGCGGGACGCATTGCAGGTTGTTGCTATCAAACTTAATCAGGCGCTGCGCTGCAACATTGGTTTTATTTTTTTTTCGTGAGATTCTATTTTTTTTTCTAAAATAAAAGTAGCCTAAGTTACTCCTTGTTACATCAGCTATCTGCCAGTGAAAGTCCCGTCAAAATCGGTGCAGCCATTTCAGAGATTACCCGGAACAAACAGACAGACAGACAGACAAAAATTGTAAAAAATGTTGTTTTGGTATAGGTACCGTGTATACATCCAAATGCACTTAGTAAGAAGCGGTTATTTTAATATTACAAACAGACACTCCAATTTTATTTATATGTATAGATGTAACACTAAAAGAACCATGGATCCAGTCTGCTGAGTTTCCCAGAACCGGGCTCAACAATTCGACTGCTAAAAACAATTAAATCGTAATTAAGGACCGTATTAAGGAGCTGGCATGCGCGCGCGCACTGCCGCAATCGGTTTGAGGTCTAGTGATGGGGGTTAGTCATATCGATTGATTTAATAATCGAATACAATTATTCAAATGATGAAATCCTATTTTTTTATTTAAAACAATTTATAAAAATCACAATAAGGTCTAACTAAAATAATGAAAAAACATATTAAATGATAAACAAGTACATATCGACCACGTACCACCAGTACGTTTTACTGGTGGTAGGCTTCGGCCGTGGTTAGTCACCACCCACTGAACAAAGCCATGTCGCCAAGCGGCCTAGCCGTGTTCCGGCATGATGTTCGGTGTTGCCATTCATGGATGGCGGGTCAGATCAGTTGCGCTGCATGTGCCTAGTGAATGTAGCGTCTCGATCTACTGCCGCCTTCCTACCTAGGCAAGTATGCTCTATCGTAGATCTCATCGTCACTTACCATCAGGTGAGATCGAGATCAAATACTTGCCTATAATGTAACAAAAAAAAAACCACAAGGATCTTCCATTATAGTATTAGAGTACTAGTAGTTCCATATAGTATTAGAAAGTATAACAATTTGAGGATTATGCCGCTGCGTAGGCGCCGACTTTCACTGGTCATTTATTTACCGTGAAAGTTATTGATTGACACAACTAAATCACTTGACGCTTACAGTAGTTAACAAAATAACACTCCGAGCTTAAGTCAAGCTTTAGTAGACTAGCAGTATTTGAGATTGTAATCAATATGGCATAGCGATCTGTCAACAATGACAATCCGAATAAAAATCGATTCGCGAATAGCTATTTGCAAATCGATATTTATTAATACGAGAATACGAACGAATTAAAAAAAACCTTACTACTTAAACCTTTTTAAGGAATCACTCTTAATTTTTTTTTAATGGCCCATAAAACCCGATACTCAGCCAGCTCGCCAATTTCGCATGCGTACGCGTCGTAAATCGCATTCAATGAAATTGAGTATCGATATATCGATATCGAGTTTTATGATCGATTCATTACTCGAGTGTGTCGCATCGAAGGCACTCGAGTCACGTCGCGAGCATCACATCTTCATTAATTACTGGAGCCATTATTGTTGTCATGGTAGATTTTGGTATTAAGTGAGTAAGATGCAGTTAACTACAATTTCTTTGGGCAGGAGACAGTGTAGTCAAGGAGCTCAGTCGGTTTTCATTCGCGACTTGGCCGGCACACTCCCACCGCTATTAATCTTGTAAGTAAGGATCCACAAGCGGAGACCAATGAAGACGTCTAGGTTTTGCCAGGTTTAGGATGAATTCGATTTTCGAAATTTACCAGCAGCGATCCACACTGAATCTTTTGACGTTTAACACACAGATTAAAAAGTTCAAGTTTACCTGAAGCAGACACACAAGTAAATTAGGCCTTTTTGACATGGACTGAAGATGCTATCGAGACGATGACATGCAAGGAGCAAGATACATACATAGATATTCTGATAACATTTCCTTTTTTTTCTGTGTAATAAATAATTTCTCCTCGGACTATTAGTATCTTTTCTTCCCCCATATGATTGTCATTATTAGTTTCACAATTAATAATTATTGAATGAAAAATACGGTATAAACTTGTTTATGGAATATAAAAGGCCTACAAAGTTTGATTTACTATTTTACTTTCCAGATATGAAAGCCGCTAATAATTTCTCGGGAAAATAAGTATTCTAGAGGCATTATTTATCCAGAGTCAAAGCCACTATTTATTCAGTTGTTTCTACGAGACTACTACTAGAATGTTCTTTTCCAGTCCAAGATTCGGGTTACTTTATAAAACTATGTGACAGCTATTGAAATAGTCTAATGCGAAAACGATGTAGGGCCGATAACGACGCGTGGAATATCAAGATGAGGTCGGCTGATGTGAGGATTCACACGCTATACGTCAACTGGAAACTTGACGTAGAGCCGAGAGAATGGGACCCTTTTATTGGTGAAGCCAGAAGAATTTATAACTTTAGATAACATTGATAAAAATGATTTAGATTGATTAACTAGTGGTGATGCTTCCTAAGATTCTAATTCATGTAAGGCTGTAAACAAATTAGATAATTACCAAGTCTTTAAATTGGTAAATGAATAAAAAACATCATACAAACGTATCTCTACATTTAAAATGTTTAATTGTTTTATTGCCAACATCAAAAATGAAACGAATACGATAGGCCCAACATAATCATTAGCTACAACAACTTAATACCAACCGGATAATTCGTCTCGCTCACTCGTGAAATGAAGACATATTAGAGGCAATTGAAGTAACAACACTCAGGCACGCAATCTTAACACGCCTTCATTTACACTTTTTGTTAGCACAAAAACATTCTAATTCAGTAATTCCAATGCGGCTACCGAATTAACAGACGGAAATATAATTAACAGTAATTATCTCTTTGTTACAGAACCGAAAAGCGGAATGATGAGAGAAGATACAAATGAAACATATCTTATAATCAACGATGCACAAAATGATAATTTATAACAACACAGTGTTAAATATAAAGATGGTTGAAATAAGACTAGAACTGACTTGACGGAGATGTTTGAATGGTGATAAATAATTAATAGTGGTTGTGATTAAACTGTAAAGTGATGGATTAACTGTTGGATCGGTTAAGGACTATGCTGGTGTGTTAGGACTGTAAATAATGCCTGATCGGGAGACGGTAGGAGGTCCTGGGAGTTCAGGTGGCGGTGGATTTCTACCACTACATATACCATCGGCGTTTGCGGCGTTCCATGCTTCGAACCAACCCGGCAGCCAGGCGACTGCGATGCATCACGCAACCCACTACCACCATCATGCACAGTAAGTACTTTTAACTATAGATTTCTTGAGACAAAATTTATTTTAAGGACGTTTTTTTTAATTTTAACGTCATCTTGAAAGCATGCTGTCATAGTCATACTCATTCATGAAACGTATAGTTTGAGCGAGACGAAAGACGCTTACGTAAAAAGATTTAGTTTGAGCCAATGATAGCATACTAATCATATCTAAGAAATCGTCGACATAATTGTATATAAAAAAATCTGTTTGCTCGAGTCGAGTAAAGTTTAATAAATGTCATTTATATTAGTGTAGATACATTTGAAAGTGTATTTGCGAAATTAAATTATGTAACTTAATTTTTTAAATACAACATAAGAAAAAAAAATGATTACGCTACAGAAATAGATGACAACATTACCAATCTAGTTTTTCTCATTGATGCACTATTACAATGTACGCTTACACTTCTTGATTCGATTCCAACTCATTGCTTTAGAGAATAAAGTGCAAATTATAATTCCAATGCCTCCGTTATCGTATATTTTCCCTCAAAACTACCAAATGCATATTGCATACGAATCCATCTACATAATATGAAATTTTATTATGATCCGCTTGCGAAGTAAGTGTCCTTTAACATTACGATCGGTCCAAGTTCCTTGATCCTAAACGTCAACCGCGTTT
Organism: Pheosia tremula; assembly: GCA_905333125.1. Lineage (NCBI taxonomy): Eukaryota > Metazoa > Arthropoda > Insecta > Lepidoptera > Notodontidae > Pheosia > Pheosia tremula. The sequence goes on from HG995420.1 coordinate 4,256,420, forward strand.
ATTAGCCGACTCCATAAAATAGAGTGGTTCATTAAACATTTTGCGCGCTGCGTAACCATTTTATTACATAATTGCGTTTGCTACCTTTTTAAATTTACCGTACTCAAAATCATCTACTATGTTGTATACACTTTCAATTAAAACAGTTTCAGCATTATTGATCATAAAATTCGTATTCGTTTCTTATGCACCTTTTGTACTTATGCCGTTGGGCCATTAGTGATATTACTTTTATGCCGAATGCAATATTCTTTTACGGTCCAACTATAAGAGAATTTATATCGGGAGCAGGTAAACTTTTTAGATTAGATTAGGGCCGATGTATTAACTGCGGTTTACGGCGGTGGACCATAAAACGGCGTAAGCGCTGAGACAACGTGTTACTTAATGATAATTTATTGCAAAACATTGGACACCGTGGAATTGACGACAGCATCAATCTTCAGTAACCGGTGACTATAAAATTCCAGCCGTAAATATACCAAAATGGTTTGATCGACGCCCGAGTTGATGCGGCGGCGACTGGTGAGCAGGAAGTCGTCAAACGGATTGAGACATTTACAATGTTAGGACGTTAATAAAATCAGGACGGGGAGCTTCAACAAATGAGTCGCTCGCTGGGCTCAAAGGGTGAGTGATGTATGGCGGCGGTCGAGCTGAGATGATTAATGCCTCGGCTCCGAGGCTGCAGGCACGCCTTGCCTATTCTCATAAGATACTATCATCCTTCAAGATGTAAAACTTTGGAAGTTCAGGCGTTCCAATATAACTGATCTTTACGACTCTGCTACGTTTCGTTTGCACACTATATATTTTTAAGATTCATCATTATCAACGTTTGAGTCAGTAAAATATTTTTTTATTATAAATGTACCCGCAATTTCAAACGCTCAATCTTATTTAAAAATGGTTCCACTGATCAATATACGCGACAGTAGTCTATAAACTTGTTTGTTTTTCGGACGACCTGATTAGCGCAATTGGTAGTGACCTTGCTTTATGCGCCGAGGGTCCCGGGTTCGAATCCTGGTCAAGCTTTGTGAGATGATCATGAATATTTGTATCCGAGTCATGGATGTTTCATATCTATATACGTATTATATACTGAGTTCGACCGCAGACCATTTTACGGTACCCATAACACAAGCGTTGCTTAGTGCGGGATCGTATAGTTGCTGTGTTGGTCTGGCGATATTATATTTATCACCAAAGTTTATCGTGTATGAAAATGGTTCATAAAGACGTTTACATTCTCGGAAGTTCTGTAATGCTTTATCCACGGTCCCGGCGAAGGACTCCTCGCCGGATGGGTGTACCCATTAACGATCGCTTCTCGGTGCCTCATTTAACCCGTTGCCACGATAATTGCCACCACGTGTTTATTTTCAACCGATCTAATTATAGCACGCACAATGGGTTGGACACGATCGCTTATTTTGGCTCCGTTCGCTCCGTCAAAGTCAATTTTGTCCGGCCACAAAATAGGTGTTGCAACTCGCATGTCCTTTGATTCATTAACTGGGCTTCTTTGAACTGATGTATAGGTATCGCCGCTCGACGTATAGGCATTGCGACGTCGACTATTAATTCTGTTTCAACCTTTTTGGCTCCAGTTATAGCTTCAGTTAGGTGGTGTGTCGCATTCGTTGTTCGTTTTGCATCATTGGCATCGCTGCCACCATTCTTGTGTAGTTTTCTTCTTATTCGTATATCGTGATCATTCAATGTTTATAATTATACCACCGACATATATTTATCATTGTATTTTTTGATAGCCGCTTTCGAGTAATTTAAGTTTATTAGTAATAATGCCGCAGCCCTTTTAATGTCCCACTGTTTGGCACGGGCCTCCCCTTAATGCGAGGGGCATTAGGCCATAGTCCACCACGCTGGCCCAGTGTGGGTTGGCGGACTTCACACGTCTTTCGAGGGGTTCTCTCAGACATGCAGGTGTCCTCGCGATGTTTTCCTTCACCGTTTAGCTAGCGATAATCATGGTTGAAAATGAGATTCGCACATGAAATCCGGACATCCCAGAGGTACGAGCCGAGGCGTCCTACCAACTTGGCTATCACTGCTTATTATTAGTGTTATTACCTTATCTACGAATAGCACGATCCTTAAGCCCGTTTATATCGTTAATCATAAGAGATCTTTAGTCGCACATGTGTCGCCACAAAAGCTGGCGAGCCACATTGAGTGCTCCATTCAGCCGCCCGCATCCCGCTCCGTACTCATTGTGACGGCGTCCTGTCTTCACAAATCATCGACGAATAAAAAAAAAAGCCATCATCAATGACGTATAAACAAAGGCGTTATCGAGTCGTGATTGGGCTTCGTGTGTGGCGCACTATTGTTTTACGGGATGTAACACGAAATTCTCCCGCCAATTAGGTGCAATAACTCTATCATTGGTATCGTCAGTGTTTTCGTTGTGACACTCGATATTGTTGAGACATTCGAGGATTCCTCTACCTTTTTCATCGATAGCTTTTTTTTAACGTGTAAACATTAACATTTATGTTCGGATTGATATTGATATGTTTGGTGATACCTGCGTCGTCAACTGTTTCGTATCTTGCCTCGTTTAAGAACCCTAGCTTTTATATCTTCTGTTTATATCAATTTTATCTTTTTACCTTGTATGCTCAAGATACCTTATCCTTGTCATGAATATTTAATATCTATATGAGTATTATATACTGGGTTCGCCCCCAGTCCATTGTGCGGTACCCATAATACAAGCGTTGCTTAGTGTAGGACCGTAAAGTTGGCGTGTCTCGTCTGGCGATATTATTTATTTAATTTACTATAATTGGTATACAGAATAACAAACAATATTTTGGTTGGTCGACCAACAACATATAACATGTTTGATATGACATTTCTTGACTTCAACGACTAGTAGATATTGATGAAGTAATTTTATTTTGACGAATTGTCATTCATCGTTCACTGCATTAAATATATCAAACATAAAAAATACAACTGAATTGAGAACCTCCTCTTTTTTAAGTCAAACACAGACTAATATAGCTTTCGCAATACCACGCAATTCTATTATATTCGTTAGTTTTACATTACCGTGTCTAACCTTTAAGTTTTAGAATAATTCACTCATAAGTCACTGTGTATGTTTGTTGTTGAGCTGAAATAAACATGAACGTCGTGAAACTAATTATTAGTTTTTGGACAAATGAGATGAGAGTAAAGAGATTTATAACGGACTTAGAACAGAAACGACAGCCTGAGATGAAGTATGGCATGAATTTAAGAGGCTACATATACACAATCATTTAATTATTGGTATTGAAGTTTAACTCTCATTATAATACATTAAGGTACTCGGTTATTGAATTTACAATCAAATATCCCTCTACATTATGTTATCCTGGTACAAGGCTGTAGCTAGGAATTCACTTCGGGGGTGATGGAGCTTTGGATCAGAGACATTAGGAAACGGTGGGTACTTTAAAGAATTCCAAGGTGGGAGGGTGAAACTCCAAACCCCCTCCCTACGGCCTTGTCCTCATTTTAAGTTGAACAGAGGCAGTTATTTGTCTGTAGGTGTACTCGTCTATATTTCTTACTGAAATTATGTTATAAACATAACTGGCCTTCGAATTAAATGTATGAGATATTTTTGGGATTTTTTTTCATGTTTAATTATTTATTCTGCTATTCAGGCCGGAGACAAGTTAAAAAAATCGAACATCATAAAAATAAGCCTATCCGTTCATGAGTTATAAACGGTGCAACTAACACGACTTCGTTTTATGTATACCGATATACATGTATAAAATTGTATTGAACCCGGTCTGAACAGCCATTCCCAGGACTATTCCGGCCTATTTATACCGTGGCGGTACCGTACCGGGCGTGGTCATGCCAATAATGACACTGAAACAGGATGTCGGCACCGGTCAATTTATGACCGGAACCGTTTTATGGTGATTGACCTATAGGGAGCCGCTTTTGGTAAATTTGGGTGACGGAATTTTGTTGCGGGCAAAAAAAGGGGGTTGGTAATAAATGGTTGTGGGGATGAGGAAGATTATATCGTTATTATGTTGTAAATGGGAATACTATTTACTAAGCCTTGTTTGTGCTTAATCATTACGTGTAGTCCGAATTTGGGAGTATCAAACTAAAAGAAATGGTTTGCAAAAAACACTTTTGAAATTTTATTGCAAAAAAATAATTTAAATCGACATATTATTCTGACTGCACATAGTGTTTACAAATGCGGTACATACGCCTAACTGAGCTGAGTATATTCTTTCTGGATCACCTGTATATTACTTACAAGCTTCAATGACTCATTGTGAAATCGTGATAAAATGTCTGAACAGAGAATATATATATATATACTAGCTGTTGCCCGCGACTTCGTCCGCGTGGTATTTAACAAAGACAACCGTTGACAACAGCCTGCTCGCCCATTCTGAGCCCGCGGGACGCATTGCAGGTTGTTGCTATCAAACTTAATCAGGCGCTGCGCTGCAACATTGGTTTCTAAAATAAAAGTAGCCTAAGTTACTCCTTGTTACATCAGCTATCTGCAAGTGAAAGTCCCGTCAAAATCGGTCCAGCCATTTCAGAGATTAGCCGGAACAAACAGACAGACAGACAGACAAAAATTGAAAAAAATGTTGTTTCGGTATAGGTAACGTGTATATATGTCCAAATGCACTTAGAAAAAAGCGGTTATTTTAATATTACAAACAGACACTCCAATTTTATTTATATTTATATGTGTATAGATATATATTTCATTGACGACAATCGCGCGAAATTATTCTTTCAACGTACGACATGAAGGAACAAAATTATCACATTCATATATATCAAAGCCAATTCTTGTTTTATACCTACTGTGTATTTTCTCTTTTAGGGTTCCGTAGGAGAAGCGATAATATATGGGTATTTATTATTAAAAAAATAATGTTAGTACCTGCCTACATTTTTATGTGAGGGATGCTGCTACAACCGCCTTAATAATTATTATTAAATTCAGACTTAATAATAATAATAATGCCATCCCCTTTTGAATGTCCCCCTGTTGAGCACTGGCCTCCCTTCAATGTGAGGGGGATTAGGCCATAGTCCACCACGCTGGCCCACTGCGGGTTGGCGGACTTCACACATCTTTCGAGGGGTTCTCTCAGACATGTAGGTTTCCTCGCGATGTTTTCCGACTTATTTTGTTATAATTAAAACTGTAATTTCCACAATCAAAATTAAATAATTGTATTGTATGTTAAAATTATTAATGTTTCTAATAACATTACCATAAATACTCATTTGTTGTACGTACGGAACGCTCGCTACAGGACGTCCAAGCTCACTTGAAATGATTTTATTCAATTTTAATACTTACTGAAGTCGTAATTAGGTCGTTGGCACAATATTCAAAAGCTAACTAATTTAGGTTAATCACTTATAACTCATCAGCGTGACCTCCCACTACGCAACTAAAATTATCAACTTAATAACTATGAATAATACCCGCAACTTCGTACGCATAGAATTTAGTTTATTGGCTAAACGAGGAACCCTTTTATTTACCGGATTAAAAATATTATTAGATGTTTTTATAAGCGAACCCATCCATTTTCTGGGACAAAAAGTAAGCCATATATTGATCTGGATTATAAGCTATCACCTCTCTAAGTTTCATCAAAATCCGTTAGGTAGATTTTCAGTGATGCGCGACCAAACATACTAGACCTAAATCAAAATTCAAAAAAGAAATGCATCTGAGCTGAAATAATGTTTTTTTTAGATTTTCTTTTTTTAATGTGAACTGATTCTATGTGATGATCCTACTATAATTTGTTGATAGTCCAAAAAATCCGCCACTAGGTATCCAGGTATAAATAAAAACACTGCCTTCTAAATTGCGTACAGTGACATCTAGTTCTGTTAGAGGAACTAAACATTGAATATACCGCGATATAAACAATGAAGTAGATATATATATATGTACAGTTATTGTTCTCAGATTTTGTCTGTCACACCGCAACAGGTGGCACCGTATGAATATTACATTAGTTTTAATGGGTAACTATGGCTTATCCTGTTTAAAAATGGTTAAACAATTAATTATGTAAGCGGGGTCCCTGTCTCTTGTCTATAATGTATGAAGGCTAGTCATGGTTGCTATCTATTTTATGTCAGTATTCACTTTGAGTTTCTAAAAGGCTTAGCCTAAATATTCATTTCATATATGAAGTTATTAACAAAAAAAAAACAGAAACCGCTTTTAAAGAACACGCTCATAATAACATGCTATAACAACAAAGACATATGTTTAAAGGTTTATGAGTAAATCTATATAATTATATACAACAAAGTCGTGTCAGTTACACCATTTATAACTCAAGAATGGGTAGGCCATTTTCAAGATCTTTCATTTGTTGAATTCGTCTCGGCCCCGAATAGCTGAACAACGATTAAAATATGGAAAAAATCAAATTATAATAATGATAATTCATTTTCTCATACATCTGATTCTGAGGCAGGTAGATTTACGTAATTTTAGTAACCCGTATGATGCGTTTACCACACAATCTGAACGCCACAAACCAGAGTGCGCAAGCTCATTTTTTAATTCCAATAATCGGCAAAGCAATAAAACCATGTTAATAAAGGCGAAGAGAGAAAAAAGGCTCAATCATGCGATGTGGAGTGCGTGTGAGCACAGTAGCCGAACACAATCGCGTGGGGAGCGATCCACTCATTAAAACCTTTAGACGTGTGCTGACCCAAGTTTCAGATAGATATGTAAATTGTATACAAGAAATTAAGTAGTTTGTCAAATTAAATTTGGTCGCGGCTTCGTCCACATGAATTGTGAGGCTAAAAATCATTCTAGTAGCCTCACAAGAAACGTTTTCACTGCGCCACACAGATGGCACTGTATGCGACGGCCGGTACAAATGACGATTCTCTATTCAATCCTGAAACGCGCTATGACTGTTTTTACAGAAGGTAATTGCAATATAAAAGTGCATTACAACAGTCGAGGCATAGCGGACAGCCCCGGCGAGCTTACCAGTCGCATAGCTGCAAGATCTGCTGCCCTTTCCGCTAAAATAGGTACTTTAAATCAAAAAAAAGGTCTACAAAACAAATAAAGTACGCACAAACCTCACACAACCATTACAATTAGTATTTAACCATGGATCCGCCATAAATCAGTGAAAGCCCACTTTGCGTTTAACGCGTTCTGTTATTTCATTATTGTGCGATAAATGCGTTTTGTTTATACAATTATACCGCGCTTTTATGCGACACGCCGGCTGGGCGGCCACAATCGCACGTAAATCGATCGCGAGATTTATAGACGCGAGGGGATTAGCAGCGTATTGGCGGGAAATAATGGCGGGAAACGGGACCTTGGGGTGCGTGGACCTACATTTAAAAAGTTCTCCATGCAAGGTACAGTAATAGTGTCAAATATTTTAAGAGGTCACTCACTGGGCCCCAAGTCTGCTGACACAATCGATTCATTCAGCAACCGCATAGTAACTGTCACTTTTGACAGTATCCCATACAATATCTGTCAAAAGTGACAGTTACTATGCGGTTGCTGTTCGATTATGAATCGATTGTGTTAGCAGACTTGGGGCCCAGGTAGCTTGTAAGTAGTAATCACAAGATTTCATATATTCCACGATCCTGTCCGTGGTCTGAAAAACAGCCTTCAAGCCTAAAATGCGTCCAAAATAGAGTAAAAATGACTAATATTGGAGAGGATATATTTTCTTCTCCTATCCCGCGTTCTCTGTATGTAACATTTTAATTTCTTAATAATTCTTCCGGCGGCCAGATAACTCAGTTGGTAGTGACCCTGCTTTCTGTGCCGAGGGTTCCGGGTTCGAATCCTGGTAGGGACAAATGTTTGTACCCAAGTCATGTAATTTAATATCTATATACTGTCATCCAAAAAAAAACAAATATCTATATACTGGAGTCGCCCCCAGTCCATTGTACGGTACCCATAATACAAGCGTTGCTTAGTTTGAGACCGTATAGTTCGTACGTTCGTCTGGCGATAACTAAAAAAAATATTCCTGTTATGTTTTCAAATCTAAAACCATCCACGAAACTTACCCCATAATGCATGTTTTTGTTACCGGGAAACATATTAAAAGCGTCGCGGTGTAGTGTGAGTAACTCTACACTATATCAAAGCTTCGTCTCGGAAGCCACCTGTGCCCTGTTTACTCAAACAATACGAATGTATGGGCCAGTCTTGGTGTAATTTATAGGCGGTAGCGAGTTAAAACATTATCGACTTGTACCTTAATCACAATCCTTTTTATGTACCGTTTCATTCATCCACCCATCCATCTCTATCACACCAAAGGTATCATAAATACATATGACAGTGACAGCTTGTTTTGTCGATGACGTCACGATTACATTAGGAGTTCCTGCTTACCCTACAGTTCTTTTTATTCTATTCTATACTACATTCTTAACACAAAACTGTAATTATATTTTAGGATCGCGATAGTTTATTGTACAGTATCCATAATACGAGGATCGCAAGTTTGGAACCGTACTGATGGTGTGTTTGTCTGGCAATATTATTATCTCTTCCGTAAGTCATTTTGATTACCCATACTACTTAGTAATTATTTTCCTAATTAATATCGCAATATCTTATTACTTGTACCGCGTCTACGCTGAGTAAATTTAGACACGCGTGAAAGGTTAAAAATACATGATTTCCATAATGAGGGTTGGCGGGGAAAATAGTATTTTTTTAGTATTACATACTAATGTACAAATTAGTATAGTTAATTTTATTCTTCTTAAAGAATAAGGTTGAAAGTTATTTATCCGTAAACAAAACGTACTTTATTTTACAACCAGCGTCCTTCCAAATAATTGACTTGCAAATAAAACATATTCTCTGTCTCATACGCACCTACATGGGCTGACAATATAATTTAAGAAAAAAAAAAAAAAAAAATCAACTTTTTACTTTTAAAATGGAAGCTACAAATGTCAGAAGGGGTTGTTAATGAAAATAAAATGCGTTCATTATGACACTACTCGGCACCGGTGACGCTCATGTCTGTATATTTTGTCGCGAAAAATAAAATATAAGTTACAGTATCGTACCGTGAATGAGATCGTAAAAACGTGTGCCTTATTTTTTTGATTTAATTTGCAAGCAGTGGCGGGAGCGATAAGCGACATTGACAACATTTTCTTTCAATTCTCGGCACTATCACACATTGATCTAACCTAATCTAGGATTGCCTGTAACTAAGGCACTAGACAACGATGGTCATAGCTACTTTATATTGATATTAAACGTGGATTACTGCGACTCGACCCCAGGACTCGCGGCAAATAAACAGGGTACATAATCAACTAAGCCAATTGGGTTGAGTTTTATTATTATATAACAGAGATTTATCTTGTATTTATTCCAAGTCTCGTGCCCTAAAATTTTTATTTTGAGGTTCGCCTTCCTTTCGTATATTAAACGGACGGCTACAAAATAAATTACCAATATGGTGACGTCTGATCGAAAGCTCTAATTGTAGGTGATACATCGACGGGTACTTAAGTGTTAGACTAGCATAACTATTTCGTAACCCGTCTCTACAATCGGTGCTAGCGAATAGCTAACTCGCCCGCCTATGACAGTTTATCCAATTTCTTATTCAACTTTTAAAATCTATGAAAATGTAGTCGGTGGAGCATTGTTGTATTTCATGTACATGTATGGTATTGTATCCCAATGAGACGGGTGAGCCCAAAGTGTAATGTATAAGGAGGTGCGGCGGTACACCCGCCAAGTAACAGTCGAAAAATATATTTCTATTTGCAAAGCATCTCTTATGACTTGCACCATCACACTGTCCGTTTTTTGACACCGTCGATATCCGCGAATTGGGAATGCAAGTCGATAAAAAATAATCGTTAAATTGTATTTTACAATTTCATTACGATGTTGTCATGTAATGCATTGGTATAAAAGGAACCCAATGTTCCATTACTGATGATACGTGGGTTTGAAGTGAACATGTCTCTTTGACTTCATTGCGTGGAAAAAAAGCAAATTTTGAGGTTGACGTTGTTATTTTTACTTATATTACAGTGTTTTTATTTGCGGCACAAGAGCACAGCAGTGCCGTCGCCAAGTCCACTGACAGATTGTTTTGCAAAATTAATATTAAAACTAATTTTACGGATTTTGTTGCGTTTATTTTTTGTTTTTTACGTTCCCGACGTTTCGGCTGCTTTACAGCAACCATGGTCACGGGAGGACTGACTTGACTGTTGCTTGTTGTTGACTGAGCTGACTATTTAAATGTGAAGTATTCGCGTAAATATAAGAAATCAATAAATTAATATTATACTTTTAAATACTACTATTCATGTTTTTAACAATTTGCAATTGCATTACGCAGTATTTTTCAGAAGAAGGCTGAACGATAACAGAACATAAAAAAATACATAACAGTGAATTGAGATGCCCAATATAAATAATCTTTTCCTCTTATTCTTATACATATATCTTTATAATATCACAACTTCAGCCAATCTCAGCCTTATTCAAGACACGTCGATATAACCAAGTCATTCGCAATTCCTTCTCAATGCCTCAAAAATTGTCGAACATACCAGCCTACAAATACGCTCTAATCAACGCACACCACGAAACCGCTCCGGTGCCTCATTCTGGACCATTTCAAGGGCGTATTCACCCTTCATTTGTTACTATTAAAGGTCAAAACCCCTTGCCAGCGTGTCGTGTGCTCATAAAATGTGTATCTCAATAAAAATTTACCCTAGTGCAGCAACCGAGCGCCTTTTACGACCCATTCCCATTTTATAACGTGTATAAATATAACTGCGCATGCGCATGTAAATTACAAGCTTGACACTCGGGTTTGCTTGGGTTCAAGGGCTAATAAGCTGAAGCATGATGGGGGGGGGGGGGGATTAAGGTCTGTGAACTGACCACAATGAAAAATGCTGATGAGATTAACTCATCAGCATTTTTCAATCCCTCCATACTTTCCATAGGTTAAAGAGTAGGTGATAGATGGCCCATAATCAGCCGATCAACATAATCAAATGGTGATGAATTACAATAGCTTGTATTACATTTAACCTCGATACAGAACCCATTTTAATCCTATGTTTGAGATACTTACACCTGATTCGAGGCTCGTAATTCACCGTTGCGATCTTACTTTTCCTAGTTCTTCTTATAATGAAGCTGCTAATTATATACAGAAGTTTTATTATAAAAACCCAAAGTAATAAGTCAAATATGTTCATTCAGTAATCAAATGCAGACGCCTGTATGGTGATTGTTACAGCTCTTGATATGATATAAACGGTTTGATGGCAGTTATTTACCAGTTTAAGTTCACATTCAAGCTTTAGTGGCTTTAACAACAATCGTTTTATAGAACATGTATAATTCGCAATAATCAATCGTCCCCGAAAACACTTGGCGGAAGCACTTCCTGCTGAAGAATGCACACACAACCACTAATAAGAACTCGGTTAGAGCTTTCTTCTGACTAGCAACTTTATTAGTTACAGCCGATTTCAAAACTAAAGAATAACCCCCGAATTTATAGATGTTGTATAAGTTTACCAAACGTCATATACACAGATATATGAGAGGAGATATGTTATGAAAGCGGTGGGCTTGCGCTCACCTTTAGCCAAAATTACGCTAACATAGAGTTTTCGCCGTCAGTCGACTGCAACTGCACGTCGGTATCGGAGCTCTAACTTTTTTTTTAAATGCCGTGTTATTCCGTGGTTGTGTGCAAAAATACTAGCAGCAAAGTGAACTACGCGAAAGATGGAATCTCATTTCACCAGCCAGTATTAAGTATTTTATTTATTCGTCTTTAAAATCATTAAAAACAACAAATCAAAAAATATTTAATGCCTTTATTATGTTATTTTAGGTTTCATGTAGCACAACGACTTTTTTATTTTTGTACAAAATACATGGCTCTTTAAGTACCACCTATGTTCGCTACTGAGTGAATGTACGAGGCAATGTATAGATCGTCTAACGATACTTTGAATAAACTGGTGCGTCGCGTGGTACGGCCGCTGTATACGGCGACGACGCAGCACGCACCGAGGAGACTTCGTATTGGTTGGTTTTAGCGAGTTGTTGGGAACAAAACGGAGACAGCGAGTTCCCATACATTTTGAACCGCACGGCATATCTCTCGTGATCTGTGGTCATATACGTCGTCATATAGTAGTACTGCGCAAAGTAAAACTCTTGGGCGCAGTACTATATGACGTTCAATAGAGTTATAAAACTTCTATACATTTGGGGATAAAATTTCAGTCAGCAGTACGGATTTAGATCGATATGCAATTTGTGCGATCTTGTTTTAAGAAACCGAGCACAATGGCACCCATGCATATCTAGTACTTAATAATACCAGCCCTTTTAATGTCCCACTGTTGGGCACGGGCCTCCCCTCAATGGGAGGGGATTAGGCAATAGTCCACCACGCTGGCCCAGTGGTTGGCGGACTTCATACGTCTTTCGAGGGGTTATCTCAGATATGCATTTTCATTACATTTCTAGAACTTACCTAATATAAAAAGTCCGTTCAACGTTCTCAGTTCTCATCCCAAGAACACGAACAAACATAACCGAGTCCGGAATTCGCGTAACATGTTCAATGACGTCACTTAGGGGCCATCCATAAATTACGTCACACATTAAGGGGGAGGGAGGGGGTCGACGAAGTGTGACATTGTGATTAAAAATATAATATTTTATATATAAGTATTACAACTATGGATTTTATTGAAAGATAATTTAAATGGAAATAAAAACAATTTCGGAACACTGCTGTTTTAATTTCATAAATTTCTAAATGTAAAATTGCAAAATATGCGACATCACACTAGGTAGGGGGGGGCGGGTCTCTCAAATATGACCAGTTGTGACAAGGACCCCCCCGTCCTTGTCACAACTGGGGTCAGAAATTCATGAAATTCGTGTGACGTATTTTATGGATGGCCCCTTATCTAGAAAGTCATCCACTTCAAATCTAAATTTACCGTTCGCATACAGAGTGCGTGTTGTTACGCATAGGTCAGTGCATGCATGGACAAGGGCACTCGTGTGCATACAGCAATTGTGAAATATGGTAATTGCAATGAAGACAGTCCGATTATTGTAGCTCATTTGCGAGTTGCAAGTTTGTTGGGTCAATATTGGTACATAGTTACAATTGACTGTAGTGTAGAAAAAAAATACTTTTACTTGGTGTACCAAGTAAAAGTATTTTTTTTATATAACAATACTTCGAGACATGTTCACGGTTAGTTATATACGGTTTATATCCAAACTAGCTGCACCCGCGGTGTTATCCGTGATTAAAAAGTACCCACGAGAACCATACATTTTACCGGGATAAAAAGATATAAATCTATCTCTGTGCCAAATTTCGTTCAGATCCGTTCAGTCGTTCTGGCGTGACTGAGTACCAAACATCCATCCATCCAAACTTTCATATATATTTTTTTGTAGATAGTTAAATTAAACAAAATTTATTTAGATAACAATTAGAAAGAAAATAACTGCGATGTTTACAAACTAATATAACTTAAAAATAGTATAGAAAAGCTACAAAATGTGTAAAAAATTTGGCCCATGCGGTAGGGTGCCCAAGATGCTGGCCGCATTTCCTCTGAATAGCCAAAGCTACTCGCTGAGCGAGGAAATACCCAGCCCTTGGGTCGCCGGTTGCGTCGACCAATCTTCTAGAAAGATTTTCTACAAAATTATATTAGTGGGATAATATAATAATAATAATATCGCCAGACGAACACATGAACTATACGGTCCCACACCAAGTGACGCTTGTATTATGGGTACCGTACAATGGACTGAGGGCGAACCCAGTATATAATACTTATATAGATATTGAACATCCATGTCTCAGGTACAAACATTCATGCTCATCACACAAGGTTGGTCCTACCGAGATTCGAGCCCGCGACCCTCAGCTCAGAAAGCACATAATAATGACGATTAATATCGATAACACCGGCCGACAAATGAAAACTTTTTGAACGTTGTTTTGATTTGAGTGAAAAATATCACTAAATTATAGTATTTTAAACACACAAATACCTACGTATTTACTTCATCACATCAGGTTTTTTTAGAAAAAGGAAAAAGCGATTATTTTAAAATTTTATGAAAAAATCAATAAATATTTTGCAAATAAATATATTTTAATATTTACAGCGAAAATATCACATAGAATCATTGTCCTAGGACTATTTTGAGTGACATCTTTTACGTTTAGCTATAAAATTACGTGTGGGTGTTATTTTTTTGTGAGAATCGTCAATAATATCACGTTTCAGTGTCCAGCAATAATTATTGACGGCCTGATTGACGCAGTTGGTAGTGACCCTGCTTTCTGTGCCGAGGGTCCCGGGCTCGAATCCTGGTAGCGTCACACTTTGTGTGTTGAACACGAAGGTTTGGACCTAATTCATGGATATTTAATATCTATATACTGGGTTCGCCCTCAGTCCATTGAACGGTAGCTACAATACAAGCGTTGCTTAGTATGGGACCGTATTGTTGGTGTGTTCGTCTGGCGATGTTTATGAATTAATAATTTACATTCAACATTGCTCAAGTTTACTTCGTCGTTATCAGCGAGGTCATGGCGATAACCCTCTGCAATAATATTGATTACTGAATAAATTATTTATACAGACATTCAGTGTTCCCGTATAATTGCACTGATAAACATCGACAGGGATATTGTGTTTACATACATGCAGAAATTAATGGGTTTTGGAAGTAAATTAAAGCGGCAATGTATATGACTATTACGATAAAACCGAAAAGTAGATTAATTTTATCTCACTGCCATTTTAGGTGGCATTTTTGCCAGTGTCGAGTAATTCTTGACAATTGTTATTGAATTACATATATGTACATGCGATGAATTCTTTAATTAGTTTTATTTCAATGTGTAGTATTCGCGTAAAAATAAGAAATCAATAAGTTTAGATAAGATACATCTAAGCGAGATAGCTTATTATCTTCTCGTTATTTAGGAATTAAAACCATTGATAGAACAATAATATTGCTCTATTATCAGCGATACTGGGATAGTGTCGCTTAGTTTGGGACCGTACGGCGGTGTGCTCGTCTGCCGACATTAATTTTATCATACTTATTCTTAAAACACAACTCAGCGCTGTAAGATATACCTATTACCATTTTAAGACTTAATACTTTGCGCAAATAGTTGGCAGATAAATCCTAATGCAGCCAGTGATAATCCAGATCTTGTACAGGAAAAACAATTAACATTACCCCTTAAAACCAACACTTAAAAGTTACACTTAAGTCTTTCTACGTAGCACAAAGCTCTAAACCTGTTTAAGACCATAGACTTCAAACCCAGTAATAGTAAAACGAATGTCCGTCTTAGGCCTCAGCCTCGAATTTAGCGGGCAGCGGGGCGGCGGCGGCGGCGCGGGAGCGGAGCTCGTTGGCCGCCCCGAGGCCGCTGCCGCGCCGCTGTTTTCGAGAACCGGTCCATTTGATTTTACGCATAAGATCCTGCCGCTCCCGCGCCGCCGCCGCGCCGCCGCCGCCGCCGCCGCCCCGCTGCCCGCTAAATTCGAGGCTGAGGCCTTACAAATACGTCATAATTCACGTGTGCCAGTGCGATGACCGTAGCGGAAGTGTACAGCGGGAGGCGGCGCTGGCGCATCGCGGTGGCAATAAAATAATGATGATTTATTTGTAAACACACGCGGGAGATGCGCGCGCGTCAACGCTGGGTCGTAATATTGTGTATACGTCGAGGGTAAGATGGATTGTGGTGGTTTGGTAATTTAATTTTGAAGCAGTCTTCACAGACAATATTATTGTTTTTAGTTGAATGCTTGTAGACTAATATCCGAAATATATCTTGCATCGTTGGTAATTGAAGTTTAGGTTGTTATTTTTAAGGCACGGTATATCTATTGATTTGTATATGTTTGGATGTTTTTAAACAATTTATTTTGTATAAAATATCAATTGTTATTTGCATTACACATGGATTAACTTATCAAAATATCTTATTGTATTTTTTTCTAGTAAGTAAATAGGCATACTTATTTACATGTGTGTTCAAGATAAATGATTTAGTTACTATTAAACTATGTGTGATTACGCACTTCTTTGTTTTTATTGTTTTTTTAAATGGTCTCTGGATACACAACTGCCTGTGGGTGTACACTGCGCACACGCACCGGACGGCTGTTTACAATAGCTGATCTTGTTTATTGTTGCTACATATAGAAATAAAAGGCTTCCTAAACTCCATTTTAGGCATTATCGTCTGTTTCACGTTTTGTTTACTAATGTACTGTGTATAGAGTTTTTTATATAAAAATACTCATTACACTCGCTATGTATATAAGGCCTTAGAGTGTAATGAATACTACATGTAAGTAATTGGTTAACTTAAACTAGAAGTTTAAAGAAACAAATGAAATGATTAGGCATTTAAAAAATGAGAACATTTCAAAGAAGAAATATCGTCCTTTCTTTCATCTATACTAATATTACTAGCTGACCCGGCCACGCGTTGCTGTGGCTAAAGTTTTTGTTATATTACATTATAGTAAACAATGAAACAATTTATAGCGTCAACAACACGTGGTAATTATGCTGTTAAAATGTAGCTTATATGACACGTTCGTAGATTTACCATAGCAGCGCCATCTATTGATTACTTACTCAACCCAGTCGAAAGGTATCGACATCTGTTAGAATCATTTGGAGTTAACAGATAATTGTGACTGTCAAATAATAACAGACAAATAATTAGCAATAAATTAAAATTGCGACTATAATTTGAGATTTAAACTATCCTATCTCTCAAGTTGGATCGAACTGCACATGGTGTGCGAATTTTATTATAATCGGTTAAGTGGTTTAGGAGTCCATTGAGGACAAACATTGTGACACGGGATTTATATATATATAGATAAATGTGAAAGTTTGGATGGATGGATGGATGGATGTTTGTTACTCTTTCACGCCCGAACGGCTGAACGGATCTGGATGAAATTTGGCACAGAGATAGATTATAGTCTGGAATAGCACATAGGCTACTTTTTATTCCGGTAAAATGTATGGTTCCCGTAGGATAGATGTTCAAATTTTTCATACTTATTATCGCGGGTAACACCGCTGGGCGCAGCTAGTTATAAATAAATAAAAAGGAACAGCAAACAAATAATTTATGACCTTCCAAAAAGAGACTTGAAATGTAAATAACGACCACACCGAAACATTGTCAAATAAAAGCAATAAATTATTTAATTGACAAACAAAAAAAAACAGTCAACCACCAATAAAATGAAGTTATAAATCAACGGAAAATTAACAAAAATGGGCTGTTCTCAACACGTGTCCAAACTGGGGCACTAAAACTATTATTTTTAATGTTGTCTGTATCGCCATAGCGCGCTTTTTATTAGATACTTTAACACGTTGAGTGCGGTGCCATTTTCAGAGGACTTTCAGCCAGTGCGGTAGAGACCTATTCGACCTCATAACCGAGCTTCACTGTAGTGCGTATGAGACCTAATCCATCTCCTAAAATAAGGTATTTTAAAAAAACTCATATCTTTATCAAAAAATAAGATACAATCTATGTTCTTTCTGTAAATAATAGAGAATTAACTGTTCTATCTCAAGTTTGCTACGCATGGGGATATGAAAAGTGGGTTATGAGATATAACGAAAAAAAATTAGGTATCCATTGAATCTCGCATCGCAACTAAAGATAGATCCGTTTGGGTTGTGACTAGTAATGGGATTAAAATAAAACCCCAGTTATCGATAGCTAAACTTTTTATGAAGTAATCATTTAAACATAGTAATATTGATTTCTTATATTTACGCGAATACTACACATTGAAATAAAACTAATCTTATGGATTTTATCGGGTTTATTATTTGTTTTTTACGTTCCCGTCGTTTCGGCTGTTTTACAGCAACCATGGTCACGGGAGGACTGACCATGGTGACTTTCCTTCCGTGAATGATGAATTATGATAATCCATAAAATTAGTTTTATTTCAATAAACATAGTGACCTAAAATATATTTAAGAAAAATGTTCCTCATTGAAGCATGGTAAACACATTTTTTGATCGCATTGCACACATAGTTGTACATACACACACACACACATACACATATTTATTCGTTTGGCTGTTTTGGATGCATCTGTGCTACTAAATGTAAGCCGTAATTTACTGTGACAGCCTGTGAAACGACTTTTTTTGCTACCACGCTGACAAAATATAAGAGCGTATTTTTTTTACATGGAGTGCGCAGGTACACATTATCGACATTTGAACAACACTGAGCGCGAGCTAACGGCGCCCGCGCAACCCGCGCTCCGCTCCTTGCGTCTATGACGCCTGTGTTTTAGGAGGTCCGAAAGATCTCTTCACGCAACAGATGTATATTATTACAACTCAGTGCGTTAGAGACCTCATCCATCTCCTATTTTTTTTATTACATTATTGAATCAAACTCGCAGCGGGAAGTAGGTATGTATATTTGTCTCTGTCAAACACATAGAAATAAAGAAGTTACGACCTCCCGCACAGAGGTGGAGAACACGATTTTCGGCGCCGCACCAGCTGAAAGTCACGTTAGAGTTCTTTTAGACCTCCTAACGCAGTCAACGTGTTAATATGCTGCGAGGTTCAGCTCATAAAGTTATGAGTATACAATAAAATTGTGCAACTCCTCATCTTAATGAGAATGAACCATAAAACGTCCGGTGTTGTGATTTGCTGTTTTATTTCTATTTCTTTACTGGACATAGAAATTATTTAATCGTAGGTACAATTTTGCCACTTTTTTTATTTTTTTTATTACATTATAGGCAAGTATTTGATCTCGATCTCACCTGATGGTAAGTGACGATGAGATCTACGATGGAGCATATTTGCCTAGGTAGGAAGGCGGCAGTAGATAAGAGACGCTACATTAACTAGGCACATGCAGCGCAACTTATCTGACCCGCCATCCATGAATGGCAACACCGAACATCATGCCGGAACACGGCTAGGCCGCTTGGCGACATGGCTTTGTTCAGTGGGTGGTGACTAGCCACGGCCGAAGCCTACCACCAGTAAAAACCACCACTTCTTCAATACATGTTTTTTTTTACAAAAATACCAGCAATTTTAATGTCTCACTGTTGGGCACTGGCCTCCCCTCAATGCAGGGGGATGTTTCTAACTATTACTTCTCGAAAAAAAAAAATTGTTGTAGCGTATCTCACTGCACGAGCTGTCTTGCATTTAGCCCTTTTTGAGTTGCCTTCAAGTATTGAACGGTAGGATTTCTTGATGTCTTAGATACTTGGCTATTGTTATCAAATTTTCTTATCTATGACCGCTTTTGTTGTGTAAATATATATCTTCTCATATACCCATGGCTCTGCTTATAGATATTCTACATACATAATAACATCATCTGATTTTACTGCGTCATAGCCCATATCTTTTGGGGTCGAGTCTCCTTCGTCCGTAGGAGAATTAAATACCCTCGAGATACCCTACACGTGACCCTGGGTGGTGCCAACCAGGTGACAACTCTACTGGAGGTAGGCTTCGGCCGTGGTTAGTCACCACCCACTGAACAAAGCCATGTCGCCTAGCGGCCTAGCCGTGTTCCGGCATGATGTTCGGTGTTGCCATTCATGGATGGCGGGTCAGATCAGTTGCGCTAAATGTGCCTAGTTAATGTAGCGTCTCGATTTACTGCCGCCTTCCTACCTATTCACACTCACACAATATGTGAATTCGAGAGTGAACAGGTACCTTCTAGGCAAGTATGCTCCACCCTAGATCTCATCGTCACTTACCATCAGGTGAGATCGAGATCAAATACTTGCCTATAATGTAATAAAATAAAAAAAATCTTCCGTAACCCCTCATTGCATATGTCACATTTATAGCACGATGTTCTTACGACAAAATTGAGATGTCAGTCTTGACGATTGCTTAACTGGTAGATATTGTCGTTAACGATTCGGCAGCTTTACTGCTTACGAGCCATGGGGGTGGTTAATTAATGGGTCAGAGGTTTATTGCTCTTAATGCACTTGTTGGATCATATCCAATCTGTTGGTGAAATGAGAGCAGTTATAACTGCTATTATATTGTTTATAGCCGCCATAACTTTAACATTTACTAGACCAGCCACTAATATTTGTACAGTTTAAATATTTTTCATTATTTAATTAAATCGTTCACAACTTAGATTCATTCCTCTGTTTCTAAGCCACCGCACTGGTAATCTGCCGGATATCCGCCTATCAAGTTGTGTATCTTTACCTAAGTTTGCATTGATTTAATATTGTCTATTAGTTTTCCTTTACAAACCCATTTCGTCTTTGGTTTGTTTTCTTAATTATTTTTGCCATCGTGTGTATGTGCGTGTAATATTGGTGTTCTATTTTTTATTTCCTGATTATTGCTTATTACATAAGTAGTAATAAGGATTTAATTTAAATTAAAAATAGGAATAACAATCTTTATGATCTACATTTTGATTGATGATGATTTGGGGTTGAGTCACCTTCGTCCGTAGGAAAATTAAATACCCTCGAGATACCCTACACGTGACCCTGGGTGGTGCCAACTAGGTGACAACTCTACTGGTGGTAGGCTTCGGCCGTGGTTAGTCACCACCCACTGAACAAAGCCATGTCGCCAAGCGGCCTAGCCGTGTTCCGGCATGATGTTCGGTGTTGCCATTCATGGATGGCGGGTCAGATCAGCTGCGCTGCATGTGCCTAGTGAATGTAGCGCCTCGATCTACTGCCGCCTTCCTACGTAGGCAAGTATGCTCCATCGTAGATCTCATCATCACTTACCATCAGGTGAGATCGAGATCAAATACTTGCCTATAATGTAATAAAAAAAAATACATATTGATTTCTTATATTTACGCGAATACTACACATTGAAATAAAACTAATCTTAAGGATTTTATCGCGGTTTATTTTTTATTTTACTATACTTGAAGCTACATCTTGAAGCGCGCTTCAATCAAAACTTCTTTCAAGCCGCCGAAGAAGATTAGTCAGTTTTTACCATCTGTGAAGTGTCACATTCCTCTACAAGATGCAGGGGTATACAAACTCGATTGTGAATGTGGGCTCTCTTACATAGGACAAACCAAAAGATCTATAAAAACCCGGGTAAAAGAACACATTGCTGATGTAAAACACCGGCGCTCCACGAAGTCTGCAATCTGTGAACATGTACAAGATCGCACCCGCCACTATATCAGATTTGATAAGCCACAGATCCTCGCAAAAGAACACCCATGCCGACCAAGGATGATACGCGAGGCCATTGAAATTAAAAAACATCCTAATTTCAATAGGGAAGATGGCTGGGTGCTACCACCAGCTTGGGACCCTGTAGTAAACATGAAACATCATAAAATCCAGAACCAAGCGTACCATTGCAAGACCTCAAGACACAGTGAGCTCTTTCTGCGTAGATCGGACCGCAAGTAACAACTAAATATGAGGGTACCCCCGTCAAACTATGACACCAGGACGTCAAACACCTCAGTCCTCCCATGACCATGGTTGCTGCAAAGCAGCCGAAACGTCGGGAACGTAAAATAAAAAATAAACCGCGATAAAATCCTTAAGATTAGTTTTATTTCAAAATAAAATACATTCCTAATAAAAGTTATAAATATTGCAACACACAAAAACTATCCAAATACTTAGACTAAGTGTTATTTCTTCGTCTGAGTCCAATTACAAGTAAAACGCATACAATAGACGAGTTGAATGGTGACGAAAAGAGAAGTGATATCTTCCATTGCCCTCTCACCTACAACTTATGATCCCTTTCAAGTAGAGCGATCGATAATGAACCAACACAATTAAGTTACAAAACACTGATATTAGTGGACATTACGCAACTAGAACATAACTTAACGCATTGTTAGTACAATTTATAGATAATAAATGTCTTGTATTTAGTGTTTGCTGATATTGTGTACATTGTCTATGTCGCGAATAAGTTATTAGGTGTACCCAATTGTATCTAAAGATTTAACTCATATACAATGCGTTGTAGTACGATTGTGAATGGTATATATAGGCACAATGTTTGGAGGTTAATCTAAATTTTGCGGCTCCATTTTAAAATTATCGTTTTTAGGAAATAATTCGATAAAGATGATGCGTGTATTTTTGTCCATTGCAAGACCTCAAGACAATGTGAGTACTTTCTGCGTAGATCGGACCGCAAGCAACAACTAAATATGAGGGTACCCCGGTTCGAATTATGACACTAGGACGTCAATAACCTCAGTCCTCCCGTGACCATGGTTGCTGTAAAGCAGCCGAAACGTTGGGACCGTAAAAACAAAATAAACGCGATAAAATCCGAAAAAAATGTTTTATTTCAATGTGCAGTATTCGCGTAAATATAAGAAATCAATATGTCTATTTTTAATAAATTTTAGAAAACATGTTTTTGATTGTACTCAAAAACATGTTTCAATTCAAATCCAACAATTCATATCCTATTGCTTAGAATTTAAATATTTCAAAGATTAATAGTCAGGAACAAATAGTTTTTTTTTTAAAATGCCTTAGGCGTACCGCAAGGAAGTTTATTGGGACCAATTAGTTTTTTCACATTAGTTTTGGTAAACTATCAATTTGTTTTTGTTTCTTAATTTTTGTGGTTGTCATTTTCTTGCGCACTGGCCAAAATTAGATGACTAAAAATATCTATTCTTAGCTTCTTCACTAAGCGTATAAACGACCGTAAGCATTATCCCCAATTAAACACATAGCAATTATATCAGACCACAAAATGGTGATCCCGAAGGCCGCATAGCGAGGCCGCTAATTGAATGCTTAGGGCTG
Source organism: Pheosia tremula (assembly GCA_905333125.1). Lineage (NCBI taxonomy): Eukaryota > Metazoa > Arthropoda > Insecta > Lepidoptera > Notodontidae > Pheosia > Pheosia tremula. The sequence continues at coordinate 4,279,413 of HG995420.1, forward strand.
TCAGTGGATAATTTTAACTGTCAAAAGCGTGTCATGTTTGAAACAAGACATGCTTTAGTTGATGGGGATGGATTAACTATTTTAGTGTTAGTTGAACCATGTTTTTTTTAAATTTTCATTCAACATAACTGATGCTAAATTTATGTTCACATCACAATTAAAATTTAATAGATATATATGTAATAGATAAGCATGATAAAGCAGCCTGGGACTGATAGCTCAAATATCAATATATATAATGTTAAAATGTAGCGTGTGTACGCCCCGCATGGCAACACACTGGAGCTTTTATTTATATATGTTATTTTGTAAAAATAATGAATTTCAAAAAAAATACAAGCCCGCTGAGTTTCTTGCCGGATCTTCTCAGTTGAGGTCGCGTTCCGATCCGGATGTAGACTTAAGAAAAAAAAATGTAATGACAATTTGTAAGTGCCCCCATAGGCCTATACGAAATAAATGATTTGACTTTGACATAATGTGCAACCTTGTTGCCTGGTAGCCCTGAGTGCGTTACGATTCTGCGCGTGCTTCTGTCGGCCATGTTTGATTTCAAAGAGCGGGAATGCGGGCCGTGAGGCGCAAGCGCATCACTTCATCATTGTGTTTGACTTTCGAATGCATTTTATGTTTTTACAATTATCCTATGTCCCATAAACAACCGTAATTGTGGATCTTCTTTTTAATTGTCATGTCTTATTTAGCAAAAAAAAAATGAAGTGAGGAAAGAAAATCCGAACGCAACAACAATTGGGATTCCGCAGACATTATAATGTAGCAAATCAATGTAGCTTAGCATATACTTAATAATGTATTTGGGACTGGTGATCCTGATAGAACAGCAGAGGCAATTAAGGTACACAAGAGAAATTCTAATCACGGCATAGCCACTAGAACAGAGTAGCTGGTCTGGTATGAAAAATAAATGAATTTACAACTCTCGTACTTGAGATTGCTTTTCTAACTGACAAGTATTGACTATGTTCAATATCCTGTTCAGGAGAAGTACATTGACGATAATTCTCACAACTGTGCTATGACAGCATCCAATAATTGATATAAGTTTGTATTATAGGTACCGACTACCGAGAATGATCTGGGGTGATCTCAGTATTATAATGACTTCTATAAATATTGAAATAAAACTAGTCTTACGGATTTTATCGCGTTTATTCTAGGTTTTTTACGTTCCCGACGTTAGAATAAACGCGATAAAATCCGTAAGACTAGTTTTATTTCAATGTGTAGTATTCGCGTAAATATAAGATATACTATAGAGAAGGTCCACGCGGACAAGGTCTTTTTGATACATAGTTTGTTTTCATATCATTTTTAATTTTTTTTTATTTTTCTGTTGTAAATATTTAGTGAGATTTTAAAAACTATAGAGATGTTAATTGTCTATGACTCGAGTACAAACATTCGTGCACGCAAGAGGTACATGAAAACTAACTGCCTTCATCATAACTCCAAAATGTTGTCTTTTCTAACAATGACTGTGGCATCACAAAGATAACAAAAGAAGATAAAACGTCGAACATGTTGCGGTCATCACAATTCACGTTAACAAAGTAACAAATGCAATTCGCGAGTAAATAACTCCGTTCTACGGACACAACAGGAATACAAAGCGTGGCCACACCGTCTATTAAGGGCCAGACTTTAACAGGCTTCAACAAGTGGTTACTGGCAATCTACATGGTAGCTGTCCGATTGTTTGTAGGCACACCATGTATATGAAGTTGGTTCAGATATTCTCAATACTCCTATACGTGAGTGAGGTAAGGTGTATCAAAAATACAGTGAAATATTGATTTCTTATATTTACGCGAATACTACACGTCGAAATAAAAATTAATTTACAGATTTTGTCGTGTTTATTTTATGTTTTTATGTCAACGTTTCGGCTGCTTTACAGCGACCCTGGTCACGGGAGGACGGAGGTGTTGTGAAACGTCGGAAACGTAAAAATGTAAAATAAACGCGATAAAATCTGTAAAATAGGTTTTATATCAATGTACCATTGATATATTTTAAAAATCTCATGACCAGGTCATAATTATAAATTTAATTATAGACGCTGTTTTTATGTGAGGTACCAGAACTGTTTCCGTGGCGTTATTTTTAGTTTTTTGGTTAATATAATCTTTATAACCTACCAATACCAAAGAGAGAGAGAGAGAGAGAGAATCAGCAGGTATTCATTCTATATAAGGTGTAACAATAATAGTTTGAAATATTTTAAGTCTGCTGATTCTCTCCTTCTCTCTCTCCGTAAAGACTTAGCCAATGTAATATACTACAGTCCGGGACAAATACGTGACGAAGAAATACTTAGTCTGGTTTGATTTCGTATGCTTCATAGCGAAGTATTGGTGAGATAGAAGTGGTAATCCTTCGCTACTAATATTGAATGGCTCAGTTTGGGTGAGATTTTAATTTATATTTGCTACACCCATCTCAAAGAATATTGCTACAACCTAGTTTAACAATAAATTCAGAAATATGATTTCTTGAATGTTGTATTAAATTATGTCCCATATACGGCGTGTTGCGACATGGTAAGCTCAGACGCTACTGCATTATTCAGATAGACGATTGACATGTCACCGTGCGCTGTGCAGAGATCGAGCCGATTGAAGCGCCCGCACGCCATTGGCGGGAATTACGAATGTATACATTGTTCCATTTTTAAAATGTTTATCATTTATTTTTATTATTACGATACACCGGTATTTTGAATAACTGCAACAAGTCGGTTTTGTAGAAGTTGATATTATAGCTTCTAAAAATAAATTCCAATCACGTGGTTTTTTTTTAATTGTATCTTTAATTCTCAAGAAAAAAAAAACTCTTAAATTTATTTACAAAAAGTCTTCAGTTGGCGCGTCTAGTGTGACAATAAATCACGTGGTTCAAACAAAACTCCTACCGGGCGGGCCCCCGCGGTGACCACTCCGCCGCTTCTCGGAAGGACAGTATAGGGTGAAGGTGACTCATTCTTATGTCTTTATTTCGGAATATAATTTGTCTGTGAATTGTGGATTATTTAAAATGAAATTCAATACAAATTCAAATTGTGGGCCGTTTTCTAGAAAGTTCCTTATAATGCACAAATGGATAATCAAACCTAGGGTCTGCGGTCTATTACAGTTTGGCAAGCCGCACGAATCCCAACCAGCAAGCCAGTGATTTTTTTATTACTGTTTTAATTCTTTGTCACAATATCGGCGGTAAGTATAAGAATTGAAAATCTTTATTAAGTACACCAAAGTCTAAATTTATACCTCACCAATATATCATCCTGTATATAAAAAGGCCATTCAAAGTTTCGTCAGGCTAATTCTCAGCCGGCGCTGCAAAAGGAGCTTAGCTCGCCACCTAAAAGGTGTTTCTTTTTTATACGTTCAACCAATTTCCACTTGAGACCTTAATAAATCTGTCATTGGGACACTTAAGTACCTGAGAATTAAACCTCTCGCGTTGTTCGTGAAATCGTTATAAATTGCCGCGGTTTTTGACGAAAGATAATGAATGAGTTGTGTGTATTAAACAAATTTATGTTTGCCGATTTTACGGTTTAATGTTTATTAAATATTTATTTCCAATTCAAAATGATATACTGTGGTGTCGTTAATATTATTGTTTTCGGTTATACATATGGTTAAATACACTTCATAAATATATTTTTTTAGAATTTACAGGGTTCCGTAGTCTTGCCGAGGAACGTTTGCAAAATTGTTTAGTCCAACGGTCCCTGTCAGACACATCCTCGTAACTTGGACAGTTTTTCTCAATTCTAGAAGTAAATATAAAATGTCAATTAATTAGTTCTTAGTGGTTCCATCCCATGTTCGGGTAATTTTTATTTGAAATCCTCTGAGGTGTGTGGTATCATTGAATTTTCGTTTTTAAATAAGATAATTCCGTATTTAATTTAAATACGGAACCCTTCAACTATGCGTGGTCGTGGTTGGTACGTACATGACTGGTCATGTGCGTATCACATGTACTATTTATAGGATCGTGTACTAAGGAATATAAACACTGGTGTTTATATTCCTTAGTACACGAAAAATATGAAACCAAAAATAACGCATGTTATAATGTTATACAAGCATTTTATTAACTACATTTTAACGTTATAAATTTTCAAAGCCGTATTAAAACTAACCACGCATTGATTTACCCGATACGATAAAAAGTAGCGTTAATTTCATTACCATCAACACTTGTTCCTATTTGTCCTAAAGAAATGTACAATTCAATAACAATTGTCCCCCCCCCCCCCACACACAATTGCCCCCTTTATTCAATTTTCCACTTCTTGCGCACGCCCGCGCGTCGGAGCGTGAAGATAAAGGCGCGTACAAGCCACGCGTCGCCGCGCGCTTATCGCGCCATCTACAATTATCGATGACAGACACACACTGACGCTTAACAATAATGTATCGCTGGCTTTATTTGCGCAACTTTTTGTACATCTATACATCTTCTATACATATAAATAAAATTGGAGTGTCTGTTTGTAATATTAAAATAACCGCTTTTTACTAAATGCATTTGGATGTATACACGGCACCTATACCAAAACAACCTTTCTTAAAAATTTTGTCTGTCTGTCTGTCTGTCCGTCTGCCTGTCTGTCTGTCTGTTTGTTCAGGCTAATCTCTGAAATGGCTGCACCGATTTTGACGGGACTTTAACTGGCAGAAAGCTGATGTAACAAGGAGTAACTTAGGCTACTTTTATTTTAGAAAAAATAAATAGGATCTCACGAAAAAAAATTAAAACCAATGTTGCAGCGCAGCGCCTGATTAAGTTTGATAGCAACAACCTGCAATGCGTCCCGCGGGCTCAGAATGGGCGAGCAGGCTGTTGTCAACGGTTGTCTTTGTTAAATACCACGCGGACGAAGTCGCGGGCAACAGCTAGTTATAAATAAAATAATGGATGTGACATGATGATATGAAAATATTTCCAGGCAATGGGCATACTTAAGTGACTGACAATTTAATATTTTGACGGCCTGATTAGCGCAGTTGGTAGAACCCTGGTTTCTACGCCGAGGGTCCCAGGCTCGAATCCTGGTAGGAACAAGATTTGTGTGATAAGCATGAATATTGTACCCGAGTTATAGATGTTGAATATCTATATAAGTATTATATAATGAGTTCGCCCTCAGTCCATTGTACGGTACCCATAATACAAGCGTTGCTTGATGTGGGACCGTATAGTGTGTCCGTCTGGCGATATTATTATTACTTAGGTTCTTAACAATTATTATTCGCATCTTGCTGTAGGCACTAACGACTAATTGGGCGTTCGGCGAAAAAACTAAATGTCAAAAAAGCAACGCACACGTAAGACACCGGTGTAATTGGCGACCGGTTATCATGAAACATTCATGATACAATGATTGAGTCGCTCGCATTGACGATTGCAATTACATTTTTAAAACGCTGCACCGTCAGAGTTGAGGGGCTCTGATTACCAAGGAAACGAGCAAAAAAAATACGTAATTAGTTTCTCGAGTACCACAAATTACAATGAATAACTCTAATAATGTGTAATTAATAAGTACTGTCGGTCTCTGATTCAATGCTAAATGTTTTCGGTACTCACTTATTTGGAAAATCACACCGTCACCGTTTCGAAGTTTATATTCGCATTTGCAAGTTTTTAAACGACAAATTGACAATTAAAAAAGAATGTCAAATCGAAAAGCTCGTCTTCGCGAAATCTGTAAAACTTGTTCCACGTCCAGCAACAGTTTTAAAACTTTCTTCCTATTCGGGGGACAATCTGCGTCTATCTCCATCCTTTACGCACTCACCGACCGGAACTGACCGCCCGCGGGGGCAAAAGAGATGGAGTACATGAAGACGTCACGCGGGGCGAAGGCGCGCTAGTGTTGTTGCACTTGTTTTATTTTGTTAGCCGCCAGTTTTTTTTTTTCGTATTCTCGGGTACGTCTTTGTTCGGGTTCGGTCGGGGCGCAATCGGCCGTGTCTGGTAAGTTGGATAATTTCTTTATCCCACTCGGCCTGCCCGACAATTTTCTGGGCCCGCCATTATTATGAGGTTGATTTGTTTAATAATTTTATTACCGGCCGCAATGCGCATGCGCCGCGATGCTATTGTGCTCTTGTTTTTGTTTAGGCTTGCGCTTTTAGCGATCGTTGCCGTTTTGTTTTTCTCATTGCACGTGGGAATTGTTTTCTCATTGTTTTATCAGATTCGTTTGGCACGAGTGTTTGTTTTAGACGTCTATTTTATTAAAAGGTCGGCATATTGGTTGAAACAATAACGTTATGAAGATGCGAGTAATGTTAGTGGGATAAACACAACATTTTTGCGGAGCGTTACGGCAATGAAAGAGACTTCTTTCCCGCTCAAGCCATAGGTTTCATAATTTAAAATGACAAGAACAGCATGCTTCTCGATGACGTTACAACAACATTCGAAGTTCCTGCCTACCTTACAGGATAATTTTTATTCTTCTTTTTATATTCGCTATCGGCTACAAAATAGTGGCATTTTTGCCAGTGTCAATTAAATGTTTCTTCGTTATTTCAATTATAAGTACAAAGCAGCCGAAACGTCGGGAACGTTAAAACATAATATACACGCGATAAAATCTGTAAAATATTATTTTTAAATCAATGTGCTGTAGGTATTCGCGTAAATATAAGAAATCAATAATATACTAACTCCCAAATTTATAGACGTTATCAAACGTTAAACTGTAGGCATTGCGCACATGAGTTTTGCTTTGCGCAGTACTGACGTTTGATAAAGTTACAAAACATCTATACATTTGGGTGTAATCCAATAACACTGGCATAATCTCCAGCTGTTTAATCGTTTTTGTTCAAAAACATCTAGACAGGTTACGTCACGGATGCCGGTGGGTTCTCGTCCTTTTATTGCACGGAACCCCACTGTTAGGCCTTGGGTTCCACACTGAGATGTCTCCGACGATACCGTGAAAGGGGGCCTTGGCAAAAACCTTGGAAACGTATCATTGTTCTGTCCTTTATGGTGAAGCATTCAAATATTGTCATTGGCAAATGAGGTTTCGTAATTAAAGATCACCATTTTGAGAGGAAGAACGCAGTTAAGATGTGAGAGGATGTTGTGATGTGCACAAGAATTGAGTTGAGTATTCCGCAAAAAAAAAAAACATTTTGGTTCCTTTCCGATAATTGGCTGGAGTTCCTAAAGGTACCTACTTGAATTCTCTCTTTATTGTAAATATTATTACTATTTAGAAATATTCGGGGCTTCTTTCTAATTACGTAATGTTTGTTATTATGTGATTACCGCAAAATATACAGGGGTTGATCTAACTATACATATCATACTTATATGGATATTAAACATCCATGACTCGGATACAAACATTCGTGCTCATAAAGTTTGCCTCTATCACGTTTCGAACCAAGGACCCTCGGTACAAAAAGCAGGGTCACCACCAACTGTGTTACTCAGGTCGTCATTTAGTCTTATTAGATGTCTTTTTGTCTTTTAGTTTGGCAGCGGCGGCAGCAGCAGCGGCCGGCGCGACCAGCGAGCTGAGCTACCTCGCCGCCCTCCACCCTGCATACCGCCCCGTCACCTACGACCATCCCCTGTATGGGGCTAATACTTTGAGAGGTAAGTGTGTACCAAGAATAAAGTCTGAGGGAGTTACAAGTGTCACAACGGGGATATATCAGGTTAAAAAGTTGACTAACCCTGGACCCTGGGGTATTTAGAGCATTTGTAATCATTATGTGAAGCCAGAATTATTATATGTAAATTAAAAAAAAAAATTGATCGCATTTATCATATCACAATTTTATAGTTTTTTTTTTAATTGACATGTCCAAATTTTCATTCATTTCACGATTTAAAGTAAACAGGTTCAAATGGTAGTATACACTTTCAGTATTACACTTTATATAAATGCAATGAATGCCAAATAGTTTCATATGCGTAACCGCTTCGTTTTCAAAACTTCTCACAGACCCCATAAAATGCTATAGGTGACAGTGACTATGAAATGCAATGAGCCAAGTCGCAATCAAACTTGACACAGAGCACGGTATCAACTGCATAGCTATGCTCATTAGGGCTGTCAACATTAAAATAAATATTATTTTTACGTACTCAACAGAAATAACTAGCTAATACTCATCGTGACAAACTCATTCAGCCATGAAATAATAATTTTACAATCTTATTACCATCCGTACAGACCTATCAATTGGTAGCCAATTTATCTGTTCTGTTGTAAAGCTTCTTAACAATACTAATAATAATATAAACAATAAATATTTGGCATTTTAATTTTTTAAACGGATAATGAATTAATGTAAGTTCGGCCATGATAGAGGTTTATCAATTTTGACAAATAAATCTACTGAGGCTCATGATACGTTCTAAATTCAAATAAATCTGCTGAGCTTTATGACATGTTCTAAATTCAAATAAATCCACTGAGGATCATGATACGTTCTAGGTTCAAATAAAGAACAAAATACAAAAATAGGCTTTGCAATTCTACGATGTGTTTCTTGTATGAAATAACTTTTCTTTGTTAAATTTGGTTTATCTTGGGACTGAAAACGTGGATACACTATTTTTAAATGTGAAAAGTTAATATGAGATTTTAAAAAACAGCATGCCATATTTAATGTGGGCTAAACACATTTTGGACATTTTTATCATTATTGCTATATTTTACAGTAGGTAAGTGCAAAATTGTTAGGCTATTTATGTTATACAAGGTGATTGTTTTAGATTGTTTTCGTGACAACCCTACGATGTGGTAACGAGTAACACTACACTAATGATAAATCTGCAACATTAGTATGTTATTGCAGGTGATGCGCATGCTCAGACGCTAATAATTGTGTTTGTTGTAACGGTGAGATGCATTCGCTGAACATAATGAATGAAACTTATTTATTAGTTATCCTTTATGTAAGCTCTTTGTGGTTCAAATTATGGACAATTTACTATCAGTATATATGATTATAGTAGCTGTCCCGGCGAACTTCGTACCGCCTCAGAATCAAATGTATGAGATAATGAATTTATTTGTACTCTATGAAAAAATTAAACAAATCTATCCCACGGGAACCATACATTTTACCAGGATTAAAAGTAGCCTATGTGCTATTCGAGACTATAATCTATCTCTGTGCCAAATTGCATCCAGATCCGTTCAGCCGTTCTGGCGTGAAAGAGTAACAAACATCCATTCATCCATCCAAAATTTCACATTTATAATATTAGTGGGATTAGTGGGATGACTGTAATTTGGCGTTCCAATTTTTTTTCTAAGCAATAATCGTTGGAGACATTAATTTCAGCAATGGGGCTAAAACCTTATTTTTTTGCCTATATAAGTAAGGTGTGACAAAAATAGTGTAAAATATTTCACCAGGGCCAACTGTAGGTTATAAGAATAACATTCCCAAAGAAATAAATCAAATTATCCGACATAAAAAAATGCTGTCTGTAGTAAGCGCATGGCCGAACGCTACTGGGTCGCTTTGTTTAAGAAAATCAAACATTATTTACACAATTATTTTATAATACAATTTAGGTATGAAAGTGTAAAATATAATATACTATAATAATAATATAATATAATATCGCCAAACAAACACACCAACTATACGGTCGCACACTAAGCAACGCTTGTTTTGTGGGTACCGTACAATGGACTGAGGGCGAACCCAGTATATAATACTTATATAGATACTAGCAGCGACTTCGTCCGCGTGGTATTTAACAAAGACCCAACCGTGGGCAACAGCCTGCTCGCGCGTTCTGATCCCGCGGGACGCAATGCAGATTGTTGCTATCAAACTTAATCAGGCGCAGCGCTGCAACATTGGTTTTAATTATTTTTCGGGATATTCTATTTTTTTTTTCTAAAATGAAAGTAGCCTAAGTTACTCCTTTTTACATCAGCTATCTGCCAGTGAAATTTTATTTATATGTAGTATAGATTAAACATCCATGACTCGGTAAAATGAATAGGTACTTTCTCATTACCTTCAAAAGGCATGTTTAAACTCCACTTTCCAATGAGATTGAACGCGACACTATTGCATAGTATCTCTCAAAAACCAATGCGCAACTTCACAAACGTCTATCACCACAATTTATCTACACACAGAGGTGTTAATTAGGATTTGAACTCACGACTGTGGCCATTCGTAACCCAACTGACACTAAACAAAAATATACCCTATTCGCCTGAGTAGTACGTTTTAAAATCGAGGGTGAGTGATCCAGATGACAGATAAGTAAAGGAGGCTATTAAGGAACAGTCCGTGGTAAGTCACGGGTTAATATTGGTATGCATTTAAGTAAGCAACGTAGGGTTGGTTATTCGACCTCGCAATTAAGACGTTTTTCGAGATTACGTGGATTTCTGTTAAAGGGGGGTATTGAGTGGGGAGCGGAATCGCCAGGGTCCCAATATGAAGTCTATCCTAGTCATAGAAATAAAACTATTTTTACTGATGTTTATTTGTTTATGTTTATTTAATGTGATGAAATTCGTAAAATGTGGTTTATTTTTAGCGTCCGAATTTAAAGGCTGTCTATAACTTTATTTAAGGTGGAAGCTCAGGGTCAGGGCGCGAAATTCAAAATGCCAATGGTTTTTATTTTTTTACGAAAAACTTGGACATCTCTACGATGTAATTTTGTGTTTTGCGATATTAGAATTCTGCATTGGATGTCTCAATGTATTAAGTTTGCTTAAAAAATACCTAAAGCGATACAACACCATAAAGTTAGTAAAAGTAGCGGTTTTTACAAACCTTATGGTATTGTATCGGATTGGGTACTTTTTAGGTACCTATGTAAAAAAAAAATCAGGTACAAATATTTTGTTGAAATTATTCCAGCCAGTAACATCGTATGCAACCTTCCAAACTAATAACAGACCCATTATTTTACAAAATTATTTTATCTGTTAATCAAATCAAACTTCAACTCTCTAAAGTTTAATTCCTTTGATTGAGTTTTGAAACAAAACAATTATCGGCCATTCAATGTTATGCCTCTATCACGTAAATTTTTTATAAGCTTACAAAATTGTAATGATATTATTATGTTTAGGGTGAAACTAGGATGTTTAATAGTACTGTGTATTATTCAGCTTATGCCAGCACTATACTTAACGCCTACATGGAATACCGTGACCATTTGGAGTTGATGTATGGCTTAAGTGAAAAACTACAAGCGTCTTATTGTCGATGTCTTGCGATTTTTTTGCGATAAACTAAGAAGCGAATAACGTTCCATTGTTTCAAGATAAAAATAACTTTTCGCGAGGTTTTTCCTAGGCACCTAATTCGTCCATCATTAAGTATTCAAAATGATGTACCCCTGGGTTACAAGTCCGCTATCACAATTGACTCATAATTTAATGGTAACTGGTGGTAGGCTTCGGCCGTGGCTAGTCACCACCCACTGAACAAAGCCATGTCGCCAAGCGGCCTAGCCGTGTTCCGGCATGATGTTCGGTGCTGACATTCATGGATGGTGGGTCAGATCAGTTGCGCTGCATGTGCCTAGTGAATGTAGCGTCTCTATCTACTGCCGCCTTCCTACCTAGGCAAGTATGCTCCATCGTAGATCTCATCGTCACTTACCATCAGGTGAGATTGAGATCAAATACTTGCCTATAATGTAATAAAAAAAAAAGGTAAAGGGCATCATAATTGTAATTTTTGACAGTTTTATATTTATATTCTTTTGTATTGCGTGCCGGTATAAGAAGACTTGTAGTTTTAGGTGTATAAACTATACTCTAAAGTAAGTAATATACATCTTCTACACGATAAGATGACCCGAAAATCGAAACCTTGTGATTGGCTAAGCTGGCAATTATTAGAACTAACTAATATTAAAATAGATGTCATAAAAAAAAATACAACCGAATTGAGAACCTCCTCCTTTTTTTTAAAGTCGGTTAAAAATAAATATGTATTAAAAAGGAAAATACTTAATACTAGATAAGCAAGACATTAAAAAAATATATCATAAAGTTTATCTACCTATGTATCTACTTATTCCTTAAATTACAAATAAAGAATTAAAAATTAAAAAAACAAATCTCATTTATATTTGTTGCCAAATATTCGCTAGCCACTTTTATCTTAAATCTAATCATACAACGTGTATACACCAGCTCCACTGCACATTAGCGATTCGTTGTGCACTTGCCTATATGCGGCTTTATTTAAATTTTCAAGGGCTGCACCAAATTGGGATATCTACCGTGATGCGCTTTGCAAGGCAATATGTGTCTTACAGGGCAGCGGTTTAGCTTTCAATAGGTATTTTTTTTATTAGTCACCAACTCTTGCCTGCGGCTCTGTCCGTGCTTTCCACTTCGCTCTGCAAGGTCTTGATGAGTTTAAAATAAAAATAGAATCCTGTTCTAAGCTATCTCTATGCCACGTTTCGCCAAAATCCGCCGGGAAGATTTCCCGTGAAGCGTGAATGAAAGCGTGAACGAAATTCTGGATGCGGCCCCAATATAAAAAAACTAGCTGCGCCCCGCGGTGTTACCCGCGATCAAAAAGTATCTCTATCCAACGGGAACCAAACATTTTACCGGGATAAAAAGTAGCCTATGTGCTATTCCAGACTATAATCTATATCTGTGCCAAATCTCATCCAGATCCGTTAAGCCGTTCTGGCGTGATTGAGTAACAAATATCCATCCATCCATTCGAAATTTCACATTTATAATATTAGTGGGATAATATTATTCAATATACAGACATGAACAGCATGCCATATTATGTATATATATATAATATCTTTTTATATTTATAAAAAGATATTGTATGGTCTCTGGCGTCAGTTCTAAATGGCGAGTGGTTCGAATGAACGGGTAGTTGGTCGTTACGTGTGGTTAGCGCTTGATTTGAATTGAGATAATCCTAATTATATGGATCCAGGGTAGCCGGGTTAATCTGTATTATTTCCGAGTATCCACTTTGGAAACCAATCTTAATGAGGATTGAGTCCATGCACCTGATTATGAGTCTGATTTGATATTATAATCTGTAGCGACCACTTTAATTAACCAGACCACAAGCTACGCAGATGGCACTGCAGACACGCATTTAGAACATAAGACAATGACGTTACAATCCTGAATCGCGCTATTAGAGTTCTCGGAGCGCGTAACATATATACAAGATTCCGACAATAACCGTCGCGGCATAGCGGCCGCCCCGCCAGGCATACCCGCCTGGCTGGAAGATCTTCCATTTTCCGCTAAAAATCCATTCAAAATCATTTTTCAAACTCGGACTAAGAAATAATATAGAGAGGTGTTTGGCGAATGGCGAACCACATATTGAAGCACAAAATACCAAGCCGTATTTGTGTAGTACATGCGAATTTACGTGGACATAGGGTCGTAATTTGCATACCTATACTACACATAAATCGGCATAGTTTTTGGACTTTAATTAACCAGACCACAAGCTACGCAGATGGCACTGCAGACACGCATTTAGAACATAAGACAATGACGTTACAATCCTGAATCGCGCTATTAGAGTTCTCGGAGCGCGTAACATATATACAAGATTCCGACAATAACCGTCGCGGCATAGCGGCCGCCCCGCCAGGCATACCCGCCTGGCTGGAAGATCTTCCATTTTCCGCTAAAAATCCATTCAAAATCATTTTTCAAACTCGGACTAAGAAATAATATAGAGAGGTGTTTGGCGAATGGCGAACCACATATTGAAGCACAAAATACCAAGCCGTATTTGTGTAGTACATGCGAATTTACGTGGACATAGGGTCGTAATTTGCATACCTATACTACACATAAATCGGCATAGTTTTTGGACTTCACCAATTGTTTCTTGTCAAATCGCCAAACCTATTTGTTAATTTATAAAAAAAAAGAATTGTAGTTTCTGTTCTGTCTGGTGATATTACCAAAAGTGTCTATATAGTGTTACTTGTTTAAAATAATGTTTTCACCCACAGATATATGATTATGAAATCTTCATACCGCCAGACGTTTAATTCGCATACAATAAACACACAAGTAACTTAACCCTTAACTGGCGGTGTTATTTTAGTGCCGAGACGAAAATGTTTATAATTTTTTTTAATGTAAATAAAAAAATCGCATTTGGTGTTCGCTTACTTCGGCAGCGGGGATCGGTTTACACGTCTGTACCCGTCTTTATGTAACGCTTAATTAGGTACTATTTTTTCGTATTTCTTTTGGATAGCACTATGTCAGAGAGTGGCAGTATTTTTTATTTATCTTGTTTATTAGGTAAATAGCAGTGATAGCTAAGTTGGTAGAACGCTTGCCTCGATAACGAGGATCGCATGTTCAAACCCCGACACACACCTCTGGGACTTCTGGATTTCATGTACGAATCTCATTTTCAACCGCGATTATCACTTGCTAAACTGTGAAGGAAAACATCATAAGGAAACCTGCATGTCTGAGAGAACGACTCGAAAGACGTGTGAAGTCCGCCAACCCGCACTGGGCTAGCGTGGTGAACTATGGCCTAATCCCCCTCGCATTGAGGGGAGGCCCGTGCTCAGATTGATATCAATCTCAAAATTACACATAGATATACGACTAATTACAAAATTTTAAGCATGGCATTATAGTTTTCAAATAAGGCTAGCCTAGCCAATGGTCAAGTCAAATCATTTATTTCGTATAAGCCTATGGGGGCACATACAAATTGTCGCAAAATTTTTTTTCTTCACTCTACAATCAGATCCTAACGCGACCTCAACTGAGAAGATCAAACGAGAAACTCAGCGGTCTTGTCTTTTTTTTAACAATCATGTTTATTTACCTAAACGAATCTACTTGCGATCGATTAGTATTTGGCTTAGTATGGTAAGTATTAACTAAATTCTCGGGATACAGGTGGTCTAAAAACGAGAAAAACATGTCAATCAACAAGAGCAAGAGTATTTTCAGTTCAGTAAATTCATGCAAGAATGCGCTTTAGATCCTTAAGTTTATGCGCGGATCGAATGCCTCGGCGTTAATGACTCTATTGTAAAAGCTGGTGGCTTTTTAGACGCGCCCAAAGTATTTCAGTATTTAAAGAATTGTCTAGTGACCTACATTGTGAGTCGTTAGTAATTAACGTGTGAGAGCCAAAGTCGAGTAACTTGTTTCTGCGCTATTAACGGTTATTCTGTTTCAATTTTAATTAAGCATATCTGTATGAATATAGTTAACTAGTATCTGAAAATACCTAGTACCTATGATTGCGTATTGGTAAGCTTATTAATAAATAATATTCTAACGCGAACTTGGTAATGTTTCGACAAATAGAAATATTTTTACACACTTCTCAAAAAACTTTAATTTTTATTTCGTCGAAAATTTGCATCCATTTAGCACAAAATAAACACATAATACTAACTTAATAAAAATGAATAACATCTTAGTAATAACATAATTTGCACATTAGTGCATTCTCAAACATGTCTAATTTTAATTTTAATTGTTAACTTATTTTAATTTTAATTTATTAATATGTTGTTAGAAAATAGGTACAAAAATATAATTCCTTATTCATTATTATTAAATAATGTACTTTTTATAACATAATAACACCTACATCACACGTAACACCGTCATGACAGTTTAACTGGAAGCGGCTATATCAAACGGGTCAGATTTCGTCTACCGCGCCGAGACACCTACTTCCGTCGACCTATTTGACCATACTGTGACCTTCAGCAGATGTGGGTTCTGCACCATATTATGGGTCAGTAATGGGACCTGCCAATAACAGCTACCTGACTTTATTTTTATTAAGTACTAGCTGTTGCCCGCGACTTCGTCCGCGTGGTATTTAACAAAGACAACCGTTGACAACAGCCTGCCCGCCCATTCTGAGCCCGCGGGACGCATTGCAGGTTGTTGCTATCAAACTTAATCAGGCGCTGCGCTGCAACATTGGTTTTTTTTATTCGTGAGATCCTATTTTTTTTTCTAAAATAACAGTAGCCTAAGTTACTCCTTGTTACATCAGCTATCTGCCAGTGAAAGTCCCGTCAAAATCGGTCCAGCCATTTCAGAGATTAGCCGGAACAAACAGACAGACAGACAGACGGACAGACAGACAGACAGACGGACAGACAGACAGACAGACAAAAATTGTAAAAAATGTTGTTTCGGTATAGGTAACGTGTATACATCCAAATGCACTTAGTAAAAAGCGGTTATTTTAATATTACAAACAGACACTCCAATTTTATTTATATGTATAGACTAGCTGTTGCCCGCGACTTCGTCCGCGTGGTATTTAACAAAGACAACCGTTGACAACAGCCTGTCCGCCCATTCTGAGCCCGCGGGACGCATTGCAGGTGTTGCTATCAAACTTAATCAGGCGCTGCGCTGCAACATTGGTTTTCATTTTTTTTCGTGAGATCCTATTTTTTTTCTAAAATAAAAGTAGCCTAAGTTACTCCTTGTTACATCAGCTATCTGCCAGTGAAAGTCCCGTCAAAATCGGTCCAGCCATTACAGAGATTAGCCGGAACAAACAGACAGACAGACAGACAGACAGACAGACAGACAGACAGACAGACAGACAGACAGACAGACTGACGGACAGACGGACAGACAGACAAACAGACAGACAGACAGACAGACAAAAATTGTAAAAAATGTGGTTTCGGTATAGGTAACGTGTATACATCCAAATGCACTTAGTAAAAAGCGGTTATTTTAATATTACAAACAGACACTCCAATTTTATTTATATGTATAGATGATCAGGCTATGAACCAGAACGTGGCGGACATAATGTGTGGATCTCGATCCTTTAATTTCAATATGAGAAGTAAATCTTCCATTTTGATACATAGTTTGGTATCATACTATTATTATTGTGTGACATTAATTCTAAATATACTTAATAAATATAAATGATGAAGGCAAATCTTTAGTGAAATGTTATAATACTAACCTCAAATATGTAGAATTTTTCATCAATCGACAATGTATTTTTTTACATTTTTTCAGGCGAACAATACCTTGTATAGTTTTTGTGGTAATATAGATAAACTTGAGGGTTAATCACATTACATGGGTGGTTATAAAACATTCTGAAACTCCATAAAAAACCAAGCCACGGAAAGCGAGCCAAAATAAAAATGGTAATACCATCAAATTTGCATGACATCACGTAAGGAACCCACGTTTAATATGGGAGTGAAATTGAATCATAAATTATGTTAAAATTGAGACTCAACTGAATATAAATGAGATGATTTTAAAATTAGTCGAAATGATGAACTTTAATTGTTATTAAATGTTTTGATAACGCGTTCATTTAATGTTAATTGCCGTAGATATCATCTGTGAAGCTGTATATTAAATATAAACGTGTCCACGATCTATACTGGTTTAGAATAACACCATTTATAACTGTTAATGTCGTAAACTACAACGGGCCATCTAAGACAAGCTGCATGTTGTAGTAACGCATCCGATTTTCTTATAACATGTAGATATTTTTTATGAAATGTTGACTTTATAAATAATTCTTTGCAATATTTTAGAAGGTATCCGCTAACCCTTTGCGATATACTGTCGTGATCTGTATTAATACTATCTGTTATAAAACTGTACCTTATTGGGACGTGTCTGTTCATCGAAGATATTTAAAAAGAAAATGGTTATTTGGACGAAGCAGCAAGCTGCAGAACGGTGTCGTGGAATAAGTTGCTAACGTCTTTAATCATGTTTACGCTTAAAACGTTAAATGCCTAGATCCACTCCATTGAGTTTATTAACAAAATACCATCGCGCGCCCTACCTTCATCAGTCGACTGCAAAATTTCGCAACCGAAGTGACACGCCGTAACTTAATAACTTACTCAGAAATGCACCAGCAAATTGGGAGCCGAGTCGTCGGACCGGCTTCGTAACCCTACACCGCTCTACCGAACTCCCCGACACATATAAATTGTATTTTTATTCAAATCGAGCCAACGTGCCGCGATAAAGCCCCCTTAAAACAAATAACCACTCATTCAGGTAAGAATATTCAGACGAATATCAATTCTACCTAGACGGACAAAAGCTCACAATGATTCAAGACACACTAGGCTATCAAGATACAGTCGACAAAAAGCTTTACAGTTGCAGTAACAGAGTTGTAGTTCCAGAAGTAAGTAGTTCTGCTACACTTCTTTTATTAGATGACAACGATGCTACAAGCACGACATGTAAACAAGCTAAATTATATTCTGGAATTGAACGCACAAGAATGAGATTTGAACAACGTGGATACATCAGATACGTTGGCATATACCGATGGAAACGAAGATCGTGTCCCCGAGACTTATATGGAGAACAATTTAAAGGTTCATTGGGACACTTTTTCACTCAATTTGTACCCTTTTCATTCTTGCTGTACATATAAAGTTCAACAGCACGATAGTATAAGGAATATTTGAAATTGTACACGTGAATAGTTTATTTTTTATTTTTTTTATTAAATTATAGGCAAGTATTTGATCTCGATCTCACCTGATGGTAAGTGACGATGAGCTCTACGATGGAGCATACTTGCCTAGGTAGAAAGGCGGCAGTAGATCGAGACGCTACATTCACTAGGCACATGCAGCGCAGCTGATCTGGCCCGCCATCCATGAACGGCAACACCGAACATCATGCCGGAACACGGCTAGGCCGCTCGGCGACATGGCTTTGTTCAGTGGGTGGTGACTAACCAAGGCCGAAGCCTACCACCAGTAGAGGTGTAGGGTATCTCGAGGGTATTTAATTCTCCTACGGACGAAGGTGACTCGACCCCCAAAAGTAGTAGTAGTAGTTGGCTTTATTGTGCAATAGTGATATAGCTGCAGAGGGATTTGTCAAGGGTAACGAGACGCGCGACCGATTGACTTCTCATGTTTGCCTTTTTAATAAAGTTGTTCGCACCGATACCCTTAATTATTCAGCGGTTTTTTTCTGCCCAAAATGTTAATCGCCGCGTTTACTTGTCCAAAGTTTTTGCCGCCAGGAATTTAATGAAACATTTTAATAAAACTGCTAATGGCACAGCTGCCAATCACCATCATACTTACATTGCGTACCGGGAATTTAATGTACAATTTAATGCTATTAATAAAATGCATATATATACGTGTATTATTCCTGGAAATTTTGATTCGCGAATATTCTTCGATCGTAAAACCTTATCCAGCCATTCAAAACGAATAAAAACCACTATCATAAATGTCGCATTTATCGAACAAAAATATATATTAAAACTAAAATTATAATTATTGGTTCAAATCGGTACCTGTTTATGGCTTCATTCCCCGATAATCGTAAATTAAGGTCCAGGTTTGGTTTAACTGAGCGTAAAAACTGTGAGCGAGAGAATGAGAGTTCATGTTACACCGAAAATCAAAAAACGAAAGGCTGGAGGACGTGTAAAAGGGACAGCATTATACCCGCTGTCAAAGAAGCGAATATATCAAAACTATATGTTTGTAGCTACCACCGGGATGTCTCAGAGAGGGTGGAAGTCATTTAAATGAGATTAATAACGGCGCGGTCAATGAACTCGTCGTGCTACAATCAAACTGGCAGAAGATTGATTGTAGTTTTACGATGATCAATATTTTTTTGCTGCAAATTCCAATTTACAAAACGTCACGCGTCGACTTGACACGACCAATATTGTTTTTTCAATCGCCTTTGTCAAACCTCGCTGACCATAATCTTTGTCAACAAGGAGCCGAGCGAGGGGCGAACCGGAACGGGTTTTAGAGTAGGACGAAACGTTTGCGCCTGCGCATGACAAGTGACCGGATTAATGCATTTTAAACGAAGAAGGCTTAATTTTGATCTCGGATCCCTTAATTGAATGAGTTTTGTTTTTTCCAACGAGATTTCTGGACGTCACTTTCGAATTACTTATGTATGTTTCGTGGTTTGTGTTAACTCGGCTTTTTGGTTCGTAAGCTCGATGCTAAGCCTCTCTGATCTCAGCTTAAATTTAGTGATGTGTTGTTGGAATGTTGAGGGCATCTTGGGGTCTCTGAAAGGCGGACAAGCAAAGAGCTTCAATCGAATGATTATTTCTTTTAAATTTATTTGCTATTTAAAATTGTTTTGTTTATTAACTTTGAAATTGTGTTGATCGTATGGTCCCTTCTGCATTCGGTAAAGCTCTTGTCATCTTAAATTGTAAAAATAATAAAAAATAGACTATCATTGAAATAAAACTAATATTACAGATTTTGTCGCGTTTATTTTATGATTTACGTTGCCGAGGACAAAAATTAGTTTTATTTTAATAAATAGGCTACCTATTCGCATTTAAGTTTCGCAATACCAAAGCTATAAAGTAGTATTAGGTACTTATGTGATCCTCAAACAGTGATAAAGTAATTGATATAAAAGCATCACTAATATAAATTACGATTGCACAATCTATTTATCACTCTACTTGTAGAGATCCGTGGTAGAGATGTATTACATCAAGCTTCTAATTTACGAGAGCTTTAGCACACAATTAATCACTCAGTTTATTAATCATATACTTACCGCAATTTATTTATCACAAGCTGTCCCGGCGAACTTCGTACCGCCTCAGTATCAAAATAAATGATCTTTTTTTTTTTACGAACAAAAAATCAAACCTCATAAAAATCTTGAGTTATAAATGGTGTAACTAATACAACTTTGTTTTATATAAATATTAATATATATGTTACACATATATATAGATTTTAAAAACATCAGGCACTTTGTTAGATATCTGATCTAAGGATGTCCAATAAAAAAAAACATTACTCTTTGGCAAATAAAAATTGCACTGCAAAAGCGTCAATAATCGAGTGATCAGAAGTTAACTCACTTTGAGGTTAGAATCCTTTGTCTCGTAGCCGAGAGGTTCTGTATTCGATCCCCACCCTAGCCATTAAACTATTGGCCTGAACCTACCCCACCCACTCACAAGCTTCCGCTTAGTTGGCAGGGCTAACGAGACTACCAGTAATGTTTTAATGACACATTTTCTAAGAATAATTAAAAAATAATGATTAAAATAATACATTTGAATCCATGATTCAAATTAACCTCTTAAAAAACATACGGAACTCTTAACACTTCAGGTGCACTCTGTATTTTCTAAATGCGTCCGCTGCAACATGTTCGTTGCCCATGATGGACGAGCTCGGTGCCCGTGCCCCGATAGTGCCCGCTGAGTGGCCCATTGCCCACGATTTAATAAATATCCCAGTTGCCCACGCTAATGGCGATAATTTCGACTATATATATACATTCTTCAATAGTAAAGTCGAAGTTATTAATAGAGTTGCTTTCAGCCAGACAATGTTTTAGCTTATAGAAGTCGTAGTGGGATTGTATGGAGACGATAGTCTCTATTTCATTATTTCTGACATGAAAGAGTTATCTTTATTTTCCTTCCATAGAAGGTAACTAGCTGTTACCCGCGAATTCGTTCGCGTAGTATTTAACAAAGACAACCGTTGACAACAGCCTGCTCGTTCATTCTGAGCCCGCGGGACGCATTGCAGGTTGTTGCTATCAAACTTAATCAGGCGCAACGCTGCAACATTGGTTTTAATTTTTTTTCGTGAGATCCTATGTTTTTTTCTAAAATAAAAGTAGCCTAAGTTACTCCTTGTTACATCAGCTATCTGCCAGTGAAAGTCCCGTCATCGGTCCAGCCATTTCAGAGATTACAAACAGACAGACAGAGGGACAGACAGACAAAAATTGTAAAAAATGTTGTTTTGGTATAGGTACCGTGTATACATCCAAATGCACTTAGTAAAAAGCGGTTATTTTAATATTACAAACAGACACTCCAATTTTATTTATATGTATAGATTACTTCAATTATAATATATGTAATATAAGGAATTTTCCAAATCGGTTCATAAATTACGTAGTTCCGAGGTAACAAACATAATACAAAAAAATACAATCGAATTGTGAACCTCCACCTTTTTTGAAGTCTGAGACATTTTAATTTGTAAGCGGGATACTATAGAAATAATATTGAATTGAAATAATAAGAAACGAGAATCGCAAGTTCCAACCCCGGCTCGCACCTCTGGGATTTCCGGATTTCATATGGGAATCTCATTTTCAACCAAGATTATCACTTGCTCAACGGTGAAGGAAAACATCGTGAGGTAACCTGCATGTCTGAGAGAACCCCTCGAAAGATGTGTGAAGTCTGCCAACCCGCACTGGGCCAGCGTGGTGGACTATGGCCTAATCCCCCCTCGCATCGAGGGGAGGCCCGTGCCCAGCAGTGGGACATAAAAAAAAAGGGCTGAAATTAT
The DNA here is from genome assembly GCA_905333125.1 of Pheosia tremula. Classification (NCBI taxonomy): domain Eukaryota; kingdom Metazoa; phylum Arthropoda; class Insecta; order Lepidoptera; family Notodontidae; genus Pheosia; species Pheosia tremula. Next base: position 4,301,799 of record HG995420.1, read on the forward strand.
TATTATATTATTAAAACTAATTTTGGAGTTTATCGCGTTTATTGGATGTTTTTTACGTTACGTTACGTACAAATCTTCGTTTTGTTTAAATGTGTAGTATTCGCGTAAATATACAAAAACAATCTAGAAATAATATATAAAATACAAACCGCGTTCCAACTGTACCTGTTACCATCTATGTTAGTACTGATTTTTTTTTTCAAATTCCTTACAAATGTTGCCCTACATGCACATCATTTATAACGTCCACTATACCCTTTGTAGATATAAATTGACCGATTTGTATCTATCAGCACATTGTTAACTCTATACAAGCGCTTATAAATCGCATCGCAGTGTTTAATGAATATAAATGAATTAAATAAATGCTAACATTTATTTTGATTAATTGGACTAACACCGTCCAATTAAGCTGAATAAATGTTAACATTAAGGGCACCTATTTATTGAATAATAAATTGTTTGCAATATAGGTCATAGTCGCATGGCATGTCAATTTGTTATCTATGTAGAGAACGAACCCACGTAATTCTAGACTGTAGGTCCCACGGTGTGTGAGTGACTTTAAATTACGGCTTAGTTAAGTTCAAAACTCCATATCTCTAGTCTTTCTTTTTTTATTATTACATTATAGGCAAGTATTTGATCTCGATCGCACCTGATGGTATGTGACGATGAGATCTACGATGGAGCATACTTGCCTAGGTAGGAAGGCGGCAGTAGATCGAGACGCTACATTCACTAGGCACATGCAGCGCAGCTGATCTGACCCGCCATCCATGAATCGGGAATCAATAATAAAATACACTTACATCGATACCAAGTTTAGCTAATTTTTTTTTTACTATTTTCAATCATTTTAAATGAAACCTTCGAACAAACCTACCAAGTCATACATTTCCAACATTCATCTCACAACTTTCTATTTTACATCCCATCTCGAGAACATATTTCTAAAATTATAATCATTAAGCCATACATCTATCAATTCGGAACGTTCCTAACAAACGGATAGTACGGTTCACTATATATTTTTTTTCGATCGAGAACCAGTACGAACGATGATCGATGAAAAAACCCGTGGGTCGGTGTCGATTGATCCGGTCTGTATCGAGATTGAGACATCTCGGAACGAGTTCCGTCCGAGTGTGCGATTGAGTGGGTGGTGCAAGTCGTAGGAGGCAGCGGGCCCAAACTTTTTAATTTATTTTAAATTTTAGTTTTTATATTTTTTATATGGCAACGAGTATCTTTTAGGTCGGTAAGATACATTTTTGCCTGAGGATAACTGTTTCAGCTTGTATTATTTAAATGGTATGTCGACAAAACAGCCACGTTTCTGTCTTCCATAATCCTATAAAAATTACGACCTTATATGCGCCGGAAAATTGAAATTAATATAGATAGTGAAATAAAACAAATTTGAAGGATTTTATCGGTTTTATATTATATTCTTACATGGTTACTGTAAAGTTCTATTCTTACATGGTTGCTGTAAAGCAGCCGAAACGTCGGGAACTTAAAAAAAATATAAACGCGATAAAATTCTTAAATTAGTAGTGTGTATAGTGTTCGCATAAATATAAGAAATGATAATATTAATATAGATAGGATAGTTCGTATAGGTCGCTTTGTAACTTTAGTGTCGAAAGTGCACCCAAGAAAAGGCGTGACAACTTAAAAAAGACTAACCCGAGATGGCCGATGACAGAATGGAAAGTTCCCACCGCCAAGAGTGAAAAAATATACAGTAGGTCCCTGTACCCGCTGTCTCCTAACACTCGCACCCCGCCCTCACCCACGCCACACATATTATTGTTCCCAGAATACCGGAGCGGAGTTTTTAATCACATCTTGATAAGCATAATTGTCCAGCGTTCGGCTCTAACGTCCTCTGTCATAGTAATTGGCGCGGTTATTTGCTGAAACGTGTTTATTATGGATCTATAATCTTGGAAGAATTTATCGATGTTTATGAGATAGTGCTGTAACAGTTTACATGTGAAGTCGGTACAGGTGGAATGATTGATGCTGGTGGTGGGGTGGCTTTTATAGAAGGTAGTATTATGATAGTTAATAGGTGCTAACTTAACGTTCATTTAAACTCGTACCCGATCGTGTAAGCTTATCCGGGTTCGACGTGAGCCTCTGAGCTTGGTACCTGACACTTTGCAATTGAAGAGTTTAATAATTATTTTGTCCACTCACGATGCAACAAGCTATAGATTTCAGCTGCGAATCGTTTGAAAAATAACTTCAGTAGATCCTTTTGAATTGCAATATCTAATAATTGGAATTGCCTTGAGGCGGGCAGGATTTGCTTCAGAATTGCGTAAGGGCAATTAAACTTTAAGCCTTAAGATATGCCTCCGACAAAATTCATACGAATAAAATGGGAGCGCTATTTTTTGACACATCTTAAAAAGTCTCTTTTTTGCCTGACTACATGATAATGGAAGTAAATAACCCCAGTAGGGGGGAAATAACCCCTCCTGCCTCACTTGTAGTGCCACGTACCATCGTAGACAAAGAAGTAAATTCTAATTAATATATTTCGAATCCTACCACAAACGCGGCGGTACAAACGTTAACGTAAAGGAACTATAAATCATGGCGCAGTGTTTCAAAACACTCGGTTCGATTCCTAGAAAGTTAATTAACAAGTTAACACGTGTTTTTGTTGGAGACCGCGAATTTTTCACCATATGCTGCCATTTTACGTAAAAATATGTTTGAAATGTGAGAAACCTGGCTGGTGAACATCTGGGCGTTTGAAATAAAAAATATGTGTATCTCAAATCTCAGTTTGAGTTTAATTTGAGTTCCTACACGTAAGTTATTTTTAGGGGTGGTAATCGTGCAAATTTGATTAATACTAGGGTGATAAAAAATATTTCTTAAGTTAGTCGTATGTACTGTAAAGCAAACTCAATTAGTGCATAATGATTCATGAATAATCCTTATTTTTACTACATAAAAAATCTTCAATATTTTGGTAGTAGTGCAATAAGTTTGACGTCAATGTTGTCTGTCTGTCTATGTATACTAACATAACTCCAAAATGAGTGAACTAATTCAAACGTGATTTTTGTGGTACAGCACATTGTTCTTAGCTATGTTTGAAATTATTATCCACAGTTTTCATGATAACACATATGGTTTTAAAAATTTCCTTCTTTTCTTGTTAAATTAGCAGTCACTTCAGCAACTGTAGGTTTTATGTACTAGGTACTATTTATATTTACTTGTGGGGTCGAACAATATATAGTTATCTATATTCTCATCGTATACAAAAATAATATAAACAAAAAATCTCAGGCATTATATTGAGACCACAAACGAGTACCATCGACAATATAGATGCACTACAGTGAAACTCTCTACCTTACCTTTATGTAGAGTATAAGGACAATACATTTAAGCGTTCAAATCTGAAACATATTCCTTCTCATTAACAAACGGCAAATAAATTTTAAGTGACATTTCGCGACAACAATTTATGGGTCTTGCTCTCGTACCCAAAATGTGATTTATTTTTACATCCACACCAAAATGGGACTTCGTTATTGTTCCGCGTCTTTTAGGTTTTATTAACGACTCAATTATGAATTTCGAAGTAGCTGTTGTATTCTCACGTTTATTATTTGATTGGTGCTATTAATCAGTTTATAACTTTATTATCGGTACAAATAAAATGGTAGAAGACGATTATGAATAAAAATAGCTTTTTTTTTTATTACATTATAGGCAAGTATTTGATCTCGATCTCACCTGATGGTAAGTGATGATCAGATCTGCGATGGAGCATACTTGCCTAGGTAGGAAGGCGGCAGTAGATCGAGACGCTACATTCACTAGGCACATGCAGCGCAACTGATCTGACCCGCCATCCATGAATGGCAACACCGAACATCGAGCTTAAGTTTTATTAGTGCTTACTTGTTTATGTACCTATTTCCAAGATGCTATGTTTTCTCACAGAATAGTATGTATATTTACGCGAATACTACACATTGAAATAAAACTGATGTTACGGATTTTATCGCGTTTATTATTAGTTTTTTTACGTTCCCGACGTTTCGGCTGCTTTACAGCGACCATCCCGTGACCAGTACCATGGTTGCTGTAAAGCAGCCGAAAGGTCGGGAACGGAAAAAACTAATAATAAACGCGATAAAATCCGTAACATTAGTTTTATTTCAATGTATATTACATTTGCAAGTGTATTTTACATTTGATAAAAATAATCAAGGCATCTCACTCTTGCCTAAGCAAATATGTATCCATGTATCTCTTCCATTTCCGATTTCGTCACCAGTCCATCAATGCTTCGGGGCCTGGGTGTAAAATATAAATACGACGCATTAAGGCCCCCTGTATATACTCTTAACATCCACAATTAACTAGCCAACCTTTTCAATATATCCGTTTATCGCTTCTAAAAATAACTAATTATAAACAAGAGCAATAATTAAACCACACGACCCTTAACTAGTAATTAACTGAAACAGAACCGGAAGTACGTACGCATATGCACACAGCTTGTCGGTTTTGAATTTCTACTAATCTTCCATCCCTTTCCTATGACATTTCTTTTGCTATCCCCGTCCCTGCCACACAAATTTGAGGGAATTGTATAATTGGATTGCTTCGTTTTGAAAAATATGAAACTGTAAATTGTCCACACGTGGTGGCGATTCCTGTAATTATTATGTGTCAATATTGGGACGCCTTGTTCGGAGTCAATTAGTGAAGTTGTTAATGTTGAGAAAAAATACCTGATAACGATGTGAGTGACAGGACCTTGGGCGGAATAAGTTGGTGTTATAAAAAATAGCAGGTAGCCGTTGAAGTGCGAGATGCCTGATCGATAGATTGATAGTTCAGGTACCTATAACCCTTCATTTAATATCTAACCAGGATATAATGGACCAGTCACAAATAAGGTATTGTACGGGCTAATATTAGAATGTTATTATGTCTCTCTCCACACGGGCTATACCCGGATCTTTGGAAGGCTTGCGCGGGAACATACATGAGTCCAACGCGTAGAGGCCCTCTTTGAGAATTTTATTGTTATTATTATTAAGTATCTCTCTTTACACGGGCTATACCCGGATTTTTGGAAGGCTTGCGTGGCGACATGGGTCCAACACGTAGATGCCCTTATTGAGAATTTTAATGTTATGTTAGCCACCTGCTGGGGTCAATTGCTGAAAATGATAGCATAAACAGCGAATTGACCTCAGCAGGCGGAGGAACTATTGCAGGAATATGGAATGATAATTGGATTGGGACTCCAAAGTCCCATCCAATCCTTAATCCACATTAGGATTGGTTATTAATATAATTATTCGCTTCAAAAAATAGTCTTGCCATTTTTTTAAACGTTTCAAAAACATCTGATTGTAACTTTTTAAAATCCAGTAGTGGTTCAAATAACAGTTCCGAAGCACTTCCACGAACAAAAAAGGGTTATTAAACGAGTTTTTATGAATAAATCATCAGCGATCATCTCGCGAAATACGATCAAGAAGGCGCGATGGAGAGAGACGAAGGTAAAGTGGCTTAATGTAACTAAAAGGGACAGGTATAGCTAGAAGTGTAATTATGCTGTTAAGAATATAATTTCACGTTGTTAAAGCGATGTGTGCGTCACATTACTGTAATTTTTGTTTCACTTTTATTGAGATGTTTTAATACTTGACTTGGTTTTAAGGGGTAGGCAGATGTGCACACGGAAACCACTTTGAACCCAATATTAGGTCCAAAATATTATTGGGCGCCAATAATTATAGCAGGCACTCCAGGGCCCCGAGTCTGCTAACACAATCGATTCATAATCGAACAGCAACCGCATAGAAACTGTCACTTTTGACAGCTAATGTATGGGATATCTGACAAAAGTGACAGTTACTATGCGGTTGCTGTTCGATTATGAATTGATTGTGTTAGCAGACTTGAGGCCCTGTACATGGCGTACGAAAACATTAAATTTAAATTGCTTAACTGAAAATGTATATAAGAAATGCATATGAGTCGGAATCAAACCTGAGCCCTGAGGTCATAATAGTGTTCAATCGCAGCCTATTATTACCTATATGCGTTCGTTATAGCAATGTTATGTATGAAATCGCTAAATCTAAAAAAAAATAGTGTAAAATATATTGATTTCTTATATTTACGCGAATACTAAACATTGAAATTGAGACGTCGGGAACGTAAAATCAGAATATAAAAGCGATAAAATCCTAAAAATTCGTTTTATTTCAAGTGTAAAATATTTTAACAGAATTAACAGTGGGTTATAAAGATAATGTTCCGAATGATATAAATCAAACTATTGGTCATTTAAAAAATTACATCCCGAACTTGAGCGCACGTACAAACGCTACTGGTTCGCCTTGTTACATCACCGTGATCCATACAACTTACTGATTCATATGTTAAAAATATTTTACACCATGCACTGTCCACTGTGCCAGCTACAAAATAAGATAATTTACATTTATCTGAGACTTAACACAAAAAAAAATATCCCAAAGTTTTAAGATAAATACGATTTCATCTCGCCCGCACTGATCAACCATAACCGCCTGATAGGAGTCAGATTATACTTTTTTTTTGACGAACCACTTAATGCATTATTTTAACAATTCAAGATCTTTCAATCAACCCGAACTCCATCAAAAATTAAATGTCGGGTGTAACTTTATCATAGTTTTTTTTTCGGATTCGTTGAACGTCAAACGGTCAAATACCGCCCCGACTACCTGTGATCACACTGTATCACCTCTGATTACAGTATAAAAACCTCGTTAGTAAACGCTACGTGTTTTTTTGCAGTGCTCTAACTGATGATCGTACTAATCGTTTTACATTGACAATTTAATGAGAGCGGTGTTTTTCCGTGTGTTTTGACGTCAGAATCCCGCTGAGCGTTTTAAGAGTTGGACTTATTGGTGGAATCTATTTCTTTTGGTATAAAAATCGTGGTAGGTTGTAACATTGCTTTTTAAATTATGAACTAACGAGATAAAATGTGTTTAACAGACAACGCGAACACAATAAACATGTCTACTTATGCAAGCTGTAAAGACCAAAATGTCTGATCACCCATCGCCCGTTCCCATCCGAGACCCGTAATTAACACACAAAAAATATGATTTCCTTTATTATTGATCAGAGCCGTGAATATTCAGAATGGTGCGGTCGTAAAAAATACCTACAGCATTACGTCGTAACGCCTTCATCTCGCCGCGCACCTATTCGAATAACAACCAAACTCATAATTTACAGCGAGTCTCATTAGTATACGAGCGCTGTTACAAAGTCACTGCGCCCGCGCAGCTAAAGACGCCGCCCAACAAAGCCATTGACATTCATATATTAACGCTAAACGTGACCAACGAACCACAGATATCGAACACCGAGACACTCATTTTACGCCCAATCGACTCGTATAAAAATTAATACATCAATATCGAATCGAGTCTAGTCGATCTATCGGTTTCGTATAAAAAAAATAAGACACTTTTCGAATAAACTTTTTGTTTGCGGTTACGGCAATGTCGTTAGGGTGACCATATCGAGGTAATGGAATTCGTGGCCGTCTCGATCGGCCTCAAATTCGATCAATATGGTTTTTTTTTTCCGCTCGTTTCAAAGGACACGAATGTCGACATTTCCGCCGGTTCTCGTGATGAAGACATAAAAATTTTGGAAGTCAAGCGCGGCGCGTCAAAAGGGGACCACATACGTTATATTCGTGGGATTTTAGGTAGAATTATTTGTGGTTGGGTCGTTGGATGTTCGCGAAATTGGTGGTCGCTCACGCCTTTTGCATGGACCTATTATTTTTGGGTAAATCAGCTCGCCCGCCTCGTCGGCGCGGGCGGCGTGAGCGTGATCAACAAATCAAATTGGTCGGTGTTTTATTTTTTCGTTCCCAACTCGCGGCGTGTTTGTTTTCGTACGTATAAGATGGGGTTATTATGAAAATTTGTTACCTCGACGACGCCTCCTCGACGAAGGATAGATTTTAATTAAGATGATTATTTATATTCATTTGCGAATGTTACGCCCGATGAATGTTTTACGATGCTTCATTTAATTTATTTGTAATTCTGACACAACATATTGTTTTAAATTATTACTCGGTTTTATAATTATATTGAATGATATGTTTTTGTCTAATCTAACATTGTATCCATGTCTTAACATCTACAATTTCTATCATAAAAATGATTCGAATTTCTACTTTACCTAATCATAAATCAATCTAACTTATGCGAACCTCATAAACATAGCCAATAAAATATATGTAGTACAACATTGTAAAGGCGGTGTAGGATACCCAATTAGCCGCTACATATTAGGACATTCCCAATTTAGCGCGGAATCAGTTCAGCGAAATAGCCCGTAAAAGACGTCTGCTAGTATATTAATCACATACGGCGTTAAGTGGGCAGTTTATATTCAAAGTGGTCGCAACACGGTGACAACTCAATCTGTGGTTATTACGGCTAGGGGCACCACACTAGAGAATATAAGCGACGGACACTCGATATCAAGTTTCGTAAATATCGGCAATTAACTTCAAACAGCTTATTCATAGGTGAAGCTATGCGATTTTATTTGATATTTGCGCATAATTAAAGTGCCTTACAACATTATTGAGTATTCATTACAATGGAATATGAAGATATTACACTATTCTGCAAGCTTTAAGCTCTATTCAGACCTTAGCGTTATATTTTTGTTATAATGTCTTCCAACTTTTAAATTGTTTTATTTAATAAATTATATACAATAGTTATATACATGGAAAAACAAAAAACTAAAAAAATACTTATTAATAGCACATTTAAAAATAAAATAAAAATAAAATTATATACACAAAAATGCCTCCACATCGTCGTCGATGCCAAAAGTGCCCAGCAGGCTGGCCGCGTTTCCGCGCTGAATAGCGAGGCTCACTCTTTGCGCGAAATTTGAGAGATAGAATTGGCCTAATCTGTGGACTCTATCTTTTTCCCTCTCTCAGGCGGTGCAGAATGTCGTATGCATAGAGCCGTGTTGCCACTATATTGCGCGAATAATCGCCTCAAGGCATGCCTTGAGGCGAGACCACGGAGGCAATCACTACCCGGGTAGTGATTGCCTCCGTGGTCTAAACGGACCTGAACAAACCAGTCTATGAAGACATTATGTTTTATGGTCATTGATAAAAAACTTTTAACGCTTAATTTGAAATTCATAATGTAAGCTCGACTTCATATTATTATTTAAAGTGGCGCATGTTTATGTGTGTGTATTATCTTAAATTAGATTATGATAATCGCGTCGCTTTTATGGATAGTATAATGGGCACTTAATTTATCCTTTTGCATTGTTGTGATATAATAATATTGTAACTTGTAAGGTATAGTTTGAATCTCAACGCATCTTAATAATATTACAATGTATATTCGAAAGACGTGGACCAGTCGTCACTAATATACTACACATTTGGAACGCAAAGAGATGTCTGACCACCTGTTAAGTCGTAACTCCAGAACGGGTGTCCCGATTTCTTTGAGTTCTAGTTCGGTAGTACTACTGACGAGATGATTCCTTATATTTACGCGAATACTACACAATGAAATAAAACTATTTTTTTTCGAATATTATCTCGATTATTTTATGTATTTACGTTCCCGACGTTTCGGCTGCTTTACAGCAACCACGGCGATGATTCCTTTTATCTTTTTTAATAGATATCTAGAGGTAATAACGGATTGCAATGTTATTCAATACGAATTTCAGTGAAATATTCAATTGTTTCAGGTCTGGAGTACTTAAGCGCAGCAAGGAGTCTTCATCCTGAGCTCCACGCTGGCAGCACGCTCACCAGCCAGGATTTTCAACTTAGTTTAGAAGGTTAGTTGTTGTTTATTTTTCAATTAAGATTTAAAGATATTTATTGACACAGTTCACGCAAGTAAATGAACCGATGTATACTGTATCCTAAAAAGAAAAATACCTATCTGTAAATTAGTTAACTGAGTACTTACCCCAAGCTTTAACTTAATAAATATTAATCACATGTCATTTATGTTTGCTTGGAATGAATAAATTGGGGCCATTTGTACCTAAAATAATTTTGAAAAATTTTGGGCCCTGATAGCAGTAGTCTGCGCCCAGAAAACTTATTTTAGAAATAGGACGGAGTGCTATAATAGTTTTTTTTATGTTATTTTTAAGTACTTTTAGTTTCTCGAGCTCAGGGCGAGTGCATCAAAACACAGGCTCAGACATTGTGAGAATCTGTTTTCCGTGCGTGTCCATACTATTCTGACTTTATCCTGGTCACACTATCATTCGTTAAAGTTAACAAGATGTTCTTGCAGCAAAGTTATTTATCTCGTCGCGTCTTTGCTGGGGTCATAAATTATTTTCAGACCATATTAATGCATCATAGAAATAAATGGATCAGATAACGGTGATATACATAATAACTCTAGTAAAATATTTTCTTAGGTGTAATTAAAATAACTTGAAGGAATTAAGTATTATCTCCTTTAGAATAAAGTAACTACATACCACGCCTTAGGTATACACGAAAATTATTCGATTCAACCGCTCGATCAGTCCCCAATCGAACTGATAAAAAATGATTGAAATCTTTCAAATACAAATCCGGAGAAAAGAACTTAAGCACCTCCAGTTCACCCCTGCAAAGAGGAATGTCAATCTTCCTTTAATTTCGTAACAGGTCATTTTGAGGATAACCGTACATCGAGAAACACATATAATACCTAATAAGTATGCTATTTATTATTGTTAATCTCGAAGATCAGCTCATTTACCTCTCAGATTTATCTTGCAGAATATTGACGAGACCTCGCGAAGACATGCTTAAATTCCTAGTATTCCTAGTAGTAGTATTTCCTATTCTAGTGTTTAGGATTATACTCCAAGATGGTAAACAAAACTCAATATTCTTTCTAGGTTCCCGAATAGCATCACCAACACGATTACGGTTGTCAGGGGGCGCTATAGGAGCATCGGCGAATCGCAAACGGGCGGTATCCTGGAGCCCGTACTCCGCGGAGTCCCTGGACCTGGCTGCCGTGATCAGGGCCTCACCGGCTAGCTTGGCTGTCAGAGCACCCTCGGCCGCGTCTACGGGCAGCTATGGGCATCTTAGTGCTGGTAAGATTTTATCCACAGGTTGTTGAGAAAAAAGTAGCTGTTGTTGTAGGTTTCAGAAGATTCCAGTTCTAACCAGAAAACCTGAATCTTAATTTGGATCTGGAAATGTGAACTGACTTGTAAAATGGAGGCATTGTAGGTGTTACGTTTTGCGGTGCCAATAAAATTAAATACCTTCTAATTCAGCTCAAGTTAACCCGTTACTTGACTTTGGTCCTCGAATGGCGTTCGAAAACAATATTTTATCATATCTATCTATCATTATATTATCCCCAAGCTGTGTGATACGAAACTTCCGCAAGGTAGACACCCCAAATACGTTCCCCAAGTAAGACGATACCAAGAAGAACGTAAGGTTGAACTGAATACAGGTCTCATAAGACCAACAGTAGTGGTGAAGTCTCAAGAAGTCCGCACCCATTTGGTCGAAAAGACTTGTTATACTGACCTCATAAATACTTTTGCGCTTCCAGGAGCTATATCCCCTGCCCTATCCCTCTCGCACGCATCACTGGCGCAGCAGTTGCTCGCGCGGGGTGGCGTGGTGGGCGGCAGCGGTGTGCTCGCGGGCAGTGTGCTCATGGACCCCGCCCACCAGCAGGCGGCGGCGGCGGCCGCCCATCATGCAGCGCATGCGCATCTGGTTGCTGGTATTCATAGGTAAGTAGCTTTTTCGTGTGTTCGGTGAAAAAGTCATAATTTGCTTGTGACTTCTTTCATGGAAGGTTAAATATAGGCTGGAAAGGCGTATCTTGCTGCTTGTGTAGGGATACATTTAAGGTAAGTGTTACTCAGTGTACTATCGTAAATAGTACCAACAGTTCTTTAATATTTGTGACACTGTTAGGCACAGGCCTCCCCTCAATGCGAGGGGGATGTAAGATTGCACCAATTATTTGCATCAGCAATATCGAAGACCTCCATTCGGAAATAGTACCATAAGAATTATACATATCACTGCCTTTATAGAGTCCTTTTAAATACTCCAGGGTTTTCCACCAAGAGTGACTTAAAGTATTTCCAAGTTAATTTTAGATTTTCACAAAAAGAGCTAAGTAGAGAACTTTAGAACCATAATTCGCCACCAGATCTCACATATCGTCTCCAACGCAACTGCTCATTGGTGGGCCCGTGGACGTGCGTCCAGGGTTAGGAATGGACGGAACCCCGCCCCAGCACATGCAGCAACCCCAACAGCAACCTGAAGTCACCAGCATTATGGAAGCTGACAGGTAATTTTTTTATTTATCTCCCGCTTTGCAAGGAAGGAAATTGGATGTTTTTCTTCCAACTCCCTTTATTATTTCTTGAGGGAGGAGGAGGAGAAACTCCCCTTATAATTTGTTGAGGGTTTGTAGGCAATGACGTTTTCCCCAAGAGTTGCTGTGGCTGAGAGTCAAATCATTGTGTTTTTGTGACACTGATACTGACGGACACTGCTGTCCTATCAACAGCTAATATATAAGAGTTTCCTAAACCTTTATTTTCTTTTGATGTAATAATATATATCTGACTATGATCAAGGACGTCACATATCTGATAGATTTTGTATAAGATCATATCTATGATAATATAACTATTTGTATATATGATGGTAATGTCTCCCTATGTACAGCGCATCTGGTATGACTCAACGGAAATCACCCCAAATCCTGATGTCCCATCGGGATAACCATCACAGCAACAAGCCCCTGTCGGCTGCGGCTGAGAGCACGGTGCATGATGGTCTGGACTCCAAGGACGAGCCCGGAGACTTCATTGAAACGAATTGCCATTGGGTATGTTAGCAACAAGTCTTCTTAGCAGCTTTCTGAAAATAGTTTATTGTTTTTAATCTGAAAATTTCCACGATATAATAATGTTCTTGATTTGCCATCTGTCATTTCAAATTCTGTAGCCTCGCAAAAATGTTATTTGCTCATCTGTTCGAACCCGCGAAACCCAATGTAACATTGCTTCGCAAAGTATAAATCTTAAACAAGAAAAATGAGCAAACGAAAACACAGATTAAGATCATTCTTAAACTATTCTTACCCTCAGGTGGACTGTAAACTCGAGTTCCCGACCCAAGACGATCTGGTGAAGCACATCAACACAGATCACATCCACGCCAGCAAGAAGGCCTTCGTCTGCCGCTGGGTCGGCTGCTCAAGGGATGAGAAGCCATTCAAAGCGCAGTATATGCTTGTGGTCCATATGAGAAGACATACCGGGGAGAAACCTCATAAGTGTACTGTGAGTATTGGTATCAGTGGATCGATTCAGGACTTTTCGATAATAATAATTCCAGCTCTTTTTAATGTCCCGCTGCTGGGCACAGGCCTTCCCTCAATGCGAGGGGATTAGGCCATAGTCCACTACGCTGGCCCAGTGCAAATTGGCGGACTTCACACATCTTTCGAGGGGTTCTCTCAGACATGCAGGTTTCCTCACGATGTTTTCCTTCACCGTTTAGCATGTGATAATCTTGGTTGAAAATGAGATTCGCACATGAAAAATCCAAGAGGTGCGAGCCGGGGTTTGAACCTGCAATCCTCGTTACCGAGGCAAGCGTTCTACCATCTTGGCTATCAATGGGGTTTTTTAACTGAAGGTCTTTATAACTGATTTCAAATTTCAATACGACTAGGCCATCTGTTAGATTGAATCACTGATCCGAAATACCTATATTTAAAAGTTCATCAGCTTCTAGCAATACCAAGTCATACTTATCCCTTATCTTCTAGTTTGAGGGTTGCTGCAAAGCATACTCTCGGCTGGAAAACTTGAAGACTCACCTCCGAAGCCACACGGGCGAGAAACCCTACACGTGCGAGTATCCTGGTTGTGCGAAAGCGTTTTCTAACGCCAGTGATCGCGCTAAACATCAGAATAGGACGCATAGTAATGAGGTTAGTAGCTATGACCTTTTTTTTTGTTAACGCTGGGAAACGCATTTACGCATACCACCCGAGCCCGGGGGAACTCGAACGGTTATGTGGGTCTCCTGGACACGTGCAGACTACCCACTAAAACCCAGCGGTACGTCTTCACCGCCTTTGTGTGGGGCGCCACAGGATCGTGGCCAGCCTGGGTTAGACCGCAGGCCGCAGACATTAGGAGGGGTGTCTATTGGCAACAGGCACTCTTCGTCGGGGGACTTTGCGTGGGCGAGGGGTCCCCCGACCCCCTACCCAAGTCCCCTTAGTAGCTATTGCCTGGTGTAACACGTTTTGGGACAGGCACAATTCATCGAGCTATTGTTATGTTTACTATTGGACTTAAACCTCCCATTAAGATATGCCTTCAGCTCTTTCCATCCAGTTGCTTTGCAAAGTTCACTAACTCATCTAAAACAATACAAAGAGAAATTTACCATTATTATGTGTGTCCAGATAGGCTGATGAGCTAAGGAAAGTAACTAGCAGACAGTAGATGCAATGAGGACTTAGTTCAGTGGCGTATATATTTATAGAGATTAAGAAATTAACGAATCTCAATATTAACTATAGTAGCAGTTAGATATCCTTGTGTTAAGTTTATAAATATATTTTATAAGGTCAAAAACTTACTTTGTTTCAGAAACCGTATGTGTGTAAAGCTCCCGGTTGCACAAAGAGATACACCGATCCATCGTCACTACGGAAACACGTCAAGACTGTTCACGGCGCTGAATTCTACGCCAGCAAGAAACATAAAGGTAACATACGACTTGATTGGCTCAGTTGGTAGCGACCCTGCCTTCGAGGCCGAGGGTCCCGGGTTCAAATCCTCGACGGAGCATGTTTGTGTGTTGAGCATGAATGTTTGTTTCCAAGTCATGACTGTTTAATATCTTTATAGGTATTATATAATGGGTTCGCAAACTGGGGGCGCAGTAGTTCTCCATTACGGTACCCATAATACAAGCGTTGCTTAGTGTGAGATATAGTTGGTCTGTTTTTCTGGCGATAATATGATTCCAATAATAATTCCAAATTTTATTCCTAAAAGTTTTTTATAGAAAGTTTCATCTATTTAACAAGGCAATTACAGTTTTTTTTTTAATAAAGTGAATTGTAATAGCGTCTTAAAGTGTAAACAATTCGTTGTTTTCGGTTAAATGCTTGTGTATCTGAAATGTATTAAAATTCAAGAAAGTTTATCTCAACAAAATAATCTTGATTTTGATTGAAGACATCTAAAGCGTTCTTTCCTCTAGGTTGCAGTCGCGGTGACGACTCAGCAGAGTCTGGAGGCGGCGGGGCGGGCTCCTCGCCGCGGTCTGAAGAGGGAGGGGTGCCCATCGGCATCAGAGGTCACACCTCGTCAGCATCCGTCAAAAGCGAAAGTCCAGCATCGCCCATTCCGCACGGACTACATACTTCTGCGCATCAGGTAACAAGAGCAGATGTCGAATTTCTTCTTACTTGGGTACTTCTCTAACTAATGAGGGATGGCCAACAGCCTACCATACCTGTGTTGTTCTCATGTGAGGCGAAAGAGCTCTGTTATACCATTCATTCTATCCCAAGTCCAGAACGTCTGTTTCCAGCGTCTTCTCCAGAAATTGTAGAAGTTCATTTTATCTTAGTGTGAAATCACATACAACAGCCTTTTCGTGGACCTTTAATATAATTCTTTATATTTTTCAGTTATCAGCTCAATGCGGTGGAGAGCTGGACTATGGTGGTTCAGGCCTCGGTGGGTTTGCTGATGAAAACGGTGGATCCTACTTCAGATTAGATGGGGAGGTGAGTTCTATCATACCGTTAGTCATGTAGACTTTTATTTTTTCTATAAGGGATCCTCATATTATTATGATTTACAAATCCTGTAGTACCGCATTTTCTCTATGATTGAATCCGCGATCATTTATGATCTTGTAATCCAACCGGCCTACGCTCTGACCTAGATCACGCAATACAAAAGACATGCCGAACGTTATAGTATACACCAAGAACAGCAGAAACTCTTGAACCATAAACTTGTTTATCTACAACTATTTTCTTATTTCCGGTATACTCTAACATTGTTCACATATCTCCAGGTGGAACAGGAAGTAGTAGGCGAAGTTGGGCAGCTGCCTCTCATGCTGCGAGCCATGGTTGCCATTGGGGAACCACGAGCTCACCATCACACCCCTCGCTTCGGCAACAAAATGGGTGTCGGAAGACTATTGCCATCAGTTCATGCGGCTGATATTGGCGGAGGTAATTATCCCTTTTTTATTCTTGCTTTTAAATGTTTTGCTTTTGCTATATTTGTCTTATTTTTAATAACATCATGGACACGCGTCTCCTCTCCAATTAGGTAGATTAAGGCCATTGACGTGCAAAGTACTTTAAACCCCACTACGCCAGTGTGGTGGACTGGCGTAGTGGGGTTTAAAGTACTTTGCACGTCTTTAGAGAACTAGTTAGATCCCCTAAGATATGGAGGTTTCCACACGTTATCTTTATAACCGTATAGCCAGTGATATTATGGTTGAAGATTAGATTCATACATGAGCTTGCAATCCCTGATTCCATGACAAATATTTTACCATACTGGCTGTCGTATAAACTGCCTATAATGATGAGTCATACCATACACTGTTGATGTCTGGCTTAAACTTAGCTTACCTTCCCATCAACAAGTTACTAATGATCTTTGTATTTGTTAATTGTGAATTGTATTGAACAGGTGGTATGCCGGGCCGCACAGAACTGGGCAGTACCAATGTGGCAGTGGAGTTGAAGACTGGCCATCCAATAGCCAGGCGGGATTCTGGTATTTCATCTGGCAGCAGTCTTTATAGTGCGAGGTAAGAAGAACAATTTGTAATCGGGGAAGAAGTCAGCAATCACGGTTCCTACTCGAATGGCTGCTGAAATGGTGCAAGGTGACATGCTACGAAATATGAGCATCACAGAGGGTCAATACTGTAGCACTGCTGTTCAGACTGCTTCTGGACGAAGTTAAGTTAAAGAAGCCGACTTTATTAATGCAGTGGTCCCCCGAGTGCCCCGAGTGCCTCGTCCCCTTTGACCAAAATGACCGCAATAAATACGATTTAGGTATTAAACATGTAATCTCGGCAGCTATTTTGCTCCAAATAATGAAGTAGAGTGAATATACCTGGTCTCGTCCAAAAGTCTTTCATCAGATATCTCTGTATTAAGACAAATTATTCCTCATTCTCCACAGCTGCCCAAGCCTAGCCCCTTACAATATTACTTTAGTGCTAGTAACCCCACAACTAGGACTTTTTCATTCACCAGGTCATCTGACATATCACGCAAGAGCAGTCAAGCATCAGTGGTATCGGGCGCGGTGGCAGGAGGCGTAGCTGGTCCTCAGCGACTGGTGTCGCAACATACGACAGTCTACGACCAGCTTTCACCTGACAGCAGCAGAAGGTATGTTTATTGCGAATACAATATCATCAGAAGAACAGCCGGAGCTTCATATGTGACTACTACATATCATGTGGCTTTAGTTATAATACCAGCACTTTTAATGTCCCACTGTTGGGCACGGGCCTCCCCTCAATTCGAGTGGGATTAGGCCATAAGTTCACCACGCTGGCCCAGTGTGGGTTGCCGGACTTCACACATCTTTCGAGGGGTTCTCTCAGACATGCAGGATAATCATGAATAGGATAATCATGGTTGAAAAATGAGATTCGCTCATGAAATCCCAGATGCGAGCCGGGTTTTGAACCTGCTATATTATATATATTAGGCACTATTATTATTATTATATACTATTATATATTATTAGGCACTATATTAGGCACCGTTTATTCAAAAGCAATTCGTTTTTTCTCAGATCTAGTCAAGTGTCCTGCGTAGGATACGCGCCGGCGCCGTCGTCAGCTCTCGCTGCAGTGCAGGCCGTCAGAACATCACAAGGAAATCAGGTAACTAACCACCTGGATTCATACATAGTACTGGGTTGAAGCCCCTATACAACCACTCTTCTAGACACATGGCTGAAGCCAAATCGGCTGGTGATCACAAACCAAACCAAGCTT
Organism: Pheosia tremula; assembly: GCA_905333125.1. Classification (NCBI taxonomy): domain Eukaryota; kingdom Metazoa; phylum Arthropoda; class Insecta; order Lepidoptera; family Notodontidae; genus Pheosia; species Pheosia tremula. The sequence continues at coordinate 4,319,971 of HG995420.1, forward strand.
TGTACTACAGATTATTTATCATCATCATCATCAGCCAGTTATGTTTCCATATTCCTACTACTAGCTGCTTTCCATAGACCGACACTCTACCTGGCTCTATAATTGATAACCCCGACAATTTGATGGATATTATACCTTCTTTATGTCATAATTCTTCGGGTTCATATAAAGGTTGTCCGGAAGAGATCGCAGCTGGCGATAAGACCGCCCAATGCACACTGCTCCTCATTCCTTATTTTTGTCTCTTTTCTAATGTCTGTGTATAAAATAAAGAGATTTATATCTATAGTGTTAGATTTTAACTGTCATATTATTTCCCAGGCTGTACTCCTCCGTGGTGTGACCTGCTCGGAAGTGCGAGCTGAAGAGTTAACACTCGAGCTGGACCCCAACGTGCAGGTGAAGGAGGAAGCCAGGCGCCTGTCGGAGCAGTCCAATCTGAGTGACCAAACCCAGGGCTACCAGCAGTACCCTTGCGGCAATGACGATGTGGTGAGTAGACTTCATTAGACGTTCGATTTTGACCCAACTTTATACCTCCTACTACATGGAATATATTGAGTTCCCAATCAAGTGTGAGCTTAGAGCCAACTATTGCAAAAGGTTTGTATTTTAGAATGATATCTTCTTACCCGAGGAACACTTACGTAACAAAAGTAATCAAAATCAAGTGCTGACCCATTTAAGTTAGCGGGTAATATTATGGCTAAATTGGGTTGTTAATGCTCCGATTATTTTATTAGAATATAGTATTCATGTACCTTGGTTAACATCTTAGGGCGACGCTCCGTTCCCATTCAAGACGGAGGAGGACCAGGACACGGTGACATACAAGGATTCACGCTCCAATTCTACCACCACCGTGGTCATCACCACCGCGCAAGTCCACCACCCTAACCAGGAGGTCAATCTGGAACAGGTGAGGAACAACGAGATACTAAAACTGAAGAAATACATTGAGTTATTTGATTTCTATTTATAACACATATATAATTAATGTGGTAGTATTAATCTAATAACCTTATCATCTAACAGGTTGCCGAAGGCGAAATGGTGGAGAACAAGCTGGTAATACCAGATGAAATGATGCAATATCTTAACCAATCAATATTGGCAACCGAATCGGTAACACCAGCGAAGACTGACTCCACCAACAAACCCGAGCCAGATACCGCGAAAGACAAGGATAGTGCTTCCAAAGACACTACCACCACTGATACACAGAACACGAACAATTCCAGTGATAAAATCAGTAATGTAGCGACCAGTGACGACTCTCTACTTAAAAACCTAGGTGCCATAGGAAGTGATCTCAACATAAGTGATATTCCAGTCGATTTAAGATCTTTAGACGTAAGTATGTCCGGCAACAGCGGCTCTTTGCTGAACTCGAAATCTCCTGATGATAAAGCAAGTCCACTGCAAGAACAGGTCATACCAGAAGCAACGGAGAAGTGTGAGAAGGAATACACAAAACCAGTGACTAGTAACAACTCAACAAATCCGTTGCAGTCACTACAAACAATGACTGCGAACCAAACCGAACAGTCCAATAGAATCAGAGTAAACGCGTTGCCTAAACCAAACCCCAGTTCTAAAACTGTCATCATGAGTCAAAATGTGTTGAGCCCCCAGAATTTGGTGCATGGCATGTTAAGTCCGCAAAGTCTTCCTCACAGCGCTATGAGCCCTCAAAGCGTGATGAGTCCTCACAACATACCCCATGGTGTGATGAGTCCTCCAAGTGTCTATAATGTCATGAGTCCGCAAAGTGTGATGAGTGTAATGTCTCCACCTCACAACGCGATGAGCCCGCAAAGCATGCAGAGTTTGATGAGCCCTCAAATGCCAAACCAAATGATGATGAGTCCGAGACACAACAACATTGGCAGCCCAATGTCCCAAAACATGGCCAGTCCGATGGTGAACATGGCTAGTCCCATGACTCAAAATATAGCTAGTCCATTAAGTCATGGCATGCCGAGTCCAATGCATCCTGGCCTACAAAGTCCCATGGGGCAGGGAATGACAAGCCCAATGGTACAGAACATGCCGAATATGTCAATGAATGGACAAGTTACAAATCAAAATCAGATGATAAATATTAACATGAACCAGGGACCTCAAATGGTAGTCGCTCCAAATTACATGAACACTCGAAATTGCAACGCAAAAATGCCAAACAGGAATCCGAATCAGTACCATAATCAAAATTACAACCAGCCTCCTGCGTATCCTGTGCAAAATCAGAACACCATGAGAAGTCAGAACATACAGCAGTATCAAATGATGCAGCAGTACGCTCAAAACCAGATGCCGATGCATCCAATGAATAACCAGAATATGGTATACAACAATCAAATCAACTACCAACCAATGAATTATCCAAACCAAAGCAATCAAATGCATCAAATGCAAATGTCACGGTCTTCAATAATGAGTGTTGACAACAGCGGTAACATGAGCCGTGGGACTATGAACAACTACTGTGAACAGCAGAACCAGTGCCCGCCAGTACAGAACCCTCAATACAACCAGAACATGCAATACCCTCAACCACCTCCGTACAACTCTGTGGTAAACGCAGCCAACGTAATGGGCCCACCGCCTCCCAAAAACAACCATCAGTACAACCAGACAATGATGAATAGCAACCAGTATTACAACCACCAGAGGCCGTATAATCAGTGGGATTATCCGGGCAACCAATTCAACAAACATAACATGCAAAAATCCGTTCAAAATTCCGTGAACATGTCGACTGGGAGTCAGAAGCCGATCAATGGGACGAGAACATCGATGAACCAGATGAAGAATGTCGGGGAGCAGCAGACAGACTGCAGTATGAACAGTTTAAGAAGTCAGAACATCCAGCCCAGTGCGGATGTTCAGGTGTGGGATATATCTCAGTCACAGATAGAAGCGACGAATGGCAGAAAAAAGAATCAGAACAACACTATGCGGCAAGATACGTATCAGAGAACATTAGAGTACGTTGAGAATTGTGAAAATTGGAAGAGTTCAGAAATGGTGTCCAGTAGTACACATCCATTGCAGGGCGGTGATAACATGGTCGTAAATGATCTACAAACATCACTGTCTTCGTTTTATGAAGAGAATCAGTACCTCCAAATGATACAATAGTAAATGACTATAGTTATACAGATATCTTTGTATCGGAAATTAAACCTTAGGTTAGTATCATAAAGGTCAATTTGTTATGTATAAAATTAGCCTTAAGATCTGATTGCATGGTGCACACGTAACTGAAGGTTGTAAAAGATTTTTTTCTCATTATGGAGACTGATTAATTTTATAATTTATTTTAGGTCTATCCCATCGTTTAGGGAGAAATTCAGGGATACAACGAAACTATAGAACATAAAACCAATCGAGTTAGTTTTAACAAAATTTAAGTACACTAAGTTCAATAGTATAGTTTAAAAAGACATGTTATATAAGCAAGGGGCCTGTTTTCAGAAAACCTCATGGGTGCTCATTCTATAAGACTTTAAAAAAAAACTGGCAACAAAGTGCGAATCGTTTAAGGCTGTTTATTGATCAGTTTTGTATGTCTGTGGTCATGGGTTCTCGGCACCCACTATTCACTCTATGGGTGCCAGAAACCCCGAGCACCCACGAAGTCGTCGTCCTAAAAGTGTGCAAAAAAAAATGTACATACCTAATATCCCGTGGATATTGTCTTCCAATTACTTAGGTATATACTATAAATACGTAATTATCATGCATTTACATATAATTTGTTTATGTATAGGATTTGAAGTGCCTCTAAAATGTACATAAACCACATTGTATATAATATAACAAAGATAACAGTGCCTTAGCAAGGATATTTCCTACACATTGTGAATATTATAATCCCATTTAACATATTTTTGAGATCAAATTGGGTCTGGAGTATGATGGAGGTAGAATAAAGTAAGTATTTATCTCAAAAATATTAAATGATCACGCCTGTATTTCTCAAAGGGGTAAGCCGAGTTACTTTTCAGTACGGTCTCATGTCGCCGATGTCTTTTTTTTTATTTTTATTACATTATAGGCAAGTATTTGATCTCGATCTCACCTGATGGTAAGTGACGATGAGATCTACGATGGAGCATACTTGCCTAGGTAGGAAGGCGGCAGTAGATAGAGACGCTACATTGACTAGGCACATGCAGCGCAACTGATCTGACCCGCCATCCATGAATGGCAACACCGAACATCATGCCGGAACACAGCTAGGCCGCTTGGCGACATGGCTTTGTTCAGTGGGTGGTGACTAGCCACGGCCGAAGCCTACCACCAGTAGGGGGCGAGCCAATAACTATAATATGGGGCGCACTGCTAGTACACACGACAGTTCAACATGACGGTCAATTTTACGACTTTTTGCAAGAAGCGTTCCACGTCAAGTACGAGATTATTCTTCAGCTAACCTTGTACTTTATACCGCATTTAGACATTTCGTATGGAGAATTAAATGTTTTAAATACCGTCCGCTAGTGGCGCTATTTAATTCTCCATCTCTCCAAGTAAGGCCATGAACTATCACTGTCCATTTCCATCATGATCCGGACCCAGGAATGGATCTCTGTGTATGTGATCTTTGAGATTATTAGATAAAAAAGAAAAATTGTACAAAATAGATGCCTTTTTCTAGAATTTTTACAGCGTTGTTGAATTATACATTAAATACTTATATTTTTAAATTTAAATTTAGATAAGTCACTTATGGTCGAATACTTAAACTCAAACGACTCAAACAGTTTGAGACACCGTCGTTTTGAATTATTTGATTGAACCGTTATAATTAAGCAGTGCTCAAATTTGAGTTGCATTTAAGTATTCGGCAGTAAAAGCAATACGGATCGTTGTTTTGATAACATCGAATCTCTTACTTTACTCTATGAGATTATTAGTTTAAGTATTTTGTTAATTTTTATTTAAATTTAAATAATCCATGAACGCACAAGAATGGTTGTAACTGATGGAAAACTGTGTATTGTCAAATAAATTATTTGTTTTAAATGTTTTGTAAATGAATGAACCGAACATCCTGTGGCGATATTTTAATGACACTATTAAATAAAATTGTCTTATTTTGAAAGTATTAATTGATTTATTTATAGATTTACGGCCATTGGTAGGTGTTTCCTGTAACGACTGGTTGTACTGTTCAGATGCGACAACGTTCTGTATGGGACCAGTATCGAGATATTTTTTGTGAGCTTAAATACCAGGACGCAAAAACGGCTGAACATATTTAAATGATATAAATGTAGGTTATAATCTCCTGACCGCATTTCGATCACGGTGCAGCGGTGGTGAAAATGACATAGGCTCATTTTATTCCGGAAAAATACACGGTTCCTATGGGATAGCATAAAGGGATCGACCATTTGCAAAAGGACATAGAGGAGAAGGTCATACTTTTTAATCGCGGGTAACACCGCGGGGCGCAGCTAGTGAAAAATAACTCCGTCGTTAGAATTTCTCTCCCCACGCTCTCATAGTCCGATCTTGTGAGTTGCCTGATCTCACTCTGATCGTGTTGGATTGCAGTCCCAGGATCGGACCGACTTTAAGTGCTCTTCGAGGCACAGAATATAATACAATCTAGTATAGTAAGTATATATATATTATAACGTCCGGATTAGCGCAGTTGGTAGTGACCCTGCTTTCTGCTCCGAAGGTCCCGGGTTCGAATCTGGGTAAAGAAAAACTTTGTGTGATGAGCATGAATATTTGTACCCGAGTCATCGATGTTTAATATCTATACAAGTATTATATATAATTGTTCCCCCCAGTCTAATGTACGGTACCCGTTGCTTAGTGTGGGACCGTATAGTTGGTGTGTTCGTCTGGCTATATTATTATTATTATTACTCACGCCTCCATCTTAGGGGGTAGGCAGAAATCAATTGGTACAGCTAAGATCCTAACATTCCGCTTTCGCTTCATCTACCCTCAAACATATTTTCATAGACCTTCCATTGAGGGTGCTAAAAAGGACTTTACTTCCACAATTTCCATAAGATTGATTTATTATACTTACGCGAATACTACACATTGAAATAACTAATCTTATGGAACTAACTAAGACGAAACGAACGAACGAACTAATAAACTCGATAAAATACGTAAGATTTCGTTTCCATGCATGTTTGTTTGGTATTATTTATTCCTTGTTCAGTTGTCTGTCATAGACCCCATTCACAAGGCCGAAGCATTTTAGGATGCTGGTGGCAACAGGCTGACATATTTCAAGACATATATATAATGTTTTTTTAAATTAAAAACCAAGCCTGAAGTGTTTTTAAAAGTAGCGGTTTTTACAAACCTTATGGTATTGTATCGGATTAGGTACTTTTTTAAGCAAACTTAATACATCGAGACATCCAATGCAGAATGCTAATATCGCAAAACACTAAATTACATCGTAAAGATGTCCAAATTTTTCGTAAAAAAATTAAAAACCATTGACATTTTGAATTTCGCGCCCTGACCCTGAGCTTCCACCTTAAGGTAATGCGTGCTGATTTTAAGGCAAAAGTAATACATGATATTACCTACTGTGGTGAGATCGAGATCAAGTACTTGCCTATAATATAAACAATAATAAAAGTCTTAGATAACTCCAGAATATTTCTCCAGAAATATGAGCGCCAAGGGACTGGACAGACCACTCTCATGGACCAGTTTTATTGATCGTCCGCTGGCAACATATTCCAAAATAATAATGTCTATTTTCGCTTGCAGCGCGGTGACGTAACTGCGTGGAATGTAAACGACTCCGTGGCTATTTCTGTTATTCTATTCTGAACTTCAAGAGTCGCGGTCGTGTTCGTGAATCGTCTCTCTTTGTTTTTTATGAATATGTTTTAGGGTTTGAGAGTCTGGAAGACCATTATTGATTTTATAAGATATGCATGTGAATTACATACAAAATAAATAACATCACGCTTGCTTCTGTAGTAATGGGTAGGCAGCTACAACCACATTAAATCCCGTTGGTTTTAGGCCCCATTGTTAAATGGGGTGAGCAAGCCATTAATCGGAGAATCATCCAGAGACTGCGCTGTTAATAAATAAAAAAATAGTAGACAGTTGAAATACTTATTAAAAAAACACGACTCAGGAATCGAACCCTGGCTGATTATTCTTATATATATTCAGGTTGAAATAAAACTATTTTTTTCGAATTTTATGGCATTTATTTTAGTAAAATAATTTTTATTTCAATGTGTAGTATTTGCGTAAATATTAAGATATCTATAAATACGAGTATATAATCAGGATTTAAACTGTCACCGTGGCTATTGTCATATTTTTTTTTTACATACAGACAAGAATACTATAATTAATAACACAGAGCCCTTAGTTTGTAACCATACCATACCCATTCAAATATACACTGATCCAATGATCAAACATTTCCATAGATAACAAAAACTTGTGTCAACTATGAAACGTATGGTAAGATTCGGTCACTCGATCGGTATTTGATGCTGTTAAAACTCGTACTAAGGTCTGAGTACATCGCCGCGCGCACCTGTGCTAACCTCTGTTAAATTTAGCCGTAGTTACTCCACGGCAATTAGTAGACGTGCAGACATTCGCTTAAAAGACGTGTTACTTATACACGTTTCATGTTTTACAATATTCTTTGCGCATGCACATGGATAATCGGTTAGGTAGGAGTATCTATCTATCTATATATGTGTATATGTAAAACAAAGTGGTGTTAGTTACACCATTTATAAATCAAGAACGGGTGCGCCGTTTTGTATGATCTTTGATTGTTTTTAATTTGTCTCCGCCTCGAATGGCAGAATAACTATTAAAACAGGATGAAATCACAAATAAAAAATTTATAATATTAATAATAATACCAGCCCTTTTTAATGTCCCTCTGCTGGGCACGGCGGTCCCCTCATTGCGAGGGGGATTAGGCCATGGTCCACCACGCTGGCCCAGTGCGGGTTGGCGGTCTTAACACGACTTTCGAGGGGTTCTCTCAGACATGCAGATTTCCTCACGATGTTTTCCTTCACCTTTTAGCAAGTGATACTCGTGGTTGAAAATTAGATTCGCACATGAAATCCAGAAATCCCAGAGGTGCGAGCCGGGGTTTGAACCTACGATCCTCGTTACCGAGGCGTTGCTTAGTTTGGGGCCGTATAGTTAATTGTTCGTCTGGCGATATTATTTATTTTTTATTAAATTATTTAACACTACCTGGACAGCCGATGCCTGCCGGGACCGGCAGGCATCGTATACCTAAGAATTACAATATTTCTTTCACATGTTTCATAGTAATTATATTATTCGGCGTGCAGACAATAAAAAAAATGAATGATCATAGAAATTGGACATCCCGGTCCTCAGTTATAAATGGTGTAATTAACACGACTTGTTTTTTATATATATTGATGTAAGAAGGTAGATGTAGTGGAAGCAAGAAGATAATCTAGTTAACATTTTATATAAAATATTCAAGCGGTTGTAATTTCTCGCCCAATTGGTCGAATATAAAATTATTATTGCACTTCCTGTGCTGCGCGTGCGCTGACGTCGGGCCCGCGTGATTCTAATTTATTGTTATCTACAGAAGAAAGTGAGAATATTCTTAGATACGATGTCACGTTGACAGAAATATTCAATTTACAAAGCCGAAACATATTCTAGTAACGTATCGTTCCGTGAATATGACAAATTAAAATATTTGTACGACGCTCCGTCTGACGATATTAAATGAAATGAAAAATCTTATTTCGTCTATTTTTTTTATTGTAGGTAAGTACGGTTGAGAGTAATCAATATGTACATTGTAACAACTGTTGTGATAATAAATTATAATCGATTATATTACACTGAGGATTGCAGGCAAATTATTGTCACTCACACAACATTCTACGCATAGACTTTGTAGACGATCTGAAAAAGGAAACATTGCGTTTGATATGTATAACTTTTATTATGTATCTACATAACTTGCACTCGGTTGTCTTGACTACACGTAATCTAACCCACCATGACAGCTATAGGCACCAGTATGCCCACCACCACCGCGGCAAGCGACGCTATCTTATACTTATGCTTCCGCGCGTTCACGTTCATGTACGCCTCGAACCTATGGAACCCGTTGACGTCATAATTCACCCTCTGGTACTCCTTCAGCTGATTCACGAAGCCAGGGTTCGGGTTTATGAATCGCCTCCTCTGTCGCACATATATGAACGCCTGGTCGAACGTCAGCTTGTACTTCTCCATGATGTACGCTATAACAAGCGTAGCTGATCGAGACACTCCGAAGTGGCAGTGGACGAGCACGTTTCCTTTCTGCAGCCCCTCGTCGATGAAGGAGTTGGCCATTGGGAAGTAGGGCAGGAGATTGGTCTGAGGACTGTCATAGGCCCTAATGAAGAGTGTGCTGATGTTGGTATCAGCGAAAGTAGATTTCGGTAGCCGGTGGGCTTCAATTGACAGCACATGGGTGATATTGAGTCGTCGCAAAACATTTTTATCGGCTGCTGCTCTCGCATTGCTGAGGTATAGGCCGGGGAGGATCTGGCTGTAGCAGGCTTGGGTGCAGAGGTCGATCTTGCTGTAGAGCGCTCGTCTGGACCAGTTTTTGATGCCAGTGAACGCGACCACGGGGCTTGGAATGCTGAGAAAGGCGACGATAAAGGCACTTCTCAACATCACCAATGCCAAGCCTCTGACACTTATCATAGTATTCCACTGGAGCGCTTACATGGTTCAATTTTATTTAGATTTTATTTGTTTTGTTTAGTTCATAAAAACAATGTTTGTTTGTTGTTCATTGGAAGAATTTTTGTGTGACAGTTTCTGTTGGTTGACGTTGGGTTTTAGGTTTTTCTGTCAGGATTGTGGGCGGATGTCAGTTGTCAGTTTTATCAGTGGCCAGTGTGTGAAGTCGAGAGCAGCCATTCTTTTGGACACAGCTTCTGCTACTGTAAGTATATTTATTGTAAACTTTAATTAAATACGCACGACTGTATCCCATCGGGGAAGATGGCTGAATGTGACAGAAGCCCAGAGCGGTAGGTCTATCAAGATTTGTCTCTGTGTACCCCAATGGGATACACTCGTGAGTATATGATTAAAACAATGTATATACTAAAATTAATGTACATATAATTGAAAAAAAATTGAATTTTCATAAATTCTACTCCGAATTTCTTTGAATCCTTACCAAGAAATCATAAATTACCTTTTTAACATTACAATTAATTATTAACTTCTCAATATCCAACCATACTTATATGGTATGGCCATATATATATGGTTGGATATTGAAAAGTTACGCATTGCCTAACCAAAAATAAGATGAACGAGACACGCGACTGGAGTATAACTGCCCAAGATAAATGAGACAGTTAAAAATAAGTGTCAAAAATAACATGGAAACTAAGCCCGGGTTAAAGCACTGAGGAGGTATAAATAAATATCGCAAGAAATACACCTCTGTAAATAGTATGGTTCCCAACTAAGTAACGCAAGTATTATGGGCACCATAAAATGGACCGAGGGCGAACTCAGTATATAATACTTATATAGATAACTAGCTGTTGCCCGCGACTTCGTCCGCGTGCATTTAACAAAGACTCAACCGTTGGCAACAGCCTGCTCGCACGTTCTGATCCCGCGGGATACATTGCAGATTGTTGCTATCAAACTTAATCAGGCGCAGCGCTGCAACATTGGTTATAATTATTTTCGAGAGATCCTATTTTTTTTTCTAAAATAAAAGTAGCCTAAGTTATTCCTTGTTACATCAGCTATCTGCCAGTGAAATTCCCGTCAAAAGCGGTCCAGCTATTTCAGAGATTACCCGGAACAAACAGACAGACAGACAGACGGACAGACAGACAGACAGACAAAAAAATTAAAAAAGGTTGTTTTAGTATAGGTACCGTGTATACATCCAAATGCATTTAGTAAAAAGCGGTTATTTTAATATTACAAACAGACACTCCAATTTTATTTTTATGTATAGATATACATGCATGACACGGCTACAAACATTATCGCAAAGTTTTTCCCTACCAGGATTCGAACCCGGGACATCACAGAAAGCAGGGCCACTATCCACTGATCTAATCATGTCAATCAAATATTGTTTGAAGCTAAGTGTAAATAATTATGTTGCAATGACGTCGTAGTCTCGTATTTCTTTGCTATTTCGAATGCAAGGGTTTATTTGCCGCGCTAATAAGTATCGTAAATCATATATATATATAAGGTACAGTTTGTGAAGGAAATTAATTTAGGACAAAACCCTATCGTGAGGCAATTGTTTAATCTCACTTCTCACTATCTCACTAATATTATAAACTAGCTGCGCCCGGCGGTGTTACCCGCGATAAAAAGTATGAAAAATTAAAACATCTATCCCACGGGAACCATACATTTTACCGGGATAAAAAGTAGCCTATGTGCTATTCCAGACTATAATCTATCTCTGTGCCAAATTTCATCCAGATCCGTTCAGCCGTTCGGGCGTGAAAGAGTAACAAACATCCATCCATCCATCCATCCAAACTTTCACATTTATAATATTAGTATAGATGTGAATGTTTGGATGGATGGATGGATGTTTGTTACTCAATCACGTCAGAACGGCTGAACGGATCTGGATGAAATTTGGCACAGAGATAGATTATAGTCTGGAATAGCATATAGGTTATATAGGCTTTTAATTCCGGTAAAATGTATGGTTAACGTGAGATAGATTTGTTTAAATTTTTCATAGACCAAAGGATCGACATGATTTTTTGCACAGGTAGTGGTAGTTTAGGGGTCAGAAAATGACATAGGCTAATTTTGATCCCGGAAAATGCACGGTTTCTACGGGATAGCATACAGGAACCGTGCATTTGCAAAGAACATAGAGGAAAAGACATACTTTTTAATAGCGGGTAACACCGCGGGGCGCAGCTAGTTGAAACATATGTTGCAGGAAACTTTGCTTAATATCTACCGCTAGCAACATATTGCGCAATATTCGGGGACTACCATTCGTGACTGGTCTAATTCCGTTGCTGTGTGGGGAGCGATGACTTCTCTTAGCGACGCGAATTTTATTTCAAAGAATAATTCTTACCCATCGTCGCTTTGCTGTACCGTTGCTGTAGTCTATTATACACGACGGCCTGATTAGCGTAGTCGGTAGTGATCCTTCTTTCTGTGCCGAGGGTACCGGGTTCGAATCCTGGTAGGGACAAACTTTGTGTGATGAGCACGAATGTTTGTACCCAAGTCATGGATGTTTGATATCTGTATTAGTATTATATACTGGGTTTGCTTCCAGTCCATTGTACGGTACTCATAATAACAGGCGTTGCTTAGTGTGGGACCGTATAGTTGGTGTGTTCGTCTGGCAATATTTATAGTTTATATATATAATACTGTTTATGTGAATATCGATTTTAATGAATTTATGGATTGATATACAGCCTGATACAGATAGGATTTACTAAACCTTGAACCCGAATTTCTTTAGCGCTCTTGTAATCAATATATTACATCAGTATTTCGATACGCCATTTTTTAAATTTTTTATGTGTTCACAAATTTTGTTGGAATATTTTTTTTTAAATCGACCTGCGCTAATTTAAGAGATTCGAGATAGACTTCTATCATGATTTCAAGCTAAAATATATTTGTAAATACTGAAAAAATGCGTTTAATTTACGATAATATCGACAGTAAATTATATCTCTGGGAGTCCATAGTATCAGTTTTTGTTACGATGCCTCTCACACTCTGTATGTATTACGGCAGAAAATATATTTATCTCAAGAAATAATTCCGTTATAAATGTACTTGCTTCGTAAATTAATCTTATTTTTCCTGTCTCCTGGCCGATGCGTCATTCTTCTCAAAACCGCTCTACATATTTAGCTCCACAAATCTCTGGAGTTTATCTCCGAAAGTACAATTAAATCTTCTTCATTCAAGGTTTACAGCTTGTGAAGATGTTGGCTTAATTGTTTTAAAAAAATCTTTATACTTAAACCTCTATTTTGTTGTTATAAATAAATATTAATTGGGGTCCCGACACTCGTGACAGACAGTTTCGCGACCAACATCTTAGAGGAGTTCGGTGTTGCTGGCTTCTTTAATTATCGTTCAACTTGTTTGGTTTGGGTCAACGGTGGTTTCCTCTTCCTCCAATTGTTGATCTATTTTGTTGTCTGACCGGTCTGAGCATCGGTAGGGCCCGGAATATGGGGCAAGAATTCTTAAATAGTGATTTGGCAATTTAGTCTGGGAACCAGGATCCACCCACTCTATTGCAATGGGAATCTCAATTCACTTGTTGTTTAGTTTAGGACCATATGATTGGTGGGTATGTCTGGCGATACCCAGATACTCATAATACTGGACTTTTTTAAAGTGTACCACTGTAATTTTGTGGAGTGTTTATGGAGATTTCATGTATTTATACAATCACAAATTTAATTGCTCGACCAACTGATGAAGTTAGATGCTTGTAATATCTTCGCCATGAAATCATTTCCTTTAACACACTGGGCTGATACCATTATATAGCTATTATTTAATACCAAATCTTGTCTGAACAAAACATCGTTCTATAAATTACAAATGGCGAAATTACTGTCGTGTCTTATGGCCTTTGGAATAATTTAACAATTAATGACAATATTATGCTCTCAACACCCGCGAAACACAATTTCCCCGCTGGGTCAGTTGGCAAAGGTACCGGGTTCCATTCTTGTATCAGCCGTTTCTGTTGTATAAATCTTTATTGCGGTTGATACTTAATGCAACTTTATGTGGGCTCAAACATTTCAATTGTAACGTTTTGGCTGAGAATTTGAACGGAGAGTCCGTGATTCGGTTTTTAAGGTGAGATAACTATGAGATGTCTTCAACTACTTATGATTCTTTTGTTGGAAAATATATCGTAGCTAATTTAAACGTCAATTTATCCCTCAGAATGTAGCGTTCTTTAGATAATCTTTTACAACTGTTTTTATATTTAAGCTTTCATTTCTTATTTATATTTGAAAAGTTTTACAACAATCTACTAGTAAGTTTCGAGTCCACAAGTCCTGACAAGAAACTAGGACTATTCATAATACTCACCGTAAAGACTAACATGCCAAATGCATTAACTATACCATGTTAACCGTGTCCTATAAATACCCACGAGATTTATACCGAAAATCTAGGTATTATAAGTGTTGTGTACACAATGATGGGTATTTTTGGACTGTCGGGTGGCGGCGAGGGACCGCGGCTACAGTCGAGCGTGGCGAGCGCTGGCGAGCGAGCGTACCCATCTTACACGCACGTTCTCGAGCATAGGTACCAATAGTGAGCAGTGATAGTGAACAAAAAAAACTGTGTAAGTGTCGAGTGACGTAATTAATTAACGCTTCGGTTCGCTCAGTGCTGTGCCGGCGGGAGGATGCTGTGATCCCGGCTTGTGCTAACCCACTAACGCATGCGGGGTTGATGTCGCCGGGGTGTGCGCGTGGGCAGGGAAATTTGATAAGGTGTTGGCTGAACGGCTGGCCACTTTTGTATGCAGCGGTGGAGCGCCCGCGCACGATGTGGGACTATTTTTGAACGGGATATTTTCGCCACTGTCGGCTAGACGGGCGGAGCGGCGCACGCGCCGGCCGCCGGCTCGTTTTGTGTGTCAATGTAACGCTTTTCACAGGGCAAAAATATGGGCTATGCATGCGGCTTTTGCTAATACGACGGCGATGATATTTAATGTTTTTTTTTTATTGGTACATTTTTTGTTGCGTGGGGAATAGATACTCTTTTTAAAATGATGAAATATCAACAATATCTTTGATGTTATAGGTAAAGACGATATTGCATATATCAAAATAAATATATATACAGACCAAACATAAAACATGACACTTACCAAATTAGCTCATTAAAACCACACATTAAAAATGGTATTTTTATCAGACGGCATGGAATCTGATAATAGGGAGTGCCGTATGACGTCATTCCTTTACTTTCTCCATATTAATGAACTGCTACTTATAGATTTTTGCTATAAAACATTCTAGCCGTCCCCTGTAAACAATTAAACGGAATGATTCAACACTCCTTGAACCCTTACAATCTGGTCACCCATCTAATTACTGGCCCGAATCACGATCTCGATCATGATGATGATCAATGTCAAAATAATAATGCCACCACCATCTGTAACGCATAAGTTCTCGGGTTCAACTCCAGCCGCCATCTTGTTAAAGTTAACCCAATATTTGTGTCTAGAATATTCCGCCGATTTTGTCATACAACAGCAATTGTTGCTAAAAGACCTAGGCTCCAAGTGTGCTAACATAATTGACTCGTTATGACAATGGCATGATCGGGCAACATTTGACAGTTTTAGTGACAGCAACGGGCAGCATTGACAGTTTTAGTGTGAGAAACGGGCAACATTTGACAGTTTTAGTTAGAGAAACGGGCAACATTTGACAGTTTTAGTTTGAGTATTTGACAGGGATACGAAGCCATTGTCAATCAATTAAGAATCAGTTGGGTTAGCAGACTCGGGGTCCTGGATTCCTGGAAAACGTAGGCAGAAGTGCATTGTTGTATACTAGGTACCTGTAACAAAATATATTCTGATATAAGCATTTTATTTTTCATTAATTAAACTATATTTAAAACATTTAAGACATTATAGCAATGACGTCAGATGGTCTCTTGATGTTTTTTTTCTCTCAGTGGGTCGACACATAACGTTTCGACAAGTATCGGGATCGTTTCGATTAGATATTTTTTCGCTTCGTTTCGACGATCGTTCATAGCTATTCTTCATGACCGAATCGAAGATTGGGTACGACTACGCAACCGAATGGTTCGATTCGACCACTCGCTGTGTTTACATAGTACATTTCATGATGCAAGTTTCAATTAATAACACAATCGGTCGATACAAGACTTGTCGTAAGGTTGTTAATCGGATAGCAGATTTGATAGCATCAATAAGCTAGCTACAAACCTAGGGTTATCGTAGCGCTACAAGTCTGCTACGACTTTTCGTAGCAATTTTACGTAGTCATAAATCATAATTATATTATATATAAAAATGTGCTATAACTATACCGTAATATATAACTATCATAGGTCTAGGACGTTATATTTAGGAGCTAATAATTTGAGACGTATCATTTTATTCATTCTAATTAATTTGTAAATGTTGTATGTCTCTAGGTAGAGTTATAATTCGGTAAAGCTGTACAAAATGATTCTTCAAAATTGATAGAAAAAAAAAAAATTGCTTCGACAAAACAAAATAAAATTCCGAAGAAAAGGTGTGTAGCGTCTGTTTTCTTTTCATTTCCAACTAAAAATACGTTACATTATTATTATAACTATAAAAATAATAATAAAAAATCTCAATGCAAACTGAATATCTCTATTCATATCATACAAACAAGTCTTTCAGGGAATATTATTCTAAACATTCGGTTAATTACTGCCGGCGACGATTTCCAAGATAAACATGCGTATAGAGTTCGGTATTATTAATAGTCTCCCAAGAGATAGAGTTTAATGAGAAAACAACATTTTAAAATGATGATGTTATACTCCAAAGCCAGGTAATTTGACGGCCTGAATAGCGCAGCGGTAGTGACTCTGCTTTCTGCGCCGAGGGTCCCGGGTTCGAATCCTGGTAGGGACACAAGCTTTGTGTGATGAGCACGAATGTTTGTACCCGATCGATGTATGTTTAATATGTATATAAGTATTATATACTGAGTTAGCCCTCAGTCCATTGTACGGTACCCATATCACAAGCGTTATGCTTAAAGTGGGACCGTATAGTTGGTGTGTTCGTATGGCGATATTTATTTATTTAATTAAAATAAATGAACACCATGAACTAACTTGTAATCCAATGTGTATTATTCGCGTAAATATAAGAAATCAATAGCAGATTGAATTTTGCACCACCACTGGACACCATCGGACCGTCTGTAAACGGGGCAGTGTAAATTTTACCCGTTGTATTTTTTCCCCTCGCGGAGTCTCTGAACGGGGTATTTGGCGTTTACCCAGTGAAAATTTTACGCCAGCTGCGGTTTTAGGGCTGCGTACAGTGTTCACTGCCGTAACCGCAGCCCTGAGTGAATACCATAAACGCAGCCCTGTGTTATATAATACAGTAGGCACTGATAATATAACTTTCTAACCAGCAATGTGATAGCGACATGCCCCATCAAATATACGGTCCATAGATGCATTATCAATATTTCATATTCCTTTTTTAATTTAATTTAATAGCAGTGATAGCCAAGTTGGTAGAACGCTTGCCTCGGTAACGAGGATCGCAGGTTCAAACCCCGGCTCGCACCTCTGGGATTTCATGTGTGAATCTCATTTTCAACCACGACTATCACTTGCTGAACGGTGAAGGAAAACATCGTGGCGAAACCTGCATGTCTGAGAGCACCCCTCGAAAGACGTGTGAAGTCCGCCAATCCGCACTGGGCCAGCGTGGTGGACAATGCCTAATCCCCCTCGCATTGAGGGGAGGCCCGTGCCCAGCAGTGGGACATTTAAAAGGGCTGGTATTATTCGTCATATTGAGTTCGTCTATTATGACTTGTAGTCTCTATGCATAGACTCACGGCCGGTTTTGATAGTCATAATATATTTTGTCGTTACTGAGAATTGGTATGCTCAATGATTTGTCGCCAGTACACACCACACATGCCAAGATGCATTTAATGGTCAATTAAAACAATTGATTAAGGTCGACTTTTGTTTTTAGTGCGTTTGACCTTGGCATAGTTTCGTCCTACTTTTGAATGATTAGTACGCTGCTGGCCGATGCGGCCTTTGCAGCTTCACCGGGTTTTTAGGCGAGCGCAGAGTGCGCTCTAGCCGGAGGGGCATGCAACTAGCTCAAGGGCGCCACATGGGGCACGACCTCGGCTTGGGCCGTTGCTTGGGGGGAGATTGTCGGATTGCGCGTAGGTGCGAAGGCGCACCTGTTGGTGGCGGCGGACGAGAGGACTCTTCGACCTCGCCGGCGAGGTCGGTGTCTGTTCGGTTGTGTACGAGTGTCCGCCTCTTCGATTTCCGCATCGAGGAGAACGGTGAGTGGGTCGGGGGGGTCTAAGAGTACGTGTCGCGGGCGACGACGTCTCGTCCTAGTTAGGTCGGAGGGACATGGCACATAATCGGCGGCGGCGGCGATTAGAGCGTTAGGGTGTGTGCTGGCTTTTTTGAAGAAGCGTTCCGACGCTTGTTTAAAATGTTTCCTAATCGAGACGAGGTCCAAATCGGAATGTAAGTCGACATTCCTCATGTACCACGGGGCTCCGACGGCTTTTCGTAGGAATCGGGATTGTATAGTTTCGTCCTTTGATAATATATTAGACCAAAATGGAGTTAATATCAAAGTTACTCAGAACTATCGCTCTGACTCTGCAGGTCCACCCCCAATAAATTGTCATAGATTTGACGACCTGATTAGCACATCATTAGTTAGTAGGGATCCTGCTTTCTGCGCTGAGGTTCCCAGCTTCGAATCCTGGTAAACTTTGTGTGATAGGCACGAATATTTGAACCCGACTCATGGATGTTTGGTATCTATATAAGTAGTATATACTGAATTAGCCCTCGGTCCATTGTACAATACAAGCGTTGCTTAATGTGGGACCGTATAGTTGGTCTGTTCGTCTGGCGAACTGTTAGTTTGTCTTCAGTGAACGAGAGGTAGGTTTTGATTTCCCCAAATTATTAATATTACATTATTTCATGATCATCAAAGTGATTCATTAGTTTACAGGCCACACGCTTTCGCTTCATTATTAGTGTCGTTCACTGAAGACAATCTGACAACCTTACAATATTTTTAATAAACTTCAAAAATAAAAAAAACATTATTAGATCATAAAAAAGACATAGAGTAGTCGGCAACAGTATAAATACGTAGATATCGTACACACGTGCGTAGATTAGCAAACTACAAAGATAATTAAAAAAAAAAAGTATATAACCTACAATTTAACGATCCCACAATTAAATTAAACCACGACAGTGATCAGAATACTGAATATTTTAACAGTAACTGGTAACTGTCACTCATGTATTTGGCATCTCGGCCTTCCTCGCTCCAAATATCCGACCCTGAGTGAGTCAGATACTCTGCTCTGGAAACTTCATTTTCACAATACATATTTGCATGCAAACAAACTTGACCCGATTGTAGCTCAGTGGGAAGTGACCCTGCTTCGTGTGCCGAGGGTCCCGCGTTTGAATCCTGATAGGGACAAACTTTGTGCTATATGTTTGTAATGTTGGTACCTAAGTTATGGATGTTTAATATATTATAATATAATTATTATATATCTACTGAGGTCGGTCCCAGTAATTGCTGCTCTTATAGCTTAATGTCTAACGTCATTAGTGAAATTAATGTGTTTCTCTTGGCCACATCTGTTTAGTGGCATTATTAAGGCACTAAGTATTGCACCAAGCCGCTGGTGTGGCTGGGCCATAAGAAGAAGAATTTGACAAATGAAATCTTTTTAATTTTTTAACGAATTGAATGTTCACAATAAAAGCAATGTTGAATATATTTACGCGAATACTATACATTGAAATAAAACGAGTTTTGCTGATCGCGTTTATTTTTTACTTGGGATCCAGTAATTAATATAATCAGATCCAAAACCAAGCGCAACATTGTAAGACCTTAAGACACTGTGAGCGCTTTCTGCGTAGATTAGACCGCTAAAAACAACTTGATATGAGGGTACCCTAGTTCAAACTATGACACTAGAACGGCTAACATGGTTACTATAAAGCAACGGAAACGTCGGGAACGTAAAAACATAAAATAAACGCGATAAAATCAGTAAAATTAGTTTTATTTCAATGTTGAATACTCAGTCTGAGGTTAAATATTGAAAAGCGTTCAATACTAATATTTCCATGGAAACCTTCAAACCAGGAATAGTTGACACAGTTGCCAGAGGAGCTTGCAGGCGGTGAAACTAAAAGTCAACATAATTCACCAGACGAGCTAAACAAACACGAATATTACTTATGTCAAATTATGAACAGATTTTATGTGGGATAAATTTGTTTAAAATTTTCATAGAGCAAAGGATCGACATGTTTTTTTGCATAGGTAGTCGTAGTTTAGGGGACAGAAAATGACATAGGCTAATTTTTATCCCGGAAAAACGCACAGATGTACCGAAAAGGATATAGAGGAAAAGGACATACTTTTTAATCGCGGGTAACACCGCGGGGCGCAGCTAGTTCTTAAAGCTTAAAGCGTACGTGTTAAAAGTGACAATTTTAAGAGCGATGCTCCAATCATGCCAATTGTAAAAAGCATTTGTTTGACTTGAGTGAGCTCTGACTCATTGGATTGATGCGAGGCGAGCTGACGAATGCAACTGTCGACGAGACATACCAATCCATTGCACTAGATAAAGATAGATGACCCACCAAACCCGATATAATTAATAAATAAATATCGCCATACGAACACACCAACTATACGGTCCCACACTAAGTAACGCTTGTATTACGGGTACCGTACAATGACTGTGGGCGAACCCAGTATATATTGCTTATATAGATATTAAACATCCATGACTTAGGTACCAACATTCGTGCTCATCATACAAAGTCTGTTCCTACCAGGGTTCGAACCCGGGAAACTCGGCATAGAAAGTAGGGTCACTACCAACTGCGCTAATCACGCCGTCAAAATTGCAGATTTATATTTTCTGTCACTATATTCAGCACTGAATCTCGGTGATTTAACCTTCCCGGCAACTTTTACAATTTAGCTTTGCTTACTAACCTGATTCGGACTATAATGATAAGATATATATATGATATGATATAACATTAAAAAAATGCCAAATCGTTTCAGCTGTTCCTGACCAATGAACGGCATTTAATTTGTATTTATTTAGATATATTTAGAAGTGGGCGGCGGATACTGCATATTACATATTGCTGCATTGCTTGTTCGTTGTAATTTAAGTATTTAACATAGGAGTCATTCATTTGTTACTTCTTGAGGGAGGGGCGGTAAGTGCGTACAGACCCCAACTACATATACGTATATATAACATTATACTAAAGAAAAATTATCAGAAAATAACTAGTTTTATATCAGTATAATGCTTATGCTCAATGCACATAAGGTTCATTTACCTGAGTTAGAAAAAATATAAAATCATCGCGAATTGAAATATTAGTTAAACCAGAGAATTCGCCGTCAAACTGTAACTTGCACAAACTAATAACCTTCAAAGAGCGAGACAACAATATCGCCGTTGAACCGAACGAACTATTCATAGACGAATTCATAGCAACAGAAGGCCTTAACATAAATATTTTTCACACAGATTACCACCTGTCCTGTTCGCACTCAAGCGGAAATGTATATGCCGTCTCTTTCTCGATGGCGTTAAGCCAACTGCACGTCAAGCAGTTACGAAATATAAAATCTAATTATGAAGAATGTATAAATAATATTGCACTTCCAAAGATGTGATTGAGATAGAGTCAATCTGGAATGAAATTTAACTGGGAACGGATTTCCAGCAAAATCCAAAATATTTTAATATTTTCTGGGATTTGCCGGGTTTCATAGTTCAGTAGAGTTAACTTTACCTTTACTTAAACGTGTCTACAAGATAGGAATAATTATGAGCTGTTGTCCCCTGCTAGACATGGACCTTCCCCAATGTATACCAACCGCAATGTTCAGCTCTTTGGATCTAGATTTGCTAGCCACTTCACTAACATTCTTAATATTGATAAAAAATTGCAAGGTACTAACTCCTTTACGAAGAATTACATAGGCACCTAAACAGTTCTAACAGAAGTAGCGATTAGAACTATTAGTAGCATAGTAGTTATACTATACTAATTACTAAAACAAGATAAGTGCTTCAGGACTTTGAAGCTTAACAATCTTGAACAGGTGATGGTAATAGCACCAGCCAAGATCAACGATTAGGTATTCGTTGTTACAATACATTTAGATTTCAAAACACTTGCAATTGTTTTGAAAAGTGCTTCAAACACTACACGAATGTCTCCAATGATTAATTGAATTTCGTTTTCGGCGTCGTGACATTTAAGTGACCCGAGATCACATTCAGAAAATAGAGGATGTACACATTAAATTATTTCTATTTGTATCGTAGGTACCTACCTACCTACATTCAGATCGTAGATGTTTGTTTCTGAGGTAATAGTTGTCAAATCTAGAGCAAAGACAGTGCATTGTAAATTGAGTCTAGTTTATATGTATTAACTGTATGTATTGTTTGATTTAATAAGAAATTATATTATATCTAACAACATATTAATAAATTAAAATTAAAATAAGATAAAAATTAAAATTAGGCATTTTTGAGAATGCACTCAGCCTTATTTGAAACTTAGAGTTCAACTATATTCTTGACAATAAATACTTTATCAATGATGATCAAATATCAACATTCAATCAATATTTGGGTCCCGTCACTCTTGATAGATAGTTTCTCGACTAGAACTTCAGAGAACGGTGTTTTGCTGGCTTCTTTAATTATCGATCATACTTGTTTGGTTTATAATTGGAAAAGATGACAAGCCGAGGGTCAGTGTTGGGTTTCTCTTCCCCCATTTGTTAACAACTTCCAAACTACAGTTTGTTTCTCTCTATCTATCTTTGCTATGATACTATTCAATGTGAATATTTTTTTTATTTCACATAATATTCAATACGTGATACATTTTTCGACTAATATTTGTGGAACAACGGAAACCTTTACTCACGCTCGAGTATGCAACTGTGATGTTTTCCATCAACAACTTTTCAGCCTTTTCAGCGCCGCAACCACTCACAATATCACTGTTTATTTTAAATCTCTAAACATTTTGGCACAAATGCAACGGATTTGAGCCGTTTGAGAAATTAGCGTGGACAGGCGTCCGTGCTGGCTATTTTTAATTTGTAACACCATCCAAAATATTCTCCTCTTTAATTAATTAGACATCGTTTCGTTGTACATCTAAACAATGTGTGTAATCTAAATTTGCTTTTGTTTACAATACTGTGTCGACCTCTCTTTGATCATTCATTTGTTTTCATGATCGGTCTTCTTCTTTGTGAAGGGGATTTAGTTTTACGACTGCAGCCAGCTGATGATCTATATCTTAAACTATGCTATACCACCAAACTTATAGAAAGTTCGAATCCATTTACAATAGCATTACAATACACAGCTCTGTTAAAAAATGTTTGGTTAATGCCCTGTGCTCCTGCTATCAACATCCTCACATGTTACTAAAGTTATACAAAAATTATTCTTTCGAGTTTTAAATTTGTCACCTGTCACTTAGAGATTATATAATGGTCTGAATGTTTTTTTCATCTTGACTTGAGGAGTGCTCAGTTTTTTTTTTAAATATCCTGTAATTTTCTTTAAGCAATTCTAACACACACAATTTTAACGCAATTCCGTCACGATTCATTCGTGTTTCCTCCACGAAATAAACACTAGGTTTATTACAAAGTTTATGTTCGCCCAGTGGCTTGTTTTATTAACTATGGTTCTAATTTATTACTCCACATGCGTACAGATATGACGGTATTTTTTAGTTATATATTTGTTGATAGTTAATTAATCAAATTTTCGTGTAATTAATTAAAAAAATTCGCCCGAAGCCACGAATTAATTTTAGTATTTAACATAGCTAATAAACTAAACCTAACACCAATGGGATACACCTACCTAGCCATAAAACTGAACTTTGAACAACTTTTCCCCCGAGCAAGAAGTTCTTTATGTGAGTTGTACCGAAACAAATGAGCACTTATTGACTCTTGGAAGAATGTTCAGAAATTTCGTTGAACAATTTTAGTCTTATAAAAAAATATCAAAACTATTGATGTTGAATAAAAACTAGTGCGAGAACTTGATATTGATATAAAGGCAACAATAATCTTAACAGATAAAACTTACTACAGTCTAACAGATTTGTTGAATGGTATTCGTGCTTATCATATTTTTTTTTATATTTCCACATATGCTATAGATCTTATCAACATTTTACATCTCACACGCACTTGTTGAGAGTACACTCATATACGTACTCATGTAATGCTCTCATTGGGGGTCTCTCGAATATCTATTACACTTCAATTGTTGCCTTGTTAGTTTCAATCCATCGGTTTTCGTTCCCCGAATGCCTTTACCTGCAGCCCACCGCGGGTGTGACGCATTGTTGATACGTCATAGTTTATTTCTGTTGCGAACTGCAAGCTAAATGATTTCTAGCTATAAATACAACCCGACTTGTTCTGGCAACTCTTTTTATAGGTGTAATAATTATGGATGTATTTTTAGTTGCTAGATTTGGTGATTCATCATCTAATTCAGTTGTAATTACGCAATTGGATATGCAAATGCTGTATTAAATTGTGTTTCGTAAATGAGTAATTGTTAGATGTTATGTTATATTGTTTAAGGATTTATCGCTGTTTTGATTTACATTGAAGCTCAGTGAGAGATAAAACTCAGAGTCTAGTCAGGGTCAACCGCGGTGTCCAAATAAAAAAAAAATGTATACTTTGATATTAATTGGTCAACACAACATTTCAGGGGCCCAATTCTACTAATTTACAATTATCATGGACATACTATTGAGGTTTCATTAAAACTGTGACAGATTGGCTATTCTGCGAAAACTTTAAAGTCGCCTCGACGGAGTCTCATTTCAGTGTCAATGGTTGTTTGTCAACTGCTAGAAACGTCAGATAACGAGTACAATACCATTACTTAGCTACATTATATTGATACACGACTGAAATGCAGAATACGAAATAGTTCAATGGCAGTTGAATAGCTGGTCAGTGGAAAGCCGCTGATCTTAACAAACTAGTATACTACCAAATGTCTAAAACCAATCAACCGACACGCTATCGACACTCCACTGAAGCGTTTGTAAATTAGCAGAATTGAGCCCCTGATCATTTACTCCATGGTCACGGGAGGACTGAGGTGGTTGACGTCCTGGTGTCATAGTTCGAGACGGGGTACCCTCATATTTAATTGTTACTTGTAGTCCGATCTACGCCGAAAGTGCTCACAGTGTCTTGAGGTCTTGCAATGGAGACCTCCAGACACTGTGAGCACTGTGAGCAAATCGCGATAAAATCCTTAAAATTTAGTTTCATTTCAATGTGTAATATTCTCGTAAATATAAGAAACCAATAAATATCTACGTACTACTTACCTGTATTTCAATCACATACCTATAGTATTTTCTATTGTCAGTATGTTATGCACGGCAGCAAAAGCTATTAGGCTACCGTCCAGCAGTCTAATAGCCTGTCTCTGAACGTTAGATAATAGTTTTTCAAGTTTAGAACACCTTGTATACTCCGCACTACATTGAGATAACGAGGCCATCTCTTTCTTTCTTCTTTATTTTTTCGATGGCGAATCGGCTACAGAATAAGGCCAGTGTCACGAAAGTTTATCTCAAATTGTTTCAAGTATTTCAATATGCTATATTCCTATAGAAAGTGTTGGAAAGTATTCCTTTATGTATATATTTTTAAATTAGTATACTTGCTTTCTGGTGCTCGATCTCAATACATAGAACATGACATAATAAATATATTGTGAATAATTTATCATTACTCAATGAAACCAAAGTTTATATTAAAATTTCTCGAATATTGGCGCCCAACGTGGGACTTATGTCGTGATTATTTTAATTATCAAGGTTTTCATAACAGGTTATGGAAAATATATAAAGCGTAATCTACCACCAGAGTACACCTAACCGTTGGCTCTTGATATCATTCCATTATTTTCCTCAAACTGTTTAGCGAACAGCTGAGCGGTTGTTATTCACGACAAGATATGACAGCGCCCAAGTCCGCCTACATTCGCACTTGAGAACGCTAATTATACACGGTCACTCACCATTTAGCTAATTGGATGACACGTTTGCCCATTAAAAATACTGTTCGAAACATCATAACAATTATTTTGTATTCTAGAATACTTATTGTTTATCAAAGAGTAAGTTAGAATTTAAAAAAAAAATATTTTTTGTGTTGTTAAGTAAGCAGTGATAGCCAAGTTGGTAGAACGCTTGCCTCGATAGCGAGGATTGCAGGTTCAAACCCCGGCTCGCACCTCTGGGATTTTTCACGTGCGAATCTCATTTTCAACCAAGATTATCACTTGCTAAACGGTGAAGGAAAACATCGTGAGGAAACCTGCATGTCTGAGAGAACCCCTCGAAAGATGTGTGAAGTCTGCCAACCCGCACTGGGCCAGCGTGGTGGATTATGGCCTAATCCCCCCTCGCATTGAGGGGAGGCCCGTGCCCAGCAGTGGGACATAAAAAAGGGCTGGAATTATTATATATTGTTTGTGTATTCATGGCTCCTAGATTCAAATAACGAATTGATTTTAATCATCATTATCATGAACCATTTTTTTGAAACATTAACTTGTAAGGTCGATTACAAAGTCATTGATGAAACCTATTTTGACGACTTACTACCGCAGTTGGTAGTGACTCACATTCTGTGCCGATGATCCCGGGTTCGAATTTAGGTACGCGACAAACTTTGTGTGATGAGCACGATTCTTTGTACCCGAGTCATGGATATTTAATATCGATATAAGTATGATATATTGAGTTCGCCCTCAGTTATTTGTATAGTACCCATAATATAAGCGTTGCTTAGTGTGGGAATGTATAGTTGGTGTGGTGTCATCTGGCGATTTTTATTTATTTATATATTACATCAAATACGTCAATTATGTATACTTAATACAAAACGTACGTCATCTCTAATGTATTTTTATTAAAAGTACTTAATTCCTTTAGCCCCTATCTATCTAACCTAAATACTTGAGCTAGGGGTGAGCTCTGTTCATAGTGCAATGACTATATGCCAAATGGGACTTTAAAAAAATATTTTTCCGAGTTAAATCATTCGATAGAAACTCGGCCAGGTAGTTCCAACTAAAGTGAGTCATCGATCCCTATATAAATGAACGGCAATGCGCGTGCGCACCTCGCGCCAAATCGTGAGATTTGGTAATTGATCAGTTGCTTATCTATTGGTGTATTTGTACAAACATTTGTAGAACGCACACTCACCTTGGTCTAGTTGGAAAAGTATAATCTAGATAGAAATCGGGTCGATAAAACACTGACATTTTAATGATAAATGATCTAGTTATGTAAATGATTTACATGCATTTTATTCCCATGTAACAAATCATATAAAATTACCACATAAACAGACTGACACATAATCCGTTCAAAAGTTTTCCCGTGACTGACGTGACCTGGGATCCAGTTATTAATATAATTTCATCCAAAACCAAGCGCACCATTGCAAGACCTCAAGGCACTGTGAGCACTTTCTGCGAAGATCGGACCGCAAGCAACAACTAAATATGGGGGTACCCCAGTTCAAGAAAGTTCAAGAGGACGTCAAACACCTCCGTCCTCCCGTGACCATGGTTACTGTAAAGCAGCCAAAACGACGGTTACGTAACAACATAAAATAAACGCGATAAAATCTGTAAAATAAGTTTTATTACAATGTGTAGTTTTCGCGTAAATATAAGAAATCAGTAAGTATAATAGATGTGTATCCACAAAAACCGCTCCGATGGGCAGTCACCGTTCAATAAACTGGAAGGCTCTGGGTTTCTGGAAGGAACGGATCAGTACCCTTTGGTCATTGTAGGAGCCATGTATACCCCCTATAGTGCTAATGGAGGCAGGCAGACACTCGCCGTATCTTGGTATCGCGCGTTGAGGACGGCCGTGGCTCACTACATAATCCGGTAACACCCGAATTTATAGCAGGAATTAAAACTTCCATTATAACCCTTGGCTCAGTGTAGCATTTGTCAAGAACGCTAATAGCATAACAGCTCAAGGAGTTGCACTGTAATAAAGCTTATGAGTTGTGAGTCGTTAAAATAAAACGCGAGCCATAAATGATTGTTATTGGCGATTTATGGACTGCCACATTGCCAATGGCTGTAATTTTCAGAAGTCTTGCATATCATAATAATATTGCCAGACTAATACACTAACTATACGGTCCTATACTAAGCAACGCGTGTACGGTACCCATGATGTACCGTACAATGGACTAAGGGTGAACTGAGAATATAATACATATTGTTTGTATACCTATTTTAGGATGTTAATTAATAAATCCAGAATATTTTTACGTATCGTTACATTAATGTGAGTGTGTTACCTAGCTCCCTACCTCCTATTACCTACCTCCATACCCAAATGAAAGATTTACGCAATTATACATCAACGTGAACTATATAACTTACTGACTCATCTTTTAAAATATTTTACACTAAGTTATTTACTTATTTTATAATTTTTGTTGTCAAGTCATGCTTGAGAACGGCTGGAACGATTTGGCATTTTATTTAATATTCTTAAGTCTGCGTATGATTTTTTGGTACAAAAATTTCCGTAAATTCTAAAAAATCTCGCCAGGACAATCTCCGTTGCGTCAGCTAGTTCTAAATAAAAAGACACATAGTGATATCGTCATCCTACAAAAGTATCATTCAAACAGGATGTTTTTGTGTTACCATCCGAAAAATCCAATCGTGTGGGAAGTTATCTTGTTTGTTTGCTCACCGACCGAGCGTTTGCGAATAGATTTCGCGTGAAACCATTCATGTTTTCAGATATCATACTCCAATTAATGTTTCCAGGAACGTGTCTTTGATGTTTGATCACTTGTTTTGTCTTTTTGTTTATTTCTTTCTCGCTCTTCTCTCTTCCTCTCCTGTCTCTCTACAGGACTTACCTTACAGCTTACTTAGTGATGTCTACAGATAACCTTAAATAAAAGCAGATGCAATATATTATTTGCCCTGCAATACAATTACAAGCTTTAAGCTTTCTGCAAAAGCTATAAATTCGACTAATCCTGTAATCCCAAGACAATGTTTCAGGCCGTCAACAGTTTAACAAGCGTGAAAGGTTAATTTTACCAACACAAAATAACGTAACGGATAATAAAATCGCGATACATTACCGGCCCGACTCGCATTTACTACATCAATCTTTGTCCTAAAGTACTGTCGGCAGCGACGCAGCTATTAAATACAATGTAAATGACAATCGCGTATTAAAACCATAACAACCAAACTTGCAATGTTAGTTCGTTACCTCTTTAACCACTGGGTTAATTCACTATAGGAACACCTATTCAACAAATATTTGCAAGCAAATGTCAAAGAACACTACTGATAAAAAACAGCTATCCAATAATTTGCTGCTTTTTTTGTCGACGGTGCACGTCGACACAATTCACCTGCTGATTTATTAGTCACCTGACTTCTCCAGTTGCCAAGGGGCGAATCCGTGGACGCTGAACAAAAATTTACAGCGCTGTCTGATTTACGAGCGTATATAAAATTGGACCCACTTGTTTGTTAGATTCGCGAACAGCGAATTAAAATGTTAAATTATTTTCGATGTTTGAAATAGTTCATTTCAGCAATAGAACGTTATTTTCCCTGAACATCATGAAAAATGCTACGTAGAGACTTGAAGTCTGTTTATTCGCTACAACATTATCGTACAATCTAAATGCATTTCTAGCATTATCGCGTTTACAATGTTCGATCATAACGCGAATAACTGCATAAAATAGTCAAAACTAGAATTGACGTCAACAGATTCGTTCTCGAAACACTCAAATGCATCACCTGGCGTAGCCCTTATCGAAATATTTGCAACAATACCACCAGTGCTATTAGATCAGATTCTATCTTCAGCGGAAAACACCTCTGTACCGGCAACGTCACCGCATGACGAGTCGGTTATCCAACCGACGGTTGCAACCGCCCGCCCACACGCATTCCGTCCCGCCCGCCTCGGCCGGCCGCCAAAATTTTCATAGTTTAGTTACGATTTCGAAAACGACCCGACGCGTCCCGCCGCCGGCGATAGAACCGCCCGAATTCTCGGACGAATCCAGTTTTTTTAATAACCTTCGTCAAGTTCTCGAACGTCGCTTAATTAACGCTATAACTTAGTATTGTACTTTCAGTGAATTGTGGTTAACTTAATTGTGCCGTGACACTATTGGATTATTTGGTTTAACTGCTGGTACGTATTTTTATATTTATTTTCAATTATTTGAATTGAAATACAAAAAATAAATCAGTTACTTAATCATTCAAAGTAGGACACATAAGGACCTAGTATAGACCCTTGGGGTACGCCATACCATTTAAAAATAATTTCATAAGTTGTATGATGCAATAACGTAATTAATCATGAAATCTCTTTTAACCACTTGAATGCAATACTCAAATCGTAAATGCATCATAAAACTTTGGAAATACATCCAGAACAGGGTTAGGTAATCAAAGGAAGTTACAGTTGCAAGTTATAAAATTTGTTCTTCGAAACGCCGCGAGTCAAGCTTTAGAGGCCTTCGGCGGTTACCGAAATAGACCGAGACGCTCGTCCGTTTCGTTCACACTCGTGAGAGTTCTTACAGGAGACACCCACTCACTTACACTTCACCTTGCCAGTGATGATGGCGCTGACCGCAAATGACTCACTCCAGTGAATAGCGCTCACCAGCCAAGACTACTGTAACGGCCATTGATACTCTGATGATGTATCATTTTCAGCCAATGATTGATTATCCTCAGCTGTCTATGTACTTGGCTGGTTGGGGTGCATTAAAATGATGTAGTGAACGCGATGTAGATGGTATTAATCATTATGATTTAAAAGGACTAGAGGTCGTAATCTAGTTGGCAAAAACGCCTGATGGACCTTGAATGAGTGATTGAATATCTGAAGTATAATATCTGAAGTCCTTTAGCATATAGCTGGCGGTCCTAGTTTAGAACCAGAATACTTTTATTCGAATAAACCATTAAGCACATTACTAAGGAATCGTCAAAAATATCAAAAAATGCTAAGCAACGACTTAACCACCCGTTTGGAGTGTAGGTCCTATGAAGAAGAACGGGCAAGAAACTCCATGGTTGCTCTTTTTAAAAAGGATTATATACATTTTTTTGTAATAAATTGTTATGGAACAATGTACGTACGGTTAATCAGGCTTTTGTAGCTGGTTGTCAGGTGTCTGATGGTCTTCAAAGTCATTGGAGGAGGCCTATGTCCAGCAATAGACGTCTTTTAGCTGATGGATGGATAGATGAAATGTTTTACCCTTCGGTTGCTGATGTTGCCACTTATTGGCTCCTTGTAAATATCGGTAATTAGCCAATCCAGCCCTGAATGTAATAATTAAATGGAAAAAAGGCAACGAAGAAGACTTTCCAGGAATATGTAACATCTATTGTAGAGTTCAAAAGTGTTTTTCAAAAGATTAGGAAAAGCAAGTACTTATTAAGCTGAATTATTTTGTCGATCCGGATGGCGGTGACCTTCTTTTCTGTAAAAAGAGTCCCGGATTGTAATCTCGGTAGTGGCCACACTTTGTGTGTTGAGCACGAATGTTTGTACCCATGTAATGGATGTTTAATATCTATAATACATTACTACTGCGTTCGCCCCCAGTCTATTGTACGGTACTCATAATACAAGCGGTACTTAGATTGGGACCGTGCAGTTGGTGTGTTCTTCTGGAGATATCTGAATATATATAAATTACGTGTCACGATGTATGTATATATTGACTCCTAACCTACTAAACCGATTTAAAAAAAAATTTGCACACTGTGTGCAGTTCTATCCAATTTGAAAGATAGGATATATGCATCTCAATTTATAATCGCAAATATTTAACAATAAATAAAAGTATATGGCAAAACAACGTTTACCGAGTCAGCTATATATTTTTCTCGTATCATTCTCGAAAAAAAAATCAGCTTGTGGTATAAGATAAGGAACACATAAATTGTACCAAAGGTACCCTGTGTTGCCTGATTCTGTTGTCGAATGAATAAATAAATATTAATGTTGCGATTTTCAAAACCTATTTTGTAATGCTCTTCTTATTTTCATCGGGTCGACGCATATTCATACTAAGCTTGTTCTTAGTTTATATTGTACATCCATCCATCCATTTTGAAAATTAAGTTTTATTCCCAACAAAATGACTATTGTGATATTTTGTGAGCATATATTTTATTTTATTCTACGTATGGAAATTTTGATTACAAATGCACCTAAGAACACAGATTCGAAGCTTAGTATATACCCTACCCTTACTGAATCAACCTGGGCAGTTACCACCTTTTACATATTGCGTCATGCAGATTTTTTTTTTTAATTACCTTATAGGCAAGTATTTGATCTCGATCTCTCCTGATGGTACGTGACGATGAGATCTACGATGGAGCATACTTGCCTAGGTAGGAAGGCGGCATTAGATAGAGACGCTACATTCACTAGGCACATGCAGTGCAGCTGATCTGACCCGCCATCCATGAATGGCAACACCGAACATCATGCCGGAACACGGCTAGGCCGCTTGGCGACATGGCTTTGTTCAGTGGGTGGTGACTAGTGAGATTATATTTTTTTTCTTATATCGTGACAACGGTGTTGCCCGCTTACATAGAGTTGATGAACTCATTATTTCTAGTCCTTTTCCCTCTTCCAACGTTAGTGCTCCAGTGTGCTCACGATAATAGTTTTATAGGTCAGGGCGGGGATTAAACCCGGAATCTCTTGGATATTATGGCGGCCTTATTTCACCACTAGGTTGTTGGCAGTTAATTATCTTTATTAGATACATAAATCCATGTAAATTTTTAACCGAATTTCTAAAACATCTGCTGACCCTGAGTAATTTTGTGAATGTATACTTACTCCACAAGTAGATAAGAATCTCCTATATTACAACTATAGTAAAATGTTACGTATTTTTAACTTATAAATAAACTGCTTGCAAACACTAATAAAGAAACCGTGAAATTCATATAAATTTCAGTGATATCGTTTTCATAAAAATAACGATACCTTTACAATAGTATTACAAAGCAATATTATTTTGTGAAATGAACTAATTCGTCAGTGAATTTTTTGATATATTTTGTATACTCCACATTAATAGGAATAGGCTCGCCCCCTATACTTAACATTGGAATACTTAACATCGGTAAATTGTGGGTGCAATTAAGTTTACCTCCTCCATCCCCTTCAGGGATTACAGCCGTGGGTATACCTATTTATTAATTGTAAATAATACCAACCCTTTTTAATGTCTCACTGCTGGACACGGGCCTCCCCTCAATGCGAGGGGGATTAGGCCATTCTCCACCACGCTGGCCCAGTGCGGTTTGGCAATTATTATTATTGTTATTTTTATTAATTGTATACTCATCCACAATTTCTTGTTCACCAGGTTGAAGAGTGGTCTTCCCAGCGGCAGTGTTATCCCGGCCGCCCGCGTAATGACCCACAGTTAGCGACATGGGGGTGACCGATGACTTAGCCCCGAGCTTCACTCAGAAACCGCAGCTCCGGCAGGAAGATGACGGCAACAAACTTGTTTTCGAGTGCCAACTCGTGGCTGCTCCGAAGCCCGAGATCTGCTGGTTCCGAAGCGACGAACTGCTCAAAGAAGATAACAGGACCAAGTTTAAGTGAGTCGTCTTGATTTGTTGCTATACTACCCCCACGACCCCAAATGCTAATCCAACGTTTTATATATAGGTACTTTCTAAAATATGTCCGACAATCTTTTTGGTTTGTTATTGCTGTTGCTCATTGTCTCTGGTCCAGTGTTAAACTCCCCCCGAAGTGTGTTGTTCTTGCTCACTATCTCTGCTCCAGACCTCGGCCTCTCCTGAAGTGAATTCCTAACTACGGCCCTTATACGAGCGGTCTTCAATAACCGTAGTGGTCTAAGCCTTGTTTTATCACTACGGGGTTATGACCTAAATAGTGACTAATTATGGTTTTGTAGTAAGACAATTTATAAAAGCATGCTCAATAGGTTTTTATCTTTTAATGTTAGCATTGATTGAATCGCGGCGGTGACTTGATTTAATGCGATCGTCGTAGTACTGTGCATGTCCGTTAAAACGTCTCCCCTTTACTTATCTTTATAAAAAGTAGGTAAGTTATCAAATACGTTTTGATCGATTGAAGGTTACTTATTCCTCGTATCGTTTCTTTCCTTGGACAAATTATTGTTTACACCTAACGTGAACTAATTCCATGCATAAATAACGTAGTTATTCAAGTTATTTATGATATACTTAGCTTACATACTTAGCCGGTCAATAATGTGTTCATTTTGACGTCGTGATGAATGGAATTAGCCACTTGAAGGTTTATCAATCGCCCAAAGTAGCCAGATCGTCATCATTTGTATAAGTTTCAATATCGCTATCTTGATTCATGTCGACATCTAAAAGGAGATCAATATCATAATTTTCGTGCATATCTTTTTAATGGACCACAAAGCAAATGGCAATGTTCACACCATCATCATATTGTTATACATGATTCAAGATATGTAAGGAGGGACGGGACTCTTGAGTCATGCGCCACGATATAATATACTAGGATATGCATCGTGATTTATGTAATAACTAGCTGTTGCCCGTGACTTCGTCCGCGTGGTATTTAACAAAGACAACCGTTGGCAACAGCCTGCTCGCCCATTCTGAGCCGCACGCATTGCAGGTTGTTGCTATCAAACTTAATCAGGCGCTGCGCTGCAACATTGGTTTTAATTTTTTTTCGTGAGATTCAATTTTTTTCTAAAATAAAAGTAGCCTAAGTTACTCCTCGTTACATCAGCTATCTGCCAGTGAAAGTCCCGTCAAAATCGGTCCAGCCATTTCAGAGATTAGCTGGAACAAACAGACAGACAGACAGACAGACAGACAGACGGACAGACAGACAAAAATTGTAAAAAATGTTGTTTCGGTATAGGTAACGTGTATACATCCAAATGCACTTAGTAAAAAGCGGTTATTTTAATATTACAAACAGACACTCCAATTTTATTTATATGTATAGATACTGATTGTGTGATCGGCTCAAATCACTTATACGTGTATCTTAAAGCGTTAGTCGTTCCTTGAAACTAAGTATGTCCTATTCTAGAGTTAAGATGACCCAGACAAAAATAAAAGACACAGTTTAAAACTATCTAACCATCAGACAGAGATGTTGAAAAGTCATTGGGTCAACGTTCGATGTCATTTGCTTTACGATTTGTTTGCCCTGCCTGTGCTGCCTTTGATGTGATCGCGGACCGGCGCGTGACATACTTGGCACGCGCCGGCGCAGTCTCAGAATATTTTAATGAATAAAAATCAGGATTTCATGTGAAAATCAAATCATTTGTCTTACTAAGCAACGATTGGATTAGACAGCGCAACACTAGATAAGGTTAAACAAAAATAATGTTAAATGTTTTAAGGGGGTGATCACCAGCTAGTATCGTTTCACCAAACACTTAGTACGTAGTTTTATTTTTTAAATTTCAAATAATTAGGTTTTTTTTTCGAGAATGTGACCCTTATAGACTACCAACGGACCCCTTAAAATATTTTACACTGTAATTATTAAGCCTTATAAATAGTATAGTATTGGCTGCCATTATGCTGACCTATTTATATCGAGATGCGTAGTAATTATTTATTGCAAATCATTAAAAATAGTATATTATAATTAGAATAGTATATTTATAGTATTTTCAGTATATGTATTGGTCAGTTATACAGCATCAAAATTATATTTCATTGTATATCTTTACAAAACTAAAAAAGTAGTTTTTAATAATGTTGTCCTTTTATACATTCGTTAATAGTTCCTTGTAGAGGGTGTAAAGGGCATGGTAACAAAAACTTTGGAGAATTATTACAATATAATTGATAGATGGTCACCGTGACCATGTTTGCTGTTAAACGCGCTAAAATCCGTTAGTTTTATTTCAATGTGTAGTATTTGCGTAAATATAAGCAATCAATGTGTCATAAATTATTTAATTTCATTCTAATACTGGCCAGATGTCCCAATGATTTACTTACAGCGATAAGCATTATTTTCTACTCGTTTTATAAAACTATAATCGCCAGAGGTGGCCTCAAAACTGAGTAAATAGAGCTGCACCGCTTCAAAGCACTGCCACATGAAACGTGTCTTATTTTCCATGTTTTATTGCTCTGAAAAATATTATCTTTTCTATTAATCTCTTGAGATGTTTCCAACTGCGGCTGACAGCATCCAACGGTATGATCGTTATCCTATTTCAAATTATGTGTGCAGAAGTCAAGATTTATGTTTGGTGTTTAATTGCCTCGTAACAACTGAAGAGATGGGTCAAATTTGTTTAACCATAATCAAGAACACAGTCACACTTGTATTCTTAGACGGGGTAAGCGGATATGTACCTTGTTCACCCATATTTCAACGTAGGTGAGCTTGCTTTTTGCCATCACTTTGGGTTTACAATCCCTCAGCCCTATGCCATTGACACAGCAGATTATGAAGATACAATAAAGTAATTGCAATGTCTTAAACATTTGTCTGTATTTTTTTTAATAGTATTATCAATGACATGGATTAACTGCAAAACAGTACAAATGTTGGTTGTACATATAAATCGTCTGCCTAAAGTCGACTTTTGCTTGTAAAACTTCATGAACCGTAATGCCAACATTCCAGTGTTTTTAAGCATACAATATTTGATCTGACAACTTTGAGTAGGTTACTCGTTATCTGAATATTGCTCCTTTATGGCTGTGTTTGCTATTTCGATGATTTTATTGTCTATCAGTATATTGCCACTCAAGTGGAAGAAAATCTCCTTCACGAATTCAAAGTAATTAATCTTCTTTCATAGTCGGCAGTGAAAACATTTCAATATTTCATTACAGCTTACAAATACCGTCGGTGTTCCACTTTCCTTTGAAAGCACTGTAGGTTCCGGTCCCGGTAGGTACTTCACATCACACGCTATTTTGATCACATCCGTCTGCAAAATAAGCGGGGTTATTCCAATTTGCATAAACTATACTGCTTTTTGGTATGTTTTATGATTTCAGTGGACTTTTGTGTAGATAAAAAAAAACATTATGGGCAGATAATTCATAGGTTTATTCCCTTTATTATATATACGGAACTCGTATAGCATAGCAAAAATAGTGTAAAACAATTCAAGGGGTTAGCGTGTAAGTCTAACTCCCGAATTTATAGAGTTCTATAACTTTATCAGACATCATATAATACTGCGTAAAGTAAAACTATTGTTCGCTGTACTATATGACGTTTTATAAAGTTATAGAACGTCTATAAAAATTGGGGAAGTGTGTAATGATGTATTTATTATAAAACCGAACGAGTTAATTTTCACCGCCCACATGGTTCTTGGTGCTATTTCTCAACGATTTGATTTATTTTTCTCATTCAAGTCTATGTCATATTCATCCCGGCTTCACAATATTAAGACTCATTTCGTGATCAGATAACCTGTTAGTAGTACCATAATATAAATTAAAATATCCAGGACATGCAGACCAAAGTTGTACCTCAACATTAATCTCTTCTTTTCTAATACAATGTTCCTACCCCAGGATCCAGAATGTTTTCATTTCTAACACATTGTTCCTCTCCAGGATCCAAAGCATCGCCAACAACAAGTTCCTGGTGGTGCTCGAGCTCGATGACGTGATCGAGGCGGACGCGGGGCTGTACAAAGTTAAGGCTAAAAATAAGATGGGCGAGGTGGCCGCTTCCATCAACCTTAACTTCAGCCGTAAGTACACTTAACTTGCATCTTTATTTCATTTTATTAGCTACATAAAACAGGTTATAACCAACTTATGAGCGCTAAAATTATATTTAAGTGCTTGACTTAATCCAGAATGTAACCCTAAAGCTATAAACACATACAGAACGAACTTCATAGGTTTAATATTATTTCCTATGGTTAAGCTTTTTGAAATTGTGTACAATTTCATTTGGTCCCATAATCACCGTAATTATTCCTCATAAAATCAGAATGTTAATAGGATATCTGAAGTATCTTTATTTAGTTAGTCTTTATTTTTTTGGCCTTTTTCTATTTAGTCTAGAGTAGATATTCTATTGGCACTGCAAAAGAAGAGAAACGTAATATCGGTACAACTAAAATGATATACATAAAAGTGTACCAAACATTCACTTCCAACACTTCTTGTCATTCGAAACTAAACATAGAAACATGCCTGGTGACAAATATTCAAAACGTTTCCAAACCAAACATTGTGTCTTATATGAAGTGTGACACAAACATTTGTCAACAATATTTGTCCGTAACTCAATACAGGGCCAATAAAAATACCTTCGCAAATAACGGTGCTTTAGTCATAGACAGAAATAAATCTATGAAAAACGTGTAGTGAGCGGTAGCCCACGCCCCAGTTGCGAGCCAAGCTGCGCGCGCGCACTGGCAACGCGAATGTCAGAAAACGAGACCAAACCGTATGACGACAATCCGATAACGATTCGAATAGTGTAAACATAATGGCGGCTGGATTAATGATGGCTAATTTTGATATTGACGCGCAGAAACTATTTCTCGATATATTCTATATTATATAATAATACCAGCCCTTTTAATGTCCCACTACTCGGCACTGGCCTCCCCTTAATGATAGGGGGATTACGCCATAGTCCACCACGATGGCCTATTGCGGGTTGACGGACTGCACGCGTCTTTCGAGAGGTTCTCTCAGACATGCAGGTCTCCTCGCGATATTTTCCTTCACCGTTTAGCAGGTGATAAGCATGGTCGAAAATGAGATTCGCACATGAAATCCAGAAATCCCAGAGGTGTGAGCCGGGGTTTGAACTTGCGATCCTCGATACCGAGGCAAGCGTTCTACCCACATGGCTATCACTGCCATGTATATCTATGTATTTAGTTACACTAAGTTATATACACAACATTTTACAGGTACAAGTGTTATTACTGACAATAGCAATGACACATTTATGAGACACGTATCTATAATGTTGTACCTATAATTTCTATATACCCTCCATAACCCGTAAAAACCCAAAATGTCAATAATCAAAGTTATGCAACTATGTAAATAGAGATGGTAAATACTCCAGTAAAAGCACTACCACGAACCTGGAATACGATTATAATTCTTGGTAAAGGCAGCAAACATTTTGCAGCTAAAATACCGAAACTGAACGAACATTGCATCAATAACACTCCGTGGTTTATTTTAAGTCAATCACCCACTGATAATTCGCAATGTTTATGTCTGGTATGTTCCAAGAATTATAAACATCTGATCTAGATTCTTATAAAGTCCCGTTTACGTCATCCATGTGGAGAACTGTACCAATAAAACAAGTTTGAAGTAGAATGATCGAAATGTTAACTTTCTTCTTTGCAATATAAGTAGCAAACTAATTTCATATTATCTACTTTTTCAGCCGCCGACGAAGAAAAACAAAAGTGAGTATAGTGAGCCTTTTTTTAAATTTTGTTAACTCTTCGACATAGCGTTTTTGTCGAGTGCGACCCTTCACATAACTTATAAACAACAAGAAGTTGATCTAAGCACTTACCTAAACTATGATCATTATATTATTACTTGATAAAGAAAAAGTACCTACATAAGAAAAAAAGGTGTAGCTTGTGGTACTGTAGCGACCACTTCAAGCGTACCACAAGCTGCAAAAGTTTTAAAACTATAGCCAGTAAAGATCCCATGTAATCCTATACTAGAGAGAATCATTTAGGTGACAATGGGGTATAGAAAACTAAAGCAATGATTTATCAACAGACAAGTGGACGGCAAAGCGCCAACGTTCGCGCGCAAGCCGGCCATCAGGCAAGAAGATGAGGGCAAGCGACTGATCTTCGAGTGCCGCATTGAGGCTGAACCCCTGCCCAGCGTCGCCTGGTTCCATGGTGGTATGGAGGTCAAACAAGGCTCCAGACATAAGGTAATCCATACATTATTTTTACAAAATTGAAATCGTAGAAGCCGTCCACCACCCTATAGATGTTATCACATTAGACATTGCATTGATATTTAATTAACAAGGAATTGTGGCATTAGAAACAAATGTAAGCTGAGACTGATAGAATAATTCTGAGATCGTATGGCCATGTAGTGAGAATGGATGAATGACGACAGACGAAAGAAAAATACTGAGCGTATACAAGTGGGAGTATTGGAAATGGGACACCCAAGGAGAACCTACCACTACCAGTAGTGCTCTTAAGTAACGCCAATCTCATATGTCACGCGTGAGTTCAAAAGTGAATTGTAAAATTTCAATACAAATTTTACATTTTACACGACGATTCACGCGTGAATGCTCGGGTAAAATGTAAAATTCAGCATAGCACTACAGATTAGTGATTTCATATAGGGAAAATCCGTAACACCCTCTACAAAAGACGTATGAATGTGGATGAACCAAAACCGGTGTGCTATAATCGCAGTATATGGTAATCGGAGCTCTTTTCCTACTTCCATGAGATGTATGTGCGTAATTTTTTTGAGGGACAGCAGATAGTTGAAACATTGATTTTGACATACCCGAAAGTTTAAGTCATTTTCCAAAGATAGCGACAGATACATGGCATACAATCAATCATCACACTGCATCAGAAAAAGATTCAGCTAATGACATACAGATTTACGACAGGTGACATTGTGAAAGCAAAAATAAAAGTCATTACCGCAGGTGACCCACTTTTAGTAGTACTTAGAAATGGCCTTGACCCCGTTCTAGTTGGCTTCGGCCGCTATCAGGTGCGAGTAGTCTCGCGCGATGACCTTTCATACTGAATGTCTTCATATAATAATCATATTCTTATAACTTCTACATCATGAAGATTGTTATTGATATTTTGGTTCAATTCTTTTTTCTTATTTCATTCAGTCTCAGCACATTCTTTTTGTAGGTTATCATCGTCAACATTTTTTTTTCCAACTGCAAGTTGGTGCGTCATTCATTGCACACTTTTCCAAAAAAATATGCTGTCTACGTCTTTTGAATCACGTCAATAATTAACAAAAACTCGAGAGGTATATACAGCGTTTGTTACACAAGCACTGATAATATTTTTTAAAAATTCAGCTTACAGTAAGCAAAGAGGCAAAGTCCTACTACGCTTCCCTGGAGATCAGCAACGTTACCGTGGAAGACGCTGGCAAATATCGGGTGACAGCTAAGAACGAACTTGGCGAAAGTAACGCCACAATCAGTTTGAACTTCGACAGTGAGTACCGTAACATCCTCTAACGTTATACTTAGATATGTTATCCAAATCAAAATTCACTCCAAAATCGATGTTTAACTAGTGTTAACGTGGAAAGAACACAATAATGTAGTTTAATGCGATTATTGTCCTGAGATTATGCTTTCTGTACGTTAACCATAGTTGTTTTAGTGTGCGTATCTAATCCTTTAAATGTAATAGATATTCTGTGTCTCATGATAAACGTAGATATTGCAGCAAAGCTTGTATAATCATCAACTAATTCCTTCAGAATTTCAGTTACTCTACATAATACATTAGATATTATTATAGTGATTGGTTTATTATGTTTTTTTTTCAATTTAAGATGTTTTCTTAATTACCTAATGTATTTTATTCAAACCAAGTACACACTCACACACACACATACTCTACCGATATACACAACATTTACTAACAATACATTATACTCTTATACACTGCACAGTACACAAACTAATGAATTTATAAACATCATAACTGTTGACTTCTTTATCTATAATATCATTACCATATCCCATTATTTCTATTGCAAATGTGCTTTTATTAACATGAATAATACTTTTAACGTTATCTTTCTTTACTTATTTTGTAGTTGGTACTAGAGTATTGCAAATTCTTGGCTTGAGCAATTGCACAATAATATATTAATTGAATATAACACAGGCAACTGTCATGCGTACTGTTTGTTGGGACTTGAAGTAGACGCGATTATTTTACACGTTTAATCCAAAATTTATTTATGTATTCTATTCGATTATCATTTATCTATTTTCTTATACATACCTCGATTAACTCTGTATGAATTTGGTTGCGATTTTAATACACCACAAAAGAAAACATCTTAAATTCGATAAAGAAGTGTTAAGTGAGCTGCAAGTCTTCGTGGAAAAGTCTAATTAATGATCTTATTAATAATATGTGCATTGATGAAATAGGCGACGAAGCGCCCGTACCTGAAGACTTTATCAAACCGACATTCACGGAGAGACCGGTCATCAGGCAATCGGATGATGGTACCAAAATCACATTCGAATGTCGATGCGTTGGCAAACCGAAACCAAGCATCACATGGTAAGATGCAACACAAGATAATATTCACAATACACTTGAAAATAAAACAAACGTTAATGCTAGCGCTCAATGATACAGGTACCATGGTAAAAAGATGATAAAAGAGAGTAGTAGATATAAGATTACGTTAGAAGAGGACCAAACGTTATATCACATGGCGCGACTCGAGATCACAGGCGTTGAGAATTCGGACAAAGGAGAATACAGGGCAGTTGCGAAAAACAAACATGGTGAAGGCGTAGCAAAAATAAATCTTAACTTCGAAGGCGGCGACAAACCTAAGTAAGAGACAAGCCGTGAGATTTAAAACAGATTGTTATATAAAAAAAAATGTAGTTACTATTTAAATATTTTGTCTTTTAAACAGAATACCCGACGGTAAACCACCGAGGTTCCCTAAAAAGCCGACTATTAGACAAGAAGGGGAAGTACTAATTATGGAATGCATACTGGAAGCGTACCCAGTCCCAGACATCACGTGGTTCCACGGAGATAAGGAAATTAGGGATGGCACTAAAATGAAGATGTCCAGGAAAGCGACCGGCAAAGATACATTTAATTTGACATTAGAAATTTTAGGCCCCACAAAGGAGGACGGTGGCAATTATAGGTGTAACGCCTTCAACTTGTTTGGTGAGAGCAATGCCAATATTGCTCTCAATTTCCAAGGTAAAGCAGGATTATGAGTCATCAATTTATAAAATATTCTAATGTACGCATACAGTAGCGTCAGCATGTAAAGCTTTAAGCTTTTGAGCAGCATGTAATGTGTCGAAGCTTTGTAAGTGTTGTTACTAATCTTATCTGTTCCTCAGGTGGGGATGACGAGAATGGTTTCGCTCCATCGTTTATCGAGAAACCTCGAATCATTCCCAACGAAGATGGCACGCTCATTACGATGCGATGCGTCTGCAAAGCGAAGCCGGCGGCTGAAGTCACGTGGTACAGAGGCACGACCGTCATAAAGGCTAGCAGTAAAATAGCAATTAAATCATCAGAAATGGGAGAGGACGTTTACGAGTTATTATTGCTTTTGACCAATCCGACGGCAGCGGACGGTGGCGCTTACCGCTGTCACGTCAGAAACGAATTTGGCGAAAGCAATGCTAATCTCAACTTGAACATTGAGGCTGAACCGGAACCAGAAGGTGAAGGCCCGACGTTTGTCGAGAAGCCAACGATTCAGTCCAAGGAAAATGGTAAACTAGTTATAATGGGATGCAAAGTAAAGGCTAGCCCGAGGCCGACGATCGTGTGGTACCACGAGGGTAGAGAAGTTAGGGACTCGTCGAAAATTAGGACCAGGATTGAGGTGAAGGAGGACATTTACACAATCATATTAGAACTGATCGATCCTGGTATTGAAGACTCCGGATTGTATAAATGCAATATTAAAAATGAACTTGGAGAGCTCAATGCGAATCTTACGCTCAATATTGAAAGTAAGTTGTTATCACATACATTATTTATTTGCTTCAGCTATTTAGAGCACTTTAGATTCCTACAAAAAATGTGTAGAAGCCAAAATAGCAAAAGTATTTTAAAATGTAACGTTCTATGATTGCCCCTTCAAGAAATCAGTACGTCAAGAGCGAAATTATTCTTAAGCTAACTGTATAGTTAATAGTCTACCGTATTTTTAGTTTACGTATAATCTCTCACTAAACGTACAGATTAGAGATAGTTATGCATATTATAGTTGTTTATTTCATAGTGCATTATTTCTAAATATTATTTTTTTTTGCAGTCATTCCAGTTATCAAAGAGAAACCAAAGATCATTAAGATAGTTAAGAAGAAGACTGTTATTGTTGAATGTAAAGTATTAAGTAAATTTGCACCACAGTGCACTTGGTACAAGGAATCGAGCGCAGTCAAAGAGGACTCAAGGCATACTGTTCTCATTGAACCTCTTAGAGAAGTGAGTAAT
This sequence comes from Pheosia tremula, assembly GCA_905333125.1. Lineage (NCBI taxonomy): Eukaryota > Metazoa > Arthropoda > Insecta > Lepidoptera > Notodontidae > Pheosia > Pheosia tremula. The sequence goes on from HG995420.1 coordinate 4,364,279, forward strand.
GTTATTGATTAACTTAATGACATAATTACTGAATCCAATTTTAATTACATTTTAGAGCAACATACGAAAATATCGGCAAGCCAGTCCTTATCTCAATCAAAGTCATATATATTTACATCTTATATGGAAATCGTATTTTTCAAATAATGAATATTATCGTCTTATTTTCTCCCTAGGGTGAATTCACAGTCAAATTGGAAATCGCAAACATTTCACAACACGATAAGGGTTCTTACAAATTGGTCGCCAAAAACGAGAAAGGTGAGGCGACATCACAACAGGTGGACATCACAGACATACCCGAAGAGAAAGGCGAGAAGCCACAGATCATCAAACACCTTAGAAGCCAGGTAAGACAGGAACAGATGACATGAGTAAATTATTAAATGAGTGAAGTTGATATGCAGCTCTACATTATAACGTTTTGGAACACCCTAGAATAGACACCATATTGCTTAAATGAGATCAGGTTACAAAAACTGATTATTTATTTATTTATTTAATTAAAGAGGTGTAAGCAAAAACTGAATGCGAAATGAACTTACCACTACTTAAATGTTTAATTCGTCATGATTATTTTAATAACTAATCCACAGGCCAAAAAAGAACACGAGGAGGCTGAGTTCATCGCTGTCCTCAAGACATCAGACCAGTCGTGCAGATGTACGTGGTACAAGAACTCGACAGTGATCAGAGATTCGTCTGAAATTAACACCTCCTTTGACGGCACGAACGCTAGGCTTATCATCAGAAAGGTGACCACCAAATACATCGCCAACTATAGAGTGGTGATCAAAAACGACTTTGGTGAAGACGAGTCCAGTGCTGACTTAACACTGGTTGAAGAAAAGGTACGTAGTAGTATACTATTATGCGTCCACGACATTAAAAGGAATCCTAAAGAATGAGAGGTAATTCGGTGAAATCTATTTAATAAACTAATGATAATAATTTCTGATTACAGAAAAAGAAGAAGGAGGAAGAGGAAGAGGAGACAACGGTTATTGAGGAATCGGAAGAGGAAATGTCGATCGTGGAGGAGAAGTCCGTGGTCGAAGAGAACCACGTTGAAGAAAGAAAGAAAGTAAGTAAACTGACTAATATTAAGCAACATTTTAGTTATTCAATATTAGCGAACCCAATAACTGTTTCTAAAATTAGCAGCCACTGAAGTAATAGTTTACTAAATCTTTTTAAAGTGACGACTTCATCATTCAAATATATAATTATTATGTAATAAAAGCAGGAACAAGTTAACAAGAGGGAAGAAGAACAGAAAACAGTCGAAGAAAAGAAAACAACCCGAAGAATGTCTAAAACAGAGAAAGTTAAAATCGAGCAAAAGAATGAAGAAGTCACTATCGAATCTCAGGATACTAAAAAAATATTAGAAAAGAAAACCGCTAAAACAGAAGAAGAGAAAAAGGCTCTTCTTGAGAAAATCGAGAAGAAGAAGAAGCCGGAAGCTGAACCTGAACAAAAGATTGAAGGCCTTCCCAAACTGAAGTCCGTCAAACCTAAAGAGGAATCTGTGGAGGAGAAGAAAGAAGACACCAAAAAGAAAACTGAGGAAAAGAGAAAGGTGGTCAAAAAGAAGGTCGTTGCTAAGAAAGAAGAGGTAAGTGGAATAAGCTTATTTCGCATTTAAGGATGTAAAAAGCTGTACAACAAAGTGTAATGTGTATATAGTTATATAACTACAAGGTTTCTAATAAAAAATAGAGGTTTCCATATAGTCAATAACAGAAACAGTGTACCAAGAAAGCGTCTACTTGTCATAGCAAAAGGCACTTGAATGTAACTACTTAAAAGTTAGCTAAGTTAACATGATAAAATCTCAATATAAATGACATTGAGAATATTATAGTAATTAATATAGATCGTGATAACGGACTTTCTGTCGTGTGTGTTGTGTTAACTATTGTGCTAAACTTTACTTAAATATAGGATGTGCTCGAGTTCGTCGATGATTACGAGAGACCTGTGTTGGAGAAATACGAAAAAATTACACCGACGCCACTTGATAAAAAACCTAAAGAGGATAACACACCTAAGGTAAACACATTACAAAGCATTACACATCATTTAAATGAAATACACAATTTAAACCGTACTATAAAACTCATGACTCAAAATATATTTAGGGAAAACGTGCGTCAATAGCTGATAGTGTTAAAAGCGAACAAGATAGTGAAGAAGAACCTTCGGTGGCTGCACCAGCACCGGAGAAAAAGACTAAAGTAGAAACTAAAAAGGTACAACATATTTCAGTTATCTCGAATAACACAAATACTCTCATTTATAATAACTTAATAGTTAAAGTACGTTTTTTTATATACGAAATCCGGTTGTTAGGTCGAAGAAGAAAAGGCTGAACCAAGAAGGCCTAGCATCAAAAAAGGCCTCCTTAAGCCAGAGGAGCCTGTTGATGAGCTATCTAATGTTAAACTATCGAAAAGTCCGACTAAATCTGAGGAATCAAAACTTGAGGAACCACAGGTTGCTAAAGTTAAAAAGCCTATTAAGAAGGTAACTTTATTCTAATTTAAAACTCATATCTAATGTTGGTGCTCTCCTAGTATTACGTGTTTTGTATAAATTAATGTATTACTTTTAAAGCCGGGAGAGATGGACGAGTTTGTGGATGATTACGAAAGACCCGATCTCGAGAAATACGATAAAATGACACCAACTCCTAATGACAGAACTAAAAAACAGAATGGAGTTGAAGAGGTATAATGCTAATCTTGTAATACTTTTATTTTCGTGCATCTGCAGTCTGCATTACTATATTATAATAAACATTAAGATTTGTAGCAATATTAGAAAGCTAAAAAATATCATACTTATAGGGTGCGCCGGAGTTCATTGATGATTACCAAAAACCAGAACATGAAAAATATGAAAAGATTGCACCTACACCTAAGGACAAACGTCGTCCTAGTGATACACAGGTACAACTAATAACTTAAATCAATATTGATATACCAAATCTAACATATATAGCAAGCATTAAATATACTAAAAAACTTAAATATTTTTTATCAGGACGATGTAGACATGATGAAGGGTAAAATTAAACCAAAACAAAAAGAAGATGAACCCGAAATTCCTACACTCCGTAAACGATCGGTACCCAAAGACAAGGTATTCAAAGATAAACATAAAACCTTTTCTTGATTTTCTAGCTATTTTGTTTGAAACGTAAAATATAACATAACTTTTAATGTAGGAGGAGGAAAAAACACCAGATGAGAAACCGAAAGCGAAACCAAAGAAAAAAGACGAACCTGAGGCTAAAAAGCGTCCTTCTCTTAAAGAGAAAGAGGTACACAAACACACTAACTCACTTCTTCAAACACTTCTCACACATAACAGTTTGGTAGTACTGGATGAGTTTGAAATTCACGATATTTTGACTAGATAACATCACACTAAGTTTCACACGGGCCGGTAATTTCGCTGGATTCACGCTATAATCCTCTATCGCGGCAGTATTTTTTCAGCATTTGCCGCTCTTGAAATAAACCAACAGTAAGTAAACGCTTTGGCTGACTGACTGCTGACTGAAAGCTTTGCTTCTCTGTGTTAAATGTTAAAATATTTTACAGCGGACATGAGCTGGAGATCAAATAGTATTTATCTATAAGTTTTCAGCACATCGGGAAATTCACACACAGAATAAAATTTTCCTCAACAAACGTAAATTTAACTGTTTTCTTCTCTACTGTTTCCTATAATCTTTATCTAATACTGAATAATGAACACAACACTCATACATGCTCACAATTTTAAAGGTCGCCGAGGAAGAGTTTGTCGACGATTACGAGCGACCAGTTCTCGAGAAATACGAGAAAATCACGCCAACACCTACTGAGAAAAAGAAAAAGGTACACATTTACACACTTAAACCACGCTTAGCTCTATTTTCACATACATTGGCTAAGCCTTCGATGTTCGTATATAAAATTTTGATTTTAAACAATGTTTAGGACGACAAAAAGCCTGAGCCAGAGGAAGAAGTATCCTCAGCCACTGCTAGAAGACGTTCTGTCAAAGACAAAGATAAACCAGAGGTAGGCAATAGTCTATATAGGAATAAAATTACATTTAGTCCATATAAAAGTATAAATCTAAATTTTTAATGTTTCTTCAGCCAATGGACGTTGACGAAAGTTTTAACATGTCAAAACCGAAGGCACCAGCCAAACCAGGCAAGGAACCTGAAGATGTTTCTCTCACACACAAAACACCCGCTGAAATTCACCCTACGGTTCGTAGATTCGAATTATAAATATATTAAATATTTAATACTAGACTCGATTTAGAATGCACTAAATTTAGAAGGCACCTTGAATAATATTTGATAAAAACTGTTTAGGAGGGTGAAGCTGAGGCCAAACTCAAAATTAAAAAACCAGAAATCGTCGAGGAGAAAACTCTTAAGAGACCTTCGCCTAAAGATCAGGACAAGAAGGTACGTTCTACAAAAATAATAAAAAAGTTTAGTAAAAATATAACTTTTTTTCAAATTTCGAAAAATCCACAGACAAGTTTGGGGCCAATTAGCACTTACGTCCCACGACTATCAGCGCACAATGTTTTAAAGAATATTTTAATAATTGTGAAGGTACAAACAAACTCGTAGGAATTTCTATCTTTCACACAGTACAGTTTCCACAGCAAGCCACAAATATTGGTTGAAAATTAGATAGCACACGACTATATTACACAGAACACTTTCCTATTAATAAAAAGAAATACATTATGGAAATGTATGACTCTTTGTCTGTCAGGCATTTTCTCGAGCTGGGTTTACCACATCTAGATATCACCCACAATCAGCGAAAATCTATTATTTTGTTTTCAAAAATAAAAATGTCTAATGTGGAAAATCCAGCTCGTACTATACAATTATATTTCTCTTTGTCGAGTATGTCGTGTGTAATGAGTGTATGTTTGGGGGCTAGGGAGAGGACACAGAGGAGTCTGTCAGTCTCACCAAACCTCGCACAAAGACAAGCACAACTGCTCCTGAAGAGGCAGAACTCACACAAAAGACACCTACTAAGAAAAAGCTCACGGTACTGCCTTTTATAGATATTTTTTTAATTATCTCGGCCAAGAATAAGAAACATATTAATCTGCTTTAGTATATTAAGCCAGATGCAATAAGTATCAATGACATTGGTACCAATAATGTATTGACTGTTCCCATTTCAAAAGAATATTTCCCTCTACGAAATTTTTCCTGTAAATTTTATCTAATATAAAGATACAATATTACCAATATTTTTTAATAAACTGGTATGCAGAAATTAACATTTCGTAAAATAATATTATAGGAGGGTACTGAAGCAGCACAGCTGAAGGTCAAAAAGCCTGCTGTTGTTAAAAAGGAAGATGAAGATAAGGTAGAATATGCAGAAACGCTTAAATGCTGCTACGTAGTTAGACTACAGAAACTGTATTTGTAGAAACGATTCATAATGTAGATGGATTTGTAGACTAAGACGCCACTGCTGAGATACTTAGAAAAAGTTGAACTAATGTTTTTTGTAGTTAGATCTAATACAATGAACTCTCTTTTAATCGAGGAAAGCCTGAACAATACATACAAGTTATTAAAGGCAATTCACGTACAATTGGTTGTGTGGAATCGGCTAACAGAAAGTTCACTGTAGCATGTCAGTAATCTCACATTGTTCTCGTAAACGAAGCACAGACACTAATGCAGCCGTAGATCCACTGGCAACGAACAACACTAATGTTAAACAACCATTACAACAGCTTTCATTGATTCTTTAGGCCCCCCTCGTAGTAAAAGGTGGTAAATTCGAAAAGCCCCAGCTCAAGAAAACTGTTAAGAAGACAACAGAACAGCCTAAAAAAGCTGTAGTTGGTGGCAAAGAGAATGACTACGGGGTAACAAATATTTCAAGTATTACACTTCGTGCTATCTACTCTACCTATTCTACCTATATATCTCTATGTTTATGTTGTCACTTCTTTTGTACAGTTTCAAAGCACAATACTTATTGTATGAGACTAATCTCAGATCCGCAGCCTTAATGATTCAAACCTTACTACACTCATTCAATCGATTTGAGAAATGGTGGTTCCAGCGTCGGCGTCGTTTCACACAGTTGTTGGGTTAAAATTCGCATGTCGCTTGTTATATGCTTTACACGTTTTTCTTTTTAGATTTCCTATTTTGTTTAATTTTCACAGGTACTTTAATAGCTCTTGGCAAGTTACTATCTCTGCTTGCAGAAGTAAAACTAATTTTCCCCACTATTAAACTAGTTGAAATCGGAGCTCTTGCTCTTGGCATTGTTTAAGTTTATTTACCTTAAAATCTTAATTTAGATGGAGCACATTTGAACAATGTATTCAGTAACTGAAATCAGTTAATAAAAGCTATATTGAGAACCGAATTAATACACGAATCTGATGCATTTTGATATAATTTACAGATGGAACTCGACTTTGTCGATGATTACGAAAGGCCAGTGCTTGAGAAATACGAAAAGATCACACCGACTCCCACTGTACGGGAGAAGAAAGAAAAGGAACAGTCTAAGGTACGATACGAATAATCAAATCAATTTTAGCATACACTTTACACAATAATGTTGGTACAAATTTCAATTCTAAAGATAAAACATAATCACATAAGGACACAGACACTAAACAAAATAAAACTAAAGTAAGCAATAAAAGGTATATTTCAATGAAACAGGTGACCACAATGATGGCCCAACAAGCGCAACATCTTGGAGTAAAGGTATCAAAAGCAACTGAATGAGAGTGACCATGATTTTACCGATTATACATATATTTATTATTGCCACCAAATTTACAGTAATAACCCATGACGACAGCTTAGGTTATGAACGTATTATAAGACAGATTCAGCATTAAAAACAAAAAAAAAACAAGTTTTCAATGCGATGATTTATTGACCCAACTAAAGATGCCACAATCTTTTTCTTGATCGACTTCTAGACAGACCCACAGCAGACTCCTAATGTCTAGGAATCGAATGTTATTACATTGTCAAAACAATACTTCATAAGTATGATTATAAATTTAAAATTTTACACCTACATATTAAATGATTTATTCGGTGGTAAATAATATTTTGATACCATCAACACTTATTTGAACATATTTTACGAAACAAATTATGTTGAAACCTTACATATGCTCTTTTGTACATATTCGATAAACCATTCGTTGTCCAATTTGTCCTATGCACCTGTTTTGTACCTTTTATTTATTTTGTTCCATTTGTATTATTCTCATCCATTGTCAATAGCTACCTCACCTATTTCTGTGCTAATATGAATGCATTTTTGTTTCCCTCTAGACTGAAAGCCGAAGGACATCTTTCCAAAGCGAGGTTAGTATTTTTAACCATGCTTTTCATTTATTTATCTGCACGTCAAGTTCGAGCTAACTGTATACTTTATACTCTACCGTATTGAGACATTTTGTATGAAGAATTGACAAGCGCCTCTAGCGGCCGTTATTTAAAACGTTCAATTCTCCATACAAAATGTCTAAATACGGTAGACTATAAAGTATACGGTTAGCTCACGAATAATCTCGCACTTGACGTACTGCACAGTGTAAACTTAGCTGTCTTTGCTATAGACATGAGTTTAGCATCATAATGTTTTTTTTTTAAATTTGAGATACTACTTATTCTGAAAGCAATAATCCTTGACTGTTTTAAGGATTATTTTATCCGCATCATCCCGAATCATTTTCTCGTTCAAGTTACATTTTCAAAAAACCCTAGAACTCAGTTTAATTAAATAAAAAAAACTAATTAACGTTTAATTAGAAGATCCATATTTAAAGTACTTTCTTTTCCTCCATGTGGCATTGCGATGGTGCGCCCTGTATAACAGATCCTGTATATTTCATTGATATATTTATGATTATTCATCCTTATAGGAAGTTAAGACTGAGAGCCGCCGAAGCTCAATCATTGAAAACAAAGCCGTTAAGGTAAGAACCATAAAAATTAGGTAAAGCCTAAGCGCTAAAGATATAAAAAGAACAGCCTCATTAATAAAGAAAATCCTATTCATAATTAACAGTTCCTTATATAACCTTTATGAAAATATGCCTTCTGTAAACACCTTACATTATACATAAGAATAAATTTCATAAATCTCCACTATCCTAAAGACTGCCTATGTATTTAAATACACAATGAAGTTATTTTTTTTTCAATTTTCAAGTCAAATTTGTCACACCGTAACAATTCCTTATTTTTCATTTCATAGTTCACAAAGGAAACTGCTGAAAGCAGAAAGTCTTCAATAGCCTCTGTGGCTGAACAACAGGAAGTTACATCATTGAAAAAGTCTGCTCAGAAGGTATGTTCATAACGTGTTTATGGAGTGACTGTACACACTACAATATCTGCTATTTTTGAGATTTATATAGGAAGGAATAATTACCTCAAATATTTAATTCAATTCTAAGCTGTAATGAATTTTATGTGACCTAACTGAAGTTATAATACAACTCAATTTAAACTTACGAATAGACGAAGTTCATGACAGATATTGTAGCTATTTACTGTTCAGCATAGACAATTGCCCCTTGCAATGAAAGCAGATCCTGATTTTGATGTAGACTAGATACCAGATGACCACAGAGTCTTAGATGCCGAAATTTAAATGCTTTTAGAAATTAAAATAAACCCCCAATGCTTACGTAGTTAGATAATTCAGAGATGGATTTTGAAAACCTGCTGAAGATGTAGATGAAATTAAATAGGTACCAAAATATTGCAAAATAGGACATCAAGGTCCGTTGAAATAAATTCAAAATTATCAATCTATTAAATCTGATTAGTTTCCTAATGACACACCATCTACAGCAGGGATTAGCTTCGAGACAGTAGACCCAATCGTTTGAGATAGTAGAAGCATTCCCTTTTACGCTTACTTATATCCTGATTAACTTATTTTAGACATCAATAAAGGAGGCACAAGCTAGCGAAATAAACCAAGTTAAACTAAAGGTAAGTTGTATGTCTCAATCCATGCATGTCATTACAAATTTACTATGTTCAAGCTAAAGAATATAATTTATTTTATTATAAATGTTATCGTCTTTTCTGTACATACGATTCTTATTAAAACATCAAACAATACAAAGACGTTTGTTTGAGAGCTGTGTGCTAAGTAAATAACTATATGGTACATAACATGTGTAAAATTTTATGTTGTAACTTATATCAATGAAGGAAGATAATGATATAGCAACAAGTGCGGAAGACTCAAAATTTTATTTTTGTAATTAGGATGTGACAGAAAGGGTAGAAGAGGTAACATCAGATAAGCCTTCAGATAAAACATATCCTTGGCGACCTACGAAAACAGACACGCAGGTATATACACACACATACAAAATCATGCACACACACTTTCATTATCAATTGAGATGTTATCATCATACTTTAAAATTATTATGAATTCCTATAAAATGTCAAATTATGCATGTGTTAGGAACCTACACAAAACGTGGAACCGAAACGTAAGGAGAGCGTAGATCGACCCGAGTCTACTCCGAGACGTCGCGAAAGCAAAACCGAGGTATATTGTAGTTAGATATTATCGTTAGTTGTTGATTGAGAATACAATTTCGGAAATATTAATATTGAGATGGTAATACAGGATACTGAAGAAATTGAGGAAACAATAGACACAACTAAAATTAAACGAAAAGTATCACTCGATAAGCCCAAGGAACCACCGACTAGACGTCGACCTAGCAAAACTGACGAGGTAGACATTCTTTCATATATGTTTATTCAAAATATTGATAGAAAACAACGTAGGAATAGATTCTTAATTTTAAAATATTGACGACAGGATAAAGAAAACGTGATCCAGGTTACGGAAAAAACTGATATCAAAAAGAAATTGTCCGTGGATAAGCCTAAAGAACCGTTAGCTAAACGTCGCCCAAGCAAAACGGATGAGGTATATAATACAATATGTTAAAAATTAAATTAAGTTAGGGAAATTCGCATAATATGATTAGCTATAACATATAAAATGTTACTAACAGGATATAGAAACCATTGAAATCGAAGAAGAAGAACAGCAAACAGATATAAAGCGCAAAGTTTCGATTGATAAGCCAAAAGAATCAAAAACTAGCCGCCGTCCTAGCAAAACTGAGGTAGAGAGATTCAGAATTCTATTTTATCATTATGTTGCGTAAATGTGAACTAATTGAGATTACTTTTATATTCTGTTCTGATAATTAATAATATTGACGACAGGATAAAGAAAACGAGGTTAAAGATAAAACTGAAACTAATGGAAAACTTTCTATTGATAACGAGAAGGAACCTAAAGGACTCGAGCGTGAGCGGCGTCTTAGTGAAACGTCTGTTCAGGTATACGTTCATAAATTTCATAATAAATCTAGTAGCATTGTAGTAATAACTATATTATTATTGTCACACTTAAAATATCAAGGTATTTATAATAACTGAAAAAAATATAACTAGTTACTCTAAAACAGTTCTAAATGAATAATGAAACAATTTCATTGGCTAATGTAGTATTTACCATGTCTATTTATAGAAAATACTTATGCACTTTAGTTTCAAGTTAGTTCACATATAGTAATGGTTTTAATTAGGATGAAGTCCAAGTACAAAAAGATAGGGAAAGAAGAAAGTCTATTGACAAACCATGAACACCTTTTCACCCTTGGCGTCGTACAGGCAAGGCTGACGACTTAGAACTTCTTAAATTATCATCAATCAATTATTGAGCATTGAGACACTGAAACAAAAAGAGATATCAAGTCAATCATTTTCTTAAAACTAAACTTTGGGCTACTACTTAATGTTTACTAATAATTTGCAAATTTACTTGATAATATCAAATATTTAGGTGCTTTAATAGCAACTCATTTAAAACAGGATGAACAAATGGGACTTGATGACTCGGAGCCAGTTTCTCCTAAAAGAAAGGTTTCAGTTGATATGCCTAACGAGCCAACACACCCGTGGCGTAAACCTAGCACTACTGATGAGGTAGATTATTATAATTTAATTAACCAAAATACAATAGAAACGAAAGAAACAGTATTTTATGATAACCATTATTTTAAACAGGATACTAAAGATATAGAGACACCAGCAGATAAGAGAAAGCAATCTCTGGATCAACCTAAACAATCTCAGCTATGGCGTAGATCAAGCAAAGTCGATGAGGTAGACTAACCTTTTCTTGGTGAATAAATATTTTGTAGACATTTATGTAGATCAATTGCTAAATAAATATACATTTTTAAACAGGATAAAAAAGATGATTCTGATCAAGAGAAGCCAAAAGATACATTATTGGAATCTAAAGAATCTGAGCATCCTAGGCGGCGAGCGAGCAAAACAGAGGTTGTTTCTTATTTGTGTTCGGTTATCTTCAATAATAGTTATTTCGGTAGTTAGAAAGCATGACAGATCACTCAATATAGATTTAAAATATAGTTAAAACGCTAATTTGAATACGGTAGCTATACTACAACCGGGTAAATCAGCCGATAAGCCAGTACAAGCACTCATTGGTGATTCCCAACAGAGTACCTAAAGCGATATTCAAGAACAAGTCCAAGGCCCATTTTAACCAAAATCATCTTAGAAATAAGTAGTGGGAATTGAAACTGTACCGAAATCCCAGTACATGCATAATTTTTCTACATTTTCTCACATGCATTCTAATTTTAAAATTACTTTGCTAGGAATCCGATAATACACAGAAACCAGAGACAAACACACAAAACACAGATACACATTTGAAACCTACACAGGCACCATTTTACATGAGGAGAAAGTCTAACACAGAGGTAGGTACACACACTGCACAATTATATTACACACAATATATACATCTTATATACACATAACGATACACATCTAAAAATATTATCATTAATTTCCTAGGAAACCAATATATTTTTAAAGAAAACACCGGAACCGATTAAGGAACCAAATAAAGAAGATGTAGCGAAAACGAAGGTATCTTTAGTTTTTTATTAATACTAGATACATATTTTGAAATGAAACTAATTTTACGGATTTTATCGCGTTTATTTTATTTTTTTTATGTTCCCGACGTTTCGGCTGCTTTACAGCAACCATGGTCACGGGAACACATGGTTGCTGTAATGCAGCCGAAACGTCGGGAACGTAAAAAATATAAAATAAACGCGATAAAATCCGTAAAATTAGTTTCATTTCAATGTGTAGTATTCGCGTAAATATAAGAAATCAATATAGATACATATTTGTTAAAGTTGTTTACGGATCAATCTCTTAAAAAAAATTGATATGTATTTTAGGACCCTAAAGTAAAAGAGAGGAAATCATCAGAGCCTAATTCTGAATTAATCAAGGATAAAATAAAGGTATTTTTATTGTAATATAACATACAAAAAATACTTTATTTACTCGACTACGAAAGTGTACTATCCATTTTTTTATTTTAAATATTATTTCTTAGGGACTTAACGTATCTGAGAAGAATACTTTGGAACCGGTTAAAAAACAAACAGTTGAGGTCAAGAATGAATCTAAGGTAGATAATTAATTGTAATTAAAATGAAATCTTATAAGCTAATTACTTCAGTATTACGAAACCTAATCATTTCAATATGTCGTAGGAATCCGATGTATCTAAAAACGAACCCGTTAAAGAACCGACCATAGAAATTTCTCCAAAACTTGAGGTACTAAAATAATCAGCACATTAATTGAGTTAATTTAATATCAAGTATCTTTAATGATAAAACATTTCAACTTACATTTTCTGTTAGGAACTACACGAGAAACCTAAAACAGATACACTATTTGATCAACCCACACAAACACAGACACCATACCCATGGAGAAAGCAACACATCGAGGTACACTTCATACACATACAAATACTATTATACACTTATACAAACTCACTCACACTGAATACACAACATAATATAAAACTGCACAAACACTAAGAATATTAACAAATCTCACCATTAGAGTATACATTTTTATAGTTACTTAAAAATATTATCAGGTACCAACTACCGCGACACCAGAACCGGAATCGAAATTCGAACCACCGGTGGTTCCGTTCTCTTGGCAGGTCATTCCTGAAATACCTCAGGTACACAACAATACAATAATAATAAAATATCAAAGATAAACAACAAAAAAAATATACTTGTAACACAAAATATGTTAATACTCAGGCCGAACAAACACCAGAATTAGAAGACAAATTCAATCCTACACTACTTGACACACCAGAATCAACAGTCCCATGGAGAAGGGCTAAGTCCCCTCAGGTACACACAACACACTCATGATCATCCCTACATCCATCGCTTCAACACACACACGCACGCACCATCAAGGCACACACACTATTGCACACTTTGGATTGGTTACGCAAAATTTTCAACGATGACGAATTTCACAAAAGGAACGTCAAACATAATCTAGATGAAGTAAGCTTTTTACATACAAACACTTGTGGAATACGTCATCAAACTTTGGCATTTGTTACCTGAATTTATGAACACACACATCGTACGGTCGCCGTTAACCAAATTTACTCTATAGGCTGACACACCTGAAGGCAACGATGAAAGTAAACCAGCCGCATTAGGGATACCACAGCCCGCTTATAGCAGCAGACCTCAATCGCCTGAAGAGGTATTATGCACCCGGAGTGGTAGCACAGGATATTGAGCACTTTGCACCTAGAAATTGGTCACATAATGTTTTGAAGCACTGGCACATTTGCACTCGTCGATATTGCACTGTTAGATTTGCAGAAGCGTTTATATAAGTTGATACCTACGTTCGAAAAATATATCATTGTGGTGTCAAGCTTTACTTGAGTACAAACTTAAGTTATCGTTTCCATATACTTCGGACGTATCGTCTTATAAGGAATGCTTGTAGAAATTGATTTTATCTGGATTACTTCTTGCAGTTACTATATTCTTTGTAGCAGTAGATGCACTGTCTGATGAACTAGAATAGCAATATCTCCTTATACGAATACTTGTATTACTTCTATTGGTATATATGTTCCTGTGTTGTAGTTATTATAACTTGTTTTTAAGGCATTGTTTGCAAGTACCTACTTAATCTGTAACCACTTGCTCTTACAAATTTTGTATTCGTTCTCACACTTCTGCTTCTGCTTATGCTTGGTAACAACAATTCACTTATTACGAATCGAATTAAGTACCTGTATGTGTAAAATATTGTAGTTTTCTTTACAGTTTCATGGTAAGTATGTTGGTAAGTTCAAACATGATATTATTAAGTAATCATGGTTGGTACACAGTATTACAAATATGTCACAAGATAAAATGAAAATATATTTTCTGTATTTACTACGCAATCAGCAAGCGTGACGATAGAAGTGAAACTGAAACCATTTCTATTGTATACAACTTGTTTGGATGTTACATATTTTTGTATATTACAGAAAGTGGCAGTCAAAGAAGAGAAAATTGAAGAAGAAGCGAAGAAAGCAAAGATCAGCTCAGTCAAGAAGAAGGCCGAGGATCTGCCAGAGATTGCTGATTACGACAGACCTGATCTTGAGAAATATGAAAAGATGTCACCAACACCGACTACTAGGGACAAACCAGAAAAGGACAAGGTGATTTAATACTCCACAGGCATAAATAACCAGTGATACAAGCTTTTGATGACTTAAATTAAATATAAATTACTTACTAACAATTCTGATTAAAAATAGCCGGTGCCAAAGGTGCCAGAGATCAATGCGCCTGAAGAGCAACCCGTGGCGCCTAAGATCGAGGTCATTCGCGAGAAGTCCCCGAAACCAGAAACGCCAAGGAAACTGTCACTTGTGCCTGGTGCACCAGTAGGTCGACGTGGTTCCCTTATTCCTCCACCGGAGGAGATGGGAAGACGTCCTTCACTTATTATCAGCGATGAGGTACGTATCATTTTTAATGTTTATACAAAATGCCATATATTTTTTAATGATTTACTTTTGTTTTTCAATTTGTCTTCAAATTCACTAAAGGTATGAATCTTTTTTGTAGATTTACTGTATAATCGTGGCATTTTAGAAACACGTTACAATGTGCGACAAGCGCTAGCATCAGAATCACTCTTTGAAAAGCAAGCTTATATGCTACTCGGCACTTGTGGATTTGAAATAGGAGCAACTTTAGAGATAGCATTAGCTTGAAATGGTATTCTGGTGAATTTTTAACTAACGATTATAAATTCAAACTTTAAAATATTGAAGATATAAAATGATTATTGCAAATAACTTTAAAACCAGGATACCAAACTTTCCAAAAGACGTGTGTACAAAATTGATCACATTTTTCTTTTGTATTGATTACCACAGTTGCGACATGAAGCATGATAGTTTTGTTTAAACTAATAGCGTGATGCTAGTGAATCTCAACGAGTGATACACAGATGTTGGCGTCTTATCACGAATAATGTTAGTCCCTAAGTAGTATAGACCCTATTCTCTCAAGCCGAACCCATAACACTAGAATGCATAAACCCCATAAAAGGACATGTTTATAATCATCTATAGAAAGATGATGCTTATATTCTACCAATAGCCAATACCAATAGCGGCCGCTTTAGCAAGAGTTCGTTTATTTACGATGGAGTTGAGCTTAGACCCCTAAATTCCCTGCTTATAGACCGTATAAATCCTAGCAAAAGCAGCAGATACTATTCAAAAGACTACATTAAGTCGTCTATGTAGAGATATTAAGATCGTGCAAAACGTAATCCACAGGATAATAGAAAACTAAGACCCGGTGAGGTGATCGAAGACAAGAAGGTAAAAGATAAAACGCTAAAAACTCTAAATGAATGTTATTATTGCCGTGATCAATTCTTAACTGTATCTGTATACGAAATTATATTAATGCATTTGCATCCGACGCGGTTTTAAAACACTATTTTACGCGTGCCACTGGATAATCACATAAACCTTGGTCTTGAACGGTTTTCAACCGTCGCAGTGTGTGGTGAATGTAATTATCCAGGGATTGTCTATGTAAGAATCGTTTTGTCGTCGACAGCACAAGGCTAAACTGCACACATTTGTGAAGTACGCGCACACAGATAAACTGCACAGCTTGTAAGCACGTAACGCACACCAAATAACGGTTACAGGGATTGGTCGTGTAATATCCAAAACAAATACTCAGGAATGGTGTGTCTAAGAAGGCTTTTCTTACACATCACGGCGGTGAGACGGACACTAACAATTATCTTAATTAACAAGATGATGCAACATGTAACGTAATAACTTCTGCACACGCTCGCGACATTGCACAGAATAATGAACTAAAGTTAGGCCCGGTAGGCGACCCAGGTTCGGCAGCGGAGATTTAGGTAGGGCGCGTTGTTTCATATAGGATTATGAATATTTTTTAATAACACAGGTCACCAAATTACGTCCTGGAGAAGTTTTAGACGAGAAAAAGGTGAGATCGATTGGATCTGGTCAGTTTTAGGTGGACGCTGCTCGCTTTTGCAAAGCATTTTTTTTGTCTTTAATATTTTATTATTTTGATTTTTTACTTCTATATGTACACACATGACTACACAGACAACAATTTAGTGAAATATATTTTAAATAGAAAAAAAATTGTGATGGTACAGACACACTTCCAACAATTTCCCTATTAAAATGTCCCTTTCCTTCATAGACTACTTCATTATTGGAAGCAAACATCACGATGTGTTTTTCGGTAATTACAAAAAAATCAAAAACACATTTTTTTCATCTCTTCTCGTTACGAATTACATTGGCCCATTTTTCAAACAAGTTTAGCTATTCAATCTTTCTTTAGCGCAAACTATAGCTACATCCATATTTCTTTTTCCTTTTAGATGTTCTTTTGAATTAGATTTAGTTACCGCTTTGCCGACCAGCGGGTTTACCATTGACAAAGCATCGCTGGCTTTTACCTTATCTTGTCTATGAGGGAACATTACATTTCTTTGTGTTCATTTGCCAAGAATTATACGTAAATATATGGGGATATTACAAATCTCTCCAGATATTGTATATGGTTCCCTCGTGGACAATGCTTTTAGTTTTACTTTTATGATGGCTTTATTCCGTTTCCAATTTAATACTTTTTATTTTTTCTATTAACCTCTATTTATAATGCACACTTTATTTTTTTATACACTTCTACATAACGATAAATTATTTTAATAACGTAATATTGTACATTTTAATATAAATGCTTGTGATTATTTATTTCAGTGTATGAGATAAATAATTTTAAGCTAGATATATTCATTGAACTACTCTTGTACAGTAGATCAATGGCTATAGTGATATTATAATAAATGATTCACTTAACACATACATACACACAACACACTCACACGACACACACTTTAATATCAAGTTAACTGATGCACAATATTATTTACGATGTACAGAACTCTATATATTTTATATGCACAATTTTAACAGAGAATGTTTTACTAAAACTTATACTTTTTTTCCAAAAAAGAAACGCGGCGCAAGGCCTGGGGAACTCTCCGACGAGGTATACAATGTGTGGAAAATTATATGTTTAGATTATATATGTCATAGAGGAAATATACCTATTAGATATCGTGGCTAACATAGACTTTTATCAGTGATTAATTTTAGAAGTGAATAATTTCATTGTTTTTTTTTATATGAAAACCCAAAACTATGCGCGGTAAAAATTATTAGCATAGAAGAAGTCCTATCATAATTTTCTTCGAAAAATATTTGGCGCAAGACCTTCCATAAAATGTACTTATAATTTCGTAATAATATCTCAATAACTACTGCTATTAACACCTTGTAATTCTCACATTAATAAACAATAATTTTAAACCAAATAAAAATATATCTGCATTAAGTAAAGTATAATATGCTGCACGTATCCTATTAAAAATATAACAAATAAAAACATAATCATAATATACAAAGAGCCAATGAATAAATTGCCAACCAAATTGAACGACACACTTTATTCATTGGCCGGCGTAATTACAACACAACCATAAAACTAAAAAAAATGGTTATGTACGCTGCACGCAAAATAAACTTAACAATAATTTTGTCATGTTCCATGCTATAGATTCCTTGGTATCACATAAACATATACATATACAACAAACAGATTACTGCGTTGGTATTGATAGAATTATTGTTAATAATGGCTTCAGCACTGAGTAATTGTATCCAAAGATTATACAAGGTAATGTCTATGATGAACTCTAATTCTTGCTTTATTATAGTAATAATAATTTGTCAATTTTGATTCAAGTTGAATTCATAGGCATTGCCGATTCGCATAAAGATGCCACAAAATATTCGACTTCAATTTATTTAATGTGCCCGGTCTAATTACACAAGTCATCAGTAAAAAAATAAAATAAATACAATATAGCAACGGAAGATAAATAAAAAAAAGCTATTAACATTAAAGTTGGAACCAAATTTTTAGAATCTATGATGTCATAAAATATAAAGCTAGCGTAATGTCGCTGTGAATCAAAACAGCTGAAGATAAAGAATGATAAGTACGTCAACTAAGAACTAGTACTCTAGTACTCACTAGAAATTTGATGAAACTAAAAGATAATCTGGTACTTGAAATGTTTATAAATATAATAAATAAATCAATGTAAGTAGCATACAATGATCAAAGATTCATATATGTAATAAATAAACATGATATATTGCATCCTATCATTTAGCAAAGACATAAAGCACATAAATTACGCGATAAAATCAGTTAAAGCAATTAAATTTAAAACCAACACGCACCTGTTAAATATGATACAAAAGCAGATAACGCGAGTGAGCTTAATGAAGCAAAGCAAACACAATGAGTCGAGCCAGCAATGGACGAAGCGCTTATGAATTGACCACTGAACGTATAAAATATGAGTGCAGCAAATAGGCCAAGAGCGAGACATTGTTCTTGAAATGTTCTCACCCCAAACATATTCACGTCGCCAGCTCTTTGAATGCAGGTACGCCATAAAATACCATGGTAACAAGAACCATTGGTATAAAACCTTATTGCAGTTTTAATAAAGATATTTTTGTAAAAACACGAGCTACGAAATCAATGTGTTGTATTTTTTTTATATTGTAACTGCTGCTTTCAGCCGCCTTTTTCAATCATAGATAGTGGGTAGTATAGTAGATAAATGCTTAAACCCTAAATCAGTAAAACTCTATTGGTCCATTGAAAGATTTATTTGAAACATTACAGTGTTAAAAGTCCATTAGTTCGATATATAATTGACAACAACTGTAAACACAATATCAATTATAGCAATCAAAATAAGAATGTTATTAATAAAGACAAGGACACAACTGAAATAGAAATAAAAGGTAACATTGAGTGACATAACGGCCGTACCTAAGAAGGTAGAAATACCATAAAATGTGCGTGGGAAGACACGCCGCCAGTGGGCGGAGTACTGAATTGAAGAACAAAAAAATTGGCATAGATATGAGTGCATCTTCTTTGTACATTGTGGATGGAAACACTATTTGGCCATCGTGGTAAAAATATTTGTCAATATAAAGGTTGTAGATTGCACAGGGAGCGCCAGACGTGGATCTTACTTAAGAGCCACCTGTACCTGCGTTTTCCCATACAAAATGACTTTCGCGATAACTTCTTAACGACTAAACATATTGAATCCAAATTTTGTACATACAATCTGATCAGATATATCAAGGTTTTAAATTAGTTTTTCTGTGAAAACAATCAACTCAAAAAAAGATAGAGCGAGTTGAAATAAACGCATTTTACACTCAAAATCGTGTCATTTTTGGTCAGTTCTTACACATGTTAGTATGCTTTCAATTGTAATGAAAATCAATTTCTGACTTTGCTTAAGTCCTATATTTTGCTAGGATAGAAATAAAATTTTAATATCTGCGGCACAAATATAATTATAGCGAAACTAAAGATTTATATTGAAAAATATCCAAATCCGGTGACCATTCCTGCACATTCTCTCTCGCACGCGGGGGCGCGGGGTACGGGGAGCGGTGTAGTCCCGCCCACTCCGCCAGTGCTCCTTGTTTTTATCAGTGCGACGACCGCTCGGCACTGTGTCTGACGTGTGTTGCATATTTTGGTGTTTCTTTGGCGACTTTATTTTACGACTTGGACTGATAACGGATCAAAACATTGCTATATTCAAATCTCAAAGGAAGTGATGCCACCAGATATGGAAACAGAAACGAACCAATTGCAGCAAAAGAAATAGGGAGTTAGGAATTCAAATCATACCTTTTGGGTTATTTATTGTTAGTGAACTTCCGTATCTGGGTGCGAGTCCCGATGGACTTATTGGTCTAGATTCTATTATAGAAATAACGAGTCCATCTTTAGCACCAAAAATGACACCAGAAGAAGCTATTACGCAAAAAAAAAACTTTTGGTATTAAAGACTAGCTGCGCCCCGCGGTGTTAACCGCGATTAAAAGTATGTCCTTTTCCTCTATGTCCTTTTCTGTAAATCATGTCGATCCTTTACTCTATGAAAAATTAAAACAAATCTATCTCACGGGAACCATACATTTTACCGGGATAAAAGTAACCTATGTGCTATTCCAGACTATAATCTATCTCTGTGCCAAATTTCATCCAGATCCGTTCAGCCGTTCTGGCGTGATTGAGTAACAAACATCCATCCATCCAAACTTTCAAATTTATACGAATAATAATATTAGTCGGATGAAAATTATCGCCAAAAAATCTTAACTATTACTATCAAGTACAAGGGCAATTAAATATAAGAAAAATAAAGTATTGCTTTTCTAACCGACTTCATAAAAGAGGAGGATCTCAATTCGGCTCTATTTTTTTTGTTTTTGTATATACTCCCAGGGGAATTGTTTATGAAAAAATTTAAAGAGACCAACAGTTCTGGGAATTAAATATAGATAAATTAAAATAATTTTAGTTGTGTATCTTACTAAAAATTATAGACCCACCTTTACCAAGAAAGATACAAATATGCGAAAGAATAATTTAATAAGACTTTTTTTCTTTAGATTTAATTATGATATTTTTATTATATGGCCTATTCGGCCTGATTAGGGCCGTTTGTAGTGACCCGGCTTTCTGTACCGAGGGACCCGGGTTCGAATCCTGGTAGAGACAAACTTTTTGTGATGAGCACACATGTGTGTACCCAAGTCATGGATGTTTAATATCTATATAAGTAATATAAACTGGGTTCGCCCCCAGTCCATTGTGGTAACCATAATACAAGCGTTGTTTAGTGTGGGACCGTATAGTTAGTGTGTTCGTTTGGCGATATTTATATTATATTTATAAATATTTATATCACACTAATATTATAAATGTGAATGTTTTGATGGATGTATCGATGGATGGAAGGATGTTTGTAACTCAATCACGCCAGAACGGCTGAACGGATCTGGATGAAATTTGGCACAGAGATAGATTATAGTCTGGAATAGCACATATACTACTTTTTATTCCGGTAAAATGTATTGTTCCCGCGCGATATATTTGTTTTAGTTTATCATAGAGCAAAGGATTGACATGATTTTTTGTATAAGTAACGTTTTGCATAAGTACGTAAGGTAGTTTAGGGGCCAGAAAATGACATAGGCAAATTTTTATCCTGAAAAAATGCACGGTTCCTATGGAACAGCATATAGGAACCGTGCATTTGCAAAAGGACATAGAAGAAAAGGACATACTTTTTAATCGCGGGTAACACCGCGGGGCGCAGCTAGTTTATAATATCACTAGCTATTCGCTCCACGGTTTCAGTCGCGGTTTCATAGATTGTCCCATGGGAATGAGAAGTTTTCCTGCGGTAAAAAGTAGCCTATGTATTAATCTAGGTTGTCAGCTACCTCCATACCAAATTTTATCAAAATGGCTCAAGCGGTTTGAACGTGAAGAGGTAACAAACATACACACACTCACTCACAAAATTACGCCTTTATAATATTAGTGTGATTAATGGGATGTTGTGTATAACGTTTCTTTAGTTTACTGAAAGCTATATGTTATTATATTATAAGCAACTGACCAGTGAATAATAAAACAAATGTTTTAATTGAAAGTGTTTTTACATTAATAATGTATTATTACTACATAGAATTCCGCAACATAAACATACAACTATTATTATTTAGAGTATGTGAGCACTCAATATAACAAATATGGAATTCATGCCCCGTGATGCGAAAAGACAATTGATATAACGAAACATAATGTTTAGAGCTTGACAATGAAATGCTTTCGGCTTTTGTTTACCGCATTATCAGTCGGGTGACCTCGAGTGACCGCCGCCGCGCCGCCTCCTTACAATAGTGCTATCGCATTTTTTAGGGCTCTATCTCTCTCTAGGTGAAATAGCAACAAAACGAAGCGGGCTAGGAGGCATCTCGCAGCGAGAAAACGCCGTGCGTACAGGGGGCCCTTAAATTGTGTCGATTTAGGAGGCTCCTTTCACAAACCACATTTTTTATTGTGACCCCATCCTTAAAATAATTAATTAGAAAGATGCATCCCAAAATCAACATTTGTGTAAACGACTTGTTTGGATTACCATATTGACGAATAGATTTGAAAAATCAATCAAAGGTAAAACAAACCTGCCAAAAATAATGCAAGTAAGTTACGAACGGAACTAAAAATATAATTCAGCAGCCAAAAAAGCAGTTTAAGTATGCTTTAAAGAAAAGGACCAATGATCTTGCTTGTATGTGCTAGATGAAATAGCAGAACCGTCGAGGGGCGACGCTTGAAATGTATCGGCTCGTCACCAATGTTGGTATTCGAGAAACGGGCGCCAATGCCAGTAACCGCAATCACCTGAACATTATGCATTATAGCAGGGTGCCAATCAATCTTTCGATCTTGCGCAACCACTAAATTAACCGAGACAAACCGACTTTGTCGTGAAGCATCTCATTTTTGGCATTAACAAAACATTGTTTTAGCGACTGCCACGTTACAAAGCTACGAAGATATTGTGCTCAAGGCGAGAGTTCACACCGATTCAATAGGCCACTCCGACGCACGTTGGCCTCGATATCACCTGTCGATATCGAGAATGCGGCTGATTAATGTTACAAACTGAAACTGCGGGCTTCAAAGCCAGCATCGGTGGGGGCACCGCAGACTGTCGGCGACAACTACACGCGTGTTAGTAACGACTTTCAAGAACATGCAACGCGGATGGCTCACCTTAATCTGATAATTAATGATATGCGTCTGCTGATTTGTGCTGTGCACAAATAGACGCCCGCCCCCGCCCCCGCCCCGGCTCCCCCGGATGCACCGCGTCCACGTCGACGCGACCCCTTCTTCAGTCTTTTGACATTCGTGCCCATTTTTAGATGGAACGACGCTAACGAACTGCCCCAAAATCGAAAATATACAAACGAATACAAAAAAAACCGCCGAAAAAAAAACAACGAACAGGTGTAACACTTAAAAAGAAACATAATTTTATGGCATTTAATTGTAAAGCTTTTGTTTTAACAAATATGGACGAACGTAACGAAATGGCGGAAAATATAAAACCATTTATAGTTTTAATTTTAAAGATAGTTTTAGGTGCGTACTGTGATAAAGTGTAATGCAATTAAGCGAACTCTATTTATTGATAATAATTTTCCAAGTAGTCTGATGATTTTGTGGCATCATAGCGACTACATGTATTAACTGTAACAATGGCAGCGGTTGCTAAAAAACCAGTAGCCGCTTTACCCAAACCTAAACCAGATACGGTAAGTATACGAATATGTTTTTTTATATTACCTCCACAATATACATATATATCACACACAATTAGTCAAAGGTCATGAAAATATTGCAGAAGTAAGAATTAAAATTCTCTGAATAAAACTGAGATGCTTACGCACCGAGAGCATAATAACATGACATTTAAATCATTTGAGCGACCTAATTCCATTCCATGAATTTCATAGTTTTACGCCCACTTAAGCTATTATAATTCATCTATACGATGTGTCGTTCTGCAAATTCCATTTGAATTCGTAACTCGATAACGTTTAAATTTGACTTTGTCACAAGTTCAAGTACATACGTAGAATTTCGTTGTTTTTTTTTACCTACTAGCCCACTGGACTGGACTATAACCCAAAATAATGTTATATTTTTTTAAGATTTGCTACTGTAATGATAGTGATAATTATTAAATAGAGAACGCTAAAACAAAATTAAGTTAAAAGATACATATTTTATAAAACTATTTTTTCGGATTTTATCGTGTTTATTTTATGTATAATGCAACCGAACCGCCGGGAACGTAAATACGTAAAATAAATACGATAAAATCCGAAAAAATAGTTTTATTTCAATGTGTAGTATTCGCGTAAATATAAGAAATGGAGAAAGTTTAGACGAGAAACATCCAGCTGTCACCAAAAGAGTCTGCAGAATTAAAAAAAAAATACACCATTTCAGTCTATTCCTAAAAGTAGCGCATACATTACTTACCACTTGCGCTTCATTTATCAGGAAGCCCAGTCCATCGTTAGACCACTTGGCTAGCATTCATAATGTACCACATCTGTCATAACATACAAATGTATCGTGTTATAAGGTATCAACCACATTTTAATCTATACTTGCTGTCCCGACGATCTTCGTACCGCTTCAAAATCTAATATATGAGAACATGAATAATCTTTATCATTTTCCCGTGTTTTAAATAATTATTCTGCTATTCGAGGCAGAGACAAATTCAAACATCATAAAAATCGATCGACCCGATCTTGAGTTACAAATGGTTAAAGTTACCAACACGACTTAGTTTTATGCATAAGGTTTAATACATTTCAGATTGTTTTAATGACCTATGACTATGTGTTTGTGATATATAATGATTATATTCATAATTTTTTTAACGCAATGATTGGAATTATCACTGAAATGAAAGATATATTTTAGATAATATATTTTAAGTGTCGCTTTGTTTATTCTTACTTTGTCTATTTATGACGATTTATATATGTTATAATATATATTGAACAGCAAATAGATCAGTATATTTTTAGAGTACAAATTTCAGTTTAAATTCACAGGACTTATCCATTTGCTGCATAACTTAAATGTCGATTTCTTCGTGATTAATCCGTTCCAATTAAAAAATGGTACTACGAATATGACTAATATTATAATAATGATATAGAGACGAAAATCGGGTGATGCCAGAAGACCTTCGATCCAGGATCTCGAGGACCTTATCAACAAACCGTCCGTACCTCTGAAACCTATAGGAAATGGGGGACCGCCGGTTATTGTGGACGTACAGGAGAGCTACTCCGCTGTTGAAGGTTAGCTAGCGATGATATCGATAACAAATTGTATGTCCTTATATTAATAATATATATAATATTATATGCTTCGGTTAATCCATACATGGTTTATAATAATTACAAGCCGCCAGAAGCCTTAAAATTCAGATAGATGTATACACCATTTAGCTACGTCAATTACGAGAATAACGTCAAGTGCGAGATTATTCGTAAGCTAACCATATACTTTATAGTCCACCGTATTTTCACATTTTGTATGGAGAATTGAACGTTTTAAATACCGTCCGCTAGAGGCGCTTTTCAATTCGCCATACAAAATGTCTAAATACGGTACACTATAAAGTATACAGTTAGCTCGCACTTGACGTGGTGATCGCAATCGCTTCGTGTAAATATCGGTAAATAGTCAAATCATACTGAAAGACGGCTCTAACAGAAAAGTTGTGTTACCAGCTGTTAGAAAAACTTACCTATGAGTGTGCTCCCGCTACCTGAAATACTCTCATTGATAAACTCTAACTTCTAAATCAGATCAAACCGGCTACATCACCGTCCAAGTGGAGGGTAACCCAGCACCGACATTCAAGTTCTACAAGGGTGTTGGTGAGATTATCGAGGGTGGCCGTTTCAAGTTCGTGACTGATGGTGGAACTGGTCTCATCACCCTGTGTATGAGAAAGGTGAAGCCGAACGATGAGGGCAAATACAGGATTGTTGTCAGCAACATTCATGGAGAAGATACAGCTGAGATGCAGCTATATGTATCAGGTAAGATAGCGAACAATATAAATCCGATAGATTAATGGGGCAAAGGCACTTTTTATTTTTAAGAAAGTCCAATATTGTACGAGCTTTTTAGGAATATGATCAAAATTACTTTAAAATAGGCAAAATACAATTACCGTCTCTTAAAAGAGATTTTCGAAATCGGTACAAAAAAAACACTTTAACAATACAGACTCCAGCGGCATGGACTTCCGTGCTATGCTCAAGAAGAGGAAGTACAAGAATTGGGGGGAGAAGAAGGAGGATCCCGACTGGGGAGACCTCAAGGAAGTTGAGAAGCCTGTTCCGGCCCTTAAGAAAGTGGAAAGGGTACGTTATTTAAAAATAATAATATGACATATCCAAATATTACTGAAGATGTGAACTGTATACGACTAACATAAAAAATGAACATAAAAATAATGACACAAGACAGTCTGAAGACTCTACATTTATAGTTTATTCTTCTATATCCCCAAAAAGGAAAAACAGAAGTCCAAATAAAGTTGAATATTAAAAAGATATCATAATATGTTGATAATATACCATACGTAATTAATGATCTTTACATTGTCTTGTGATCTATTAAAAGACAAAAGATAAATATAGAGACAGCTCCATCAGGCTAATTATAGGCAAGGTTGAAGTTCAAGGAGTCATCAGATGTAATAGCTATTCGTATCATCACCTTGTGAATAACCAACTCTTACAGATATTGTACAATCTGAGCTATGAATTCTAGCTTATTGATTATCAGAAAGCATGATTATAAATATATAAAAATAATGGTTGGCTTTTAAAAAAATCATAAATAACTCAAGCTTTAGATTAACTTGATGCATTTTTTTTAAAACTGATCAGAGTATTTTAATGATACTGACGTCATCTTTAGACTTGACAGTAATTAAGGCCGCGTTTTGGCTTTTTCAAGTTAATGTTTGTACTTATCCAAAGTAATTAAAAGATAATATTATAGCAAAATAAAATTTATCATCAGTTCAATTTAACTGCCAGCCGCATCAAGTTCTGAACGAGCTTTATAGAAACGTAACTCTTCGAGATCATTTTATGAAGAAAAAATACCATGTGATGTCTTTCTCATGATGCATGAATATTTGATTCGTAGGGCTTAGAGACTGGATATTTCGAGAAGGACGGCTTCCTCGTGGTCGTTTCTGAAGGTATCGAGATGGGTAGATTCCCAGCTGGGAGGAGGCACTCTTTAAACTGGTCCTGGGTCAAGGTCATCAGTATATCAGTATATAGCATCATTGTTCATTCCATTTTACATTTCCATTGCACCTACTTACTTGTATTTCTATAAAACACATTTTTTTTTAATATGAATACTGAATTGTTCGCATTATTGGATTTAAAAAAATACCTAGCGAATTTTTGCTCGCGATCATTAAATTCAAATCTCGTTTGCATGAAAATCATGAAACAATTTATGATAATATGACAAAAAAAAATCTTCTTCCTTTTCGAAATAATATGAATATTTTGCCAATGCCAAGTAATTAATAGCAATAACACATTCAATAAATACGCATTATAAATAAAATAATGGATGTGACATGAAGTATGAAAATAGTTTTCCATAAGTAAACTTCTTAATTTTAAATATAAATCATCGAGACGTCATTAATTTGACGCGTCAGTGTCAACGAATTATTTACATAATATATGTTGATGGTGTTGGTTGCAATATTGATATAATGGCTGGATGGTCTCTCAGCAAGATATTAAACTTGTTTAATGTTAGTATCAATTAACCATTATCAAAGTAAAATAAATTTTAATCATCAAATAAATTAAGCACCTTACACACTCACCAGTGATAGTCAATCACCACCACCATTTCACGACGCTTTCTATAATTTGGCTTTTCATCACCGTTCCCAGTTAATTCTTCTGCTCTAGTGATAACATAAGTATTGAAATTCTAGGGTGTCTATGATATAAAGAGACGAATGTCTCTGCCTGAAATAATAGCTGATTGGCCCGAATTGATGGAGGCTGTCAAAACAAAGGTTCGATTAAAAGGAACTATAAATTGAAATCTTAAATTAAGGGATTTTCCGCCCACTTCCAATGCCGGGCCCAAAGACGATTTAACGCACGTTGGCTGGTCCATAAACACAGCATTACCATAAATGATTGATTGACGAATGAATGATTTGCTATCAATATCTACGTGATGATCTTTGCCATCATGATGGTGACGTCAAAACTAAGTAGTTGTGCAGTATTGGTACCTGATTAAATATGTATAAAGCGGTCTTCTTTGAAATGGACGGAAATGATCTTCTAAATAATGAATGAGATTAAAATCATGAATGATAAAATAACTAAACTAAATCAGTCCACTGAAATTGACGATTTCAAATGTATATAAGAAATACTCTTTCTAGACGATATGATTATGACATTGTATCCAACTAATCACTTACTTTATTGGAATTTAATAAATCGAAATCGTTAATTTCACAGCGACTTAAATAAAGAAATGCATTAAACTGAATTTTAAAATTAACAAAAGGGTTTTGTATCACCTCTTCATGTTTCTATAACTTGAACAAAACTTTCAGGGAATGTAAGTGGAATGAATTTGATGACTATGATCACATTTGTATTGGTGTCTGTTATATTGAATTACAGGTTAATATTGACGTCGGATTGAAGAGCTTCTATCACGTCATTATTATAAAAAAATAATTTATATTCTTCATTATTTACTTCATTAATTTCAGCTGATGCATCCGGTGTTTTGCAGATGTTGGAATTTTTGTTTCGTATATCCGGTTGATCACAATCATTTGTATTATGACTGTAATCAGCATGTATGCATTAGTTTTAAATTATGGTACCCAGATTTGGTAAATATTTTGGACCCCTTTTGTTTTATGCCCTGCTTTGTAACCAAGTGATGACATTGAAAATATTTCACTAAGAGTGAATGGATATTTTATAGAAATCCCATATTAGAAGACCGTCACTGGCTGAACTGATCCCGGATTGGCCAGTGCTACACTCGTTCAGAAAAGACGAGGTTTGACAGCAACGTCAATTGAAACATGCACCTTGAAATTAAATATCACAAAATGCTAAATAGTTGTCGCACATATAGTGTTACACGTGTCACATGTTATCATGTAGTCTGATATAATTGGGGAATTCTTGCATTAATATCAATTACCTTACACTACACTAAACATTGATTTATATCGTTATGATAATGTTTGTATTATGGCCTTCCATGTATTATACTGATATAAGTTATTATAGTAGCATATACTTGGCAGATGTTCATGCATGATAATTCCAATTATGTTATCGGATTATGCGATCAACTGCAATGAGGTCACCGACTAGTCAGTCTAGCACATCCTTGGTACTCTCTATAATCCTATTCTCTTCTAAAGCAATTCTTCTGGGCACATCTTCGTCGATATTTTTAGCAGCACAGCGCACAGATTCAATATTCTATGCACAGTCATCTTCAATGTTGCAGGATAATGATTGTTCGTTCAAATGTGTGTTGATAAGACAATTTGTACATTAATTTAGGCCCACTTTTGCACAATTAAAGAGAAAATATGGAAATTCCAATTTCTGTACGATAGCATGGAGTTCACAATGTGTGGGTGACAGTGATGATAAAATGGCTGTCTATCTTAACGCCTCGGTTACTGTAAAGAGTTCAAATGTTTTCGTTGTGTTTTGCACACTGTTCACGAGACGTTGACAATGGTGAGGAGTGAGGAAAGTTGATGGGAGCACTCAAAGCTTTTGTATGAAGAGCACATTTTTTTGTTACTGCACTAGATTGACTTTTATTGAGACAGGTATATTTATTCGCAAACGACGTTGTTTTCAGAAACAAGACACATTCTTGAAGCCCCTCGTAGATCAATTCGCGAAAGAAGGCAAGGATAAGAAGGTGACTTTTGAAGCCATCTTCACTAAGCCGAATGCCAAACCGAAATGGTTCTTCCGTAAAGATGTGAGTTCATGTGATAAACATTTTCATCTAAATACAAGTACAAAATTCTTTCTTGAATTCAACTGAACGATAATTTATTTTAGGAACTATTCCCGGGATCGAAATATAAGATGACAAACGAAGGAGACTCGTACAAACTGATCATCGCGAACCCCAAAGTAGAAGATACGGGTAAAATTACAATTGAAATCGGCGGTACCACGTGTACTGCATTCCTACAAGTTGACGAACCAGATCCTACTTACTCCTTCACAAAACAACTGAAGAAGACCACCAGTGGGTACACTAAACATGAGGTGGTTCTTGAGTGCGTAGTGTCCAACAGCCTGGCCATCGTGTCCTGGTGGAAGGGAGAACAGAAGATTGAGGATAACGACGAGTTCCAAATCTCCAAGGATTTGTCTGGCGTGTGCAGACTGGTCATCAAGAGTGCCAAGTTGGATGACGCTGGAAAATATATGTGCAAGATTGAGAAGCAACCTGACAAGACTGAGACTGAAGTTAAGATTGTTGGTGAGTGAGAGTTTTAGTTGATAGGGTCATTTTACTTTCTGCAGCCAAATTAACAAGTTAGCTACTCCACACTGACATGTGCTAAGGTCTTAAGTTCAAAATTCCAAGGGTCAACATCGTTGGAGATTGATAATGGTATTGTTTTAAGCTGAATCGTCACATTGCTGCGACAAAGTTGGCCTAACCAGCTTCCATGTTTCTCTATCATCGGCTATCTTTAGCCAATCCGTTTGGAGTGAATCCAGGCCGTCAGGCCAACGTTGCCTGGGCCTACCTTGCTGACAAAGCCCATGTTCACTGATTACGAGAGGCCTCGTGCCCATCTCTCTGAGTCTACCTGACAAACGGCTATGATAATGGGTAGCCCTTATAACTTTTATAACATCCTTTATCTACAGAGTATCCATACAAGTTCACAAAGGTGCTGAAATCGCAACAGGCGATTGAGAAGGACACCATCACGCTTCTTTGCGAGCTGGACGATGCCGGTGGTGATGTTAAATGGTAAATATTTCTAATATATTATGTTATTTTAATATATTCCTGGTGATAAGAAAAGTTTGGGGACATAGGGGTAAAGAAGTAACTTTACTCTTACAAGTGGAATAGTACAATACAATTTCGATACTTATACTCTATGTAACTGTCTATTAGGTTCAAGAATAACGAGCCGCTGAAGGTAGACAAGCGCATTTCGATCGTGAAGGAGGGGCGCAAGCGCAAAGTGGTGATCAAGGACGCCAAGGTCACGGACGCTGGCAACTTCAAGTGTGTCAGCAACGCCGATGAGACGACCTGCGAATTGATTGTCAATTGTAAGTATTCAACAATTAAGTCTAATTTTCGTCTGCGCTGAATATGAGTATCAACTAGGTATTGTTCATCATTCAGATTTTTTTAGCATTTAACTACTTATATAAAAAATAGATATTGTTCATTGAGCATTGTATGTATTCTATTATGTGACAATCGCTACAAGATAATACTCCTATAAACCATTATAGGTCAAGGACAGTTAAATAATTACATTAAATCAATACTCCATCCAATTAATAAATCCAATGAGAGACATATTATGACGTACACTTCAGATTCTGGGCTTGTTTATAATGGACTATTGTCTAAGCTTACTAGACCTAAACAGCTATCTAAAACACATTCTGAAAATAGCATCTGCAGGAAATATACATATCAGTTGAGATGCACAAAACAATTTACGGCCTTTTGATATTCTGTTTAAATACCAAATATCATAATAAATAAAAAGAACTGCCATTTTATGGCCCAATTAGTATATTTTTTTACGAAACTTAAATTGGTGTTTTGTCTTGCAGACTCGAATCGCTTCAACAAGAAGTTGAAGGATACAGAAGCAATTGAAAGGGACAGAGTTGTTCTCGAAGTGGAACTGCAGGACCAGACAGCAGAGGCAGTTTGGTCTTTCAATGGACAGCCTATTGTACCTAATGATAGGTAAGGATATAATTCTTCTTTCTATTTGTGGAAATCTGGTACAAGTATAGCTGGTACGAGTGTCGGACGAGCGAAACTCCTTACATCTTGAAAGTATTTAAGTCTACATGACAGGTGATGGTATGGATGGAGAATCAGAAAAGACAATTTCACCTTTTTATTTTAATTTCCTACACTTATATATATTTATGTACACGTAATGGATAAATATTCCGCCAATATAAGATATGTTAATTCAAATGGAACACAATTCTTGGATAATGCAATATCACTCTCCAACTAAATGTTCTGTAATAGATTTCAGCTATTTTTTCGCATATTTTAAAATGTGTACTATGTCATTAACTTTTCTGTTAGAATCGAAATCAAGAATCTGGGCGGTGGTAAACACCAACTGATCTTCAACAAACTGGAGATGGAAGACGACGGCGAGATTCTTTGCGAATCAGGCAAGCTCAGTTCGTCCTGCAAGCTGACCGTCAAGAAGGGCGAGTCCAAGCCCGCCATCGAATGTCCGGATGAGTTTAATGGACCGGCCGGACAACCTTTCGTCATCGAGGTGCCTTATAAAGGTAAGAAATATTTTTAACGGCGGCATAAATCTATCAGAGATCATCCGCTAAGGTCTCATTTTAAACTAGGATGATCATACAATTAAATATATCCAATCATATATTTTGGTGTACAAGTGTCAAAGGTCCTAAACTCCACCAAATTTCATAGCAAGTTGAAATCTGGTTTCTTGGTTAAATGATTTGTAACGTGATTGCAATTGAATTGAAACTTAAATTTTGATTTAACAGTGTATCGTTAACCTCTATTGATAATTACTATACTTTTTTAAAGTATGTGATGTTAATTTATTTCCATTTCTCAGTTTCTGGCACCCGCCAAACACCAATCGAAGCAAAGCTATGGAAAGACGGAAAAGCGCTGCCCGCCAAAGAAGTCGAGGCAGTGGTTGAACAGGAGAAGGTTCTCTTCAAATTCAAGAAGCCAGTTAGAGAAGGATCAGGCAAATACCAGATCAAACTCACCAACGCCCAGGGCGAAGACTCCAAGGATGTTACCATCACCATGCAGAGTGTGCCCACTCCACCTCAAGATGTTACCGTTTCAGAGGTTTTCCAGACGTCATGTGTGGTCTCGTGGAAGGCGCCACAGGACGATGGTGGTGCGAAGATCATCAAGTACATCATCGAAAGACAGGTGAATATTTGTCCATGTTTGCCACTTTTTATTGTACTTATCGCTTAAAAACGGTGTTTCTAATTCTTTCACTAGTAGAAAATTCAAAAGCCTATCTTCATAATTTTGGTCTCTTCCAGGATATGTCCCTCAAGGCAGGTTGGGACAACGTGGCTGAAGTACCTTTGGGTGAACCACTGAAGTATAAGGTCGAAGACCTTATTGCTAAGAAGACTTACAAGTTCAGGATCCGTGCTGTGAATAAGATTGGCTCCAGTGAACCTGGTCTCTTCGCCAAGCCCGTATTGGCTAAGGACCCATGGGGTAAGGAAATATTATCTTTTGTTGGAACAACCAGTAGCTTTTGAGTTCCTAGATGAACATGCGACTAATATTTTATACATACAGCAGGAGAGGTAATTGCTAACATGTTTTCTATTTTCCAGATGAACCGTCGAAGCCCAAAGGCCTCGAGCTCACTGACTGGGATAAGGACCACGCAGATCTCAAATGGCAGAAGCCAGATAACGATGGCGGTGCCCCAATCACTGGTTACGTCATCGAATACAAGGTAAGACACTCTTGAAAATCTTATGCTCTGACTATTTTTAGGTAAAACACATACAAAAATCATTATTATTTTTGGCTAATCGTTTAACTACCCTTAACCCCGACACTTGAGCTTCAGAGGTCAAGAAACGGTTGCACAGTTCTTATGTCGGTGTTTGTAGAAGAAAATTATTCAAGCTATAATTTTGTGTTTCGTGGTGTAGGAGAAATTCGGCAAGGACTGGGTGAAAGGCAAAGAAGTGCCTGGAGATGTGCTGTCCGCTACCCAGGATGGTTTGAAGGAAGGCTGCACATACGAGTTCAGGGTGCGTGCCATCAACAAGGCCGGACCTGGCGAACCGAGCGACACCACTAAGCCTATTATTGCTAAGTGCAGATTTGGTAAGTACCTCATGTATATACCTGAACCAGGCCTCTGACAGTTCATAGAACGATTCCGTAGAAAAGTTATTACTACAACTGAGTAGCAGGAGTGAAGAGGCACATCTATACATTGTCCTATTGTTTATTCCGCGCCCTAACTACATCGGGCTATGCTAGGCAGACGAAGAGTTTGGACGATGGCTGAAAGCCACCTTATATGTAGCTCTCAATACTACATTTGTTCTTATAGGTTTTTTTATGCTTTTGTATGTACCTTAAGACATTAGCTAAGGTATATTTATAGAGCTCTCCAAAACATAGAGATCTAGTACAAGAATTGGTAACCTACAAAATTGACGAAAATCACCTACAGCCTATTAATTATTATCCAACAGTCAAGCCATACATCATCGGCGAGGGTCTCCAGAACATGATCATCAAGAAGGGCCAGGTGATCACCTTCGACATCAAGTACGGTGGTGAGCCAGAGCCCGAAGTCAAATGGATGCACGGTGAAGAGGTAATAACCATTTTATTTGGACTTTTACTGTTGACCTAGCAAATTTATACAAATGCGAAATTTAGCAGTTACACACAAATTAAACGCAGAATTTGAAGCTTTGAAAGACTACATTGGAATTTGTGTTTTCTTATTTTTTCTCCTAAAACAATATAAAACCACCGATGGCGCCACAAGCGTTGGTGTAGCCATGAGTATTATCCAGACCTTTTTTTTATTTTGAGGTGGCCCATGACAGTAACATATTATTTTCGATAATGACTTGGAGAATGTAATTTTAATTTCAATGTTTATTTTTTCCCAAAAAAGAAACGTGGCAAGCCGTACACTGAGAAGGTCAGATGGTTGGATCTCGATGTTGTTTTACACTTTATATGTTTTAAACATGCATACTATCACTTTATTTATTACACACAATGTGCTAACACGACTACACGATACAAAACAATGCCGATGGTATTGAATTGAATTAAAAATAAACTAGAAAAAAAAGCCTGTTAAATCAATACCACGGTATAACGCGGCAAATACCAGAACTTACTTGGTAATACATTTATATAAGCTTTAGATGTTGTAACACAATTATTACTATACTTATATGTACTTAATACACTTTACAATTATATTTTTTTATTTTTTGACACCAAAATCTTAGTGCCAGAAAATAAAAGGCAATCATTTTTATTGTTACTTGGCAATAATTTATTGTATTTACTGTGGTAACACCATTGACTTGGCGGTATAACGTCGTTGGCGTCTAATACCGCCAATTCATAACATCTCTAACACATTATCGATCACTAAATCAGTAAATATTTATTTGTCTTCTTATGGGATTGCGTCCTATCTATATTACCGTCATAATTATAACCAAATTGTACACTCATTAAATAAACCATAGTTACACTATCCATTGTAGCTCAAGGACAACTTAAAACAAGGTGTCCTAAAATTCGATTCGCTTCGAAACAAACGTTATAGGTAGTTGTAATTGATTTCTTATATTTAACTACATGTTTTTTTATTAACGGTCCATTTATGTTACACTGAATAGAGAATAACTTCAACATCACTACCAATCAACTGTAAAACATCACAGACGCAATCCATCCCTTTGTTACCTGCATTTCTCACTTTATCATCTTGCTGTAGGAGGTCCGTGATGACGGTGATCGCATCACAATTGATAAGTACGAGAGGAACACGGTGCTGACGGTGCGAAGAACCACCAGGCCGGACAGCGGGAAGTACAAGCTTGTTCTCACCAACTCGTCTGGCACTTGCGAGAGTATCGCAGATGTGGTTGTCCTTGGTAAGGTTTTTTTTTGTAGAGTTGACTCCACTGTCCTGTCCACTTGACTTGTCAACACGTAGAGACAATATGTGAAGATGGCCAAAATTCTCCATCTCTCCGTGTTCCCGTATTGATCTTCTTATTATGTCCTTGGTTAGCCTCTTCGTCGGCAAACTCTATGTTGGAATCCAGTTGCTGGTCATAAGATAGTGATACATCTTCAGCAAGTTTAGTACCTACCTAATGTTTCATTTTGTCATAGACAAACCAAACCGCCCGAACGGTCCCATCGAGGTAACGGATATCCGTGCCGAGAAGGCGACTGTCAAATGGCAGAAGCCCGACGACTGGAAGGGATCCGACATCACTGGATACACCCTCGAAAAGATGGACATGGTAAGCATTACAAGACATATTTAGCCATTTATATTTAGCTGAACTGACTGGCTTTATGACATATTTACACATTAAACATTGAAAAAAAAAAAAAAATTTCCAGGACACTGGCAACTGGGTGCCATGTGGCGAAACCGGCCCAGAACCTACAGAGTTCACCGTGAAGGGTCTCACGCCCAACCACAAGTACAAGTTCCGGGTACGCGCTGTGAACAAGGAGGGCGAATCTGAGCCGTTGGAGACTGACGGCTTCATTGTCGCCAAAAATCCTTACGGTTTGTTGCATTTTTTTTTATATCTGCTTGAATTTTAATAAAATTTGGTTCAACGAGATTCAATTATAAAAAAAATATATTTTCGTAATTATTATGTTTACATTGAAGGTGTTTTTTTTATAAAAAAAACTACGTAAAACGAAACGTCATCTCTTCTTCTTCTTCTTTCTTTACGAAATGAAATGCGATGAAATAAAATGGATATGAATATGGCCTCACCCACAACTTAGCGGGTATTTTGCCAGTGTCAAGTAATTAATAGCAATATTAAATTCAATAAATACACATTATAAATAAAATAATGGATGTGACATGAAGAAATGAAAATGGCGAAACGTCATCTCATCAGCCAATCGGTCATCATTTACATCCCGCCATTTTCAAATTTGACGTTTCACTTGTTTACAAACCAAGGAAAAAAGTTTATTATGAAAATAAACAAATTTAAATACAATCTTTAGTTCAAGTATTTGAAAATAGTTCACAATCCTCAATAAAAAAATTCCTACTTCGCAATATCATAACAAAATTAAAATGCTATATTTTTATGTGCCAAAAATATTATGAAATGATGACGAATTTCGGTCTTTTATCATCCCAGACCCACCGAAGGCGCCTGGCAAGCCGACCATCGTGGACTACGACAATATGTCGGTCACATTGAACTGGGAGCCTCCCACCGACAACGGTGGCAGGCCAGTCCTCGGATACGTCGTGGAGATGAAAGACAAGTTCTCTCCCGACTGGATTGAGGTCAGTATGAATTACAGGATTTTTTTACATTACCACGCCTGTAATCAGCACCTACCTACCCATTTTAGTGTACCTATTGTGTGTATTGTATTGTTGTGTACCTATTTTTCTGCAGTGGTATTTCAACCCAATTGTTATATTTAAACACGACTTCGACATTTCAGTTTAATTTGTTGCGAGTTTCAAATCAATCAAAGGTTTTTTTATTGGAGTCGCTGATGTTATACCTTATAGGTAGCTTATAACAGTAATAGTTATCAGCAATGGTGATGGGAGTGGTCCCTGCCAATCCACTAGACCTACCGAGATCTAATCTCCACATTTATTTTTATTTACAAATTAAAACATACATTATAATATAAGTGATAACCCTGCAGGTGACCAAGACAAATGATACAAAGACAGAATACAAGGTTGAGGGTCTCAAAGAGAAGATGGTGTACCAGTTCCGTGTGAGGGCCCACAACAAGGCTGGCGTCGGTGATGCTTCTGAGCCCACCGAAAACCATCTATGCAAGCACAGGAACTGTAAGAAACTTAATTAATTAAATAAAATACATTAACCTAGTCTCCCTCGCATTCAGACGAAGCTTGTGCCCAACAGTGGGACATAAAAAGATGTCTAATATTATTTATTATTATAAAATGGTAGCCGAGTGTTCTGCCTGCTGGGTCTGGCCTATACATAAAAACCCTAATACCTATCTAGAGATTATATTAAGAATCATTTAAAAAAATAAACTTTTTTTTAAGTATGCCTTTGTTTCAATAGTAGTGTCAGTGGACAATAATCTAAAATATATAAAGTTAAAATTATAAATAAATTACATACAATGTTGATTACTTATAATATAATACTTACTTCTTTATTTATTGAGATGGTTTGTATGAATGTAGGGTTTTATACCAAAAAAAATATATCAATGGAGCTGCCAGTTCATAAGATAAAACCATAATACATGGTCAAATATAGGAAAAAAAAACAATGAAAATTAACCCCATTGGTATGGATTTCCAACCATTAGCAAACTTTCGTCTTGTGTTACAGTGAAGCCACGTATTGAGCGCAGCACATTCAAGTCTGTGATCATCAAGGCTGGCCGTACGCACAAGTGGTCTGTCGACGTCACCGGTGAACCAGCACCAGAGATGACCTGGTAAGTTTAGTTACCTACACACTTACTTAACTTTACTTTTAACAAATACCCAGACTCGTAGCTCTCGGCTTCACAATAAGGACCTTCACATTTTACATTCATATTTTTACTATACATACATATTTTACACAACTTACAATTATACCATCTCCCAGTTTGAAACATATTATTTTTCAAAATCTATTTACGCGCGTCTCCGATAGATGTCGCTGCCCGAAAATAGAAAGCGGTATTATAATTTTATGGTGAACAATGACGGTCGCAGCCCACTGTGGTTAAATTATACTTACCTGGCGTAGGGGACACCGTGATCAAGACGGCGGTTCCCCCAGGGCGAGGCCCTCCCATTGCACTGCGGCTGGGTTGACCCTTGCGATTATCCCTAATGTGGATAACTCGGACGCGTAATTTTTGGTAGTGGGGACTGCGTACGCGCCGTCCCCTTCATAAAGTAATGAAATAATGTTATAGGGAAATAGTTCTTATCTGTCATATACATAGAGGCCCAATTGTTGGTACCACAAAGCTGGGATGGAAAACGGAGTGTAATAGGATGCCTATAATACGTCAATCAATACTATTTTTGATTAAATATGATGAGACATGTAATATTTAGCAAACTTTTGATGAGCTGTGTTTCATGGAACGCTACTAAAAGAACTTCGTGCTTGTAAGCAAAAGTACGATCGATGTACTAATTGCTATCGCAGACAAACTTGCTGCGTTCAGAACGTTACGTAAAATTGTTAGATTTATTTTCATTCCCTGGTGTGTATCATCATCGTTACTTATAAATTATTTTGCTTTATAGTTTTCTTATTGCTGTTAATAAAACTAAGATTAAAATTAAGCGGGTATCAAAATGCTCTTAGCAAATCCCCACCACCATCGGCCGGCAGTGCCCAAAACGCTGGCAGCATTGTCACGTTGAATGGCAATGCTCATGTGTTCGCCAAAATATGTGCGAGCGTTCTGGTCACCAGATGTCTCCACCACACGTTTTGAGAGCTCCCTGTAGATCCGATAGGTATCCTGTCCCCACGGACCCAATGTCTCTACCCCGAACGCCTGATTTCTTTTACATAAAACTAGTAAAGTGCTTTCAAAACATTAGACACACTTCTTCAGACTAATATAGTGAGTAAGCTCACGTCAATAAGTTAATGGCTAACTTCAAATATTTTCGTCCAGGTCATGGCGTGACAACATAAAGCTAGTTAACACGGAACGCATCAAGATTGAGAACAAGGAATACCACACCGACTTCACCATCGTCAACGCGGTGCGCCGCGACACAGGAAAATACACCTTACGCGCTGAGAACTGCAATGGCTTTGATGAGGAAACCGTTGAGCTGACTGTACTCAGCAAGCCGAGCGCACCTAAAGGTAAACGATCTTCCATTCGTGAGGATATTGAGGACCTATTTTTTATCACACAGGCTTTTTGCTTGAGTTCTTTTATTAGTAAAAAAATTGTCAAATAAACATACTGACTGTGTGGCCATTAGCCTGACGACCTGGGCCCCATGTTTGCTAACACAATCGATTCATAATCGAACAGCAACCGCATAGTAACTGTCACTTTTGACAGTTATTGTATGGGATATCTGTCAAAAGTGACAGTTACTATGACGGTAGCTGTTCGATTATGAATCGATTGTGTTAGCAGACTTAGGGCCCTGATTAGCTCTGTAGGTAGTCACCCTGCCTTCTGCGCTGACGGTCCCGGGTTCGATTCCCGGTGGGGACACACGCTTTGTGTGATGAGCATGAATGTGTGTACCTGAGTCATAGATTTTTAGTATCTATATAATTATTATATACTGAGTTCGCTTTCAGTCTATTGTACCCATAACACAAGCGTTGCTTAGTGTGGGACCGTTGTATGGTTGGTATATTCGTCTGGCGATATTATTATATTTTTCGACTGGCAGGACCGTTGGAGGTAACTGACGTGCACGCCGAGGGCTGCAAGGTGAGATGGGAAAAACCAGAAGACGATGGCGGCTCTCCCGTCAAGGAGTACGAGCTGGAGAAGATGGACCTGGCCACCGGCAAGTGGGTCAGGGTCGGCAGGTGAGTGACCAAGCCTTGGTAGACGAGGATTAAATGTATTTTTGCTATCCCAGGGAATCTGTCTAGTTTTCAAGGGTACAAAGTAATCTGTATATGTTGAGCTGGGTATTTTGAGCTATAATCGTGTCAAGTTTCATAGAAATCGGTCCAGCTGTTGTCGGAGCACACTGTCCAAATTTTCTTACTTGATTGTCTATGCTTCTGTAATAAAAAATTACTGAGTAATACTATGTACAAGTCTAATTATTATTATCTATAC
This sequence comes from Pheosia tremula, assembly GCA_905333125.1. Lineage (NCBI taxonomy): Eukaryota > Metazoa > Arthropoda > Insecta > Lepidoptera > Notodontidae > Pheosia > Pheosia tremula. The sequence goes on from HG995420.1 coordinate 4,405,304, forward strand.
ATACAAATAAATAAAATTGGAGTGTCTGCTTGTAATATTAAAATAACCGCTTTTTACTAAGTGCATCTGGATGTATACACGGTACATATACCAAAACAACATTTTTTTAATTTTTTGTCTGCCTGTCAGTTTGTTTCGGCTAATCTCTGAAATGGCTGGACCGATTTTGACGGGACTTTCACTGGCAGATAGCTGATGTAAGAGGGAGTCACTTAGACTACTTTTATCTTAGACAAACTTTTTCTGTTAAATACCACGCGGACTATGTCGCGGGTAACAGTTATAGAAGACAAAACGTCTTCTATAATATATAACGCTTGCCCCTACCGAGATTTGAATTGGGTCTTATTTAAATTTGCTTGATTTTTGACTTGCCCATGATATTGTTTGCAGAGTGGCCGGCGACAAGAAGCCATTGGAAATGGAGGTGACCGGGCTGGAGCCGGGCCACCAGTACAAGTTCCGCGTGACGGCCGTCAACGACGAGGGCGACTCCGAGCCCCTCGAGGCCGAGCGCGCCATCCTCGCCAAGAATCCATTCGGTAAACATTACTACCTACTAGTAGTCAGGGATATTACTACCTAATAGTAGTCAGGGATATTACTACTTACTAGTAGTCAGGTCATAAAAGTTATATAACGTTTATAAATTGAAGGGGAAATATCTTTAGTTATGACCTAGTATAATTTATACTATTACTAGCTGTTACCCGCGAATTCGTCGGCGTGGTATTTAACAAAAACAGATTTTCTAAAATGAAAGTAGCCTAAGTTACTCCTTGGATTAAATTACTATTAAAAAATAGAGGTTGGTGATAGAAGGGTGAAAATTTAGGGTTGTATATATTTTTTTAATGCCACTATAAAAAAAAAAACAAAAAAAAAATATTTGGGGTGGACAACCCTTATCACTTAGGGGTATGAAAAATAGATAGTAGCCGATTCTCAGACCTACTGAATATGCATATAAAATTTCATAAAAATCGGTCAAGCCGTTTCGGAGGAGTATGGTAACTAACATTGTGACACGAGAATTTTATATATAAGAAGATTATATCGTACATAAATCATGACCATCATCTTGATGATCTTACAGACGTATCCGACAAGCCCGGCAACGTGGTGGTCGCTGATCACGACAACCAGAGCGCGGAGATCAAGTGGGACCCGCCCAAGAACGACGGCGGCGCCCCCGTGCTCAAGTACATCATACAGAAGCGGCCGAAGGGCGGCGACTGGGAGAACGCCGCTGAGGTGAGTCACTCTCCCTCCCAGCATCAGCAAGAAGGCATCCACTGCTGGCCATGACAACTGCCACCGCCACTTTGGTCTCCTCCACCTTGCATGTAAGGGAGTGTTCAAGTATTACGTAACGAATTGGGGGGGGGGGGTCTTCTGAAACGTTACTATACGATCTACGTACGCTACGTAAATTGTTTTCAGAATGGTCGCATAGAGATTTTACTAGTTTTACTAGCCGGTGGGGGGGGGGGGGGGGGAGTGGTAAAGAAAATTGTTACGGCGCGTTACATGGGGGGCAGCGGGGATCAAAAATTGCGTTATGTAATACTTGAACGAACGAACCTGATGAGGATCTCTATCTCTGTTGCCAAGTGCTGTCCGTCCAGCGCATGATGTACCGTCTCCTCGGTCTTCTACTTTCTCTAGTCGATAGTGGCCAAAGAACTCAAAAATTCTTCATTCATTAATTTTTGTGTGCTGCCCCATAATCTGAATAAAGAACATAGCACGGAGGATATACAGAATATGAGATATGGTTAGGAATGTCCTATAAAACGATGCCTGACACTGCGCAGGGTGAGGGGGACGATGGGCCCAGACTTATATATTCTCCATCTAGCGGTGAATACCAAAAACTAAATTTGTCGTACTACGTGGTTTAGCTATATGATGCAAGATGTCGCTAGCGCCACTAGTGTAGGACGCGTATTCAATATGATGTCTTCTTTATCGAGCAGTTTTTTTTGGACCCTTTCTTTCGAAAGGGTTTTTGTTGTGTTTCTAAGAGGATCATGCTATTTATACATTTTCGGCTCATAAGAATATCGTTTGTGTTGCTAAGGTTATCCACCTTATCGAGCAGTTTAACTAATAGATAATAATAAATGGTCGTTGGACTGACGGAGGCCACGCCCACCGACATGACGTCAGGACTTAACTGAGAAACACAGTGCACAGCTGTTTTGGTATTCTCCCGTGTATATTCTCAGTCTTCATATCATTATGGTGTTCGCAGGTGCCCGGCAGCGAGACCTCCGGCAAGGTGGAGGGTCTGCCCGAGGGCAGTGAGTTCGAGTTCCGCGTGGTGGCCGTCAACAAGGCCGGCCCCTCCGACCCCTCGGAGCCTACCAAGATGACCACCATCAGACACAAAGCTCGTGAGTATTTGAAATCTACCTAGCTATGTATGCTCGTGACATTAAAAAAAGTTTCCTTCATGCCAACTTTGACCCCCTATTTGACCCCCGTTGAGATTTAATTTACAAAAAATCATTCTTACCTCTAGGAACATAAGGAATATATATCCCCTAGATATCAAGTCTCTATGTCCAATAGTTTAGGTTGTGTGTTTTTAATATATTAACCCCCAAATTTATACACAGTTATAATAGATTAAAATGGCATTATAACGAACTTTTCAGAGGGAAAAAGTGCGTTATAATAGCTTTATAACTTTCTATAATGTTGAGGGTAAATAGATAAATAGAATTGGAAAGCCAGTATACAAATAATGATAACAATTTGAATGTTTCCTTGTGTACAGTGAAACCCCGCATCGACCGCACGAACCTGAAGTCGGTGGCGGTGCGCGCGGGCAAGCCCATCTTCTTCGACGTGAACGTCAAGGGTGAACCCGCGCCCAAGGTGCAGTGGTTCCAGAAGTGGAAGAACGAGGAAAAGGAGGTCAGTTGACACGCCATCATTAGCTAGATGGCGTTCACTGGTGGGCAAAGGACATTTGGACATAGGTCATATGTGGACGGAGGACATAATATTTGGATATAGTAGATCTGGATGTGGAAGTGTACGGGGGGATGGTCCCCATTGACTTCGGGATGTATTAAATTATCATTTATAGGATGCTGTTGGTACAGTTGGTAGTGACCCTACTTACTGTGCCCGGACTGAGGCCTGGGTTGGAATCCCCTTAGGTGTAACCTTTGTGTGATGAGCACGAGTTTGCAGCCGACTTATGGATGTTTAATATATTCTACAGTACCTATAATGCAATGGTTGCTTAGTTTGTGACCGAAAATATTGTTATTTACAACTAATATTTTCCCAGGTTACCACCAACGTTATCAACGTGGACTACAACACTAAGTTGGACGTCAAGGAGTCCGTTCGTGCCATGACCGGTACCTACCGCATCCTGGCCACCAACGAGCACGGCACCGACGAAGCCGAGGTGGAGATCACCGTGCTGTCAGCTCCTGGCAAACCTGGAGGACCACTGAAGGTCACAGACGTCACCAAGCAGGGATGCAAGCTGGCGTGGAAGAAGCCAGAGGACGATGGAGGTGAGTTAGATTCTTTAAAAGAAAAATCCAGAGATATTTAGATGGGATATTGGCTCTCGCCCCTATTACATTCGGATTGAATACCATCAGTATATCAGTATCAGCAGTGATAGCCAAGTTGGTGGAACGCTTGTCTCGGTAACGAGGATTGCTGGTTCACATCCCGGCTGGTACCTCTAGGATTTCTGGATTTCATGTGCGAATCTCATTTTCAACCACGATTATCACTTGCTAAACGGTGAAGGCAAACATCGTGAGGAAACATGCATGTCTGAGAGAACCCCTCGAAAGATGTGTGAAGTCCGCCAACCTGCACTGGGCCAGCGTGGTGGACTATGGCCTAATCCCCCTCGCATTGAGTGGAGGCCCGTGCCCAGCAGTGGAACATCAAAAAGGGCTGGTATTATTATTATAATACTATCGACTTCCACCAGCATCTACCATCGGGTGGACCCAATACCATCGGCGGATTGTGGGTGCACTAACCTACTCCTTGAGGTTTAATGGTGTGACATTATCCTTATCTAAATAATCATATTAAATCGTGATAACCTTTCCACAGGCAAACCCGTTACTGGATACGTAGTGGAGAAGCTGAACAAGGCCACTGGCCGCTGGGTGCCGGTGGGCAAGACCGACGACACCGAGATGGAGATCAAGGGTCTGCAGGAGGGCGAGGAGTACGAGTTTAGGGTCCGCGCCGTTAACGACGAGGGCGAATCCGAACCGTTGAAGACTGACCACGCTATACTCGCTAAGAATCCTTATGGTGAGTGCTTTTAGGGTTGTAATTTGGTTGGGTGACAGAACATTGTTTTGTTCATTTAGTATAGTATACATTTAGTGTAATGAAACGATTTTTTTTTCGTTGGTCATCGGCCACAAAATACAGCCAATATTGCCAATATGGAGTTAAATTTGGATGGTTGTTTCAGTAGGTACCCTATGATGATGAGCCTTTTCCGTTTTTTTTTTGTATTGGTTTCGGTTGCTAGTTTACTCTGATAGGACTGAATACGGACATTCACCGCGCATTCATTATAAATAATTGTTTTGGCTGAGGTTTTTTGAACTTAATACTGAACATGGAATGTAAACCTCACTCCACCTTAGCCAACGGTTCCCCATTATATCTCGTGTCTAATAATATCTGATTTAAGTATATCTGAGAGAAATTATACAGTTTTCGAAAGTTCTGAGAAGTCCGCCAAGCCGCCTTGGCCATTTTAATAGACCTGAACCCTTCTTGAATGGTGCGGAGGCCTTTCCCTGACAGTGGAGCAACTTGCTACTTGGACTTGATAGAGCTGCAAGATTCAAACTCAGATGACCCTTTTGTCTAATCTGCTTCATTAATTCGCTTCCACCAGACATCCCCGGCAAGCCGTCAGTGCCGACCCTGGAGGACTGGGACGTGGACCGAGTGGACCTCAAGTGGGACGCGCCCAAGAACAACGGCGGCGCGCCCATCACCGGGTACATCATCGAGAAGAAGGAGAAGTACGGACAGTGGACCGAGGCGCTCGTCACTACGGTAAGATCATATGTATACATTGGTTTGACTGAACAAACAGCACTCAGTTAAAGCATTTTTTATACGAAGAACGGATAGAAACACATTTATTTTGTGCATACACGCACAAACGTAATATCAACGGTTAAACCCATATTTCATACATTGGAGTGCGGTTAGAACGCAACTATCACATCTATTGAGTTCACATGTTAGTTATATGATTGGTATTTTCCGGTACATATACTTGTTTAGAATAGGGATTATAAAATGTACAATTTGCTAATGTTACCTGTAATATTTCCAGACGCCGGAGTGCAAGGCTCGCGTGCCGGACCTGAAGGAGGGCAACCAGTACCAGTTCAGGGTTCGCGCCGTCAACAAGGCCGGCCCGGGAGAACCGGGAGACGCCACACAGCCGCACACCGCCAAGGCCAGATTCCGTGAGTGTTATAATAATAAATATCGTCAGACGAGCACATCAGGTACCTTACAATAGACTTGGAGCGATGGTGGTATATAATATTAAACATAATCACACAAGGTTTGCATCTACCGGTATTCAAAGCCGGGACCCACAATACAGAAAAGGCTCTACCAACTGTGCTGATCGGGTCGTCCTCATATTTTTTTTATGTGGGCCAATAGAACACTTTGAGGAGTCAGAATCTACTACCACCAGTTCAAAGCGTTGGTTTCACTAAGAACAGTCGGCACTTTCATAAATTAGTTACTCCTTCTAAAACAACGAGGTTAAGGATATTGAGGACTGTCTCCAGATTTTTTTTCGTCTTTTAAACGGTTTGGTCGAGAGGTTTTTTAAAAATAGCATTTGTTATATCCCACTGGTGGGCAAAGGCCTTCCTTTTACAAAGTATGAGTAAGATTCTTAAACCTAAAATATTTTTACAGTGAAGCCGTACATCAACCGTGACAAGATGGTGGCCATCCGCGTACGCGCAGGCACCACCATCAAGCTGGACGTTGACATCCGGGGCGAGCCGCCACCGACCAAGACGTGGACCTTCGCCAAGAAGGTATGGACACATGCAACTTGCTGTTCTCCCATTAACTGTATAGAGTGTAACAATATTATAAAGTAATATTTTTCGGGAATTAACGTACTCATAAACTGAACAAGCTTCCCCAAGGAATATAAGTTGAAATATTAAACAATATATTTTCGTTTAAACTTTGAATAAACATTTCAGTTGTGTGTATGTGTAGTCACAACCCGCTAATCTGCACTGGGTCAGCGTGGTGGACTATGGCCTAATCCCCCTCGAATTTGGGGAGGTCCGTGCCCAGCAGTGGGACGTTAAAAAGAGCTGGCATTAGGTAGTCAGAATTTTCAGTCGTAGGGTCGTGTCGTAGTTTTCAGTAGTCATCTGTTCCCCAGGTCCTGGAGACGGGCCCCGGCATCAAGATCGAGAACGAGGACTACAACACCAAGATGCAGATCTTCGAGTCCACGTGGAAGAACTCGGGCGTCTACACCCTCAAGGCTGAGAACGACTCGGGCGTGGACGAGGCCACAGTTGAGGTCACTGTACTGGGTAAGTCCAAGTTATACAGAATATTTTTAAGGGGTAAGGGTACCAATTGTTTGTCATATGTCTTAAGACTTAGATACTATAAGTCCATTGGTAGGGTAGCGACGAAAAACTTTCTGAGGACTTTAAAAATTACGTTAAGAAATAATAATGGGAAAATATTCTTGCTCCCGAATTTATAGACGTTCTATAACTTTATTAAACGTTTAAGTTGCGTTACGTCAACGTAAGTGTGTTTCATCTCGTTTACTCCAATGGGAAGGGCAGCATCAGCATGCTTTTTCTATGACTTGTTCTTGCTAGACGTCGCATCTCCTACATTTTATTAGCGTAATAAACTATGTCTAAGTCAAAGTCAAATCGTTTATTTTGAATAGGCTTACGGGCACTTACAAATTGTCATTAACTCTACAACCGGATCCCAACGCGAACTCAACTGAGAAGATCCGGGCGAGAAACTCAGCGGGCTTGTATTTTTTTCCCCAACTATTACTATATATAGCAGAAGTAGAGGTATAGCATAGTATACTATAGTACCCAGCTAAAATATTTTCTATCTCCATCGACAGACAAACCAGGCAAGCCCGAGGGCCCGCTCGAAGTATCCGACGTCCACGCGGAGCACGTGAAGCTGAAGTGGAACAAGCCCAAGCACACCGGCGGCTTGCCGCTCACCGCCTACGTGCTGGAGAAGATGGACACCACCACTGGCAAGTGGGTGCCGGCCGGCACCGTGACCCCGGACACCACCGAGGCCACTGTTACTGGTGAGAATCAGACTATTAACATCGCTGAGCAATTCCTGTTGTATAGGTACCGTACTGTTGACTGCGGACCGTCTCAGTAATAATAATAATTCTCAAAAAGGGCCTCTACGTGTTGGACCCATGTCCCCACGCAAGCCTTCCAGTAATCCGGGTATAGCCCGTGTAAAGAGAGAGACATAATAATAATATTACCAGCCCATTTTGATGTCCCACTGCTGGGCACGGGCGTCCCCTCAATTGGAGGGGATCTCGGTAATACCTGTACTGAAGTAGATCACGAATAAATCATTCTTGAAATTATCCAAGATGGTAATCAAACCTGCAAGCACTCGGTATAGTGACCCGAGTGGCTCACCTCCAAAAATTCTATTTAAATAAAATTTTGTAAATGCCCTTGAAAGTAACTAGTATTTCTATTAATTTTGGGATATGTTCTACTTTAAATCACACGCGACTTCTATAGTAACCTTTTTCTGCGCTAGTTAAATGAATAGAACTGGAATGACATATTATTTCTTTCCCTAAAAGGTCTGGAACCCGGTCACACCTACCAATTCAGAGTCAAGGCTCTGAACGAGGAAGGTGAATCGGAACCTCTCGAGACGGACCACGGAGTTCTCGCCAAGAACCCGTACGACGTGCCCGCGCCGCCCGGCCTCCCGGACATCGTGGACTGGGACGAGAAGTCCGTGAAGCTCAAATGGGAACCCCCTATTAGGGATAACGGTGCCCCCATCACCGGATATATCATTGAAGCCATGGATAGAGATCGAGGAGAGTTTGTTAAGGTAGGTAAACTTGAATCAGAATATATTGTTTTTTTATTCACGTAGACCATTATGTACAGTACTTATGAATCGTCAAAAGTTAGAAAAATATTATGCTAGTATTACGTAAACAAATAGCTGACCTTTCTATGCGTTCATAAATCACCGCAGAGTCCAAAAAGCATTTACTGTAACTCAGAACGGCCATGATGGGTTGTTATGTCCTATAAAATGACCACACCCGATCAAGACTAGTCCTAACTGCGTGTTAATTCTTTGTGGTCACAACAGAGACTATTGCAATTGCAAGCTTTGTTTTCCTAGTCTCACACTAATGGGGTTAGTTTTATATCTACAGTAATTTGTTTACCAATATTTACATGAAGCGACTGCTGTATGCGCTCCGAGATCAAATTAATTGGACCACTGGGAACCTAAGTATCTAGTTGACTGAATTTTTCAGGCAACTTATTGCCTGTAACAACTGAAATACATGGCAGACAACCAGGATAGCTATGAAAGTGCCGTACTAGCTTATTTGTCCTCTCAAGAACAGATAAAACTTCAACCGAAAATAAACCTTATTGTAATCTCTCTAGGCCGCCGAGATCCAAGGCAATGTCTGCCAGGGTACCGTTCCAAGATTGGAGGAAGGAAACCAGTACCAGTTCCGCGTGCGAGCCATCAACAAGGCCGGCCAATCGGAACCGTCGGAGAACACCAACTGGCACACCGCTAAGCCGCGTTTCTGTGAGTAGCTGATTAAAATCCTTTTAAGGTTTTACCGATAACGTTGAGCCTATTTTAAGGCCAATATGTGTAGCTCTCCTATTACAAGCTTTATTTATAGAATCAATCATAAAGGTTACACTTTATCCTTGAGACTTATGGGTAAGTTATTAGGTAAGTGCTTCCCGCTCTTACTACAAGATTTCATAAATAAGAATAAAATAGACTATAGAATATAAATAGCCTTTCTCAGTGACTTTCCGCGATCTGTTCTTCACTGCACTTCACCGTATATAGCAATTGATCATTATAGTTACAAAATTGAGTTTGTGATGTTAGTAATTAGAACCTGCGATCCTTGTGTTCAAGGCTGGCATAGTACTGACATGGCTACCACTGCGTCCTATCAATCACAACATAAATGATGAGATTTTCTTCTTAAACAGTGAAACCAAGGATCGACCGCACAAACCTCAACCCGCTCACCGTGAAGGCTGGTCTCCCAGTCTCCCTCGACATCAAAGTGTTCGGCGAGCCGCCGGCCACTGTCACGTGGCACTTCAAGGGCGAGGAGCTGAAGAACCGGGAGAACCTGGAGATCATCAACGTGGACTATAACACCAAGTTCCTGATGACTAAGAGCAAGAGGTCGAACACTGGAAAGTATGTGATCAAGGCGAAGAACGAGGTTGGCGAGGATGAGGCGGAGATCGAGATTACCATTCTTGGTGAGTATTTGACATTATGATATCGATGTTACAGTCTCACTGAGAACACACGAGACATTCCGAGGTCACAACAGACAGTCACAGACAGTGGGCAGACATTTCAACCTCACCCTGTTGTCCAAGTTATTGCAAACTATTCTTGGCATGAACAAAATCGAGCTGTTATGGCATAACAATTGTTTGTGGTCTCTCGTCTCATCAACTACCATTGAGAGTTTACTGAATTTTTCAAGTTCCTGTCTGACTGTCCATAACTACTATCAGACCTGGAACGGCCCTCTTAACTTTCCGTCTGAAGCACGAAGATGTTGCGATCAACCCATGCAATATCTTGTATGTAACCTGCTTTTCCTTTTTCAGGAACATGTATTATAATAATCGTCTTGTTCCGCAGGCAAGCCATCCAAGCCGCAAGGCCCGCTGGAAGTGGCGGACGTGACCAAGAACGGCTGCACGCTCACTTGGAAGAAACCGGAAGACGATGGCGGAGCGCCCATAGAGTATTACGAGATCGAGAAGCTTGACCCTCTTACCGGTTAGTTAAATAAATCCCACTAATATTATAAATGTGAAAGTTTGGATAGATGGATGTTTGTTACTCAATCACGCCAGGACTGCTGAACGGATCAGGATGAAATTTGGCACTGTGATAGATCATAGTCTAGAATAAATAAATATAGCACATAGGCTACTTTTTATCCCGGTAAAATGTATGGTTCCCGTCAGATAGATTTGTTTAAATTTGTCATACTTTTTAATCGCGGGTAACACCGCGGGGCACAGCTAATAAATAATGAATATCGCCAGATGAACACACCAACTATATGGTCCCACACTAAGCAAAGCTTGTATTGTGGGTACCGTACAGTGGCTTGAGGGCGAACCCAGTATATATTACTTATATAGACATTAAATATCCATGACTTGGGTTCAAATATTCGTGCTCATCACACAAAGTTTGTTCCTACCAGGACCCTCGGCACAGAAAGCAGGGTCACTACCAACTGCGATAATTAGGCCGTTAAACAATTGGGAAGACTTTTTTTTTATCTGCTCACTGTTGTAGGTGTAGGCCTTGTCATCCCACTTTTTAGATAGAGCAGCCTCTTACGCGTCCTTATACGATATGACATCGTCAAGTTGACGCATGGCGAGTTATCTTCTAGATGAGTTTTCATGAATATTGAAATGATGAAAGATTATAACTTGGGTTAACATATATGATAGGTACACTCTGTCCCGAGAAATGAAAGGGTTCTCGCGCGAATAAGTTTATTTCAAAATCTGTTGGGTGTTAAAATCTAGGGGGGAGGGGGCAAATTAGCATTAACTGCATCAGCATCAATGATAATTTTTATGCCGTAAAAAGCATGGGTTTCCAGGGGATGATTAAAAAGCTAAAGTTTACGTGTATAAAGTTGCGGGAACAGACAAATCGGCAGTAAAGTTTGTATTCTTTTTGTAAATCCACCAATAATCCTACTTATCTCAGGTCAATGGCTCCCGTGTGGTACCGCCAAGGACTGCAAGGCGAACGTGACCGGCTTGTCCGAAGGCAAGCCTTACAAGTTCCGCGTGAAGGCCGTCAACAAAGAGGGCGAGTCCGAGGAGCTGGAGACCGAGAAGCCGATCATCGCCAAGAATCCGTTCGGTGAGTTGGATCAGCTACATGGATCTGTACTGACTGAGCAATCTTTAAAATCCTCTCTCATATACATATAACAATGTATTGCTCGAAATTGTAAAAGATTTAAAAAAAAGAGCAACCATGGAGTTTCTTGCCCGTTCTTCTCCATAGGAACGGCATTCCGAACGGGTGGTAAAGTAGTAGCATAGTATTTTGTAACTTTTGACGATTCATAAGTACTGTACTTAATGGTCTACCTGAATAAAAAGTATTCTGATACTGATCTGGAATTATGTCCATAATAAAATGGCCCTCTATTTGTCAATGATTACAACGTCTTTGTTGTCCCACAGACGAGCCCGGCAAGCCGGGCCGTCCCGAGCCCCGCAACTGGGACAAGGACTTCGTGGAGCTGGAGTGGGCCGCGCCCAAGGACGACGGCGGCGCGCCCATCACCGGGTACATCGTGCAGAAGAGGGAGAAGGGGGGCAGGTGTGTACCGTACCATATAACTCGTTAGTCTATTGGCACTATATGAACGATTTTTGGTGGCTTGTAAAAAGATGTTGTGAATAAACATAGAAAATAATTCGCACGACATGGCAACGCACTGGAGGAGTAAACAAATTAAATAAAAAAATAGACAAGCCCGCTGAGTTTCTCGCCGGATCGCCATACCTGAGGTTGCGTTCCGATTCGGTCTTTAACAATTTTTTTCGTTTAGTGCCCCGGCCTATACGAATTAAATGATTTGAATTTGAAATAAACGTCTTACCCCGAAGTTGCTGACTTTTCAGTGCGATACAACTAACGACATATTCAGCGGCCATTAGAATCGTGATAACACCTGCTAACATATTATGGATGGCACATTATAACTTCGCAACGACGTATTCCGCAACGCCCTGATAAGGTGCTAAGCGAATGTATGTTCTATATAGAATCCTTAAGATGCATTGACTCAGTGCCACTCAATTTCCCGCTATCTGCTATACCTTTACTAATCTCAAATTATCCTCTCTCAGAACCTGGCAGGACTGCCTCAAGACAACAGGAGACAGGCCGACAGGCCGCGTGACGGACGTGGAGGAAGGCCACGAGTACCAGTTCCGTGTGATCGCCATCAACAAGGCCGGTCAGGGAGAGCCTTCGGAGCCTAGCAAGACCGTCACAGCTAAGCCCAGATTCTGTGAGTATACTGATATGTGTGTATGGCAAAACGAGTATAACAACTATAGGCGACCCTCACTAAACAACGCTTATATTAAGGGTACCGTACAATGGACTGGAGGCGAACCCAGTATATAATACTTGTATAGAGATTAACCGTCCATGACTCGGAAACAAACATTCGTGCTCATCACACTCAGGATTCGAACCCTGGACCCTCAGCTCAGTAAGCAGGGTACTTCCTATTGCTCTGATGAGGTAGGTACAGAATCTGATGAAATTCTCCATCGAACTGAGTACGAATGAGTGCAAATACGCTTCAGGATCAATTTTGAAAATACTTAAAAGAAAGAAAATGTTATTTTAATTAATAACATGTACAACAAAATAGTGTTCCACCAAAATACTTATTATAGACCAAACGTTAATGATTTGAAGCTTTTCGAATTATAACGCAATCATAACTATATTTTCCAACTCCAGTGGCGCCACACATCGACCGCAAGAACCTTCAAAAGAAGAAGATCAAGGTCGGCCAGCCGCTCAAGATGGAGGCTGACGTTAAAGGCGAACCCGAACCCACCATCACGTGGACCTTCAACGGCAAAGCCCTCAAGACCGAGGAGAGGCTGAAGATCGAGAATGTTGACTATCACACCTCCTTCACCCTTCTGAAGCTCACCAGAGCTGATGCCGGCAAATATACTGTCACCGCGAAGAACGATTCAGGAACTGATACCGTGGAGATTGAAGTCGAGGTGGTCAGCAAGCCGTCGAAGCCGAAGGGACCTTTGAAGGTTTGTTACCTGGTTATCTTTTTAAAGTCTAAATTCACACGATGTATTGGAAATTTTATATCGTTATGGCTGAGGTGTCATGTTGGTTTACAACTTCTTTGTGCATATTGATTTCTTATATTTACGCGAATACTACACATTGAAATTAAACTAATTTTTCGGATTTTATCGCGTGTATTCCTCCCGTCACAGTGGTTGCTGTCAAACAGCCGAAACGTCGGGAACGTAAAAACATAAAATAAATGCGATAGAATCCGAAATATTTGTTTGACTTCTTTCTTAATAGTGTTTGGGTCGTCCCAATATAATAGAGGGTGAGCAATAGTTTTATGCCGACACTAACACACTCAACTACACTGGTCCACCGCGAGCTGGAGAACTTCACACGGCTCTCAAGAGACGTGTAGATTTCGTCACCATGTTCGCCTTCACCATATAGCAAGTGATAATCACTATTGAAAATGAAATTCACGCTTGAACCCCAAGGTTTGAACCTTGAGCGTCCTAGCAACTTGGCTATGATCGAACTTAGAATATTTTAATAGTCAATCAATATGTGTTCCGCAGGTGTCCGACGTGAAGGCTGACGGCTGCAAGCTGAAATGGGAGCCACCAGAAGACGATGGCGGCGAGCCGGTGGAGAGCTACGTGGTGGAGCGCATGGACACGGAGTCCGGGCGCTGGGTGCCGGTGTGCACCACCACCACGCCCGAGGCCGACGTCACTGGACTCAACGAGGGCAAGGACTACCTGTTCCGGGTAAAGGCCGTCAATCCCGAGGGCGAGAGCGAACCGCTCGTCACCGAGACCGCTACCACGGCTAAGAATCCTTATGGTGAGATGATTTGTATTCAGAGGGATGTAGTTAAAACTTATTGGAGTATTTAAAGTCAGGTGACTGAAGAGGCTGAAGGTGGTTTATAAGTTATGAGACTTAAGTTGAGATTTGTAATGTTCTCAGTTCTAAATAAGTAACTAATGATAAAAATAAATATTGTTGTTCTATGATGTGCATGCATAATATATGAGGTTTAAAAAAAAAATAGTGTAAACTATTTTAAAGGGTCGATTGGTTGGCTTTAAAGGTCGAATCATTCTCGAATAAAAATAATCAAATTATTTGAAATGTTAAAAATTCGGTCAGTTCATTCCCGATCCATGTCCAATTTGGCTCTAACACACCGGAATATTCCAGGCGAGCCGGACGCGCCGGGCAAGCCGGAGTTCAAGGACTGGAGCGCGGACCACGTGGACCTCAAGTGGGAGGCGCCCAAAAGCGACGGCGGCGCCCCCATCACCGGGTACATCGTCGAAAAGAAGGACCGGGACACCGGCAAGTGGGTGAAGGCTGCCGAGGTGAGGATTCCTTCTGGTCACGTTTTTAATGGAGTATTATTTGGATCTATGGTGATTGGAATGATAATCACATGGAACCTGAGGAGTGCTGTATTCATATTCAGTTTGGAAATTAGTAATGTGAATGAAATTTAATTGACCTGCAGCCGTAACGACGGTAACTTAAATAACTTAAAATAAACGCAGTAAAATCTGTAAAATTAGTTTCATTGCAATAAAAAAACTAGGCATATTTTTATATACAATGCCTAATTTGAAGAACCGATGGGGCAATAAGGTTCTAGAATGGCGACTACGAGCCGGAAGACGTAGTGTAGGACGTCACCCGCAAGATGATGTATGGGTGACATTGGGGAAGCCTATGTCCAACAGTAGACGTCTTTCGGTTGATAATCGCGTTAACATTAATCTTAGATCAAATACTTATTTTGAAAACATAATGAGAATTTGTGGCTGTCCTCAGGTGCCTGGCAACAAGACAGAGGCCCGCGTGCCGGACCTCATCGAAGGCAAGACGTACCAGTTCCGCGTGAAGGCGGTGAACAAGGCTGGGCCCAGCAAGCCGTCCACGGCCACCGACAACCTGCTGGCTAAAGATAGGTTTGGTGAGTAATCATAATTATAATCCTCTAACTACCTTTTGAGTATCTAAAAATAGAGAAGTTATGAGCTAGATTGTGTATTGATTTTTTTCTTCCAATTCTTGAGTGAGAGGCAGTAACGTAACGTACATCACAAAAGCACACTAGTGCAAATTTAAATCATGTCTATACACACATACTAAGAAAAGGCAGTCACAATCACAAGTTTTATATACCACTTCTGGCCAATGGTCAATTGAAATTGCATTTTAAGACTATGGAAATGAGGTATACCTTAACAATTTGTCTGCCATTGCACACTTTATATTCACTTAAATCGTCGTTGGCCGTGTACTGACTGGCCGCACGGAGTCAGGCAAACGGCAGGTGACATTGCGAGCGTTTGACTCGCTGCTAGCCACCGATTAGTTTGGACACGGCCATTTATAGATAGATAGAATAAATAAACAGATACCTCCTCGAAAAACTATCTTTTT
The DNA here is from genome assembly GCA_905333125.1 of Pheosia tremula. Classification (NCBI taxonomy): domain Eukaryota; kingdom Metazoa; phylum Arthropoda; class Insecta; order Lepidoptera; family Notodontidae; genus Pheosia; species Pheosia tremula. The sequence continues at coordinate 4,420,931 of HG995420.1, forward strand.
TTTATTCCTCGAAGGAATACCCTAATATTAGACTAGATTTCATAATAGTACGGAACACTCCAGGCTGGATTGCAACTCAAGCCGACGCCTAGGGTAGAAAAGAGCTGAGAGTGTAACGACCGATACTCGCGCGATTCAAACGACGTTTTTCAACTCACTCGCTCGTAAATTGACCTTACTACACAGCTTTTAAGTTTATAATGCAGCTTATAAAACACGCGTACTTAGATCAAGTTTATAATCTCCCTTTAACATTGTAACAGCCCCGCCGAAGATCGACCGCACGAACATGCGTGACATCACACTGAAGGCGGGCCAGCACATCCGGCTGGACGTCAAGGTCAGCGGGGAGCCGCCGCCGACCAAGACGTGGTGAGTACCAGGTTACAGGTGTTAGGGCATAGCAAGCCGTGGGGTCCGAGCTGAGTATTGTCTAGCGATAATGACCTTAATAGGTCCAGGCAGGACTGTTCCCGATCGTTAGTTGGTTTTGTCAACTTTCCCAATTACTGACTTATTCGGTTTATAATTCTTCCCCCATTCATTTGATGATGACGTAGTCTTGGGCCATCGTCAGAAGACAGCATATAATATATTGTATCCTGCCCCTTACCAGGATTTTAATCTTCCTAAGAACCAGGATACCATAATCAAAAGGGGTCTGGAAGGATCCTAAGGTCGGGAGCATAATTACAGAAAGCAGGGTGATTACACTACTAACTTTGCCAGTAGGATCGGTGCCTACGAATACGAACCGGGCTATGTAGTCAGTAATATACTCTATCTCTACTCCAGGTTCCACAACAAGGAGCGTCTATCCACTCGCGATGACGTCACAGTGGACGTGGAAGACTACAAGACCAAGCTGTCCGTAGTAATCGCTACTCGCAAACACAGCGGCACGTATGTGCTGAAGGCTGAAAACAACAGCGGGAAGGACGAGGCCACTATTCAGATCATGGTTCTGGATGTTCCGGCTAAGCCCGAGGGTCCGCTGAAGGTATGGTCCAAACATGATATAAGTTTTTAACTGTTACTAACATAATGTTATAGATGTTCCTCATTGAAAGGAACAGAGGGTAGAGTTAGCGCTGAGTGTAATGATGATGTCACATCCCTGTCGTCACCAATCAATCAATTAGGTCTTCTTTTGGCATACATAGTTACAACATGGCGATAAAAAAAAGTTCTGTTAAAAAGACAGCACGCCGAATTTCTTGCTGGATCTTCTCAGTTGAGGTCACGTTTTGATCCACTTGTAGAATTAAGAAAAAAAAATAAGGTATTAGTAAACTAACCAACAAATCCACTTCCCAGATCTCGGACGTCCACAAGGAGGGCTGCACACTAAAATGGAACCCGCCGCTAGACGACGGTGGTGCACCCATCGACCACTACCTGGTGGAGAAGCTGGACGCGGAGACCGGCCGCTGGATGCCGGCGCTCAAGACCAAGGACCCCAAGGCGGAGATCGAGAACCTGGTCCCTGGACACGAGTACAAGTTCCGGGTCTCGGCCGTCAACAACGAAGGAGTCTCGGAACCCTTGGAGGCCGAACACTCCATTATCGCCAAGAATCCATTCGGTGAGTGAAGTTTTACCATATCTTGGTCGATGGCTGCCTCGTATTGCATTGGAAATATAGTTGGCGAAATGCGGTTTCATATCAAAATCAAAAGAATATTATAAATAAAAATTTTGAATGACATTAATCTCCCCCCCATGGGTTAATAATAATATCGTCAACTGAACGATCCCAAACTAAGTAACGCTTGTAATATGGGTACCGTACGATGGGATGAGGCTGATTCCAGTACATAATTGCTTATGTAGGTAAACATCCATAACTTGGATACAAACATTTATTCTTATTACACAACACAATGTTTGCCCCCATAAGGATTCAAACCCAGGACCTGCGGCACAGAAAGCATGCTCCCTGCCAACTGTGCTAATCACGTTCCTTGAGATTCTTAGGAATGTGTCACGTTCCTGTTTTACCTTGACTAAATCATATGTGTTCCACCACCAGACGAGCCCGGCAAGCCCGGCACTCCCGAGGTGGTGGACTGGGACAAGGACCACGTGGACCTCAAGTGGGAGAAGCCGCTGAAGGACGGCGGCGCGCCCATCACCGGATACATCATCGAGAAGAGGGAGGTCGGCTCCCCCAAGTGGGTCAAGGCCTGCGAGGTAAGGGAACCAGATTATTTTTTTATTGCCTTTTCTGTGTCCCAATGATGAGCACAGGCCTCCTCCTTACCTTTCAGTAAAGTCCCCGTCTACCCACCCTAGTGCCTTTATCATCCACTCGTCGTAGCAAAAATGGTGTTAACGGGCTGCTCGTCGGTCAAAATACACAAATGACATATGATCAACGGCTTTAGCCGCTATTCAGTAGCGCCAATAGCCTGCGCGGAACCTCTTTGAGTACATTCTAGGCGTTCTTCTTTTTATACGGAATGAAATGCGATAAAATAAAATGGATATGCAAATGGCCTCACCCACAACTTAGCGGGTATTTTGCCAATGTCAAGTAATAAAACATTTTATAAAAACACATTATAAATAAAATAATGGATGTGACATGATGATATGAAAATGGCCTACATCATTATAGGCGTTTCTAATAAGTATATCTATTTGCAGGTTGGACCCAACGACAACGACAAGGCGACCGTGCCGCACCTCGACGAAGGCGTAGAGTACGAGTTCCGCGTGAAGGCGATCAACGAGGCCGGCCCCAGCGAGCCCAGCGACGCCAGCAAGTCTGTCGTCTGCAAGCCTAGGAGACGTGAGTATTACGCTAAGTAATAGCACTATTATAACACTATAGGCATCATAAAGCAGACCTAAATCCAGACTTATAGACATTATAGCACATTTAAATGACAGTATAGTAGGTCTAATATGTTATACCATTATCTATACTAATATTATAAATGTGAAAGTATGGATGTATGGATGGATGGATGTTTGTTACTCTTTCACGCCTGAACGGCTGAACGGATCTGGATGAAATTTGGCACAGGGATAGATTATAGTCTGGAATAGCACATAGGCTACTTTTTATCCCGGTTAAATGTACACTTTGTAATCACGGGTAACACCGCGGGCCGCAGTTGGTATCCAATATGTTAGACTTTAGAGGAGGTCGAAGCCTAGTTACGACTCTGAAAAATCAGTGTGTGTTTGTCTGTGTGCGCGTCTCGCCTTTCAATGGCTCTAAATATAAGAAATGGTGTACGTAGGTATACCAGGATCATGGTATTTGTCAGTCAGTGGTATCTGGTCTCTGCTATGGGATCCAGGTATGAGTGTATCTATCATCAGCCGGAAGACGTCCGTTGCTGGACATAGGTCTCCGTCATAGAACGCTACAAACACCGGTTGCTAGCTATCTTTATCCATGGGTTTCACCATCTTGTGGGGGGCTTCTAACGCTGCTTAGTTCTTACTGCGAACGCCTTTCTTCAACGATTTAGTCTTCCCACTCCATTTTACTGATTCTGCGAGCTATGTAAGGTGTATGTGTTTTGTTCCAATGTTAACACCCTAATCATGATCTCCCGTCCATCCAGTGGCTCCCAAGATCGACCGACGCAACCTTCGCAGCATCAGGGTGCACGAAGGCGAGCCCATCGCGCTGGACGTCAAGGTGTCCGGCGAACCCGCTCCCGAAGTCACCTGGACGCTGAACGGCAAGTCCGTTACCAGTGGAAACGGACTTAAACGTGAGTATACAATAGTCTTGACATAGTGTCTAACCTCGTAGGAGATATTATAGTGCACAAGTGTGTGCGCAAGCGCAGGTTGACTCTCTTCCCTCACTCCTGGTCCGATGGCACGGCAATCCGACACGATTGGAGATTAGGCACAGGACCGAGGGTCTTATGTGGTCTCTGGGCCACGAATATATAGTTATTGTGGGTCTATTTTGCAGTGGTGAACGTGCCGTACTTGAGCAAGTACCAGCACGCGAGCCCGCGCCGCAAGGACTCCGGCACCTACAAGATACAAGCCGTCAACAAGTACGGACAGGACACCGCCGAGCTGGAGATCACCGTTGTGTGTAAGTATCCGTCCATTGGAGTCCATTGCTGGACATGAGCCTCCCCCTATAATAATAATACCAGCCCTTTTTAATATCCCACTGCTGGACACAGACCTTCCCTCAACGCGAGGGATATTAGGCCATAGTCCACCACGCTGGCACAGTGCGGGTTGGCGGACTTCACACATATTTCGAGGGATTCTCACAGACATGCAGGTTTCCTCACGATGTTTGTCGTTACCAAAGTTGAAAATAAGACATCCCTCACTTAAAAACGAAATCAATGTTAACTTGTCTACGACTTTTACTCGCAGCGAAACCCGAAAAGCCGGAGGGACCCCTGGAAGTGTCGGACGTGCACAAGGACGGCTGCACGCTGAAGTGGAAGCGGCCCAAGGACGACGGCGGCGAGCCCATCGAGGCGTACCTCGTGGAGAAGTACGACACCGAGACTGGCACCTGGCTGCCCGTCGGCAAGACCCACGGGAACGTGCCCGAGATGGAGGTGAGGCCGTGACACTCCTGACACCCTTCATCAAGCCACTTGCATCCGCTGGCTTTCTGCAGCGTGGGTGAACTTAAGATTCAGCCGTTTTGGAGTTGCATATATTATCAATCAATTTAAAATGCCTTTACAATGGACTTTTGTTCCCGTAATAAATTGAAAATGACAAAACTCAATCAATTTCAAGTTGCCGCAAGTAAATTATAGCAAGCTGACAGGATTGGCTGAAAGAATCGCTAGCTTGCGTTCTAGTGTGGCAAATTACAATTGGATCAATATGTGTATTGGCCGTAAAAACCGAAATCCGTATATTTTTTTTATCTTTATATATCAGAAATCAGTATAACCTAAGCTAATCTGACACATTTTTGAACTCAAAATACAATTATAGTTTCACAAAATGTCTATTGAAATTCAAACAGGTGGACGGGTTGACGCCTGGCCACGAGTACAAGTTCCGCGTGAAGGCCGTCAACAAGGAGGGCGAGTCGGAGCCGCTGGAGACCTTCGGCTCCATCATCGCCAAGGATCCCTTCAGTGAGTACACAACTAGTGGAAAGAGACAGTTTAAAATCCTTTACCAATCGCCATTCGGTCGGAATTCTTAGGGCCTACACATTGACAAGCTATTTGGTTGGGATTCTGCAAATTGTTTTCGTAGAGGCCTTAAGCTATCGCCAGGACTCAATGGCAATGCGATTGGTGGAAGACAAGGTAATTCAGAAAAGTGATACTAAGCCATCAACCTCAGAAGAGCCCAGCTGGAGTAGAAGTTTTAATTGACCAGAACTGAGGTCGACCTGATTAGCGCAGTTGGTAGTGACCCTGCTTTCTGTGCCGGGGGTCCCGGGTTCGAATCCTGGCAGGGACTATCTTTGTGTGGTGTTTAATAGCTATATAAGTATTTTATACTCAGTTCATTGTACGGTATCCATAATACAAGCAATGCTTAGTGTGGACCGTATAGTTAGTGTTTATATCTGGCGATATTATTATTATCACTTGTATACATTTGGGGGTATATATAGGTGAGCCGTGAGCACAATCAGTATTACTTGTATAAATTTGGAGGTATATATAGGTGAGTCGTAAATACAATGAATGTTATCGTTTAGCCGTCCCGGACGCGCCGTCCGCGCCCGTCCCGGACGACTGGTCCGCCAGCCACGTGGACCTCAAGTGGGAGCCGCCGCTCTCGGACGGCGGCTCGCCCATCATCGGGTACATCATCGAGAAGAAGGACAAGTACAGCCCACTGTGGGAGAAAGCTGTCGAGACTCACACGCCCACGCCCACCGCCACCGTCAATGGGTACGTTGCTAACGTCAAAACCTAATGTCGGCTTATTAATTTATTTATCACATTAAGACTTAATAACATTTGTAAAGTTGGCCTTGAAATTGGTGTATCAGTTTTGATAACAACTCCTAGTTAATGAAGTTTTCAATGAGGCTGAAATGTAGAATGTTTATAGTTCAAATATGTAAGAAAGGACGAAAATAGTTGTTGCCGTGCTATGGTGTATGGTCGGCCAAGATTTTCCTTTATTGCAATAAGATCGAAAAAAAAGTAAGTATGGATTATAAAGCTACTAGCTGCGCCCCGCGGTGTTACCCGCGATTAAAAAATATGTATGCTACAATATTAGTTTATCCCACGGGAACCATACATTTTACCGGGATAAAAAGTAGCCTTTATGCTATTCCAGACTATAATCTATCTTTGTGCCAAATTTCATCCAGATCCGTTCAGCCGTTCTGGCGTGATTGAGTAACAAAAATCCATCCATCAATCCATCCAAACTTTCACATTTATAATATTAGTGTGATTATTGATGTTCAGGCTGATCGAGGGCAACGAGTACCAGTTCCGCGTGATCGCTGTGAACAAGGGCGGGCAGAGCAAGCCGTCGGAGGCGAGCAAGAACTTCGTGGCCAAGCCGCGCTTCCTGGCGCCCAAGATCGACCGCCGCCACCTGCGTGACGTCACGCTCTCCGCCGGCTCCACGCTCAAGCTGGAGGCCGCCATCACCGGGGAGCCCGCCCCCGCCGTCGAGTGGAGGTCAGTACACATCAAGTCGAGAGTGAACAGGCACCTTCTAGGCAAGTATGCTCCGTCGTAGATCTCATCGTCACTTACCGTCAGGTGAGATCGAGATCAAATACTTGCCTATAATGTAATAAAAAAAACATCAACACTGACTGACAGATCAGTGCTATCACAAAGCAGTGATAGCCAAGTTGGTAGAACGCTTGCCTCTGTTACAACGCAGGTCCAAACCCCGGCTCGCACCTCTGGAACTTTTAGATTTCATGTGCAAATTCATTTTCAACTATCACTTGCTAAACTGTGAAGGAAGACACCGTGTGGTAACCTGCATATCTGAGAGAACTCCTTGAAAGGTGTGTGAAGTCCGCCAACCCGCAATGGGCCAGCGTGGCGGACTATGGCCTAATCCCCGCACGCATTTAGGGCAGGCCCGTGCTCAACTGTGGGACATTAAAATGGGTTATTGTGCCACCACATAATGAAATAAAAGATTATGTTTTTAAATGGATCAATGGTATATTTAAATCTAACATATAGCAAGACATATATAAAAATTGGGTATATCCTTGTTAGCCTGGTCGTGCGCATTCCTACACTGGTTTCTACTATGGCCTTTTTTAATTTGTTTAGTTCCTAGACTGTATATTCTGTGGTGATTTTTAATAAACGTCCATGCCTCCTTGATCAGATACCAGAACATGCCGCTCCGACCGTCCAAGGCGGTCACGATCGACAGTCCCGAGTACTTCACGAAGCTGGTCGTGCGCCCCGTGCGGCGCGACGACTCCGGCGAGTACACCGTCACCGCCGTCAACTCCAGCGGCAAGGACCAGGTCACCATCAACGTCTTGGTCACCGACAAGCCGGCCAAGCCTGAAGGACCTCTGCAGGTGAGATAATATAGTGGATTACACAAATTGATAGGACTCTATTAGTTATGTTACTGAAATCAAATAGCTTAAGATCTTTGTGCAGGAGTAAGACATGACTTTGTTCAAGAGTAACATTTTTGTAATCGTGTTGCGTCTCGCTCACACCATATACGAATGACAGCATGCTTTCTCGATGACGTTTCGATAACAATAGGATTTGCTACTGGCTACAATGATCTTACACATAGCCAGTAGTCTCTCTGATCTTTGAGAGCAACGGCAGTCGCCTCATCGAAATAATCATATCGTCAAATGAACAAAACAAACTGTACGGTCAATAGTCAATAGCAACAACTAAATATGAGAGTACCCCAGTTCTAACTATGACTCCAGGACGTCAACCACCTCAGTCCTCCCGTGACCATGGTCGCTGTAAAGCAGCCGAAACGTCGGGAACGTAAAAAAAATACAATAAACGTGATCAAATACTTACAATTTGTTTTATTTCAATACCTACGTGTATTTCCCTCGTCAGATTTCGGACGTGCACAAGGAAGGCGCCACGCTCAAGTGGAAGCGGCCGAAGGACGACGGTGGGGCTCCCATCGAGTACTACCAGGTCGACAAGCTGGACACGGAGACCGGCTGCTGGGTGCCCTGCGCCAGATCCGATGAGCCAAGTCAGTGCAACATTACTATAACCCTCGACCACCAGCTATTGTTAATCATAATTTAAAAAAAAACCCATGGTGTCTTAGTCATTATCTGAATTTCTTATAATGTGATTTACAGGTCACTTTTTTATCATACATATTCTTCATAATATGTCCTAAACATAATTGTAAATAAGTTATAATCATAGCCTACGCTTATAATGAAAATAACGAAAAACTAAAGCATGCCATTTAAAATTACCAACACAAAGAGGGTAGTCCCGCTTTTATTATTGTTTTGTACCTGAAATTAGATTCATGAACCTAAATTATCGTTTTACCGTGATTATACATTATGAACATAGACAATATATTAATGTGATGTATGTTTTCAGAATGCGACGTCACCGGGCTGACTCCTGGCAAGGAGTACAAGTTCCGCGTGGCGGCCGTCAATTCTGAGGGCGAGTCGGAGCCTCTGGTCTCAGAGACTTCGATCGTCGCCAAGAATCCATTCGACGAACCTGGTGAGTACCTTACTTAGCGTTGGACCATCTTCCAAACTTTCTTCCTGATTCATTTTGTATTTGGAGAAGACGAACAGAGTACCCTAATTTAACTGGTTACTGATATTTTCATAGAGCGATGGTCAGGTCCCACAACCCAATTAGTGGGACTACCTGTAGCTTACCTTTAGCCTAGTCTGTACGAATCAGAATCATCAAAATGAAGAATGATGTAGTGTCAGAATTTTAGGCTACTATCTGTAATATAGTCAGGGATCTTAGAATGACAGCCAGGGTTGTCAGCTTAACGTGACCCTCGCTGCACAAAGGAGAATATACCATCACACCAGTGATTCCCGAAAGGATAAGGACTACGCAGAGGTAACTTCACTGCAGTGCACCCACAATTCGCGGATAGTATCTGGTTGCAATGCAACAGGGGGTGAGATAAATTTGCACTCACGAAGTCATACTTTCATGACGACCCTAGAATCGGAATCAAAATCAGAATGTTTTTTCTCCACGTAGGCCATTAAGTACAGTACTTATGAATCGTCAAAAGTTACAAAGTACTATGCTACTACTTTACCACCCGTTCGGAATGCCGTTCCTATGCAGAAGAACGGCCTATTCTAGGTATAAACGAGACTGACATCTCAGGAGACCTCCTCAAGGTCTGATTGTAGTCGGATTACTATAATAGCTCGGTGTTATATTCTAGGCGCGCCCGGCACGCCCACCGTCACCGACTGGGACAAGGACCACGTGGACCTCAAGTGGACGCCGCCCAAGGAAGATGGCGGCGCGCCCATCGAGGGCTACGTCGTGGAGAAGAAGGACAAGTTCGGCAACTGGGAGAAGGCGCTGGACGTGCCAGCAGGGAAGACCAACTGCACCGTGCCCGACCTGGTCGAGGGACAGACCTACGAGTTCAGGTGAGTGGAGAGACTTCTTTTGATCCTTCATCATCATTCAGCTATTTGTGTCCCAACATTAGGGCTTCCACTTCTCCACATCATGGACGATCAAGGACCAGTCCTTCGCAAAGGTGTCCAGATCCAGCCATTTCCGTATAGGCCCACTTCCGTATGGGTCAACTCATGATTCTGAACCCGCCAGAGTTGGAGTTTTCCGTCGATCTTTTCATGCGTTTTGAACGCACTTTTTTAATAGATTTCAACATATAATCATAATAGAAGTGACACGCTAACATGTAATCCCAACGTGATAATAAATAAAAAGACGCACGCACTTTTCCCTCTGAAAAGTTCGTTATAATGCCACTATATCCCATTATAACTTTCTATAAATTTGGGGGTTAAAGTGTAACCTTTACTCAAAGTTCGTTATCATGTCCCTAACACCCTGTATATATGTAATGTGTGCTTGTGTTGTGCAGGGTCCGCGCAGTGAACAAGGCGGGCCCGGGCGAGCCCAGCGACAGCACGCACCCCATCGTGGCCAAGCCGCGCAACATGGCGCCCAAGATCGACAGGACCAACCTTGTCGACATCAAGATCAAGGTTGGACAGAAGTTCGCGTTCGATGTCAAGGTCAGTACACACATACGCCTCTATATCTCGTTTCCTTTATAAAGGAAAAAGATAAAGACAAAAAGAATAATAAAAGTAAATAACGCGGGTCCAGAGATAAACTAACTTAGCACAATATACTAGAGGCGATTTCAATACCACCAGTTAAAATTATATTTTTATAAGTAGCACAGGCGGGAATCGAACCAACTGGTGGAGCCGAGTAGCCTTCATTATTCAGTCCTAACATAGAATTCATAAACCTCATCAAACATGCTTAAAAATATTTCCATAAATTGAAATTTCGTTGAAATTTACTCCACCGTTTTGTAGCTATGATGCCACAGAAGTTGTGAAAAATATTCCACTACACTGGATATAATTTAGTGACATAAAAAATGGCTAATATTATTTATCTCTATTATATTAATATTATTATTATTGACGACCTGATTAGCGCAGTTGGTAGTGACCCTGTTTTCTGTGCCGAGGGTCCCAGGTTCGAAACCTGGTAGGGACATTCTTTGTGTGATTAGCACGAATGCTTGTACCCAAATCATGAATATTAAATATCCTTATAAGGATTATATACTGGCTTCGCTTCCATTCCATTGTAGGGTACTCATAATACAAGCGTTGTATGGGACCGTAAAGTTGGTGTGTTCGTCTGGCGATATTTATTTCATAGAAACTATTTTATATTTAAATAGTATTGTGTTCTATGACGTTTATTTAAAACTTACTTCAACAAAAATATTACAAGTTTATTATTACAACAATTTATTTATTGATTAATCTCCCAGGTGTCTGGTGAACCGATGCCGGAGACCAAATGGTACCTCGGCAAGAAGGAGGTCAAAACCGGCGGCGACGTCAAAGTGCAACACTCTGATTACAACACGAAGATCAACTGCAAGACCGCGCGCCGCGGCGACAGCGGCCGCTACACCATCACCGCGGAGAACATCAACGGCAAGGACGTGGCCGAGGTCGAGGTCATCGTGCTGGACGTCCCGAGCCCACCTGGAGGACCACTCAAGGTTGGAACATTATTCATCTAAAAGTACCTTCAAAAGTACATATTCAGTCTGTGAAGTATAATGGTTTTAAATTAGCACTCTTTGGGGAATTGCATATTAAGTAGTCAGCCTATTTTAATTTTTGCTCGTCAACCTCGCTATTCGATGTATAGATGGCATTGACGGTTGTCCAAACAATCCTGAAACGCACTATGTGAGTTTTCGGATTGTATAGAGAATCGTCTATGCTGTATGTGGTCGTCGATGTGTCGTCATTTTACTGGTAAAGTAACCATATACCTAAACTATTATCCTAGGTCAGCCTTTCCCAAAGTGGACGATAATGCCCCCTTGTGGGCGCTGCAGGCCTAAAAGGGTGCGGTAAGAGACCCAGAAAAAAAATGGGGGCGTTGTGTACAGGCTTACAATATTTCATTTAATTTCAAGTTATAGTGGTTTTTAAGTAGGTGAAAAAATGGGGCGCTATAAAATAATTCATTCTCAAAGTGGGCAGTAGACAAAATAAGTTTGGGAACCCCCTGGTGTAGGTTGATTAGGTTAGGGTGATTGTGAGTATGAACGAAAACTGTGATGAATTGAAGGAAATTTTTAAGAAGCATGATACACTTGACTTGTATGGAGAAGTCCTAGTTGCATTAGTTAACGTAAGTTGTACGGCCAGGTGTCGGACGTGCACGGTCACGGCGCGAAGCTGTCGTGGAACCCGCCGGCGGACGACGGCGGCCAGCCCGTGGACAAGTACGTGGTGGAGCGCATGGACGAGGCCACCGGCCGCTGGGTCACCGCCGGCGAGACCGACGGCCCGCAGACCAGCCTCGCCGTGGACGGCCTGCAGCCCGGCCACAAGTACAAGTTCCGGGTCAGGGCTGTTAACAGGTACGTTACATACAAATTCAAGCAAATTCGTGTGAACTGTAAACTGAATGAAACACATGGGGGATCATGAAATAATGTGATATGTTAATTTTGGGGAAATCAAAACCTACCTCTAATACACTGAAGACAATCTATCAATATTTAAAAATAAACTTTTAAAACATATATCAAAAATTTTATCATAAAAAAGAAATAAAGTAATAGCAAAAAGTCGGCAACTAACGTGGGTAATCAAATACCATTTTACAAAGTAATGTATAGAAGCAGTGATAGCCAAGATGGTTGAACGCTCGCCGTGGTAACGAGGGTCGCAGGGTCAAACCACGGCTTGTACCTCTAGGATTTCTGGTTGTCATGTGCGAATCTCATTTTGAACTATGATTATCACTTGGTAAGCGATGAAGGAAAACATCGTGAGGAATCCTGCATGTCTAGGTGATCTTTATGTGATAATTTTAGATCTTACAGTAATATCCCATGATTAATTAATTTCTCCCAACTTCCCCAGGCAAGGAAAATCGGAGCCCCTCACAACTCCCCACTCCACTGAGGCCAAGAATCCGTTCGACGTGGCCGGCAAGCCCGGCACGCCCAAGATCAAGGACTTCGACAAGGACTTCGTGGAGCTGGAGTGGACCAGGCCGGAGGCTGACGGCGGCGCGCCCATCACTGGATACGTTATTGAGAAGAAGGACAGATTCTCGCCCGACTGGGAGGAGTGCGCGCAGGTGAAGACATCATCATTCTCACATACCCATAACAATTTACTTCCCAAAATAGTATAAATTCCTTATCAGAAAAAATACAACCGAATTCTTCTACAATCTTTTGTCGGTTAAAAAAGTAACCGTGAACTTGCTTGACCTTTCTTCTCCATAGTAGCGACATTCCGAACTGGCAGTAGAAATGATGTCATTTTGTGACTTTTAAAAATTCATAAATACTTTGGTTTACTACCCCGAATAAACAAAGCAAAACTCTCGTGTACTATATGATGTTTGATAAAGTTGTAAAACGTCTATAAATTCGGAATTAAATATATGTAAGTAAATAATTTCTGATGTGAATGAGAGCTATCAATTTGGCAAGTGTCTATAAAAGCTGTACAATAGATTTAGAGATAGTCGGCATCTTGCGGGTAACAATCTATCCCATTTAGTTGGAGAGACTAACTTAACATAAGCTCCATAACTTGTCCCAATATAGTTGATTTTTATTTTAATATGTTTAATTGTGTTCAGGTCGAAGGTGACGTCACTACGGGTAAAGTACCAGACCTCATCGAAGGCAACACATACGAATTCCGCGTCCGCGCCGTCAACAAGGCGGGCAAGGGTGAGCCCAGCGATGGCACTGCCCCCCATCTCGCCCGTCCCAAGAACCTGCCGCCCAAGATCGACAGGAACTTCATGTTCGACATCAAGATCAAGGTCGGACAGAACTTCGATCTCGACGTGCCCGTCGCGGGTGAACCCACACCTACCAAGGAATGGTTCCATGGTGACAACATGGTCATGAACACCGACAGGATAAAGGTCGTCAGTGATGCTCACAACACCAAGATTAGGGTTGTCGATGCTAAGAGGCAGGACACTGGCACTTACACGCTCAAAGCCAGGAATATCAACGGTACCGACACGGCTACAGTCAAGATACTGGTCATGGATGTGCCCACGCCACCTGAAGGTCCGCTCCGGGCTGATGACATCACCAAGTCCGGATGCACTCTGCGCTGGAGGCCGCCCAAAGATGACGGTGGCTGCGAGATCACGCACTACGTCGTTGAGAAAATGGACCAGGAGAACATGCGCTGGATCCCCGCTGGCGACGTCCAGGGCTGCAGCATCAGGATAGACCACCTCATCGAAGGTCACGACTACAACTTCAGGGTTCGCGCTGTCAATAAACAGGGCGAGTCCCAACCCCTGGTTGGACACGAGCCCATCACAGCTAAAGACCCCTACGGAACGCCGGACAAGCCTGGTACTCCAGTCGTCAAGGACTGGGACAAGGATCATATGGACATCGAATGGGTCCCGCCCAAGAAGGACGGTGGATCACCGATCACTGGATACATCATCGAAGCCAAGAAGAAGTACGGACCTTGGGAAGTTGCAGCTACCGTACCAGGAAACCAGACCACAGCCACTGTTCCAGGACTACAGGAAGGTGAGGAGTACGAGTTCAGAGTCATCGCCGTCAACAAAGCCGGAAATGGTGAGCCCAGTGACGGTTCCACTCCTCAAGTGGCTAAAGCAAGATTCTGCGCGCCCACGTTCGACAAAATGCTCCTGGCTGACAAGACAGTCAAAGCGGGACAGAGAATACAGTACGAGATACCGATAGAAGCCTCTCCCAAACCCACGGTCGAGTGGCAGATCAACGGCAAGGTTGTACAACCATCAGACAGGATCGACATCCAAATCCTGCACAACAGAGTCATACTAGACATTCCATTCTCCGTCCGCGCTGATGCAGGCGTTTACAAGCTAACCCTCAAGAACGATCTCGGAGTCTGCTCCGCATCAGCTCAAGTCACAGTTCTAGACAAGCCTGCGAGACCCGAGAAACCGCTCGTTGTGTCTGACGTTACTAAGGAGTCGTGCTCGCTAACCTGGAAGGTACCCCTCGACGATGGCGGATCACCGATCCTGCACTACGTTATCGAGAAGATGGATCTGACCCGTGGTACCTGGTCCGATGCTGGTATGAGCACGTTCCTATGCCACCAAGTCACGAGGCTTATCCACATGAAAGAATATCTATTCAGGGTAAGCGCCGTCAACGCAATCGGCCAATCGGAACCCTTGGAGTTAGACCGTGCTATTGTCGCCAAGAATGAGTTCGACGAGCCGACAGCTCCAGGCAAGCCTGAGGCTACCGACTGGAGCAAAGACCACGTGGACTTGCAATGGACTCCACCCAAATCAGACGGTGGTTCTCCCATCACTGGCTACATCATTCAGAAGAAAGAGAAGGGCAGCCCCTACTGGGTCAACGCGGTACACGTACCGCCTAGCAAGAACAAAGCTACTGTGCCAGATCTGATCGAAGGTCAAGACTACGAGTTCCGCGTGATCGCTGTGAACCAGGCCGGCCAGTCCGAGCCTAGCGAACCTTCAGATGTTATCACTGCTAAGGACAGGTTCGTGGCGCCAAAGATCATCACACCACTCAAAGAAATCCGCATCAAAGCTGGTCTTATCTTCCACATGGATGTCGACTTCATTGGCGAGCCTACTCCCGAAGTCACGTGGACTTGCGATGGCAAGCCTGTTGTTGCTAACGAGAGAACTACAGTGACATCTGTCGGCCACCACACGATCATTCACACTGTGAACTGCAAGCGCGCAGATGCTGGTAAATACCACTTGAAGTTGAAAAATGATTCTGGCACTGATGAAGGCAGCTTCGAGCTGATAGTCCTCGACGTACCCGGGGCCCCACAACCGCCATTCGATTACGAAGAAATCACAGCACAATCCGTCACACTATCCTGGAAACCGCCAAAGGACAATGGCGGTAGCGAGCTGACTGCTTACGTCATCGAGAAACGTGACTTGACACACGGCGGTGGATGGGTGCCCGCTGTCACCTACATCAATCCTAAATACAACCACGCAACGGTCCCGCGCCTCACTGAAGGCACGAAATACGAGTTCAGAGTGTTCGCTGAGAACCTTCAAGGTCGCTCCGAGCCTCTCGTCACTGACAGGGCCATCGTCGCCAAGAACCAGTACACCGTACCTGGCAAGCCAGGCAAACCAGAACTGGTGTCTGCTGACAAAGACCACATTAAGATCAAATGGTCATCGCCCATTTCGAACGGAGGATCGAATATTCTCGGTTTCGATGTGGAGAGGAGGGACAAGGCCACTGGCCGCTGGATCAAACTGAACAAGGAACCTGTCAGACTCAGTGAGTACAACGATGATAGGGTACAGGAAGGACACCAGTACGAGTATAGAGTATCCGCTGTGAACGCAGCAGGACCTGGTCAACCTTCGGACCCATCAAACGTGTTCATCGCCAAGCCGATGAAGGAGAAACCGAAGTTATGCTTAGACCACCTCATCGGCAGGAAGATCAAGGTTCGCGCTGGCGAGCCCATCAACGTAAACATTCCAATCCACGGTGCGCCGACACCGACCATTTCCTGGACCAAGGGAACCGTGCCGCTGGTGCCGTCCTACAGGCTGTCCGCTGAGACGAAGAACGACGAGACCAAGCTCAGCATTGAGAAGTCAACCCGAGATGACGCTGGCAAATACACGATCACAGCGTCTAACGAACACGGCAAAGACTCTGCGGATATTGAGGTCATCGTTGTTGACAAACCTGGAGTGCCTAAGGGACCTCTTATTGCTACTCCTGTTACCCACGATGCCGTCAGTCTGTCGTGGCAGCCGCCAACAGATGACGGTGGCAGCGAAATCACTGGATACGTCGTTGAAGTTGCCGAATTTGGCATCAACGATTGGCGTACAGTCGCTGGATTCTGTCCGAAATGCTCGTTCACTGTCAAGAACCTCACTGAAGGTAAAAAGTATGTCTTCAGGGTGCGTGCAGAGAACTTATACGGAGTTTCTGACCCACTGGAGAGCAAACCTATCATTGCGAAGTCGCCATTCGACCCACCAGATGCACCGGAAACGCCCAAGATCACCGGATACAGCTCAAACAGCTGCTCTCTGGAATGGGAACCACCAAAGAACTGTGGTGGAAAACCCATCACCGGGTACTATGTTGAGAAGAGGGAACGTGGAGGTGATTGGGTGAAGGTGAACAACTACCCCACACCAAACACGTGCTACACAGTATCCGACCTTCGCGAGGGTAACAAGTACGAGTTCCGCGTGATCGCCGTCAACGAAGCCGGACCCGGCAAACCCAGCAAGCCCACTGAGCCAATCACCGCTCAGACCCAACGGTTGAAGCCAAGCCCACCGGAAGCGCCCAAACCAGACAGAGTCACCAAGGACTCCGTCACATTGTCATGGAGACCACCAAAGAGCGATGGTGGTGCGAAGATCAAGGGCTACATCATCCAACAAAAGGGCAAGGGCGATAAGGACTGGAAGGATGTCAATACGGAACCCATCCCGAGCCTCGTGCATACAGTACCTAAGCTCAAAGAAGGCGAGCAATATCAGTTCAGGGTCATCGCTGTCAACGACGTTGGCAGGTCTGAACCCAGCAAACCAACCAGCGATATTACTATCGCTGAGCAGCCAAACAAACCCTGCATGGATCTCGGAGGAGTTAGGGACATCACAGTACGTGCTGGAGAAGACTTCTCCATCCACGTGCCTTACACTGGCTTCCCGCAACCGACAGCATCCTGGTTCGCAGACGACAACCTTCTTGACGTCGAAGGAGACTCGAGGATATTCCAGAAGATCACACCAGACTCTGCATCTCTGGTCGTCAAGAATGCAAAGAGATCAGATGCTGGACAATACCGCCTGCAGCTCCGCAACCCATCAGGGTACGACACTGCTACCATCAACGTGAGAGTTCTGGACAGGCCCAGCAAGCCCGAGAACCTTCGCGCGGACGAGTTTGAGGGTGAAGCCCTCACTCTATACTGGAACCCACCGAAAGACAACGGTGGTGGCGAGGTCACCAACTATGTTGTTGAAAAACGCGAATCTCGCGCCGGCAACTGGACCAAGGTGTCCGGTTACGTCACAACTCCGTTCATACGCGTGAAGAACTTGACAGTTGGCAGGGACTACGAGTTCAGGGTCATGGCTGAGAACCAGTACGGTCAGTCCGACCCTGCCCAGACAACCGAGCCTATCAAGGCCAGGCATCCATTCGACCCGCCCGGCCCGCCCGGGGCACCGCGCTCTGTGGAAACCACAGAATCGTCCATCACCATCACCTGGACGAAGCCGCGTCACGACGGTGGCTCACCAATCACAGGATACATTCTCGAAAAGAGATTGATCACTGAAGACAAGTGGACGAAGGCGTCGCACGCGCATATTCCTGATACGACATTCAAGGTTATGGGTCTGATTGAGAATCATGAGTATGAGTTCAGGGTGGCTGCTATCAACGCGGCTGGCCAGGGTCCTTACTCCGCCAGCTCTGACGCCATCAGGGCATGTGCGCCACCCAACTCGCCGAAGATCACCAGTGACTTGAGCCTCAGGGACATCACTGTCATCGCTGGGGAGGAAATCAAGATCACTGTTCCCTTCACCGGCAACCCGAGGCCGAAGGTGAGTATACAAATAATTTGAGTAATATTTGAGATAATTTTTTTAATAATAATAAATAAACTAAACATTAAAATGGCAAGAACCTCATTCATGTGTCCACAGTTTAGACGTTTCCGTATCACCTACATCAATCCGTGTCCCGCTCTTACGAGCAGTACCTGAAGCATAAGCCCCTAATCGTATCATCATCGAAAAAGCACGCTGAAATCCGTGATTACGTTAAAGATACAAATATAGTGGTCACCCAATTAAACGCAATATTTTCATGTTTACGTAAGCATGTTCCATCCCACTCCGACCAATGAATTCATTAATATGAATGACAGTGACAGCATGCTATCTCAATAAATTCCTGCTTGTATTTAGCTGCCATTCCCACTACACACAGGTACACAGGTACTAATAATTATTCCTGTTCAGGTATCCTGGATCGTAAACAACGACGAGGTGTTCCCGGACAGCCGTATCCGCTTCATCACATCCGACGTGGACACCGTGTTCACCAACTCGTCCGCCAAGCGATCTGACACCGGATCCTACTCCATCCAGCTGGTCAACAGCGAAGGATCTGACAGTGCTACTTGCAGAGTAAGTACACTTAATTCTGCTAATTTACAAACGCTTCAGTGGACCGTCGATAGCGTGCCGGTTAAATGTTTGTAGACATTTGGTAGTCCACTAGCTTTTTAAGACCAGCGGCTTTCCACTGACCAGCCATTCAATTGCCATAGATCTATTTCGTATTCTGTACTTCAGTCGTGTATCAATATAATGTAACTAAGTAATGGTATTCTACTCGTTATCTGACGTTTCTAGCAGTCGCCACACGATCATTGACACTAAAATGAGACTCCATCAAGCCAACATTATTGTTTTAGCAGAATAGCCAATCTGTCACAGTCAAAATCAGAATCAGAATATTTTTTATTCACCTAGACTATTAAGTACAGTCTTAGTGAATCGTCAAAAGTTACAAAATACTATGCAACTACTTTACCACTCGTTCGGAATGCCGTTCCTATGGAGAAGAACGGGCAAGAAACTCCATGGTTGCTCTTTTTCGTTGTACCCTCAATAGTGTGTCAGTGGAATAGCAATTGTATGTCATTTTATTTAAATTAGCAGAATTGGGCCCCTGGACTATCTCAGCATATGCTTATTATTAATCGTTGTTATTTCCCGTAGGTGCTTGTTGTGGACAGGCCAACGCCTCCTATTGGTCCGTTGGACGCATACGATATTACCCCGGACGGGTGCACGCTGTCTTGGAAGCCGCCACTCGACGACGGCGGCTCGCCCATCACCAACTACGTCGTTGAGAAGATGGACAACAATGGTGTAAGTGGGACTTCATATACTTGCAGTCATGTGTCATAGTAGAGCTAAGAAAAAAAAACTAAATGACCATAGAGGTCATAGTATAGTTAAGAAAAAGAGATTCAATTTGTCCGTCCTCCCGTAGGTCTATACGAAATAAACGATTTGACTTTTATACGCACACAAAAAAAAATAGGTTGTGTGACTCAAGATCTTCACAGGTCTGGTAGTAAAGTAAATAAAAAACCTTTAAATGACAATGCCCCAGTGCAGTGGGGTTTATCATCTATATACATAAAAAGAAATGCTGTGTGTTGTGGTTTATGTTTGTAATATGATCAAACAAGGTTTATAGGGAGAGAAATATTGCTAAAAGTTTTCGATAAATGAGCAAACATTCGGAAAACGGTTTTTTTTAATGGGATTTTGGACAGGTTCACTTTCGGGCTTATTAGTACGAAATCAATTTGATTTGAATAACAATGCCAATTTCATTCAAAATTTCAAACCCTTCAGATTGATTTATGGTACATTTGTTCCTTAAGGTGTGGTCGAAGATATCATCGTTCGTTCGCAACTGCCATTACAACGTGATGGGATTGGAACCGAACCACAAGTACACGTTCCGCGTGCGTGCCGAGAACCAGTACGGAGTCTCGGACCCGCTCACCATGGACGACTACATCACTGCCAAGGTTCGTACTTCATCGTTTTAAAGAGATAGCAATAACTAACGTTGGTTTATCAGAAGAATAATAAATCCTTTAGTCCAACGGCTATTTATGAAGTTTATCACTATGAGAGAATGTCCATCTCGGATAAATTATATTGTATTTTTTTTATATATAAGGTATAACATAAATGGTGTAAAATATGTTCACCGGTGAATCAGTTAGTTGTCTGATTTTATTTTCAAACAAGGAGACCTAGTACCGTTTGACCATGCACTCATTATAGCGTATCATTTTTTAATGTCTAATAATTTGATTTATTTCTTTTGGAATGTTATCTTTGTAACTTACTGTGAGCCATGTTAAAATTATCTTATTTATATTTTTAAGAAGACTTCAAAATGTAGGAATTAGTACGTTGCAAAAGAATCAGAGCATAATAACCTTACATATGTTTGTTACTGGATCATTCGTGCGTAATCATATATCCTGCAATGTCGGCTGTCACCGTCGAGATTGGCCGCTGTCACTGCAATTAAGTCAGCATTGTAATGTGCTGCGTCGGTCCAGTTCCCGTTCACGATCCCGGAGGCGCCGGGCGCGCCGCGCGTGACGGACTGGGACGGCTCGGCCGCCACCGTGCTGTGGGACCGGCCGCGCTCCGACGGCGGCGCGCGCATCCAGGGCTACAAGATCGAGTTCCGGGACGTGCAGGACGGCGTCTGGAACACCGCAGACTACCTCGTCAAGGACTGCAACTACCAGGTCAGAGCTCGAACTCAATTTTAGATGACCATCATTCCTTTTTTGTAGGGTTCCGTCCCTCCAAAAGGAACCCTGATACGGTCACTTTGTTATCCGTCAGTCTGTATGTCTGTCCGTAAATACCCTTGTTCTCATGAACGAGTATGGAGTATTTACTTCCATTATTCTGAACCTGAACCAGAACACACATTGATCTACCCCTAATCCAGGAATCTCCGTGATTTGGGCACTAGACAACGATGAGAAATACTTACATACATTTTAAACGTCCATGAGTTGGGTAAAAATCATCTCTTCGATCAAAGTCAACCCTATTGTGATGGGGCTCTTGGTACAGAAAGCTACTTTCATTCAAAGTCTAGTAGTGAATAGGAATTGCTAAACGCTTCGTCTATGTCGAAGTTACTGCGTGTTTGAGGTATATGATGCAAGATGTCGCTAGCGCCACTAGTGTAGTACGCGTATACAATGTAGCGCCATCTTTTGTCGAGCATTAAAAGTAATAGAGAATAGTAAACTAGAATGCAAACACGAACGCGTACGATGACGTCAGGACCTAGTTACAAATCTTAGTGCACAGTAGCTTATCTCCACTTCGTAATAGCTTTATGTTTCATAAACTCAAAAAAACTCAAATCATCTAACCTTCTCTTTCTCCCCCCAGGCTTATAACCTGGAGCCGGGTCACGAGTACGAGTTCCGCGTGCGCGCGAAGAACGCAGCCGGCTTCAGCAAGTACTCCGCCAGCTCTCAGCGATTCAAGGTCAAACCCAGGTGTGGACCTCCCGGACCTCCGCACGCGCCGCGCGTGGTGCGAGTGGGACGCAACTATGTGGACCTCAGCTGGAACCCGCCTACTCACGATGGAGGTATGTTTAGCTCTACTTAATTTTGTTAATAAGTGACCTATCTCTTTTGTGGAAAATACTTTTACTGGTGGATTGATTTGGACTGTTGGACTGGTGGTGAATTTTTACTGGTGGTAGGCTTCGGCCGTGGTTAGTCACCACCCACTGAACAAAGCCATGTCGCCAAGCGGCCTAGCCGTGTTCCGGCATGATGTTCGGTGTTGCCGTTCATGGATGGCGGGTCAGATCAGTTGCGCTGCATGTGCCTAGTGAATGTAGCGTCTCGATCTACTGCCGCCTTCCTACCTAGGCAAGTATGCTCCA
This sequence comes from Pheosia tremula, assembly GCA_905333125.1. NCBI lineage: Eukaryota > Metazoa > Arthropoda > Insecta > Lepidoptera > Notodontidae > Pheosia > Pheosia tremula. The sequence goes on from HG995420.1 coordinate 4,443,173, forward strand.
TCGTAGATCTCATCATCACTTACCATCAGGTGAGATCGAGATCAAATACTTGCCTATAATGTAATAAAAAAAATAGGCCGACATTAGAGAGGCTGCCCATGCCAATTTTGGTTATTTGTATTGATGAGATCCTGGTATAAACCAGCTAAAAGTTTAAACCATGAATCTTGAACGCAAAATAGTGATAACGCAATTGATATAAAAAACTTAACAAAAATAATTCTTACCCGTTTTCTGGTTAGATCACGGAATCCTTAAGATATTTTTAGTAGCAGATAATAATCTACAATCAATCTTAATGTGGTATTTTTTTATTTGTTGATTCATGCAAGCACCGGTTTATGAAATATGAAATAATTGTAAATGAGAAGCAAGCCTGTTGCATTTCCTGCCGAATGTTCTCTATTAAAGACAAGTTTCGATCCCGTTGCGGAGTAAAAAAAATATAATATGTATGTGCCTGCTATTAGGTGCCTATTTGCCTACAGAATATAATATAACTTCATGCTACCCAAGGTTCCAATGCCCCTAATAGGCGTATCGAAAATAAATGACACAACTGCCATGGTACCCCAGGTTCCCGCGTGACCGGCTACATCATCGAGCGTCGCGACGCCGGCAGCTCGGTGTGGGTCAAGTGCAACGACTACAATGTCCAGGACACCACTTTCACCGCGATGAACCTCAACGAGAAGGCAGACTACGAGTTCAGGGTCATTGCCATCAACGCGGCCGGTGAGTGAACTGACACATTATGTACCTTTCTGGCTAGTTTACATTCTGCTAAGCAAGTTCAGGTGAGATTAATAAGTTGTCTCATAATTTCGACTGTAAAGCAATCGTTCATTATGGTTCTGGTATTTTTCTACAAAAATTAAAAACAAAACAATTGAAATAAAACAAATTTTAAGGATTTTATCGCGTTTGTATTATGTTTTTTACTTTCCCGAAGTTTCGGTGGCGTAACAGCAACCATCGTCACAGGGGGACTGAGGTGGATGATGTCCTCGTGTTATAGTTTAAACTGGGGTACTCTCATATTGAGATGTTGCTTGCGGTCCGATTTAGGCAGAAAGTGCTCACTGTTTCTTCAGGTCTTGCAATCGTGCGTTTGGTTTTGGAGTTAATTATAATTCGAAGTCGGTGGCAGCTTCCAGCCGTCTTCCCTTTTGAAGTTAGGAAGATTTTTCCTCACGTTTCATCCTTGGTCGGAATGGACTATGGACAGCTATCAAAGAAAAAAAATGCTTTCACAAAAAATACCCAATGTTTCGTAAGATAGTTTCCTTGTATGTCCTATAGACTCACATTTCTCTCTATCGTCCCGTTAACAAAACAGTGCATATTAAATATCTATCAGTCATCACACTCCTCTTAGCATTTTAAGTAGTATAAAGACTGAAGGTAATTGTCGCGTCAGGCAAATCGGAGCCGTCGAGCTGCACCACCCCGGTCCGCACGGGCGAGGAGCTGGGCGGCAGCAAGCCGGAGTGGCTGCGGCCGCTGCCGGCCGCCGCCTGCGCGCCGCTGGGCCGCCCGCACACGCTGGAGTGCGCGGCCACCGGCACCCCCGTACCCACGGGACGCTGGCTCAAGAACGGCAGGGAGATCGTTCTCGGCACCAGGTACCTACCATCCCCTCTAACTTGACATACATTCAAAACACACTAAATCACACATGTTGCGCTAAATCAGTATTATAGGGCCAGAAAATCACCAAATTTGTCGTCCCAAAAATAGCGCATGTATTATGGAGTACCGTACAGAACTGGAGGTGGTCCCGGTACCACCCAGACTGGGATGTATTCTAAAAATATTGTTTTAGAAATTATAGACCATTATGTTTTGTGTCAACTTCATTTTTGTTACAATAAATTTACTTGCACGACTGAATTATTTGACCAGTTGTCAATACATATTGGCGGCATTATCTGTATAATACCAGTCTTTAATAATTATAAAATTGTTAGAAAAACACACCAGCGGTGCGATCCTAAACTAAGCGACGCTTGTTTTCTGGATACCATGCAATGAACTTGAACTAATTCCAGTATATATATTAAAACATCCATAATCCAGGTACAAACATTCGTGCTCATCCCACAAAGTTTACCGCCACCGGTATTCGCACACGAGACCCCTCGGTGCAGAGAGTAGCTTAGGGTCACAGGCTGTGCCAATCATGTCACAAATGATGTTTTGTTTTCGTGCCAGGTTCATATCAGAGTCCCGCGACGGAGTCCTGAAGCTGAACATCCTGGAGGCGACCGACGCGGACGAGGGCGACTACACGTGCGAGGCCATCAACAACATCGGCTTCATCTACTGCACCGTGCATCTCAAGATTGGAAGTGAGTACCCACCATCCCACTATCCCACTAATATTATAAATTTGAAAATTTGGATGGACTGATGTTTGTTACTCAATCACGCCAGAACGGCTGAACGGATCTGGATGAAATTTGGCACAGAGATAGTTTATAGTCTGCAATAGCACATAGGCTACTTTTATCCCAGTAACATGTATGGTTCCCGTGGGAACGATTTGTTTTAATTTTTCATAGAGCAAAGGATCGACATGATTTTTTGCATACGTAGTGGTAGTTTAGGGTTCAGAAAATTACATAGGCATCGATATATTTTTTAATCGCGGGGTGCAGCTAGTTATGCTTTAAAACTACACTCACACAACCTTCGCTGAATGGTGGCTGGTGTGGAATAGTGTTATAAGAGAAAGTTGAAGGATGATAACTAAGATTGATAAAAGTGCGCTTAGATAATTTGGTAATTTGAGTCACTGATGAAAGAAATATACCGAGCGAAGGCGAGTGGTAATACCGTAAGGGGCCTCCAAGGAGAATCTTCCACGACTAGATTAATGGGTTACTCCAGAAAGGGCGAGTCCGTAGCATCCTTGGCAAACGAAAGTTTATGAGGACATGTATGAATTTCGATGAAGCGATAACGTTATGCCAGAATCGTAGCATATGGTAGTCCGTGCTCTGTGCCAACCCCCTTGGATACGGGCCTGAGTATATTTATTCGTAGTTGTCCCACTGCTAGATCAAGTAAACTTGGAACACTAGAAATCATCTAAATATCAGTAGAAACGAATCTAATTGCAAGGGATGCTTGGTTTACAACCATACAAATGGTATCTGTCATGCGATTTTTATAGATGTCTAACCCATCCTTTTCTATGTCCAGACCCGCCGCGCATCACGCGCATGCCAGGCGACATGCACCTGCCCGAGCACGACAACACCAAGATCAAGATCCTGTACTCGGGAGACCAGCCCGCTGACGTCACGCTGTCACGCGACGGACACAAGCTCACAGAGTCGCCGCACTTCAAGTACACCGTGTTCGATGATTATGTGCTCATCTTCATCAAGGACATCACCAAGGATGATATGGGTGAGTGTGGGGTATCCTTTATATTCTATCAGTATATACTGGTGGTCTGAACATCTATCCCAATAGAAAATGATATGGGGGAAAAGGCCTAGGAAGAAGATAATATGTCTGAAAAAAATATTGCTTCATATTTGATGGGTGTCTCTCTGAATCTAGGAGAATTGTTTTTGAGAATTCTGTTACTACATATAGGTTTTCAAAAGAAGTATTTTGTGGCACAGCCGCGCGCACAAGCTAGTATGGTATATATAAATTTACTGAATTATGGCAAGGAGATTTTTTTTTATCCACTCGGCTCTGTTCTCACTTTTAAATGGCCTTTGCCGCAGCGTAGCACTTAGGCCATTTTAATAAACGGTAGTGTTAGCGGATCCTATCGTCTTACACTATTTTGCCGCTAAATGAGGTAGGTTCCTATAGGATAGTAGGAAAAAGTACAAGTACAAAACTAACAAAAACCTTTCACCTCCAGGCACCTACAAGATCACAATCAAGAACAACTCCGGCGAAACATCGGACACATTCTCGATCACCGTCACCGGCCTCCCGGGACCGCCGCAGGGTCCCCTGGAGACCACGGACATCAACAAGCACTCGTGCACGCTGGCCTGGAAGCCGCCCAGCTACGACGGCGGCATGCCGGTCACGCACTACGTCATCGAGCGTAACGACACGTCAGGAACCGCGTGGATAACTATCGCGTCCTCTGTGAGGGACACCAAGTTCACTGTTCAAGGCTTGACCGAGGGACAGGAGTATAACTTCAGGATACATGCGGCCAATGAGAATGGTATCGGACCGGCGTTGGAAGGCGCCAATCCGATTAAGGTGAGTGTTTTTTTATCGGTTATTTAAATGTGAACTCTATTTTCAAATGTTTTGTAGATTGAAATTAATATTAGTTGTGAAATTGAAAATGTATAAATTTGACCCAATGCATAATTAATACTCATCTTGTTTTCGCTAACGTCTCTGGCATAGTTTTATAGTTCCAGTTAATGCTAGCAAGAATTTCGATCAATGAGTTATTTATTTATTTACATCATAGAAATCAAGAAGTCGCAATAAGATCTGCCGACTTTTTGTGACGTTTGTGATACCATCGTTTTACCATTGAAAGGGACTGTCTACAATACATCTTCCTTCTCGTGCTCGCTATTCTAGTACTATTACCCAAATCAATCGGTTTTCCGCTAACGCAAATGATTACAAATAATATTCTTATGCAGGCTAAAGCGCCATTCGACCCGCCATCAGCGCCTGGCATCCCCAAGATCCTGGAGGTTGGAGGTGACTTCGTGCACCTGGAATGGGACAAGCCCGAGAGCGACGGCGGTGCTAGGATTCAAGGTAAGGACAGATTATTGAGATATAATCTTAATTACTGCAGCAACTGAATACTACGACTTAAGCCTAATAACGTTAAGATTAAGTCGTAAAATCTTTACTGGGTTACTGGTTGTTACTACCGGGTTGTAGGTTCTATACCCGCGTGTGAAAATTTCGGAAATTATCGTTTAATTAACCCTGTTCGATGTGTTATTAGAATCGGCCGGATCATTGTACGGTACTCATAATACGAGGGGCGCTTAATTTGGGACTGTAAAGTAGGTACTTTAGTGTGGTGATATTTTGTTTGAATCTAAAACGCCCTTTATTCTCCAGGCTATTGGATCGACAAACGGGAAGCTGGTACGTCGACATGGCAACGTGTGAACCCCACGCTATGTCTTCCGAACCAGTGGAACTGCTCCAACCTCATCGAGGGTCGGCAGTACGAGTTCAGAGTGACCGCTCAGAACGAGGCTGGGCTGTCGCCGCCGAGCACGGCCAGCCAGGAGGTCAAGGTCGTCGATCCGAAGGGTGAGTTGCTTATGCTGAACCCTCATATATGTAGCATAAGTGAATATGTCAAAGTGTAGCGTGTGTGCACCTCGCAAGGCAGCACACTAGAGCAAATATAATTATACTTCTGATGTGAACACGTGACGATTAAAAAAAAAAAGATAAAGGCTCGCTGAGCTTCTTGCCGGTACTTCTCAGTTTAGAACGTAATTTTTTAATTCTATATGATTCTACCTTGAATCACATATCATTCCAAGCATTACTTCAAAGACAGATTATGCAATTTATAGAAGTTCACATAAAAATTTTCATAAGAAAATGTCTTTGTAATGCCATTGTAAATTTCTAGGAATTTGGTAGCTAACCTACAGCCTACTCCCAATGGTCATTATAACATACGAGCTTTCTGTTAGTGAAAGTTTTTTTTTTGCAATTGCATTAGCCATACGGAGATTACCACCACAATTAGACATACAAACTTAACCTCTTTATAACGTATCAATATGGTGCTTATACAATTTGTTATTAGTGCCCATTTAAGAATATACGAAAAAAAAACTGACTTTCTATTGTTTTCAGCCGCGACCCCACCGGAGATCGTGAAGCCTCTGAAAAACGCGAACTGCATTCAGTACCACAACGCCAAGTTCCAGTGCACCATCACTGGATCGCCGAAACCTACCATCACGTGGTACAAGGGTGAGTGGAATCCTACTGTAATATTATAAATGTATAAGCTTGGATGGATGGATGGATTGAGTAACAAACGTTACTCAATCACGCCAGAACGGCTGAACGGATCTGGATGAAATTTGGCACAGAGATAGATTATAGTCTTTTTATCCCGGTAGAAAGGAAATACTTTTGAATCGCGGGTAAGACCGCGGGGCGCAGATAGTATTTAATAAATGGAGTCACCTACAGCCAACATCTATATTGCTTCTAGGGGGGTAAAAATTCAAACTGATTCAGAATGCCAGCGATCGTGAGCTTTACATGTGTAGTTTATGGTCTTAAGGCTACAGTTTTAAGGCTTATTTACTAAACTTGATTATGTAATAATACCAGCCTTTTTTAATGTACTTATGTTTTCATATAATAAATATATTTAAATTATACAATAGTCAATTACCCTGTTGTTGGTTGATTTAGGGTCATACGGTTATTTTGTATGTCAAGCAATATTGATATATAATCATAATTCGTGTGTAGGCGCGCGTGAGATAACCAACGGGCCGCGCTACCGCATCTGGAGCGAGGGAGACAACCACTTCCTCACGGTTCACGACGTGTTCGGCGAGGACGCCGACGAGTACGTGTGCAGGGCTGTCAACCGCGCCGGCGTCAAGAGCACCAGGGCTGAACTGCTTATTATGAGTAAGTATTGTTGGATACCATCAGTGACACGCCCTATATAAGTGGATAATTTTCTTTCCAATCCCTCGCAGTTTCCTTTCGATTATTTTTGTTGCGGGTTCTTGCCCGGCGGGACTCGCCGAGGTTCAACCTTCCGTTGGTCACCGCTCTGGATTCTGGTTTACAGGAGTTTTTGACCGGACTTTCACTGGCAGATAGCTGATGTAACAAGGAGTAACTTAGGCTTACTTTTATTTTAGAAAAACTTTGTTAAATACCACTTGGACAAGGTCACGGGTAACAGCTAGTAATTCTAGACACCAACATTTGTAGAAATTATTGTAAGATAAAATCTTTAAATCATTATAACTCTCCACAGCCGCACCAAAACTGAACGTGCCGCCTCGCTTCCGCGTGTCCGCGTACTTCGACAAGGGCGAGAATGTAGTTGTCAAGATCCCGTTCACCGGCCATCCCGTGCCCAGGATCACGTGGGTCCGGGAGGGGGAGACCATCGAGTCTGGACTGCATTACCATGTGGAACGGAAAGGTGAGAAGTTATTATTAAACCGTCAAGGCTGAAGCAAACGGAATTACTGATCTACGGCGTCTCTTTGTGGAAGTCTTAAGTGACTTAAGATATTTCCTTATTTTATCTTATACCCTGTTCTCTTTCTTCATTCCTACGTCGGTTTCAAAAGTCTATTGCCGCCATGTAATGTCTTTAATGACCTACGTCTTATGTGTGGTGGCTACATTACTCAGAATTTAATTACTATTATCGTTTTTGGTAAAATTTTACACGCCTACTAAATATGATCAAAGGTGACAACTACGATGCCATTGTAATTCCATTGCGAGTCAGCTGTGCTAGCAGAATTGGGGCCCTGGAATTTTGTGAAGTTACATATCTCTCCTACTTGCGTTTGGATCACATAACGCGCCATGTACACTTCTCTAAGTTTGAGGAGACGTATGTCTTGTTGCAACCGCTAGATGTCGCTAGCTCCGTTTTGACTCGCGCTATGGTTTCGTTACACTGGCTGTTCATATACCCTGACCAACAAATGATAACTATATAAAACCTACGCTTTATGCGTAACTGATGGTAAGCAATTTTTGAAGCGGGAAACAATCATTTCGTGATTTGGACCCGCCCATAAAGATCATGGAGTTAGGTGTAAAGCTGTGGAATCAGTGTTTCCAGATGTAAATTTTAAACTGCTGTGTCTGCAAACTAAAATTACCATGTTCTCAGTATAATTACCTTAATTTTATTTTAAAATTACCGTGTATTTTACGGTGTCAATTTAAATAAAATTAACATTTTTAAATAGTTAATTTATTTAAAAAAAAAATATCTATATAAAACAATTCTTCCAAAAGTTCTACTTCTCGGTCATAAATCGACGAAGTAATTTTTTACCATATCTTTTGATGGTATAAAATCAACACAGTTTTCATTTCAGCGAATGGATTGTTGAGCCAAATTATTTCCCTTTATGTTCTGGTAACACTGGTTTGGGAGCCACTGCTCAACTAAACTGTAATTTGTTTTAACTATATTCTATTCTTAACTAAACTGACGTTTGACGAAGTGAACCTGACGTTTCAGAACGTCACGCGATCCTGACTATCCGCGATGCCAGCAAGCTGGACTCCGGCCCGTACAGAATCACCGCCGAGAACGAGCTTGGACAGGACACCGCCATCATCAACATCGAAATCAGCGGTAAGCATAACGATGACACAGTTGATAGTGAACCTGCTTTCTGTACCCCAATCCCGAGTTAATATGGACGTTAAATAAAGGTACTATTGGTTCGCTCCCAGTCCATTGTACGGTACCGACAATACAATTCATTCATAGTTTGGAGCTGTACAGTTGTTGTGTTCGTCTGGCGATATTTATTATTATTATATCACCTAGAAGTTTTTGGGTATCTATACTAATATTATAAATGTGAAAGTTTGGATGGATGGATGTTTGTTACTCTTTCACGCCCGAACGGCTAAACGGATCTGGATGAAATTTGGCACAGAGATAGATTATAGTCTGGAATAGCACATAGGCTACTTTTTATCCCGGTAAAATGTATGGTTCCCGTGGGATAGATGTTTTAATTTTTCATACTTTTTATCGCGGGTAACACCGCCGGGCGCAGCTAGTATGTATATATATGGGTAGAGGGGTTGTAGACTAGTTGATAAATACGCTTGATAAAACGATGCGTGCTTCGCTTGGATTGGTAACTGAGATTATTTTGTTGACCTGAATACTTCGGAGGCCTTTTTTAGAAAATTGCCTCACCCACTTTTGCTTAGGTATTTTGCCAACGTCAAGTGGAATGATTATTTTTCATATCAAATATTGGAGATTATATGCAGGCCTAATCCGTAGACTAGGCCTAATAAATCCCCCCTAACCATATTAGCAAAGTTGTGGATACTGTACTGACAAATTACCGAACTTTTTAGGTGAACTAGAAAGTCGTGTTTTACTATTTGGTTTTATTTTCCTACACTCGTGCACGTTTATCTACACATAATGGTTAATATTCAAATAAAACACGTTTTTCACAAAATAAAACAAAATTGATAACCTTTCTCTTCGACTACCCCCAAAAAGTTCGGATGCCATGTTAAGCCGGTCATCTTAGTTATCATTGTTAGATCATAGACAGTTGTCACGGGCAATCAGAACCCTTAAAAACCTGACAAATAGACTTACTTTAGTTTACCCTTAGTCCCAATAGCTGGGTATAATACTTGGTATCATACGCTAATCAAGTTATCTGATAACACCAGATCGTCCGGACCCACCGCGCTTCCCGGCTGCGGACAGTATCGGCGTGGACTCGCTGGCACTCAGCTGGAAGGCACCGGTATGGGACGGCGGCTCCGACATCACCAACTACCTGGTGGAGAAGCGAGAGCACCCCATGTCCAGCTGGATCAGGGTTGGAAACACCAGGTACGTGTAAAACCTTGCGGGAATTTTACAAGGTCAAATCGATTTTGGAGACGGAACCCGCTACCACCAGTACGGGGATAGTACTACGTTCAAACCAGCTCTTTGCATGTGAAGCTGCGGCTCTTTAGTTCCATACACAAATATTATTTATTTTATAGAAAAAAAACATTGAAAAATCGTTCTGAATCGATTAACGAGGATTAGGCACCATTTCTAACTCTCAGCCACTTGTATTCGCTTTTTTTTCTATTTGGCCACTTTTTAGTCGATTGTATATTATATGAATAAATAGATATTTTTCTTATGAGTAAATAGATTAGTTTTTTTTGTTATCAAAAAGCTTTATTTATACAAGTACTATTTAACGTTCGCAAGTAAAATTGATGACTCTTTCGACTCAAAAGGCTGCCGACCCCTGGGGGGTGGGATGGGTGGTGGAGGGTGTTACTAATGGCAAGCTCCCCATCTCCCATCAGGTTCACGACCATGGCCATCACGGGCCTAGTGCCAGGCAAACAGTACGAGTTCCGCGTGTACGCTGAGAACATCTACGGCAGGTCGGAGCCCAGCGAACCCACGTCCCTGGTGCAGACCAAGGCGATCGTGAAGAAGGAGTTCAAGAAGAAGGAATACCCAGGTATTTATATTTCTATGGTCCTAAAAGGTAACACTATTTCATATAGATTTTGGCCTTCACAGCATAAGTGAAAATGTGATTCGCACATAAAACCTGAAATGCCCAATGTTGTGAGCTTACGCCTGGATTACTAGTAACGAATATAATGTCAAGACAGTGCTTTCGGACGGGTAATCAAGTATTATACCTACCGAGCACTGTTTACATCTACCGAGCACTAGGCCGTAAGCACTGGCTTACCATTTCACTCGTGTTTGAACCTACACATCTTGTTATACAGGATCATTCAGATACTATATACTAAGCTAATATCCTGCGCTTTCTTAGCGCATTCGTTATCAATTATGTGATATCAGATTTTAGATAATGTAAATTTTAACAATATTGTCATTGTGTGACGACATTTTTTTTTATTTTTTAAATTCACTTACCGCCATTCTGTCTTCATGTAGCATTTACAAAGGCGTTAAGGAAGCCTTATTTTTTTAATTGACTCATTGAAATTCTGTCTTCATATAGCTTTTACAAATACGCAAAAGATTCACCGATACCAGGCTTAGTATACCCTTTCTGAATCACGGTGTATATGCTAGCGGCTAACTATATCTCACCCCACCAGTGGACGAGTCCGGCAAGCGCATCCGCACGAACGCGGACCACGGCCCCGTCAAGGACTACGACAGCTACGTGTTCGACATCTACAGCAAGTACGTGCCGCAGCCCGTCGACATCAACACGTGCGCCGTGTACGACAAATACGACATACTCGAGGAGATTGGTAAGTTGCAGTGTTGTGCAGAAGGAATGTGTGGTTGATAGATTAGTTTGGTGGTACATAATGTGTGGGGATTAGAGATAATATAGGACACAGTAGAACTGATCTCATGGAAAATACTTGTTTTTTTTTATTTCACTTTATTTGACCAGACGCGAAGGTTTTAAATTTTAATGGTGACGAGCTGATGCTATTATATATTATTTTTTTTTGTCGTTTACAATATATAAATAACTAGCCGCGCCCCGCGGTGTTACCCGCGATTAAAAAGTATGTCCTTTTTACCGGGATAAAACGTCACCTATGTGCCATTCCAGACTATAATCTATCTCTGTGCCAAATTTCATCCAGATCCGTTAAGCCGTTCTGGCGTGATTGAGTAGCAAACATCCATCCATCCAAATTTCACATTTATAATATTAGTAGGATTTGCACGTCCGCATCTCAGCGCGATGGTGGGGTATAGCCGTAGTGATGTGGCGTCGACGTAGTGCTGCGCAGTTACTTTATCGACTAATGTGTCGAGATGCGCGTGCGCATTCTTATAAGATGGGCAATATTTATTGGCACACGTTGTTTTGTAGATATCGTACACTTAATTTGTGTAGATATTTGTTTATTAATCGCGCTATTTGCCGTGAGGATGCGCGGTCGGTTTGAGCACGGTCGATAGCGAGTGAGCGACATAGTGTAGACCCTATTTTAGTATAGTACAAATTACGCACAACAATATTACAATTCAATATTGTCAATGATTATGCATGGTAATTTTAAATCTATCTTGAAATGCTTAAAGTTCAATATTGATTTGCTTTGACACCGAAAGGTTAATTGAAAAATAAAGTTCACGACACGTTTGTGTTTTCTCAATTTAAGCACTTAATTAAACTATAGCTAAATTTAAAAAAAAGCGGCGCATGAACATAATATTTAGTTACACTAAACAGTCGCGAAGTTGCTTGTGAGATGTCATCGATTTGTTTCTAGAGTTTGACATTAACATAGCGGCACTAACAAACAGCGCGTTGCGCGATTACCAATCCTATGTCCATATACTTAGAGTGGTGAATTCACAGGTGACTTCGTGAGGGCCCCGTCTAGGAAGTCGCGAGCCGGAGGTCTGTGCGTGAAAGGATCGATGTAGTTTTATCTCTCGCTATCTGCATCTCTGTCTCACACGCATACTATAATAAAAAAAAACTATTATAATTATTTAGGACAAAACGCATGATCCTTATATATCCTTATATAGGGTGATTGGAAAGTCGATATTGTTAAAAAAAAAGAATTTGGCCATTTCCATTGACCCTAGAGAATAAAACATCTAAAATATTATATATAATATATTATTACTATATTCCGTAGATGCACGGTTTGGGCTTAGTATTTATTATACGTACTATTTTTATAATAATTAAATCAAAACACCTAAGTACCTAATAATTTTATAAAAGTAAGCACTTAAGTAGAAATTAGCCAATTAAATTAGCTCACTATTTGATTTTCACTAATCTGGGGACACTAAGTAATAATAATGTACTTACCAGATTGTTTTGTGACGAAATATTAAAAAAAAACACAGTCAAACAATCAAAACAGCCCACTTCCTTAGTCAGTGCACTTAGTATGAGTTTTGAACGTGTTCAACTACCGATCGAGTGACCTTATCTTTCCATACATCAGTGAAGTTGCGAGGTTCCGCTAGGGGCGCTGTTATAAGATGTATACAAACATTCGCTCACTCTATCGTTAGTGGATGCTGTCAAAACTTTCACTTATCCGCAATGTTATATTCTCAGATCAATTATTACACTAAATGGACTAAAAAGCTTCAAATATGACAATCATACTGATAAAAAATGATAGAATGTGATTATGGATTATAAAGCTACTAGCTGCGCCCGGCGGTGCTACCCGCGATAAAAAGTATGAAAAATTAAAACATCTATCCCACGGGAACCTTACATTTTACCGGGATAAAAAGTAGCCTATGTGCTATTCCAGACTATAATCTATCTCTGTGCCAAATTTCATCCAGATCCAATCAGTCGTTCTGGCGTGAAAGAGTAACAAACATCCATCCATCCAAACTTTCACATTTATAATATTAGTATAGATTAGTATAGATTATAACGCACCTTTTCCTCTGAAATGTTCGTTATAATCCCATATAACTGTCTATAAACTTGGGGGTGTATCTTTGAAGTGTATCGGTTTGCCGATAAAAAATCGTATTTGTTCATTTTTTTTTTTTTTTGAAGGCGTGTCTGTGAAATGATTATTCTGGAACTTTGCCGCATCGTTTCGTTATTCTGGATGAACAAAACACAGATTCACACAACATGTTATCACTTATCACTTAATTTCTAATTAAATCTATAACAATAAATAATATTTTACTCAAACGTTTCACTACACTGCGATTTTGACCGAGCACTCAGTCACACGAGTTACACAAAAACGGCGATACGCTCATCCGATAGTTCCATCCAGTGTATAATTCATCTAAGCTTGTAACACTCGTGTCAATGAATTGTACTTCTTATTTGCATTACATTGATGACACTTTTTTACGTCCAAGCCACAACTGCGACTGATGCGATTAATTGACTTAAAATGTTGGTATTTACACGTTCAATCAACGGCATTAGTCGCATATGTGGCAGTAGCGTACAATTTTCTAGAGTAGTGTGAATCAATGTTGAGTACACTCATCGACAGAGGCATGAGGTAAATGGCACTGTTGTAGGTACAGGCGCGTTCGGAGTGGTGCACAGGTGTCGCGAGCGCGCCACCGGCAACATCTTCGCGGCCAAGTTCATTCCAGTCGCCGGCGCAATGGAGAAGGAACTGATCAAGAAGGAAATCGATATCATGAACCAATTGCATCACAGGAAACTGATCAATTTGCACGACGCGTTCGAGGATGACGACGAGATGGTGCTGATATTCGAGTTGTGAGTATACCTTGATCATATATATATATATATATATTTATTCGTCTCCCAAAACGCTGTCTTCAGAGCTCTTCGTTATTTTCATTTTCAAAGAATTTCTGCAGTTTGTTTCTCTTCTTATTCGTAATGACGATAACTTAAACGACTGATAATTGGTTCTGATTCTAATTCCCCCCTCCCCCGGTGATAGCCAAGTTGGTAGAACGCTTGCCTCGGTAGCGAGGATTCATGTGCGAATCTCATTTTCAACCACCATCATCACTTGCTAAACGGTGAAGGAAAACATCGTGAGGAAACCTGCATGTCTGAGAGAACCCCTCGAAAGATGTGTGAAATCCGCCAACCCGCACTGGGCCAGCGTGATGGACTATGGTCTAATGCCCCTCGCATTGAGGGGAGGCCCGTGCCTAGCAGTGGGACATTAAAAAGGGCTGGTATTATTATTATATTATCTAACCCCCCCGCCCCGCAGCCTCTCCGGCGGCGAGCTGTTCGAGCGCATCACGGAGCCGGGCTACAACATGAGCGAAGCGGAAGCGGCGCACTACATGCGCCAGGTGTGCGAGGGAGTGCGACACATGCACGAGCAGAACATCATACACCTCGACCTCAAGCCCGAGAACGTCATGTGCCAGACAAGGACGGGAACAGATGTTAAGGTCACTAATCTTTTTCTGTCTCTTGCGTTTATATTTTTTCTTGTTGCAGATTTAATTTCAATCATGTCCAATAGTACTCTTATACAATAAATTAGGCAAAAACAATATAGGCATAAAAGTATTTTAGGCAATGCACTTATAGAAACGAATAAGATTTGTTCGAGATTTAAATTAAATATTTTAAATGCAAATGTTGGCAACAACTAGGGTACAAGTCATGCTTATATGCACGGGTGTTGAAAAATGTTCGCAACAGGTAACAACCGCTACTATGATACTATGATACATTGTGTCCAATATACACACATTTTGCCTTCACACTAGTCATATTGGTTTCTTATATTTACGCGAATACTACACATTGGATTTGATCGCGTTTATTATACGTTTTTTACGTTCGCGAGAAGCCGGTGGATACCAGAGACGAAGGACTGTGGTGTTTTGGGGGAGGCCTATGTCCACCAGTAGACGTCTTTGTATCTGTATCTTAAAGCTACAAAAGCTATAAATGTAATGTAATTTGTATCCGCAGATCATCGACTTCGGTCTGGCCACCAAGCTGGACCCGAACGAGGTCGTGAAGATATCCACGGGCACGGCCGAGTTCGCGGCGCCAGAGATCGTGGAACGCGAGCCGGTCGGCTTCTACACCGACATGTGGGCCGTCGGCGTGCTCGCTTACGTGCTGTGAGTAATCTAATCCCTATCGTAGTCCCGGAAGGGCTAGTTTAGTGCACCCACAATCTGCCGATGGTGTTTGGTCCCAAAGGAAGGTTATACCCGCCACGGTGCTCCTCAATGTGGGTAGTATTTACCGCAGTGACTGCATGAGTATTCTTACCATGCAAATAATAGTTCTTGTCCACTTACATAGTCTACTTTCCCACTGAAAAATGCCGTGTCCTTACCATTGTACTTATCTATAAATTTGGGGATTATAATATGTTCCAAGCTGATTGCTCGGGATTTTTTTGTTGTTGTTATAACAAGGTATGAGGAGTTAGGACTGATTCCGCATGATCAATCCTATGTCAGTATAATATTATACATGGACACGATAAGCACAATGAGCTTAATGTGTAAATTCGTTGCTATCGAAGATTCGTGGAATACTTTCTTTTATATCGTTATTTATTTAATGTTTGTTTAATTTCACAATATTACAACATTTAATATTCTTAACCATGACTATCTCGGGAAGCGCTTAAGCCATTAGTCCTGAGCCTGATCTCTCTCCGGTAGTTTTGATGTACAGTGTCATCGGGCCATGAGAGTAAGAGAGGAGAGAGTGCACCTGCGCTTGCGCATACACGTGTACACTATACTACTAACTCCTGCGTAGTTGGCTAATCTCCATTGAGATTGGCAGCCGTGACCGAAATTCGGTCAGGAAGACTTTTATTCACTTCACTAATTGGTCACAGACTCTCCGGTCTATCGCCGTTCGCCGGCAACAACGACATCGAAACGCTGAAGAACGTGAAGGCGTGCGACTGGGAGTTCGACGAGGAGGCGTTCCAACACGTGTCCGACGACGCCAAGGACTTCATCAGGAGGCTGCTGGTCAAGAACAAGGAGTTAGTACTCATTTAAAACTTAATTATGACTTAAATTAATATTTTTTTGGGGTTAAAGGGGCTTAAAATGGTGACCAAAGATTCCTTCCTTCTCCCATATGGACAAGGAAGACTCTTATATAGGCGTGGCTTGAAGACCATATGTGGAAGTCCTCGAGGGAGGCTTAACAATTTGACGCATACAATTCAAATATTATTCATTGTTCACAGACCACATATTGAGGTCTAAAATGTCATTATTAATGGTAGGCAACTTCCCATAGAGCCAGGGGTTAATATTTTAATCTGGTACAAGTTGTCCGAATTAACCGACCCTTGTATTACGCGTACCGTACACTTAACACGTCGCGGTCCCAGATATTAGACATCCATGGCTATGCTCATCACATACAGTCTGTCCTGCCGGGACCGTCTGTCTAGAAAGCAGTATCCCGGTGTGTGTATGTTTTTTTTTTTTTTTTTTTTTATTACATTATAGGCAAGTATTTGATCTCGATCTCACCTGATGGTAAGTGACGATGAGATCTACGATGGAGCATACTCGCCTAGGTAGGAAGGCGGCAATAGATCGCGGCACTACATTCACTAGGCACATGCAGCGCAGCCGATCTGACCCGCTATCCATGAACGGCAACACCGAACATCATGCCGGAACACGGCTAGGCCGCTTGGCGACATGGCTTTGTTCGGTGGGTGGTGACTAGCCACGGCCGAAGCCTACCACCAGTAAAATGTTCACGTGTGTGTGTGTGTGTGTCCGCGCAGGAAGCGTCTGACGGCGCACGAGTGCCTGTCGCACGCGTGGCTGGCGGGCGACGCGGCGGCCGCGCGCACGCACACCATCGCCGCGCGCCGCTACGAGGCGCTGCGCGACCGCCTGCGCAACAGATACGAGGTACGCACGGGGCCTGAACAACCCATACACACCCCGCGCACTAGGCAGCCAGTAAATCGTATGACGTTGTATGGGAGCCCGCGCACTAGGCAGCCAGTAAATCGTATGATGTTGTATGGGAGCCCGCGCACTAGGCAGCCAGTAAATCATATGACGTTGTATGGGAGCCCGCGCACTAGGCAGCCAGTAAATCATATGACGTTGTATGGGAGCCCGCGCACTAGGCAGCCAGTAAATCATATGACGTTGTATGGGAGCCCGCGCACTAGGCAGCCAGTAAATCATATGACGTTGTATGGGAGCCCGCGCACTAGGCAGCCAGTAAATCATATGACGTTGTATGGGAGCCCGCGCACTAGGCAGCCAGTAAATCATATGACGTTGTATGGGAGCCCGCGCACTAGGCAGCCAGTAAATCGTATGACGTTGTATGGGAGCCCGCGCACTAGGCAGCCAGTAAATCGTATGACGTTATATGGGAGCCCGCGCACTAGGCAGCCAGTAAATCGTATGACGTTGTATGGGAGCCCGCGCACTAGGCAGCCAGTAAATCGTATGACGTTGTATGGGAGCCCGCGCACTAGGCAGCCAGTAAATCGTATGACGTTGTATGGGAGCCCGCGCACTAGGCAGCCAGTAAATCGTATGACGTTGTATGGGAGCCCGCGCACTAGGCAGCCAGTAAATCGTATGACGTTGTATGGGAGCCCGCGCACTAGGCAGCCACAAATTCCCGGCTGCGGCAGCCAATAGAACGCGCCTGTTTGCATGCCAGCCGGCTGGCTGCGCGCAGCCACAGCGTGTATAGGCGAATGTATGTGGCTGCCGTCAGTCTCCGCGCACTAGTTGTAGCAGCCAGACGTATTTTGGGTTCGGACCTTTAAAAAAAATTACTAGGATCTCGAATAGTCGTCGATTGACTGCTATAACTGGCTGCGCAAATATTCTAGCTGCCGCAGTCTGGCTGCGCAGCCAGGCTGCCTAGTGCGCGGGGGAGCTCTTAACCAAATTACTCTGCAGCCTATCGGGGGACGCGCTGAAATCGTGTCTTCGCATGCACTATTAAGGTGGAAGCGCAAGGTCAGGGCGCGAAATTCAAAATGTCAATGGTTTAATTTTTTTACGAAAGTTTGGACATCTTTATCATGTAATTTAGTTTTTTGCGATATTAGCATTCTGCATTGGATGTTTCGGTGTCTTCATTGGACATCACTGTAGATCCTGGCTTACAGGAGTAGCAGTGGTGGGAGTGTGTGGCGGGCCTGGTCCCATAATAAAATATATCACTTTATAAGCGTCAGTCCACTCTTAGCATTGACATTAAGATTTAGTTTATATTATATGCATATATAAATGTGAATGAGTGTCCGCAGAACTGGTCGTCGTTCCGACTGCCCATCGGCAGGCTGAGCGAGTACAGCTCGCTGCGCAAACTTCTCATCGAGAAATGGAAGATATACGACGGACAGTTCGGTAAGTACTCTTAGCGGTAAATGGAAGATCTTCCAGACAGGTGGGTGGTATGCCCCTTGGTTCTTGCCGGGATCTTATATATATGTTACGTGCGCTGAAAACTATCATAGCGCGTTGCAGGATTGCATGGAGAATTATCCATTGTTTTGTCATTGTTTAGGCGAGTCTATTATTGGACTTGGCCGTGTGCAGAAAAAAAACTGTTTTAATAATAACATTAATATCGCCAGACGAACACACCAACGGTAGACGGTCCCAAACTAAGCAACGCTTGTAGTATGGGTACCGTAAAATGGTCTGGGGGCGAACCCTGTACATAAAATATATATATAGATATTAAACTTCCATGATTCGGATATAAGCAATTATGCTCATCACACAAAGTTGGTCTACCAGCATTCGATCCTGAGACCCTCGGCACAGAAAGCACTCTCACTCACTATTATACAGGATTTAAAACTATGCTTTTTAGTGCAATTCAGAATTTCGATGATAACTTAAAAATAAAAATTCTCTCACAAAAATCACTATTGTCACTTTGTTGGTTTTTTATTAAAATTGTGACGTAACAAATGCGATGCGCGCAAAGGTTCAATATTTAGTATACGGTTTCTGAATCACCTTGTAGAAATCGTTGATTAAATATTGTGTGTGTCCCCGGCAGACCGTCGGCAGGCGGCGCCGCGGTTCGTGATCCGGCCGCAGTCGGCGTTCTGCTACGAGGGCCAGTCCGTGAAGCTGTACTGCCGCGTCATCGCCTGCGCCGCGCCCACCGTCACCTGGTCGCGCAACAACCACGAGCTGCGACAGTCCGTCAAGTACATGAAGAGGTGAATAACATTCTATACTATCAGCCGAAAGACGTCCACTGCTGGACATAGGTTTCCCCCAACGACTTCCACACATCACGGTCCTCCGCCACTCGCATCCACCGGCTTCCTGCGACGCGTGTGATGTCATCGATCCACCTTGTGGGGAGCCGGCCTACACTACGTCTTCCGGTCGCCATTCTAGAACCTTTCTGCCTCAGAAAAAAATATTTGAGCTATGTCGGCTACTTTAGTTAGTTTGTCTACGAATGTCCTCATTTCTGATTATATCGCGTAGTAAAACCCCGAGCATAGCTCTCTCCATTGCGCGTTGAGCGACCTTGAGTAGTACGCGACCACGTATCGGTACCATATGTCATCACTGGTGTAACATTACTGCCTCGAAACTCGTTGGGGGGGGGGGGGGGGGGTACTTACTTCGTTTATGAAATAATGCGATTTCATTTGAATTGGATACATAAAATTATTTCAAGACCGCACGATGTTTCCATATGAACACACGTTTAAATATTTATCCAGGTACGCCGGCGACGACTACTACTTCATAATAAACCGCGCGAAGCTGGAGGACCGCGGCGAGTACATCATCAGGGCTGAGAACCACTACGGCTTCAGGGAGGAGGTCGTCTTCCTGAACGTGCAACGTGAGTACCTTTGCCGTTGTATTTTAAACCTTGTGTGCAACGCGAACAGGTGTATTGTTTGTCTGAAGCGTCATAGCTCTAAAACGAGAAGTCAAACCATATTTAAAGACAGACACAGAAAGAATACGTTATGAAGAAGTATATTTCAATATCGATGTCGCGTATACGGAATGGTTCAGAAAGAGTATACTGACCTTTGAGCCTGTGTTTCTTAAGCGCATTTTTAATCATTATATGATGTCACAATGTCGATATTCTCGACATTCTGACTTTATGTAATGATTACAAATAGACTAATGAAACTCAGATTCAAAGTTTAGTATATTCTTTCCGAGTAACCCCTATATAAAGGGGTCTTTCTTATACATATACCGAACGAGAGATTGAATGATTCCAAACATTTACCAGAAAATACGGGCGCTGCTGTAAGATGTATGCAAATATTCAATCACTGGATCGGTATTTGATTCTGTTAAAACTCGTAATTTACTCTCCAGGTATAATATAATTCCTTTCGATATACGTATATCAAATAGCAGACACATGAGATATTACTTTAACATTTTTAAACCATTGCTATATCGTAATCACGACAATAAATTGAATCTAACACTCGAATATTTTGGCACAGTGCCTGACGTTAATTAAACCGTTTTTCAATTGATATAACAGCTAGCCGTTAACAAACGGGTCAAATCTATTATTACAAGCTATACCTGCGACCGATTTAACCGTTGACATTTTCAACCGTGAGGCTACCAGCTTCAGTCTAGTTTGAGATTTCAAATCGTTGTCTTGTGTTATCAATAGTACTCTTAAAACAGTTTAAGTTGTATAGGGTAGTTAAAAGTTTTGTGGTCCCTGTTTATTTTGTTGTTTAATAGTTACAATCTGTTCAAACTGTTGATAAGGTGTCTCGTTGGATCTGCTGTTTGCCTAGTAAGAAAACAACTTAAAAATTCAATTAATTTTAATTTTGTATTGTATAATAGCGTTTATTAATATAATAAATTAGCCGCAATAACAATATAGCCTTTATTTCTGAGCAAAGTGTATACAACGTTTTTAATAATCTTGATTAGTACTTAATTAACTTCATAAAAAGTATCTTATCTCAGTCAGTGTACGTTTATGGATACATAGTGATTTGTGTACCATCGATATTATAATATATTTATATGACTAAAAGAACTGGTTTTTGGTTAGATTATCATTTGAGAATGGCATTTTTTATAATTATATATTCGTAATATTACATGGAATAAGGACTTTATGAAGAGAAAAATTGAAATAGAATTGAAAAAAATCCGGAAAACTCACTCACTCAGTTATTATTTAAAAAAATACGTCTTGTAACTTCACCTTCCGCCCAACAAGTCCTCAATCGTGTGTTGTCCACCAGCGGTACCCCGGGTACAGCGCCCGCAGCTGGCCGAGGCCCCGCGGCGGCGCGAGGCCCTGCCCTACACGTTCTGGCAGGAGTCCAGCGAGACGGCGCCCGCCTTCACCTTCCAGCTGCGGCCGCGCGTCATGCAGGCGCGCGACACCTGCAAGTTGCTGTGCTGCCTCAGCGGCAAGCCCACGCCCACCGTCAAGTGGTTCGTGCACCTTATTACTAGCAGCATACAACACCAAATCCTGTGCCCCAATCTCTCTCTCATCGTGTCGGATTGCTCAAACCAAACATGTAAAAGATCTTTTTAAAAAAAGAACAACCATGGTGTTTCTTGCCCGTTGTTCAGCATAGGCACGGCATTCCAAACGGGTGGTAAAGTTGTAGCTTAGTATTTTGTAACTGTTGACGATTCATAAGTACTGTAACTTAATGGTCCACTTGAATAAAAAATATTCTGATTCTGATTCTGCCGTCTCATCGGACTATGGGAGTGATGGACCCTAAGGTGTGAAATTTCCAAAGAAACCTCCCTTAGTGTACCTCTAGGGTACTCAAGGAATATTTTATAAATAAATATCGCCAGACGAACACACCAACTATACGGTCTCACACTAAGCAACGCTTGTATTATGTGTACCGTACAGTGGACTGGGGGCAAACCCAGTATATATTACTTATATAAATATTAAACATCCATGACTTGGGTACAAACGTTTGTGCTTATCACACAAAGATTGTTCCTACCAGGATTCCAACCCAAGACCGTTGGCATAGAAATGAGGGTCACTACCAACTGCGCTAATCATGCCGTCAATACATATATATACCTATAGATTTCTGAAATTTGCCAGTAAGGAATTTATTCCGCAAACACCTTGAGCAGTGGACTACCTACGCTACTGGGCATACTACTACATTTGTGCTCATCACGCATAGTTTGTCCCTACGAAGATTCGAACCCGAGACCCTCGACACAGAAAGCAACCAACTTCACTAATCAGGCCGTCAAAATTTCCGCCAAATTTCATGCTTCTAAGTTCAGGGCGTGTGTTGTCTCTGTCAGTCATTGCTAAGAATCTTACTACATAAATGATGATGCTGACTTCGTTGTCCACCGCCAGGTACAAGGACAAACGCGAGTTGTCCAAGTACGACTACGCGATGCAGCACTCGGACGGCGTGGTCACCATGGAGATCATCGACTGCCGGCCCGAGGACAGCGGCAAGTACAGCTGCGTCGCCACCAACGTGCACGGCACCGACGAGACCTCGTGCGTCGTCATCGTTGAAGGTGAGACCTTGAAACTGTAGGAAAACATCTGTCTGTTTTTAGCGGTCGAGTCACCTTCGTCCGTAGGAGAATTAAATACCCTCGAGATACCCTACACGTGACCCTGGGTGCTGCCAACTAGGTGACAACTCTACTGGTGGTAGGCTTCGGCCGTGGTTAGTCACCACCCACTGAACAAAGCCATGTCGCCAAGCGGCCTAGCCGTGTTCCGGCATGATGTTCGGTGTTGCCGTTCATGGATGGCGGGTCAGATCAGCTGCGCTGCATGTGCCTAGTGAATGTAGCGTCTCGATCTACTGCCGCCTTCCTACCTGTTCACAATCACACAATATGTCAATTCGAGAGTGAACAGGTACCTTCTGGACAAGTACTTCACTCTCGACTTGAAAACACCCAGATTATAGTCAACAACGGGGAACAAAGACGCCGGTAGCGTGTTCCATTCCTTGGCAGTTCGCACGATGAAAGTAGAAGCAAATCGCTTAGTGCGTACCGAAGGAATGTCCAAAGTGTACGGACGACACTTGTCCGTGCGTGTTGTCGACCGACGATAGAATGGAGATGGGGGAATTAATTCGTGTAATTCCATCGCACTCTCTCCGTAATGTATTCTGTAGAAGACTGATAGGCTGGCAACCTTTCATTACTATATCCGTTTTGTGTGGCATCCAGGCGAGGTGACGTCGCCGGAGCAGGCGCAGATGATCCACAACTTCCTGCACTCCGGAGACAGGAGGTACATCGAGAAACCGATCAAACCAGCGCCGCCGCCGATCATCACCAAGACTAAGGTAGGTTTCTTTTTTAAGGATTCCAATAACAAATACATTGTGTGAATGAATATAAATAACATGCATAATTAAGAATCTGAAAGTTCATTGTTATCAAAGGTCCAGGCGCAAGCTGCATTGTGAACCTAAACGCAGTGTATAAAGGCCCATTTGCCGAGCGAGTGTGCTGAAAAGGAAATATACACTTACTATATTTATTAATTACTAGCTGTCCCGGCGAACTTCGTACTACTTCCGAAGTCATTGTATGAGAAAATGAATCACATTTATGTATATTTTTGTTTGTGATTTTTTCCCATGTTCTAATAGTTTTTCTGCAATTTGGGGCAAATTGAAAAAATCAAAGGCTCACCCGTTTTTAAGATGTAAATGGTTAATTTAAGAAATTCTATAACACATAACATTATTCTTGTACCTTTAATTAGTGTACCGTGATCCAGGATACAGACATTGTCTAGTTTGGAGCTTACCCAATACATTGTTGTTGTCGATGTTACTTGGTAATAAACTATTCTTATTCTAACTAACACGACATTGTTTTATATGTGGTGTGTATATTTGTGTAGGTGACGATCGACCCGCCGGCGAAGTCGTCGCCGCGGCCCAAGTACTCTCCGCAGAGCTCGCTAGAGGCGGGCCGCAAGAAGTACGGCTCACGGCTCGACTCCGACACCTCATCCAGGTCCCGGAGCACCACCAAGGAGCTAGTCCGTGAGTACCGCCGCCCACACACCACCAAATTATACCTTTTACAGATTGATTCAGAAAGGGTCTTCTAAGCCTAGTACCTGCTCTCCTTTCGCACTTTGAAATTATTTGAATATCGCCAGACGAACACACTGACTCTGCAGAACTATTTCGTATTCTGTACTTTAGTCGCTTATCAATATAATGTAGCTAAGTAATGGTGTTCTACTCGTTATCTGACGTTTATAGAGGTCGACATAGAAGCATTGACACTCAAATGAGACTCCATCAAGACATTAAAGTTTTAGCAGAATAGTCAATCTGGCACAGTTTTAATGGAACCTCAATAGTGTGTCGCTGGAATGGCAAGTGTATGTAATTTTATTTCAATTAGCAGAATTGGTCATTGGAATTATTAGATTAATATATAGCTACATTATCCCTAATAATAATAATAATACCAGCCCTTTTTAATGTCCCACTGCTGGGCACAGACCTCTCCTCAATACGAGGGGGATTAGGCCATAGTCCACCACGCTGGTCCAGTGCGGGTTGGCGGTTGACGTCTTTCGAGGGGTTCTCTCAGACACGCAGGGCCCCAAGTCTGCTAACACAATCGATTCATAATCGAACAGCAAACGCATAGTAACTGTCACTTTTGACAGATATCCCATACAGTAGCTGTCAAAAGTGACAGTTACTATGCCGTTGCTGTTCGATTATGAATCGATTGTGTTAGCAGACTTGGGGCCCAGGTTTCCTCGCGACGTTGTCCTTCACCGTGTAGTATAGTATAAAATAATGGATAAAAAAAAGAAAAGCCCACTGAGTTTCTTGCCGGATCTTCTCAGTTGTGGTCGCGGTCCGATCCGGTTGTAGAGTTAAGGCAATGACAATTTGTAAGTGCCCCCGTGGGCCTATACGAAATAAATGATTAGAGTTTGAGTATATGGTGGTGGGTGACATGCTTGGCAGTGCCGGCGTCGGACTCGGCGATGTGCGCGCCGTCGTTCGCGCGCTCGCTGCCGGGCGCGCTGTGCGCGCGGGACGGCGCGCCGCTGCTGCTGTCGGCGGCCGTGCGCGGCGACCCGCACCCCCGGGTCGAGTGGTTCAAGGCCGGCAAGCCGCTGCACTCCTCCGAGGTATCCTATACCTCCCAACCTTTTTTGCATGGTCCCCCCCCCCTGGATTATAAAAAAAAATCATGCCCCGCTATATTTTTCTTCATCGCTTCTTTGCACTTTATTGTCATTGACACCCGGACGAACATATAATAAATAATACATATATTTAGTATACGCGAAATGCGTCCTTACGAGCAGACTATTAATATTTTGTTTTTCTCTTCTTCCTTCTTATTTTCATTTACAAAAGTAATTTGTAATGTGGGAACCATTGTATACTTGATTAGTACTTTCTTTTTGAACAGCTTCTAAAGCCAACCTAGCCGCTTCTACATTGTTCTCACATACCTATAACAATGTACTGCTCAAAAATGTAAAAGATCTTTTTAAAAAGAACAACCATGGAGTTTCTTGCCCGTTCTTCTCCATAGGAACGGCACTCCGAACGGGTGGTAAAGTAGTAGCTTAGCATTTTGTAACTTGACAATTCATAAGTACTGTACTTACTGGTTGAGATGAATAAAACATATTCTGATTCTGATACGTACACTACTCTAATCGGCTTGGTTTTTTGTGTTACAATATGTTGTTCGTGACACTACCTCTATATTATTTCTTCATCTATAGCAGGGCCACTCACTAGCCACCAGTTCGTACTGACACTGATTTCTGTACCGAGAGTCCCGGGCTCGAATTCCGGTAGGGACACACTTTGTGTGTTTAGCACGAGTGTTTGTACCGGAGTCGTGAACGTTTAATATCTTGTCAAAATCAAAACTTATCAAAATTAGACGATAGAAATCTTGGTCAGTCCCGATTGCTGCTGAATAATTTGTACTAACGTCAAATGTCATAAAATTAAACCAAACATTTATTGGAGTCCTGATCATTACGCCAAAATGTCCACAATACAAGAAAATCCCCATCACAGGTAGTGGACTTGAAGTACAAGAACGGCGTGGCCTCGCTGGCCATCAACGAGGTGTTCCCCGAGGACGAGGGCGTGTACTCGCTCAAGGCCATCAACAGCCAGGGCGAGGTTGAGACCAAGTGCAACGTCACCGTCAAACGTGAGTACTGACAGACCTTCCGTTTCAGGTCCTGGCTTCCTAATACACTCGGGATCAATTGATTTGGGTCACCAAATGATTAATAATGTCTCCAAAATTAAGAATGACATGTTATTTCAATAAATAATATTTATTGGACTATTAGCTGTCCTGGCGAACTTCGTACGGCCTCAGAATCAAGTGTATGATAAAATTAATAATTTTTTTGTGATTTTTTCTCATGTTTCGATATTCAGGCCGGAGACAAATAAAAAAAATCAAAGATCATAATAATCGGCCCACCCGTTATTTAGCTATAAATGGTGTCTAACTAACACGATTTTATTAATAGATAATTATGTTATTTACACCTGAATCATGTTTAAGAATTATCACAGAGATATCAAAGTATACTTGTATTCATTGCTTCCACACACACCATATATTTAAATCACTTATACACATTCTACCAATTTAAGAAAAGCAATAATTTGCAATGTACGGTATTATTCGCAGCCATGGAGTCGAGCGCGGCTGCTGCGGCCGCCAAGACCGGCGACAAGCCGCCCAGGATAGTGGACCATGCGCAGTCGCAAGTCGTCAACGACGGCGACGCCGTCACGCTGGCGTGCAGGTCGGTGCCATGCCCACTAGTGGACAACACTATAATCATAATATTATTATTTTTTAATGTCCGACCGTGAGGCATAGGCCTTCCCTAAATGTGAGGGTGATTACGCCATAGTCCAACGAGCTGGCGGACTTCACATGTCTTTAGTTGGGGTCTCTCAGATTCCAGTTTTCCTCGCGATTTTTTCCTTCACCGTTTAGCAGGTGATAATCATGGTTGAAAATGAGATTCGCACATGAAATCCCAGAGGTGTGAGCTGGGTTTTGAACCCACGACCGTCGTTACAGAGGCAAGCGTTCTACTATCAGAGCTCAATGCTATTTCGACAGTTGTATTATTATAAGATAAAATTAAATATTAAAATCGTTGATAGATGTCGCTAATCATCGTTTAACTCGCACCTTCACCCTACAGAATCGTCGGCGCCGAACGTTTCGACGTAGTCTGGCTGCACAACAACAAGGAGATCAAGCCCTCCAAGGACTTCCAGTACTCGAGCGAGGCCAACATTCACAAGTTGAACATCGCCGAGATATTCCCCGAGGACGCCGGTGAGTTTACCAACTAGTACTGCAGTTGCCACATAGATGGCGGCAGTGGGGTAATAGTTTTGAACATTTGGGATAGATGACGCTGTTTTCAATGTTTTATTATTTGATATTATTTGATACAGCAGTCTTACAGAAATCCTTTGCCATTTCTGCTCGCCTAGCAAGGCAGGCTGTGTGAAATAGTGCATAGCATTTTGTCTCATTCTCTCGTATAAAATGAGAATGGAAGAGAGTGACTCGGGTATGATACTATTCGTAGCCCTCCTGGTAGTTGAATTTCCCAACTTCTCTCTCCAGGTCTCACTGCTGTACATAGACAGAAAGCTTTAGAATTGTCAGAAATTAAGACGAATCACAATGGCCATATTAAGACAATTAATACATTTGCGCTCCCTTTCAGTAAAATTAAAAAGCTCTGCCACTTCATGCTGATGATTCGTTTCTTTAGTGCCTAGCGTTTATGATAGATGGCGCGGTACGACAGAACACATTTTAACATACACCTTGACGTCACAAGGAAACGTTAATAGTAAATGATGAATAAGTATCTTGACATAGAATCCGTTTATCCAATCTAAACTCTATTTTTGGGAGATGAAATGATTGTGTTAGTTGAATGAATGGGACATACAAATTTTCCTGTACAAAGTCTATCGTATAACAAAATGAATGGAATACGTACTTAAGTGAGTCCTGTGTTCTTCGGTTCTCTTCCTTTTCCGGTGCTATTTAGTATCGGGGTTCCACATTGATGATTTAAGAGACAGTTACCCCGAGGGAGTTGTGCTACTCCACACAAACCAACCAACACCAACATGGTTTTCTTTATTGGACTGCCTATGATTAGACTCTAACTAAAGGCCATCCCGTAAAGATAGGGTACATATTACCTCGCTACGACCATTAAGGGTGGAGCTGCAACACAAACACAAAAAGTTCAATAGCTTGTGTTTTAAGACAGACTTGTAACGTCAAACGTTCGCTTTAAAGGTGTGTACACATGCGAGGCGTTCAACGACGCCGGCGAGTCGTTCTCGTCGTGCAGCCTCGTAGTGCGCGTGCCCGGCGAGGCGCCCACCGCGCCGCAGTACTCCGCCTTCCCCGCCTCCGCCACCGTCAGCGCCGCCGAGCCCGCCGTCTTCACCACCGAGCTGGATAAGGTGAGGATACCATGTAGACATACCCAAGGGTAACGGTTAAAGCCCAAGGTGACCAATAGGTCTCATAAGGGGAGGTTACAGTGTGGTCAAATAAACTTAACACGGACGCAATATTTAAAATAATATCCTGATACTGTTCTAGTTCTGGTGTTGCTATGGAGTTTGAAGTTTAAATGCATTTAGAGTTTGAAAACGTTTCTTTAATTCTATTAATAACCAGTATGGGAGCGTACAAGTATTATGTAACGCAATTTTTGGAGATTTTTGACCCCCCACCCCCAATGTAACGCGCCGTAACGTTTTTCTTTACTAGAAACTACCTCCCAAATTCGTTATGAAATACTTGAACGCTCCCTATGTAGAAATTCGTAAAAGATCGTACCAGGACACAATAAGAAGAATACCAATGCCATGTAATAAGGTATATGTAAATTGGTTGCACTAAATAAAAAATAAAAACAATCTCGTCTTGTCAAGGACACAAATAATTTTATCCCAAAACTGAATTTGATGTTATTTTATAATGTTTCATCCCTCAGCCACCACTCCAGCTCCAGTGGCTGAAGGACGGCAAGCCGATCGACGAGACCTCGGCCAGGTATAAGTTCATGATGGAGGGCAGCTCGCGGTACCGGCTGGAGATCGTGCAGTGCGGCGCCGACGACGCGGGGCAGTACCAGGCGCGCGCCGTCGGCTCCAAGGGAGACGCGCTCGCCGCCTTCTACCTTAACGTCGTCGACAACTGAACTATGGACTGACAAACGTGTGGGGCCTACCCCGCAACCCTGCGGCACCCCACACACAACTCTCTCAAACTGAATGCTAAACGAATATTGAGTATGAACAACGATTTTTATACAATTCGGAGTCGTAAGTGTGTAAAGCAGTTTTTTTTAATTATAATAAAATTATTTATTAATTTATAACTTAAGTGTTACACCTGTCGAATGCCTATGAGATGTCGCGGTACGAGTCCTCGTACGCTCTCTAGTCACTGTTAACTTTAATTTATTTATTTATTTTGTCGACTATTATCCAGTTGTTACTTTTTTTGTTTACTCATCGTCCTAACAGATTGCAGCTTCTTTTTTAAAAGCTTGAGTTTCATATTACGTTGGCAAAGAGTCAGTTGGTTCCGCCGCCGCGGCCGCGCGGCCGCCGCCACCTCGGCCGCGCGGGCCGGCCGGGAACCATCTGTACAATTATTTTTATATAAATTTAACTGTATTATTTAATTGTACATAATTTAATTTATATCATGTGACCGCGTAATTTAAAAATAAATATGTATACTTAAAAATAAATGTTGTTTTATTGTTTGTTCGATCTAATTCCTTATGCAAACGCAGTTTAAGGAAAGCTCTTAATAAAGATTTATTCACTTACATAATATCGTGGAATCGAAAAAAACTGTCTTGATGCCTTTGTGGTTTGACAGGCCATACTCGGAGCCGAGACGTTCCGGGTTCGATCTCACCTCGGCCATTAAAACCATTGCAGTGAGCCCATATCCGAGAAAATGCGCAGGGCAGAGCAGTTACAGAAAAACTCCTAACATTTTACAAAAGTCGGATGATTGATGATGTCCCATATCCCCATCCCCTATATGATGGGATATCCCATAGGATATACCATCAAGCGCATAGCTAGTGGGTATATATAATCGCACCAAAATTACAATCCACTGCATTCCCAGCCCTCCTCAGCCGGATAAAGAATTATAATCTACACATCGATCATCACAAATCTTATAGACTCGATTCGGAAAACTAGCAAAACCAAAAAAAAAATACATAATGCTAGCTAGCTATTAAAAAATAGTTGTTCCAATCGAACCGAGTTGGCCGTGACGTGGCACAACCGTGCATATTCAAACAAAATCTTATTTTAAAATATGAAATCCTCCAGAACGAGTTATAAGTTGGTGTTTTTGGTTTTATTTGGAGTCGCGGCGCGTCGCGGTGACGCGGCGTTATTCTGTAAAACTGGCGATGGTGGAGCCCTCGTATTGTTTCCATAGCTTTATATATGGCCGCAACTTTGCCCGACATATAAATAATTATACATACAACAATTAAAATAATACCAGCCCTTTTTAATGTCCCACTGCTGGGCACGGGCCTCCCCTCAATGCGAGGGGGATTATTAGGCCATAGTCCACCACGCTGGCCCAGTGCGGGTTGGCGGACTTCACACATCTTTCGAGGGGTTCTCTCAGACATTTAGGTTTCCTCATGGTGTTTTCCTTCACCGTTTAGCAAGTGATAATCGTGGTTGTAAATGAGATTCGCACATGAAATCCAGAAAACCCCAGAGGTGCGAGCCGGGGCTTGAACCTGCGATTCTCGTTACCGAGGCAAGCGTTCTACCTACTTGGCTATCACTTTATACGACAATTATGCTACAGTTATATACCTAAATATATAATAAATTTAAATTAAAAAGGTATCAGAATGCACTCAGCAAATCCCCACCTCCATCGGCCGGGAGGGTGCCGAGAACGCTGGCAGTATTGTCACGTTGAATAGCAATGCTCATGTGTTGGCCAAAATTAGTCAAGCGTTCTGGTCACCAGATGTCTCCACAGAGGCCCCCGGTACGAATTCTGGAAGGAACAAACTTCGTGTGGTGGGCGCTGATGTTAGTACTCGAGGCATAGTTGTTTAATATCTTCCTATAATATAATAGGATCGCATCCAGTACATTGTAAGTTACTCATAATACATTGCTTAGTTTGGAACCGTACAGATAGTGTGTTCGTCTGGTGATATTATAATAATTATAACAGATTTCTTACCATTGATCCTACAGATACAAAATGAGAACACTCAAACATACATTCACTTCATCTTCATCACTACTTCATCTTACAACTTATGATAACATTCAAACTACATAGTAATCTTAAATTAAACGATAGTTACGACGAACAGTCAGGGGGCCGTTAAATGTTATCACACGTCCTCACGCCGAACCGTAATAGTTGAATTAATAGACGATAGAACGGTAGCGTTCGCTACGGGGACCCGCCATTAACCCGTGTCCCGTGCCATCACTAAAACACAATCTAACACCTAATTGAAACACCTTTTTTCAACCGGTAAGGCTAATAGAGTACCTCATACATTTATGGCAATACTTTTATAATGTAATTCTTATAAACGTACTGAAACAAAAATGAAATGTTTGTCGTTGGTCTTGGAAACGGCTGAACAGTTTGGCAATTCTTTTTAAGCGTTCGTAAGACCGAGTACGTTTTTTAAGGAAAGGACATTGAAATAGTTGTCCGGAAAATTTGAAAAAATCTACTAGCACATAATGCCTAACTTTGGCACGCATGACTATGTCGTCTGGTGGGGATATTAATCTTAATTACGCCTACGTTATGGGGGATATTGTCATATATATCTATAACATAGATGTAAGTGAGAGAAGCCGGTGGATGCGAGTGGCGGAGGACCGTGACGTGTGGAAGTCGTTGGGGGAGGCCTATGTCCAGCAGTGGACGTCTATCGGCTGATAGATTAGATAGATGTAGGACCTCATATATATCTATGTTATAAATGTAGTTGAGACATATGAGGCCGTACCTTTTATTTTAGTCCGAATCGAAAAGTAAAACAAAAAGTCCATTCCATATTTCAATATTTATCGCGGGAGCGTTTCGTTTTCGAACAAAATTCGAAAAGGGTACGTATTGTGTGGTTTTTTTACTCGCACGCCTGCTCTGGACTTATTATAAATGAACGCGGTCGCCTCGATGCGTTTTTTACGAGAAATCATTCCGTTTTTGTGTTTCGTTAAGTGCTTGGCTAATGGGATGAAAGCTGATCGTTCAGGCGTTTAGATATTATTTTAAATTAGTCTAGTTTCCCGTCACAGTAGGTTCTACTTCAAATTCTTACCTGTAGGTAGATGACCTGGATGGTTTGATGCATATAATGTAGTATGTAGGTACACAGGTACCCATGGAATACCCTTTTACGAACTACCAAATTATCTAAGTATAAGACCATAACTTGTAATTCAAATTCACTACAAAAGACCTATTTTTTTTTATTTCAAAGACGTATTTTGTGACGCCACTGCACGGTCCCATTACAAACAAGCAAATCCGCAGGTAAAAGCTAGATCACGATGAAATTCGCTCTGCTTGAATACTAAATAACGCATACATTATTTATGCGTCTGAAAGTAATTAATGTAATCACATCGGCGGTAAATTTATTACTTTTTGCGTGTCGGTAATCGAACCCAGGAAAGCGGGGCGCAACAAAACGTCGCAATCGCAACCCGCGAGCCGAGGAATCTGCTTTGTGAGTTTTAACTCATTTTTGTAAGTTCAAATCATTTCTTGGTTTTAGGGTTCGTTGACGGTTTCAGAATAATATTATTGCGCAATTATTTTGCGTTCACGATTGATTGCCGAAATACTTAAGTAGGTACCTCCAATATAATTTTACTGTCTCTTAACTGCTGCAACTGAGGTGAAAAGACACAAAAGAACTACAAAAATCTGCCCTAAAAGGACGTCTAATACTATTTCAATAATGTTGTATTAAATAAAAACCAAACTCCTATCCGACCTACTAATATTTATTTTTTAAACACCTAATTAATTCCTCTTAATAAACATTCTCACCCTATCAAGCACAGAAGCCACATTAGAAGTTGTAACACCAATTCTAACACGGCCGCGAGGCCCCGCCGATTTAGTGCGACATTAATAGGCCATAACAGATATAAAAATCAATTATGTCCGGAACCCGCGGCGGCGAGCGCGGTGCGCGCCGCGCTACGGTTTCCCATATCTTATTTGATTCTTGGAGTCAGCACAGAGGTTCTGTCGAGACGCAATTAGACATAAGAAGTTTTAAATGAATATTTCTTGATAGAACGTTCTTTCAATTCAGGACTTAATTATAGTTTCGTAGTACTTCGGATAGGCCTATCGGAGGCACTTACAAATTGTCATTGACATTTTTTTTTCTTAACTCTACAACCGGATGGGAACGCAACCTCAACTGAGAAGATCGCCGTCGAGATACTCAGCGGACTTATTTTTTATTTACATAGTTTTTTTTTACTCTTACAGTTCGGTTCATAAAATTAAAAAGTCTACTTTTTTGTAAATATCTACATATATATATATATATACAGCCTCTTCACACACTACACAGATGGCGCTGCAGACGTATTCAGAACAATTGACAATTCTCAAAACAATCCTGAAACGCGCTATGACAGTTTTTGGAGCACGTAACATATACACAAGATCTCTACAATAACCGTTAGGGTATAGCGGCCGCCCCGCCAGCTACCCGCCTGCCTGGAAGATATTCCCTTCTCCGCTAAATTGGTGACCCGTCTGTGAAGTCTCATAAATGTAACATGACATTTAAGCATGTCATGTGATGCTTATTTAAAAGGAATTTTAGCGGAAAAGGGAAGATCTTCCAGCCAGGCGGGTGGTATGCCTGGCGGGGCGGCCGCTATGCCCCAACGGTTATTGTCGGGATCTTGTATATATGTTACTTGCACTGAAAACTCTGATAGCGCGATTCAGGATTGTGACGTCACTTGTCACTGTTCTGAATGCGTCTGCAGCGCCATCTGCGTAGCTTGTAGTGCGGTTGAAGTGGTCGCTACAGAATAAAACTAATAATATTTAGTAAGAGCAACATGGTCTCCACGCCGCTCGCGATGGTTGCACTTACAATACTTTATTACGTCGTCGGCGGGTCGTTTATTTGCGCGATCGTCTCGTACTGATTTAAAACACATGTGTCTTCGGTTCGATCGCCCCGCGCTTATTCCACAACTGGCAATTGCGATCGGCACACAATTGTTTTTAGTATATTTAATACTCACTCGCTAGATTTCGCTCGCTAGATCCTTGAGACGTAAACAGTGAGTGGCGCAGCAGCACTTTCAGTATTATACTAGGTTAGAGGGGTTGTCCTCGTAGTTTAGAGGTTCTGGCTTCGATCCCCCCACCCTGGCCTTGAATCTGTTGATGTGATGTGACTTAGCTCAAGCTTTAGTTCAGTTAGAGGGGATACTGGCCTAGCAATATCTTAATAAAAAAGTAAGTACCTACTTATTGCATAGGTACAATTTTTTTTGTGTTAATTGCAACTAATTGCAAATCGTGATATATTTACACGATAGAGTCGAAATCGGATTCGTTTTAAGATTCTTATACACTGCTAGCTACCTACATTTTCCCATTTTGCAATGACTATCCAAATACGCTATAGCTGTAAGCGTATAAGGTTTAATTTCGTACACAGCAAATGCATTTGAACTTGTATTCATTGCAACAATTTAAATTTTACAAAGTTAACGCTGCGGTCACAAACGATTAAAATGACACCAATTTAAAGGAGTTTTTTGTTCGTGAGTTGTAAATATTAATTTTGTTTTATAGCCACATCGGAAGATAAAGGTTATTGATATATTCGGAATTTAAATTGCAGCAAATCATTTCTCGAAATCTGGAAATGCGAGGTATTTTATTTACAAAAAATATTTAAATATAGAAATTTATGAAAATTATGACTATTTAATTAGATAGGTATTACATTCATAGCTAGCACGATTTAGCTTAGTACATTTAAGGGCTAAATAAATAAAACTTACCATAAGTACTAATTTATAGCCTTTAAAAGTCGTACGGTACGAAGTTCGCCGGGACAGCTGATTATAATATAAAACCTCGTTACGATAAAAGCACCTACTCTATTTAGTCTCTAGTCTATAGATATAGACTAGAGAGTCAATTTTAGTCATTTTCGTCTTTACTTTACATATTGTTTCAAATATACATTTACTACTAATACTAGGTATATAAATATATTTTATTAAAAGTGAAAAGTGAGTCTTACTATGTTTATAATGTAGTAGGCGCGAGCAAACTTGATTATCTGTAAAAAACAGGCTTTAAAATAAATGAAGCAGTCATGAAAAAAACATGATTATAATATTATTTCTTACTAGCTGTTGCCCGCGACTTCGTCCGCGTGGTATTTAACATAGACAACCGTTGACAACAGCCTGCTCGCCCATTCTGAGCCCGCGGGACGCATTGCAGGTTGTTGCTATCAAACTTAATCAGGCGCTGCGCTGCAACATTGGTTTTAATTTTTTTTCGTGAGATCCTATTTTTTTTTCTAAAGTAAAAGTAGCCTAAGGTACTCCTTGTTACATCAGCTATCTGCCACAGAAAGTCCCGTCAAAATCGGTCCAGCCATTTC
This sequence comes from Pheosia tremula, assembly GCA_905333125.1. Classification (NCBI taxonomy): domain Eukaryota; kingdom Metazoa; phylum Arthropoda; class Insecta; order Lepidoptera; family Notodontidae; genus Pheosia; species Pheosia tremula. Next base: position 4,479,148 of record HG995420.1, read on the forward strand.
AGAGATTAGCCGGAAAACAGACAGACAGACAGACAAAAATTGTAAAAAATGTTGTTTCGGTATAGGTAACGTGTATACATCCAAATGCACTTAGTAAAAAAGTGGTTATTTTGATATTACAAACAGACACTCCAATTTTATTTATATGTATAGAAAACATAAAATGAACACGATAAAATCCGTAAAATTAGTTTAATTTCAAACATTATTGTTGATGATGACGTTAAGATGAATTGTAAAATCGATTTATGTTACATCTGTCGATCGTTTAATCGATCCCGTGCTCCTTGCCTTGGGTGATATCGGAATCTTATATCATTGGAAAGGAAATATAAGGCACGTTTTATGATTTCGCCTGTGCCTGTTCTCCTGAAAATGAGAATCAAAATCAGAATATGTTTTATTAATGTAACTATTAAGTACAGTGCTTCGTCAATCGTCAAAATGGTCACATAATGCTAAGCTACAACTTTACCACCCGTTCAGAATGCTGTCACTCCTCCGTTAAGGTACAAGCACTTGACGTACAGTAACCTATCATATTTATTATGAAATAAACATTTGATTTGATCCACGAACGATGTTAAGTATTGATTTCTTGATTTTAAATGCTTTTTTTAAAATGATACAGTCATTAAACTAAGGTTGGTTCCGAGCGAACTCGCGGTATGAATCCAATAGCACAATAAGTCACAGGATACCTCGAGGGTCCCGCCTTCAAATTTAATCCCCGGCCGATGAACCCCGGCCTATTGTCTCTGCCAGGGAAGGGCGTTTTCGAAATCTGGACAAGTGTGAGTCATAATTGCGGTATTTGGGTTCCGCATAAAAGCAACACAACCGTCTAAATGGTCGCATCGATTCCAAAAAGAGAGAGGTATATAAGAAGGAAAGAGAAGCACAGCGATTGCCTATTTCTTACAGCTATCTCTCTCTGTTGATTGGCTGTGGAGTTACTAGAAGGTACTGTAGGAAATTCCCTTAACAACGTAAAATCTTTTGAATAGTAGAATCAAAAAAATATACTTACCTTGATACATATGGGGGGGGGGGCTTATCATATCAGGTCTTTAGGTCATCATGTCTTTAGGTTTGCTGGGTATTAAAAGTGAGGACTAACAAAAACATTTTATAATAGTAGTACAATGGCATCAAACCTTATGAAAATAATTTTAAATAATGCTTTTATATTTCTACAGCAAAATCATTACCGAGAAATTTCCAAATCAGTGTCAAACAAATTTTATTGCACAACCCTAAAAACTGCGGCTGAATAAAAAAACAACCTTCCAATATTCCATCTTTGTGGAGCTGTCATTGATCACTTTTCAAAAAATACCACAAATTTGGGCTCAGATTGTAAAAGGGTATAAGATGGAGATTCTTTTTTGTATTCTTTAAGAAAGTGTCCGTCGCTGCGGAGCACACGTGAGATCTGACGGTTTGACGCAGATAAGACAATTTTTTTATATATATATTTCTGGGCTCCTAATTTACAAGAACCCACTAATTTGATGATTTAAAACGTCCCGTATTGCTTCTGACTGTATATTTCAATTCATAGACAGGTTGCTTAATTTTTTTTGAGTACGCTGAGTAAAGCTACCTACTTATTGTTTCATGGGTGGGTACCATATAAACCAGGATAAATGATAAAAAAGGTGAAATTAGCCCCGATGGGAATCCAACCCACTACAGTACATGCCAAGCGGCCTACACTCAACTTGAGTAAGGACCCAAGTGTGTTAACATAATCGACCTTGTCGAAATGACATAGACTAGAGACCTACTCGTAATAGTATTTTTTTCAAAAGTGCCATTATCATGTCATTGCCAAGCGATTAAGAGTCGATTGTGAACCGACTTGGCGCCTACACCCGTGGTAAGTCGTCAGTTAGATGCCCCTCGGATGGCATTTACCGCCACTTCCACAAAGCTCAAATTAAACCATTAACAAAACTAATTAAACCACAGTTATCCAATGTTTATTAGCGTTCAGAATTAGAACTAACTCGATACAGATCTATAAATAATGCGTGCGCCGCGACAAAGGCCTGCGCACGGGCAGACGGTGTTGTATACAACAATGTACTCGTATTTATAAGCAAAATATAAGTATGTAGCATCCGCGAGATCGCGCTGCCTTCACCCATACATATGAATTTTATGAATTGTGAACACGGTAACAGTGGAGTCGATATTTAATTTAAAATAGATTCTGGAAAAAATTTAGTCGTTTATTGATTTCTTATATTCGAGCGAATACTACACATTGAAATAAAACTAATTTTAAGGACTAAAGATTAAGGACATAGGGCAAAATAAAAGGTCAATAAAAAGCCGGGTAGAAGTGAATCGCTGATGTGAAACCCGGCGCTCCATGAAGTCTGCAATCTCTGAACATGTACAAGATCGCACCCGCCATTATATCAGATTTGATCAACCACAGGTCTTTGCAAAAGAACACCGATTCCGACCAAGGATGATACGTGAGACCATTGTTATGAAAAAAAACATCCTTATTTCAATAGTGAAGATGGCTGGGTGCTACCACCGACTTGGGATTCAGTAATTACGAGTAATATACGATAAACGATAAAATCCAAAAAAATCGTTTATTTAACTTTTATCACTCCTTTAATGTCCGTAGGGGTAGGCAGGGGTACAATGTAGTGCACCCGATATTTGGCCATTTAATTTTTTATAAAAAATGCCAATAATGCTATGACCATGTCATTAATGGCATTAGTGCAACTAAAACTCGTAGGCCATCGAGAGCGTACTATCCCCGGGGCTACTCCAGGCGTGCGCCTGCGCCGCTCAGCGGCGGGCCCGCGGCGACGTGCATCGATTTATGCCGATACTCGATAATTAAAAACAATCCGCCATATTGCTTTTTGTCTCTCCTTTTATTCCCTTTTATTCCCGTTTTCGTGCATCCCTCATTTGATTGTATTGTACTTGTTTTGTTCTTCTTAAGGATCGCCATTTTTGCATTAACTCCGCTATCGGCTTCGTCTCGGCTTGGTGCGCCATTGAGATGTTTTCATATAGGTACATCTCACAGCATCTCCGTGTGGGACGCGGGTTAAGCTTTGTTCTTAATATCGATGTAATTGGAGTGTACGTTCGTTTTGCGAGATTTTATCGGAATTGAAAACTTAAAATAATATATATCGCCAGATAAAAACTAACTGTACGGTCCCAAATTTACCAAAGCTTGTATGGGTACCGTACATTCGACTGGGAGCGATCCCAGTAACCTCCAGATCTGGGCAAATGGCTATAGATGACTAGCTGTCCCGGCGAACTTCGTACCGCCTCAGAATCAAATGTATGAGAAGATTAATTATCTTTATAATTTTTTGTTTAATGAATTTTCCCCATGTTTAATAGTTATTCTGCTATTCGGGCAAAGACAAATTTAAAAGAAATCTAAATTCAGAAAAAAATATCCACCCGGTCTTAAGTTATAAATGGTGTACCTAAAACGACGTTGTTTTATATAAATATATATCGCCAGACGAACACACTCACTATACGGTCCCACACTAAGCATCGTTAGTATTATGGACTGGAACGCAGTATAGAAATAATTTTGTTAAATAACTTCACAAAATACCAGAAGCCACAGCATTAATAAAACTATAAAACACATAAATGATTTAAAACCCAAACCCGAATCTGAACTTTAAAACTCCAACAAAGACCCGAAATACAATATCCTCATTATATAGAAAAAAATATAATGAGAAAATACGAGATTTGACCCAAAAAAACTCACCCTCCATAAAAGGGTTAGGGAGCGAGACAGAGCACACTTTGTATGTAGCTAGAAAGAGTAGGAGATGCGATTCAACCCTTTCGTCGCACCTGGACCGCTTTTTATCGAGATGTTTTTGTGTTGAAATTTAAAAAAGTGCAAAATTTCTTATTGTTTGGGGTCAATATTGATTTTTTGAGCTCAAATAGACGCAGGCGCACAATACTAGTTCGTTATCTGCCATAGTTTAAATGAGGCCATTAGTTTGTGACCTCATAATAGGTGACAGTTGACATTGTATCTGTCACGTTTTGTATGCACAGATAAAATATAGTCATTTTTAGGATGTTACTTGAGTATTGGGCTTTTTAGTCAAGTACAAGTCTATTAAAATATATTCAGAAATATTTTTTATCAGTTTTAGTATTTTTCGTGACGGACTTAAGTTGAATGTGAAGTAGAAAATGGAAAAGGATTTAAAAATATATATTATAAGCCTAATTTCGTTCTTTTCTACTTTTTTATGTTGGCAATGGCCTACAAAATAGAGCCATTATTGCCAGTGTCGCGTATTAGACTTCTAGTTGTTAGACCCTTAAGTTACCTATGACGATCTCACATATCTTTCCACAGACGTGTCCACAGCAACCGCGCATCGTCGTCCGATGATTTGTACAACAAGAGTTCAGTGATTCAGACACGGCCATTAACGTAATGTTACGCCATGTTGATTTTTAAAACCATACAAAAAATATGCAAATCTGCAATACTTTTTCGTTATAAGCACTCAATCGAATATCGGTTCAATGATACCAACACGTGCCTGCTTAAATATATAAAAAAAAACTTATCGGAATGTCATATAAAGCTTATAATCCAACTAGTTCTCGTTGGCCATAAATAATTTCATCAGTCATTGCTCCATTGCAATCCTAATTACAGTACAATGACATGCGCGCACGCATACGCACAACTTTCCCAACAAAATCTTAACAAATACAAACCACCTACAAATGAATATTAACAAGTCAAATAATATTTCGGCAACTAACGGATCGCCGCCATGACATTTCGAAAAACTCGCGATTGTTCTACGACTAGGCTGAGTAACGACGCCCACGCACCACACATCTACCGACCGAGAGAAAAAAATATAATTAAATAGAATTGTAATTGTGTAATAGGCTCGCCCCGCCGCGCCGCCATCTGTACATCTGTTATTGTCAACACACCTGAGAACGACGAGCTACATCGGTCCCTGTCTCGCGATTATCATATACTGGTGTTGGATAGAGATGGAGACATTAAATCGGTTCAGACGAGATGTGGAAGTGACAAAAAACTCGTGCTTCCTGTGTCTTTCGTATCATTTGAAAAAGGAATAACGTGGATGTAGTATAGGCAATGATGATAGATAAATTAAATAATTTTATTGTTTTATACATGACGATCAGTATTAAGTAAATATAACTTGATTTTTCAATTTTATCCAAGAAATTAATTTTAGAGTAAAGTATTCACAGCTTTACTGATAGGGGTAGGGGATTTATTTCATGATCAGGGTTATTAAAATCAACCTTATCAACAGTGGAGTACCCCTGACGTTGGCGGGAGTATTTCTTGATAATTGTTATCTAAGTATCAAGAAATACTCGGCACTGGCAAAAATAGATATAATATGTTGCCGATTGCGTGAGAAAGAAGAAAATTATGAATAAAGCAGATACAGTTAAACTACGCCCTCTTAGTAATAGATATATTATTCAATTTTACAATGGAGTTTCAAATTGACAAAAGTAACTAAATGCTAAGTAAGTTTAAGTGAGCTCGTCTGAATCTCATATCAAAAGCAGAACGGCACATCTCAAGTCCCGACAGAAGAGTAGGTACAGCAAATCATAATATAAATATAAATAAGATATTTTAAAATACTAACAGATGATGTCCAGAGTTAGTAGCTAGTTCAAATAAATCTGTCATCAATATTTTATTTTATCTCCGAACTCAGCGTATACTGCACACACGGTGTATGAAGTTTTGACGTATTCCATACAATGTAGACTTTTTAACAATTCAAAAATAGAATGTTTTTAACTTAACCCTTCCATATTTGACAAAACCCAACTTTTTTATATTTAGAACGCAACGCGCACCGAACGGGGATTTGGTTCTTTAGAAACGTTTCAAATATGGAACTCGTTCGAAATATGGATTAGAATAACGGAGTGTTGTTGTAAAGTATGGAAAAAAGATTCAGTCTTTTCAAAGATTCTTATTTAGTTTGTCTTGTATTTGAACATACAGTTTACATTTAGGTACATAACATTATCTTTACTAAATAATAAAGTAATATTAGCCCATTTTAAATGTCCGTTGGGCACGGGCGTCACCTCTAAAAATGAAAATTTGAACTAAATTAAAAATCAAAATGTTCAAAAAAAAGCAGCATCGATCGAATATGAAAAAAGCGACAAAATAATGTTCCTTCCCACCCATGACAGTTATCTAGGATCTCGAAAATATATCTGATGTCGCGATGAAGGGCAACCCTTCCGGATGAAAAGAAACGTTCCGAATAAGGGGTTAATTTTGACAAAAAATAATTATACAGTGTAATATTTTGACAAAACTGCGGAGTCACGTTACAGCCTGGTGCAGCCACAAAAAAAAGCAAAAACGCAACAATTGTGTTAAAAAGACAGATTTCTCGCGGAACAGGATGTTGTAGGTAACAATTCTAGTGATAAATGACGTTGAGTTATACTTTAACTGTGTTAAAAGCTTAAATCTCGGAAAGAGTTGAACAGCTTCCTAAAGAAACAATAAAGTTAGTCCTTAATAAAAAAAAGTACTTATCTAACAATGTGTAGATAAAGGTTCCAATGTTATATGAAGCACCGGGACCATAAAATCATTAGCGTACAAAATAAAATGTTAAGCAACGAAACATATGGACAAATTATGTTTTTTTTACATTATAATTGTGCGTTAAAAAATAGCGCGATGTGTTCCCTTCACTTATTTAAATAAAAAAAGAAATATTTTTCCAACCAGCAGCTTTCACAAAAAAACTGAAATGTTAAATCTCAAAATATTTCTAATTAAATGTCCAAAGGACGGAAAAAATTGCGTCGACCTGCGTTCGTTATTAATTTTCGAAATTTAAACAAATCCCGCATATCTCAGTTCGACAACTATGCCAGACATTTTGCGCGGCAAACATTTTTGCGTTCCATATTTCAAATAGCTTCGGATGCGAGTGAGACGGTTATTGGGGTTCTTTCAAATGAGCGAGACGAGGATACATAAATTGTGATGATATTATTCAAACTTTTTACGAAAGTTTTTATAAGATAGAGAATTATTAGAGTTCGATTAGAGAGCTTCATTGGTGTTTTCTTAGTGTGTTGTTTACTAGCCGAGGGATTGATTTTATTTACCGACAACAGAGAATCAATTGCTTCGTACAAAAAGTATTTCGCGGGCTAATTATCAGATTTTTTTATTAGCTATCTGGGATGAGCTGAGGTAGCTAGGACCTCTTGGCAAGTTTAATAAACCATTCAGCTGATTATATCCCGCCAAAATAGCAAATACATACTACATCGGGTAAATAATGGGAACATTAAAATTAATATTGAACAACAAAACAAAAAATAATTTAATAGAATAACAAGGTTTTCGTATGGTCGCCCCGCGTCCCTCACGCGTCGTCACCGGACGCCGCAAATTTCCGAAAATGTTCGCTTTTTGCGGCCGGTCGGTAATTTTCGGAAAATTCGCCCGCGCGCCGCCGCCCGCTTAGCCGAAACTGTAATTATACCTATTTCGATATGAGACTTTTTCCGCGCCCAACAACGCGATCGGTAATCGTCGTGTAAGTATTATTCGCATCTCGATAAAATATCGTCCGGCATTCCGTTCGAAATTCAACTTCATATCTTTTTAAATACGCTTATGCGTGTGCTCGGACGGATACCTGTGTTTTGGAATTCCGAAAATTACAAAATTGAATCGCCTTCATTCGCCATTAATGGAAATGATTTGTTTTTGCTCGGATTCTTGTGTGCAATGTTATTATTGAATGCAAATGTGTTGTTGTTACAAGTTGGCAATTAAAATGGTAGTCGTGCTAAAAAAAGCCTTCTATTTTTGAAAATCTTTAATACTGACATCTTTAAGTAAACTTAACACATTATTATTTTTAATTTTCAATTTCTGATTAAACTTAATGACGTCAAAGTTCAGTTCAATTAAAAATTACACGAATAAAAGAATGTTTATTTCGAAACCCTAAAATAGCATCGCGGTACAATTTGACCCACCTGCAGTATCTTAACGCGGGCACAATGGATGGGCCGCGAGGGCCCGACCCTTCGCCCTTACGCATCGAAAACAGCCAGAATCGTGGCAAAAAAATCGGAAAGATGGCAAAGGTGTCTCAATTTTGGACAAAAAACTATTCGCCAAGGTTAAGACCCATGGGAAAGAGTTGGATACGCTTTTTAATCTTTCCTTCTTTTTTTTACAAGAAAGACGATATCTTCCGCGTTTTTTTTTTGATAACTGTTTAGCGAGGGTACCGCTATTGTGGGGATTTTTAAAAATCACCAAATTCAACCCCTTTAGCAACAGATGATGCTGGAATGCGTGAGATAGTTTTTTTTTTTTAAATTTCGTACTTTGATTTATAACTGTTTGCAGTAATTTGAGATTTTTATAGATATTTTGCCGTTGTAGGAGAGTTTTGTGTGGGTTTTTAACGGTTTTTTGGATGAAAGATGTGTAACGTCATTACGGTTTTTTTTACGATACGAGACTATTGCACTTATTATCTATTAATAATAACAGTGAGACCATATTATAAGTAATTAATTATTTTATTTTATTTTCTTCGTACTTCGTGTAACATATTATTGTTTAATAAGTATACCTACCTATAAGATACTACAATTGTATATTTTTAAGTAGGTACAACTCACACACAATATCAAAAAAAAATATCCATTCATGAAACTTAATTTGTCTGACCAAAAAACAGTTTTTTTTTAACACAAGCCAGTCACATTCAATCAGGAGCGTATTGTCCACGCGACACAAATGTGGCCAAGCTAGCCCCATTTTGACCAAACAAAAAAAAGTTAATAGAAAAAGGTCACCCAGGGGTCATAAGTCATATGGATTAAAAATTCTTAAGGTTGGTCTATTTTACCAAAAAGAGGTCAGTTATACAATCCGATACGCTAGCGAAATTTCAAGGGTTGAGTTCCGGGAATTGGCTTTCGTTCAGTAACGCGATATGTGTGTGACCTCGGGTCAATTGGTCCTATTGAATTGACTTATTTTATTTTTAATCGAATAAAATTTATTTTAAAAGTTCACACAGTATTTTGATATCTTTTATAATAATTGGCGAGCATTGAAACTTTTTTTAAGTATTTTTTTATTAAAAAAAAAAGTATATGGCTCGTCTAAGCTATTTTGATTATCGAGTCAATTAAATATGGAATTTAGCACCTTGTAAAATAATCATGTCTCATCATTATTGTGTCGACTTTAATCATTAATTCATAAGACGTCGGCAAACAGCTGTTACAAACATAATATAATTTACTTATCCCGAGCAAGTGTGAACAATTTAATTTTATATTTCTAATTGCAAGTAACTATGAATTAAAAAATGTCATTTTAAAAATATGTTATTCTATTTTTAAAAATATGTTATGGAATTATGCGCATAAATTAATGACTCAAAGGCATGTGTCTCGAATGATGGATACGCAAAAAAAGTAAGTTTAATGCAGATTAACCTTGGATCCGTTCTTTCGCGACCTCAACCACCCCTCGGCTCAAAAATATCCAACCATTTCCCACGATTCACCCCAATTTTAGGGTTATCTCTTAACGCGGAGTGAACATCAAAAAGTAGATCACTTTAGAATCGCTATCATTATTATTTTTTTAAGATTTTTTTGCAAAACGCTTTTTTTTTCATCGAAAAAATTGACCCCATTTTCTGATGAGGTCTCGACCCTGTGAATTGGGTTTAACCCTGTATGTTTGTGAAATTCGATCTGGTTATTTCGTGTTTTTTTTATATATATTTTTAAACGGGTATATTTGGAAGTTCTTGTGAGAAGATGACTGTTAATTCTACATAAACATTTTACGTCATCTGACTTACAAATTTAATACTACTGAAAATATGGTTAGCATTTATCTTGATTTTCATAGACACAGCATCGGTGTCCGTCAACGGGATTAACCACCCAACAGAGAGAGAGAGAGAGAGCGAGAGAGAGAGAGAGATGGAACTATAGAATCATATTCACGGTAATTGTCGTTATGTATCTTTTAACTTTTAACACTGCGTCTTTTTTTAGGACTTTTAAGTAAGCTCAAATGGTATTTGTTAAGTCGTCAAACTCAAACACAAGTAGGTGATACAACAGCCAGTGAATCAATACAACAACACATTGATCACGAGCGGACCAACGAACAAACCGACGCTCTATTATTAATACTACAATTTTCTTGCGAGATCAAGTTCGAATGCCGTTTCTCGGTAAAAAGTCCATACAAGACTCGCATCTGCGGCACTAAAAATAATTTTCAACGTTTAATACAAAAATCGTAATAATTAACTCGGTTACATACTAATAAATTACAATGCGAGAAAGAAATGCAACACGATACGCACACACGCGCAAATCGCGTGATCACAATGCACACAACGATGCATAGTGCGGGGATGCAATACGATAAACAATTTATCGTGAACTGTTTCTGTGCAATAATTGATTCCTTTATTTTGTTACTATTTGGGGTCGAGTCACCTTCGTCCGTAGGAGAATTAAGTACCCTACACGTGACCCTGGGTGGTGCCAACCAGGTGACAACTCTACTGGTGGTAGGCTTCGGCCGTGGTTAGTCACCACCCACTGAACAAAGCCATGTCGCCAAGCGGCCTAGCCGTGTTCCGGCATGATGTTCGGTGTTGCCATTCATGGATGGCGGGTCAGATCAGTTGCGCTGCATGTGCCTAGTGAATGTAGCGTCTCGATCTACTGCCGCCTTCCTACCTAGGCAAGTATGCTCCATCGTAGATCTCATCGTCACTTACCATCAGGTGAGATCGAGATCAAATACTTGCCTATAATGAATAAAAAAAAAAAATTGCGTGTTATTGTAACTATTTCGTCTCAAGAGTGTCGATATCAATTTAAATTGAAGTGTGTACTTAATAGTTTATTAGTTACTTATACATACTACGCGATAGAATCGGAAATGAGATCCGTAGACGAACTAAAGTAACCGACATAGCTCAAAGAATTTCAAAGTTGAAGTGGCAGCGGCCGGCACATAGCTCACAGAACCGATGGCCGCTGGGGCAGAAAGGTTCTAGAATGGCGACCACGAACCGGAAGACGTAGTGTAGGACGGCCGCCCACAAGGTGGACCGATGATATCACACGCGTCGCAGGAAGCCGGTGGATGCGAGTGGCGGAGGACCGTGATGTGTGGGAATCATTGGGGGAGGCCTATGTCCAGCAGTGGACGTCTTCCGGATGTTAGATAGATAGATACTTATACATATAACGCACGGATTTGCGATACACGTTTTCGAGATTATTATGTTATACGTACGCACTAATCCTGAACTCGTAAACCGCCACACTGGCAGTGATAATCCAGCACATTAGAACTAAGAAGCCTAAAACTTTTTTATTCTACGTACAATCATTTCGTATTGAATGTAGCTATTCTTCTGATTCTTTTTTTATTACATTATAGGCAAGTATTTGATCTCGATCTCACCTGATGGTAAGTGATGATGAGATCTACGATGGAGCATACTTGCATAGGTAGGAAGGCGGCAGTAGATCGAGACGCTACATTCACTAGGCACATGCAGCGCAGCTGATCTGACCCGCCATCCATGAATGGCAACACCGAACATCATGCCGGAACACGGCTAGGCCGCTTGGTGACATGGCTTTGTTCAGAGGGTGGTGACTAACCACGGCCGAAGCCTACCACCAGTAGAGTTGTCACCTAGTTGGCACCACCCAGGGTCACGTGTAGGGTATCTCGAGGGTATTTAATTCTCCTACGGACGAAGGTGACTCGACCCCAAAATAATTCATAATTATGAAGTCGAATTTGACTACGTCTGTGTTCGCTCTTGATAGAGTGCATCGTCCGTCAGTAACGATGAAAGCAGCGAGATGAATATACCAGTGTGATGGGTTTGACATATTCGAATATGGATAAAAATTACTTTAAAAAAATCAGGACAAAAAAAAATGGCGACGGGCAGATGTCACGCGACGTTACACAAGTACAATGTTTCACATACAAAGATTCTATAGGTATAATTTGTGATGCCAGACGTGTGTACATGTGTGAGCATACTTGCTGCCACTGACGTCCTATAATCTAGTACCTTCGTTTATAATACTCAACAAACGGTAATCTCTGATCGAGTATCGACATCGATGCTACAATCGATACCCTTGTCCCCGCCCTAAAACCCGATCACAAATACAACGGTATGATTTATTGTCTACATGCGCCACAACTCATGCATGGCGAGTATCGTTCGCCCCAGACCTCGCCGACGATACGACACTTTAGTTAGTATCTTCAGGCTTGTGGGTTGGGAGATCAGCAGGGATGTTTGGTGGCTAGGATCAGAAAGGAGACAGTATAGCTGTTATGAATAAACATAGAAATTTCTCCACGAAGATGGGCAACACCGCTACGCAATTTATAATCTGTATCTTGAAGATCAGTAAACATGTTACAAATAACAAAATAAGCATGTTTATCGGTGATAGCGGTTGGTGATCTGGCAGGAACTAGGAGGCCCCATGGATCGAGGGGCCCCGGGCACTTCCCAAGAGTTGCCAATGGGAAAGGTTGGAGGAGTTTCGCAGGGAGCTAGGGAATAAGGTGTAAAGTACCTCTAAGTCCTAGTCAGCACTGAGTAAGTGACTATGACTAATAAAATGTAATTCGTGACATTACCAAACGTCAGATGTAAATTTTATACATATAGCGGAATGATTGTTTTATAACTTTTCTGATGGACACGCCATTTTCATTTCTTCATGTCACATCCATTATTTTATTTATAATGTGTATTTATTGAATTTAATATTGCTATTAATTACTTGACACTGGCAAAATACCCGCTAAGTTGTGGGTGAGGCCATATTCATATCCATTTTATTTCATCGCATTTCATTTCGAAAAAAAAAAAAAAAAAAAAAAAAAAACTTTTCTGATAAATTGCAATGCCCTATTAGTCGTCGAAACGTCGGGAACGTAAAATAGAAATAAAATCGCGATAAAATCCTTAAAATGTAGTTTCATTACAATACCCTATTAGTGTTTATGCGTTTATTTTAACTTACAAGCATATTCATGCCATGTAAGTTGTTAAATAAATATTCCGCTATATGTATAAAATGTTATGTTCGGAATTGTTAAAACATGTGTTCAATATAAAATAAGAGCAATTTGATGTCGTTAATATACTGGAGAAACTATGCCATAAAGCGACACAATTATAACAATGTAAGCAGGTACTGTTTTGCATAAATGCAATAATAATATAATATCGCCAGACGAACACACCAACTATACGGTTCCACTCTAAACACCGCTTGTATTATGGTTACCGCACTGTGGACTGAAAACGAACTCAGTATATAATACTTATATAGATATTAAACATCCATGAATCGGGTACAAACATTCATGCTCATCACACAAAGTTTGTCCCTACCAGAGTTTAAACACGGGACCCTCGGTGCAGAAAGCAGGGTTTCCACCAAATGCGCTAATCAGGTCGTCAAAACAATAACAAATATATTTTGAAATCGTATTCGATATTATTTTTCCGAATTCGAAAATGCATGACATTATACTACACGGTACTTAAAGCTTAAAACGTAATATTTCTGGTGAGGTCCGGAGCAAGTTAAATTAGCACCATACTTTTTTCGAATCTCCAATCAATTCCTCGACCAATCACAATGGCGAGTGCGCGCGTTGACGGACGCGCGGCCGCAGCGCGCACGCGCAAAAATAACCGGTGACATTTGCGCGCGTTAGGAATCGAACTATTTAGTTGTGAGATATGCGATTCAATTATGTCGCGCGACCAGCCAACTATTGTGTTTTTATTGTTATTATATGTTTAATTGTTAAATTGCTAATAACGGTTTGGGAGTACCTACGAAGAATAGTACCAATGACCTTTTGACTAGAAATTGAAGACTGAAGCTGTCCATTTTGTTTTATTATGTGCCTTTGATGCATAATGTGTAGTATTGGTGGGATATTGATTTCCTATATTTACGCGAATACTACACATTGAAATAAAACTATTTTTTAAGGATTTTATCGCGTTTATTTTTCGTTTTTACGTTCCCGACGTTTCGGCTGCTTTACAGCAACCATGGTCACGGGAGGACTGAGGTGGTTGACATCCTGGTGTCATAGTTAGAAACGTAACGTAAAAACGAAAAATAAACGCGATAAAATCCTTAAAAAATAGTTTTATTTCAATATTGGTGGGATGTTTCAACATTGTGTGATTATATGCGTACACTAGTCAAGGAAAATGAAATTTAAGTAGTAGTATTATTTTTCATTTTTCAAGTTCTCCTAAGATGTCCGGTAAAAATTCAGTAAATTATCCACATATTTATTGGTAGGGGTGGGTTATTTATTTCATTATAATCATCACTAGCATCTAAGGTACTTATACGTGCTCAAAAGAGAGAACAAGAAAATTTATTTAAGTTCATCTCTCCGTTTGTGTATCTCCACAGAGCTGCACCCCCTTACCTCCATTTAGGGCAAATAGGAGCGCACTAATCCTCAGTCATCTTTTCCAGAAAAGCAATGGTCAATCCTGGACGCGAACATTTTATTTTACGTATTTTCTAAATAGTATATTTAAAAAAAATAACAAAACATTAAGTTCATCTTTTATGAAACCCTGTAAAAGATTTTTAGGAATATATTACTGATATAATTTTAAAGATAGTTAAAGCTTGTTTAAAAAGATAGTGTTGAGACAGAGAACGGAGTTACGCTCTTTCTCCGTCGCGCTCACTTATTGCGATGACGTCACATGCCTGTTACTATGTAGGTTTTAGCAGTGTTAGCCAAATCAGTGGAACGCTAGCCTTAGTTACAAGGCTCGCAGGGTGGCACCTTTGAGATTTCTGGATTTCATGTGCGAATCTCATTTTCTACATTGATTATCACTCGCTCGTGCCTCGGAGAGCAAGCAAAGCCGTCGGTCCTGAGCCTGATCTCACTCCAGTCGTGTCGGATTGCCGTACCATCGGACTATGAGAGTGAACCTGTGCTTCTGCAAACACTTGTGCACTATACTATCTCCTGCGCATACGGCTCCGTTGAGATTAGTCGCCGGGACCGGAATTCGGTCAGAGAACTATTATTATTATTACTATGTAGTTACCGTTTATGTTATTCCTGATTGGGAGAATGTAAATAATGTATTTTGTAGAGATAATTCGAAAATTGTGTCAATAACATTAGAGTATAAAATATAAATGTAATCTTTAAATATTATTATGCAATAAAACATAAAGTCAAACATTCCATTTGAAATAAACTATTCCCGTAAACATTTTTTAATTGTAATAAACACCTATTTCAATTTTTTTTAAGTTATAATCAACATTTTAAATTGAATCTCCCCGCTTTTAATTTCAATAAAAGTTCCGTCTTAATTAAAAATCTATATTTCATGTAGGTATTATGTGAGTACATTTGATATTTATTTCTACCTTAGACGTAATGTACCGAATAGACAAGATATTTAGCATTAGAGATAGGTTTAACGTTCATGTTTCGTTAGCAAAATTGTACATTTATGTTTTGAAGCTCCGAAACTGGCGATATGTGAATAAGAAAATACAAACTTGTAACTACAATCAAATATAAAAAGGTTGAAAATTCATTGTACAGATAATGCCTCAAATAATAACATTTCACATTGTTTTTCATGTCTAAGTTGATATTTGAACTTATGAAGAAAACATTGGGAACTTCTTTTAAAGTCACGCCAAATTATCTCCTCCAATTAAACATCAAGTCTGGACCATAGTTCGTGATTGATTCTAAACTCCAATTCTTTATAATAACAGTAATGAGTTACCTCATATTATACAACTCACGACAAAAAATATTACAAAAAAACAATCATGCTACCAATTCTGAGGTCCATAGTAATTACGAAACGCCGAGCTTTGTTCAATCCATTGCGTTACCAAGCCGAATATCGATAACAGATGGTTATCTGTGTGAAAACAAAAAACGCGATGTAAAACAATGCCGGGGCCCGCGCGTTACGTGGTAGACCCCGACTCGGCCGGTCGAAGGTCAGTCCGCGTTTCAAATACGCTCCAGTTTCAAAAGATATTAAAAAAAAACACCATCTCCGCATTGTCGAGCTTACAGTTAACCCTAAACTAAAGACCCTTTCTTAGTTTTTTGGCAGAAAAAAACTGTCGGCGGAGATCGCGCTGGCGGCGGGCGCGCCGTATTCGTGGCCGGGCGGCTGCAGCGCGCGGTCGCACCTCTAGCTACACGTAACTCGAAAGCTCCAACTAAACACACGAATTTCCAGGAGCGCGGGAAACCTCGCCGCCTAATACCGAAATTTGAATTCGAAAATAATCCGAAACGCATTCGAACTATCGATCCTTCTCGCCAACACTGTAACGCGGCCGTGTTTATTATTATGATTGATACAAATTAAACGGTGTATTGTTTTAAATATTTCGACATTGTCGGAATTCTATTGTGTGATTCTTAATTGTTTAATGTTTTGCTTAATCTAGGGCTTTGTCGAGATGAGTCCGTTCGGGTTTACATTTTTGTTCGTGATATAAACAATTGATAATTTCGCGGAGGAGTCGAGCGTGTTTTTTATGAATGTTTTTGCGTATCGGCCGGTGGAAGGGGAAGGGTGGGGCCTCGGTTGACTCGTCCCTCTCCTAGCGAGTATTTTGATTTAGTTTCCAAGTCTTACGCAGATGTGGCAATTTTTTCAGTCGCGAGTGTAAGGCGCGCGCGACTGTTGCATTTTCCGCGTTTCGGATCATTTTTATTTGATTTTCGTTTCGATTTTTTCCCGCGCGTCGCTGAAAAGTTTCCGCGAACTTTGTATAAAGTGTTTTTATTTTTCAGACGACTGTAAATAAAATTTTGTACAAAAGACTTATTACTTCAGTTAGGAACTGTGATTTTTTTGTTCAAACTGTTTGTGACGGCTGCTGTGTGCTTGTGACACTATGGATTTATGGTGATAACAGCAAGTGACAACTTAATTTTCGCAACTTAATTTCGAGTTTGGATGTCTTAGATTAAGGTAAGATTTCTATTAATAATATTCTATTTATAATTAAATAATGCGGAAAACACAGTTTTATATTAAATTTGCATTCCCTTTTTATAAATTAATACAACGATTATGATTTATCCATTCATTAATTACTTTATTAATATAAATAATATTTGAGTAGTTAATTTGATTTAGTTCGCAATGTATATAAATTAATTATTGTTAATATCGAATTATTTTTTTAATTAGAAGTTAACATTTATCTTTTTTATTGTAACATTATTCATTACAGACAACAAATTGTCATTTTATTAAATAAATGGAAACACATATAACCGTTAATACAGTTCATACAGTTCAGTACTATAGTTATTATTTAATAAGTTTTGTGACGGCTTAATATCTTTACCTTTTTAAAACTAATCATATATTGCTAAACTAAAACAATTAACTTAATAATGAACAGTATTTTGTAACTCAATTAATATACCTACTTTTAATAAATACACTTACTTAGCAGTTAATGTGTATTTATTAAAAGTGTAAAATAATTTAAAAGTACGCTGTTTATCTTCTTAAAATATTTAACGCTGTTATATAACTAAAATTTACTTATAAGTATATTATTATGATACACAAACCTCTATCTATCCTGCAAACAACTTAAAAGTTTCGCTAATTCGACAGTCTTCCGCAAATTCATTAAAATGGTCCCAACTAAAATAATTCTGTCTCGCTCATACAAGTCAACAATGTTAGCCATGTTTAATTCAAGCATCTCAAGAATCAGCTTTATAAAGACATATACAAGACAAATATTAAATATTGGTCTGGATTAATAGCCAACTTGTTACTATAGAGGACACCCCATGTTCAGTTAAACTTACTAAACGAACCAACATATCTTTAAATTTATATAAGAGTATGAATCTGTTAATAAAATATAAGTTTGCCACACTATTTCTACAAAACTATCAGTAAAATGAGGAGGGGGAGGAGTGAAGGGGGAACATGACTGCAGCTCTGTCTATTCTTTTAGTAAATATTGGCGATAGTATTTCCTTAATAGTTTTAATAGGAAACGTGCATTTTTTCATGTTATCAGCGATGATCCTCATCAGATAAGAACAGTGCATCTAGTATCTGAGGGTCAGGGGTCGCGTGGTTAGGAGATCAAGCTCGCAATGCCACGGTACAGCGTTCAGTTCCCGTTTTGTTTCTGATCGTTTACGGATAATTTGTTTTTATTGTAGATGAGACATGATAATTGTTTTTTCCCAGCGGTTTTATAAACGGTTTCGAGAAATAACGTAACTAAACTATGATATAATGTTAATCTGGTCGTAATGTATTTAAAATATGCAAATAGAGCTAGAAAAATATGGAGTCGATATACCTAGAATGACAATGAATAAGGTTTTTATGGATATTTATGAGAATGACAGAAAAGCCTGATTTATGTAAGGAAAATACATAGGTAATTACGCAAATTCCACACAATATACAATGTCGAAAATGATTGACTTCGAAATTAGTATAAATAAATTTTATATAGATGATGGAATAAATATAATATATTTTATATACACAGGATATGCTTACCCAACCCAAGTCTAAAATCATTTAGGTAGCGAATACTTGCTTACATTAATTACTAATTATTTATGTATAACTTAGTAGCAATATACATTTAAATTATACAGATATCCGAGTGTTACATTCAACTAACTAATGTAATAGTGGTTTAGTTACGTTCATATTAATTATAATAAAATAATATTCAACCACTAAAACTTACCGAGATATTATATGAAACACGAAAGGTCATTATAAAATAGGCGTTAGTATATCAATATCAGATCTATATCAACCTAGTCTAATCAAGAAAATATCAGACAAGGTTATATATACATTTTGAAAAGTAGTTTTATATTATTTAGACAAGAATGTGACCTACGCAAATGAGTAACAAAAATTATACGTAAATTATTTCTAAGCGGATATATTGAACGGACAATTAATTTAAATTAAAAAAACCTACTAAATATGAAAATATATTATACAAAATGTGCGTTGTGTTAATAATTCAAATTAATTCCAATAACGCAATGTAATGTGATGTTTAATTTAATTTAGTTTTTGTTGTAATAAATTAATTATTGTCACTACGGGTCACTTAATAAAAATAAGTATTTACTTACTAGTACCTGGGGTATTAATGTTCATTATAAAAGGTTGTGTTGTCTTAATTAACATCTGAATGTGTTGTTTTTGTTTAATAATTTTAATTGCAACATAAAAGTGATTGTATGTTTTTTTCATTAAATTTTGCAATAATTCTTAGTTTCTCAAGAAAAACAGCATGATGAACATTAAAAATTAAAAATTGTTGTATACACAATTAACGTCATTTAACAGGTTTTTTGTGCAAAAATCTCATTAATGCGGTAAATACCTATAGCTACAATGAGCGAGTCAATTTGGGCGTTAAATACTGGATATACTTATATAAACGCGCGTTTTATTTTATTTTATTTTATTTTATTTTATCTCATTTTTGTTCTAGTTTAAGAAATTGAAATTATATACCTTTTAAAATTTACTTGTATGTTAAATAGTGTACCGAGCTCCAAGACACAGACATTGTCTAGTTTGGAGCTCACAAATACTTTGTTGATGTAAATATTAATTGAAATAAATATTCTATTCTATTCTATTCTATTCTATCGATGTTATATTAAAAAAACTTTAATAATGCACATAGCACTCGACTTTTGGATTTTCCTCGTTCTAACACGCAAATTTCCTAGAATACACAAAACAACTTATGTTTTATAACAAGAAACTGTTCAAGTTCAAGTTGCAAAACAAATGTTAAGGTTCCGTGCCGCAGAAAGGCTCGCTCATCTAATAAAATAGGGCTATATTTTTATTTATTTTCAGTGTCTATTTCATAAATATGATATAAAATACCTACTCTAGGAACTAGTTAATAAATAACGACAATATAATCCTAATTTGATAGCTTTACACATAGCTTGACCTGCCCGAAAGTGTTGAGGATAAAAATTTGCCCATATGTTTTTTTTAAAGCAAAGACTATAGCCTACGTAGTTATCAAAATTTAAACAAATTCCGGTAACATCTCTACTTGGACAAACTATAAGTACAATATTTTCGAATGTTTCCGTAGGCGCGAATCGAACCCGGGAACACTCGCAACAGTGGACCAAGAGAGGTACGCTATAGCAAGCTGTTTTCAGCTAGGTATATGGAATAGGTAATGAATTAGTTAAATGAGGCAGTCTTTATTATTTTTTCTTATTTTTGTTTATGTATGGTACCATATCATGAAGAAACAGGTATGCTTAATCGAACTAATTAACATCGCAATTAATGTAAGTACCTACTTAACATTGAAATAAAACTAATTTTACAGATTTTATTGCGTTTATTTTATGTATTTACTAGCTGTTGCCCGCGACTTCGTCCGCGTGGTATTTAACAAAGACTCAGCCGTTGGCAACAGCCTGCTCGCGTTCTGATCCCGCGGGACGCATTGCAGATTGTTGCTATCAAACTTTAATCAGGCGCAGCGCTGCAACATTGGTTTTAATTTTTTTTCGAGAGATCCATTTTTTTTTTCTAAAATAAAAGTAGCCTATGTTACTCCTTGTTACATCAGCTATCTGCCAGTGAAATTCCCGTCAAAATCGGTTCAGCCATTTCAGAGATTACCCGGAACAAACAGACAGACAGACAGACAGACAGACAGACGGACAGACAGACAGACGGACAGACAGACAGACAGACAGACAGACAGACAGACAGACAAAAATTGAAAAAAAATTTGTTTCGGTATAGGTAACGTGTATACATCCAAATGCACTTAGTAAAAAGCGGTTATTTTAATATTACAAACAGACACTCCAATTTTATTTATATGTATAGATAATCATGGTTGCTGTAAAGCAGCCGAAACGTCGGGAATGTAAAAACATAAAATCTGTCAAAATTAGTTTTATTTCAATATGTAGTGTTTGCGTAAATATAAGAAATCAGTAAGTATTTAATACAAAATATGATATGATAAATGTATACTTATAAAACATGTCACAAATAAGTTAACATTTTTAATTTGTCATAATTATTTTATCCTTATATGTATGGCTAAATGAATTTATTACATTATGCACCCGTGTTGTATGGCCGGGCTCGTCATAAATTATGAATTTAATTGTTATTTCATGCAAAACATCTCCAAATGGATGGTTGTCGTTGCATTGCAAATGAAAACCGACCACGAAAATGCGTTGCGCGAAAACTACGTCCTCCAAGCGTCGGATGAGGTCGTTCGTTCCATTCATTCGGTCAATCCATTCATTCACCCATCGGTCAGGATTTCGACCGGAAGCGGCCCTTATCAGGTGGCGGAGATGACGTCACACGGCCGCGAACACAATCAACGCGACGCGAACGTGATTGTTATATAAATAAAAGTTTTTTTTTTTCTCCAACTTGTGTAAAACAATGCGAAACGGGAAATGTTTGAGCTGTCGTTATAACAAACAAACCCGTAATTTGTGAGGAAGTCATAATTCTGTTAATTCTCGTTAAATAATAAACAGATTTAAACTTGTACAGCAACCAAACTTTTTGTAAATAACAATTATCTGACACGCACATAGCTTGAAACAAACAAATTAAAGTACCTACATTCATCTATGTGATTTTTTTCACTAATTATCGTGGCTGTATTTTATAACTTATTAGATTAATTCATAACTCATCTTCAAGTGTTGATTCAAGTGATACAGTAGCTTCAAAAATATTTAAGGTTAAAAAAAACAACATGCCACCACAATTTAAAACCCTAGGTTTAAACAATAAAAGAATAATACGAAAATATCAAATCTAAGTCCGCCAAAAATCACGGCAATTCCACTTTTCCATGTTTTAAATTGCTTCTCGATCTATATTCCGTAACAACAATCTCTATTAACATTCAAACAATACATTTAAATAATATTGCCCATAATACAAATTCCTATAACAAGATCATACGAACCGCCCTAGAAACAGTAGAACATCGATGATATTCAAATATTCTCAAGACGCCTCTAACTGGAAACTCGTACGTGTGTCATACATAGCCCTCCAATTGTAATTCCGAAAGGCTTTCCAATAAAAAATACATTTCCTAATTTACTCGGGCCCGTACGTAAGTGCCGAGTATTGTACACGAACAATGGAATTGACTCACATGACGTGATTCATTCAAATTTCGAACGCTTAAACGGTTTCGATTTGAACGGCGTTCGATTTTCAAAAAATATAATTCTAAAATTATAAGTTAAATAAAAAAACAAATTGTTGTGAACTTTTATTTTTTTGAAATAAAACTATGTATTCGAATTCGGTTTATTTCAAACATTACGACTTACCAAAATTGTACGCTAACAATATGATTGCTGTCTCGCTCATTACGTTACAACCACGAGCAGGATGGCAACACATTTAGTTTACTTTATAGTTGCCAACAGAATCAGCATCAATATCTATCTAATCAATCTTCTTTCTCTTATTAGATACGATATAATGAAATATTGTATACATAAAAAATCTAAAGCTATCATTATACGTCCAGTCCATATGAGGCGCTTCGTCAGCCTGTCTGTCTGTCATCTAGTTGTATAAGGGTTATATTAGCCATTTACAATTGTAAATGAGCAATTTATTTATTGGTTGACTTTTTAATTTGTGATATAAAAGGTAATAATTACGTTTGATGTTGATACTTGGAGACAGATCGGTTGAGACGATGAGCGGGTTTTGGTTTCATTGCGTTTGATTGATTTAGATTTTATTTTCCTTCGTCTGTTCTTTTGTTAAGGGCCTATTTAGCTTGTACTAATTCCTTATTGTCAATGCATGTTATACCTACCTATATTGCATTTCTTCTTCCTTCTTTTAGGTTGGCAATTAGCTACAAAATAGTGCCGTTTTTGCCGGTGTCGATCAAATCTTGATGATTGTTATTGAATTAAATGTACCCCTATCAATAAAGCGTGGATACTTAAAATAAAATTTACTCGATATCTTGGGAAAATTTAAAAGTATATAATTATATACACTATTCTATATCAATTACCTTCACTGGCGCACGTTTATGAACATACAATGATTAATATTACACATTATTTATTAAAGAGACATATTTTTTGGAAAATAAAACTAAAATTGACAACTTTAATTTCCCGCCAAAAAGTCGTATATTGCATTTGTTCACAGTTATTATTACTTAGCTCGTAAATACTTTGATTGAGTTACACTTTTGTTTTACACTTGTAACCAAGTTAACAAGTTTTGAACACTAACGTTACTTATAAGTAACTAATGTTACTTGCACGTTGGTTACTTGCGCAATGTGTGCGTTTATATGACGAGCAAGTAACAATTAGATAGATCTAGATGTAGTTTAAAGTACTTATCTTTAAAATAATTCTAGCTATATTTAACAGTTGCTTGCTAATCACAAACATAACAAAGTTGCAAATAAATAGATCCAAAGACAAGTACTTATAAAGTTTTAGACTGATATTTATCTGTAATTTTATATTTATTTTTTTATTATAATTATCGATTATACATAATCTGAGAGACTCTATTTTCAGAAATAATTATTTGTTAACTAACTATAACTAACTATTTCTTAACTAAACATGTCGAGTTGTTTGTAGAATCATTTATTGTTTTATAATAGTAATAAAACTAGTATTTCCTCTATAGTATTTAGTCAACAACTCCAACCCATATGTAGAGACACCCGTGACCATTATAGGAGTTTATAACAGTCGATAATGTTACTTATAAGTAAAATCTTATGAGTACATACATACTTATAAGTAACAGTAATGTTAAAAACTAGTTTTATTATAATTATAAAATAATAAAGTCTAATGATTCTATTAACAATTCGACATGTTGAGTTAAAAAAATATTTTTTACTAAGAGTAGAGTCTTCCAGATTATGTATAAATGATACTAAATATATAAATGTAGAGTTCAGATATAGTACAAATGTAATTTATCTGAACTCTACATTTATATTTACTTAATACTTGTCTCTAGCCCTATTTCTTGCTACTTTGCTAAGTTTATGATGACTATACCAACATTGAAATAAAGCTAGAGTTGTTTTAAAGCATTTATCGAAATAATTATCATAATAAACGGACACATTGCAAGATCGTGCATTACTTCTATCTCTTTCTTACAATATCGCCGTCCCTCTCATCACATATGCAATACCCGTGAACCAATTAGCGAACAATTTCCACTCTTTTTACCCAACGATAAGATCCAATTTACGTTAAGCAAACAAAGTTGAGAACACAGCTGCGCTTACCACCAACAAGGTAATCGGCAACTTGTCCGCAAATGCTAGAGCTTATTTTTGCTTGTAAGAACTTAATCAATGAGGCACTCGCGATGAAATGCGAAATGGATTATTTTTTCAAAAATGGAATTAAGAAGAGACAATAACGTTCATTGTTTTTAAAGATGGCGGATGGGACGGGTTCAAATATGAGATTATTACTTGTGTGTATCGCTTATGATAATTTTATATCTCACAAAGGGACAATAGCGACTTTATATTAATGCAAAATTGTATGTAGTTACAAAAACGGAAATCCATCTTGTTATTCCGGTTGCGAACAAAAAATAAAGAGTAATGAAATGGATTGCTTCAGAAACAGGAACCGCGGTGTTACGCTTCATTTCTCCGCTCTAACTCAAATGAACGCGGGAAAAGATAGACGTAAAATAAATGATATTATTTATTATGCGAGTGAACTATTTTTTTTATGATATCGGAAATTTTACCACCATTATAGATATGCACTTAATTTTTATTGCGCGATCCTTTTATAAAAAAAATATCTACGTTTCACTTGCGCGCGCCTACCGAGCTTTAATAGAATCAAATCATTCTGTTTTATGTGGTTATAAAAAAACATAAACTTGGATACCACGATTTCGGAAACGATCAAACGGTTCCACGGATACTGTATTAATTTATTTTACTGTTTTTCAATGATTCGATCGTTTTAAATGTTTTACTATGGTCGAGATAAACAGAAACATTGATTTATTGCTTGGGAAAAAGCTACTTCCATTTAAAATGTTTTGAATTTAGAATTAATAAATTATTATAAGACAGATACCAAAATAACTAAAAAAAAAACGATTTCTTTTACTTATTAGACGACATTCTTGTCAGCCAATAGCAAAACGATTTCAATTTAAAAATCGAACAGTAGTTGTAGAGCGCTGAGGAGCGACCAGCTGCGATATAGATTAGTGACGTGTCACACGCTTCCAGAAAGCTGAATAGTACGTTACGAGTCATTTAAATAGAGCAGTCCCTCAATTGGGGTTAATTCTCGTATTTAAGGAATATGTGGAGTTTAATTATGAGAACGAGCTGGCCGGCGGCGTGGCGCAACATATTTTAAATATCTCCAAGATTGATCGACTCATTTAAGGCAAGATGTATAAGAGAAACACGTAGACACCGAATCTAGAATAGTTACATCCAAATGTCAGATTTTAAGTGAAATCTCATTTGATAAGGTGCACAATAAAATCAATTCGCGAGCGCCAAATACCTACCTAGTTTCGGCCCGTTAAAAACTTTCAAATCAATCCGGAAACTTCAAATTCTAATAACATAAAGAGCACGTTTGGTATCTACTTACATCACAAGACTCGTTTCGACTTTTTACCGAATCGTGATCCGACTTTTTGTGGAGAACACATATTCAGATGTGTAATGACCAATCTCCGGGCGTCGAACAAAAAAAAGAGAGAGAGATCATTCGAGGCATTAATGCATCAGTTACTAAACCGTCAGACGCATGCTCTTGCGCATCCTTAACGCATTCATAATAAGAACAAGTAGTTCCATTTTCAAACGGACCAATTACAAACATGGGGAGCATTCCATCTTCAAATGTTACGATCGGTTCATATTCAAATTTCTGTTTTGAAAATAGAACGAGAATGATTCTTTATGATGCGTTCGAAAGTGGGAGATGACCAATTTTACGTTTCGAATAATCTTTTAATAGAAAATTATGACATTTATTCGTTTTAGTGATTCTATATCTTATTACGGAGGCATTAAAGAGAAGATTAGCCAATCCGATTGACTGGTATAGTTATTGACTGATTATAATAAGAATTAATTTATGTCTCATTGGTGATTATTAGTAAATCATAAAGTCAGATAGAAGCTCTTACGTAGGTGTTATATAGCGGTAAGCAAACATGTGTTATAAAAAGTCATAAATACGATATTAGACGCCAATACTTGTTTGCTTTGATTACGTAATACGATGATTGATCGATATTTTTAGTTCCATTTACATAAAGTATTTCTGTTTGAATTTAATAACATATTTTTTTTTAAATGTTTCTAGGAAATTGATTGCGCTCGATATCTTTTCTAATGTAGCGTAAGTGTAATGTAATGTATTTTTTTACGAAATTGTTGACCTATTACTAAGCCAACCTCCAAAAATGAATGTGATTCATTGTTATTTTTTTACAAGTCACAGTCACAGTCATTGGAAACCAACTAGATATTTGATAAATACCGAGAAAACATTCCCGATTCGAAATTTCAAATGTAGAGTGACAGCAAAATTGTTCGACGATGCGTCCAATTGATTATAATTATAAAAATATTAAGTTCGACAAACACGGGGGCGTTCTTGACACGCAATAAATTCTTTATAAAGTTTTAATTAAGTTCAAAACATTGTGGAGACTAGTCCATACCGCGGCGGGGTCAACACACTTGGAAAATTTAGCTCCCGATTTAATTTGACCTCTCGGTACGCATTGGTAGTTGGTAATCATGGTTCTACATAAAGCGGACTAGTTGTCCACACACAGCGTGGTCACCCATCAATCAATAGGATCATATCTCCGCCGAAACGAGCCAACCACGTCTAACATTATGATTTTATAAGTTTGAATAATATTTTATTTAAATTTTTGGTTGATTGAATGTTTCGGTTTGGAACGCTGCGGTTTTACGAGCTTAGAAAATAACTTAATAGCTAATGATTAATAATACTATTTGCAATTCAAATATTTGTGAGAAATAAAGCATTCAGATGTGATGGTTCACCACCCAACACGCACCGTTACCTAGATAGATATTATTACAAAATATTTTTTGCGTTTTACCAACTCGAGACAGAATTTTATATTTTTTCTATTTAAAAAACATCGTATTTACCAGTATTTACGATACTTGCGAGAATACTGGCTGCTTGATGAATTCCATGACAAAAAAAAATGGTTTGTGGTGTATCGAGATGTATTCCAGCGCCCGCCCGCCATAATCCATCTCGAGCTGTTCGATATTTGAATACGTTTGAATTTGGAACGCGCCGTAATACGAACTCGGTTCGGTTCGTTTTTCAATTGCTTCACTTATATTTTACAGACGGATCCGAGATAAGAATTTGGTTTTATTTTAAAAACTATATAGGTA
Organism: Pheosia tremula; assembly: GCA_905333125.1. Classification (NCBI taxonomy): domain Eukaryota; kingdom Metazoa; phylum Arthropoda; class Insecta; order Lepidoptera; family Notodontidae; genus Pheosia; species Pheosia tremula. Next base: position 4,506,874 of record HG995420.1, read on the forward strand.
CATTCTAACATGATTAGTTTTAGATATTCCAACTGGAAATTATTTTATGTTTGGTAAGTAAAGTACCCGACTTTCAAACGTTCACTAAGATTCAGTGGAGTTATCGTAGCACATCCAAATCTAATATTTCGAACTATAACTATTTTATTATAGATGATTTGAATTAGAAAAATAAAAAAAGAATAGCCCAATACGACGTCAAGAAATCGATACTTAATTTATTAAATATGTTTCACAAAAAAATATCGCACATATTTTTCCTTGTCTAGACGTTTTTTAGTGTGCAATAAATCGTCTAGCCATTGTACTGTCTTTATACGATTGGCGTATGAAAGGTGTGATAGAGAAATCGGTCGATCTTGTCATTCAGCACGCGTGGCGTGTTACGTAAGCGGCGTATTGTGTATGCTGCGGCCCGGCACGCGCCACGCAGCGTATTCTCAATGGCCGCGCGGGGTGGCCGCCGCCGCCGCCGGATTCCTTCACTTGCAATACGCTGATGTAAAATCATAGATTATAATATGCTAATAATGTTCAGTTATGGATTTTTGTGTCGCATTCGAAGCGCGATTTGAAAATGGAATGTGATCATTGTAATTTTTTGAATTGACGTTCCATTTTTAAAACGTTTCTTGTAAGTATTTAAGTAAGTACATCATTTTCCCCTGGCGATTATAATTCATTCCATCAATGACACAGTAATTAATTCGTTTAAAAGGAAATGGGAAGAAAGAAAGGGTGGCTGTCATTCCGTATGAGGTGAAAGAGGTAGCTCTACATAGAGACAGGTGGAAGTAGCTACACCGGCAAGGGTCTTACCCTTAAAGAATAACGTTTATTGTTTTTAGGTAAGAAGGACTATTAATTATAATACAAAAGTTTCTAGGTAAATGTTTACTTGTATACCCTCGGTCATGTATTCACAAAGTAAGACTAGCTCTAACGATCACATCTGCCTTTCAAAGCGTGTACGCAAATTAGTACCAATTTCCTTACTATGCGCCTTCGTGAGGTCACATCTTTAGACAATGCTCAATGAAGACGGAGGGGAGAGGTGCTAGACCCTCGCAGGGGAGGGAGGTGTAATTATTCTCTGCTAGCTCGAAGACCACGCCCGCCATTGTAGCGATAAACACGGGCTTCAGTGACTCTTGAGGTCTGGTGACGTGCTATAGTAGGTACTAATGGGGTTAAAACTACAACAAAGTTCAAACATCAACACTAGAAATTAATCTAATATCTCTACATCATCATCGCTCTACGAATAACGAACATTTATTTTTTAAACATGTATAAAATTTGTTTTTTTTTTGCATTATTTATTTTGAAATTAGAACTACGAATACTGTATGACGGGTCTATTAATAATGGCATTCTAAGTTCAAATTTAAATTTATAATTCATAATATCATAATTCTTATAGCCCGTCACGTTAAAGTTGGGCATCAGAAATATTTCAACTAAACTAATTATAAATTCTTCGTTTCATTCATTCAACTCTGAAAGCACTCCATGAATACATCTAAAGCATAACATAAAGAACGTTCATGTCTTAAAATACATTCCGGGATTATAACACAATTACCTACACCACGAAATATGAAGGGTAAACGTAAAAGTATTAACCATCCGTCTGCTTGAAACACATCAATATAACTTATCTCGATTGAAACCACTCAAAACGTCTATTTTTAAGCTAAAACCAATGGTTGGACGGGCGCGGGGGCAAATGTAAAAATTCCCTCGTATCTCCGGTACATCGTTAGATTTGGAATGATTGATTTTATGGCGGCGCTCCGAATCGACATTTTAAAATTATTATTATGTACGGAAATATTGTGGGGTTTTTTTTTCGAATTTGGAATGTTAGAGAAATAGATTTGGTAGTCTAGGTACGTTACCGGCATAACACGCTATGCGTACATCGTTGTCGTTTGCCATAGTTTTGCCTACGAGTTTAGCATTGGCTAGGTAACTGGCAGTTTGTCCTCTTCAACGACTTTATGAACGGCTTATTGCTACAAATGTAGAAAAAACCTGCTAGTTATTAAGATTTCAGTTGCTTAAATTTGATAATTGATTCGATCGTGCCTTTTAAGTGCGAGTTAAAAACGATAAGTAGTTACCTATTTTGTTTGTCAATCTTTCTTGGGTTTTTATGTGGTTCTCAGAATTCGGCATTTGGCGATGACGTAGGTACTTTAGAAATAAAATAACAAGCGCGTTCGATTGTCATCGCGCGTCACGTCCGGGTCCCGCAGGCATTCGCCGCGCCGAGCACGAATTAGGGAAACAATGGATTACAAATTATAAGAATTAGGCTAAATTATTAGTGTTGTACCATGTCATTTGTGCTTATGAGTTATGAGTAAAACTCGCGGCAGTATAGTGTGGATCGAAATACTACTACTACTTTAATACTAAGTTCACAGATTAAAGAGTATGAAATACTGGAACAGTACATACTAAATACCATTTCCTACCTATTCACAAAATTAAAATTAATTACGAAAATATTTTTGAGATTATTCAAAATTAGAATAGTAGAAGTAACATTCTAATTTTAAAATTATGTAAATATAATTAATTAAATACGAATAAATTTTTTGAAAATATTTAAAATTGGAACGGAAAATAATGTTTTTTTCTTTAACAGCCTAGCAAGAACTATTATGAATATGTATCTACTTGTAATATCGTACATTGACGCACCCCTACCAAATAGTTCCCCACTTTTCCGATCATCTCGCAGGCAATCTTCAACGGACACTAAAAAAACGCGATAAAACAATATCATCCACATAACCGTAAAGCTTTTCGTCTGACAACGTTTACTCATAAACGTTGGAACAAATAAACAATAGTGAGTTAGTCATCGCATCGACGTCTGTTCCTCTCAATATCGGGAAGACATCTGGTGTGGATATGATGCACGCTGTAAGAATTATTATCTTGTACATTTCAGAGAAAAAAATCTAAGTGATGTTTTGAAAAAACAGGAAAATGTATAGGTCTAATAATGTCGTGTTACGATAAATAGTTTATGTTATAAAGTGAGTAGAACATTTTTGGCGCTAACCAAGTTAATTTATCGTGTTCTTCTTAATGGTCACTAATTCCGCTCAGGAACTTTTAAATCTTTTTGACACCGATCGCAATTAAATAACCTCTAGAGACTTGACATATTCACCGAGAAGCGACAAACTCAATAATTCATTTTAAGTCGGGAAATTAATTAATAATTCATAGGTAATATAAAAAAATATATCACGGCCGCTCTGTGGAATCGATTTTCAACAAAATGAATTAGTTTTTGGGCGGCGACACTAAGCGTACCTACTCAATCGCCAGCCGCCCCGGTTCGTTTATGAATCTGGAATTTGACAGTTTTTAGCCCCATTCCACACTACCAAATTAAAAATGTAAGAATTCTCGCTTGCAAAAGGAATTTATATTTTATTTCATTTCATTAAATCCGCCATCTTTTGTTTCCGCGGCCCGGCCGATCGGAATTCATATTTTTCTGTGTTTTGTTTCGGTTTGCGAGACGGCGTATTGTTTTATTGTTATGTCCATTCTAAATATTTCGTTTCTCGTTTCGACCCGAGTATTAATTATTTTTGATGAATTGAAATGAACGACTTTTACAGGCGATTAAAGGTCCGCCATAATAATTTGGAAGCTCCATCATGGTTTTCATTATAATTCCGCGGGTTATTACTTACTTATTATTTTTTTGGTACGCTCGGTCTTCGAGCCGAGTGAAATCACGGTTGCCAGTCAAGATTAGACCGCGGCCGACCGAATACTTACTATGCTTAAACTATTAAACGCAACGTCGAATCCGAACAGACAGAGATACGTATCGTTTACCGAAAATAATACCAGCGTAATCTGACATTCTCATACGAGTGTTGGAAGCGTTACGCAAGTGACTTTCCGCCTTCCGACAGCAACCAGGGATTATTTGTTACTCATCAATCTTAAATAGACACGGCGACTCCATTGTTCTCGTGACATTTAGACGAATTTATAAATATCACTGCCGAACAAATTCTGACACTCGCGCGTTATTTATAAATTTAATTAATATTCGCGCCGGGCATTATTTGAAACAATTTAAAATTGGAACACAATATACTGGGACGCGAGTGTCCATTTACAAAAGTATTATATTTTTTTTATCCATAAATAAGTTTAGACTTCGAATGAATGTCTATTCCACGTTGGAATAAAATACTGAGTAAATTATAGTTTATTCGAGATTACTAGTGCGCATTTCTATAATTTCTGTAGTTGTCATTTTAGCAAGTTATCTTTAGGTTAGTATTCGCTAAGATGCCTTTTCGTATTTCGCTTTGTATACGAATTGAAGAGGATTATTTTGCTTTCTTTCTTATTGTCTGGCGTTATTGTGTGCAAATGTAATTGTTGCCGTCTGGTTATTGCTGTAAATATGATCGTCGATGGATAGTTTTATTTCCCATACCTGTAAAGCTGAATGTTCACCGGTTGACTGATATAATAAATAATGCTGTTACCTTCAGTATTTTTCGCACTATCTAAAATAGTAAGTAGGTAGTATAGTGTCCCAATAAATGGTGAAGTTTATAATTTATCTCAGCTTCTTTCGCACTATAAAAACCTAACATCAATGACGCAGTAACCACAAAAAATATATTTAATTTGTGAATAAATTTGAATAAAAAATGTCAGTGATCCACGTATTACTTAATGTGATTGTTTTTTTTTTATGAAAATATAAAATATTGGCTGATTTAACGTGTTAACATCGTGCTAGTCAGCAATCAGCTTTATCGTTACGCCTCGAACCACGACTCGTCGATGACATAAATTGCCGTTGAACAGTATATTAATGTTCTCACTTGACGTTTCCACCGTTTTATAGCCCGAATTTTGTCATTTTTTATATGCAGGTATGTGCATTAATATCAACAATGGTGTTGTAAAAACTGTCAGGGTCTTTATCCAAAGCGAATCCTTCTTATTTTTTTGTAATTTGTACTTACGGATTGTGAATTATACCATCAAAAACATACGTGAATAAGCTTGCATGATATTTAATTGAATTTGGAATACTAAAAAAATATGTCTATATTAATGGATTTCTTTTTTTTGTTCGTTTTTCAAACTTTATATTTTAATTTTCGAACTTAACTACCAACCCTCCCACGCTGACGTGGAAAGCAAGTGCTCTTTCGATTTCGATTGTTTGTTTGTAAATCGACATTCAACAAAGTACGTCGAAATAATTGTAGTCTATTTTAACGACTTGCAATGACTAAATGAAAAATGTCACACTCGACTCAATTGACGCATAGCGAGCGTTACACAGAAATGCAAGTAAACAGAAATTGCATTGCTTGCAACGTATTGTAACTGTGCCAATATTGAATATTGCCAAATTTTGCGACGTCCCCGCGGATTTATAGCCTTGGATAGTATAAGAATACATAAAAAGTCACGCCAGAAATCGTTATTTTGGACGATATATGATACAGTATCTGTCAAACGGGGCTGATAGTGGTGATTGGACTATTTCTGCTGAAGACCTTGTAAGCCCCTGCCACGAATTCTGACTAGTCTACAGTCCCAAGTACCTACAATGCTTAATATTTCAACATTTACCTTGAGCTTAGGTGACTTAAGTTATTTCCAAATAACTTCAAGTTGTAATGTATACTATACTAAGTTACCTAAAGTCTAATATGATTATGTTATTTTATTCATGTCCAGTGCGTTTGGATGGGCCAGCCAGTCGCTAGACGGTTTATAACAAGAGTAGTTAGTAAGTGTTTCAGTGGAATCGCCATTATATTAGGTACCTGAGGTGTCGTCTGTGCTGCGAAACAGACAGAATGTCCATTAAAATTATCTGCGTGTAAATAAACATATAATTCCAGGTAGGCTCGTAACAGCAGCCGTTCGCGGTAATCATTATCAATGATAATAATATGTCGCCTCTGATTTTTATTCATCGTTACAAAATGTTCCTTATTTAAATATTTGAAACACGACAAGTGCATCTTTTGTTTTTCCAATATTAATTATTCCAAATTCAAACTAGAATTTTATGTTCGAATTTTAAAATTAACGTTCCGATTTCACGTTGTGAATTATTTCCCAATTTTAAGCGTTAGTTTGGTTTTGAACAAATTTAAATCGAGATTGTTGAAAGCTCTTACGTTGCGTTCCGCTCCGGCCGCTAACACTGATCGAGCTGAACAAACAGTCGGATAATAATGTACTAGAATTAAATCTAACGAATCTGTAGTGTGCGGGCTCGAAATAGGGCGCGTTTGCAGCAATTATTTTAGCTCTGTCTTTCTGAAAATTGGCAGCCGTGTGAGATCTTTTGCGACCGGTATTCGGTTGGGAAACCGTTGTACCAGCGACCAGCGCAATGAGAACCACGATGCGCCCCTAGCTCGCTCCCTTTTGTTAGAAATTCACTTAAAGGCGATATGTCACTTAAAACTGGACGTGCTTTATAAATAAAGTGCCCTGATATGCGAATAATAGGTAAGTCTGTCCGTCAGAGTGCGTTCGACATGCGCTGCGTAGCCGCTATTTTATTTTAGTCAAAGTTGCATTGGCACCGTTCCGTATTGTTCTTGATGATTATTTTTTATTTCATAGATAATTTAGACGGATAACACGCAGCATATTCTCGAAGCTGGCCACAATAAAATTGCTTTTATGTTTCGTGCGCTTCAATGTCACATTGGAATAATAATTTATTTATATGCAATAGGTAGTACTTAAAATAGGTAACGTTTCAAAAAGTTCAGTTGCGCGAGTTCCACAAATGTGCGCTATTAGATTCTGCTACAATATAATGCCATAGAAAGAAATCGAACAAAAAAAAGGCCAGCCAACGCCGTCGCGCGCTGAAAATTTACATTTGTAATCAAAGCCATTAACGTCGACAATAAAATGCATTGACATGCGTCGGAGAGGGACGGGTGTAGAGCGGCAGAGTGAGGTGGAAGCTCCTCGCGGAGTCTCGCCAGACACAATAGCGGCGCGTGCACCGCGCGAGCGAGACCGATGTATTCAGCCAGAGAGAGATAGGCGTACTTTTGTGCGCGCTGCTTCGATTCAATGATAGGTGCGTTCGGAGTTTATGCGTTTGAGAAAAATGCACTCAGATTTATCGTTTCGCTTTCCGCATAGTCTATAATGTATCACTGAACACTGTACATTTTATTGTTTTAAGTATGAGTATTTATTTGGACAAGCTTGATTGTGTTACCCACCACTAAATTAAACACACATCAAATTCTATAAAAATATAAAAAGCTAATCTAGCCAAATTTGTTGTATTTTTATTTGTATATTAACAACTTAATAAAAACTTTAATTAGTTAATATTTCTAAAGGTAAAGCACAAATACTTCTTACTATAGGTTTTAAAAGAAGACTAAGTTCTCATACTAAGCAATGTACATAATAAAATAATACCTACTACCGTGAAAAATATCTGATAATGAAGTTGGATGGTATTCCGTCGTTCTAATAAGTTTGATGCGCGTTTAAAAAAAAACCAATACAATAACTTCTAAGCTCGCACTGAGCATACAAATTGCGCGCGTAACATAATAGAGTGGGGGACAGGTGCGCGCGCATTCCCGCGCGTTGTGCGAAAACGAGAAACACCGATTAAAATGAAATACGCGACGTACGCAGGTTAATTAATATTAAACACTATTTTAGGTCGCCCGACGACATATTGTTGTAATTTATGTGTCTGGAACGGACTGGACTGGCTCAGGCTTTGGGGATGTCTGATTTACGAGGGCCTTTGTTGTTTCGACTGATTGAGAAACTAGTGGGTAATTGGTAAAATTGATTAGTTACCTCACGAGACAACCGCGTGAAGTTATATTTGAAGTTCGAACATCAACAATGAAGTGAGCTGATACAGTTTTAACTATAGATGTCCGTCTTGACTATAGATGATGACGTGTCTATGGGGTAGATATAATTTGTATAAATTTCAATATAGCAGGAATTATCTCTGACACACCAACTGTATTCATATGATCTATGAACTCGTATAGCGTAGAGAAAATTCTATTCCAAATAGAAATAAAATCGAAAATTTTATTGAAATTGTTCGTAGGTTATAAAATATTGACTCAAACATCATTAGCCGACCGCCAGTATAAACGTAACATTTGCGAATAGTTACATTCGATACAACTAAACGTATCTCCGCAAATAGCCGGACGTCTGCGCCGCGTTCGATTGCACTTCAACACAATTCGCATCATGTAATACGAGTTCGCACAAAATTGGAATAATGGCGGTCGAATAAGACCAAAAAGTCGACTAACTTAATTGAATTTCGAAATTCAAATGTCGAAAAATTCGAATTCAACCCGAATGTTTAGTAATTTTTCCATTGTACGAGTATAATTAAATTTTGAAATTCGAATAGGTTGGTATTTAGTCGTTTTTAAATACATTAAAATTGTTTTTATATTCTCGTAATTCATAATTTAGCAAGTGAATTCAAAATTGTTTTAAATAATTATTTGTAAATACACAATTTAATTTAACCGCATGTTCTAACTGGATTATAGACATAATTGCAAGGTAATGGAAGCTTTATCACGTTTATATAGAGCGTAAAACACGGTGGTACCAGTTTACTAACAAATCAGCAAATCACGAGTTGTACAAACGTAACAAAGTGGAAATTGTAGTGTTTATTGTTGGCGCGATAATAAAGCTGAGTTTACAACTGTTTTATTAACACTTATCTCGTAAACTATGAGGATTATCTGAGTGTAACTGAGTGATGCTCACTCGAGTGGGTGCAATTTTGTAAAAGTTATAAAGTAGTACTTAAGCTTTATTATTTTTGTCTTAGTCAAGAACTACAACATTCGAAGGGTCTAAATGTACTACAAATAGGATGGACTTTTTGTAGGTTATATACTTTTTTTTTATTTAACTTTTTTTTGCATCGATAGCCTAGTTGATATAATGCTCGCTTTGGAAACTAGGTGTGCAGGTTCACACCCAGCTCACAAGTTTTGGCATTTCGGATTCATTGTAGAAATCTAATTAATTTTTACAAAAAAATGTTACAAAATTTATTTTTTAAAAATAATGAATTTCAAAAAAAAGACAAGCCCGCTGAGTTTCTTGCCGTATCTTCTCAGTTGAGGTCGCGTTCCGAGCCGGATGTAGACTTAAGAAAAAATAATGTAATGACAATTTGTAAGTGCTCCCGTAGGCCTATACGAAATAAATGATTTGACTTTGACTTTTAATTATGATTATTTATTATTGTACCTTGTAGAAAATCATCGTGAGGATACCCGCGCTGCACCTCTGCCTACTACTTTAGGGCTATGAGGCGTGATGGTGCATTTTACTAAATTTAATTTGGTTCCTCCTTCCGTCTGTATTTCATATAAAACATCTGTACCACACTTCTCTTCTAACAAAGGCGACCAATGTATTATGAAATCGAAGCTAAATAATGTGTGTTCATCTGGACGTCCTATGAAACACACGACTGTCATCCAGTTCGTTAACCATTACTTTTATAATACAGCCCTCCGAGATATTTTACAGTACAGAAAATGCAATGTATTAGGAACACATCGATGTAGCCATGTGTGCTGTGTATCCCTTTCACAAGGACGTTCACCCTACTAACTCATTTTTCTTTTTCAAATATCGATTCTTTTTGTGGAATCGGGTTTTTATACGTTTTTAATTGTGAAAGGGTTTCGTTTTTTGAATAATGTTGACAAGTCATTAAGATTAATTGTTTTTAATATTAGGTATAATATGAGTTTATTTTTAATGTTCGAATTTTAAGAGTTTAAATTAATTGTCACTCAATTGATGAACTTTATGCTGGCTATTAATAGTTTTGCCTTAAGAAAAAAGTAAACTTAATAGTTACCATTACGCTTGTATACCGAACGGGTAGACAGAGATGCCCACTTATACACCCACATTTTGCTTAAAGAAGGTTCAATATAATACGGGACATATAGCAGTTACGTAACCCAAAAAAAAAAAACAATCCTCCAAATTTTAACGTCTACTTATTTCTCATTCCATACGTTCCATTCATCCAAAAATACCATAAAAATCGCATACAAAAAGGAAGCTTTAAAATCCATAACCGAATTCTAAATCCTTTCATTCATTGTCTGGCATTCAATTCGAAATATTAATTCTAACGCCCGCCGCCCGCATACGATGTAAAATAATCACAACTAAAAATAAAATAACCCCTTTATATCAGAAAACACCCACATCACCCTCGCCCCAAGTTGAAAATGTTCCAGAAATATTAAAATAGTCAAAAGAGTTAAATTTAAAATGGAGGGTACACAAAAAATACACGTAATCTCAAAACTAACACAGCTGAGCGGTTCACACAATAACTGGTTCCGTCGAATGATGGAGTTGGAGGATTTGAAATGATTGATAATATTCATTCGTTCATTAATTACTGAATTTTGTGAGTCTAGTGAGCAATCTGCCTACGTCATTATATGTGAATAAATAATCCTTCTTTTCTATTCAAAATCAAAACTTTACTCGTCATTTAGTATTAAATATATTTGCTAACTGTTTTCCAATAAGACATATCTACATGTTACAAATTTTCTTATAAAAAATAATGTAACACAACCAAAGAACTAAGGCAAAAAAAACCTATTCGTTTTCCAAATTCAAATTTTTAAATGACAAGTGACACTCTAAAACTTTTAGAAAAGCTCCACACGTATTGTCGCGTCGAATAATAGCAGCAAAGGGAGCGCCATGACGAAACCAATTTAAAAATGGAAGGGTTTCACTTTTCGTTCCAATTTTAAAAAATGAACCCGCCACGAGTGATTTGACGATTCAGACGGGATTGTAAAATGGATTGTGTAATGCGAGAGGGAACAAGAGGTTGTATAATATTTTATTATATTATATATATCATGTATTGTAAATGGTCAATTTATTAGATAGCATCTTCAAAAACCAAACAAAGATTGAAATGGAATCTCAATTGAGCTATTAGCAGCTTATCTATATCAGTCTGTGTGTGTAACTCCAAGCTGATAATAACGAAACCAAACACGTGATATTAAAATTAAAACATTAAAAGAAACGAGCGCTGAACCGTTCCCATCCACTTGAAGTGCGTTACTTTTAAGTAATTTCACTCGTGTATGAACCCTCGGCGCTCGGAATAATACAGCGCACACATCGCCGCTGCCGCAGATGTTGATTCCATAAAATAATATTTCATGTAAAGCACTAACCGACCGAGGGCGGAAGGATTGAGTTCTATTTATACATTTTTATAATTCAAAGCAATTTAAAACATGGTACCGAACGATTTATACCCGATCCCTCGCACGAACTGTATTTCTAAATGTTTCGTAAGCTCCGGTAAAAGTAATTACTAAGAATACTTATTAAATGTCAAGCCAAAATTGACCTCTAAAACTGAACATTTCGCTCGTGACCATTCGTCAATTACGGACGCGGGTCTCGTTATTAAAGGCGTATAAAAAAGAAATAAATCTCTTGGCAAGGTTTTAAAAAGCTTCGTTTCGAAGTAAAGAATGTTGTGTACAATCTCGGTTCGGACAAAAAAGTGACAACAAATAAAAAAAGCGGCCGCAACACGGCCGAGGAACAGATTATCAGCGCTAAAAGGGTTGCTCCCGCGCTCTCCTCGCTCTCCTTTTGTTCCTCCAAATCCAAAGTTCGGATCCGTACAAGGAGCGTCCGAATGCGAATTCTATTTTTGAATATTCTACCGAGAATTTTTAATTAATGCCGTTCGACCGCGCTCGTATTTTTAAAATTCGTATTCTGTTTTAAATCGACTTCTCGATATTCAATTTTTGCGTTCGATTTCAACGTTTTTTATTTATGTTGTGCGATAATGACGTTTCGTTTTAAGTGCTTTATTTCGATTGCCGATTTTATTCCGATGTTTCTCCTTGAAGGTCGGTAGTTTTAGTGATTAATGGTCCAGATATGTGGAGTGCTTTTTAAACGAAATATTGAATTTAATGATGTTTTGTGGAACTCGCGGCGATCTGTTTTTGTTTGAACACGCGTAGGCGGATTTCTATAGACGGTTTCAATGACACAGTAACGTTACCACATCGTAGATGCATTATCGATCACTCGTGCATCGGTCTTGTACAATTTATAACATTAACGGGAATCTCATTTGGCCTTTTTATTGTAAATGTTAGATCCAATAAGATGATTCGTTAAATTAATCTTGTGTCTAATTCGACAGTATCGCAATCTACTACCGCAAAAGACCACTACTGGTTACAATAATCTATTTCAAATATCAATGCATTTTATTGTTTCAATTAAGCAAAGATAGTACGTAATAACGTTTAGATATTATCGATTTATCTGTAATACCTACTGGTAATTTACTATTAATAACGGTTCTATTAAAGAATACACAAAATGATGCCGTAAATCAGATTCTCCTACAGAATAGTGACACTGTTCCAATTTCAAATAAAATGATAGTCCCAAATATGAAGGATATTAGTCGAGTGTGTGCGAGTGACTGCACTTAATAATGAGTAACCAATAAGTCACATTAAGGGGTCAGTTGACGCATAGCATCACACGCGTGCAGCATACGCAAGTCGTTGACCCCAATACGCAAATGGGGACTTCTTATTATATTATAATCGATACATCGGATATTTGTGTCGAAAAATTTGTAAAACAATGTTGAATCTCCCGTCATTTCGTCCAATAATAAATTATTTTCTTCAAGCACAGCTCTGACCTAGAGTTCTTAACGATATAATTATTATATATCGCTTTAGTATTGTCATAATACTACATTACTTTATGTATGTTACATTACATAAACCCATAAATTTACTATGAATATAATTAATTTTTGGAAAGAAAATAGATTGGTACGTAATTCAGAATTTATTTTTAATAATATGATTCCGACCAATAGTAATCACTCTTTCGTATAATGGCTTCACTTAATATTCCATTTTCAAAAATATTTGAATCGTCATGCTCGGTCCATTCTATTGTGTCGGCGTTCGGCGGCTATCTGATTTTAAATTTGGAAGGCGATCGATCTCTTATTGGGTCCGAAATTTGAATTCGGAACTTAATCGTGGTTACATGTGTGTTAATTAAATTAAATTGAATCTGAAATAATTGGAGTTGGTGAAATTGTGAGTCAGATCGTTCTGGAAAGAATGGAATGGAACAAATGTACCTATTTATTTTAAAATTAATTGCAAATAAACTTATAACTAAAGCTGGATATTACTGGTTTTTATTTAAGCGCCGTTAGCGTTTATTATATTTATTTATGTTTTTTTTTAATCGTGAGTTATTGATTACACTTCTATTGCATTAAACAGTACAATCTACAATGTTTTCATTTTTGTTTCCAGGTATTTCGCCCACCTCCATGTTTAGAAAATCGCTCGCGATGCTATCGACAGAAATGCGATGGCTTGTCACGATCTATTCCGAGAAACAGTAAGTTGTAACTACATACAATTTTATTGGAAAAAAATATCAAAATAATAACAATATATTTTGACCGATAATTTTATTCGAGCCCAGTTTAGCTTAGTTACGACACATCGCGTAAATACAACTAACACCAAATTGCTATAAAATTGTTTTCGTCCTTTACAGAATTAAAACATTGACAGGCAAGTTAGTGGCACGAAGCAAACAAAGGATGGATATCTGATGTTAGACTGCATTTTTCAAATTTATAAAAACATTATTAGATTTTTTGTCTCTCCAACATAATTTTATTACCGTCCCCCATCTGATGACGAGTTTATTTTAAAAACGAAGAGCTAAGCTTCCAAAATAATAATTGATGTGACTGGACGGCCCCCTCGTAATCCCATTGCTACGGGATAAATAAAGCCAAAAAGACCCTTTGGTAGGCTAGGGTAGTTAATTTATCGGACCTAGGTAATAAAGGGGTGTTTCTAGGTAACCGAAGTGATATACCAATACGTATAATTCAACGAGATACGTAGCCTAGTGGTCTGAACGCACGCCGCTCAGATCAGGTGGTCGCAGGTTCAATGTAGATAAATTTTCAGATATAGATGTCTTGTTCTGGGTCTTATTTCGATCGGATTGAACACATTGTGAAATCAAAGTAAACGTAAAGTAAAGTTATCATAGGCTATATATATGAGGTGGATGGACTAGATTTCAAAGTAAGTATGTACAGAACAAAGTAAGTATGTTCTGTGCTTCGTAGAGCAGGTTAAGATTGACATTCATTTATGTCAAGTTAAGACGAAGACTCGGCTGCTCAGAAAATGCAATTTTATTTAATACTTTCTAGTAAAATAGTGACATTATCTATATGTGTTTATTTTGAAATATTTGACATACCCGAGTTAATATAGGATTGTGAAATAGTCGTCTTTACGCTACCAAGGATGTCAGCGCAGACACGTGTTAAGTGATAAATACGTAGATTTTTTGCAAACAATAGCCAATAGAACACCCGTGGTCCTTTGTAAGTATGATATGTAGATGTAGAATGAAATAAACGTCAAGTTAATTTATTGCGTTGAGTGCGGCCCATCACGTCCCGTTGCCTAATACGTCAGCCGCATTCCTAGGGATGATGACGTGGTTTAAATTCCATATTTGAATTTTGAATTATTACTCACAGTCCCTATTATTCTCTTTAAAGGCAGCAATTGATAGCCAGTTGATTGCAATCGTATATTGTGTGTTTGGATTTTAGTTAATAGTAGAGCCCAACATGGTGGTATTTTCCAAATAATAATAAATTATAATTAAAGTTCTGTACGTCCTAATTTAAATCGAAGTTAGCAGATATACCTGACTACAGGTCGTTGACTCGAGAACAAAGTGATTAATGTTCACAACACAAATGTTCCGAATAAAAAGGCTTTACATTCGGATTTTCAAATTTGGAATTTCTCGATTGTCCGACTTTTTTACCGCAACGCTTTTACGAAGCATCGACACTTTAATTAGACCGTTGCTCTATTCGATCGGTAATAATTATAATCGAATATGTATAATTACATTCGGGTATCGAATCTAAGCCGACCGTATTGATATTAAAAATGATGTTTTTGTCTGTCGAACGCTGAAACAAAGCGGCGGTAATTCGTATGAAGTGACTTGCGTTTAGCCGGCTCTTTGTCTGTCCGTCTGTATTCACAAGGCGAAATGTTTAATTTTTTTTGTCTATACCTACTGACTTTCGGAAGATAATTGTCGTTAATAATTGTCCGAGATTAGATATCGATTGTGATTCTAACAATGTGCTGTGAGAATTTTAATTTGAAAAAATAATTTCTTGATTGAGTATCAGAGATGAACGGGACGCGGCGGCTAATGACTACCTTATAAGGACGGCCGATGAGATTTTATATATAATAACTGTGGCGTTTTCGTGACAATTTGGGATCACGAATATTCAATCTGGACTGCAACAGTGAATAAGTCCCGAAAGTGTTCTGTCATGAATAATTTATGAACAACTTTATACTACCCGGGCCGGGTTTCGCCACAAAAGCGGACGTTTTTGGGAATAAATTCATCGAAAACGCCTTTTATACTGCATTAACATTATTTATGTTCCGGCCGAGTGCCGGACGCTACGCGACCCGAAATGTTATTGTCGAAAGTTGTCCCGTCTCCGTGCGGATTCCACACGAAAAATATAACCGCACGCATTCCTCTGTATAATGATAAAATACTTTGTAACTTGAACGATATTTACACCGTTTTATTTACGAGCTTCAAGTCTGCAACTTATCCGCGAAACGCATTACAAATAAAATATACCACCGTATATAAATATTACCTTTGTACTCATAATATAATATTCATATTTTCAGAACGGCAAAAATAACACCGATTCAACAAGTTGGTATTCAAATTCCATTCTAATTTCAAAACGGCAATTCGAATTTGGAACTAAGTCTAAAGCATGTTCTACACGAAATTGATAGATGTCATACAACATACAACATAACACACCAAAGTAAGTGTTTGAACGGAATCAAAATCCGTTGATTGCGCCGTGGGACCGCGGAACAATGCGATTGTCTTACATTGTGATACAAAATTTGGATAATATTTTTATTAATGAACAAAAGTAATAATGTATTGTTCATTCTGTTTTTTTTTTAATCCTTGTATATAGCCTTTACCTCTTTGTGTATTCCGCTCCTTAATTAAGTGGCAAGTAGCCATAATAATTGCGTTAGACCCTATACGGTGGATCGTAGGGTGGGTTGAGTAGAGGTCGTTGCTTTCATTGCAATTCTGGAACAAATCTGATAATTTGTCTTAACCCTGGGTTGGGTAAGTATCTGTAGTCTATGTGGCGGTGACCCAGCCGCCCCACTGTTGCTGTGATAATTATCGATAATAAATCAGAAGAAAATATTAGAAAAACAATCCCAATACAAATTGAAAAAGGACCTGGAAAAGAATCACGTGGCTAGAAAAAAAATATTTGGAAAGGAATATTTAACGCTTTTAGTTCAATTTTTGAAATTTCTATCCCCATAACGCTATAATCTATAACCAATTCTGGATTGTATTAATATTATCCATAAACAACGTCGATTACTCACTTTGTTTCTTTCGCAATGGCTTTTAATATGCCTCCAGGATGTGCTCGCCTATTTACATGTGGAGAATTATTTAACTTCGACCAGCTACCGTTAGCTTATAAAACTATCGTTTCAACGGATATCGCGATACGTGCAAGAAAATAATTTCTACAACTTACTTATACGGCTATCATTTTCAATGGGCAAACCTTTGCACAAACTTTGTGAATATTTATGAACAACTATTTAATTAAATGGAAACAAAGTTGAAGTTTTATCCTCAAATAAAGACGTCAATTTGAAGATCAATATAGTGCTTACTTTAATTATTTTTCTCCATTAAGCATCTTTGATTTTGTATAATTTTTATAAAAAAAACAAATTCGAGTATTGTATACAAATATAATTAAATGAAACCTTATCCTGCAGATTTTGCACTACCCATCGACTATACGACTAGCCGGAAAAGCCGTAGCCAAAAAAAAATCTATGCCACTGGCCATATACGTCGCGGTAAAAGCTAGTATTCATATAGAAAAAAATAACAATCGGAAAACGCCGACACGTCGCGGCGATAACGCAAACGGATTCGAAATTTTAAATAGTTCCATATTCAAACGGCCGATTTCAAATATGGAACGTCGATTGTTTCCCGTTTTCGCTCGTAGTTGCGTTTAGGGGCCGGACAGACAATTACAGCCGGGGTCAACTATTCATTTTCATTGCATTTTCCTGCGATCGATGTCACGTCTATGTACCTATCAGTGCCTCGATATTATATTATTATCAAAGTGGAAATGAGATTGCTTAACTTACTTATATCTTATTGTTGATATTCAAGTCACTCTTGATCTAATTGCCTAACCACCCCTAAAACAGGCTGGATCACTAAGAGATCGCCATCTTGTCCAGTGCGTCTTTTTAAGCCATTTTCGACCTGATGAAATTTGTAGATAGAAGAAATTCTGTCACATATAAATGACTATCACTTATTCTGAAATAATAACTTAATCATTTTTAAATGACTTCTAAAATCTGTCACCAAATACCACCACCTCGGTGGCGTCCACCGTCCGTCTACTCGGACCCTTATTGCGTACGGTTCTTAATATGCGGGTTACGCATGCGCTTATTGGAGTTTCACAATGGATGAAGCAGTATGGCCGCGACAATCGCTTCAATTTTTTATCGATATTTATGTGGGCGTAGTATATTGATTATTTAAATGTAAGATGGTTGGTTATTAACGCATTGAATCGTATATTTTACTTACAAAGTACGCGGATCCTTGGTTTGAAAACGTTTGCCCACACAATGGCTACCTACGTTATCCGCCATTTTTGATGTTCGAAATATAAAATTTTTAAAAGACGGAACTTATTGTTTTTTTTTTTGGATACATCGTGAATCGTGACCCAGTAAAGGTACATTAACTACTTTTATTTAGCGCATTTGAAATCATTGTGAAGTCGCAATTTAGATATAAAATATATTGTTCCCAACTAAATCTCAATTGCGATGTTTAGTATACCCTTTCTGGGTCACGTTGCATGTATAATGTACCGATAGTACTCAGATACACTTGTATAATAGCTGAATATTTTGATTTTAATATTGCACAATCCAACTTTAATGAATACGACAAATCGTATTAACCCCGCGAGCGCGCGCGGCGTGCATCCCAACCGCCGGCCGCTGCACGCCGTCACGGCCGCGCTCAAAATCAACCAATTCCGCGGAAAGCGCACATACGCACAAAACGCGCAATAACGCGCGATCAGTATGCAGGTCCTCGGCGCCATTCCCGCTCACGTCCCAGTGAAAATACACGTTCGTGATACGTCAAATATATTATTATTTCTACTTTCTACGACCGTTTTCGGAGTATCAAATGGTCGTTATTGAAGAAAAAAAAATGATTTTGATGGCCCGCGGCGGTAGGATGGCTATGTTCGGTACATTATTGCGTCAAGTAACGGCGTCAGCATACAAATTGTGCGATCATATTAAAAGGATTACTGTTCGCATATGAAATAACAATTAGCTATATTAATTATTTTGTACATCCTATTTTGTAATTAAGTGGGCAATCAACGGATTGGGATACTTAATTGATGCCTTATTCAATGCGATTAAGGTTGAGTGTTACTTATGCAGATTTATGGCGAGTAATAGATTTTTATCTAACCTTCGAGGAAGGGAAGTGTGGGCTTATGTTGCTTAACTTTGGTGGTAATGTACCAATTGTACGGTACCAAACGAAGCACGCAACACTCGTATTATATGTACGATGAACTGGGGACGATCCCAGTATCCCCCAGACTAGAGATAATTAAAGAAATATAGTTCTGAAATGTAATTTACCAGACGCTTTTGTACGCAGTTATTTACAACAAATGGATACTTTAGTATTTATACTATCGACAAAATATGGGTGCTCAACAGTGCAACCCTGTCCACTCCTCCGGGGATTACAGAAGTCATGGTATTGATAGAAAAAACCACTTGTTTGTTGAAATCAATTTTCTATCTATTCAAACCGTTTCCACACGATTCGATAAAAACAAAGTGATCAATACATAATTTAAAAAAATAGAAAACATGACTCTCAACTTTTATTGCTATAAGTAGACAGACTGATAAAAACATAACTTGGCATCAAATAAAAACGGACTATGAGCTACCACACCAGTAAACAGCGCCCATCAATAAAGTACTAATTTAATTGATTTCACAATCTATCATAAGGCATAACACTCCATTTTGAACTCTAAAGGCGGATGTGCACAGTTAATTTTACAATACACGACTTCATTTTCATCGTCAAACGCCCGAACAAATTGGTGACTTCCTCGAAGATTTTTATTTTTATTGATAAAAGCGTCTCCGCGACAATTGGTACGGATTTCGTCTTGAATTGGTCGAATCACGGAGCGGCCTCAATCTTTTCTTGTTGGTTATTTGTTATTGTTGCCATGCGTTCGTTACGTTCAACCGTAGATTGACGAGCTGAACCGATCAATGGTCATTGTCTTCGACTTTTATTTTCTTTTTCGCTCTACTAATAATCGCCATATTAGAGTCCATCTACAATATATATAACATTACATAGTAACCAAAGAACCATTACATAGTAGGTTTAAAAAAAAAGAACAGAACACGATATTCTCAAAATTCAAATTCAAACATGGAACGCGATGCGCAATATTGATCGGTAAAAATGACGACAGCCCCGAGAACTATGCGACGCGTCCGACACAAACATGTAAAACTTTCACCATATTTTTGAAACAGTGCTAGTGTCAAATTTTCCATGGGCCCCGCGTCCACTCGCCCAACCCTTCCCTAAAAAAAAAGCTAAAAATAAAAAAGGGGAACTTTAAAAATCGTTATTATAATCTCGGACGCCATTGCGTATGGGGACGCGCCCTTCAATTTTAAATCTTTTTTTAACAAAAAACCCCTTTGATGTTTATGCACTTCGGCAATATCTCCCGCTCGGCTAGCTGCGACATTTGGCCGATTCGGGGATTTCGCTGATGCATATTTTAGATTAAAACGACGCCATTTTATACGACAATTCATCATACAACAATTCACTAATGTTTTATAACTGTTGCGAGTTGAAAGCTATCGATACTGCTGTAAATTGTATGAAATATGATTAAGACAGTCCCGGATGTCGTGCTAAAGTATTTTTCTTTTAAAAAACTTAAGTAACTATTTCCCTGTCTGTCTATTTGTCCTTTTACAGTTCGATGATTGAGTTGATTTTGATGAAATTCTTGCAATAGAGTTGCTTATAGCTTAGTTTATTACGATGACTGGTCTAGGAAGGAACAGTTTTTTTACGGACAATGAAATAGAAGGTTTCAAACAAATCAGAGACAAATGCGTTTCTATCGTGTCTCTGTGTAATTTACAACTTTTTGTGCACTCCGCTCTACAAGCTGTTATAACAAATAATTTCTTGCGGTTTGAACCAACTTTCTATTACCGTATAGAATTTGTGAAGAAAAGCGTAAGCACATAGACACCGCCAAACTAAACATCCAATTAATCAAGTCATTTAACTTGTAAAAAAAAGTCGTGTGGGAAAACGTACCTATGTAACCGACGCACTCCAAATTCCAATGAATCTGAAAGGCGAGCGGCTCAAAAGAGAATAAGATTTGAAAATAGAACACGCCATTAGGAGCGAACACAATAGTCTCATTGGTCGATTTGAAAAAGGAACAATTTGTTAAACGTCAAATATGAACTTTTTTATTTGAGTTGTAATGAAACCCAGTGTGATGTCTAGTACTCGCATCTTTCGGGCTTTTTTGTCTCGGATCGGGCGGGTCGTTTTTCATTTGTTTTGTTCCACGTACCGCCATCGCACTTATTAATGTCAAATTCAAAATAAGAATCCGAGCAAAAGCTAGAAACGCCAGCGGCGACAAGATTATTATGTTATTGAGGATACTCGACTTTAAGACCGTTCTAATTAATAGCTAGCGAAGCGAAATTTGATGTACACATGTAGGTACGCAGGCGCACTTAGAGCAGTTTGTCAGTCACAAAACAATAAAAATGTACACACAAGCATAGATTTGTAAATAAAACAGACTCGACTCCGCACTTTTTTTGCGTTCAGTGCCTACACAGTTGTTCTCTCGTGCATTCAATTTAGTTCTGTCATACTTTCTATCTACGAAACGTTTATCGGGTGATCACAAACACGAGCAATGACATGGAACTATCAATATTTCTAATAACGTTTAAAAACAAAGTTATATTAGTTTCTTATACGAATGAGGCGGCCATATTAATCATTGGAACGAATTTCCGTGCGCCATGTCATACAGAGTTCGTTTATTAAAAATGTGACGTATCAAGATCAACATCTCGTCGCGCGAGCGGGATGGGAACATGTGGAACTAACACGAGCGAGTGGGATAGCCACGTGCTGACATTTCAACAGGTCATCAACCCTACGGGCGTCCTGCTCTAACGAGAATTCGAAGATTTGATTTGAATTGTTCTTAATTTGAAATATTGGCCCGGACAACGAATTTTTGTAACTGAACTTTTTTTATTTTTAACATGGTTTATTAAAATTTATTTTATAGATACGCTGTGGAGCTTCCGTTTGATGTTCTAATGGTCGGTTAATCGGTGGAAGAATGAGTATAATCTTAAAACGCAGTATTTATTACATCTAAGATTGATAAAAGCAGTTACGTTTGCGTAAACATCGATCGAGAATATTTTTTTTATAGGCTTTGGCGGGCAATGTTACGGACATAAATTCGTGTATCATAATAAATAATAAGTTTAATGACTAAAGAACTTTTTATTTCATAACTGTCTATTTTTTTTATCGATTCCGATTTGAGATAACGTTGTTAGACTATAATTATAATACCTACTCACAAATCTGAAATATCGGATTATAAAATAAGTGCCTAAGCAACTTTTACATGCGCAACTCATTAAAAAAAAGATTAAAACAATTTGTCGAAGAAAAATATGTGTTATAATAATGTTCCAACTTACTGCCCCTTACGATCTCAACAGGGATGTTAGAATATCAGCAGGCCTACCAGATTAAAACAGGTCGATAAACGATTAAAATTTAAGGGCGAAAAAAGGGAGTAGCTGAGATAAGCCACTGAAAAGTAAGCTTTCAATACCAATACAGGTCAGTAGTAACACTCCAAAACATTATATTATTACCTCAAACATTATTAAGTACATTCGACCGGAATAACAAACCTGCAACTAAGGACGAGACAACTGGCATCGCTAAAACCGAATTAAAATGCGCGAACACAGTTCTATTCGAAAACAAAAGCAAGAAAAATGTTAAACAGCACAACGTAGGATCATAAGCGGTCATAACTGGTTGGTGTGCGTCCATTTATGGCCATGTTATCCTATTGTACCGTCCTGCCGGTACACGGCCGTCGATGTGTGCGTTTAAATGAATACGCACACGGTAAAAATGTGTTCAATCATTAATTTCGTCGGTAATTGAACGAGTTGCGATCTGTGCAGACAAAAAGCTGATGTTTCTTCGAATCCGGAGAGTAAGGGCGGGGGTGGATTGGCGTACGTGGTTTTTGCGACTTGAATACGATCAAATTATGTTGCAAATGTGATGCGGGATGTAATGTAACACTAGATATGAGAACGGGGGATGAGAAATGTAATGGACGTTATTTTCCAAAGAGGGATGGGTTGGTTTGGGTTTTCTTTTCAAGTCCAGTCAGTCCCAATATCAAGACAAATGTCGAATCTATCAAAACCTCGCTCTTGACACAATCAAAACAGAAGTACAGTATATGTGTGATGACCACGAATAATTGTACCCGAGTCATGGATATTGAACATCTATATACTTATTATATACTGAGTTCGCCCTCAGTCCATTGTAAGGGACTCATTTAAAGCGATGTTTAGTGTGGGACCGTATAGTTGGTGTGTTTTATATCTTTACTAGCTGCGCCCGGCGGTGTTACCCGCGATAAAAAGTATGTAAAATTAAAACATCTATCCCACGGGAACCATACATTTCACCGGGATAAAAAGTAGCCTATGTGCTATTCCAGACTATAATCTATCTCTGTGCCAAATTTCATCCAGATCCGTTTCGCCGTTCTGGCATGATTTAGTAACATACATCCATCCATACAAACTGTCACATTTATAATATTAGTGGGATTAAATATATGTCATATAAGGACGTACCAATCTGCACCAGCCTTAGGAATCGAATCGAGGTCCAGACGTCGAGAATTTATACGTTCATAAAATTCTTTTGTCAAATTTACGTCGAGTTACCAAATGTATAGCGGCCGGGTCGCGGCGGATTCTTTACCGAAATCATCCGGCCATCAGTTTTTACCGATGATTATTACGTATCGTGGAATACGATCGCGGTTTTCACTTGGACGCGACCAAAAAAACGTGTTCCCACCATGTTTCGGGGAAACTTACGTCGGATTGGTCTAATTGTTTAGACCTCCCTGTGTGTCGATAAGATTCTCTACTTACCGGGTGACATACTCGTTCGACAGGAGTTTCGGTGAGCATCGTGAAAGCATGAAAAGGCATATCTACATTTTCGGACGAAGAAATATTATTGACGTAGTGTCGCGAGCGATATATTTGAAGAACAACACACCAAGTCGATTTGTGTAGGACCTACACGCGACTTACCGTGGACTACACAAATCAGTACGCACCGCTGGCCCGCACTGGGACAGCGTGGTGGACTATGGCCTGATCCCCCTCGCATTGAGGGGAGCCCAGTGCCCAGCAGTGGGACATTTAGAACTATGATTAAAAAAAAACTTACCTAATTATTCCAAACAACCAAACAATATCGTATCCATCAAATTTCCCCGATCCGATCCGAAGAAAGCGCTGTCACACCGTCCGATAATTACTTAAAAAAGACATACCTATTCATTAATACGCTCGCAACGAAAACGCATTCATCATTTATCTGGCACCGATATCAGCTACCTGGACAAGTCCAGTTTTCTATTATTCATTATCCCATTGTTGCGTACGCGACTGGTGCAACCGAAATTCGGTGACCGCCATTACTAATAATTACTTCTCAAAATAATACTAAGACCGATGCACGACTGTGATAGCGTTCGGCTACCGACCAACCACAGTGTAATGTTAACAGTACGACAACTCCGCCCACGTGCGAGCGACGCTTCCGAATTGATGGGCGACCGTTGTGTAACCAAATGTGTGTGGCGCAAACACAATACTTTTACGCTGCGTAACGCTAGCGTATTTCGTCCCGTTCACACCACATATTCGATGAATAAGAATGACAGTAATAGCATGCTTCTTCCATGACGTATTTATAATATAAAGTAACGCGACATTTTCCCGTTTTCAAAATGTTATTTCGCTTCAGTGATTTTTTGATTGCGATATAATTATTAACGGTACGTAACTTGTCTATACATGATATTAATTAGAAAAATGAACAGAAAAAACATGAGAGACAGATATTTTATTTAAATACTTACTTACAGCCCCATTATCACCTCTAACTATGTTAAAGCTTGTGCTTGGATTGGTGGATCAAGTTATTAATAACCAGGGCGGGGATCAAACCCTAAGCATCTGAGTTACGGGGCCTCTGACCACTAGAACATTGCCGCTTAATTTGGCAGCACTGTACATGCATTAAGTCCATTAAACATCTTAATTATATAAAAGCGGTGAGGGAAACATTTTTGTAAAAGGGTGTTTTTTAGTTGGCAATAACAGACACGAACTGGCTATCATTATTCGAATGGATAGCCGGTAGGCATCGGGTTGTATGGAGTCTTCGCCACTGTTACATAAGTGATCTACTGTTCTTCCTACTCTATACACAAATATTGCACCGGTTAATTAATTTCATGCGGTGTCAGGACCAATCGCAGAGGATTTGGTAGCGGCCATAGATCAAAAAGATTTTTGTGTCCGTTGACATGACACTGACGTGTGTACCAACGACTGTGATGTAACTTGTCTATGGATCTGTGCCGTTCGATGTTTGAATTGCGATAAATGGAAATAATGGTACAGCTTTGTGTAATCTCTTTGATATGTATTGTTATGTAAATACGATCATGTGAGGGAGGTTACAATCATTAAAGCTTTTAGTTACATACAGTAATGGAACTGCTTAAGTGTTTACATTGCACAAATAAGCCGAAGTATACATGTAAAATACACTTTTAATATGGCTTTTCCCGTTCTAAGTTTTTTTTGTAAATAGCTTACCTAAGTGAATGTTTGCTACGAAATCCTTAGACGGTATCAGCGTCCCATACAAATTTATGATCTTAAAAAAAGATTTTCTAATTCAAATATATGTTTTTATTTTTCATAAATATGTGTATTAGGCAGTACATCTAATTATTTTCATTATCATAGTTTAAATAAGAAATAATAAATCAAGATTCAAATTAGTCAGGTATTAGAATGCACTCAGCAAATCCCGACCACCATCGGCCGGCAGGGTGCCCAGAACGCTGGCAGCATTGGCACGTAGAATGGCAACGCGGGTTGGCCAAAGTATGTGCCAGTTTTTTTTTTAATTAGATTTAATCTTAAAATCACTTGTGAATAGTCAGAATCTGCCAGCGGTTCGGAACGCTCCACTGAGAAGAGTTAGTAAGCAATTCAATGGTTACTTTAACATCCCAGTAGTAGTAGAAAGAGAAAGCAATACCATTGTCACAGTACTAGAAAATAATACTCATATCTCAAGTAACTAGTAGCAAACTATTAAAATCTCGCTCAGATCGATGGCAGCTAAGTTTTTTATATAAAGTCAATTTTAATAGTAAGTACAGTTAAACATAATGATGTACCAATTTCCGTTTGTTAATTAAACGCTTCGGAACCGACAACTTTTAGTTTTTATTATACATAACAATCTTTAGTCGATCTATGTTGTTTTAAACAACATACTAAGCTTAAACAAATTAAGGCTGGCAGCTTAGCTAACGAAACCAGAATATTAATGTTTTTCAACACGAATTAAACGTTTATAAACCAAATTTCGGTTACTAGGCGCACCAATTAAATCGACATTCGAATTATGTTATTGTCTAAGTCTAGGCAAACAATAGTTATCGGTAACAATTATTATGATAAATACGTTGGGGCACATAACCGGTAAATTTGCATACCCGCGAACGGCCGTTCAAACAAATATTGATTGGGACAGAGGGAATAACCTTGATGGGGTGAGACTGTGGAATAGATCTAGCTGAATGGATAGTTGATAGCCAAGTTGGTAGAACGCTTGCCTCGGTAACGAGGATTGCAGGTTCAAACCCCGGCTCGCACCTCTAGCATTTCATGTGCGAATCTCATTTTCAACCACGATTATCACTTGCTACACGGTGAAGGAAAACATCGTGAGGAAACCTGCATGTCTGAGAGGAACGCCTCGAAAGATGTGTGAAGTCCACCAAACCGTACTTGGCCAGCGTGGTGGACTATGGCCTAATCCCCCTCGCGTTGAGGGACATTAAAAAGGGCTGGAATTATTAAACAGATAGTCAAATGCATAGATACATAAAATAAGTTTGACGACCTGATTAGCGCAGTTGGTAGTGAGCCTGCTTTCTATGCCGCGGGTCCTGGGTTCGAATCCTGGTAGGTATAATCTTTGTGTGATGAGCATGAATGTTTGTATCCGAGTCATGTATGTTTAATATCTATATAAGTATTATATACTGGGTTCGCCCCCAGTCCATTGTACGGTAGCTATAATACAAGCGTTGCTCAGTGTGAGACCGTATAGTTTGGGCGTAGATTTTTGCATATTGTTTTTTGCAGTGAACCTGAATCTGGTGGCCCGGCAGCGCCGCCGCCAAGTCAAGCTTGAAAAGCTTTTTCAGTCTCCTTTAACGGACTCGACGATTTGTTAAATCGTGATTACTACACCAAGGCTAGTTATAATCCCAACCTAAGCGAGAATTGTCTGCCAACAATAAAAGTAACACACAAAAATATATTAATCACGTTTTTTGTTTGCATTAAAAGTTCGAATAACGAAACGGATCTGTGTTGCTA
This sequence comes from Pheosia tremula, assembly GCA_905333125.1. Taxonomy (NCBI): domain Eukaryota; kingdom Metazoa; phylum Arthropoda; class Insecta; order Lepidoptera; family Notodontidae; genus Pheosia; species Pheosia tremula. The sequence goes on from HG995420.1 coordinate 4,534,119, forward strand.
ACAATAAAAACGCAAAAAAACGGTTCCTGCTCTCGTTATTAACGTATGAACTTTTGCGATTTGATTATTTTTATGCAAATAAAATGTGTGGTTACATTGTAATTTTTGTTACTTGTTACTTGTTACTTGTCGATGAATTAGTTAATGTGCACGTGTCCCAACCTTGAATCACTTAATTATTACTTTTATGCTCAAGTTCTTAGAAATGTATGCTACTGTATGTACTGAAACTACGGCAAGTGCGAGATTCTTCGTAAGCTAACTATATAGTTTACGTATTGACTCCTTATATTTACGCGAACACTACACATTGATATAAAACTTATTTTACAGATACAATCTGTACAATCAATCAAGAAGCCGAAATTCCGGAACGTGAAAACATAAAATACACGCGATATATTCTGGAAATTTCGTTTTATTTCAATGTGTAGTATTCGCGTAAATATAAGAAATCAATTTGTCCTTTTCTTCTTCACCTGTGTCATAAGGGTTATTACAGAATTTTGGATTATTTGGGCGATAAAGCAGCCTGGGACTGATCGCTCAAATATCAAGACAATTAAGATTTATTTTTGACGGCCTCATTAGCGCAGTGGTAGTGACTCTGCTTTCTGCGCCGAGGGTCCCGGGTTCGAATCCTGGTAGGGACACAAGCTTTGTGTGATGAGCACGAATGTTTGTACCCGAGTCATGGATGTTTAATATGTATATAAGTATTATATACTGAGTTCGCCCTCAGTCCATTGTACGGTACCCATAGCACAAGCGTTAAGCTTAAAGTGGGACCGTATAGTTGGTGTGTTCGTATGGCGATATTTATTTATTTATTTATTTATGATGTCAAAGTTTAGCGTGTGCACCTCGCATGGCAACACACTGGAGCTTACTTTTCTTTGTAATAAACATGGCTGTTAAAAAACATACAAGCCCGCTGAGTTTCTCGCCGGATCTTCTCAGTTGAGGTCGCGTTCCGATCCGGTTATTGAGTTAAGAAAAAAAATATGTAAAATATACATATAATAAATGATTTGACTTTGACTTTGACTTCACTTTGCTAGTGGCAACGTTACGTCTGAAGATTTAATTCTAAACAAGTCTGTGCACATAAGTGACTGCGTTGTACCAAAAAAGTATTTTCACCAATAGCCAGTGTTGCCAGATGTGATTTTCTATTTCTACCCAAATTTGAAATGATTTTTCTCCAAAGTGATACAATTTGCTTGAGTTTTACCCAAAGGCTTAGCTGGCTTAGCTTTTTGCCTTTTTTTTATATTTTCCTTGAAATACTGTTCTAATTTCCAAACTGAAGCAGCAGAATGACCTTTTTTTTTACCTTACGCATCCCTACTGCATGGGTACTTTTTTCTCCAAATTTTACTCCAAGAATTTCATTTCTCCAAAATTTCTCCAGAGCCCAAATTTTTACCCAGAATTGCGAAAACAATACCCAATCTGGCAACACTGCCAATAGCTATTATGTTACTTACTAGCGTAATCACTCATACATAGACTTCATACACACACATACAAACGGTCTATAGCCTTAGGGTGTTACGGTACATGTGCTCCAAATACTCACACTCTCAGATTTCGATTAGAAACTTGCTGTTTGATGGAAAACAGTTATTACACCTATTATGACCGCCATTTTTGTCGAAAGTTGTTATTTATAAAATTGTCTGTGGTATAATGCGTTTAAAAAAGTACCTGTCCGGGTTTTTGGCGGAAAGTTGAACCGTGAAATTGTCAATTGTGTTTTATTTTCCAAAAAATGTGTTTCTTTGATAAATAACGTGTGATGTTTGTGGGATATTAGGCGTTATGTGTTCATAAACGTACATGAGTGAAGGAAATTTAAATTAAATAATATAACTTGACTTTTCAAGTTCTCCCAAGATGTCCAGTAAGGGATTAATTTCATCATCTACATTATCATCAGAGGTACTATTATACGTACCTCTGATGATAATGTAGATGATGAAATTAATTCTCAAGAATTACTTGACACTGCCAAAAATGGCTCTATTCTGTAGCCGATGGTCAAGCTAAAAAAAAATTACCAACCTTCCTGGATATTGTGTTGATATACAACACAAATATAAATTAAAAAGAGAATAGATAACTTCACCTCCTTAATAATTACAAAAAGTGGAAAAAATTTGGCCCATGCGGTAGCGTGCCCAAGATACTGGCCACATATCATCGCTGAATAGCCAAAGCTACTCGCTATTTTAGTTAGTTTTTCTTATATTAACTTTTTTATAGAGATTGTATGGTAGCATTGGGTGGGCGCTGAGATAGTTCATTTTTTGAAATTAAAAAAAAATAACAAACTCGGTAGTATTACTATAAACTATGACGTAATCAAGAACAACAACCAAAATTATAAAAGCAAAGAAAAAAAATAAACACGATTCAAATTCGCTTAGATTTTTTCTTAAGAGCGAAACGACGAGTGCCACTTATATTAATCCAAGATTATTCAAATCACCAAATCTTTGTGTCAATACTCTACGCGGGTAAATGTACTTTTTCGTCCGCCATCTTGTCCGAGTGTTTGCCGCGATCCTACAGTTGGAGCAGAGAAATAAATACACTTTGTACAACATGGCTGTAAGGGTACTCGAATGGAGGTATTTGTTTTTACGTCGTTCATTCATAAATATCGGGTCGATAACACGGCGGCTTATGGTTATTAGTGGCTGTGGCAATGAACAAAACTTCCAATCGGTTTTCATCTAACCTTTTAATAATATCGCAGTCTGCTTGGCTGGTTTCACAAAAGTCTCTCTGAGGGCTGCTGTATCTTCTATCTCAATGCAGGCTCTACACGATAGCTTCTAGCTTTTAATAAGAGTTAAAAGATACTGACTTCATCTTAGTTTATTTCAAGGATGGCTGTTGGAAGTCCTTGCTAGGCATCATACTAAAAAAAAGTTTCAGACAACTTAACTTACGATACAGCGTACTTCTCAAACCTGAAGCTGTCTTATTACAAGATTTTATAATTCATAAACAACAGCTAACATTTAACTAAATACCAATCAATTTATAAAGTGAAAAAGTTTAACTGACTTCCGTTACGGTCAATGATTAATAATATTGATCATAAACTTAATTGATTGCAGCCATGATTGATAAAATGGTACTACAAAACTACCATCATTGTCATTTTTTCAAGCCTACTAGTGATTTATTCAAGCTATTCCTACATCGAAAGATAATCACAATAAACATTAGAAATCGTGAACAGGATTCGTTATAAAAAATAACAATGTAACATCAGATATGGACAACTAGCCCCAACGGCCTCTCTCCGCCAACTGATCAAATCGAACGAACGTGTGTCGTGGAATTTCAAAAATCATAATGATTGATTGTCAACCAATGACAATCGCGTACCTATTCAAATTCTATTCCAATTTGAATTTAGAACGAGTTCTTTTTCCTGTTGCGACGCGTGACGCGTGCCGTGTGTTGTAAGAATTCCATAGGAATATAATACAATGAGCAATTATTTTTATTACTTATTTTTTATATATTTTATTGTTTTATTGTCTGTACGAATAATGATAAAATCTCAATTAACATTGTTATAGACGATTGTGTAATAAAATTTAATAAAGAAACTTAGAATCGTAGGTAATACTTCACTTACCTTCTCAAATCATTACGTAAAAAAACCTCCGAGTAGAAACTAGATTACGCTGAAAAAGCATTCACTAAAACCGTTATCATAAATCCGTCACTTGAATAACGAATTCGAATGACATTTCAGACGGCATTCTTTTAAAGAGTAATTAATTTGAATCAAGAACTTCCATATTGGCGCCACAAATTTACTTTTAAAAGTTTTTTTTTAATGCAGACGCACAGGAAAGTAACATAATATTCCTCGCGTAGTACAGGCCATATGTTTATCTTATAATTACGGACGTGTGCGTCTCCATGTGGGTGTGTAAGTACGTAATTAAAGTTTGGAAATAGTAATATAAGTTTTGAAGTGTTTTCACTATAAAACACTCGAGTGTCTGGGAACACTCGTGTCGACGAACTTATGCATGGACTTTTTTCCCCTACTGGTTTATAATAACAGTTCTGTTTACTGTGGCGTGCCTGTTATCCGATGAGATGTATGCATTAATATTTCTGGGAATAAGCTCGGATTGGCTAAATATATGTTTTTTCATTTATCTTATTTATTCGGGTACATCGAGAAGCTCTTTGCAGTTTTCAAGGTGCCTTATGCCCTGCATAGACGACTACTACTCTATGATCGCAGGCAACGTTACAGTACTAGATAACGTAGACATTAAAATCATATTAATTTAATGTATTTACTAACGCAGCTGAAATGCGACATGCAAGAGCCCCAACCGAAAGGAGCGTTCAGCGTTCTCTGTTCTACGTTCTTTGTAATGTATAGGTTACATAATGCCCGAGCCAATTGTAGTAAGTTAGAAAATTATATTTTTTTAAGAACGCGATAAAAAGAACGCTCTTGTCTGTCGGAGCTCTATATCATAAACAACCAGACTGATAATTTAACGTGCCCTCCCAGCACGAGATTAAAAGTATACAATGAAGCAGATTCGTAGTAAGCTTTAGGCAGTATTAATAGCTTTGCTTACACTCAGCTCGGATTAAGAGCTTAATTACGCAGCTTAAAACAATAATGTCACCCAGGTGTTTATATTCGAATTGCGAAATCGGACCCCTAATCGATTATCAGAAGTGTACTCGCGACGGTACCCATAGTAGTGATGCAATCGTATTTTTCGAACTAGATAATCGACTTTTTTCCTAATCGAGCAGACGGATTGTTTATTGCCAAAGCGGTTTGTGCCGGTAATTTTGTGCGTTGCGATATTTGACTCGGTCTGTTAGTGAGATCATTAATCTTGCGGTGATCCGAAACTGTCGGTTTGTTTGAAAAATGTGCGCTCGCGTCGAAACTGTACCGCTGACGTCACACGCCCCCAGGTGATAATTAAGTCGATTAAAATAAAAAATATCAGTAGGTAACTTTTTTTTTACTATTATGAATTATGCAGTAGATATTTGGCAAATGACAGACCAATGATACCTGTTAATAATAGCAAACAATAATAAATCGGATCGTTAATGTTATATTTAGGTATCCACATTGCAACCTTATATTTTACTATATAACCGAAAAAAAGTCATAAAAATAATTTAATTGTTGTACAAGGTTGCAAAGTTATTATTTGATGCGAGTGCTTGCATTGAATTCTGAGCAAGGAGAATGATGGAAAATTGAATCCTGAGCGTAGCAAGGGATTCGAATGTACGAGACTCAATTAATTTAGCAGCCGTGCGAAAGACACAACTCTTCATCTCAGTATAGCGAGGAAATTCTAGATGAAAATAATTCTAATATTATTATTATTCAGCGTTTCGTCATAGCATGAAGCCTACCCTGCAAACTATAATATCGATCTGGTTAATATCCCGCTAATATTGCAAATAAAACAAAATTGACAACAACACTCTTCAACTTTCCGCAGAACTACGTTTCTGAACGTTTTTTTTATTTTTTATAGAAAGAATAAGAGTAAGGTACACCCGGTCCACCATTACCATAGATTAACTAATTGGTTCTTAAGTATTAGGTCGTCACGTTCGAAATTCGAAAATCTTTTCCACTTATAAGGATATAATGGACTTTTGCAGGCAGATTCCGAACAATAAATGCCGCCTTCATTATCAGATATACTCCTACACCTTTCTCATACGAGTAAAGCCTACGTAAAATTCACTACATAACCAATGCTTACCAACATAATAAAAAATATCTAGGACAATAGCACGAGACCCGCGCAGCCCGCGACCGACACTGGTAATTGAAAATAATAATTGAATTCGCATTAAGAATACGAAATTTGAATAATGCGGCCATATTTGTTTCGTGTTCAAGCTTACGATAGTGACGTGCCTTAAAACTCGACTTTTCACGTTCCATTTTCAAAATTACTCGACATGGATTGTTCAAAATTAAACAAATTGCTCTCTATGGTAAATTGGATAATATTCATACTTAATTGATCTAAGCAATTTTATCGATGTAAAAAAAACGATCTAAAGTTAATTGGAGTAATTTGGTATATCCAGTAGCTTCACAACTTTCTTTTCTAGTTCGGGTGCCATTTATCAGAATTTAATAAAACCTACTGGAATCGTGTTCCACAATTATTATTTCTCGATTGGAACTTCATCCACCACAACTCTACCGTACGTAAGTACGTCGTCTTTTTATAAAGTTAAAATTTGAATTTGGAATCGTGTGTGCTCTATTGTGTAGCAAATGGAATTCATTGTTACTATACATTGCGTACGGGCCAACATAGCGTGACCTCTTAAAGCCGGTACTTTTAGGCCACCCGGGGCCTAAATAAGTTGGATAAGTACAGTCGAAAGCGTTTTGCAAAATATTGAATAGATCTCCGCTGATATTTTTTTTTATTAGACGAGACTTACAAAATGTTGCATGTAGATCGATATAGCAGTTACACAACGACCTACTTACGATTTTTATAATACTAGTTGCGGATATATAGGTACCTAATAAAATTGTCAATTACTAGTAAAAACATTCATTTTGATAGACAGGTTTCGTTATAGTGATATTTTTTAGAAATTGTCACACATATTTTTACGTAAAAACACGTTTGATATTAGTTTCTATAGTCGAAGTGGGTATAGTGATAAGACGACTGTAGAAATATATTTCTTTTCTGTTGATATATCATACACCATGTAATTTGTTCTTCCTTTTTTATAATTGGATTCAACTCTAGGTACCTATACTAAAAGGTTAGTTAATAATGACATTTGTTTTGGGCAAATTAATACAATGTTTTAAAGTCAAAGTCAAAGTCAAATCATTTATTTCGTATAGGCCTACGGGGGCACTTACAAATTGTCATTACATTTTTTCCTTAATACTACAACCGGATCGGAACGCGACCTCAACTGAGAAGATCCGGCAAGAAACTCAGCGGGCTTGTCTTTTTTTTTATCCATTATATTTACAAAAAAAATAATAATAAAAAGTAAGCTCCAGTGTGTTGCCATACGAGGCGCACACACGCTACACTTTAACATTATAAATATTGATATTAGAGCGATCAGTCCCAGGCTGCTTTATCATCCAAATAATCCAAGATTCTGTAATAACCCTTACGACATAAATTACTTTTAACAGTTCTTTTAAACTTACTAATGGGCAAATCTCGGATTCCTTTGGGAAGTTTATTATAGAAGCGTATACATTGCCCCATAAAAGAATTATTTATTCTGTGGAGACGAGTGACATGCACGGATAGTTTGTCCTTATTACGAGTGTTAATAACATGAACATCATCATTATCATCATTATGTACTTATCTAGTAATAAAATCTTGATTTTTAAAACGTTTGGAACGCTAGAATGTCAAAGTATGGATATAACACAATCTCGACAGCTGTCATTTTAATTAAGTAACACTGGATCTAGTATAAAAATACGAATTTTAAATTTAGAATTCTCAAGAATGACTGCCATAGAAATATGAATCTATAAGAAAGTGCTTTCGTGTTGGCTTCTATGACTTACAATATGGAGTGCGCGAGTACGCACATACGAAATGTGTGTCTGTAGGTATGTGTGTGTGCGCAATCGGTCGGACGTGACGCGTGTAGCAATAACAATACACTTACACCGGATATTTATGAATTTAAATGAGAAAGTGTTAGGAATTTAATGATACCAGTTCGGAGTAGCGGCCGCCTTCCTGGTGATCGCTTCTATTATAATATACGTCTATATTCTACAATTTTATTGTCTATGGACGCGCGTTGACAGTCCCACTTGTTTTAATTGCCCGATGTTTCCTTTAGTTTTATTAGATTGCGTTTTACGACGTTTTTAAACATTTTTTATTAAGGAATATCCATGGAAATGGATTTAAATTCAATTCTGTGGATACTCCTTGCATGAATTAATAATTGGGTAAGTAAACAATATAAAAAATTGTATTAGTGAAGTGTCAATGGTGCTCGCTCGCACTGTCTGTTTCAATAAGGTCGAGAATCCTCGTGAGTCGTGCGTGACGAGTTATAATAATTATTATTTTTCGTTAAACGATACGGCGCGTAATTTCATAATAAAATCTAACAGTTGCTTAACAACTCATGCCTAATTAGGCTGCATATGACAGCTACAAGGCGTGGCCTCTTATATATATATACTGTGTGACACACGGACGCACAGCGCGACGGTAATTCTCCTTTGTATGCTAAATAGTGAATTATCTAGCCACTCGAAATTGTAATCTTAAAACTTGCTTGGAATTTCTTCATCTGTTGTTTAAATTGTGGCTCCACGTAGTGCTCTGATGGGTGTTTGTTAACTCTCTAATGCGTCCAAGCTTTATTCGGGTTAGAAAATAAACGCCAAATTAAATAAAAAATAAATAGGTAATTCTAGTTTTGAAAAAAAAATACGTCATTTTTGAATTTGGAATCATAACTTAAACGTCAAATAATATAAATACAAATGTGTAATTACGAATTAAAAACGAATGCATTATTTTTTAATTTCGAATAATAATTTCAAACGTCAAATAATGTTTTCGAATATCAGAGAATTTATACATATTCAATGGTGGTTGTTTGCATAGATGAACTTTAGTCTAGAAATAGCCTAGTAGGGTTGAACAACACAACTCATACAAATATACTCACGCCTGTATCCCATGGGGGTACGCAGAGACCACTGCTTGCCATATGCTACGATCCTGGCATACCGTTCATCCACATTCATACATCTCCTCATACACTGCCGTCGGTTGAAGGTGCTACAGACTCGTCCCGTCTGGAATAGACCATTTATTCGTTCGTGAAAGGTTCTCCTTGGGCGCCCCCATCATTCACGTTCGCTCGGTATTCTCTTGTCAGTCGTCTTTCATTCATCCTCTCAACATGACCGAACCATCTTAGCAAACATAGCTACATTAATTAAAAACTTAAATTAATGTTACAACAATGCAGAACTCAATTAGACTTAACATGAATACTATCACCGTTATAGACCTACCTCGCGTGACCTAGTATTAAGACAAAGCGTTTTAATTCGCTACTCAGTTTTTTTCGCAATGAAAACATTGCCAATTAGTAATTACAAGCGTTTTATTTAACATCATTTGTTCGATGTTGCTGTGTTATCTGAGATTGACCTCAATGTATATACATCGTATTATAGTAGTCATTATAAAATGGGTCTGTTAGAATGCACTCTCCGATTTAAAACCAAGTTTTGACTTATTTAAGAGTTCACTTTTAAAAATATATTCACGTTTTGAATTGAGAATCTCCTCCTTATTTTTCTTAAAAATTAGCTGTGTAACATAAAACATGTAGTACGGTCAATGAAATTTATTTGAATTGTTTATTCCAATTTTGATTTGTTTAGAATTTCGAATATCAATACATATTTATTATCATTGCTTATTTCAAAGACAAACACGTTTCATTTTAATATACATTTAATTTTTAATGAAAGTATAATTATGTAAGTATAATCATTCATAGCCGACATCCACATCATCTCGGGGGTCCAAAAGACCAGTTCTCAAATTGTTCATTACCCAATTCCGATATCTTATTATAAGTAGATTACAATGTACCACCGTGTGTGGCGAAATTTTGAAAACCGGTGGGTTGTGACTCCCCGGATTTGATGCCGTAATCTGATCGTTATATGACGGCTCGTGCAGTTCAGCTCGCATTATTGTTTAGGATCGACTCTCTAAATGTTGGATAAAAAGTATATACAATAGTATCTATGTATAGTTTGGGGTCGAGTCACCTTCGTCCGTAGGAGAATTAAGTACCCTCGAGATACCCTACACGTGACCCTGGGTCGTGCCGACTAGGTGATAACTCTACTGCTTCGGCCGTGGTTAGTCACCACCCACTGAACAAAGCCATGTCGCCAGGCGGCCTAGCCGTGTTCCAGCATGATGTTCAGTGTTGCCATTCATGGATGGCGGGTCAGATCAGTTGCGCTGCATGTGCCTAGTGAATGTAGCGTCTAGATCTACTGCCGCCTTCCTACCTAGGCAAGTATGCTCCATCGTAGATCTCATCGTCACTTACCATCAGATCGGTTCAGATCGAGATCAAATACTTGCCTATAATGTATAAAAAAAAATCAAGAAGACGACGCTTAGTACCTTATTCTGGCTAGGACCATGTAGGTTTACAAACTAGCCAGTTGAAAGTGAAGGGGTCTGGAATCAAAATCAGAATATTATTTAGTCCTATAAACCATTAAGTACAGCACTTATGAATCGTCAATATTGTCACAAAATGATAGACAAGTCTACCATCCGTTCGGAATTCCGTTTCTATGGAAATGAACGGGCAAGAAATTCCATGGTTGCTAATTCTCAAAAGATCTTTTACATTTTTGAGGAGCCGATTGTTATAGGTATGTGAGAATGTATGAACGGCTAGGCAGGTTTGAGTAGCTGATTAAAAATATATTAAGTCTATGTTTTTACAAGTTAATGGCCACATTGTTTCCGCATTTACAAATTCCTTTTGTAAATGAAGATAAGAAGGAAGATGAGGGAAAAAAAGTGACTCAGATCCCAGCCAAGATCCCCCTATTCCTTCACATCAACTGAGGTAGTCGGAGAAGAGTCTTCATGCTGAGTGAGTTCGTATCTCGCATCTAGCCATATCATTGCTTTATATAACATAGATACAGGAAATAAAGTACAATACATTAATAATTATATTCTTAACCATCTTCAAGAAGATCCCAATTCATTTATATTATTGTTTTTATTGCACCACGTATTTCAATCTCACGTATTTAGTCATTTGTTATGAACTGCCATCGACACGTCGCTCGAGTTTGTTTAATTTCGCTTAAAATAACCATTGACATATTAATTAAACAAATATTTATGAAGGTACTATGTCGAGTGGGTAATTATAAACAATGACGAGAGCCAGGTCACCGATTCCCGCAGTAATTCGGTGTTGCCACAATGGAACCGTGCCGAGTATTTGACGGCGAAGTAAAAACGAGCACAATATTTATGCACTATCCCTGCCTCCCCCATTTACAGGGGGCGTGGAGTACCGTGATTGATAGTTGCCAATTTCTGAAGAGTTACAGTCTTAATCGACTGGCTATCTCCATGTTGTGGTGTTAGCCAGTATTTGGTAAACATAAGATCTGAAATCCATATCGTAAAATGTTACTTCAAAACCAGCCTATAGTTTTAAGGTTTGTATATTATATGAACCTCATATGAGGATACATAACAACTAAATGAAAGGACTCTTTGGCAAGAAGTTGAACCGTGGAGTTGTCAATTATGTTTTATTTTCCAGAAAAATGTGTTTCTTTGGGGTGGTCATAAACGCGCATGGGTGAAGGAAATTTAAATAAAATATAACTTTACTTTTCAAGTTCTCCCAAAATGTCCGGTAAATTTTCAGTAAAGTATCCACAGCTTTACTGATAGGAGATTCATTTCATCATCATCATCAACATTATCATTATCATCGGGGATACCAACTTATAATTCAATAACAATTATCGAGATTTACTCGACACTGGCAAAAATGCCACTATTTTGTAGCCGATTGCCGACCTAAAAAACAGAAGAACTAAATTAAATCAAAAGTTAATACTTAGCTATACCAAGGTATTATTCAGACACTTTGCATACCGCGTCTGTTTCACAGCACACAATATTTAGGTAAGTGGGTTTTATTCCGTCCAATATATTATATTGAATACACAACACCTCCATACTGATATCGACATAATAATATAAACTTATTAATTCTATGCACATTTCGCGAACGAAACGCATTTCGATGTGTCGGGCCTGTCGCCACGTCCTTCGCTGACAGGAAAATGCCTCGCTGAGGTGGAAAACTAAGGTTTAAATATTAAATGCATGTGCCATATGTCTGCTGACGTAAGTTCCTACTAATCGACACATATACTTAATATTGTGCTGGTGCTATCCGAGCTATAATTAATATTAAAATGTTGGCGACGTATGGAGAAAGCTAATGGATTTGTTGATGCCAGCCTTTGTTATACAATTACGGTATTACACGGGATTTTTGGTGGAGGGGATGAGTTTCCTTTCTAGTTTTAATACCAGTAAATAATGCCATGATAAATGCAAATAATGATCAACTAAATAAATTTCGATTTAAAAATGGAACAAAAAATTTACTAATTTCAAAGTCATTCCATAAATTTAATATGCAACCTTATCTTACGAATCAACGTTCGAATTTCAAAAATTCGACACCAATAAACATTGCAATCGTTAATAATGCTAATGTCAAACGCAAAATTAAACTTTACACCGTTCGCAATACAATCGATAATACCGAGTAATCGTTTTTAATATCTCGAGATAAAAATTGGATGTTTTGATACGTTGTTTCGGAGAAGTAGCGAGTGACTTAAGGTCTCAAACTGTTATGTTAACAATAACAGTTTTTGTTGTTTACACGAACTGTTATAGTGTTATGTTACGCGCTCGATTCGCAGATTTGTGCGTAGGATTTTGTTATTTAATGCGGTGGGTCGTAGCTGCGGTGGTCCTTATCTCGTATTTAGTTTTGTATCTCCTTACACTTAAGTACGGGGGTGTATTATGAACTCTTATTTCTCGGCAACTCCGTGCCCAGCCTAAAACTTATCATGTGTATCATGCCGTGGCTTAGACAGTACTTTGTCTCAGTCTTTTTGGCTGACATCGTTTGGAAATAAGATAGTATTTTTTTAAAATTACAATGTGTTATTGAGTTAAAATACAAACAATATTTTATTTTTCGCTTTGTCCTTCTTATGCAGCCATTAACTACACTTCTTATGGAACTATGTAGCTAATAACTTGTAAGTATATACTTAGAGTAAGTACATTTTGAATACTTTTTTAAGCTGCTCAAGCAGTTCCTAAAATTTTTTTACCTACCCATAACAATGCACTGCTCAAAAATGTAAAGATATTTTTAAAACGAGCAACCATGGAGTTTCTTCACCGTTCTTCACCATAGGAACAGTATTCAGAGTGGGAACTAAAGTTGTAGCTTAGTGTATTTGGAACAATTTTATCGATTCATTAGTACTATACTTAAAAATAAGAGTTCGTAATACACCCCAGTATCTCTTAAGAGTTAAATGATAAAGCTTATACTTAATAAGACGATTGAAAATAATAATTATACTAATAATAAAACACGAGGCAGTGCAATAGGCCAAGTCCATAAAAATACATGTTATTCAGTATATCTTATAAACAATGAAAACCAATACCCCATATTCATTGAACGGGTAAGCAGAAGTGCACTTAATTTCACCACCAACTTGGCTATCAGTACTAATTATTACCAAATTATATACTTACCAGCTGCGTCCTGCGGTGTTACCCGCAATAAAAATTATGTCCTTTTTACCGGAATAAAAAGTGCTATGTGCTATTCCAGACTATAATCTATCTCTGCGCCAAATTTCATTCAGATCCGTTCAGCCGTTGTGACGTGATTGAGTAACAAACATCCATCCATCCAAACTTTCACATTTATAATGTTAGTGTGATATAGTATTATCAAAAATATATTTAGCGGAAAAGGGAAGATCTTCCAGCCAGGCGGGTGGTATGCCTGGCGGGGCGGCCGCTATGCCCCGACGGTTATTGTCGGGATCTTGTATATATGTTACTTGCACCGAAAACTCTGATAGCGCGATTCAGGAATGTAACGTCACTTGTCTATTGTTCTGAATGCGTCTGTAGTGCCATCTGCGTAGCTTGTGATGCGGTTGAAGTAGTCGCTACATATACATTCATAGTGATCAGATAAATAGCACGTGGGTAGGCAGACGCTGTGCCCGCGTTGCAGACTGCAGACTTGCAGAGTGCCCAGTTACAATAAACAGACGCGGCGAATTCCACACGGATTAACATCTAAGTGTCTAATTACACAAACAAAATAGAGAAGCAATTAATATAATTGCGTTTATCAAGACTTTGTAAGCTCAGTACGTCAATTGCGAGAATATTCGTAAGCCTACTTTATAGTTTATTGTATATTGTATGGCAAATTAAACAGCGCCTCTAGCGGACGAGATTATTCGTAAGCTAACCGTGTACTTCATAGTCTACCGTATTTACACATTTTTCCGCTAGAGGCGTTGTTCAAAATGTCTGAATACGGTAGACTATAAAGTATACAGTTAGCTTACGAATAATCTAGCACTTGACGTACTACAGTACTTATGAATCGTCAAAATAGTTAATGGAGCGACAATAATATATAGTAATTCAAAAATAAGGCAATGTTCTTTCAAATAGCAACTAGAATTAAGAACATGACTGAGGTCATTTAATGTAGAAAAACAATCTGCGAATAGTTCACTAACACATCTCAAATTAATATAACAATACAACACGAATGCGTATAAAAAATAAACCTATAATTTATACGAACACGAAAAATTTCCCGCGATCACCAAGATCTCACGTCATTTGGTAACGAACAAAAAAAACTTTGAAACACACGACCGATCACATTTACATCTCGTAATAAATCTTGAAAGCACAAAAATTGGTATTTTATTTTACGAAAAAATAAATAAAAAAGACCCACAAAGCCAGTAGTCGGGGATAAAAAAAGGAAATTAAAATAAAACGAACGTATTCCGTAAGATAATGCTTATTCATCCAACATTTAAAATCAAATGACTATTATACAAATTGAATGTCGAATTCGGTTGTCTGTATGTGGAAGATATTTTAGAGAAAAAAAAAATTGGGCTGTCATTCTTAAAATTCGTTGCCAGTCTGAAAAATATGACAGCTGAAAGATTAGCACGGCTGTTGCGTGGCTAAACAAAAATGTGACTTTATAGTAGGTATATTGGTTTTGACACATCTCCAATAAATTACGAAATAAAGAGGGCGACTCGATGCGACATAGTAATCCGTAACATATGTATGTTTTGTCTTCGGCAGCGTGCTAGCCCTGCTAGTCTAACCCTCAGGTTACGTCTAATCGGTGCTGGTATGGGAGCACTAAACCCTGTAATTAACTCATGGAGAGTGCTTTATAAAAGTGCCTTTAGGTATACCTATTAATGTAAACAGCTACTAATCCAATTGAAATAGTGTTATTTTTACTATTTAATAACATACTTTAGTGACATATACCACGATTT
This sequence comes from Pheosia tremula, assembly GCA_905333125.1. NCBI lineage: Eukaryota > Metazoa > Arthropoda > Insecta > Lepidoptera > Notodontidae > Pheosia > Pheosia tremula. The sequence continues at coordinate 4,549,384 of HG995420.1, forward strand.
TTCCATTGACGATGTAGCTAAACAAAATAGATAGCTTCGCGAACGGAGCCAAGGGCAAAAGCTATACATCGTTTTCAAATAAACCCGCGGGGCGGTCGATCGGGTTCGTATGCATGAATGGAACAGCGTATTACCAATATACACGTGAGGGACAGAGACAGCGAGCTTATTATGATTGACAGCTGAGAACGGTTAGCCTTGAAATATTTGAAACATTATATTAATATAAAGTACACTATCTTCGTTGGACACGTGAGCGGAGCGGACATTGGAGCTTTGAATAAATTTGTCGGGTTTTTATTGTTTGAGATTGAATACACATAGTTTAATCGACATGGATTTAATGTTCAGACTTTCATGGTGCAAGTAACTTTAATTATTTTAAATTACTGCTGAAGATAACAAAAATAGTTAGGTAAATGAGATGTAGGTACACTTACCTACTTATAAAAGCATAAAAATTCTACCGTGACACCCGAAACTAATTTATTTTAAAATACAAAAAAATGCCGTTTTTCTCATTTCTTTGAACATCTTTGACGGCAATAAATAAATATCTACAGCATAATATGATAGACTAATATGGCGCTTGGTACAACAATCTACAACATTTACGCATATTTTTACAAAAAGTCTTAGAATATTTTTGTAAAAGCATTTAACAGGTTAATATGAAAGTTGTAAAAATAACAGTATGCAATAAAATAAGTTTGATAGCACCTAAATACATATTCAAAGTTCTCAAAATATGCAATGAAGTGTCGACCGTTATATGTAAAACTTTAAAGTTAAAAATATACCAAACCTACTCACTTATTTAAAAAAAAACGCTTTTTGTAACACCATCTATTGGTTAAACACCACAATTTACTTAGGCTTGACAGAAATGTTCGCTCGTTTGTTTGCTCGCGTAAATTTAAGCAATCATAATTTTAATTCAATTTTTTTTTTGTAAGTCCGCATCGCTCCCGTGTCAACACTCATTACCCGCATGTATACGCTAGATACCGACGCGACGGCCAGTTTCACCGGAACACGTTTTAAATCATAATTCGAACGCTGTTTTTTTTTTAAATTTAGAACGTTGACTTTTTTGTTTCTGTTGTGTTGGCTTATGTTGTAGGGACTACTAATGTTACGTTGGCAGCATTGAGTTATGACGTCGGGAGTTAATCAGTCAACGTACTTATTTGTTATAATTAATTGGCGGACACTACATATCTCATTAGATGATGCTCTAGAATATAATTTAAATACTCTCGTATTTATAAGCTTTTCTTAATTGACATCACACATATACCGCGACTGTTTTATTAAAACCAGTACCTCAAGCACGATCCTATTTACCCGCCATTTCGGTACATAAGCGTTGTCAATCCCTCTCACAACCACAGATTATATAAATATGTTTGACAGTGACAGCATGTTTTCGTGATAACGTTAGGATTACATTAAGAAAACCTGCCTACCCTACAGTTATTGTAATGTGTAAGGCTTCTAATTGCCGATAATGACTGCTATAGAGTTACAATACAAAAGTTACCGCCACCCAACTGCCAACTTAGTGTTCTATGAAGAACGCAGGTCCCAATATATAACAATTATTCTAGTACCATTAGGAAGGATACATTTAAAAAAGGAATACATTATTTTACGTAAGTTTAAAAAAGTAGACTAGACCGATATCCTAATAAAAATCTGCAGAGTTAATAAAATCCGCAATAGTCACTAGTTTTAAATTTCAGTTGACAGCAAATGATTTAGCTCCTCTGTTGGAAAACAGTTAACCAATTAGAGCCGACAAGCTTAATTGCTTTTGATATCATTAATTAATGACTTCAGTGTTACCTTTTACAAAAATGTGAATAAATTATTACGTTTTAGGCAGAAACTTGGTATATTTGTGCCGTAAATTAATAATTAATGCATAAATATCGTCCAAGAGTTAATTAATTACAAAACTTGGATGTAGTTTTGGCAAAACCACCTTTAGCCATTTGTATGTATTATATTAATAATATAACATGAAAGGGAAATAGAAGCGCTTTAAAATAAAAAATCTATTAAAACTTTTATATGATTCATCTAATTAAAGTTCAATAGATGACAAATAAGCGAGAAAGCTTGCGCGCGCGCAGTTCCGCTTCGAGTGCGCGTAGAGCTACGAAGCTCGTAGACGCTACGACATTTTGTAGACCGTTTGTTTTATATTTTGGTAACAATTTTAAATTTTATTAAAGACTTTAATGATGCTTTACTTATTTTCAGAAAACAACTTGTTTTATGATGATCTATTTTTTTCTTACATTATGACATTTAATTTCATTAAAACTACAAATGCAGTTGATAATATGTTTATAAAAAAACAATCTTTCATCATGCGTGTAACATCTATTAGCAACATAGCTCTTCATCAACGGTAACAAATTTCATTCAAATTTGGAAGCGCTGCGTTCGATATTTGAATATTAAAATCCGACGCTAATCGTTTTTATTGGTGACTTTACGGCCTATAATGATCGCTTGTAGAATACGCGCCTTTGAATTATCTTCAGCTTCCGAACCGTGGTCCGCGCTAGTTAAATTTCGAACGTTTCGTGTGTTTTGTTTTTTTATAAAGTTTATGGATTTATCACACACATATACGACCATTACGGCGAATCTTTATTGTTTATGATACATAAAAAAATGCCAATTAAGTAGAATACATATTTCTCTCTTATTATGCAAGTACCTACATCTCATGCATAATTCGATTATATATAATATTCATATCAAAAAAGGGATCGACTTCATCGATTTTAAATCTATATTATAATTTAATTAGATCGAGTTAGGTGTGTAGGTGTAACTAGTATGTCTTATCTTACCATAAACAACATTAACTAAACAATACACATGCCTTTGCTTGGTTATTTTATTAATGTGAAAAGATTTACAGTAAAACGACATATACTCGTTTGACGTTATTTTCTGTTGTATATCAACATTGACTCATTAATTTATAGGAAAAATAATGTTATTATTTTGCTAACTTTTATAATAATAACAAGATGTCTTAAAGATTGCACTGTCACAAATTAGTAAAAAATGCCCGTCTATATATTCTAACAGTCAGATTGACAGACAGACAGACGATGAGTAATATTTTTGTTGTTATATTAAAAATCGGCGAGTTTTATGTGATAATTTATATATGTTCGCCTCAGGCTACGTTTTTGTTTAGCTCCGTGTGTAATTAAGTGGTTTTTTTTTTCACTAAAAATAGTGTGGGTCGGTGTATTTGGGTATAAATATTGTTGTTTTTATTGATTAAAAATTGTGTGCTTGTTGCTAAGGCTCCGAGATCGTTACAATAGATAGGTAGTTAAGAAGTAGTTAGCGTAAATAATTGTATAGCGTCTAATGTATATTTGTATATTCATCCCACACGGTTCAACTTTCTAAATGAATGCAATATTTTTTTGCAATAAAATAGACGAGCTTCTATTGCAGTGATAGCCAAGCTGGTAGAATGCTTGCCTCGGTAACAAGGATCGCTGGTTCAAACCCCGGCTCGCACCTCTGGGATTTCTGGATTTCATGTGCGAATCTCATTTTCAACCACGATTATCACTTGCGGACCAGTGAAGGAAAACATCGCGAGGAAACCTGCATGTCTGAGAGAACCCCTCGAAGATATGTGATGTCCGTCAACCGCACTGGGCCAACGTGGTGGACTATGTCCTAATCCCCCTCGCATTGTGGGGGGGGGGGGGGGGGGGCGAGCATATTATAGTATTATTAGATGAGCTTCTTGTACTCTTGTAAATATATTGAGTTACATTTAACTGCATTTCACCTGTGTATTTTATAATAATATACAATGTATATTATACATAATTACATGGCTCGGTATTATAACGGCAAGCTGTCGGCTTAACATTTGCCAAATTAAAACGTCTAATGTCGCTGTTAGGAATTTTTATATCCTATTATATCTGTACTGATAGCATACAAATACTTTTCTTAAACAAAAAATAGCTTGCGAAATTAAATTAGAATGGAATTAGTTGTTGAATGACACATTACATCTTAGATGCATAAACAATCAATAGTTTACTCTTAAAAAAGCAATGCGAAACATTATTGTAAACTATACTAAACACAAAACAATGTTGTCTATTCAAATACAACTAATTTAAGGATTTTATCGCGTTTATATTATGTTTTTTACGTTCCCGACGTTTCGTTAAATCAGTTCAATGTGTAGTATTCGCGTTAATATAAGAAATCCATACGATATTGTCGATATAAATATTCACATTTTGCATGAATATGTTTACGTATTTAAGATGAAATCGGGCCGCATATTTGAAATACATAATAAGTCAGGCTGGTCGGCGAGATAAGCCAAGATGAATACATCGTCGTACACTTTAGTAACAAATGCAACATGATTAATGACACACCGCCATGGCTTTTTTGTATTGTGCCTCACAATCCGGTCGTTTACTTCTGTAAATATGGTTATTTTTATTATGTAAGTATTTTAGTGTATCTACGTCTCCCTCTAACGCCCTGTGAGGTCATCGCGTTTCACGTCAATATTTTACTTAAGTTTGTATAGCTATTTTTTTCTGTTGCCTAAACGTTGAATCTGTCAAAACATTTGAGTAATGGCTACGAGCTAGAGCTCTAATACATGTTTTCAAGTGCAAATTAATTATGTGTTCTTCATTGTCCATTGAATTTATTTAATGACAAAGAAGCTTTATACCAACTCATCACTGTTAAGCGAATGGAATATTTTTTTAAGAAGAATGCTACAAAGAAAGAACTTAAAACTTTTAAAATAAGACCTCATTTGATATACCTTTCTAGCCCTATAAGCTATGTTTTACATTATTTTAAAGGAATCTTGAGGTTGTATTATTATATATTTATTTGCGTACAAGTGTATATGCTGACGGTACGGCATAGTTGTGCAACAAAAACATACATGCGTCGGGAGTCGGCGCGTTGGAACCTTGTGCCGTAGTTCTAATAACCAAAGAATGCGGTTCAATGATACTCATTGTAGTTTTACTTGTACCAAAACTATTCGGAGTGGTGCACACATAATAAACTAAACATGTGCATAGATTAACGTGCTTATTTAATCTTCAACAAATGCCAGCCTATCTTTAATTATCTCTACGATGTTCTATATTCAAAAAATCAAATCTCCAAAAGTGCCTTCTCTTTTTTGAATAACAAATGAATTCAAATATATTTTGTTTGATGTCGAAAAATGTTTTAGGAAAATAAATAGTAGTTTTTTTTAAATTCAATAATCTATGTGCTATTGTTTTTTTTTATTAACAACACTTACACATAATTTTAGTGGCTTTTAACTTGTACCAGCATAACAACATCAGTGGGTCCTAACCATAAACCTTGCCTATTGTCTATGTTACAATATTGAACAATCAAAATCGTTATTTCTTTCACAAAACCGGTGGCAAAGGTCAAATTGGATTACAATTAACTTAAACCTTTTAAATTCTCGTATTTCGCAATTATCCTTTTATAATATAACATGTAATTATGATTATAACGATAAGATTACGATTACTACGTTACGTCATCAGCCGATCGGATAATAGTCAGAAAATAAGTACTGGTAACGCAATTACTTTAATTATAAATATTATGACTAAAATAAGTTAGGCGTGTGTGTCGGGTATAATGGCATAGGCCAAATATCAAATGTGAGTGCACCTTAGTGCACCTCTGCCTATCCCTTTAGGCATATCAAGCGTGATGTATAGTGCATAATATTTCCGAATAACTTAGTATTCTTCTAAATATTAATCGTAGTTCTCTTGACCAAATTTCGGACATCTTAACGGACTCTAGCCAATTACGCAGGAGATATTATAGTGGACAAGTGATTGCGCAAGCGCAGATGCACTTCCCTTCCCTCACTCCTATAGTCCGAGGACCGCAGGACCGACGGCTTTACATGCTCTCCGAGACACGAGCGACTGTTCTTCATGGTTTAAAATGAGTGTCAGACCTGGAATCCAGAAATCCCAGAGCTACGAGTCGGGATACGAACCTGCGACACTCATTGCTAAAGCGGCCGTTCTACCAACTTGGCTATAACTGCTAAATAATTTAGTTATAACATATCTAGATCGCAACAAAAACTGTGCATACATTTAATCCACTTCCGGTAGCGCGGCCGCCATTCTGTCCGCCATCATGATTTCCGATCAATATTTATAATGCGCGCGCGCAAGCGTTCGTTTTATTGTTATTATTGGATATTGTTCCCACCAAGGCTGTGTCGAAAATGGTGAGGTTCTGCCTTTAAAGTGGTTGTTAATACTGCGTTTGTCGTCGAGGATAATGTGGCCCTTTGAATGATTTGTTTATTGATTACCGAGTGATGTCATTTTTTAGTAACAAATACCATTCAATGAATAAGGATGCACTGCACCTCTGCCTCCCCTTAAAGAAATATAAGCTTTATGTTGATAGGTACAAGAGCCAATTTGTTGGACGTGGTCTATGAACTTGTGACTCAGATCGAAAAGTACTATTTTAATTTAGACAAATTTTGGGGACATATGATTTAAAACATGTCTTTTCGTATTGATACGAGTTGATTCGAACGCGCACGCTTTTCCAAATTAATGTGCAATTTAACCGTCAGACATGACACGGTTAGTTAATTGCCTGACAACCACAGACAAAACATACTAAAACCAAAGAGAATACATATAACCAACTAAATAAATAGTCGACTAGATGTGAACTAATAATTTATGTTGATTATAATGACAGTTTTTTGAGTGAACTGGAATGCAGTCTTGAGATCTTATTTTGTGCTAAAATGACTCATTAAGCACGTACCTAAGTTTGTTTCAAGAGTTCTGGTCGGTTTGTTAATACTAGCCGTATTTAAAAATGTTAAGTTAATTTAAAAAAAACACACATATTCAGTCCAGCTGTCATTACAATCAAATTATAACATTTCCAGAATACGTGCTCAGCAAAGCTAATGATATGAACAGACGTTAACGAAATCATGTTTTTTTTTGTGTGTTTCTTTACGTACGGAACATGTGGTGTTATTAGATCATTCACATATTGTAGCGTAAGATCCGGACATATAGGCGGATGACGAAAACTCAATTAAGTGTTGTTGGTCGTCAGAAACTTTTGAATTTAGAAATAAATATTTTTCACCACTTATTTTTTTTTTACTAAAACGTGTAAATTCTTTGATGTGGTGATGCTGATGGAATATTACCCGTTATGGTGTTTGGTACCGCGCACGAGTCTAAAAACAATTTTTGGTAAATTTAACATAAAATATTCATTCAACAAAATCTGTGACTTAAATAATATAAAAATATAGGATTGAATTGTTAATTTCTAATCAAAATGTTGCTATTACATAATAACCTCAAAGATGAATTTTCTGTCCAGCCTAGAATAGGTATTGTAATATCTAAGAGAAGCTTGAGTGATCATTTTAAAATTATCTTCTTAATTTCGTTGAGTTGCGAGGCATGTCACATTTTTACGATTCACCCCCGAATTTACAGACGTTTTTTAACATTTTCAAAGGTCATATAGTACTGCGCAAAGCTAAACTCTTGTGCGTAGTACTATATGACGTTTGATAAAGTTATGAAACGTCTATAAATTTAGGGGTGCGTTCCATTTACCGCAAACACAATATAAAAAAAAATCCTTTCTTTTCATTCATCAACTTGTCGTTGGTCAAAAATCATCGGTAGACGATGGACCCATAAAAATCAATTGAAATTGGAACGTTCGAAATTCAAAATTAGGGTAAACACCAATTCCGAGTCGTTCCGCTCGACGATACCGAGAGATCGATAGTTAATGTGACCCGCGAGCGGCGAAGGCCGTATCTCGGTATTAGTTTTTAATAAGTAATTGTACACCCAAACCACGTTACCAATTTCGACATGAATACACGTTTTTTTCTCTCGCCTCGCTCGGAGCAATCTCGTTTTCTCGAAAATAGATCTAATATGTTGAATATAATTAATTTCATACCGACTCACTTGATCGATGCGTGTTACTTGCCGTTGGTTTTTTTCGTATAATTATTTTTAAATTACAGTGTATTACGTCAATTCGGTCGGAAAACGGAATGTTTTTTGAACTACAAATTGGTTTACGCGAAATTCTCGTGTTTGAAGATGTTTTTTATTTTTTTTGTCGTAATATGTTCCGTCTGCGCTGATTTCTAGCTTCTATTTCATTATAAAAGTAATTTTATAGTAATAACATGGTATTAATGTCTAGGCTACATGATCTAGCGCATATTTTATTAGTAATATATAATTTTACTCAATTCCGAAACAAACTCGTTTGGTCGAGGCATGTTTACTTACTTGTTTTTTTTTTGTTACAGATGATACACAGTTATTGGCTGATCTCGAAGACTGATTAAGATATTTATTAAGGCAACTAAGAAATGATAGACCCATGAAGTTTCTCGAAAGGTAATATAATAATAATATTGCTAGACGAACACACCAACTGGCCACCATACTAAGCAACGCTTGTATTATGGGTACCGTGAAATGGACTGAGAGCGAATCCAGTATATAAAACTTATATTGATACTAAATGTCCATGACTCGAGTACAAACATTCATGCCCGTCACACAAAGTTTGGCCCTACCAGGATTCGAATCTAATACCCTCGGCGCAGAAAAAAGGGTCACTACCATCTGCGCTAATAAGGTCGTCAAAATATGTACGAGTATATAATAAAACTGCACACCCTAAGCGCATAAATTATTTCTGTAATAAACTTGTACTAATCAAATGTATTATTTCCAAACAATGAAGAGAACATTTAAACTCAAAACATTCCACAGTATTCAGCTAATCTTATTGTCAACAAAAGACTATTGTTTCGTCTCAACACATTGTTTCAATTTAAATTGAACGAAAATGAATCACTGTTATGATTGGACGCTAAAGTGTATTGAATTAAATTTGATTGTTTATATAAAAGTAAACGTGCACGTTTTGCTTCGCAGCGCGGACTCGATTCAGGTTGGGGTCCTCGAAGGAGTCCAAACACTGCAATGACTACTGCGATGGCCGCTCACCAAGAATCTATACATGAGAGACTACAACCCGCGCCGGAGGAGCCGCTATACCTTCACCATGAGGTGTCATCGTGGCCGGAGCCGGCCGACCATCAGGAGGAGCTCAGCGCAGACATGTCCCCATACTACAACATGCCAAAAAGAAACAAGAGAAAGAACTTCAAGCCGAGATGTGCTCCCAATGCTAGCGCCTTCTCAGACGACTCGAACGGCGGCAACTGCGATGACACAGGCAGTCCTGTCAATGGAAACGATAGGACGACACCTGAACAAGCACCAGAAGAAGAATGCGATAAGGACGATTCGAATTACTCAAAAATTGGAGTCAAAAACTTCAGCCTCCTCAAAGGAGGCGCCGTCGACTTAAGCAGAAGACTAAGCACAGACTCCAATGAAAACATAGACTCAAATTACCAAAATAGGTTACCCGACGATAAGAAAGTAGATTCGTTTCAACACTCGTATATCCATAGCTTACAAATAAATCAGGAGGTCGAGAGGGATCGGACCGTACTGAACTTTAGTAGTTTACAAAACAAAACTTTCTGTGCCAAAAATCCTTTCGCTATATCTCAACTAATTAAGACGAACTCACCTCCGAGGAGAAGGGATTCAGAATCCGACGAAGATAAGGGTCAGGATATCAATGCTAACAAGAGACTGGAAGAGAACCAGGAACAAATGGAGACGAACGAGTCACAACAGAACGGTGACGCGTCAAACTCTACCAATAGAATCTTGAGAGACTATGCTATGAATACCATGAAAGAGTTACTCGGAATATACGGATTATCGTCCAACGAGGTGGCAGACGCTATAAGTGGCCAGATCAGAGCTTTAGAAGCGTTACAAGGTGAATAAATTTAAATAACTTTACACTGTTATAAACTTATTCGTATATTTATTGATTTTACAACCGCACTACAATTCTATCATTTTGTATTGCTCTAATATGTGTTGTCAATTCTAGGGAAACCGTTCACGCAACTGCCCTTAAGTCTGAAACGACGGCACGACTCGGGTATGGAGGATGGGATGGACAGAAGTATGAGAAGATCGTCATCAGCTACAGAAGATGAAGGCTCAACTAACATTACACCACCGAAGACTCCGGACAATGACATTGAAGCTCAGAGGTAGCAACTCGCTTTATATCCTTACATAACAGAAGTTAAGGTTAAAAAGTTTATGGTTTGTTTATTGTTTACAGACAAAGGGCTTTACAAATAATAAACCACCAGTCGATGAGGCTGTTTAACAGATCGCAGGGGCAGGAGGAAGATGGCAGTGGATCTGATGATGGAGAGCAAACCCTTGACCTTAGTGTATCCAGGGACACAGATGGACAAGTAAGCATTCTGGCTTTTTTATTCAAGATCATGACTTCATTAAAATGTTCCATCAGAAAACCTTTTATAGTGTCGAAAAATCCATTAAAACCTCCACTCGTAGCCTTTGCGTCATTCGCTTACAAACAGAGGTAGGTACTACAATTTCATTATTGGAATTGATAAAAAAAAGAAAGACCTACCAAATAACTTACCGAGTTTTCCTTTTAATTTGTACGAAAGATAAATTACAATCGTATCGTACCAAGTAGGTATCGAGTTCTTTGAAATCGACAATAATCCAAGCATTCGCACATGTAGCTGGCATGCGGTTATAATAGAATGTAAAATTAGATTTTACGAATGATAAGCATCTACATTTTTTTGTTGACAAGGAACAATCGACGACCTCGAGCGCCGCCAACAGTGTCTCGGAGTTCGAACAACAAAACCTTCTGATGAGGAAAAATTTAGAGGATTTAGCTAATTTACAAATGCAGGTGGGTTTTGTATGAATACGCACCTACATTAATTACAAAGAACTCAGAATATTTATTAAAAATATAAAAAAAACGACAAATGTACGTATTGAATTGAGAACATCCTTTGTTTTCGTCAGTCATCAATAATAAGGGTTCTTAATATTAGGGGCGAACTATATTGCGTTCAAAAATTCCAATCGATAAATGTGTTAGATGAATATATACAGAACGACCATAACCTTTAACAATGAACAATGTATATGTTTTTATTTAAAGGGTTTCTTCCAAAAACAATCGTCGATGGACGCCGACGATTCGCAAGAGAGAAAACTTCAAGCTAGTGGTGAGTTCAATAAATATACAAAAATCGGTTTCAAAACCGTGCGATTTCTTTTGATGTTATTATATCGATTACACGCGATTATGATTTATTCAGCTAAATATTATGTATAAATGTTTCAATTTTTTTAATGCAATTCTAATTTTAAATAATTCTATTCATCAATTTGGAAGGATTTAAAATGATTCGATGGTAAATTACATGTGCTAATTACAGAATTGTTATTCCTAAAATGTTATAGTTACACATAATGTTCAGGTTGGTTTTAAAAAAAATATACTGGGTATGCTAAATCGAATGTCAGCTGGGTTTTACGTAATTGTGAAAACAGGGCAATGTAACACATATTTAGCAAACGTCACCTGTCGCTAAACACAACAGTTTTCCAGTCGCAAACACAATTAGCGACAATTAGGACAAAGGTTTCAGTATTACAATAACTAAAGTAATTTTAGCGTGTGGAAAATAACTCAAAACCTGCACAATGCCTGTGGATACTTACATTGAACTATTTGCTATATTGATTTCTTATATTTACGCGAAAACTACACATTGAAATAAAACTATTTTTAAGGATTCTATCGCGTTTATGGTTGCTGTAAAGCAGCCGAAACGTCGGGAACGTGAAAACAAAAAAAAATCCTTAAAAATAGTTTTATTTCTATTTGCTATACTTATATAAATAAAATAAATGTTGGTCGTTGGTGAGCTCTACATTTGAGAACGGCTGGGAAATTCGGCATTCTTTGTCAATTATGATAATAGAGCAACTAAGGTTTTGTGGGAATTAAAAAATGATACAAGTTGTCCCGGAAAATTTGACTAATTGGAACAGGACAGGTCGGCTAATCAAAAATAGCTCTTATTTTTAAAACCCAAACCGCGTTTTCTTGAAATATAGCTATTAATATATTTACGTATAATATCTGAGCTAAAGACAACGGCGTCAACATTAAATCCAGATTTTAAAATGTAAATACAACTCTGTTATTATAGCCTTACAATAGTTTCTACTTCACGCAGGTAGCCGCGTTTTGGTAAGACATTTCTCCAATCACTTCACACGCGCCGACGCCCATCGATATTCAAAGTTATTCAAAAACACCTCATTATGTAAACGTTTAACTTAACTGTCGACTAATCAACATGCGTTTGTCAACTTAAAACCGACTAAGCACGCGGAGGTCACCAGAAAATGGTGCATTCTTGCACACTGGCGTGAAATATGACAGGTGACTAATTTATTCAATAATCAGTTAAGTTAATTAACAATTCTAACTAAGCATTGTTGGTTCGGTAGGGCGTTGAACTTTGTTCACTATTCTGATTACCGTGGATATCTTACTTCTGAAATATAGGTATTACAAAATCAATATAATTATTTTTTATTCATGTAGACTAAAAGCAGTCATGAACGGTCCAAAGTTACCACCGGTTCGGAATGTTGGTTCCACTGAGAAGAGTCGGCTAGTTACGCAATGGCTACTTTTATTATATCTTGATTTCTTATACTTTAGCGAATACTTCACATTGAAATAAAACATATTTTACGGATTGCATCGTGTGTATATTGTTTTTAAGTTTCTATTTATTAAATCTTTCATAATTTTTGACACTGACTGACCCACAGACAACGCACTGCCTAAACCGGTACACCTAGAGATTTTGAAATTTGAAGGATATATTCCATAAGTACCTTAGAGGTATAATAAGGAGGGATTTTTGGAAATTCGGCCCTCAAGTGACTCAAATGGGGGGTCAAAGTATATGAAGAAACATTTTTTTTAAGTCACCATTGAGCGCATGGCTATTTCTAGGTATTATAAAAAGCCGTCTCTACATTGAAAATATTAAAAATATAAATAGCGCAGAAGCTATTTGGAGCCTCTGAATCCAAAACAAGTGTTGAAGCACCACTTGTCTGTGTGTCTCTATGTTTAATCATCAATCAAAAACGACTGCGCTGATTTCAACGGGCTCTCCACGTCGCGATCAAGCGGGCGTTTTTACAAATTGCTCTACAACGTCCTCTACAAATAGCTATAACTGATAATAGCTATACACTGCTATACACTATAACTGATGATAGCTATACACTACACACGAAGCAAATGTCCCATGCGCTCGCGCTGAGTTTTAGGTAACAATCTGTGTCATCCTGGGCTCCCCTACCAGTAATTGTAGAAACCTCGGCGGTAATCTACTCAATAGGAGGGAATTCACTCAATTGGCCGCGGCTGAGTCCCGGGTGACGGTAATAGTACATAGGGCTGTCGAATGCGGATAAATGGACAGCGTGTGACACAACGTTTTCGGCATTTTAATTAAGTACGTATTTAAATTTAAAAAATCCAGTTTGTTTTTACTTTACACCCATTTCGATAATTAATATTACAATAAAAAAAAATGTTACAGATATTTTAATTAAGTGGCAGTTAAGTAAGCCATTTATAATTGTGACAACCTTATGATGTCAGAAATTTTTCCACGTCTTAAATATTATGTCGGCGCGGGCGCTGCTAAAGTTGAAAATATGAGTGGAGTCAATGTTATTATAGTAAATGTATATTGTGCTTTCGGCGATGTTTGGTGCCAGTAAAAAGAACAATTTTCAATAATAATATGTCAGACGATCGCACCAAGCGTACAATCCCAAACTAAGCAACGCTTGTATCATGTATAGTTATGTAAAGTAAAGTAAATTCATTTCAGTTAGGACTATTTAGACGTTTTTTAACATTTAACGGGTACAAACATTCGTGCTCATCACACAAAGTTTGTCCCTACCAGGATTGACATAATGCCTACATAAAAAAAAATACATTTGATTACATATCTCTATTAAATAAAAGCTTCCGCAAGGCTTCTTCGTGCCATAGTTAAACAAGACAACCAGGGAAATATTGTTAGTTGACTTGGCCCAACTTGCGAACCAATCCTTTTCAGCCGAGATCTTAGTTTACTACAGCGTTCCACTATTTGCGAGCCATGTAGATTCCCTAAGATCCAAATGCTCCTTAAAGAGACTGAGATCCCCTTAGGATCTCAAGGAAAATCTTAGTTATCTTGGAATTTAACATCAGAAGAGTACCAGATAGGAGTCAGTAAGCTTGCAACATAGTTACGGCTCACTGGGAACTGGCTCTTAAACGGACCCCCTTCCGAGAGAGGGGCCCTCGGAATAGACGAACTGGGTCCGTTCGTGGCATAATGGTTACGTTTTCATTTCGTCCGGCTTGTTGGGCTGATTGTCGTGCGAACACGACTCCCAATTGCAGCAATCGGGTCACATCACACCACTAGTCCGGAGGATATACTTTGTATATTAATGTGTGTGTTTTGTGGAGAAACGCTTTGTTAATAAACTTACGTATGTAATCAAAAATTTATGTTTATAAATGAACAAATATCGCCAGACGAACGCTCCAACTATACGGTCCCGCACTAAGCAACGCTTGTTTTATGGGTACCGTACAATGGACTGGGGGCGAACCCAGTATATATTACTTATATAAATATTAAACATACATGACTTGGGTACAAACATTCGTGCCAATTTGCCAATGCCAGGATTCAAACCCGGAATTTAACCTCAGTACAGAAAGCAGGGTCACTACCAATGCGTCAATTAGTTCGTCAACCGTCTCGGATCAGTCATATGTTTTCAGTCAGACCACGGAAACCATAACTTAATTTCAAAATGAATTCGATTCTATAAGTCGCTATATACATATCCTGGTTGCGATCCCAGTATATAGATATACCATACCATTCTATGGGAACCGTACAGTCGGCTTACTTAACTGGCGATATTATTTTGGCGATTTTATTTTTAATCAATTTTAAAGTTTCATGGGTTCAAATACAGATCATAGCCCATATAAATACCATGATATGGGCTGATACCCAACACCACTATAAGCCAGCACATTCACCTATAATAGTTTATAATTTAGTCATTACACGATCCACTCATTACCATCTGCGTTCCAGACGGCAAGTCAGAATAAATTCAATGACAATTTGTCGCAAATTAATGCCGGGACACAACTATGACCGTTTAAAATCATAATCGCATTATAATACTTAATATTAAACTATGTACGTTATTGAGTGACTATATAACACCTCGGGCCATACAACATGTTAATAAATAAATTACACATGAGATTATTATTTTTTTTCGTTGGCTATCGACTACAAAATAGAGCCCTTTTTGCCAGTGTCGAGTTTATTTATCGTCTATTAAGTAGATATTGATAATGATAATGATGTTCATAATGATGTTGTTCATGAATGAAATCCCGTGCCCCTATCAATAGATCTTCGCAAAAATGCTTTGTAATTCCATTGTAAACTGAATAAACTTATTAAAAATTCAAAAGTTATTATTTTGCATAAAAAACCTGCTGCCCTACTCTAATTTATATCGAAAACCATAAAATAAATTATCGAGAAGTCACACAAACGATTGTCCGATAATAATCATCGATTATTTCGTTTTCTAAACCTCTCTATCTCTTTTTAGCACGTGATTATTATATGCTCTGACCTTCTCTAAATAAATTGTGTTAGTCCGTGTGCTCCTGAGGCGATAGAGTTATAATTTATATAAAAAAATCGTTAATGACTGTAATTAAAGTGTTTCTGTTCCGATGTTTCTGTTGTTCGCGGCATGAATGTGGATATTTATTGATGTTTTATCGGATTACGTGGAGCTCGGAGAGATTTTAGGGTTCCTTGGATCTTTATTATCTTAATTATGGGTACTTATGCTTCTCAATACGAGGCTTATACACACTATATAGAGCTTAATAAAAATACTTTTAACTCTGATACCTATATTATCGATCTAAAAATACAATCAATAAATTAATACCGATCGCCAAGTGTACATAAACGGTACGGTCCCAAACGAAGTAAAGCACTAAGGGCGATTTACAACAACCAGACCACAATGTTACGATAATAACATTTCCAAAAATTTACAACATGGGACTCACTCAAATCGGCAACAATTCGAACCTTCCATTAGTTATATAACATATTTATATGCATTCATAATAGCATACGTAGAAGAATGAAACCCGGGACAGACAATTTAACGTGTCCTATGACATATGGACGCCACCCATCTGAAACCCAGCCGGACTAACGTATCATGATGCGGTTACTATCAAAAGTAGCTAACGACCTGTTCCCCACCACACTCCAAAATCACCTTTTCCAACTTAATTAATGCGCAAACGCATTAAGACGTGATTTATATTCATACAAGTTGATAAAAGTTTTACCATTTAGCTGAATTACGTTAAAATAAACTCAGCTACTACTGTCTGTCAATGATAGAGAAATAAAATTTACATAAATCAATCTCCACGGAACCATCATAAATGCGGCTCACGCTTAACCGGTTTTATTTAAAAAAATATGTGATTACGTTTATGTATGTTCTAATTTGGTAGACAGACGAGATTGCCTCGAATCGATTCTAATCGATTAATAACTCGATTAGGTTGTTGTACTTTTAATTAGATTTCTATTGGAACGATTTCTTTGCATTTACAACACTATTCTTTTAAGGAGTTATTGTATCAATAAAATGATTAAATTTGACTAACAAGTTATATTCGGTTATGGTTTATTTAATAAAGCTGGCAACCGGAAAACGGTGTTCTTGTTTGTAATTATAACCGATAAAAATGAGTCGATTATGAATCGTTTTGTAATCGATTCGAGAATTTGCGGGAGAATCAAAGAAATTGTAATTATTTCTCATCTCTTCCATGCTATATCTTTTTATACATCCGATTATAAATTATTGGGACTTCCTTAACAAAATAATTATCCGTGGGAATACCTACGTCTTCTAATTTGACTAATAAACTCTGGATGTTATACACAAACTATGTAGTTTCATAACAAGGTCAGTAGCTTAAAAAAATATTGGAAATAAAATACGCTGCACATAACGCCATCTAACGATCAGATAAAGAACTTTTCAACTTTCACACGCTTTTGTAGGGATCTTCGGAACTGCTGGTCCGATTCTGAAATTTCTTTCACTGAT
The DNA here is from genome assembly GCA_905333125.1 of Pheosia tremula. NCBI lineage: Eukaryota > Metazoa > Arthropoda > Insecta > Lepidoptera > Notodontidae > Pheosia > Pheosia tremula. The sequence continues at coordinate 4,566,735 of HG995420.1, forward strand.
TGAGAGCTACATTATCCTTGATAGGCTATATAGTGCATCACGCCACGACCAATCAGGAGACAAGCTGCAAACTCTTGAAAATGATAGTATGAGCATTTCTCTCTACTCAATCATTTCTGTACTATATTATTTTGGATGAAATCGTCATACTATTTCAAAAACACACAAAATCCGTATTAATAGTTTAAAACTAACCACGCGGTATGAGCTTATAGTAGGTACTGTTAAATAGAATAATAAACACGGGAATACTTAATAAATACTTTTATTCAACGCGGCAAAACTTTGTATATTTTGGCGGCACACACGAACTGTCAAAACACTCTCCTGTCATCATAGAGTTTCGCCGCTAGCGATGTCCCGCTGCACAGCGAGTGAACGATCACCGGAAACAGTACCTAACGACAAACAAAAAGACATGAATATTTAGATACAATTAAACATCATGCATCATTTTATCTGACTGTGTATGGGGAACTAATCCCTTCCGTTAACATGCGCAAGCGTCGACGGAACAGAAACTCCATTGAGCGGCAACGGTCCACCATGTGCGGTGCACATCAGCGTACTAATCCCCCGAAATCCCCCAAAAGTATATTAGAACTCCAATACTCCGTAGAATCGCTGGAAACGTGAGTTACATTGATATTATTACAAAAACTTTATACAAATAAAAAAACGAGATATAAAAAACCGGAATTAGTTGCAGTATTTTTAACGGCCTCCACGATCCAGAACACAACCATATCAATTTGATTATTCGCTTCATCCTTAAACAAAAAAAACTATTCTAAAAATTTAAAAGATCATTCGCGAGAGAAAATAAAGGGAATCGCACCACCACGGATTTAACGCGCGTATAATTTCTTTGTGGCACCGCGCAGAATGTGAGCAGACGTCATAAAATATGCATTTCTTCGGTGCGTGTGCGCGGCACGCACACACACGCAGCTGCAACGAAGTCTGGACGTAAGGACGCACGCACACTCACGTGCTATCACAATAACTCAATCGGTCTACACACGCGTCCCTTTTGCATATTCATTTGAGTTTCGCAGTTTGTATCTTTGTATAAAATTATAATGCATTATATGACCCGGACGGACGAGCTTTAGTGCTCGTTTTTATAATATAAAAGGTAAAAGGTACGTACCTTTCCTTTTACGCGATGTATTTCTGCATGTTCTTTTTATATAACCTACTTTGGTGAGGCTCCGATTTTGTAAATTAAACTTTCTTTATGGGGATGAAGTTTCGACAACAAAATTTGGCGATAGACAGACAACTCTTTATTGTTTCACCTCAAAAAAAAATCTTATTTTTGATTAAATTGACTTTTATGTCTTTGGTAACTTGTCTCACATTTAGGCGTAGGCTTCCTCTCGACTTCGACGGCCCTGTCGTGAGCCATCTCCTGCCATAATGTTTCCGCAACGATGTCAAAACCATCGTCCCCTCTTCTCCTTTGTCGTTCTCGACGTCAGCCATCTCCATTGAGTAGCCATGCGTGCTACTTGGCCGATCTCCTCCTAGCAATCTTTTCTCATCTGCTATTTAAGTAATGGAACTGCAGGCGGTGTTTCTGATTCTATAAATTCCCTTGATATTGAAGATCATCCTCAGCAAACAGGGAGTTTGAAATTCTACTAGTCAGCTAACATTAATAAAAAACTATAAGAATATAATAGTGTCGATTCTATGCCAGCGTTCTCTTGAGTCTAAATTACACTAAATATGTCGAACATTTTTGTATTGCCACGCGAATCTGTTCTCTAAATTTAATTGTAATTAATCTAATTCAAATATTCGCTAAAATGTGTGACTTTTCGGCATAAACTGTGTGTAAGAATAGGAATATTTATGTGCCACATTTATCCCTAATTTAATGCGATTTGGACATACAGAATGCGCGCATACAATGCGCATGAGTGTTTATTTAGAAACGTTACAAACATTTCCGTAATGCCAACGCAAAATAAGCGCTATAACAGCGGTAATCGATCTTAACAAACAACGGTAAACAAGCTCTAGACTATTGATCAATATTTCGCGAAACATAATTTATTGCGGTCTAAAGCTATTATACATTCTAAGGACGATGTCAAACGGTGTGTCGTTTGACCCTCAAACTACATGTTTGCAGTCACCTGTCAGTGTAGAACGGAATATAACATTGAAATGGAGTACCTAAGAGTATTTTTTTCCTTGTACATGTACTAAATATGTATAGGTGATCAGGTAATTAAAGACTAACCGCCAAATTTATAGACAGTTCTAATGGATTATAATGGAATTGTAACGAGCTTTTCAGAGGAAAAAGTGCGTTATAAGGGCCTTATAATCCATTATGAGGGTAATGATATGTCCATTAGAAACTAACGCCACACCGTTTTCTTGTTTGGTTGCAAAATATTTTAGCGTCAGACAGCATCAAACAATCCAAGCCGGATTTCAATAGTTAGCCGGTTTAAAATATGCCAGATAAAATCAGTTTTATACATCATACCACAATATATTATTTTTTGTTCGATTCGCAGCAAAATTTCCAAAAGATTTATTACAATCATGATGTTTTAAGTCGATAATGAGATCCGTAAACTACATTTTGCGATAACCGAATGGCAACTTTAACATGGCGAAGTCGATATCACCTGCTCGGTAACAAAAAGAATCGATTCAGATGCGAGCAAAAAGTCTCGATTATCGGCGCATTAATCCACATAATCGGTTCGAAACGTCGATGCGAGATGGCCGCTCGCCTATCCATCATTGTGCTGCCCCCTTCACGTTCTTAGTTTAAACATTTGTACATTCTTTTTTTCAATTAGTGTCCTTCGGCATCCTGGGCACGGCCACCGTGTTGCTTCGTTTCAGTTCCAATAAACACCGCTGACAATGGCGCTACTGTCTATCGAATTTATATACTTCTCGTGTCAGTTGTTCTACAACTTGAACTTATTGAATGGGTATTGGACCACATTAATTACGCTGGGCGTGGCTGTATTCACATCCTCCTTCGTTCAGCCGACTGGGCATAAGGGCCCGAAGTTCATTCATGGTACCTATTCCAGACTGGTGACGGCACATCATGTCCTAGTGGAATCTTATCATCAGATGATGAACTTTCATGACGCAATTGGTACAGACCGGTTCAAAATTGCTGACATTTTTTGTATAAAGCTTAGTATGAGTCCCACTGCTGCGAAAAGGTATTACAAAACTCTGTCTTGGGATGGTCGTTGTGACCACGATTCACCCGCAAACTTGTCCAAAATGTGTGGCCATGTTTGCTTGCCAAAACGATGGGCACAGTTTTCGGACGTCCAGGTATGGACGAGATTTGCCCAATTTCACGGATGCACTAGTGTTTTTAACACGGTCTGTCTGTTTAAGACCTAATATGCCGTGCATCATTGACCAACCTTGCGTTTGGGTTGTCGTTATTCAATAAGGGACCAAGTTTGAGCACACATAATTGCACACTACACACATCACTTGCTAAACGGTGAAGGAAACTATCGTGTGGAAACCTCGAAAGACATGTGAAGTCCGCCAACCCGCACTGGGCCAGCGTAGTGGACTATGGCCTAATCCCCCTCGCGTTGAGGGGAGGCCTGTACCCAACAGTGGGACATTAAAAGGGCTGGTATTATTATATTATCGTACTGATCTTAGTTTGTATATTCAATTACACCAGCCTAATGCACCCTATACGACAGAAGCGTGAACATACTGGAAATAAATGCATACATTATCGTACGGATACCTAATAAATATTTTAGCAAATCGTGTCATCCTATGAATGGATATAATTATGTATCACATGACCGCATCGCGTGTGACGTCGGCCGCACAAAAATATTCGATGCGCGAGCCAATATACTATTTTGTTATGTAAACCACGCCCCGTAGTTTAGCCTAGACTAGTGTATAGCGATCTAGACATACGCGTACCTTCACGGTTCACTTATTGAGGTATAGCAGAGGGAGAAGTTATAAAACTATGTTTTGATTAAGTACATTAGTACTCTACTTATTTAGAATCACTCATACCTTTGAAGGAGTGGTCAGAGATTATATAAATAGTAAACAAATTTTTTTAAAAAAAACTAGGTGACATATGATAGAGGGCTCAGCTGCAAACACGCATTTCCTTGTGTTAGGTTAAGCCATCAGAAAGTCCAGTATAGGAGTAATAGACAAAATGGTAGAAGGTTTCTTTGGAAACAAGGTCTACAAGTTCAATCTCCGTGTCGCTACTCTGTAATTTCCTATTTCATGTGGGAATACGGCCTAATTTAAAAAAAAACGAGACAGTTAAGCAATCAAAACAGACAGCGTAGGTACAACAGCCAATGATATCTGTTAAATTTCTAATCACATAAGAATTCAGTCGTTCTATTGGTGGTTTCATCGCTTCACTTCTTCAAAGGCCATTTAGATTAAGCTTAGTTGAAATTAAGCTTACTTAAACGCCAATCCAATAGTTATGTTAAGCTAATGTTTATTCCACCACACTAATAAGACACAAAAAACTAAATGTCAGTCCACGACAAACGCAAAACAAAAATCCTCCGCCCTAATTGACTACTGTCGGAGCAAAAACAAAACGCATATTACCATCAAGAGAGGCAGAGTAAACAGAACAAAAACCAAACAAGATCATGCGGAATCATTTACTGCAATCGGCGCGTGCGCATCGTACCACGAACATGTCTAAACAAAGATGGAGGGACCTTGCTGGGCGGTTGGATGCTAGAATAACATCGCGATTAAAGCAATCAAACGCCTTTATCGAATCTAAAGCAACATAAAAGAGTTTGATGTGATTAAAACTGGAATTTATATCAATTAGCACGATAGAGTTGGTCTTTGTCATTTGTAGGTCATATTTCTGTTCATTTAGGCGTCAAATAAAGCATACACGATGTCTTTTGCGTAGATCTATTCACTCATTGTATATTTTTGTTTAAGGTTTAAACAAGAGATGCGATAAAAATCAGAAACATGAATTCATGTTATTTTATATAATCAACAGAAAGGGTGTATATCTCAATCGTGGCTCTACATCTATGCTTGTAAAGTACACAGACTTTACATCCGACAATAAAAGTCATACGTCATTGCGCGTTACATTGCACATAAAATTGCCATCAACAAACGTAATACGAACAAGTGATCGCCGGCGCAACATATCTAGATCCCTTATCGATCGATGGATCCCGATTTGATCTACGCATGCGTTCGTTCATAATTATCTCTGCTCTTTCATCCGCCGACTCAACTTTACGACCGCCGGGCCCGTGTAAACGTCTGAAATCATATTGGCAAGTAATTAATGGTCATTACTAACTTTAATATGGACAATTAACTACACTATACACAATACCAGGTAATTATAACTTAGCTGATGTTCTTAAGTAACGCGTTCCGATCAAGTTGTCGACTTCACCGTTATCGGCGAGTTTTTGATTGGCATGTCGACTTTTGGACGGAATAGAAAAAAGAGGTGGACCAAAAATTGAGCCTTTGGGTACACCATTCTTTTTCTTTCGTTTCATCTATCCAAGTGATCATAAGGAAAACGACACTTCGGAAATGAGTAATGTTACAACTAGCGACGACAATAACGTGTTCACAACAATAAGATCACATGATACCGATGAAAATAACAATGCAAGAAAAAATATTTTATCTGTACAGGAAAACGTACATATTCCCAATCTTGGAGGCACAATACATAATAGAACCATGGAAAATATAGCTAGACACGTTCGCCCCTTATCTGTACATCTCGCAACGAAATATTGTAATAAAAAGTACTTTGAATACGACAAGCCGTGATGCACGCGCGCCGATCACTTTGCATACCATTTCCAATCATAATTCTCGGACATAAAGGTCGGAGTTGCTCGTAAATGATCTCTTTAACAGCAACAGTAATGTGGCCATCAATTGACGTACCGCTACAAGGAATAATATGAATCATCTCGTTTCTGTACAAATTGGGATGTGATATTCATATTTTTATTCAATTAGATACTCAGGAACTTCCATATACGTTAGGTATTCAATAACATTCTTATTGACGACGTATATGGACTTATGTTTTTGTGACAGTCGATATTTTAAGTCACAAAACGAGTCTTCGACATCATAACTTGTTAATAAGCTTAAGAATTCTAAGTAGATACTTATACATAGATGATCTTGTGTATGTCAATAGTCAGATCTTTGTCCGTAAGTACACCCATCGCCCCGCCTCATTACCTCCTATACGATACAGCCTCACTATAATGTACTATCACATTGAACTGACCGTCCAACTTATATTGGTCCCTGCTTTCAATAAAAACATTAATAAAGTAATCAACATCACATATCAGGATATGTTGGATGCGTATTCCCAAAGATGTCAGAATTTGCGGTCGGATGAATCGAGATTTTTGTCGATTGTGAAGAACTTAAAGTTGAAATTGGTGTGGCGATGTGTTGTGCAAATGCAAATAGTGGTACAGATACGTGAATTGGTGTGTGTAGTAACCGCATTTACATTTTAGACATACTTGCAGAGAGTAAATGTCAATTTAGATGGAAGACGGGTACTGATGCAAGAAATTGATGCAGTTATTGAACTCTCGCACGATGATCTGATTGTCGATGTGAAGACAATGGAATAATTAATGAGAGATATCGAATACATTTTGAAAGTATCCGTTTTTAATTTGATAGATGTAAAATGATTGGTGTTTGGTGATGAGGAAAAAGTTATATTGAGGCTAGATTGATTGCAGCGTTGGGATACAGAAAAAGATTTCAATATTAACATTCTTATACATGAAGTATAATTTAAATCACTGACATACCACATTAATAAGAAGTGAGCGACTAATATTGGAATATTAGACTTTGTCAGTGTTAGATTTGGATTCATCAAACATCACAAAAAAACTTATTATTAAGCCATTATCACCCATTCGACAACTGATTAGGCCCCCAAGTCTGTTAGCACAATCGACTGATGATGAAGTAGACATGACAAAGAATTTTTTTTTTTTTGCAAATTGTATAAGAACACTTACAAAGTAGTTCCTACATTGTTCTCACATACCTATAACAATGTATTGCTCAAAAATGTAAAAGATCTATTTTAAAAAAAAGACCAACCATGGAGTTTCTTGCCCGTTCTTCTCCATAGGAACGGCATTCCGAACGGGTGGTAAAGCAATAGCATAATATTTTTGTAATTTGACGATTCATAAGTACTGTACAATAATGGTCTACGTGAATAAAAAATATTCTGATTCTGATTCTGATTCTGATTCTGTAGCCAGTTATGATACAGAATTGGGGTCCATGCTAGTATCTCATCCTATCTTCTAATCCACAGCCACTTACACAAACAAAGAGGTAACGTTATTTTGCCGCCTCAAATAACCAAAAAAACAAACATTAGTCTGTCATAATAATATTTTAAGTGCATTTGTTCTCACAAACACCGTAAATCCCGTATTTGATTGATCCACACGATCTACATTCACAAAACAATGAGCAACCGCCAGAGTAGGTCACACGAAAGCCGTCTATCTAAATCTTAAGTGACATTTCAATTTCAATTAGTCATAGAAGTAAAACGGTAACCGAAAACCGATATGAACGCACTGACATTCGTTTTCCACTTAACAAAATGCCAGCGAAGGATTATGTGGATTCCCAGGCAATCCACAATGTTAATGGTCACAGCTGTCTCAGGGAATGCAATATTTATGAAGTGTGATCTGAATTCGAACGTTGAAAGGTTCAGTATGATGTGAGACGTCAAAAACAAGTTGTGCATTGACATTCACCGAATTAATGTTAGTTTGTTGCTTTATCTTGGACATTGCTACTATTTGAAATACAATAATAATACCAGCCCTTTTTAATGTCCCACTGTTGGGCACGGGCCTCCCCTCAATGAGAGCGGGAGTAGGCCGCAGTCCACCACGCTGTCCCAGTGCCAGTTGGCGGACTTCTCACGTCTTTCCAGGGGTTCTCACCCACATGCAGGTTTCTTCACGATGAAAAAACTTACTAACGATACATTATTCTCATACTATTTAGTTAGTTTCTTAACAAATGTGACGTGCTATTTGAATCTACAACATTTTCAAAGTCAAAGTTGAATCATTTATTTCGTATATACCTACGAGGACATTAACAAATTGTCATTATCTTCTTTTAACTCTACAACCGGATCGGAACGCAAACTTAACTAAGAAGATCCGGCAAGAAACTCTCTTTTTAATAGCCATGTTTCTTGCAAAAGAACATGCGCCGTTCCACTGTATGCTTCACAACCGTATTAAGCTACAACCCTTTAATTGATATAATTTTCCCCTATACACACAAGAACTAGATTATCTATGCGAAGCACGTGAAAAACTAACACACAAAAGCATAGTTAATCGTAAAGGTCACAACGAAAAGCGGTCGTTAATACAACATGTGTTGTTACAGCCTTTTTGTCACACCTCTAATGAGCTTCGCTACATTTCTGTTGGATCTCTAGAAACGTGTGAATTATATCGATTTCGTTGTTAGTTTTTTACCCACGGTCAGGTGCGGTTTTTTTGCAGTTTTTTACTGGTTTTTTTTTTTTTGCTGGTACAGTCGTGATTATTTCTAGAGTTGTATGTTATTGATCAGTTCAGCCATTATCCACATTATTTGTATTTACTTGGTCTTGTTAGTCATGTTTATTTTTAGTTCTTGTAATATTTTTTGGTTTTAAAATATTATTAAATTATAACATGACTATACCATATCCTGGTTAGTTCTTAATCTATTTTCCACTGATTATAGTAGTAATATTCCAATTTTCTGTATCAACTATGTCTAATATCTCAATACTTTTGAATTAGCTTGTACCATAGCATATATCAAATAAATTGAATTCCATAGTGCCTACTCGATCGTACATATTGATGGGTATCTCATGTAATCAAACAGGAAGTTGCACCCAATTTCCTTCGAATCATAAATCCCAATACTCAGAACTTTCGTCGATAGCTCGTGGTTCCGCCGTGCGAGTTCAGAAACCCATTATGTGGAACATTATGAGGAGGCCATTGTTTCGGCTGAACGGGCCGGCACAATATCTTACGAAATTTCCTAAAAAACCACGTCTGTATTATGAATGTTTATTATGCCGGTGTTTATCTGATTCGGTTCATTGTCGGTCCATTGTCCTTCTTTTTTGCTTTTTCTTCATTAATGTTTTGTTTCATTGTGCTTAACGAGTGGGTTGACACATCAGTTTTTGTATGTTTAACATTATTTATATCTTTAAAATTAGTTATCGTTTAATCAAGAAACCTTACGTTACCATCCTCGATGTAATTTTTTTCATTAACACACCCGAAACATCTCAAACACCTCGCGATTACTGTGCGCTCCAGTTTCCTCGCATCTTTGTACCATATCCGCAATATAATTACCCATTTGTGCTAAGCACCTCCCAATTCGTTGCCGAGATTTGTTATCGTCTCATAAATTAGAGGCAATAACCACGATTTGTGATTGGTGGTCAATTGTTTTTCTACGTATATCCGTACTATCGCTATCAAATCGTGAGCTATTAACGCAGGCCGCGTCCGATCTAATCAGGGATGTGGTGAGAGAAAAGTTAATTTTACAGCTTGATCATTTTTAGGATCAAATTCTAATTATGCTTCAAAAAACATGTAAGCTTAGCTAGGTAAGCTTTTAATTGTCGGTGAGGTTGGCGGCTTAAAGGTTTAGGCAGCGCTCTAGGTGCTAAAGACATGATAGAGAAAATGGTAGCAGTTGTCTGAAAAAGTTCAGAAATCTACCAAAGCTACAATAAATGTATGTGGTGACCATAAAAAAAAACTTGATGGAACGATGATCTCGCGCGCTTTACAATGCGAATATAATATGATCTCGACATATAGAAGTCCTTGGAGACGCCCAGCAATGGACGCATTGATGTGAAAAAGAAAGAAATGTAACCCAGCCAACCCTGCAAACACAAGTGTTCCCTCATTCATTAATAATAACCGGCTCTCTAAAATCCGATCCGTTATTACAATCACGGGTACGTAGTCATGCACGACTTATGTAATACAAATTATATATTCGTATGTTAACAGCCATTGTTGGACTCTAATCTACATAAGTATAGATATTAATTCGTCTTTCAAAAACGATTTTGTAAAAAAAAGGCCGACGCGGTGGTATTTCGACATCGTGTCTCGAGTTTAATTCTCTTTAGAAGTTTACACGCGAGTTTTCAATACATTGTGCTTGTGTGTGCCTGTTTTAGTTGGAGTGATGAGTGGAAAAGTGTTTTAGGTGGTCTAGATATAGCTTAATTTAAGTTCTTTATTTGAATAAAAATACGTATCGTTGCTCTTTTGCAGAAAGCCGTACAATAACAATTGCATTCCTATTTCATATTGAGTGAGAATATAATATGTTTTTTATTTAAATAAAACAAGCTCACGGTCTGATTTAAAGTATCAAGTTGCAAAAACACATTACAAATGATTACTACAATATCGACAATCTTTTACGGCTAAGACCATCGTGTAACTCTGATTGAATATATTAAATTCAACAATCTGCAGACCGTGTGAACCATTCATTTCAGCTGTTTTGAAATCTATGTATAGACACGATATTTAATTACAATCGCCAAATACCAGATGTACAGTTTATGCACATTTAAACTTAATCTCAACTGTAACATCGATAAGAAACGCTCCAACATCTAAAATAACAATTCCAATATAATTTTCTAACATCATTCGATTCTCGATCCACACATTCGTTCCTATTTAAATGATAAGATCTCGTGTCGTGTACAAAAACGAGTCGATACACAAAAACACTTTCGTGCACCAGTGTACGTAGACCGAGAGTCAACGATCACTCACAATGGCTCGCTCCGCAGTGACTAGGAGAAAACATTGATTAATTACCATAATAATTTATTTGATACTCCAAAACTTGATATGGGGAGGGGCCGCTTACACAACGCGCGAGACGTTTAAGTTCTTTTTGAACTAAAAACACCCAACGATATAGCTTGAAACGCGAACGCGGGCGGCGATACAAGTAAAAGACTTGGTTAGTTTTAAAATATTTTCGACACGATGAAAACAGTACATTGTCCGATGGAATATGATGCATGGAGGTGATTTGGCTGTTCCAAACAAAAGAATACGTTTGACGGAAAAGGAATGGTTGAATGTATCGTTAGTTATTATTGTTTCGATGTGTATTAGCATATTAAAGTTTCTTTTTTGTTGTTCGCATCGAGGTATTACGGTTTTTTACTCATCTACCGAGAAGCTGGGACGACGATAATGTTTTTTACATGATTATGCCCATAACTAGAGCCTGAATCATCTGGAATAATAAAGATTTATCGAAGTACGATTATCGTGTTGTTGAATAGATCAATATTTATCTTGACGACATGGTATTATTTGTCGCCTGCACGATAGACACTTATAATATGAAAAGTATTAATTAAAAGCAAAATATTTATAACTCACCAGTAAAATAAGAATTGCTGATCCAATAAGCTTCCTTGCTTACAGCATATAATCGCACACGGACTTAGAAACAATTCCCAGAAATAACGAAATAGACCTTAGACTGGTTTTAAGTAGGTATAATATCGAAAGTTCAATAAAGCGGATCTTAATACCGATTCAATGAACTCTGTTAGAATAGTTAATATAAACCAAATTTCATGTGTCATTTTTTTATAATATTTTTTTTCTAGGTCTGCTCTCGGCGTTGAACCACTTGGACCAGACTCGAAAGAATTCGCTTCAAACCACGGTTGACTACTCCAGATACGTTAAGAGGTATAGCTACTGATATTATTATGTTTTATGTAATTTAGCTGTCACTTTTTTATATCAGAACATTAGTTCAGTTTTTATTGTAATCATTTTGAGAATTATTAGCTATGTGGGCTCCTCTCGATGACGTGTTCGCTACTTTGAATACGGATCCTGGATCTTCATGATTGTTATGTTCATCATTGGAGTGTTATGTACCTTCAGTGAAAGAGTTTTCATTGGAATTCTCAATTGAACAGACTCAGTAAATTTATTTTTTACCAAATTATGGTCAAACAAGCAGTCCGTATTAGATACTTCATAATTGTACAGTCGCCTTTTATGAACGTAGTCAGACCGTTTGAACTCTGTACCACTTCCAAATTATGGACACTTTAAATTCATCTCTTAAGTTAAAAACTGTACAGAAAAGCTACTTAATATTTACAAAAAGTGTGAAAAATTTGGCCCATGCGGTAGCGTGCCCAAGGCGCTGGCCGCATTTCCTCGCTGAATAGCCAAAGCTACTCGCTGAGCGAGGAAATGCCCAGCCCTTGGGTCGCCGGTTGGGTCGACCAATCTAAAGTTAGTTGTTTGTAAATCAATATTATTTTTACCTATATGTATTCCTAAATTAAGTAATCCTTTTTGCTATGCAATTTAGGTACAGCTCCACGTTAGAATGCGGTTCCTCGTACTGCAAGGATCTGGGCTACCGGGAGCACTTCCACTGCATGGACTGCACCGCCAGGGTGTTTTGCAAGAAAGAGGAGATGATCAGACATTTCAAGGTACGCCTTTACCATTTGCATATTCCTTTACTAGATGATGTATCATGGTTGTGATATCATTCATTGCCCAAGACCCTGCGTACAATAGCAAGTGTTTAAATTTGCGGTGGGATATATGGACGTTGTCAACACGTTTCTTTAAAATTATGAACAGTCAGTGTATTTGGAAATTCACGTTCAATGTCTCTAATGAAAATAGGGTACACATTTTTGTCACTGCTTTTTGAGTTTTGGTTAGTTCTTTTTTTATATTTATCCTTTGTAGCAACTGTACCGTCCTTCATTACTATTCCTTGACCTTTTTCCTCAACCTACATAATCTTACATAATTCTGGGCAATAACCTTTTGTTTCGATCCTTAGCTATATCTGACCGCTGCCAAGGCGGATCCAAGACCAATGATGGCATTTCAGTTTTAATTTGTGTAGTGACCTTAAACTGTGTACTTAACACTATTTATTATCCATTATTAGTGGCACAAGAAACGCGATGAGTCCCTGGCCCATGGCTTCATGCGGTACTCGCCTCTAGATGACTGCTCTGAACGCTTCAGTGACTGTCCCCACAACAGGAGTCAAACCCACTACCACTGCATACAAGATGGCTGTGATAAGGTACATTTTATCATGATCAATACTATTGAAGTCAAACTGAATAAGGAGACAAAACTTATGATCGAAGTTAGATTATTAGCTAAACTGATTTGGGAATATTGGAATCTATTAATCAGCTAATAGATATAGATATCTTAGATATCTTAATACTAGATTCTTTGTAAATATTGCGATCAAAATTCTGCAATTATTTATCGTGCTCATATCTAAATAAATTATAAGTACCATAATCTTACGAAGCTTGCGTAATTGAAATCATAATTTCAATTCGTGGTAGCTAGCGTGTTTGGCTGGATTTAAAACACTCCCAGGCAATTGATCTACTTTCTAGATAGTTTATACAATACCTGCTTATACGTGAAATCAATTTATCTGATCTACACTATCAAAAAAAAACTTTTACAATAATCAATCTTATTGCCAATGGCGTATTAACTTTTGACCTATTATTGCTTGAAGCTATTGTATTTTTTTTCTGATTACTATTTGTTTGATGTTTGTGTTGGTTTATTGATCTTATCAACAACTTCCTATTTTATTAAGTACTTATTATCATTATTTGGCTATGTCTATTCAAGATGAATCAAGTATGTAGTAGTATTTTTATTATAGCCTGTATTTGAAATGTTGTCTTTTAAAAGTAAAACAGTCATATTCCTCCTCAGAATGAATTATATTATGGGCTCACTGCTTTCTTTCTTAGTTCTGTAATTCATTACTTGTTAATGTCCCTGCAAATTTGAATGAAGTAGTATCTTCAACCACCATCTCCTCCTCAGGTCTACATATCGACTTCAGACGTGCAAATGCACGCGAACTATCACAGAAAGGACTCAGCCATCCTCCAGGAGGGATTCCAAAGGTTCAGAGCCACGGAGAGCTGTGCTGCACCACACTGCGTGTTTGCTGGTCAACGGACCACACATTTCCATTGCAGAAGACCTGGATGCACGTATACGTTCAAGAATAAGGCTGATATGGGTAAGTGATCTAGATAACGATATTGGCATAGATGTCGTAATCATCATGTAGAGCTGTTACCAGTAGACGTGTCATAAAAATTCTCTCCACTTGCCTCATTTGGTGCATATTCTAGTGCACTCCTGCAAAGCTCTACCACGGAAGATCTGATCTGATTGGTCTATCACATTGAGAAACAATGGTGTGATGACTTCATTTTGCAACAATACTGCCTTACCATAGAGATACATAAAGCTGCAGAAAAAATATGTTCTGAGGTTTTAATTTCTTCAGTTCATCAAAGTGCAACTTGCATTTATAACCAGTGCTCGCCCAATACTATCCCTTCGCTTTTTGGTTGCGTTATATATATAGAGTGCCGTATGTTCCTAGACTATAATTAAAAACCTCTATGTTATTCAGAAAAACATAAAACCTACCACATAAAAGATGAAGCGCTCTCGAAGGATGGCTTCAAGAAGTACATGAAGAATGAAGCCTGTCCATACCGTGACTGCCGGTTCAGCAAGACCTGCAATCACATCCACTGCATCAGACCCCACTGCAACTACGTGCTGCACTCCAGCAGCCAGATCTTCACGCATAAGAGGAAACACGAGAGGAAGGAACAGGAGATGAGCTTTGGGTATGTCTTTATCTACATCATCAGCCTTTCTTCCATCATCTCTCTTTTTTCGTTGGCAATCGACTGCAAAATCGGGCCACTCCCAGTAAATGATATGAATTGGATGTTTTGCCAGTGTTGAGTCAAAAGTATTCTAGTATAATGTACAAGATGATGAACAAGGAAATTGGAATGAATCTACCATGTTATATGGTGATTCCATAAATGGTTTTATATGCCATAGCAAAACAGCAGTCAGGGTATTTCCTCATCAATCGTTTCATGTTCTAAGACCACGTCTCATATCCACAGGCTCCCAACGTCTGTGATCCAAAATGCCCTGCTCCAGCAAGGTGCAGACCTCAGCATGTACTCTCCCGGTGGTAATCTTCTCGGCGATGACGACATCTCCAACCAAATGCTGGACTCCGAGTACCCGCATCTATTCGTGAGTGAACCATTTGCCATACTTATCAATGTTAATTTAACTGATTACGGGAACGACCGAACAAATTCATGAATTTTATGCCACTTATGATGTATTTAAGTTAATTGAGATGTAAGGCCGTTGAGCTGGGAAAATATTAAGGAGTGTCGCGGCCAAGTTCACACAGCAACCTTAATTGTTTTTATGTGGTAAAGCAGTTTTATTTTTTACTTTTGTTTACCGGTTACAGAAATATTTACATAATTTCAGGTAGGTCTAGTTTAACTGTACTGAGACATTTCTTATATTTTTACAGAACCCAGCACTGGTTGAGGAAGTGACACGAAAGTACATAGAGACCTTCAACGGAGGCAAAGAGGCCGAGGATAAATGCAGCAAATGTAGCGCTTTCAATAAGCACTACCATTGCTTAGCTGAAAACTGCAAGATGGCACACAGGTAAACATTATAACAGATAAGCAAATAATAAACACTACAACGGAATCAGCATTGTTTAAAGGTGTAAATATAGGCATTTTAAAACAAGTAATTGAAGTAAAATTGCTTTGTAATACCAACATTCCATTTTTCTTTTACAGCTGCCACACCACAATGGTGAAGCACGTGATGGAACATGAGCAACAGAACCAGGTGACTGAAGCATACTTTGTGACCTACACACGCCACAACCCGTGCTCGAGCTCCGCCTGCCAACATATCAGGGATATCACACACTATCACTGCACTTGGGTAAGTTTTCAACACATCAGCAGAACATCTTGCATCCTCATCATCTTTACTATTTTGTTCAATATTTTTTTTGCTTCAATTGATTACAATTTTCCGTCAAGTTCTCTCCAACTTATTAACTCTATCCACTTTTCATTTGATTTCTTCTAGTAGTCGCTTCTTCATGTGTTCATATACATATGACTCCTACATAGATTTAAGACACTGTTCTATAAATTTTAATAAAACTTCTTAATGTGTTCCAGGAAAACTGTGGCGCAGTTATACTATCATCCGAGGAGCACCCATTTAGACGCTTGGAGCACCACCGCCAGCACGCGATCATCAGCCCCATGTCCCCTAACTTGGCGTCTAGATTCGTGCCAAACTTTACCCCTCAACTTTCCGCCCAGCTTCACCCCAACATGGCGGCCCAACTCGGCCAAGTGCCAAACCTGCCAAACCTGCCACCGAACTTGGCACAATTAGCTCAGATGGCGCCAAGTCTGTCGTCACAGTTAACGCCGAATTTGCATGCTCAACTGAATATGGGGCAAAGCCCTGCTGTAGCCCCTCAGCATGTAAACCCTTCGAGTTCATTGGACGAGATGTTCAGCAGGAAGAGAGGAAGACCCCCTAAGAACAGGGTCGTTGAAGTCTGGACTGATAATGTAAGTTTAAATACTATAAACAACCTTCCTTTAATAAAACCTGTTGCCTTGGACTATAGTTTCTAAATATCTTTCTTTATTTGCAGGTCACACCTCAAGCCATATTCACGTCGTTCAAATTACCCAAAAGCAATCAACTGCCGCCAATAATACCATCTCCAGTTATACCTACTATTGAGGAGTTCCCAGTAAGTATCGTTCCAACTCCATTGTTCAAGTATATGATATTTCAAATTTTGAGATTCAAAGTTCTATACTATCTTTTAATGTATCTGATGAACTTTTTTATATCTACAGCGCATCAAATTCCAACACTTCGAAGTGTTTACCAGCTCAGACACCTGCTCATCATCGTACCCGAGCTGTCAGCTTCGAATCACACGGTTGCATCTTCACTGCTACAACTGCGGCTTTGCCTGCGAGACTCACTCAATGATGGAGACTCACATGAGGGAAGCCCACTCCATCAGCCCTCTTCTCGAAGGTTTCGACTATTTCCCGTCTTATGAACATTGTGGAGGCAAAAGTTGCTTCAAAAACCAACTAAGATCCCACTTCCACTGCGCTCAAGGGAACAATTGCCCAGCAATATTGACCCAATACTCTGCATTGGCTACACATAAGCATGGGAGAGGTACTCCAGTGATTAAGAGCGAGACAGAACAAGAAAAGCAATTTGAGGAAGCCAAAGATTATTCTTTGAAGGAGAGGGGCTCCGTTGATAGTGTGAGCTCCATGAAGGAACCGAGTGAGTCGTACACTCCTACCAACTTCTCTATTAAGAGTGAGTTTGATAGAGAACAAGATAGCGTGTCTGGTAAGTGCCACTCCTTGTTACATAAATTAAATTTGTGATCTGTGTGTGCTGATTCCCAGATGACTAATATCGGATTCTTTTTATCATTAGTCGTGTCTGAAAAAATGACTCATTAAAATTGGGTATTATTTAGTACTGTTTTTTTAAGGAAATATAGTTCATTTCACTAAACAGACATTTGAATAATTTCAGTAGTAAAAGCGACGGGAACCTTTTATCCGTCGTCACATCTCCGAAGCAATACATCATCACCATCGCCGAGAAGCTTCTACGACGCTTCTCCTTCAAAAGATATGAAACCTCGGATGGAATACGACCAGAAAAAAATGTACGAACCACCGAAGATGACAGGCCCTACGATCCCACCGTCGTGTCACGATCAATTGTGTCCCTTGAACAAGAACACGACGGGAATGAACCTCCATTACCACTGCCCACATTGCAGCCAAGCTTACGTAGACTTGAAACTGCTGTTCAGCCATATGGTGAAGAAGCACAGTAATAATATGGAGCACGGACCAGTGGGGCTTGCTGCTACTAAGGTAAAAAGAATTTCTCATACGTCACGTAGTAATTAGTATGATAATGTAAGTTTGAGTTTTTCTAAGGTCAGTGTTGGTTTTCAGGAGACGTTGGAAAGGGAATATCCAGAGATATCGATACTGCCTTCCACTGCATCATCTTCTTCGACCAGTCAAGCACCTTCGCCCAGTCATAGACCACCGAACCCTGCTGATCAGGTAACATTTCAGCACTATCTAATTAATGTGATCTTTTGCTACCATCAGTTCTTGCATTACATTTATCTCATCATCTCCTTCAGGTCCAAGCTGTTCAGTCTCTTCTGCTCCAGCAGTATTTGGCAGGAGGTCGAAAAGGCAGTCTGCAGGAGCAGTTGAAAATGCAGCAGCAGTACACTGCGTCTTTAGCTGGACTGCCAGGGTTGGCACAAGTCGCTCTGTTTTCTCAGGGGTGAGTTAATACCATTAGAAGTCTATGTTATGGTGGCCATACCTTTTGCCGGATTATGGTGGGTCATTAAAACGAATATTTTTACTAATCGTCTTATTCTCTTTCCAGTGGATCGCCATTCCCTCTATATCCAACTATGTTGTATCCACCTGACTTACTGTTGGAGCAGAGCCTACTCCAAGGACACGGCTTACCCCCAGGACTGGATAAGGAAGCTGAAATGATAGCTAAGACGTGAGTAAATATATTTTACTAGAAGATATGTAAACCTAAACCCAGCTTTTCTTGTGACTAAATTATTTGCCAGTTCCAAAACAATTTAGTTTTTACCCAAATCAAATCTCGGCTTCTTAGGAAACCGTTTCTACAACGATCTCTGGAGTTGCCGGCTAGCCATCCCTATAAGCGAGGAGTAGATCCTAGCTTACAGAGATGTCTAGCCTGCAAGTCATGGCCTTGTTGGCTAACCATCTATGTAAGCCAGGAGTAGATCCTAGCTTACAGAGATGATCCAGCAAGAGGAGTCCCTTGGAGAGTCCAAACACTGGTCATAACAGTACTTGCATTGTCAGCAGGCGCACCCACACCACGCGCGGTCCCCACATGCGGGTGATGAAGGACGAGCCCATCCCTGAAGGGTATCTACGCTTCAGGTTCAACGAGGACTGTGCTTACCAGCACTGTGGATACAGGTGAATTAGATTCGTCTCTTCTTCTAATTTAAGGCTTAGACCCTTGTCGGTGTAGCTGCTGGAGCTCTTTCCATCTGTCTCTATCTAGAGCAGCTTCTTTCACCTCCTTGTACGACATGACACCGATCTTTTCTTTTATCTCACTCATGTAGCTTATTCTTGGGCGTAGATTTGGCAACTAATCTTAATTCTATTTGTGACATATCGATAGATATGACAATGAAGATACATGCTCAGGAGTTGAGTGAAGAAATGTGTTATTTCTTGGGATAGAGTAAATATTTCGCATTATTAAGGTTTTACCGTCAAATAAGTGTGGTACAAACAGTACGGCAAGCGTGATAGAAATTGCCACAGCTTTTTCACTCGAGGCATCGTTACGTATTAACCTCCATGAGGATTTACACATTGTACAATTAAATTAACTTGCTACGAAAAAATGTATTCTATTGTCGGTTGTAAAAATGTGTTTTCCTTTGCAGGGAACATCAAACCCACTTCCACTGCACCAGAAAAGACTGCGGCTACTCATTCTGTGATAAGACCAGATTCGTTCAGCACACGGCCAGACATGAAAGGTATTTTGAATGTTATAGTCATATCGCCAGATGAGCATACCAGCTGTACAGTCCCAAACTAAGCAACGCTTGAATTATGAGTACCGTACAATGGGATGGGGGCAATCTAGTATATAATAATTCTTATATACATAATAAACATCCCTGAATCGGGTACAAACATTCTTGCTAATCACACAAACTTTGTACCTACCAGGATTCGCCATTGCCATCTACCCTCCAAAGGTATATTTTATCAGAATCATTTGTAATTCTGCCTGTGGCTACTGTCACAGATTTTGGAATGATACTCGTGACTGCCGCAAGCGGCAAGCTTCCAAAGCAAAACTTTCTTTTATCACGAATCACGATATACGAGTATTAATTAATGATATTATTCCCAGTATACATAGCAGCTATAGCCAAGTTGGTTGAACGCTTGCCTCGGTAACGAGGATCGCAGGTTCCAACCCCGGCTCGCACATCTGGAATTTCTGGAATTCATCTGCGAATCTCATTTTCAGCCATGATTATCAATTGCTAAACGGTAAAGGAAATAACGTGAGGAAACCTGCATGTCTGAGAGAACCCCTCGAAAGACGTGTGCAGTCCGCCAACCCGCACTGGGCCAGCGTGGTAGACTTTGGCCTAGTCCCCCTCGCCTTGAGGGGAGGCCCGTGCCCAGCAGTCGGACATTAAAGGGGCTGGTATTATATTGCATTATTATTTTCAGATTGGACACGCTGATGGGTGGTGACTTCCAACAGTACAGGGCTAATGTTTACTGCAAGAGGCCAGACTGCCCCCATGCTTCCACCTTCGGTAAGTTAGGTACTACCGAATTTTATATTACTATTACTACTACTAATACTAGCTGACTAGGCAAACGTTGTTTTGCCATCTATACTATATTATTATTAATTATTATTTATTATTATAATATTATAAATGTGAAAGTTTGGATGGATGTTTGTTACTCTTTCACGCCCGAACGGCTGAACGGATGTGGATGAAATTTGGCACAGAGATAGATTATAGTCTGGAATAGCACATAGGCTACTTTATATAGGTTATAAGTGTATTAATTGAGGTACCGCGGGCGGAGCCGCTGGAAAAAACTAAGTTTTTATAGTGTGTAAATTTTCGTGACAAAATAACTAAATGTAAATTTCATATTTCAACAAGGTACAGGGCAGAACAAGGCGTCCCACTTCCACTGCCTCAAGTGCGAGTTCGTCTGCACGGATACCAACAAGGTGGTGGCTCACCGCCGCCAGCACCAGAAGCTGGACTCCATACAAGCCGCCGGCTTCGACAAGTTCCCGCCTAGCAAAGGTAAGATGAGAATGTAAGATGCACGTCATACTATAGGCAGCTTCAAATTCTTTAAGAACCAACCAAACAAAAACATTTCACCAGAACAATGGCTATTCTAGTCTATCTAATCTATCAGCCGATAGACGTCCACAGCTGGACATAGGCCTCCCCCAACGACTTGCACACATCACGGTCCTCCGCCACTCGCATCCACCGGCAACAATGGTTATTAATATAACTTAACTTTTTTTATCGTGGTGAAATCCTCGGGGCAAGCCTTGGGGGAGACAAGCGGGCTATGTCGCTTCGATCCCGGGACCCTCGGCATAAAAATCTATATATGGGGTACTGTACCACTGCGAAATGTCCTAATCGGCCCGCCAAATTAAGAATCATTCAATAAAACTTTCTGAAAACTAGCTGAACGCAGCCAACGCCCCGAATTCAATGGAACAGTCCCGTGAAACGTGAAATTCAAAATGTTATCGAGACCTTTTTTCTGAAATTGTTAAAGTTCTCTCACCTTTTTAAGATTATGTCAATTTAAAGCTGCATTAATGAAGCATATCACCATCAGTGGTTAAAGGCTTGCACAAAGTGAAGGCACAATAGTTGAACCCCGAAAGTTATGGACGTGTTATAACTTTGTCAAACGTCATATAGCACTACACTCAAGAGTTTTGCTTTGCGCAGTACCATATGACGCTTGATAAAGTTATAAAACGTCTATAAATTCGGGGTTAAACTTTTGTGCCTTTTCTTTGTATTTCAACTTGCTTATTGGAAGAGCTTATTGGCACTATTGATTACAACTTCTTCATTGGCAATGACGACATTACCTCTGTTTCAGGTTGCGGCTATGAACCGCAGTGCATTCACAGCAAGAAGCAAACTCACTACCATTGTCTACAATGCGGCTTCGCGGTCCTAGGCCTCTCGCAGATGACGTCACACAAGTACAAACACCAGGAAGCGAACCTGGGCCCCTCCACCAGCGGCACCAACTGACCGCACCATTGTACATAACATAAATATATTTGCGTGTGTTTAATGTGTTAATAAAAATGTGAAAATGACCATACATTTATTGATAAGACTTTGTGGACTCGAATCCAACTCAATAAGATTGACAGATAAATTAATATTCAGGTGATTAAGTGCCTAAGAAAGGTGATTAACGATAATAGGGTGACCAAACCTGTATTATGTTTGGCTGGGAACTAAAATCGTGGACTTTGACCCACAAATTGCTACGGGATTTATGTAGCATTTAGGATTCCTTTAAACTACTTGTGCCTTAGTCACAATTTGCGACCGGGTCGACTCGTGTCGTGGCAACGTTTGTGCCAAACCTTAGTTATAAATTGTTGAATTTGAATTAAAACGATCATATATTATTGTGAATGTAAGTACGCGAACGTGTAACTAGAGTATTTTCCTAAAAGTGTATGAACAAAATTAATTTAAAATTGTGAATAACATTTGTGGATGCAGGTGTATGCGTGCATGTTTTTTTTTTACTGACAATTTTTGCTCTTTATTAAGGAGATAAGTGATTCGTATTGCGAACACGATATAGCATAGAAACCAACACGCGAGAAGTGTTGAAAGATCCTGTCCCTTTAGTTATAAAAAAAATGTATATCAAAAACTGTCGGTAAATCAAATATCATATTTATATTTAAAAGTGTGTATTTCCTAAATCCTGACCAATCTTAGTTCTTAGTTTATATAAAAAAAATATTTATATTTATTACTTCCCCATGAAAAAAAGACATTTTTACGAATAGTATTATTAAATGTAGAACTTGGTGAAATTATGAAAAAAAAATGTATAAGGCAATAAATATTTGGGTTAAGAACGCCATATTGTGCCTGGAGGGTTAAAGTCATGACAATATTGTATGTAAGAGACTCTGACAAAAGAACGACACGTGTATGAAATATTTTGTAAAACTTTTTACACATTTGTGTCAACCATCATCGAAATAAAAACTTTGTCAGAAACTATCTCAAAGAGTAACTATGTAGTTTTACAATTGATAAAAAATATATTTAAAACATTATAAAAAAAAACATATTTAATAAAAATCGTCAATTCTATAACACAAAAACTCAACTTGTAAATAAGATTAGATTATGTATAAAAAAATAAACATACAGTTATGTTAGTAAAAAAAATGTGTAATTGTTACAAAAAAATATCTAATATGAAAAATGTTAATGTATAAAACAATTCATTGGACATTGGTGTACAGTGATATTAAAAAGTGCTAATGATGTATGATTCATGAGGTAGCCATAATATGCCATAACTATCATTTTTAAGTAATAATTTTATAATTAACACTTTCTCTCAGTATTACAATTAATTTTGTCCTTCTAAAACACACCGTTTGCATTCCTATCGTTCGATTCCTGGCGTCCGTTTGAGCCATTTAGTATTTAGATGGGGGTCGATGGAGATGAATCTTTGTTGTGACCAAAACAGTTTCCACCCTATTCCTAGCATGTATCAGTATTTTTGTAGCGTAAGCTCTCTCCAGTTGTTCCTATTACGTCATTGTCTGCTATAACTTTTTTTTAATCTTTTATTACTTTTTATGAATTTGAAATAGTAAGCGTTACAATCAAATAATTCAGCTTGGATGACAATTTAAAACCATGTATTTTTCTTTCGTTAATAGGTATGGATTGAAAAAAAAACAAACCTACATCAGACCAGTGCCACAGGCCTGCTAACACAATCGATTCCTAATCGAACAGCAACCGCATAGTAACTGTCACTTTTGACAGATATCCGATATCTGTTAAAAGTGACAGTTACTATGCGGTTCGATTATGAATCGATTGTGGGGCCCAGTTAAATGTATAATCTTGTAAAAAATAAAATAAAGTATAATTAAATAAACCGCTCAGAAGCGACCTTCATAATGTCTCTTTTCTTTTTATATCTTAGTTATTTAACAAAATGAATAGTGCCATAGCAAAGTCGCGTTTCGATAATTATTATTCTTTTTGCAAACGTTTTGGTCTATTTACTCTTTATTTATTTAATTCGAAACATATTGGCAGATTTTAAAAAAATTGGCTCGACAATCGCAATAATCTAATTATTTTTCGTTGTTCTCTCTTGTTGTTATCTAATTTTACGTTTTCTGTTGTTTTATTTTCCTCAATTTTTTATTTAAGTTTTCCTCCACGATCATTTTTATATGAATGTAATTATAAAAAATAAAAATTAATCGCGTATTTATGTATTATGGAATACGTGGCTTTAATTTTAGTATTTGTTTAATTAAATTTAATACGGATAAAGTATTTGTCAGCACAAGTATTACGAGATGGAGTGTTTAAAAACCTTTTTTTTTTACAATAAAATCGTGTGTCGTACAAAATTGTTTACTTAGTAATTATTTTGCACATTGTATCGAATGTCAGCGAATACGGAAAATTGTTTGGGAAATTCGTAAGATATAGTTTAGTATTGTTTACCTCATGAGTTCTAGGAAATAAACAAGAATATCCTTATACATTGTCATTTTATTTATCCCCTGAAATATATATCGCAAGACAAACACACTAACATACGGTTCCCACACTAACCAACGCTTGTATTGTGGGTACCGTACACGGGTGGGTGAACTCAGTATTTTTTATGTGACCAGGCCCACCACACACTCCCACCACTGCTACTCCTGTAAGCCAGGATCTACAGCGGTGTCCCATGATGACACCGAGATTTGGCCCTCGGCGAGTCCCGCAATAAAGTTAGTTGTCTTGGAACCCGCACGAAATTAATCGAAAGATAAAAATAGGAGGAGTTGGAAGAAAATTATCCACTTCCCTCCATTGCAAAGCGGGAGACAAGAAGATCTGGTAGACAAATTTCCACAGAAGCAAGACGCTTATAGCTGGACTAATTCCAGGTGTAAGGCACCACAGAGAGTTTAATTCAGTAAGGGTGAACTCAGTATATAATACTTATATAGATATTAAACATAGGACTAGGGTACAAACACTCATGCTTATCACACAAAGCTTGTCCCTACCAGAATCCGACTGCGCTAATCAGGTCATCAAAAAAACAAATAGGTATACGTATCAAATTGAGAACCTCCTTTGTTTTTCGTCGGTGAAAAACGTACAAAGTCATGGGTGAAATGTATATATATATATCTGGACAAAATCTAAATTCTCTCTTTGTGTCCAATGATTACAGCATCCCACCTCTGTACTTATAAGCGGTAGGCAGAATATCACTAGAGCCACCTACATTTTGTCGATGGTATTTCTCAAAGTTTTCTAGTAGCCCCTTGTTGTTATTATACTAGATATAATCAATACGAAAGAGGTAAGGGCTATAGTTCACAAAGTGGGTCTAGCCTAGCAGCAAAGGCCTAGTGCTAAACACTCGACTTCACACGACTTTAAAAGATATGTGCAGGGTTCCTCATGATATGTGTGCAAATAATGGCATGAACAGTCACACCTATTCTGAACAGAATCAGAATCAGGCTTTTCTTATTCACGTAGACCATTAAGGTGGAAGCTCAGGGTCAGGGCGCGAAATTCAAAATGTCAATGGTTTTTATTTTTTTACGAAAAATTTGGACATCTTTACGATGTAATTTAGTGTTTTGCGATATTAGCATTCTGCATTGGATGTCTCGATGTATTAAGTTTGACCCTGACCCTGAGCTTCCCCTTTAAGTACACTACTTATGAATCGTCAAAAGTTACAAAATATTATTCTACTACTTTACCACCCGTTCGGAATGCCGTTCCTATGGAGAAGGAGAAGAATGGGCAAGAAACTCTATGATTGCTCTTTTTTAAAAATGTCCTTTTCATTTTTGAGCAATACATTGTTATAGGTATGTGAGAACAATGTAGGAACGGCTAATCAAACTTTAGCAGCAGGTCCAAACATGCCCTAATGTGTTCAAAATATAATTACTCTAAAATATTATTGTCTATTAATAGATCCACGGTACGGTATAAATTATTTACAGGATCTAACTGATTTCGTAACGAAAACTGATACCATGGCTTCAACTCCCGATTCTAAGTCCCCCAAAGTCGGAATTTTCTGTCGATCTTTTCATAAATTTAACGCTTTTTTTTCAGTATTTTTTGTATTGATTGTAGTATGAAATCATTACAGAAGTCTATATTAACGGAATCATAAACAAAAAAACATAATTACTAATTTAGATCTAAAACTGCAATGTAAATTAAAACTCGATAGGCTTGAGCGCGCTTGTCACACGGACGCGTCAGGTATCGCACGGAGCGCTGTGTTGTCATCGCATTGTTAACGATACATTGTGCGCTCAACAATTACAACATGTATAACCCATGGCTTATTGGATTTCTATAATTTTATTATAGGCATTAAGTGTAACTTTTACCCAATTTTACTTATACCATGTATTATATATATAACTGTGTAAGAAAAGCGTACATAGATACACTATTGGAGCAAAACGTAACACTCCGGGTGAGTGCCGTTCTCCATTTCATGTGTCGAAATAAAAAAATAATAATAGTACACGCTCATCTATACAGAGTGGTTCAGAAAGGGTGTACTAACCTTTAAACCTGCGCTTTTTTAGCGCATATGCTATCATTATTTGAATGCAATTCGATATGTCGATTTTTAAAAACAAATATCGGTCCCAACAGGATGACAAGTGATTTTTTTAAATTGAACTGTAGAATTTAATTTATCTTAATTAGCTAAGTAATGCTTGAACATTGTTACCCTGTTGAAATTGGACCAGTAGTTTTGACGTGATACTAGTGCAAACAACACACACAAATAATTCAAAATAATATCTAATAGCAGCCGATTATAGTTTTATATTAGTATGAATATTTTTGTGTGTCTTAGTTCGATGACAAAACTGTTGACAACACAGTATAATACTGTAGTACTATAGTACACAGTAAATACTGTGTGTACTATAATACATAGTAAAGTACTGCTCATTAATTGATAATACATGGTTCATACTATACAAGCATCATACAAAATCATTATTTAAAGCTTCGTATAATTTAGTTAAGCAACTTTTTACTGAAAAAGTTTTCAGTGTCGACCACTGAACGTCCCCGCCGAATTGGAAAACACCTCCAACCGCCCCCCCTCCCCCCCGCGTCGCGTCGCCGGATCGATCAGCCGCATGCGCAGAGCCCACCGCGGTATTGAATGAGCCCATTCATAGCGCAACTGGTGCCTTCAGAATGAACCATGTACGTATGTCAATGTATATATACGAGAGTATATAGGGTGCCACGCGCCGAATCGCCTCAAATATCAAATTGCTTTTGTGATTTGTGGACCGATAAGTTTGAAACGTTGATTGATACGTTTCATTGATTTTCAGTATTGGATTTTTACGATAAACTTTCTGTCTACATTCATTTAGCTACTATATACAGGATTTTAAATGTAGGTGGGTAGCCTTTTGAATACTATGCGGTGGTTTCATTTATTGGGTATCTTGTAGGAACGCTATCAATTCGCGTGTCAAAAGTATAATATAATGTAACTGTCTGCGTTGTCTGCCAACCAATGATCTTATTGTCTATTGCGCAGATATTTGAGAACTGAATACGCAATGATAGCCAAGTTTACTGGGCCAGCGTGGTGGACTATGGCGTAATCCCCCTCGCATTGAGGGGAGGTCCGTGCCCAACAGTGGGACATTAAAAAGGGCTGGAATTATATTATTATTATTATTATGTATTGAGATCTGAACAGTATACAGATTTTCAGAGATTCAGATAAGGTGAGCCTAGAATCTGCTCTTCCTACTTTGAATTTCGATAAGTCGATATAAAAAAAAATACCTAGTAAATTTCTATTTTTTCTGACTCCATAATAAAAAACACACATAACATAAAAAAACATACTTATCTTTCTACCGTTCCGTACATTAGTAAGTAAATATCATAAGATAGGTACCATGGTAAGATAGGTAAAGGTACCTTCAACCAGAACTACTGTTGATATGACACTTGTATAAAGGAAAAACAAGATTAGCTCATGGATGGCGGGTCAGATCAGCTGCGCTGCATGTGCCTAGTGAATGTAGCGTCTCGATCTACTGCCGCCTTCCTACCTAGGCGAGTATGCTCCATCGTAGATCTCATCGTCACTTACCATCAGGTGAGATCGAGATCAAATACTTGCCTATAATGTAATAAAAAAAAAAGAAAAGCTTTTTTTTTAAATATATGTATTTATTTCTAATAATCATCTAAATATTTACAACAGGGAAATAAAAAAAAAACTTAAAAATGATATGAAAACAAACTAGGTATCAAAAATTAGATTAGCTTCAATTATTATAAATCACGATTTAAATAAACCATAAAACCGAAAATACAACTAAATATACCGCGTTCTAAAACTAAATCAATATCATAATAAGTATATACACAAAAAAAGCACGGGCTTCAAAAATTATAATCGAAAAAAAACCTCCCTTTCCGTATACAACTAATCAAGTTCTCTAATTGATTTTCAAGAAGTCATTTCTCATTTACCCGGGGCCTGTCCTCGGTGGGCTGGTCGGGAAAGCTGGGCTCGGGAATTAAAACTAAATAAAGCAGGGCCTTTATCAAGTGGACTGGGGCGGCCGGCGACGCAATATGAACCACGCCTTATAAAAAATAATTAAAATGACGACAATTTGAAATTGGGTTTAGGAGATATACCTATTAATGTAGTTATAGTATACAAATTATTAATCATATTGATTTCTTATGTTTACGCGAATACTACACATTGAAATAAAACGAATTTTACGGATGTTTCGCGTTTATTTTAAGTTTTTTTGCGCTCCCGACGTTTCGGATGCTTTACAGCAACCATGGTCACGGGAGAATGCTCCCGTGATCATGGTTAATATCAAAGTGAAGCAGTTTTTACAATACATTTGTAGTGGTAAATGTTACCAGGTACAAAACTTATTGCCTAGTAAATAGTCCAGCATAGACTAAGGCCTCGGCCTCGAATTTTGCGGGCAGCGGGGCGGCAGCGGCGGTGGCGCGGGAGCGGCAGGATCATAAGATCCTGCCGGATTTGATTATACGCATAAGCGTATAATCATTTGATTATACGCATAATCAAATGGACCCGTTCTAGAAAACAGCGGCGCGGCAGCGGCGCGGGGGCGGGCAACGAGCGGTGCACTCCAGTCAAGCGGTGACCCGCGCCCGCTCTGCGCGTCTGCATTTGTTTTTGCGATGTGTCAAACAATACATACAAACTCTATAGTGCCGCGCGATCTGCCCGCTGGTTTCGAGAACGGGTCAGCGTTGCTCGCCCCGCTCCCGCGCCGCCGCCGCCTCCGCCCCGCTGCCCGCAAAATTCGAGGCTGAGGCCTAAGAAATTCTTGACATAGTTTTTTTACATGTTTGCGTCATTGCCTGTGTTAACATGCTATACCAAAGTTTATTTGGGCTTCATTTTTAGCTCACGACGCGTGTTGTCTGAATATTCCAACAGATATGTACACACGGTATATATACATGAATTCTATAGAATAGTTTGATCACAAAAAGTTCAGAATATGAATCATTTTCTCTTTCGTTCAATATGAGACGCAACAATTCTGCGGGCTCCCGTCCGACCGCAGCCGCTGTGCAAATACTCCATCGCACCGAGCAATACCTATCAACCTCGAGTGCCTAGTGAAGCTGTTATATGACTACAAGCTATAGAGAAAATATTTTGACATCCACTTCAAATCGTCCGATCTCCAACGCAGAAAGTACTCACAGTGTCTTGAGGTCTTACAATGGTGCGCTTGGTTTTAGATTTAATTATATTAATGACATAAGAAGGCTCAGGGTTGCTCAGCGCGCAATGGAGAGAGCTATGCTCGGGGTCACGCTCCGCGATAGAATCAGAAATAAGGAGTTCCGTAGACGAACTAAAGTAACCTTCATAGCTCAAAGAATCTCAAAGTTGAAGTGGCAGTTGGCGGCACATAGCTCGCAGAACCGATGGCCGTTGGGACGCGAGTGGCGGAGGACCGTGATGTGTGGAAACCACAGATCACGAGAGATATGCCGTGCGGTTCAAAATGTATGGGAACTCGCTGTCTCCGTTTTGTTCCCCACCACTCGCTAAAACCAACCAATACGAAGTCTCTTCGGTGCGTGCTGCGTCGTCGCCGTATACAGCGGCCGTACCACGCAACGCACCAGTTTATTCAAAGTATCGTTAGACGATCTATACATTGCCTCGTACATTCAGTAGCGAACATAGGTAGTACTTAAAGAGCCATGTATTTTGTACAAAAATAAAAAAGTCGTTGTGCTACATGAAAACTAAAATAACATAATAAAGGCATTAAATATTTTTTGATTTGTTGTTTTTAATGATTTTAAAGACGAATAAATAAAATACTTAATACTGGCTGGTGAAATGAGATTCCATCTTTCGCGTAGTTCACTTTGCTGCTAGTATTTTTACACACAACCACGGAATAACACGGCATTTAAAAAAAAAGTTAGAGCTCCGATACCGACGTGCAGTTGCAGTCGACTGACGGCGAAAACTCTATGTTAGCGTAATTTTGGCTAAATGTGAGCGCAAGCCCACCGCTTTCATAACATATCTCCTCTCATATATCTGTGGTAGAAACCATTGGGGGAGGCTTATGTCCAGCAGTGCACGTCTTTCAGCTGTTAGAATATATTAATTACTCGATCAATTAATTGATGGATGGATATTAAAATTTGTTTTATTTCAATGTTAAGTATTCAATAGCATTTGAAAGCTGCAAGATGTTATTGGAGCACATCTTTTATGGTTATTAGATTCGCTTCGTTGTCGATGGCGTGCACTCAGACCGCCGTGACGTCATATGCCACCCGATAGAGCATGTACAAGCACGTTGTACGATGTAACGTTTTCTTATACATAATGTTAGTTCTTCTTCTTTTTGGGTTGGCAATCAGCTACGAAATAGTGACATTTTGCCAGTGTCGTGTAATTCTTGATAATTGTTATTGTATTATATGTACCCCTCATCATAATGATGATGACGATGTTGATGATGGAATGAATCCCCTACCCCTATCAGTAAAGCTGTGGATACTTTACTGAAAATTTACCGGACATCTTGGGAGAACTTGAAATGTCAAGTTTTACTATGTTATTTCAGTTTCCTTCACTCGTGCACGTTTATGAACACACAATGGTTAATATCCCACTAATATTACAGATTATTTATCATAGAAACACATTTTTGGAAAATAAAATAAACTTGACAACTTCACGGTTTGACCTCCCGCCAAAAAGTCCGATGTCGATCTTATAAGTAAGTGACTGAATGTTGTATTGAAGAAGGTTACTTTATATTTGAATATAGTTCCAAATATAAAAACAAATATAACTTTAGTTTATGACCTAGTTGTTGCCATTATTTGATATTAATAAATACATAATAATAATAAATAAATATCGCCAAACGAACACACCAACTATACAGTCCCACACTAAGCAACGCTTGTATTATGTGTACCGTACAATGGACTAAGGGCGAACTTAGCATATCGTACTTATATAGATATTAAACATCCACGTCTCGGGTACAAACATTCGTGCTGATCACACAAAGAATGTTCCGTACCACAATTCGAACCCGAGACCCTCGGCACAAAAATCAGAGTTACTACCAACTGCGCTAACCAGGTCGCCAACCACTATTTCTTAATAAATTTAACGTCGCTCATTGGTCGAAGATGGCCGATGACGTAGACTTAAGCCAATCACGTGAGCTAGCTGTTACGGTAGAAAAGCATATTAATATACCATGACATAGCATATTGACATACCATGATTTAACCAGGCATACCTACTGTATAAACGGAAGGTATGAAAGATACACCACCCATTTATATGTCATTTATTTTTTGGTGACGGCAACATTCTTGAGGAAACCTGTACGTCTGTAAAACAGTTATTGAAGTTCACCGATCCGTACACCAAGTGGGCGGGTGCTCTAAGTATTGCCCATTCATGCCCATTCAAATCGGCAGGCTTATTTTAAACCATTCGAAATCGATATCGGAAACGGAATCGAAAACTATCTAGCTGGATTGCTGCAACCGCTATTAAAATTTCCGAATTCGATTATCTTCGATGTATCTTGTTGACAATACCATATCGTTCGTTCAAAAAGTTTCCGTCGGAAAGCTCGTCGGGAGCGACATCGACATCGGAAAGTTTCAAATCCGTTTCCGATGTCGATTCCGAATGATTTAAAATAACCCTACTGGACTGGATATAATATATATATATCTATCTGGCTAAGTGTACTTGGGCTGTGACCTTATTGCTCAAAGGACTGAATTAAAAGTGACGATCATATTGGCACAAATATTAGTATTTGTGCTTTCAGTGCCGAGGGTCTCCGGTTTAAATCCGTTTGTGTGATTTTGTGCCCGAGTGATGAATGTTTTTAATTATTTTTTTTATTATTACACTATAGGCAAGTATTTGATCTCGATCTCACCTGACGGTAAGTGACGATGAGATCTACGATAGAGCATACTTGCCTAGAAGGTACCTGTTCACTCTCGACTATACATATGTATACTACTAAGATCATCTCCACACCATTGCACGGTACTCATAAGTACTGCTTAGTTTGGAACCGTACAGGGCCCCAAGTCTGCTAACACAATCGATTCATAATCGAACAGCAACGGCATAGTAACTTTCACTTTTGACAGATATTGTACAGGATATCTGTCAAAAGTTACAGTTACTATGCGGTTGCTGTTCGATTATGAATCGATTGTGTTAGCAGGCTTGGGGCCCAGTTGGTGAGTTCGTTTGGCGATATTACTATAATACCTTACTTGTGGAATAATTTAAGCCTTAAGTATGGCTTCCTCCTCTCCCGCCGTCCCCACTGTCATCCAAAGATGACACCTTATTATCGACTTTTGAAAATATTTACATTGGAATAATTTTAATATTCCCAAGTTTTGCAAAGTGGGTCGCGGAGTGGGGGGGTATAAGGAGGGGGATTACTGCCGTTCATTGATATTCAGAGTGGGGGAGAGAGGGGGGGTACGTTTGAGTGAACTCAGGGTAGGAAACGCGTAGGCGGGGATACGACTGAATATTATTTATATTTTTATATTGTTGAACACTCTTTGCGTTACGCATTATCTATGGCTTAACTTATTTTTAATGGAAAATGTCTGGTGCGGTCGGGCGTAGGGCTGCAATTGTTTCTTCACTTTTTAATGTTTTTTTTTTCATAGTTATCAGGGTAATTCATAAAAGATATTCTATATCGCAAATCTCACAGGTGCGAGTCGGGTTTTGAACCTGGGACCCTCGTTTCCGAGGCGAGCGTTCTAACAACATCAACAAATATGGTTATATATTATTTATTTATTTCAGCATAAGTCAAAGTTAACCTTCAGATAGTTTACAATTAGTTCTAATTCCCCTTAACACACAGAAAACAGCACATAAAATATTGTACCTATGTGTTTGATGGCTAACAATAATTGTAGGCAGACCGTATGTTTATTTTTTTTATTTTATCGCCAGACAAACACACCAAATACGGTCCCACACTAAGCAACGCTTGTATTGTGTACCGTACAATGGACTGGGGGCGAACCCAGTATATAATACTTATATAGACATTAAACATCCATGACTCGGGCACAAACATTTGCGCTCATCACACAAAGTTTGTCCCTACCAGGATTCGAACCCGGGAGCCGCAGCGCTGATCGCAGGGCCAGTACCTACTGTGCTAATCAGGTCGTCAACAGGTATATATTGATTATTTAATGTCATACACCATCACGCCTGTAATCGTCAAAAGTGTAGGCAGAGATGCTCTGCAGTGCACCAACATGTCACCGATGATATTTGGTCCCAATGTAACTGGGAACGAGCCTATTGCCTTTATATCAGGCACATTTCTCCTCTATATGAGTGAACTTCACATACTTGGTGAGCTTCACACGACTTTTGACAGACGATTAATAAGCATTTTCTCAATGAATTAAACTAAATTTTCTTATATTGATTTCTTATATTTA
The DNA here is from genome assembly GCA_905333125.1 of Pheosia tremula. Taxonomy (NCBI): domain Eukaryota; kingdom Metazoa; phylum Arthropoda; class Insecta; order Lepidoptera; family Notodontidae; genus Pheosia; species Pheosia tremula. The sequence goes on from HG995420.1 coordinate 4,600,863, forward strand.
CGCGAATACTACACATTGAAATAAAACTATTTTGAGGGTACCATTGATACCATTGCAAGACCCCAAGACTTCTGCGTAGATCGGACCGCAAGTAACAACTAAATATAACCGCAAGTAACAACTATAAGGGTACCCCCGTCAAACTATGACACTAGGACGTCAACCACCTCAGTCCTCCCGTGACCATGGTTGCTGTAAAGCAGCCGAAACGTCGGGAACGTAAAAACAAAAAATAAACGCGATAGAATCCTCAAAATAGTTTTATTTCAATAATTTTTCTTAAAAAAAAAAACTCTCACAACGTGTATTCTTCGCATATAATCCTCACTATAAATTGCTGAAATAAGATTAATGCTCAACAGAACGGCGTATTTAGCAAAGGTGAATTGTGTTTGCGATACGTTTATAAGCTAACAATGACTCTAAATTTAGACGTAATTACGAGTAAACTTTAGAGCTGCCGTGGGCGGGAGAGGATGCTGCGACTCTATGCAATTTACTTTTCAATATCTGAAGAATGTTGTACACATGAATGAACGAATAGTTAACAGAATGAATGGTAAAGGATGTTTAATACTATTGAAACACTTCTTCTGTCTTTACGAAATGAAATGCTATAAATAAAATGGATATGAAAATGGCCTCACCCACAACTTAGCGGGTATTTTGCCAATGGCAAGTAATTAATAGCAATAAAACATTCAATTAATACACATCTATGCATATAAATAAAATTGCAGTGTCTGTTTGTAATATTAAAATAACCGCCTTTTACTAAGTGCATTTGGATGTATACACGTTACCTATACCAAAAAAACATTTTTTTTAATTTTTGTCTGTCTGTCTGTCTGTCTGTTTGTTCCGGCTAATCTCTGAAATGGCTCGACCGATTTTGACGAGACTTTCACTGGCAAATAGCTGATGTAACAAAGAGTAACTTAGGCTACTTTTATTTTAGAAAAAAAAATAGGATCTCACGAAAAAAAAATTAAAACCAATGTTGCAGCGCAGCGCCTGATTAAGTTTGATAGCAACAACCTGCAATGCGTCCCGCGGGATCAGAATGGGCGAGCAACGTTGTCAACGGTTGTCTTTGTTAAATACCACGCGGACGAAGTCGCGGGCAACAGCTAGTTATAAATAAAATAATGGATGTGACATGATGATATGAAAATAGCGTGTACCGGCTACGTGTTTGGAAAATCATTGAAACAGGTACCGACTTCTGTCGATACAAGATGAAACCGTGAGAATAAGAGAGCCGTCATAGCTCTCATTTCGATACATAAAACATTTTTCTAAACAGTTACTTTTATTTTTTATTTACAAAAAGTGTTACTTATTGGATTTTTTTTTTATTACTTTATAGGCAAGTATTTGATCTCGATCTCACCTGATGGTAAGTGACGATGAGATCTACGATGGAGCATACTTGCCTAGGTAGGAAGGCGGCAGTAGATCGAGACGCTACATTCACTAGGCACATGCAGCGCAGCTGATCTGACCCGCCATCCATGAATGGCAACACCGAACATCATGCCGGAACACGGCTAGGCCGCTTGGCGACATGGCTTTGTTCAGTGGGTGGTGACTAGCCACGGCCGAAGCCTACCACCAGTATATATGAATGATAGAAATAAATGAAATTGTTTAATTAATTGTCTCGAATCATCATCTTGTATTTCGATTCCTTATATTCCAATATGTAACATTTCTTATCTCTTATCATCAATGTGCCTCAATCAATCTAACCTACTGTGTCCTCTCTCGCTCTTACACGCATTACTTTCACACTTTTTGTCTCCTACAAATAATTTCGCGTTCAGAATCAAGTGTGCCTGGATTACCCGCTTATTAATACCGCTCAAAGGTAATTCCAGATCAAACTTAAGTAGTAAAACAATCTTAAGCATCACAGGTGTTAACGATAAGTTTAAAACGGCCTCACAACTTGCTATAAGTATCCTTGAGTAGGGGATGACGTCACACCCCACCCAAATCCCCTGAGCAAACCCTGACGTATTGTGATCACGAATAAATTCAATCAACTATGCTGAAGCCAGGGTCTGCTTGCGAGAAATGTCAGCGGGTCGTTGATTAAATAGGTAACTTGTCCTCTAGGGACGAAACGAATACGATTTTGGCTATAGTTATCTGAGACCATAGTATAAGTTTCGAACGCATAAAAGTACCGCATGGCTATTAATTATTATCATTTGAAATCGATATTGAAAACGGAATCGATAACCTTTCGAAGCGGATAGACAACTCTCGGTTGTATATGAGTGAGACACCATATTATGTTTATTTACGTTCCCGACGTTTCGGCTGCTTTACAGCAACCATGGTCATGGGAAGATAGGCCACTCGGGACCATGGTCGCTGTGAAGCAGCCGAAACGTCGGGAACGTGAAAAACAAAAACATAATATAATCCTTAAAAATTGTTTTATTTCAATGTGTAGTATACGCGTAAATATAAGAAATCAATATGATGATGGCATCCTTTTTTTTATTTTGTACTAGCTGTTGCCCGCGAATTCGTCCGCGTGGTATTCAACAAAGACAACCGTTGACAACAGCCTGCTCGCCCATTCTGAGCCCGCGGGACGCATTGCAGGTTTTTGCTATCAAACTTAATCAGGCGCTGCGCTGCAACATTGGTTTTAATATTTTTTCGTGAGATCCTATTTTTTTTTTCTAATTTAAAAGTAGCCTAAGTTACTCCTTGTTACATCAGCTATCTGCCAGTGATAGTCCCGTCAAAATCGGTCCAGCCATTTCAGAGATTAGCCGGAACAAACAGACAGACAGACAGACGGACGGACAGACAGACAGACAGACAGACAGACAGACAGACGGACAGACAGACAGACAGACAAAAATTCTAAAAAATGTTGTTTCGGTATAGGTAACGTGTATACATCCAAATGCACTTAGTAAAAAGCGGTTATTTTAATATTACAAACAGACACTCCAATTTTATTTATATGTATAGATAAATGATACTTGATTTTTTTTAAACAACGCGAACCAGTAGCGTTTGGCCTTGCGCTCAGTACAGGGCGTCATTTTTAAAATGCCTTATAAATTTGATTTATTTCTTTGGGAATGTTGTCTTTTATAACCTACCGTGGGGCCTGGTAAAATATTTTACACTATATTCGTTAAACCATGTATAACATGGCGGACCACACTATTCATTGACAAACTATATAGTCTAACAAAATGTCGAATTGTGACGCAGACGACTTATTAAATTCGGAAAACCTCAATCAAACGGTACAATTATGAACGCCTACAAATTCTTCCTGGCATGGAGAGCGGAGTACGTGAGCGGCGGCGCTCCCCTGCAACTTTATTCCCATCTCTTTCACACCGACATCATCTGTGTATCTCTGTCTTCCTCTAGAGACACCCACTCGCAGTCCCATTTAGCTACAGCCCCTGTTTTCAGCCCATATTTCAGTATAACCCTCGACGGCCTGAAACACACACGTCTCTTCCAATTCTTTACTAAAACGGACAATAATTTAAATTTCGAAGCTCAGTTCCATTTTCGAATAGCGCGCTATGAATGCCAATATAAAAATTGCGCTTTAAAAAAATACGAAAATATAAGTCTAAGCCGATTGATATTATTGGGTATTTTCTTTTGACTGATAATTTTCAACTGAATTGATCGCGCGAACATTTTTTTTTGTTAAAAGGGGAGTGTTTGTAGCATCAGGTGAGCGGCGGGCTTCGCGGACAACAGGTCAGTGCTAGTTTTATAATAGTTTTTTTTAAATTAATCCAGTTTTTGTTTTCTTTTTGTTAATTTATAGCTACGTTTTTAGTACAAATTAATCTACTTTATTTTTTATAATATTTTATAGCATCATCCTTGTAATATTAGTAAGGTACTTATATAAATAAGTACCTGCCTATATGTTTACAGAATGCTCTATAATTTCTCGTAAATAAAAAAAATAATTTATTTCTTATTTTCACATTACGAGGAAAAAGCGTGTTTTATTCAGCACTGGCAGTTTTTAAACCCTCATACAATTCTGAAAAATTATCTATCGTCGAGATAAAAAAAAGAAATTTTATCTTTTTTTAGATCTAATCCGATGGCTATTGTGTAGAGAATTGATCAATTCAGTCCATCGGTAGCAGACAATCAAAATAATTCGGTCAGGGGAGGCTTTGTTTTCGTTCAGACAATTCCATTTTATTTGATAAGCGCCCACGGACCCGTAAATTGCTTTAAAACCCCATTTCAAAGATTCAAAATATTTTTTGGAGCGATTTTATGTTAACGTTCAATAAGACAACTTACTTTATTGGCTTAATTTTAAAACATGGCCAATAAACTGCGTTTCTATAATATAATTCATATAAATTTAACAAACATTTCAATAATTTAAAATATTAATAAAAAAATAAACATATTTATGTTTATTAAAATGCGGATTTTTATTTATTTATTGATCTACGTGACGTTACATAGAAAAAAAAACAACTATAATTACGAAAGAAAAAAAAATACAAATATTTAAGGTGGAAGCGATCAGTCGCATTCCCATACAAATTTCAACATTGTAATACTCGATACACATACAGTTTTTTAGTTGTACAAGCATTGTTATCAATTCTCTATAAATTAAAGAGCTCGCAGAATGAAATATCAGGCAAAATCTTATAGTAATAACATCATAAAACGATATTAAATTTTAGGCTTGTGTGCGTGAATAAAAGCGCCTCTGTCCAAATTAACCCGTAACTAATAAAGCATCCGATTCTTTGTCTTTCAGTATTTACGGCGACAGATGGCAGCAGGAGTTTTTACTTATAATACATAAAGACATAACATTATAATATATAGAGAGATATAAATTTTCTATAAATAAGTATAAAGATTCATAATAAAAAATTAAAAATAAAAAATACATATAAATTTCGTTCGTCCATCGAACCTACGAACAATCGCATGTACCTACGTTTTTCACTTGAGCCACTTGGGGTGTGTTATTATCTGTGTGTGCAGATCGTCATGTATCCCTATTTCCTGTAATCCAAGTTTTTAGGATTTGTCTGCACCCAAAACATATTTTTTCGGGTTATTATAATAAAATAACCTACATACCTACATAAGGCATGTATTTATTTTTTTAAATAATCAATGAATGAATGAATATGTCATGTTTCAATTGGTTGTAAATATCATTGAAACCTATCAAAATATTCGTCGTCTTGACTAGTGGTCTACGTAGCCTAATGTTCTACACGGTTGATGCAAACGTGTACTATAGCAAGTTCAAATCTTGCCGGTGGACTTGTCTTTTTGAATGATTGATATTGTTTCTGTAAGTGAATATTAGATTTCCAAAACACACAGCTCGGCCGTGTTACTCCAACATGGTGTGGTAGTAATATAACGAAAATATATATAGGTAGTATGTACACCTTCCAAGGCCATAGCTAGATGATGTCGTGTTACGAAATATGTCGCGCGAGTCTTTGTCGATTTATTGATCAATTTATCAAACATTTTTTTAGGCACTGCCGGGTGTGCTACTGATATATATATATATATATATATATATATATATATATATATATATCTATATATACTAGATGCGCCCGGCGGTGTTACCCGCGATAAAAAGTATGAAAAATTAAAACATCTATCCCACGGGAACCATACATTTTACCGGGATAAATAGTAGCCTATGTGTTATTCCAGACTGTAATCTATCTCTGTGCCAAATTTCATCCAGATCCGTTCAGCCGTTCGGGCGTGAAAGAGTAACAAACATCCATCCATCTATTCATCCATCCATCCATCCAAACTTTCACATTTATAATATTAGTATAGATATACATATATATATATATATATATATATATATATATCAGTAGCACAGCCAGCTGTGACTAGAAAAAATGTTAGAATACATCGACAGCGACTCGCGCGACATATTTCGTAACATCGGTTTTTAGTAATTATTCAATATTGAATCAATCTGAGAAAATCTACATAGCGACCTATATGTGTACCTATCTCTTCTTCTTACTTACTGACTAGCTATAGGAAGGTACCAACCAGCAAGGCATGTATGTATATATATATACATACATATATATCCAACCAACTAACCTAACACGATTGGCGATACAAGAAAGCAAGCCCCGGCACCTAGTATGAACGGGTTTTTCGAAATTATAGGGAAGCCTAATGAATGGGATACCCCTTGAACGTTTGAACAAATCAAGTGCGACATAGCTCGTAATTGAATAAATCTAAGAAAACATACCTATGTGCACCTATTTCTCTTCTTTTTACTTACCGATTTATTATAGAGTAGCTATAAATTGGTACCAACTAGAAACCTACTTAGTTTTAGATATATTGATATTACTTTTTTTTTCGTTTCTGAACGCAAAACCTTATACCTCGGATACGAGTACTCGTCTACATAATAAATAGGTGCCTAGGCCGAAAATAACTGGTTTTGATGCACATACATTCTGTACTTAGATATTATGTATGTGCTTACCTACTGTTATATTTTTTAAAATTATTCTCTTTGGATTCTGTTAATCTGAGGTATAGATATTTAATAAATATAAAAGTCGGTAAGCACTTACCAAGTTCTTAGAATGTATAGAATAGTGTTACTTATTTTGTTCTGGGTGTCTACGAAGTTAATTTATTATATCTTGACCAAATTGGCAGCATGTCTATGGTATGCTGATGCCAAATTCCAGAATTATAAAAAAAAATGGACTCACTACTCTGCTGCGACCGATTTCATGTTGTTTGTGATTATGTATGTAAAAACTTACTTCAAAATTCAAATAATAATTGTGTGGGATTTGCGATTAGTTTTGTTTTAATTTGTGTTTTGTTTGCTATTTGAATTGTAATGGAGATACTGATGGAATGTGACACTGGTGAAAGTCGGGACAACTTGGTAACAAATACCTTAGAGCATAACTCGTATTGTAAAGTGGCTACACAACACAAGTTCAATTTCATGATTATCACTTGCTTGTGCTTCGGACAACACAGCCCGATCTCTCTGATTGTACCGGATTGCCATCCCATCGTATTATGAGAGTGAAGAACATCAGCGCATCTAGTGGAATCTATTATATTAGTATAGATTCCAAAGTTGTACAGCAGTGACAGCCTCGTTGGCAGAACGCTCGCCTTGGAACGAGGTGTTCAGGTTCAAACCCTGGCTCCCATCACTGAGATTTCCGGATTTTCATGTGCGAATCTTATTTTCCATAAAAAATATCACTTGCTGTACGATGAAGGCAAACTTTGTGAGGAAACCTGCATGTCTGTCAAAAGTCGTGTGAAGTTCACTAAACTGCACTGGGCCTACGGCCTATATGCCCCTCATATTGAGGAGGCGTGTGCCCGATATAATGGCGATGGGCTCACCCTCTATTACATTGGTACCAAAATACCATCGGTGAAATGTGGGTGCATTGCAGTGTGACGGTGTATGTTGGCCCGTCTCTGGAACGATGATTGAATGATTGAATCTATACATGTCACAGCAGCATTTACCTTATAATAAGTATGGATACAGTAATAATTATTATTGGACTAAACAATTATTTTTTTCTTTTTAGCGGAGGAATGAAGCACAGGAGGTTGCAAGAATCAAGATGACTGTAAATTGTATAGAGTCGATTCTATATCATAATATTAGTATTTGAAACAATGTTATATTTACCTAATTTTAGAATACCAACAACAAACAACATTGTTTCAAAGAAATTTGGAAATGTAGCTGTATCCCTTATTAGGTATAGAACTACATTGCCAAATTTCTTATTCCCTTGTAAATTATAATAAATATTGTTCTTGTTGTTGATCTGGTATATTGTAAAGCGTAATACTTTTACAGTTATCATGCAAACCTTGCTATATTTATAAGATCTATACAATAAACATTATATTTACGAACATGAAAGTATACATTTTTCTTTTCTATCTTTTATTTCTGAAACTTTTAATATTGCAAAGCTCGCAAAAGTATTTCTATTATTTTACAACCGATAAATAAGTTTTTTTATGATCGCTCTACCTGGTGGCATAAAAAGACAACTTTTAGTATGCGAGACTTTTAACAAGTGCTGCGCTCTAGCGGCACAAAAAAGACGTGTATTTGTCTATGTGTGAGTGCCTATTTATACAAGGATTTTAGAAGCCATGGTATCTCATCCATTATAAATGATTTCAGGTTAATGTTTTTTTGGATATTTCAATGCAATGTCGTAGTAGTGCTCGCAATTTGCAACATCAAGTCTCATAGATGCTCGATGTTCGTGTAACTAGTTGCAGAAAAACAGGACCATCTATCGAAAATGTGCGGCAACCGACCCTGAGCATTCACCTTAAAAATAGTGCGCTAACGTCTCTCAAAGGTGGAATTTAAAAAAGGAACTCAATACATTGTATACTGCGTTCTTAAATTTGTACCCACTATATTTATGCAATACAAAAATCCCCCTTTATTTGGAAACCTACGCAATATTTCACTGCGCTTCCACACAACATTCAGATATTAAATAATTTAATCCTACAAAGAAAAATATAATTACAAAGTAGTGTTTTCGTCGAAAAAACGTTTTCTTATAAATTGTGGTTGTAAAATAATTCCAAAGTAAGCATAAGTACAATCTTTAACCATTTAGATTCAGATCAAGACTTCAAAGGAAAACGGGCTTCGTAGTAGGTAGTACTACATTTGGCATTATGTCTATTTAACTGGTGAAAACGGCCAGCGAGGAAATCGTCCACAGTTTAAGAAGAAGAAGAAGAAATACTATTTATTGATTGAAACTGTTTTAAGAACTATTTGGGATGTATCTAACTATTCCTTATAGTTACTTAAAAAAAATACCGGTTGCACGTTGCTATGCCCGTTTTACATGATTCAAGTTGACAAGTGGCGAGCGAACTTAAATTGAATCGAGTGAATAGTTTGGCAATTTGACAAATAACGAATCAAGTTGATTTGAATCGAGTGAATAATTTGGTAAGTTGACAAATAGTGATTCAACTTCAATTGAATCGAGTGAATAGTTTGGCAAGTTGACGAATAGTGAGGCAACTTGAATTGAATCGAGTTAATAGTATGGCAAGTTGACAAATAGCGATTCAACTTGAATTGAATCGAGTGGATAGTTTGGCAAGTTGACAAATAGTGATACAACTTGAATTGAATCGAGTGAATAGTTTGGCAAGTTGACGAAAAGTGAGTCAACTTGAATTGAATCGAGTGAATAGTTTAGCAAGTTGACAAATAGGGAGTTGAACTTGAATTGCATCAAAATTGTTGCCGCAATAATCGACTCTAGGGGTCCACAAAAGATTAAGTAGCAATTAAGTACCTATCGCATACGCAATAAGAGCTTTTACACATTATTTCTACCTGAATACCTTCCTAGGGTGTGGAGGAAGTATTACGTCAAAACCTGTCGCTATTAAACGCGGATTGGATGTAAATTTTACATTTCAACCCGCGCTTTACGACACACTTCGTGGTACAGACGAGTTAAGTACCCATTCGTTACATTTTACCTGTTATTTAATGAGAGGATACGATGACATTCGAATAATTTTGATAATATTTATTAAATCAAAAAGATTAATGGAGAAATAATAATAATTAATGCCTAACTTTCTATAAATGCGAGTTACGTATTTACACCCCGAAATGTTTAGAACATCCATTTACAAGGATAATACAAAGCACATGTCTTGAGAAAATGCCTCTGGTTTTGTAAATTGATTAAAACTTCTTTCAATTTGGACTGTATTATGGAAAATATATTGTCTAATTTCCATAAATTGCTATCTTCAATAGTATTAACATACTGGTCGAAGATGGCCGATGACGTCTCTCGGGCCAAACACAAGACTTTACACCTAGCTTTCACAGGAAGAGAATACTTGGTATAACATATTATTGTTCCATGATTGCATGTAAATAAATCGGGTACTCATCTACCCCAAATGTTATTATAAACCTTTTAATCTATTAACAAAGGCATTTATACATATTTTTTCAGAAGCAAAGTGTTTTGTAATAACATGATTGCCATGTTTTTTTTCTGGTTTAAGGGTAAGTCCTGTCGGCTACTTATAATCCTTTTAAGGGGTTTATAGAATCTCGGGCATTGTTCTTTTTTTTTATACATTATAGGCAAGTATTTGATCTCTATCTCACCTGATGGTAAGTGACGATGAGGTCTACGATGGAGCATACTTGCCTAGGTAGGAAGGCGGCAGTAGATCGAGACGCTACATTCACTAGGCACATGCAGCGCAACTGATCTGACCCGCCATCCATGAATGGCAACACCGAACATCATGCCGGAACACGGTTAGGCCGCTTGGCGACATGGCTTTGTTCAGTGGGTGGTGACTAACCACGGCCGAAGCTTACCACCAGTAGAGTTATCACCTAGTTGGCACCACCCAGGGTCACGTGTAGGGTATTTCGAGGGTACTTAATTCTCCTACGGACGAAGGTGACTCGACCCCTAAAATCTATCAGCCTTCAGAGCTATGGACAATATGGCTGTAATCCGACTTGTAAGATTGAATAATATGATTTGGATAACTGCAATTACTTTAAAACTCATTTATCAACTTAAACTGTTACACACACTTTTTAGAACTCATAAGGTTTGCTTGTAATAGTTAAATTTAAAGTTTCAAGTCATGCAGCGAGCTTGGATGAATTAAAACTAATTAATTATTTTCTGACAAGTTGTATTTTCAAATTACAATCTTAATCAATTAATTAAACTGTAGTTTACATTGTGGTTACACTGAAGGTTAATTCAATAACTGTGGGATTAGGGTTAGAGCGAACTGGCGATACTTGCTAAGCCATGTTATTTTAACAAAGCTATATCAGAATTAATCTTAGTATTTATAAACTACACTTGTGTTTTTTTAAACGGAATTCTGCTTAACTACTTTGTTATTTAAAAAAAAGTTCTGCTACTTCTTCGAAATGCTGCAGTTACGAATTCTGTGAACGACAATTATTGCGCATACTGAAATAATTTTTAATGTCTTAGCAATACGGTTTCAAAAGTAACAAGCAAAGCGATCGTACGCAAAATAATCAACTTCATTTTCAATAAGCCGGATAAACAATCACTCGCGATCGCGCGTGCGATCTTTCACGCGTTCAATCCCGCACACTTCAATTGCGGGTGAGACGATATATGATGAACTGCGGATGAAGTTAATATTGATTATTATTTAATTTTCCTGAAAAACGACTGAAAACAATTATAACTACGATACCATGACTTGTCAATTATGAGTCGGAAATTTGTGGGTGTAGTCGGAGAAAAACTTAACATTATTTTATGAAACGTGTGTTTGCATCATAATGTCTAATTTTTGTGGAATATTAACGTACACGAGGGTAGGAGAATAAAACTAAATTTAAGTGAAGATATAGACTATACACATATATAGACTAGACTCTATAGAGATATAGGCTATACACATATATAGACTATAGACTCTAGAGAGATATAGGCTATACACATATATAGACTATAGACTCTATAGAGATATAGGCTATACACATATATAGACTATAGACTCTAGAGAGATATAGGCTATACACATATATAGACTATAGACTCTATAGAGATATAGGCTATACACTTAAACAGATAAGTAAGTACATTTTAAAGGAAGATTATAAGTACATTGTCAACAAAAAAGAATCAGTAGTGTTACCGACATATAGCCCCGGGGTAAAACTACTCATTTTCAAAACTCATCCAACATTACTATCAGTGCTCTATCAGTGTTTCAATCTTAATTATAATTAACGAAAAGAAATCAGTAATTATGTTATCTGCCGTATCTGAAGGCCACACAGGAGGCTGTTCATTAACACAGTGCTATTGTTCCGCGCCTTCGCTCGTGAATGGCCGCTGACAAATTATATCTGTCCTCATTCCCTTTTGTCTAGGCTCTGGGCTAAATGGAGTTTCCTAATTCACACTTGTCTTTGGAAATGTGAGGGGGCTCCTGCGATCAGGACCCTCGGCAAGGTCTCGGAGGCTCTAGGCACGTGAGGATAATTATGGGTGTAGGTAATTGGACCTATTATATATATTGGACCTATTATTATATATATATTACTGGTGGTAGGCTTCGGCCGTGGCTAGTCACCACCCACCGAACAAAGCCATGTCGCCAAGCGGCCTAGCCGTGTTCCGGCATGATGTTCGGTGTTGCCATTCATGGATGGCGGGTCAGATCAGCTGCGCTGCATGTGCCTAGTGAATGTAGCGTCTCGATCTACTGCCGCCTTCCTACCTAGGCGAGTATGCTCCATCGTAGATCTCATCGTCACTTACCATCAGGTGAGATCGAGATCAAATACTTGCCTATAATGTAATAAAAAAAAAAAAAAAAATTGTTAGGTTTACTTTCTTTTTAATATTTTTTAAATTGTATTCTTTTTTGTTTTATTTGTCTTCAGTGGAGTTTGGTTCAGATATTATAATGTTCGTTCATAAAATCGTCTTCCTTCCTTCCATATCCCCATTTTCTTCACCCTCTTCTAAGCTATCGATCTATCAGTACTAACAATGGGATTAGGCCATAGTCCAGCACGCTGGCCCAGTGCGAATTGGCGGACTTCACACATCTTTTTGAGGGGTTCTCTCAGACATGCAGGTTTCCTCACGATGTTTTTCCTACACAGTTTAGCAAGTGATATTCGTGGTTGAAAATGAGATTCACACATAAAATCTCATAGGTGCAAGCCGGGGTTTGAACCTGCGATACTTACTGGGATAGCTCCCAGTCGATTGTACGGTACACATCATACAAGCGTTGCTTAGTTCTAAATCAATATGTTCTACCTACTCGTTAACTTATAACGTCTTAAAGTATTATACACTATTTTTATTACACTTTATATAAAAGAACTTTTAAATGGCTTAGAAATGTGGGTTGGGTTTTAAACCCACGAACACTATAACACCGTCACGCGTAATAGTTGCCCGTGGGTTTAAAGCTTAAGGCTTAAGTAGTAAATTCTGGACAATAATATTATATTATTTTTATAAATTAACAATATCTTTATGATTGTCTTCTATATAGATATACAAAACAAAGTCGTGTTAGTTACACCATTTATAACTCTAAAACGGATGGGACGATTTGTATGATCTTTGATTTTTTGAAATTGTCTCTACACCGAATAGCTAGGATTTTTTTTTTTTTTTCTTAAACATTTGATTCCAAAATCTGAACAACTTAATTAATTCCTTGCAGTCTTCAAAACGTTTTTTCAGTGAGAATTCTTACAGTAGCGGGTTTTCTGAATGATTAATTTTTATGGCAGGTTAACTGGCATTATTTACTGAGTCAGTACGTTATTAATCTGTTACATCACGTGCTGCACTCAGCTCACTTTGTAAGAGGACACACGGGAGGATATTGCGTACAGCCACGTCAAACATTATGAACCCATAGAGCAATTTTTTTCATCTTTGTGACGTAATATATTCAATTGATCATTATAATTGATCATTATAATTTTGAATTAAAAAATAAATAACAAATTAACGGTGATGGAAAACATCGTGAGGAAAGTCCGCCAATCCGCACTGGGCTAGCGTGGTGGGCTATGGCCTAATCCCTCTCGCATTGAGGGGAGGCTCGTGCCCAGCAGTGGGACATTAAAAATATAAAGGGCTAGAATTATTATATACTAGCTGCGCCCGGCGGTGTTACCCGCGATAAAAAGTATAAAAATTAAAACGTCTATCCCACGGGAACCATACATTTTACCGGGATAAAAAGTAGCCTATGTTAGAAAGAGTACGCAATATGCTCTTAACCGCCGCGCGACCGTCAATAGACCCTCTCCATATTAATTCAAGGCTTTATAACGAAGACTCAGCTATGTTTAATCCGTTTAAGCGTTGAACCATCGTTTACAGTTAGCGCTGGATCTTGTCTACCCTATAGGGTAGATAAGAGTACCTTATAAGGCACTGCTTATTTTTAGCTTTACCACGTCTATGACGTCTGAGGAGCGCCATGTTTTTCTAGAAGATAACCGAAAATAATATAATTACGTTTTAGTTTTCTACGCGGCGAAGTCGCGGGCAACGGCTACTGTATCATTAAACTGTCATTGGGCTGTATAAGGTGTAATAAAAATAGTGTAAAATATGTTAACATATGAATCAATGAGTTTTATGGTTTATGTATAAAATAATCATTTCTAGTTGAGCTGCAGAGCAATATGGTTGCGCAAGTGGAGCCACGACCAACAGCTAGTCTATACATATAAATAAAATTGGAGTGTCTGTTTGTAATATTAAAATAACCGCTTTTTACTAAGTGCTTTTGAATGTATACACGTTACCTATACCGAAACAACATTTTTTACAATTTTTGTCTGTCTGTCTGTCCGTCTGTCGGTCTGTCTGTCTGTTTGTTCCGGCTAATCTCTGAAATGGATGGACCGATTTTGACGGGACTTTCACTGGCAGATAGCTGATGTAACAAGGAGTAACTTAGGCTACTTTTATTTTAGAAAAAAAAATAGGATCTCACGAAAAAATATTAAAACCAATGTTGCAGCGCTTAAGTTTGATAGCAACAACCTGCAATGCGTCCCGCGGGCTCAGAACGCGTAAGCCTGCTGTTGTCAACGGTTGTCTTTGTTAAATACCACGCGGACGAAGTCGCGGGCAACAGCTAGTATTATATAAAATTAATATTACACCTTACCTAATCTCAATATATTGAACCCATTTAATCCCGTATTCTTTACATTTTATAAAGGTACCTTAACAGAATTCTTCACATAATTCCATCTAACTTATGTTAACAATAAATTCTATTAGGATCGACCCTAACTCCCAACATGGCGGATATATAGGGGTGTCACTCGACAAAAAATAAAATATTGAATTGTAATGAATAAAAATTCTAACAAACATAATCACGCCTGTAATTTCCAAAGGGGTAGGTAGAGTAAATAGGAATTGCATGGCAGCTGCTAAAGTCTGGTTAGCCGCTCCTACATTGTTCCCACATACCCATAGCAATGTACTGCTCAAAAATGTAACGGATCTTTTTAAATAGAGCAGCCATGGAGTTGCTTGCACTTTCTTCTCCATAGGAACGGCATTCCGAACGGGTGGTAAAGTTATAGCTTAGCATTTTGTAACTATATTGACTATTCATAAGCACTGTAATAAATGGTTTACATGAATAAAAAAATATATTCTGATTTATTGAATTTTCGGTGATGGTATTTGGTGCTATTGTAAGAATTTGGATTTGCGAGTTAATTCTAAGTATAATAGAGAAACCTGAAAGTAAATTATATTGTAATATTATATTATGCAAGTTATGTTCTTACGATTATAAAATAATGACCTAATTTCGGAAGAAAAAAAAATGTTAACGATCTTCCTACCTGTTATTATTTTTGTACAGTGTGAGTTGATTTTTCGTAAAAAAAAAACAGAATGTAGGTAAAATTTTTTGCCATCCACTCTTATGTGGCACCTAGTACCCCTTTTCCAATGGCCACTCTGGGCAAGTTCCAAAGTGTGATCCATGGGCCCCCCTAGTCGCTGCCCGATCACCAACCAATAATCTATATTACTGAAAAACATAATTATTTTGCAAGAATGTCAACTGTCCTAAAGTACAGAGATAAGTTATAGATGGTCTGGTGGCAGCCCTACGATCAGGGCCGCGAACCTAGCGATGGGCATATCCTTAGCGAACGCCTTACAAAATGTTTTTGGATCACATTTTTATACCACAGAAATGGGGACACAAACATGTTTGGGAATACATACTCACATAATAACCTTTACCTAACTACTTAGAAGGTTTTTTTTTATACTTTTAGAATTTTAGCGGAAAAGGACAGATCTTCCAGCCAGGCAGGTGGTAGGCCTGGCGGGGCGGCCGCTATGCCCCGACGGTTATTGTCGGGATCTCGTATATATGTTACTTGCACTGAAAACTCTTATAGCGCGATTCAGGATTGTGATGAGAATTGTCTATTGTTATGAAGGCGTCTGCAGTGCCTCTGTGTAGCTTGTGATGCGGTTTAAGTAGTCGCTACAGGTTCAAATAAATAAGGTGTAATAGTGAAAAATATTTTTAACATGGCTAACAGTAGGTTATAAAGATAACACATTCCAAAAGAAACAGTCATAGTCAAATCATTTATTTCATAAAAGCCTACGGGGGCACTTACAAATTGTCATTTACATTTTTTTTCTCAACAAAAGTTCCGGCGATCTCCATGTAATGCTTTCAAATCGCAAATTCGTATGATATCTACATCGAGTTAGCGATTTGAAAGCAAATATTTCGCGATTATTGTCATCGCTTGGCTGTTGCAAGTTACGTAAAGAAGAGGGTGATAGAGTCATTAAGTACCTTATCTTTGCCGACGTGTCGCGTGGCGATGCGAGAGTTTATTCTTAGCACATCATTACCGGGGCTCTCCTGTTTCACATTTTACATGTTTTTCAGGCGTGAAAAATGTTTAGGATATTGTGTTAAAATTTTCTTTGCCTCAAAGCTTTATAGAAAAAATAGGTATGTTATTTTTGACTCTTAAAGTCCGTTTATGCTGAGTGTACGCGGACTAAAACTGCATTTCATGCTCTGTTGTATAAAAAAGTGTTTACTTCTTGAAAGACTAAGACATTTATGCCATGCAGCCAATTACAATGAAACTCGATAAAAAATACTTTGTTAATTAATTACATGTTCTTTAAATTAGTTGCCTTCAGTGTTCTGTATGACGAAATAAAATAAAGAACCAGGCAGGGGTGCATTTTACTAACAAAAATATTTAAACAATGCACAATTACTACGAGCAACTGCTCTCAGATATGTCGATATACAGATATTCGACCTTATTACACTATAAGTGTAATTGAAAATATTACAGAAATGGGTGCCATATGAATGTTAGCGACTTTGCTTACTGTCCATCATCTTGAAAGATTATTTCTTAGCCGAATATTCTACTTAATAGCGAAAAGTGCCGCCCATTTCCCGGCGAAAATGTCTCAATTTGCAGTAAGATGACTACGCTTGCTGGAGATTAAAATAATGCTAGGTACCTACCTACCTTTGTTAACATTTTCCCGTTATACCAAATGTCGGACTGAGGGCGAACCCAGTATATAATACTTTATAGATATTAAACATCCATGACTCGGGTACAAACATTCGTGCTAATCGCACAAAGTTTATCTCAACCATGATTCGAACCCGGGACCCGCAGCTCAGAAAGCAGGGTCACTATGCTTGAGATATAAGACTTGCATTATTATTAAATTCAAAATTAGACTATTGTAGAACGGACATAGATTTGTCTCTGGGTACTTGTATTAACTCATATAACGATATCCTCCTCGCATTGAGGGGGATTGTGCGCGGTATAATGGCAATGGACTCGCCCACTATAGGTACAATGAGATCAAATCCATCGA
Source organism: Pheosia tremula (assembly GCA_905333125.1). NCBI lineage: Eukaryota > Metazoa > Arthropoda > Insecta > Lepidoptera > Notodontidae > Pheosia > Pheosia tremula. Next base: position 4,618,412 of record HG995420.1, read on the forward strand.
GGCGTGGGTGCTCTGCAGTACACCTCTACCCGCCCCTTCAAGGATTACAGGTTTAACTAAGGCTTCATATTTCTAGTATATTAATATTTCTTTGAAAGAAAACTATCTTCACAGATTGTATCGCGTTTATTTAATTTTTTCACGTTCTCGACGTTTCGGCTGCTTTACAGCAACCATGGTCACGGGAAGACTGAGCTGGTTGACGTTCTAGTGTCTTAGTTTGAACCCACATATTTAGTTGTTGATTGCGGTCCGATCTATGCAGAAAGGGCTCATAGTGTCTTGAGATCTTGCAATGGTGCGCTTGTTTTAGGATTCAATTATATTAATTATTGGATCCCCAAGTCGGTGGTAGCACCCAACCATCTTCCCTATTGAAATTAGGATGTTTTATAATTTCAATGGCCTCACGTATCATCCTTGGTCGGAATCGCCGTTCCATTGCAAGGATCTGTATTGTTCAAATCTGATATAATAACGGCTGCGATCTTGTACATGTTTACAGATTGCAGGCTTCGTGGAGCGCCGGTTGTTTCACGTCAGCCATGTGTTAAATCTGTAAAATTCGTTTAATTTAAATGTGTAGTATAAATATGAGAAATCAAAATGTATATATTTATCTTAATTGATTTCAAAAAGTCGCCTAGGCAACAACGAAATTATTGATACACGTCAAATGCGTCGTATTCAATAGATTTATTTTTATCTCCAATGATTTGCTTTGACGTCACTATATAGGGCTTCTGACGTAATAATCTGCCCCCCTCCCCATTGGGGGGCTGTAAGCTTAAGATGTCGAGTGTATTTTCGGATCTTAATTCAGTATCGATCACCCGTATGATGGAGTTAGCTATTGTTAATCTAACTTCGCTTCGGAGTTTAAATATAAATATAGGCTGTGTTTTTTAATTTTCGTATAGATTTTACTAACTAGTTGTTACCCGCGATTTCGTCCGCGTGGTAGCCTTCGGCCAATCACCTAGCTATCATGGCAGAGAGTACGTGGCATGGCAAATGTTTAATGTCCCACTGCTGGGCAAGGGCCTCCCATCAATGCGAGGGGGATTAGGCCATAGTCCACCACACTGGCCCAGTCCGGGTTGGCGGACTTCACTCATCTTACGAGAGGTTCTCTCAGACGTGCAGGTTTCCTTGCGATGTTTTCCTTCACCGTTTAGCAAGTGATAATCGTGGTTGAAAATGAGATTCGCACATGAATCCAGAAATCCCAGAGGTGCGAGCTGGGGTTTGAACCTGCTATCCTCGTAACCAAGGCAAGCGTTCTACCAACATAGCTATCACTGCTATTACTACACATTTACTTTACAGGTAAACGGTTTCTATATCCACCTATTTTTATATGGCCATTTTTATATAGGCCATAAGGATTACCTATAAATCATATATGTTGTCTCAACCAATATAGATGTAATGTAAATACAGCCAACTAGTGAACCAATCCTTGACAACAGCCGCTAAGACCGTCAACCTAATCCCCAAGTACGAGTCAAAGTTAAGGTTAGCATAGAACCGTTAATTACCAGTGGACGTAGTACACGAATTACTGAGCTTAATCAACCAATACGCCCTTACAAGTATAAGGTTAGCGGGGGCATGTTGACTTCTCTATAACTCTATACATAACGATTTAAGCCATTTGTGTCACAGTAAATTGAACCCAAAGGGCAGCCACATAATGCAATACTAGTAACTTGGGTTAGCTACCCAAACTTTTGGTTTAACAAGATCCCCTAAATAGTGACAATGTAGACACACATTTCTATTGAACACAATAGCAATGCTTTAAGTTTGACTTTACTATGAGACACAATAATAGATAATAATAATATCGTCAGACAAATATACTAATTGTACGGTCTCAAATTAAGCAACGCATGTGTTATGGGTACCGTACAATGGACTGAAGAATCGACGGTACTGAAGAAACTCAAATTGCATTGCGAACTTGCTGACATCTTAGAGACAGAATCTCGACTGGCATCTTAGAGGAGTACGATGTCGCTGGCTTCTTTAATTATCGATCAAACTCGTTTGGTTTATAATTGGAAAAGTTGACAAGCCGAGGGTCAGTGGTGGGTTCCTCTTCCCCCATTTGTTTAACAATGGATTTCCACCAAGTATCGCCTAGTTCTATCAATCATATTGTTAGGGCATCAATATAAGCGCGCAAATAACCTACATTCTTAAGTAATTTACAATGACCTAGCTCACGTTAAGCAATTTCAATGATTTTTTGTTATACATAGAAATACCATTGTAAGGGTATTTCTATGACTGTACTGTTATTTATGAGAAATACTAGTTGCACCCCGCGGTTTTACCCGCGATTAATGTATGTTTATCCCATAGGACGCGTGCATTTTATCGGGATAAAAATTAGCCTATGTAATTTTCTGACCCCTAAACTACCACTACCTATGCAAAAAATCATGTCGAGCCTTTGCTCTATGAAAAATTAAAATAAATCTATACCACGGGAACCATACATTTTAACGGGAGCAAAAGTAACCTATGTGCTATTCCAGACTATAATCTATCTCTGTGCCAAATTTTATCCAGATCCGTTCAGCTGTTTGGGCGTGATTGTAACAAACAAGTAACAAACATCCATCCATCCAAACTTTCACATTTATAATATTAGTGGGATAAACATCCTAAAACCGAATTCGATTGCGCTGCTATACACAAATGGTTTTTAAAAGAAAAGTCACAGCGCTTAATAAGAATACAAAAGTTGTTCCAAAAATAATTTTAGTAAGGTCACAGCGTAAGGAAAACCTTTTGAATATTCTCATTGTCTTATTCACGAAATAAAATATTACCTATTTTGTGAGTACGTAAACGAGATCAAATGGATTCAGCTATTGTGTTCAAAGGTCGTCATGTCGTCGGTGTTGCCAGGGTGGAATGAATGTATCACTTGAACAAATATTTCTTATCCTACCTAATTTACACGTTAATATCGTATTTATATTTTTTACGCGAATACTACACACTGAACTAAAACTAACTTTACATATTTTATCGGGACGGGACTAGTCCTTCCGTAAAATCATAATATACATACAATATAATCTGTAAAATTAGTTACACGTTAATGCTTAAATTATTATGAGTTGCATTTCTGTTTATTTCCAGTAAATAAATAAAACCTAGGGTAGTGAGTGGTTATTGTTATTTTGTAACTTATCGACTTAAATATACAACATATAACATAATGCATCGATCTCCACATGCGATTCAGCATATTTTAGGAACAAATTATTTAGAATGTCCAAGATATTTTTTTAAACTTCGAATGCACAAGTTTGATGGGAGGCCAACGGTAGGGCATAGCTTTATTTTTATTTTTTTCTACACCTCCCGGTGCAGGACCGACGATTAACCTTACGATAAGTCTAGTGTTGACCGATACGGTTAATATCGCTTGTATTTGTATTATGGAATATACAATGTGAAAACCACGGATGGTCGGGTCGAACCGGCCTGTTGCATAGTTATCGAATTTGCGATTCGGTTACTTATCGACAAGAACGCAAACCTCCCGCGGGACTATGAAACGTAAATTGCAAAGATGAAGGTACAAAGTACAAATTACAAATTTCACATAAAATTAAATATTTCAGGAATTCCCCCGAGTCCCCGGCCCACAGCGTCTTTATTAAGGTACCTATACATTTAGCGCTTTATTAAGTCGCCTTTTAGGGAGTATTTACTTGGAATTTCTAGATACTGTGGAGTCTGATACCAAATTATTGAGAATACTACGTAAAAGCGAATATTTATATCAGCTTATTTGAGAAATTTATTAACTAGCTTTTCCCCCGACGCCACCCACGTGTAATTTCGGCAGAAAAAGTTGCTCGTTTGCTATTCCTGACTACAACCTACAGTAAAGAGAAATCAATTAAGCAGTTTTTGTTTGATGAATAAACGTTAAAAATATTCATTTCAGTATTATATGCTAATTAATAAAAATGATGAAAAAAAATACGCATTTATAATTAGGGTTTTACCTTCCCGGCGTTTCGGCTGCTTTACGGCAACCATGGTCACGGGAAGACTGAGGTGTTTGACGTTCTAGTCTCATAGTTTAAGCTCGGGTAACATAATATACAAACAACAACACGCGATACAATCTGTAAAATTAGTTTTATTTCAATGTGTAGTATTCGCGTAAATATATGTAATCAATAATAGAAATACTCTTTAACATAAATTATGAAATCCCGATGGGTGCCTTCTTACTTCCATTTTATGTATAAGGAGATTGCATGGATGCTAAGGCAACATACACACGAATAAACACACATTGGCACGCCAAATAATCTACAATTCGAACGCGAAGCGACAACCCCGGCAGGTTATTCCTCTTGACCACAGCTCAACCGAAACTCATTAACAAAGATAGCGGTCTCAGACCTTTCAACTACCAAAGCTTTACAAAGTAGACTTGAATCTTTCTTGAAGTTATAAATAGACTTGAATCACTATTATAAGCACCCACACATTGAACATTAATAAACTGTTTACAATAGATTTATGAAGGTCTAAATTCTAAGTTCAAACCATATTATTTCTACAGTAGTTACAACGATGATATTATTAGTACAAACAGGTAATAATAATATAAATAGATATCATCAAGCTAGTAAATCCTCATGGGTGTAGGCAGAGGTGCACTGGAAAGCACCCACTGGTAAATTTCACCAATCCCACTATCCCACTAATATTAAAATTGTGACAGTTTGGACGGATGAATGTTTGTTACTCAATCACGACAGAACGGCGAACGGATCTAGATGAAATTTTGCACAGAGATAGATTATAGTCTGGAATAGCACATAGGCTACTTTTTATCCCGGTAAAATGTACGTTTCCCGTGGGATAGATTTGTTTAAATTTTTCATAGAGCAAAGTATCGACATGATTTTTTGCATAATTTTTTATCGAGGCTAACACCGCGGGGTGCAGCTAGTGGTACATATATTTTTAGCCCAGTTGAATATGGCAATAATAGGCACTGATAGCCGAGTTGGTAGATTGCTTGCCTTGGATACAAGGTGGGCAGGTTCAAATCCCCGCTCGCACCTCCGGGATTTTCCGTTTCAGAATTAGAATATGTTTTATTCATGTAAACCATTAAGTACACAGTAATCATGAATCTTCAAAAAAAGTTCCAAAATGCTAAGCTACAACTTTACCACCTGTTCGGAAAGCCGTTACTATGGAGAGGAACGGGCAAGAAACTCCATGGTTGCTCTTTTAAAAAAAATCTTTTAAATTTTTGAGCAGTAGATTGTTATGGGTATGTGAGTACAATGTAGGAACGGCTAGGCAGACTTTAGCAGCTGATCAAATAAATACTAACTCTAAGTATATAATTACAAGTTATTGGTTACATGGTTCCCACATTTACAAAATACTTTTGTAAATGCAAATAAGATGGAAAAGGATAGAAACAAAATCTAAACGAAAGCAAAAGATAGCAGACGTTTTAATTAACTTTTGATTGATCCGAGCATCTGTTATTCGGTGAATGATTGATTGAAATTGATTGAATTAAGGAATATTGTATTTTCCTATATTGTATTATTCGATTAGGGTTAAGAGAAAGGGATGATTCGATTTAGATTCAATATTGTACCTGTCGCAACGATTCGCGAGAGATTTTATGTGATGAAAAAATAATCTAGGTTGTACATAGAAGTACCCTCTATACCGACATTGAAATCTATTATAATATTGAGGTGTACCAATAAAGTTGTGAAATATTTATACAGAGCAAACAGTAGGTTTTGGGGTCGAGTCACCTTCGTCCGTAGGAGAATTAAATACCCTCGAGATACCCTACACGTGACCCTGGGTGGTGCCAACTAGGTGACAACTCTACTGGTGGCAAGCTTTGGCCGTGGTTAGTCACCACCCACTGAACAAAGCCATGTCGCCAAGCGGCCTAGCCGTGTTCCGGCATGATGTTCCGTGTTACCATTCATGGATGGCGGGTCAGATCAGTTGCGCTGCATGTGCCTAGTGAATGTAGCATCTCGATCTACTGCCGCCTTCCTACCTAGGCAAGTATGCTCCATCGTAGATCTCATCATCGCTTACCATCGGGTGAGATAGAGATCAAATACTTGCCTAAAATGTAATAAAAAAAAAGGTTATATCACGATGTTTTCCTCCATCGTAGTACCCTTATACAAGCGTTATTTAGTATGGGACTATCTTCTTTTAAAAACATTTTAAATAACTGTTGGTCGCCGACGAATATTCGCAAGTCAGATTTCCGCTACTGGCACATAGACGCTTAACCCTTTACTAAAGGTTATGAAGTGCCTTTTATACTTCTAAAGAGTTTTTTGACTAACAAAAAGTCCAAATAAAAGAGTCCCACGCTGGGCGCCAATATGCTTCACATACATGAACGGTTTTCACAAAAACAATATTTACACTGAACCCTTTTCATGTTTTATTATTAGGCACTCAATTTTCCTCTCCTAACGGCCGAGGCAAAGATATGCCGAGATGGGTTGAATGAAATGGTGATCTGATCGAACCCTGACCGACTCTATGGGGCACTTGCGTGTTACCATACTCCCAACAGTCTACCACAAGCTGCCTTGTGGGCTTATTGTTATTTTTAACTAGATTTTGCTTGCGGCCCTACACGCGTAAAAACCTTATTTGGACTTGTCCGGACAAACAATTTATTTATAAAAATAACTCAAATCGGTTCAGCCGTTCTCAAGTGACGCGCTTACCAATGAGCAGCATGTTTTTTAATGTATGTAGGTAAAAACGAATGTCGTTAGAATAATATAAAAACAACATGCGGGTACTTTGCGTAACTGGAAAATAAAAAATATTCCGCTCTACGATCAAAGGGATCCATTAAAAAACCGACATTCAATAAAGAATCCATCATTATTGGGCACACCCAAAATATATTATAAGAAAGTAGCTCTTATCTGTGGGATATTAATATTAAAATCGTTACTGAGCAGTGTCATTCAACAAGAATCCAAGTCACAGCTTAAAAAATGAATAATCGTAATTTTTTAGATTTTTAATATTGTAGCGAACTCATCAACAAGCTACACAGATGGCGCTGCAGACGACATTCAGAACAAATGACGAGGCTCCACACAATCCTGAAACGCGCTATGAGAGTTTTCGGTAAATATTAAATCAAATCTGTCCCATGGGAACCATACATTTTACCTGGAAAAAAAGTAGCCTGTGTGCTATTCCAATCCATCTCTGTGCCAAATTTCATCCAGATCCGTTCAGCCGTTTTGGCGTGATTGAGTAACCAACATCCATCCATTCAAACTTTCACATTTATAATATTAGTGAAATTAGTGAGATTTAACACCCATGACTAGAGTACAAACATTCGTGCTCATCACACAACGTTTGTCCCTACCAGGATGCGAACCTCGGATACTCGGCACAGAAAGCAGGGTCACTACCCACTGCGCTTATCATATCGTCATAAATACCATCATGCCTGTATTCCAGGAGGGTATTCGCTGATGGTATTGGTCCCAATGTATTAGGGGGTGAGCCTATTGACGAATTAACGCACTCTACATAGGCTATTAAATAATTTTGTAATAGTATTGAATTAATGGCCACCGGCCTAGCGTAGTCTGGCTCCACACTTTGGGTCATACTCGAACCGTCACCAGTGCACTGTGTGGTACCCATACTACACACGTTAGTTTGGAACCATTCATTTTGTGTGACCATACACGGTTAGCCGCGCGTTCGCTCTGGTCTCTGGAGACGTCTATTCATTTAAAACTCATAATTACCCGAGAATAATTTGGATTCAGTACAAAGACAAATCTGCGTTCAGTACAAACTGCGTTTTAACTCGTCCAAGTCTCGACGGTACTGAAGAAACTCAAATTGCATTGCGAACTTGCTGGTAGTTAACTGAAGAAAGTTAGGCAAGTTGCAGCCGTTTGTCTTCTCTGAATAAAACAAATGCTGGGAAACCTGCACTAACGTTTATAAGACTAGGGACCGACATAAATAAACAAAATCGTAGGGAAAATGGACGATGAAACTTGAGACGTATATTTGATAGAAACACACAGATACATTGATATCTTTTGATTAGCGTATAGGATACATGGTAACACTGATGATCTGATTAGCTACAGCGATCAAATCCTGGTACACATGCTTGGATCCTAGTCATGGATATTATTACAATGGGATCGCTTACTAGTTCACTGAAGTCTGTCGAGATTCTGTCTATCATGACATCTTTGAGGAGTTCGGTGGTGTTAGCATCTTTTTTTTTTTTTTATTACATTATAGGCAAGTATTTGTTCTCGATCTCACCTGATGGTAAGTGACGATGAGATCTACGATGGAGCATACTTGCCTAGGTAGGAAGGCGGCAGTAGATAGAGACGCTACATTCACAGGCACATGCAGCGCAACTGATCTGACCCACCATCCATGAACGGCAACACCGAACATCATGCCCGAACACGGCTAGGCCGCTTGGCGACATGGCTTTGTTCAGTGGGTGGTGACTAGCCACGGCCGAAGCCTACCACCAGTAGAGTCATAGTCTGTAATTATCGATCAACTTGTTTCGTTTATAATTGGGAAAATTGATAAGCTGAAGGCCAGTGGTGGCTCCCTCTTCCCCCATTTGTTTAACAATGGATTTCTTGGAATTGACTTCAGATTAGTTAAATATTTGATTTAGTTAGAAAAGGTAGAGTAGGTAGATTAGATTATTTGTTGCTTTTTAGTTTTTTGAAGACGGTTTTTATTTTGTTATTTTTTTTTAAATAAAAGTTAGTTTTGCTCTACCGCAATACAATACGTCCAATTTCAATCAGCCATAATGAAAGGTGTCTCTACCTAATTTTTCAACACAGATTCTAAATTAAAATATACTTAACACGCTTATGTTGGGTCCACTAGAAATGTTCCATGTAGGGTTGAAGTAAGGGTGAAGAATCCTGACCACGGGAGGGTTGCGGGTCAGCGAAGTGTGAAAACTGCGTTCCACTTTTGATTGTTTTATACTAGTTCTAAAATTAGTTTTAGTTTTAATAGAGACCATACTAGCAACGTTGTCGATTTGCTACAGTGGTAAATAAATGAAGATTGCGCATATAGTGTGACGGTCGAATGTAGAGAAGTTCAAATGCACTTACAATGGGAATACAAAACATTTATAAGACGAAGCGCATGTCTTTTGTGACTTTTAAACATATTTTATCTATGAAATAGAACTAATTTAACGGATTTTATCGTGTTTATTTTCTGTTTTTACGTTACCGACATTTCTTCTTTGCTGTGACCAAACTTAGTATATCATTGTGTATACATACGTATACTGAGGTAAATACTTATTCGGCTGTCCTAAGAAAACTCCTCGCCACAGACTAGCGGACATTTTAATGGAAGACCTGGCAAGTTTTTAAAAGATTATTCTTGATAGTCTCAACGTCTGTTTCAGTGTGTACCTGTGAATGCTATTAACAAGTTGTTTGACAGGTAGCCAATCCGAGTTCTAATAAATAAGTAGTGGATACGGTTGATGAGGAGAGGACATTGTAAAACAAGAGCTAATAAAAAAAAAACTAGAAATCAAACTCGAAATGAATATAACAAAATTGTCAAAGCTTTTTCTCGTCCTCATATATTCAAGATATCGGTTCATCAAACATAAATAATATCGGTAAACCATGTCTCCGCTCTTTCGTATCGTCGTAAAAAGGAACGTATAATGTTCAATGCTCACTTTGCTCGGTAAAAACAGTGCTGCCACAAAAAATATTCGAATAAAGGCCTTAACGAGGCCTGGGAGGGTCGCTATTCGCTATACCTACATTATGCTATCTTGGTAGTATGTAGGATAAGGTGTAGAAGGTTGGTTGAGACAGGCGCGAACATAAGAGGGGGAGGGCAACGGGTGCAATTACCCTCCCCCGGCCTCCTGACTCTCGTCACAACCGCAGCCCTTAATTTTGACCATATTCTTGTGTTTACACATTTTCTGAAACAGGTATAAGCCCCCCCCCCACCTCCCCCCTCCATTTCCCCTCGCCTTTACTCGGCCTGCAACCCAACCTCGCACAACTTGTATCATAATGTACTATTATATATACATAAATCTATATCTTCTATACATATACAAATAAATAAAATTGGAGTGTCTGTTTGTAATATTAAAATAGCCGCTTTTTACTAAGGGCATTTCGATGTACACACGGTACATATACCAAAACAAAATGTTTTTACCATTTTTGTCTGTCTGTCTGTCTGTCTGTTTGTTCCGGCTAATCTCTGAAATGTCTGGACCGATTTTAACGGGACTTTCACTGGCAGATAGCTGATGTAACAAGGAGTAATTTAGGCTACTTTTATTTTAGAGTAGCTGCTACCCGCGACTTCGTCCGCTTTTTTTTATGCACGCGGACGAAGTCGCGGGTAACTACTATAACGCCCACGTGGAAACTTATCGCCCACTCGAACGGGCATAAAATAGTCTATTCCCCACTCGTTCCGGCCTATTCCCCCGCCACCTCGCCTACCCGAAGCCTCTACATGTTTTATATTGCTTATTGGAGCCGCATGTTTCGGGTAATTTGCTTTTCTTTTTCTCAGAAAATAACGTGCCCGAACCCGTGGATTGGTCGGCGTGATTGACGTATAGATCGTAATGAAGACACGTGAACGTTGAATGTGGATGGTTTCAGATAGGTTAGAGTATTAGCGTAGGGACTATTAGTTTTTGGAGAGCATCCTGTACGTACCTAGCTGTCTGGCACCTGTCTGTAGAGATACAAATTGATTGACATCGTAATTTATGTTTTTACGACATACAACTAAATATGACACTAAAAAATATGACACTAGGACGTCAACCACCTCAGTCCTCCCGTGACCATGGTTGCTGTAAAGCAGCCGAAACGTCGGGAACGTAAAAAACATAACTTAAACGCGATAAAATCAGTAAAATTAGTTTTATTTCAATGTCTGGCACTTGTCTGTAGAGGTACAAATTGATTGAAATAGTAATTTAATGAAATGAAACTAATTTTAAGGATTTAATCGCGTTTATATTATGTTTTTACAACATACAACTATATACGAGGGTGCCTCGGTTCAAACTATGACACTAGGACGTCAACTACCTCAGTCCTCCCGTGACCATGGTTGCTTTAAAATAGATGGGTGCTCTCACAATATTTGTTGCTTGCGGTCCGACCTATAACTAGTCTCTTGAAAGATGCCTAGAATTAGAGAAATATTTTTTTTTGTATGTTCCTTGAAACGTCTCTAGCTTGGGACGGCCCCTACATAGATAATCCGACACTCTTTGCATAGAGCTGATGAATGCGAATAGCAAAACTCTTCACCAAGCCCTATAATAAGCCTTTCGTATGATGATGAAAATGTAAGATTTTAATCTATACATCTATACATATAAATAAAATTGGAGTGTCTGTTTGTAATATTAAAATAACCGCTTTTTACTAAGTGCATTTGGATGTATACACATTACCTATACCGAAACAACATTTTTTACAATTTTTGTCTGTCTGTCTGTCTGTCCGTCTGTCCGTCTTTTTTACAATTTTTGTCTGTCTGTCTGTCTGTCCGTCTGTCCGTCTGTCTGTCTGTCTGTCTGTCTGTCTGTCTGTCTGTCTGTCTGTCTGTCTGTTTGTTCCGGGTAATCTCTGAAATGGCTGGACCGATTTTGACGGGAATTTCACTGGCAGATAGCTGATGTAACAAGGAGTAACATAGGCTACTTTTATTTTAGAAAAAAAAATTGGATCTCTCGAAAAAGAATTAAAACCAATGTTGCAGCGCTGCGCCTGATTAAAGTTTGATAGCAACAATCTGCAATGCGTCCCGCGGGATCAGAACGCGAGCAGGCTGTTGCCAACGGCTGAGTCTTTGTTAAATACCACGCGGACGAAGTCGCGGGCAACAGCTAGTTTTTAAATATTATTTGATTTGATGCAATAGCCCTGAATAAAAAAAAGTTATAATAAAAAACGCCCATTAGTATAAGAAGTGTAGAAAACAATAATCACGCTGTATTTCAATTTAAACTCGCTCAGACTCACGTACACTATGAATGCTAGATTAGGAAGGTGTGGCATTTGTACTCCCGTGTAAAGTAGGATGCAGTGGCGAAGGTACATATAACACAATTCTGGTGGGCTACCCTTTCGAAATTAAAACTTAGAATTACCGATTTTTTTTGCACAAACCTACCAGAATTTTGGTGGTTTTCTTCGGGATAAATTAACGTTTTTTTTATTGGGGAATCAAAACTCCATTGAGTATGAGGGATTTATAAGTTTGCTGCGCACTCGCAGGTAAGGTACCTATGTTTTCAGCTTCTTTGTGCGAACATCCACCTCCGCCAGTAGACTACTAAAATAAACATAATTAATGGTATATAAAATGTTGATATAAATCTCATACAATATGTACCTGCAAATAGATCCGGCGTGTATTAACAAATATCAAAGTACTCAAAACTTTATTCATTATGGCGGGCTGCGCGCAGCGATGTTTACGTGAATAAACTAAATATAGATTAAATTAGTCCAGCCTTGAGTCCCATGACGGGCGCCAATATAGATATAGTAAATAGTCAGGATCTAAATTAATACTTTGAATTTCATTATACAGTTTGACGTGGATTGTTTGCAACAACTTATAGCCATTGCATACATTAAACATGACACAACGATACGGAGATTGTCAGTAAGTTTATTAATCCCACGATGGTTAGTCATAGTAACATTAACTCAGTAGACTTTTATATAACAAACATCTTTATATCAATATCCTTACTGAAATAAAAATAATCTTACGGATTTCATCGCGTTTATTATATGTTTTTTACGATCCTGACGTTTCGGCTGCTTCCCATGTCCATCTAAGCCTCAATCCATAGTCCCCATTATCTTTCCATATTCCTGCGATAGTTCGTCCACCTGCTGAGGTCAATTCGCTGTTTATGCTTTCATTTTCAGCAGTTGACCAGCAGGTAGCTAACATAACATTAAAATTCTCAAAAAAGGCTTCTACGTGTTGGACCCATGTTCCCATAAGCCTTCCAAAGATCCGAGTATAGCCCGTGTTGTGAGAGACTAATACGAATAAATCAATAACAATAATTAATTATAATAGTCCTCCTGGCCGAATATCGATCACGGCCGCTAATCTCAACGGGTACTAGCCATCTATAATAATACCAGCCCTTTAAATTTCCCACTGTTGGGCACGCGCCTTCCCTCAATGCGAGAGGGATAAGGCCATAATCCACCACTCTGGCCCAGTGCGGGTTGGCGGACTCCAAACATCTTAAGAGGGGTTCTCTCAGACATGCAGGTTTCCTCGCGATGTTTTCATGGTTGAAAATCGGATTCGCGCAGAGGTGCGAGCCGGAGTTTGAACATGCGATCTTCGTTATCGAGGCAAGCGTTCTACCAACTTGGCTATCACTGCTTTTTTTTTTAAACTAGCCATCTGCGCAGGAGATGTTATAGTGCACACATGTGCGCACAGGTGCACCCGCTCTCATACAACCATAACTAATACTAGGCCATCGTCAGCTCACCCGACCCGGTGATAGCCGCCGATATCACAGCGGACAAAACACGCCATTTTGAAACCATAACATTGAAAAGTTTGTTTTTATAAACTTGAGTATTTATTGAGCGCCTTACCGCAAAAAAAAATCTTGTTGTTAGTTTGTTTGTGTTAAGTAACCTGCGTTTATACAACAATCCCCAGTTTATTTTTCAAACAAAGTTAATGCTCAACAGACTTTTTATTACAAAAGCCAGGTTGAAACGAGTTCAAGTCTAAATTAAGGTCTTGACGTTTCTGATTTCAATGAAACTTGTATGGGTGTAATCCAAGATGACAAACAAGTGGCAATATTGTCAATTTATTTTTGCATTTTTGTCCATGAATATCAATATATACGGTGTCAAAATCATAGAGTACAATATTCTTATAAGGCCAACAACACAATTATTTGATACATCAACGTGATCCATATAACTTACTGATTGATCTGTTAAAATATTTTACAGCATTTTTGTTAAACCTTAAGCGATACCTTATATATAAGGTGTAACAAAAATAGTGTTAAATATTTTAACAGGTTAAAGGGAAGGTCATACTGATTACGTTTAATGTTTAAAATGTAAGTGTAAATATTTTTTGTTTTTTTTTTTTTCAAGGAATGCGTTATTAAAACCTGATAAAACCTATTCGAATGGGTTACCCATATAACACACACCAATGTCTTTCATAGACAAAGTTAGTTTTTATTTCGATTCAAAATCTAGGAAACTCGAGAACGCCCTTTATAAGGGATAGTTACGTTATTAAGCTAGTCGTCCGACGGATAAGTAAGATCTTAGGGAATCCCAATGAATAGTGTACTCTTTGAACGACTGCAGATCATTGAACGACTAGTTCGGGCCCTGGGCAAACGTGATGGTGAAGTTGACTTGTATGAACTTATCGCTAGCAATTGATCATTGATAGAGGTAATGAATGGGTTACCTATATCTATTGTTGCTATTAAATCCTTGTGGTTGAATTCAAATCAATGATTCGAAATCTTCTAAGTCAATGCCCGACAACATGACCTGTCCATACAGGTCACGCTGTGTATCCAGGTCATCAACCTAGGCCCTGTAGAGGTCAGGTTACATAAATACAACATCCTTTTAGCTGATAGTGTGACCTTAATTACCTTAGCGAAGTACCGCAAGTCATCGCGAGTGTATACTCGCAAAGTTTACTATACGAACACAGTAACCAACGATATTAATGTACTGCGTAATAGATTGGCGCTCGAACAATCACTGTGTTCCAATCAACTGAAGTTCCGAAGCCGCACCTTGTTCAGTATCACATTAACGCTGGTGAAGTGCGGAGCGCAGCTTAAATTGCACTGAATAATAAAATTGCGCCACCAAATATTACTATTGCAGGACTATGGCCTAATACCCCACGCTTTGATGGGAGGCCCGTGCCCAACAGTTGGACATAAAAGGGCTGGAATTATTATTTTGATTTTTTATAATAATCATCATTATTTTATTAATTGTCTGCTTAATGTCTTGATAAATAGATATTAGTTATGCGACTCACATTCACACGAACACATATTTTTAGTTATATATAATAATAAGTTATCTGTCCGTCCATATTTGTAGAGAAATAGTCAATAATTAAACTTACTATCCGCTTATAAAGATTATTTCACGGTACGATAAACTAGAAGCTTAGCGAGCCACCCACTGCGGTCCGATCACAATTGTTGTGACGTAAGCAATATATATACATATATATGTATACCTATTGCACACGTAATCGTATTATAGCTGGTCCCGCGTAATATTGTTTGTGACGTCATTGTTGACGTATGCTCGATATATCTACGAGGAATCAGCCAGCAAGGGGCTTAGCCCGAAGATACACTATATATACTCGTACTTATTCCCGGAATGTTTTCTTAAACAAAATCCAGGTTTCAAAGATATAAAATGTCTAGAAATAAAACTACGAATATAGAACTGCTTTGGAAAACCGCCCGAGCTGCAAGTTTCGCATAAGTAGCACGAATTTTTGCAAATAATTTATTTTGCCAAATCATGCCGACTCGTGTATTTTTTCTTGACTCTACATTGGATCAGAACGCAACCTTAACTAAGAACGTCGGGCTAGCAACTAAGCGGGCTTGTCTTTTTTTGTGTTACGTACCCGAGTCGTATATGTTTCATATAGATCTATATATGTGGGAGCTATGTAGCCATTAACTGTAATTTTATACTTAGTTAGTACTATTTTTTGACCTGCTGCTAAAGTCTGCTTATGTTCCTACATTGTTTTCACATACCTATAACAATGTACTGCTCAAAATATAAAAGATCTTTAAAAAAAAAAGAGCAACCATGGAGTTTCTTCTCCGTTCTTCTTCATAGGAACGGCATTCCGAACGGGTGGTACAGTATAGTAGCAGTGTGTCTTTGTCAAATACCACGGTCCAGGTTCGAAGTCAAACTTGTATGTTATCATAATATTAAAGTCTTAAAGGTTCAACCCACGCAGATTGAGGGTTGGAAAGTTTTACACCCTCTTTACACCCCTGTGAGGCATTGACACGGTGACAAGCGTTGACATAAATCTTGAATGAAGGTACCTACAACACAGAATGACAGTTAAAATCAAGACTGTTTTTCAAGGGAGCGGGTTTTTTTTCAATATTAACGAATAAAAATGAAACGTACTTAAAATAGATCCGTTTCCATCGAACATGGACTGAGAGACATCGAAATATAATGAGCCTTTAAATGAAAACAACATTGAATTCGGTTCATTCGTTTTGCAGAGACGACACTAATACACAGACAGACCTACAAAGTAGAAAAGACAGGACCCCTCGTTTTGCATCGCGAGTTATAAGAAGGAATTCGGCATCAAATGCAAATCTTTTTCAAAGCTGCCTTAAAGAAAAAGATTTTAGAAAAAATAAGTTATAATTACAGACGTCCAAAAACTCTACCGGAGGTTTTTATGGCGGGAAGTTGAACCGCGAAGTTGTCAATTTAGTTGTATTGTCAAATAAATGCGTTTCTTTGATAAATAATGTGTAATATTAGTGGCATATTAACCATTGTGTCTTCATAAACGTGACCGAATGAAGGAGATTGAAATAAAATAGTATAACTTGACTTCATTATCAAGAATTACTCGACACTGGCAAAAATGGCACTATTTTGTAGCTGATTGCCAACCTAAAAAAAGAAGAACCCTACCCCAGAAAGACGTTGCCTATTTCTGTCACTCGCCCTTTTCGGTTATACCAGTAGTATGCCCAACTCCGAACATCGTGGGAATTATTAAGATATTCCGAGTGATCCCGCCCGCCCACGCCTCGGACAAACACATTATGTAAATGTGGCGGGTGAACGCGGTGGGTACGCCCTAAACGTACCGGACGTCCGGCGTAACAGCCTGATACTGTGAGGCCGAGCGTGAAACGACTTTTGTATGCTTGTGTTTGTTTTATTTCTTATTTGTCGTATGTTTACTATCTCTGGCAAAACGAACGGAACATTATGCTTAATAGTTGCCAAGTAACATCTGGAGTAGTATACTACACAGACCTTGTGGAAACCAGGGACAACTTCCGTGCGTTCAAGCGTTTTTGCCATAACTATTACTGTTTAATCAACTCACAGGTTTAGGACCAACTAAGTATTTAAACTCTCCGTGGTGTCAAACACCTGGACTAAGTCCAGCTGTAAGAGGCTAGCTTCTGTGAAAATTTGTCTACCAGATCTTTTTTGTCTCCCGCTTTGCAATGGAGGGAAGTGGATAATTTTCTTCCAACTCCTCCTATTTTTATATTTCGATTAAAGTCGTGCGGGTTACAAGACAATTCACTATATCCCGGGACTCGCCGAGGGTCAAACCTCGGTGTCATCATTGGATATTGTAGATCCTGGCTTACAGGAGTATCAGTGGTGGGAGTGTGTGGCGGGCCTAGTATGTTTACTATCAGAGACATTTAATACTTGGCGTATACAACCTTTTAATTAAAGGTAACCAACCACTTCACATGTTAACGACAATACTCCATAGATCTAGCTACTACTTTTTCTCAGTCTGTATTTTTATTTTGATCGAAAACGTTTGTATATGTTTTTATTTTTGGTGTTACTAACGATTTAATTAGCGCAGTTGGTGTTGACCCTGCTTTCTGCGCTGCGGGTCCCGTCAAATTCTGGTAGGGACAAACTTTGTGTGATGAGCACGAATGTTTGTAACCAACTTATGGATGTTTAATATCTGTAATATGAGTAATGAATACTGGGTTCGCCCTCAGTCCATTGTACGGTACTCTTATTACTAGTGTTGCTTAGTGTGGTACCGTATAGTTGGTGTGTTCGTCTGGCGATATTTATTTATTCACAGGCAGTGCAGTATACTGCGTGGAAATAAGACTTCATAATTCGCCCTCCAGACACCTTTAAGGTGATTCTCGCATAACAATTATGCTCCATGTAAGTTTTTAATACCTGCCCACACTAGTATTACACATTTAATTGGTTTCTGTTATTAATGGTAAGGATTAATTGGATTAAATCCCGGGCTCCCGCGGCGTAGACAAAAAACTGTATCACAAACTCCACTGAGCAGATTTCACTGAAACTTCGCATGGTTTACCACATATGGGGTTATAGTAAATAATATATTTTTCTTAACTCAAAATATTAAATAAAAACACGTTACGAAGCGTCACGGGCACTGCCATTGTTGGCGTAAACCACATCCCAATAGCAAAAAGGTTTTAGTATCAAAGAGAAGAAAATTGCATTCGTATAAATGTGTCAGAGCTCGTGATTTGGTTTACATACTCCAACACTAGCCCCTAACTACAGACCATAAACAAAACAAATCATGTTCACAATGCTAGCCCTTAAAGTATACAACTCACAGATAGTAAATTTCCTGAAAGATTAGGTACATAATAAACATCTGTTAATGTCCATACACAGTATTTAATGTTTACAGTAACCTGTCCTCGACTGATCCCATTATAATACAAAATAAATCTCAATAAACACATTTTCCTTCACAATCCTTTCATGTGTGTCTTCTTTGCCTTATCTGCACATTCCTCTTAACCAGCATGTGAGTTTGTTTCGTGTTGTAAACATTGAAGATTAACTCCAGTGCCCATTCCACAGAACTGGCTACGAACATCCAACGCGAATCCCTCAAACTCCCCAGTCACCATCTCCAGTAATCCCTGTAGGTAAATGGTATAGCTGAAAATCATCCCAAAGCCAAGCTTCATTTCAAAGCTTGAAAGTTGAATGTTTTTGTGAATTGAGTTGGAATGTCCCTTTCCTAACGTAAAAGGGGTATTAGCGATTAGGATTTTGAAGCCCTATTCATTCGTAGTAGGCGCAGAAAATGGTGAATATAAGTATTATAGAAGATAATGACGAACCGAAGAATGTACATAACAATTGGGGTGACCGGACCCACCACCCTCCCTCGGCTTGTCAACCTTCCAATCTATACATCAAACAAGTTGATCGATGATTCAAAAGGCCAACAACCGCTGTCCTCTATAAAGTTATGTTCGTCATAAGTGTGGTCCTAACTAATATGCAATTCTTCGCTGAACGAAGCGAATATAAAAGTAATTTACCTACCTACTTTACTGCGATGATCCTACAGAGGAAAAGGTATAGACACTTAAGAATAATACCTATAATAAATATCGCCAAACACGAACCACAGATTACCTAATCATTTTTACAAACAGATATTTCACTACGCAAATACATTTAAATAAATTGCGACTTTTGCTACAACGCAATAATGTGCACTTCATTGTGTTCGGCGATGAGTCGTAGGATCGACGAGTGACAAATACCTGCCCAAACTAGGCAACGCTTATATTACGGGTACCGTACAATGGACTGAGGGCGATCTCAGTAATAATACTTATATAGATATCTATACATCTATACATCTATACATATAAATAAAATTGGAGTGTCTGTTTGTAATATTAAAATAACCGCTTTTTACTAAGTCCATTTGGATGTATACACGTTACCTATACCGAAACAACATTTTTTACAATTTTTGTCTGTCTGTCTGTCTGTCCGTCTGTCTGTCTGTCTGTCTGTCTGTCTGTCTGTCTGTCTGTCTGTCTGTCTGTCTGTTTGTTCCGGCTAATCTCTGTAATGGCTGGACCGATTTTGACGGGACTTTCACTGGCAGATAGCTGATGTAACAAGGAGTAACTTAGGCTACTTTTATTTTAGAAAAAAAAAAATAGGATCTCACGAAAAAAAAATGAAAACCAATGTTGCAGCGCAGCGCCTGATTAAGTTTGATAGCAACACCTGCAATGCTTCCCGCGGGCTCAGAATGGGCGAGCAGGCTGTTGTCAACGGTTGTCTTTGTTAAATACCACGCGGACGAAGTCGCGGGCAACAGCTAGTTAAAAATAAATGTCTGAGGTACAAACAAAGATAGAACATATTTCAACAAGTACTCTCACAAGTGCTACTTTGACAAGGTAACTGAAAATATACTTGTAATCCTATATTTAAGCCCTATATGTACTGTACAAGTATGTAAACAACTTTAAAATCCACATTCTCTTAAACCTTATGTGAAGTCGACAGATATTGTGGTTATAAACTCCACTCTATGTGCAACAGTTAGCCAGCGTCGCCGTTACGATGTGCACTCAAATACACCCGCAATCTGAGGATTATGTCTCGAGCGGACACTAAGAGCTTTCATCTCCCGTATATTACAGAATATACCGCAGATAACACGAGTGCCGTACCGAGTTTATATCTCTTTCGGTGGCTGTGCAACGTCCAAAGGATTTTGATTATAGTTCAACGATGCTGGTCAAACGCAAAAAAAAATATCACGCAACGGCCCCAAGTCTCCTAACACAATCGATTCGTAATCGAACAGCAACCGCATAGTAACTGTCACTTTTGACAGATTTTGTATGGGATATCTGTAAAAAGTGACAGTTACTATGCGATTGCTGTCCGATTATGAATCGATTGTGTTAGCAGACTTGGGGCCAAGGTTTTATGATATTTCCCTTCGCGGTCGTTTGTAAGCCGTCAGCTTACTCTGTACACACCGGTGGGGAAACAGCTTTGAACAACCGCCAGGTGGCATACTAATGAAGTTTCAGTAATTAAAATGTACGGGATGTAAGCTGACGGAATTGAGAGATCGTTTAAGTTGTGTTTTGAAAGTCCGGCTGGCAGGTGGATTAGATATTAGAAGTTAAGTTATGCCGTTAGTAATTTATCATTAAGAGTTATTATATTAACGCGAATACTACACATTGAAATAAAACTAATCTTACAGATTTTATCGCGTTTAATACCTTGGGAACGTAAAAATATAAAATGAACGCGATAGAAATTCCAAAAATTAGTTTTACTCCAGTTCAACTATGTTCACATAAAGACACTTTTGCGTTACTATGATCTAATCACTTTGATCATATTGCCAAAGTATTATTTTCTATTATCATGACAGTATCACATCTACAAGTAAGAAGGGCGAACATAAATAAATAATTTCAAATCTTAATCCATGCTTACAGCTAGTCTGTACAACGTGTTCGGTATTTTTAACCCTCGTCTCGTTATGCAGAGAGCCCGTCGTTTGCACCAGTACTTACCATATTGCTTCTGAGCTGAACAGCTTGCACTGAAATACAGGACATTTTACTTCAGTCCTGAAGGATTTCTATACGCTTTTGTAACTCCGTCGTGATACGAAGTTAAGTAATACGGTTATCTACACAAAACGATAACAGATACACATAATTGTTGAATCATGTTAGGTACATATAACTTGATTCATCAATGTTCACTTGTGTAATAGTGTCGAATACACTGTAAGTACTCGACTCTAATCTTGCCTGAAATCATCACTAGCTAGTTTACACTTGCTAAAGCCCTTTCGTTCCCACTCAACACAACTAAAGTTTAAGCTTTAGCTTTCGTGAACAGCTGAATTACCTAGCTATATATAATAACGGACATAGCTCGAAGAATTTCAAAGTCGGAGTGGCAGTGGGCGGCACATAGCTCGAAGAACCGATGGCCGTTGGGGCGGAAAGGTTCTAGAATGGTGATCACGAACCGTAAGACGCAGTGTTGGACGACCCCCCACAAGGTGGACCGATGATATCACACGCGTCGCAGGAGGTCGGGGGATGCGAGTGGCGGAGGACCGTGATCTGTGGAAGTCATTCGCGGGAGGTCTATGTCCAGCACTGGACGTCTTTCGGCTGATGGACAACTAACGTAACTCAGTCTTTAAATAAACGAGTATCATCACGACCTTCTTCTTAGAAATATATTACCACAATGTTTAGAACATCTATAACAAATATTAAAAAAGTTCACAATTTTAATATAAAAAAGGTAGGTAACTCATAATGTAGGACGAAATACTTTTGTGATAACAAATAAATTAATTCAATAGAAATATGCAACACAATTGGTCAACTTTTCCCAGTTATGATGTAAGCCTTTTCAGTTTAGCAAATGTTCCTAATAAACATTGTTTGAAACAAATAACATTTAAGTAAACATTTTAAAACAATACACTGCGATTATGAAAGCGAGCTCTCATTAAACTTCTTATGCAATGAACAAATACATTTTGCTTACTTATTAAAAGTTGTGCAGATTACATAATTCACCTAAGTAAGCAAATCCACCGTAATCCCATTTCAAATTGCTCCAAGCTGAAACTAATTTAGCGCACAACCTTCAGAAACATTCCTTTTCAAATTTCTTGCAATTCAAATTGTGGACGATGAAAAATAAGTTTTGATGTAAGTGGAAATTCATATTATCTGATCTGAAAGTTTGAGGGCGGATGAAGGACGGACTGATTCATAATGTTGGCAGCATTGAATCGCAATGAGTTGGTGGGAGCCACTTTTATTTAATAACGGTTTTTTTTACTCAATATCCTTCCCTCAAGCGAACTATTAGAGGAGCTACTTTCAGAATCATAATATAATTACTTTAAGATCGCTGATAGTCTTCTAAGAATTATTTTATTATTCTGCACTAGCTCCTTTAGCAATTAGAGCGTTATTTCCATAAAAAGTTTACTTAACCCTCATAAATATTCGTTTAGCGTTTTTAAAAGGCAATTAAAATTCCGGTCACCCCTAAGACATTTTCTTCAGCCCCACCGTCCCACGAACTGATATTGGTCATTGATTAAGACTATTACATTGGGACCAAAGTCCAATAGAATATTTGGATGATAACAGCGCTTAGCGTAAATCGGCGCGTGAAAATAATGTACACCTGTAATTAGGCGTTAATTGCCAGTGGTTGAATGGGCCGCCCTATGCGATAGGTAACAGTTTCGATGCCCAGTCCTTAGCACAAGTTTAAGTTTAGTAGGATGTCCTAACGGGACTGGTAAATGTTTACGGCACATGAATGGTAATTATACATAAACCTCCGAATTTATAGACGTTTCATAACTTAATCAAACGTCATATAGTACTGAGCACAAGAGTTTTGCTTTGCGCAGTACTATATGACGTTTGATATAGTTATAGAACGTCTATAAATTCGGTGGATAGTATGTATAGTATAGTATAGTATGTGTGTTCATGTGGCTATTATTATTACATTTCGTATAGGCGCTGCAGACGACTTGCAGAACAATTAACAATTCTCCATACGAGCCTGAAACGCGCTATGAGAGTTTTCGGAGCATGTAACATATATACAAGATTCCGACAATAACCGTCGGGGCATACCACCCACCTAGCTGGAAGATCTTCCCTTTACCGCTAAAATGCGAATGAAAACATAACATATTACTCGCATTTACATTTATAAATAAGTGAACGCGTGGGGGTACATTTAATTAATTCTTACTATCCAACAACCATTTTACCAAGACATTTAGATTTGAATGGGCAACCTTCTGCGGACTACATATAGTATGTTTTTCAAGAATGGTCCGGTCAGGATACGCTGGTCAGGATAAAATAACGCATTATGTTAATGCGTCCAACAAGTGCCCCGTGTCCACGGTCTTTTAAAGGATAGGGATACAAAAAGGAATGGACGCATCTAATGATAGCACTAATCTCGGGCTTTGCTAGGGTTGTTTGATAAAGGATTCTATACAGAGGCATTCAAAAAAGGTATACTAAGCATTAAACCTGCGCTCTTTAGCGCATTTGTAGACATTATGTGAAGTCAAAAGCAGTGATAGCTAAGTTGGTAGAACGCTTGCCTCGATAACGAGGATCGCAAGCTCAAACCCCGGCTCCTCCTCAAACCTCCCGGCTCAAACCTCTGGTATTTCTGGACTTCATGAGCGAATTTCATTTTCAACCATGATTATCACTTGCTAAACGGTGAAGGAAAACACCGCAAGGAAACCTGCATGTCTGAGAGATTCCCTCAAAATGAGATTCCCTCCCTTTTTGTA
Source organism: Pheosia tremula (assembly GCA_905333125.1). NCBI lineage: Eukaryota > Metazoa > Arthropoda > Insecta > Lepidoptera > Notodontidae > Pheosia > Pheosia tremula. The sequence continues at coordinate 4,642,514 of HG995420.1, forward strand.
CCGAGGGTCCCGGGTTAGAATCCTGGTAGGGACAAACTTTTTGTGAGGAGCACGAATGTTTGTAGCCAAGCCATGGATGTTTAATATCTGTATAAGTAATATAATCTGGGTTCGCCCCCAGTCCATTGTACGGTACTCATAATACAAGCGTTGCATAGTGTGGGACCGTATAGTTGGTGTGTTCGTCCGGCGATATTTATTTATTTAAGTCCAGCAAAATATTTTCAGCTAAGATAACTTTATCAATTCAATGTAGGTATTACCACATCGCCGTATATTATCCGGTCAGAATGGGCGCTGTCTCAGCATCCATTTATTTTTGTCTTGAGACGGAGATGGCGATCCATCAGACACTGGGACCTGCATACAAAATATAAGTACACTACATCATTTACTATAGCAGCACTTCAAGTGCGAGCTAACGGTATACTTTATAGTCTACCGTATTTAGACATTTTGTTTGGAAAATTGAAAAGCGCCTCTAGTGGACGACTTTTAAAACTCTCAATGCTGGGTCTCCTAAAATATTTCACTCTATAATATTTAGTTTTATTTATTTACAATAATTACATTGAATATACGTTAATAAAGATACATTGTGGACATATTAAACGAAGCCCACCAACATGGCTGACACCTCATGACGACATTTAATTTTCATTTTCAACTTACCGAGGTAAAATTGTGTTGCCTAGTTCATAGAATGAACAATAGGACTATAGCAACAATTGGGACATTGAAAACAATACGACTAAACTAAGCTATTAGCCGCTTTGTTAGCTTATACAGCCACTGAAGTTAGACAATGGTGTGCCAATAACGGCAATGTTTGACCACGGCCATTGTGTAAAACTTTGATTGCCCTCCTATAAATAACTGTTAGGTCTCCGTCAGTAGCCTTGACGTGCTAATCAAGTTCTCGGGCGATGAACTCCCTCCTATTATAGGCTATATATCTACCCCCAAATTTATAACTTTATCAAACGTCATATAGTACTCTGCAAAAGTGTTTTGCTTTGCGCAGTACTATATGACGTTTGATAAAGTTATAAAACGTCTATAAATTTGGGGGATAATTTATAAGGTTGGGTAAATAACTGGCCTTAGTAACAGATTGATTGAAAGGGCAGGTTCAGTAACCTTTGAACCTGTGCTTGTTTATTGGATGCACAATTTCATGGCGGTTCTTCTCAGTGTAACCCACATTTCCAATCGGTGGTACTTTCTTACCCAACTGAAATCTGAGTAGATACACGGTTAAAAGAGAGATTTTATAGATCATCATTTCAGGAACTGGATGTATGTAATTATTCAATGCGGGTGGGGTACGCCCCCCAAAGCCTAAACTTTCAGAATTCGATTTTCATTACGGAAATAACATTTTCATAATTTGCTCTGGTTTTAGTGCTAGTGGCATTGTCCCAGTCCATTGTATTGCGATGCTCAGCATGGGACCATCGATTATTGATGTATTTTTTTTCATAGCACAGATTAACTTTTTTTTACACGAGCATACCAACTATACAATTCCAAGCTAAGCAACGCTTGTATTATGGGTAGATCACTCATACATTTGCTTCTGAGGCGGTACGAAGATCGCCGGCACAGCTAGTACTTACTAAAACGAAGACATTTCTACCCATTTCAGTTTTACATGTTATTGCGTGTTTTTGCAGACAGTAGTATGCTTGTCTTACTCGCACAATGAATACTAATGGTTGTAGCAACTGCCGACCTCAAGTTACGCCGTCTTCGAGCAATCTGTTATTCAACTTTGACAATTCTATTTCCTAAAATACACGGTGTGCGAGCGAGAGGAGCAGGCGTAGATTGTTGGTCTCTTGTGAATTCATGAGAGGTCAATAAAATGAGTAGCATCAGCGTATTCCCTAGTATATATTTCAACCAACTCGAAGGTTATCAGTGAATAAGTTAAAACTACCATTTAGGGTTTAGGGGAAATGAAACCCCTATTTACATTGTCAATCACAACCGGTTTAATTAGTAATCACACATAAAAGATACACATAAAACAATCACTTATATGTAGGGAAAAACATAACGTTGTATATTATCATAACTGGCTTCTGGGGACCGCCAAAAACGCTCTCACAGACTTCCCCGTCTACCAACATTAAAATTCTCACGGTGCGTTCGGAAACGCGAACGCCACATCACCCCCCCACGGAGAAACGAAGCTCATAGGTTGAAAGGAATCTTAGTACGTACTTGTCGACCGGAGCGAGTTGTTACCGGATGGGTGAGCGGGCCGGGACGTGACTCGGGTAACACGGCTGGCTGCGACGCGCGTGACTCGGCGCGGGGTGGAAGTGCTGGAGGTGTTGGAGCTCTGGGTTCTGGGCCTGGTGGAATGGCTTGCGGTGCGTCTTCGTTAGAACCTGCAATTATCGTAGTGCCATCGAGGTGAGCTGGTTTGACTCGGTCAATGCTTACCTCCATCGCCCTTCCACTGGATGTCTCCAATGTCAGGGTCTTCGGTCCTTTTCGAAGAACTTTGTAAGGCCCTGTGTATGGTGGCTGTAATGATTTGCGCACCGTGTCGTCCCTGAGGAAAACGTGTGTGGTATGTTCCATGTCTTTGAACATAAACGATACGGGCCTGGCGTGTCGTGAAGCTGGTACAGCCCTTATGGTAGCCATTTTGTTACGCAATTGCACTACAAACTCACTAGTTTCCGACACTTGGTTATTAGATAATTCAACCAAATCACCGGGTAATCGAAGAGGTTCTCCGTACAGGATTTCCGCCACTGAGCATTGAAGATCTTCTTTAAGTGAAGATCGTAAGCCTAACAGTACTATCGGAAGAGCTCTGAACCACGTGTCTGTATGACACATCAGAGCGCCCTTCAGTTGTCTGTGTAGACGTTCCACCATGCCATTGGCTTGCGGGTGATAGCTTGTGGTGCGGATCCTGTGTGAACCACAGAGAGACATGAGCCGCTGGAACAGCACCGACTCGAATTGGCGGCCTTGGTCTGTTGTAACCGTCACGGGCACACCATAGCGGGCAATCCAACCACTAATAAACTTTTCCGCTACCTCCTCCGCGGTGATAGTCACCATAGGCCACGCTTCCGGCCAACGCGAAAATCTGTCCACTGCCGTTAGACAGTAAGTATGGCCGTTTGAATATGGAAGTGGGCCAATAATGTCTAGGTGGACATGTTTAAATCGACCAGATGGCGTAGGGAAGTCATTAAGTGGTGCCGTAATATGACGTGTTACCTTACACCGTTGACACTGAAGGCACGCCCGGGCCCAATTTCGACAATCTTTTTGGATGTTTGGCCAGACATACCGCTCAGTCACCAAGCGGGCCGATGACCGAACGCCAGGGTGACTGAGATTGTGTAGCCTGTCGAAAACAGGCCGTCGGAATTCCGGGGGCAGATACGGGCGAGCTTTACCCGTGGACCTGTCACATAAAACAGAAATGTTAGAGCCAGGTATTATGACACTTTCTAATTGAAGGGACGTGTCATTGCCGATATTTCGTAACTCAACGTCGTCGGTTTGAGCTTTTGCAAGGGCCACGTAGTCTATCTCTAGGGAGATAGTTTCTACGCGTGACATGGCATCCGCTACTATGTTATCCGCACCCTTAATGTATTGTATGTCGGTTGTAAATTGACTAATAAAAGACAATTGATTGAGTTGAACCGGTGGTAGTCTCTCACGACGCTGTACGAAAGCGTATAGCAGAGGCTTGTGGTCAGTATAGATAGTTGCGTGTTGTACCTCCAAAATATGCCGAAAATGTTGCACACTTTCGTACACCGCCAGTAGTTCGCGGTAGTATGCTGGCTGAGGCGACTGCTTTTCTGTGAGTTTTTTACTAAAGAAAGCGAGAGGCTGCCACTGGTTGTCAACTTTCTGCTGGAGGCATGAACCGATGTGAGTGCTGGATGCATCTGTAAAAAGACCAAGAGGCGCAGATACATCAGGGTGAGCAAGTACCGTCGCGGTCAATAGTTGCTTCTTGCATTCCATGAACTGCTGTTCCAGTTCAGGTGACCATGGAAATGGCTTTGCACCCTTGCCATTGACAGCAGTAACGGCTTTAATAAGTGGAGCCTGATGTTTTGCGGCGTCAGGTATAAATCTGCGATAATAATTGATCATACCCAAGAAACGGCGCATACCTTGTACCGATTTAGGAGGTGGGTAATCTATGAGTGCCTTGATACGTTCATCGGGAGGTCGAGTTCCAGCTGCGCTAATGTGATAGCCCAGGAAAGTAACCTCGGCAAGGCCCAGGCGACACTTCGATGGGTTTACTACCACGCCATAGTCCTGGAGTCGACCAAAGAGTATGTGCAGGTGTTCTGAATGCTCTGTGGCGTTTCGTGAGAAGACCAACACGTCATCGACGTAGGTATAGCAAAAGTCTAGCCCCTGCACGACCTCATCGATGAATCGTTGAAAGGTTTGCCCAGCGTTACGCAACCCAAATGTCATATAGGGAAACTCAAACAATCCAAAGGGCGTGATAATCGCAGTTTTAGGGATATGTGGCTCAAAAACGGGGATTTGTTGGTATGCCTTAGCTAAATCGATTGTACTAAATATAGTAGCTCCTGTCAAACTTTGGTTGAAATCCCCTATATGACGCACAGGGTACCTGTCGGGTATCGTTCGCGCATTTAGAGCACGATAGTCACCGCAGGGCCGCCAGGATGTGTCGCGCTTCTGGGTGAGGTGCAGCGGCGATGCCCAGGCGCTCTTCGATGGTCTCGCCGTGCCGCAGCTCACCATGTCGGCGAACTCTTTCCTAGCAGCCGCCAACTTCACCGGCCCGAGGCGGCGTGGTCGACAGCTCACTGGTGGCCCGTCAGTAGTGTGAATGTAGTGGACAGTACTGTGTTTAATTTGCCTGTCAATGCCAGGGGGTCGGATGACGTCTGGAAATGAAGATAGAATGTCATCAAAGGGTGAATCCAGTGTGTTTATTACTCTTATGCTTGGCTGATTAGAAGTACAGAGTTGTGCACAGGCTACTTGTCCATCTGTCCCATCAACCAGCTGCTTAGTAGAACAGTCTGGTAACAGATGATAGTGTGCCAGAAAGTCTGCGCCAATGATGGCCGCATCTACATCAGCAACCACAAAACTCCAGCGAAAACTGTGCTGGAATCCAAAGTTAAGGACAAGCTGAATTGTGCCATATGTATTAATAATAGACCCATTGGCTGCTTGAAGTTGATAAGTGGTACGTGAGCGCCGCTCTTTACATTCCCGTTTAGGGAAACAGCATATATCAGAGCCAGTGTCAACTAAGAATCGACGCTTTGACTCAAAATCGGTTACAAAAAGGCGACTACTTACCGAGGCGCAGTCAGTTGTCGCCGTTACTGACTGCTCGGGTGGTTTTCCTGCTTCTGTTCAGTCCAGTTACAGGGTGCAATACACTTTCGGGCCTTGTTTCCATAACAGCTATGGTACCAGCACAAACCGCTTGACTGAGGACGTGATTGGTACCTTGGATGTCTGCCGCGTTGTGAACCAGTGCCTGTTGACAAGATGGCAGTAACCTGCATGGTGAGATTTGCCATATCCTGTTGGAGTTTAATCATTTGATCATTGAGGTCCTCAGTATGCTTGGTATTGCCTATAGAGTGCACCATAGGTCCAGTTGTACCATTTATTTCATACAATTTATCAGCGAGGATACTGAGCTCCTCCAGGTTGGTCTCCGAGCGACTGATTAAGTGAGCATGTATCTGGCGAGGCAAGCGGGTAGTCCAAATGATCCGTAGGAGATCCTCTGGAACCCTTCCAGCAGCCAGCCTTCTGAGGTGGCGCAGGAAAGATGATGGTCTTCTATCCCCCATCTCCTCTTTCTCCAACACCCGTCGAATTGTTTCCTCATTAGAATCAGACAATCTGTTAATGAGAGCATTTTTAAGTTTGGTATAAGGCTCCTTCTCTGGAGGATCTGCGATTATATCATCAACCTCTGCAGAGCTAGCAACATCTAATTTTGATATAGCGTGAAGGAATTTTGTATCTTCCCGGGTGATTCTGTTTAATTTAAATTGTGCCTCGCGAGCATGAAACCAAAGTTCAGGACGATTGGGCCAGAATGGAGGGGTATGTACTGATACTCTATTCACTGCCATGTCACCCAAGTCATTCGTCTCGATTGCGTCTTGGAATGCTTTCCCAGGCACTTCGCTACTGTCAGTCATGATGTTATACTCTATATAAAAAAATTAAATAAAAACAACTTACAACCTAAAGAAACACAAGCAGAAATTATTATGGGGGTGTGATGTGAAATTCCTATTTCCTAACAAATACTTTAGAACTTTCACCGTCTTGAACTATTTTACTTAACATGAGTGCACATTAGGTACTAGCAATATGGTATACATATAAAACCATTATTTAACTAGTAAACAGTATGACCAGAATGTAACCAAAATAAAATAAGCTTAACTATTCAGATAAAACTAAGGCATATAAATCATGAAATGTTCTAACAAAAAAACGATTCAATGCCATTGGAAAATAAGACAATGCTTGAATATTACAATGCTTGGCAGGAAAACAAAACATCACAAAAAAAAAAAATCTTATATAGGTACCTTAATGTCCAATATCCGCACAGAGTGAAATATCTGGTGTTTGGAACAACAGGTCATGCACCTACCTGCCACTGCTGCGTACAGACAACAGGGCACTTCGAATCACTTTTCGTTACTAGGTTTGCACCACACTAATTTTGCCAAGATAGCGACGCTGGGGCACTCCATACATTAAGGATGCCGTGTAAAAACTGCTGCCACAGCCGATGAAGAGCGTGTCGCTGAAGCGTAGCGTGATAACACACGCCACCCGTTGATGGTAGGCCCCTGTAGTTGTATCAACGCCGCGCTGACATCAGGCCGGCAGGCATTGGATAGCCGAGGTTCGTAATGTTGCGGTGCGTAGACGTAGATCGGGCGCTAATGGTTGCGCATCGTTGCACGGTGAAATTGTAGACTCCCGGGTAATTCCCGGACTACTCCAAACCGGCTGCGTAAAATTGTCGGCGTCACCAATTTAGGGGAAATGAAACCCCTATTTACATTGTCAATCACAACCGGTTTAATTAGTAATCACACATAAAAGATACACATAAAACAATCACTTATATGTAGGGAAAAACATAACGTTGTATATTATCATAACTGGCTTCTGGGGACCGCCAAAAACGCTCTCACAGACTTCCCCGTCTACCAACATTAAAATTCTCACGGTGCGTTCGGAAACGCGAACGCCACAAGGGCAAAGATTTTTTTTATGAAAAAGTATAATGCATGTTATAATGCAGTATAAATACATTATAAAGCACTTTTTCATCTGAAAAGTTCATTATAATCCATTATAACGGACTATAAATATGGGGGCAAGACCACAGTGCACCACTACGTACTGCTGATTACAAGCATGATATCGTGTGTTACGTATTCCCAGATTTATCCAGTTCTCGAAAAAACACAGACCAGAAGGTATGCCTTACTGGTCTGTTGAAAAGTCTATTCATAATTGTTTTTTTAAGTACGGAAGCCGAACCTGCGCGGTCATAATCAAACGGCATACCTACGCTTGAACCACATGTTCGGAGATTGTGGCATCATGAGTTATGAATTAGAAATTTCGTAAATAAAACGCCCTCATGTTTTCGTATAAAGTAAAATATCAACAGCGCACAGCGGCTTGAATATCGGCGGCGGATTGGCATCTGGCAATATCCGAGGAGGTCTCCGATTCACAACCAAACTGTTGTATTGTATCAACCGATTCGTTTATTATTTGGTACTCGCATTATTAAATTTACACATCACACACACTCACACACACACACACACACACACACACACACATCAAAACTTTATAGTTCAAGTACCTTCTGCAGTGAGAAGGTGCTTCTTCTTCTTCTTTTTTTAGGTTGGCAATTGGCTACGAAATAGAGCCATTTTGTGCCAGTGCCGAGTGTTTCTTGATAATCGTTATAACATTATACGAGTAAGTACTCCTGATAATGAAATAAAGATATCGATAACGCTGATGATCAAATTAATGCCTTATACCTATCAGTAATGCTGTGGATACTTTTCTGATAATTTACAGAACATGTTATGAGAACGAGTAAAGTAAGTTTATACTTTTTTTTGTATTTTTTTCCTTAACTCGTACACGTGTATAAACACAATGGTTAATATCCCGCTAATATTACGCATTATGTATCAAAGAAACACGTTTTGAAACATGAAACAAAATTGACCGCTTCACGGTTCAACTTTCCGCCAAAAAGTCGGAGTGGGTACTTATAAGCAGTCTCTGAAGTTTACCGAACATTTTCTTTCTGCTTATATTTTCGTTTAAGGTGGAAGCGATCAGTCGCATTCCCATACAAATTTCAACATTGTAATACTCGATACACATACAGTTTTTTAGTTGTACAAGCATTGTTATCAATTCTCTATAAATTAAAGAGCTCGCAGAATGAAATATCAGGCAAAATCTTATAGTAATAACATCATAAAACGATATTAAATTTTAGGCTTGTGTGCGTGAATAAAAGCGCCTCTGTCCAAATTAACCCGTAACTAATAAAGCATCCGATTCTTTGTCTTTCAGTATTTACGGCGACAGATGGCAGCAGGAGTTTTTACTTATAATACATAAAGACATAACATTATAATATATAGAGAGATATAAATTTTCTATAAATAAGTATAAAGATTCATAATAAAAAATTAAAAATAAAAAATACATATAAATTTCGTTCGTCCATCGAACCTACGAACAATCGCATGTACCTACGTTTTTCACTTGAGCCACTTGGGGTGTGTTATTATCTGTGTGTGCAGATCGTCATGTATCCCTATTTCCTGTAATCCAAGTTTTTAGGATTTGTCTGCACCCAAAACATATTTTTTCGGGTTATTATAATAAAATAACCTACATACCTACATAAGGCATGTATTTATTTTTTTAAATATATATAGGTAGTATGTACACCTTCCAAGGCCATAGCTAGATGATGTCGTGTTACGAAATATGTCGCGCGAGTCTTTGTCGATTTATTGATCAATTTATCAAACATTTTTTTAGGCACTGCCGGGTGTGCTACTGATATATATATATATATATCTATATATACTAGATGCGCCCGGCGGTGTTACCCGCGATAAAAAGTATGAAAAATTAAAACATCTATCCCACGGGAACCATACATTTTACCGGGATAAATAGTAGCCTATGTGTTATTCCAGACTGTAATCTATCTCTGTGCCAAATTTCATCCAGATCCGTTCAGCCGTTCGGGCGTGAAAGAGTAACAAACATCCATCCATCTATTCATCCATCCATCCATCCAAACTTTCACATTTATAATATTAGTATAGATATACATATATATATATATATATATATATATCAGTAGCACAGCCAGCTGTGACTAGAAAAAATGTTAGAATACATCGACAGCGACTCGCGCGACATATTTCGTAACATCGGTTTTTAGTAATTATTCAATATTGAATCAATCTGAGAAAATCTACATAGCGACCTATATGTGTACCTATCTCTTCTTCTTACTTACTGACTAGCTATAGGAAGGTACCAACCAGCAAGGCATGTATGTATATATATATATACATACATATATATCCAACCAACTAACCTAACACGATTGGCGATACAAGAAAGCAAGCCCCGGCACCTAGTATGAACGGGTTTTTCGAAATTATAGGGAAGCCTAATGAATGGGATACCCCTTGAACGTTTGAACAAATCAAGTGCGACATAGCTCGTAATTGAATAAATCTAAGAAAACATACCTATGTGCACCTATTTCTCTTCTTTTTACTTACCGATTTATTATAGAGTAGCTATAAATTGGTACCAACTAGAAACCTACTTAGTTTTAGATATATTGATATTACTTTTTTTTTCGTTTCTGAACGCAAAACCTTATACCTCGGATACGAGTACTCGTCTACATAATAAATAGGTGCCTAGGCCGAAAATAACTGGTTTTGATGCACATACATTCTGTACTTAGATATTATGTATGTGCTTACCTACTGTTATATTTTTTAAAATTATTCTCTTTGGATTCTGTTAATCTGAGGTATAGATATTTAATAAATATAAAAGTCGGTAAGCACTTACCAAGTTCTTAGAATGTATAGAATAGTGTTACTTATTTTGTTCTGGGTGTCTACGAAGTTAATTTATTATATCTTGACCAAATTGGCAGCATGTCTATGGTATGCTGATGCCAAATTCCAGAATTATAAAAAAAAATGGACTCACTACTCTGCTGCGACCGATTTCATGTTGTTTGTGATTATGTATGTAAAAACTTACTTCAAAATTCAAATAATAATTGTGTGGGATTTGCGATTAGTTTTGTTTTAATTTGTGTTTTGTTTGCTATTTGAATTGTAATGGAGATACTGATGGAATGTGACACTGGTGAAAGTCGGGACAACTTGGTAACAAATACCTTAGAGCATAACTCGTATTGTAAAGTGGCTACACAACACAAGTTCAATTTCATGATTATCACTTGCTTGTGCTTCGGACAACACAGCCCGATCTCTCTGATTGTACCGGATTGCCATCCCATCGTATTATGAGAGTGAAGAACATCAGCGCATCTAGTGGAATCTATTATATTAGTATAGATTCCAAAGTTGTACAGCAGTGACAGCCTCGTTGGCAGAACGCTCGCCTTGGAACGAGGTGTTCAGGTTCAAACCCTGGCTCCCATCACTGAGATTTCCGGATTTTCATGTGCGAATCTTATTTTCCACAAAAAATATCACTTGCTGTACGATGAAGGCAAACTTTGTGAGGAAACCTGCATGTCTGTCAAAAGTCGTGTGAAGTTCACTAAACTGCACTGGGCCTACGGCCTATATGCCCCTCATATTGAGGAGGCGTGTGCCCGATATAATGGCGATGGGCTCACCCTCTATTACATTGGTACCAAAATACCATCGGTGAAATGTGGGTGCATTGCAGTGTGACGGTGTATGTTGGCCCGTCTCTGGAACGATGATTGAATGATTGAATCTATACATGTCACAGCAGCATTTACCTTATAATAAGTATGGATACAGTAATAATTATTATTGGACTAAACAATTATTTTTTTCTTTTTAGCGGAGGAATGAAGCACAGGAGGTTGCAAGAATCAAGATGACTGTAAATTGTATAGAGTCGATTCTATATCATAATATTAGTATTTGAAACAATGTTATATTTACCTAATTTTAGAATACCAACAACAAACAACATTGTTTCAAAGAAATTTGGAAATGTAGCTGTATCCCTTATTAGGTATAGAACTACATTGCCAAATTTCTTATTCCCTTGTAAATTATAATAAATATTGTTCTTGTTGTTGATCTGGTATATTGTAAAGCGTAATACTTTTACAGTTATCATGCAAACCTTGCTATATTTATAAGATCTATACAATAAACATTATATTTACGAACATGAAAGTATACATTTTTCTTTTCTATCTTTTATTTCTGAAACTTTTAATATTGCAAAGCTTGCAAAAGTATTTCTATTATTTTACAACCGATAAATAAGTTTTTTTATGATCGCTCTACCTGGTGGCATAAAAAGACAACTTTTAGTATGCGAGACTTTTAACAAGTGCTGCGCTCTAGCGGCACAAAAAAGACGTGTATTTGTCTATGTGTGAGTGCCTATTTATACAAGGATTTTAGAAGCCATGGTATCTCATCCATTATAAATGATTTCAGGTTAATGTTTTTTTGGATATTTCAATGCAATGTCGTAGTAGTGCTCGCAATTTGCAACATCAAGTCTCATAGATGCTCGATGTTCGTGTAACTAGTTGCAGAAAAACAGGACCATCTATCGAAAATGTGCGGCAACCGACCCTGAGCATTCACCTTAAGCAATAAGGTTATTAGTTGGTAAGGTTTCGCTCACTTGCCTAATACTTTTTAAGTTACCTAGAAACTACCTAGGATAAGCAGGTTTTTCTTGACATTGTATACCTAAATATTACTTAGGTACTAAGCTATTGTGTTTGGGACCTGAAAGCACTCAATCCAAATAGAAATGTTGGCGAAACACTCGAGAATCGGCATTGCGAATCGATAGTAAGACAATGGTGCCGTTCGCACTATCACTTTTTATCTTATACAACACGTGTCTTGTTTTTTTTGAACTCAGCTACCCACGATTTAAGGAATGTAATAATCACAAAATTCTTAAAGAGTCAGCCATAAGCATATGTATTGATGTCGAATAAAAATTGTTAGGTAATTGTTTTTTTTTTATTTATCTGCTTATGGCTATTAGTTACTAGCTACTCTAGCTCCTACAAAAAAAGCTGTTGCTTAGTTTGTGGACTAATATTAACTTAATTATTTTGATTGATAAAATTGTTCCAATTATAGTACCTATAAACACTAACACCAATCCACGAATCACGATCGATATCAAAGCAGTAATGGTAGATCAAGAATGCCTTACCTTACCCGTACCTTAGGATCGTTATCCGAGTATCGCGAGCTGTACTGACAGTGTGAGCGGTGCCAATAGTTAATACTTACGATCTATTGTGACCCAGGACGGGAGCCGATTGCTTTATTTTGTTTTAACGTAGATAGAAAAGTATTTGCTCATCGAATAATAGAAATCCAACACTCGCATTGGGAAAGTTTCTCAAATTCAAAATTGTGAATGCTAACGCCATCTATGAGGTGTTCAGTGACCTATATCGACTTATCGATAGACGACATAGACAGGATTTCGTCAGTAAATTATTTGGTGGCCATAGATTATAAAACTTATACCTTCAATGTGGTCAAATAATTATCGCCTCACCACAACCTTAAAACAGACTGGCTATTAAAACAATCAACTGCTTATTAAATAAAAGCCATGTATTATCCGCGTTATCTGTTCCCGGCTTATATACATACCGGCAAAGTTACCGGTAATAATGTAACAACTTCTCACAATAACTATGTAGGTATATTCCCCAGTGAACGTGGCCGTGACAACTTCGACCATGTTCTGAAGTTAGTGCTCCAGAATAAATGATTGAACATCCTATACAACATTGAACCTTCATAACTAATATGTTATAACAGGGTGAAAAGTCGAATAATAGGGAAGAAGCGGCAGGAAAATACTTGATCTGTGAACCAAATAAAATATAAGATCCGTACCGAACACACACAACCTCCCATTAGCTCACACGGAAACAAATGACAAATACACAGACCTAGCAATAGAAATGAAATTCCAATTGAAAGTTCACACCACAGAGATATGAGAGGTTCATCAACGTACATACACACTTCAGCAAAAAGCAGCCGTACTTAATAACTGTAGATTAAGTTCGCATTTTTTTTGCAATGACCTAAACATCCAAGCACTCTTCACATCCTAGACACTTTGCTACGCCTCGTGCCTTTGGATTTACCTCCCCTTCAACAAGGAGAGAACAATATAAAAAAAAATATATCGCTAGACGAACACACCAACTATACGGTCCCACACTAAACGACGCGTGTATTAAGTGTACGGTACTATGGACTAAGGGCGAACTCAGTATACAATACTTATATACATATTAAATGCTCATCACACAAAAATTGTCCCTACCATAATTCGAAACCGGGACTCTCGGCACAGAAGTCAGGATCACTACTAACTGCGCTAATTAGGCCGTATCATCCACACTAATATTTTTAAGAAGTAACATTTGTTAGTTTGAGATTATGGATGTACTTAATCTCCGGATTTGTCGGATCGTTTCTGAAAATTGTTTCACTAATAGAAAGCTACAGCTATATCTACTATATAAAAATAAGTCGGGTTTTCCTTCCTGACGCTATAACTCCAGAACGCACGAACCGATTTCCACGGTTTTGCATTCGTTGGAAAGGTCTCGGGCTCCGTGAGGTTTATAGCAAAGAAAATTCATTCATCTGGTGGCGAAACGGAGTTCGCCAGGTTTGCTAGTATATATATATATATATTCACATATATATTCATTTCAACGAGGTGCCGCGAGCAAAAGCTTGCGCCTTATAAGGAGATGAAAAGTCTCCTAAATACGGGTGGGAATCGTCATCAAACATACAAACAAGGTTATCTGACTCTAAAAGATAATACTTTACTCTTGTCCCTAGCATGAGGTCGCTGTGGCGCGCTTGGAGCGTGGTCGCGTGCGCAATCGCAGTGGTAGCGGAGCGCATCGACCAGGAGGCGATGCTAGCGCCGCGACCGGCGCGCGTGCGCGACCGGGAACTAGCCAAGACCGACGAACCGACCTGCGACCAACTTAAAGCTATGTGGAGGTAAGTTATCAACAAAATGTTAAGCATTATCGCTTCAACCCTAACTTCGACCACCATGGCCGACCGCCCAACAGAGAAGAGCATAGCTATAAGAAAATATAAATCGCGAAGCAGCTGCCAAATTAATACCACAGCAAAAGAAACGTCCTAAATACGATCAAACCAAGCGTTAAATTAACCTAATAAATGCACAAACGGTAACAAAATCCCTACGGACCAAAATTTCTAAACAGAATTCCGAAGTTATCAAAGTAGGGTGGAAGCGCCAACAATAGGCCGCTACGCCGATAAAATATCATCTGCCGTGCCGGGCCGTGCTATTTCCATAATTGGCATCGCTTCCCGTCGCGTCCGGAATTCGAACCGGTCCGATATCGTCCCAATCGGGGCCTCGTCGAGCGATCAATTGACACTTGGCAATAATTGTTTTGCTATCGGGCTTAGTGAAGTTTTGATTTGTAGATTGAATTGTAGGGAGAGAAGATATAAACTAACTTAAATTGTTTTGATGAAACAATTTGCGAAAGCTCTCACGATTTACTTAGTTGCTTAAATATAATGTTGTGAGGATTTATATCAAAACACTTAACACCTATAAAAAAACACTTAAATTGATTGAACATTCCTGTTTACATTCCGTCTCAGTGATGTCAAAGGAATACTTGCGAAGAGCATCTAATCACATTGTGCCTTCTCTTACAAGCAGAATTATGTTAGTTTAATATTTACTTGACGGTATATAAAATACCATGTGAAAATCACCATTTAACCTGTGACACAGATATTAACACAATTCCAAGGCTAACAGCTCGGCGTTGAATGTTCAGCACGTGAAACAAGGAATCCCTTTCAGGCGAGAAATTGTTGCTCCATCCACGCTATGAGCGGTAATAAAGATTGCATTACCGTGTGCTTCTACATGTAATTATATTAACTGTGTGAATACGTAGGTACGCAGGTAGGTAGGTAGAATACGTACCAATTTATTTCGGCCTCTTTGTCGATCGAGTATTTTGCTGCAATTTAGCTCTTCCTTGAAAGCCATTCTCGGAAGTTATACTCACGAGATAACAGGCGAATTTTGGTACAGAATGAATATATAATAATACCAGCCCTTTTAATGTCCCACGGTTAGGCGGAACTACCCTCAATTCGAGGGGGATTAGGCCATAGTCCACCACGCCGGCCCGGTGCGGGTTGGCGGACTTCACACGTCTTTCGAGAAGTTCTCTCAGACATCCAGGTTTCATCGCGATGTTCTCCTACACCGTTTATCAAGTGGTAATCATGGTTGAAAATGAGATTCGCACATGAAATCCAGAAAACCCAGAGGTGCGAGCCAGGATTTGAACCTGCGATCCTCGTTACCGATGCTAGCGTTCTACCAGCTTGGCTTTTTTTTTATATTATATTATAGGCAAGTATTTGATCTCGATCTCACCTGATGGTAAGTGACGATGAAATCTACGATGGAGCATACTTGCCTAGGTAGGAAGGCCGCAGTAGATCGAGACGCTACATTCACTAGGCATATGCAGCGCAGCTGATCTGACCCGCCATCCATGAATGGCAACACCGAACATCATGCCGGAACACGGCTAGGCCGCTTGGCAACATGGCTTTGTTCAGTGGGTGGTGACTAACCACGGCCGAAGCCTACCACCAGTAGAGTTGGCACCTAGTTGGCACCACCCAGGGTCACGTGTAGGGTATCTCGAGGGTATTTAATTCTCCTACGGACGAAGGTGACTCGATCCCGAACTATATAGGCTATCACTGCTCAGGTTTATATCCCTTAGATATATTATGATTGCGAATACAAATTTCCTTGTGACACATTGATCTATAAGGGACTATCATTATTTAAGGTTAAGTGGGTTAATTCACCGAAAGTGTCCACTCATCGTCCGTAATTAGAATTTAATCCGCGCTTAAGCACCGTAAAGCTGCCGATGACCGAAAAATCGGTTAACAAAGCCGCATCTTTGGATATAACTTATCGATATTCTCTTTTTATGTTAGTGAATTCATTAAATCCATACAAAATGAGAACTTAGTACTCACCTACGTTTAATGAATGAAAATATTTTTTTAAGTTATGGAAGATTTTATTTGTGTGTCAATGATTCTTTGGGACTCCCTGATTTGGTACCATTTTAATTAGTTGATGCAAATATTAAACTAGATACTTAGTAATAGAGTCAAAAACATAATTTTATTAGTGTTATGATTGTACAACCAACAAGTACTGTTCAAGAATGTTCGTACCAATATACAAATTGTAGTTATATGACTCTTCAACTTTGAAATTCTTTGAGCTGGTGAAATGAGGAGATCCATAGCCGAACTAAAGTAATCGACATGTTACTTTAGTTCGTCTACGGATCTCCTCATTATATCGCGTAGCGAAACCCCGAGCATAGCTCCCTCCATTGCGCGTTGTGCGACCTTGAGCCTTCTTATCATCACTTAAGGATTTAGATAACATCTTTGTCGGCAGATTCTCGAAAAGACAAGCCCGCGCCCCGGAGATAATGAATGAGGTGAGCACGTATCGCGACCCGCTGATGTACAACGAGTGGCCGGTGTACACCGCCATGCCGAGGGCGGCGCCCAGGTAAGACGACAAATAGATTGTGAATGTGGACTCTCTTACATAGGGCAAACTAAAAGGTCAATACAAACCCGGGTAAAACAGCACATTGCTGATGTGAATCTAATTTTCAATAATGATCATCACTCGCTATAGGTAAACATCGTGGGAAAATCTGTACGTCTGTCGAAGGCCATGTGAAGTTCACCAACTTCGTTATGGAAACAAAACAAGGCCAAGATCGCAGCTCTGGAATTTTGAGATTTTGATGTGTGAATCTCATTGATGTTTTAGTTTGCCTAGCAAATAAAACATCAATGAGATTCACTTAGTTTGCTAGGCAAACTAAAACATCAATGAGATTCACCTAGTTTGCTAGGCAAACTAAAACATCAATGAGATTCACCTAGTTTGCTAGGCAAACTAAAACATCAATGAGATTCACCTAGTTTGCTAGGCAAACTAAAACATCAATGAGATTCACTTAGTTTGCTAGGCAAACTAAAACATCAATGAGATTCACTTAGTTTGCTAGGCAAACTAAAACATCAATGAGATTCACCTAGTTTGCTAGGCAAACTAAAACATCAATGAGATTCACTTAGTTTGCTAGGCAAACTAAAACATCAATGAGATTCACCTAGTTTGCTAGGCAAACTAAAACATCAATGAGATTCACACATAAAAATCTGAAAATTCCAGAGGTGCGATCTTGGCCTTGTTTTGTTTCCAAAACGAACGTTAATCAACTTGGCTATCATTGCTATAAGACTAAAAAAGTTTGCAAGAAGTCAAGTAATTTTGAGACAAATTATTATTTTTCCCAGAGCTAAATTGATTGAACTTGCTATAAACTCAAACTCAAACTCAAACATTTATTGCAAACTATGTGTTCATTGGTCTTACATTAGTTTTAGTACTTATGACATAGCGGCCTTCTTCAAGCATTGCAATGTTGAGGGGCTAGTTCTATCTACTAAACACGATTCTTAAATACAAGCGTATAGATTGGGACCGCACACTTTGCGTGTTCATCAGACGTTATTATTTTATTATTTTTCAAGTTGCCTTTATATAATTAAACGATGTTGCCATGTTCCCTTAGGTTCCGTTACCAGTACCCATCCATGTCTCGGGAAACGTACGGCCGTGTGGTCACCAAGGCACCCCCCAATGTGGTGCGCACTCCCGACTACGATGAGGTATGTACCATATAATTTGTCCTTTATATACTCGGGACTAGTACTTTTTAACCAGCTCCTCAAACCTGCCTAGCCGTTCCTACATTGTTCTCATAAACCCATATATATACCGACTACACATTAATCTATAACATCCTCAAAAAAAGAGCAACCATGGTGTTTCTTGCCCATTCTTCTCCATAGGAACGGCATTCCGAACGGGTGGTAATGTTGTAGCTTAGCATTTTGTAACTATTTTGGCGATTCATCATTACTGTACTTAATGGTATACATGAATAAAAAAATAATAAAAAAAATGCGTACTCCAATAGGTTAGTCAAATTAATAAACAACCTACCTCGTGTCAAGTTTGGGCAGACTTACAAAACGCATAAACGTGCAAATCGGTCACGGGTCCGACCCATTTCCGCAATATGCAAAATTTCCTCTTAACTTTGGATTGGAGACGAAATTTTGCGACACAACATAAATTCAAACAATTAATTATATTGATGAAGCCCAACTGGGCGAAACTTGCGTTCTAGTTAAAAAAAAAATAAGTCTCTGCCTACGCAATTGAATTTAAAACTCGTAATTTAACTCAAAAAGTCCTTAAGGCAAAGTTATACATTAGGTGTCGTTATAAGACTTGAATTATTGTTCTCTGTTTGTTACCATGCGACTTAACTTCGCTAACAGTTGGCAAATATGGTACCTTTGATATGTTTTCTTGAATATTCGGTGTCCATAGTTGTTCAGATATTTTTATTACATACGCACATAAGTATATTATCACCAATAAACAAACCGATCATATATCGTTAAACAAAGAACAGTAAACTTGTACATACCCAAAACTATATATAAGTAACAACTTCAAAATCATACCAAAGTAAGTTTTAATTAACAGACACCTATCTAGGTAGGGAAGACAGATAATTGATGATGATGAGATGAGATAATTATAGATATAGATGTAGAAGGATCAGAATTAAAATATTTTCATTAATGTAAAATAACTTATGAATCGTCAAAATAGTTACAAAAGGCTAAGCTACAACTTTACCACCCCTTCGGAATGCCGTTCCTATGGCGAAGAACGGGCAAGAAACTCCATGGTTGCTCTTTTTAAAAGGATCCGGTACATTCATATATACGTGTAGGATACCGAAGGATGACTGGAGCTGATTTTCAGCCCCTGAAACTGATCCCTTGGCGCTTAGTAACAACTTGTTGCGTATTCTGAAAACATTCGCAATCTCTAATATCGCAATGTTGTCGTCGGGGTTACAGGTATATGGCTGCTACAGTTAGTTTTATAATAGGTAAATTTTCTCAATTATGAAACTTGAATTCTTTGTGATGTGTACGCAGGGTTTCTGGAAAATGTTTATTTCTTAGAGTTGAGTAAGTGTTGTCGTGATCGCGCTATTTCATTAGTTTGTTCAAGGGAATAAAATGAGTTACCTATTCGGCCTATGTTTCAAGGTGTATCAAGAGTTAAACATAACAAGAATGTGTTAGTTCGAGGTTAAATATGTTGGAATGTTTACGTATGTGTATTACGTACTTTATGCTAAGCTAAATGTTGTAAACATGTTACGTGGGTACATAGAGGTACATCAGTTTCCTGGGTCAGCTTGATGGGATTATATGCAGAGTTTTCACGGGGAAATCTCAAATTCGCGAAGCATGATATTTCAAGTCTGACAGATAATTACCTTTTTTAATCTTATTTCCAACATAGAGATACTAATTTGATCAAATTATCTTGACACCACGACCGTGTTGACGATTATCAACACGACCTTCCTATGAAGGCCACGGAGTTCTGATATTATTACTTATAATTAATTTACTTTCCAATGACAAGAATAAGGCTTTGTATATTTTTGAGGTTCTTTTAATAACGGTTAAATTATTACTCCATATTAAAAGAAATAAGCATATTAAAAATAATAAGTTAACAAAAAGAAAAAAAAGCATATTGCGACCCTGCCAGGATTCGAACCTGGAATCTTCTGATCCGTAGTCAGACGCGTTATCCGTTGCGCCACAGGGCCTGTTGCATGACATTTTAAAATTAACGTATATTTACAACGGGAACTTCAATTAATGACATCGTCGTTGGATAAATAGGAAATCAAACTTTTTTATTCCTAGTGTATCTTGTTGCTTCTTTATATATGCGATGATAGATATCTCATCTAGCCGGTCCTGTTCTTTGGCCTGTGGCCTCACCTACGAATAAGTGGGTATTTATTTTGCCTGTGTCAAGTATTAATTAGCGATAACACAAACAATAGTTACACATTATAAATAAAAAATGGATGATGAGATGAAAATATATAATCGTACCGGCAGATCTCTTAGTGCTTCATACCACAGACTAAAGTACCATTTGCTCCCGTCACTTTGAACTGTATATTATAGCAATGTATTCCCCATTTATTAATATTGAATGAAAAATATACTGTACATAAACACAAACGTACCTAATATTAAAAAAAAACAATGGTAGACACTTTTCTGAACGAGCAAAATGGGCCTTTGATGGCGGCGACAAGCTATTGTTTCTGGTAACACTCCATTCTTTTATTACAGAAGGATTTCCAACGAATTTGCAATGTTCGTAAGATTTCTTTTTTCTTTTCCACGTTTTAGCGGGAAACGGTAATTGTTGCGTTTTTTTTCTCATGATGACGAAGTGGAAATGTTGTATGTACTTACTTACCTTTGATTATAAACGGTTCTATTATTTTGTATAACGCACTTATATAAGATACTTATAAGGGGGTCATTACGTTCCTGGATACAAAAATATTATTGATGTTGCTATGCTACTCGCTAACAGATGTCGCTTTTCTCATTAATCGGCATAAGTACGTAGATTGATGATGGCATGATGTTCGGTGTTGCCATTCATGGATGGCGGGTCAGATCAGTTGCGCTGCATGTGCCTAGTGAATGTAGCGTCTCTATCTACTGCCGCCTTCCTACCTAGGCAGGTATGCTCCATCGTGGATCTCATCGTCACTTACCATCAGCAGGGTTATTTTAAACCATTCGAGACCGATATCGGGACACGGAATCGAAAACTTCCGAGCTGGATTACCGCAATCGCTATTAAAAATTACTGAATCAAATTATTTTCGATGTGTCTCGATGGAAATACCAAGTCGTTTTTTTCACAAAAGTTTCCGTCGGAAAGCTCGTCGCGAGCGACACCAACATCGGAAAGCTTCAAGTCCGTTTCCGATATAGATTCCGAATACTTTAAAATAACCACCCAGGTGAGATTGAGATCAAATACTTGCCTATAATGTAATAAAATAAAATAAAAAAAAAAGATTGTTTTTATAAGTTTGTATAGACTGTAGGTAATTAAGGATAAAGTTCAACGGTCTGGGTGTGATCCCAGTAAGAACCAGAACAAGGTTAACATGTTAGGTTGTAGACATACACTCACCGTATTATCGTTCTTTCGATAGTTTCTAGTATCTACTTCTGTAGGTATACGAACACTGAAGCAATAGACCTGACTATCATTATATACCTACCTACAAACGCTCTTACTAATCGTGACACCATATCCAACGCCATTTTATATAAAATCTATGTAGTCCTATGATGACACGATTTTGGTAGGTACCATGACAGACCGAATCGTCTAGGTTTATGATATTACTAGACCCAGAGCTAGCCCTACCATAGAGAGAACGGAGCATCCGCTACAGGCACCAAATCGGAGGGGGCTCTTTAATGAGCCTAAATATAAGACTTTAAGATGTCAGGATTGGGATATCGGGATATCGCCCCCCCCCCCCCCCCCCCCAAATTGCCTCAGGCTGGCACTGACTAGACCAAGTTGTCGTCGGTATAAACTTTAAACTGACAGCTTGGTCTTGCCAGTTTTATACTTTAAACAATAAATCGGTTAACGTATAATGTCAATATTAGAACTATATAAGTCTTGCTATTATGGTGTTTTGTTGTTTATCCAAGATGTTTGGCATGATGAATCCGCGGCACGCCTCCGGCAAGATCCTCCGGTTTCCCGGACCGTCGCGAGCTCGGGCCCCCAACTTCATGGTGCCTCCCCAAAGGGACAGGTAAGCCTTTAAGACAAGGTCTCTTTTCCATTGAGAGACTGAGATGCAGTATTTTTGTGCTCTTTAACTATAGTAATATTGAAAATAAACTAATCTTACGGATTTTATCGCGTTTATTATACGTTTACCAAGCGCACAATTGCATAAAGCATTGTGCATTGCAATTTCATAAAGTAGAATTTCCCGTGGTAGGTTCGAGGCCCTGAAGAAATTGATCAGACAGGAGCATGTCCGCGAGCTGCAGAGGAAGTATGATGCTGAACAGAAGCAGGAGTTGAAGGAGCTCGCAGAAGGGCATGGGTTAGTAATAAATATCCTTAGAACGTAAGCTCTAACGCGGAGATGTAAACCAAATTAAGAGCAGTAGGGTATGCACTAACCTTCCTGTTTACGAAATGAAATGCGATGGATATGCAATTGGCTTCACCCACAACTTAGCGGGTATTTTGCCAATGTCACGTAATTAATAGCAATAACACATTCAATAAACACACATTATAAATAAAATAATGGATGTGACATGAAGGTATGAAAATGGCGTCCCCGGTAAGCACTAAGCAGGAACTTCTCATTTTATCGTAACATCATCGAGAAAACCTATTGTCACTGTCATAACATGACATATTATGGAATCTGTGGTGTGTCAGGGACAGATACGTAAAAAGGATTGTGCTTGAAGTACAGTTCCATGATGCCTTCACCAGCTGCTCTTCTTTATTGGTGATGTAACGAATGCAAAAGACCCTGGGCCCCAAGTCTGCTAACACAATCGATTCATAACCGTACAGCAACGGCATAGTAACTGTCACTTTTGACAGATATTATATGGGATATCTGGACTTGGAACCCCGGAATCCGTTCATAAAATATATGACTACTTATTTTTTAAGTACAAAAAATGCGTATAAATTTTTAAATCCATAGATGACAGGTAATGATAACTTAAGCTAATTTCAAATAAAAAATGAATGAATTAAAAACTATAAGGATACCTATAACCAAAGCCTAGCTACATACTTTTGTATACCTAGCTACTTTTGTTTTGAAATTCCATAGCTCAATGATTAGATATATAATGGTTCTGTAGCCTCGTGTGAATTGAAAACCGCGCGGTAGGTAGGTATTTCATGTTCCATAAAAACCATTTACAATCTGCTTAGTACAGAAAAAAATGGCTTTAAAATGCGAGGGCGTGTCTCTTAATACTTCATGTTAAGCCAAGCGCCGCCCGAAACGTTATTGCGACTTTTTTTATGAAAATTAAAAAGCTCCCTGCGCGTGGGGATGCCATACCAATGGTAATATTTCCCGGGACATTTTATTTTGTAACTACGTTTATCGGTTATCGGTTGGTTTTCAAGACTTATTAAATCGTCCAACGATTCAATAGACTGGTTTTAAAAAGCAAATTAAATGTTTATTTTCATTAAATATTGTGATTTTATGAATACCTGTTTTCAAAGAATTTCACTTGGTGACTTCTAGAAAAAATACTTCGGCAAACTATTTCCGAGTTCGATTATTAGCACTTTACATTTACTTAGACCTATTAAAAATCTTACGAGTAGGTCTAAAAACCCCGTGGTTGATACGAGTTGGCGATAACAGATTTCCGTGTTCTTATCCTATTAATATTTTACGGACATCTGATGGTTGTCCTACTACGAAGGGAAGGAAAGACGATCCGACGATTATTTAAATGTCACATCGGGGGATTCACGCCCGTCTCGTCTCCGCGTTTCGCCGATTATTAAATCTGTTGAGTAGGTACCTACTGTTGCTTTTCCTTTGATATCGTCATGTAATTATTTCCACGGAGAATTGCTTTTGACTTGAAAAAATAAAAAAAACTTTCCGATCTTTGTATGAAATTTTCTATTTTATCATTGATCAGGGAACAAATCTAAGCTATTTTTATTTTGAAATGAACACTTTATTAATAAACAGGAATTACTTACTTCTATTTCATGAGACGTCACCTAAGGTTTTGCAGTTTTATTTTCTGTTTAGGCATTATAAGCAACAGCCCTAGAAGTTTAAGTAGAAGCCGTAAGGCTTATCCCTTATTACTTGGGATATGATACAATGATTTAATGTATTTTCCACAGTGGTGACGACTATGTGTATGGCAGTTACGGTGAGCAAGAGCCCCGCGGTCTCCAGCCGCTGCAGATGGAATACTCTGGTGATGACACCAGTTCTAGACACATGAAGTGAGCTACCACTTAATCCTTATCAATAACATAAGTATTTACTTAATTGAGTTGTTTTATGTAGCTTATTTTATCGGCACCAAGGCTCTGTAAGCCAGAGTTGAGGCGATTATCGCATCGCCGTATCTATGCTCGGACTTTGCTAGTTCTAGCTACGTACAGCAGTCGTTTTATTATATACGTTATATTTATAATTTAAGCTAAGAGGAGGAAATAATACATACTGAGTGTGGTGAATAACATATTCAAGCAAAAAGCCAAGCGGATTTGAACATTACACACGAATTTCGTATTAACGAACACGCGAATTCGCGCTGTTATATACACATATTGGCTTTGCTTTCGTGCTCCATATTTCGTTTTATTTCTTCGTCTGAGAATATTTAGGTATGTGTTGCGTGCGTAGCTATTGAATAATATTTTTCATCGATCATTCTTGTTGGTCAGGAAACCACCGACCGGCAGTCGCCAGGTGTCTCAGTTCAACCGCTACTCCGACATGATGCTGCCGCCAGCTCGTCGCACAGCCTACCACCCGTACCTCGAGTACGCGATCCCTGACCTCATGCCCTACTACTACTGAATCCCGCGTCGCGACGATCCCATGACACGCACCCCTCTCTGGGATCTATCTCCCGTAATGTACAAACCCGTCACGGGCTTTCATTCAAAATATCAGTATTAAGGAAGCATATCGAAAGCATATCTTGACGCTTTTGCTTGGACGACTCTCGTCACTTAAGATTCGAGCTTTCTCTGCATTCACCTTTCAAATATTTTTATATTTATAAAAAAAAACATACCAAAGTTTTTTCGATGTAGATATGCGATCTCTGAATTTTAAATAAGTATACCCCCTTTTGAATAATCGCATTGTATTTTTCGATAGTTAAGGTTTTAAGGGGATTACCTCGTATATACAAGTCCTAATGTGTAACGGGCTTAATTAATGTTATACGGTACTTCCGAAGGAGACAATAAACGCATATTCGTATTTTACAATTTGCCGTCAATTCCCAATAAGTGACAATAAAGAAAAAAACATCTGACAATAAAGCTGTAAGGATGTTTACGATTTGATGTTTTGTAGAATTTTAAGAGAATAATATTTGTAAAATTAGGAATTTAATATTGAAGTCGCGGCACCGAGCCTGCTGTAAGTTATTGCATTCAACATTTTCATTCGGTTTGTATCTTTTGTATTCGCAACAATTTTGAGCGTTTCATACTTTTTAAAACGAGGTTCAGTCTGAGCTCGACGGCCTCAAAAAAAATTTTGTTCGACCTTCAAAGGCATGGTTTTAGTAAGAATAAATTGCTCATATCCTGTAGATGACTCAAATTATAAAAATATGTATTATGCAGCAGTATTAATTTATTACCATTACTTTAGATTTAATTTAATTGTAGAATTTAATTACTGTACCTACTTGGATACCCATAAATATAATTTTAAGCAGTATACTGCTATAAAGGTATTATATAAAATCATGATCAGTCTGTCAAACCTATCTCTAATTATCAGAATGTATCTAAAATAATGATTTGTGTAACAGTACCTACCAGTATTAATAATAGTGTGTAATAACACCTATGCGACAATAAATAAAAACGTTTTTCCTATGTTTCTTTGATCTCACCTTTAGGGGATAATTGTTGTTATTAGTCGCTAAGTACCTATATCGTTATCATATATTATAATTGAGACAAAAGCCTTCGAGACGGCTAAGTCGGCTTCGGCGTGCGAGAGGGCATATTAACAATTACGCATGTGATGATTGACACGACGGTTCAGCAACCGAATCCCGACAGATAAATGCTTTAACTATATTTAAATGTTTCACGTTTATTGTAACGCATAGTAAAATATTAGTTAGTGGTACACCGTGCGCGGCTTACTCCATATCTGTGTACTAACCGATCCTAGTGTACGAGTGAACGCAGCCTGGAAGTGGGAGAGATGGATTCAAATTCCTTTAACTTTACATCCGCAACTCAAACTAAATATACTGTAATATCGTCCGAGAGCCCATGAAAATAAACCTGTGTTTTAATTAGCGTTATAAATTACGATATAGTTACTGACTTACAACACGGTTTTGTATTCAGCCTAACGACATATGTACTTGCTACCCTGATAATTACTGTAATGATATTAGACGGTGATGCACTGAAAGTGAAGGCTGTAATTCTAAGGAAGTTGTTACCTATTTGTGTACTATATTTATTATTATATACCTAATCAACTATCGACTTATAAGTATCGACGCGATAAGTCGACATAAACTCACAGACTATGAAATTTGGCTTTAAAAAATATATTACACGTCATATACCTATTAATGCCTTTAAGCAAGTCAATGAATTCATTATTCTTCTATTTATTAACGTGGACAGTCTTAAGACAACCACTATCCTACATGTTACGATTTAGCGAGATATCTACACATATTTTTATTTATATATAATTTTCTAACGATATTCTGTAGAAGTTTACAAATTTATTTTAATGTCTTTTAAAATCATTAATAGTTGGATAGTTAGTGGATAAATACATTGGGTAGTGCGTATTGCATTTAATATAGGTGTTTTAAATATGGTAATACCTACCTGTACGGAAATATTTCAAAATGTAGAACTTTAGAGTTACCTACTTACATATCTTTGCGGCTAAGATCCGCAAGTTTAATCATATGAAAACCCATATCAGTATTTAATCTACTAAAATATAAGAAGGTACTTACAAAAAACACAAATATGAATGTATTTGGAATATCATTACCCAATAATAAAGCAAACAAATATAAAGTGGCAACACTAAAATGTCATGCGTTCGGAATATTCGGATACACCACACAGCATGGAAAGTTATAGATTATGCGAATAATAAACACAGCGGATATAATATAATAATAAAACGCGTTCGGTATTTAAAACCGAAAACTTAGGCACTTTCTGTAAACACGTGTAGGACGTTGGCCCACACACAGGCTAAGCCCAGGCAACTTGGAATTAGACAACAAGGCCAACCATCTCCGTCTTATAGTTGACAGCCCAACAACTCGGTCAAAATGTGCCAACGTAAGAGCTGGGTTACGACCTTTGTTAAGCCAGGTTGGGCCATCGTTTTGATTCGCCACAATATAAAGCAGCGCGGTCTTGTATGATGACAATAATACATAATAATAATATTTCTGACAATAATAATAACTTTGGAATTACGAATAAGAAAGTCAGGCCGCGTCTGTCCGTATAATTAAGTACCTACCTACCTATACAATTTAACCTATCCATGAATATAATTAATGTACTTATTAAAATATATATTAATTGGTGTTTTTTTTTTTATTAAATAAAGATAGTTACGTACTCCTGAGCATAATTGTCTTAGTCATTTGTCTACCAACCCCATTCCAATAATTCCTACCTACTGCTATAGCGACTACGTGGAACCGCTAGTAGTTAATCCGCTAATAGTTATAGGTAGTATATAAGGTGGAAGAAAGCAGTGATAGCCAAGTTGGTAGAACGCTTGCCTCGGTAACGATGATGCAGGTTCAAACCCTGGCTCGCACCTCTGGGATTTCTCGATTTATTTCGTTTCGATTTCATGTGCAAATCTCATTTTCAACCCTTGCTAAACGGTGAAGGAAAACATCGCGAGGACACCTGCATGTCTGAGAGAACCCCTGGAAAGACGTGTGAAGTCCGCCAACCCGCACTGAGCCAGGGTAGTGGACTATGGTCTAATCCCCCTTGCATTGAGGGAAGGCCCGTGCCGAGCAGTGGGACATTAAAAAGTGCTGGTACTATTATAAGGTAGATATTTAAGTGATTTGTACGGTCGCGAACATTGATATGAGACCCATTTCCATAATATTTACAATGTCACTTATAGTGCAAAAAGGTCGATTATCTGAGCAGTTGCTTCAGTAACGTCAGTCACAATAAACCCTCGTATAGTATACGTTCGTACGATATTCAACCTCGGGTCTAAACAAAGTCGGCGACTATACCCAATTCTTTGGAAGGTACACGATATACCTTGCCTACCTAAAAAGAACTTTAACAGTATTAGAGTAAGGCCCAAACTAAAGTATATTTCGTTTTTCTCCAACACAATAGCTCGCCTCGTCAAAGCATAATTAAACCAGCCTGTACAATGCTGGGCTAACTTCGCCGGCCGCAAGCTTGTTTGCGAAGTGGTCGCGGGCGGAGCGGCAAGGAAAACTTTGATTGGTTCCAAAATTAACTTAAATGTTATAAAAGGTTTAGATTGATGTGCTCAGACTTAGATAACGAGCAGTAACAAGCTAGCCAATATAAATTACTTGCCTACTTGCGTACTTGCTGAACCGTTAACATGAGGACACTAGCTAGCTCCTTGCTTATCGAGTCATGTTCTCTTGTAAACAAAGCTTTATGTTTATGACGAAGTGCAGTGCAGCACTGGCCAGCAGTAGGACTGACTACTAAAAAACATTATTAGCAATTCGGGAAACAAATGAAACACAGGTATTAGATAATTTCTTATTATATTTTACAATTGAAATAATACAGGCGGTTACATAAAAAATAAATAAGTCTTTGCAAGTTTTACATAATAGTGTGATAACTTAAACTAAATATGTTTACAAAATCATACGTTATCTGTACATTAGTCATTTACGAAAACAATATAAAAATAAAACAGTCAATTAAATAAGAACACATGAAAAAATATGTAAACGTTATAATAATTTGTGTGTATATATTTTTTTGTTGGCTGTACATGGGCGACAGCGATCCAGCGCGTGGGTTAAAATGAACCCTCAAATTAATAGAAGTTTGAATCAGTTTACAAAGCACTTTTCAAATGAAAAGGTGGTTACAACCACATTGTAAACGGAGAAATACTTCTATAAATTGCGAATTAAATTACTATAACAAACACAATATTAGTTTGATATGAAGTCATAATTATTATTATTTGTGCTAATCCGTGTATAAGAAATAAACTACAATCGCAGTGATTCGCTACGTGCAACGTGGTAATTTTACACGTAGCACGTAGTGTGTCAGTGGCATTCCAGTGACTGAACAATTAACAAATACGTTCGCATGTATCCAAGGCTGCATTTACGGTACTAACGCAGGGTATAATTTAAGCTGGGTAAACGCCAAATACCCCGCACAGACTGCGTGAGGGGGAACATTACACAAGGTGAAATTTACACTGCCCCGTTTACTGTCGGCCACAGGTTTAAGTTTTAAGTTTTCCCCTGTCAAGTAAACATTATGGCAACCTCAAAAGGTCGCTAAATTTTACTCTGCTGTCAGAATAGATCAGATCGCAACTGGAACTAACAATTTGACCAGCTAATATAGACACCGATCAGCAAGCCCCTGTCAGTGTAATTTTTACCTGGGGCAAATTATCCTGCTTACGTAAAACGCCGCCCCAGCGACAGAATAATTAAACAAATGGGGGAAGAGGAACCCACCACTAACCCTCGGCTTGTAAAATCTTCCAATTATGAACCAAACAAGTTGATCGATAATTAAAGAAGCCAGCAACACCGAACTCCTGTAAGATGTTAGTCGATTAACTATCTGTCACAAGTGATAGGACCCCCAAATAAAATCAGTGTTGGATTCCTATTCACCCATTTGTTTAACAATGGATTTCCGCCAAGTATCGCCTAGTTCTATCAATCACGACATAATAATTGCTCAATCACTGATATGTCATTGAACAAATCACCTCGTATCACTTCAGGATCATTAAATGTGTCATTATGTCATAGAGGTTCGAAAAAAAATAGAAAATTGTCTATATGCCTTCCGACAAATCGATACGCCAAAAGGCACAAAACTTAATCGTATGTGACATCAGTTCGATTAGTCTGATAAGTTCGACTCGACTGATCTACATATCGAACTAGATCAGACTAATGTCAGTCAGGCACTTATCGATTTGAAGACACTAACACTGTCTAGAGGATATGAAGTCTGAAAAAAGGAACTCAAGTCATTCTCAAATACAACCAATTGGGGGACAATACAAGTTCAAAAAACATTAAGCTACGTTCGTGCATACACGTTTACCGGCGCCCGCGTCGGTTAAGCGAACACGCCAATCCGTGCCCGTCGCGTCGCCACAGATTATCTAATAGTTTTTACGAAAAGATATTTCGGTCCGCAAACAAATGGGCTAAAAAAATACAAGCAGCTGTTTGTTCTTTCTTAAGGAACTGTCCCTCTCGGTCAGACAACATATCTCGTACGACTGTGGGCGGTTATACAAAGTGAAAGTGAACTAACGCAACACCTGAAATTATTAAAGAGCGTTTAGGATATAAACATGTGTGTGTGTATAATGAAAATAAGTACCTAATAATAGTGTGAATCAATTTGTAATATTAAGTTGGGCTTGCTAAGATTTTGCGGTACTTCACTAACACGATGTGCCACACGACGCGGGCCGGGTGGGAGGGCAGTGTTTACACGAACTAGATTTTAAAAAAAATTGGAATGCGTCAATTGCACGGGGGAATATTACAAAATTGGCACAATACGTAAGAATACGTAGAAAGGCGGTAAGTATTACATACACTATTAATATCATCATCGTCATTTAAAAACCTGGCAACATTTTTACACCTTACAAGCTACAGCGACACTTTCTTTCAGGCGTACATACAACATGGAACATTAAGATTTACACTAGCATTCTTTTGAATTTAATATACCTACTTAAATTATGTAAAAATGTACCGACCAACACAATCGATCATCAACAGAAATATGTAGATGATTGTCTGTAGATGGTGTATAATATACACCATCTACAGACAAGTGTCGCGAACAACACATTAAAGCACAAAAAACCAAGCCGATTTGTGTAGTACACGTATTCACTACACAAATCTAAGCCACCAACATTTTTTTTTATCATTCCTTCCAGCCAGCCTCCAGGGTTCTCCTGAAAGGAGGGGGAGTGTCCCGTAAATACCTCACAAATCTCAGTGCTGATCCACATTGTCAATGATCGATCTTAGTCATTAGCCAGTACATTACTACTAAGTGTGGTAATAGGGCTTAGACTACACAATATGAGTGACACAAAAAGTTATACAATACACTCACATACATATATAGGCCGTCCCTGACCGGGACCAACATAAACAAAAAATTAACAGTATCTTTGTTCATGCATGGTATAATAATATGCTACACCAGGTCACTACTTGACATCTTCAATAGAATTAACACCGCTCATTGGTCGAAGATGAACGATGACGTAGTCTTGGGCCCATCACGTGATCAAGCTGTCACGGGAGGCGCATCCCTGGCGTAGCGTATTATTGTACCGTGTGTTTACACAGGGAGCTATTAATACGAGTATCTAAGTCGCTTTTAAATATTAAAGCTGTTTTACAATGCGTACGCGCATGTGACGTACACGTACGACATAACGGCAATGCTATCGTTCTTTATTCGACACTTTCAATCAGTGGCGTAGCATGGGGGGGGCTGGGCGGAAGGTGCGGTCTGCACCGGGCGGCATTGCACAGGTGGAGGTTTTTTTCGTCATTTTTTTTTGTCGTTACCATGCCCCAAAGTTTATATAATGAATAGCAAAAATAAGAGGGCGGTAAATTTGAAATCCGCACCGGGTGCTAATGACCTATGCACTAGCCACTGCTTTCGATGGATGGAGGGATTAGGCAGTCCAAGGTAGTCGGATTCTAGGCTTTTTCAACTACGCTTACTCACAACGACGCGACGCCATCGATGCGAGTACGCATTCATAAAACAGACACATCGTATAACAATGTTTGATGATCACTCCATGATTACATGACAATACCCTGACATATGTATCATGTTATATGTTGAACATTAATTTAGTTGTGCAAATGTGTTCAACATAAATTGCTGCACTAAAATATTATGATAAAGAGCCGAATCGTTTCCAGTCGATTCTGTCGATTTTTTTTTTGAAAATGGAACTCTAATAGAGAACAGAATATACTAAACAATATTTCGTTAGCAGTCATCGTCATTTCGGCGGGTGTTTTTTGAGCTAACTTGTTGAGTATACTATTGCATATTTGACGTGTTTTTTTTTAATGTATTCTGTTGAAATAAAAATCTACAGTATACGATGAATATAACAATATTAATTACGTAGTTATCTTATGCTTAATTTAACCTAAATAGCTGCGACCCTCGGTTGCCCGCGTATTCCCGACCGACCGATTTACATTACACTATATATTCGCGCATCTTTGGTTAACCAAAACAAGGTGGTGGGGGGGGGGATGTTTGCGCGGTGCTTTACAACTAGATCCAACTATGTGCGTTTTAAGAGCCTTGTACAAATATAAAGTACGGTAAATGTGTAGAGATAAATGTTTACGAAACATTATAATACTTTCCACTATAGATACTTGGACGAAGGAATAATATAAAAGGTGTGTCGCGAACAATGTATTAAAGAATAAAAAAAAAATATATAAAAAATACAACCGAATTGAGAACCTCCTCCTTTTTTTTGAAGTCAGTTAAAAAGCTAAGTAGATTTAATAATAGTTCACGTGTACTACACAAATTTATCTGGTTCAATATTTTAACCGATTAATCAGTAAGTTACATGGATCACTTTGCTGTATAAAATAATTGTGTAATTTTTTTTTTTTAAACAAGTCGAACTAGTGGCCCTCTGTAAACGATGTAATTTTTTAAATGTCTAATAATTTGTTTGATTTGTTTGGGAATGTTACCTTTATAACCTACTGTTGGCCCTGTTAAAATATTTTACACTTTTATTGTTCTCAGCACACCGTCTATATTACCACTTCGTCAAAGTATAAATAAATGAAAGATTACATTGTTCATGAATGTTTTTACCGAACATAATATTTGTACAAAACGCCATCTATTTATTCAAAAACACACTTTATTTTAAAAATAATATTACACGTATGTCTAAATGTTATGATATAAAAAAAAAATGCATTTTTGTGTGTCATCTTTGAGACGTTCTCGATGCAATCAAATGATCGGTGCTCGTTATACACCCGCCCCCTTATTACGTATCTTGCCTAGCCTAACGATAGCAAAGCGACAGCAACAATTTCGCAATAATTGCTTTCAAATCGCAGATTTGTATGGCGTCGCAGCGCTACGTAATAAGAATTAGCAATTTAAAAGCAAATATTACGCGATTACTGCTATCGCTAGGCTATTGCAAGTTACGTAATCAGGGGGCCGTTTGATTAATAAAAGATCAGTATGCCAAGTGCGAGATTATTAGTGAGCGAACTGTATACTTTATAGTCTACCGTATTCAGACATATTGTTTGGAGAATTGAACAGCTCCTCTAGCGGACGGTATTTAAAACTTTCAATCCTCCATACAAAATGTCTAAATACGGTAGACTATAAAGTATACGGTTAGCTCGCGAATAATCTCGCACTTGACGTACTGTCGTCTCTCACTTAAAATCGTCATATTTATAGGCAACATAAGGAATTTAAAATACTGTCGATAATATATCAGCACAATTAATATCACACCACATTGCCGACCATTTCCTGGTCAAGTCAAAATACAAAAGTTCACGCGATCTCGGTTTGGTGGTTCAAGGTCTTGAAAAAAAAAACAATTTTCAAATTAAGAACGGCTATTGTCAACCTTACTACAGCCTGCTAGTTTTTTTTTTTTTATTATTTGGCATCACCGTAGGTATTTTGCCAGTGTCAAGTAATATAAATTATTTATGTTTTTGAGCATATGCACAGGCCCAAAGGCTTGGCCCAAGTAAAATACCCCCTATCCCTCAATCAGTAAAGTGATGGATACTTTACTGAAAGATTTTTCATGGTTTTTTTGTGAGAAACTGAAAAGCCAAGTTTCGTCACTCTAGCCTACTAGTTTGTTGTGTGGTCTGTACGTGACTCGTGCAGATAACATAATATATTTTATTATATATAGCAAGTATGTTGCAAGCAATGCAAATTCGTGAGCGTCAATAAAATTATTGAACGCTTTAAACACAAGCTTATTTAGACAGGGTATACTTAATCTTGAACCTGGGCTTTTTTAGAGCATTTGCAATCTTTATGATATCAAAAATTCAAAA
This sequence comes from Pheosia tremula, assembly GCA_905333125.1. Classification (NCBI taxonomy): domain Eukaryota; kingdom Metazoa; phylum Arthropoda; class Insecta; order Lepidoptera; family Notodontidae; genus Pheosia; species Pheosia tremula. Next base: position 4,677,124 of record HG995420.1, read on the forward strand.
TGTCAATTGAAAAAAATATCACAATTGTTATAATACCAGCCCTTTTAATGCCCCCCTGTTGGGCACGGGACTCCCATCAAGCGAGGGGGATTAGGCCATAGTCCACCACGCTGGCTCAGTGCGAGTTGACATACTTCACACGTATTTCGAGGGGCTCTCTCAGACATGCAGGTTTCCTCACAATGTTCTCCTTCACCGTTTAGCAAGTGATAATCATAGTTGAAAATGACATTCGCACATGAAATCCAGAAATTCCTGAGATGCGAGCCGGGATTTCATTCTGCGATTCTCGTTATCGAGGCAAGCGTTCTACCAACTGGGCTGTCACTACTTTTTAGCGCATTTATAGCCATTATGATTTTATATAATTATTACAAAGGCGCTAAAGAAGCACTAGTTAAAAGTAAGTATACACTTCCTGAATAAGCCTATATATAACACGATCCTTCAAAGAGAGACACATAGTTAAATGACTCTATCTCTCTCTTGCAAACATAAACTCGTGTTTAAATAATGCGTGGATAAATAATGAGAAATCCAGAATAAACTTTTTTTATAAGTATTCAAATAAGTAAATAGAATTGTAATTATATCAGATTGATACTAGCAATATATCTAGTGCATACGTCGGCAATATAATTGAACCTATCTATGCAAATATATTTGGCTAAGCCTACTAACATGGCACGCACGGGGACAAACGCACAAACATAACCCGGCTCTACCCATTCCGAACACACCTACATAATGTATGTTTCATCACGAACACACCTACATAATGTATGTTTCATTCCGAACACACCTACATAATGTATGTTTCATTCCGAACACACCTACATAATGTATGTTTCATTCCGAACACACCTACATAATGTATGTTTCATTCCGAACACACCTACATAATGTATGTTTCATTCCGAACACACCTACATAATGTATGTTTCATTCCAAACACACCTACATAATGTATGTTTCATTCCGAACACACCTACATAATGTATGTTTCATTCCGAACACACCTACATAATGTATGTTTCATTCCGAACACACTTACATAATGTATGTTTCGTTCTGAACACACCTACATAATGTATGTTTCATTCCAAACACACCTACATAATGTATGTTTCATTCCGAACACACCTACATAATGTATGTTTCATTCCGAACACACCTACATAATGTATGTTTCATTCCGAACACACTTACATAATGTATGTTTCGTTCTGAACACACCTACATAATATATGTTTCATTCCGAACACACCTACATAATGTATGTTTCATTCCGAACACACTTACATAATGTATGTTTCGTTCTGAACAGACCAACATTTTTCTATCAAACAATTGAAATATGGATTGAATATTAAAGTTACTTTGCATAAGCCGTTGGATTTGTCACGTTTAAAAGGGCGAATTGTATTAAATTTGTGGCTTACATTTGCCAATTATCTGACGTTGGTGCAGTATATCTTTTTCTTACATTTCATCTCGATTCTGATTTACTATTCAGAGTAACATACATTTCAATGCTTATCATATTTTAATTTTTACAATGAGTAAATCTGAGGATTCTGCTATTTCTGAAAGCCTTCCAATATTACAGGACCATTCGTTACCCTCTAACTAATGTGTTAGCTACTGTGCTTTCATGACCGCTGAACCCAACAGGTACCGGTTATATCTTAATTGACGTACCACTAACAAGCATACTTCACATTATAATCGACAATCGCTAGATTACAATTAAAATACTGGACCATAACTTTGATTTAATAGGAATCGCGAATGGTGTCAGATTGACGAGTGATCGAACTACAATGAACTTTATATTGCTGTGATAAAACATATAGCTGTTGATTTTATATTTCAAGTCGAGGTGGCCTCCGTAACTATGGCTGTACGTGTCATTTCTTTTATGGCTATTTAAAAAAAAATCCCAACAAAATGACAATGGGCGACTGTTTGGCGGGAAGTTGTACCGTGAAGTTGTCTAATTTTGTTTTATTTTTCAAATAATATGTGATTCGTTGATAAATAATGTGTAATATTCATTATTGTGTTTCCATAAACGTGCTGTGTGATCATCACACTCGCCAAACTGACTATAATATGTCTATATAATTACATTTATAATAAGTCTATTCCGATAAGATATAAAACACCGACATAAACATTCTCCGTACCATAGACGAATAATACTAGGAGTATTTTTTTTAATGCGCGTCAAAAAAACAATCAATAATAAACGTAGCTCATATAAAAAAATATATTCTTCTTTCTTTACGAAATGAAATGCGATGAAATAAAATGGATATGAATATGGCCTCACCCGCAACTTAGCGGGTATTTTGCCAGTGTCAAGTAATTAATAGCAATATTAAATTAATTAAATACACATTATAAATAAAATAATGAATGTGACATGATGAAATGAAAATGGCGTCTCCAAAAAATATATTAAAACACATTCTTAATAAAAAAAAATATAATTTTCAATAATAATAGTGTATAAAAATGTCATGACAACTTAAGTTGCATTCCGAGACGCGCTAATATCGCTAACAGGTTTCACGCTGATATTTTGCGTTCCGATTGGTAAATCGCGCTAAAGACGGTTGAATTCGAATCGTTCGCATCTCAAATTAACTTCATTAGGGAATTTGACTATCGCTTTTTTTATTGTATAATAAATCTATTAGTCGTGTTAGTTACACCATTTCTAATTCAGAAGCAGCCTATTTCTATGATTGTTTTATTTGTCTCTTGGATAATTCATTTTCTCATACATTTGATTCTGAGGCGGTACGAAGTTCGTCGGGACAGCTAGTTATATATTTTTCTATTAATAACATTGAACCAATTCTCGAAATAGCTCTGAGATTTACCAAAAATAAAGACATTCAAAGTGATTGATCAGGAAATATTATAGTAGTTACAGGCATGTGACGAAAATATCATAGAATAACGAGCTTTACAGCTTTACTGGACAAGGGAGCGTTTAAGTATTACGCAATTTTGGAGATTTTTGAGCTCTCCCCATCCCCACCATGTAACGCGCCGTAATGTTTTACTTTACCCCCCCCCCCCCCCCCCCCACTCCGTAAATGTAGTCTCTACGCGACCGTTCCGAAGGGTTAATACAATGTTACGTAACGCGTAGTTCAAACCCCCCCCCCCTCCCGCCCCTGTAACGTGTAATATTTCAGAAGATCCCCCCCCCCCAATCGTTACGTAATACTTGAACGCTCCCCAAAATGGCGAGCGCTTATGCCCGGCTTACACATTATAAGTTGACAAGTAAACAGTCAACTTAACAAGCTTCGAACTAACAGCCCAGTAAAGAAAAGGAGGCAAGGTTTACATCGGCTAGGTTTACGTACTGGCGGAGTATCGGTTCGTAAATCCGAACGTCAAAGTCATGCATATAGGGTCTGAACTCAAATAACAACACCCATATACGTTTGTGTACAAACCAAGATTGCGTTGGCGCACAATTGATTCAGTACTAGTCGTAAGTTCGCTAATTTATTATAGCTTTACATTTTTGAGCATAACATAGGTACGACTATAATCGGTCTAATATACACAAACTTTTTGTTTCTCTTTACACGGTACTCGACTACAGCGCCTTATATTGCCAGTGGCCGAAAATGGAACTAATATTATTTTTTGAGACAATTATAGTCGTTTTACTTTTAATTTTGAGCACAATCAGTAAAAATATAATAATGTAATAGCTTACGTGATTTCTTTTAGAATTTTTAACGGTTCATTCTTTCGCGCACGATTGCTCTCTGTTTTCGTTAAGAAAGGAAATCTATGAAATACGATTTTTTTTTCTGACAATTTAAACATTTATTTGCACATTACATTTTTAATACTTCTATAATAAGAATTTTGCTCCATTATAATAATAATAATCGTTTTCTTACACAAACACGTACATGTACGTACAGGCGTTTGGACATTTAAGGACTTTCGCTTTATCCTTGTCTATATTCACACGCGCGCTCATTCCCGCGCGAATACCCTGTTCACGCGGTAAAGAGCGGACATATAAGCTATTCACTATGAACCGCGTGCGCAAGTACGCGCGATTGGAACATACATCCCGCGCCTCTATAGTGAATAGGGCCACACACACATGTATAAATACAGAACTAATATGACTCGTCTACAGGGTGTGAGATTATGTATCCGCCGCTCGCGCAGCCGCACAACGCACTGAGTATTTATTACAAATATTACCGAAACTCACGGTCAGATGCAGCGGAAAACCTGAGAAAAGAAAAATTGTGCTGTTTATTTATGGTAGGTAGTTTATATTTTCCTACCGTCATGTTTACATTTTAATATTACCAATTTTTTTTCTGAAAAATGCCTAGGTTTTTCAGTGACTCGCCCCTATACTAAGGACATACAAGTATTCAAGTAGTTCGTTTATTTGAATACAACTTTCATATTTCGCTAACAAAATGGCCGCTTAAACCACCCAGCGAGATGGTTTGAAATAACACTACGCCATGTTTTAGCCTTTTCCTAATGTATTGCCAAACATTAAAATATCCATTAAAAGAGATTCACTATAACATCAATATGGTAGAATTGTTAACACTGACTGACAACGCACAGCATAATCCGGTGGACTGAAAACACGGAATTGGATTTATTCCTGAGTACCCCGGAGGTGCACTGAAGGGGGATTCTTAAAACATCGACCTCCAAAAGGACCAAATGGAGGTCAGGTTGTATGTTTATTTTATTTAACGAACAGGTATATGGATATTTTATAATAAACTTCAAGAGCCCCCGCGCACTAGGCAGCCCGGCTGTGCAGCCAGGCTGCGGCAGCCAGTATATTTGCGCAGCCAATCGACGACTATTCGAGATCCTTCCGTTTCTCTGTATCGAAAGTATTTTTTTTTTAAAGTTCGGAACCCAAAATACGTCTGGCTGCTACAACTAGTGCGCGGAGACTGACGGCAGCCACATACATTCGCCCATACACGCTGTGGCTGCGCGCAGCCAGCCGGCTGCCGTGCAAACAGACGCGTTCTATTGGCTGCCGCAGCCGGGAATTCGTGGCTGCCTAGTGCGCGGGCTCCCATACAAAGTCATATGATTTACTGGCTGCCTAGTGCGCGGGGTGTCTTAGCCCTTAGTAGCCTGATTTACGAAAGTGGTTTATTTTTAATATTACTGTGTTTAATGTTACTGTGTTTAATAATAATGACATTTGATTTTTTTTTAATTTCGTTGGAAAGAATATTATACAACAGTAAAATACGTACAGCCAACCTATAAAAAAAAACTAATAGTAATGTGAACATTCGGTTTAAAAGATTGGTATCAAAATTGAAACTCTAGGCTATTAAGGGTTAGAGTATTGAGTGGAACAAGTTACCTGGTTCACCTGTTGGCCCTGGCGTGCAGCAGGGGACCGTAGGCGGCGAGCGCGCAGTAGCCGGCCAGCAGCGCCGAGTGCGAGTGCGCCTGCGCGGCGGCGGCGGCGTCGGCGGCCCGCGCGTGCGCGCCCAGCGCCGCCCAGCTGTACAGCGCGGCGCGCGCCGCCCCGCCGCCGTACGCCGCGCCCGGCTCCGCCACGTCCGGGTTGCGCGCGCCGCCGCACGCCGCCGACAGGCTGCAGAAGCTCATCGCCTTCCAACCCCCGTATCTGATTGGGAGGGCGTAGCTTCAGACTGACGTGAATTTTTTAAGTTGCCTTTTTTGTAAACCATAGGTGGTTAGCGACGCGATATCGTTGAATCTATATTTATCTCGCGATGATTTTATAATTAGTATACCTATTATACAGTAAAAATATTGATATAAAAATCTTTTTAGTGACAAAGAATAGTAAATATATCCACTAAAAAGTGTAAAATAAAAAACTTTTTAACAAAATAAAAACCGTCTTCAAAAAACTAAAAAGCCAAAAATAATCTAATTAGTTTAACTAAATCAAATATTTAACTAATCTGAAGTCGGTGCCAAATAAACAACCAACGAAGAATAGCAAAGTATACTCCAGTAACGAGATTCGCGGATCAATTTGTAGGTATAGTCTTTGGCGCAGACCGGCAATACTCGACTCAGTAGTTTGTTTGCCACCGACTTCAGATTAGTTAAATATTTGATTTAGTTAAACAAAATAGATTATTTTTGGCTTTTTAGTTTTTTGAAGACGGTTTTTATTTTGTTAAAAAGTTTTTTATTTAAGGTGGAAGCGATCAGTCGCATTCCCATACAAATTTCAACATTGTAATACTCGATACACATACAGTTTTTTAGTTGTACAAGCATTGTTATCAATTCTCTATAAATTAAAGAGCTCGCAGAATGAAATATCAGGCAAAATCTTATAGTAATAACATCATAAAACGATATTAAATTTTAGGCTTGTGTGCGTGAATAAAAGCGCCTCTGTCCAAATTAACCCGTAACTAATAAAGCATCCGATTCTTTGTCTTTCAGTATTTACGGCGACAGATGGCAGCAGGAGTTTTTACTTATAATACATAAAGACATAACATTATAATATATAGAGAGATATAAATTTTCTATAAATAAGTATAAAGATTCATAATAAAAAATTAAAAATAAAAAATACATATAAATTTCGTTCGTCCATCGAACCTACGAACAATCGCATGTACCTACGTTTTTCACTTGAGTCACTTGGGGTGTGTTATTATCTGTGTGTGCAGATCGTCATGTATCCCTATTTCCTGTAATCCAAGTTTTTAGGATTTGTCTGCACCCAAAACATATTTTTTCGGGTTATTATAATAAAATAACCTACATACCTACATAAGGCATGTATTTATTTTTTTAAATAATCAATGAATGAATGAATATGTCATGTTTCAATTGGTTGTAAATATCATTGAAACCTATCAAAATATTCGTCGTCTTGACTAGTGGTCTACGTAGCCTAATGTTCTACACGGTTGATGCAAACGTGTACTATAGCAAGTTCAAATCTTGCCGGTGGGCTTGTCTTTTTGAATGATTGATATTGTTTCTGTAAGTGAATATTAGATTTCCAAAACACACAGCTCGGCCGTGTTACTCCAACATGGTGTGGTAGTAATATAACGAAAATATATATAGGTAGTATGTACACCTTCCAAGGCCATAGCTAGATGATGTCATGTTACGAAATATGTCGCGCGAGTCTTTGTCGATTTATTGATCAATTTATCAAACATTTTTTTAGGCACTGCCGGGTGTGCTACTGATATATATATATATATATATCTATATATACTAGATGCGCCCGGCGGTGTTACCCGCGATAAAAAGTATGAAAAATTAAAACATCTATCCCACGGGAACCATACATTTTACCGGGATAAATAGTAGCCTATGTGTTATTCCAGACTGTAATCTATCTCTGTGCCAAATTTCATCCAGATCCGTTCAGCCGTTCGGGCGTGAAAGAGTAACAAACATCCATCCATCTATTCATCCATCCATCCATCCAAACTCTCACATTTATAATATTAGTATAGATATACATATATATATATATATATATATATATATATATATATATATATATATATATATATATATATCAGTAGCACAGCCAGCTGTGACTAGAAAAAATGTTAGAATACATCGACAGCGACTCGCGCGACATATTTCGTAACATCGGTTTTTAGTAATTATTCAATATTGAATCAATCTGAGAAAATCTACATAGCGACCTATATGTGTACCTATCTCTTCTTCTTACTTACTGACTAGCTATAGGAAGGTACCAACCAGCAAGGCATGTATGTATATATATATATACATACATATATATCCAACCAACTAACCTAACACGATTGGCGATACAAGAAAGCAAGCCCCGGCACCTAGTATGAACGGGTTTTTCGAAATTATAGGGAAGCCTAATGAATGGGATACCCCTTGAACGTTTGAACAAATCAAGTGCGACATAGCTCGTAATTGAATAAATCTAAGAAAACATACCTATGTGCACCTATTTCTCTTCTTTTTACTTACCGATTTATTATAGAGTAGCTATAAATTGGTACCAACTAGAAACCTACTTAGTTTTAGATATATTGATATTACTTTTTTTTCGTTTCTGAACGCAAAACCTTATACCTCGGATACGAGTACTCGTCTACATAATAAATAGGTGCCTAGGCCGAAAATAACTGGTTTTGATGCACATACATTCTGTACTTAGATATTATGTATGTGCTTACCTACTGTTATATTTTTTAAAATTATTCTCTTTGGATTCTGTTAATCTGAGGTATAGATATTTAATAAATATAAAAGTCGGTAAGCACTTACCAAGTTCTTAGAATGTATAGAATAGTGTTACTTATTTTGTTCTGGGTGTCTACGAAGTTAATTTATTATATCTTGACCAAATTGGCAGCATGTCTATGGTATGCTGATGCCAAATTCCAGAATTATAAAAAAAAATGGACTCACTACTCTGCTGCGACCGATTTCATGTTGTGTTTGTGATTATGTATGTAAAAACTTACTTCAAAATTCAAATAATAATTGTGTGGGATTTGCGATTAGTTTTGTTTTAATTTGTGTTTTGTTTGCTATTTGAATTGTAATGGAGATACTGATGGAATGTGACACTGGTGAAAGTCGGGACAACTTGGTAACAAATACCTTAGAGCATAACTCGTATTGTAAAGTGGCTACACAACACAAGTTCAATTTCATGATTATCACTTGCTTGTGCTTCGGACAACACAGCCCGATCTCTCTGATTGTACCGGATTGCCATCCCATCGTATTATGAGAGTGAAGAACATCAGCGCATCTAGTGGAATCTATTATATTAGTATAGATTCCAAAGTTGTACAGCAGTGACAGCCTCGTTGGCAGAACGCTCGCCTTGGAACGAGGTGTTCAGGTTCAAACCCTGGCTCCCATCACTGAGATTTCCGGATTTTCATGTGCGAATCTTATTTTCCATAAAAAATATCACTTGCTGTACGATGAAGGCAAACTTTGTGAGGAAACCTGCATGTCTGTCAAAAGTCGTGTGAAGTTCACTAAACTGCACTGGGCCTACGGCCTATATGCCCCTCATATTGAGGAGGCGTGTGCCCGATATAATGGCGATGGGCTCACCCTCTATTACATTGGTACCAAAATACCATCGGTGAAATGTGGGTGCATTGCAGTGTGACGGTGTATGTTGGCCCGTCTCTGGAACGATGATTGAATGATTGAATCTATACATGTCACAGCAGCATTTACCTTATAATAAGTATGGATACAGTAATAATTATTATTGGACTAAACAATTATTTTTTTCTTTTTAGCGGAGGAATGAAGCACAGGAGGTTGCAAGAATCAAGATGACTGTAAATTGTATAGAGTCGATTCTATATCATAATATTAGTATTTGAAACAATGTTATATTTACCTAATTTTAGAATACCAACAACAAACAACATTGTTTCAAAGAAATTTGGCAATGTAGCTGTATCCCTTATTAGGTATAGAACTACATTGCCAAATTTCTTATTCCCTTGTAAATTATAATAAATATTGTTCTTGTTGTTGATCTGGTATATTGTAAAGCGTAATACTTTTACAGTTATCATGCAAACCTTGCTATATTTATAAGATCTATACAATAAACATTATATTTACGAACATGAAAGTATACATTTTTCTTTTCTATCTTTTATTTCTGAAACTTTTAATATTGCAAAGCTCGCAAAAGTATTTCTATTATTTTACAACCGATAAATAAGTTTTTTTATGATCGCTCTACCTGGTGGCATAAAAAGACAACTTTTAGTATGCGAGACTTTTAACAAGTGCTGCGCTCTAGCGGCACAAAAAAGACGTGTATTTGTCTATGTGTGAGTGCCTATTTATACAAGGATTTTAGAAGCCATGGTATCTCATCCATTATAAATGATTTCAGGTTAATGTTTTTTTGGATATTTCAATGCAATGTCGTAGTAGTGCTCGCAATTTGCAACATCAAGTCTCATAGATGCTCGATGTTCGTGTAACTAGTTGCAGAAAAACAGGACCATCTATCGAAAATGTGCGGCAACCGACCCTGAGCATTCACCTTAATTAGAATTTAGCTTTGAACACCTATACTTAAGTTGCCTACCTATGTTTAACTATTTACATCTTAACATAAGTACCTATTGTACAGGGAAGCGCGCGGGCTACGGGCTGAGACAGGAGGGGTGTGCGCCCTCCATCACCTTATTAAACCGGTCTAAGTCAGATCCACTTGTACGCTGCACGCTTCCTACGCCGCTTTTAAAAGTTTGCCGTTGCTACCTTCACCTTGGAAAAATATACCCCAATGCAGTGAACATTTTGGATATTTTTTCCCCTGCTTCACCACGCCTTCTACAATAGGGATTATCGAAAAATGTTTAATGAACTCTTAAGATTTCAATGAAATCGATAACTGTATTATCAGATATTGATTTCTTATATTTACGCGAATACTACACATTGAAATAAAACTATATTTTCAGATTTTATTGCGTTTATTTTATGTTTTTTTATTCAACGGCAGGTATATGGTTATATTATAATGTCCTCCCGTGACGAAAGTTGCTGTAAAGCAGCCAAACTTCGTGATAAAATCCGAAAACAGTTATATTTCAATGCATCATAAGATTTTTGAAACAATATTTCCCTAGCCAATAATTGACCATGTTGATTTATTCAACTGCTACTGTACAAAATAAGTTAAATCATAAAAATAATCACTTACTTGTCAACAACAACGACGGGTCCATTCTTATACTCCATCTGACACCCGGCGACGTACTCCACCAGCGCGAACGAGTCCTTGTACGGCTCCACGAGCCTGTCTATCGCCTGCTCCCTCTCCGCTTCACTCTTCGCTTGCCTCACAGCCTTAACATACTCATTATCGTCCGGCTTCCCAGCCGAATACTGGGTCGTATCACCATTCAACCAGCCACTACACTTAATGAACTTAACACTTAACTGATAATCGTCTTGCAATGAATGTACACTAACATTTGTGACCTCTATGACACGATCTGTTGGCGTGTTCTCCGGGATGGATGCCACCTTTTCGAAGGCGTAGCACGGACGGCGGAGCTCGCATTCCTCTTCGACGGTCAAAGCCGGGGCGACCGGGGGCGGGGGCGGCGCGGTGTCAGGAGGCGAGCCGGCCGTCCTGCTCCCCCATTCAGGGAACTTGAACTTGGTTGGGGAGCTTAACTTGAAGTTTTTAAGCGACATTTTCGATGGGCTTCGCGGTGATTTTGGGCCGTTTTTCTTGTCGGATAGCGATGAGAATAGATCGCCGTTCGCTATGGACTTTCTGGCCGATAGGTCTCTGTTGCCGGTGCTGAGTCGTTCGAGCCTCAGTTCGGTTCGGTCGAAGCGGTACGCAGGTTCGGGGTCGGTTACTGGGGAGTTGTTTTCGGGTATGAGTCGTTCGTCGTCTGCGCAGTCGCTACTCTCCTGGCGTCTGTAGCCGTTGACCTCCGGTTCGACGGGGGAGGAGGCGGGAGTCTTTTTATCGCCTTTCCTATGCGCCACATAGATATCTTTCGAAACAAAACTCGCTCTGAAGTTCGCTACGAATAGTTCTTTCTCCTCTTCCGTAGGCCAAAATATTTCGCACTCCTGTGAATGATGTAACCATAGTTGATGACTTAGTTAACATAAATAGATATTCATAGAAATGTGTGCCTGTGTGCGTGCGCGCGTGTATGTGTGCGTGCTCGCGTGTGTGTGTGCGTGTGTAAGTGTGTGTGTGTTTGTGCGTGTTATGTGTGTGTGTTTAAGTATGTGTGTGCGCGCGCGTGTAAGTGTGTGTGCGTGTGTGTGCGTGTGGAAGTGTGTGTTTGTGCATGTTAAGTGTGTGTTTAAGTATGTGTGTGCGCGCGCGTGTGTAAGTGTGTGTGCGTATGTGTGCGTGTGTGTGTGTGTGCGTGTTATGTGTGTGCGCGCGCGTGTGTAAGTGTGTGCGTGTGTGCGTGCGCGTGTGCGCGTGTGCGTGTGTGTGCGCGCGTGCGTACCGTGTCGCGCGGCGCGGTGTCGGCCAGCAGCAGCACGAGCTGCGCCGTGTGGTCCCACAGCAGGCGCCACAGGTCGGCGGCGGCGCGCGCGGGCGGGTGCTGCGCCACGGCGTACTCGCGCACGCGCCGCCGCCCCACCACCCACGACGCGTTCACGTACTCGCTGCCTGCGCCACACCACCGGGGGGACAGGTAACATCGCTCGTCACAATCACAAACAAACTTCATTTGCAGAACGAAATTGTAACTTCTCACCTTTATTTAGCGCATCTGTAAACACTGCGTGAAGTCACAATTTCGATTTAAAAAAATAAAAGTTCTGTTATGTTCTGTGTGATATCTTGCGAAAATTTATTTTTTAAATTTACCTATTCAAATTCTGACTTCAAATACGGTTAACAAACGCGCTAAAGGAGCCCAGGCTCAAGGCTTACTATAGCCTTTCTGAATCAGGTTTCAAATTCTCCATGAAACAACACCTCTAACTGTCAATCAATGTACTGTGTTTTTTTATTAAATAAAAATACGACTTTGAGTGTAATGCTCGAAAGCATACATTTATATAACACTCGGACCTTGTTAGTAAAACCTGAACATAACAAACTGTGGTTCTAAGTAGACGGGCAAATATTCTTAGTGATAAACGCTTTTAAGTTCATTAAATTATTACGTTTGAGAATTATTTTTACACTGAAAATGTACTAGTTTAGATAGTCAAGACATAGCAATTAATTTAATAAAAAAATATTTAAAAATAAAACGTCATCGGATACATAAAAGAAACGAAAACAAGAAAGAAGATACTTATCTAGAATCTTCTTTCTTGTTTACGTTTCTTTACATCACGGACAAGAGCCACTCACCTTCGACCCCAGGTTTCGGTACGAGCATGACCCTGGACGAGTCCGACGGCAGTATCCCGCCGACGCGGTTCTTTTCCGCGTTGTGCTGTGCGCGCGCGCACACGCTGGCCTCCGCGCACGAGCGGGTTATTAGCTGTAAAAAAAAACAACTATATTTTTTTTTAATAGCAATGGCATCGTAATCGATTGACTTGGCCCAGTTGCTGTGTAAACTTAAGGATTTATTTTTGTTTTGCATATGTACTACTTAATGAACAAATGTTGTACTATACCAATGGTGAAAATAAATTTCAAATAAAAATATATTATAATTGAAATGAAACTAATTTTAAGGATTTTATCGCGATTTTATTTCGATTTTACGTTCCCGACGTTTCGGCTGCTTTACAGCAACCATCGTCACGGGAGGACTGAGCACTTTCTGCGTAGATCGGACCACAAGTAACAATTAAATATGAGGGTACCCCGTCTCAAACTATGACACCAGGACGTCAACCACCTCAGTCCTCCCGTGACCATGGTTGCTGTAAAACAGCCGAAATGTCGGGAACGTAAAATCGAAATAAAATCGCGATAAAATCCTTAAAATTAGTTTCATTTCAATGTGTAATATTCGCGTAAATATAAGAAATCATAAATATATAAATGACAAAAACCTCACCAGAAACTGTTTCTCAAGTAGATTGACCGGCGGCGGTCCCTGGTACGTGTGGTGTCGGCTCGCCAACGTCCTCATACGTTCCAACAGCGCATAGTTCTCCGCACGATTCGCTCTGTACGAACATTTTTTTTTTCAAAGTCAACTCATTTATTTCGCATAGGCCTACGGGGGCACTTACAAACTCTACAACCGGATCGGAAAGCGACCTTTACTGAGAAGATCCGGCACGAGACTGCGGCTTGTCTTTTTTTACAAAAAACTTTTTTTTTAATAGCCATGACTATTACAAAAAAATTAAGTTCCAGTATGTTGCCATGCGCAGCGATAATAATACTACCCCTTTTTTAATGGCCCTCCCTTCAATGACCCTCGCATTGATTACGCTATGCCCAGTGCGGGTTGGCGGACTTCACACGTCATAAGACCTGGTCAAGACATCGGGATAACTTACACCCGGTCAATGTATATATTCCATGTTATATTCCGGGAAGTGGAAAGTATCCCCGGAATAATCAAAAAGTCACGCATACGAAGTCGCGGGCGCAGTTATTCTATACTAATATTATAAAAAGCTTTGGATGTAGCGGGTAATGTCCGGATCTACTGATCCAATTATAAAAAAAAAACACTATTAAGAAGCTACATTATCCCTGGGTGCAGACTATGGTTTACCGAGGTAACGTGGGCGAAGCCGCGGGCAGGAGCTGTGTAATAATAAATTAAACTCACCGTCTTATCTCCTCCTTCTCCTGATCAGTCAAGTTATTATACGCCTGCATCTTCTTACTATAAGTATCAGTCGATCTCGGAGCCAAATCATACACTCCCTCAGTCTCCTCTCCATTCACCAACTCCTTCTGGTCCTCATGACCTTCTGAATCCTTCACAGACTTGCTCTGTTCACTGTTCAAGTCATCAGTCTTTATCGACTCCTGACTGCCATTCTCCAAGACTTCCTTCTCACTAGTGATCGTAGATTTAATACTAGACGTTTCACCGTTTTCAATGCCGTTCGTTAAGTCATTAGCGCTCTTATGTTTGGTGGGATTGAGGTCGAGAACGGCCAGTTCGTCGTCGGATATGGGTTCCAATAGTTTGTGTAGGTATTCTCTCGCTTTGTGGAATTCTACTTCGGTGTCTCCGGATCGGACGTGTTCTAGTAACGCGTCGTGGACGAAGATGTATTGCTCTTCGGTTTGGACGAGGTGGTTGCGTTGCGTGCGCGCGCGGCAGAGGAAGCCGAGCGGCGAGAGGGTGCCGGTCAGTTTCAGCTGATTCAGTTGCGCGTCTAGGACTATGTAGGTTCCTGTCCGCCCGACGCCGGCGCTATAATTGAGAAAAACACCATGTAATAAAAATCTTTCTTCGGCCAATGGCAGAGCTTGTGCCATCCTATTTATGATATACCGTAAATAGTAGCGACCTAGTTATATTAAAAGTAACGTTAATTTAAGTGAGTTGTAGTGTTGATCATTAGCGGTGATTAGTATTAAGGTACTATCTCCGTATATATTTTATATCGTTGTTACTAGCCAATTGATTAAGTTGTATGTATGGTTATGCCATTAGATTCCGCTGCCTGTTAATGACTTAAAAATACCATTTTCCCAGTGAATTAAACACATTTTAAATTAATCCGAATTGTAACCAAATTAGTGCATAGTTTTTAACCTAATGATTGTGAGTTTTAGTTTTTTTTTTATTTTTACCTATTGATAATTGCATGTATAAATCTACGTAATTATTTATTTTGTTTACATTTGAAGTGAAACTTCTATATAGACGGGGTGGTATTAAGATTTTTTTTTTCCCCAAAAAGCGTTACGTTGCGGCCGCGTGCAAGGGGGTCGACGATATATCGCGGAGTGAGAGGCGGCAGCGGCGGAGTGAGAGATTTTCTTTTTTGAAATATTTTTCAATATTATTGGCATACCATTTTATTTGGTGAAATGTGCCGAGCTCATTAATCCAAGATCTTTTATTACACCAAATTTCATTTGAAGGTACCTGCAATGCACCAGCACAGTGGCCGGGTTGGCGGCTGCGGCCTTCACGAACGGCAGGACCGCCAGCGGGTGGCGGGGGGTGCCGTGGTCGGGCCACACCGTGTAGTGATACTGGACGACTATACGACCGTTGGAAGAGCTGTCAGAGCTGTCCGGGCTGTTGGGCTCGCTACCCTATAGGTGGAAAGAGAGAGAGAGCACTGAGCGTTAAACCCTGATAACATGTAACCAAAACATGTTTTTTAGTTTTTTTGTTTTTCCATGTATATAAGTAACTATTGTATATAATTTATTAAATAAAACCAAAACCCGTATCAAATCGCGGGATACGCCAATCCAAGCCTCAAAGTACTAAAACAACATGATTTACATGACAATTTTACACTCCTGCGATTAAAAGCTCCCAACAGAGCAACAAATAAACTTTTTTTTCGTTGGGTTTTCTTAACATTTTTTAATGGCCACCGCGTTATGGTGTTGCTCGGTTATTCGTTCTACGGCTAGTGATGGGCTATTTAGTCTAGTAAATAAGAAGTCACAATAAAAACATCTTCACGACATTTATCTCTGCAGGGGTAGACAGAAATGCACTTGGATCACCCACTACACTAAATGGGCTAGTTTTGTAGAAATGTCCCGTATAGCCGTCTATAGTTAATGCTTAATGTGTTGACAATAACAATGCAACCACGAGCAGCAACCATTGCTTGCAGTATTCTAGATTTCCAACAAGATGCAACTTTTTATAGCCCGTTCACGTGAGATTAAAAAAAATATGACACAAGAAAAAAAAATACTAGATCTCACCCCACTGTACTCCGTCCTCAAGTTGTGCACGCGCATGTGCCTCACAGTGTACGCGGCCTGCACGTCCTCGTGCAGCAGCGTGACCCGAACGCCGCCGAACTCTGCCGAACTGCCCGCGCCGCCCGCCGGCCAGTACATGTCGCATTTACGCTGTCAAAATATTACTTGATACAGATAACTTGACCCGGCTTCTCACAGAGAATTCCTAGTAGTTCGAATCAGGTTTATCTTTTTCTAATTAGGGTTAGATCTTGTCGGTGTATATTTATGGCAGAATTGTGCAGTAGTTTCCCATTGCTTTCTGCACAGCGGTTCAAAAATCAGCGTACCGCTCCTTATAGGGTAAGAAAAAAATTTAAACTATGTCCGGAAAATTGGAAAGTACTTTTTTCTGTGAGATTTGGACAGGACAACGTCCGTCGAGTCAGTTAGTTAAAAATATATCTATACTAAAATTATAAAAAGTTAATGTTCTGGACTTTGGATATGTCAGGAACTACTGATCCGTATCTGATAATTCTTTCACACATAAAAAGCTACAGTATCCCTGAGCGCTATAAGGTTATGTTTCTTCGAGGTAACATGGGCGAAGTGGCGGGCATAAGCCAATATTTCTTAGCCGCGATCATCACATATCATGCATAGAAAAATATATGTATTTACCCGTCCCCTCTCGACGAGGTTGGTGATCATGACGATGGTGAGCACGCGGTGTTGCCAGATCATCCGCCAGAAGGCGTCCACGGTGGCGGGCGTGGGGCCCTGCGTGGCGATGTAGCGCCGCCGCCACACCACCCACTCCAGCTTCACGCGCGTCGCCACACCCTCTGCGGGACGAAACAACGTCACGTACAATACGAATAAAATAACTTTGCCCCTCTGAAGTCTGTTCCAGACGCTGCGCAATAGATTGTTTAGTACAAAATATGTATTGCGACGCGCTATATGCCACTTGGCGCTAACTTCCGCGGGTTCACGACTCGTCGTTCGTAGTGTACAGTACACCACCCGCCCGTAAATATTGCACGTCCAGATTTAGAAATAGACTATCGGGTAGAGGGAAGAGGGAATAGGACGACTCTCTACAAACCCGAAAAGCTTTCTGCAGCCGATGTGCAATATTTACGGCCGGATACTGTAATTCATTGTTATAAATTAAATTATAATTGATTTCTTATATTCACCCGAATAACTACACATTGAAATAAAACTAATCTTACGGATTTTTTCGCGTTTATTGTATGTTTTTTACACTCCCGACGTTACGGCTGCTTTACAGCAACCATGATCACGGGAAAACTCAGGTGTTTGACGTCCTAGTATCAAAGTTTGAACTGGGGTACACTAATATTTAGTAGGGAACGTAAAAAAACCTATAAAAAACGCGAAAAAAACCGTAAGAATAGATTTATATCAATTAAATTATAATTGCCAAGATTCATTCAGAGTCTTCTTCTTCTTCTTTCTTTACAAAATGAGATGCGACGAAAGAAAATTAATATGAATATGGCCTCACCCACAACTTAGCGGGTATTTTGCACGATGTCAAGTAATTAATAGCAATAACACATTAAATAAATACACATTATAAATAAAATAATGGATGTGACATGATGAATGATGATATGAAGATGGCGTCCGTTCTTAGTTTTATTTCAATTAAATTGCTATTGCTAAGATTCATTCAGAGTCAAAAAGCCCTCAAATGCACACTCACCAATGTCAACGAACACGTCATCCAATTCGGAGTCGTCGTCGCTTCTGTCGCTGTCGGAGTCGTCGTTCAACTCGTCCGACTCCACGATCCCGGAGAACTCGATGTTCAGGAATGCGGACTCTATACCCTCGGCGAGGTTGGGGGGTGGCTTGCTGGGTTTCACTGATGGTTGCCTGTAGCCAGGGTTATTGAGATACAAATATATAAGTACATAGTTTTGCCCTGTTATTTTTTTACACTATTCTTGTTACACTTTACATATATGTTACCTATGTAGCTATTGCTTTGTTAGTAATTATACGCAGCATATTTTATTTATGGTTTTTTGATGTCCCGCGAGAACAATATAATATGTAGTATAATATAAAATATATATTGTTTTGTTAGTGTAGATTAAATAAATTTTAATTAATTTTGAATACAGCCGACTGCCACCTTGATTAAGAACAAGACATCCACTCAATCCAAAGGTTGTCTGTTACAGATTGCAGCATGCGAGAAGTCCGCACAATGTAATGTATATCTAGATTTGCAGGGCAGCCCATCCATTCACTGACCTCTGCGGCCGGCTCCTTCTCTCCAGCCGCCTGCGGATCCTGGCGAGGTGGTGCGGCTGCAGCGCGGGCAGCATGCCGTCGATGAAGTTGGCGTTGACGTAGTCGCAGGCCGAGCCGCGGCCCGCGCCCGCGCCCGCGCCCGCGCCCGCTCCCGCTCCCGCGCCCGCGCACCCCGCCGCGCCGCAGCGCGCGCCCGCCGACACGCACACGCGCGAGTGGTCGTCTGTACACAAGTACAATACGAATAAAATAACTTTGCCCCTCTGAAGTTGGTTCCACACGCTGCGCAATACATTTTTTTAGTACAAAATATGTATTGCGACGCGCTATATGTCACTTGGCGCTAACTTCGGTGGGTTCACGTCTCTTTGTTCGTAGTGTAACAGCGAGACGGGTCAGTATGGAGACCTCCAAAACTATAAGGGATAGCAAAATATGTTATAAGGAACCATGTCGTCGATTTTAGAGATAAGAAAAACTGCATTCATAGATTTTCCCAAGAAAAAAGAAGCAAGGAGGAAAATACCTAAATGAAATAGTTTACCTTATTCTTATATGTGTTGGTATAAGATGGTTTAATCGAAAACTTCCAATTAGTTCACTATTTTTGCTAGCAATTTTTATCGTGTTTTGATCGTCAAGTTAATTCTATAAAGGTTTCATTCACAAAAATGCATTTAAATATAATTTTCAGAAAAAATACATATAATTCATGAAAAGATCGACGGAGAATTCCAACTCTGGGGGATACAGAAACATGAGTTGAATCCATGGTAGGTATCAGTTTTCGTTACAAAGCCACCCACAACCTGTATAGTACAACATTCTATTCTAGAAACTGTATCGCCGAGCGATTGCAACATAGTTTTAAGCTGATTAAATTACTTGCAATCTAACCGGCTAGTGAATAATTCATATCAAACATCTGTCCAGAAACAAGCTCTTATCAACTCCATTGTTGATCGTTGCAAGTCTAGTGGTAAACAACAGCTTTGTCTATGGAATCGATATTGATGTTACAAATCAAATGATCGAGTCATTTAAGGTGGAAGCTCAGGTCAGGGCGCGAAATTCAAAATGGTAATGGTTTTTATTTTTTTTAAATACCTAAAGCGATACAACACCATAAAGTTAGTAAAAGTAGCGGTTTTTACTAACTTTATGGTGTTGTATCGCTTTAGGTATTTTTTTAAGCAAACTTAATACATCGAGACATCCAATGCAGAATGCTAATATCGCAAAAAACTAAATTACATCGTAAAGATGTCCAAATTTTTCGTAAAAAAATAAAAACCATTGACATTTTGAATTTTGCGCCCTGACCCTGAGCTTCCACCTTAAGTATTAAAAAACAATACTTACATGCAGTGATATTCAGGTATCTATTTTTCAGTCTGTTTTCAGGCCGATTGCTGTGGTGACTCGTATGGCCAAGTGCCGCAGACTTGGTCACAACGATTTCATACTCTTTGCTGTGACAAAAATAAGTTTTATCTGTATGAGAATAAAATTCATTTGCGGTTGTCTAACGAGATAGACGTAGCTAAGGTGGGGCAGATGACACTTGCCTCCCCTGCCTTTCAAGATCATGACTTAAATAAAAACACACGGCAACTAATATGTTTATTTATATGATGGTAAAAAAGCCGTACTTCCATTAGTAAATTTTTCTTTCTTAATTGTATTGCTGCCTATTGTTTTTTTTTTGTATCTGTCTTATAGAGCTGTGTCAAATAAATGTTCTTCATACTTTCTTGGTAGACGGCCTGATTAGCGCAGTGGCAGTGACTCTGCTTTCTGCGCCGAGGGTCCCGGGTTCGAATCCTGGTAGGGACACAAGCTTTGAGCTTTGAGCACGAATGTTTGTACCCGAGTCATGGATGGTTAATATTTATATAAGTATTATATACTGAGTTCGCCTTCAGTCCATTGCACGGTACCCATAACACAAGCGTCGCTTAAAGTGGGACCGTATAGTTGGTGTGTTCATATGGCGATATTTATTTGTTTTTTATTGATTTTTGTACGACTTACCTAAACCCAATATCTCCGTCGGCGTGCAAGGCGGCGACGTGCTTGGGGAAGTCGCGGGCGGGGACCGCGGGGTGCGCGGGGCCCGCCATGCGCGGGGGGCGCGCGCCCGGCCCCGCCGCCTCCCCGCCCTCCGCGCCCGCCCCGCCCGCGCCCGCCGCGCACGCGCGCAGCGGCGAGCAGTTCACTACTGGGAGGGGGGGAGGATCATCATTAATAGCTTATACGCTGCATCTATTTAATATCATTGGGTGTTTGACTGTATGAGAAATATGCTTTAAATTGTGGCCATCCTGAAAGATTAAAGCTTTTTATAACTGTAGGTATAGATTAGACTCAATGTTTGAAATCATAAAATAAAATAATGGTTTTTTTTTTATTCACGGATACTGGATTTCGTTTAGGGGAATACATTTTATATATTTATCTCTCTCTCTCTATATGTATCCATATCTTTCAGAACATTCGTTTTAAGCCAGAAAATAGTTAGATAATATCTAACATATTTCTGGCTTAGAACGAATATTATTCAGTTTGTTATCCATATAATTTTGAATATTTATATTTGGCTACCTTAGAAAAAATCCAAAATTATTGAAAAAAAAATGCCCGCCACTATATCCGCGCCTAGATGCTAAAAGTTGTCGTCCATATTATACTATTACTTCGTTTAAATAACTCACCCGGCTTCTTGTAGGAGTTGAGCGGCGCCCGGGCCGCCCTCTCCCCGCCCTCCTCCAAGTAGTTGTACGCCGCGGTGATGCATTTACCCAGACGAGATCTGCATCTATACCATAGATACACATCAGAAAGATTGACACGTGTCGTTTGACGTTTATCAAATTTCCATTATTAAAGTCAGATAAATGGCACTGCATATGTCATGGTGTCAAGATGAAATAGATTGTTGTATTTTTTTTAACATAGAATAATGAGGTGCAACCACCGACATGGGATTCAGTAATTAATTAAATCCAAAACCACGCGCACCATTGCAAGACCTCAACTCACAACATTTTCTGCATATATCGGACCGCATGCAACAACTGCATATGAGGGTACCCCAGTTCTAATTATGACACTAGGACGTCTAACACCTCAGTTCTCCCGTGATCATGGTTGCTGTAAAGCAGCCGAGACGTCGGGAACGTAAAAACATAAAATAAACGCGATAAAATCCGTAAAATTTGTTTTATTTGAATATAATAACAAAAACACTTAGTTGTATACATAACAACAGTACAAACCCCGGCTTGCAATTCTGGGATTTACGGATTTCTATGTTCGAATTATTTGCAATAGTAATGATTATCACTCGCCGTTCGGTGAAGGCAAACATCGTAGGGAAACCGGAACGTTTGTCTAAAGTCGTGTGAAGTTCACAATCCCGCCATGGACAAGGGTTAATAACCCCGGCCTAAACCTTCCTCATATTCTGGCATTTCATGTGCGAATCTCATTTTCAACCACGATTATCACTTGCTAAACGTTGAAGGAAAACATCGTGAGGAGACCTGCATGTCTGAGAGAACCCCTCGAAAGATGTGTGAAGTCCGCCAACCCGCACAGGGCCAAGGTGGTGGACTATGGCCTAATCCCCCTCGCATTGAGAGGAGGGCCGTGCCTAGCAGTGGAACATTAAGAAGGGCTGGAATTATATAAGACAGACTGACCTCCAGTACAGTACGGCCACCGCGACGGCAGCTAGCAACGCCAGCGGGCAGACGGCGAGCAAGGCCGCCGTGCTGACGCCTGCGTTCGTCGGCATGTCGGCGGGCGACATCGCTTCCGAGTGCACCGTGCACCATTCGCTTGATATGTTCTGAACACACATTAAATAAATAAATATCGCCATACGAAAACACCAACTATACGGTCCCACTTTAAGCTTAACGCTTGTGTTATGGGTACCGTACAATGGACTGAGGGTTAACTCAGTATATAATACTTATATACATATTAAACATCCATGACTCGGGTACAAACATTCGTGTTCATCACACACAAGCTTGTGTCCCTACCAGGATTCGAACCCGGGACCCTCAGCGCAGAAGACAATTTTCAAGCTTATCCTTGGGTCAAACCACGGCGCCATCGCTGGTCACCACTGTTACTACGGGACTCTTACCAGCCCCTTTCCCATAAATCTTATGGGGAAAGCACAAGAAGATCGATTGCTAGTCTCTGGTATTCTATGCATTGATGGATGGTTGTCTCTGGCGAGGGTTGTCTATGGATTCCAGTCCACTTACCTTAGAAGGCGACTCCAATCCGTTGATGCGCGCATTCTCCTTCGCCACAGACTTGGTGACGGCGTAGATCTTCACTTCGTATAGCGTTACGTTGAATAACTCCACTTCCTGAATTGCGATTTAAATGATTATACAGCGTGGTTCAGAGAGTGTATACTACTATTTGAAATATTGTCACAATTTAAAAAAGACTTTTAAGGCCAACGAAATGACAAATGTGCGAGCAACATTTTTTGCGCGCGAGTGGTTTATAGAGGAGAGGCGGCAGAAGGTTTCAGTCATACACACGGTTTACAGCATGGGCTGTTGAAAATTTGCAACCAAAATGTGTATTGCAAAGTTTGTATGGAATATTTTTTAAAATATTTTAATCTATTTTCCTTGGGTTACGTGATTAAAATATAATTACACAATTTTGTTACATCATGTATAATAGCAGTGATAGCCAATAGGTAAAACGCTTGCCTCGGTAACGAGGATCGCAGGATCAAACCCCGGCTCGCACCTCTGGATTGCTTGTGCAAATCTCATTTTCAACCACGATTATCACTCGCTAAACGGTGAAGGAAACATCCCGATGAATCCTGCATGTCTGAGAGAACCCCTCGAAATACGTGTGAAGTCCGCCGACCCGCACTGGGCCATCGTGGTGGACTATGGCCTGATCCCCCTCGCATTGAGGGGAGGTCTGTGCCCAACAATAGGCCATTAAAAGGGCTGGTATTATTATATGTATAGTAAAGGTTCTTACCACACTCATAGTAGTCTCAATATCAGTCTTATTCGTCGGTAGCGTGAGTCTCTTGCGCGGTTGCTGATCAGGTATCTTGCGCAGGGTGACCACATACTGATCCAGCGAGTTATTGTACTCGAGAGGCTGTCGCCAATGGAGGTACAGTGTACCTGTGGATATAAGTGCCAACCCTTGAGTAGACTCTAATGTAAATTGAACTGTAACACGCGATAAAGAAGGCTCAAAGTTAAACGCGCAATGGGGAGCGCTTCCGGCTAGGAGGAATCAGATATATCGTTAACCTATCAGTGTTACTGTAGAGACGGTGGTTGGGGCAGGACTCGTAATACCGTAGTCGAGACGAGACGGTGCTCGGCTAATGAGTGAGATAACAAATTATAATACATAATTGATAGAACTAGGCGATACTTGCCGGAAATCCATTGTTAAACAAATGGGGAAGAGAAAACCACCACTGACCCTCGGCTTGTCAACTTTACCAATTATAAACCAAACAAGTTCATTGATAATTAAAGCTATCAACAAGGAACTCCTCTAAGATGTTAGTCGAGAAACTATCTGTCACGAGTGTCGGGGGGTGTCGGAAGCGTTCTGGAGTGTCGGGGGCTGGGCTACGAGTGACCCCATTCGTATCCCAGCCGTCCTGCCTCGGCTCCGTAGGCTCCGTATGCCTCGTTTAGAGGCAAACACGTGTCGAATACTTTTTTATATTCGCTTCATTTCACGAAGTATTCATTGCATTTTATTTGGGTTCCCGTCACTCGTGACCGCCTAGTTCTATCAATTATGACAAGGTTCCTCTTCCCCCATTTGTTTCAATTATATACAGTTAATAGGACTAAATGGTACTCACGGTGGGCTTGATCGCAAGTGAGGTTTAAAATTATCGGCGCCGATGGGGGCTTTACGTCGGTGAGCACGTACAGAGGATCGGACTTAGGCCCCAGTCGATCCACGAGGTCTGAGGACCTCACGCCGTCTAACGAGAAGTTGTAAAACGCACGCACCCAAATCTTGTATGGAGTGAATGGTTCTGAAAATAATGTGAGGGTTATATAGTTTGATATTTGCTTCCGTGAGCTATGGCCTGTGTTCTTTCAGGACCTGCTCGGCACAGTAGCACAGACCCTGTTATCTGTACCGAGGGTCTTGGGTTCAAATATCGGTAGGGACCAACTTTGCGTGATGAGCACGAATATTTGAACCTAAAACACGGACGCTTTATATGCATGTAAGTAAATCTATTCTGGGATCCGATCGTCACCAGTCTATTTTACAGTACCCATTATACAAGCGTTTCTTAGTTTGGGACCGTACAGGGACCCAAGTCTGCAAACACAATCGTTTCATACTCGAAAAGCAACCGAGTAGTAACTGTCACTTTTGTGAGATATTGTATAAGATATATGTCGAAAGTAACAGTTACTACGCGGTTGATGTTCGATTATGAATCGATTGTGTTAGCAGACTTGGGGCTCAGTTGGTGTGTCCGTCAGATGATATTATATTACCTAGACTAAGGCAAGCGATTTTGCATTACCGGCGAGAATATGACACGTTTAATCAAGCTTCTAGAGTCGACATATTTATAAAAGCTTGGACGTATTTTTCTTTGCTATAAAATGTAATAGGATCTGTATTATATAGGGTAAAATAACAGCAAAGCGATCCGGTAATATAAAATTACTTTAGTAGCTACCTAAGGAGGACGGGAATAAACTCAATTAGCAACGTCTGCATACCGCTAATGAAACTTAATTACCTACATACGTGCGGTAAGGTTTTTTTTTAATTTAATACGTAGAGTACATATAGCCTTGATGTATTTCAAAGTTCACCGATGCAGTTCAATTTACAACACAAAACGTGTAAGATTCAACTCATGAACATTGTTCCATCCGATGGAATTTTCTCTCATATACATATGAGTGGTACACATGGTGTAAGGGGCATGTTAACGAAATCATTTATGTCGAAAGTTATTACAAGTGCTGTTATTTTTTAGCGCGCAATGCATCGTGAACCATGCGAACACAACACAACGGTCCGCGCGATACCCGATTCGTGCGAATAATGAGCGCGCTCTAGGGTCAGGGGTTTTAATTTACATTGCAGTTGGAATTCTAAGTTAGTAATTATCTTTTTTTAATATTGATTTTTTTTATTTACGCGAATACTACACATTGAAATAAAACTAATCTTACGGATTTTATTGCGTTTTTTATTCGTACGGGAACGTAAAAAAATAATAATTAACGCGATGAAATCCGTAAGATAAGCTTTATTTCAATGTTATTTTTGGAATAAAAAATCACGTTGCGATAGGACTTCTATTGACAATTCTTCGCTAAAATAAATTAAAAAATTATGATAAAAAAAACGTGAAATTCATTAAAAGCGTCGACGGAAAATTCCAACTCTAGGGGGTCCAGAATCAAGGATTATTATCACGATCAAGTTTAACCAGATTTTTAACTCCGATAGTTAAAAGATAAGAGTGGAAATATATTTCCGGTAATTCTGCTGTAAGTAAGCATACAACAAAAAAATCAAGCGACCATTCTTGTATTGTATTACAATATGCGGGTCACGACTTTACGATGATTCATTAATTATATTCCTTTACCTACGAAACATGTTTAAGCGGTTTCCGAGAATAACGTCGGTGATAGACAGACCCACAGAGGTTTAACCTATATTATCTAATTAATACAATTCTATAAACTGACTGACAGACAGACAACCTAAGCCGGTGGACCTAGACGTATGAAATTCGAAGGATATATTCCTTGGGTACACTAGAGTTGCACTAAGAAGAGATTTTTGGTAATTAAACTTATTTTTGGTAATTAAAATCACACTTGAAATATCTACTCACTTAAATTCTTCAACCGGAATCCGACAACAGTTGTCACTTTACCGGACGTGTTAAGCAGCGTCAGATTCTTGGTGGCCTTCGAGTACTCCTCCATGCCCAAGTCACTTGGGAACACGTTCTTCTCCTTAACCTTAGCAGATCTCTGGACCCCGTCCACTACATTCACATCGTACCTGGGCACCCCCTGTTCGTAATACAACACATACGCAACCTGAGTGGTATCTTTATGCTTCGCTTGTGAATACGACTTTTTAACAACTTCTTTTGTCAAATCAAACGCGTGATGTGTCTCAAACTCTTCAAGAGTTTTCTCCAAATGCGATTTCGGCTCTGTTCCATTGTCCTGTCGTCTCTTTCTATGTCTATGTGCACGTACGTCTCTTTTACTCCTATAGTCACCTAAGAGTGCGTGAGACGAGTAGTCATCATTGTATTTCGGTTTATCGCTCTTATATGTATTGTATAATGTGTAGTCAAAGTCCTTTTGATTCTCGGGGCTTAAGAGGTCCTGTGGGTTTGCGGGTTCATTGGGCTCGTCGCGTTGTGGGTCGAGCGTCCTGCTCGGCGGGTCAGTGTTCGCCGGTTGACCTTCGTTGTCTATGGGGAGGGCGCGTAATGTGAAGGTCAAGGGCGGGGCCCACGACAAGTGGATCTCCTCGGCAGTGATGTTGTTTACGGTTAGATTTTGCGGTGCGGACGGAACTGGAAATAGAAGATACTTATTAATGATGATTAGTAAATTATTGATTTGTAGGTTAATTGATTAATTAATTGGATTAATCTTCCTTGTAATAGAGGTCACGAGGTTGGGTAAGCGTGTTACCAAACTGTGTACGCGTCATCCATCGGTATTTTCGAGATGGTTATGATTGAAGAGTGCGGATTAAGGCTTGCGCAGGAACTATTGTCCGCGAAGCGTTGTAAAAACCTCTTTTCGGAAACAGATAAGAGCTATGCGATGCAGTTTTAAGTAATATATTATAAGGGACAATATAGTACGCCGGGGGCTATCACTTGTATTTACAAAGCCTTATGCTACAACAATAGACGATACATGTGTTATTTGTTTAATAAAACTATTTATTTATTGATTACTTATATTTACGCGAATACTACACATTGAAATAAAACTTATTTTGAGGATTTTTCCGACCGATTCCGACTAAGGATGATACGTTATTGAAATTGAAAACATCCTAATTTCAATAGGGAAGATGGCTGGGTGCTACCATCGACTTGGGTTCCAGTAATTAACATAGTACCATTGTAAGACCTCATGACACAGTGAGCACTTTCTGCATAGATCAGACCGCAAAAAACAACTAAATATGAGGGTTCAAACTTTGACACTCCGACGTCAAACACCTCTGTCCTTCCGTGACCATGGTTGTTGTAAAGCAGTCGAAACGTCGGCAACGTAAAAGCAGAAAATAAACGCGATAAAATCCTCAAAATAAGTTTTATTCTAAAACTATTTACTATTTTTAAACTTTACAAAATACTGAATCAAACCTTTTATCTCTGGGTAACAGAACGTCGCATATGACATGTTATCAATATCTCTAAGTTCGAACCTTTGGGACAATGTGTTGATTGTGACTCAGTGAGAACTATTAATACACAAACGGTGACGCTATCGGAAACTGAATTATTTACACCTTATCAAAAGGATGCTCTTGTTAAGAAAGGAAATGAAACAATTCTAAATCAAACATAATGAGGAATATGAATTGAAAGACACATGCGTTGAAAGTTTTAAAACGTTTAACTACTTAACATATTCCCTTCAATACTCGAAAAATACACCTCGCGTTGTTTAAAGAATACTACACGTGATTACAAATGATAACATTACTAGATGCGCCCCGCGGTGTTACCCGCGATTAAAAAGTATGAAAAGTTAAAACAAATCTATCCCACGGGAATCATACATTTTACCGGGATAAAAGTAGCCTATGTGCTATTCCAGATTATAATCTATCTCTGTGCCAAATTTCATCCAGATCCATTCAGCCGTTCTGGCGTGATTGAGTAACAAACACCCATCCATCCATCCAAACTTTCACATTTATAATATTAGTGGGATAGTGGGATTACGAGGCAACGAGGATGTTATATGAAGACCAAACGCACGATTTCACTCCATATTCTTTTGACAACAAAAATATTGTTCTATAGACATGAGCTTAGTAAGTGTGATGAATGAAAACACTACAATTAGTTGTGACAATTATTTGGTACGCGACCAGGACTCGAACAATAGATGTAAAGGGGTCAGGGGCCCATTGTGTAGAACAATAATATTGCGTTTTTAATGCATCGGCTACTGTATCGAATGCGATTAAACGAACTAAAGGACTGGTCATTAAGGTTGGTTTTCAATTGAGTTTTAGAATGATATGCCACACTTGTTGGGTATTAGGGGATATACATTATTTCCTATGTAAATATTTGATTAGTCAGTCAGATAAGGGTGTTTTATTAGAAGCCAAATTCGAATGGAATTGCGCCAGCGGGCAGTGATAGCCAAGTAGGTAGAACGCGTGTCTCGGTAACGAGGATCGCAGGTTCAAACCCCGGCACCTTTGGGATTTCTGGATTTCATGTGCGAATCTCATTTTCAACCATGATTATCACTTGCTAAACGGTGAAGGAAAACATCGTGAGGAAACCTGCATGTCTGAGAGAACCCCTCGAAAGATGTGTTAAGTCCGCCAATGCGCACTGGGTCAGCGTGTTGGACTATGGCCTAATCCCCCTCGCATTGAGGGGAGGCCCGTGCCCAACAGTGGGACATTAAAAAAGGGCTGGAATTATAATTAGGCATTTTACCACTGGCTGTCTGTCTTAACGAGTATCACGGGAAATCTACATGATGTAACGTGTGCACGGGTTCCCGCGGGATACACATAACATTGTATCATAAAAATCTACACGACAGATTTCGTTTAAATTTAGTATGGGTTAGGCTTATGATAAGATTAATGATTAAAATCCAAGATTTTCTTTTTGGGAAATAGACAAGTCCTAGCTAGATAGCCAGAAAACTATCGCAAAATCAGCTGAGTGGATTTCACTGAAAGTGAGCATTGTAATAGCTTAAACGGGCCAACTTATAAGAAGTACTTATTGCCCCAGGAAATGGATATGTTCGCGCGTTATAGTCAATCATCTAAAATCCATGCATACCAAGTCGCGGGAACATGTAGTCAATTATTAATGACACAGCTCCACTGCCAATTAAAAGATATTATTCTTATTACAATAAGTTATTATGTACTTATTATAAATTATTTTTCCTGTTTGTCTCGCATTTAATCCAGAGAACAGTGATGCGACTTCGAATGGAATCATCCTTGCTTACCGAAAACATGATAACAACAAACATAATACATATACACATATACATTTGGGGTCGAGTCACCTTCTTCCGTAGGAGAATTAAGTACCCTCGAGATACCCTACACGTGACCCTGGGTGGTGCCAACCAGGTGACAACTCTACTGGTGGTAGGCTTCGGCCGTGGCTAGTCACCACCCACTGAACAAAGCCATGTCGCCAAGCGGCCTAGCCGTGTTCCGGCATGATGTTCGGTGTTGCCATTCATGGATGGCGGGTCAGATCAGTTGCGCTGCATGTGCCTAGTGAATGTAGCGTCTCTTATCTACTGCCGCCTTCCTACCTGGGCAAGTATGCTCCATCGTAGATCTCATCGTCACTTACCATCAGGTGAGATCGAGATCAAATACTTGCCTATAATGTAATAAAAAAAATAAAAAAAAACTCTGAAACTTCAGAAAGATTGAAGAAATGCCTGTGGACATTTATCTTAATAAAAAAACAACTCTTATTTACAAATCACGAAAAGTTTATCAGCAAATTATTTAGACGAAAACCTATTACACCGCTTCCTAGTACACGATTTTGCTGTAGCAAAGTAATTTATGCAACAAAACTAGGTAGATACACAATCGATTATTTTTTTTAAGATAAAAAAAGTAATAATTATCTTTGACTAAGCAAGCAACTTTGCAAGGTTGAACTTGCGAAACTGGAAATGGCAAAATGTAACAAAGATTTTGTGGCCAAAAAAAATGTTGAGGGCAGAACAGAGTACCGTAAATCATTGCATCATTTGAGAGGTAAATGTCCTTTAGAACCAGTTCGCGTCTATCAAACGCTACCGTTTATGAGTGCAGCAGTTATTCTGGCTATAGGTAGCGCGATGAACGATAGTCTGGTGTTATGATGTTCTATATCCAACAAGCAAAATAGGCGGCAATTGGCTCTGACGCCTTAAACTGTCGCTATATTCAGTTTAAACTTGTATATAAGTGCAAAATGAATATAGCGACAGTTTACACATGTATAACGCGTAGACTATTGATTTCTCATATTTACGCGAATACTAAACATTGTAATAAAACTTATTCTACAGATTTTATCGCGTGTATTTTATGTTTTTACGTTCCCGACGTTTCATCCATCCTAATTTAACATCACACTTCCTAATTACAATACGGACGATGGCTGTGCTCCCACCGACTTGGGATCCAGTAATGAATATAATTAAATCCAAAATCAAGCTCACCATTGCAAGACACGTTCTGCGTAGATCGGACCGCAAGCAACAACCAAACATGAGGGTACCCCAGTACAAACTATGACACTAGAACGTCAAAACCTCAGTGCTCCCGTGACAATTGTTGCTGTAAATCAGCCGAAACGTCGGGAACGTAAACACATAAAATA
Source organism: Pheosia tremula (assembly GCA_905333125.1). Lineage (NCBI taxonomy): Eukaryota > Metazoa > Arthropoda > Insecta > Lepidoptera > Notodontidae > Pheosia > Pheosia tremula. The sequence continues at coordinate 4,708,443 of HG995420.1, forward strand.
AACGCGATAAAATATGTAAAATCTGTTTTATTTCAACGTGTATAGTATTTTGCCGATGTTATAGTATCATAAAGTATTGTTTAAATTTATTATGTATTGTATAATTATAAACAGCGATGTAAAGAGCACAGTAAATATTTTTGCTTAATAAAAAAAATACTTGCAGACTATAGACAGTGTAATCCACCGTGTTCAGAAAGTGTTCATAGCAATGGGAGAAACTACACTATAATTAATACCGTAGATACTCTTTTTCTAACACTGAACCTGCGCGCGCGCGCACGAGGCAACGAATTATAACAATTGCCCTCATCCATGCTTCGGAGAGTACGAGCAGTCAGAAGCCTGACATTTTTTGAAGAATAGTCCTACCATGGGCTAGCAGTAGTCCTACTAGTTGGGTCATGGAGCGCAGATGGCAATCGCTTGTCATAATATCGGTAATCCGCCAAATCAGGGAAGACTAAAAAGTCGACCCGATATAACAAAAGAAAACAAAGGCTCTGAGTAAAGAAATGTATTAATAAAACCATGCGATAATAATTTCCCGCCATCAGATCCCTGGCCCCTTGTCTCAGATAGGAAGGAGGAAGGTCACATCCATTGCCAGATGAGTCACTGCGCTCGGGGCGTGCGGAAATTAACGTATGAGCATGTGTCGAACAAAAGAATCGTATAATATAATAATGGTTTACATTACACTGAAGTTAATTTTGTTCTCTACGGTATATAATACTGAAAATATTGTTGTATTGCTCATAAATTACGACGATGAGCAAGGCAGCAATCGATTAGTCTACATCAGGTACTGTCGGCTTCCGTTTAGAAGTTAATATTAGGGTACCAACTTAATTGAAACGATTGTTTTTTAACCGACTTCAAAAAGGAGATTTTTAATTCGGTTGAATTTTTATTTCTTTCAGAAACCGATTGGAATTTTAATGGTTTTCTGCAGAATAAAATTATATTATTTTTAATGCGAGATCTACACAATATTAAGTACGAGAGCTTTTTAAAGTTTTTTTGCACTCACGAGTAATTTTTTTTTTTCGACTTTCCTTGTGCGGTTTTACTCTTCGCCACTGACAGTTAAGAGATGCTTTTTATTACGACCCCTCCTCTTTGCTTTTCAATTTATTACAGGGACTTATGCTCGGTGTCCACGAGGACATGTAACAAGTAGCAAGTGTTCTAGTGGAAACCGCTCAGCAAGTACGTTAATAACACCAGTCCGGGGATAGATTTCAATACATGCTTTTCTAAAGGTGTCTACTTGTTACTTGAGTAATGACTTTTAAAGTAAAGCAGTCAGGTTACCGCCTGGTCCCTCTTCGGTCGTGTCGGATTGCCGTCTTATCGGACTACGAGAGTGAAGGAAGAGAGAGTACACTTGCGCACACACTTGTGCACCAGGTATCTCCTGCTTAGTAACCAACTACTAATTTGTCTCTGTTAAGATTAACCGCCGCCGCGCCTTGACCGAAGTTCGGACATATATACATAGAATCTCGGGCGAGAAAAACTTAGGAGAACTTATCGCAAGTCGCCCATATAGTTAATGCATTTTAACAATTAGATGACTCATATTTCAAAGCCTTACATGCTTAACTGGGATTTAAGTGCACGGGTGTCCATAGACAACAGTCATTGAACTGTTCAAGTCGGTAACATTTTTTCTTTGTTTTATGTCCTATTCCTAAATAACACAAGATAAGTATAAGCTGTAAGTCACAGGGTATTAGCTATAAGCTGTCCACCAATAGTGAACAGTAGTTTTTCATTGATTCTTGTATAAACAGATAAACAAGAACACTAAATACTATAAACCTGACTCTGACCCTGACTTTCTATGACTGACTGACAAAAACTGTGGTTCTATTTTCATTTATAGGAAAATTACAAACATTTCCTTATTAATTGAATGAGTATACTTAAGTGAACACTACACTAATTGAAATAAAACTAATTTTTCGGATTTCAAAGTGTTTATTTTACGTTTTTATGTTCCTGACGTTTTGGCTGCTTTACAACAACCTTGGTCACGGGAGGACTGAGGTGGTTGATGACCTAGTGTCATAGTTTGAACTGGGGTACCCTCGGGGGTGGGGTATGTAAAAACGTAAAAAATGCAATAAAATCCAACAAATTCATTTTATTTAAATTTCGTTACTTGTTATAAAATTAATTATCCAACTATTTCCAACTTAATCCAATGGGAATGTATCGGATTATCATAAAAACAATATAAATACCACCAACATACATATTTTACATATATATAATGTTATGCGTGTTTCTGTTGTGCTGAAGTGCTGATAAATCATATCCACAACATACTTTGCCAATGATAAATAAATTATATATAAATAAATAATAATGAGGGGGCATTTTTCATTAGTAATACAATAGAATAGAAAAGTTGATTGCGAGTCTTGCTTTTTGCTTTGCAGTAAGATCAATCACCAAGTAAACTGAGGTATTTTTTCTTATTAGAATTTTTATTTCTTTTTAATATGTGGGTTTAACATATACTTCTGAGTAATAAAACTACCCTTGTTAAATATTCCACTGTTAGGCACAGGCAGGGGATTAAGTCATACTACTAAATATGTTTTTAATAAACCAGGAATTACTAAAGATGTATTTATATTATATTAGTATCATAATTTTTAATAGGCTGGGTGCCTAAAATTATTTATAGTTGAGATTGCCTCTTATAGCTTTGTTTGGGACAACACAATTGCTATTTGAATGGCTATATTTATTTGTTTACATTCATGGGAAAATATCTCCTGCTAAATAAGTCCAGATGCCTCGATGGCTGTGGCAATATTATTAAATTAATGTGCTGCAGATTAATAGTGTATGTACCACATTCGAAATGAGATGTAATAGTACCTGTACTCCTAGTGTTGTTTTTTTTTGGCATGTGCATACAGTTTGACTTGTATATTTTAATGGGTAGGGACAATAGACGAAGAAAGTATCTTATGAGGAGATATCAATCAAATATATATGACATGTACCTTTAAACCAACACTCTGAAATAAGTTCAAGGACTATTGATGTGATGTGACTTCATAGAACAGACAAAGTCCCAGACATACTACAATAAAATATTATCCGCGAGATATTCAAGATAACGCCGTGGGCGGTCTGTCACACGCATAGGTATACTGCCATTAAAAACTCATATTAGCAGTTATTTTAACTCGAAAATACTAAATATGCCATGGAACTTACCGTAAATCTCCTTGATTTCGTTGTCGTTAGCAATAGTATCACAATGAACGCACAAAATAAATACAACAAAAATGGCTCCTAACGTGCAATGAATATACATGTTTACGAACACAATACGCACGTGAATAACGTGCGTAAATAGCTTAAACAGTATTTATGATATACATTTTTCCCTTCACTATCCGATAACTGCGGAAATAATCTTGTTAACAGGTAATTTAAATTCGTCTAAATTGTACCAATCAAGCTGCCATCGAGCAAAGCAAGACCCCGCGCCCCGCCGCACCGTCTGTCAAGTCAAATTTATTGTCTTTTTTTTATAATAAATTGTCGGCCCTGGGTAATACCACTTTGAGTACCAATACCAATTTGAGTCTATATATAAAATACCAATCCCAGGGACCGGAACCGGGTAAGCTTATGAACCTTTATTTCAAAGACTATGTTCTTATTTTTAATGAAAATTCAACCCAAACGCCCCACAATCCCTTAAAGAGTGATGAGTGAGAAACGTGTTAATAATGCGGTGTATCTTTGACTGATAAAGTACCGGAGATCTTATAAAGGTGACCCACAAGAGTCGGGCATTTAAGTTTAGTGATGGTAAAAATGCAGCTCTATCTACGAACCAGCATTTTAGTTACATGTGTGAAACTTACTAGCTAGTCCGCGCTAGTCCTCGCTTCCAGAGCTGAGAATACTTGTATTGGAAATTGTGAAGATGCCTGAGTGCTCGAACCGAAATCTGTGTGGTACTTTAGATAAGTGTGCATTTCAACTTGGTCGGTCGAGTCGAGAGCTGCCAATTACGTTGAAGAGTTTTAGAATCTGGCTAGTGACGCTGGTATATTAAATTACTCGTACTGTTAAATTTTGGAAGTATATAATCTCTTCTTCTTTTTTTAGGTTAGCAAGTGGCTTCAACATAGAGCCATTCTTGTCGGTGTGCAGTTTATGGTATTTCTTGATAATTATTTTTTATAAAATGATGTTGATGATATGAATCACCTACTAGTAACAGTATAGCTGTGGATACTTTACAGAAAATTTACCGGAACTTGAAAAGTCAAGTTATACTATAGATCAATGAGGATTACCTATAAGTTTGGTCTATGCTCACATCCGATGAGCCCGCCCACGCACAGCCCACACAGTACCTTGTATATACTATTATTTTACTCTTTGTATATACCAGAAACAGCCGATACTGGCAACTAGCATGGCAGCCCGCTGGCAACTTGTTTTTTCTCTTTGCTGGCAACATTCAACACCGCTTCAGAAAGATTGTTTGTTCGGCTTTGGGTGTCAGCCGCTTTATAAATTTGTGTGTTAATTATAGAAATATCAGTGCTATAGTTGTTTATTGTGAATAGAAAATGGTCCAATAACCGTGCGATGACTTTGATACCGCGTTATTGCGCGTATTGTGTGTAAAAACGAGGTGCTTCCGCCATGACAATGGCTTGCGCTCCTGGTGGATATGCTGCGGCACTCGCTCTGTTTCTATGTATGGGATTGTTGCATCCAATTTTAGGTAAGTTATAAGCAATTTTCAATTATGTTCACCGCATCATACCACGCTATTGACTCTCACAGTTGTATGTATGTTGTTTGTTGAGAGAAAACATGGTATTAGTACAGCTTTCGTCGCGTACGCGCACTTTTTTCAATTGAAGTGTTTCCTCAAAGTTTGTGGTCAGCGGATATGACTGAAACATAACAATGGATCTATTCCTGTTGAACGTTTGGTGTCGACAGTGGCTGATATAAATATCCTGTTATAATGTTGTGTTTTTTAATTCAATTCTTATTGGTAAATAAGAATGCCTGCCTTATCATATAACGCTGAATTGAGGTATCTGTGTTTCTCTGTTATCGAGCTCTATTTGAACATAATAATTGTAAAATTGTATCTCATTTACTTTCAATGAAATTTGAAAGAATTTGTTAGCACTCAAAAAAAAAACTTACATTTCCCCACCAACCTCTATGACTTGCCTTGCTTGTCATCTTAAAATAAAATAAATAAATCTTTGAGGCTTGAGTAAATTACTGCTGTGCGGAATAAACATGTGTAGGCAAGGTAATTTACTACTTATTGTAAATATATATTTTTTATCCATCTATTATATCTTAAAAAAACTTCCAAGTTTCATAGGTCCAAATATAAAACCGCTAGCTCACATAGATACTGAGATGTGATTTAAAATTATTAACAATGTTGCACACGCTTAACAAATCTATTGTCTGAGTTGTTAGTGGTTTTGTGGATTCATATCCTTGTTTTTCTTTATTTTGTAACATATAAAACCATTCAAACCAAAAAATTGCTTGATATTTATGTATTTTTCTTTCCTTGCCTTTGCCCTTACTTGTGATTCTATTATAATGGAACCATATACTTAGATTATAGTAACATATGTGGTAGCATGCTCTGTAGAACATAGATTTTAATACACATGATAGAGATATGATGATGAGATAACTGGAACTTATTTTGCATAGCTCAAGATAGCCAAGAGTTTGTGGACATGAAAGCCATTGGTGAATTGGGAGGGATCGCCAACATCAGTTGCATCTTCGTTCGTGAAAATGCGAGTATTGAATGGCAATTCTCAGGAGAAACACTTAATATTAGCGATCGGTAAGAGATGGCTTCATTACATTTTAAATAATATATTCAATCCAACTAAATAGTTGACCTATGTATGATACATTAAATCATATATGTAAATATATAAAACATCAACAAATGTTGTCAAAACAATGCATTGCTTCATTGAATTGCCAGAAAATTTAAACTAAATTATATTGTTTAGCAGTATTTTATTTGCTTTCTAATTGATTAGTGAATTTTAAAGCTGAGCACTCTTGTTCATACTTCGGCAGGCATGTTTGGCTGTTGGTCCTAGTTATTATAGTCAATAAAAGAAATTTGGCTACCGTAAAAGAAACTAACAAAAAAAACCATCAAACCAACCAACAAACCATCTTCAAAAAAAGAAAAATAATGTAATTTTGAAATCTACCTTGTCTAACGAAATCAAATAAGTATTTAACAAATGTGAATTTGGTGTGTTTGGTAATATAGAAATTGTTATACAATTATGTTATAGGAGTGCTCTGTGTTACAGATAGCACTTGATGGGTCACATCATCACATCGCATTGTGGACAGATTATATGAACTACATTAGTAGTTATGAGTGCATACTGAAACAAAGATTATGTTTTCCAGGATAAAAATAATAAGCGGGGAAGGACAGCTACCAGATTTAGATGCTGATGGCACAGCCCAAAAAACGAGTATATCAACCTTAATTATATCCAATGTGACCAGATTGGACGCTGGAAACTACACATGTGTGTCCAGCTTTAAAAATGAAACCAACTCTACATTTAAGGAGCTCAACCTAAGATTTCCTACCAAACTGATAGGCAATCTTACCAAACGTTATGATGATGTGAAAGTTGATGATCACGCAAACATTACTATGGAATGTATATTTGAAGGTTCATATTTTTATTTTTGATAAATAATGTATTCTTAATGTACTTACCGTAATCATATGCATGTGTAGTAATTTATTATCATTGTTTTATTAATAATTTAGATAGTTATTTTCTGATTTCACTGGCAATCCATCGAATTTATTTATAAGTTATAAGGGATTTTAATATTTGAGTCATGTATTGTTGCATAGTATTCAATTTTTATTTCAGTGTACGACAACAGCTCAGTAAAATGGTGGCAGAGTAATAGTGAAGAACTCAAACTACTCAGTGAAGATAAAAATCCAATATGGATTAATGAGAAGCAAATAAAGAGCACATACACCCTACATATCCACAGTTTCGAAGACAATGGAACCTACTATTGTGAGATAGAAAACTTTACTGCAAACGGTACCATAGACGTTATAGTCCATGCCCCAGCTCAACTCATCATCGATAAAGTTATACCCGTCAATACCACACAATTATACTTAAGTTGGAACGTAAAGACGTTCAATGCAAAAATATTGGCGTACACACTCATGTATAGGAATTTCAGTGCCAAAGATTTCCAACTATACCGAAATGAACCCAGGATCGATCCGAAAAACACTTCGTTTCTGATGAACGGACTGATGAAATCCACGGAATATATATTGAAGTTATCAGTGAATACTACATACAGAGAGAGTTTTAATATATATGGGCCGGTAAAGACTTTGGATGAGGAGCCTGTATTCATACCGAATATAACCATTAATGGTTTTTCTGCTACGTCAGTGACAATCGGATGGGCGCCGCCGCCGGAGACGATAGCTAACCTGACCCATTACTACTTGTTAGACGCTAAGAAGAAGGGCTATGAGAATGAATCGATAAACGCGTACCATTCGAGGGACGACAAGAATTTACCGTACATGTTCGACAATTTGGAGCCCCACAGTACCTATATTTTTCAGGTCAGTTTGTTCTTGATTCTCTGTCAAATTTTAGAGTGTTATTTGACTGGGTGGGGAAAAGAACTACGATCTAAATGGCTTGCCAACTCGTAACAACAATACACCATCACGGCTGTAATCCCAAAAACAGCCTTTCCCAAAGTGGGTGATAACGCCCCCTTGTGGGCGCTGCGGGCCTAAAGGGGGCGGTAAGAGACCCAAAAAAAAATGGGGGCGTTGTGTAGAGGCTTACAATAATAATTTTAATTTGAAGTTTTAGTGGTTTTTCTAGGGTGAAAAAATGGGTGCGCTAAAAATAATTCATTCTCAAAGTGGGCAGTAGAAAAAATTAGTTTGGGAACCGCTGCCCTAAAGGGCAGAGGTGTACTGCAACTGAAAAAGATCTTTTCAAAAAAAGAGCATCCATGGAGTTTCTTGCCCGTTCTTCTCCATAGGAACGGCATTCCGAACGGGTGGTAGAGTGGTAGCACAGTATTTTGTAACTTTTGACTATTCATAAGTACTGTACTTAATGGTCTACATGAATAAAAAATATTCTGACTCTGATCATGATACGTGAATAAAAAAAAACTGATTCTGATTATGCTAGGCCCGCTCCTCCTCTCTCCTCCTCAATATAAGGAGGATTTAGGGCTATAGTCCACCACCTTGGCTGAGTGTGTATTGGTAAACTTCACCCTATTTTCGACACTATTTGGAACTAATACCACTGGAGACATGAAGATTTACAGCTGTATCCATCTGCCTACACCTTCGGCAAGCTTAGGCGTGATGATTTACTTAGTGGTAAATTTAAATCAGTGATAGCCGAATCGGTAGGACACTTGCCTTTGTAACAATGGTTGCAGGTTCAAACTCCGCTTTGCACTTCTGCGATATCACGTTTCAAGTGAAGAAAGAGGTGTGAAGTCCGCGAACCTTCATTGGGCCAATTGCCCAGTGGGACATTAGAAAGGGCTAAAGTGATGAAATTTAAATCTATCGCCAGGTTCGGGCATGTTCGGAATACACCAAGACCTGCGGCCCTTGGTCCGTGGAGATGGAGGCGGCCACCATGGACGGCATACCCTCGAGGCCAACTGATGTGGTAGCTACATGCAACGCCAGCTTTCTCAACCTCATGTGGGGGGTGCCCGATAAGACTAATGCAGAGATCAAAGGATATACTGTGAGTTGCTTATTAAATAAATGGTATCATAGTGTACAATATTTTAAGAGGCCCATCAGTAGATTATAAGGCTGTGTCCCCAGTAGGCAAACTGTTAGCGGCCGACTGAGTTTGCGGCGTATCGGTTTAGTACGCCCTTCCATATATTTGAAATGGAGTGTTCACAGTTTGCTTGTTTGCGCTCACTCTACGCAGTTTGCAGTGTTGCGCGCGCCGACTGATTCAGTGAGCGGCCGACTCACAGCAAAACCGGTTCCAGTCGGCAGCGGCGATATGCTTGTTCGACGGGCGTAGTGAGTCCGTTTGCCGCAAACTGTCAGTTTTGACAGTTGGAAAGAAGCTATTGACGTGTCCGGACGTGTTTTTTGCATCGCTTACATAACTTATCTCTACGCACATAGCACATATAATATCCATCGTGACGAACACAACCACTCCCTTCGAACAAAAATAGTAAAGTGAAAATTCAGTCGGTCGACCCAAATAAGCGGCTTACTCATTACAGTTTGGTTGCGACGCACGCTAATTGATCTGAGTTTGCAGCTAACTCGAATTTCAGTTCGCCACAAATTTGCGGCTCACTCAGTCGGCCGCTAACAGTTTGCCTACTGGGGACACAGCCTAAAGGTCAGATTGCCGTTGGAATATATCAAATGAATTAAAATACACTACATACTAAGTCCACGATTAAATAATACTATCGGAATATATTACAGAATAATTAAACTCTATACACATATGTATTATATATAAACGTGATCGTTATCACCTACTTGTTAACCCTTTAAAATATTTTTGTTAAACCTTATATTATTTATCTTATTATATGTATTGTTTTTTTATTGGTATGGATTAAGTATGAAATCCAAGTTGGCCACAACTGCAGCATAACCAGCCCAGTCGTATAGTTTTTGGCTTTCAATAATTAATTTATATATAATGTCCTCAATTTGCTGCAGTCACTTTTGTTCAAAATAATTTCCTCGTTCCACTTTTCCTTCAATTATTATTGGTATATGGATGATTTATAAATATAAACTGTATAGCTAAAATAAAATGATATTCATTGAAGCGCATCTATTTAGAAAATCTGAACGGATTTGGTTAAGGGGGAAGCTCAGGGTCAGGGCGCAAAATTCAAAATGTCAATGGTTTTTATTATTTTGCGAAAAATTTGGACATCTTTACGATGTAATTTAGTGTTTTGCGATATTAACATTCTGCATTGGATGTCTCGATGTATTAAGTTTGCTTAAAAAAGTACCTAATCCGATACAATACCATAAGGTTTGTAAAAACCGTCACTTTTACTAACTTAATGGTGTTGTATCGCTTTAGGTATTTTTTAGGTACTTTGAAATTCAAAATATCAATGGTTTTTATTTTTTTACGAAAAATCTTTACGATGTAATTTAGTGTTTTGCATTATTAGCATTCTGCATTGGATGTTTAGATGTATTAATTTTGTTTAAAAAAGTACCTAATCCGATACAACACCATAAAGTTAGTAAAAGTAGCGGTTTTTACAAACCTTATGGTATTGTATCGGATTAGGTACTTTTTTAAAACATCTATCCCACGGGAACCATACATTTTACCGGGACAAAAAGTAGCCTATGTGCTAATCCAGACTATAATCTATCTCTGTGTCAAATTTCATCCAGATCTGTTCAGCCGTTCGGGCGTGAAAGAGTAACAAACAGCCATCCATCTACCCATCCATCCAAACTTTCACATTTATAATATTAGTATAGATTAATGAATAAATGTGTTTTCACAGATGGAGATAACTGGGAACGCTACATACAGGGACCGCAACGGCGCGACGAAGCATGCCACGTGGGGACCGTTCTCCAAGTTCATGACCAACAGTTCCTTTAGCGTCAGGTATGACTAACGTTACAACGACTAATAATATCGCCAGATGAACACACCAACTATACGGCCCCTCACTAACCAACCCTCGTATTATGGGTACCGTACAAGTGTATGGGGGTGAACACGGTATATTATACTTATATAGGTATAATATATCCATGACATTCGATTATGATAATTTCACAAATAGCTACATCATCAAGGTACCATGTGCATATTTTTTTAAATTCTGAGCACTGACAGACAACACACAGCCCAACCCGATGGACCTAAAAGCACGGATTTTTGAGCAGGAGTTCCTTATGTGACGTAGATGAGCAAAAAGAAGGGATTTTTTGTAAATTCGGCCCCTAAGGGGCTCAAATAGGCCTTGACTCCCATTTGGCCCTTAGCGGTCGAATGGGTGTGTGACTTGTACGAAGAAATATTTTTTGAAGTTACAGTCGACGTCATGGCTTGTATATGATAATTTGCGATGTGAGATGTGTGTGTGTGTCGGCAGCACGGCGGTGCAGCCGAACACGGTGTACACGGTGCGGCTGAGCGCGATGACGCGCACGCGCCGGCGCGGCGAGGAGGCGGTGGCCGGCTGCACCGCGCTGCCCGCGCCGCCCGACGCGCCGCTGCGACCCAAGTGGCGGAAGGTACGACACAACAGTCCCCACAATCCCCACATACACTCTATACCAGTGCCCCAAGTCTGCTAACAACCTCGGTGTCATCATGGGACACCACTGTAGATCCTGTCTTACAGGACTAGCAGTGGTGGGATTGTGTGGCGGGCCTAGTTCCATTAAAAAGAAGACCCCAAATCAGTTTTCTTTTATGTGGACCCCTGCGAAACCGATATCGACCCCATCCCTGGGCCCCAAGTCCGCTAACACAATCGATTCATAATCGAACAGCAACCGCATAGTAACTGTCAGTTTTGACAGATATCCCATACAATATCTATCAAAAGTAAGGGTCGAACTAAAGGAAAACTGATTTGGGGTCCTCTTTTTAATGGGACTAGGCCCGCCACACACTCCCACCACTGCTGCTCCTGTAAGCCAGGATCTACAGTGGTGTCCCATGATGACACCGAGGTTTGACCCTCGGCGAGTCCCGGGATAACGAATTTAATCGAAAGATAAAAATAGGAGGAGTTGGAAGGTTTAAAAATCGACCCCTCTTAATTAACACAAGTTGTTATTTGAAACTTTCAAGATACTGTATTAGTTGTGTTATGTGTACCAACTTGTTATAAGAATGACTAATATTTTAGTAGGATGTATCGTTGTTGTACTTTTAAAGAAAGTCAATAGGTCGATAAGCGTGCACAAGTTCGTACAAGATGAAATTATTATTTCGTAATTATTTTGTGTATATAGGAAAAAAAAAACTAGGGATAGGATTTTTAATGTCATTTGGCTATGGGGGTCTGAAGTATTAGTTATTTTTCGTTCGTTCTCTCCCTTTTCTTACCTCTCTCTCCTCTCCACCCCATCTCTTTCTCTCCTAATCAATTCCTTTTCACTTCATACTCCATGCGTTCCGTTTCACGTCATGCATCTTACGTTCCATTCCAAAAACATTCCCAAACTTATATCTTGTTAACGACACGCGGTGTGAATTAATTTGTAGTCTGAGACAGATTCCAAGCTAATAATTATATTCTCTCTCTTTCAGATAATGGAGAACGGAACGTACATGTTCAAGATGTTCTTGCCACGAATATCGGAGAGAAACGGCCCTGTCTGTTGCTACAGGTTTGTCTATTGATTTCTTATATTTACGCGAATACTACACATTGAAATAAAACTTTTTTTAAGGATTCTATCGCGTTTATTTTTTGTTTTTACGTTCCCGACGTTTCGGCTGCTTTACAGCAACCATGGTCACGGGAGGAACGAACGAAACGTCGGGAACGTAAAAACAAAAAATAAACGCGATAGAATCCTTAAAAAAAGTTTTATTTCAACAGGTTTGTGTGTTAGGATCGTTACGACATCGAGAAAGCATTCTATCAATGGTATGAACGTTGTGCGTTACGATAACGTAATGAACGTTACGTTATCGTAACGCTACGTAAAATATTACGATATTTCATAAAAAAAAAAACCTTTTGTAATAACTCAAAATTTCGAGACGTCATTTAAAAAAAATGGTTACCATTTTTTTTAAATGACGTCTCGAAATTTTGAGTTCACATTATGATTACATACAAATGCGGTGAAAGAGCGCAGGTTCAAAGGTCTGTATAACCTTTCTGAATCACATATACGTGTCGGCCATCCCGACGAAGTATAGTATGGATGGATGGCGGGTCAGATCAGCTGCGCTGCATGTGCCTAGTGAATGTAGCGTCTCTATCTACTGACGCCTACCTACCTAGGCAAGTATGCTCCATCGTAGATCTCATCGTCACTTACCATCAGGTGAGATCGAGATCAAGTACTTGCCTATAATGTATAAAAAAAAAAAAGTAAGAATGCAAGTGTAGCGACTACTTCAACCACACCACAAGCTACGCAGATGGCACTGCAGACACGCAAAGACGCTGCCACTCAAAGATATCGACCTCCGGTCTTGGGGGGGAGTACTGTAGCGACTACTTCAACCACACCACAAGCTACGCAGATGGCACTGCAGACACGCATTCAGAACAATAGACAATGACGTCACAATCCTGAATCGCGCTATTAGAGTTCTCGGAGCAAGTAACATATATACAAGATCCCGACAATACCCGTCGGGGCATAGCGGCCGCCCCGCCAGGCATACCACCCGCCTGGCTGGAAGATCTTCCCTTTTCCGCTAAATTGGATCACGTCGGGGTCACCAATTTAGCGGAAAAGGGAAGATCTTCCAGCCAGGCGGGTGGTATGCCTGGCGGGGCGGCCGCTATGCCCCGACGGGTATTGTCGGGATCTTGTATATATGTTACTTGCTCCGAGAACTCTAATAGCGCGATTCAGGATTGTGACGTCATTGTCTATTGTTCTGAATGCGTGTCTGCAGTGCCATCTGCGTAGCTTGTGGTGTGGTTGAAGTAGTCGCTACACAAGTATGTTTTTTAAGGCTAATTAAACACATTTATTCATTGTATCGTCAGGGTGTACATGGCGCGCTTGCCGCCGCACGCGGGCCTGCAGTCGCTGCTCTCGCCCAGCAACATCCGAGTCACGGACTACAAGGATGTCCACGCCTCCGTCGACCCCTCCGATGTGCGCGCCTACATCACCGACGTGTTCTCTAAGTGAGTACAATTCTGCTATATATAAAATAAACCCCTGGTATTCCTGTGCTGGACGGCAGCGATAGTGAAGTTGGTGGAACGCTTGTTTCGGTAACGAGGATCGCAGGTTCAAACCCCGGCTCGCAGCTCTGGGGTTTCTGGATTTCATGTCCGAATCTCAGGAAGGAAAACGTCGTGAGGAAACCTGCATGTCTGAGGGCACCCCTCGATAGATATGTGAAGTCCGCCAACCCGCGTTGGGCCAGCGTGGTGGGCTATGGCCTAATCCACCTCGCATTGAGGGGAGGCCCTTGCCCAGCAGTGGGACATTAAAAAAGGACCTGGTGTTGGTATTAACTATTTTAAATATTAAGTAACATTTTTAATCCAGTTTTATTTTCTTTGTAAATTGAAATTGTTTTATATTAAGGATGAACAGAATTTAGTATTACTGATAAAACTATTATTCCAGCGATAATTTCCCATCGCAATCGGAATTAATACTCGGCGACGGTCAGTCGCGGTTCAACACAACTGAGCGTACGTTGAACTTGAAGAAATGCCGGCGCTGCCTCGTCAGACCAACCCACCACGAGCCGCCACCGCCCCCCGCCACCACGACCACCACCACGGAGGCGGATAACCTGCTGATTGAGGATACCGGCACCGAAGACCCTATTGATGCACCCAGGGACAGGAGGGGTGTTGATGAGTATGCATTTTATTTAACGCGATCATTGCGTCTGGTCGTTGCTAAATTTGTGTTTTCTCTTTCGTTTGGGACTATACAGGCTGTGTCATCGCGATGGGTCAGTATGGGGACCTGAGAAACTATATGAGATAGAAATAAGATGAGATAAACTGCATTCATAAATTTAAAAAAAAACTCATACGTGAACCGGCATTCAAACCGGTCCGGTATTGTAAAAAAATATCGTTAATTCATTGCCATATTGATTGCGTTGATTGTAAGGAGTAAGTATTCCTGGGAAACCTTGTTTCCGAAATGAAAAGAAAATGCTGCATTTAATCATCTTTTTGTTTACCTAAAGTATAAAACGACAGCCATTTTCTTGAGTAATATCAACTTGATTACATCCATGTTACAATGATAAGCCATATACATGATGCCTTACTTAAAAAAAAAGACAAATATAGATTTATTTATAAATATG
Source organism: Pheosia tremula (assembly GCA_905333125.1). Classification (NCBI taxonomy): domain Eukaryota; kingdom Metazoa; phylum Arthropoda; class Insecta; order Lepidoptera; family Notodontidae; genus Pheosia; species Pheosia tremula. The sequence goes on from HG995420.1 coordinate 4,723,580, forward strand.
AAGGCAGAATCTATACTATCTATACTAATATTATAAATGTGAAAGTTTGGATGGATGGATGGATGGATAGATGGATGGATGTTTGTTACTCTTTCACGCACGAACGGCTGAACGGATCTGGATGAAATTTGGCACGGAGATAGATTATAGTCTGGAATAGCACATAGGCTACTTTTTATCCCGGTAAAATTTATCGTTCCCGTGGGATAGATGTTTTAATTTTTCATACTTTTTATCGCGGGTAACAACACCGGGCGCAGCTAGTTGTATATATAGGCTAATATCCACTAACAATTTGCATTTCTTTATTTACAGTGACTATAGCAAGTATCCTACGATGATGGATAAGCAAACCGAAGATCTGGTGGTCGGGCTCGTTGAAGATGGACGGTTGAACCCCAACTCAAACTACACGTTGTTCGTTGAACTTATAAGTAAGTGAGTTGAGTAGTACATTAATGAAGCCTCATGTTTTCGTCTCGCTCATACACACTATGTGTGAACGAGACGCAAGTGAACATTTAGAGTATCTTACTAATTTATTAATGCATTGTAACATTATTTTCGATGCCGATTCTGCTTTTCATTTTGTCTGTCTGTGTGCACGCCTCGGAGAAACGAATAAAACTAGACTGATTGTGATGAAACTTGTGTTGATAATAGCTTATATAACCGGATCATATATGACACTTTTATCGCGGGATATGGACTTGTTACAGAGGATTGTCAAAAAGTGGTTATACTAAAATCTCGCATATTGATAACTAGCTTTTTTATCTATTAAATATCCAACCTCTACATTTCAATGCCTGATTGTATACAATATATATATTAGTTATTAGGAATATTCATTTCATATCACTAGCTCGGAAAGACAGTCTTTATTCTTCGAAATCTGCTCGCAAAAGTCTATTTTATCCCCATGGCTGGAAAATGTTTACAAACTCGTACGCAACGAACTAATGCGTAAGAATTATTAGTTAGTCTGTAGTAATGGTGTACCTATACAGGGCCCCAAGTCTGCTAACACAATAGATTCATAATCGAACAGCAACGGCATATTAACTCGCACTTTTGACAGATGATGGGATATCTCTCAAAAGTGACAGTTACTATGCCGTTGCTGTTCGATTATGAATCGATTGTGTTAGCAGACTTGGCGCCCAGTTTATAGGGTAGGTAATAATTAAACGTTGATTAATAATATTTGAATTGTCTATTGCCAGTGGGACTAGAGAATGAAGATCTCATATACAGTGATTATACGTCCGTGCTGATGCCGGCGCCCAGTCCCGCCGTCCCCGTCCCGTCCAGCATGCTGGAGATCGCACTGCAGGTAACAACACACCCTCACGCTGGGCTACGGTACGGTACGGTACTGACCACCCAATCGATACAGTTGGAAGTTTTTATTTTCACTGGACGACTCTCAATTTGTCAACAAGAAAATATTGCAATTACTTACAACTACATGGGCATTATTAAAATAAATTATAAAGGAAACTAAGAAAACAATATATGTGTACAAAAATATCTTGTCCGCGTGGAATGGTGGCAAGGAAACTGGCTGCATTTCCTCGATGAATTATTAAGCCGATATTTTTGCGAGAGTAGAGCCTTTTTGCGTTTTTTTTTTTAATTTCCATATCCAAATTCTGACTTAGTCATTTAGTTTTTGGATTTCACGTGCGAATGTTATTTGCATCAATGATTATCATCTGCGGTGAAGGAAAACGTCCTGATTACACCTGCATTTTTGAGAGAACATATTGAAAGACGTGTGAAGTCCGCCAACCTGCACTGGTCTAGCGTGCTGCCCTATACCCTAATCCCCCTCATATTGAGGAAAGGGTCGTGCCCAACAGTGGGACATACCGAGGGCTAATATACATAGTGTCCATCCACCAGATCACATGCGCAGTGGCAGCCGTGATACTACTTCTGATGATAATATTCTGCATCATGCAAACACGGCGCTCGCGCAAGATGCCGCCGCACGCGCAACACGAAATGAACAGCTTTCCGGCCATTTTAAGGTGATTGTAACCTTATATTGTATTAAGTATATTTAGATGACAATTAAATATTTCTAGCCTTCTTCGTACGGAGTAATTGATACCACACGCGATCCAATTATTGGGAGTACCAGTAAGCTAAGGCAGTGGCGTAGCATGGGGGGGGGGGGGAGCGTGCGGTCCGCACCGGGCGGCACTTTGCCGGGGGCGGCATTGGTGGCAGTTAGAGAAAAAAATTAAGTAAAAAAATCTTTCAGTATTTTTTTTGTCGTTACCATGCCCCAATTTTTTTAAGTGAAAAAAAATCAATCTTTCAGTGTTTTTTTCGTCATTTTCTTTTGTTGTTACCATGCCCCAATTTTTTTATAATGAATAGCAACAATAAGAGTGCGGCAAATATGAAATCCACACCGGGTGCTAATGACCTATGCTACGCCACTGACCTAAGTGTATGACAATTTGCCAGACATTTTCAGGCTTCTGACTGAACTGAGTAACTGTTAGCATGGTAGCCGGGCTGATCATGCCCTTCCAATAATATTGATAAATACTTAATTAAATATATTTGTACGCTGTAAAGGTTATGTCATGGTTAGTGACATAATTCCAACTGTCCATCTTGCATACTATATGTTTGCATACTCATGTTTTTACATATAAATATATCTTTATCAAGTATGGAGTCATTTAAATGTTATAATTCGATCATCATCCGAAGCACGAACAAGCCACGAAACTAAGAACTATATATTAGATATGCAGTCGTAAATCCATTATGTTAGAGTACATTCTCCGGTATCAGGCAAGTGATGGGCGGTTTCTGCGGTAGACAGCAGTTGGCCACGATCGTGCCGCCCGACAAGCCACCCATCCCTAAAGAGGACCTGCCCGACGCGTACGCCTACCGCCAGGCGAACTCGGACTATGAGTTCCAGAAGGAATTTGAAGTGAGTCTCAAATTCTATCGATTAGCCATTTATTTATATTATATAGCTGTTACCCGCGATTTTGTCCGCGTGGTATTTAACAAAGACAACCGTTGGCAACAGCCTGCTCGCGCGTTCTGAGCCCGCGGGACGCATTGCAGATTGTTGCTATCAAACTTAATCAGGCGCAGCGCTGCAACATTGGTTTTAAATTTTTTTTCGTGAGATCCTATTTTTTTCTAAAATAAAAGTAGCCTAAGTTACTCTTTGTACCTGTTCACTCTCGACTTGAAAACACCCAGATTGAAGTCAACGGGGAACAAAGACGCCGGTAGCGTGTTGCATTCCTTGGCAGTTCGCATAGTGAAATTACTCATTTACTCCAAAGTGACGCGGTCAACATATAAAATTGGCTTAGAATCTATACAAATAAATAAAATTGGAGTGTCTGTTTTTAATATTAAAATAACCCCTTTTTACTAAGTGCATTTGGATGTATACACGATACCTATACCAAAACAACATTTTTTACAATTTTTGTCTGTCTGTCTGTCTGTTTGTTCCGGCTAATCTCTGAAATGGCTGGACCGATTTTGACGGGATTTCCACTCGCAGATAGCTGATGAAACAAGGAGTAACATAGGCTACTTTTATTTTAGACTAGCTGTTACCCGCAATTTCATCCGCTTTTTGTTAAATACCACGCGGACGAAGTCGCGGGTAACAGCTAGTATTTAATATAAAATATCGCAAATTGCTCAGATGCTGCAGCAGCTCCCGGAGTTCTTCACCGATCGCACCACGCACGCGTCGGAGGCCCGGGAGAACCAGCCCAAGAACCGGTACCCCGACATCAAGGCGTACGACCAGACCAGGGTCAAGTTGGCTCAGATCGACGGAGTCACCGGATCGGATTATATCAACGCCAATTACGTGATGGGATACCAGGTCAGTGGGCATTTTCGAAACGAGTGCTCGGTTCTTTTCTTGATTGCAAATACAAGCTTTAGGGATAAAGGATGATTTGTAAGTCTCTCTCTCTCTGTGTGTGTGTGTGTGTGTGTGTGTGTGTGGTCAAATCGGAAACTATAGAGAATATAAAACTATGTTTAAAGAACTTTCGAGACCGTTATTGATGAAACTACGTCATTTTTGAAAAATTTAATTGCCCTTAGTAGGCATTGAACTAATGATTTATAAAGAAAACACCATTCAATATGGCGCTTATAAGGAACACGTTACCTTCAACGTTTCGTGAAGTCCGCCAACCCGCACTAGGCTATTGTGGTAGACTAAGGCCTGGATCCCCTAGCGTTAAGGGGAGGCCTGTGCTCAGATTGTGCTCAAATTATTTTAATATCATTCAGCTTTAAAATGTTATTATATATTAACAGAATTGGTGTCAATATAATGTTAGGTACTGAACCAGATTGTAAGGTTTAATAGTTCTACAGTTTTTTTTACAAATGGCTTTTTTTTTCTCCTCTATTTCGTGGAGGTTCTAAAGTTTGTGTATCTGTCCCTTTACGCTTACTAAGGACCCTTCGGAGCCTAACCAGGTACTCGTTTGCTTGCATGTTAGTTTAGTCGTCACTGTCAGACTTATTTATGAAATCTATGGTGTGAGTGGGATGGAGTCGCTCAGGTAATCGAAAATATCACGCCTGAACCACTGCACGCGCGTCAAAAATGTTCGCTCGTTAGGGTTATTTTGTGCAATCCTTATTTAAAGTACAGTCAGAATATACATGGCTATTATGTAAGATATTATACAAACTATGAACTGTCAAACGCCATACATAAAAAAATCCTTTTTGACATTCTCGCTTGGCATGGGTTGCCCCAAGCCAGCCAATGGCGTTTCATATTTGACTATTTTAAACGATTGTCTTTCTCTCTTCCTTTCGCTCGCTCTGTTGATACCCGGCTATTAGTGCAACGCATGGTGTAGTATTTTCTTATAAACTTTATACGAGTTAGTAATTTTTTTGACCAGCTAGTAAAGTCTTCCTAGCCATTGCTCAAAAATGTAAAAATATCTTTTTAAAAAGAGCAACCATGGAGTTTCTTGCCCGTTATTCTCCAAAGGAACGGCATTCCGAACGGGTGGTCAAGTTGTAGCTTAGCATTTTGTAACATTTATTACGATTCATAAGTACTGTACTTAATGGTTTACATCAATAAAAAAGATTCTGATTCTGATATGATCATTACATTATTTATTTACCACTACCACATTAACATATATCATCACGGGGCTACCCAATTTGATGAGTGTCCTAATGACTAAAATTTAATTTGATTCCTAGCACAAACAATATAGCAAGAAAATCACATAAAATAAAAGAAAAGGAAACATTACTCTAATTAAAGTGGTCCTGATAAAAAAATAATTTCTGACTTTACTTTTGCCAAACACTCAAAAGTCTATCCTATCATGCAGTTCATTTATCACCCGGTTACTTGAATATTTGTGTATTTCCTTACAAGATAGTTTTACTCATAGGAGCGCAAACAATTCATCTGCGCGCAAGGCCCCACGGACACCACGGTGAACGACTTCTGGCGAATGATATGGGAGCACGGGCTGGAGCTGATCGTGATGCTGACCAACCTGGAGGAGTACTCCAAGGTCAAGTGCTCCAAGTACTGGCCCGAGGAGCGGGCGTCCAGGGCTTTCGGCAACATCACCGTGCAACACGTAGGAGAGAAACGGTACGGGTATACGGCCTCGTCTTCCTCCAATTCAATAATTTCGCTGGATAAATTCACCAACTGTACGGTCCCATACCGAGCAACGCTTGTGTTATAGTACCGTACAATGTACTAGGGGCGATTCCAGTATATAATTAATAATATACATACCTAACATCTATGACTCGGGTGTAAGCATTCGTGCTTATGATACAATGTTTGCCTCTGCCGGGACTCGGACTGGGGACCCTCGGTACAGAAGTCAAGGTCACTACCTACTATGCCAGTCAGGTCGGCAAATGTATACGTAGCTATAGCCGTTAGCCCTCCGAGACCTAACTAGTAGAACTACCGGCAAGCTATTTACATTTTTCATGCTCGCCACTGGCCAAGATGTTTGTGAAAGATATACTTATCTGAATTTTTGATCCAGGTATTCAGACTACATTGTGAGGGAGTTGAAAATTACCAAACAAGCAACTAACTCGGATGGACAACCGATTGTGGAGAATAATGGTATCGCGAAGAGAAATGGAGGTATGCCTTATCGTTAAATAAAATGTATTAAAAAGTTAATTATAGAATAAGCGGGATTACTTTTGTCGAGATTTTGGCATCGGTCAAGAAACTATTTGTATTCAGAACCCTGTTCGGTAAAATAACAAACATAAAAAAATAATAAAAAATAAAAGGGAATTGAGAACCCCCTCCCCCCCTTCTTGAAGTTGGTGAAAAGCCCTTGTATTAGTTCAAAGATTATTAAGCGACTTCAAGAAAAAAGCTGGTGTAAATCTTTACATTAGTTGGGATTCTATATTTGCTATCTTGAGCTATTTAGATACAGACGCCGGATCCGCCAGTTTTGGATTTCTTGTCATTCTGTCTGAACGTCCATCGTGGGAAAAGTACTGGGCGGATTTTGATTAAACTTGGCTTGGTGATAGCTTACAACCTTAATCGACATTTAGGATAATTTGTATCCCGGCAAATGTGATGATTTTTACGGTATACTCAAAAGATTACTTGTACCAACTCTTGAGAACAGATTATTAACTTTTAATCTATTTACCCAATAACATACATGATGAAGCAAGATGATGGTGTGTTATAGATGTGAAGGAGTGTGAGTCGAGCGCGCCGACGTCCCCGCGCGAGTCCGCGGAGTGCGGGCGGCTGGTGCGCCAGTACCACTTCCTCATGTGGAAGGACTTCGCCGCGCCCGAGCAGCCGCACTCCATACTCAAGTTCATCAAGGTAGGCTGTCCGCTCGATGGTTGCGGGGTCGATGCCCGCCTGGAAAAATTCCAAGAATAATATTTCCTAATGGCGAACCCAGTATATCGAGAGTCCATTGTACGGTACCCATAATACAAGCATTGCTTAGTGTGGGGCCGAATAGTTGGTGTGTTCGTCTGGCGATGTTTATATATTCATATGGATGATGGTTCCTGCAGACTTGTCAGGCTTGCAGTGTCGAGTGCAGTCATCTTAACGGTCACCAGAGCAATCTCTTATGGCACAGTAGTAGTTAGCCTAGATATCTTGTACATCAGCTATTGATAGACGGGTTACTGATATGAGTGACAGAGACGTCGGTCTACAAAGACGAAAAGCCCATGTGTAATATTCACAGCCAAGCTTTGACGAAGATTTCTTTTGCACAGCGGGTGAATGAAGCTTGGTCCAGCGTGGTCGGACGTCCGATAGTCGTCCACTGCTCCGCCGGCGTCGGCCGCACCGGCACGCTGGTGGCGCTGGACTGCCTGCTGCAGCAGCTGCGCGACACGGGGCAGGTGGCCGTCTTCAACACGGTCGCCGAGCTGCGGCGCCAGAGGAACTTCCTCGTCCAGTCCCTGGTGAGTCATCACTCCAGAAGATCCAAGAGGGGTGGTTTGCAATTTTTTTTATGTTCTGCTCTATATCTAAGAACCGCTGCAAAAGACCTTTTAGGAATTAGGGAAAACAGGACTAAAAAAATGGTGTCTACACACCAAAGTTGCCGACACAGCCCGGCGGGTTGGTTCCGTCGGCATTATATTAGATAACCATGTCGGTGACTTGCGGCGACATGTCGGCGATTTGCGTGCGCGATCAGTTAACCAGCGACATTCAGGGGTATAGTGTCGTGCTACTGTCACTGCTAAAATAAGTTGCTGATTTCGTACCACCGACAATGTTTTCCAATTGGTATGTGATGTGAAGCCGCCGACTACAAAGCCGGGCTGTGTCGGCGGGTCGCTGACTTTGGTGTGTAGACAAATTTTTTTTTTTAGTCCTCATTGCCCTGGGTCGTAAAAAGTATTTTGCAACAGTTCTTATATATAGATCAAAACATGAAAAAATTCCGAAAAACCGTCTTTGTCCTTACAAAGAAAAATACTTTATATATTAGATCATGAAACCTTGCATAGTAACTGAATTAAATATAAAGCATTGCAACATTTATATTTACTATAATAAAATAAATTACCTCCACTATTGCGCTTTGAAGTCATCCGCCCTGCCACCCACCCACTCCCGCCCAGTATCGCGAGACGAGTGAGAGATGCCTACTCCAAATACGAAGCGTGCAAGCGGGATAGAGAGTGAGTTGGCGCGGGGATGTGGTGGCGAAATTACAATTCGAGCCAAGGTAATATGGACTCTAAAGTCACTGTTATCTTTCACTCTAGAAACAATACGTGTTTGTGTACCGGGCGCTCGTCGAGTACGCTCACTATGGCGATACAGAAATAAGCGCGGGCCGCCTGAAGCCGGCCGTGGACCGCCTGCGCAACACGCCAGAAGACGCCGACAAATGTCTAATGGAGATCGAGTTTGAGGTATGTACATGGCTGTGTAAATCAAAAAATATTATTTCCGAGTATTTTTTATTAGAATTTTCATTATGATTGTCATTTTAAAACCTTTCGTATATAGTGATTAAGTTAAATGTCTTTTATTACATGGATTATAGATATAGCTTCTGCCTGTCTTATATTTACGCGAATACTACACATGGAAATAAAACTAATTTTATGTATTTTACGTCCCCCACGTTTCGGCTCCTATACAGCAAGAAAAGTCACGGAAGGACTGAGGCGTTAGACGTTCTAATATCATAGTTAGAAATGGGGTACCATCATATTTAGTTGTCGTTTGCGTCCGGAACGTCGGGACCGTGAAAAAACATAAAATAAATCCGTAAAGTTAGTTTTATCTCTAATCTGTCTGTCTGTCTGTCCGTTAGAAAATATTGAACAGTCCCGTGGTGGAGCCGCTGAAGTCGTGCGCGGCCGGCGCCGGCGACGAGCTGCGCGCGCGCAACCGCAGCGACGAGCTGCTGCCCTACGACCGCAACCGCGTCATCCTCACGCCCCTGCCCACCCGGGACTACTCCACCTACATCAACGCCAGCTTCATCGAAGGTGGGACCTATCACTGCACCCTATAATATACTTAAGATGCATCAGTAAGATGAGATTATTAAAGGCTAATAACTGGTAGTACCCTCAGGACATAGTACAGTACCCATAATAAAAGGCTAGCTTAGTTTGAGACCGTACAGTTGGTGCGTTTTTCTGACGATATTGTTATAAAATTCTCAGAAGGCACTTATTCATAGTTATGCACATAATCACAGCAGGTCAATAACCTGGTTAGTAAAATAAGGTCTAATAGATTGACGCGTGCCACGGTCTAAAATTGGACGTTATTGCAAAGACTGAGAGATATTACAGGCATTTAGATGAATGGAAAGTTCTGGAAAAATCTTACCCTTAGGTTACCGGCACGCTGAGTAAGTCAATGCACTCAATACATCCCGCTCACTCTAACACAGATCTCGATGCATGTCTCTCACTTCCGCAGCTATATAATCTCGATGGCCTATCCAGAAACACGTTTCGAATAGAATTGCATATTATTTGGGGTCCCGACACTCGTGACAGACAGTTTCTCGACTAACATTTTAGAGGAGTTCGGTGTTGCTGGCTTCTTTAATTATCGATCAACTTGTTTGGTTTATAATTGGAAAAGTTGACAAACCGAGGGTCAGTGGTAAGTTCCACGTCCCCAATTTGTTTAACAATGAATTTCCACCGAAAATCGCCTAGTTCTATCAATTACAAAACACGATAGTATCTAGCATTACATATCTGCGTAATTGTTCATCAATGATGGCAATATAATATCCCCTTTAACGCCATTGTTATTGTTGCAGCGTACGACAACTCCGAGGGATTCATTATTACGCAGGACCCGCTCCCCAACACCATCATGGACTTCTGGCGAATGGTCTCCGAGCACAACGTCACCACCATTGTCATGCTCAGTGAGGTGAGTGGGATCTTCCAAACAAGGGCCCCGAAATAGCTAACACAATTGACTTATGAGCTAATAACTTAAAAGGTGTAACAAAACTATTGTAACATATTTTAACAGATGAATCAGTAAGTTATATGGTGACCGAAATTCGGTCAGGACGACTACTATTTATCAAATTATTTATTCAATCCAAAAACAATTTTTTTTTTCAAAGGTCTCTTAAAAATATGGTTAGCAACCTTCTAAGACAGGGCTACCCATTTGTGTTTATGATTTGTTTGTTTTATTGTATTGTGTTTTGTTAGCTGGGCGACGGCAAGTGTCCGCGGTACTGGGACGACGGCACCATCAGCTACGAGCACATCTCGGTACAGTACGAGGAGAGCGAGTCCTGCCCCTACTACACGCGCCGCCAGTTCACCGTCACCAACGAGAAGGTAACGCGACCATGAGCGTACAACGAACCCATCTTTCCAGCCAAGGGGCATGGCAACGAAAGTTTTGGGCAAAGTTTACCCATAATATTATGACTTCCTAATGACGATTATTGATGACCTTATTAGCGCAGTTGGTTGTATTCGTTGTGACAGTTTTCTGTGCCGAAGGTCCCCTGGTAGGGGCAAACTTTGTGTGATGAGCATGAATGCTTGCACCTTTGCCATGGATGTTAACATCTATATAAGTACTAGCTGTTACGGCGAACTTCGTATTGCCTCAGAATCAAATTTATGTAACTACAGCGTGTGTTTGGAGTTTATGACATAAACAGAAACCTGGATGGTATTGTGTAATAATGTATATATATTAAGAAAAATCAGGTGTGACAGACGGATAGTCGTTCCATAAGGGTTCGGTTTTTACCATCTTGGTACGAAACCCTAAAAATTATCGAACATATTTACATCCCCACCACACATATGAAAATCTGCCAAAAGCCTAATAACTTTTTAAAACAAAAAGAATGATTCAATAAACCAACCTAAAAAACAAATATAAAAGCAATACTAGCAAAGAGTCGGGAACAGGTAACGATGGTACATATGGCTAGTATAATGCAATGTTGTATAACAGATGACAGACACAGACAATGTTGTATAATAGCAGTGATAGCGAAGGTGGTTAGATGCTTGTCTCGGTAACGAGGATCTCAGGTTCAAACCCCGGCGCGCACCTATGCGTTTCCCGGATATCATGTGCGAATCTCATTTTCAACCACGGTTATCACTTGCTAAACGGTGAAGGAAAACATCGTGAGGAAACCTGCATGTCTGAGAGAACCCCTCAATAGACGTGTGAAGTCCGCCAACGCGCACTGGACCAGTGTGGTGGACTATGTCCTAATCCCCCTCGCATTAAGGGGAGGCTGGTGCCCAGCAGTGGGACATTAAAAAGGGCTGGTATTATTATCATGTATAACAGAGCGGCGAGGAGTGCCACGTGAGACAGCTGCAGTACCAGGGCTGGCCGACGGCGCCGGGCCATGTGCCCGAGGTGACCCGAGGGCTGGCGGAGCTGGCCGACGCCGCCGCGCCCAACCAGTCGCATCACGGCACCATGCTCGTGCATTGCCTGTAAGTATCTATATAATACATACAGATAAATAAAATTGGAAGAAAACTCCTATTTTTATTTTTCGATTAAATTCGTGCGGGTTCCAAGACAATTATCTTTATCCCGGGACTCGCTGAGGGTCAAACCTCGGTGTTATAATGGGACACCACTGTAGATCCTGGCTCCCAGGAGCAGCAGTGGTGGGAGTGTGTGGCGGGCCTAGTCCCATAGAAAAAATAAAATATGCAATTTTAGTTTTATAGAAAGTTAATCCATTTTACTGAATTTCTGTTAACATAGTTGTGACCTGTGATATCTCATATGTGTGTGTGTGTGTGGATAGTAAATCCATTTTACTGAATTTCTGTTGACATGGTTGTGACCTGTGATATCTCATATGTGTGTATGTGTGGATAGTAAATCCATTTTACTGAATTTCTGTTGACATAGTTGTGACATGTGATATCTCATATGTGTGTGCGTGTGCGGCAGGTACGGCACGGAGCGCTCGCCGCTGTTCGTGGCGCTGTGCACGCTGGTGCGGCAGCTGCGCGCGGAGCGCCGCGTCGACGTCAGCGGCGCCGCGCGCGCACAGCGACACCAGCGCGCGCGCACCATCGACACCTTCGTGAGTACACGCACCATATACCCCACTACTGGTACTGTTTTACTGGTGGGGCTTCGGCCGTGGCTAGTCACCGCCCACTGAACAAAGCCATGTCGTCAAGCGGCCTAGCCGTGTTCCGGCATGATGTTCGGTGTTGCCGTTCATGGATGGCGGGTCAGATCAGCTGCGCTGCATGTGCCTTGCGAATGTAGCGTCTCGATCTACTGTAGCCTTCCTACCTAGGCGAGTATGCTCCATCGTAGATCTCATCGTCACTTACCATCGGGTGAGATCGAGATCAAATACTTGCCTATAATGTATAAAAAAAAAAAAAAAACCGGCGATCGTTCACTCGCTGTGCAGCGGAACATCGCTAGCGGCGAAACTCTATGATGACTGGAGAGTGTTTTGACAGTTCGTGTGTGCCGCCAAAATATACAAAGTTTTGCCGCGTTGAATAAAAGTTGTATTTATTCAAGTATTCCCGTGTTTATATTCTATTTAACACTACTAGCTATACACTTGTAGGATTGCGTGAGTACTAACTATACACTGTCAGGATTACGTGAGTACTAACCATATAATTGTAGGATTGCACGAGTACTAACTATACACTGTCAGGATTACGTGAGTACTAACTATACACTGTCAGGATTGAGTAAATAGAAACCATATACTTGTAGGATTACTTTAATAAAATCTATGTACTTGTAAAATTACGTGAGTATAATCTAAATCATTTAAATGACATTCACTATATTTTACAAGCGTAGGTATAATGGCGGCCACCACATACGTAGCACTAGTAGGTGTTCTGTGCTGATATCATATTATTTATTTCGCAGTTACAATACGAATTCCTATACCGTGCTATTCTGAACTACGCGGAGCTACACAATCTTCTCGAGGACAGTTAAACGGCCACGCCACCTTCGACCTTACGCCGGGTAACGGTAAACGCATTTTGATATTATCATATTATGAGGCCTACCGCACGAGTCCCAACTCAAAAGTCGAAATTGGCGGCTATAATTTCATTGAAGAGAGACTGTAACTAAACTATAATTTTGGTTCTTCAGAAAATGATGTGTATATCAAATAGGATGATAATTTTGATGTATTGTAAATTAAACACCAAAGCCTCATTGTTAACATTCTATATTCATTATTAAATTTTGTTTTCCTTTTGTAAGCGGCCGCACAAGGCAATCACTCGGTGGTTTGAATCCCTAAGAAAATGTATATTGATAATATAATTTTATTTATTTAATCTGCTCAGTTGAAATATAAAGTTAAGGATGTCCAGATATTAATAACAATGTGTATTATTAGTTGTCGGTGCGAACAAGACCTTCTGCCCTAAATTATAATTAACTTGTAAGGCCTATTACCAAGAATTAATACACTTCGAACATAACCATGTTCCATGAACTAATCGAACAAATCTTTACAGTTAAGTGTAATTTTAAGTATACGTTTTGTATATTTTGTTTGTTATTAAGTAGATATTCAGTGATTCGTAAACAAAAATCGACCCTAACAGTAAATAAAGATAAAGTTTATAATGGATAAAATATCATTCACTCATGATGGTCTTTATATAATGTTTGCTTTTAAACTATACCAAAAAAAATATGAGAAGAATTTAATCTCTGATCATTTTATAATATCGTCCCAATAAGAATAGACTGGTTCTCAGACTGCCTAGTTGAAAATAGTTCGATACCTAGAACTCGTTTAAAATTGAAATTGAACTGCTCATATTTAGGTGCTTTTTTTTATTTAAATAAGATTTTTGTAAACATACCAGTTTTGGATATACTACTAGCATAGTAATTATGAAATTAATTCGACGGCGACTACTCCGATACGATGCCCCTGTTTTTTTTAAGGGACAGTTTTTTGCTGATCCATTTTATACGCCAATTTGTCGTCGGAGTAATTTATAGATCGTTTGATAATGTTAACAGAGCAGCCAATGCGAGCTATCTAACTTACAGATTGTAAGATTTCTAGATTTATTTATATTATGCTGATTTAAATCTAGAAAGAACGAATCAAGTAATATATAAGGTGTAAAAGAATAGTATAAGATATTTTAAAAGTCAATTGTGTAAATGTTTGATGTTTTTAAACAAGGCGAACCAGCAGAGCTTGCCCCTGCGATCAGGGCCTTATTCTGCTAACACAATCGATTCATAATCGAACAGCAACGGCATATAAACTGTCTCTTTTAACAGATATTCCATACAATGTCTGTTAAAAGTGACAGCAGTTAACAGACTTGGGGCCCAGCTTGGCGTGTAATTTCCGAAAATTCTTATAATTTGATATATTCCAATGGGAATGTTATCTTTGTAACCTACAGTCGGCCCTGTTGTAATATTTTACATGATTTTTGTTACACCTTATATAAATTTACAAAATTATTAATTACTATACTAGTTAGCCGGTTTTTGTTCAACGAAAATGTAACATTTGCGTTATTGTATGTACAAATATATGATCAATACATTTTGTATTCCCCAGTATAAGTTATAATATGATTAGTGTATAGTTTTATAACGATATAACGCTTCTGCTTTGAATATTTTTAGACTTACCGCACACACACAACAGAGATGTTGTCGTGTTCGTGTTTAGATATTTATCTACTACTTATGGGAATTCTGAATTACTTTGCACCTAAAGGAATGCACACATAATACTGACCAAATGTAACAGCTCCCTGAAGTCGTGATGAAATCTTAAAAAAAGCCTCGTATCAGTCAAAATTATAGAAGTTTTCCAAAAAAAAAATAACTTATAATTGGTCTTTTTTTTGATAAAACATGTTTCTTAATTATGAACGGAGCATGCAGGAAAAGGACGGAAGGCCTTGCATCGGGATACTACAGATTATAAATGAAATAGTAAAAAAAATCAAACAGCGAGTGGGGTAGGGGAGGACGAAGGGGTGGAGGGGATATAACCGGGCAGAGGACTGTCTCAGTTGTTGTGTTGGCATTTAAATGCCGTTATTATTCCCCAAAACTGATTTCAGTAATTCAGGAATCCTATATTGTACTATAGTCTCTTACGCATCCATGCCCTTAGCAAATAGATCTGTCGCTACAATAAATAATTGTATCTATTAAATTAATTAATTATAATAAATGTGTAATGTAATTATTTTTGTTCGTTTGGTATTAAGATATACCAAATTGAAATCGTGTCCAAAGAGAGATGTTTAGGAGTTAAAAACAATATCAAGTGTTTAAACAAATTCTATGTATTTATTTTGATAACGGAAGAGGCCATATGTTACTGCATTTCTAACCATTATAAGTTATACAAAATACTTAGGTGTGTGTTAAAATCGATGGTTTTAAAAAAACCTTGGTATGAAGTATCCAGGCCATCAATATTAAATACCTTAGAAATAGCACAATTTTATATAAATTGTAATGTGTAAGGCATACTATGTCATGACGACGGACGTCATGACATAGTCATCATCATGATTGTGTAAATACTCAAATTTTGTATGTTTATAGTGAAATGGTGTAATTAAATATATTGTGACGCGTTTTCACACATCAGTATCGTGAGCGAGTACTTCCATTGTAATCGTAATGTCATCGAGAAAACATGCTATCACTGTCACACTTATGAAATTTGCAATGCGAGGGAGATAGACGACGCTTACGTTGCCGAAACGGTACGGAAAACGGATTGTGCTTGAGGTTCATAGTCCAATGTTGGCTAACACGCTCGAATGACAATGGCATAGTTGTTGTAACTTTTGATAGGTATCTCATACAAAATTAGTTCAAAATGAAATTGACACTCGATTTTGAGTCGAATGTGCTTGCAGAATTAAGGCCCAAATTGGACCATCATATTTGTTTCGGCTATGCACAAAATGCCTTAAATCGATAAATTGCCTGAGGGTCAAATAAGGATCGATGTTTACATGTAATAATAGCATGATTACATTATTTTGTAAAAACAGAAAGGTATATACTTTTTCGACCAAGTTATTATGTAAGTTGTAACAAAATTAGTGTTCTAGTGTATCATTTTCAAATTTTTTACCCTATTCTTGTTACACCTTGTATAGAAATATATTTGTTCGTGTGTGTTGAAAACGCGTCTCAATTAATGTCAGTGTGCACAGCGCAAACTCGAAACATTTTTGATGTATTTACTGTATTTTATTTGTATGTTGGGGCCGGGTTACACGGTTCAGTCCATTGATTACAAAACTTCAACAGTCTTTATAAAATATAATAATAATACTAGCACTTTTTTAAGACCCTCTGTTGGGTACGGGCCGCCCTTCAATGCGAGGTAAATTAGGCCATGTTCCACCACGCTGGTGACGGTGGACGTGCACCCCGCACGTCTTTCAAGGGGTCCCCTCAGTCAGGCAGGTTTCCACACGAATGTTTTTATTCACCGTTTAACAAGTGATAATCATCGCTAAAAATGGGATTGGCACATAAAAACTAGAAATACCAGAGTTTAAACCTGCGATCCTAGTTACCGAGGCGAGCGTTCTACCAACTTGGCTATCACAGCTTTTTTAACAGTATTTAATGAAATAAAAAACAATATGTACGTTTTACGAAACCACGTATCTCCTACTGATGAAGAAAAAGTTCCCCGCGCTCATAAATAACTGGAAAACCCAATGCAAGATTGTTGAAACCTTGAGACTCAGATTTTTTTAAATGGGACTAGGCCGCCACACACTCCCACCACTGCTACTCCTGTAAGCCAGGATCTACAGTGGTGTCCCATGATGACACCGAGGTTTGACCCTCGCCGAGTCCCGGGATACAGATAATTGTCTCGGAACCCGCACGAATTTAATCGAAAGATAAAAATAGGAGGAGTTGCAAGAAAATTATCCACTTCCCTCCATTACAAAGCGGGAGACAAAAAAGATCACTCAAAAATTGAATTGATATTATTCGTATGTCTGTATTTGAATGTTATACCCTAAATAAAATACTCTTGTCTTCTCAATTCAGTGACGCGTGACTCGGCCCGTCTGACCGGTCCCATTGTGGAAGACGTACTCATAATCTTGCGAGTTAGGTTAGTCTGAACCTAACCGTAACTTAACCATAAGATGTATACTGAAATAAAACTAATTTCAAGGATTTTATCGCGTTTATTTTATGTTTTTAAGTTTCCGACTATTCGCGGCGAAAATAAACGCAATAAAATCGTGAAAATTATTTTCATTTCAATGTGTAGTATTCGCGTGAATATAAGAAATCAATATGTAAGATGTATGATTAGATTTTGTATGAGCTAAATTAAATATACAATATGTTGATGTTGAGAGCGTGTGGTCGATAATATACATTGTATGCAATGGAACGGTGATGTTTATTATTTGATTGCTTTACCTAATTATGTTATGTTGTATCAACAACTAAGTGCCCCGGCCAGTTTCGTGCCGCCTCTGAATCAAATGTATGACAAAATCAATTATCCCTATTATCATTTATGTTAGTAATTTTTTTTAATAGCTATCCAGCTATTTGGGTCGGACGCAAATTTAAAAAAAAGAATCTTAAAAACGGCCAACCCGTTCTTGAATTATAAATACAGGAGTGATTGACGAAAAAATCATGTTTATATTGCTTTGTGAGGTCCAATTTATTTAAAGTTTATCATGGAAATTAACGAAATTCTACAAGCCTACTTCGGTATCGTGTATTTGATACTGGTACAAATAATTTTATGTTGTGCTACTGTTGGCATGTGAAACAATATTGAACATCACCGTTGCATATTTCGTCCGCTAATATCAATGGCAAGCGGTGTGAAGAGAGATGGGTTCGGCTGAACGAAGCAGAAATAGCTCAGTATGTAATCAGACCCGTGGTACAAAAATATGCTGCGCCATACACTACGTCACGATTGGTGTTGCCATTAATTGACATTATAAAAAAAACTCCGCTCAAATTACTTTAAAAATCCTATCTCTAGTTATTGTTCCCATTGATACAAAAATATAATAATTTCATCTTGTACGAACTTGTGCACGATTATCGGCTTGTTGAGTTTTTTTAAATTACAACTATGATACTTTCTACTAAAATAATAGTCATTCGTATAATTAGTTGGTACACGAAACACAACTTGCACAGTATCTTGAGAGAAATTCTTATTTCTCTCAAGATACTGTGCAAGTTGTGTTTCGTGTAATTAACACAATCTCTTGATTGTGTTAATTAATAGGGGTCGATTTTTAGACCTCGTCGACCCCCAAAATCAGTTCTCGTTTATATCGGCCCCTGGGAAAACTTAACGCCTGTTCTACATCATATTTCATGGTAGGGCTTACTAAAACGTAGGGTTGCGCTTGGATAGATCTTTGAACATATCTGCTATGTTGTGAACTATTCCTTGAAAAAAAAAACAATTTTGGCCGCTTTCTGTGAACATATTGAGCTATTCCTTATTCTTAGAACATATAAATGTCTAGATGAAACAGTCCGTCGTCGGTCAAAGATTAGGGTCCTATAAGAAATATCTTATGCAACGTTTAAAATAGACATTTATATATTCTAATTCAATTGAAGTATTACGGGGACTTGCATTGTATTTCGATTTTTGTAATATCATAAATTATATCAACTGAACTGATGTTACGTCTAGAGTTTTTTAATGGATGAAAAAATTACTGCCACTTGTTTTATTATGATCTATGGTTTTAAAGCACCTTTGCATATTCATCAAAGGCAATGATTACATATAAGTGATTATAATTATTATATCTGTATGTATTTTTCCTCTTCAATAATGGCTATGATTGGCTAGCAAATTGTGAATGACAAAACAATATATTTCTAAAACACTAACCCCATGAATTCAAAGAAGTAATATAAAGTATTTTTAACAAATCCTCGTTTGGACAGTTGGTAATGATCGATATAGAAAATCGAGGGGTCTGGGGTTCGAATCCCGGTAGGAGCAATTTAAAGCACGAATAGTTGTACTTGGGTATCGGATTTTTAATATCTATATAAGTATTATATACTGGACTCGCCCCCAGTCTCTTGTATGATACCCGTAATACAAGCGTTGCTTAGTATGGGACCGTATAGTTGGTGTGTTGGTCTGGCGAAATTATTATCATTTGTGTTGCTTCCGTTTTGTCATTCACACGTAACAAACTCACCGCCTCGTGATCTCTCAAAAATTGTGTTCAATATTCTTAGTCTAGGCTTCGTTGCGCCCTCCGGAGATGCTTGCAAGTCCCGCGAGAGACTGAACGCATGTGGTTTTTAGTTTTCTTTTTAATATACAAACAATACGAGGGAATCGTAGGAATGTTAATTCATTCTTTTTCATAAAAAAAAACGTAGATAGTAAGTTAGGTTAGGAATTATCAGAATTGGAATGTGACGATTGACATGCGTGGGTATACACATATATATATATAAATATAAGGTACATTTGATGATAACATATTATTATGCTACAACATTGTATACAACTTATGTGGTGTGTATTAAGTTTTAGTGATGCCTAGAACTTTCCACATTTGATGTATTTAACAATAGCAATGCAACATTTTAGACGACAGAAGATATATAAAAAAAAAATAGTTTATGGTTGCGTTTTAATTGGGTGGCAGGTGGGAATTCAAACACGCCAGCTACTCACTTTCGGACTCGCGTACCAGCCTTCTTTTCTTCACATCTGGAAGATTTTCTTCATTCTAAACCGACTTCAAAAAGGAGGAGGTTGTCAATTCGTTTGTGTTTTTCTTTGTCTATCTTAGTAGGTACCACTGTCATACCAATCGTCTCATTTCGACAATCTCCATTTTGGAGAGCAAAATTTATATATATATATATATATATTAATATATAAACAATCAAAGCTGGAACCGCTTCTATATAATGCAATGCGCTTTTTATATAATAAATGGGGCTTATGTATCAAAAACAAGGGGCACTGTTTTCACAAATCGAGTATTAGATCTATATTTTGATGGTGGGTATATCAGTTAATTAAAAAGTATCTTATTTTCGGACCACTGGCTGATATATTATTTTTTATGATTAAAATTTTTGGTTAATAGAAAGTTTTTTTTTTTTTTTTTTTTTTTTATTACATTATAGGCAAGTATTTGATCTCGATCTCACCTGATGGTAAGTGACGATGAGATCTACGATGGAGCACACTTGCCTAGGTAGGAAGGCGGCAGTAGATAGAGACGCTACATTCACTAGGCACATGCAGCGCAACTGATCTGACCCGTCATCCTTGAATGGCAACACCGAACATCATGCCGGAACACGGCTAGGCCGCTTGGCGACATGGCTTTGTTCAGTGGGTGGTGACTAGCCACGGCCGAAGCCTACCACCAGTACGCTTCGCGAAGTACGCAATATATTAGGAGTCCAGTTTAATGGCTAATAAATGCATGCATACCTACTCGTGTTTTAATGTACATTACAATCGAATTTAAAATGGTGTCTCTTGTTTTATTAATATACCATATGAAGCTTATATTGTTTTTTTTAATTCAACAAATGTATTGGAAATATGCAAAAGATGAATGCTTATCATGTAAATATAATTCATAAGTGCTACAAGAAGGCCCATATACCATTTTTTTTTCTAACGTATGTAATAATTTTATTAATTAATTATAATATCGAGCGATATAAGAATTGGCGGTTGTAAAACTGAGAATATTAATTTTAATTGTTTTTATTTTATTTTTTTGTAAATATATAAGGCAAGTCATGTAACACGATATTTTTGAAAATATACCAATATTTAGAATGTGTGCGTTTTATTTCTTTTATAACTGAACTAAGCATTATATAAAGAAAGTATTTTATGTATAACAAGCTGTCGCGGCGAACTTCATAGCGCCTCAGAATTAAATGTATGAGAAAATGAACTATCTTTATTATTTTTTTAGTAAATTTTTCCCTAGTTATTCTGCAATTCGGGCGGAGACAAAAAAAATCTAAGATTAAAAAAATGGGCCCACCTGTTCAAGAGTTGTAAATGATGTTACTAACCCGACTTTTTTATATATATGTAGATATGTGCCATAGTTATATTTATATTAGGTCTATGATAGGTGCCTATTGAAATCACTTAGCTCTACATAATGTAGATAGACACATAAAACATACCAATCCTTGACCAGAGTAGCAAAATATATAGATAACAAAAATAAAAACATTCTCCATAGATATGAATGTGTTATTATTTTGTAATCGGTATAAAGTTTGAGTAATTAGAACTATAGATTAAGCACCAGGCATACAGAAAAGTGTTCCACTTCGGTAATGTACAGAAGCTGCATGCTTCCTGTGTTTGGGCTCATACAACAGCAAGTAATCCTGTCGCTGCTCTCGCTCGTAGAATGTTCAAGAATATTCATTACCAAATGGTTTTTGTGATGGCCCTTCAAGAACATTGTAGAAATGCGGTTCTTATCCGTACGCACATTGAAATTTATCTACTCTCCACTAGATGTCGCTTTGAACAATAATCTGAAAATATAATTTTCTAATATGATTACACAAAATAAATAAGCCTTTACATTGTTTTTTTTATTGTGGATGAAATAAATTAAAAGTGTTATTTTTTTACACCATTACTTAGTACATGGCAGGTATCATCATAAATACAGATGTAATATGTCACTGGTATTGAAAAATACTTCAAATTATATGGATTATTGCTCAATTTTTAATTATATTGATAACACCTCAACAGGTGTCCCAATCACTAGTCACGACAATAAAGATAACACGCATATTACGTGGTTCGCTGCAGATTTAGCACGTAAATGAAATCAAGAGTATTGGAGAAACCTCCACTCGCCGCTAGATGTCGGGCGGACATGGGGATGTATATAAACACGGCGCGCTCTCGGCTAACAGGAATTTGAACACGAACTCTAGAACGCAACGACGTGAGAATTTCATAAAATTATCAACTACATAACATATTTTACACATAAATACGTGAAAATGAAGAATTTCGGTGGATTTTCATACTGCCTAACATTGGCGATAATTTTCTTTGGCATTGGAACAAGAAAATACGTTTTGGGCGAGGAAGAGTGTCCAGGGAAGCAAGGAAACCGTCTCCTCGACCAAGCTTTCGGTATGGCGCTCACACCAGACCATTTCCTAACATCTATGATGCCACCCTGGATCGTCCACGACTACTTCCGACCCTGGAGGCACCTGGCAGCGTTGTCTAAAGACTTAGGATCGACCATCAAGACTGACAAAGATAAATTCCAAGTTAATTTAGATGTGCAGCATTTCACTCCGGATGAGATCAGCGTAAAGACGGCAGATGGGTATGTGATCGTCGAAGCCAAACACGAGGAGAAGAAGGATGAACATGGATATGTGTCCAGGCAGTTTGTGAGAAAGTATTCTCTTCCGGAGGGATCTGAATCCGAGGATGTGGTGTCCCAGTTGTCCAGTGATGGCATACTCACTATCACAGCTCCGAGGAAAGCGGTGGATGGAACAGGTGAAAGGGTCGTCCCCATCACTCCAACTGGTCCAGTTCGGAAGGAAACCAAAGGGGATGCCGATCAAGGTTCTTGTCAAGCCAGCGATAAATCTTGTGACAAAGATTAATCTCATTAGTTAAGCATTTAATATTCTGAAGCTTGTGTGTAAAGACTGATTTATATTATTTCAATGTGATAATTAAATAAACTTGGTAATAAATATTGTTTTAATACTTTTGCTATAGCAGCTACTCCTGATTTAGTTGTAGGTACAGTTCGCTCACGTTACCCGTAATGATAATGCCTTATGTTTTAAGTTTATACGTGTAGGTATCAAAACAGCTTACATGTAAGTAATATATATAACATAAAAGCTATACCTAAGTGTGGTCAAGCCTTACACTCTGTAACCTTACCTGATGTCATAAACTCGGATTAAATGCCTATATTCAACGATCTGGACAGTGGTACAGTTTTGTAATATCATTCTTATTTCGTGTACGGCTTTGCTTCCGATCCGCCAATTGATCAAAGAAATATCTACAGAAATCGGACAGTTAAAAAAACAAGTAAGTTGGGTAGCAGCGGATTTATTAAAATATAATTAATTCAACATACATGATTAAAATAATCGAAGCATTAGATATGTACTTACATACCCATGTACATAAGTATATATATATCACCTTATAATTATTTTGACTGTTACGGTATGAATAAGCAAATTTAGGGAACCCGTTTAAAGCAAGGCCCACTCTTCCTATTTTATCTTCATTTTTCCGTGCCATTAGCGTCATTCTGGGTCTCTGGGTGGCTGACAGTATCCTTGATGACCTTCCTGACTGGTCCGGTCTGTGCTATGGGCACAGACCTCTCATCCTTGGAGGATGGAGCGACTTTTGGTGCAATAACCATCAACACACCGTCCGATGAAAGCTTAGATTCCACAGTAGTTGGATCGCAGTTATCTGGCAGCTTATACCGTCGAGTGAACTGTCTTGTCACGAAGCCATGCTCGTCTTGCTTCTCCTCGTGTTTACCTTCAATGATGATGAATCCATCAGCAGTTTTGACGGTAACTTCTTCAGGAGCAAAGTGCTGCACGTCCAGATTAACTTGGAATTTGTGTTTATCCGATTTTATAGTGGATCCGACGACGTTTCTTGGTACTATGTTTGGACGCCAGGATCTGTAGTACTCCCGGGGCATCATTGGGGACATTGCGTGGAGTAGGTCCTCGGGAGTGAGGGCTAGGGCGAAGTCCTGGTCCAGGAGGCGGTGGGGGTTGTGCCCCAAGACGAATGGTAGGAGTGACATTGTTATAGTGTTATCTCTCGGTTGTTTGGTTGGAAATAGCTTGCCGTTTTGCCGGCCGGCGAGTTTATATACCGGGCGTGCATTGCAGTACGCATTATTTGTGCATAAAGGGTCGATCGTGTAAAGGGTTTAACTATCTCAGTCGCAATTGCGATGTTCAACTGTAATGCAACAGTTTTAAAGTGTTAAGTTGAATAACATCGAAGAATATGGATCGCTCATAAGATACTGTGCATCTCGTGTAGGGATGGGAAATTTCACGAATGTAATTGTATATGTGCATGTATGTGTGAGACGTATTGATCGGGTGGGCGAGACATGCCACTACGAAGTAAAGTGCAGTAAATCCACTATGAAGTAAATAGGTACTTACACTACTATGAGGAGTGTCATGGTCGTCCTCGAGGTCGTCCTGGTTGCGGCATCAGAATATGATTAAAGTTTACTTATCTAACGAATTCTGCTATATTCTAGAAATAAATTTATATTCCCAAACTCAGAGGGTATAGGTATTAGACAGGATTTAACCTAACGGGGGAAAAAGACCCACCACTGACCCTCGGCTTGTTAACTTTTCCAATTATAAACCAAACAATTTTGATCGATAATGAAGAAGCCAGCAACACCGAACTCCTCTAAGATGTTAATCGAGAAAATATTTATCACGGGTGACGGGACCTCAAATAAAATGCAATTCTCCACGACATTAAGCGAATATAAATTAAAAAGTATTCGACACGTGTTTCGCCTCTAAACGAGGCATCCTCAGGACTGCTGGGCTACGGTAGCCCAGCAGTTTAACAATGTATTTCCGCCAAGTATCGCCTAGTTCTATCAATTAGACAAGAATTGCCATCGTACGTGTTCACCTGGGCTGAAATTGTTAATTACCATTGCGTTAAAAGGTTAGCGTTTATAAAAATATTGATCTTTTCTGTAGGTTTGACCTTTTCTGCCGTAAGAATTGCCAGACTAAACAAATTAAATATCCAATATTTTCTTTCAAATCGCAAATGTATATTACGCCGGAGCGCTACGTATTAGAAATTTGCGATTTAATGCAAATATTGCGGGATTCTCGCTATCACTAAGCGATTGCAAGTTACGTAATTTCTGATCCACAATATCGGCTCAACCATTGAATTGGTTTGTACATTTTAAGTGGTCTTGCTGTAAACCTTTTCTATATTGTGACGTTTTTATTCCCTGTGCATTGCAGACTGTGGTAGGGTAACTAGGTACCTACGTTGTTTACCACTACAGCGTCGACCTTGGGAAGTGCAGCGGTTACTCTCAGACTATATGTAGCTGTAATATAATGGCGGTGACTGAATTGTATGTCTGGCTATATGCTCGCTACTTCGTACGCCGGGGACTTTAGTTTTCGTACTGTCCCGGGGAACCCATCAATTAGAAGAAGGTATCCTATATGATGCCATATTATTACACGCGATCACTGCCAAGTTTTGTTATAATTCATTCCGTAGTTTTCTCATTAATATATGAGTACATAACTCTTTATTGCACACCAGTGTTACAAGGACGTTATAAAAGAGACAAGAAAAGGCAACTGCGATATTTTCCAGACGACCTTTATACCCAGTAATGCCCTTGCAACCAGACGCAGGTACATTGCAAAAATGGTATTCTGTATCCAAAATAGTGTGCCCTACGATTGTTTATTTTTCATAAAATATTCAATGTACCTACCCACGGGCACGAACAACAGTCTTATTATAATTAAGTAGGTATAAACCTGGTACCTATGTATAAACCTGGTCCATAACAGCATGCGTCTGGAGGTCAGGCTTTATCGATTCTTTCATTGTTGTATTATCCTCGCTGAAGCTTTATACTTAATGTATATATAGGGTACGTACTATCTAAATTATTTTTTTCATATAGTTTTACCCCAGTTAAATTGGTCTTTGGCCATGGTACAAAAATTCTAGAAACGTACTTTTAAAAGCATTGGTAAGTTAAGGTATTTATTTAGCTCTAAATCAATTCAGGCACTGCCTAGACTTAATAACAAGATGAAATGTGGGATTGTTAGGTTTAACATTGTGGGTGTAATATATGCTATGTAAGGTGCACGATCTAGGGTTAAATATTGCTTTAGACAAATTTACAGGGAATCTGACAGTCTGTACAGATTTCACGGTACACTTCACCCTAAGCAGACCCAGTTAGGTACCAAGTATACCATAGACCTAGGTAAGTAGGAAGAAATATAGAAGCATACCCGATAAGATACGAGAGATTCTATCTAAACACTAAGTAGTATGTATTTCAAGTAAGTAATGTTTTTCTAATGTAAAGTAAAGTAAGTTTAATGTTTTTCTTTTTAGTTTATTTTTAGTAAGTACATGGTAGTCAGTCATAGTTCTGCATGTTGAGTAAAACTATTAAAACAGTACTTTTAAACGAAACCCCACAGTGGGCAAAACAACAATAATACAATTAAGATGCCCACTTTAAAAACAAGATAAAATAAAACATTTCCCAGCAAGATAGACAGACAGAACCAAGGACTGATCTTACAAGAACATTATTTATGCCTAGCAATCTTTTCATTCTTACTAGCAACCGCAATTGCAAATGCAAATGCCGTGAACGCTAACCGCGACTGCGATGGATCGCGTTACAATCAATGAATCACCGGTTCGACGACCGTGTGTAGACAGATAGTTGAGATAAAATGCCAAGATTACATGGAATGTCGCAATATGCTTGTTATGTTCCAGCCCCATGTTAGGGGTAGTAAGCACTGAAACAACTCAATATTTAAGCTATCAATATCACAGGATGCGATTAGCAATAGTTTATCCAGCTATATTTACAAGCTGTTATGGTGTGCTTGTCTTGGGATAACGAGTCTGGCTAGCTTAAACTGCAACGTAATATATGCAGTTTCTCATGGCCTTGGATTAGGTATGTGTGTGTGTGTGTGTGTGTTCATGGCCAAGTTCACTGCAACTTGCATCGCGAGACGCGACGCCCTGTGTACTTATATTAGTTAGTAGGTAAGTGGGGTTCTACATGTCTATGCGCGAGTTGCGCGACGCGGTACGTTCGGGCTGTCTAAATGAATAAGAAACTCTCCACTTATTGTAGAGGTAATAATTAAAAAGAGTTAAGAGGGTGTTCTTATAATAGCATTAAAAATAATTTTAAAATTACCTAAAAAAAATATCTGTTAAATAGTTTATGCTATTCGACACTAGATGGCGCACCCACACACAATAATGTGACGTAATCACAGAAATAATAAAAAAAAACTATTGTCGTTCCAGTTCCAGAATGTATGGAATGTACTCACTGACCTCTATGGTATATATCGCTGGACTAATCATAAGCCCGGTTATCGTGTGCCTATTTGATTTTCGCCATTTTGGCGCTGATAGCGGCAGTGAGGGGGAATGGAACTAATAATAGAGATGGGACAGTGATATGATACATCGACAAAAATGTTTATACTTAAACCTACCCATGCAGTAAAATGAAAATAATTATGATCCATTCCTTTAACAATGGCTAATGTCCAAAATAGTCGAGTGGTTAATACTAAGATGAAGCAAATAATGATAATGATTAGCCGAATCGCTCATGGGTAGGGTAGGTAATCTTAGTATAAGCCGAAACCGGACTAAAGGGTGGTGTGTGACTAGCTAGATCCTACTTAAATAAGGTTCGTTTTTTAATTAGAAATGAGGTAATGTAATGTTGTCTGGGAAGCAATGGAGTAGGTAAGGTATTAATAGAAAATAAAAATCATCAAAGTAGTACATGAGTTATGTTTAATAAAACAGTCATCAGAGAAGTGTTTTGAACAGATGTAATCATATTTTTTCGGACGCCAACTAGGCTTTTCAATGTTTTTGAGCCATAATTCTAGTCTTCTATTGTCAGTCGGAAACCTGTGAATTAGTAAACATTGTTTTAAAATAATATGTATTTGATAATACAAATCTGTCTTCGGCGATTTTTACGTTCTTGAACGTTCTATCTATTTAAGATATTGATAGAAAAAATATCGATAAATTTTATCGACAAGGAACTTTTACAGCACTATTGAATTTTATTGTTTATAAAAAACCGATAATACAAAGACAAATGCGTTGTAATCACGTATAAATAAGATTAGTAACATATTTTTAAGTGCCTATAATATCAATAGAAGTTTTAATTTCTTGAATATTAGCCGTAAATTCACTTACTTGTGGAATGTAACCCCACTTCCCTTCTGGTAAAGAGTTTTGCATAACACGCACTCATTCATGGTTTATCTATTAACTAACGCCACTTATTTATGTATTAACTATATTAATACGACACAACAAACAAGTTTAATCGCGTTAAACCTTTTAAATCACTTTATAAACACGGAGACAATGTAAACAAAACAACGGCCATTTGCATTTTACGTCAGATTTAGTTCCTTTCCCCCACGATGGGGGCGCTTCAAATAGGCACCATAGATAGCTGTCATTTTAAAGGATATCATTCAGTGTTGCCAGAAGGTTACTTAGGTAACCTTTTAGGTGATTTTTGACTGCTTCAGGTTACTTCTAGGTTACACGACACAAAAGGTTACATTTAGGTGATTTTTTGGAATTTGCTTGCGGAATGATTTTTTAATTCCCTCCAGTGGCTTGTATTATTATGTATTCTCTACATACTACATACTGTAATAATAATAAGTACATACTAACGAATAACTACGCTAGTAAGTAATACGTTTAGTCGCTGCCCTTCGCCTGCCTGGATCACCTGCTGTTGTGTTGTGTATGGTAGAAAGTCCACGAAAGCGAGGAGATCGGTATACCTACCTACTTTGCAGACTAATAACGAAAGGCTTAACTGAAATAAATTTGACTTAGTTGGTTTGGGTTCCCACAATAACACCGGCTAACCACAGTAAGTAGGTATGTTCATGTGTGTGTGTGTGTGTGTGTGTGTGTGTGTGTGTGTGTGTGTGTGTGTGTGTGTGTGTGTGTGTGTGTGTGTGTGTAATTACAGATGTTCAGAAGTAGATTTTGTAAATATTAAAATACAACTTTATTTAAGTTATGGAAGAAACTTTTACATTACCCATAATTCTGTAAGTTTTTTTTTTTTGCTTTTGGTCATCTAAAATGTAAAAGGTTACTTTTCCTACAAAAAGGTTACTTTTTGTACATTTTAGGTTACTTTTGCCAAGACCTCGCTGGCAACACTGATATCATTAGTCTAGCGTACTTGTATCATGGACGTCAGTGAATGTACTCTATAACTTGCAGTATATTTCTTTCTCTTTTGCACGGAGTTATTAAGTTTCACATTCGTTTTGTTTGTTTATAATGTTGTTTGTTTTGGAAAGTTAAGGTCAGCTTGGTTGGTTCGCTATTCGTGTTTCAAGTTTTTCGAGGAAATATTCTTATTTATAGCACAGAATGGTGAATTACTGCTGCGTGTTTGGATGCGGACGGAATAACAAAATAAGTAAACACATACATTACTACGGATTTCCTAAAGAAAGACAACGGTAAGACTTTTGTCCAGTCCATGGTATCCCACTATAATGTGATGGGTACACTGCACTACTGCAGTAATTTTAGACACTTGTGCTATCACTCTATCCCTTTTTCTCGGTGCCAAGTCTAAATTACTGTTATGGAGCCAAGAAGGAGCTATATATTATTCAAGTATTGATTTGTATTATGCACCGGATTTATAATTTTCAGTCAAATACAATGGCTCCAAGCGATTGGCAGAGAAGATTTGCTGGAGAAGAACGTGAAACTGTCCCACCGCGTGTGTTCCCGCCATTTCTCACCCAACAGTATCAAGAACAAACACCTATGTGCTGATGCTGTGCCCACTCTGTGTTTACCAAACGATTCAGCTGTTGATGGTTAGACATTATAATATTTAGATAGAGGCACAAAATATTGCACAGAAAGAAATCTGCATGGCCGAGAGAGCAGAAAACCTTAACAACATAGTCGCAGTTGCTTAGATTGTGTGTTTATTGGAACAGCTTATCATTGCCTTTGATAATTATTGTCTTTTGGGATAATTACAGCGTTAAGATCAGATGATGAGGAGGAGTTGAGAGACCACAAGAGCATAATCTGCAACAGCTGCAATGAACAGATCCAGGGCTTCCGCTACAAATGCATCACTTGTCCCGATTATGACCTTTGCTCCAAATGTGAGAAGTATGAGGTGCATTCAGAACACTGCATGCTGAGAATACCTAAGCCTATGAAATTCGTAAGTAAATACACAAGTTATGTTTGAGACGCTGGTATGAATACGGTCTTTATGCGTTTTTGTTCTGAATTTACCTTGAATTGAAGGGTAGTGTACCCTGTCTCAGCCACCACCATACTAATACCATCTGTGAAACCTAGGTACACTTAATTTTGCTTTTCTATTTGTCAACAACTTTCAGTACCATTTTGGCAAACCATTATCTTTGGTATGGAGTAGATTAACAATAATGATATTTTCATTCATCTCTATTTAAAATCTAATAGAAGTAGGTATAACTATTAATTTTATCTCCGTTCCAGAAAGTGGCCAAAGATTTATCAACAAAATTGCAAAATTTCTTGAACTCTGAAAAGAATAAGTCTGGATCTGACAAAACGATACTAGACCTCAGCAGCGATGATGATGTACCCATAACAAGATACATAAGACAGAATGATAGCAGAATGGACGTTCCTGAAGATGTCAAGGTCAAGATCCGTGATGAAGTAACCAGGGTACTGAGCATTAGTGCCAGTACTGTTGAGAAAAAAGTTAGGAAACCATTAAAACGGAAACAGGAAACTAGGAAGACTGAAGGGAGTGCAACAAATCAAGGTATAGAAGCGAAATTGGAGGAGATTGATGATGGGGCAAATGAGGGCAACATTGGAGCACCGGAGATGGCTTTCGCTGATGTAAATGACATAAAAAATTCTCATATTTTGGATATAAAAGATGAGATGCCTAATTTATTGGTACCTACAGAGGGTGTGTATATCTTATTATATTTTTGTAACATAAAATGCATTCATTTGCTATGCCAGCATTTAGTTGGGACATTTTTATTTTTTAATGATGGCAATAAAACATTTTTTACTTATTCTACTACTCTGTGTGACAACATTTAGTAGTTTTCTATTTTTCTGTAGATTGTAGGGCAACACATACCTATTTTAGCAGGCTGAAATTTCATGGCAAAATGTATTAGATTTTAGAATTGTTAATTCTTATCTGGAAATATCAGCAAAACTGAATTTGATTTTCCTAAACATTACATATTGAATTCTGTTCAGTTGGTTCGAGATTTTCTCAAGCAAGTTCGACTCGTGGTTTTTATGAAGACCATGGCATTTTATTATTAATTAATTTAGTTTATCTTTGTAGTTTCAGATCCAGAACAGCCACTGATGCATATGAAATTGAGCGATGACCTCTCGGAACTCATGATAGAAGTAAAGTACTCGTGAAAAGTATAAAAGAATGTTAACTGTGTTCTATGAGAGTCAAAGGAAATATTAATCAAATGTTAGTCACATTTATCTTTGCTTCAAGAAATTATGAAATTTTACAAGTACTCTAATTATAGAAAAATAAATATATTTATATTATTAGCCCTTTTAATATCCCACTTTTAGCCACGGGCCTCTTCTCAATGCGAAGGGAATTAGGCCAAGGTCCATCATGCCGATCCCATGCGGGTAGACGAACTTCACTTTTTTTTCGAGGTGTTATGTGTTCCGACTGACAGGCGTGTAGGTTTCCTCACGATTTTTTCCTTCACACGAAACGAAATCCAGAAATCCCAGACGCGAGCCAGGTTTTATACCTTGGGTACTAGTTAAGGCAAGCGTTCCACCAGCTTTGCTACCTCTGCTTATATTTCCAGTTCCCGTCGCTATGGCCGGTTAGTTTTTGTTTGAGAAGTGGGTATTTCTTCTAATGTAATCGTAACGTCATCGAGAGAACATGCTGTTACCGTCACACTTATTTATGAACGGTGTGAGAGGGTTGAAAGGCATTAAGTTGGCGGAAAGCTACGTAAAAAGGATTGTGTTAGAGATATTGCTCTTTCTTACGTGGCCACACAGCGCCGCTGTGTATTTATCTATACGTTTTTAGTCCGAGACTGCTATAGTGCAGTAGAGGTAAAATTGTCTATGCTGCCTATTAGACAATAATGACAGATCATATATATAATCTATGGTTCAGCTGACAGCATGTGCTGCATCAAGAGTGAAGTGAACATATATTTTTTATAATGAATCGATTATTTTGTATTCGATTTTAAAATTATGTCGAGGATTTTTTTTAGGTCATAGCCAAATTATGATTGCTTTGAAGAAAGGATTATTTAATACTTAAAATATATATTTCTGTTCGCCTTAGCAGAAATATATTCAACTAAAAAGCTACATTAAAAAAAAAGTAGGTTTTGTTAATAGTTTCAATATTTATGAAGAATCGATGACACTTAAATTATAATCGATTAAGGTTTCTTAAACAACATTAGCAAGCTCATCACTACAGTTTTAGTTGCAAAAAATGTTTGTGGTTACTAAAATGAAACACATGAATTAAAATTAAGATTACCTACAATAAGTCTTAAATACTCATAGAATTAGTATGTTTTACTAATTCTATTTCTATAAACAATTGACTTAAAATGGTGGTTAATATCACGAGCGTTACTCTTGAATACTCTCGATAACTCCGGCTATCCCAAACATGGACAGCCCGAGTATTCTAAAGCCGGGCTCCGAGTCCCAAGACTCAGATGAGCCTGCGCCCCCAGGAACAACGAAAGAGGACTATGTCAAGGTAAATTTAACATCAAAACAAACATATTTTTACAGTGTGAATTTAGGCAGGAATTGCATTTGTGCACAGACTCATTACGAGTCATGTAAGTACAGATTAGTTGTTGTTAGTTAGGTACCCATCAGTATTGATTTATGTGTAAAAATAGCATGGGACGTATGGGACATCGGAATTATTCCGAACATCAATATGGCACTATTGCTGTGTAGGTATATTTAAAGAAGTGAAATTGTATTAGCTTTGATATGTTTTAAACTAATTACCACAATAAATGGCAATTTTAAATGGATAAGTTATTAAACAGTAAGTATTTGTAGTACTTCAATGCTCATAGTGAAAATATTATGTTGATATACCAAACTTATAGTGAAGTGAGAAAGACCTAAATGGCTGAATACTTAAATATTACTCAAATGTGTATGTCCTAGTTAACATTTGTTGTTAACTTGCATTTTTTGTATGAGCGGTACCCAAATTTCATTTTTGTTTGGCCATTTGTGAGTTGGAATATATACTCTTTTATTATATCTCATAATAAAATAAATTTCCCCGGACATACTACCCAACATAGCAAGCTTGTATTATAGGTACCATATTATAGACTGGGGACGACCCCAGTATCATCCAGATCTGGGTAAATTACTCAAAGATCACTACTGAAAGTATTCCAAGCTGAAATTGTACTGAAAATCAACCCATACATTGAGACGAGCAGCCTATGCTCAAACCACCATACAATGTTCTTCGCATTTGTTATTTACACAGATTCCTGCTCCAATACTAACCCTGAGTACCTCGGCAACACTAACACCAACTCGCTTCAAGTTGAAACCCTCAACGAAAGGTGTTGAGAATGCCAAGAAGCGGCTTCGAGCTTTCTCCATACAGAAGAAGGTTCCCGTCACACCAGCCACTGCACCTAAGGGACCGTTAGGGGGAAGTATGTAAACAATAAATACTACCTGTACTCCATAGAGCATTCTTTAGAGCACACTATTTTAAATTGGACCTGAATAAATTTTATTTAAGGCTTTGTCCCCAGTCGGCAAACTGTCAGCGGCCGACTGAGTTAGCGGCGTATCGGTTTAGTACGCCTGGAGTGTTCACAGTTTGCTAGTTTGCGCTCACTCTACGCAGTTTGCTGTGTTGCGCGCGCCGATTGATTCAGTGACCGGCCGACTCCCAGCAAAACCGGTTCCAGTCGGCGGCGGCGATATGCTTGTTCGCCGGGCGTAGTGAGTCCGTTTGCCGCAAACTGACAGTTGACACTGAAAATTCAGTCGGTCGCTCGACCTAAATAAGCGGCTAACACATAACAGTTTGCTTGCGACGCACGCAAATTGATCTGAGGTTGCAGCTAACTCGAATTTCAGTTCGCCACAAATTTGCGGCTCACTCAGTCGGCCGCTGACAGTTTGCCGACTGGGGACACAGCCTTAGTCTTTAGGCTCATGCCAATATAAGTTGAGTACATTTATACAGGTCTTATTGGTGATAAAGGTTATAGCCCAAAGCTTAAGCAGGTTTTAAGGCTTAGCTATGCATCTCAAGCTTAAGTGGCGGAGGTCCATGATGACGATGATGTGGCATTCATCGAAGGGGGGGCCCATGTACAGTAATGGTCATCTTTCGGCCAATGGATGGATAAATGAACAGCTATAGGTATTTACTATATTTATTTTTATTTCAGGCAACACAGTACTCATCGGGAGGTCGAGCGCTGTGAAGGTGACACCAAAGGTGGCTGCGAAGGTCGAAGATGGGGAGCAGAAGAAGCCGCCGAAACCCCCCAAACCAGGCGCCAGTAGGAAACTGTTGCAAGGTGGGTTACAGCTAGCCGCTAGCTATAACTCACCTTAAGATTGCGACTGATCTGTAACATTAGCGTAGTAGTATAACATTTAAATGAAACTAATTTTAAGGATTTTATCGCGATTTTATTTAGATTTTACGTTCCCGACGTTTCGGCTGCTATAGCAACCATGGTCACGGGAGGACTGAGGTGGTTGACGTCCTGGTGTCATACTTTGAGACTGGGTACCCTCATATTTAATTGTTACTTGTGATCCGATCTACGCAGAAAATAGTTTCATTTCAATGTGTAATATTCGCGTAAATATAAGAAATCAATATGTAATATAATATGTTCAAAGGTCTTGGCATATGGTTCATTAAAAGATCTTGGTGCAGCAAGCTGAGCCGCTTGCCCAGTGGCGTTGTTACCGTAGGGCTTGGCAGGGCAGTAACCGGGGGTCCCCAAGCTCCAGAAGCCCCTAGACCTCTATGAAGGACGTTTGAAAAAGTTATAATATAAAGTAATCTTCGTGAAATAATAATTGGGCCCCAAATTGATTCATGCTCTGGGGCCGTTGCCTTCATGCTGCGAGACTTAAGCGAGCAATGTAACAAGTGCTTAGTGCTGAGATCAGACCTTGTTGGTTGCAGCTGCGTGCGGCATTTAGATATTTTTTTTTTCATGTTCTGTTATTTCTCTAAGTTAGATGTATATTTTGCCAAGCGCGGCTGTAATACCAATGGACTGTTTTTCTTCTTCTTCAAGTGTGTTTGCCGCGAATGTTACGATTCAACGTTACAGATCAGATGCCATGGTGTCTAAATAGAATTCACTTATGGGATTCACTCTACGACTTCAGTTTTTTATACTACTTCACACATTATGGTGACCCGGTCATATATTGGTAGTTGGAACCCCGGTAGACGCAAACTTGTGTGATGAGCACAAATGTTTGTACCCAAGTCATGGATGTTTAATATCTACATAAGTAATTTTATACTGTGATCGCCCCCAGTCCGTTGTACGATACTCATATTACAAGCGTTCCTTAGTTTGGTACCGTACAGATGGTGTGTTCATATGGAACTATTTATTTATTTATTTCTAACTAGCTGTTACCCGCGACTTCGTCCGCGTGGTATTTAACAAAAAAGTTTTTCTAAAATAAAAGTAGCGTAAGATACTCCTTGTTACACCAGCTATCTGCCAGTGAAAGTCCCGTCAAAATCGGTCCAGCTATTTCAGAGATTAGCCGAAACAAACAGGCAGACAGACCGACATATTTTATTTATTTGTATAGATTGGTAATACTTGGGGGAAGACCAGGTGAACAAACATAATTATAAGCATTCCCATAAAACTAGTTCCATTTTAAGACACTTGATCTTGGCTTCATACAGTACCGTCTCCTCAGATTCGTACACGGAAATGCGCAAGCGCACCCTCACGGAGATCGAGGATATGAAGCGCAAGATGGAGCTGGTGGAACTGGGCATCCCCCTCGGCCTCATCTGCCCGACGTCTTCCAACGACAAGGCCATGCCCACTAAAGCTATGCCACCTATCAAAACATTCCTAGGTAAGCTGAAAATTTATTAACATTAAATTTTGACACGGCTTAAATCACGGAGCAATGTATCGTAATCAACACGATCGCAACACAAGCGTTGCTTAAATTGGGACCGTATAGTCGGTGTGTTCGTATGGCGATATTATATTATATTATATATATATATATATATATATTATGATTTTTGGTTGTGTTTAACGTCACGTTGAGATAGACAGGGATGGAGAGGCTGTAATAAGATTTTTTCCTATTTAAAACCATGCGTGACTCTGTGGTGAGGGGAACTTTGGGTCCAGCCCATTTCTATATTATCCATCTAGTGGTGAATAGCATTAACTAAACGCGTCATCTCTCACGAGGTTACTACGTTGTCTATGGCTATATAAAAGCATTTGTCTGTGGTTTTAACCCCATAAAACAATCAGAAAACTAATCGGACAGGAAGTTTTTTTTTAAATAACGTTATATTTGTATTCACTGCCGGTCTCATCTAAAACTTAAGCATGTATACTTGGGAAAATCTATTCAAGTAAAGAATGTTCTTGAATACTTCATAGCCAATTTTCCATATGGGATTTGTACATCAATGGCTTTTGATGTCTTATATCTATAGCAAAGACCATCTCAAAATAACTCTGACAACAGAATGCTCAAAATATACCCTGAGTTGATTTAAATAATTTATACAGGTGGCTCGTTTGGTAATGGTTTTGATTCGCCTCGTCAGGCAGGTTCGGGCACATGCCACAGGCAAATGCTTCTTGCGTCGCACCAGAGCTATCATTTGTCAATTAGATTTGCTCTCAATGAGCGCGTGGCATTCGAACCTGCCTCGCGAGGCCGTGCGACGGGTCTCTCGATACACTAATAAAATATTACACCTACTATTTCTGATGTATATCCACACTGGACTTTTTCTTGTTCTATTGAAGTTGAGCACTCTCCTTTAGTCTTTTAA
Source organism: Pheosia tremula (assembly GCA_905333125.1). Taxonomy (NCBI): domain Eukaryota; kingdom Metazoa; phylum Arthropoda; class Insecta; order Lepidoptera; family Notodontidae; genus Pheosia; species Pheosia tremula. Next base: position 4,760,666 of record HG995420.1, read on the forward strand.
TTAATACTTTTTGCACTTCACCACAATACGCACGTGTCGCTTGCCACCCCCCGCTTGTTATGCATGTGCGTACGCAGCGTGCGATCCGTGTGATCCGTGCGTTCCGTGCGATCCCCGCGATCCGCGCGAGCGGGCGGCACAGTCGGGCGGCGCCGCGCATGAGCCGCGCGACAACCGCGCAAGGAACAACAATGGGAACATCGAGAGATATAAGAATAAGTGTTTGTATTCTGTTTGGTTATGTTTTGGTTATTGTATATTGGATCACACATGGCGAACGTAACTCAAGGGTTGGTTGATTTTTTCCGGAGGGTAAAAACTAGGTATGCCCGATAAACACTTAACTAGTAGTCTTGTAAGGCCCTCCAACTAAGCTAAAGCTTGTGCTGAGACCGGGCTACCGTAATAGTTAATAGCCAGGGTGGGAATTGAACCTGGTGACAGGATTGGATCATACATTGAAATTAGTTAGAAATCTTTGGTTAAGGTGGAAGCGATCAGTCGCATTCCCATACAAATTTCAACATTGTAATACTCGATACACATACAGTTTTTTAGTTGTACAAGCATTGTTATCAATTCTCTATAAATTAAAGAGCTCGCAGAATGAAATATCAGGCAAAATCTTATAGTAATAACATCATAAAACGATATTAAATTTTAGGCTTGTGTGCGTGAATAAAAGCGCCTCTGTCCAAATTAACCCGTAACTAATAAAGCATCCGATTCTTTGTCTTTCAGTATTTACGGCGACAGATGGCAGCAGGAGTTTTTACTTATAATACATAAAGACATAACATTATAATATATAGAGAGATATAAATTTTCTATAAATAAGTATAAAGATTCATAATAAAAAATTAAAATTAAAAAATACATATAAATTTCGTTCGTCCATCGAACCTACGAACAATCGCATGTACCTACGTTTTTCACTTGAGCCACTTGGGGTGTGTTATTATCTGTGTGTGCAGATCGTCATGTATCCCTATTTCCTGTAATCCAAGTTTTTAGGATTTGTCTGCACCCAAAACATATTTTTTCGGGTTATTATAATAAAATAACCTACATACCTACATAAGGCATGTATTTATTTTTTTAAATAATCAATGAATGAATGAATATGTCATGTTTCAATTGGTTGTAAATATCATTGAAACGTATCAAAATATTCGTCGTCTTGACTAGTGGTCTACGTAGCCTAATGTTCTACACGGTTGATGCAAACGTGTACTATAGCAAGTTCAAATCTTGCCGGTGGGCTTGTCTTTTTGAATGATTGATATTGTTTCTGTAAGTGAATATTAGATTTCCAAAACACACAGCTCGGCCGTGTTACTCCAACATGGTGTGGTAGTAATATAACGAAAATATATATAGGTAGTATGTACACCTTCCAAGGCCATAGCTAGATGATGTCGTGTTACGAAATATGTCGCGCGAGTCTTTGTCGATTTATTGATCAATTTATCAAACATTTTTTTAGGCACTGCCGGGTGTGCTACTGATATATATATATATATATATATATATATATATATATATATATATATCTATATATACTAGATGCGCCCGGCGGTGTTACCCGCGATAAAAAGTATGAAAAATTAAAACATCTATCCCACGGGAACCATACATTTTACCGGGATAAATAGTAGCCTATGTGTTATTCCAGACTGTAATCTATCTCTGTGCCAAATTTCATCCAGATCCGTTCAGCCGTTCGGGCGTGAAAGAGTAACAAACATCCATCCATCTATTCATCCATCCATCCATCCAAACTTTCACATTTATAATATTAGTATAGATATACATATATATATATATATATATATATATCAGTAGCACAGCCAGCTGTGACTAGAAAAAAATGTTAGAATACATCGACAGCGACTCGCGCGACATATTTCGTAACATCGGTTTTTAGTAATTATTCAATATTGAATCAATCTGAGAAAATCTACATAGCGACCTATATGTGTACCTATCTCTTCTTCTTACTTACTGACTAGCTATAGGAAGGTACCAACCAGCAAGGCATGTATGTATATATATATACCGCGTGTAACAAAAATACGAAATAATATTTCAAGAGGTGTAAGTACTAATGACCCTGAACAACGTTTGTTCTAGCACATAGGTCGAAAAGTGATTAGGACTCGAGATAATGAGGTCTAAACTTTTGCCAAAAAAATGTGAAGTGCAACCCTACAATCAGTGTCTAGTCTTTCCAATTAAGACCAACGATTTCACAGACGTGACAAAATAGGATATGTTTCTTGCCTACGACACAAAAGGTTAACAATACACATTCCGCAAGTTACTGATATCTTTGATTTTAATTCAGCATTAAAATACCATTTATGTTACTCATTATTCTTCTAATTTTCATATCAGTTCCTATTTTACTAGGTAATTAGTACTCACCTGCTGCTTAAAAACTAATTATAACTAATATTTGATAGTTAATAAAATGTTATAATTTCGATAAAACATCTACATAATTAATTTAAATGTTAAATTGGTATTTTTTGTATCAAGTCTGTTACCTTTACAGATCTGAGACAACATTTTACCAATTCATCATTCTACCAATAACTAGTCTTTGATACGACAGCGTAGTCCACGTGGACTTACGGTCAAAGTTCAATGAAATCCTTTGCGCTGGCGTCGCCGCTCCAATGATAAAGTCGCGCCAAATGTTCAATTACTCTCATTGGCTGGGAGCGACAAACATCGGCATGTACAAAGAAATGTCGGCACATGTCAAACAAAATGAGTGACGCCCTTTTCACACCGCTATTTTTATTCATTGAATTGATTGGTTCCGTCGATTATTATTTTTTATTAATTAATTAATGAATTTTTTTTTTCTGGTGCTATTTAACGTTAAAGTATTTATTTTGTGTCTTAAATTTTGTTTAAGCACTTAATTAATTTTTCATTTTCTATTTTGCTTCGCTCCATCGCTTATGTACGTGTATTTATTTGAAAGGGTTTTTTAATTGTTTTATGGGAACCCAACAATTCGGAAATGTCGGCATTTGCACATTTTGTTTGATTCCGCTTTCAAGTCGTCCAGTTAGTCGGAGTCTTTTAAGGTGTAAGCGCGTAAATTGAAGAAGCAATGCCTCATTTTTACTATCAAATAGTGAATACTACGAAATGATGTTGTGTTTGGGTGAAGCACGGGGAAGTATTCTCGAGGCGGTGAATATTTACCGCCATCAGTACAGTGATGGAAGGCCGCCTGCTGAACAGCGCCGGCTTCCATCATACACGTGCTTCCGCAATCTTTGCCTGCGGGTGCATAGGACCGGTTCCTTTCGCGGGACCCGTGGTGGCGTGGAGTCGGGCGCTGGCCGCCCCAATCTGTGCGCTGGGGCCGAGATTGAGACGCCGATTCTCCAGAATTTTTTGTTAACAAGAGGACGAACACTCGCCGTGCCGCTGCTGTGTTGAACGTCAATCACATGGTGGTGTGGCGTACTCTCCGTGACGACGGACAACACCCTTACCACTTCTAGCGGATACAAAAGCTCACACCAGCGGATTATGTGCCGAGGATGACGTTCTTTCAGTCGACTGATTCGCGTTCCACCGAGCGGATCCTGTGGACCGACGAAGCGAGCTTCACCAGCCACCACATACGAACCCACACGCCGCCACTGAAAACAACTACCAGCATCAGTGGAAGATTAATGCCTGGGCTGGTATTCTAGGTAACTCCACGAACTACTTGGACCATCTGACGGGGTACGTGGAAGACGCAATATTGGAGTTGCCATTGTCGGAGTACTTGGCCATAACTTTCCAGCACGACGGAGCGCCAGCGCATTACACACGCGTCGTCCGGCAGTATTCAAACGCCCGGTACCCTGAGTGGATTGGCCGAGGTGGGCCAGTGCCGTGGCCTCCTAGGTCCCCGGACTTAACTCCACTGGACTTTTTTCTCTGGGGTCACATAAAGAGCACAGTGTACGCTGAAAAGTGCACCACGCGTGAGGAGATGGAGGACAGAATACGTTCCGCATTCAGCTCTGTAACCCCACAGATGCTACAGAACGTCCGGGCGTCAACTTTGCGCAGGATGATGCCCTGTATCGAAAAAGAAGGGGCTCACTTTGAACCATACTTATAACATGCGTAATAATGATGGATGCGATAGACACCTAAGTAGTCTCAAGAATGTGTGCTGTGCTATGCTGTGTGATAATAATAAACATCTAATTTGTTTTTTGTGTGAATACCATCATACGTGTAAAATGCGAATCTGGTAGGTACCAAGGTTGTCTACATATTAAGTTTTTTGTTATTGTTATGGTTACCATAATTACATACGAAATTAGGTATGTCGCTAGTGAATTTGGTTCACTAGCTTGTATGGTAGATACCTACTTACCGATATCGTTTTGTTTGTGATTAAAATCGTTAAAACGCTGTAGACGTGCCCAGTAGGAGCTAATCTTTTTGAGTGTATACCTACATACTTACCTACTCGTAGGCAGATATCAGGATTGTTATTGTTGTTAAATTAAATAAAATAAAACTGTAAGTAATGAGTCGCTAAGCTTTCGAAAATCGTGTTATGATAATATTGTTATTAACTTGTTGAATTTGTTTGATTACTGTGTCTGACTATGTTTTGATTTCTGAAGTAGATTGGGTTACATGTACCTAATAAAACTTTAATGATTGCATTTAGTACTTTTATTTATGTTATCACGACCCGGCTTAGGTAGGTCGCAGGAATCAGCTAAAATCAAAAAGCACAAGACTGGGCATAGTGGAGGTCTATGGAGAAGAGGCCTATGCCCAGTTGGACGTCATTCAGCTGACATGATGATGATGATGATTAAGTTATTAGATAGGATAGGTACCTATGTTAAATATGCGAATGGAAATCATGTAGAAATTTCACGGTGGGTACAGACAGGGTGATAGCGAGGCGCGCGGGCGGCTGCGCGGCCGCGGCGCGGGCAGTGTCGCGGCGGGCGGCAGCGGGGAGTGTAGCGGCATAGAGGCGGGGGCGGCGGTGTTCATTCATACGCAGGGTTGCCGAAAAATGTTAGACAAATTGTTTTTTTTAAGTTTATATGGAAATATTTTTTCAAGATTTCGACTTATGTTCCCTGGGGAAAGTTCTTCGCTTTTATGGGTACATTCATACCCAGAAATATTATTTCGTATTTTTGTTACACCCTGTATACATACATATATATCCAACCAACTAACCTAACACGATTGGCGATACAAGAAAGCAAGCCCCGGCACCTAGTATGAACGGGTTTTTCGAAATTATAGGGAAGCCTAATGAATGGGATACCCCTTGAACGTTTGAACAAATCAAGTGCGACATAGCTCGTAATTGAATAAATCTAAGAAAACATACCTATGTGCACCTATTTCTCTTCTTTTTACTTACCGATTTATTATAGAGTAGCTATAAATTGGTACCAACTAGAAACCTACTTAGTTTTAGATATATTGATATTACTTTTTTTTTCGTTTCTGAACGCAAAACCTTATACCTCGGATACGAGTACTCGTCTACATAATAAATAGGTGCCTAGGCCGAAAATAACTGGTTTTGATGCACATACATTCTGTACTTAGATATTATGTATGTGCTTACCTACTGTTATATTTTTTAAAATTATTCTCTTTGGATTCTGTTAATCTGAGGTATAGATATTTAATAAATATAAAAGTCGGTAAGCACTTACCAAGTTCTTAGAATGTATAGAATAGTGTTACTTATTTTGTTCTGGGTGTCTACGAAGTTAATTTATTATATCTTGACCAAATTGGCAGCATGTCTATGGTATGCTGATGCCAAATTCCAGAATTATAAAAAAAAATGGACTCACTACTCTGCTGCGACCGATTTCATGTATGTAAAAACTTACTTCAAAATTCAAATAATAATTGTGTGAGATTTGCGATTAGTTTTGTTTTAATTTGTGTTTTGTTTGCTATTTGAATTGTAATGGAGATACTGATGGAATGTGACACTGGTGAAAGTCGGGACAACTTGGTAACAAATACCTTAGAGCATAACTCGTATTGTAAAGTGGCTACACAACACAAGTTCAATTTCATGATTATCACTTGCTTGTGCTTCGGACAACACAGCCCGATCTCTCTGATTGTACCGGATTGCCATCCCATCGTATTATGAGAGTGAAGAACATCAGCGCATCTAGTGGAATCTATTATATTAGTATAGATTCCAAAGTTGTACAGCAGTGACAGCCTCGTTGGCAGAACGCTCGCCTTGGAACGAGGTGTTCAGGTTCAAACCCTGGCTCCCATCACTGAGATTTCCGGATTTTCATGTGCGAATCTTATTTTCCATAAAAAATATCACTTGCTGTACGATGAAGGCAAACTTTGTGAGGAAACCTGCATGTCTGTCAAAAGTCGTGTGAAGTTCACTAAACTGCACTGGGCCTACGGCCTATATGCCCCTCATATTGAGGAGGCGTGTGCCCGAAATAATGGCGATGGGCTCACCCTCTATTACATTGGTACCAAAATACCATCGGTGAAATGTGGGTGCATTGCAGTGTGACGGTGTATGTTGGCCCGTCTCTGGAACGATGATTGAATGATTGAATCTATACATGTCACAGCAGCATTTACCTTATAATAAGTATGGATACAGTAATAATTATTATTGGACTAAACAATTATTTTTTTCTTTTTAGCGGAGGAATGAAGCACAGGAGGTTGCAAGAATCAAGATGACTGTAAATTGTATAGAGTCGATTCTATATCATAATATTAGTATTTGAAACAATGTTATATTTACCTAATTTTAGAATACCAACAACAAACAACATTGTTTCAAAGAAATTTGGAAATGTAGCTGTATCCCTTATTAGGTATAGAACTACATTGCCAAATTTCTTATTCCCTTGTAAATTATAATAAATATTGTTCTTGTTGTTGATCTGGTATATTGTAAAGCGTAATACTTTTACAGTTATCATGCAAACCTTGCTATATTTATAAGATCTATACAATAAACATTATATTTACGAACATGAAAGTATACATTTTTCTTTTCTATCTTTTATTTCTGAAACTTTTAATATTGCAAAGCTCGCAAAAGTATTTCTATTATTTTACAACCGATAAATAAGTTTTTTTATGATCGCTCTACCTGGTGGCATAAAAAGACAACTTTTAGTATGCGAGACTTTTAACAAGTGCTGCGCTCTAGCGGCACAAAAAAGACGTGTATTTGTCTATGTGTGAGTGCCTATTTATACAAGGATTTTAGAAGCCATGGTATCTCATCCATTATAAATGATTTCAGGTTAATGTTTTTTTGGATATTTCAATGCAATGTCGTAGTAGTGCTCGCAATTTGCAACATCAAGTCTCATAGATGCTCGATGTTCGTGTAACTAGTTGCAGAAAAACAGGACCATCTATCGAAAATGTGCGGCAACCGACCCTGAGCATTCACCTTAAGTAGACCAGTAGATAAGTTAGACAAGCATAACTTATAAGACCTTCTAAGGCCAATGTTTGGACCAATATTTGCCATGTTACATGCATTTGATCCAATATTACAAACCAATCCGTGTATTAAGTTGCAGTAATTGTTGCTTGTTTTTAATAATCATTACACAATAGCTTTAATTTCAGTATGCCGTCCAACGTAGATCTCCTCGCAAGCATGTACCCTCATTTTCATCCTAATCCTAAGTAATATAAGTAGCAATAAGTACTTAAGTAACAATAAGTAGATACTATAGTCTCTAGATTTAACGAAATATTAGATATGTAAATATTCCCTTATATTCACAGACCCGGCCAAACTTGATGAGATAATAAACGAAGCCAAGAAAGCGAAAGCTGAGGGTAAAGATTTCAAATTCGATTATAGCAAAGTGTTGCCAGAGTACGACAACCCATTCCAACGCAAAAAAGAAGAAGCCTCTGAAACTCCAAAGACGCCGGAACACCGAAATATTCCTGATTTCCGAAAGAAAATGGATAATGACAGAAGAAAAAGTGATCGGTACGAGTGCGACAGGCGACACTCTAGCTACAGGAAAGAAGAGAGACATCCCGATGTGAGAGAACGGGGCAAGTCAAAAGATAAAGATAAAAAGCAAGCCGAAGATGAACCCAAAAGAGTTAAACAAAAGCGTGTCAAGGAGACTGACGTCGACTTAAACGACTATTTAGTCTGCGACAGCTGGTCTTTGGACAATGAGGACAAAACTAACAGCTTGAGTCCAAAAGTAGTGGCGAAGACCAAGCGTAAAGATAGAAGGAATAAAGATCTAAAACACCAAGCAGACCAAGCTACAGACAGTCCGGCCAGCAAGTCGGTTAAGATGCAAAAACTACATCCAGTATTGGACTCCTTCAAGTACGAAATAGACGAGGACGAAATCCTTGACATGTTCGACGAGAACACAGACCTGGAGAAGTTCAACAAGCTGAAACCGAAGAAGGTCGACATGTACGATTCCCCGGACTTGAAGCTGTTCGATTTCGATTCCACTAAGGACTCCAACGAGTTGTCTATGACCGACGACACGTTCCTCGAGTCGGTCATAAATGAGATAAAACAAGAGAACATGAGTGACGATGGGAGTCAAGACAAAGGACTAGTTGAATACGACTCTCCTATCAAGGAAGACGAGATAGAAGAGCCACCAGAGAAGGAGAGACTATCTGTGACTCCGGAATTAGACGATAGAATGAGGGATCTACAGTCCAGCAGAAGCGATTACTCCGACGGCTATAGGTCCACTGAAAGTGGATACAAATCCACCGAGAGTGAATATAAATCCAATGCGAGCTACAAGTCTGCGGATAACAGATCCGATAGCTACCGGCTGTCCATTGAGAAGGACTTGGCAGCGGGTATAGCCAAGTCCACGGTGGATTCGCTGGAGACGTGGAGTTTCGTGTTGAAGATATGTCAGCCGTTGTTGTTTAGACACGACCGTAATAAGTGCTACAAGTAAGTTTTAAAACCTTATAAACTAAATTAATATGATAGAAATGTTAATGGAAAAGATTATTTAATGTGTGGCCAACATCCATGTAAAGATATTCCATACAGAATGTTCATGGGTAGTGATTCCAATAATTCTTGGTCTGTGAAGACACCAATGTTTTTATCTCATCTCATGCAAAGAGTGATCTTTGGATGAGATGATCTCCCTCCAAATGTATGTCTCTGAATCCAAAGCAACTCTTTAACATTCTTGTCCTTGCGTCTGCGTGTTCAAGAATCATTAAGATACTACTGAACTGATTTCAATGTGTTATATAATAAGGTAGTATCACCAAGCTGTGGCCATTAGGGACCAAGCAGCAGGGCAATAACGGTGCCGCGGACTAAAGCTATCAATAAACGTGTATACGGAATGATCTGACCTTTTGTTAAGCCCAATATTTATTTTAAACTCAAGTAACTTAGGCTACTTTTATTTTAAACTTTCTAATATTAAAGTAGCCTAAGTTACTTCTTGTTACAACAGCTATCTGCCAGTGAAAATCCTGGCAAAATCCCTCCAGCCATTTCAGAGATTAAACGGATTAGACAAACAGACGGATAGACAGACAGACAGACAAAAATTGTAAAAAAATGTTGTATTGGTATATGTACCGTGTATACATCCAAATGCACTTTCTTTTACAAATGCGCTAGAGAAGCGCAGGCGCAGCCATACTGAATCGTCCTGTACATTGTCAGGGAAACCCGCGTGGCTCCCAAGCTGTGGTACACCGAGAACCCGAAGCTGTGCAACTGCGTCAAGGACCGGTCTGTCGTCTACAACGAGCTGGAGATGTGCAAGATGAACCTCGTTGACAGAGTGTACGGCTGCGATCAGTGAGTATACAAAGTCCAAAGTCAAAGTCGAATCATTTATTTCGTATAGGCCTACGGGGGCACTTACAAATTGTCATTACATTTTTATCCTTAACTCTACAACCGGATCGGAACGCGACCTCAACTGAGAAGATCCGGCAAGAAACTTAGCGGGCTTGTCTTTTTTTGTATCCATTATTTTTACACAAAAAATAATTCAAATGTAAGCTCCAGTGTGTTGCCATGCGAGGCGCACACACGCTACACTTTAACATTATAAATATTGATATTTGAGCGATAGAATGTTTTCTTCTTCTTTCTTTACGAAATGAGATGCGGTGAAATAAAATGGATATGAATATGGCATCACCCGCAACTTAGCGGGTATTTTGCCAATGTCAAGTAATTAATAGCAATAACACATTCAATAAATACACATTATAAATAAAATAATGGATGTGACATGATGATATGAAAAATCGTGAAAATATTCAATATAGCAAAATCATGCTAAGTTTTATTAGAACTGCATAGGTAGTGTCACTTTTGACAGTTATCCCATACAATATCTGTCAAAAGTGACGGATACTATGCGGTTGCTGTTCGATTATGAAACGATTGTGTAAGCAGACTTAGGGCCCTTACGGTTCTTCTGCGGGCGTTTTCCACAAATCGCCGTCCAAATCTGCCTGTTTTGTTATCGGGGGGTTGTTGTCGGGTCATTATTATAGCTGACCAAACTCCACCAGGAAGTTACCCAGGTTTATGATCAGTGATAAATGTGTGTTCGTCCAGAATCCCGGACACGGAGTTGCCGTCGTCTCGCAGCTGGTACCCGGCGCCGGGGGTGGGCGCGGGGCGGTGGGCGGCGGAGGGCGGCGCGGCGGGCGCGCTGCCGCCCTCCTCGGAGTGGGAGGCGGACGACAGCCAGCCCGCGCCGCGCCGCCCCACTCCTCCCCCGCCCCCGCCGCGCAGCGAGGAGATATACCTCGACCGGGAGTACCGCAGGTACCCCCCCCCCCCCCTCTCCCCCTTCTACCTTAAATACGTAGTCTTACGAATACCCTTACGAATGCCCTGCTCACATCACAGAATATATAAATATAACTGAGACCACCTCGCCTGAACATGGCATCGAAAACTACACTCTGCCAAAAACAGTGGCTGTAATATCTCTAGTTGTACATGTAAACGTACCTCTCTCGATTGCTGTCATCCTGAATAGCTTTGAATTTGTCACGTGCTAAACATATCTACAATAATGATCATCACGTATTTTACAGTGAAGGCAAACATCGTAAGGAAACCTGCACATATATATAAGACATGTAAAGTTCACCAACACGCACTGAGAAAGCGAGGTGGATTGCCCTAAAACACCCCACATATCACACTAATATTATAAATCACACTATTTTATTTTATATTATAAATGTGAAAGTTTGGATGGATGGATGTATGTTTGTAACTCAATCACGCCAGAACGGCTGAACGGATCTGGATGAAATTTAGCACAGTGATAGATTATATAGTCTCGAATAGCAGTGTGCCGGCCTAATGGCAACAGCCTCGCCCCCATTGTTTTTTTATCTTTTTTTGATCTGTGTGTAATTGTACACGTAGGCTTCCTCCAGCCGTCTCCACTCGGAGCTCTCGCTCGCCTTTCTCATGCTCGTATGTTCTCCCACTCGCCTATATTGAGATTTCCCCATTCCATTGATATTAAATACCATCGGTGTAGGAAAACATCGTGCGGAATCTGAGAGAACCCCTCGAAAGATGTGTGAAGTCCGCCAACCTGGACTGGGCCAGCGTGGTGAACTATGGCCTAATCCCCCTCGAATTGAGCGGAGGCCCGTGCCTAGCAGTGGGACATTAAAAAAGGGCTGGTATTATTATTACCATTGGTGAAACGAGGGTGCTTTGAAGTGTACCTCTGCCTACCATTTCGCGGGTCACAGGTGTGGTGGTGATAGTCCTCTTGTGTCAGATTCATGCAAGCCGTCTGGCCGGAGGTGGTTGAGTGCAAGTCGCCAACCTCTCGCAGCACCACGCCCGTCAGACAGGAGTCGCGGAAGAAGAAGAAGATAGAAGACGGAAAGGAGACGGAAGAAAAGAAGAGAGTAAAGAAGATTAAGCTAAGCAGTGAAGGCTGGAGTCAGGAATCTGATATCGAGGAGGAAGTTGAGAAAAGGTGAGATTCAATACCTATACTAATAAGTTGACTGAATCGTCGATAGCATAGTGGTTAGAGGAGTCTCCCTCGTGTTTGACAATGTTGGGGTTCCGAGCCCATAACTAGGCACAAATTGCGAGGGTCCAAGTCTTGGTTACTACTTCTGTTAATGTGAGACTTATATTTTAAAAAATATAAGTCCATCCGTCCGTCGATATTGAACCATTTTCAAAAACCTCAAATAAGACCTTTCTAAGAAGTTTGAGATATTGTCATCATGCATTATTGTTGTGTGTCGCAGAAAAAAAGTAAAAGTCGAGAAGGAAAAGGCCAGGAAAAGAAAACACTCAAAATCTGTGTCAGACAGCGAAGATGATGCGAAGAAGCGCAAGAAAGAATTGAAGAAGAAGGTATGTAGAGTTCTTCGCTTTATCGTATTTAACTGTCATATATACACAAGTAAGGAAAACGAACAATAACATATTAGGAATATATTAGAGAACCTTACAAGCTTGGCTACATATTGATTTCTTATATTTACGCGAACACTACACATTGAAATTAAACTAATTACTAGGATTTTTTTGGGTTTATATTATGTCACCAATGTGGGTACCCCAGTTCAAACTATGACACTAGGACGTCACCCACCTCAGTCCTACCGTGACCATGGTTGCTGTAAAGCAGCCGAAACGTCGGGAACGTAAAAATTTCATAAACGCGATAAAATTCTTAAAATTAGTTTTAAGTTTAGTTAAGAAAAATTTTTTTTATGACAATTTGTAATTGCCCCCGTAGGCCTATACGAAATAAACGATTTGACCTTGACTTTGTAAAAACAGGTAGGCAAGAAGACAAAGACGAAAGCCGCCCGCATGGAGGCGAAACGCCGTCGGCTGAGTAAGAAGTATCTCAAGAAGTTGAAGGAGAAACAGAAGAAGAAGAAGAAGCTGATGAAAGAAGAGGAATCCGACGAAGAGGATAATGCGGGTTTGTATTATCTGTAAATTGTATGCAAATTTGATATTTTTGGAAAATTATAACTACAGGGGATATTAATTATAACTACAGGGGATATTAATTATAACTACAGGGGATATTAATTATAACTACACGGGATATTAATTATAACTACAGGGGATATTAATTATAACTACAGGGGATATTAATTATAACTACAGGGGATATTAATTTCGATATCGTTGGTCTGTCTGTCGGTTCGCGTATTACAGGAAATCCAATAAACAGATTTTGAAAACTGCATCCACTAGTTTATTGACGCTTCATCAAGATAATATAACTCTTGCAGAGAAACGCATAAAACAAAAGAAACTCAAAAAGAAGAAGCTACAGAAGATAAAGAGAGCCCAAAAGAAGAAAGCCAAAGCGAAATCGTCATCGAGCAGTTCATCTTCATCGTCTAGTTCCACTACAGAAACAGATTCAGAGATGGAGAAGAAGAAGAAGAAAAAGAAGACAGGCACCAAGAAGAAGAAGCGAAAGCAGTCCACGTCTGAATCCCAAAGCGAGGAGCTGTTCGACGTCAATATATTAAAAAATATAAAAACGGAAAGATTGACGGACGACGAGAAGAATCAGAAGATAGACTTCTCTCCTAGAAAACATAAGCCCAGAGAAATAATCAATGTAAAAGAGTTACAGAATGATTTTGTTGGTAATAACATACATATCAAGAAGGAGGCAGAAGATGTGTGTATGGAGAAAGACAGTGAAATAGTGCGTGAGAAGGAAGAGGAGATAATACTGGAGGAAGTCGGCGATGTGGTTGATAAAGAAGAGAACCATGATGCGAATGTTAGTGTTGAAGTTGGAGAAAGTAAAGAAGAAATACAGTTTAAGGTACTTTGTTTCTTAGCTACATTTACTTAAGACTAGCTTTTCCTTAGCTCGTGTGATGCCATGTTAAAGAATGCTACAGGATCCTTCATAATATGTGTCGGCCATCTGTTAAATTAAACAAAAAAAAATACATGCCTGCTGAGTTTCGTGCCGGATCTTCTCAGTTGAGTTCGCGTTCCGATTCGGTTGTAGAGTTGAGAAAAAAAAATGTAAATGCCCTATACGAAATAAATGATTTGACTTTGATGTTGTCCCAATAAGTTGTTGATAGGGCTTAGTAAATTTTGTGAATAAGGTCCTTAATATATTAGGCCCTTAGTAAGGTTAGACACGCTACCTATATGTAGTAAAACTTTTGATAGGGTTTAGTTTTAATAGTCGTTTTAAACTTAGCAATTAATCTCGGATGCTTTTTGGAAGATTGTAGCTACCCCATAAAAGATAAGTATTATATACTGAGTTCGCCCTCAGTCCATTGTACGGTACCAATAATACAAGCATTCAATACTATGGGACCGTATATAGTTGGTGCGTTCGTCTGGCGATATTACTATTTATATAAAAGGTAATCCACAGGAACCCATAGAGACACCTGAGCCGCAAGAACCACAATATCTAGACCTACCGCTGCCCCTGATGCGACAAGACGAGAACCAATCCCAATGTTCCTCGCAAGACTCCATCACGGAGAAGCACATATATGAAAAGGACGACAGCCACCTTCGGCCTTCGTCGCAGAACTCCAATTATTCCTTCAACGACGTGATCAGCGCGAGCCACGGCTACCAGAAGGACGAGGATCTTCAACATTATGAGGAGGGCAATTATGAGATGTATGAGCAGCTGGCCATGGCGTACCAGAGCGATGTCGCTAAGCAGGTGAGTTACCTTATAGCCTTACTTGTATCCTAATTATCTTCTGACTGCGGCTTAACTCGCGGTACCTCGATAATGGCCTATAGCTCTATGGGATACTATAGCCTCCTATTGGTGAAATAATTTTCAGAATCGGTTAAGTAGTTCCGAAGATTATCGCCTACAATCAAACTTTAACACTGTATAATCTATATATATGTATATATAAAAGGAGTGTTTGTTATTCCATTTATAAGTCAGGAACGAGGGGGCCGATTGTCATGATCGTTGATTTGTTGAATTTGGCTTCGCCTCGAATAGCAGAATAAGAATTGAAAAGTGGGAAAAAATCTAGATAATTCACTCTCTCATACATTTTATTCTGAGGCGCTACGAAGTTCGCCGGTACAGCTAGTATTGCTATGAATAGGGTTTGATTCCCCATGTCCTCTATTTAAGGGGGAAGCGCAAGGTCGGGGCGCCAAAATCAAAATGTCACTGGTTTTTATTTTTTTACGAAAAATTTGGACATCTTTACGATGTAATTTAGTGTTTTGCGATATTAGCATTCTGCATTGGATGTCTCGATGTATTAAGTTTGCTTAAAAAAATACCTAAAGCGATACAATACTCCAAGGTTTGTAAAACCGCTACTTTTAGTAACTTTATGGTGTTCGCTTTAGGTATTTTTTTAAGCAAACCAAAAAATAAAAACCATTGACATTTTTAATTTTGCGTCCCGAACTTGCGCTTCCACCTTAATGCATAAATGATCGAACCGCAGAGTAAGTGAACACGGGTTTTTTAGCGGGAATCTGAAAAGTCATGGCGTCAGTTATGTTTTAATTTCTAAAACTACTGATCCTGTGAGTTATAGTGCGTGATATAAGTGGAATATTAACCATTATGAGTTCGCTAAAGTGCACAAGTGTAGGTAATTGAAACAGAGTGACGAAACATGGCTTTTCAGTTTCTCACAAAGAATCTATGAAAAATCTTTCCGTAAAGTAACCATCACTTTACTGATTGACGGATGGGGGGTATTTTACTTGAGCCTAGCCTTTGGGCCTGTGCATATGCTCAAAAACATAAAAATATTATATTACTTGACACTGGCAAAATACCTATGGTGATTGAAATAAAACTAATTTTAAGAATTTTATCGCGGTTTATTTTTGATTTTACGTTCCCGACGTTTCGGCTGCTGTACAGCAACCATGGTCACGGGAGGACTGAGGTGGTTGACGTCCTGGTGTCATAGTTTGACGGGGGTACCCTCATATTTAGTTGTTGCTTGCGGTCCGATCTACGCAGAAAGTGCTCACTGTGTTTTGAGGTCTTGCAATGGTACGCTTGGTTCTGGATTTTATGATGTCACCTATGGTGATGCCAAATTAAAAAAAAAAAAAAAAAAAGTGAACGCGTCATGTACGTGTGTGTGTGTGTGTGGCAGCCGCAGTCGGCGCACAGTGCGGCGTGCGGCGCGTCGCAGCGCATCGAGACGGTGGTGCGCGTGCGCGCGCGCGGAGAGATCAAGTGCGACTGGCGCGCCGGCGACGCGCCCGCCGCCGCGCCCCCCGCCGCCGCCGCCGCGCCCCGCGTCTCGCGCTGGGGTGAGCACCGACCACTACTTTATTTTAATTATTTCTCTATAGACAAATGCTGCTCGCAGATGAGCTTTACAGCTTCACCGGACGAGAGGGAGGACGCTAAAAGCGCTCCAGCTAGAAGGGTAGAAGGGGCGACTAGCTCAAGGACGCCTCTAGAGGTGCGACCTCGGCTTCGGCTGTTGCCGGTGTGGGGTTGACGACCGACGACTGCTCGTATGGGGCCATCCATAAATTACGTCACACGTTAAGGGGGAGGGTCGACGAAGTGTGACATTGTGTGACGAGGGGCGGGGAGAGGTCAAAAATTCATGAAATTCGTGTGACGTAATTTATGGATGGCCCCTAGGTGCGAAAACGCACCTGTGGTCAGAACTTCTGACTCAGAAGATATGTTTTGGCGGCCTCGCCGGTGAGGTCGGTGTCTGTTTGTATTTGGTGAGCCGGTCTGGGCACTGGCTCATAGCCAGAAGCGCGGTAAGGTCGTCGGGTGATCGATCAAGATGTGTCTACAACGTGACCTTAACTAGACTAAGACTCCTGCGCACCGTTTTAGGCATATTCAATTTTTATTGGTCCGAATTCCGCTAACTCTACTTAGTTAACGTGTCAATCGACATAAAATATCGATATTTTATCTCTATTTTCGGGCTAATTAACGGCTTTAGGCGGAGGTATAACAGGAGCGTGACAGCAAACATTTTGTGATAAGTACGAATTCTGGTGGCCGAGTTATGGAAGTTTTATATAAGTACTAAGATCGCCCCAGTCGCATAGGTAACCATGTTACAAGCGTTGCTTAGTCTGGTACCGTACAAATGGTGTATCCGTCTGTCGATATTGATAATTTGGTTACTTGACGGCCTGAATAGCGCAGTGGTAGTAACTCTGCTTTCTGCACCGAGGGTCTCGGGTTCGAATCCTGGTAGAGACACAAGCTTTGTGTGATGAGCACGAATGTTTATACCCGTGTCATGGATGTTTAATATGTATATAAGTATTATATACTGAGTTCGGCCTCAGTCCATTGTACGGTACCCATAACACAAGCGTTGCTTAATGTGGGACCGTATAGTTGGTGTGTTCGTATGGCGACATTTATTTATTTATATTTATTTACTTTGCAGGTCTGAAGCCGAGCGAAGTGAATATAGTTCTAACCGGCGGTAACGGCGAGCAGGTCCCGTCGCCCAGGGCGGCGGAGCCGGTCTACCAGATCCAGAGCCTGGCGAATCGGAGCGATAATAACAGCATGGGGTATGTGATATGAACCTGTCACAGTTATAACACGGTGGGAAGACATAACTTAAAAAGGGTATATTACCTTTTGAACCTACGCTATGATAAAAAAAATGCTCTCAGAAAATAACTCGTGTCTATGTGTTGTGAACCAAATTTACCTTGTAAAATTGACATCGAAATTGTGACTTGACATAATCATTACAAATAGGCTTAAGTAGCGCAGGTTCAAAGGTACATTTTCTGAATAACTGTATACTGGATGTAAGGGTCATGGTAACGATAACTTTGTTTAAAGGTTCCACATAATGGGTATAATAAAGTTATAGAACTCATTTATGTCGGAAGTGGTTGGTTTAAAATGATGATTGACGGAAAATTCCAACCCTAGGGGGTCCAGAATTACGAGTTGAATCCTTGGTATCCGTTTTCGTTACGAAGCCACTTACACCCTGGGCTCACCCCTCACTCCATTGTACGGTAACCATAATACAAGCGTGGCTTAATGTGGACCGGTGCGAGTCGGTGGGTTCGTCTGGCGGTATTATTATTTATTTATTTATTCATAACACGATTGGCTAACAGCACACGCCAAAACATCAATATGCTAATTATATAACTACACAACCGGAACTTAAAAACAAAAATAAAACGAGTAAAGTTAAATTAAATTAACAAAGTACAATTACACTATAAACTAACAACTAAATTATTACTATTATACAGGGTGTAACAAAAATACGAAATAATATTTCTGGGTATGAATGTACCCATAAAAGCGAAGAACTTTCCCCAGGGAACATAAGTCGAAATCTTGAAAAAATATTTCCATATAAACTTTAAAAAAACCATTTGTCTAACATTTTTCGGCAACCCTGCGTATGAATGAACACCGCCGCCCCCGCCTCTATGCCGCTACACTCCCCGCTGCCGCCGCGACACTGCCCGCGCCGCCGCGCAGCCGCCCGCGCGCCTCGCTATCACCCTGTCTGTACCCACCGTGAAATTTCTACATGACTTCCATTCGCATATTTAACATAGGTACCTATCCTATCTAATAACTAAATCATCATCATCATCATGTCAGCTGAATGACGTCCAACTGGGCATAGGCCTCTTCCCCATAGACCTCCACTACGCCCAGTCTTGTGCTTTTTGATTTTAGCTGATTCCCGCGACCTACCTAAGCCGGGTCGTGATAACATAAATAAAAGTACTAAATGCAATCATTAAAGTTTTATTAGGTACAGGTAACCCAATCTACTTCAGAAATCAAAACATAGTCAGACACAGTAATCAAACAAATTCAACAAGTTAATAACAATATTATCATAACACGATTTTCGAAAGCTTAGCGACTCATTACTTACAGTTTTATTTAATTTAATTTAACAACAATAACAATCCTGATATCTGCCTATGAGTGGGTAAGTATGTATACACACAAAAAGATTAGCTCCTATTGGGCACGTCTACAGCGTTTTAACGATTTTAATCACAAACAAAACGATATAGGTAAGTAGGTATGTACCATACAAGCTAGTGAACCAAATTCACTAGCTACATATTCCTAATTTTGTATGTAATTATGGTAACCATAACAATAACAAAAAACTTAATATGTAGACAACCTTTGTACCTACCAGATTCGCATTTTACACGTATGATGGTATTCACACAAAAAACAAATTAGGTGTTATTATTATCACACAGCATAGCACAGCACACAGTCTTGAGACTACGTAGGTGTCTATCTCATCCATCACTATTACGCATGCTATAAGTATGGTTCAAAGTGAGCCCCTTCTTTTTCGATACAGGGCATCATCCTGCGCAAAGTTGACGCCCGGACGTTCTGTAGCATCTGTGGGGTTACAGAGCTGAATGCGGAACGTATTCTGTCCTCCATCTCCTCACGCGTGGTGCACTTTTCAGCGTACACTGTGCTCTTTATGTGACCCCAGAGAAAAAAGTCCAGTGGAGTTAAGTCCGGGGACCTAGGAGGCCACGGCACTGGCCCACCTCGGCCAATCCACTCAGGGTACCGGGCGTTTAAATACTGCCGGTCGACGCGTGTGTAATGCGCTGGCGCTCCGTCGTGCTGGAAAATCATGGCCAAGTACTCCGACAATGGCAACTCCAATATTGCGTCTTCCACGTACCCCGTCAGATGGTCCAAGTAGTTCGTGGAGTTGAGACTATGGGGTAGGATTACCGGTCCAACCAGACAATCGCCGATAATACCAGCCCAGGCATTAATCTTCCACTGATGCTGGTAGTTGTTTTCAGTGGCGGCGTGTGGGTTCGTATGTGGTGGCTGGTGAAGCTCGCTTCGTCGGTCCACAGGATCCGCTCGGTAAAACGCGAATCAGTAGATACGCGCTCCCTGTACGACTGAAAGAACGTCATCCTCGGCACATAATCCGCTGGCGTGAGCTTTTGTATCCGATAGAAGTGGTAAGGGTGTTGTCCGTCGTCACGGAGAGTACGCCACACCACCATGTGATTGACGTTCAACACAGCAGCGGCACGGCGAGTGTTCGTCCTCTTGTTAACAAAAAATGCTGGAGAATCGGCGTCTCAATCTCGGCCCCAGCGCGCAGATTGGGGCGGCCAGCGCCCAACTCCACGCCACCACGGGTCCCGCGAAAGGAACCGGTCCTATGCACCCGCACGCAAAGATTGCGGAAGCACGTGTATGATGGAAGCCGCCGCTGTTCAGCAGGCGGCCTTCCATCACTGTACTGATGGCGGTAAATATTCACCGCCTCGAGAATACTTCCCCGTGCTTCACCCAAACACAACATCATTTCGTAGTATTCACTATTTGATAGTAAAAATGAGGCATTGCTTCTTCAATTTACGCGCTTACACCTTAAAAGACTCCGACTAACTGGACGACTTGAAAGCGGAATCAAACAAAATGTGCAAATGCCGACATTTCCGAATTGTTGGGTTCCCATAAAACAATTAAAAAACCCTTTGAAATAAATACACGTACATAAGCGATGGAGCGTAGCAAAATAGAAAATGAAAAATTAATTAAGTGCTTAAACAAAATTTAAGACACAAAATAAATACTTTAACGTTAAATGGTACCAGAAAAAAAATATTTCATTAATTAATTAATAAAAAATAATAATCGACGGAACCAATCAATTCAATGAATAAAAATAGCGGTGTTAAAAGGGCGTCACTCATTTTGTTTGACATGTGCCGACATTTCTTTGTACATGCCGATGTTTGTCGCTCCCAGCCAATGAGAGTAATTGAACATTTGGCGCGACTTTATCATTGGAGCGGCGACGCCAGCGCAAAGGATTTCATTGAACTTTGACCGTAAGTCCACGTGGACTACGCTGTCGTATCAAAGACTAGTTATTGGTAGAATGATGAATTGGTAAAATGTTGTCTCAGATCTGTAAAGGTAACAGACTTGATACAAAAAATACCAATTTAACATTTAAATTTATTATGTAAATGTTTTATCGAAATTATAACATTTTATTAACTAACAAATATTAGTTATAATTAGTTTTTAAGCAGCAGGTGAGTACTAAATAACTAGTAAAATAGGAACTGATATGAAAATTAGAAGAATAATGAGTAACATAAATGGTATTTTAATGCTGAATTAAAATCAAAGATATCAGTAACTTGCGTAATGTTTATTGTTAACCTTTTGTGTCGTAGGCAAGAAACATATCCTATTTTGTCACGTCTGTGAAATCGTTGGTCTTAATTGGAAAGACTAGACACTGATTGTAGGGTTGCACTTAACATTTTTTTGACAAAGGTTTAGACCTCATTATCTCGAGTCCTAATCACTTTTCGACCTATGTGCTAGAACAAACGTTGTTCAGTGTCACTAGTACTTACACCTCTTGAAATATTATTTCGTATTTTTGTTACACGCTGTATATGTAAGTATATGTTAGTTGTAAGTTAATCTAGAAAGTATTTGTAATCATGTATCTATTATTAAGTATACCCCCGTCGTAAACATCTCTGTAAAATCATCTCCATCCAAAGGTTGCCTGGTAGAGATCGCTTTTAGTGATAAGGCCGCCCATTGTGACACTCGCTGTATAAGTTAAGTTTGTGTAATTTTGTATTAATTTTATGTGGTGGAACAATAAAGAGTTATCTATCTATCTATCTAAAATTAAAAGTAGCCATTGCTGCTAATTCGCTTGACACCAACTAGCCTAAACTAGACCAAATTATAGTTTACTCCTGTCAAACGGCGTTCGCTATTCTGTTAACAGCAGATTAGACTAATTTTGGTTTGACAGCTCCTAAAATTGATTTAGTTACTCAACTTAGCTTAGTTGGTAATTTTTGTATTCTGTTGTACACACTTTACGTCAAATTGCGTCTAAAATTAGAAACGTCAAACTATAATCCGCCTTATTTGGTCGGCATCTAATTTGGTGCCATCTAAATTTAGTTCGTAGGTTTTCAGGTGATGTTTTTATTAAGATAAGTTGTGAAAAACTATTTTATCAAACACGATGGAGGAATATGTGGTTGCGGCTCTTGTGGATTCATCTGAAAGTGCTAATTTTACCAAAATAATAATAAAACAGAGCCTACTTCAAAGTACTTACTTGAAACACAAAATTAAGGCATTTGCTTTCTAACCGTAGAAACTATGAAGAAAGAATACGCCTCGAAGGCTTAAGAGCACTTATTGGAATGTGCCCTTCGAATTAGCAGAGAAGTTTAAAAAATCTTTTGTGGCTTCACAAGTTTGCAGCACTTCAATTACTGAATACTCTAGATGATCCGCTCTTAGTGGAGGGGCACATCCCAAAACATATAAAGGTTTGCGATTTAATATTTTATACAGATACCTACTTTTTACTTGTTTATAAATACATCAACATGACACTTTGCAGATTTTAACAGCACTGCAATTTTACGCTCATGGGAGCTATCAGGCTGCTGTAGGCCAAGATAGTTTACCAGGAATGAGCCAACTAGCAGTGAGTATATGTTTGGGAATAGTGTTGAACATAATTGTGCAACAATTGACACCTCAAAATATAAAGTTCCCTACAACACAGACGGAGAAAGAATCTGCAAAAACTGAGTAAGTTTCATTTCATATCCACTAAATTGGTTTAGTAATTTTTGAGCTCATACATTATAAACAAATAAATAAATAAATATCGCCATACGAACACATAACCAAACGGTCCCACTTTAAGCTTAACGCTTGTGTTGTGAGTAGTGTACAATGGACTGAGGGTGAACTCAGTTTATAATACTTATATACATATTAAACATCCATGACTCGGGTACAAACATTCATGCTCATCACACAAAGCTTGTGTCCCTACCAGGATTGAAACCCAGGACTCTCAGCGCAGAAAGCAGAGTCATTACCACTAGGTTAATCAGGCCGTCGAACCAATATATCTTTTGTCTTTATAATATTAGCATTAAAAAAATATCTTGACATCAAGTTATAACATGTAAATGTTTCTACTTTTGCAGATACGGATGAGGATTATACCATTGATTTAGATCATACTGATAAGCTATCTATGGTGGAAGAGTACATTGAAACAGATTTCCTTGCTGAAGCAAGACACATTTGGCACGTGTCAACACATAAACACTATTTTACTCAAAATTAATAAAAGTATGGCAAATCATAAACAAGACTTTAATTTCTGAATTATTATAATAAAGCTTTTTACTTATTACTATGTTATCAATAATCAATAATAAACATCAACATTAAAAATAATTAACAATCAAAATAATAAACAAATTTGTAAGTAATAGAATTTGAAAGGCTTAAACAACAAGCTTCTGCACATGGGGGCCATGTGTTGCCCACACTCAATGAAAATGGCACTACCGAAGATAACAACTATGCAATAAATGCTTAGTATTACTAACTTATTACATAGTATTATGGTACACTTCCAGGCGGCAAAATCCATCCACATAGGCATGCCCAACAATATCCAAAATTTTGGATTCTATGTCTGTCGGGGCTCCTCCTGCCGGACCGCCACCTGTGGCGCTTATTGAAGTTCGCACCTTGCAAGCCTTGGTCTATAACTTCGCCACCCACACACTCTAAACCTGTTGATAAAAAAACCATATAAAAACCATTTAGACGAAAAAAATGCATAATATTCAGAACACAAAACTTACATGCTCCCACTGCTGTGCAGTTCTTCTGCAGCCGAGTTGGTTGAGCTCGTCGTGGTTGGTAGGGCCCCCTAAAAATCTACCACGGCAGAATCTGCTTGGTTTCCTGAAAATATAATTGATTTTTAGATAGATGTCCTCGCGCGTCGATGTAACTATAACCATTGATTGATTTTAAGTAAAACAAAACTTTCAATCCTTTAAAATGCTTACCCCTCGCTATTTTGATGTTGTGGCGGAGTCGCTCCACAAGCAACTCCTGTTGTCTCTTATTAGACCGTTTCCTATCGTTTTCCATATTAGATTCAAGCCACTAGATAACTTATTACAACAATTACAATGTAGCACACCCGTCTGATCTGAAAATGGTGTTTTGTTTACCTGTCTGTCAACAGATACAAAATCGAATTTACCACAGAACAATAGATATGGAACACTTAACCACAGACGATATAGAACAAGTTTCTATAATTTATTATTGGAAATATCATAAAAAAATTACAATAAAAATATTTAGACGCCGACATATATTTTAAATTAAACTTTTATATATTTCAAGGTTATTTTAAAAGAATTTAATCATGTTATTTCGATTTTATTTTCCATTCACCTTATTTTCATTCATTCTTCAGATATAATTTTTAAATACTGGCAACATACCTCAATTCAATTTAGTTGCTGTCAAAATCAAATTAGTCCTGTCAATTACGATATTTAAATTAAGTTCGATGTGACAACAGAATTGATTTTAATGATTTCTAAACTATACTTAAAATTTTAGCTAGTTAAGTTAAGTTTAGAGAGTGTGCAAGCGAATTAGCACCATTATGTTTGAATGGTAGGTACGACGAAGCGTACGAGGACACGTACGGCGCGTCGGACCGGCTGCAGTACGGGGACTGCTTCGCGGCCGCCGCGCGCGACAACAACACGCTGCTGCACGCGCCCGCCGCCGCCGCCGCCGCCTCGCTCCACGAGCGCATCAGCCACGCGCTCCGGGACACCGGTGAGCCAGGCCTATTATCCTTATCAACCCATACGTGGAGCTGGACCCACACATCCCCGATGATATTTGTCCATGGGTGCAGCTGGACCCCACATCCCCGATGATATTTGTCCATGTGTGCAGCTGGACCCACACATCCCCGATGATATTTGTCCATGGGTGCAGCTGGACCCACACATCCCCGATGATATTTGTCCATGGGTGCAGCTGGACCCACACATCCCCGATGATCATTGTCCATGGGTGCAGCTGGACCCACACATCCCCGATGATATTTGTCCATGGGTGCAGCTGGACCCACACATCCCCGATGATATTTGTCCATGGGTGCAGCTAGACCCACTCATCCCCGATGTTTTTTTTTTTTTTTATTTTTTATTCCATTATAGGCAAGTATTTGATCTCGATCTCACCTGATGGTAAGTGACGATGAGATCTACGATGGAGCATACTTGCCTAGGTAGGAAGGCGGCAGTAGATAGAGACGCTATATTCACTAGGCACATGCAGCGCAACTGACCTGACCCGCCATCCATGAATGGCAACACCGAACATCATGCCGGAACACGGCTAGGCCGCTTGGCGACATGGCTTTGTTCAGTGGGTGGTGACTAGCCACGGCCGAAGCCTACCACCAGTAGAGTTGTCACCTGGTTGGCACCACCCAGGGTCACGTGTAGGGTATCTCGAGGGTACTTAATTCTCCTACGGACGAAGGTGACTCGACCCCATGATATTTGTCCATGGGTGCAGCTGGACCCACACATCCCCGATGATATTTGTCCATGGGTGCAGCTGGACCCACACATCCCCGATGATATTTGTCCATGCGTGCAGCTAGACCCACACATCCCCGATGATATTTGTCCATGGGTGCAGCTGGACCCACACATCCCCGATGATATTTGTCCATGGGTGCAGCTGGACCCACACATCCCCGATGATATTTGTCCATGGGTGCAGCTGGACCCACACATCCCCGATGATATTTGTCCATGGGTGCAGCTAGACCCACTCATCCCCGATGTTTTTTTTTTTTTTTTTTTTTTTATTCCATTATAGGCAAGTATTTGATCTCGATCTCACCTGATGGTAAGTGACGATGAGATCTACGATGGAGCATACTTGCCTAGGTAGGAAGGCGGCAGTAGATAGAGACGCTATATTCACTAGGCACATGCAGCGCAACTGACCTGACCCGCCATCCATGAATGGCAACACCGAACATCATGCCGGAACACGGCTAGGCCGCTTGGCGACATGGCTTTGTTCAGTGGGTGGTGACTAGCCACGGCCGAAGCCTACCACCAGTAGAGTTGTCACCTGGTTGGCACCACCCAGGGTCACGTGTAGGGTATCTCGAGGGTACTTAATTCTCCTACGGACGAAGGTGACTCGACCCCATGATATTTGTCCATGGGTGCAGCTGGACCCACACATCCCCGATGATATTTGTCCATGGGTGCAGCTGGACCCACACATCCCCGATGATATTTGTCCATGCGTGCAGCTAGACCCACACATCCCCGATGATATTTGTCCATGGGTGCAGCTGGACCCACACAT
The DNA here is from genome assembly GCA_905333125.1 of Pheosia tremula. Classification (NCBI taxonomy): domain Eukaryota; kingdom Metazoa; phylum Arthropoda; class Insecta; order Lepidoptera; family Notodontidae; genus Pheosia; species Pheosia tremula. The sequence goes on from HG995420.1 coordinate 4,786,993, forward strand.
CCCCGATGATATTTGTCCATGGGTGCAGCTAGACCCACACATCCCCGATGATATTTGTCCATGGGTGCAGCTGGACCCACACATCCCCGATGATATTTGTCCAATTGGGAATGGTGATGATCGTGAGAGTACGTACTGAGATGAAAAGGCTTTAATGGGATAATACATTTCGAATTAAGCGCCGTTTAGGTACCTACAGAATTATTTACCACCAATTATTAGGCCACAGAATGTATGTATACTATGAAACTATAAATAATGGCAGTGTTTCAGGTATTTTGTGAATCGTTATTATGATTTCAGTTCTGGGTGATTTGGCTCAAGAATTGGAGGAAGCTGATCCTGAAAGAGACGGACAGGACAAAGGGATTCTCGTAACGTATGTATTGAATACATTTTATTACAGTTTTCACGGTGAAGGAAAACATCGTGAGGAAACCTGCTTATCTGAAGGAACCCCTCATAAGACATGTGAAGTCCAAAAACCCGCATTGGGCCAGCGTGGTGGACTATGGCCTAATCCCCCTCGCATTGAGGGGAGGCCCGTGCCCAGCAGTGGGACATTAAAAAAAGGGCTGGAATGATATTATATATATACAGTTTTCACTGCTGTTTACCCAACAATGTATGTTCTGTTTTTTATTTCGTCGTAAAATATTTTGGTGTTTTTTCTACCGGTCAAGTGTCTTTCCAAACTGTGCTGTTGGCAAACATATCGACAAAAAACTATTTAAGCCGATAAAAAGTAATGTGAAGTGAAGTAAACTGTGTGTGTTCAAAAGTTAGTCCTTTGTGAGTCACCATCTATAAATAGTTATTTATATAGGTATTAAACATCCATGTCTCGGGTATAAACATTCGTGCTCATCACACAAGGATTCCCTATAAGGATTATTCAGGATTCAAAAGGAACCCTCGGCACAGAAAGAAAGGTTACTCAGCAACTGAGCTAATCAATTCGTCATTTATATCTACAGTAAATCATTGTCAGTCAACGATGGCCGCGGCCCGAAACGCGTCAGTTTTGCCGACGGCTACAAACCAGGACAGGACTCTGATGTCGAAGAGCCGCCCGTTAGAAGAGTATGTATACTTGTTGCTTCACTATAGATCAGCCTTTCCCAAAGTGGGTGATAACGCCCCCTTGTAGGCGCTGCATGCCTTAAGGGGGGCGGTAAGACACCCAGAAAAAAGTGGGGGCGTTATGTAGAGGCTTACAATAATTAATTTAATTTGCAGTTATAGTGGTTTTTAAGTAGGTGAAAAAATGGGGGCCCTTAAAAAATATTCACTCTCAAAGTGGGCAGACAAAATAAGTTTGAAAACCCCTGCTATGGAGACAAACCTCCAAATTTATAGACATTGTATAACTTTATCAAACGTCATATAGTACTGCGCTTAAAAGTTTAGCTTTGCGCTCTATGAATTTGGGGGAAAGTGTTTAAACATAATTATAACACGTTGCCCTGTCGGCATTCCCATTGAAGTAAAAACACACTTTCAGTCTTTCCTGAAATTTTCGGAGACATTTTTAATTTTTTCTACCTCTAAAAATCTTATCCGGAATGTAATGAACATTTAAAAAGTAATATCCAATTCGGATCAGTCGTTCTCAAGTGATGCGCTTACCAACAAGAAGCATTATATTTTCATTTAAATAGATAAATACATGACAGAGTTATTGTCGCTTTTATAATATATTCACCATTATAGTTACAATTATTAAAAACAGAGAGTGGGTTCTTTGTCTGTGATACACATGCTGACTTATAGCTATGATGTCACTGCCTAGGAGTTTAGTGCAAATATTGTATATATAAAGCAGTTATAGCCAAGTTGGTAGAACGCTTGCCTCGGTAACGAGGATTGCAGGTTCAAACTCCGGCTCGCACCTCTGGGATTTTTCACGTGCGAATCTCATTTTCAACCAAGATTATCACGTGCTAAACGGTGAAGGAAAACATCGTGAGGAAACCTGCATGTCTGAGAGAACCCCTCGAAAGATGTGTGAAGTCTGCCAACCCGCACTGGGCCAGCGTGGTGGACTATGGCCTAATCCCCCCTCACATTGAGGGGAGGCCCGTGCCCAGCAGTGGGACATAAAAAAGGGCTGGAATAATAAATTGTATTTATTCCGATCTCTATACGACTGGTATGTACAGAGGAAGAAGGCGCGTCGCCTGGGTTGCGCGTGGCCGTGCCCGGCGTCGCACCCCGACCACGTGCCGCTGTGGGACGCGCTGCCGCCGCCGCCGCCGCCGCCCGGCTCGCCGCCGCCGCCCCCGGCCCAGCACCCGCCGCCGCCGCCGCCCGCCCAGCACCTGCCGCCGGTGCACCTGCTGCGCCAGCACATGCTCAACCAGCCCATGATGCCCATGCCGCCGTACCCCATGTCGCAGAAGATTGGTAAGTTATATATAATATTTGTTGGTTGGGAAGTCCAATCATCAAAATCTTAGCTCAATAGCTAAACGACTAGCTTTTTCCAGCGGCTCCTACCGCGTACCTCAATAAACCCATCTATAACCGATAAAAAGTAGTATATGTGCTATTCCAGACAATAATCTATCTCTGTGCCAAATTTCTTCCAGATCCGTTCAGTCGGTCTGGCGTGATTGAGTAACAAACATCAATCCATCCATCCATCCAAACTTTCACATTTATAATATTAGTGGCATTTAAACAGTGTACAACACAACAATATATACAACGTTGAAAATGTCTACATAATGCAGCCGCCGGGCACGAGGGCGTCAAACTAATTACACGTTATTTGTATTATGTTAGGTATTAAAAATCATGAATAAATGAAAACCTATTGTTCACAGACGCGAGCGTTTCGTTGCCCAGCTTCATGCCGCCGGAGCCGCCTCCTGGACTCATCAAGTTTTCATAAAACTTATGTTTCTTTTAAGTGACATACAAATAGTGTATTATAATTTTTATGTAAACAAGACGTTGTAAATAAATGCGATTTTTTAAATGTGTTACCTTTTTGTGGATATACTAACGATGTCGTTGAGTACCCCACATTCACAGATTTTTTTATTTATTTTTTTTATTACATTATAGGCAAGTATTTGATCTCGATCTCACCTGATGGTAAGTGACGATGAGATCTACGATGGAGCATACTTGCCTAGGTAGGAAGGCGGCAGTAGATAGAGACGCTACATTCACTAGGCACATGCAGCGCAACTGATCTGACCCGCCATCCATGAATGGCAACACCGAACATCATGCCGGAACACGGCTAGGCCGCTTGGCGACATGGCTTTGTTCAGTGGGTGGTGACTAGCCACGGCCGAAGCCTACCACCAGTAGAGTTGTCACCTGGTTGGCACCACCCGGGGTCACGTGTAGGGTATCTCGAGGGTACTTAATTCTCCTACGGACGAAGGTGACTCGACCCCAAACTCGATCTAAAATTTGTACGCCAAGATGGAAGGCACGTAATCCACCGGGTAAAGTGTCATAATAATGAAATACCAGCTCGTCAAGTGCGAGATTGTTCGTAAGCTAACCGTATACTTTATAGTCTACCGTATTTAGATATTTGACGGCCTGATTAGCGCAGTGGTAGTGACTCTGCTCTCTGCGCCGAGGGTCCCGGGTTCGAATCCTGGTAGGGACACAAGCTTTGTGTGATGAGCACGAATGTTTGTACCCGAGTCATGAATGTTTAATATGTATATAAGTATTATATACTGAGTTCGCCCACAGTCCATTACCCATAACAAGCGTTAAGCTTAAAGTGGGACCGTATAGTTGGTGTGTTCGTATGGCGATATTTATTTGTATGGAGAATTGAAAGTTTTAAATACCGTCCGCTAGGCGCTTACTAGCGCTTATCAATTCTCCATACAAAAGGTCTAAATACGGTAGACTAAAGTATACGGTAAGCTCGCACTTGACGTGCAGGATAACATGAATCTAGAAGATGTAACCAGAATAAAGTTTTAACCACGGATACATCACAGTGACATCTATCGTGGAATAGCTACAACAATTGACATTTATTTTTTATGTCTGTTACCTCAGATCTCCGTAATTTATGAACCGCTTTGGACAATTCTATTTTTAATTGAGAGGATATACTTACAGACTGGTCCCATTTTTTTCAAAAAAATAGTTCTGATGATGGTATCTATGAGGACTTAGAGGACTCCACAAATTTTATAGGCACACGCATAACGATTTTGGTATTTTCACCGACTTCACATTCGTTAAATATTTGATTTAGTTTGACAAGATACATTTTAATATAAAATTATTTTTTGGAGACTGTCTTTTTTAACGCACTTCAAAAAGGAGGAGGTTCTCAATTCGGTTGTATTTTTTTTGTTTTTGTTGTAACTCTTTTTATATGTTATGCTGGTACCTTAAAACTTATGTTTTGTGAAATACTTTAGGTTTATTTCGTCATAGACACATAGTCCTTTTCTATGATGACAGTTATTTTCTTTCGTTTCTTTGGTCAGTTTTGTAAAATACTTAGTGAGGTGTACTTTTGCAGGTAAAGCATAGGTATATTCTTATATCAATAGTGCAGCGGCAGCAACAGCAGTAGTCATAGCCAAGTTGGTAGAAAGCTTGCCTCGGTAACGAGGATGGCAGGTTCAAACCCCGGCTCACCTCTGGGGTTTCTGGATTTCATATGCGAATCACATGTTTAACCATGTTTATCACTTGCTAAACGGTGAAGGAAAACATCGCGAGGAAAACTGCATGTTCACCTCGACAGACGTGTGAAGTCCGCCAACTCGCACTGGGCCAGCGTGGCGGCCTATGGCCTAATCCCCCTCGCATTGAGGGAAGGCCCGTGCCCACCAGTTGGAAATTATAAGGACATTATATGAATAGTAAATAAAACGACAGAGTTAAAAACAATAAAATAGATTTTCATTTATTGTGAGACGAAAAATACAACAATGGGGACTTATCACCTAAAATGGTTAGTGGCAGACTGTCGCGTCTAAACAATTCAACTGATAGGTAAGGGTGGCCTCGCCTTGCCTTGCCTCCACGTTACAGTACAGACTCCTAATTATTTATGTCTTTCATTGGGGAACTCTGTAACGAATATCAACGAAACAATAGTAAGTATATAATACACAAAACGATACCAAACCTCTCTTTGCACTGAAATCACAACTAATTATTTATTTTTAATGAAACATTGTGAAGTTTTCATTGTTTTTTTTTAACTAATTTTTTAAAAAGGCTTTATTGATTCGAAGCTAATACTTAATTACTTACAAGATTGTTTAATAGTTTTAATAGTTGTCGCGCCACTCGTCCGTCCGTCGGTCGGTCGCGGGGTCGGGTCGGCCTCGTGTTGGCGACGCGGCACGGAGCGCGCTACGAACGAACCTCACAAATAAAACGTAACAACTCTCAATTACCGCTACTATGAAACGTTCTATACAAAATTGAACATTTGCCGATTCACTAGATCGTTTTTGATTTGTCATTCATAATTTATTTATACTTGTATTTATTCTAAACCAAGTGGCGGGAGCGCGGCTCCTCCAGCTCCTCACTAAGTCGATTAAGTACATGTCTTACTTTATAAGTTGAAAAATGCCACTGCGATCCTACGTCGCCTATGGTGGCGGCGCGCACGCCGCTCATGCTCGTACAGAAACAAATCCGAAATCAATTCGTTACACCGTAGACTATATTCTTGTTTTATAAACTTGAAGTATTTATCAATAATCAATAAGTACATTATAATAATTGAATAATTAGTATTTTATTTCATAAGAGACTAGCATTACAAATAAATACCTTCAGCTATACAATTTTAATGTTTATTTCTATTTTAAACATTTTGAAGATGTTCAAACTGGACTACGTCGGTTTCTACACAAGAATGGTGCGTCGGTTCTTGTATATAAACTTTTCACTTGATGCGTCTACGCCTCGAGATATGACTTAAATGTATACTTAGACATAGGGGAAAAGGTCGTAAAAACAAAAAAAAGTTAATGAAATGTATAACAAACACCTTAACTAATACTTCAATAATTTAGTTCAAGTATATAATGTTCGCGCGGGAGGGGTGCGCGCGCGCAGCCGATAATATCACTCGGCGAACGTACGTACAAACACGATGCTGCGCTACAAATGAAACAACTTTATACAAAAGGGCGAGTCACGCGCCCCCCTCCCGCCCCCACCTCACACCACATGTCTTTGACAAAAGCAATACAAAAGATTTCATTCCGTGTAAGAGGCGACACGATGGTATGCGAAAATCTTTTTTTTTTTTCAAAAACCACACTTCCATTCGCTCGTCATTGCGCTTAACTCTAAAATTAATAATTAGACAATATTTTTTTTTATTTGTTCAACAGACGCGCGCGTCGCGTCGCGCGCGTATAATAATAAAATATTTTCAAAACAATCGAATAATTAAACACACTAGTTAACAATATAACTTATGCTCATTACACGGCGGCTGCGAGCGGCCGGCGAGTGGACCCGGCACTCTCGCGCACTCCGCCATACGTGTTCCAAATCAAATACGAAACTTGATCATCCTCGTTTTAAAAATATGATTTTTATACACAATCGTTTCAGCTTTATCATTACAATATACGTATAGTAATATATAATTAGAGCGATGGCAGCGTAACGGTTCGAGTATGTATAGTCCGTGCGGCGCGTGCGGCACGGGCGCGCGGCCGGGCCGGGCGGCGGCGTCCATAATACTGATATTAATCGCTAAATTATTGCATCGATGAGCAGTCGCGCGGGCACACTATACTATCGCTAGAGCGGGGCGGGCGGCGGGCGGCGGGCGGGCGGGCGGGGTTACACCGCCGTCTCCGTGTGGCTGTGGCTCGAGAGTCGCTCCACGTCGATGTCGTGCGGCGCGAGCGCATCGCGCGCCGCCTCGCCGTAGTCGACGCTGGACGAGTGCGAGAACCGCTTGGACAGCGCCGTCTGCTTGCGCAGCGCCTCGGCGAGCGCCGCGTCCGCCAGCGAGCCGCGCGAGTCCAGCCCCTGCCGGAACGCGTTCACCACGCGGATCTGCGCCCGCGCACACATGTTACATACACGATAGAACATTACAGCACGACTCGTGGATCTTGGCCGCTGATATCTCACGCATGGTCCACAAAGTAACTATTATGTGGCCAATAAACTATCACTCAGTGCCGGATCAGCCACGTAGAATGAGCTCCGCGTTTTGGGGCGCATGGCGCGACTTGCCACCCTGTCTGTAGGGGTCCCTACCAAATGGCATATGAATGACTCGCCAACTTGCCTCTTACCTTGCCACTTGGTAGGGGTACCGGTAACGTGGCAAGTTGTGCCGTTCGTTGAAGCTTTAAAATAGGTTTGGTATAATTACCACTTAACCAACCATCCAATGAGAAGACTAATAATTATTACAGGCCCCGCGCTGGCTTATTCGGCACTGAGCACTTCACAAATCGGCACACGAGATAGGTGCAGCGAGTCAAAGCGCGCTGTACGATCACAAATTTGATACAAGGCGCGCTTCGACTATCTGTATCTTGGATGTGATTCTCCATGCGTGAGACATCCAAGTCTGTTCATGTCAGCCAAGATATGACGGCCGTACTGTACCCATTGTACACAAATCGACACGCAATGAAAACTACTTATACGCATGGCATTGATAGCGTGTGTGTGGCGCACGCGACTTCGTAGTGTGTTAAGAACACGCTATCAATATGTTGCATACACATATGTGTTTCAAAGCATCCCGTCACCTGGATGTTTAGTTTCCTTACCAGCAAGGGTTCCCCATCCACACCATATAGGCATGGTGGACCTCGAGAAACACATGAATTTGTGTCATTAATTTTAACACCTTGGCGGTCTGATTAGAGCAGTTGGTAGTGACCCTGCTTACTGTGCCGAGGGTCCCGGGTTCGAATTAGGGACAAACTTTGTGTGATGAGCCCGATTGTTTGTACCCAAGTCATGGCTGTTAAATATCTATATAAGTATTATATACTGGGTTCGCCCCCAGTCCATTGTACTGTACCCATAATACAAGCGTTGCTTAGTGTGGGACCGTATTGTTGGTGTGTTCGTCTGGCTATATTTTTTTAACTTTTTAACGGAAGAAGCCCTGTTGGCTCTGCAAATCTTTAGCTCGATAGTATAGCCAGACAAACACGCCAACTGTACGGTCCCAACCAAAGCAAGGCTTGTATGATAGGTACCATACAATGAACTGTATATAATTACCCAGTATATATACTTACATATATATTAAGCGTCCATGGCTCTGGTACCAACATTCGTGTTCAACACAAAAAGTGTGTCTCTACCGGTATTTTAGGTACAGAAACTAAGGTAAACCAATTGTGCGAATTGGGTAATTAACCCAGTTTCAGAGGATCTACTCAATCGGGGGGAAATGTGAACAAAATCCATGGGGCTCAGGGGTTTGAAACACATATCCGTAAGCAGTTTTCACTGCATGACGACTCGACAGCGGCAATCGTGTCGCCCTGACACACTGGTATTCGTCAACCCTCAAAGCAGTGCTACTTGGTTCGTTTGTCACATGCTTTATTAGTAGTGGGTGATGTTATATGGAGTGAGGACGCTTATACTTTGCACATAATGTACAATGTGAACATGGTACATCAGTACGTAGACACCTTGAGTTTGCAAATACCAGTGTGGAGTTTCCCAATGACAAAATTTAGGCAATCCGTAAGTAAGTCTGTCTTCCAGACAGATTACTTACATATTTCTTTTCAAATAATTCTAAAAGAATTTGTCAATGGAAATTTGTTTTTTTTTCCTCATCAGGACAACACAAACGCCCAAAACCCGGCAATGTCTCCGTCCAATTGGAACGCCAGCGAACCAGGAGGACATCCCGAACCGGGAATGTTCATGAACATAAATATAAGCACACCGAACCATATAGAAAATAGGCAAGAAAGCGTTAGGTATATAAAACAAATTCCAGTCACAGAGTCGGTAGTTGCGCGCGCGCCGTCCGCGGCCATGCAGTGCGCGCACGCCGACGCAAGGGGATACAGACAGCCTCCATTCGTCTCTGAATACAGACATGACGTGATCTCGCGCCCGTGTGTGTTAGCTACCGTCCGCGTTACATGCACACCGTTACCTACGGTCCCTTACATTTATATCAACGATAATGGCGGCTCAACATTCCATTTCACACAATGAGAAAGTCTGAATGTCACTCCGCCATGTTGTAGGCCATCCCATTGGATGAAATGAAATGCGAAACGGCCATTCTTGTTGACAAAAATTAAGATATCCATTAATGAGACTTGAAAATATTCTGTGACTGCATTTCTATGTGAGCTACGCGCGAAAGCTATATTGTTAATGCTGTTGCCCTAATTTTACAAAACGCTACGCTCATGATACGAAGCAACACATCGCTGTAACCAACGTCCTATATCCGAAATCATTGAAAGCAAGCTGACAAAAACCTTCGACCCGAATTCCGTAAGCTTTGTAACTAGCTCATTAGACAGAGACAGGAAAATTTGGTATCACTAAAAGCTAATAAAATATGACGTTAAATGCTTCTAGTTATAAAAAAATATTTTTAAAAGCTTCCATGACGAATCCCTGGCGTTTTATGGTACTACTATTGTTGACCCCACGTACAAGACAAGTCGACCTGGGTCACACAATGGTGTGCGCATTGCTGAATACTTAAGTACCTACTCATACAAATTACTACAGGTGATTCAAAACGGTCATACTAAGTCTTGAACCTGTGCTTTTTAGTGCATTTATAATCTTTATGTGAAGTTAGAATATCGATACGTCAATTTAAAACTAATCTTAAAACTATTACAAAAAAAATCACAGTTGTCATTTTGTTGGAATAAAAATTTATATAAAAAAAATCGACATATCAACATTCTGGCTGAACATAATGATTACAAATTATCTATACAACTGCCGGTTCAATGCTAGCATAGCATTTCTGAATCAACCTGTATACAAGAAACGCATACACCATGTGTGGACCCAGCTAAGTGCAAAATGTGAGGCAAAACAATATACATAAAACTATGTTACATGAAATGCCAAATAAATTAAAAGCTCTTTCAGATAATCTAAGACTTGCTCTCGCTATGAATATTTTTCTTAATATTTTTTTTTTTATTACATTATAGGCAAGTATTTGATCTCCATCTCACCTGATGGTAAGTGATGATGAGATCTACGATGGAGCATACTTGCCTAGAATATATTAGAAATGGCCGGATCCAGGACACACTCGTATTTAATTTTAGTATCTACAACACATATTCTTTATGTACAGGAATGAGATACATAACACCAATAGTATGAATAGTAAATATTAAAATAAACCCCATATTCACAATTCACAACGAGAACTAGACCTTAATGTGTCGTAAAATAGAACTCACTCCATGAAAGTCCAATAAAATATACCATCTAAGAGTTTTGAATCCTACACATATCGCGGCGAGAAAGGGATGTTAATACTCACATCTCTTTCCGACACACTTGTCATAGCGTAAACCACGGTGGTCCGACGATATGGATAAAACAGCGCATGCGTTAGGCCTCAGCCTCGTATTTAGCGGGCAGCGGGGCGGCGGCGGCGCGGGACCGGCAGGATCTTATGCGTAAAATCAAATGGACCGGTTCTCGAAAACAGCGGCGTGGCAGCGGCGCGGGGCGGCCAACGAGCTCCGCTCCCGCGCCGCCGCCGCCCCGCCCCGCTGCCCGCTAAAGTCGAGGCTGAGGCCATGGCTGAACCATGCAGTTGTGAGTGATGTATGGCGCATGCGAGTGACACAGACTGTTGTATGCCATAAGATTGTGGGCATTATTATTCAGCGTGTAGAATCAGCAAAATAATGAAAAAAATAATGGCTTTAAAAGTGCAATTTAAGCGAGAGAAATACATCATTAGGTTGTTGTCTGATTAAGGGATTAGAAAGATACATAATATAGAATAATATATTTTACAGCCTGTATACAGCATATTCAGAAAGGGTATAATAGCCCTTGACACTGCGCTTCTTAGGCGCTTTATAATATTTTTTCTTAAAAAAAACAATTACTATTTTGCTATCGCGAAATTCTGACATTATACAATGATTACGAATGCGCCTAATAAGCGCAGGATCACGTCTTAGTATACCCCTTACGTATTGATATACAGGGAGTAAAGAATAGTATGGAACAAAAACAGTCCACGTCACAACAACAAACAATAGCAAGTGGGGCACAGACAGAATGGATAAAGTCGTTGGTATAGATAGACAGAGTACAGTATAAAAACATTTTAAACAAATATATATAAAAAAAACAACAAAAAAACTGTTAACGAAAAAAAAAACGAATAATGTGAGTGAAACAGGCTGTCCTTTCACAAATTGGAATCTTACAGCTTGGTCGGTGGACGTCTTGCTGTAGGGGACGGGTATCAAGCGTTCTTGTAACTCGCCACCTATCACCTTCCGTGTGCAATTGGGTTTTCATGGAAAAGAAAATAAAATAAAAAGGTTTACGACACGAAGACGAAAGAAGCGCGCGCCTGCGCCGGCGCCGGCGCGCGACCAATGGGAGAAGATCTTTGTACACATATAAATGTATATATATATTTATATTATATATGTATATACGTATATATGCGGTGCTTGACATCTAACGCGATTCTACTACGATTAAGAATAAAAAAAACTAGTATAAATCAGACAAAATGTTAAGGTTTTTTTTTGTTTTCGGATAAATAGTGTGATCTAGTGGAATCGCGTTTGACGCTAGCAGTACATTTTTTTTTTTTTCAAAAGAGAGTAATATTAGATAGTATAGAAAATACTCAGGGGGAGTATACGAAGCGGTGTGCCTCGCGAAGCGATGAGCGGATTGTAAGAAGTATACAATATAAAGAAAAATAAAATACATAGTAGATAACTAAAAGTATTATACGCAGGGTACATCCTATTAGGCACCTTAAGAAGCACTTTCGTGGGGTGTGCACTTACGACTAATCTTATTTTTTATAAATTTCCATCCAGGGCTCCGTTACATCGACAGTTGAAAAAAAAAAATAAAAAAAAAAAAAGTAAAACAAATACCAATATTTGGACATTGAAACATCGAACACTTAGTTGCTTACGAAGTCCACCTCAGTACACGAGTGTCGTGACAATTTTGTTTTTTATTGAAAAAAAAAAACGTGTTTTCAGTGCGTGTGTTTGTGTGCATGTTTACCGTCGAATCATCGAACTAGTATTATTTATAGCTATAGTTATTGATCATGCGAGCTACGTCTATTGAAGCACACACACAAATATTCGTATCGACGTCGTTGCTCACATACCAGATATATATTATCAATCGTTTATTCAACTAAACTATATTACAGAAGCATACAATGAATATGTAACAGTGAATTTCGCAAAAAATAAATGATCAATCCCCATATTATTATTTTTTATTTGCATTTATTTTTCGCCCGTGTTACTATTTACATTTATTCAGTGACGCATTACTGTTGAAGCTCTAAACTATTCTAGTTAAGTTTAACTCACAATTATTGCATACATGGTACAGGTGTTGCGAAAACATTCGATCTTATTAACACTCAAAATATTGTGAACTACATACATTTACAGTATGATTATATTAGTGAACAGTTTTCGGAACACCTGTATACGATAAATGCAACTTCGCCAATCTATATTGTATCCATGCCTCGTACTGTGTGTAGGCTACGCGATCTACATACAGAGCAGCGTGAAAGCGCCAAGCGGGCTAACATCGAACTACACCGTACGACACAAACCGGCCAACGTTGGCCACAGCCGGCCAACAACAAACATCGACACACCAACATGTTCGTCCAACTGCAGGTTTACCTTATAACGCAGCTCTCCACAACGTGGCAGGTGAAATGAAAGTTACTTTGGAGTACAGATACTTTATTACTAAGGTTTAAGAAGACAAGAAGCGTAGAAGTAACGATATAACAGCAATACCAGATTATTATACCGCTTTGGACAGTAGGTACAGCGAGTAGTCATGCGCTTCTATAGGATATATTATATTTTCAAAGTGATTGTCCACTATTCGGCGTGTACGAACCTACAAGTGCATGAACTTTTAAAAAATGTTTTATTTTTTTATTTTTCGTGTGTATCAAGACATGAGTATAGTTACATTATTTAAGTATAAGAGTTTTTATTTTTATGTATACTATGTTCTTTTTTTATCTAAGTCTTAACAACGATGTAGCAGGCAATTCAAGTCTCTACAAGTTGTGCATGAAAATTTTAAGAATCAAATACCTACGTAATAGTATTAGTAAATATTTTAGATATAGTATACACATAACATTTAAACAAGTACACTATAAAGAAAATTACCGTGGATAGTTAAATTTGCTTGAGATACCTTGACAATGTGAAATCAAAATAGGAGAAGAAAATGAAAGGGTAAGAATTGGAAGACCAGAGAACTGTGCAAAGTTGTGTGTAGTGTAAAGGATATTGGTGAATTATGGCAATTATCATAATAAAATAACAATTACCACAATATGTGAGATTAAAAAGAAAACATATAAAACACCTATTAAGAAATGTCATCAATAAAATTTTTAACTTCCATGCAATGTTGTAGCATCTATTATAATATGAGTGTGCCATAACACAGTTGTATGCAATCAGCGCTACGGTATCTATAAATCCATTTATAAGTCTATGGAACGGCAATAGTGGTTTATGGTCGTTGATCAATACCGCCGACCAATCCCATCGACTACGGGGGCAGAGACAACGAGCTTCTATTATAAATGTGTATATATATATATAAAAAAAAACATTCATTTATAACTAACACTAACAATACTTCATCAAATCTAAATCACATTCTTTCTCAACACAAACAAACAAACAAACAAAACAAGCAAATTTAAATATCATCATCTTATTATTTATAAACGTTTATAAAAGCACTTGAGTAGCACAAAGTGTGTATTTTGTTAATTTTATTTTATAAAAAATGGCACGTGGATTTATCCGTATCATATACTTTTTTCTTTTTTTAAATTTAACACTCAACATTATTATATAAATTTATAAGAAAAAAGTGAGTTCACGAAAGATTTGTATTTACAGATTTTTTTTAAAGAAAATTTAAACCGATTAAAAATTGATATATATATATATACTGTTTTTTAAGAAAAAATCTCAAATCCTTCAATAGACCCTTTGAGTCATACAAAATATTTTTTCAATGTGACTTAAATGACTCCATCAAAACGGGGCACCATAGTTACATAGGTATAATATAAATGTATTAAATATATTATTCTGTTTGCGAGTCAACTAACATGTCGCTTATTTAATATTGTTACGAATTCTTAACCGTCTATCTACTGCATTTACAATTATCAAGAAATTCCAAAATTTATTTATAATTAGAAATTGTAGCCAAAACCCACACACAATGGGATATTTTATATTATATGTAAATACACTTTCAAACGTATCGTATGTTGTTTAAACGGCAGTTGTTTTAAAATTTGTATCATGAGAGTCGGGTTTAGTTTTTTTTTATTCACTTTTATTTGTGTTAGTTTGTATGTTTATTTGTAGTTTAGTCATCGCTCTGATGCGAGATGGGACTGAGCGCCGGCAGGGAGCTGCCGGCGGATTGCACGCTGATCCTCCGGTGCTCTGCCAAATAATTATTGACAAATATCCTGCGGCCGGCCAATATGTCCGCTTTTTGCTGCAAAACAACATCACCGAGGTGTCAGTCCGCGGTCCGACGGTGCGCGGGCGCACCGGTGCCTACGCGCGGCAGCCGCGTAACCAAACTGCTTTGTCACCAACACAACTACACAGTGGGGATCTCGCCTGGCGTTCCAAAATCCAAACATATTCAACGAAAGTTTAATATACAAGGTGTAACAAAAATATAGTTTAAAGTATGTTAAGAGGAAACCGTGTAGGTCATACAGATCACATTAATGTATAAATTAATATGTAAAACATGATTGCGTCTTTATTTAAGTGAGCTCATCTGAATTTAGTACTTTTGCAGTCATTTTTTAATTTCCAACAAGTAGGTACTTCGTTTATTTGTTTGGGAATGTTATCTTAAAAGCCTATTGATAGACACCGATCGGTCGAGTGGTTCAAAAGGTGCTATACCCAATAAAATTAACTTAACAATATTTACACATTTATTTTACACAAAATCTATATCGATATGACCTGCTCGGTAATCTTTTGCAATAATTTACACAATTTTTTGTTACACCTTGTATATGTTGCATCACCATTTGGTTTTAGAACACCAATACTACTAATAGTGAAGAGTTGGAGGTATAGACAAAAATAAAACGTTTTAAGAAAGCAGTTTCGTTAGTAAAGGGCTTAACTTAGCTGGGACAAGGGGCATTCACACTAGCCGGGTCGGGTTCGAGGGCATCCAATAGCGAATACAAAATGTTTTAACAAAATTTAAAAAATGATAAATAATTTAAATACCGTGTCTGAACTACTGCTACTAAGAGACAATGTAAAACATCCGGTATGTGAGCTACTTTGCGACGTATGCTATTTAATGTCCACATTTTATTGTCGTAACTACAGTTTGGATTTAGGTGAAATAAAATATCGCTAATCGTCAAATAAATACTTTTTATTATAATGAGTTGGCTTTTATTATTATATACTGGTAGTTCATAGTGCCGGTTATGTATGCAGTAATAAACAATAAAACAAGTTAAAGGTAGGTAATACAATAAAAACTCAAAAATAAATAAGGATTACGAGAATCAACTTATTACATAAGTACATACACAACCGAGTTAATGAAAAGAAAAAAACTAATTAAGTGAATAATGTAAAAGCCGTTTTAGTTTATATTTTATTTTAAATAATATAACTTAATGTTCCAATTTTGTTGTAATAGTGGAGATATTTATGCGATTTATTTTTATATTTATACGTCTAAGTAAATATTTATTTATTTTATAACTTATTTACTAAAGTGTTCATAGTTTTGTAAGTTATTGTGGTGGTAAATATATAAAACGAGAACATTATTTTTCATTATACAATGACGATAAAAAATGAAAAATTCGGATATAAAACTGTTTGCGAGAATCTGATAATACAACTCTAAAATCATAATGCGTTAACAAGCACGTGTATTTTATCAGAAACTCATACAACTACCTACAAATTAAAAGAGAAAAAAAAATACAAATTGTGCAATACTCACAGACTCTGTATACATGCATAACACTGTAACATAAGCATGATCACATTGTAAATGCGAAGCAAAAATTATTAATTAAAAAAAGAAACAACATTTTGTACCAAAAAAATATACGTTTACTCCATTATATGCTCAGTACTTACATCTAACTGGGGCGGCCATTTTGTGAACAGCTCTAGCAAAACAAAATGGCCGCTCGCGTCCTCACCTTCAACTGAGGTGTACCTGACTTATGGCTTATTGAACGATATGCAATTGTTGTATTCGCTGTTTGACAAGTTGGAAGGGCGACGCGACCAGTTGTTGACTTTACGCTTGAAGCATGATTTGATAATGATTTTAAAATTAGCGTTCAATAAATGCTAATTTTGAAATTGCGTCGTACCTAAATATTAGCACACACCGTGAACTTTATTCCATGAAAAGCGTCAAGAACTATATTCCGTCACGTGACGAATTTTAAATTAAGTGTACCTATAATGTTTTTAAAATACTAAAGTTGCCGGCGAACACACCAACTATACGGTCCCGAGCCGGTGGATATTAAACATCCCTGACACAGGCACAAACATTTATATTATCATTTTAATTGATTTAATTTATATTTGTATAGGGAGCAGACATTTTTATTGTGCCTTTAAGGAAAAAGAGCAATAATTATTCACGTTGTACAATATTTATTACAAGAAAAGCGCAACGTTAAAAAATAATAAGTAAATCTTTTTTTAATATTTACTGCGCAGTCGGAACACTGCGGCTAATTTCAATGTGCAGTATTCGCGTAAATATAAGAATACAATACTGCGGTCAATATTTAATTTTGGACAGTACCTAATGTATATATATAATGTAATACTTGAACGCGAGATGTGAATTAAAATTCCAACTGGCCACACCTAGGGCATTAGGCAACAACGAGCCCCGTCGCCCGCGACAATTGCTACGATTCAAGTGCCCATTTAGAGTATGTACCGGCGCCGCTGGGCAGCCAACGTGCAGACACCACGCAATCCCATGCTCTAGTCAACTCCTCGCAACGTGTACCTACATTAACGTATCCTTCGTCTATGATACTTACAAATCAACTCTCCCTATGCGAGTCAGACCTACAACTTACCGTCAACATCTGAAATAGAGTGATTCGGCTAAAAAACGGCGGCCCCACGGTAACATAACACGAGCACCGAAAAAAAATGCTATGAAATATGCTTTCAAAGTTTATTCTTTCAATGTAAATATTAAGTCGAAACATTTCGCAGAACGATGTTTATTCATTTTTATATGATACACTTTGTTTGTGTTTGAGATTTTGTTGGTTTTTAGTGATGCGTGAGTGTCTCGTTCATACTAAACTTTAGGCGTAAACGCGTAATATAATATATTAGATAGTAATGTAGATTCTTATACAGATCCCTCCCAGTGGCAGTTACAATAAATTCAGATTCAGTATTCACAGTTCGTTAGATCAGAAACGGGGTTACAAGTGGTCCCAAAATTTACTATGAAACAAAACACAAGCTGCCAACAACCTTCCAGATCTCGTATAACAATAATATATTTCTCGTAACAAACTAATTATACACAAAAAGCTAAGTGAGAAAGTTGAAAATTTTAAAAAGTATTTTTTTTTTTCATATGTCTTTAGCAAAATTTCAAAGTCTAAGGGATTAAAAAGTGACACTTGAAATTGTAGTTCCATCATTTTGATTTATATAACTACCTGTACAATATATCACTGCTCCGATATA